>CM043322.1:20736066-23236066 GCA_023736055.1 Quercus glauca
CATTCCTTACATTTTGGGCTTGGGCTGCAAAACGTATCCCTACAATTGGCACCGTCTGTGGGAAGAACTTGTGTGATAATGAATGCAACGGCTAACGATGGTAGGTTCAGGTCCACACCAGGTAGAACCCATAGGATCCCAACGTGAAAATCCTTTTGTCAACCTCGAACGTAGAAGAGATCGGGAGGGGGACGTGCATACTGTCCAGTTCAGTAAGAGTCACTCCCGGGGTAAGAGCCATCTCTCTCATGAGGAAGACACATGGACCCTACAACTGGAGGTTGACCAGCTGAAAAGAAAATTGCATCACGCACGGTGAAAGCAAATCCCCTCCAGTTCCGACGCTTCCTCTGATGATAGGGAGAATGCCAGCTATAGACGAAGGTCAAGGACCCCACCCAGCGAGTCTTTCTCCTACGAGGAGGAGCATCATCACAAACGTAGGTATAAAAGCCCGCCTTTTAAAGGCGTGGGAAACGACGCTATGAGTAGGGCCTTGAACCAAATCTCCAAGTCCCCCTTCACGCGCAAAATCGAGGGGGGAAACTTCCTCGGCGATTCACTTAGCTCGCCTTCACCATGTACAGTGGTAGAACAAACCCCGTGGAGCACGTGAGCCACTTCAATCAGAGAATGACTATCCATTCCAAGAACAAAGCCTTGATGTACAAGGTTTTCCCATCTAGTCTAGGACCCGTCGCGATGAGATGGTTCAACAGCCTGAGGGCAGATTCCATAAGTTCCTTTAAAGAGCTCACCCAGGCATTTGGTTCCCGCTTTGTCACCTATAGCAGAGTTCCTCGGCCTTTGGCTTCCTTACTGTCCCTAAGCATGCGAGAGGGAGAGACCTTAAAAGCGTACTCAGATAGATACTGGGAGATGTTTAACGAGATAAATGGTGACTTTGACGATGTGGCCATCAGTACTTTTAAGGTCGGCCTCCTAATCGAGCACGGTTTGAGGAAATCTCTGACTGGCAAACCTGTCATCAGTGTGTGCCAACTCATGGACCGGATTGATAAGTATAAAAGGGTTGAGGAAGACCAGCAGTAGGGGAAAGGAAAGGATAAGGTTATCCCTTAAGAGATGAGGGATTTTAGGTTGGACCGATACAATAACAACCGGCCACGGAGAGATTTTGCTTGGCAGTCAGGATCTACCAGTACTTAGGCGGTCAATACTGTGTTCCGAGAACCGGTGCGTCAGGTTTTGGAGAAGATAAGGAATGAGCCATTCTTCAAATGGTCAAATAAGATGCCAGGAAACCCCGCAAGGCGCAATCAAAACATTTATTGCCAATACCACCAGGACTAGGGACATACCACGGAAGATTGTAGAAATCTGTGAGACCATTTGAACCAGCTAGTCCGAAGAGGAAAGTTGAAGCAGTTCTTGCATTATTCCAGTGGCCAGGGGAATTAGATTGGCTAGGAACCTCAGAGAGATGCTTCTTCGAGACCTCCTTTAGGCATGATAAATGTCATCTTCGCCGCTCTAAGAAGGACCGGGTCCTGCCCTTCCAGAGTGATGTCTGTGGCTCAGCTATCCACCGAGGGCGCTAATCCGAAGCCGAAGAAGGCTAGAATAGAAATCCAACTAGTTTTGGGCTTCTCGAACGAGAATAAGATCGGAACCATCCAACCCTATGATGATGCTTTAATGGTCACACTCATGATTGAAGGGTATGATGTGAAGATGGTGTTGGTGGACTAGGGTAGCGGTATTGAGATTATGTACCCTGACCTATACAAGGGACTAAATTTGAGACCCGAGAACCTGACAGCCTACAATTCGCCCCTAGTAAGTTTTGATGGGAAGGTCATCATTTCGAAGGGCCAGATTAGACTACCCGTATAGACTGGTTTAGAAGTGGTAGAGGTGGATTTTATTGTGGTGGATTCTTATTCACCCTACACAGCCATTGTGGCCAGGCCCTGGCTCCATGCCCTAGGATCTGTCTCTTCTACTCTGTACCAGAAGGTGAAATATCTATCGGACGGCCAAGTTGAGGAAATTTTTGGGAGTCAATACATGGCCAGGGAGTGCCTGATGAACGCAATCTTACATCGGCCCTAAGCTGAGTCCTCGGCCCTTGCCGAAAGGGGTTTATAGCAATTAAGAGCTCCGGACTTGCCCGTCAATGGATCAGCCGAGGAGGCAGAATGCGAAGACCTAGAAACGGTTGTGATCGGTGATAATCCGGAGAAGTTTTTTCTAATGGGAGCTAAGCTACCTCCTCTAGAGAAGGAAGAGCTGATAGAGTTTCTTAAGAAAAATGTCGACGTGTTCGCATGGGACGCCTACGAAGCCTCGGGGGTGGATCTATGCTTCATCTAACATCACTTAAATGTCAATCCATCTGTCATTCCCAAGAAACAACCGCCACGACGATCGTCCAAGGATCACTCTGATGCTGTAAAAGAAGAGGTGAAGAAACTCAAGCAGGCAAGGGCTATCAAGGAGGTTTTCTACCCTGAGTGGATGGCCAATATTGTGGTGGTGAAGAAGAAGAGTGGAAAATGGCGAGTCTGTGTAGACTTCACAGATTTGAATAAGGCCTACCCGAAAGATCCTTTCCCTATGCCTAGGATTAACCAGCTGGTGGATGCAACTGTGAGCCATCCTCGGATGAGCTTCTTAGATGCCTTCAAGGGTACCACCAGATACCACTAGCCCAGGAAGATTAGGAAAAAACGTCTTTTGTCACTCCCACTGGAAACTACCATTACAAAGTGATGCCCTTCAATTTGAAAAATGCAGGATCTACCTATCAAAGGATGATGAATAGGATGTTCGAACCACAGTTGGGCAAGAGTATTAAGGTCTTTATAGACGACATGGTGATGAAAAGTAAGGTTGTATCCGAGCATGTGGGAGATCTCGGCGACATTTTTGAAATCCTAAAGAGGCACAAGTTGCGCCTTAACACTTCCAAATGCTCTTTCGCTGTGGGATCAGGCAAATTTCTGGGCAACACGGTAACTCACCAGGGAATTGAGGTTAACCCCGGCCAAATTAAAGCAATCAACAGTTTACAACCACCTCGGAATCCCAATGAAGCCTAGAAGCTGACCGGAATGACTGTTACCTTAAATCGATTTATCTCCCGATCAGCGGATAGATGCAGACCTTTCTTCCTGTTGATGAATAAGTGGAAGGGATTTGAGTGGATTGAGGAGTGTGCTTTAGCCTTCCAGCAGCGTAAAGATTATCTCTCGCGGCCACCTATCATGTCCAGTCCTGAGGCGGATGAGGTCCTATTTGCTTATATTGTTGTGGCCTTCCATGCCTTAAGCTTAGTCCTGATACGAGTGGATAGCGGCATACAAATGCTAGTTTATTATGTAAGCAAGTCACTACATGAGGCCGAAGTCCGTTATCTGCCACTGGAAAAAGCTGTTTTAGCAATGGTACACACTACATGTAAACTCCCCATTACTTCCAGACATATACGGTAATTGTCCTAACTCAACTCCCGCTCAGAGCTCTACTTCGAAGTGCTGATTATACGGGGAGGATCGTTAAGTGGGGGACAATGCTGGGGGCTTTTGACATCAAATACATACATTGCACCTCTGTTAAGGGTCAAGTCCTCGCGGATCTGGTAGCCGAGTTTGTTGAATCCCCGTTAGAAGAAGAAGCGAAAGCACAACATATGGATAGAAAATCGGTTGGCATGATCTCCCAACAAGGCCCTTTATCCTGGAAAGTATACGTTGATGGTGAGGCAAATCAAAAGGGTTCCGAAGTAAGGCTAATATTAGTATCCCCCAAAAAGATCACTATTGAGAAGTCATTGAGGCTGAACTTCTCGGCCACAAATAATGAAACTGAATATGAGGCTCTGCTGATGGGAATGGCTATGGTTCAAAAAATGGACGGAAAGACAGTAGAGATATTCTTGGACTAAAGATTAGTCGATGGCCAAGTGAAAGGAGAATTTGAAGTGAGAGATGAAAGAATGCAGGGGTACTTGAGCTAGGTTAGATACCTGTAGTCAGGGTTCGAATCTTTCACCCTGTTGCATATCCCTAGAAGTGGAAATACACATGCTGATTCCCTTGCCACACTTGCAACCTCCTCGGCACAGAGCTTAACTCGGGTCAATTTTTGTTGAGGATTTATACAAACCCGCAGGGGTGATGAAAAAGGTGGTCCATGTTTACCAAGCCAGAGTAGGACCTAACTCGATGGACCTCGTGGTACTATTCTTGAAGGAGGATATCCTGCCTGAGGATAAATCAGAAGCAGACAAGTACGTAGAAAGGCACCTTGGTTCTAGTTGTCCGAGAATCAAAAGTTATATAAAGCTCCTTTTCTAGGCCATACCTACTATGCATACATCCCAAGACAACAAAATTACTCCTCGAGGAGTTACATGAAGGGATTTGTAGAAGCCACATTGGAGGTAGATCTTCGGCGCACAGAGCCATCACTCAAGGCTACTGGTGGCCAAACATGCAAAAAGGAGCACAAGAATATGTAAGGAAATGCAACCAATGTCAAAGGTTCTCACCAAACATACACCAACCGGGAGGAGTCCTTAACCTTTTGTCCAGCCCTTGGCCGTTCGCACAATGAGGCTTAGACATTGTAGGCATTTTCACCAAAGCAGCGGGAAACATGAGATACCTGCTAGTAGGCACATATTACTTCACTAAATGGGTTGAAGCTGAGCCCTTGGCAAATATCAGGGACGTGGATGCCAAGAAGTTTGTTTGGAAAAACACTGTCACACGATTCGGAGTCTCTCGTACCCTCATCTCGAGCAACAGCCTTCAGTTTAATAGCAAATCTTTCAGGAGATATTGTTGTGACTTGGGAATTATGAATAGATACTCTACCCCAGCTTATCCCCAAGCGAATGGATAAGCCGAGGCTGTTAACAAGGTCATAGTGAATGGACTCAAGAAAATGTTGGATGATGCAAAGAGAAAATGGGTAGAAGAGCTGCCACATGTCCTCTGGACGTATCGAACCACACCTCGCAGATCCACAGGGGAAACCCTTTTTTCAATGACTTACGGGGTCGAGGCTGTTATTCTTTTGAAAACCGAATTCCTTACACTGAGGACTAGTTCTTTCAATCCGAGCAATAACAATAAGTTGCTAGAAAGGAGCTTGGACTTTATTGAAGAAAGGAGAGAGAATGCAATGGTTCAACTGACATAATATTAACACAAACTCAAGCAAGGTTATGATGCTAATGTAAAGCTGAGGCCATTAGTGCTTGGTTACTTGGTATTGAGAAAGGTTCTAGGTACTGCAAAGAACCCAGCGTGGGGAAAGTTAGGGCCCAATTGGGAAGGACCCTATCGCATCACCTAGATGGCTAGTATAGGAGCGTATTTTCTGGAACACTTAGATGAGCATGTAATACCATGCCCTTGGAATGTAAACAACCTAAAGATGTATTATTATTAATAAAAGTTTCCTTTATCAATATGTTCATTTATTGTGAAAATATATCGTGCTTCCCATTATTCTCTTTATAAGTGATTAAACAGAACCTTAGTCATGCTTGTGTCCTTGGACCAGATGCTTTGCTAAAATTAACGCTCAATGGCATCTTTATAAGTGTTAAACAGAACCTAAGTTATGTCAAGTCCCTCAGACCACATACGTTGGTAAAATTTACACTCAGTGGCATCTTCATAAGTGTTAAACAGAACTTAAGTTATGTTAGGTCCCTTGGATCACATACTTTGGTAAAATCAACACTCAATGGCATCTTTATAAGTGTTAAACAGAACCTAAGTTATGTTAGATCCCTCGGACCATATACTTTAGAAAAATTAACACTTAATGACATCTATTCCTTTTTACAAGTGTTAAACAGAACCTTGGACATGCCTGGGTCCTCAGACCACATGTTTTGGGGAAATTAACACTCCGTGATATCTATTTGTTCTTCACTAAGTGTCAAAGTAGATTCAGGATTGTATCCAACTCCTTGGATTGGTATCTTAAAGTGAGTTAAAATCCATAATTATTTATCTAAGTGGTAAGCAGGATGAGAGTTGCCTGCCCTTTTTATGTTTTACAAAATATACCATGTGCCCCTATTATGTTCAACTTTCATTACAAAGGGTTCCATTCTCAATGCAGATATTCTAAGTGGTAATACTCTTTATTGCTCAAATTATTAGCAGTGTATTATTGTTAGTTGTTATTAAAGACACAATCGTAACTATTCAAGGCTATTTGTATTAACAGGGTTCAAGGCACATAAAGCAAAGGTACAGGAGATAGAAAGAAAGACATTTTCATTAAACAAAAAGAAGGATTACAGTATAGACATTGACAAAATGTCATTCAAAAAAAAAAAAAAAAGGAAACTGCAAGAAAATCCTAAGTGCTAAGCCTTACCCTTGGGAGTAGGAGGGTTTTCTTTCTAGCTCAGTTGAGAGGTAGGAGCATCCTTGGCCTTAGGGTCACCTCTTTTGGTCTTGGCCTCTGCTTCCTTTCCCTATCTGCAGCTTCCTTGTCTTCGGTAGCGTTTTTGGCTTCTGAGAAGGGCTTTTTCTCCTTGCCCTTACCTTTGTCTTCAGTACTCTCAGCCCCCTAGCCTTGATCACCAACTTGGCTGGATCCCTTCAGAGCCTCAGGGAGAGGGAGAGCAGCATGGATAGTTAGAGGCTGCTCTGAAGACTCAGGAACTTGGGTAAAGGGAGATGGGATGGCATCCGGGACTTCATGGATGTCCAGATGGTAATATGTCCTTCTCGGTGGCATTCGGGACTTCACGGATGTCCAGATGGTAATATGCTGAGGGCTTCTGCCTATGTTACATCACAGTAATCCCTGCATGTCTCGGCAAGCTCCTCAGTGAGCCTTGCTTGTGTTTCTTCCACACCGAGGGTGAAGGCTGCTTGCTTTTCGGCTTTTGCTGCCTTCTTGGCCAATTGAGCTGCCTCTTTAGCCTTTTGTAGCTCGGCCCTGAGATCCAGAACTAGCTGTTTCTGGGTGGCCTAGTTCAGCTCTGTTGTGTAAAGCTGCTTGCGTTGATCCTCGGCCTGGACTTTAGCAGTCTTCAGACCAGCCAGGGCGCTTAAGCATTCATTTTTTGAGGTGGGCAGCTTATTGGCCAGCTTTGTATGTTCTGCTTGAAGGGCTCCAAGAGCCTTCTCAACTTTAAGACGGGACTGGGCCTCAGCCTTAACCACATCGCGGGCATTCTTGGCCCACTTCTCAGCTACATAAATTTGCTGGGTAACCTGCATAAAAGTAGCAAAGGAGTCATAAATATATATATATATATATATACATATGTGAATAAATGTGCATCTTAGTATTTAACAAAAAAGAAAAAGGTTGTTGTTTGACTTACCATTGTAAGGTTCCTCTTCAACGACATGAAGAGGTCGGGTTGCTTGGTACGCCGGAGGCCCTCCATATCTCTGGGGAGGAGAAGAGGCTGCTCTAAGGCCTCGGCAAGATAAGTGGCGTGCCCCCTCTAAGACTCCCAGATCGTGGCATCCCAAGGAATGAGAGCACCCTCCAATTCTAGCCGAAGGGCCCATGCACGCGGCCCCCGGCGCACTTCAACTTCATCTCGGCTATCCACAGAGGTGGCCCTCTTGTCATTATGGTCCTTTGCTTTTCTCTGTTGTTTAACGCCATATTGGGGTGCCACCTCCCCTTCCTCAAGATCTTCCATGGGCCTTTTCTTCTTTAAATCTTTCATGGCGTGCAATCCGAGGTCAGTGGAGGGTAATGGTGGAGGAGGGGGAAGAGTGGGTGGAACTTGGGGCTTGGGGGCTTCTTTCGAAGATTGCCCCTTGTTCTTGTTGGCTAGAAGACCCTTTAGGCTATTACTCTTCCTCAGGTCCATACCTTCTTCTTCGTCTTTTGAGCTTGGATCAACTCGAGCAACTATTAATCTCAGGGAATGGGCAGTAGAAAATCTATCAAAGTTGGCCTCAGAGTCCGAGAGCTCTAATGGCCTTTCTGGTACTTCACCCTCTTCCTCAAAATGGAATTTGTCTATGTCCTCCTCTAGTGATAGGCGTGAAGAGGCAATCTCCTCCTCGGGTGCGGCTGCTACTTCAGGCGGAACTCGTTGAAGTGGTAACACAACTGGTGGAAGATCATCTTAGGCTAGGAAATTCGGGCGTCACACGTCAATCCAAGCCAACCGCTGGTCACTCGCTCTTATGGCGTGGCCTACTTCTTGGTATATTTCCAAGATAGGCTCAAAGTCCAAAATTAAGTGGACTGCTCTCAATTGCCTATCTTCTTTTACGAAGATCTCGGATAGGGATGGCAATGGGGCGGGGTGGGGCCGAAGGATGGGGTTTTTCATCCCCGCCCCTTATCATACAACGGGGAAAACTTTCTCACTCCTTCCCCGCCCCTTGGAGCCCCACTAAGCCCTACCCCATACCACCCCGTAAAACTCTACTTTTTGTTAATTTTCCCTACAATTAGTACAATTTTTTTAATGAAACCTATTTTGTTAATAAATATATACTTGAAATTACAACTAAATGTATCCCATCAAATCAAATCAATTTTTAGAAAAAATTGAATAATATATCCAAGTGTTTAACAAGACAATCATAAAAAAAAAAAAAAAAAAAAAAAAAAAAAAAAAAAAAATCTTATAGTATAACACATAACAAAATAAAGACAGAGAACCACATTGGGTAGAATAAAATAAGTTGATATTAATATATTTATTTAAATAATAGGGTTTTAGGGTATGAAAAATTTACAATTATAACCTTTAGCAACGCGGGGCAGGGTGGGGATGGGGTGGGGCGAGTCTAAAAAGTCTAAACCTATCCCCACCCCGCCCTGTAATGCGGGGCTAAAATCTCGCCCCATCCTCGCCCCACCACCTTTGCGGGGCTGAGAAAACCCGCGTGGGGCGAAGCGGGGAGGGGTGGGTTAAGCGGGGGTGGGAAAAAATTGCCATCCCTAATCTCGGATCTCAGCAAGTGGTTAAGAGTTTCAACGTTGGTCAAACTAAGCCTGGGCACTACGTGCCTCTTATCTGCAAAAGTAGCCGAGAAGCAAAACATGGTTAGAAACTTAAAATCCTTCATTAAAAGAAAGCAAGATACAAGGGAAATAATGTCACGGTCAGGGTTATAGAATCTAAATCTCTTTGCTAAGGAACCTAACTCTAAGGTATCCCACCTAGCTTTCCCTCTCGGATGGGGCAGTGAAGGCCATCATGCCACGCTCCCGAAACTATTAGATAGTCGTCTTTCATACTCTTATTAGATTTAGGTAGACATGATACTAGTCGGATGTCGTCAGATTAGGACTTGAGATAATATCCCGCGTTTTTAAGGGGGTGGCACTCGTACATATGGACCACATCAAGTCAGGTGAGCCCCAAATGTAGATGCTCATTGAGAGCATCAACGCTGCCTAAGACCCTAAATAGGTTGGGTGCACATTGGTGGGGGCATATCCTATGGTTGAGAAGGTAATCCCGTGTTATCCTACCCATAGGAAGAGTCATTCCCCCTTCTATGAAAGCTATCATAGGGATAACGACTTCCTGCTCTTCTCGGAGTGTCAATATTTGTTCTGGGGAACAGTATCGCAAGGCGACTCCTTGTGGTATGTGGTATTTTTCCTTAAAGGCCTCTATTTTTGCAGGGGAGTCTACTAGGTGTTTAAATCTACCGATCTAGACAAGCCCAAGGGAAATCACAGAAATTGGTGAATGAAGAAATAAGAACTGGAAGGCCGGGGAGAGTAGCCGAGGAGAAAAAAGAAAAGTTTAAAGAGATAGAAACTTACAAGAACTAAGATGTGTATTTGGCCCTAAAATCTTTAGAAAGATTTTCAAGGATCTCTTAAAGAAAAGGGGGTGGTGAAGTTTGGAAACTTAGAGAACGCTGTAAGTTTGAATGCTTGGAATCTCTAAAAGCTTGAAGACTTATAAAATGAAGGGAAAGTGTTTTCCCTTAAGGCTTTATATAGAGGGTAAAAATGAGTAGGAGTTATCTCGCTCAAAATTCAACGAGAAAGATCAACCGTTGGATCTGCGTCTCACCGTTGGATCTAGGGAACAAAGCGCCGCCTGGAGCAATTAATGACGTCTCACAGGCTCCGAAGTGTCAGAAACAATTATGGGGCCCGCATAATGGCACTCCTGCCCGTGTGAATCGAGGAATCAATTGGTGCTATCTTTTAAAAAATCAAAACCTCAATTTTCTCCTTAGATGAGAAGGGAAAAATTGAATTTTGAGAGGCTACTGTAGGGGTAAAAGCTCAAAGCGGTATTGGGTCTTGGCTGAGAACATGGGTGATCCGAGGACGATTAAACAATAGTTAATGGTTTAAGCTCAGACCTTTATGAACATGATACGACTAGGAAAGTGATCCGAGGAGGAATACCTCCTCGGACAAGCTAAACACGGACCAGATATGGATCCCATTGATTAAAACGACCTTCTAGGAAGCTCCAGTGACAAGAACGCGCACCTCGAGTGTACCAAAAAGTGGAAGCTAGGAGTAGGAGGTACCTAAGGAAAAGCTATTACCACCGCATTTAATGCACTGCAACTACTTTTCTGGCTGCATTTATGTGGAGAAAACCCCTGAACAGTGCTGCCTTGGCTACCACAATTCACAAAAAGCCAGAAGAGGTGTCTGATGGGACAGACACTCAAGTGATGGATTGGATGATCAACAAATGGAAGATCAAGATCACCAGTAGAGAGATATATAATGTAAGAGACCCCTGAAAGAGGGGGGATCGAAAAAATAGTGAAAGAATACTGTAGCAATTAAAGTTGCACTTGTAATCAGTTTTATTGATTTATAACAAGATTTGCCTCTTCGGACAGTGAATTCATTCAGTCCTATGTGTCTTGTTCTTGTTTAATCATCTCCAGAATCTATACTAGCTGTTGTGAAATTCATTAGGGCCTAGTTCTTTGACCCACTCTCTACAAATTTATTGTACTAGGCTCACTGAGCCAACATCCCTTATATTTTGGGCTTGGGTTGCAAAACATGTCCCTACAATTATTATCATCATCATCATCATCATCATCATATATTTTGTGTATAGTGAATTTGAGTTCAAAAAATGGAAAAAGTTTTCTATTTTCATGTTGAAAGTCAATTAGTTTTTTGTATAGATAAATATTGAGCTCTAATCCTCTTATTTGAGAAAGAGATATTTTTTAATCAATACTTAAGCTAATAGGACTATAATGTTGGGTTTTGTGGAGCCTAGTTGTGTTTGATCCGGATGACGCTCTGACCCAAAATAATGTTACGTGGTTTTTAATGGGAGATTTTTTGAGTTGCCCCCGGACCTGGGAAAATTTTTGGCCTGTTTTGTAGCCCATTTTGAATCCTGTGCGTAGGATATAGAAACTGTTGTTTTGGTGATTAGAGTTTCTTGATGTAGTTTTTGAGAGAGAGAAAAGGTATACGGTTGCATTTTGTATTTTTCCCTGATAATAGTAAAATCCATGTAACTCCGTAGACTCAGGCAAATTGCCGAACTACGTAAATACTGTCTTGTGCGTATGATTATTTTTCTTTAACGTGTGTTTTCTCTATTTTGTTTCTTACAGGTTTGAAATCTTCATGTTAATTCCCTACGTATAGCAGCCACTTCAAAATCAAGCTTTCTAAAACAATGGGCAAAAGTAATTAAACAGCCTAAACAACTTATTTTTACTGAACCCATCGCATTTTGTCTTTATATATGTCCTAAGTAATGTCTAATCATTTTTTTTTATTTTACGATTAGATATGCATGTGATACATATAACATTGTATGCGACGAAAGCCTTCAACGTCCACAATTATCATGACAAACTTGGCTTGCACTATCACAGGCCAAATCATTTTTACTGGGCCATAAATTGTGTTAAATCCATGTCACACAGCGATACAAGGACATTGGGCAATTGATTGCAGTACATTGTATGTGCAAATTACCGTATGCTAGGACATGCTGACATAGGAGTGGAGACATCAAGGTCATTTTCACGTCTAGCCTAGTTGGTTGCCTAACCAATTAGATTTAACGGCACCAGAAATGAATGCCCTAGAAGGTACAAGAAGATTAATGATAAGACCTTTTTCTTATTTTTTATTTTTGCGAATCAGATTAATGATAAGATTTGACATTTAAAAATATCAATGCTGCTTATATACTAATATCAATAAACATTTTAGGGTTTCCCGAACGGCAACATATGCCCTTAGCTCTTAGGTTCATCATAAAAAAAAAAAAAAAAGCCCTTAGCTCTTAGGTATACATTAATTAGCTATTTTTAAAAAATTTGTATGAAAAAATATATAAATGACCAATTTTTTTTATAGCCTTTTTCAATTTTTTTATAAAAAATTTCATAAAATAATTAACTAATATAGTGCCGGTTTGGATTCAACGTCTGCGTTTGGCGTTTGGCGTTTTGGTTTTTTTTTTTTTTTGTTTTTTTTTCCCAGCCGCTTATGTTGACTTGGGGGAAAAAAATACTGTGCATGAACTGTTCACGCACTGTTCACGCAATAAAAAATATTAAAAATGGGTCCTACGATACTATTCATACATTGAAAAATTATTTCGCTACAGTATTTTCAGTTTTCAGTTTCAGCAACAGTAAGTTCAATCCAAACAGACCCATATACATATCCTTAGAGTATATAGACTTATTTAGTATGTATGTTTAAATAACAGTTTTAAATTTGTTTAAAAATTTATATAAATAAAAAATACGTAAAAATACATATAATGTTATTTAAAAATTAAAAATATATATTTAAACACATACATCAAACAAGTTTGTATTATTCTGCCCCAAAACAGGTTACAGTATTAGCACGAGTAACCTAAGGATGACAGGCCTATTAGGCTATGTCAGATTCTTATTTCTTAGCATTGGAAAATGTGTTGAAGATTATATATACGGGGGACATAAACTAATTAATATAGTTAATTGGATTTGACAATCGTTGTGGACCTATACGGTTCCGCAAGTTTTCGAAAGACAGATTTGTATTCTGACGTTTTCTACTTTCGCACATTTAATTTGCATGCCTAACACTGTTAATACTCTTTTATGTCATAAAAGCACCATCAAAATGACTGTTAAACATATGTAAGAAAACAAAACACGTCGAAGGAGAGAAAGTGCCAAGGCATAAATATTAAAGTGGTCTGATGTGATGGTTTATGTCCACAATAAAAGATCTAAGTAGCCACATCTTTGTTATGTTCAACTTTTGTTACTTGTTAGTGCAAAAATTTGTCCATTCTATAATAATTTTTATTTATTTTTTTATTTTACATACTTACTTTTTAAAATACTTTATATCGATTATTTATTTTACCCTACATTTTATTAAAATATCAAATTTTCTTAATTTTTTTAATTATTTTTCTTTTTCACATGCAACTACTATCATTCACTCTCTTCCTTTTTTCTCGAGATACGATAAAAAAAAAGAATAAACAACTAAATTCAAAATGAAAAGTGTCAATGTAAATTTACACGATTACTATAGTAAACTTGTAAATTTACACAATTATACATGAATTGATGTAGGTCATTTTTAAACAAAATTAGCTAAATTCTACATGTGCAATGGTTTTATTTAGGGTTTCATTTAGCATGATAGGTATTGAAGAGATTGGTTGATCAAGGCTTAATTGAAAAGATTCTCAGAAGAGAGAAATTGAAGAGAAATTGTTATACAAAATTGGATAAAGTTTAGTTACAAAATTAGTTGTAACCTTAAATTACAACTGTGCGTACCCAAGACGAGCTTAATGGGCTAGCTCGCTTGTTTGTGAGCCTACAATGTATTTATAGTGTGGGCTTTGTGTTTTCTACCATGGGCGATTCTTATCACGAGACTCACTTGAACATCCCCAATCCCAGGATTATTTCCCTTTCCCTCATATGGCTTATTTCCCACTCTTATCTTTCTCTAGAGTCCCCTCCCTCTCCTCCAAAAAAACCAACCCCTTTTCTTCTTTAGCTTCTCTTATTTATAGCATTAGGTTAGTGGGGTGTCATGATTACTCTTGCAGTCAGTGGTTTAAAGGGTCCAATGCTGTTTCACTTAGGTGGATGTTTGGTGGGAGTGGCTTTGGAACTAGTTCCTGCTCGAAGGAAATGCTCGGCGGAAGTGTCACTCGGGGACATTGCTGGGAGTCCAAGTCGTGATTTTGCCGATCAATCATACTTTGTTTAAAAAGGGATTTTTCGGTCATGTTGATCCGCCGTGGAGTAACGATCAGATACTCTAGCAACTGGCCCATAGGGTTCCAGACCGAGCATGAGGTTGTGGGACATGCATCCATCTTCCTAGTGGGCCTAAGGCCCAGTTTCTGACAGTGAAGTTAGTAGCCACGGGCCATCCTACAGAGTCTGGGCCCAAGGTCCATATGATTTTGGGAGCCGTGCACCGTACAACAACTTTACTCAATAAAATAAACATTGCTACATATTTTGAAAATCTAACTGTTAAATTGAATGTGCTTTACGCTCTTAATACACATGTCAAATTTTATATCAATTAGATATTTTTTACTATATGATATATAAGCTTATATTTTATATTTAATTTTAAACTACAAAAACTTGCAATTTAAATAATTTATTGATGACATAGCTATTGATTTATAATTTTCTAGAAATTTTGCAAGCATAGAGGATATAAAAAGAACATGTAATACAATGGTGAATTTGTCAAAATTTCCTTTCAATTGAAAGATAATAAGTAAGGTTGTAGTTAGGAGCGACTCTACACTTTGTTCAAGGGGTTCAAATGAACCCCTTAACTTCAAAAAAAAAAAAAAAGGTTTTATATATATATATATATATATATTTATTTATTTATTTATAATTTTTTTTGTTAGTTTAATACTTTAATTTATTCTTAAAAATATTTTTGCACACCCTAACTTAAATTTTATACACCCTTATTACAAGTATTTCCAACTTTAAGAGTACGAGTAAGTGTTTGTAAATTGTAAGTGTAACTCTTTATTATAAATTTATATTATATGTGTGTGAGTGTATCTAATATTAATTGTGTACATTACTTTTTTTTTATAATGTTATTTGTGTAAATAATGATGTGTGTGGATGCTTGGGTGTGCAGCATAAATATAATATAATTTTATATAATTTAATAATTAGGAAATAAAGAAGGTTTATTACATGTGTGTGTGTATTGTTATCATGTTATAATAACTTTTTGTTATAAAGTCAGAAAAATTCTAGAAGAAAAATTGTAAAGTTAGTAATTGTTCAAGCATTTGATTGGTTAAGTAGACACGTGATGTATTATTTTATGTATGAATGAGTGTAGTTGTGTGCGTCAATAATTAATACAGTTCTAATGAGTTAAATTTATTCATTTGGTTTAAAATATTTTTATAAAAACAATGACAAATTAATAGTTAATAACAACTACATAAAAATAAAAATGTTAGACAAACTTAACAAAAAAAATGGTCATAACTACTCACATTGGCAATAAATAATGAACTATCATGGATAAGTTCAAAATTTGAAAACTTGTAGAAGGAAATTGTAAAATTTCATTTATTTTTTTCGATAACTCGATATATTCAAGTACTTTTTTTATTAAAAAATCTTTAATTTAAGTTTCTTAATAACCCCCTTAAACAAAATTTTTGGAGCCACCACTAGTTGTAATTTAAGGTTACAACCAATTTTATAACTAAATTTTGTCCTACAAAATACAGAAAATGTTGCCGAAAATAACTGATCCAAATGATGGTCAGTAGTGCTCGACAGAACGATGGTTGGTGACTAAGTAGAGCGATGGCCATGATGGACTTCTTGAATCCCATTAAAAGCCACATAAAAGTGGCTTGTTAAAATGTTAAAATACGAGTAAAAACATAACAAAAATGTAACCATATAGATTTTTGTACCATAAAAGTTGGCGTATACTGAACTACATAAATCCTCATACTTTCCCCCCTCTCTCTCTAGTTCTACTTCTACTCTTTCTATATAAAAAAATAAAAAAATAAAAAAATAAAAAGTTCTACTTCTACTTATTTTCTTTCTTTAGAAAAACTAGCATACCAAAAATATTTGTTTTCATTATTTTTGTTTATTATTCTCTCTCTCTCAATGGCTGAAATAATGTGTGCGGTTTTTTTATTATAAAACCGCAAATTGCACTGCACCATACGGTGCGGTGTGGGTATTGTTATTTGAGGTGCGGTTATACCATTTTGCGGATAGTTTTGGTATGATTTTTGCGGTTTGTGCGATTTGGTGAACACCCCTAGCTGTAAAGTACTGGAACATGAACCCGCCCAAAATGTGATGACGGGAACTAGTGCTGCTCGCACATTCTATTTGGATTTTGGAAACGTGAAATATTGCGCAATGAGTTGGAAAAATATAAGTATTGAGAACCGAATTTGTTTATGTACTTATATCATTATTAATTGTAAACGAGTTTGGTTCTCTATAAATTTTATTTTATTTTAAAAGCGTAAATACTGTTTTAGTCTTTATATTTTGGTGTCACAGTCAATTTAGTCTCTATATTTTGACAACAATCAATTTGGTCCATGTTATTTTCAACATAAAGTCAATTTAGTCCCTACCGTTAACTTACTAACGAAAAATGACTACGTGACAAATAATTTGTAAGGTTGGCATGTCTAATATTAAATGAGATGATGATGTGTCTAATTTTTATTGGCCATGTCAGTAATTAGTTGGCAAAAAATGCCACATCAGCTTTTACGAATATATTTCTTTTTTTTTTTTCCTCTCTTTATTTTTCTTTTAAATTTCTTTAATCAAACATAATATTCATTTTATTTTCAATAAAAAATTTCTTCATTGTTCCAGCAAATAACAATTGAACGTGCATAGCTATCTGGCCTAGTGGAGACCATGATTTGGAAACCCCTCTCTCTCAATAATTGTGGGTTATTGTGTTGTGTTGTGTTGTATTGTATGCCAAGTGAATGTATAGCAGCGAAGGCCACTGGAAACCCATACAGAGGAAAAACTTTCATATGCAGTTGTTAACCAAACGGAGAGGACATGGATCTGATCCGAGTTGCATGTCAAATTGGCAAACTTGAACAAAGCAATCGTTCTAGAGCATTTTGAATTAGAATCGGAGGTCTACTAAGGGGCTGGATTTGGAGCAATTGGGATTTGGATCCACATGGGAGAGGAGGATGAGCAGGAGAAATCCCAAGAAGGTTAGTTTCTAAGGCATGAGATTCGGATCTGGCACAGTTGTGGTAGTTGATGATGGGATTTTTATTTCTGATTTTGTTTTGAGTGAGTGGTTTGGAGAGAACCCATAAAGGACTTGATTGTTGCGGTGAGTGCGGATCTAGTGGTGGCGGTGAAAGAGAGGTGGCACAATCACCAGTGGTTAAGTGAGGAGTAGGGGATTGGGAGAGACGGAGGGCAGTCCTGGGTTTGGGGAAAGAACAATGAAGAATGTTCTAGGTTTTGGAAGAAGAACCATGAGGAATGTGGGTAGATAAAATTAATTTTTAAAGAAATCGTAGGAAAATTGAAAGAAAAAATAGAGGAAAAAAATTGGAAAAGAAGAGAAATATATTTGTAAAGGTTGATGTGGTTTTTTTTTTCCAACTAAGCACTGACATGGCCAATATAATATAGACATATCAGCATCTCACTTAATTTTTTAATTTAGTCATGCCAACTGTACAAACCGTTTGTCACGTAGACATTTTTTGTTAATAAGTTAATGGTAGAGACTAAATTGACTGCAAGTTGAAAATAATAGGGACTAAATTGACTGCTACTAAAATATAGGGATCAAATTAATTGTGACACTAAAAAATAGGGTCCAAAATAGTGTTTTTCCCAATTTGAAATGAAAGGAGTATAATAGTCACATGATAGAGTTGGGAAAACAAAAAAGGCGGGTTTAAAATAAAATTTAGGCAAAATTATAATCTAAACCTTTTAATATTAGAAAAGCTTAATAGATTAAAAGTTATTTTGGTTTTTTTTTTTTCTTTTTAATTTAAAAAAGATAGAAAGATAGTGGAGGAGGGGGGGATTTGGTTCAAACCACAGTACATAGAAAACTATAAATAATATCATTACCATTAGACTATTATTTGGATCCCAAATATTTTAGTTTAAAAATAACAAATTAAACCATTAAATTTCACAAGTAAAAAAAAATTAAACCTTTAAGCTTCAAAAGGTAACAAATTAAACATTCAACCTATTTTAAACCTTAAACACAAAATCATTCCACTTAAATGAGTTGATGTTGAAATGATTTTGCGTTTAAGGTTTAAAATAGGTCGAACATTTAATTTGTTACATTTTCCTATATTTTTTTTTTTTGAAGTTACTAAGAAAGTTCAAATTTCAAAGTCTTACCGAAAGGTTCACAAATAATGACAAAAGTTTTTTTTTTTTTTCTAAAATATTCTATCTTAAACAAGAAATTAATAAATTGGATAAATTACACCAACATCCCTCAAAATTTCACCAAATGCACTCATCCTCAAATGTTTCTAAAAATGACACTCTCATCCTTCGAATTTTATAAATGTAACATATCGACAAGTCCATCCCTTCTCATATTGACAGTATAATCTAATGGAATATTTTATTCGGAAAGTAATGATATGAGAGGGGATTAACTAATTTGTTACATTCATAAAACCTTAAGGTTGGGAGTATAATTTCTTAAAAGGTACGAGGAGAATATCATATCGTGATATCTCAAAGGAGATTGGTGTAACTTTCCCTTATAAATTGTACTTTTAAATGGCATGGTCTAGTGATGGAAAGGATATGGACTAATATCAAGCATATGTAACACTCCTACTCCATAGCTATAGCTTCCACACCTGTAAGGTTCCTATCGACATCATGCCCAACCATTTCAAAATCACTATTGAATTGAATATTGATATTGGCTCCATTAGGGAAACATAATTTCAGCAACAGCAAGACAATAACGACCAAGGAATGCCACCTTCTCAACAACATAACTAGTTCCATTTCTACCCTTCTGCAAAATGGAAAGCCCCAATTCGGCTTTGCAACAATTAAATTAGCACACCAACCTTCTTCTGATACTAACTTTGATGATGATGTTATATGTGTTGTGCAGAAGAATGGCTACATTTGGGTCCAATGTTTCAATGTACTGGACCCGTTGGCCGTTACGGAAGAAAATTGCATAAAACAAATACTGCCATCCATTTCCTCTCTATCTCTCTCAAATGAATGAGAATCAAGTATTTTTTTTTTTTTTAGTAGGATAGAATTTGGCACAAGAGGTCACATAGGAATCCGGGAGCCAATTCGCCCATAAAGGTCATTGACAGATAAATGCTGCCATCAATTTATCGACTTGTTGGCAATGGAATCACAAAAATTATTAAGACTAAAAGTTAATTTGGGTCATACTAACGAGTGCCCTTAGATCACTTGTTAATAATCCATTTTAGGAAAGTTTTTATACTACTTTTATGAAAAATGAAAAAAACTGTCAAAATATTAATTTTTTTTTTTTTCATTTCTTATAAAAACTTTCTTTAAATGAATTATTAACCTGTGCCCTAAAACACTCGTTAGCATTTTCCATTTTTAAAAGGCACAAAAAGTTCAACTGTTTCAATTTAAAATACGATTTTTGAGGTGCTGCTTTGAAACCACTACTTAAGAAGTACAAATCCTATCGCCAAATTAATAGAAAGCTGAATCAAGAACAAGCTGCTAATATATTATGATTCTTTCTTCTCCTCCATTAATACCAATAATTTTGGCTTTAAAATATACTACCAAACAGAGCCTGCTCAGAACTTAGATGTGCAGTAAATGCCTTACAAGTTGTTTGGAAATCCAATTGGTACAGCTTCCCACTAGATAGAGTTAGCTTCATTAGATGGAAAGGCCTATCTTATCATATATTCTTATTACTTATTTAAAAAATGATAAGTTATAGAAAATAATGAAATTAAAACTCGGTCTATGTTTACCAAAAAAAATAAAACTCGGTCTATACTTTACAATGTCGTCTTCTTTTTTTGGGATAAACGAAGCTTAGAGAAAGGAAATGAAGAAACAAGCTGAAGAGTTTAAAATTTAAGGTTTATCACACTAAAAAATTTAAAACTTTGGGTATGTTAAATTTACATAATTGCTTTCTTCTACTTATTAGTCAACGTGATTAAATTTTTTCACTGTTATCAACAAGGTTTTTTTTTTTTTTTTTTTTTTTTAAGAGTATCCTATAACATTAAGTTAAAATGATATTTGTTTATTTATTTTTGTTAATTTCTGAAACTCATTAGATCCCTTCCCCTAAACGAGAACATTGGGCACATTCATTAACAAAATCCTTATATCCATGAAGTTATAAAGACCCTTTTTCCCAAAAAAAAAAAAAAAAAAAAAATTATAAAGACCCTAGTAGGCTAGTACCCTATATCCGATCTCACATCATTGCCAATTGACAGTTGTATGCATTAAAGAGTGTGGTAACACTAAAATGTTACGAAGTTGGGGTCCAAAACCATCTAATCATTGGAATGTATTTTTCACAGCATTTAATTCGGAAAGACTCATGTAAAGGGATATAAAGATAGGAGCCTGGATGATTTAATTGATATACAATTGTCAACAAACAATCAAAATTTTAGGATGAGCTATGGATTATCAACTAGTTAATTAGTCATATTTTTTGTTATTCTCTTAATTGTCATTTAATTTTATATAATTTGAGAGGTTTAGAAATCAATACTCAGTCGATGCATAATGGAACGAGGCTTTTATGACTAGTCCAGCCAACCAAAGATTCCCCACCGCCCCCCCCCCCCCCCCCCCCCCCCCAAAAAAAAAATCCAAATTGCCCAATTGAGGAAATGGAGAATGCTATCTTCCTTTGTGTGCAGCCTTAAACCCATTAGATCTGATGAATAAAAGATAATAATGGCAGCAGGGCCTACACCATTGATTTGGGTACAATTTGATTTATTGTGATAGACATATAACACGTATCCATGAAGAAATCAATTACTTTTTTTTTTTGGCAAAAATGTAAAATTGACCTTCTAACTGTCCGTCTTTTCATTTCAGTCTTCTAACTTTCAGTTTTGTGATTTCAATTTTCTAACTTTCAATTGTTATCAATTTGGTGCTCCGTTAAACTTTAGTTATGTCTTGCCGTTAATTGAGCCAAAACGACGTCGTTTTGGTTTTTTTTTTTTTTATAAATAAATTTCGGAATTTAAAGAAAATTAAAAAAAAAAAACCGAGGAATCATTCCACACCCAAATCACTCACTGAAAAAGCTTGTAAATTTCCTACACTCTTCTCAAACCAAATCATTTAAGCTTGGCCACTGCATCCCCTGACTCATAGAAAAATCGATGACGTGAACTTGTTTCTTGCCTTCGAATGCTTCTAAAATGGCTTGGTTGGCGATGAAGTGAGCAAATTTGAGGTAAGGGTAGGTTTTGTAGAAGTGCATCTGAAGAATATCGAATAGCGACTGGTTCAATGGGTTTAGAGGGTACAACCCGTTTCGCATAAACCAATCTATAAACCAATCGGCACAAAGCACAAAATCGAAGTAGACCCATTTCGCATAAACCAATCTATAACAGAACAAAACCCAACAATTTCAGAGATTTCGGACCCATTTTGCCAAAATCGGTCATTATACAAGAAACCCATTTCACCAAAAAGCGTAAGCTCAAATGATTCGACATCAATATCAACATAAAGTACAAAATGGAGGCAGACCCATTTCACAAAAACCAATTTTTTACAGAACAAACACCTAAACAATTTCAGGGGTTTGAGACCCAATTCACCAAAACCAATCACAATACAGGAAACCCATTTCACTAAAAAGCATGAGCTCAAATGGGTTGGTGTCAAAATCAACCTAAAGTATTGGATCGAAGAAATATATCAGAGATGAGAGATATGGGAATGAGTGGTGTAGGGATAAGGGCCCAAAATTATATATTGGGCCTTGGACCTTATTCGAGGACTTGGGTATGTCCGAGGAGGGGCAAATAATTATGAGGGGTTCCAATTTTAAAGTCTCATAAGTAAGGAACGAATGAAGGGTGGTCCGAGGAGGAACTTCTCCTCGGATATGATGAACACAACTCAAATCTACATTCTAATGATCAAGGTGACCTTTTAGGAGGCTCCAGTGATAAGAACGTGCATCATACACATATAAGAGTGCTGAGAACTCATAAATATCTAAGGGAAAGTTGCTACCACCGCATTAAATGCACTGCAGCTACTTTTCTAACTGCATTTATGTGGAAAAGACCCCTGAACAGTGCAGTTTTATCTACCACGACTCACAGAAAGCCAAAGAGGGTGTCTGATGGGACAGACACTCAAGTAAGGGCTCAGATGATCAACAAGTGTAGAATCAAGATGGTCTCAAGGAAGTTATATAATGTGAGAGACCTTCCATGAGAGAGGGACCGAAAAACATAGAAAAAGAACGATGTAGCAATCAAAGTTGTATTTGTAATCAGTTCTATTGATTTATATCAGGATTTGCCTCATTGGACAGTGAATTCATTCAGTCTTATGTGCCTTGTTCTTGCTTGATTACCTTTTAACTCCATACTAGCAGTTGTTAAATTCATTAGGACCTAGTTCTTTAATCCACTCTCTACAATTTTATTGTACTGGGCTCACTAAGCCAAGATCCCACACAACTTGGGCTTGGGCTGCGAAATGTGTCCCTACAAGTGGGATGGGAACTGACTCCAATGAGAAGCAGCAAAAGTAGATTGATGGTGGTGAGAAAATTTACAAGCTTTTTCAGTGAGTGATTTGGGTGTGGAGTGTTCCTCGGTTTTTTTTTTCTTTTTTTTTTTAATACCAGTTTTTTTTTTTAATTTTCTTTAAATTCTGAAATTTATTAAAAAAAAAAAAAAAAGAGCCAAAGCGACGTCGTTTTGGCTCAATTAACTGTAGGATATAATTGGAGTTTAACGTAGTATCAAATTAACAACAATTGAAAGTTAGAGGAGTGAAACGATAAAACTGAAAGTTAGAAGACTGAAATTAAAAAGATTGAAAGTTAGAAGGTCAATTTTGCATTTCTACCTTTTTTTATTTTTATTTTTTTTTTATACAAGATATACAAGATATAAATTACTTAAAAAGTAGCAAAAGATGCACCCCTCCCACATGGCTAAACAGAAACCCGTACACAAAGTGTGGAGGAGCTGCCAAATTTAGAGCCTGGGGGATAAAAAAAAATAAATAAGGAGAAGCTATACCCCATTGGCCCATGCTCACCCACCTTGTGCTAGTTGAAAGCCCCGCATTGCACACACACACACATGTTCATATCTAACCATTAATGACGACAAACTCTCTAGATTTTTCTCTATTTTTTATTATAAATATTTGAAGTTGGTTCATATGTGACATTTTCATTTATTGGTTTATTGTGTTTTTTCTTTTGTTAGTGTATTTTGAACAATAGTATTCAGTATTTAAACAACATTACATGCATTTTCATACACTTTTTCACCTACATGTATTTCTAAAAAATACAAACGACGTTACTAGAACAACATTACCAAACGGGGTATCTAGAGTTTTGTAGTTTTGTTGTCATATCACTATCGTGGATTTCTAGCTATTAAAAAATTATACAAATTTGAGAATAAAAAAGGTGTATAAACAAAACATGACATGCATGGAAGCTTATTGTGAAACAAGAAATTTTATTTATCACATAATTTAAGAAGTACAAAGTCTAGGATTGAAACACGCCCTAAAAATATTTTATTATTAGGGTTGTTCCTTGTGTGATTGATACACCTATTTCTAAAAAAAAATTGATGCAAAACCAATAACACATCGCTGTGAGACGGGTTTTGCACTCGGATTTTCACCTATAATATATAAGCCTCATCAACTCCTTTGTGGAGCATCAATAAACACGCATAAAAATCAATACAAAAGCAAAGATTGAAAAAAAAAAAAAAAAAAAAACCTTTTCGAGTTGAAATATTTATTTTGAGCAAAACCTCCCTTAGATTGCTGCCCGCTAATCAAATGTTAAATTGTCAATGCAAGGAGTATCTATAAATCTATTGCTTATTTTGGCCAAACTTTATGTATACTACCAGAGATAATTAAGGATGGCCTCACCCTGTTTAACCAGCCTCTCCCTGCTTCACCCTACGCAGGTTTTCCCCGCCCTGCAAAGGTGGCAGGGCGGGGATGGGCAAGATTTTACCCCGTACCATGAGGCGGGGTGGGGATGGGTTTAGATATTTTAGACCCACCACGCCCCACCCCTCTTCGTCCCTGCCCTACCCGCGTTGTTTAGAGTTATAATTGTAATTTTTTTATACCCTAAAACCCTACTATTTAAATAAACATATCAATATTAACTTATTTTATTCTACTCAATATGGTTCTCTGCCTTTATTTTGTTACGTGTTATACTATGATTTTTTTTTTGTTATGATTGTCTTGTTAAACACTTGGATATGTTATTCAATTTTTTTCTAAAAATTGAATTTATTTGATGGGATAAATTTAGTTATAATTTCAGGTATATTTTTATTAATGAAATAGGTTTCATTAAAAAAATTGTACTAGTTATAGGGCAAATTAACAAAAAGTGGAGTTTTACAGGGTGGGGCGGGGCTTTGCAAGGCCCCAAGGGACAAGGATGAGGTGAGAAAGTTTTCACCGTCATGCGGGGTGGGACATGGATGGAGCAAGACAAAATCATACTGTGAGGAGACGAAGACCCCATCCTTTGGTCCCGCCCTACCCTATTGCCATCCCTAGAAATAATGGCTACATCCCACATTACCCATTTTCCTCAACAATTAAGGAAAAAAAAAAAACACCTTATCATGGTTCGAGAACTATTCATAAAGCGGCGTGACTCTCAAAGATGCGAGTGGGGAAGGCACCATTATTTATATACTTCACTTTTCATATTTAATATATATATATATTTTGAGAATCTCAACTTTAATCTTTTTTTTTTGGGTAAAAATCTCATATTTAATCTATAAAAGCAATGAAGGTAACGTATCAGAAAAAAAAAAAGCCATGAAGGTAACGTTTCAATTGTGTGTCACAGTAGCCTTGGTTATTAAAATATAAATAAACAAACAGTAGTCTTTGAGGTGAGACCGTCAAACAAACATACCTCTAAAAAATTGCGATATTATGCCTTTTTTTTTTTTGGCAAAGATAACTTCCACCTTGCCACGTCATTGTTGTGCTCTAATGAGAAAGTTAAAAGATTTATTTCAAAAACAATATTGTATTTTAGAAGAATTTAAAAAACAATATTAGGGTCACAATATATTTTATTATCTTTTCATAATCTATCGAGATAGTATACTATAATTGGTTTGATCATGGATCCACCACTATCATTATCTTCTCATCTACCAATTATAGTTTAGAGAAATGAGATGTCCACAACATTTTCACAATATTTTTATAACAAATTTTAAATGGCAAGTTGTTACTGGTTGTTATTATTAGAACAAAAAAGTAATCTTAGTGTTAGGTTCAAATTTGAACCAATAACAATTAGCCACCTGTGATTTGTTATGAAAATATTGTAAAAATGTTGTGGACGTAACATCTTTCTATAGTTTATCACCTTAAATTATGAAAAATGTTTTTAAAATAGATCGTATACAAAATTATCTTATTTAAAATTAATATAGCTTTCATTATAGGTTGATCCATCATCCATGGCATATGCCTAGATTATTTTTTGCTCAACAGTAAACATTTTTTTTTTTTGCTCAAAAGAAAAGAGCACAAATATACAAACAGTGGTCTTGAGGTATGCCTCAGAAAAATTGCAATGTGCCAATCCTTTTGGCAATGATAACTTCCACCCTACATAATGTCAAATTGTTGTGCCCTAAAAAGAAAGGTGAAAGATTTATTTAAATAATAAAATTAGGGTCACAACATATTTTATTATATTTCTATAATCTATTAAGATAATTGGTTCGACACACGACCATTATTATTTTCTCATCTATGTATCCACAGTTAATGATGGTTCTAAGAATTTTGTCTAAGACACGAAACTTAAATTATACAAAAAAATAGAACTTGAATATATTGATATCACAAAACACAAACACTAACAAAATAAAAAAGCAAAAAGGGAATGATGAGAGATAAAGTGAGAATTGAGAATATGAAAGTAACGAAGAGAGAGAGAGAGAGACAGAGAGAAAGGAAAGGAGCAATAGATGATATTTGTTGCAAGTTGCTGTAGGGAATTCAACCTAAATTCCAACCTGTGAGAAACAAAAAAAATAGAGAAAACATGCGTCAAAGAAAAATAATCACACGCACTAGACAGTATTTACGTGGTTCGGCAATTTGCCTACGTCCACGGAGTTGCAGGGATTTCACTATTATCAGGGAAAAATACAAAGTGCGGCTACAGTGTTTTTTTTCTCTCTCTAAAAACACAACAACAGTTGTAGTCACAAACCCTAATTATAAAAGCGGCTTTTATATCCTGCTTACAGGGTTACAATGGGCTACAAAACGGGCCAAAAATAAACTAGGCTCCACAAAGCCCAACAAATCTCCCACTTGGAGACTAGTTCAATCATCAACATCAGCCGCTATCCTCCAAAAGCAATCCCTCATCCCTGCAACTCATCCTTTTATCCTCAAGCTAGAAGGCCAACTGAAACTGCACACAGCTTCAGCTTCTCAATAGTGACACCCTTAGTCAACATGTCTGTCGGGTTCTTAGATCCACATATCTTCTCAAGTATTACCAGCTTATCTTTAACAAGGTACCGGATAAAGCGGTATTTTGTCTGTATATGTTTCAACTTTGAATGAAAAGCCAAATTTTTGGCAAGAAAGATTGCACTCTGACTGTCACTGTGTAGAATGCCCATCTCCTGCTTTTTACCCAATTCATCTAAGAAACCATGTAGCCAAATCATCTCCTTTCCAGCTTTAATTGCTGCAACATACTCAGCTTCTGTAGTAGACAAAGTAACAATCTTTTGCAGATTTGAAACCCATGATATAGCTGTACCACCCAGAGTAAATACAAACCCAGTAGTACTCTTTCTACTATCAATATCACTAGCAAAATCAGCATCTACATAACCTTGCAATTTCAAACTTGCACCTGTGAAGCAAAGACATGTATCTGATGAACCCTTCAGATATCTCAAAATCCACTTGACTGCCTCCCAATGCTGCTTTCCAGGCCTACTCATGAATCTGCTCACAACTCCCACTGCATGTGCAATGTCTGGCCTTGTACACACCATAGCATACATCAAGCTACCAATAGCTGAGGCATAGGGCACCTTGCTCATATGGTCCATTTCTTCTTCTGTCTTTGGTGACTGTTCTTTGCTCAGTTTGAAATGGCTACCCAAGGGTGTGCTTACTGGTTTAGCTTCATTCATGTTGAACCTGCTGAGAATTTTCTTCACATACTCTGACTGTGAAAGTTTCAATGTACCATTAGCCTTGTCTCTAATGATTCTCATACCAAGGATTTTCTTTGCAGCTTCCAAATCCTTCATTGCAAACTATTTTGACAATTGCTTCTTCAGATTATTAATCTCTTCAATGCTAGACCCTGCAATGAGCATATCATCCACATACAACAGTAAAATGATATAAGAATTGTCAAAGAATTTGACATAGCAACAATGATCAGCTTCACATCTTTTGAACTCAATTTTATGCATAAAACTGTCAAATTTCTTGTACCACTGTCTTGGAGCTTGTTTTAGGCCATACAAGCTCTTTTTCAGTTTGCAAACTAGATTCTCTTGTCCTCTGAACAATGAACCCTTCTGGCTGAATCATGTAAAGTTCTTCCTCCAAATCACCATGAAGGAATGCCGTCTTCACATCTAACTGCTCAAGATGTAAGTTTTCTGCAGCCACCATTCCCAGTACCAATCTGATTGTTGACATCTTCACAACTAGAGAAAATATCTCTGTGTAGTCAATGCCCTCCTTCTGCTAGAACCCTTTAACAACTAATCTGGCCTTGTAACGTTTACTACCATTATGCTCATTATTTATTCTGTATACCCACTTGTTGTGCAAAGCCTTCTTTCCTACTGGCAATTTAGTCAATTCCCATGTTTGATTCCCCAACAAGGAATCCATCTCATCCTTCATGGCTAACTCCCACTTGCTTGAATTCTCATCTTGCAAGGCTTCTTTATAACACTCTGGCTCACCACCATCAGTCAACAGGAGATAATTTAGAGTGGGTGAATAACGCTGTGGAGGTCTAATGTTTCTGGAAGATCTGCGAACTTCAGCTACAAGGTGTACTCTGATCTACCTGTGAATTTACATTCTCCTTATCTTCTTCACCCCTTTTTTGGACAGTACTTTCAGTCAATCCATCTAAGTTGACAAACTCAGATTTCTTTTGATCTATCTCTATAACATTTGACACTACAGTTGACCTGTCCTTGTACATAACCTGTTCATTAAATATCACATTTCTACTTCTGATGATTTTTCTGTTTTGTTCATCCCAAAACCTATAGCCAAATTTCTCATCACCATAGCCAATGAAAAAACATATTTTAGACTTAGTATCAAGTTTACTACGAGCATCAGAATCAATATGAACATAAGAAACACAACCAAAAACTTTTAAATGGGAAAACTTTACCTCTTTACCGCTCCAAACCTCTTTAGGAAGTTTGAACTCCATAGGAACTGATGGCCCTCGGTTTATCAGGTAAGCTCCAGTGCTAACAGCATCAGCCCAAAAAGTTTTTGGTAGTCCAGCATGCAACCTCATACTCCTAGCACGCTCATTGAGTGTTCTGTTCATGCGCTTAGCCACACCATTCCGCTGTGGTGTTCCGGGAATGGTCTTCTCCATCCTAATTCCCTGTGCAGCACAATACTCACTGAACCCTCCATCTATGTACTCTCCTTCATTATCTGACCTCAAATATTTTACTTTCAAACCTGTTTCTGTCTCAATCATGGCCTTCCACTTCTTAAAAGTTTCAAATACATCAAATTTATTTTTCAGAAAATAAACCCATACCTTTCTGTTTGAGTCATCAATAAAGGTAATGAAGTACCTTGAACCTCCAAGGGATGCAACCAGAGAAGGCCCCCACAAATCAATGTGTACTAACTCCAATTTTTCAGCCTTTGGTGTCCTGCCAGTTTTCAAGAAGCTTACCTTTTTCTGCTTTCTTAAGATGCAGCTTTCACACATGTCAAAATCAATGGACTTCAATTCTGGTAGCTTTCCTCTTGACAACAGCATCTTCATTCCTTTCTCACTCATGTAACCAAGTCTACGGTGCCATAGGCTTGTATCAGTACTTGCATCAGCAACTGCAATTGTGTCTTTTGGACTTGAGGTCATATATAGAGTACTAGTCTTCTTTCCACGAGCCAATACTCTAGCTCCCTTTGTAACCTTCCAAATACCACTAACAAATAGTATTGCATGCTCTTCATCATCAAGTTGTCCAACAGAAATCATATTCCTCCTCAGGTTAGGAATGTGTCGAACCTTCTCTAGTAACCAAACAGATCCATTGGGCAACAATATCCGGACATCTCCCATACCCACAACATCCAAGGCTGAACCATCAGCCAAATACACCTTACTAAAATCACCTGCAACATAATTCTGTATGATTTCTCGGTGTGGAGTGGTATGAAATGAAACTCCTGAATCCAAAACTCAATCATCAAGTGGACTGTCTACTGTAAGAAGCAATACATCCTGTACCTCTTCTGTTACAACATTAGCAGAATCATTTTCATTATTCTTCTTAAGACTTTTGCACTGGTTCCTAAAGTGACCTAATTTCCCACAATTCCAGCATTGTACTTGTTGGCCTGATCTAGATTTACTTCTGTTTTGATTAGAATTTCTGAATTTTGATCTGCCCCGATTTGAATTTTTGTTATTACCTCTGCCTCTTGTCTCAAGGTTTAGGGCAGAACTAGATCCTGAGGTTTCACCTGCATCTCTTCTGCGAATCTCCTCAGCTAGAATTAAATCTCGAATATCATTGTACTTGAGCTTTTCCTTTCCTGTAGAATTGCTTACTGCCATCCTCATTGCCTCCCAACTGTTTGGCAAAGAAGCCAAGACGACCAGAGCACAAATCTCATCATCAAAATCAATTTCTACAGACGACAATTGATTTGTGATAGTGTTAAATTCATTCAGATGTTGTGCTACTGATGCGTTCTCTGCCATCTTCAGATTGAACAGTTTCTTCATCAAATGCACCTTGTTGTTTGCCGACGGCTTTTCATACATACCAAACAAAGCCTTCATCAAATCTGTTGTGGTCTTTTCCTTTACAACGTTGTGTGCAACAAACCTAGACAGAGTTAATTTGATAACTCCTAGTACCTGTCTATCAAGAAGAGCCCATTCATTAGCCTTCATCGCCTCAGGTTTTGTCCCCAAAAGAGGCAAGTGCAATTTCCTCCCATAGAGATAATCTTCAATCTGCATCCTCCAATACGTAAAGTCTGTGCCATCAAACTTTTCTATTCCAGACGCCTTTCCTGCTTCCTCTGCCATTGCTCCCACTCAAACCTAACCCTAGGCTCTGATACCAGTTGTAGGGAATTCAACCTAAATTCCAACCTGTGAGAAACAAAAAAAAATATAGAAAACACGCGTCAAAGAAAAATAATCACACGCACTAGACAGTATTTACGTGGTTCGGCAATTTGCCTACGTCCACGGAGTTGCAGGGATTTCACTATTATCAGGGAAAAATACAAAGTGTGGCTATAGTGTTTTTTTTTTCTCTCTCTCTAAAAACACAACAACAGTTGTAGTCACAAACCCTAATTATAAAAGCGGCTTTTATATCCTGCTTACAGGGTTACAATGAGCTACAAAACGGGTCAAAAATAAACTAGGCTTCACAAAACCCAACAGTTACAACTACAAGCTAAGAATGGCAGAGTTACAGACGCCATTGAGGGGACTCACGGCCACAGTATCTAAACTTTTTCCTTGACAATGTGGATTGTACTATACAAAGTGTGGCCTGTGAATGTGATCAATAATATCATGACTGGGCAAGAAAAGTTTTTCTGAATTAAAAAAGGCAAGAGGAAACTAAAAAAGTGTGGTGCTCCTGATGGATTCCTCAAGTTGATCAATTATTAAAAAAAAAAAAGAAAAAAAGAAAAAAGACCATAATTTAGAAGGGCTTTGTAGCCCAATGGTCTAACTGGCTAGCTCATCCTTCGGCTCCGTCCTACCCCAGTGCCATCCATAGAAATAATGGCTACATCCCCCATTACCCATTTTCCTCAACAATTAAGGGAAAAATAAAAAGAAAAAAAAGAAAAAGAAAAACACCTTATCATGGTTCGAGAACTATTCATAAAGCGGCATGACTCTCAAAGATGCGTGTGGGGAAGGCACCATTTTTTATATACTTCACTTTTCATATTTAATATATATATTTTTGAGAATCTCATCTTTAATCTATTTTTTTTTTGGGGTAAAAATCTCATATTTAATCTATAAAAGCAATGAAGGTAACGTTTCAATTGTGGGTCACAGTAGCCTTGGTTATTAAAATATAAACAAACAGTAGTCTTTGAGGTAAGACCGACAAACAAACATACCTCTAAAAAATTGCGATATTATTATGCCATTCTTTTTGGCAAAGATAACTTCCACCTTACCACGTCATTGTTGAGCTCTAATGAGAAAGCTAAAAGATTTATTTCAAAAACAATATTGTATTTTAGAAGAATTTAAAAAACAATATTAGGGTTACAATATATTTTATTATTTTTTCATAATCTATTGAGATAGTATACTATAATTGGTTTGATCATGGATCCACCACTATCATTATCTTCTCATCTACCAATTATAGTTTAGAGAAATGAGATGTCCACAATATTTTCACAATATTTTTACAACAAATCCTAAGTGGTAGGTTGTTATTGATTGTTATTGTTGAAGCAAAAAAATAATCTTAGTATTAGGTTCAAATTTAAACTAATAACAACTAGCCACTTGTGATTTATTATAAAAATATTATAGACGTAGTATCTCTCTATAGTTTATCACCTTAAATTATGAAAAAAGTTTTTAAAATAGATCGTATACAAAATTATCTTATTTAAAATTAATATAGCTTTCATTATTGGTTGATCCATCATCCATGGCATATGCCTAGATTATTATTATTTTTAAATTAATATAGCTTTCATTATAGGTTGATCCATCATCCATGGCAAATGCCTAGATTATTATTATTTTTAAATTAATATAGCTTTCATTATAGGTTGATCCATGGCATATGCCTAGATTATTTTTTGCTCAACAGTAAACATTAAACAAAGAAAATAGTACAAATATACAAACAGTGGTCTTGAGGTGAGACAAGTATGCCTCAGAAAAATTGCAATATGCCAATCTTTTTGGCAATGATAACTTCCACCTTACATAATGTCAAATTGTTGTGCTCTAAAAAGAAAGGTGAAAGATTTATTTAAATAATAAAATTAGGGTCACAACATATTTTATTATATTTCTATAATCTATTAAGATAATTGGTTCGACACACAACCATTATTATTTTCTCATCTATGTATCCACAGTTAATGATGGTTCCAAGAATTTTTTCTAAGGTACGACACTTAAATTATACAAAAATTTGAACTTGAATATATATATATATATATATTTGGAGAGTTTCAACTTATGGCGTCCACCCCTAATGATAGCTCTTTATCATCAGATTAAGACACTAATCAGTTTTTTGGGATAGGCAGGAATTGAATTCCAGATCTCTTATACAACCATTAGAGACTTTAACAAAATAGAAAAGCAAAAAGGAAATGATGAGAGATAAAGTGAGAACTGAGAATATGAAAGTAATGGAGAGAGAGAGAGAGAGAGAGGCAAGGAACAACAGAAGATATTTGTTGCAAGTTGCAACTACAAGCTAAGGATAGTAGAGTTACTGACGCCACTGAGGGGACTCACGGCCATACTATCTAAACTTTTTCCTTGACAATGTGGACTGTACTATACAAAGTTTGGCCTGTGAATGTGATCAATAATATCATGATTGGGCAGGAAAAGTTTTTCTGAATTAAAAAAAGGAAAGAGGAAACTAAAAAGTGTGGTGCTCCTGGTGAATTCTTCAAGTTGATCAATGATGAAAAAAAAAAGAAAAAAAGAAAAAAGACCATAATTTAGAAGGGCTTTGTAGCCCAATGGTCTAACTGGCTAGCTCTCCCCATGACGATAACTTGAAGTTGACTCCCGAGGGTTCATCCCCTCCTGTTGTTAGCCCAAAAAAAGAAGTAAAATTGGGCTACAAAATTGGGCCTGTTTGATCATTGTTACGTGGTTCAAGATCAATTGTATGGACTCAAAAATGTGTTCAGCCTTTCTCACTAGACTGGTCACTACATTGAGCTGATGTTTCTGGACCTCCAGATACCCAGAATTTACTGCTGTTAATTTGGACCCGAGAGAACCAATTTGTTATATGAACCTTTTGTTGGTACTTACAGGTCCAAGGAACAAACCCAAGCAATATCAGACAAAGTGCGTCTACTCTTAGCAGGTTCAGGCCAGACTTGCCCACTAATCTTAGTAGTAGTTACGCACACGGACCCTAGTTGGTAATTTGAGTTCAGTAAAGAATGGATGGGGGGGATTTGGGAGGCACCGATTTTGAAGCCCAGTGACCCAATTTTAACGAGTGTTCGTTCCATTAATCCAAGGATGAGGGGGCATGCAAACTTCACACTATAGACAAGTAGACCATGTAGTCCCAGTCAAAGCCAATTTCACCATATTTACAACCACCTTAATACCCCACTTGCAGAAGGCGTAGTCAGGAATATTCGCTTGGGGGTTGAGTTATAGTGTTGAATTATGTTGATACAATAATTATAATTCATAAATCTATTGAAAATTCTACTATTATTTTAAGCATTATCAACTCATCATTATTTATATTATTAAAATTTTCTTATATCTTAATTTTTTTAATGAATTATTTGGAACCTAATTTCAATCCCAAAAAAATAAACTTAAAAAAACTGACGATATACTAACCGGAAGAGAAATGTAATACAGTAATATACTATCGTATAACTATAGAAAAGAAATGAACAATAGAGCCTTAATAAACAAAGATATTCTTAAAAATCCAAACACCAATACAAACTTTGATGGTTTTATTTGACTGTGTTGAGAATATTGGGACGAGATGAGTTGATAAGAAATAAATAATGGGTTGGCAGCACTATAGAGGAAAACAAGCAAAAACACTTATAGGCTGTAATTTCCTTGACAATGAGAATGAAGGGGGAAAAGTAAAGTCATGTTTTGAAATGGTTAATGGGTTAACATCTATGCTACTTGGAGAGAGTAGTTATTAACCGTTGGATTAATTACAAGTGTTTGTGTTTGTTTGTTTAGACCCTTGAACACACAGATTGTTTAACTTAATGATTAGCCAAGTTGATACTTAGGTTTATTATTCAGATCTAGGTTAAACAGTTTTAAATCATATCATACAAACATCGGAAAAGTAAAAGAGCCAATGATATGATTACCTAGGAAAACCAATGAAATCAATAGTTTCAAGGTAAAAAACCTTGGAAGGATTTGACCTAGCTATCCTCAAGGTAAACAAATCCACTAAAAAGAGAATTGAAATTTTTACAATAAGATTTAACCCTAAATCTATTGCTATCTCTAGTAGTAACTTACTGACACAACCACATGCAAGCTCCGAATTCATAAACTCTTTCTCTCTTGAATTTGCAGCACACAAGCACCCATGCTCATGACTATTGAGATCCTACTCAAAGATTTCAGAACACAGCTTGTTGATCTTGCAGCAACTAGATTCCACCAGCATTTGATTGTAGATCTTGTTCCGGTAGACACTTGTAGAGTTAGAAGGTACAGAACCTCTCAAATTTCATAGGAGTAACTCACAAGTCTTCCAAGAGTCTTCAAAACGTAGTTAGGGTTTTCTTTTTATACTTAGGAATGTTGAACTAAAACCTAAAACATTTTCACAAGCTTGGGCCTGATTTAAAATTCTGCAGAAATTATTTTTCTGCGATATTCGATCGGTCAAGCCTTATTCTTTTATCGGTCAAGCTTCACAAAATTTCAATTCTTTTTCATGCAGCTTGAATATTCTTGAGTCTTGACTTGAAACACTTTGAGCAATGTCTAACACCTATCCCAGACATTTTTTTTGTTCTCGGTTTGCCAACATATACAAATTGAGACTCTAAACATTTAATCATAAATCTTTAAAACCTAACAGTTTGGACAATTGAAGAGGGCAAGTATTATTTTATTTGAGGACAAGCTTCTTTAAGCTCTTGGACTAGTACAACTTTGAGGAACAAATTGGAGGGGGGGGGGCGGTTATAATTTTTGAGTATGCCCATATCATTTTTCCATGTATACTGTGGGGCCCTAATTGCACTAGCCACACCGGCCCACTACATAGGGTCCAAGGCCCGCGCCGAGGATAAAGCTGAGGCCGAGGACAACTGGGAGAGAACCCAGGACGTCCAAGGCCCGCGCCGAGGATGATCTGTCCTCAGGCACACCGACTTCACTAAAGGGAAAATATCCCATCTCAGTTGAATATATCTTACCAACATTCTGACCACTTTAATGGTGAGGTGACCTGAAAACCCTAAGGCATTAGTCACTTCAACTAGTATAAAGCCTGCGAAGGCGGCTTTGACCTAACATAAAGCCTGTAAAATACAGATGACGTGACAAACTCCTGTACACGACGATCAGATAACTGACAAGTGGATGGTCAAGATCAATAAAGATAAGACTATATAACTAGTAAGATTCTAAAGGAAAGGAGGAGGAATCCTCTGGGGGGGAAGGAAAAAGAAAAATAGATCCTCGGCCTGGGCCGAGGATAAATATGCTTCGCAAACACTTAGCCAAATGCCCAACATTAGATTCCTATGAAGTTCATGTCATCCATTATTTTGTTATAAACTTTACACCAGCCGGTGTTTACTTCGGTGAGGCCAAATCCTTAGACCCATTTCTCTATAAATTTTATTGTTAAGGGTCCATTACATTTTGAGGCCCTACAATTGGCGCCGTCTGTGGGAAGGATTTGTGCGCTGGCAAGTGCGGTGGTCGGTGTAAAGAAATTAAGAGCAGCACTTTCAGAAATAATATACAAAAAACAATACAATCTACTGCAACAACAATGAGTCAGAAGTCAGCAATCACAAGAACAAGAATATGCGAAAAAGAAAGAAAAAGAAAGACAACAAGTGAAACAAATCTACTTCTTTTATTCATATATGAAGTAAAACTACATCTCTTACAAGTAATGCCCAGGGGGCTTGTTCTAAAGCTAACTACAAAGGCAGACACATGACGAAGCTGACGGAGGAACAAAGGGTGGAGAGCAACAATGGCAGAAGAACAGAAGATAGAAAAGGAGAATAGAGGAAGAGATGAAGAAAAGAAGAGATGAAGAACAAATATTAAAAAAGAAGTGAAGGAGGAGAGGAGGAAAGAAAAGAGGAAGGCTCGTGGAAGAGCAAAAGAGAGAAGAGAGAAGAAGGATTTGAAGATAGGAAAGCTACATTAGGGGCGGAAGAGGTAGAGGCACAGGACGGTTCCGTTTCCGGGTTCCGCCTGATTTCCCTCCCACCCCCAATGCAGCCGGCTTGGGGGGTCAATGACCCGTACCCAAGAGAGGGTGGTTACGTTCTTCCTGGATCCTCCTCCAGACGACGAGGAGGGCTCCTCCTCTGATTAGGTTGAAAAGAAGGAGAATCTTCGGATCTCCCAGATACCCATCCCAGCGTAGCGGCCAGGGTCGGAGTGCCATCCTCGGCTCCTGGTAGGGGCTGTACATCCCCAGGATCGCCCTTTTTAAGGGCCCACTCATTTGAAGGGACTCAGGCGGCTATGTTTGGCAGAGCCTTTTTGGGAGATGTTTATGGGAGAAATTTGATATGGACGTTTGTCAAGTGTGAAGGAGAAAGTTGCCCTGGGAGCGTCTTATATAGATTGTGGGATATTTATGAGTGTCAATCTGCCATAAATCCCAGGGAGAGATTTTCGGGGGCAATGATGCCGCCCCAACTTCCAAGGGGCTTGCCAACCGTTAGATCCTCGTAGATCCATGGCCAGCATTAATGAGGAGACGCCTCACTAAACGAGAAGACGCCGAAGCGTCAGAACGCCTCACCCGGACAACCCAAAGGACGCCTCGTTATCTGAAGAGTCCCACCGAACGAAGAGGCAAAACACAGCAAGGTCTTATCCTCCACTAACTCCAACTCCTACTCCATTTATTATTATTATTATTACTCTGCTCGAAAAATGCGATTATTTAATGCTTATTGTATATTGTAATAATGTAATAATGTAAAATTAAACGGCTACGGAGAAGCAGATAAAAATGGTTAGTGAACGGAAAACTAGGTACTGGACAGAACCAAGGCACTGCATGGTCCTCGGACCCAGGCCTCATGGGGAAACCAGATACTTCAGATGTTTAAAATGGAAAACTAGGTACTGGACAGAACCAAGGCATTGCATGGTCCTCGGACCCAAGCCTCATGGGGAAACCAGATACTTCAGATAGCTAAATGAGATCGAGAAACCCGATACGTCCAGCAAGAAGAACATGTCATCATGAAAGCTAAACGTTAAGCAGAACCAAGGCATTGCATGGTCCTCGGACCCAAGCCTCAGGGAAAACCAAGCACTAAATAAAGCTTAAAGCATTGCAGGGTCAAAGACCTCAGGTCAGCAGGAAGAAAATCTCCCCGTAAAAAATAAACGCTAAAGAAAAATCGAGGTCTTGTACAAATTTCAGACCTAAGCCTCTATGGGAATCAGTCATTGTGAAGCTATGCAAACGTTGATCAAAACCAGGGCTCTCGTACAGGTCATAAGCTAAAAACGGAGGCAAAGCCAATTCCCTTTTCAGGTGCCGAATAAACGAATCCGGTCAGAGACAAAAAACCGTGAGAAATTGAGTACTATAGTACAAACAACCCAAGCCCAACCATCCTCGGGCGACACTCTGCGCAAAAAGAAAGCTGCATAAACGGCTGAAATCGCAATAAACACCGACGATAATGTAGAACCCAACCAGCCGAGAAAACGTGCCGAGGGGATCAAAATCCTCCTCCCTGCCCAAGGGGACGTGCAGCAGAATTTTGAGGGGCTATTGTGGGGCCCTAATTGCACTAGCCACACCGGCCCACTACATAGGGTCCAAGGCCCGCGCCGAGGATAAAGCTGAGGCCGAGGACAACTGGGAGAGAACCCAGGACGTCCAAGGCCCGCGCCGAGGATGATCTGTCCTCAGGCACACTGACTTCACTAAAGGGAAAATATCCCATCTCAGTTGAATATATCTCACCAACATTCTGACCACTTTAATGGTGAGGTGACCTGAAAACCCTAAGGCATCAGTCACTTCAACTAGTATAAAGCCTGCGAAGGTGGCTTTGACCTAACATAAAGCCTGTAAAATACAGATGACGTGACAAACTCCTGTACACGACGATCAGATAACTGACAAGTGGATGGTCAAGATCAACAAAGATAAGACTATATAACTAGTAAGATTCTAAAGGAAAGGAGGAGGAATCCTCTGGGGGGGAAGGAAAAAGAAAAATAGATCCTCGGCCTGGGCCGAGGATAAATATGCTTCGCAAACACTTAGCCAAATGCCCAACATTAGATTCCTATGAAGTTCATGTCATCCATTATTTTGTTATAAACTTTACACCAGCCGGTGTTTACTTCGGTGAGGCCAAATCCTTAGACCCATTTCTCTATAAATTTTATTGTTAAGGGTCCATTACATTTTGAGGCCCTACATATACTATAGAAGAAATTTTAAATTTTGGAGGGGCCATGCCCCCCCCTCCCCCAAGGAGTATGTGACTCCGCCCCTGCCCACTTGCTTTCATGCTAATGCTATTAAGTTCAGCTATTGATGTTTTTGTTAAGTCTATATATAGTTTATAGGTTGTCAAACTGTGAACAAAAGTTCAGTCTATGATGAGATATGAAGATTGTGGGGGGTTTGGGCCTAGAAAATCAGTACCGACCCTTTTAACTAAGGCCCAAGATCGGTCTGAGTAGCCAAAACCAGCCCATAAGAGGGAAGTGGACCTCAAACTCGGTTGGAGTGGGCTCAACCTAATAACACGTGTATTGGGATATAGAAATTATCGTACGGGGGAATCCTATAGTGCTCGGCCTACCATCGATTGATGAGATGGTGGGAAATCGATGACGAATTGACTAAAATAAAGTCGGTTGCCGAGAGTTGTTAGTGCCTTTGGGGAACTCGCTACCAAACAGTATTTGGCGTTTGGAACAAATTTCAAGAGAATCCTCAAAAGGCATGAGGATTCCTTGGAATTTTGGCGAAAGTGGAAATGCATGTGAATTTGTGAAATGACAATGATTAGTACCCTACTAAAGAGAGACTATATAAGGGGTGGGAAGGCAGACAAGAATGGTTGGTTGGAAAACACTGGAAAAAGAGTGAAAATACAAAGGAAAGGGAGTGTGAGCAAAGGGGGAGGAAGAAGAACTGCCAGAGGGTGAGGTTTGTAAATCTAAAATTTTATAGAAAAGATATAGCCTAGACTATCTAGTTAGTGCTTGGAGCCCCACTTGTAGGATTGCTAGAAAGCCCACAAATAAATAAATTGGGGCCCTAAATCCTCCGCCCAGTACCACAGCCTTAGTAGGTTTAGGGACCACAATTAGCGCAGTCTGTGGGAATCCTACTCAATCGGAGGTTTCGAGCTAGCTTGATATCTTCCAATTATGGAGGGTCCGCATGCTAAAGAAGGCTTTGTTGAAGGAAAGCATTTGAGGGCTTCCTCAAGGGGTCGTAGGAGGTTGGAAAGGGTGTGTAGAAGGGAACAGCAACGCATGCAAGAAGGGCATCATACCAGACATGATTTAGACGAGGGATCTTCGCAAGGGGAATGAACTATCTTATAACCTCGAGTGATCTCATCGCAGTGATCGGGAACGAGAGCTAGAGAATTCACGAAAGTAAGTTAAGGACCTGGAGATTGAGCTGAAAGGCTGACGCCGTAGAAAGTTTCAGGAGGGCTCGTCTGACAAGCCTGATTACATTGAGGGAGAGTCATCTTGGGGTGGCAGTTCACGATGGTCGAGGGACAGATCTCGCAAAACCATGGGGCGTCGTCATGAATCCCCCAATCGTGATAGGCACAAGCACCATAATGCCACGTTGGACAATATGAGCCGGGCGTTAAGGAGAACTGTCTATTCACCTTTCTCCAAAGAGATTAAGCGCACAGAAATGCCGATGCGGTTCACCTTCCTCCATTTACCATTTATGATGGAAAAACTGATCTGGTGGAGCATGTAAGTCACTATATTCAAATGATGTCGCTTTATTCCCAGAACAATGGTTTGATGTGCAAGGTGTTCCTGTCCAGCCAAGGGCCGACGGCAATGAGGTGGTTTAACGGTTTAAGGAAAGGCTTTATTCGCAATTTTGGGGAGTTGATGTAGGCATTCAGGGCGCGATTCATAACATGTAGCAAGGTTTCTCAACTGATCGATGCCTTGTTATCCATGAGGATAAGGAGTGGGGAGACCCTCCGATCTTATGCAAACAGATACCGGGAGCTATATAACGAGATAGGACTTCCAGCTTCGGCCCCCTTAGGAGTCAGAGCTAAGGGATTCTCTAACCATGCATCCCCCCGAGGACATGTATGAACTTATGAGAATGATTGAAGAGTATAATTGGTTGAAAGACGATTGGCTACAGGGCAAAGGCAAAGCCCCGGCCTCTTCACAATACAACAAAGATTATCGTCCCGAGAGGTTTCAACAAAGAACTATGAAGGAGTCAAGGGTCCCTAGTATGGACTCGATGCAGCAGACCGAGGGAGTTATTGTGACGTTGAAGGAGCCTGTCTATAAGATCCTCGAGCGTATTAAGAATAAGCCTTACTTTTAGTGGCCTCGAAAAATGGGTTGAGGCCCGGCTAGAAGGAATTAGAGCTTGTATTGCACTTACCATAGAGAGAAAGGTCATACTACCGAGTAGTGCCGTGTATTGAAGGACCACTTGGAGCAGCTCATAAAAGAGGGGTATTTGAAGGAATTTATGGTCAACCAAGAAGGGGTAAGTACAGGCTAGGGCTCGAGAAATTGAAGTAACAACGCACATCCCCCACCCTAGGGAATTATTGAGGTCATTCATGCAACTTCCATAGGAGTCAGTGTGAGCTGCTGAAGGGGCATATTGAGTGTGGTGACCCAACCTGAAGCAGACGCTACAGACCGACCAAAGAAGAGACTCAAGAGAACCTCAGTCGTAATCACGTTTGGTGAAGCAGACTTGGAAGGAACATCCCAGCCACATGGTGATGCCTTGGTGGTGACTTCGTAGATCGGTGGATTCTTAGTAAAGCGAGTTATGGTAGATCAAGGGAGTGGGGCTAAGATCATGTACATCGACCTGTATAAGGGGCTAGGGTTGAAGTTAGAGGGTTTGAGTAAATATGATACTTCGTTAGTGGGATTTTATGGGAAATTGGTAATGCCTAAGGGGCAGATAAAACTCTTGGTAGTAACCAAGGGAAATGAGGTTGAGGTAAATTTCATAAAGGTTAATGCCTTTTCACCATGCACCACGATTTTGGGACAACCTTGGATTCACACTATGGGGGTAGTACCTTCTACGTTGCACCAGAAGATTAAATTCCTAGTTGAAGATGGGGTGGTTGTGGTGTGAGTCGACCAAAAGGTGGCAAGACAGTGCTTGGTGGCTGCGATAGACCATGAGATTAAGCAGAAAGACCTAGTTGAAACGGAGCAATTATAGCCATCAGGTGTAGACAACGCAGATGAATTTGTTCAAGTGTGAATTTTGTCTTATATTGATAGGTACTTTTGGATAGGGAAAAGTCCACAAGTGGAAGATCGGGTAGAAGTTCTCTTATCGTTAATACAGAATTTGGATGTGTTTGCATGGAATCCGTACGAAGTTCCCGAGGTGGACCTAACTTTCATTACACATTGTTTGAATGTAGATCCTTTGGTCACGCTGAAGAAGCAGAGACCTAGGAGGTCAACAAAACCACATGTGGAAGCAGTGAAGGAGGAAGTGAAGAAAATGAGGTAGGCGGGGGCTATCAAAAAGGTGTTTTTCCCCGAGTGGTTGTCTAATATGATGGTGGTAAAGAAGAAATGAAATGGAGAGTGTTTATTGATTTTACCAATCTCAACCGAGCATGCCTAAAGGACCTGTTTCCTGCACCAAAGATAGATCAGTTGGTGGATGCTATGATCAGACATTAGAGAATGAGCTTTCTAGATACCTTTCAAGGCTATCATCAGATCACTTTTAGCACCTGAGGATCAAGAGAAAACCTCCTTCTTTACACCCGAGGGTAATTACCATTACATAGTGACGCCTTTTGGATTAAAGAATGTAGGAGCTACGTACCAATGAATGGTTACCAGGATGTTCAAGAAGCAGATCGGTGAAACGATAGAAGTTTATATTGATGACATGGTGGTGAAAAGTAAAAGAAATGAAGAGCATGTTCCTAATCTGGTAGAAGTTTTCGAAATATTGAGGCAACATAACTTATGCCTCAATGTAGAAAAATGTGACTTCGGTGTAGGGTCGGGTAAGTTTTTGGATTACATGATAACTACATGAGGAATAAAGGTCAACCTTGATCAAATTATGGCCATTCAACAACTTAAACCACCCACTAACCCTAAAGAAGTGCAAACGCTCATTGGGATGATTGCTGCCTTGAATAGTTTCGTTTCGAGGTCCGCAGATAGGTGTAGACCATTCTTTCGGTGGTTGAAAAGGTGGAAGGGTTTTTAGTGGATGGAAGAATGTGACACGGCGTTCAGAGACCTGAAGTCTTATTTGGCTAGCTCGCCTGTTTTATCTCAACCTGATCCCGGAGAAAAATTTGTATATATATTTAGTAGTTTTTTATCACGCGTTGAGCTCGGTATTGCTAAGACAGCAGGAGGGGATCCAAAGACTAGTGTATTATCTCAGCAAAACATTGGTGGAAGCAAAAACTCGATATTTGCTGTTAAAAAAAATGGTGTTAGCGCTGGTGCATGCTATGAGGAAGATGCCAAATTATTTTCAAGCCCATACTGTGTAGGTGTTGACTGAGTACCCCCTGCAGTCACTTTTGAGAAGGTTAGATTTCACTGGAAGGATAGCTAAATAGGAAACCAAACTTGGACTGTTTGTAATACGGTACAAGCCGTGGAATTCTATTAAGGGTCAGGTGTTGGCAGACTTTGTAGCTGAATTCATCCCTGAACTAAGAGTCCCCGTTGGGATATCATAGGTTAGGGTTAAAAAATGGCGCGTGTTGATGTCGTATTTTGTCCCCCCATGATTTGCGTGTCGGACCCCGAAAAATTTAAAAATATCATTTTCTCTTTGCGGGGCTCTGGAAACATCTAGAATGATGTGGCACAGCCTGTTCGGACATCGGAGCACCCGAATTGCCTTTTTCAGCTAAAATGACCAAAATGCCCTTGGTCAGCCTTGGGTTTGATTAAAGGTCAAACAAGGTCAAAACCCTCTCAAAACAACATTTTTCATAGTTTTACATCAAACTCGAGCTTCTCGAAGAATTTTGACAACTTTGACCAAGTTTGACCCAAAGTTGATCTTGGGTGGGCCCAAAAACCCTCATTTTGGTTCGGCTGTTAGAACGGGTTGAAATCAGCACCATTACAGAGATTTTCAAATTCTCGTTCCAACGGCCGAGATATCACGAAAACTAGGATAACGCACCGATCGATGCAACACAAACTTCTGAGGGCCATAATTTTTGATCCAATGTTGGATTTTCAAGATCCATACCTTTTCTGAAATAGGAAGTCAAAATCTTTTCAGGGAAGCCAAGATCAATTCAATCAGAGGCCTTTTGAGGCCGGCGGTCCTTGAAAGGCCGTCACCTCGAAAAACACACTAAGGCTATAAATAGCCCTAGGCACCCCTCAAACTGGAAAGGAACATATTTTCCTGAATTTTTGCAATCGGCCTGGTTTTCTTACACATTTTTCCCTCTACCAAACACCAAAAAACACATCAAAGTCTCTTGATTCTTCTCTCTTCACCAACAACACAAGGTATTCTTCTTATACCCAATTTTTCTTCCCTTAGTTCTACATTTTGGATTTGGGGTTTAAGGGTATAGATGTAGCTTTTTTAGCTATCATCCACACCCCTAAACTTCTAAATTTTTTCCTAGCATTTATCTTGCTTTTTTTGCTTGAATAACATGATTTATTGCTTTCTATAGCATGTTTCTTGCTTTATTTGTGTTTCTAGCTTAAATCTCTTTGTTGTTATGTCTTATGCCATGTTTTGTGCTTAGATCCATGTTTCCACATGTTCATATGTTTAAATCTACATGCTTAGGGTTTTATGCCATGTTTTTCTATGTTTTGTTCCCCTTTTTGCTTTATGTTGATGTTAGGGTTACATGCTCACATGCTTGATATCATGTCTATGGTTATGTCATGCTTAGATCTATATGTTTGTATGCACGTTTTATGCTCCTATGCTTATATCCGAGTTGTATGCTTCGATTCATGTCCTTCCATGTCTATGTGCTAAATTTCTACATGTTTACATGTATGTTCCTTTGCCTATATGTCTAGATCTTTGTTCTCACATGCCTATGTGCTTGGAACAATACTCTCTACATGCTTTTGCTATATTCCATGTGCTTGTGCGCTCCATGCCATGTTTGTGTTCCTAAACCTAGGCTATGTTTGTCATGCCATGTGCTATTGTAGCTCTTTTGTCGCTTTATCTTTCTTTCTTGTATTTTGGCCTAGCGGTTAGGTCCCAACCTAGACCTTGTGGTCTTTGTCATTGTTCATACACCAAGGTCCACATAAAAGGGTTCGGATCACCCATTTTGCATGTCTATGTTTGCTTGCTCCTATGCTTTATGCTTGTGTTAGCCTTTCTTGTTCTAGGCTTTGCCACGCTTGACGCCCTTAGTGAGCGTGTGGTTACATTCGACGCCCATGAGGCTCTATTTGGATGCAACCACTTGGGACGCATTGTCATGATGCTGGTTGCTTCGTGCATACCTTTCCCCTTTTCCGCTTTGTGCGATGATATGCTTACCATGATTTTTTGTGCCACCCGTTGGCTTTATATGCATCTTTACACGCTTGCGTACATGTCCATGTGTGAGTCTTGCTTGCTAGTGTGTCGTCCACGCTTCAACACAATGAAGTTATGGGCATTCAATCTAAACCTACATTTGTCGCTCGCGGACACCATTTTTGTTTGTTTCCTTGCTTGTTTGTCTTTTTACTTGTTTGCTTGCTTTCCTGCTATGCTTGCCATGTCTATCATGCTTATCTGCTTTATGCCTCTTTCACATACCCTTTGCATCATTTCCTTCCATTGCTTGTCTGCTGGTTTCTTGTCTTTACCTTTGCATGTACACACATGAAGCGAGGACGCTTGGAGCTAGGGTACTGTCTTGTAGGCGCAAGCAAAAAGGGTGCAGAAATTTGTGTGTACATGCACCAAATAAAGTTTAATACATAAATAAAATATCACTTGGCCAGATACAAACAACCCTATAAGAAATAAGAAATAAAAAGTAGAAAATGGTTTGACAGGTCAGGTGGTTGGTTCTCAGGGCACGACAAAGGTGGTTAAGGGAGTTTCACGGGCAGTTGGAGGAACTAAACTTGAGGTTGATTGGGAGGCGCTTTGTGTCTCGGTGGGAGTGGCTGTGGTCGAGTTCTCCTCATCAATCACCACCACGTGAGCATCAATTTGTTGGGACGACTCCATTATACCGGGCCTGTCCTCCCCCTCTTCTTCCTCAGCATCCTTGGATTGGTCATCTACGGGTGGGTCATCAAGCAGGGGAATTTGATTGGCATCTCTAAAAAGGGAGCTTTTAGGGAGACCTATCGAGTTAACCGTCACCATCCAGCCTTCTGTGATTCCGAATTTTCGAGCCTGGAAAACGACGGTCCCTGCCAAGTTTTCGGCATCCTTGAAGCCTATGTTATAAAAGACTTGCTCACAGTTCTTCATTATTTCTTTTAAGTCGGGGAGTTCTTTGTCCTGGGCAAAGACAATGCTAGAAACCTTGGTAAGCTTGACTTCAGCCTCTCTGAGCTTCCCTTGCAAGTCCTCAGCCTTTTGCTTAACCAATTCTAGAGCCCTCTTTGCCGTGATTGCTCGACGTTCTACCATGTTCAACTCTAGGGTCTTTTCATTCAAACTGGCCTTGGCCACTTGCTTCAGAACTTTCTCCTTGTCGGCCTCCTCCATCATGCCCTTTAACCGACCTACCACCATATGGGTCAGTTAGGCAGCCTGGGATGGTAACAGAGATAATAGGGGAAAATCAGTGTGATCCGAGTATTAATACTTATAAAATTGGTATAAAATTGAAAAATGTAAAGGCATAATAATAAAGAAATGATAACAAATGAGGAATAAATATACTCACGGCTATAGTGTGCCACTTTAACTTCAAGACAATGTCTTCGTCCTGACAATCTACATAGTGGCCTAGATCAGCAGGCAACAATAGAGCCTTGCCAAGGCTGTCGGAGACTTGTCCCCTGAGGCCATTCCTCCAAGTCCAAATGTAGGAGTCAGTGGGCAGAGCTTTATCTCCCAATTGAAAGTTGCACTCCCATCCGGAAGTAGAGGTTGAAGAGGTGGAGGCCACATGGGACTTGATCATAGCTGGTTGATGAGCAGGCCTAACCCTTTGAGGAGTTTCCTTGGGCTGTGGAGTCAGTGTAGTACCCGCGGTGGTAGTGGGGGGCTGGTCGGTAAGAGGGGTACTAGACTCAGTGATAGGGTCATCGGCTACCCTCTTCCTCTTCCTGCATTGGCATGGCTCAGGAGAGGATTGGCTTGCTGAGAAATTGGCTGAGGGGCAACCTGTCCCCCGACCAATTGTGCTGCTGGAAACCAGCTTTCGAGATCCATGTTGTGCTGTTGAACCATCCCCGCAGTCGAATTCGGAGGGATTGGAGTGTTTGAAATGGGGGCTACTCCTGGAATGTGCATTGCACGACTGTGAAAAAGTGTGTCACCTAAACCATCCCGAACCGGTTCAAGTGAGCTTTCTCGGACTATTCTGGGCCATTGATGTCTAGCTTCACCACCGGTAGGCCCTTGAGGTAGGAATCCAGGCAACCGAATGTAGAGATAGGATAAAAGGGGGCTTCTGACTGTTAAAGCCCTCGACAAGTCTTGATAGCTAGTGTACGAAGGAACGCACCCAAGAATCAAGTGAGAGGCTCTCAATTACTAGTCGTAAGGCACAAAAATTTCTGAGCATAAGAAGAAGTTTAGCTCTCAAGCTTGTACAACACTCAAGTCAGGCTGGAACCTTTTGGAGTCTACAACAAAGAACAATGAACAAAGTTAATAAAAATATACAAAGCAATAGTAACAGGCCAAACGTACCAAAAAAAAAAGGGGGAGAAAAATAGAATAAAGCTTAAAGTGAAAACGCACACAGTAGGGTCATATTGAAGAATCAGAAAAGAGGGTACCGACCTATCTAGCGGGGAGAGGTCGGACAAGTGAGTTCTCCGTTGAGCTAGTTCCCGCTCACTCTCACGAACTCCCCTGCGGAGTTCCTATTGGAGTCAGGAAGACAAGATATCAACCTAACCATGGTGTTTCGGGTTTGAAGGTAATACTCGTTCCTTAGGCTTCCCCGAATAGCATAGAGGAAGTTAATGTCATGGTGTGTAAGGTTAAGGTCATACAGTCGGTTAAGACACCCTACACAGTTTACTACCCTATAAAAATTAGGCAGACACTAGTCGGGGCTAAGCCTGTAAAAACTAAGAGTTCTAAGTAAAAGGGGATCTACTGGAAATCTAACCCCACCCTCTAATATTGACATTAAAGGAAAAAAGACCACATCAGGCAATCTTTGGTCCTCTATATCCCCCTTGTGACAGTATGATATGTTCACGTCACGAGGGATATTAAACTTAGTTTTGAAGGATTCTACATATGCATTTATGTTTAAAAGGTACAAAAAATCCATGTTTTCCTATTAAGATAACTTTGGAAAAATGAGAATGAAAGAAACAAGAGAAAGAAGACTTACTGAGTAACTTCTTGATGAGAGGGATGGTCTCAGGAGAAATTTAAGGGCTTAGGAAGAAAGAGTAAGAAGGATTTTGAATTTGAAAGGAACTAAAGAAACTTGTAAATGAAAAGAATGACAGTATTTATAGGAGGAAGGGTCATTTAATGTAACTGCAAGCAACTAATCAATACTTACTGTTGTTTCTACTCATGCATGCCTCAGTAATCGAAGCGTCAGTTCATCAAGACCGTTCGATGTGTCAGATGCTGCCACGCGTTCACAAAGAGTAAGCTGTCATGTCTGCTGTATTAATGGAGTGATGTTTTGTATTCCCGAGGTATAACCATCGTTTTTGAAAACCTTAGCCAAGCATCGAGGTAGGAATATTCCTCGATCCTATCCACACTTCGTGAAAATAGGATCGTGTGGGAGGGGGGGTTTGGGCCTAGAAAATTAGTACTAACCCGTTTAATTGAGGCCCAAGATCGGCCTGAGTAGCTAAAACCAACCCATAAGAGGGAAATGAACCTCAAACTCGGTTGGAGTGGGCTCGGCCTGATAACACGTGTATTGGGACATAGAAAGTATCATTCGGGGGAATCCTATAGCGCTCGGCCTACCACCGATTGATGAGATGGTGGGAAATCGATGAAGAATTGACTAAACTAAAGTTGGTTTCCAAGAGTTATTAGTGCCTTTGAGGAACTCGCTACCAAACGCTATTTGGAGTCTAGAAGAAGTTTCAAGAGAATCCTCTGAAGGCATAATGATTCCTTGGGATTCTAGCGAAAGTGGAAATGCATGTGAATTAGTGAAATGATAATGATTAGTACCCCACTAAAGAGAGACTATATAAGGGTTGGGAAGGTAGACAAGAAGGGTTCGTTGGAAAACACTGGAAAAAGAGTGAAAACACAGAGGGAAGGGAGTGTGAGCAAAGGGGGAGGAAGAAGAACTGCCAGAGGGTGAGGTTGGTAGGTCTAAAAGTTCACAGAAAAGATACAGTCTAGACTATCTAGTTGGTGCTTGGAGCCCTACCCGTAGGATTGCTAGAAAGCCCACAAATAAATAAATTGGGGGCCCAAATCCTTCGCCCAGTACCACAGCCCTAGTAGGTTTGAGGACCACAAAGGCTATTTGATATCTGAGACTCATGCCCAAAATAGCTCAAGAAGAATCAAGTTTATAAAGGGCTGTTTGGCTCACCATTTTTCATCACTCATAACTTATCACTCATCACTCTAAAATACAAAGGCTATTTGGCACCATCACTCATTTGCCATCACTCAATATTTTTCACACTATTTGTGGGTCCCATACCTGTCACTGGTGTAGTTCTTTTTTTTTTTTTTTTTTTTTCAGTACCCACAAACCCGAACCAGTGAAAGAAGAAAGGAAAAAAAAAAAAAAAAGAAAGAAAGAAGGAAGAACAGGGACGGTGAACCCAGGTGAAAAAAAAAAAAAGAAAAAAAAATAAAAGAAGGAAGGAAGAAAGAAGGATGGTGAACCCGGTGAAAGAAGAAAGGAAAAAAAAAAAATGAAACCTAGGAGAAGATCGAACCCAGTGAAAGAAGAAGAAGGAAAAAAAAAAAAAAAAAAAGAACAACCCAAGCCCAGAAACCAACGTGAAAAGAAAAGAAAAGAAATGAAGAAAAAGAAAGGAGAATAGAAAAGAAAAGAAGAAAAAAAAAAAAGAACCAAACCCAAAAAGTAAAAAGAAAAGAAAAGAAGAAAAAGAAGAAGAAGAAGAAGAAGAGCATGTGGGTGTTCCTAGACCCGTGAAAGACAAAAAGAAAAAAAAAAAAAAAAAAAGAAAAGAAGATAAAGAGGGAGCAAAAGTCTGACTGTGGGACCGGGTGAGTAATGTTATTTACAAGTTTGCCATTGAAAACTGAAAACAGCCAAAAGTTGTTTTCAGTTTCCACAACTCATAATTCAAAAAGTAGAGAATTGAGTGATGAAAACAGAGTTATGGAAACAAAGAAATTGTGTAGCCAAACGAGTATTTTGCTATGGGTCCCACCATTTTTGAGAATTGAGTTATGAAAACAGAGAATTGAGTCATGAAAACTAGTGAACCAAACAGCCCCTAAGATTCTCAAAAAAGAAAAAAGAAAAAAGAAAAAAAGAACCAAGTTTCTAGAATCTCGGCAATAGCTTGACACATGTTGATCGATCAAGAATCACGGGTCCAGAATTCAAATCAGGACCATTGAGTCATCTAATCTCTAGAAATTTCATGACCTAGTTGCTAGAGTATGTAAGAACTTATAAGGGAGGACCAAATAGACTTTTGAGAGCAACATCCTGATAAAGGTGAATTCTCTTTGTTACTATATCGTTGTATTATATATTTTCCGCACTTGTTTATTTTAGTGATATTGGTGTGTGCAATGATTAACCATGAACTGATCTTGCAAGCATAATTGAGTAATTAACTCAATTTTGAATTAAAATTGGTTTCTTAGCAACAATAGGTCTAAATTCTCCAACAGATTTGATGGGAACTAAGCAGCTAAACTTGTCAGGCCTTTGTGCTCCGTTTCCAATCTCCCTAGTTTCTGAGGGTTTTCGTGTTTATGGTGGTTTTTTCCTTCTTCTGTTATCACCATTCTGATGACCAAAAAGATGCGCTCCAGCCAAGCTCCATTCTTAAATCACAATACTACTTGATTTTATTATACTTGCTTCTTAAAAAATTGCACACACCAAAAAAAGGCTGTCCTAATTGTCCTAAATATTTGGAGTACTCTTATTTGATTAGTCATTTACTGTCTTCTAGAATGATGCACGTAGCCATTGCTAAGCTTCCTTGGCTTATCATGATTCATGAATATGGATCAAAGGAATATCAATCCAAAAATAAAAGGAGTTGAATATATGTGTGTGAATGGAAGTTCACACAGACAAGAAGTTGAGAAATTAATACAACGTAACTAGACCCAAACCTGTAAATATAAGTTTGAGTTACGTAGTGTCCCTATATCTATATTAAGAGCTTAATTGGAGTCTCCCCGAAATGTTATCTTCCTTCCCAACACTAAGCATTCCCCATTTTCTAAAAACTTAAAAAGTTTTTGGGATAATGGGGTAATTTAACACATTTTCCTCATCATCATTTTTCTGCATCTCCTTAATCATGCGCCGTAAGTATTAACATCCTTCCTTGTTCTTCAATTCAAGCATCCCTAAATTCAGAACTTGTTGCATCCCAAGCTGCATCATCTTTTCACTTCCATCAGATCTCTGACATTGTTATTAAACCAAACCAAGTGCTTACAACTCATACAACCTGAGGCTGCCCTCAGAAATCACTGTTGATTCATTACACTATATTAGTTAGTGCCTGCTCACATGTTACTACAGAACCAAACACACCTAACATCTATACTATTATAAGGTTTACACAAACACCACAAACTACCCAAGGCAGGAACCATTCAGTGTCCACTCCATGCCCAAACTTCTCCACCTCAGCCCCTAGTATTTATAATGCCAAGACTTCGAGTCTTCTTAGGCGGCTTATTCAATTGGAACACAGGATGCCTGCATAGCCTCCTCACTCCTTTCCTCAAACTTAGCCAGTCCCCAATATCATATCCACTTCTACATCCATTTTCTAAAGCTCCCATTTCAAACCTTGTAGGTGTGTCACTACCTGACTCGTGTTCAAATTCATCTTCCTCTTCCTCTTCCTCTTCCTCTTCCCCATCACTCTTCCTATGAAAGCTCCAAAGTTTCTCCATAGTGTTGGATTCCAGTCTGTCCAATGTGGCAGTCCTCAAGAAGTTAATGTTGGTAGGTCTATTGGCAGCACAAGGATCAGAAGTTCGCTCATGGGATTCTTTACCATTTGACATCGAAGATACTGGGTCATCATTGTGGATGGGAGAATCTGAACATGAAGATAGTTGCCTAGCCTCAGTAGCTGATTCCTCTCTTTCTCGAAGGGTCTTCAGAATCAGTGTCTTGAGGAAGTTCATAACTTGGACAGCATGAATCAATGCAGTCAAAGGATCTGCCAGCTGCAACCAGTGGAAGAGTCAAGAATTTAGTTCATGGGTGACAAAAATAAAAGACAATTTTGATCATGATGTAAGAAAACATAAAAAATAAAAAAATAAAATAAAATTTGGATCAAAATATTCAAAACTCAAATTCATTGTGTATTGTTAAAATTCATATAAAAAAATTTGTACAAATAATTTTTTCTTCATTAAATTCCTTGATTTAATTCCTCAAATCCAAAATAGTCCGTAGACAAAATGAGATGTGTTTGAAAACAAAGAAGTCTTTCATTTGTCATTGCAGCCACATCTGCCAATTTGTTGCAAGCCTTTATATGATGAATAATTCCCATCTAGAAAGAACCTAGGAAAATTTTGTCATAGTGAATCAGCTTTGTCTTGGAAGTGACCATTCTATCTATGTTAGCAATCCATTAAGAAAAATAGTTTTTATTTATTTTTTTTTTTTTTTATGACTGTCCCGAAGAATGACACAGGTTAGTTTCAAGAAAATTCCAGTTAAACTAGACACATTTATTGTTGCATAAAAAAATTTAGCATTTGGTTTCCTAAAAAGTAAAAGAGTTCCGTAATATTAGAGGGTAATTGCAATAGAGCAATCAACTAGGAGCGCCTTGTGTAAAAGAAATTTGAAATAATATTAAGAAAACGTTATCAAACCTGAGTCATGTTGGGTGCAAAAACCATAGCGATATTGCGTGCATTCATTTTGTTGAATCGTTCGTGCTGCACAACATCCGCCATCAAATTGACAGACCAGTCAAGCAGTGCACCTTCCATAGGAGGAAGTAAATTTACAAGTTGAGTGCAATCGTCTTCTGTATTGCAGTGCATCACCTGTTCTGGTGTGAGAGAATCAAGTACCCCTGTTGGAAGTTCTCTCAGCCATGCCTACAGGAAATGTAGGAAATCATATGACTATAAAGGATTTAAAATGGCATTTGGCAACCTAGAAAAATAAGTTTTTAAAAGTTCTCAATTGGCAAGTTTATGGAACTCTTTTTTTTGGCAGCACTTCAATTATGTTTGAAATGCAAAACTTACAGCTGCTTGTTTTTAAATCTTCAAAGCTTACATCTGAATATTTTTCTTAATTCAATACAGAATGGGAAGCTGATTTCCTCTACCTTCTTTAAAAAAAATTAAAGACAGGAACCAAAGTACCAAACTTAGCACTGAATGCAAAAAACAAGCAGAAGATTAAAGAAATTTAGCGTGCGATTGGATTGCGTTTTGAAGAAAAGATTTTTGTGTTTTGCTGAAAATTTGGCGGGCCCTATGTTACTGTTCATATACTTTTTGGTACTGTTCATATACTTTTTGGTACTATTCATGGGCCTTACTGTACTATTTCAACTAACTTTTACCTTTATCTACAATACTTTCAGCAATAAGTTTTCAGTTTCCGCAAAATAAGTGGTATCCAAACACACTCTTAGATGTCATATTTGGGGGAGTTTATTTCAAGTATTTGTCATGTTCATGGACATAGTAGAAAACCATTTATATGGGCATTGACATATCAGCATTCAAAATTTTGAGAAGACAATGGGAAGTTTTGTTTTAGTCTAAAATTAGTCTCTCCCCAACTAAATTAGTACACGTTTTGGTAAAAAATTATGATGTATATTGGTCGAGTTTAACTAAGGTGACATCCTTATGGCATACCTTTATCAAGCCTGCTAAACAATGAACATCAATACCACGCAGCACTACACCTCTGTTTAGCTGATCCCGGACATACTCTTCTTGGCTATTCTCAGCAGTAATTCGGAATATTCCTTCTGCCTTCAAGCATAATAACATGAATAAAAACTTAAAAGTTTCAAAAAGAAACAAGAAGTAGAATTTCAATCCGTGTAGCAACTAAGTCAAAGCAAAAACAAAACATACTCTGAGGCCTCCTTCTGAATACAACCTCTTTTGCATCATAAGAAGAATTGTTGGAACACTGTTCCCTCTATCATCATAAGAACACTGCATTGACTTGGCAGAAACTCCAAATACACTTGCACTGGACAATTAAATAAACAGTATATCAAACTAGTCAAATAAAATAATATGGAAAACAAGAAAGGATGAGGCAAGGTAAAAATTAAAACCCATGAACATGAAATCAAAATAATGTAAAAATCTGCCCAGATTTATCTTAAGGAATTTGTTGTGTTCAGTAATCGAATGCCGGGAACAAAAATAGATTCAAAGGATATACTCAAGATCATTTGAAAGAAGATCCTTATCCTACTCCTACAATAGAGCAAATACTAACCAATTAATCTTTTTCTATGCAAACTGAACACACCCAATGGACTATAACGAACCACATCAGCAAGAATTCCAGTTTACTTTCCATTGTCGAAGTAAGAGAAACTTCAACTAGTAATTGGTTAAAAGGTGGAACAAAAGAAAAGACATATACAAACACAGGTTATTAGGAGTTAGGACCAGCAAAAGGCGGAGCATCCAAAGACCTGTCCCCCTGTGCCCCCTGTCCTGCCCCTCCTCTTTTTTTTCTTTTTTTTGGCTTACATTAAGTGGAGCAGGAGGAACTTGAACCCAAGCTCTCCTCCATGGGAAAACTGAGCAATACCACTAAAGTACAAGGCTCTAAATAAAACCTCTATTAGTATAAGACTCATGTCACATAACAGCTTTTGTTTTGCAAAATGAATTAACCCTTTATGATAAAGCAAAGAAATACAAACCTTAAACCTACATATAGGATAACAATTATCTGTTTTTGTTAATGTCGAAATATGCCCTCATGGAACTATGAAGAGTACATCCCCAGATAATTAAGCTCAAAGCTGTATTAGGATGGCTAAACATATATAATAAGGTCTATATCCCTCATTGAAAAAAGCATCCATGCTTAGATCTTGACCTCTTCCCTCATATAGGCTGTTCTCTTTTCCTTTAAGTGAAGGTACCTCACCTTTAATTGAAAGGCACTTTACATTTCTTATCAACTAATAAACTCCATTGAGTTGAAATATGTTGAACTGAATTGCATTTCATCTGTATACTCAAATATATAACACGAAGATGCCATTTAAACTCAATTCAAATCAATTTCCTTAATCAACTTCAATTGAGAATGTAATGCCTAACTCTGAACGCTCAAATGATTTTCAAATCATATATATATATATATATATATATAGCTGCTGCGATGTTTAAGATTAACATGTAGAAGGTGATGCCAATGGACTTGTACCCCAATGACATCAGCTTCCTTCTGCGGGGTTTAAATCCGGAGATCTAATCCCCATACTAACAATTAGCCAAAAACAAAAAAAAAAAAAACAAAAACAAAAAATGGTAATTAGCAATCTCGTTGAATCTCCTTCTAAGTTGAAGGGAAATTTAATTTCTCCCATGCATCTATTTCAAAGTTCCCCCCTAAGGCCCCAATTCTACAATTAGCAGTCATGTTATGGTAAGCATTCCTTCTATCCCCAGAATTGAGAAAAACCAGTATTTCACAAGTACACATAACCACCATTCTGCAGCTTACAATCCCAAGTGGTTCATAACTATCAATAAAAAGGGTAAATAAGAAAAATTGAATGTCATACAAAAACACTCCAAAATGTCTACTTTTCCTTCTTATCATGAAAAGTTAACCATAGTGTACAGAAAACCACAAAATGCATGGATAATTAATGTAGAAAAATGCAAAAGATCCAATCTTTAAGGACTAACTAAGTAACTAAAGAATCAAATTCAGAACAGTGAAAGTGAGAAAACAAATAAGAACCTTACCTGGCACTTGGCACCCTCCTGGGAAGCTCAGGCTCAAGCTCAGTAGGCAAGCCAAGAAAGCCATTGAACCTATCAAAAGTGACATGCGAAACATGCCTGACTTGGGTGGGCCAGCTTATATCCATGGAAGAAACATCCTCTGATGTCTCCACACTGCATGTCACCAAAGACTTCCTCAGAGCCGCAGCCAGAATATCCAGTATTGGAAACTGATGACATTGATGTTGTTGTCCTGCACCTTTATTATTATCAGTACCACTTCTTGACCTCGGACTTAGACTCCTACTTTTGAAACGGGTTCTCGAAATGGGCTCCACTGAAACATCGCTACCATATTCATCCTCAACCTCGTACTCATCATCTTCTTCTTCTTCTTCTTCTTCTTCCTCGTTTTTGTTCTGCTTGTTGTGGAACAATGGACCCTGAGCCGGAGGGGCAGGGTTGAACTCGGTGAGACCAACGAGTCCGCAAGATTTGGATCGAAATAATCTAGTCATTGCTCGCTTGTGTTGTTTGACTGAAAATATAATTAATGGGGATGAGAGAGTCTATAACTATAAGAGTTACTTAAAAACTTTAAAAAGAGATAAAGAAGGTGGCAGTGGAAGATTTAAAAAACAAAAAAAGTGGGCTAATTAAGATGGGATAAATATTTAGAGTGTGGTGTAGGGTGGTGGAGGGAGATAGATAGAGAGGTAGAGTTTGAGGAAGAGGAGGAGGTTGCTCTGGAGTGAAAATGATGAATTATATATTATTTTTTATAATTTTGTTGTGTGTGATAATATGGGGTTGAAATTGCAAGGGTGATGGAGACCTTTGCTTTGCCTTTTTGTTTGTTTTCTAATTGTGTTTTTATTTTTGTTTTTCTTTCTTTTTGGATAAATGTGTTCTTGTTGGTTGATTGAGTAAAGGGTAAGATTGTGTAAAAAATGGCAAGGTCAGCTCGTGAGTCGAAAGGTAGGACAAGGCCGCAAAGAAGATTACAAGGCGTGTGAGTGGGTGCATGTTTTGGACGCTTTTGGTTAACACGTCTTTTGGGATCAGATACTTCTATAAGTTTATATACACCTCCGGCCATCTGGTTTTTTTTTTTTTTTTTTTTTTTGACTGAATTAAAAAAATGGCTTTCCGGTCATAATAGTAATAATAGGGGTACCACTTGAGTAACAATGAGGTGTGCTACTACTCAAATACCACAACTCATGCAAGCATATGTGATAGAACAACGAGAGCTTCGTACTGTTACTACTCAAATCTTACAACTCATGCAAACATGTATAATAGAACAATGAGAGCTTCCTACTACTGAACCACACCCCTCAGATCAGCATAAACACAAAGTAAGCGATGGATAACAATTAACAAGTATAACTTATATTTATGGACCCTCTGTAATCCAATTACAAAAAAATGTAGTCACACCCCTTCTATAATGTTGTTTTACGAATGTAATGTTCAATCTTTTATCAATAATGTTCTCATCATGCTTTCAAAATAATGTTCTCATCATAGTATCGTAGGTGTGGCTCACTGTTATTTGTTAAGTGACACGTCCTTATCTTCTAATTAAGGCCGTTTAAGTGCCTATCAAGAAATTGATAGTAAATTATATTTTGTATACCAAAGAAAAATATTAGTATTACCAAAGAAAATGTTGTACACATATGACTATAAAGATCCCAAACTACGATGGCATATTGGCACGGTACTACCTCCTCATTTTGTCGATAGTTTAACCTTTTCCACGTGCTAAAGTGGCAGTTCAAAAGTCTCTCTTTTTTCAACTAATTGCTGTCTCCACGCGAGAGAGAGATCTGAGCTATCTTTTCACTCAAGCGACGTACTAAACTATTAGAAGGGATTTCTCAAAAGAAAAAGAAAAAGAAAAAAAGAAGCTATTAGAGGGGATGTAATTACTAATTACTAAAGAAAAAAAACTTGTTACACACTTGTATGGATCCACTTAAGTGTGTAATAACCGTAGTTTTATCAAAGAAACAATAGTACACATGCTATTAATATTATAGTTACATAATGTAGGGTTGATGAGTCTACACATAAAAACTTTTTTTTTTTTTATTTAATATGAAATTTTTTTTAAAGGGTAATAAACACTCCCCATTACTAAATACTAAATACTTTCATTTTGAGATTCTGAAGATATTGAGGTAGGACGATATATAGAACTGGGTTTGGAAATGTGGGTTTGGATTTTTACATCTGAAAGTGTGTGTCCCGTTGTTTTGTATTTTGTATCACATGGGCACATGGGGTGTTCCATTCTTGCTCCCGTCTAAGCACTTTCTTCTCTCATCTGATCAGTAATTGAGCTGTCAAAGGATAGCTTTTAATGTGTCCCTAGACGCACTGCTCACAAACAATTTGGGCAGTGAACAGAACTCATGAATCATGATCCATCCCAGGCCCATTTGAAGATTTAGACCATTATACCCCTTAGACCTTTCTTCTTCTTCTTTCTTTTTTCCCAAACAATAGAATTTCTTTTAACTCTATAAATACCATAACTATGACGAATTGAATCTCAATTTTCATGTTGAAAATTTTTTATAAGAATATTGTAACTTTCATTAAGAAGAAGAGAAATTTAATACATCCTGAGCCAAAGTGACTTTAAGAATACTAAGATTTTCCTCTATCCAAGTTATAAACGGAGAGACCTTTATAACGTTACATGACAAAATTGTACTCGTTTGAAGTCCTGTATTTTTTTATGGATCCCTAAGATAATATTATCCACATTGGCTGGAGGTTCATTGTTTCTCGAAACTGCATTAAAGATTATCTGAGAATCACACTCAAAAATTACATCTCTAATACCAACATCCCAAGCAAAGTGACACCTTTGTCCAGTGCCATGGCTTTAGCTTCAATCGGTCCAAACGGTTTGTGGAAGTTCTTGCTCAGAGCCGCTTCATCTCGTCCTTCATGAATCATGATCTCGTATCACAGGCCCCATCCATGATGACTGCATGGGACTAAACACCACATCGTCGACATTTACCTTGTACCATGGCTCCTTTGGAGGAGTCCAATGTACCACATCCAAGCACCCAGTGGAGGCAATTTAAAATTTGCTACCTGAAATTCATTCAACAGATATCTCGCCTTGTGAACGATAGCAAAGCCTTGTTGCCAAGGTCTCCCTTGTCGAACTTCATTACAATTGAACCAGAGGCACCAAGCTACAGTAATGATCAGGGCTAGCATATCATCATCCAAATGTTGAATAAATTTGGCGTGCCATAGGAAATCTTGAAATTCCATGAATCACCACCCCCCCTCCCCCCCCGGGGCTCAAACGGTATTCTAAAATCCAGACAACCTCTAGACTTCACGAGCTCTATCACACTCCCAGAACAGATGTCCACCATTCTCAGCAGCCTGATCGCAGGCTTTGCAAGTAGGATTATCAATGACACGTCGGTCATATAGATTAGCTTTGGTGGGAAGAAAGTAATTACCAAAGGAAAATACAAGGAAAGCTCTTAGACAAATAAAAAATAATTTTTAATTAAGGGTATAATTGACATTTTAGACAAATAGAAAATCATTTTTATATTTAATGAAAATTGTTAAGAAATGAATTATTTTCCTAAAATCAATCAATCGGGAGGGACAATACTCAATTTTAAAGTTTATGAGGGAGATTGAGATTAGCCTCATAGTTTACGAACAAAGTGTAATTAATCCTATATTTTAAGTACATAGCTACAACCTTGAATGGTACACTAATGTTAATTGATCGATATCGAAATATTTCCTTCAAATTGAAATGGTCTCACATGCATTTCTTCCCCCCCCCAAAAAAAAAAACGAACATAAATAGATAAATGGGAATTGATTCTAATTCTCACTTTACAAAAAAAAAAAGTAAATGGTCTTAAGAAGAAAATAATCCTATTTGACCGCTATACACTATTAACTTCAAGGAAATTGAATAATCATGAATCTTGAGAAACCGGCCAAGCCACTAAAGCAGTTAAAATGGTTATAAACCCTATCAGCAAAATGGGTCCTATATAGAAATCCATCTTTACCCAATCTCTAGTAAAAAAAAAAAATGATTCATTTATAATCCTCCATTAGCTGCATTAATGGATCATCCAATTAGAAATAATAATAAAATACAGTCTTGACAACCTTATTATGTATTAATTGCAAGAATAATATTCTCTCCCCTCTCATGAACTAGTATATAAATCCCACAAGTGAAGTTCATAATGAAGTTTATAGTTTTTATATGTGAAAATAAAAATATTGGTCTTACTTTAACCTCTTTGGTTTTAGACCCAAGAGGGTCCATAAGCATTAAGCCAATGCCCAATGAAATGGGGTATAGTCTCAATAACATACACATCATATAAAGCTGGCGTGACACGTGAACATACCCATGCATGTCATGCAAATGCAGCTATCTGTCATTACTACATGCCACCGCAAGATGTTGATCTGACGGCTGTGTTACTCTAAGAGGGTCCCAACTCGACCTTGATACTTGAAGTCTTGCCTGCCATAATCAATTTGGGGCGCCAGTAAGCATCACAACTCACAAGGGCACACAGGATTGTCCACTAGTGAAAATGCTTCATAATTTTAATTGTGTGCTTTACTTTATCTCTCTTCTTTTTATTTCCCTGAATTGGGAGTTTATTAAACTCATGCATTCTATTCTTTCTCTAAAATCGACATTCCCCTAGTTTAGGTAAATTATTTTATCAATTGACAACTACGTATCTCTTCGTAACTATGGAGTATAAATATAAGATTTGTATTTTTCTTTTTCTTTTTTAAATAATTTTAATTTATGGTGTTTCGGACTTTACTAATTGAGCTAATTGAAATCCACATATAAAATTAGTTTTAAAACTAAAAATATTTACAAAGCCCAATCCAAAAGTGATGGTATGGTGCAACTTAAGTGTGAGAAAGTTTAGACCTCCATTGATTTAATTTAACCAATTTCATGCCAATCCAATTTAATTAATCAATTATGCATTCCAGATTCAAATATGGTTAAACATGCCACACAACCATTATTGTAGCAACTATAGAAAAATAAATAAGACAATAATATGGTTACTAAAGGAAATTCTGATGGAAGAAATTCTCTAGTGGTTTGTCGCTTAACCTCAATGAAAGAATGTACTAGTGACATTGAACTCTTCTACTATGGGTCTTTTCACACTAACAATTTAGTTCACAATTTGAAGTGCCAACTTGAAGATTCTCACACAGCAGCATGTTTGTGCAAATGTTGCAACAATTTCCAAACTAATCACCAATCCTTCAAATTTGTTCAGTTTAGATGGTGATAGAGCGATTTGATTGGAACCTTGACATAATCAAACAAAACACATTCTCTTTCTCTCTTCCTTGTTTCAGTTTATTTAAGTGTTCCCTTTTATATTTTGGACATGTAAGGCACAACTTCCAAGAATTAAGTAGCTCGTGGGCATGAATTAGAAATTTAGAATTCTCAAGACTAATCGTCGATTACTATCGAGCTTAAATGAATTTTAATCTATTGAGTGGGCCAAAATGGGCAAATGTCCTTTTTTCCCAAACTAAGTAGCGTTTTGCCTAATTTTCTAAATTAATTAGTGAAATGCCCATTTTCTGTAACTCGATTTGAGATAAAACGAGTTTAAAAAAAAAATTCTAGAGCCCTATAGCGGCGTTTTTAAGGACCTATAGTGACGTTTTAAGGACTTATAGTAGCGTTTTGTAACTCGACCTCCATGAAATTGAGTTATAAGCAATTTTATTTTTTATTTTTATTTTTTTACCTATAACTCGATTTCATATAAGTCGAATTACAAAACGCCACTATAGGTCCTGAAAACGTCACTATAGGCTCCTTAAAAACGCCGCTATAGGGTCTAACTCAATTTATCACAAATCGAGTTTCAAAAGAGGGGCATTTTCCTAATTAGTTTGGGAAATGATGCAAAGAGCTGCTATTTTTGCTCGAAAAGGGCATTTGGCAATTTTTTCCCTATTGAGTGTAATCGAGCCTACAATCAAGCTAACAGAAATTGTACTTTCTTTGAGTAGTTCTAAAGTCTTCATTTTGACCTTCAAGTACGCCACTTAGACATACAAGACTTTATTTGGAAGTTCATAAATGAATGAAATAGAATGATCTTAAAGGAATGGAAATGAATAAAATGTATTTAAGTAAAAGAAAGGAATGGAAAAGAAAGGAACAGAATGAAATTAAGTAACCTTATTTAGATGTTTTTAAATGAATGAATGGAAGTAACGAAAGGCAAGTAACCTTGGGAGTAATATACAAAGAAATTAATGGAATCATTATATGATAATATTACTGTTAGACTCCTGTTTTAAAACAAAAGGCTAAATATATAGGGGTATTTTGGAAGTTTTAGTAAAAAATCATTAAATCTAACTTTATTCCCTTCAATTCTTCTCAATTCTTAGAGGGGATGAAATTTTAAGGTTTTGAGGAGATAGAGAGAAATGAGTGTTTTCTTCTACCAATTTCATTTCTTCCTACTTAAACTACCAAACAAGAGAAGTGAAAAATATTTTTGAATTATTCTTTTTAGGCTAAAATGCGAATTAGATCCTCTAAATTTGACTAAAATTTATTTCAGTCCTTTAACTTTACTTTCCTTCAATTGAGTTCTTTAAATTTCAAATTTATTCAATTAAGGTTTTTAGTCCAATTTCGTTAAAAAAAAAATTATGTTAAGTATGTGTAATTAACTAATGAAAAAATATTTTTTGAAAAAGAAATTCTCAAAAAAAATTCACGCTAACATTTAAGAAATTCAACAAAGCCTATAATTATGGTATGCGCAAGATTGGCCTGGTTGTATTTGGAATTTTGGGCTCTCCTTTTTTTTCCTTAATCCAGCTCTTATTAGAATGTTTCCAAATGTCTCCTAGATTCAAAAGTACATACATATCAATGGAGCACGGATACCCCAAGAAAACTACAATACTACTAGTACTTGAAATTTTGGACACATCAATTTTAGGCCAGTAGAGAACAATTAATGTTCCTTGGAAAAGGGAAACAAAAACAAAACCAAAAAACCAAAAAACAGAACAAATTATATAATATGATACCCAAATTCACAAAATTTTATGAAGGAAACACCGCTGTTCCCTCTGTTGTATATAATATATATTGCCTCTTATCTTTCGGAGTGTCCTCATGGGCCTGATCTACACACAGTTTTGTTTTTGTGTTTTTTTTTTGCCGGGAAGTTGTTAAATACTATATATGACTTCTATTTTGAGTGACTGTATTATTGGACTCTTTAAGTCCAGCAAGAGAGGAAGATTAAATATTAGGGTAAATTGCAAATTACACTCCTAAAGTTTTGGAGTGTTTGAATTTTATCATTTTACACTCTGAAGTTTCAGAACTTGGATTTTACCTTCTAAAGTTTGGTAGTATTTGGATTTTATGCTCTAACGTTTCATAATTTAGATATAATCTCCTAAATTTTAAGAGTATTTGGATTTTACTTCCTAAAGTTTGGGAGCATTTGAATTTTACATCCTAAAGTTTCAAAATTTTTGGTGCAAAATCTAAACACCTCCAAACTTTATGAGGTAAAATCTAAATTCTAAAACGTCAGAGTGTAAAATCTAAACATCTCCAAACTTTAGGGGGTAAATTTCAAATTTTGAAACTTCAGGGGTATAAAATCCAAACACTCCAAAACTTTATGGTGTAATTGACCATTTACCCAAAGTATTAAACAATTGGCTAATTCCCACTAATTGAAGCTAGAATGTGGCAATATCTAATACATGCTTTTTGGGGGTAAAAATATAATACACCAAGCAAGTAAAAAGATTGATGACATAGTAACCTGGAGGCCATAAAGATGAGCTGAAATCTGTAAAAGGATCGTAAATACTGATGAGGAGGCTCTAGAGGTATAGAACCAGTCCTAGAAGGTACACAAAGGGCCTTTATCATCTACCTTTTTGAGCAAATTCTGCTACTGCGTGCTTGTTGATTAGTTGGTTGCAACAAACATTCCCATCATCATCCTATTGTGTAATTGAAAAATAATGATGATTGATTATAGTCCTAACACTTCACCAACTCCTTACCGTTCAAATTTACTTTTCATATACTTTGCTTGAAAGCATTACAGTTTCGGATCATATTATATGGACGGCCATTTCATGCAAATTAAAGAAAAAAAAAATGAAAGGAGGTGTGTGGCATAATTTTATACCATTTTTCTTTGCTTAATTTCCTTTCAAGCTACTCTAAGAACTTGCCGACTCGTGTCCCCAAAGGCCCTTATTATGGGGTCAGCGGTTAGGTAAAAATCTTTAAGTAATTTCTTAACAAAACCACCAACTAGATCTAAACTGCAATTAAATAATCTTCTTAACGAATCCAATTGTTTAAGCCTTAAGATATATTAGGATTTTCAGTCGGCTTAGCTAGGCAAGTGGATTTGTTCAACTTTCCTTGTTTATACGTGACAGCTTTTTGTTATATAATCTTTTACTCTTTTGGGGGTGTTGGCAACTTGGCACATCCTATTCCTATGCATGCTAGTGCTGGTTTAGTCATATTCTGTGTTCTATCTAAGTTCTTAAGAAATGCATTCTCAAAAAAAAAGTTCTTAAGAAATGAGCCCAAGCCCTTAAATTAGCCCAATGTTGATTTTTCAGCCTCTGAATGAGTAGCCCAAACACTTCACTAGTAGAAGGGTTACTCAGTTGGTCCAACATCCCTGAAGGAGTAGCCCAATGACCAATTTTTTTGTAAGCACAAGGGTTACTCAAAATAGAGACTATATTCAAATTTGTCTGTAACTATCATAAGCTCTTTGGAGAGAGAAAGAAAGACGCAAGTGTTTTGGTAACCTGTTCCTGTAATGCTTTGCTTGGCATAGATTTTCAAACTATTATCTGGAGAAGGAAAGGAAAAGATAAAAACAAAAACAAAGAACTTGGCATGATTGGCAGAGTGGTGCATCAAGTTTTTTGTTTTTTGGTGTAAAATGTTTTTAGCTGAAAACCTTTTCTTAAAAAAAGTTGTTTGTTTTTTAGTGTTGAATTAGTTATGCTCTTCACAAATTTCATACACTACTTTTGTTACATATTAAATAAAAAATTTACATCAGTACCTTAAATTATTAATTTAGAACAACTAAATCAATCTTAAAAATAAATACTGTCAAAATAAGAACATTGAAAACTACACTAATCAGCACAATCCAAATAAAATTGCAACATCACCAAAAAATTTAAAAAATAAAATAAACAGTTGACAAAAACTGTCAACTATATATATACACACACACACATTCACACGTATAGTTATAAAAACTTGAAACTTCTAAAATGACATTTGAAACTTATTTTTGTATGAATTTAAAAAAAAAAAAAATTAGGGATGATTCTAAAAGTTTTGAGGTGTGTCGTGATTATTTTAGAGTTTTTAGTAGGTATTTTCATCATTTTAATGGTGTATAGAGGTATTTTCGTCATATTAGATATTTGTAAAAGTATTTTGGTCATTTTGTAAGTTGAAGGGTATTTTGGTTATTTTGAAAATTTTAATTTTTATGGGTAATTATATCATTTAGAGGTTTTAAGGACATTTTATCACTATAGATATTGTAGCTTGCAGGGATTTTTTTATTTTAATTTATTTTTTTGACTGAGATTTTTTATTTTTGTTATTTTAAAGATTTTATGGATATTTCTTTCATTTTGAAGGCTTATGTTCTCTTAAAACAGAAAATGATTTATGTTTCTTTTGGGGTGTAAAATACTTTTAGCCCTAAAGTATTTTCTAACAAATGCTTTCCTATTAAACAGAAAATGATTTCAGTTTGATCAAATTTTTCAACCATCCTAAAAGCACTTGAAATTTACACAGAAACAAACGGACCTAAAGCAACATGCCATTTGGGCTTGAATTTCTAACAAATGCTCAAGCCTGCATAAGGTAGTTTGGGTTTGCCTAATTAAAAAGAGAAAAAAAAATAAAAATCTCTTCAAAGAGAGAAGCTATATCAAATTGGAAATGCTGGTTTTATTCCAGGCTTTCAAATCATGCTCCATGGCCTAATTAGTTAATTTGGACCATCCTAGATAAACCTAACAGGCTGACAGAGACATCGACTAAGCAGGTTTTACTAATATCAGTGGAACTTTCCCCAAAAAAAAAAAAACTACAAATGGAAATAGTATTTAAAAAGGTAAAAATTCATGTAATTGCTATTTAGTTTAGGCAAAGAGAATTATCCTTATGCGTTTTTGAAGAGACAAAAGGTGTATGAGAGAGACATATGGCGAATTAATAATTAAGTTAGCAAAGAGCATAATTAAGGTTCAGCAGAATTAGATTATCTACTTAACAATAATTTATTCTTTATCTCATGTGATAATGTCCAATCAAGGAATCAAATTACATTAGTTGTCTATAACCCTTGTTTTTTTCTTGTATAAGGTCAAAAAATAAATATATATATATATATATATACATATATATATATATATTTATTTATTTTTTTGAGAAAAAGGTAAGGAAATTTTATTAAAACAAATCCGATTGAAATACACTATTCAAATCACTAGGTAAAAATTCTATCCATACATTCGTGTTTGCATATATACTAATGTATGCAGATATAAGTATGCGCCAACCTATTCCCTCCTAAGGCTCTGCTTGGGAGTTCATAAGGGAATGGAATAAAATGGAATAAGATGGTCATAAAGGAATAGAAATGAATGGAATAGAATATATTTGTGTCTGCATATATACTAATGTATGCAGATATAAGTATGCGCCAACCTATTCTCTCCTAAGGCTCCGCTTGGGAGTTCATAAGGGAATGAAATAGAATGGAATGAGATGGTCATAAAGGAATAGAAAAGAATTGAATGGAATAAAATTTATTTAAGTAAGGGAAATGAATGGAAAAGAATGGAATGGAATTAAGTAACCTTGATTGGATGTTTTAAAATAAATGAATGGAAAATAATGAAAATGAATGGAATGTAAGTAATCCTGTTTGGGAGTAACATGAAGAGAATGGAATGGAATCATTTTATGATAATATTACTATTAGACCCCTATTTTAAAATAAAGGGTTAAATATATAAGGGTATTTTGGAAGTTTTAGTAAAAAAATCATTAAATCTAATTCTATTCTCTCTCAATCCGCCCAATTTCGGGGTGAATGAAAATTTGAGATTTTAAGAGAATAAAGAGGAATGAGTGTTCCCTTCTACCCATTCCATTCCCTCTCAATTAAACTCTCAAATAAGGGAATGAACTTTTCATTTCATCCATTAAAACTTCCAAACAAGAGAAGAAAATAATATTTTAAAATTATTCTTTTTATTCTATTCCATTCCCCCGTACCAAGCCGAGCCTAACATGTTTGAACTTGCAAGATCGAAGCGGCGTCCCTAGACTCTTGCACTGATCAATCACATGAACAAATAAATTGCTACAACTCCTCGCCATATTCAGAGCAGCAAGAACCCTTGAACAATCCCCTTCTATCTCCACATCAAATAAACTCAGCTCTTTGGCAAATAACAGCGCCCGACGAGCAGCCATAGCCTCTGCGAGCTCCACCGATTGAACCAAAGGAATTTTTTGACTCAAAGCTGCGATCACTTGGCCCTGGAAATCACGGAACACCACTCCAACACCCGCACAACCAGACGTGTCAAAGAAAGCCGCATCAAAGTTTCCTTTATATACCGATTCCGTCGACGGAGACCAAGACACCTGAGCACGCTGAGAAGAAACCTGTGAGGGCTGATGATTCGCGTTGAGAAATTCCACAACATAAGCCTTAGCTCGACTACCCAACTCGTGAAGACTCCATGAGGGCTGCTTCTCCTTGAGCCTATTACGCCGCTGCCATAAGCTCCAAGCTGTGGTGCAAAACAGAGCAACCCGAAACCGAGAACTCTTCAGCATCACTGCCTCAAGCAAGTCCCGAAAAGAGCAATACCGTTTCTGGAACAAGGGGGCAAAACCTGGATCAAACTTCCAAACAAACTGAGCATGATCACACAGCCATAAACTCCTCAGCAACGTCTTCTGATGATCCTCGCAAATATCACAGGTTTCATCAATGGGAATATGTCTAGCAAGCAAATTCTGTTTAGTCGGAAGCACATCTTTTGCCGCGCGCCAAATGAAATGTTTTATCCGAAGCGTCCATAATACTCCCATGAGGGAAGTATTTAGCCAAAAGAGCATTATTAAACTTTTGATATCTCTGAAGCACATCCCACCAATCAACTTACAAGAGCATAAGGAACTTTTATCTCAAAATAAGACTTATATTATACCACTTTTTTTTTTTTCTATATACTTATTTTTATTTTACTCAGGGTCCCTCATTCATTAGCTCTTTAAAATATAGTTGTACACCACATCAACCTTCACTTTCCTTCTTTTAAAGCAATAAATTTACTGCATTCACCATGAATGTGAGTGAAGTTGGCAGAGCAACCTACAATTCATTCATTTCATTGTGTGCTTATATATTGTATGTTAAGAAATGGTGTCACCGACATGTTCTCTACCTAGATTCCTGGGTTATAATTTGACTTTCTTTTTATTCGTTGTTCTGTTTGTCTAAAATATTTTTGTTTATTCTATTTATTGATGTTTAACTGTACTTGTAATCCACCAAGTGAGAACAAACTTTGGAATAGTATATATGCTTCATGCCTTGGATCTTAAAATTTACTTTCTATGGATTATTCGGTCAGTCCAAACATAGCATTACTTTCTTAACTGATGGTATTCTGTTGATATTCTCTATTATCAATATAATAAAATAAAATAAAATAAAAAGATATTCCTGATTTTTTTTTAAGAAAAAAAGAAATTAAGAAGATATTATATATTTATCGTTTTTTTTTACCTGGTTTAACACGGCTTCAAAGGTAGAAGAAAAGAAAAAGTATAACTTGACTGAGTTTAGTAAAATTTAATCCTTTTGAGCAAGTCAATGAAGATTGAAGATGCAGTAATTGTTTTCTGGCTTATTGCAAGTTCACTCCATACCATATTGGACAAGCGTGTAAATGAGGGGAGGGAGGACCCAGGGGTGCTCATAATTTAATCATCGTTAATTTGTACTCAGAATTTAAATATTTGGTCATCTAATTAGTTTTCTATTTGATTATTAGCACTTGTATTAGCATTGGTTTGAGGATAGAAATGATCCTTTCAAGTTTCAAACAAAAAAGTCAAGAGGCTTTTAGCTTAATCAAATCAGCATTACTTTTCCCAAAAAAAAAAAAAAAAAAAAAAGTCAACATTGAACTATTTTCAATTGAAAATTAAATAGCCACATTTAATTATTCAAATTCTCAATGTTCAATATGCAGTGATTAGGATACATTGTTCTTAAATTGTGTTTATTCACTAGCAAGTATTAACTATAGAGTGGGTTCCAATTACCCAAATTCATGGAAGTAAGTTTCAACATGATTTTGAACAAATTTTGAGTTGTTTCTATTTTGGTTCTCAAGAGAGGTTCTAGAGGGTTATTTAGTCTCTTTGAAAACGCTTAGCCTAGCCAATTTGATTACAACAATTACATGACTTGTAGACTGTAGTTCTTCATTATGAAATAAACAACAGTATTGGACAACCTATCATAGCTAATAAGCAAAATGCTAAACGATTATATGACTTGTCGTATTGCATAGCTATATGACTACATGACTTATCATACTGCTTATCTTTGCACTTATCCACTACTTGCATCCTTCTTATCTTCATTAGTTGCATATCTTGATTACGCTCTCTCTCTCTCTCTCTCAAGATGAAGCATAGATGTTAGCAACATGAAACCAAGACCCTAAATCCTAAACCCTATTGGAACCCAAGAGCATTGGTTAATATATTAGCAACATGATGGTGGGATAAGACATGGAAGGTACAAATGATGCCATCTTGAATTTGATCTCAAATTAGATGACAATCAATTTTGATATGTTTGGTTTGCTCATGAAAGACTGAGTTGGCGATAATATGAGAACACGAGTGCAGTTTGAGAGTGGTCAATATTAAAATCTTGAAGTAAGGAGAATAACAAAGTTACTTCGCACAATGTTAATACCATGGCCCTATATTAAAAACTAATCAAAGTTTATCAATACGGTTTGGGATAATTGTAATTTGTAATGCTTGAATTGGAATTAACTTTGATTGTTCAAGTGGTATGATAGGTGTTTGGGTGGGGTCGAGGTAAATCTACAAAATGACATATTCTAAAAGAGAAAGGGAAATTTCTTTTTCTCTGGTTTGATTATTTGCTTACCCTCCTAGTTTGCATTTGGGAGTTGTTGGATGTTGATTAATAAACCAAGCAAAAAAAAAAGGGGGGAAAAAGGGCTCAAGCATATATATCCCTTTTGGTTAGTAGAGGAGGCCCAACCTGTCGAGGATTTGCTGAATCATGCACCAACCTCAGAGAGAGAATTTATGAACCTGCTACATTATTAGATAAATATATTATTTCCAAATTACAAAGAGGAAAGTGTGCGAGAATGAGAAATTCGTTAATTGCATATCTGATATCACTCTATAAAATATATAAATAGAAGTAAATCAATTTAAAAAACTAAAGAGATCAATTTATGGAAGTAATCGTATCGGAGGGCCAAGAAAGCGCCACCTGGGATAAGATTCCTCGTCTGTCTCTCACCAAATCCCAGCCTAATTCGAACCTTCGGACCAGGCTGTGCTTGTTCCGTTGTTCGTCGTCAGCTCTGATTCTCTAAAATCCTCTTCGAGCACTTGTAATCCCCTACTCTCTACTCCATTTCCTACCATACACTCCATCCTCTCAAACCACGCCACCTGTCAAAAGTATATAAATGGGCATTTTAGTAATCCAACAACGTACTATCGCCCCAAAAGTACCCAAAATACCCCTAAAGTCACAAACACGTGTCGTAAGAAAGAAACCCCAAAACGAGTCCACGTGTACACGAGAGCTTACTGTATAACTACCCACACTTTTTCCTAAAACCCCTTTTTAATTAAAAAAATTACAATAACGGCAAGAAAAGTAGCAAAAGACAAAATAAAAAGAAGTTGTACACACTCACACAGAGAGATAGAAAAAGTGCAAAAGAGAGAGAGAGAGAGAGAGAGAGAGAGTCTACTATTGTAATCAGTAAAGTACCATAATTATAGGTCCTTTTTTGACCTTTATCCCAGATCAACGGCTCTGATCTCATCATAACACCGACGTGCCTCGTGATTTTGAGCTTCGAATTCCGATCACAGTGAATCGGACGATCGCTAATTTTTCGTTTCTACTCGAAGAGTACCACAGTTTAAAATTTCCTCAACTCACTCTGTCACACTCTTAACAGACCTCTTGTCTCTCTTTTCTCTCTTTTTCTGTCTCTGTCTCTCTCTCTCTCTCTGACTCCAATTCTCTTCATTCTTTTCCTTTATCGTTTTCTCGCTGTAGATCTCTCTCTTTCTGTGTATCTCCGGCGAGAATCAGATCCGTCCGATGTGTGGACTTTGACTTTTCGTTGTGATCTGATACACAGCTTTTGTGTGTGAGACAGAGAGAGAGAGAGAGAGAGAGAGAGAGAGGATGGGGCAGTGCTACGGCAAGACTAAATTAACGGTCGAGAATGACGCTTCAACAAATAATACTACTACAATTATCGCCAGCTCTAACGATCAGCCACAAACGCCGTTACCGTCGAGCAGCGCGAGTAACGGCGCCGTAAAGAGCACGCCGGGCCGGCCGTCGAACCCGAGCCAGAGTCCGTGGCCGAGTCCGTACCCGCACGGCGTGTCCGCGAGTCCGCTTCCCGGAGGAGTGTCTCCGTCGCCGGCGAGGGGATCGGCGACGCCGAGGAGGTTCTTCCGGAGGCCGTTTCCGCCTCCGTCTCCGGCGAAGCACATAAAGGCGTCGCTGGCGAAGAGGCTCGGGCACGGAGCGAAGCCGAAGGAGGGACCGATCCCGGAGGATCGAGGAGCGGAGCCGGAGCAAGCTCTGGATAAGAGCTTCGGGTACAGCAAGAATTTCGGGGCGAAGTTTGAGCTTGGGAGAGAGGTAGGGCGAGGGCATTTCGGTCATACTTGCTCCGCCAGAGGCAAAAAAGGCGACCTTAAAGATCGCCCCGTTGCTGTCAAAATCATATCCAAAGCCAAGGTACAATTCACATTCACTATACGATGTCGTTTTAGTTACATTACTATATCTATGTATGTATGTATTTGAGGACTCTGAATTACAATTACATTTCTATATGATAGAAATAAAAAGCTGGTATTTACTACTATTTAGAGGAAAAATATATCATTCTGTTAAAAATAACTATAATGGGAATATATATGCAAATAATGCGTTTATATTGAAAGGAAGAGAGAGAGAGAGGGATATATATATATATATATATATATATATATATAAATTAAGCAGTAATCACTTTTGGGCATTGGAGCAGGTGGTAAAGGAATTGAATTGGACATGGGATTTGGCAGAAGATAAATGGGGGAGGAAAAAGACAAAAAGAATATGGGATTTCATTGGACGGCTTTTCTTTGTTTATAAATTAACAACTCCCCTTAATTCGATGAGAATTGGAAGTTTATAGCTTTGTCTTTTTGTTGTTTGAGAAGATAATATTAATTAGAGAAATGTAGAGTAATGAAAATGCGTCGGTTGCGATATATTTTTATCTGATTATGATGCTTTATATCTGAACGGGAATATGAGGTATTCCCGCAAGAGCCTTGTAGCTGTAGGGCAGTGGCATTGCTTGGTTTCTTTTATAATAGGAATTAAAGTTTGAATACCCCTCCCCCAATTGTAGCAATGTTGCCATATGTCTTACACTATGTGGCATTGTTTTTTATTTTTCAATAGTTGGGGGAGGGGGGATTTGAACCCTGGCCATCTCAGTTGGAATCATGAAGATGTGCCGGTTGAGCTACATGGCTCTTGGCCACTATGTGACGTTGTTATCCCTAGAGCAAACAGGGTTAGAATATGTGCGTCCTTAATTAGCTGCTGCATTACTGTACTTTGCATTCCTTATTATTGCATAACTATCAGATTTCGAGAAGGGAGATGAGATCAGTCAACAATTTCACTTGCCTGATGCAGTTCTTTGAGATATGAACTTTGAAGTTAACTTGCTTTGCTTCACCATATAGATTTACAATACCCATAATTGTTTTGTAGTGTTCTTGTCTTTCTCTTTAAGAGCTGGGGTCAAATGTCTTTCATGAACGCTTTCTGAAACATTATTTAAGCCCAATGAGCTCTCAGGTGACATAGTTGGTTCACATGATCTGATCATTGTGTGAGTAACAAAAGAAATGGAATATCTATTATAAAATTTATAAATAAACAATTACACATCATATAAATGTGTTTCTGTGTGTGCATTATGGAAGTGATTTTTTATTATTATTTACAAATTTAAGTAAAAATTTATGTAGTTGTTCCCTACAACTTGATCAATGTGGAAAGCGTAGTTTTAAGGACTTGGAAGTGCCCCCCCCCCCCCCCCCCCCCTTTCTTTTTCTTTTTTTTTTTTACATACACTGTGTTGAACTTAACCTTTAAACCTCCCCACATTTTTTCATGGGTAGAAGGTACTGTTTGAATTAGAACTCATAGGCCTGGCAGTGCAAATGCTAAATACATGTGATTTCAATGTAAGACAGGGAGTCTTAAACCTAACAACTGTCCCAGGTAATTCTTGCCTCTGACGAGGGACAAATATGGATGGTACTGTTATCAAGGGAAATCTTCTTCTTGATTTAGAATAATGTGATATGTATACTCCCTGTTGAGTTTGAAAAAGTAGCTTTAGTGGATGTCTTGTTGTGAATTGTGGTAAACATGGGTAATGATCCTTACGTTTTTATCTATCTGAAGAACTGCTTCTTTGGTCCCACTTGAAAAAGTATCATAAATGATGATTATTACGAGTACCATTTATATGTTTATCTCACTAAATTATGTGGTCATACCCAATTTCTTCCAAACCATTAAATTTAAGAAATTAACCCTCTAAACTATTTGATTAGTTGCAATGTCCTCTTACTATTATTCATAGTTAAAATTCATCTAATTTCCCTCATATTTAGCCTTAATATTCACATGCTTATCACATGATCATAAAAAAAAAATAAGCTCATGATCATATCGTAATATGATTACATTAATTTTAAGGTTTAGTGGAAATTGGAGAAATTTTAATGGTAGTGGAAAATTGCAACTGAACTTTACCCTATGTTTGGGTGAAAGAATTGATAATCTCATAAAATTTCATAAATGATGAGATTTACTTTCCCATCATTTAAAATCATAATAATTAGTAATTCCTTGGTTTGGATACACAAGGAAATTTCATTCACACTAGTTACAGATTATTAATCAAATGCAAGATAGTTTATCATTGTCAACCATCAAAAGCTCAACTCAATATCGTTGCCTCATTTAAATCCCAAAATATGAAAATACAATCATTTTGCTAAGACCCTGAAATGAATGATGGGATGGGACAAATACTCTAGTGGCTAAGTGTTGTAACCTTTTCTTAGTTTGCCTTGCTTCTTTGGATTGCGATGATCCTCAGCTGATGAATTGGCCTGGTGTGAACGGCCATGATTGAGCCAGGTCAATGATGAGAAGTGGTGGTCTCGTGGCTTTTGCTCTCTTAAGAAACTCTGTGAGTGGTCCAAGATTGTAGCTGGCCCAAAATGGAAAACCATCTGCCGATTCAATTGAAATCAGAGCAGTGGCGTTGGTGGTGGTAGTAGTTGTAGTAGATACAGGAAATTCTAATACGACCCCTTGAGCTATGTGTTGAACTTTGACAAGGGCTTGGGGCAGAAATGTATTTTGGATAGAGATGATGATTACACCATGTTTCATAATTTCTTGTCCTGGTACGCTTTGGTACTGGGTCAATTGCTGATGTTGGGTTATGGAACAGAGTTTATGACTTATGTGTTTTAATTTAGTTGTTGCAGAAAATTTAGAAATAATGCCTTGAGATAGATGGAATTTTTATCAATATGTCTTGGAAATAAGTCATGTCACTGTAGTTAAAATGATTAGTCATAAGTAGGCAACAACATAGCTTATATTCTTGAGTTACTTTTCTCCAAATATGTATGTAATTTATGAAAAGTCATACATACTTTGTGTTTCGTTTCTTATGATCATGGCTTGTGCATTTTAATAGTTTCATGTTGTCATAATTTCCATGGATTAACATCTAAATTAACCAGAAATAATGTCTTCAGTTTTCTTTTTGAAAATTTATAATTGCATATAACTAGTCTCAAGACCTCTCATTGTCCTTCACCTCTTCTTGTAATACCCTGCTAATAATGAAAATGAATTATGCTCTCCACCTCTATCTCATTAATTCTTGCAATGAATCTGTCCATAAAATTTTAATAATATTTTATTTAACTTCTAAACACCTCCCCTGCCCAGTGTGGAATTCAAATCATATGATCTATGTTAGGTCTCCTTATCAATCAAATCCTAAAATCCTCAACTAGTCTCAAGTGCATTTTCACATTTATTATTGTCCATCCTTCTTTTCACTCTCACGCATGCTTGTGTCTGCACAATTATTATTGCCATCTTTTAAAGTATACTCATATCCTAAAACATCTCATAAATTCTTGTAATAAATTTCTTTTTCCATATCTTAGTTTGTTGAATGGTTCAAGGTTCTTGCCTCTTCCTCACATAGTTAAGAAGTAATAGATTATTATGTCTCTAATATGCTTTATGTAATTAAATCTAAGAACTGAGCCATCTTTTCCTATCATTGTCTCTATAACTATCTTATACTTACCTGTGATTGTCGGTACTGCAATCTAATATGAAAAGGGCAATATTGAAAATTCACTGTATTTGTATTATAATAAGATTTGTTCGGCAGATGACTACGGCAATATCAATTGAAGATGTTCGTAGAGAGGTGAAGATACTGAAAGCTTTATCAGGCCATCAGCATCTGGTCAAATTTCACGATGCATGTGAGGATGCAAATAACGTGTACATAGTCATGGAGTATGTCTTTTCTTGTTTCTGTTCTACTTTTAATGCAGAATATGTTCAGAATTTCTAAAATTGTGTCTTCAATCTTATTCTCCGTCTTTCTATGTATATATAAATAGCCCACAATTTTTAATTAGATAGAATTTGTATTCTCTCCTGTCTTTTAGTTTTAACTATTTTAGCTTCTTACATCTGATATGATTTAACTTTTCATGCTTCCTACATGATGGACGTCTTGATTAGGTTAATCATATTTATCAAATGTATTTATAAATTTATTTGTGTTATTATTTTCCTTTTTGAAAAAAAAAGAAGAAGCTGAATTGATTGATTGTTCTCAATTACTTGACTGCTAGTGATTGACAACATTGTCAAACTTTTCTTAATTTTTGGATCTGACACCTGTGAAATCTTGATTTCAGATTGTGTGAAGGTGGGGAACTTCTAGACAGAATTTTATCAAGGTAAAAATATTTTTCTTTCATAAAAGTCAGTTGTTTTGATAGATAAGTTAAGTTGCAGTTTATATGGTAATTAAGCATTTGATTGAAAAATTATAATTTGGATTCAAGACTATTCTCCTTTATTGTAGGGGAGGAAGGTATGCAGAGGAAGATGCAAAATTCATAGTTGTGCAAATTCTAAGTGTAGTTGCATTTTGTCATCTTCAAGGCGTTGTGCACCGTGACTTAAAGCCAGAGGTTTTTCTTTTCAGATTCATAACTAATTATTTTCCTCATGACTCTTAGCATTTTTTCCTTTCAGATTATAATGGTAGTTTGTTTCCCTCTGCTCTTTTGTGTGTGTGTGTGTGTGTGTGTGTTTAGTTCATTCAATTCCTGGTTGATTATTACTGATATATCTTCATCTTGCTTGCTTAACAGAATTTCCTTTTCACTTCTAGAAGTGAAGATGCTGACATGAAGCTTATTGATTTTGGTCTTTCTGACTTTATAAGGCCAGGTAATACTTTACTTAGATAACACCACCCCCCCCACCCCCCCACAAAAAAAAAAAAAAAAAAAAAAAAAAAAGAGAAAAAAAGAATGCCATAAAATAATTACTGAAATCATTCATCTTTGGTGCTTTATAATAAGCAATTAATATACTGTTTACTAAATACTAATAATTAAGGCTACCTACAGGCTTGTTTATAATTTTAATTTTCAGGGGATTCACATTCTTTTATCCCTAACTGTTTAGTAAGATTTTTTTTTGGTTGAATAATTGTTTGATAAACTGGATAAATTGATTTGATTTCCTGTGGATGTCTACCCATGGAAAAAAGAGGGCACTTTTTGAAGAGAGACTGAAGGTGCTAATTTTTGCATAAGATTGTTATTTGCAAATGCTATAATATTGTAAGAAACACCCTCACAATCACATGCACACACACAAGCGTAGGTCTGAAATAACCAAAGCAATAATATTTGAAATATAATTTTTTGAAGCATTGAATTTATATTTCAAGCGGTGCAATTTTTAAACAACTCAGGTAGAATAGTAAGCATCTCCTTGTTTTAATTTATTTTTCCCATATATGGGTGTTATGTGCAGATGAAAGACTTAATGATATTGTTGGAAGTGCCTACTATGTTGCACCCGAAGTCCTACATAGGTCTTATAGTTTGGAAGCAGATATATGGAGCATTGGGGTTATAACCTACATCTTATTATGTGGAAGCCGGCCTTTTTGGGCACGGACAGAATCTGGAATTTTCCGTGCAGTGCTAAGAGCAGACCCAAACTTTGAGGATTCACCCTGGCCCTCTGTGTCTGCAGAGGCCAAGGACTTTGTGAAAAGGCTCCTGAACAAGGATTACAGAAAAAGAATGACTGCAGTTCAAGCTCTCAGTAAGTTGTTAGTTTCTTGATGCTATTTATGAAAGTCCAGGATGTATTATCTAAGAAGCATGGACACAGACAATGACATAGACACGATGCAACAGGGGACACAGCGACATCAATTCTTGAAAAATTAGGACACGGCACGGTGGGGATATGACAATTAATAATTAATATATATCTTTAGGTATATTTTATTTATTTATAGGCATATTTTATGTTTATTTTTAGTTTCTAAATAAATAAAAAAATAAAAATCTTTAAGAACATTTCCAAAAAATCAAAGGATTATTTTTTTTAAATAAAAAATAATAATTTTCCTCCCAATACATTGAGGACACACATGAAGAAATGTCCTTGGCGTGTCTAATACATGTCTGGCACGGACACTCCAGGGATTTTGGGGTGTCCATGCTTAGCAGGATATTGATAAACTCTATCTTAAATGTTGTGTTTCATGTTCTATGAATAATTATGGAATTATTTTATGTGAAAAGCAATTGATTTTAGATTGGCATGGATCAATGACATTTTTTTGTATTAAAAATATTAAAATATGTTTTTTCTTTGTGGAAGATTGATTAAAATCCCTACCCATGTGTGTAATAAAAAAGAGAGTGGGGGTGGGGGGGACCCGAAGAAAAAGGAGGAAGAACAACAAACTGTAGAACTTTGGGTGCTTCAATGGTATTTCTGCTTAGTGTGCAACAAGTTGTGCTAGATGGCAGTGGAAAAACAGCTGCTGTGATATTACTCCCACATAAATTGCTGAATGCTTGACACCCTGTGATATGCAGTTCATTTAAAAATATTAAAATATGTTTTTTCTTTGTGGAAGATTGATTAAAATCCCTCCGTGTGTGAGAAAAAAGGGTGGGTTGGGGGGGGGGGGGGTGGAAGGTGTGGGACCCAAAGAAAAAGAAAGAATAATTACAACAAACGGTAGGACTTGGGGTGCTTCAGTTGTATTTCTGCTTAGTGTGCAATGAGGTGTGCTAGATGGCAGTGGAAAAACAGCTGTTGCAATATTACTCCCACATAAATTGCTGAATGTTTGACACCCTGTGATATGCGGTTCATGTATTGGCTATTACTATCTTATATTGTGTACTCCTCACCATGTCAGATCTTGGCTTTGCTACACTGTATTATTTGATAATGATATCGGATGGGTTATTCAATCTTCTAACTGTTAAACGTACTTTTTCAATTGCAGCTCATCCTTGGTTGCGGAATGATAGTCGTCCAATACCATTAGATATATTGATCTATAAGTTAGTCAAGTCGTACCTTCACGCTACACCTTTCAAACGTGCAGCACTAAAGGTACTATTCTAAGCATTTCCATATGCATGCATGTCAGATATTTTCTTTCCTAGTTTTTCTCTTATAAGTTTTTCATATCAGTATGTAAATCTGAGGGTTACCAGATTCCCTTACCAACCCTATGTACGCTGCAAATTGTATCATGTGTCCCAAATTGTGGAACTTATGCATTCCAGTTCCCCAAAATCGGCCATCCCAATGTATTGCGTTAATTCATCATTGCTAAATAAAGAAATATTTGTCTAAAACTTTAATAAAGAAAATATAATATATGGGGAAGAGAGAGAGAGAGAGAGAGAGAGAGAGAGAGGACTTGTTATTGATTAATTTATGTGTTTATATGTGCATATAGATATAAGTAGACATACATACGTATAAGAACATGTGTACATGGATAACAGATGTGGACATATGTCTGTCTGTGTGTACAGGAATACAATATTTGTTGAATATTAATTGGCATGCTGATAGATGTCAAAGAGATTCTCTTAGCTCATTGTGGAATTGTCATATTAGATAATTATCTTTGATAATAAGAAATGTAATTAGATTTTATTGCTTTTTCTTTTGGGTTGAGATTGAAAACTTTTATTAGATTTTTGTCACTCCTTTTGTAAATGCAAAATTTATGCTCCCTTAAAAAAATCAGAGAGAATTCTCAAGGATTAATCATGAGACATATACATAAGTCAAAAAGCCTCAATTGTATCAGACTGTCACACAGGATTTTTGAGGAGCATGAAATGTTTGAAGACTGAGTTTTCCAATTCTGTAGTAGAATCCAACTAATGCTTGTGTTGGTTCCCTGATTATTGCAGGCTCTCTCAAAAGCTTTGACAGAGGATGAGCTGGTGTATCTGAGAATTCAATTCAAGCTCTTAGAACCAAATAAAGATGGGCGTGTCTCTCTTGAAAATTTCAAAATGGTTATTTACTGCTTCTATCTTTTTAATTTGACTTTCCAATCTAGAATTGGTTACCATTCCAAAGTGGGAATCATTTCTTCTTATTGTTGGCATGGCTTGGCCATTTACTTGAAAATTTTCTAATTTTTGTATTAGTAGTTTTTACTTGTCTCCTATGTGCTTTATGTACAAAATCTTATTTATGGTTAAACAAAAATACTTGCAGGCTCTTGTGCGAAATGCAACAGATGCCATGAGAGAGTCTAGAGTTATTGATATTATAAATGCAGTAAGTCATATTTTTTGCTTTTAATAGAATACTTTTCAGTTGTTAAATATCTCTGCTATAGATATTGACATATCATACAGCTACTGGCATATCTATGGTTCCTAAATAAATTACCGCACTTTTGATAGACCTGTTGATCTTTTGAAATCTTTGCTAGTTGGGACTTTGTTTGAGTGGTCTTAGATTTGGGGTTTATGTATTTCCATTTCTGATTTCCTACAATCTATTAATTCTTCTCTTTGATTTGTTTGTAATTGTTTCAAGTACAATTTGTTCACCATTGTGAATATGATGTACTTTTTTCCAATAAAACTTTTATTACCTTGCAAAAAAATAATAATAATAAATTTTTCTAATTTTTTCAATAAGTCTAGGGATATACTCAATTTCACACACAACTAATGTGTCAAGTTGTGATTAGTGCATAATAACTGAAGTGTCAATGGTGGATCCAAGTGAAAGTGATGTTGCTCCCATCGTTAGTTGACAACTCAGTAGGGTGTGAAATTGAGCATGTCCATTGGATTGTTGATTATTTTTTCTTTGCTTTTAATATGTGTGTGCAGATACGTACTATCAAACCTATGCATCAGTAATTTGTTAGAGGTGAACCTCAGACCATTGGTTCCTGAGCCACAGCCTTATAATTATACTACTATTGCATATTTTTCTACAATATGTTTTGTACCATGACAACTAAAAAAGCCTTAAGCCCCTTACGGAAATCTTTCTGCTAGGTTAAGAATTATATTCTCAAGAAACTTATCTTCGATTTTGAAATAAATCTGGGCCAGAAATTATCTGATCTCAACTTGCATATTTATGGCAAGTTGTTCTACTTAGAGACTTGAGATTAAGCATAACATGTGAAGGTTGTGTAAAACTGGCCAGCCAATAGACAAAAAAGAATCAACTAATTCAGTTATGATGTGAGTAGACTTATAATACAGAACCCTAGGAACTGGGGCCAGGCCATCTTTTGTTTATGGTCAACATGTTGGCAAAATTTATCTATCAACAGTTAATTTTTTTGATCTGGTTCAATTCTGGAAACTTTTTTTTTGCATCTTCTCTTTGTTTGTTGCATCTGTTTTTCTTCCCCCTTTTTCTTCTATTTTTTGCCCTTTTAGGAATTGACAATGACCACATTCATATTTTTCTGCTTAATTCTTTTGTCAGATGGAATCACTTGGTTATAGAAAGATGGACTTCGAAGAGTTTTGTGCTGCTGCAATCAGTACACATCAATTGGAGGCCCTTGATGGGTGGGAACAGATTGCCTCCACTGCTTTTGAGCATTTTGAACAGGAGGGTAATCGTGTCATATCAGTGGAAGAATTGGCGAGGGTATGAACTATTATGGCTCTTGGAGCATCTTCCTAGTCATTGGTTCTTTCTTTCTTATGTGTGTAAAAATGTGATTTGGCTCATATCTGGTACACGTTTTACTGCAGGAATTGAATCTTGGCCCGACAGCTTATTCTATACTCAAAGATTGGATTCGAAACTCAGATGGAAAACTAAGTTTACTTGGATATACAAAATTTTTGCATGGTGTAACACTGCGTAGTTCAAACACAAGACACCATTAATTTTTTAGCTTTTGAGATATAGTTTAAATTCGTGGGATTTAGAGGGTTTGCAGGATTTTTTTTTTTTTTTTTTTCCCTTTGGGAATGGGGTAAAGAAAATGTGTATAAGTGAATATTAGTTCAGCCAGCTCTGGGATTGCAGTCGTATTTATATTGAAGTATTTCTGCTTGCTCATACCCCCCTTTTTTTTCTTTTCTTTTTTTTTCGTGGGTTCGAGCTCAGATTGTGACTATTCATTAATTTTTGAAATCAAAAAGGTTTATACTCATGAAAATGAACTGTTTATAGATTTTGTTAAGTTTGAATATATGTTGGTTGTAAAATGAAACTAATAATACGATTTTGTTACGAATTAACTTGTGGAAAGGATTTGCTAATGATGTTTCCAGTTGGATTAGATCTTCTATAAATTGTCTCCAAAAGGGAAGCAAACCACATTCTTAAGCAGTAATGCCCTCCATTAATGTTTGCGACTTGAAGCTTCTTGATGCTCACTGAACTCAACAATGGCCACAATTTAAATACATGTAGCTGTTCCAGCTTGCTAAAACCTTGCTCCACATGCGGTAGGCTTGTGTTGGGCTGTTGATTGTTTAGTTCAGGTCTAACCCTAGGTAAACACATGTAGGTAATTAGACATGCTTATTGCTAATAATTATCCCTTCTTTCTGGTAATCTGATAATGCAATGCTACCCAAAGTTGAAAGGAAGAGAATTACATAATGAAATTTTAATGGGTAACTGAGGCAAAGGACTAAACCACTATGCTCTGTAAGTCCAGTTAATTAACAATTACCCTTCAGGTGTTGATGTGAAAATGTATACAAACTACTAAGCAGTCTAACATGGTAAATGATACTTGGCATAATTATTGGGTAGGCACAGATTCTTGTGAAGTAAAATACTAAAATGGCATTGACGTACGTTGACTTCTTTTTGAGCTCTCTGTTCTATAGTCATGCTCATCATCTTTTGGTTCTTCAAGGACTTGTAGTGTAGGCCGTCCCCTGTTCGTTATACCAGTTTCATCAACTTGTCTTTTATTTATTTTTCAATGCATTTGTTATAAGTCTCAAACAAATTTGGTTGCCTAGTGTCGTTTTTTTTTTTTTTTTTTTTTTTTTTTTTTTTTTTTTTTTTTTTTTTTTTTTCTAATTGCAGTATGTTCTTTTTGCTACCGTGCTAAAAGGAAGGAGCTAACACTTGAGGACAAGTGGGGCCAAACACAACATAATGAATGTTTCCACAATCACTGCGACATTGTGGCATAGATTCAATTTTGATGTCTGATATATTGAAATCTCTCTCCAATGATCGAGCCAAATTTGGTCAATGCTAATGTGCTAATTACTCACAAGTGGTGAAGGAAGGAACACTTGCACATATATTTTCCAAGTGGAAGGTGTATGAATCTTGGCCTCCTAGCTTTTCCCAGAAATAGTTCGATCGGGCTGTCATAATTGTGAGTTGAAATTAATATATTCAACCACGTTTACTAGCAGAGAACACTAGACAAAAAGAATTGGCAATTTGCTTCAATTATTGATCAATGTCAACTTGCCGCCCATATTTTTATTAAAGCATGTCAACTAATTGACCTTAGCGTAGGCTGGCTCTGCTTGACCTTAATGCTAACTGCAAATTTGGATTGTCAAATTATTCAAACAAAAGCTGGAGCTGGACTGAGATATCTTCGAATCTTTTTTAATCATTATAAGAAAATGGGGTTTCTTGCCATATGAGAAGCTGTTTGATCCACAATTTAAAAGGAAAAAGGACAGAAGAGAAGAGGAAAGGAAAAACTATTAGGAGGAACTATCAACATAAAAAAATGGCACACTTGTAATGTAAAAAAAATTTAATTATAATTCAACGAGATAACATAAGCCAAAAAATATTTAAAAAAAAAAAAATTCAACGGTAAGTGAGACTGAGACAGTGTAACTCAAATCTTGTTCTTTCTTTGATGTATATGTTTCACCCAAAAAAAAAATCTCAAGTTGCAGAACTTTGGACTTTACTACTTATTATTTAAGAGGTTTTTTTAATTGTTTAACCACCGAGATCTGTGCCCATCATGGTTAGTAACTTAGATTTTGATCATTATTAAAATAATTGTTAAATTATTAAAAAATTCGATATTGAATAATGTACTAAGTAACAAAACTTTTTACTTGTTATTTACTTATTTTATTTTACTTTTACCTTCCACAAATGTGTAAAGGTTTCATGTTAAACTGAAGTTGGAAAAATCGTGTGAAGAAAAACCTAGCGATAAGAATCATAAACTTGCAGAAAAAGAAATCAACCATAAAAGCTCATTTCTGATATGTACAACACCGTGTAACATTAAGTTATATTATATGGTACTACTACATGTTTTGTTCCCACTAAAAATATAAAAAATACTACTAATCATACTTTGCTATTCCCCCCACTTTGGACCAGCTCGTGCTTGCTAGTTTTACCCAAGGTCTTTCCGAATTAATGGTCCATATTCTGATTTTCTTTAAAAAAAAAAAAAAAAAATCCATACTGCATATTTTGAAAGTGAAACAATGGTCAAATCTTAGGGTCTTTAATGAATATATATATATATATATATATATATAACTCTAATAAAGACGTTCAATAAATTTTCAATCCTTCAATTAAAAAGAAAAAAAGAAAAAAGAAACAAGGGTCAGATGGCTTAAGATTAAAACCATGAATTAATAAAAAGACGATGTAGAATTAGCTTGGACTGTGGATTGCGGAAGCTTTGAAAGATTAAAAGGAAACAGGAAATTCTTGTTTTGGATTTTATTCTACCTTGCTTAGCTAAAGCTCTGTTTAGTAGTGTTTACATCAGGCAGAAATATGATTAACTGCCTATTTATGTGGACCTGTACCGTAGTATCACAATACGCCTAAAGACAATGTGGTTACTTTTTGGATAGATGTTTTCGGACAAAATTTCCCTTTGTCCTCTTTGGGCAAATTAAATAGATTTATGCCCCCCTACTCAAACTAATTAAGAAAATGCTCCTTTTTTAAAACTCAATTTTTGATAAATCGAGTTAGACCCTATAGTGGCGTTTTTAAGGAGCCTATAGTGATGTTTTTTAACTCGACTTCAACGAAATCGAGTTATAGGCAATGAAATCGACCTATAGTAGTGTTTTTTTTTTTACCTATAACTCGATTTCATTAAAGTCGAGTTAAAAAACATCACTATAGACTCCTTAAAATGTCACTATAGGGTTTCAGAATTATTATTTTTTTTTTAACTCGATTTATCAAAAATTGAGTTTTAAAAGAGAGTATTTCCCCACTTAGTTTAGGAAGGGAAGCATAAAGCTATTTAATTTGCCCAAAAAGGGCAAAAGCCCATTTTGTCCAGATGTTTTCATTAAATTAAGAACATCCTGCATCTTATTAGCAAAAAAAAAAAAAAAAAGAACATCCTACATCTACATCTCTTTGATTTTGATTTTAATTTTGATTTTTAAAATTACATGGCTTTTTTTTATATGTTTTATATTTAAAAAAGAAAAAAGAAAAAGAAAAGAAGAAGTGATCTTTGTTATCCGAGATCACGACTAATTTCATGTCCAATATCAATCTATTGAATTTACGTGAAAAGTTTACCCCTTTTTTTTTTGGAAATTTACCAACGATTCATTTGTAGATATGTGTTTCTCATTTTATCCCAATTGTTTGGATGGATTGGTAATCTAAAATTTTATGGTCCATCATTTGTGGAAAGATTTTCTAAATCAGCTTGGTTTTGCTTTGAACAGTTTTGTTTAGGATTGTGACTACTAATTTCTTTTGCAAAATAGTATTTGCTCTGATATTTATTCATATCTGATTCAAAATAATAATTTAATAAATTTCAACACTTTCAAGTTTCAAGTCTTTTCAAGAGTATAATTAACTTTAAAAAAATTTAACAACCTAACAAGACTTTTTATTAAATAAAAAATAATTTCCTTACACTTATGGTACTTAAACCAAAATGATATTAAGTTAAGAAATTAATTAATTATTCAAAAATAAAATATTAAAAGCCCTAATATAATCCATCTTAATCAAAACAATAAAAATAATTATAATTCAATTTAAAAATCTATGGTTTTTAGCAATTACATTCTTCTTCTGCTTTAATAACTTATTAAAAAAATTTAATCTTTTTTAATAAACAACCGTCTATTTCATTAAACGGTAAAGGAGCATAGTAAACAAGCAATGTGTCTCTCTCCTAAGCTTTTCGCACAGTAGCAAGGAGGGAGGACTTATTACACATGAAAGAAGGGAAATGGAGAGAAAAAAAACCTTAGCTAGAGCATGAGTTATTGATAAGGATGTTGTTACTAGGACCCAGACACGTCATACAAGGGAAACCAACGACGCCTTCAGGTCCGTTGGTCCCTCAGGAGAAGATAGAAGGACTAGAGCAACGGCATGGAAAGCAACAATGTGACATTGAATCTCGACGGGGCAAAATGTCTGATGGCAACAGAAGGCCAACGGGGAGAATCGAGAGTCGACGAGTCCAACATGGCCTTACTTAATCCTCACGAAAATTTACACAAGGAAACATCTTGTTGATCATGCAAGATAACCTGTTATAGATTCATATCTCCCTCATATAGAAAGACACCCTATAATCTCAGAAACCTTTGTATCAAATCTTCTCCATTAGGAAAAATCCCCACTCTCAAGGGATCTTGGTTCCCACTAGTTGTTATATAAGCACTAGACCTTCACTTTTCTCAGGTACACAGAAACTCTCTAACTCTCTCACTATAGAGTTCAAAGAGACTTCTTATTCACTAATTTGATATTCGAAGGGTTTTTGGCTAGTACCAAACCGGTGCCTTTTGTTTGGTCCCTTTTTTCTTATTCACATGTGTCCATTGGAGCGACTTGAAGCCTACAACTCACTGACGATTTCAGTACATTACCAGTTGGTGCCATCTGTGAGGATCGAGTGATAAGCCATATCGCCGTTTCAAAGACAAAGAGTTGTATGGTCCTGACACGATCAATGGCCATTACCAACCAAGAGATAGGGAACCCACTAAGCGCATTGGAGAGGCAGGTACAAACCCTTGCCACAGTAGTTGAACGGCTCACTCAGTGGAACCACGAGTTGGAATGACATTTGGAGCAGTGGAATGATCAGAAGCCGAACGATCAAAATGATAGACAAGATAGGGACGAACGTGACAATAATCGTCCCCGGACGAATGATCACCAAGAAAGGGATGACCAAGAGGAAAGCAATGTCATCAGCAGACGAGATCAGCAGGATACCAGTCGTCCCTCCGAGCTAGAAGTCGGCGCATTGCTTATGGCACAGGAGATGCAGATGATGAAAAAAAAAAATGGAAATGATGATGAATGCCCTGAGAGGACGGGTATCCACCAACTTGGATGAACTAGTTCAGCGGACCGACTCGCCCTTCACTGCACAGGTGACTTCTTTCCCCCTTTTGGCCAAGTTCCGAATGCCACAAGTTGAGGTATATGACGGTTTGCGGGACCCACTAGACCATTTGGAGTTATTCAAAATCCTCATGCACTTGTAAGGAGTTCTAGACGAAATTATGTGTAGGGCCTTCCCTACCACTTTGAAAGGGCCAGCAAAGGGTATGGTTCAGCAAACTTACCCCAAACTCTGTCTCCACCTTTAAGGAGTTAAATGGACACTTTGTCACGCACTTCATCGAGGGACAAAGACACAGAAGATCCTCAGCGGCCATACTAAGCATTACGCAGCGGGAAGATGAAAGCCTAAGGTCATACGTAATCTATTTCAACAAAGAGGCTCTTTTGATTGATGAAGCTGACGACAAAGTCCTTATTATTGCCTTCACCCATGGATTACGACCGGGGGAGTTTCTCTTCTCCCTCTACAAAAATGACCTAAAGACAATGGCCAAGACACTATACAAAGCCACGAAATACATGAACGTCGAAGATGTGATGATAGCCCGGGGGGACGGGCCAAGGAAGAGACAAAGGCAAGATGACCTTCATCCAAACAAAAGTAGAAAGGTAGCCTGAACGAATGACTGAAGGGAAGACAGGAGATCGAAACCCCCGTTGGGGAGGATGGTAAACTTCACCTTTTTAAATACCCCGCTAGATCAAGTCCTCATGCAAATAAGGGACGACGCGGCGCTGACATGACCAGATAAGCTAAGGGCGATCCAAGCAAAAGGCCCCAGAACAAGTATTGTTGCTTCCACCGGGACCATGGGCATGACATCTCTGAGTACTACGACCTCAAGCAGTAGATTGAAAACCTCATCAAGTAGGGGAAGTTACAGCGGTTTGTCAAGGGTGGTGAAAACCCGCCAAGGGACCCCAAACCCAACTAACAGGTTGAAAAAAGGCCCAAAGCCCTCCTCAGAGAAATAAGGATAATTGTATGAAGAAACACTATGGCATGATCATCTAAAAAGGTAAGAAAGACATATTTACATGTGGTGCAGAGCGTCCAAATCTCCAGACGGCCTCCTAAGGGAGCAAGGGTTGACAACCTCGTCATCAGCTTCACAAAAGATGACGTTAGGCGACTACATCACCCTTATGACGATGCCTTGGTTATCAGTCTGTCAATTGTAGATTTCAATACCTGACAAGTTCTAGTAGATAACAAGAGCTCGACAGATATCCTCTACTTCCTAGCATTCCAGTAGATGAGGATTGATAGAGAACGCCTTCTACCATCAGACGCACTGTTTGTAGGTTTTGGTGGCACCAAGGTCTTCCTCGTAGGGACCATCACCTTGCCGGTAACCATTGGGACATACTCTCAGTAGCTCACTAGGGAGATTATTTTCCTTGTAGTTGATTGCTCCTTTACCTACAATGCCATCATTGGTCGACCCAGGCTTAACGCATGGAGGGCAGCTACATCCATATACCACCTGCTGGTAAAGTTCCCAACGGAGTACGGGATAGGGAAGGTAGGAAGGGACTAGATGGCCACCCGCGAATGTTATGTCTCTAGGAAATGGATAATCACCTATAGGCGATGAACATCGAAAAGAGAAGGATAACAGTAGAACCCACGGAAGACCTAGAGGAAGTCTCCTTGAACGACAACATCCCGGGCTAAACCATGCGTATCGGCACACAAGCCGACCCTTCAGTTCATAAAGAGCTTGCCCTCTTCCTAAAGGCCAATCGAGATGTCTTTACTTGGAGTCAAGAAGACATGCCTGGGATCAGCCCCAGTACCATGGTACATAAACTCAACGTATACCCATCCGTCCCCCTAGTTCTGCAGAAGAATAGGGTCTTCGCCTAAGAAAGAGACAAAGTCATAGCTAAAGAAGTACGCAAACTACTAGAGGCAAATTTCATTAGGGAATTCTACTATCCTGAATGGTTGGCCAATGTGGTCATGGTAAAAAAATCAAACGGCAAGTGGAGAATGTGCGTAGACTTCACCAACCTAAACAAAGCATGCTTGAAGGACAGCTATCCACTCCCACGCATTGACCTCCTCGTGGACTCGACGGCTGGCCACTAGTTGCTGAGTTTCATGGACGCCTTCTACGGATACAATCAGATCAAGTTGGATGAAGCATACCAAGAGAAAACCTTATTTGTCACGAGCTAAGGACTCTTTTGCTACAAAATCATGCCGTTTGGATTAAAGAACACAGGGGCAACGTACCAATGACTTGTAAACAAGATGTTCGTACAACAGATCGGGCGAAATGTAGAAGTATATGTAGACGACATGCTCATAAAGAGCACATGAGAAGTCAGCCATTTAGACGACCTGCGAGAAACATTCAATACCCTTCGCCTTTACGATATTAAGCTTAACCCTAGTAAGTGTGTGTTCAGCATGGCATTAGGGAAGTTCCTGGGCTTTATAGTGTCACAGCGTACGGTAGAAGCTAATCCCGAAAAGGTTCGGGCTATAATGGAGATCGCTCCTCCAAAGAACATCAAGGAGGTGCAAAGCCTGAATGGTAGGGTTGCAGCCCTTAACTGTTTTGTCTTTAGGGTAATGGATAAGTGTCTACCCTTCTTCAAGGTGCTATGGAAGGCTTTCAAGTGGACCGACGAGTGCTAGGGGGCATTTGAAAAACTAAAGGCGTACCTTGCGTCCTCACCGTTGCCCAGTCTGTCCAAACCTGGTGAAGAGCTCTCCCTTTACTTAGTTGTATCCCCAACGGCTGTTAGTTCCACTCTTATACGAGAGGAAGACTGAGTGCAGTTGCCCGTATACTACACCAGCTGGGCACTCTGAGGAGCTAAGGGAAGATATCCTCCGATGGAGAAGCTGGCCTTTGCACTAATCATAGTTGCCCAGAAACTCAGGCCGTACTTCCAAGCGCACACCATAGTAGTCCAAATAGACAAGCTGCTGTGAAAGAGGATGAACAACCCGGAGGCAACAGGACTACTGGTTTTATGAGTGATTGAGCTCGGTGAGTTTGATGTCCAATACCAACCCAGGGCTGCAATCAAAACACAGGCTTTAGCTGATTTCATTGCTGAATTCACGACAGGAAAAGACGAAGAGGAGAAATCGATGGCATGGATGATATGGACAGACGGTTCATCTAACCAATGGGCCGAAGGAGCTGGGGTCTTGCTACGGTCGCCAGAGGAAGATACAATAGAATGTGCGGTCCACCTCTAAATCTTAATGACCAAAATAAGGCCGAATACTAAGCAGTCCTCTCAGGCCTCGACTTAGCTAAAGCAGCGGGAGCTAAAGCAGTTGTCATACACTGCGATTCACAAGTTGTGGTCAGACACATCAATGGCAACCACGAGGCAAAAGGGGAACGGATGAAAGAATACTTGAGCATGGTCAAAAGCAAGATGAGTGAAGAATTCTCGGTTAAGTTTGTACAAATACCAAGGGAAGAGAATGAATAGGTAGATCGTTTGGCAAAAGCAGCATCCGTAGAGTATACGGACGTCACTAGTTAGGTACTATCCTTAATCCAATATTCCCCTACCATTGATAAAGTGGAAGTATAGGTTATCCCCCTAGGAATCGATTGGACGACGTCGATCATATCCTACCTCAAGAACGGGACATTTCTAGAAGATCGCAAAGCTTCCTTTAGGTTAAAGGCATAATTTTCACGTTTCGTTATGATGGGGGATGTCCTTTCCAAAAGGGGTTTCTCCCGTCCGTATCTGAGGTGCCTGATCCTCGATGAAGCAAACTATGTCATAAGAAAAGTACATGAAGGAATATGCGGGAACCATTCGGGGGCACACTTACTGGTTCACAAGCTGATACGAGCTGGATACTACTAGCCCACTATGCAGCAGGACGCCCAGTCCTACAGAAAGGCGTATGACAACTGTCAACGCTTTAGCAACATCATACGATAACCAATCGAGGAACTTACACCGATGAGCGCTCCCTGGCCTTTCGTGTGGTGGGGATTGGACATAGTTGGACCCTTTCCTATCGTCGTATGGCAGCTCAAGTTCCTCGTCGTAGGGATCGACTACTTCACCAAATGGGTCAAGGCAGAACCATTGGCCACTATCACAGAAAATGTCCAAAGCTTCATCTGGAATAGCATCATTTGTCGCTTCGGAATCCCTAAGGTCATCGTCTCTGACAATGGAAAGTAATTCGACAATGACGCATTCAGAGATTTTTGCCAACAGTTGGGGATCAAGAATCATTACTCATCTACTACTCACCCCCAGGCCAACGGACAGGTTGAAGTCATAAACCAATCCTTGCCCAAGATGATCAAAACTCGGCTTGAGGGGATAAAGGGCATATGGCCAGATGAGTTACCCGGTGTCCTGTGGGCTTATAGGACAACGGTTCGTACACCTACAGGAGAGACACTTTTCCACTTTGCATACGGACATGAGGCCATCATCCCGGCGGAAGTGGGACTAACCAGCCATCGAGTATCCTACCATGATGAAGGAATGAACGAAGAAGGGATGTGCCTACAGTTAGATCTTCTTGACGAAGTCAGAGCAACGGGAGAACATAGGATGGTTCATTATCAAGACCTTATGGCAAAGCGTTACAACACCAAGGTCAGGCCTCGTCATTTTCAGATCAGGGACCTAGTCCTAAGAAAGATAACAGTGGCCACCAGGGATCCCTCATAGGGTAAGATAGGCCCTAATTGGGAGGGACCCTACAAGATCGCCGACTGCCATAGAAAGGAGACTTACTACTTGGAAACCCTCGATGGGCAGAGGCTCAATCACCTGTGGAACACCGAGCACTTAAGAAAGTACTACCAGTAGTAGTCGGATGCAGCTTATTTTATCGCTTTCATTCTATTTTTTTCATTTTTATATCAAAAGTTGAATGTTCAAAGATGTTAAGACTCTAAATATGTCGAGTTTCTTTTTAGCTCTTTTTTATTATTAATAAGACTATGATGCATTATCAGAAACGTTGCTCTACTCTCTACCCTTCAGTGGACCATCTAAACCACGCTATGTTGTACCTATAGGTGAACGGATGACCAAGGATACTGACGGGTACCTTAGAAATTTTACCAAATCCTACCTACAGGGTGGACGGACGACCAAGGATACTGACGGGTACCTGGTCATATAAATTTTACCAAGTCCTACCTACGGGTACTTGGTTTTAAAAATTTTTACTAAGTCCTACCTTTGGGATGGACGGAGGATCAAGGATACCAACAGGTACCTGGTCCCAAAATTACGTTAAGCTTTACATAAATGGTGGACAAATAGAATGAAATTTTAATGGTACCAATACAATAGAGGCATACATGATTGAAATGAAGACAAAATATAACAAGTATAGGCAATGAATAAAAATAGTAAATGTAGCCCAAACGGGTAAACGTTTTTACATAAAAACCCCAAAAGAAGGGGACATTAATTATTGTCTTACAAATAATTCTACCAAAAAAAAAAAATTAAATACAAAGGAAAAGAAAAATCAAGACGGAGGGGCATCAGGAGCGGCTGGGTTCACGACGGGCAAACCTTCAATAGTAGTTGGGTTCTTAGTGGACGGGACCACAACAGTGTTAGGAGCGTCAGGGGCAGGTTGGGTGATGACCACGCCATCAGTGTCCTTCACCTCCTACTTAACGGCGTGAACGGAGTCAACGGTCTTATCGCTGACGGTGTCGTCTCCTCCAGGCGTCGGTGGGACTATGTCATCTATTACGATCTGGGAAAAGTTGAGGTTGGAATAAGTGACTTTCACCTGCTTCAAGCAATCCTCAAACTCGTCACCATAGTAGACGCCACGCACATCAAAGAAGGGTTGAGAAATACGGAACTCTGCTACGACGTTGGCTCTGGCTTTCTCCCTCTGCTCACAAAGAGTAGCTAACTCCGTCACCAAGTAGGTCTTCGCTTTCTCTGCCTCCACAAGCCGATGGGTCTCCTTCGCAAGCGCCTTAGTCTTGGCCGTTAGCTCCTAATTGAGGGTACGAATAGCCTCCAAGTACTGAGCTCGCTCCTTGTTCTCGATCTCCTGGTGCTTATGGAACCGTTGGATCACCCCCTCATTGGCCACGCACCTATCCTGAAGGGCCTTCATGCTCACCAATGCCTGAGACAAAGCATGACAGTTAAAATTAGGAGGATAAATGACCGAGACATATCTTTGACAGATCTTAGAGGCCAGAAGCCCCTAAGTCCTTCGAAGAGTGTTCACCACAGGGATTTGGGTCTGTCTCCTTGATGATTGAGGAGACCATCTCAATGGCGTAGTCCTTATGAGTGGCCAGCCTTTGGATGGGGCCGGGAGCGACGGGTCCTTTCCTAGTCATCAAACCCATCTTGGCTCCATGACGAGGATGAGAAGGGGGCAACGGAGCCTTCTGTTGTTGCTCCCCAATTAGTTGACCCATCCTCTTCTTAGGCAGACGATTGTCCGTAGCATTATTTTTTCTCTTAAATGTGGCTTTAGGGGCCACGTTGGGAGCCAACCTCAATGCCTGCTCCTACTGCTTGCGGGCAGCAACGACTTTCCTTATCAGTGCCCTTTGCCTTCCTGCGTCCATCTCTAAAACAAAAAACAAAGAAAGACGATGGCAGAAGTTAAGAACAAGAATAGATGTGCTAGACAGGTAAGCAAGCAAAAGGAACTTACGACGATGGGTATAAGCTTGCAATCGATGGGCTTCTAGCATTGGCATTGGACCACCACAGAAGGCGTGGATAGTGTCAAGTGTAACTAAATCTTTCCACTTCCTCTGGTCGAAGGGAATCTCTAAGACGCACCTAATAAAGCATTCTTGCTCGTCAGTAATCTTTGGACGGACTTGAGCTAGAAATAACAAAAAGTATGTATAAGTATTAACGGAAGTAGATGAAGTAGAGATAAAAAAGATGGATGGCACACTTGACTCCCTAACAATGCCCCAGGTATTATCAAACCCGTCGAGCATACTATCCCAATCCTCAGGCCTACACACCCAATCCCTCCCTTGAATGAAAAAGTATATGTTCTTCCAGTTTCTATTTGAATCAGGCATATCCGACACCAACCTAAGTGACGTCTTCCTCACTAAGAAATGATAGATGCCTTTTGACGAGGTAATCTATTCGGGCTTGTAATAGTAGAAAAACTTGTTGAGGGTAAGACAACGGTTGCCATTAATCAGCTAACCCCATATCACCTTGGCCTTTAGGAATATCCTTCACACATTTGGGGCTATCTGGCTAACGGATAACCTAAGATAGTTAGCCAGCTGACAGTGTAACTCCATCAGTGGCAACCTTAAACTAGCAACAAACATGGCATCGTACATGCCAACGTCTACTGTTTTCCCAAAGTAACACCTCTCGTGCTTCCTTGGTAGATGGATGGGAATGCTATCTGGGATTTGGAAATGGTCTCAAAGTTTGTTAAAAACGTTTAGGGACATTGCTGGGTAGAAGTCATTTACCGTTCATATAAGGGGAAGGATGAAAGGCCTAGAACTATTGCTGACCTCTTGACGCTCCACGTCCTCGACGTCACCTCATCACTCCCCTCACTTTCTCCCTCTTCCTCTCTTTTCTCATCCTTGTCACCCACAGCCTCCTCCTCGTCTTCTTCATACTCCTCTTTCTACTCGGCAAGGGAGTGAGCAGACGGTTCCCTTTCTGGGGACAAGGATAAATATTCCTCAGGCTCACGACCTGACGGGTAAAGTTCGTCGTAGCTCACACCCTCACGAACTGACGATTGCTTACTCGTCACTTTTCTATCACCTAGCATCTATTCACCTACAAGCAACGGAGGTATTCTAAAAACCTATATGATGGGTCTTTATAGAGGTGATGACTAGCTAGAAAAGATAGAAGTAAAAAGAAAAAAACAAAAGGGGAGAAGAAGACTTGCAAGATAAATAGACGGCTCCGTAAAAGTAACGAAATTCGCGAGACTAATGAAGGTAGAGACGATGGGTGCTTGTGAAAGACGGGTCAGCGTGTATACTCTGGTCTCAAATCTCTCAAAGGATGAATAATAAAGTAAAGTAAAAGAAATGACTAGAGAGGGAAGAACTATTTATAGAGAGAAGATGCGCGGTATACGAAGTGACGCTCATGATTGGAAACGAGGCCAACCAACAAGCGCCGCGTGTCACCTAACATTTAAAACCTAGGGCTGCTCACGCCATTTAATGACACTCTCTTCGATAAAAACTGCAATTAATGACCATAAATAGTCAGAGTACTCCACGACTTGTCAGTTGAAACCTACGGAGCCATGGAGTAAGGGGCAGTTGATAGGGATGTTGTTACTAGGACCTAAGCACGTCATACAAGGGAAACTGACGGTGCCTTCAGGTCCGTTGGTCCCTCAGGAGAAGACGGAAGGACTAGAGCGACGACATGGAAAGCGACGATGTGGCACTGAATCTTAATGGGGCAAAATGTCCGATGGCCAAACGGAAGGCTGACGGGGAGAATCGAGAACCGACGGGTTCAACATGGCCTTACTGGATCCTCATGAAAATTTACACACGGAAACATCTTGCTAATCACGCAAGATAAACTTGCTACAGATTCATATCTCCCTCATATGGAAAGACACTCTATAATTTCGAAAACCCTAATATCAAATCTTCTCCATAAGGAAAAATCTCCACTCTCAAGTGATCTTGGTTCCCACCAGCTGCTATATAAGCACCAGATCTCTACTTTTCTTAGGTACGCAGAAACTCTCTAGCTCTCTCACTATAGAGTTCATAGAAACTTCTCATTCACTAACTTGATCTTCAGAGGGTTTTTGGCTGGTACCATATCGTTGCCTTCTGTTTGGTCCCTTTGTTCTTATTCACAGGTACCCATTGGAGCGACTTGGAGCCTACAACTCACTGACGATTTCAATACATCATTAGTTACAATATTACAATCTCTATAACCCAACAAAAAGAACAATTATCAAAAAATTTAATCAATCTCACTCTCTCACTCTTTAGTCATATTGGCAGATTGTGGTGTTTGATTCATGTCAAGGAACAGTATGGCTTGGGGAAGGGGAAAAGTTGGGTAATAGGTTTGATCTTTTAGGATGACTTTATTTATAAATAAATAAACGCTTTTTTTTTTTTTTTTTGAGAACGTAAACATTTTATAAATATTGTCTATTGCAAAAAGAATGCATTAGCAAATTGTTGAGTGCCACATGGCGTGGAGAGGAAGCTACGTGTGCCTAGTAAAATGTGATGCAAATTTGACATTTTTTTTAGAGAAGGAAAACTATGAACATTATATATTGATCACATACACAAATTATATGGCATTGCCGAGTAGTAATTACTAAAAGATTGGAATTTAAATGAAGGGAGTTAGAACTCAGTTGGATAATAACCCAAAAATGAAGAAACTAATGACAATACATTGCGACATGTGTCATAGAGGGTCAAGGAAAAATGACATGTGACAATTGTGTCAAATTTCGTGTACAAATAGGATTGACATTCATAAGAAGACACATGGAGCCTGTTTGGTAGAGGTTTTTGACATTCATAGGATATGATGAATTAATAATTGGAAAATGTTAACGAGTGCCCTTAGGGCACTAGTTAATAATCCATTTAAAAAAAATTTTTATGGGAAATGAAAAAAAAAAAAAGTAATTAATATTTTGACAACTTTTTTCATTTCCTATAAAAGTGATATCAAAACTTTCATAAAATGAATTATTAATAAGTGCCCAAAGGGCACTCGTTAGCATAACCCTTGTTTAAAATAATGTGAAAATTGTGGTTTAAAAAGTGTTGTGAAAATATGTATTTAAAGTACCCATAATGCAAAAAATGTGTTTGGTATGTTAATTCTAATAACGTCTTTTCAAAAGTGAAAAAAAAATAACTGTATGTTTGGTATGTGTGTTTTTTTATAAAAAAAAGTGATGACATGTAGTTTAATCAGTGGGACCTACAGCTTTTTTATTTATTTACAAAAGTACCATTAAGCAACGTAGTTTTCTAAATTCAGTGTTTAAACATCCTAAAATGAGAAACGTAACTCAAACACTCCTAAAAAAAATCTCTTACCAAACGCGTTATTTTTTTTTTTTTTTTGGCTCACAGTTTTCAATGTTTAAACATTAAAAATTTTTGTTTGAGTTAACTTACCAAACAGGCCCCGAACAAGAAAGTGCTATCTCTTGTACCCATTTCATGGAACGAGCCTCTCATAATGATGAGTCCCACGTTTGTGAGGGTTTGCTTGTTTGTAAAGGCGAGCATATGAGATTAACTTGAATTGACTCCCTACTTTTTACTTTTATACTTTGAAAATTCTGAAAAATTGCTTACTGAATTGGATGGATTTGAATACTATCTTTATTCTTCTAATAATGAAGTTGCATAATCTAATCTTTGGCTTGCTAATCAATGTAATCATTGATGTGTATTTGGTGCTTATTTCTCTCTTGACCTTGTGGATTCACAATTATGATATGAGATTGAAAATACGTTTCTAAAACCTTCAGTTGTTTATATGGAAGCATATGAGCAAAAACCTCTAACGTCAGTGTTATACAGTTGTTTTTTTTTTTTTTTTTTTTTGGCTGGCAATCTATCCATGGAGGTGGAACAATGGTGGAGGAGAAAGAGATAGAGATAGAGATAGAAATGTAGAGAGAGTCAAATATAACACTTTTTTTGGGTTTAGAGATAGATATAAAATATAATAAATGATGAATAATTAATGAGATCCTAATTAGAATATTAGCATTAATGAGGGTCTTTTTTTTACTATTAGATCTACTTAAATCCATCAGTTTAAAACAAAACCTCATTATTACAAATATTCTTATTAGGATCTCATTAATTACCCTCATTTATTACATTCTAAACCTATCTCTAAACCCAAAAACAACTCTCTCTCTCTCTCTCTCTACATATCTTGGAAGTTAACTGAGCCTTTCTCTCTCTACATTTCTTGGAAGTTAACTGAGCCTTTCTCCATACAATAACACCAATTAGGCCATTATCAATATTATTAAGTGCCTCAACGTGTTCAGACGAGAGCATCTTGCTGAGCATTTCATGTGTTCTTTTATGCGGTGGACAAAAATAAAGTTCCACTCCATTAGTAGGCTTAGCGAAACCCACCCTCTCATCCACAACATAAGAATTTGCCACCTGCAGGAGAGGTATATCCCTATATATATAATTCAGGTAATGCGAATGGTTTGCAAAACCAAAGGTGGAGCAACAATGGAGGAGACACAAAGAGAGAGTCAGACAAGATATATAACCAAATTGTTGTTCATGGGCAACAAAGAAAATCTCAGTGAAAGAACCAGGATAGCATAGGGAAATTTCTTTGTAAGTTAAGCATATCTTTCCTTGACGCGTTTTAGATTACCATCTAGAAACTTTGGAAATTATGGCTAGAGGAACACCAAACACCTGCATTTTTTAGGGCCTGTGTTATATGTATATATATATATATATATATTTTTTTTTTTTTGTAAATATTTTCTCTTCATCGTTAATGAGCATTTGCAAAAATAATGAAATTTCAAAGAAAATTTGAAAAGATGGTGCAGGTTTTTAATAATTTATAAATCTGGTGATCTAAACTCATATATTCATGACAAAGATATTTAGAATTTGGTTTTTAATTGTTAAGTTGAAACAAATTAAAGATCATTATTCTAATGGACTAAACAAAACTCAAAATGAAACAGAGAGAGAGAGAGAGAAACAGAGACAGAGAGAAACGTATAGAGAGAGAGAGAGAGAGAGAGAAAGTTAAACTTTTTGAGTTTAGAGATAAGTTTAGAATGTAATAAATGAGGGTAATTAATGAGATCTTAATAAGAATATTTGTAATAATGAAGGTTTTTTTTTAATCGTTGGATCTACTTAAATCCAACGGTTTAAAAAATGTGTAACTCTAAAGAGTTACACCATATGTAACTTGAACCCATTTCATATATATAAGTTACAAGGAAGTGGGGTATTACTGAGTATAATGATTACAAGAAAATTGGAGTTTAAATGAAGGGAGTTAGAACTCGGTTGGATAACAACCAAAAAAAATCAAGGAATTAATGACCGTACATTGAGACGAGTCATAAAGGGGTAAAGAGAAAGTGACGCATGACCTAAGACAACTACGTCAGAGCTCGCGTTCAAATAGGGCTGGCATTTCAATAGAAGGTCATTGAATATTATTATGGGTCATGCTAATGAGTGCTCTTAGGGCAATGATTAACAATTCATTTTAAGAAAATTTTGATACCACTTTTGTAAGAAATGAAAAAAGCTGTCAACACATTAATTGTTTTTTTTTTCTTTTCCCATAAAAACTTTCTTTGAATGGATTGTTAATCATTGTCCTAAAGGCATCCATTAGCATTTCCCTATTATTATTATTATTATTATTATTATTATTATTATTATTATTATTATTATTATTATTATTATTATTATTACAATGAGATTTAAATCTATATACAATATGTAATTAAATTAGACATATTATTGTCCACAAATTCTCTAATTATAAAAAATTTTAATTTGATATTTTATAATTAAACATCTATTATATATATATATATATATATATATATATATATATATATATACACTAACCATTTTCCCATGTCCACGAGTGGTGGAGGGGCGAACATATATACCCTATCATGTCTTTAATATGATATAAACAATTCTTAGCTTCAAATCAATACTTAACTAATTATTTTAACTTGGAAGTAAGGCATCACTCATGTGATTTGACTTGGCATGCTTCATGCTTCATACTTTTTTTTTTATAATTCATGCTTCATAAATGATACATCCTTAAGCAATAAACGAAAATACATTAATCTTGCAGTCTATGGTAAGCAATTAAACTTTTCTCAAAAAATTCTTATGGTAAGTAATTAAAATATAATGCCAAGCAAAGGAAAAAATTACTATATAATGCAGAACTAGAATTGGGATATTATTTATTTTAAAGAGAGTAAAAATAATAATTTAGAATTTTAACTTACAGCGTCTACTTTATGGCAATTAGATCTTTATCATTATAAAACAAAGACACCAATTGATTTTTTGTGTAGGCAGTGTTTGATTTCCAAATCTCTTATTTGAAGAATTTATTAGTTTAACTAATTAGAACCTACAATTGCCACTGTTGTTCTATTTTTTTATAATTGAAATATGCAAATGGTTAGATTCCGTCATCTTTCTAATTTAAGTTGTTATTCATCATAAAAAATTATTAAAAAAATCAAGTGAGACCAAATTGAATGGTTCCAAATGATATTTAATTGCCCAACAGTCATTATCACAGAAACAACTAAGAATATCTTATAAAATAGCACTGAAAGGCAAAGGTACCTCAATGCCAACTCATAAGTTAATGAGAAAAATTTTCAAGCTTTTTAATTAAAATGAAATTTACATCAGCATAGCCTCACTATCACAACGGCCACATTGATTTTGCCTCTTAACAACATAAATTTATCTTATAAGAGTCATCGTATGAAGTTATTCTCTCGCAATATGTGGAAGTCCACACATTTGTGAGAATGGGACTTTGTGAAGTCACTCTATGATGTACCTCATCCTCTCTTTCCTAATCACATATATATATATGTATATATATATATATATGGAAACGAATATGCTAGAGAAACCTTGTAATTCCTGAACCATCTATAATAGTCTTAATAAAAACAACTACAATCTGAAAAGGTCCAAAAAGTTACTTGTTTTTGTGTTCTCTATCAAGGGCAACACGGTGTGACCTACAAACCTTGGTTTCAACGGGAAACGTACCAAACGTGGAAGTCATGCACCCACCTACTGACAATCCCTCTGGGGGTCTGTACTACATCACCAACCCAATTCAATGAGGTACAAACAACAATAACCGTACCAAAATTCCAAAAGAGAGAGAGCATTTCGGTTCATTCTCATCCATAGCCTAGTAGTAATACAAGCTCTCACTTGTTCCAAAGAACTCTCAGTGATTCAGTTCAGTTACATGCAGGATAGGGATTGGTCGAAAGTCTTGAATTCAATTATGATTCATACCACTTCACTCTAGCAAGTTCTTCTTACAAGAAGTGGGAAAGCGCTTGAGGTTTTCAATTGTCTGTTGATTTGGATTATTATTAATTGGATAGTGTGCAGGTTTGGATAAATATTGGATTAGCTTATTTTCTATTAATAATAAACAAATACACTTTTTAACGAAAAGTTAATCCAAACATAGAACTGGTTTATGAGATAATTATCGGTTATAGTCATTAATCCTTTAAAAAAAAATTGAGAGCAAGAGAGAGAGAGATAGAGAGAGAGTAGTTCACCCGCACTTGACTACTTAAGAGTTGTTAAAAAGTCACTGCAGTTTGGGTTTTTTTATTATTAAAAAAAAAAAAAAGTTGCATCAGTGATAATTAGGGGGAGTATAAGAAATTACCATTATCTAAAATAATGATTCTGCCCCCTAAGTAATGAAATTAAGGGTAAAAGAAAATCTATGATGCATAGCACTGCATTAGTAAATAAGTAATTGTTGGGGGAAAAGATGTCATGCATAGTTTTACTATCTATATTGATAATTGCAATTCAAAAGCCAAAGCAACTGCTTTGGCCCTACCATGGTTTGGACTTGTTTGTAATCTTTCTCTCGATTCGTACGGATGGTGCCATTAGCCCATTTTAACATTGAAATTTTCAGAAATCCGTCTTCAAGAATCAAGAAATAAAGAAAAAGAAAAGAAAAGAAAAGCAATAGAAGTTCTCTTTTATCATTACGGTTCCTAACCAAAAAAAAAAAAACTGATTACAATTGCAAGCAACTCCTTTTGTCGTCATCATCATCTCATCTATAACATCAACACTGCCCAACTACCGAGAAAAATGGGAACACAAACCCTACAAGACACCAAATTTACACGACCCAAAGAGATTTTGAGGGGTCAAAGGTTGCAATCTTTGATCATCATCAAACCCTAAAACACCCAATTACATGATGATGGTGATGGAGGGACTTTTCCCTATCAATCATGCCTTGGACGTTCCTAAACTCCTCCACATGGCAAGGGATGGTGATGGTTCCCTTCTGATCAAATCCATACTCTTCTTCAGCCTCCTTCAAGAGCTGCATGAACAGTGGGTGGTTGAAGTATATCACAGGCACCACAAATCTCTGTTGCTCTTCACCTTGGCCCACCTTGATTGCCAAACACCCTTTTGGCACATCTCTTATCTCTTGCTGTTGATGCTGCTTCTTCTGATGATGATGAGGCAAGAGCAGATGGAAGTTTCGCAGACTTTTCTCTCCACTTCCCATATCTGCAGCAAAAGCGAAAACAAAGACACAGAAAAACAAAGAAAGAAAGACTAGCCCTTGTTAGCTAGCTAGTTTTTTTCTTCTTTCTTTTTGAGTGTTTTTTTCCGATCTCCCGAGAAAATCTTACAAGAAAACAAGAGGAAAAGGCCAAGGGTTCTTGAAGAGGGTTACGGAAGAGTATCTGAGAGACCTTGGTACGTTGGTCATGGTTGATAAACTCAAAGAATAAAACGCTTATTTAGCCAGAAAGAAGAATGGGTATCATATATAGCAGCTTAGTAAGAGAGAGGGGCTGCTGGTAGCTCAAGAAAGTGAGGTTTTGTATGGCGTAAAACATGGTTTTGTTGTTTTCAACACTGAGTAGAATTCTAGACCCTTCGATCTTAGAGACCAAGATGATCTTGATCTCTGTGAACCTAGCAGATAAGCATTATAAGTTGTAGGTGAGGGCCCAGAAAAGGGGGCTTTTGTAACGTACGTGTAGGAGTTGGGTTTCTTGAATTTTGTAAACCAACAAGATGGTTTTCTAGATATCTGATTTAAATATGATATGATAATGATCATTATGTGAGGTGACTACTAGTGAGAGTTGTTGTTTTGTATTACACCAACTCTCATTATTGGAGAACTAGTCCCATTTAATATTATAGTTTAATAGTTTGTTTTTAATTTTTAAATAATATTATATGTATTTTTTTATTTTTTTTTTATCTATATGTATTTTCAAAAAATACAAGCAAAATTAATAGAATATTGTTACCAAACAGCTCCCTAATCTTTTGAATCCAATAAACTAATAAAAATAAGCTCTTCCAAATAATTATTAATATGCCGTCCTAAATCCTTCTTCTTATTCTTAGGAGCTAAAATGATCATCATTTATCATTATCATCTTCTATACGGAAAACTATCTTTTAAGTTATAAGTTTTCCTTTTATGAGAACTTTCTCATAAAATGTGTAGGCTCTATGTATTGTGAAATAAATGTCGGACGAGATATATTCTTTTTCTATGCACCAATCAAATAGCTTATGGTTGTTGAAAGCTTAAGGCCTTAAGAAAGCACTTCTATATATAGCTCCTAACATATTTTCATGGCCAGTTTATGTATAATCTTTTAAAGCATTAATTTTCTCAGTACAATCATACTTTTACACAAATGATTTGGAAACAAAATAAGCCCATCCAAATTTTATAAACCAACCGATAATATTCTAGACTTCTCATCAAAGAGGATATGATAATCATCATGCATGAGGGAGTCTTATGAGCATTCATATCATACTCTTTCAAAATTTAATTTAATTTTAATTAGAAATGTACTTTTTCTATTTTAGTTAGTCACTTTTGGATATACATTTTTATTATAGCTAAAAAAGAGAAGAAGAATTTCATTAATAAGTTACAATAACTAGTCTTATCTAGTGATTTAATGTAAAGATTGGAATATTTAACTATTTTATACCTAATATGATGGAGCAAGATTTTGTAGAAAACTAAATTAATGGCAATGCTCATGCAAATTAGGTCTGGTAAAGTTGGATTTGCACCCATTAACTTGCCTGTATTCAAAGGAAAAATATCGGTATCTATAGTACGTAGTTTTTTTTTTAAATATTTTTTTTATACAAAATAAAAATTTTACTCTAACCTAATCTAAATGTATATATGTGTGAAACTCTCTTCTAGAAACTTGAACCCTAACCCTTACCCCCCCTCACACCCCACAAACACTTATACTTGTGGAGTGACCACCCAATTCAAGCAAGTCAACCCATTTTTAAAACATAAATTTTTAGTTTTGAGATATTTTTTGCTCTTCATTTCTGCTCACTTTTCAAAGCAACTTAGTTCTTTACACTTAACATATGATTTTTTTTTTCCTCTTTTCTTTCATTTCTTCTCTTAATTAGTATTGGAGGTAAAATTCTTACCAAGTATCGATCTTGTCTTTTTAAATAATGTAGAAGTTTTAATTTGCACTCGAAGCTAGTTCCATGGATTTGAAGATAATATTTAATCCATTTATTAGATAGTCATAGTTATATATACCAAAAAAAAAATGTAGTTCTTTATTCACCTGTGTTCATTGTATACTAAAGTTATATTAAATTATGGTATTGTAGATGAAATACTTACAAAATTACTTGCCAACTATGGTGCAATTTGCAAATATGAATATTTTCACTGTTAGTTTGTGCAATTCATATTAATTTTTTACTTTTTTTTATCCAACATGTTATCTTTGTAGTTAATCAAACTTTATTTGTATATTTTTTTCATAAACAAGTGCACATAAACGAGATTGATAATGTGATATGGTCCACATATATATATTTTGATCTTTTTATATATTCTCTTATTCGTAATAAACAAATAACAATATGATTAAGTTTTTTTTTTTTTTTTTTTCCTTCTTAAGTTTTGTTTTTATTTTATATTTTTTTAAGTGAAAAAAGTACATGTCTATCTAACATTTAAAAGATCGTATTATAACCATAGGTTGGTAACTCGTTAGTATTCGAATTAGACCAAATCAATGCAACCCGTTTTACACGTCTAATTGCAAATGCCCGGGGTTGGGAGGGCTAATGATGGAAGAAGGGGACACTAGTGTAATTTGATGTTTTAACAATGGGCAAAAGACACGTGTAGGGTGAGTGGAGTAAGGGAAGACACGTGGGTGGAGGTGGGGTTTTGATTCATAGCTATAGCCAACAACGCGATGTTGTTTAGGGGAGGGGAAATTCCAGAGACAGCCAATAGCAAGTCTTGAACATGTCCAAGTACCCATCAAGATGTCTCCTCAACTTATGGTCTCTCAAACTGAATTTTGGCATTTTTATTCAAATAATTCGTATGCTCCTATGAGAAGTTCCAATCTTGTACCCAAAAAGATCCATTACATATATGGTTTTAATTTTATTATGAGGAATAAAAGTATTACACATTTTTGGTACGTGATACTTTTGCCAACCCAATAAACAGACTCTATTTCAATGTTCTAGCTTTTCGTTTTTGTTTTTTTCTCTATCTAGCTTGATTAACTTAGTTAAACAATAAGTCATATGCATGTTGCCATGTAGTTCCTTATTGAAATTGAATAATATTCATCTTTACTATTGAGTTTGTCCATAATACTTATTTTTCTTTTTATCTGGATAAGGTTCATCCTTAATAATATATACATATATATATATATATATATATATATATATATATATATTCACCATTGCTGTTAATTATAAGTATTATTTTTTGACGCAGTTTGTATCTTAGGACATTTGATGGTTAGATGATTTTTAATTCATTGCAGGTGAATCTCAAAACTTATCTTGGCTAAGTATATCTCAAATATATTCAACTATAATTAATATTCCAAATCATGATGACACGAATATCTTAAATTCATGAGTCTAATTTAAGTAGAATATATATATATATATATATATATATATTATCCTCAATCAGTGCAACTATTTTGCTTAAACAAATTTATATTTCCATGCTTTACACAATGTCTAACAGGAGAATAAGTTCATCCACACTACCAAACTATTTGACCATCAAATTCATTTATTTAGTAAAGCAATATGTCACTACATATCATATTGCTTTTCTGAAAACAACTCAATATTAAGAAATTAAACAAAATTAGATAAAAAGTCTAAAGAGATAACCATTCATTTCTCAAATAATCAAACTGGTAATCAATACAAAATAGGGCATGTGTGCTCACATGAGTACAAGACACAAGTCGGAATCAGTTCCAAGCGAATCCAATATTATGTATACGTCCGCTAAGAACTAAGAAGCACGTGATCTTAAGTTTGTGACCGTTGGATACATCTGAGAATCAAAAAAAAAAAAAAACCAAATGGAAAGGTGGGTCATAGGCACAGAAATGGAGAATAAAATCAGGAACAGAACGACAAAACTGTCATCTTCTTTCCCTTCAAATATACAGGTCCCTTGGGGCCCAAACTTTGGCAGTGCTAGATTATATGATATATATATATATATATATATATATGTTGCTAGATTTTATTGCCTACAGAGAAAAGGCATGGACTAGGAAGTTTGGCAGGGTTTGAGTGTTGCATTATGCAGTGTAATTTAAGTTATAAATAGCTTTGAAATCTCCAATGCTTAAAGGGTCAAGGGTGTGCAGCACGATAGTTTCTGAGTCTTTCAGCAAAAGAATAATAGTCTCTTTGATGAGTCTCTCACCTGACCATTTCAAAGATGGAACAAAAGTTGATTTTCCTGATGATATGATTAGTAGTGTCCCCTTTTTTGTTGTTGCTAAATGCATGTTGTGGGCCCGTTGAACCTCAAGGGATAAAATTCTGGGCATTTTCGAGGAAATAAACCTGTTTTAAGAATCTCCCCAACCCCACTTAAAATTCAGATATGATTTGATAGGAAGTTTGGAACATTTTGTTTTTGGAAATTATATCTATATGCAAAGCTTAATTATTAGGTTGTTTTGGAGTATAGTAATGTGGAGAGAGAATATGTTGGTGGACAATGCAAATAAATTCATGTGTTGTCAATAATTGCAAAATAAAAAAATTTTAATTTAAATATTTTATAAATGAGATTATTACTAGTATTTAGGGGTGGCAAACAGGTACGGATCATGAGTTATGACTAAATGAGTTCGAGTTATATTCTGGGTTGACACGACTATTTATAAAAGGAATAGTAATACATATCAAACCTATTTGAAAATAAGATGATATATAAAATTTGGCTCTAAATTCTCAAATAGTCATCCACAAAATATTAAGGATCTGAAGAATTGAAGGTTTATTTATTTATTTTTATTTTGTGAAATATGGTGATGATTATTATATATTAATGAGAACTAGTTCACTAGGCCATGAGCAATCTTGATACATAAAGGGAGGACATTGGGTTTATTCTTTCACTCTAACACTTTGTTCTTTTCCGTCCTGCCCAAAAGATCAGCACACCTGTTAGTTTCATAGAAAATATGGAGTGTCTATGTGAGTGCACTGTCCACTACCAACAAAGCAGGTTCTTGTAATCTCCTTTTTGGCTATAATATATATGTGGCACTAATATACTATTACAAATTTTGTTATTAGAAAAGGAAAGGATATAACTGATATGTTAATGGAGAAAGTATCTCTTGTTACAAACATACCAAGTCAATCATGTATCAAGTTAATGAGTAAATATCATATAGGATGTTGGTGGGACTAACTTTGATAAAGGAAAATGTGAATTATATGGCACCTACCAATACCATAAGCTTAACTTTTTACGAAAACAAAAAAGGTTGCACTTTCCTCTCTTAACTATGGTGTAGTTGCAATCTTCCTTTAAACTTTAAAATAGAGAAATCTTACCCCCACCCCCCCACCCCCTTCTTATGGTTGTTAAATAGCACTTTGCCCTCTACTAATAAGATTTTTGTTAAATTTAACCCAAAAAAAAAAAAAAATCAAATTTTGTCATATTTTCCTAAAGAAATGGGATAAAAGTGCTTATTATTAATAGTTAAAGAGAGACATTGCTCAATTTTAAAGGACAGTAGACATTAGAACTACACCATAATTAAAGGGGAAAAATGCAATTAACACTTTTTGTTTTCATACTATATTATACACACACACACGATAAATTTGAACCTATGATATTCTCTCCATGATGATTGCTCTTTATCATTAGGTCAAGACATCAATTCATTTTTAATGTAAATGGGATTCGAACCTAAATTCAATAATAATGTACTTTACCAGTTGAGGTAACTCGAATCAACATTGTACTTATAAACTCTATGATCAACCTAGGTGTTACATGTTGTATGGCATAGTTACTTTCTCCAAGTGGCATTATAAATACATCAAAACTATTAGGGTAGTGCCTTAAAAAAAAAAAAACAAACAAAACATGTGTGGCATACTTACTTTCTCCAGTTGACATTATAAATACATCAAAACTATTAGTGTAGTGCCTTTAAAAAAAAAAAAAACTATTAGTGTAGTTTGCTCTAAGTGAAACTCTATTATCAAAATTTTCAAGAATTTAAAATATTGTTTGACAAATTCGATTAATAACTATTTTAATAATTTTTTTACATTTTTTTTGGCTTGACAAAAGTTCGGTTTTACAAGATGTGTTTTCACCAAGTAATTTTATATCTTTTTATTCTTTTATTATTACAATACAATCTCAATTAAATATTAAATTGTTTTTCTTACTATATATATATATATATATATATATAGATTTCTATTTATTGATACGTGTGTGGTACGGATATAGTGCCAATAAGTTGTAAATGATTCTATATATATATATATGAAGGCCCTTTGGCGTTGAGCTAGGGTAACAAGTCATGAACAATCGAAGGCCATGACACTAACAGCACTTTTCACTTTATTATGATTATATCTAATTATATCTTGTGACTGAGAGAGACAGATTCATGGTTGAAACTTGAAACTTAAAAGAAAGATGCAAAGTCTTAAGTAAGTGCGGAGTGGAAAAACCGTCCAAAGTGGGGGAGTGAATGTTTGCTTTTTGAAGAAAGTTGAGGTTTTTGAAATGATGTTTTTTGACAAATTATTCTCTCTCTCTCTCTCTCTCTCTCTCTCTCTCTCTCTCTCTACATATATATATATATATATTATTGTTGGAGCTGCCTTTTTCCCTTTGAATATTGATTTTTCATAATTTGACTTCACTATATATCATACATACAATATATATATATAATCACTGAGATATATATAAGTCAATGGGTATATGAAACACGCATAAATGGACAAAAACATTGACCACTACTGGTTGAGAGTTGAGACCTGGTCGTCATTTGAAAACAAAATAACTAGCCACATTGGTGCAGCCTGTTTCCTCTCTTTTTCTCCTTCACCACGCGTGGCCGTGGGAGACCAATTCTTTGATAGATTGTAAGTAAAGTTTGCTTGTTTCAAAGTGGGTTGGTGTATTTTTTTATTTTATTTATTAACATATTCCAGTTTTAGACTTTTCTAACATATATAATGTTGTTTTCAACTAAAGACATCAAACATTTCTACTTAAGTTCCTCCTGCAATGAAAGGTGTGGTTTGTGGTGGGTTCTTGTTCTACATCTCATTTGGGATGTTTTGGAACAGCTAGCCTTGTCTTTCAAAATAGCTTTTGAATTATTGCAAATTTTATGATTGAGTCCGTCCCAATTTGAATTTGGGCCATTATGAATTTATGACCTCATTTTATGTTTGAGAATTTAGAAGGAAATTGATAGGAGGGGGGTTGGGGGGATAAGAGAAATAGTTATCCCCTTTCTTTTTGTAGATATTTTTATAAATAATAAGCATTAAAAGTGAGAAGATTATATCTGCCCTTGATTATTTATTAAATGAAAAGAAAAGAAAATAGTAAGATATTATGGACATCGACAAATAGTATATTTTTTAACGAATACGTCGACAATTACATAGAGATAAATGGTAATTACAATTTTTTATCTTTTATTTTTATTTTTTTATAGAAACAAACATAGATAGGGAAGGGGAGAGGATTTTAATATAAAATCACACCACAATCTCTACTAAAACATTATGGAAAATTTTAAGGGAGATAAATGTTAACTATTAAAGAGTACTAGCCTACTACCATGCACCCTTTGTGTAATGGGTCACTCTACAAGTATAAATATTTGTGGGGTGTGGAGGATAATGGTCAATGTTCAAGTCTCCAGGAAAGAGACTCACATACATATACACTTAAATTAGGCTAAAATAGAATTTCTATCTTGTATCTAAAAAAAAAAAAAAAATCCCTAGCCTCATCACACGTGAGTTGGAGATATACATTTACTAGGCTGTTTTCAAGTTTTTTTCTTGTTGAACCTAAGGTTTAGGGGTATTTCTGAACTATATAAAAGTCCAGTCCAAAGAGGAGAATTCTCTTATAAATAGTATAGATGATAAATTGATAAAAGCAAAGGGAAATTACCACACACAAAAAAAATGATAGAATTTTGTAGGGGGGTGGGCCTGCATTGGGGTATTGGGCAAATTCTTGCCGCACTAGGCCCGAGTTATTTCTGGGTGAGGAGTCGGGACCGGCCCAATTGGAGCACACCTTGGCCTGGCTTGTGCGCAAACGTTGAGTCCAAGTTATTCTCTGTTTCTGCCACAGAAGACTTTTCTCCAGTTTCTGCCGCAGGATTGACGTTTCTGCCGCAGAATGAACTTTTCTCTGATTTCTGCCACAGATTTGACTTTTTTGCTGTGTAGCAATACTTTCTGCTATGCAATGAAGTTATCTGCTGTGCGAAAGAGCTTTCTGTTTTGCAGTAAAGCTTCCTGCCATAAAGCCTCCTGCCGTAAAGCCTCTTGCTGTGCAATAGAGCTGTCTGCCGTGTGAATGACTACTCTTCATTTTTACTACAGAAATACTTTTCCACTTCCTTAACCTGGCTTATGCGCAAGCCACACCACGTTTGCTAAAATCTGCTTATAAGCTTACAGCAGGCAGAGTCATTGTTAAGAGATTATGGCAGGCAGATATAATATAGATAATGTAAAGAAAGTTACAGTAACTATTCCTGCCACAATAAGTAAAGTAAATGACTTAAAAGGCCTCACGTTCAAAGAATAAAACTTAAACAAAAGGTTAGAGCGAGATTAGTAGAGTTAAAAAAAAATGAGTCTGCCGCACTAACTGTCACCGCAGGACTCTAACCAGGGAAGGGAAAACTGCTCCCTCAACGCAAGTAACTTCAAAGGCGAAATTAATTACTTTGAGAGATCAGCCCCGAATGGTATATGCCAGAGTATAAGTCGTATTTCCCTCCAATGGAGGACAAGGCTATTGAGGGAGAGAGGGGGTTAACCCATTTGGGTGCATGCCTGCCATAAAACACTCTGTTTTTCCTTCTTCCTCCTCTGTTCTTTGGTTTTATCTCTTCTCTCTATTTTCTTTCTTAGAATTCTTGCCTTTCTTTTCTTTTTTCCTTTCTTTCTTTCTTTTCTTTTGTTTTCTTCTCTTTGTTTTCTCTTTTTTTCAATTCCCCTGTTTTTTCCTCCCTCTCTGTTCTTTCTTTCGAATTCCCCCCCCCCTTCCTTTTCTTTTTCCCCCTTCCTCTTCTTTTTCCCCCTTCCTCTCTTTGTACATAGCTACGGGTCTCTTATATAGAGCCTGCCGTGACCGATTTTACTATTCTAGCCCTTTCATGGCCCTTGTCTGATATGGGAACCTTTTGCCGACCACTTACCGAGTCAATGGTTCTAACTACCACCATTGACCTGTGGCTTTCAGACAACGACGGTTCCTTTTCTACTCGTTCAGTGTGTACCCTCTCCCTCTCGATCTCTCATGGCATGCACCCAGTGGTTCTTACCCAGCCTTGCCTCTTTTGGGTGGCATGTCATCCCAGTAGGACTGTGCCCACCAAAAGAGCCTGAGCAAGAAACACAAGAATGGGTTTCCACTCCTCTCCCCACCGCCAGACCGTGCCCTTTCCCATGACCTCACCCTTTCCCATAGTGGCTGGGTATAGGCTGGTGATGCCTGGGTCGTACGCATGCTTTACCTTCTTGATGTTTCATTCGTTTGTCGAGGTCTGAAAATGGGTGCGCATATCCTGCCGTGCGCTTTTTGGCCTTTTCTGGTGTGGATTGCATCTCCGGCAGGCCAACGTTTATGATTTATCCCTTTCTTTAGAGAGTTAGGCCTTGTTAGATCATTAGGCCTTGCTTTCTCACTAGGCTTTCTTCTTTATGGGCCTTTGGGTACAAATTTGCAAAAAATGGACATCAACAAATTTGTCTTCAAATTTCCCTAATTTGAGAAAATTGAAAGATAGAGATAGAATTTTGAAGGAGTATGGTATCCTTTAGGGCTTGTTTGGATTAAGGGAGAGAAGAGTATAATTTGCCGAAAATTAACTAATTTTCAGATAACTCTACTCTACTCCCCCAATCCAAACAAGCCATTACAAATCCCTCAAATATATATCATGGTTCTCAGAACCGGACCAGACCGGGAGGTAGGACCGTGAGAACCGGGAACCGGGATGAAAACCGATTTTTTAAGCCTAAAGAACCGGATTTTTTGTTAATTCCATGAACCTCTAAAACCGGGGTTGGACCGCACGAACCGGTGAGAACCGTGCGGTCCAACCCCTTAGCAAATTTTTTTTTTTTTTTTAAAACAGCTTAACACAATTTTATTCTACTTAATTAAATTATCCATCTCTTACAAGGAATAAAAAAAAATTATAATTAAAATCCTTCAAAGATATTCAACTTTACTTCAAAAATTAATCGTAAATTTTAATATTTTCACGGTTATTATTTTATTTTGTTAACTTTCTTATTTAATTATTAAATATATGCTTGAAAATCATTAAATTTCCCTTACATATATAGATATCTTAGTCAATTTTGCTAGTTTTATAAATTTAATATCTATATTTAGGCTTTAAAATAATTATTAAATTAATTATGAAGTCATCACGGTTCGACCTAAAAAACCTTGAACCTTTCCTTTTTACGATTCAATGAATGGTCCGGGTCTGAAAACGTTGATATATATCCAACCAGGGCAAAGGATGACCTTTTGATGCTATTCTCCCCTTCCCACCCGGCCCAATCATACCTTAGCTTTACGAAAGATGCAAGGACTGACTTGATCTGTCCTAAGTCATTCAAAATTCATTCTGGCCCAATGAGCCTAATTGGAAATTTCATAGGGTTTATGGAGGTTTTTAATCAGGCTGGGCCAAAGGAGAACTCATAAAAGATGATATTATTAAAATTGTAAAAAAGCTGTTCGGTCAGTGTGATGTTTGATTAAAGTTGAAAAGTTATATTCTGGTAATAAAAAAAATTAGAAGGAGAACCAAACTTGGCGAATTATACCAAATAGGATTTTGTGGAATTTGAAATTGAAAAAGGAGAACCAAACTTGTTAGGCTCATTTATGCGTATGGCATAGGCCTCAGTTAATTAAAAAGGGATAGGCCACAGATTACAATCTAGAAATTGCCAAAGTCCAATAACCATTATAAGGACTCGATTAGACTTATTTCATCTGCGTACATGGGCAATTGGGCATTAAAGAAGCCTATCCCAAAGATCTGGACATGAAGAATAGGCAAACCCAGAGCACGAAAATTTTGCATAATAATATTAGAAGGTTCATACTGTAATCAGTACTCTAAAAATATACAGTCAATTCAATAATAATAATAATAATGAATTAAAATGGAAAAAAAAAATTGTGCTGTCAAATTTACCAATATCATCGGGGCAAAATTTCTCAAAGTGCGATGAATAAGATAATAATCATCATTTGGATAGAATGCCCAAGTAAATGCAACTCATACCAATTCACACTTCAGATGGTAGAATATCCATGCAATGCATTATGTATAGGTCATAGTTATTAAATTCATATTAATCCAACCATTCAAACCGGTAAATCGGTGACTCAATAGTCAATACTAAACGGATTCAAATATTTAATTAGACTGTTTCAACATATGACCTGGTCAAACTCAATTAAACTTTTTTTTTTTTTTTGAGAAGCAAACTCAATTAAACTTGATAAGTTCTTTGTAACCCATTTAACCGGACATGTTCATAAAAATGTCGGGGTTTTTTCATGTAGCTCAAATCACTTATTTCTCTAATTTTTATAAATAGTTAAACATGTTGGAAAAATAAAATAATATATTAAGGAAAGAAATCAATGAATACAATATCTTTCATATTTTATTTACTATTATTTTTATAAATGTATATCCTAATTTATTTACTGTTATTAAAGTAATTATAAGCTTTCTAAAGGTTTAAATTATTTTATTTCAAATTTTTTTTTTTTGAATTTCTTTCAAAATACTTTTATCTAAATGAATTATTTCTACTTATATTTGTGTTGACATTCTTAGGAAAAGTCTACAATTCCCACACAATTTTTTGTGGGTATGGTACAACTAGTAGTTAACTTAGTATAAAAGGTCACCAAAACGTTATATTAAACAATACCAATGTCACATTGGGTAGTACAAACGTCATATATGATAGTAACTATATCATATTTGATGGTAACCTTAGAATTTAGTCACATTAGATGGTATCAATGTCACATTAAATAGTACCAATATCACAGATGATGATAAATATAGTACATTTTATGATAACTTTATTCTTTAGTCACATTGGATAGTACCAATGTCAAGGTGGACTATTGGTAGTTCACCCGCTAGGGGTACGTCAAGAGGGGTACGTGCACTATGTCCACTGACTCTTCTGTTTGTACAGTATAGGAAGTCCTTGTTTTAGTGAGAGCTTAGTACCAAGGTCACATAAAATGATAAGTACGTTACATTGATGAAAACCTTATTTGGACAAAAAAAATAAAATAATTGGTGCCTAGAATTGGATTTGATGATGCAAAGGACCAACGGTTGCACATTCAAAGGAGATTTGGAAGAATTGCAAGAATAAAATTAGATAGTACTCTAAATAGCACTGCTGCAGTGCCAGCCAAATATTCTTTGATACTTAAATTAGCTCAGAACCACCAAAATGTCTAGTGTAGAAAAGTATTTTATGGGATTTCTCTCATAGCTTGATATGGTGAGATTTGGGGTTAATTTATATAGGATGTTTGGCCATTACTCCTATGATTCTCGTCATTTCCCTTTCGTTTGGGCATGGAAGGCATCATAGTTGTGATTATCGGCAGATATTTGAGGATTTGTGTCCACGTTTAGGAGTGGTGTGTTATTTATTTGTGAATAGAATGCACTGGTCTAGAGTCCAAAGAGGCAAGAGAAGGTTACCAATCAAAATGGATTTCAAAATTTGAAATTCCAATCACAAGGCTTAGGAAAAAAGTGAGATCAATGCTACCATGGATTCCACTATAAGTGGCCAGGCTTCATTAATTGTACTTATATTACTGGAATAATCAATTCAACAGATATGTATAACCTATGTCGAAGCTAATAATATGAGGTCCTTAGCTTCCCATCCAATCCAATTGTTCGATCGAAGTCTTGAAAACTTTTTGAAGTCTTGGTCAAGTGTAGTAGACACTAGACACTCACCCATAATTCATAAAAAGTAGTGGCAGTAAGGGCTTTTATAGTAATTCACAAAACTTGAATAGATGTTCTCTCTTTCTCTCTCCTTGGAAATTATTGTAAAGCGACTCTCAAAAAGATTATGACTATTGAGTAAAAAAGTAAGCAACAATGGCTTTCGACTTTATGTTTGCAAATGTCAAAAAGATGCAATTTCCCAAAAGGAAGTTCTTTAAGAGACAGCATTCAAAGTTTCATACAATCCCTTTTCAACGACCATGAAACGTGACAGTAAAGGATTTACCATTACCCATCCCATATCAAGTAACTTGAGATATTGATTCATTCACTCAAGAGTCAAGACAATGTACATATTAAAAATAGCATCAAAATTAAAGAAAAATTTACACATTCACTTCAGTTAAAATTTGATATATGAACCATATTGTTTAGAAAATCAAAATGCACAAGATTGAAAATAATAATAAAGTCATTGAAGGCCGCAGCTAGCACAGTAGTTTTGAGAGACAGAAAGAGATGTGTAGGTTATGTCAAAGGTAGAAGATAAGTGCGTGTGAGAAAGAGAAGTGGTCATACGTGTTCCCTATGGCCCTAGAGACCTAGGACCTACCTCATTTGCCATTCTTTTCTAATCAACTATTTTGTCTTTGTATTTATCTGAGAGCTTCTCTTCCACACCTGTGCTCCTGTGAGACAAGCAAGATTAAAGGGAAAGTAGCTAATAAGAAAGAAGGTACAATTACAAACACTAAATCCAGAACTGATTACACAACTGAATGTGATAATTGATGTTCACATTATTGTACGACACAAGCTCAAATATAGGGGAAAAAGTTTACACTATTCTTCAACTGGCATGTGTCTTTTAACCTGCACAATGCTCCAGGTTCATGTCAAGCCAAACCCAATTGAATGGCTTTTCATACTTACCCTTTTACTTCCAGAATCCAGTGAAGAAGGGAGTCAGCTTATCATTTGGAATGCTTCTGTTCTCAAAATCTGAGTGTTCCTTTCTGAAACCCTATATCAAAGGGGGAAAATCCCATGAAGAGAGGGAGGGGTTTTGAAACAATAAAAAATGACCAAGTTCTTAACATTAACGCCAAGAGACTTGTACCTCCACTAACTCTTTTACACATATTTATAAACATACAGTGATGACTTTGCAGAAGTATTTGTATTTTAGCCTTGTGCTAAAATGAGTAGTGCATGAAATGGTAAACTTATAAAGATTATAAGGGAATGTGCAAAAGGAAGCTAACAGTTATTGTGACAACAAAATGAGGAATATGCAAAGTTACTATTTTGATCCTAATTTCGAACCCAAAGTCTTTGATATAGCTGAATTTGCTCTGTACAATATCCAATTAGAATTTGTCAAGACAAAACCTCATTAAGCATCAAAAGCTAAACTACAAAATCAAAGTGGCAGAGAATGCAAAGCTTTTCATAATCATTCAGCTCCATAAACTCAAAGATCTAAAGGGGTGTCAAGGTTAGCATGGAAGACCAAGCTTTGACCATTATGTTTTCAAATAAGTAAAAATTATGAACATTTTGACAGAAAGGGCTATCATTAGCTTGCTTGTTTTCCTTAGCATAATAGCCTGTACTTCATTTTTTTTTTTTTTATTTAATGATAAATTTATATTGAGATTTGTGCCAAAATCTAAACCGTGAAACCCTAGGGGAGGAGGGGGCCGGTGAGGAAGAAGAAAAAAGAAGAAGGTGGAAAAAGAGATGGGAATGTTTAGCAAAGTTCAAAGCCAGATCTGAAAAATGGCAGAAACAGACAGATCAGATTCTGAAAGCCATCATGACTAAAAATCTATCTGATGATGAACCAGAAAAAAAAAAGGGGGGGCTTAGATAGATAGAGCCTTAGACTGACAAAAACACAATCATAACTTGATAAGAAAAAAGAAAAAGAAAAAAAAAAGGAATAGTGATGATGAAACTTTTTCAGTTCTCCCCACACAACAATGTAATAAAAATAGTCAAAATACTCATCATTACACCAATCTGCACATAACTAACATCCTTAATTGTTCAGGAAACAAAAACCCATATGATAAAAAATACTCTCAACAATTCCCCAAAATAATTACTTTAAAAAAAAACAATTAAAAAGACAAACCTTTGAAAGTAGCCCATGATTAATTAAAGGCTTGGTTGGTAATAGTATAGCTCCATGGAAGCATAAAAATTGGGGGGAATGAAGCCTGGTCCGACGACACTAAAACATGATGATGGGATTTGATTTTTTTTTTCTTAGGATCAAATAAAAGTGTCCTCGAGCCAGACAACATTCCCCTCAAAACAAAAAGCTTCCCCATCTATCTTCATCATCATCATCATCATCTGAGGAAGAGAGAGAGAGCGTGTGTAAACGCGTCTCTTTTGTGTTTCTCTTTAGTCTTATCCCCCAAGAGTGTCGCCTATCTTTAAGGGGGGATGAGAGAGAGAGAGAGAGAGAGGGAGAGATAAGGGGGGGGGGGGGGGGGGGTTGAGAATTCTAATTCTGATGGTGGTGTTGATGGATGAGAATGATATGTTATGGTGTGTGTGGGAGTGCTATAAGAAGAGTGAAAAAGAACACAAAGCCAACGTTAAAAAAGACAAAAGATTGGTGCAGTCTCTACCCTACCAACTGGCTTCTCACTTCCAGAAATGACCACGACCCCATGCACACACATACTCTCTTTCTCTCTCATTAATATTCAAATTTAGCAATATATGTATATATATATATATATATATATATAGTTTATACTTAACACAATGCACCTACTTTTACACACAATTGGAAAAGCCATTGGAATTACAATTTTGATTACCTTTTTTAATTATGTGTAAAATGTGTGCATTAAGGTGTGTATAATAAATACTACTGAAAGCAATTTTTTTAGCAAAGGATTTGGTGGAAGTACAAGCCCCAACTGTAAAAATTAGTGCTACAAAAGTGAAGGTTGTGAAATCAACCATTAGATTTGAATGTATGATGGGTTGATGATGATCTGATGATGGTTTCATATATCAAACATAACTAATGGGAATGTATTTATATGTAGGCTGGGAAATATTATAAGACCCCTTTTGGACCGTAGGGTTTTTGATAAATGCAGAGACTCACAGTGATAGTAAAAAAATTTGTAGGTATAAATTATTGAATGGAAAAGGAATCAAAGTAAAGGAGGCTAACAAGTGAGTCAGAGGAGTAGTTGGGTTATTGAGCTGCCCGATAATGGAAAGCTCATTTAATATTTTGCACCTTTTCGTTGTTTATTATACTAATAATAAATTTGGATTATTAAAAGTGAAAAAAATATATATATGATTGTATTTATTTTATGTATTAATTTTTTTGGTGAAAATAAGGGGATCCTCGTCTGGCGTGTCGCTTTAGAGCAGGGCGATGAAATCGAGGCGATGACCGACAGATGGGCCTCAGGGGTCCACTCCATGCTTTTCACTTCTCGCCTTTTTTTTACTTATCCCGCCATCCCAATTCCTCGGCGACTTTTCTGCGTTACATCCCCGGCGGAAAAACTAAAGTTTCATTTATTCTTTTTTACTTTTTACTGTTTTAGCGTAAAAGAAAAAGTAAACTTTTTACTGTCTCTTGTTTGACTAGCGCTGTCCTGGATGTTTTATAAATCAATGGGTTGTCGATCATAAGTTGGCAATAAACTTCTTAATACATGAACTTATGAATTGATACGATATCAATTATAAATTGACAATTCAAACATTCATTTATGAGACAGTTGAAATTTTTCAATCGTATTTATTGATGCATTAATTTTTAAGTTTTATTTTGTAAACTTTATAATATATTTAGTATCTTTCTTAATGTTTATCAGTATAATTCATGAAATTTATAGTTATATATTTCATATGATTTTGAGGTTTTATCATTTTATAGCAAAAAGTAAAACTTTTTAAAGCAAATCTCAAACTCACACTTGGTATAGCCCCATGACAATGGGTTTGGATGGAAATAGAATAGATGAGAGTAGAGAAAAGGGAATGGAGATGTTTAATTAACCTTTTGATCTTTTTAAAGGGAATGGAAAAGGGGTTTAAGGGGATTTGGAAGGGTCTTGCCCTCCATCTCCCATTTCCTTTTTATAATTCGATACTTGAGGATGAAGGGATTTGAACCGTCAATGACGGCATTTGAAATACTAGGAAATGCTAAATCCAAATTCGCTATAAGGCTTTTGACCCAAATCAACTCGTTTATAATTCACTTAAATTGGGAGAATTTGGAGTGAGCAATTTCCTACATTAATAAATTTTAAGTTATCAAATTTGTCATCATAATGCCAATTTATATGTATTTATTGCAATTGAACAAAAGAGGTTTATAATTGTCAATTTATATGATATCTTATCATCTTCATCCCTTTTTTATTTTATTTTTTGATAATTCAATAGTATGGGGACAAGGGATTTGAACCCTAGATGTTTATGTTAAAAATATCATAACGTATCAGTTGAGCTATATGGTTCTTGACCCTTTCATTTTTAATTTTTAAAACATCAAAATAAAGTGATAGATATCTATTTCTCCTCCATGCTTAATTTTTGGAACATCCAAATAAAGGGAAAGGATAAAGTCATAAAATATTCACCTCCACTCTTCTCTCTTTTCCCCCTATACCCTCTACTCTCCTTTTTTTCCAAACTTCCAAACACAATGTGCCTTTTGTATCTTTTTTTTTTTTTGGATGGGACTTTGTATCTTAATTAATACAACATAACCATGTGACTATTTAATCTTTCTTTTTGGAGATAAAAGATCATCTTAAAGTTTTTATAATTTCTAAAGTTCAATCCCTCACCCACCCAACCCCCAAATTATTTTGTTATGAATTTTGAGCAATGAGTCAAGCTAACGGGTCAAGCTAATGGGCTGGGCTAACGGGCCAGCCCACCAGGGGCCCATGGGTAAAGAAACCAACCCATAGCCTGTCCCATTGGGCTACTAGGCTGCCCACGAGCTTCAATATTACCGAGCCAGGCTGCCCATTATCTTGGTGGGCTAGCGAGCTATTGGGCCAGCCCATGGGTCATGGGCAATTTGATGACGCTTGAAAAGAAGTGACTAAATGTTAACCAATGACCTAAGGGCATTGGTTTATGAGCTATTTTTAGAAATATTTTATTAAGAGAATTATAAAATAATAAATATTGTTGATAGTTTTTTTTATATTTTCCATAAAAGTGGTATTAAATCTTTCTTATTATGATTTATTAATAATTACTCTAAGAGCATATGTTAACATGACCCTTAACTTATTAGCTAGTACACTTTCTTTTGTATAACTAGGGAACATAAGATACCTAGGTTTTACATTTTTAAAAAAAAAAAAAAATTAAGAACATGAAGAGGCTATTATAATTTTTTATTTTATTTTATATATAAGATAGAAGTTTACTCAAGTCTAATATAAGTGTATATATGTGTGAAATTTCCTCCTCTCCATGTTCATACTATTTTCTATGCTTTCTTAGTAGGCTACGTGATTTACCAGTGTCTATAATCTTCTTACACCCCCTGTCTTCCCAGTTTTTTCCCTTTCTTCTTAGTCCTGGTAAAAGGCTAATATACTTTAATTTTAGTATCGTCTTATTGACATTTATTAGATTTTTTTTTATACAAGATAGAATTTCTATTCCAGCCTAATCTAAGTATATATGTGTATGAAACTCCATTCTGAAAACTTAAATTCCGACATTTTTCCTTCACACCTTACAAATAAATACTTATAAAGTGACCATCACACTAAAAATATGTGATAGTACACGCCTCACGATTTTTAACTTTACTAACACGCCTCACGTGGTATTTAATTGTTGTAATCATATTTTCATATACTCCCTGTCAAAATCATTAAGGGAAATTAATCACAAAAAGCTATCCACTATTCCACATGCACTCACATCAATCTTTCTCTTTCACCCTTTATAATCATAGCCCTAGTGGTATCCAATTATTTTCATCTGACTAATATTCATTACTAATTTCAAGGGATGATTACGAAATTTATTACACTGTAATTATTCTATTTTCAAATATTAAAATTTTATTACTATCAAAATTATCACATAAATGATAACAAAACTGTACTTCCAAAGTTGAAGTTCTACTGTCCGTCACATTCTCCCATCTAATAGAGACTTTAGACAATTTAAACATTAAATTTTGTTGAAATTTACATAAATAATAGACTAATCGCGAGTTTCTTTTTTTACCGTGGCCATCAACAGTTCACAAACTGGGGAGATTTCTGCAGGCCACAGGGCATCTCCCCTTCTTTGTTGAAATTTTCATTATCTTTCTATAGCATGTTTAGTTAGGTTTTTACTGTGTTGTGATTATAATATAAAAAAGAAATACAAAAATGTGTCTTATGATAGTTTTTTTTTTTTTTTCATGATCATGCATTCACATATTTGCATAATTTCATGATCAAACCGACTTAGCTTCGGTTACTTAATGAAATTATCGGTTTTTTTCTATAATAATAATAAATAAATAAAATCCATCATGTAAACATGTAGATTAATATGTTTAGGCCAATCACATAATATATATTAGTCATATTTAGGGTTCCATGCATCAAACAATATATCTTTACATGAATCATAGATTTAATTTTCAACATGTGTAATCATCTTTTACATGTCAAAAAAAATCATAAACAAATCAAATAAAAATCTAGTTCATGTTAGGTACGTTTGTTCATGTGTCATCCTAGATTAAGTCTGCATTTTTCTCATGTAACATCAAATTAATTCATTAAATTTTAAGATTTGATAACGAATCTAAATTTTTGTGTAAATGTGTGAATTATTCGTGTTCATCCATTATTAATTAAAATTTCAGCATGTTTTAATATCTTTTTATCATATAAAATATGAAAAACCAAAAATATATTCTGTTTTGTTTAATTAAAATCATTCACATATCTAGGTTAGATTTATATCTTCATTATGCATACTCACGTGCCATATGGACATTGCATCTAGGATTTCTTACTACATAATATTTTCCTATTTTATGTATCACACATGTTTATTACTAGAGAGAACCTTCAGTCAGGTCCTGGAGTAAAGAAGGCATTTTATGCCACAATGATGTGCCACCATGTCATATTTCCATTGATCTTACAGTACACTCTTGCACACTCAAGTATAACTCAATTAAACACAATTCTCAAACACGCTCCAACGCCTCTCATCTCCTCGTACCACTGGACCTCCACCCCACTGCTGGAGCTGCCACACACATCGGTTGAGAGTTGGCAGCATCGCACCGATTCCTCCTCGTCGGTTAAGGTTTGAGCTTTCAAACCCAATTCATTTTTCCACTCCTCGTCAAATGTTTGAGCTCCTAAAAGAGTTCTTGCTGGAGATGGTTCTTTAGTGGCTGATAGTTCTGTAGGGATGTGTTTGATGAAGGACAGTGAAACATTGGGTGTTAAATTGAAGAGCAAGAACACTAAAACATTGGGTTTCAAATACGTATTAATGATAATGACTATCACATTTAAGGAAAAGAAGATTAAGAAAAAAAATGACACGGAGGTGGTTTTGCAGCAAAAGCTTCAAGAACTTTGTTTTTTGTGCTTAAAATCACAAAACCCATGTCTTAAAAATTCTGTGGAAACAATAAAGAAAGAGTAAAAAAAAATTAAAGATTGAAACTTTGAGGTGGGAATCAACTTAAGATTGGTAAAAATCTAATGGGCTTGTTTCAAAAGCTTCGAAGACTTCTACGGACACAACAAAGAAATACTTTCTCTTTCTTCCTTGTGCTTAAAATCAAATGGGTTTATTGGAAAAACCTTAAAGACTCTCTCTTTTGAGCTTAAAATCACAAATCTATGTCTCAAAAAAAATGGGAGAGAATGAGAAGGAAGCTGGACCTAAAATTTCATTAAATTTGTGATACCTTAATGAGAATCTGGTGCGGTGACGCTAGCTTGACCGATGTATGCGGCAGCTCCAACGGCAGGGTGGAGGCTCGGTGGTACAAGGAGAGGAGGAGATGAAAGGCGTTGGAGCTTCTCAGGTCTGATAGGTGTTTGAGAATTTTGTATTTAATTAAGTTATACTTGTGTGTGCAAGAGTGTATTGTAAGATCAATGGAAATATGTTGTGGCGGCACATCATTGGTGGCGTAAAATGCCTTCTTTACGCCGGGACCTGACTGAAAGTTTTCTCTTATTACTAACCCCATCTTGGTTTGTTGGGATCTTTCAATAGAGCAAACAATAATTTATGTAATTTTTTCCTCATTAATTATAGGCGAAAACCACATTTTAGTCCCTACATTTTCACCATTTTGGTCCCTAACTTTTTTTTCCACCGCTTTTAGTTCCTATCCTGGAAAGTGCGTATCATTTTTGTCCCTACCTTTACATTAGAGACGAAATTTGCACAGCTGGCAAACGGCATAAGTTAAATATAATAAAATAATGCTACATAAACCACGTGGCTTTCCATGTCAGCATCTAAATTAAAATAATAATAAAAAAATTTAATTGACTTTTAAAAAATCCATGTCAACAATTATAATGAATTTAAAATCAAAACCATTTTCTTTTTAAAATTTTCAATTTTAAAAATAAAATAAAATATTTTAAAAAATATGAATAGATTTTACAACTCTCTCTAATCTCAGATTCTCATCAGATTCCTCTAATCTCAAACTTCCTCCCTCTCACCTCCAACATCGCTTCACCTCTAATCAAAACCATCTCAGATTCTTACACCTCAAACGTCCATTTCTTGATCTCACTCTCTCTCTCTCCGTACCCCTTGGTCGAAGCTCCCACCGTTCATCTCCTTTAATCACCACCGCCACTGCAGCTATCAGGTTGGTAAGATCCTCCGAGTCAATGGGTTCGGCAAGGTTCACAGGTGGTGGGATTGGTAAGGTTCATCGGTGGTGGGTTCGGCAAGGTTCACAAGTGGTAGGATCGATAAGGTTCATTGGTGGTGGGTTCGGCAAGGTGGTGGGTTAGTTTTTAGGTCGTATGTGGTGTGTGGTATGGGTTTCCAGCAAATCTGAAGGCCCACGTTTTCCTCTCCTCCTCACTTTCTCATCTCACCCTCTCTATCTTGGGATTGAATTTGAAGAGGATCTGAAGCTGATCTTGGGTTTATTTTATTTGTTTCTGATTTTTTACAAATTTGAAAAACTCATTTGCTATATCTGTTGAGAAGGGATATTCTGGGTTTGTGGGTTTGTGAAAGGACTATTTGTTGTGTGTGTTGAGAAGGGATCTTCTGGGTTTGTGAAAGGAGTTTTTTGGGTTTATGAACGAGAATTTGTTGGGTTTGTGAAAAGGGAATGAGAATTTTCTGGATTACCAATTAGGAGAGAAAAATATTCAGATCTTGAGATTGACGTTGCCAAGAAAATGCTTAATTAAATTTTATTTTATTTAACTGTTATTGATCTGAGTTTTGATGTGTTTGGCTTTAAAGAAAGTACAAGAAAGACAGATAAATGAAAAGAAACTAAGAATTAATTTGCTAAGAACATGAATATGAACAGTCATGTTCTTGGGGAAGAACACAAAAACCACATATGAATATGTTCTTCTAAAGAAAATAATAAAAGGAAAAGAAAATTTAATTTTAATTATTTTATTTGATTTGGTTTTAAAAATCACATGTTTAGAATTTTGTTTTAATTTTTTCTTACGTGGCTTTTTTTTTAATATTTAAAATGCTGATGTGGCATTATTTAAATGTTAATTAAAAAAATTTATTATTATTTTAATGGCCATGTAAGCGCTCTATATGCCAATCATGTATTCCGTTTGCTAGCTGTGCAAATTCTGTCTCTGATGTAACGGTAGGGACAAAAATGAGATGCGTTTTCCAGGATAGGGACTAAAAACGGCGGGAAAAAAAAGTTAGGGACCAAAGTGGGAATCACGTAAAAATGTAGAAACGAAAATGTGGTTTTTGCCTTAATTATATTGTCAAATTGGGACTCTGACTTTTTTTTAATCATTTTTCTTGGGTTTTGATTGAGATTTATAACCATATTAACCCATATTTTAATTATCATTATTTTATATTTGATTGGTATATTTTTGCTTTGTGTAACTCACCAATTCACGAAGTCTATAAATAGCTGCTTCTCCACCTAAAATAGAAATCCAACATTAGTCTATAGAGAAAAGTGTATTCTCTTTCTTTGTGTACTTCACTCTTATTCTTTACATAAATATTCTAGTCTGTTACTTTTAATAACTAGTATATTAATTGGGTATGAAGGAGGCTATTATTTTAGAGTTTCTTATGTTAATTAGTAGTGCAAACAAGTAAGATACCGAAAATGTTGGATGAGCTTTTGTATTCCGGGGATGCCATGCCTAAAACATTTGTTGCAATGGTTATTGAAATTTCTTGCAAACGATATGTATCATATCAAGAGAATGATATTGTGTGAGCCTCAACTCGATCACCTTAAATCTCACGGCATTGACAGTAACAATTTATATTTCATGTTATAAGATATGCTGAAGTACCAACGGGGTAACCTTTTTTTATTTTATTTTATTATATAGATAGAATTTTAACCCTTGGCATTATTGTTGTTATTATTGTTAAAATATGATAAGTGATCAATTTACCCCAAACTTTTTATTTTATTATTATTTTTGTAACTTGGTAACTAAAATAAGGAAAAGTGGGGTTTTTTTAGGAGAGAGAGAGAGAGAGAGGGAAAAAAGTACTAATTTTATGATGAAATACATATCGAAATAATATATTATAATGAAATAGAGTATAACATATAAAATTTGATGTAAGTATTTTAAAAAGTGATTAGTTCAAATAGGAAAAATAGGTTCTTATCCGAAAATAAAGAGAAAAATTTAAGAAGACTAACCTAAAAGTAAATGATGATAAACAAACTTAGAGGGAAAAAAAGACTAAATAATTAGAGAATTGGAGCATAGTTGTGAGCTTCATTTCACATTCCAAATTCTCTTTGTTTTTATCCGGAGGCTACCCCCGGAACATGAGCTGCCATGCAACAGCCCTTATTTTTATTTTTAGGCAAGTTGCTACAGCCTACAAACTCTATCTCTCTCCCTAACACTATGCTGTACATGAGAGTGACAAACGGAGAGGACGATACTGGCTCCAGATTTCAACGCTTTACAGTCTTGAAAATTGTGACACAAGGAGAGAGAGACTAGGAAAGAAACAACACGTAAATGTCAAATCCCTGCATCTCCAACCCAGGTATTGTCGACAATTCCATTAATTAATGCATTGCATCTTAATATTATTATTATTATTATTATTATTAAAAAATCAAACAAATTTAAAATTCAACTACAAGGACAGCCTCTATCTCTCTCTCTCTCTCTCTCTCTCTCTAGAGGGTCTAAATTTTGGTCCCCTCCAACCACCTGGGTATACGTAGACACTTCTGCTTGCTCACGTGGTGTGCAATATGTTTTGTTGTGTGAGTAAGAGAGATAAAGAGAGAGAGATAGATAGAGATGTGTGAATTTCTAATTCAATAAGAAAAAGAGGTGTGTAGGTAGCATAGCACTATTGTATAGTAGAATTACTGTTTTAGTAGTTGAAAAAGGAGGAAAAGGTTGAACAAACTTTTGAGGAAGCTTTATGGCACTCAAGTCAATTTGGTGTCTGGGATCGAGAAAGAAAGAAAAAGAAAAGAAAAGAAAAGAAAAGGAAGAGATGTCACACGCAGTACTTCTGTGAAGGAAAAGTGAAAACACGATTAATGATTTTTGGCAACTCCGTAGATTGTAGTTCTACACTCCTTTTTTTGCTATTTTGAGACACCATAAAATGAAGTCTAAGAACAAATACACTTCAAACCAGTGATTTTCTTTCTTGAAATGTTAAATAAATCTAATCAATTATTTGAATTACACTTGTTACTTGCAAGATCTCTCTCTCTCTCCATTGATATATATATATATATATATATTTTTTGTCACAATAAGTCTACATGCGTGAATAATTGGTTTTAATATTCAATTAATAAAATTTGAATAAACTTCCACAGGACGGTAATCCAAAACCCCATCTTTTTCTTTTTTGTTGCTGAATATCCAAAACCCCATCTACTAGTCTATAGAATCTATACTCATTGATATACTATTTGACCTTTTTTGTTGTTGAGAAGATATACTATTTGACCTGAAAAGAATTTACAAGTACTAGTCACATTAAAGTACTAAAAAATAAAATTCTATATAAAGTCCTCAAACATATGAGAACTTGGTAGGGAGGAAATAAAGAGGATTGAAAAGTAAAAGAAAAAAAAACCAATTTCAACTTTTCTATGGTAAAAAAAGCAAAAGAGAGAAAGGGGGTGGACCCTCTTCCCCCCTTGTTTTTTTCTGACCAGGCCCCACCAAACTTTCATTCATCGACATTTGGGGGTAAGGAAAGGGTTACAATAAGTTTACATACACATTTTTTTTAATAACTAAAATAATTTGTAAGAATAAATAATAAAATTTTTATTATTATTATTATTATTATTTTAATATTTTGGATAATTACAGTTTATCCGGTTTGAGATGATTTAATCACGAACTACTCAACAAAAATTGAAAGCCTAAGTGACAACTTTAAGTGTAGTGTTTTTGATAGTAAAGATAGATTATGGGTTCTAGACTTTTAGTTAGCTTAACTGAAAAAGTTCATTAGCATCGAATAAGGGACTTTGGTTCAAATTCTGCTTACACAAAAAATAAATTGGTCTCTTATTTTAATGATAAAGAGTAATCATTATAGAGTAAATGTCATAAGTTCAACTCAAACTTTGAAAACTCCGATTACTCAATAAAATTCAAGCCGTCGTATGGAAGGCATTTAAAGACCTACTACCCACAAAAATGAACTTTTTAAGGCACAAGGTAATTTCCAATTTGACTTGTAGTAATTGTGGGGAGGAGCAGAAATATGTAGATCGTGCTCTATGATCTTGGCCAGTGATTGGGAAAACTTGGCATAGGAGTTGCTTGATGAGTGAAACCTACTTAAAGCTACTCAATCTTCTTATATTTGATGTTACCGTTCATATAATAGACCACTTGTGACTTGACCATGCTAGTCTTGGAAATTTTCTATATTATTGGCTGGCTCTTATGGGAATCATAGAAATGAGAAGCATTTTGTTCCCCCCGGATGCTTTTGCTTGGAAAAGAGCTGTCTTTATGATTCAATTCTTAGAATTTAATAATAGAAAGAGTATAGGGTTGCATAATTTTGTTTCTTAACTCTTTGTAAAGCTTTTCCTCAAAAAAAAAAAAAAAAAAAAAAAAAAAAAAAAAAAAAAAAAAAAAAAAAAAACTCTTTGTAAAGCTTTGTAATTGGGCTATTCTTGTGTCGGTAGTTTTGTTTTGAGTTGCATCTTGTCCAAAGTTGAATGGAGGAAACCATCTTGTCCCGCATCTTGTCCATGGGTTGCATCTCGTACAAGCATTAATCTCTTCCTCATTTTAAATCCAAATATGACATATTTCATTTTAAAGTTCATGATCCCAAACTCTTAATCATGTAAGTTAAATCAACAAAAACCATATTTCTTGGGCCAAAATTGAGATGAAAAATCTGGTCTTATTATGAACAAACAAAGTTAGGGTTTTAATTTGCTCTAAAAAAAATCGATGAAATTCAACCAAATTTTATATTAGCACCATTTCATGTAAGTTTTGAAATTTAAAACATGCCTTAACAAACATACTTTTACATAAATTTCCGGAAAAAAAAAAAAACCCTCAATTTCAACACATTGCATGTTATAAAATTATTCTTTCTTGTATATCATGGCATAGAAATGTGTATGGTGAAGACAAACCTAGGCTTTGATACAAATGTAAAAGGAAAAGGTAATAGATCACTTACATTTAGAGAATGGGGTTCCGACATTGAATCTTCAACGACTTCTCTTACATGCCTTGACGCCACAACCTGGCATAACCTTCAAGCCATGAACCCCTTGACCCAAGCCTTTCTGTCAATGACAATGATAGGCTACTAGAGTCTCTCCATGAATTTCACCATCAAAGATCTTGTGTACCAATAATGGTCACCCTTAGAGAAATAGACGAAGACTGTGTTTTTAAACATAATTCAAATTATGATTTAACTTTGAAAGGAAAATTTGTCAGGGATGTAAGTGCTTAATTTTAATAGGCTATCTCACTCTTCCACTGACATGAAAACTCTTTATCAGATTACTTGCAATTAAATTCAAATACATGACTCATGTGGATGCTCTATGGGTCATTGATCAGGCAAAACCTGACTTCAATTGTTAACAGGTTCAATTAACACAAGAAAATGCAATTGCTCTGTCTCGGCCAACTGTTTTTGCCAAGTAGATAGCATAAGGTCATCTTTAAATACGAGTATAAATAGTGATGGCTATTTTAAGCTCCAGAATTACAACAATGGGCTTGGCAAGCCCATTACTCCTTAGTCGTGTCCTCTCCCTCACTCCATAAATGGATTAACTTGTCCAGTGATTTGCAATAGATGGAGTTCACTGAAATCTCATTGGGTATAAGTTTGCTCTCTTGTCAAGTTCAGCAAGCTTTTTACCAAATGATTGATCAAAATAATAGCCCAGTTATTATTAATGGGGGTTTGTCAAGTGTACTATGTACTTCACAAAATGATGGGCCATTAGTATGTTGCAGAGGGATATGATTCATGGACTTTTATCAATTCCACAGCTTTCAGGAAATCCATCCACTTGCTCTATTGGGCCTGTAGAATAGACCACGCGGAAGTCCATTGGTCCTTTCTTTTTCGAAAACTTGCAAAACTTGAATTCAATGTCTAGTGGCACTAAATCGATAATGACAGGTGCAGATTACACTGACTGCATTAGATCCAAAGCCAAGTCTATTTATTAATAGTTCTTGTCAATCGAGAGATATTTTAGGAATACAAGAAAGAAAGTCTATTACCATAACTTTCGTGTTTTAACTTTAATGTGATCGAATATAAATGATAGTAAAAAAATAATTTATTTATGTGAAAATAATAATCTATCAATTATAGTTAATCATATCATCAAGTTATAGTAAAAGATGTGACAAAATGTGTGGTCATAAAACTATTTTTAGCAATTTATTAAGATGATAAATTATAATTATGATTAAATTAACGTTATTTTCATTTATACTTATTGTAAATATTTTTATTTATATCAATCACAACATATTATCTCATTGATATTTTAAAAAAATAAAAATAAAAATTTGTGCCTTAATAACTCTATCCTTACCCAAAAATAAATAAATAAAAGTCGAAAACATCAGTTTAGTTGATAGAAGTAGGAAGGAGAACCATTACATTAATGTTGCTTTTGATTTTGAAGTGTTTTTGAAGCAAATTTTGAAGATTGGAACTTGGACACCAGCCAACTTAATTCCCTGCCCACTTCATATTTATGAGAATTTTTACCCCAGTTGAGTCTTCTTCTTTATTGCTATCCAAAGAAGTACATCAGATATGACAAATTCCATGACCATGACTGCGATTTAATCTCTTTCTTTCCAAACTTTGAATAACAAAGAGACAAAATAACATGAAACAGTTCAATCTGACGAGGTCAACCTCAATCCAATCCCACTCATTTTACGCCATCTTGCTGAACCTGCTGGCCCTGTTCCTATATGGTTCAAGTATTTCTTCTCCTCCTATGTACCATTTAACACGACTTTTTTTTTTTTTTTGGGTGAACAGGAACAACACGACTTTCAGCACCTTCATTGCCACTCTACCTATATGGATTGGTTCCTTGTTACAACTCACCAAAACGTAAAAAGAGAATTGCTAATGAACACAACACCCCGCCTAATACAAATAAAAATCAGTGTCACTTTCTCACACTATCTTCATCATCTTCTTCTCCTCCTTCCTTTTTGTTTTTCTCTGTGCACAAATGATAAGGCTCAAGGATTTTTTTTTTTTTTTTTTTAACCACTAAACTACAAAGTGGTTACTCAGTTTAAGTGTATCGTCAAATTTCATTATCATTAATTCAATTTGATTTTTGACGTAAGGGAAAATTGAACTTCATATATTTTATTTGACGAGAAGAGTTAAAAATTTATTAGTTGAAGTAACTAGAAGAGAAGGTGCTATTTTCATCAATTTAGTCATTTATGTATTTGGATTAATATTTTAATGTAAAGATCACTTTGTCAACTTTTTTCAGATAAACGATAAGACCCTTTGTCTACATTTAAGTCTTTAGAACAGTTTCTATATTAAAAAAAATAAAATAAAATAAAATAAATAAATATAAAAAAAAAAAACTTCACACCAAAAACGAAAAAGAACGTAGGAAAAGAAAAGAAAAAATTGTGTTCAACTGCAGGAAGAGAGTTTAAGGAAAGACATACTAACACTACACATAGATCAAATTTCTTATGTCCACATTTAAATTGCAATTAATATTTTCTTTCCTCTATTTTTTTTTTTTTTTTTTAGGTAAGGGGATTTATTTATTGAAACTTATGAGCAAATACATCTGTCCATAAACCATATCAGATAGATAACTAATTACAAAAAGGACCATAGAGCACTCACGAAGAGTACCGATTTGAAAAAGATCCCATACGTAGCTGTACATTTTAAAACTTCGACAGTGATCATATCCCATAATATTTTCTTTATGTGATATGATAAATGATCAATTTATCATATCACATATATAGCTGCTTTTTTATGATATATTTTTTTCCTTACAATACATTTTTTTTAAAAAAATTAAAAAATAAAAATAATCTTCTCACACACTTCCCATTTTTTTGATAGATTTCTCTGTAAGAATATTTTTTATTTTGTGGGGCACCGAAATATCGTCCCCATCCCTTGTCGATGCAACATCATGATAATGCAACATCTCTAGTTTAAATGGGACAATAAAGTTGTGAATTTACACTGTTTCTCAAAAAAAAAAAATTGTGAATTTACACCATATTCTTTTCATGTGATCTTATTGTTGAATATATTTATTTTATTATATACCCATCTCAATTTATAAATTCAATTAATATATAAAAAAATATTATAAAATTTGATGGGTCTAGACCATATATTTTCTACACGCAACGTGCCCATTGGCCAATATATTTTTTTAATTATATTAAAGTGATGTGGTTTATCATATAAAAAAAAGCCCGAATACCACGTGGCAGCAGACAGAGATTATCAAAAGGCATAGTAAGACAAGATGTACTCTAAAACGTGTCCCCACACACGACTTTCTAGAGCTACGACAGTAAAGAAAACTGGGGCACGTGTCCCCTAAATTCCACAAGTTCTTTATTGTACAGCCATGAGATTTCTGCCACGTCATGAGTAGCACCAAAAATTTTCCCAATGAAAAAGACGAGTAAAACGGGATACTAATAAGATTTGACCCAGGGGGGCAGGTGGCTTAGGCTTACTGGTTTAATCTTGACAGGTGACAGATATTTGTCGTTTAGCAACAAATTTTATTGGCTTAAAAATGACTTCCTTTTTTTTATTTTATAATATTTAGTTAACTTTTTTGAAATATGAAACGAATTATTATTTTTTTATACTTCATTTTTTTTGGAAAGAATTAAAGTCCAGCACGTTGTTGCTGTGTTATGACTGTGACTCAACCTACCACTCCATGGTCAAGGCAGCTTATGGTCAAGTAGCTAACCAGCGGCTTAGGGTTAGCCGATAGCCATTAGCCAATCCTTTTACCTTTTAATTTAGGGATGGTAACAAGTAGGGCATGACAGGACCATAGATGTCCCGTCTCCTCCTCATTTAACTTTTGAGTAAGGAAAACTCACACGAGACAGGAGTGAGGTAGGTCAGGATTAGGGCAAGTTTATGCCATCCCTATTTAACATGCACAATTATGTAGTATAACATATACACAATAGAGGAAGGGTAAGAAAGAAAGTTTAAAATTAAATATTAAATAGATTGTAAATTGGAAACAATCACATTCAAACTCCAAATCGGGAGGAAAATTTCTTCAATCCATTTCTACAAAAATTAACTCCAAACTAGTTTGGAGGAATCTTCTTTAACTCACCACATAACGATTTATAAGACTATTCATGTATATGATTTAAAAAAGTTATATGACTAAAATTACACATGATGATCTCTTCAACTGTCATATAATAGATTGGAGGAAGATAGTTCTAAACTAGTTTGAAACTAAACTTTTTCCTTTAAATGATAAACGTATATGGTTTTATGAGTTGTCATGTAATGTGTTGGAGAAGATTCTTTCAAATCAATTTGAAGGAAAACGATGTCCTTACAAATCACTTGCCTAGATGGATTAGATTAGGTTGAGTTAGAGGGTTTTTTAACCCAAACCTACAAGGTTGGATTGGAAAATCCCAAGCCAATTCAACTCACATGTATGAAGTTGGGTCAATGGATTGTATTTACATGTTTCATGCTTCAAAAAAAAAAACTTGAGTTTTTATCAAATATTTGAATTTTTTTAATAAATTATTGCATTTCACATAATATACCTAAATTATATCCCAAAATTTCAAATTCATCATGTATAATTCTCAAAAGACCAAAATAAATCAAACTAAAAAAAAAAAAAAAATAAGATTAATAAAAAAAATTATATATATATATATATATATATGGTGTTTGAGTTGGATAAGATGAATTGAAACCCAAAGCTCAAAATAATATTCTAAGCTACCAATGCACAAAAAACCAATTTGAAGATCGGGTTGAATTGAGTTAGTTTTGTTAGGTTGGTGGATTGGAGGCACGCGCTTATTTGCCTATGATGAAAAATTATTATGAAACATTCAAAATACACTTTAAATATAAATTCAATTGTGTAATCCTCATTAGTTTAAAATAAAGTAGAGTTCCAACTTAACATTTCATGAAAAGAACATTACCCCTTTTGTTATTTGTTAGTTTAATGACTCTTTCTAATTATGTTGAGACCCACACTAATTGACCATAACACCCTCATCATTTCATTATAGTAGAGGAAGGACATTACAACCCTTGAATACTTAAGGGTGAGAAATTACAAAACATCATTTTGTTACTTTATTATTATTTATTTTCTAGCCCTTACTCTGAGTGGCACTTGCGTTGCTACTACTTAGTAGTTAGTTCATGTATGTCCTTAAGTATTAATAAAATGTATTAAGAAAAAAAAGTTCTTTCCCCTAAGATTGACACCATTTGCCTCTTTGGTTGAGGTGAAAAGGAGGGACAGAAAATAAGAAAAATGGGTGTGTACTGATTAGTTTTCAATTTTTTGGGTTTTTCATTCTCAATTAAATGTGTGTTTGCATACTATTTATTTGCTGAAAACTAAAAACTTATTGTTAAAAACACTATAGCAAAATAATTTTTAAATGTATAAATAGTATCGTGAGACCCAAAAAAAGAGAGAAAACTGTGTTTTGCTAACTTTTGTAGGTCCGTGAACAGTATCCATGGACCAAAAAAAAAAAAAATGCAGACACACGAATTTGCCGAAAAATGCAAATGCCAATCCAAACGAACACTAAATACACAGTTGAAAATTAAAAAAAAATTCCATATTCCCAATCAAATAGAGCCTCAAATAAAGTGGTTCGTATGAAAAGGAGAACAAGAAAAAACTAAAGAAAGAAAATACAGCACGTGTGTCATGCCAGGTCGGTGGAGCACCAGAATGTCAGTCGTTGTTGACTTGAAAGTTTGCCCCAGAGTTCAGTTCTCTAGTTCATCATTGTAGCCTTGCTTTTCATATTTTTTTTAACCATGGTATGGAATGCTATGCATCGTTTACCCCTTTATTTTGCTTACCACTATCGATATGGTTTTATTTTATTGTTATGCAATTAGACTTATATACATATATTCTTTCCCATTTGATTAAAAAAGAAAAATGCAAGGCATCAATGACTCCAACAAAGCAGGAAGAGGAATGAAAAAAAAAACAGGAAACTTCAACGAAAATAGTAAACTAAAGAAAGAGTGACCCTTCTAGTGACACCACGTGATTCAGAATGCCGACATTTTGTGGTTGAGAATAGGGCTTTGGATTAAGATGATGCAAATGACAATGACGAGACATTTTAAAATTGTATCCAAAAATAATATAAAATGAATGAAATTATTTGCTACAGTGTGAATGTGGTCACCAATTCAAGAGGTAGAAGGCAAGCCACAAGCTCACTAGCTAAATAATTATTGAAGTCGGCTCAGACCCAAAGCCTGAGCTTCTCCTCTAATTAATTAAAAGGTAAAAAAAAAAGATGGATTAACAAGAATTAAAAAATGGACAATTATCACGTAATATTGTTAAGTTCACAACTATTTATATAACTTTTTTTCACAATTCACATCATGACAAGTTGTGAGTGTTCCACCAAAAGTTAAAAATTTTGGTGTGGTTGTAGCATTTTTCATGTTCACAAGGCAAAAAGGTGGAAAGCACTATACGCTATCGAACCCCATGGGTTTTGGATATAAAGCAGCAATAATCAGGGAAGGAAAGGCAACCCCATGAGATAAAAATAACCCTTATAAATCTATCTCACATATTATAAGTTATAACAAGCCAATAAATGCATATACATGCATATCACAAGGCACACACTCCCAAAAGTGTTTTCCATATCACCAAATTTGAAGGACTAAAAAATTCCACCAAAGATGTTAGATCACTCAGAATATTCTTCTTCAGCGGTGGTGGCGGCAGAGTCTTTTGGTTGCATGGACATGGACTCACTCACCACTTCGAGAAAGAAGAAAAACAAGAATAAAAGAAGGTTCAGTGATGAACAAATCAAATCATTGGAAACAATGTTTGAGTCAGAGTCAAGGCTTGAGCCAAGGAAGAAGCTGGAGTTGGCAAGAGAGCTTGGGTTGCAGCCAAGACAGGTTGCTATTTGGTTTCAGAATAAGAGAGCTCGATGGAAGTCAAAGAATCTCGAACGTGACTATAGCATACTACGAGGCGATTACAACAACCTGGCTTCCACGTTTGAAGCTCTTAAGAAAGAAAAGCAGGCTTTGGTTGTACAGGTACTTAGTTATTATTGATGTTTGTTCAAAATGATTTGTTACTGTGCAGAATGAAAAAAAGACCGAGACCCATTTCATAATTCATATAGAGGCTTACGAAAATAGCTTTGTTTTTTAATTTTGACAGTTGCAGAAGCTGAATGATCTGATGCAAAGGCCACAAGAGGAAAGGCAGTGTTGCAGTGAAGGTCTAGTTGCAAACAGCATCCAAGGTGAATTGGACAACGGAGACACTACCAAATGTGAATCTGAAACAAAGCCAAGCTTGTCAACGGAAAGATCAGAACATGGAGCAGGTGTCCTGTCAGATGAAGATAGCAATATAAAAGCAGAGTACTTTACACTGGAAGATGAACCCAGTCTTCTAAATATGGTGGAACCTGCTGATGGTTCCTTGACATCATCTGAAGATTGGAGCAGTTTGAACTCTGATGGTCTTTTTGACCAATCTAATAGTAATAATCAGTGGTGGGACTTCTGGTCTTGAAAAAGTAAAATGCTCCACAAAGCATGGAGGATGTGTATGCAAAATAATCTTCCTTGTGTTTAAAGATTCTAGTGTTGGGGGGGGGGGGGGGGTTGCTCTTTGGGTTTTGTTGAGGCAAAATTATGGGCCATGGGAGGGAAGATACATATTTTAGTGCGGCAATGATTATAGAGGCAATGAATGTAGCTTTTTTTGCACTGTAGAAACACTCCATATAGAGAAATTCCATCTATATCCACTTTATGTGATTGCAAAAGCTGCTAATGTTGATATTACATAACCAGATGCGGTTCAGAGTTGTGGTTTCCTATTGTAGATGATTTGGAGTCGAGCAACAAAAGAAGGGGATATAGGGAGGGCAGGTAGTCTCCAAAGAATTCATATGCAGACAGAAAGGGATTGGGAGAGAGAGAGAGATCATGCACAAGTAGTGGACTACAAAATAGACACAAGCATTTGTTCAATTAGAATTTTGAATGAAGTTGGTATAATGGTAGAATGTAACTAAACCCCCCATATGCATTTGATTTTCAATGCTTGTGCTTTCTTAATGCTAGAGCATGCTTGTTCAAACAAAGATGTTCTCGTAATGTACATGATCAAGAAAATGGGCGGTTTATGCTTGAGCCACTAGAAATAATAGAATTACTCAGGAATGGTTATGTTAACCAAAAAACAACTAGAACTCAATAAACATTCTGAAAAATGACACAAATACTGATAAAGCCAAGAGATTTCAAAAATACAAATGCGAAAATTATTATTTTTATTGTTATATATGAAATTATATAGTTAAAGAATGATAAGAACACAAATTTCCATTCGTGCAATGTTCTTCATAAACTCTTATAGCAAACTAGATAATCCAATTATCATTTTACACATCTGGTGGATCAATTTTGATTCAATACAAAGGAGTCCTCCATTTTGAAAGAAATGGATATGGTCTGTTTCATGGTCAACATTTAACTTTTAGGAATCTAAGGGTATACATGGCGTCACATTATTTGAAATTCCATTCCATCAAATAATGGAATGATAAGTTGATAATTGATTTTGAATGTCGTGACATTGCATACTCCTATAGATTCTTGAAAACTAAATCTTAACCATAAAAGACGTAATCCATTTCAAAGACAAATGGAAAGCATCCTTTTTCCTTTGATAACCCAGAAGTAATAGAGAATAATAAATCACAAGGGAATGTTGCATTTTCCCCTCAACCGCAGGTGATAAAAAACACCATTAAAGTAATCCTAAATAAAGGCAAGAACCATTATCAGTTGTCAAAGTGAAAGCTCAATGCTGCAAACACATAAGGATCATGTGCAAACAGTAGCTAAATTCTGCAAAACATATAAGGATCATGTGCAAAGAATACCAGAAAATTGAGAGAAAATAGATTAAAAAGAACAACCAAAACTAGCCAAAGAGGACTTTTAAATGGTTTGGCACAAGGCCTACATCCATAGAAAATCAGCAAGAGAAAACTTGCACTATCATGCAGGATTAGAAAATCCAAGGATCCATTGAACAACCACATATGAGAAAACCCATTAAGATTCACCGAACCATTCTCTCTCTTACAAATTAGCAACTTCCTAAACCACTCAGCAATCAATAGTGCAAATTTGGATACTTCGGTATCCCCCAAGGAACTTCAGTGGAGTTAGGCCAAACTTGTCCAGTGAATAAAAAAATTGCAGTTGAGACAGACACAATTTTGAAATGATACTGAACACGTCCAGAGGATAGAATTAAGGGTAATGATGTTACCAATTACCAACTTAATAATACCTCTGTCTCCTCAATAAAAGTCATAATACAAAATATCTGTCTGTACTTCTTCCAATGACTAGCAGTTCTTAAACATAGATCCTAAGAGCTCCTGAATATGATACTCACAATATGAAATCAAAGTCCCTGGGAAAATTGGCTCGAAATAAATCCCCAAGGGACCTTAGCAATGCTATTAATACCATACCATTCTGACAACTAAACCGGTATGAAAACTCCCTTTGAAACATACCAGCTACAATATCAGACATTATAGGTCTGTATCGGCTGTACTGGGGGGTTTTTTGGCCATTTTGGCGAATACAATAAAAGGAGGAAAAAAATTAATAAGTGTTATAAAACATGTTATTTGGGGTACTGTATTGGACTAATGTATTTGGGCTTATAATATGTATGGATTTTAAGAGTTTGTTTTGGATGCAATGGGAATTGGGTTAATTTGTATTTGTAAGAGGTCTTTAGTGTTTTTTTGTTTGTGTGATTTTTGATAATATGTGAGTTTGGCTTGTGTGTATTGGTTTGAAGTAGATGTAATCCATTACATTCATGGTGGATTTTGGTTATTGTTGCCCAAGTATATGAGTATAGAGTTGGTCAAACCATGTTAAATAATTGCCGTCCTGTGGAGATGTTTTTATTTCTAGTTTGTTTGAATGTGCTTTTGTTAGCTCCAAATTCCAACTTAATGTCACCAGAGTGTATGTGAAGCCAAATATCCCAAGAGCACATTAAAGAGATAAGGGAATTATTGTAAGTTCAAATATCCCAAAAATGAATGTGCAAAATCCTAGTGATCATGAAATGCTAATTACATGACTGAAAACAAGTTAAGACCACATAAGAAACATAGAAAATATAAAATAACAATTGACTTCCTTAGTGAGTGTTCAGATACAACATTTATATCTACATCTGGTAAAATACTCTGTGCTTCTGCAACTCATTAGTATTCCTGAATTAGACAACAGAAAATTACACTAACAAAGGTATGTGACTAATTACATCTTTGCTGATTAACACAAGAAGAATGCAAGAAGCCATAATTAGTTAAGCTAAAGGAGGTACCAATTACAACATAATAAATTTTATTATGAAAAGGCAGTAGATAAAAGTAGATAAAGATTGACCAAGTTGATGGAGGGCTTTAATAAGAAATAAACTTCATGAGGTCAGCCTGACCTTTCCAAAAACTCTCATTGTGTTTGTATTCAGATCTATGATCTATCATACTGCACTTGTGAATTATTTAAGACCATGAAAAGCAGTACACAAGACATTGCATTAACCATTGACATATTTCTACCTGACCTCCAACTTACCAAGTACTCCCTAACTTTTTGCAGACAGCAAGACGATCTACTCAGCAACTTTGCTTCTTCCAAAAAAAAATTTGAATGTAAATTCACTTTTCTTCATATACCACAAAAATCTAGAGGAAACTTAAAATCCGAATTTATAACATAAAATCTGTTACCAATCCGGATTTGAATACACTAGAATAAGTGAATCAATAATGAACAGCATGCCCTAGCATAGACATTGCAAGACTCATGAAGCTTTTCCTGCAAGTAATCTAGCTTTGGACTCTAACACCAGAGACCCAATTTTTAAATAGACAATTTCTTTATGGTTAGGCCCATCTGTTGGACTTGCTACAACCTAAATATTCACAGATATGCTTTTTTCTCTTGGCCTCTGATAGTTCAACCCATATCATTGCGACTTCGTGACAAATTTTCAATTTCAAAAATGCAATTTCCCTAAAGTTGTCTAAAACATTTTCTCTAGCATCCAACAACCCACCCCTCAAACAAAATCAGTCCTGACTCTAGAAATTAGAGTATGATTCTGGGAATATTAGTTTAAGGTAGGTGCAATAGCTTCATCTTACAATACCATTTCTATAATCTATACAAGATTATACAACATTTGAAGCTTATGTCCTGTTTTCCTCCTCCAATCGTCCATTCCTTTAATCTTCAAGTTGGGATTAAGCTTCACTAATATTTTCTTCTACATCTTCATTTTTCCGTAGCTTCCTTGATCTGCTCAACCTTCATACAAGTTTGTTCTAATAAATCAAACTCTTTCAGAATAGCAGATATTACAACATCCAGGACTAGATCATGTTTCCCTCAAGTATTAACCGAGTATTTACAGATGTTATTAATGCTACACTGTACATCCACTTAAAACCAGAATTGTGAAGCAACTCTGATTTAGGATTGAGACATAGAATTTGGAATCATTTTTATTTATTTATTCATGAGTAATGGTATTTTTATTGACAGAATAGATTACTTCATACTCATGATGATGATTACAATGTGAACTAAAAGAACTGCAAAAGAATTATGCACAAAAGTTAAGTGATTAATGTGAAATCTAAAAGGGAGATGCTATTTGTAAGACCCCACAGACAAGACAATCAAACATAGTTCAAATCAGCAATGATTCCAACTGCATCTTTGATATTTCTATATCTTCAAAAGTGAGAATATTCACTCCGTTCACAATAGCCCCATCAAACATAATGGGATAAGTTCCAAATGTCTAATGACTGCTTCCCAAAACCAAATTCCAATTCCTCCACATGAACAAGAGATCAGCTACCATCCTTGGTAACACCCATTGAATCCCACAAGCTATAAATACTAGACTCAATAAAACATATGCAAAATCACAACGGATCAAAAAATGATCTACCACCTCTCCATTACATTGATACATTCACTAACCAACTAAAGAGAGACCTTGCTTGATAAAATGATCACAGGTAAGAATCTTCCCCTGGGCTGCTTTCCAAAGAAAGAATGAGACCCTCTTAGGGCCTTGATACACCAAATGCTCTTCCAAACGTAAAGAATTAGTTTTTGTACCTCGGATAGCCTCATAGTAAGAGCGAATGGTACAGCGACCATGCCCTCTCAATCTCCATCTCATTTTATCACACTCCTCCCTCCTAGAGATATTTGAGTATAGAAGATTTACAAAAGACTTCACTAACTCCAATCCGCAATCATGACAAGCTTTGTGAAATATCAGATTCTAGTTCCGCTCTCCCTATCTAATTGGCTATCCATGACTAAATGAATTGCAGGATTCTTATCAACTGCACATGCGTAGAAACCAGGATACAACTCTTTTAGAGAATGATTCCCACACCATATATCATGCCAAAACCGTACCTGTATGTTGTCCCCCAACTCAAAATACACATTTTGAAAAACAAATTGTCCCATCCTGTACTAATAATCCTCCACAGTCTACACCCATGACGATGAGTCTCTCTAACTGAAATCCAACCACCCCATTCCTCCCCATACTTCATAGCAATCACCCATCTCCATAATTGTGTGGCTAGCCTCATTTTTAAATCTCCATAACCATTTCCTCAATAAGGCTTGATTAAAACTTCCTATCTTTTAAAACTAGGTACAGGTACAACACGGGTACAGGTACATGGGTATGTCATTTCTTGAAAAATTAGGGTACGACACGTTAGGGATACAACAATTAATTAATTAATTACTATTATTTTAGGTTTTAAAATTAAGTAACAACAATAAAATGCTTGAAAACATATCTAAAATTAATTTAAAGCCAATAATAAATAGAAAATAAGTACAATGATACCCATGAAATGTTGTCTATAGTACAACTGAAGAGTTCAAATAAACTAAATACCTAAGTTGCATGGTACCCACACGGGTACTTGGCCATTTTAGCCGTGTCCATGCAACACAGTTTAAAACCCCAAACTACCTATAGCAATGGGAGAGCAGTGTCTCACCCCACCAAAGAGAACTTAAACCCATCATCTGAGGCACCCCACAAAAAGTCTCTGTGATCTTTCCAGCCTATTTGCCACACTAGTATGAATAGTAAATAAAAAGAGATAATAAGTCGGTAAACTCAAAAGCATATTTTTAACAGCATTAGCCAACTCCCCTCTCCCCCCCCCCCCCCCCCCTTCTGACAATTATAGCTTGTTCCAAATAGTCAATCTGTACTCCATCTTCTCCAAAATAGAATTCCACACAGATTGCATGATTCCACACAGATTGCACCCTAAAAGATACCCCCAAAAGGAATTCCAAGCCAAGTCTTGAGTAAACTCCCAATTTTACAATATAGGATGTCCAGATAATTCTGCCTACTGGGCCACTTCACTCTTATCCAAATTAAATTTTACAGCTGTAATAGCTTCAAAGCAAGTCAACACCATTCTTATGTAAAGAAGTTGTTCGGTATTCACATATAATAAAATATTTATCTCAGCAAATAAAGATGGGAGATATGTAGCCCAGCTACTGTAGCATGCCATATCCTAAAAGTGTCAACAAAGCCCCTCACAGTTTTCTTTAGCATCCTACTCAACACCTCCATAATCAGTATAAAGAGTAAAGGGGATAATGAATCACCCAGCCTTAGCCCCTGCAAACTATTGAAGAAGCTACACGGGGAAGCATTGATCAAAACTAAGAATCGAACGGTAGAAAAAAAGCATGGATCCAACCCCTCCACTTCTCCCCAAACCCCATCCTCCCCAATAGATAAAGTACCATATCCCAACTAACATAATCATAAACTTTTTCAATATCCAACTTACAAATCACCCTAACAATACAGCTTTTGATTCTACTATCCAAACATTCGTTAGCAATTAGGACCTAGTCAAGGATTTTCCCAGCACCTACAAAGGCATTCTATGACTTGTAAATAAGTTTACCTAGCACCTCTTTCATCCTGTGAGCCCACACCTTTGCCAACAATTTATACACAAGTCCCACCAAACTAATAGGCCAAAAATCCCAGATATTAGTAGCATTGTTGTTTTTAGGAATTAATGCAATAAAAAAAAATCATTAAGGGGTTTTTCAAATTCACAGTGACTATGAAATTCTGCAAAGAAAGCCCTTCACATCAGCTTCTACCATTCTACAACAATGTTGAAAGAACAACATAGTAAACCCATTCAGGCCTGTAGCTTTCTCATCCTTCAAATCCTAGATTGCCTCTCAAACAACTGTTTATCATTCTCACCTATACTAGCAAGATATAAACTATCAACATATGGTCTTCATTGTCCTGTTTCATGATATAAAGACTTATAGAAATGCACCACCTAATCTCTAACTTTTGATTCCTCATAATATGTACCATCCACTTCAAGACCTCCCACATGGTTGCTTCTTCTGTGAGAGCCAATCTATGGAAAAACCCGGTGTTATGCCCCCTTCCTTCAACCATAAGGTCCTGAATTTTTTACGCCTAGAGACCTCCTCAGTGTGGTTAACCATTCTGTCTTAGATTTCACCTCTTTTGTATGAGCACATTCCTAATGTGTTAAGTCTTAGTTGCCCTCTTTCACATCTAGACTCAACGATTCACACATTAAGCCATGTGTTTCTTTGCCAACAACTTGATCAATCAAAAATCATGAATTCTGATGTGTAGTAAATTCTGAAGTCAGCTGCCTTGGAATTTGTACCCTACTTGCGTCACATAAAAAAGGCATATTATAACTCAACTTTACAGCTGGAGGCTGAACTTGTGCACCAAACATAAAGAAAAACTAAGCCTTCATCTTTTAAGTTCAAAAAGGTTATCCATAATGGTGTTGCTACCATAAGTGTGATCAAGTTGTGAAACCATAAAACCATCAATCCCATTGTGTCACTACAGTAATCAAACCTTTGCGGAGGGTACTTGAAGTCCGTCAGAGGCTCTAGTCTTGAACATGGACGGGTTGTTCGTGAAGGGTTCCATGTACAAAGTGTTTGGACATTCAGTAAGTTCAGCTACTGGTTGTAGTGTCTCTTAACAAGTGTATTGTACTAGATAGTAACTTTCTGACTGGTGACATTTATTGTTTATCAATCAGCATAGTGATACTTGTTTGGACCTTAAACAATCAGCATGTCGTTTATTGTTTATCACTCTATTTACCGATCCGATACTTGTTTTGGTTGTGATGTAAATTGGTAAAATCTAATTGATTAATCCACCGCCTAATCAATTTGGGGTCTAAATCAATTCTTTCTTTTTTTTGATAAGTAACTTAAAAATATATTGAAAAAACACAGCCCCGTACATAGGAAATGTACGAAAGAGGCAAGAACATCAAGAAAACAAAGTACAATGATCAAGCAACCCAGAAACGGAAATACAAGAAAAAGAAGGTAAAACCAAACACCATTCAAGAAGAGTAGAAAACAAAAAAGACTTAAACTCAAGAATGGACCGTTCACGATCCTCAAAGCTTCTCGAATTCCGTTCCCGCTAGAGACACCACATCAAACAGTGCGGCACAATCCTCCAAATAACTAAATTATGATGTCGCCTGAAGTTGCAAGACTAGCAATCCAACAAATCCGCTACCCTTTGCGGCATCACCCAACTAATACCAAACAAGCAGAAAATCATACTCCGCATTTCAAAAGCAAAAGGACAGTGAAGGAGGAGATGATCTACAGATTCCCCACACCCTTTGCACATGAAGCACCACTCAAGAACAACAAAGTGTCTCTTCCGTAGATTATCAATAGTTAAAATCTTGCCTAAAGCCGCAGTCCAAGAGAAAAAGGCAACCCGAGGAGGAACCTTCGATTGCCACACCATTTTCCAAGGAAAGGGAAATACCGTAGATGGGGATAGAAAAAGATAATACCCACTCACCTTGAAGCCTCGGTTGCAAGCAGGCTTCCAACAAAGTTTGTCAGGACCAATAACCCGGACCTTTGTGGAATAAATCAAGACCAAAAACGAATCCAAAGAAAGTGACTCTTGATCGTTCACTAAGCGACGGAACTGAATGTCCCAATAAACTCTCCCATTTGCGAAACACATAACCTCAGAGACCGACGCCTCCCTTGTCCTACTAATATTATATAAGTCTGGGAACTCCTCCTTAAGAGGACGATCCCTACACCACACATCATCCCAAAACTTCACACGAGTACCATCACCCACATCATACCGAAGGCACTCGGAAAAAATCAACCAGCCACTTCTAATGCACTTCCACAAACACACACCATAAGCCCCCGACACAGATTTTGTGCGCCAACCACCCCACTCATTCCCATACTTCGCCCCAATGACCCTTCTCCAAAGGGCATCATTCTCCCAACCATAACGCCACAACCATTTGGCTAACAAGGCAGAATTAAACCTTCTCAAGCACCGGATGCCTAACCCTCCATTCTTCACTGGCCTACAAACCTTAGTCCAATTAACTAAATGAATTTTACGATCATCCCCAATACCAACCCAAAGAAAATCTCTTTGTAATTTCTCCATCCTCTTAGCCACCTTAACAGGAATAAGGAGAAGAGAAAGGAAATACGTAGGTAAGCTAGAGAGCGTACTCTTGATAAGGGTAACTTTACCCCCCTTGGATAAATACAACCTCTTCCAACTAGCTAACCTACGCTCCATCTTTTCCAAGATAGGATTCCAAATAGTCTTATCTTTATAAGAAGCACCCAACGGGAGACCTAAATATTTCAACGGAAGAGCAGACTCCCTATAGCCCAAAATCTCCACTAACTCATGAAGATTAGACACATCCCCAACTGGAACCAATTCAAACTTACGTAAATTGATTTTCAGCCCTGACATCTCCTCGAATCTAGAGAGAATTCCGCGAAGAGCTGTAATATGAGTGTTGTCTGCGTCACAAAAAATAAGAGTATCATCCGCGAACAATAAATGAGACACCAACAACAAGGAACCAGCTTTATTCCCAACTGAGAAACCCGAAAACTGACCAGCAGCAGTAGCCGCAACCAACATTCGGCTCAAGGCCTTCATGACAATATCAAAGAGAAATGGGGATAAAGGATCACCTTGCCGAAGACCTCTAGAACTCCCAAAAAAGTCAAAAGGACATCCATTGATCAAAACGGAGAATTTGACAGTTGAAATACAACACCTGATCCACCTTCTCCACTTTTCAGAAAACCCACACTGCTGTAACAGAAACATGAGAAACTCCCAATTCACATGATCGTATGCTTTTTCAATGTCTAGCTTGCACAACACCCCCGGAATCCCCGCCTTCAAACGACTGTCTAGACACTCAGAAGCAATACTCCACCAATCTTGGTATAGTGAGTTGATGTTGAATTTTGACTATTTGGAACCTTATTAAGAGGCCCCAAGTTTCATACACACAATGACACAAACCAGTAGGTACTGATCATCAAGTCTTCAAATTCATAAATTATAAAAGTTAAGTTATTGTTGCTGCACACACTGCTACTTTAACGGTTCGCTTCTTGGATTGCAGATCAAGTACCAAGTGATGGACAAAGTTTGGTGGTCCTCCTAAGTGGCCCAATGTGGGTTGCTCAACTATATACAATCAATTTTAGCACTACAAAGAACTCCTACCCCAATAAATAATTTTTTTTCCTTTTTTTCAAGTTGGGTCACTTTCTCATTCAACAAAAACTTAAGGTTTTGGTACACGGTCACAGAGTCACAGCCAACACATGCACACAATTACTTTCTACAATCAAAAAGCTTTCAAAAGCATCAAAATCATAACCATTCTGTACAACTGACCGTTGTGTTAAGTTCATAAATTATAAAGACATATATTTAGGATCACCAACAACAAGTTTTGCTTCTCAATGATTTCTTATCAAAACTAAACAGCAAAGAGAAACTAAACACAAAATGTGAAGAAGCTGAGGACATTACCAGTCGAGTCTGGCGAGATTGTAGACTATAGACCCTTTTCGCATTGAAGCAGATCCAATTCCATTGTTCTTCCTGTTGTTGTTGTTTGCTCATCACAATTCAGAAAGCTCATTTGGAACGATGAAAACAAAACAAGTGGGTGGATTTGGACTGGAACGGTACGGTATCGGTGACTCATTGTTTTCCCGTTGGAGCAAACAGCCGAAGGTGATCAAATTACTTTTACCCCCATTTAATTAGGAAAAAAAAAAAAAACAAATTTCTTAAATAAGGTTTTATTTTGAAAATTTTGTAATTGGATTTTTTTTTTTTTTTGAAACTTGGCCTGTTTGGTAATGTTGTTTTAGTAACATTATTTATATTTTTTAGAAATACGTGTAAGTGAAAAAATGTGTAGAAATATGTATAATGTTGTTTAAAAACTGAAAATATGTGTTTAAACACATGTACCAAACAGGTGTTTAAAATATCGGTTGGAAATTGGAAACATTATTTTTTTTTAATTTTTTTAAGTAACTAAAAATAGGAAGTATTGTTTCTCAAAAAAAAAAAAAAAAAGGAAGTATTAATAAAATTACAAAACCCTTAATATTTCGAAATTAAGGTGGTTTGACAATTATAACGTGATCATCTATCTATCTATCTATATATATATATATATATATAGATAGAGGTAAAGTTTAGAGAAAGTCTAATTAGAATTTTAAATTAGAGTTTAATTTTATGCCATGTGTTCTAAATTATTTATTTTAGAGAGGTTTTTATTTCCTAATTTTAGAATTAAATGTGAGATCACATCATAAATATTCATTCAAGTGAGTTATTGAGTACAAAAATCAAATAGTCTAGAATAAATGAATAGTTAAAAAAAAAATCAAATAACAAAAATTAAGAAGCAAAAAAAAAAAAAGGACAATTTACATTTTATAACTAATAATATTCTTATAAGATTTTTTAAAGAGTTAACAAAATATAAGAATGACTATCAATAGCATTTAAATTATACATATATAGGAATTATACTATGCAGCTTATTGTATATTTTTAAGTGTATCTATACATATGCATGAGATTACAAGCTAGTTTAATATAATCCACACCAATAAATTCATTACAATGACGTATTTTTTTTAAATGAAAAATACTAAAATTATAGCCTATTTGTAATGTCTATCATATAAATGTCAAATTTTTACTAGGTTAAAATTTGGATTATGAAATCTAGATGATATTTATTGATAAATAATGTTTTAAATATATTTAAGAAATCAAATTGATGATTTATTTTGGATTGCCATTGTGAATGTCAACAAGGGGTTTTTTTTTTTTTTTATTGTGAGAAATTACTTAGTACTTGATAATAAGATTTTTATTTTTATTTTTTTATGCTTTGATAATAAGATGTTGGATACCAATTATTGCATATAAAATTAATGGTAAAAGGGTATTTTTGTTGTGTAATAAAAAAAAAGGATTTCTAATAAAGGATAGAAAAGCAAAAAAGAAAGACAAAATAAGTGAGATATAGTTAGTTTAATTGAAAAATCTCTTGTAGACTAATGAGAAATACTATGTTCACAACATTTTCACTAATGATACCGAAAATCGTTAGTAAGCTATACGATACTCACATGCTCGAAACAAGGCTTGTAAAACAACAACAAAGAAAACCCTAGGAGAGTACCGGTGTGGTACCGGCCAAAAACCCTCCGAAGGTTAAGTTAGAGAATTTTTTCAACACTCTAGAGTGCTAGATCTGGGGTAAATTATACGTACCTTGTTTTCTGGGAGCCTTTAGGTTTTATAGTGATGCAGAACCGACCTTCCTTTCTTGCGTGAGAAGTCTTTTCCTTTGTTGAGGGTCATTTCTGTAAAAGCAGGCCTAACCTAGCAAGGCAGGCAATAAGAGTGGCAGGCATAGAAACAAGACTATTAAGCCCAGGCGGCAGGAGTAATAGAACACACGCCCATAACATGAATAAATGGGTCTTGAGGAAGCAAATGGGCCCAAAGGGCCCGGAAAGAGAGAAATGGCACTTATGGGCAGTATGTGGTATGGAAAAGTGAGAATGGGCCGCGGCAGGCCCAAAGCAACGTAAACAAAGAAAGTAGGGGTTGATGGCAAGCCCATAAAGCCCGAGGATGAGAATGAGGAGATTGGGCCGGAGAAGCCCAATCAAGTTAGCAAAAGCCCATGGGAATGCAAAGTTAGTAAATGGGCCGAGGAAGCCCAAAGGAAGTAAATGGGCCTGCGGCCCAAGGGAAAAAGAAAAGGGACAATGGAGCCCATAAGTGAGAACACCAATGGCTTTGTTAAGTCACTGGGGGAAGGAATGAAACGGCAGGCTTAAAAAGAGGCCTAGCAGGAACATATCGTCATGGCAAGAAATGCCAAGTAATGAAACAAGACATGAATATAAACAAGAAATGGGCCAAGAGAAATGTGAAACCCAGTATTAAGAGAAGCCTAATCCCAAAGGGAAGCAATGAAGTGTACAAAACGGCCCACATGAAAGAATAAAGAAGTATGGCAAACGATGCAAACAAAGTTTCAGATCACAACAAACACATGAGCCGCAGGCAGATTTTAAACGTACATAAAAGGAAAGCACGCGCAAGGCCCAGACGCCACCAGCCTGTACCCAGCCAATATAGGACGTGATGGGGCCATGGGTCAGTGGTAAGAGGTAAAGGGGGGTGTGGTTTGGTAGTGGGGAGAGGGGAAAAGATCTGTTTTACGTTCCCTACCCAAGCCCTTTTGGGAGGTACGTCCTGCTGGGATGACAAACCGCCCAAAAGAGGCAAAGTTAGGGGGAACGTTGGGTGCATGCCATAAGGAGAGAGAGAGAGAGCATTTACGCCGCGGCAGAAGAAAGTGCCACGGCGGACTAAGAAACAACACAAACCTGTCTTCGTCTAGCGAGGGTAAGTAGTACACAGACGGTGGTCGGCAAGTACGCCCAGACCAGACAAAGGCCGTTGGAGGGTAAAGTGGTAAAAATCAATCACAGCAGGCCCTATAAAAGGAGCCTTGCCATGCCCTGTATAAAGGACCGAAAAACAGAGGAAGGAAAAAATAGAAAAAAAAAAAAAAAACTAAAAGAAAAAGAAAGGAAAGAAGAAAAAGATAAGAAAAACAAAGAGTGAAGATAAGGGGCATGCACTAATAGATCATTTCTCTTCTCTCCCCCTTAAAATCCCACTCCCTAAGGAGCAATTAAGTAAAAGGAATTCCTTCAAGCATTTATCACTTAAGTCCGATTCCCTCAAAGTTATTAATCCCCACGGCAGGATATTCTCCTGGGAGATTAGTTTCATTGAGAGGAAGCGTTCTTCCTCCTTGATCCTTTGTCATTGCAGACTTAAAACTTTACTTGACGTTTCTTTTTTTATTAAACTCCATCATCGTTCAATTAGTTATTCTTTTCTATAAAAACCGTCATTATTATTACCATTGTTATTACTGTAATTGCCATAGGAATATTGTGTTATTAAGAAAATACCGTTGTACTCTGTTTTTCTTTATTGTTATTATATATGTCTGCCGTAACCTTATTTGTAATAACTCTACTTGCTGTGAGAACGTTCCTGGCAGACAAGGCTTAGTTTGTGTACAAGCCGGCCTAAAGTGAGTTGCAGTTGGGCCGGTCTCAACTCTCCTACTCAGAAAGATACTCGGGCCCATTACCCTAGGAGGCAGCCTAGCCCAACCTAAAACACAAAAAAAGGCCCCTACATCCTTATGGAGAAGATCATCATTAATGGGCGCATATTACGAGATCCTTCCCATGTTAGGATTCTAATCATATTGGGACTCTATCAACTAGGGCTAATCGTAAGACGCAAGTTGTTTCCATTTAAGATTACTTGGAGGTCACTCAAATCATGTAGAGGCCACGTGGCCATGGAGATCCATCCCCCTTGCACCCGCGAACCGAGGATCCGTGCACCTTTAGAATTCGTCTACTATCAGTCCATTGATCTAATATCGTTAGGTTCATTTGGATGGATCTGTCATCCTAATTTTACCCTCTTCAGTTGCCCACTCACTTCATGGATCCGTCACCTCATTTGGACGGATTCGTGGAGTGACGGTTTTAGATTCGTCTTCCGAGAAGCGTGCATAGAGTGACAGGCTGGCCTAGGGTCATTTAATGCTGGTAGGGGCACATGTCGCTTTCTTTTAGTGGTTGTTCTCCTGAAACGAAGCGTCCTTTCGTCTTCCGTGCCATTTCCTCTATATAAACCTGCCTCTTTAACCCTCATTTTTTACTTTCCATAGAAATCTTGCGATCAGAGTGCTACCGTCATCATTGACAAACAAGCATACCGTTCACCTTAGTGCACCTGTCATCAACACCTTTTTGCTGCTTATTTCCAACCGGTAAGTACTCTTCTCCTTCTATTAAATTTCAGTCATCTTTTAGACTTTGCACTCCCGTCATCTATTAGATCCGTCAGTGTCTTAGGGTTTACCGTCACGTGTAGATGACAGATGTCTAGTGCGTCCAGTAAATAATCGTATGTCCGCGATGGGGCAGGCTACGATGAAGTATTCCCGTCATGTTAGAAAGACCCAGACACATCAAGTGAAGAGAGGAATCTGTCGGCCACTTCTCCCTCAATGGATGAGGGTATGGAGATGGATGGGTCAGAGGGTGGCTCTAATGATGGTATAGAAGGCACTGAACCCCCGATTCAATCCATCATAGGTCCTGATGGATTTAGGGAGTTCATAATGCTCTCCATATGAATGGTCAACGATAGGGATGGCAATTTCTACCCGGCCTGGCCCGACCCTAATGGGTCGGGTTTTACCTGGCTCGATAAGAAATAGGGTCGGGTTTGGGTCTTTTAAAAAAAACCCGAACCGAGTCCAGATTTCTGTAAAAACCCGGCCCGAACCCGACCCGACCCGACCCGGTTATATGTATATATATAATTACTAAAATATCCTCCTATATATATATATATATATATATATATATATATATATATATATTTGTTATAAACCCTAAAATCTCTATTCTCTCATTTCATTTCTCACACAGCCGCCTCTCTCATCTCTGTTCTCTCACTCACACAATCTCACTCACTCTCAATCTCACCTTCAGCCAGCTACCCAACCTCTCACCGCCGGCGCAGCCACAGCCACACGGCCACAGCCTCACCGCTCGCCTCACTGCCTCACCGCCGCCCCTCTTAATCGCTCCCATTCTCCCTCCTCGGCCTAATATGTTCTTCTCTCTTTTTTTTTTTGCCATTCTTGTTTGGGTTCGTTAGGATTTGGGACCTTTGGGATCGTCAGGGTTTGGGTTTTTTTTTTTTTTTTTTTTTTTTTTAAGAATCTGGTTTGTGTTTGTGATTTTGAAAAGGGAAAGTATAAATCTAAAATTTTTGTGTTAGTGTTAGGATTTGTGTTTGTGTTTGTGTTTGTGATTTTGAAAGGGAAAATAAAAAATCTGAAATTTTTGTGTTTGTGTTTGGGGTTTTGGTGGCAACTCTGGTCCGATTGAAGAACCTGATCTTAGGGTTTTTGTTTTTGGGTTTCTAATCTAGGTTGATGAACAAGATTTTGGGTTTTTGTTTTTGGGTTTCTAATCTAGATTGATGAAGATGATCTTGGCCTCTTGGGGTTTATTTTTTGGGTTTCTGATCTAGGTCCGTTTGTGGAGGTTCAGGGCTTCAGTCAATTTTTTTTTTTTTTTATTAGGCCACGGATTGGGCTCTGAAGTGGCATGGCCTGGGCGGGGCCCGTGGGGCCCGGCGGGGAGGGTCTGGGCCCTGCATAAAAAACCTGTTTAATAAACGGGCCGGGTCCGAGTTTTGAGGGCAGACCCGCGGGTCAAGTTCGGGTATAAAAAAACCCGGCCCGAACCCGACTCGTTGCCATTCCTAGTCAACGATTTTGTTTCTACAATCAAAGAGCCTCACTTCAAGACACTTAGGGAAAAATACTAGATACCTATTGATGTGCATGAAATATATACAATAAAGTACTCACATATCTACATATTTAGCCTTACTTTTATGTTATTTTGTGACTGATTATATAATATATTTGTGTTGCAGATAACAAGGGCTTTACATGCAAAGTGGGGCTAGGCCAATTGAATCAAGCCAACTTACATCCAGCTAGGAATGAATTCAAGAGAAGACCAATCCAATTAAATTTAAGTCCAATTGGAGTAAGGAATCAAAGGAAATTTGCACCAAATCCAAGTCCAATTCGGATTAGGATTCTAGCCTGCACATCAATTAGTATTTTTGGTATAACTTTCGGCTCAGATGTCCAATCGAGATGATTCAAGTTGGGCTGGAAATTTAACTTAAAGGACTACAACTTTGTAGTTTACCAAAAGTCCTAATTCTTATGTTAAATGGGCCGAAATCGTCGGTTAAGTGAAGCCTAAAAATCTGGGATTTTTTCCAAACGGGAATTCAACTTGTAATAGGATTCCTTGACCTATTTAAAGGCTTTTTAGGGCAAAATTTAGGGAGGCTAGTGCTAGGGCTGAGATGTAAAACAGAAAATTGGAGCAAGAGGCAGTGCCGCATATTGCTTCTCTGTAGCTTTTCTCCATGATAGCACTGTGACTATTTCTTTCTCTATTTTATTTGTCTAGTTTAATGTTTAGTATTTTATTTTTGTGTTTTCTTTCAATTACTATGAGTAGCTAAAGTTATAATTAGGGTTGAAGATGAAACCTTGTTAAGGATTATTAGTAATATTTATGTGATTTGATTTTTCCCACAATAATTGTTCTTTAATGATTTAAATTGTTCTTGCTTCATATCAATTGACTAAGATGGGATTCTAGATATGAGTTCAATCATGTTTTTCTCATGATTTAGGATTTGTCTTAATTAATTGAATGCTTGGTTTATTAATTCTTGATTATAAAATTGGATATCGCTTGTGATTTGTTTGTCAATGGATACAGTTTATGATTTGATTTTTAGAATTGGATATATCTTGTGATTTGTTTGGCTACGGATACAATTGATGATTTGGTTTTATACTTAAGAAGCGAAGAAGAACATGCTTTTGATTTTTAAAATAAGGATTTTAATGAGAATATTTTCCATGATAGCAAGATTGATTTCTAGATTATCATGTAGTGGTTGGGAAAAATTAATGATCATAAATATATGCTAATATGAATTAATAAGGTGGATTCCAAAACCTTAATTCCTTTCCCTTAATTGTTTACATCTTTTTATTGCTTTATATCTTTTGCTTAGTTTAACTATTTGTTTAATTTTATTATTTGCTTAGTTTATTTAATCTCAGAAAAACCAATTTTTATTAAACTAGATTAGGGGTTAAGATTTTATTGAATTTTCCTACGTTCATTCAAGTCTCTGTGGGTTCGACCTCGTTCTTGTCAAACTATATTTCGGTACGATTCGTACACTTGCGAGTATTTTAAAATTTCACAACAAGTTTTTGGCGCCGTTACCGGGGACTTGGTTAAGAAAATTAATTAGGTCTTAATTGAATTTTTCCTTCTACTAGTTGTAGTTAAAATTTATTTTTTTTAAATGGAAAAAAAAAAAAACAAAAAAAAAAATTATTTCTTTGTGCTTGGTGTATGAGAACTTGGATATGTGATAAAGAAAATCGTCTTGTTAGTTTTGATTATTCATCCACAATGGGAGAAACAGGAGATGATTCAAAAACTCTTAGGGAGTTGTTCTCACCCATAACCACCAACCCTCCATCTTGCATAGTATTGCCTGCAACCACTGCTACACATTTTGAGTTGAAGCCACAGATAATCCATCTTCTTCCTACTTTTCATGGATTGGATAGAGAAGATCCTTATATGCATGTAAAAGATTTTCTTGAGATTTGTGCTACTTGTAAGTTCCAGAATTTCACTGATGACTCAGTTCGGTTGCGTTTATTCCCTTTTTCCTTGAAGGATAAGGCAAAAGTATGGCTTAATTCTTTGGCACCTAGATCTATCACTTCATGGGAACTATTGGTCACAAAATTCCTCTCTAAATTTTTCCCAATGGCCAAGACCAATGCTTTGAGGAGAGAAATTGCAGATTTTTATCAGGACGAACAAGAGAAATTTTATGAGAGTTGGGAGAGATTTAAGGACTTGATTTTAAAGTGTCCTCATCATGGTTTTGAAACATGGAGACTAGTACAATATTTTTATAATGGTTTGACTCAGACAAATCGTAACATGATTGAGTCCATGAATGGTGGTGGATTTTTGAGTCTTGTAGATGATGAGGCATACAAATTTCTTGAGAATTTTTCTGAAAGTTCACAAAAATGGGATTTTTCCAACCGTAAAGAGAGATCTGCCCCTGCAATTAAGAAAGGAGGATTGTATGAAGTCAGTGAAGATTTAGACATAAAAGCTAGGTTGGACAATCTCACTCGTAAGGTTGAGGCTTTAGCTTTAGGTAGAGGGATGAATTCTGTTAATCAAGTTCAAAGTGAAACATGCTCTATTTGTGCAAGTCCTATGCATACAACACAAATGTGTCCTTCCGCAGTTGGGTATCCTGATTTTTATACTAAGCAAGCAAATGCATTGAATAATTATGGAAAACCATTTGCTAGTCCATTTTCAGAGACATACAATCCAAATTGGAGGAACCATCCTAATTTCTCATGGAAGCAAAATCAGCCTCCCACAAATGTAGGTGGACAACAAGTGCATCAACAAAGTCAATTTCATCCACCTACTCAAGCATATCCTCCCATTCCTTAATCAACACCTCAGTTTGTAGCACCACCAAGACAACAACCATCTTTGGAAGAGTCTCTCAAAACTTTCATGCAATTAACTAGCCAAGCCATTCAAGAGATGAAATGTTCCACCCATTTGAATACTCAAGCTATTTCAAAGTTGGAAAATCAAGTTGGCCAGTTAGCAACCCAAGTTGGAGAGGGGGAAAAAGGAAAGTTTCCTAGTCAACCTATACCTAACCAAAAAGGGCAGTATGCAATTAATGGTTCTTCTAGTTCTACTCATGGACAAAAACATGTTCAGTCTATTACTACCCTTAGGTCTGGTAAGCAAGTTGATAATCAAGTGAAGATGCTAGAAGTGGAGGATGATGAAAATATTGTGTTAAAGGAAAAAGGAACTCATAGTTCACATCATGATCATGGAGAAAAGAAGGACAACCCACCCGCCACTCCAATTCAAGATCTTAGTTCTCCCCTTGATAAGAGGTTTGTTCCTAAAGCTCCATTTCCTCAAAGGTTAATCAGTCCTCAGAAAAGTGGACAATTTGGATATATTTTAGAGGTTTTTAAGCAAGTGCAAATAAATATTCCATTTCTTGATGCAATTCAGCAAGTTCCTGCTTATGCCAAGTTTCTAAAAGATCTTGTGACAATGAAGAGAAAGAAAAATGTTCCTCAAAAGGAATTTTTGACAGAGCAAGTCAGTTCAATCATTCAGAATAAATATCCAGTGAAATATAAGGACCCAGGATCCCCTACAATTTCATGCAAGATTGGAGATCGTCTCATTGAGCGAGCTTTGCTAGATTTGGGGGCAAGTGTGAACCTAATGCCATATTCAGTTTATTTGTAGCTAGGTTTGGGGGAGTTGAAACCCACAACCATGACACTTCAATTAGCTGATAGGTCTGTGAAGATCCCTAGAGGTATTGTTGAGGATGTGCTGATTAAGGTGGATACATTCTATTTTCCTGTTGATTTTGTTGTGTTAGACATTGAGCCTGCTCTAAATGCCAGTACACAAATCCATGTCATTTTGGGTCGCCCTTTCTTAGCCACATCCAATGCTTTGATCAATTGTCAGAGTGGTGTGATGAAGATTTCTTTTGGGAATATGACTGTTGAGCTTAATATCTTTGACATAAGTAAGCAAGTACGAGACAATGAGGATATATGTGAGGTTAACATGATTAGAAGCCTAGTACATGATACTTTCCTACAATCAAGTTATGAGGATCCCCTAAAGGCTTGCTTAATCGGTGTTGATTGCAATTTGGATACTGAAAAGGCAATTGAGGAGGTCAATGCATTGTTGGATTCTGTTCCTTTCTTAAGTATTGATAGCTGGCAACCAAAAGTGGTCCATTTTCCACTCTCTTCATCCCCATTCCCATCTATTGTAGAACCACCAAAGTTGGATGACTTTTGGGAACACCAATTAATAAATATACTTCAGGTGCATAAGGAAGTTATAGGTTGGAAAATTGCTAATATTAAGGGTATTAATGCTTCTGTGGTTATGCAAAGAATTCACTTGGAAGACACTGCAAAAGCTTCTCAACATGTTTTTGACCTAGGTAAGTTACAATATCATTGGACTAGTCCATTCATAATATACATTATTTTTCTCCATGGTGTTGTTGAGGTTTGGATGGTCCTATTTATCAGGATTGATCTCCAATTGTGTTAAATCTTTTTGCAAAAAAAAAAAAAAAAAAAAAAAATTCTTGTTTATTTTCTGCTTTTAGATTAATATTTGTGTTTATTTTCTTGTTTAGTTTTATTTTCTTTTGTTCTAGCTGATATGTGACAGAAATTAAAATTTATAACAATCAGCTTGATCAAGGTACGTCTCTTCCTTCTCCTTACCTTACTTGTTTCGCCTTGGTTCTCATGTTGCATATTAATATTTTGCTCACTTTTCATTCAAGACATCTATTTGAGAGGATCATTTTTAACATTGAGGACAATGTTTGGTTTAGGTTTGGAGGGGATGTACATAGATTTCTGTCTTTCTTTTTTGTTTTGTTTAGTTGCTTCAAAAAAAAAAATTAAAAAAAAAAATTTTCTTTTGCCTAGCTTGAGGTTTATATTTTGAGTTCGTTATACTACTCTTGTTTAAAGAATTTCATTGCTTTCATGCTCAATTCATTGCACATGCATGTAGCCACAAAGACACAACTTGTTGTTGAAGGAAAAAAAAATTAGAAAATCTTGATGATAACATTGTGAAGACTGTAACCCTTGTGAGTTTTGAGCCAATCATTATTTTTTTTTTTTTTAGGGTTATTTATTGTTTCTAATCTTAAAGTTCATTTGGAAGTGCATAACATATTTCCCTTGTAGTAGTCTCATTATTCTTTCTTTTGGCCAAGAAAAAAAAAATCAGATTTTATGCTAGTCACCCCATTGAGCATTTTAATTAGCCTTTCTTTCTTAAATCCCTTATCCATAATGTTTCAAGATGGAATTTGATCAGTTTGTTTCAATATGATGGTTTGCGTAAGAATTCAAAGAAGAAAGAAAAAAAAAATAGAGAATTCAAAGAAAAAAAAAAGAAAAAAAAAATTCAAAGAAGAAAAAAAGAAAAGAAAAGGAAAAGTGTTAAAAAGAAGAAACTAAAAAGGGTTCTCATCAAATTTTGAGAAGTGAAATGGAAGGAAGGAGTACTGCTCTGAAGAAGAAGAGGTGAAAAAAAAAAATAGTTGAATAGAAATTCCAAAAAGAGTTGACATTCCGATTAATCTTGAAAACACTTCTTATATTTACCTTTACCCATTTTTATTTCATTCCCTTTGCTTTTACCCTACATTACATCCTAATAAAGTCCTTATTTGATATTGAAGATTGTGTAGTTCAGATATTGATATGACTAAATAAAAAGTGTGGTATAAATTCTTTTTTGCATCATTTCATGAGACTGCTTGTTCTTTCTTGATTAAGCGTTTTTCATGTGATTTATATGTGAGATATTTGATTTTGCTTACATTATTCTACTCACATATATTGTTGAGAGTGTTGCACCCCATTTCAGAGTGATTTCATTTGTTGAGTGATAACACCAGAAATATTTGAGTTGAAGCATACTTTCAAATAGAGATTCGAGTCAAGTTTATTCTAAAACTAAGAGTATGTTTGGGTTGGCTACCACTATTCACTCACATTGAGTTTTGCTGGCATGAGAAATTTCTTTAGCATTTGTAGTGTTTTTGAACTTGAACTAATCCTCTTTGCAAAAGGCAATTGAAAGAAAAAGAATGATCTTTTTTGTTTTGTTTATTTTAGTATTCATTCTCAAAATTTTGTGGGTATATTCCCTGCAAACCCTCACGAGACTACAACTCGTTCACTAGTGTAAGCTAGGGGTTTAAAGGCTTGTTGCATACGCTAAATGCAATCGAAAATTCCAGCGAAAGTGGATTAGTTAGGATTTCCTTTTTCTTTGTTTGGTTTTATTCTTTATCTGTTTTGCTCGAGGACTAGCAAAATGTAGGTTTGGGGGTATTTGATGTGCATGAAATATATACAATAAAGTACTCACATATCTACATATTTAGCCTTACTTTTATGTTATTTTGTGACTGATTATATAATATCTTTGTGTTGCAGATAACAAGGGCTTTACATGCAAAGTGGGACTAGACCAATTGAATCAAGCCAACTTACATCCAGCTAGGAATGAATTCAAGAGCAGACCAATCCAATTAAATTTAAGTCCAATTGGAGCAAGGAATCAAAGGAAATTTGCACCAAATCCAAGTTCAATTCGGCTTAGGATTCTAGCCTGCACATTAGTTAATATTTTCGGCATAACTTTCGGCTCAAATGTCCAATCGAGATGATTCAAGTTGGGATGGAAATTTAACTTAAAGGGCTACAACTTTGTAGTTTACCAAAAGTCCTAATTCTGATGTTAAATGGGCCGAAATCGTCGGTTAAGTGAAGCCTAAAAATCTGGAATTTTCTCCAAATGGGAATTCAACATGTAATAGGATTCCTTGACCTATTTAAAGGCTTTTTAGGGCAAAATTTAGGGAGGCTAGTGCTAGGGCTGAGATGCAAAACAGAAAATTGGAGCAAGAGGCAGTGCCGCATGTGGCTTCTCTGTAGCTTTTCTCCATGATAGCACTGTGGTTATTTCTTTCTCTATTTTATTTGTCTAGTTTAATGTTTAGTATTTTATTTTTGTGTTTTCTTTCAATTACTATGAGTAGCTAAATTTATAATTAGGGTTGAGGATGAAACCTTATTAAGGATTATTAGTAATATTTATGTAATTTGATTTTTCCCACAATAATTGTTCTTTAATGATTTAAATTGTTCTTCCTTCATATCAATTGACTAAGATGGGATTCTAGATATGAGTTCAATCATGTTTTTCTCATGATTTAGGATTTGTCTTAATTAATTGAATGCTTGGTTTATTAATTCTTGATTATAAAATTAGATATCGCTTGTGATTTGTTTGTCAATGGATACAATTTATGATTTGATTTTTAGAATTTGATATATCTTGTGATTTGTTTGGCTACGGATACAATTGATGATTTGGTTTTATACTTAAAAAGTGAAGAAAAACATGCTTTTGATTTTTAAAATAAGGATTTTAATGAGAATATTTTTCGTGATAGCAAGATTGATTTTTAGATTATCATGTAGTGGTTGGGAAAAATTAATGATCATAAATATATGCTGATATGAATTAATAAGGCGGATTCCAAAATATTAATTATTTTCCCTTAATTGTTTACATTTTTTTATTGCTTTATATCTTTTGCTTAGTTTAACTATTTGTTTAATTTTATTATTTGCTTAATTTTATTATTTGCTTAGTTTATTTAATCTCAGAAAAACCAATTTTTATTAAACTAGATTATGATTAATTTGGTTAAGATTTGATTTAATTTTCCTACATTCATTCAAGTCCCTATGGGTTCGACCTTGTTCTTGTCAAACTATACTTCGGTACGGTTCATACACTAGCGAGAATTTTAAAATTTCACAACACCTATCAACATACCCATCCATCTACCCTACAAATCAAAGAAATGTTACTATGAAGGTGTCGAGGGCGTCGGGGTCTATAAGCAGATGCTAAAGGCAGGGCTCAGATTCCCCCTATGTTCTCTTCACTGTCAACTCCTTAAGTACCTAGGTGTGGCCGTCACCCAGATCTCCCCAAACACCTGAAGAGTCTTCCTTGGCGTGGAGGTCTTGTATAGGGCCATGTCTAATGGAGCACGGAGGTTAACGGTAGAAGAATTCTTCAATTGTTATCGTCCTACTAAGATTGCTCAATCAAAGGGCATGTACAGTTTTGTGCCTAGGAGCCCCTTGTTAAGGCTCGTGTGTGAAACCCCCGACTCTAACAGAAACTGGAAGAGTCGATATTTCTTCTTGGAAGGTGACTAGTGGATGTGTTGTCCTGGCGATCATGAATATATGCCTGTCGACACAATATGGGGCATAATGCCCCCGTCCGGTATGCATCCGTCTATATTCAAGCTTTTAATCGTTAGTTAGATGTTACTCTAATCGTCTCGTTTCCTCTTTACAGTTCAGGACTGTCCACAAGTCTCATTGGAGCAGTGGAGTTTTTTGGAGAGAACTTTTAGCAAAACCAAGCTAGAGGAGAGGACGTGGGCTAAATTGGTCACCCTAAACACCCTCCACTGGTATTGTGATGGACCAGAGCCCACAACAGCCACCCGTCGCTACGATCTTCAAATTTGTCAGCGTAAGTCTGTCACCTAGTTCATATACTTTTTGTTTTGTCTTAATATTATCAAAATCTTGACATCCATCCTTTTTGTACAGAAATGGATGCCACCAGGAGAAGGGCCTACATTAAGCAACAGGCTGCTTTAAAGAAACAACAAGAGGGTCAGCCCTCTAAAGGGACGGGTTCCAATCCGTCCACCAAGAGGAAACAACCAGAGAAGACTGGCCGTCTTCCTAAGAAGCCCAAGATTGTCCCCAAGACCGTTATGGGATTGAAGGATGATACCAAGAAAATGGTCACTCCCTTTGGCCAAGGAAAGGGCAGGGGTCTTATAAACGGCCCCTCCATCACTGAAAAACCACTCGTCCTCTTTCGTGAGGATTCAAAGTACGTGTTGGAGCAGCTCTCGTCCATCATCACGCTTGACGACTATGAGGACTTGAGCAACCACGCTACTGAAGCCATGGGGGAGACGGGGCTATTTAACATTGCTCAGGTAACTATGTCCGTCCTCCCTTTTTTTCTTTTTTCTTTCTTCTTTTTTCTTCCCTTTCATTTACCTTGTTACTAATCCTTCTGCCTACAGGCCATGTTAATGATAAAGGGGCTGATGGGGCGCTGCCTAAACCACGAGACGGCGTTGGACCATATAAGGGCGAAGGCAAGGTCGATAGAGGATGAGTTGAACGAGTTGAGGGCCTAGAAGACGGTCTAGGAGAAGAAACTTGCTCTATCAAAGGAAGCTAAGGTCGAGTTGGAGAAGCAAACAGAGCTGTTGAAGCAGGTCTTAGAGGACAAGGAAAAAGAAATTAGTGACACTAAGAACCAGCTCCGTTAGGCGAAAGAGGAGGCGATACGTGAGTATCGTGACTCCAACACCCTTCTAGCAAAGCTCGGAAGCTCCTTTGCTTAAGGCTTCGGCGACGCCCTCCGTCAAGTCAAGACTTCTTATCCTGACCTGGACGTATCTAATGTTACTATTCATACCAAGGCCCAAACCTTCGTTCAACCCATCCACTCCGAGAGTACAGACGAACTCTTTACTGATGATGCCCTTGACGATGACCCTCATGGTGATGGAGATACTGTAGTTCAAAGTCAAATGAAAACCGTTGTGGACAACACCCATCATCTTGATGTCCAGCTTATGGAAGAGAAAGATGAAAACATCCAGCATTAGTTTTTTTTTTTTTTTTTTTTTTTTTAATGTAAAGATTTTGGAGAATAGTTAATATCTATTTCAATTGTTGCCTTATGTATCTAAACTTCTCCCTTTATGGGCTTTCAACAATATTTCATTACTTATTTTGTATTGTCCGTCTACTTTTATGCTTATGGATGAATCTGTTTAATTTATGGCTATGTATGAATATAACTGTCTTTAGGATGAATCTATCCTCTTATGGACGTGTAATGTTATTTAATGTGATGTCAGACCCGTCTACTATATGGACCTTATAATTATCATTCACTAGGATGAACCCGTCCACTTATGGACTTGTAATGTTAGTTCAATGTTATGTTGAAACCGTCCACCATGTAGACCTTATAATTATCATTCTTTAGGATGAACCCATCCACTTATGAACTTGTAACGTTAATTCAACGTTATGTTGAACCCATCCACCATATGAACCTTATAATTATCCTCTAGGATGAGTTCGTCCACTTATGGACGTAATGTTAATTCAGCATTATGTTGAACCTGTCCACCATATGGACCTTGTGATTATCATCCTCTAGGATGAGCCCGTCCACTTATGGACGTAATGTTAATTCAACGTGATGTTGAACTCGCTCGTGATATGGACCTTATGATTATCATCCTTTAGGATGAGCCCGTCCACTTATGGACTTGTAATGTCAATTCAACGTGATGTTGCACCCGTCCACTTTGTGGACTTTGTGGAATTTCTAATTGGAATTTGTCCATTTTATGGACTTAGTGGAATTTCTAATTGGAATCTGTCCACTTTGTAGACTTTATAGTTTGAATCTGTCTACTTTATGGACTTTATAGTTTGAATTCGTCCACTTTGTGGACTTGATCTGTAGGAATATAACATGTGGCGATTCTGAATAACTTCTCTTATTATAAAGGTAATTCATGCGTAGAAACTGTTCTTAAAAAATAATATTAAAAAAACTTGCCCTTGGGCTTAAAAGGAACTGTAGATAATAAAAACTAAACTAGAAAGAAATAAACTGGAAATGAGGAGTGTCGTTGCTCGTCTACTGCTAGTAGCCTACTGATAGTACTTCTTTAAGTGCTCTGTGTTCCATGGGTGATGCAACTTCTGCCTGTCCAGCGTCTTTAGGTGGTAAGTTTCCTTCCTATGCCATGATGCAACTCTGTATAGTCATTTCCAGTTAGGTCCTAACTTTCCCTGGGAGGCGTCTCTTGTGGCGCCCACTACCTTTCTTAGGACAAGATCTCTTACTTGGAAGTCCCTGTGTCTGACCTTGAAGTTGTAGTATTGGGTCATAAGATTCTGGTACCGTGCTAATCTTTGCTCAGCTATTGCTCTTACTTCATCCACCAGGTCAAGCTGCAGGCGCATAGCTTCATTGTGCTTGCTTTCGTCATGGTTCCCTACCCTGTAGCTTGTAAGTCCTACTTCTGCTAGGATGACTGCCTCGCCTCCATATGCTAATCGAAACGGGGTTCTTTTGTAGGCGTCCTCGCCATTGTCCTGTATGCCTATAAAACATTTGGTAGCTCCTCCGGCCATATACCCTTTGCCCTCTTTAGCCGAGTCTTGATGATTTTAAGCAAGGATCCGTTCGTGACCTCAACTTGCCCATTGGCCTGTGGGTGGACGGGTGATGAGTAATGGTTCTTGATCCCTAGTTGTGAGCAGAAGTCTCGAAATGCGTCGTTGTCGAACTGCTTCCCGTTGTCAAAGTCCAACACCCTAGGTATACCATAAATGCAAATGATATTCTTTCATACAAAACTTCGTACATTCTTTTCAGTGATGGTGGCCAGGGCTTCCACTTCTACCCACTTTGTGAAGTAGTTTATACCGACTATTAGGAACTTCAATTGTCTAGCGGCCGTTGAGAATGGACCCATTATATCCAATCCCCATTGAGCGAACGGCCAAGGGGCCGTCATTGGGGTGAGCTCCTCTGTTGGTTGCCTGATAAGGTTACCAAATCTTTGACACTTGTCGTAAGTTTTGACATATGCATAGGCATCCCTCTGTATGGTTGGCCAGTAGTATCCTACACGGATAAATTTATGTACCAATGACCGTGACCTAGAGTGGTTTCTGCAGACTCCTTCGTGGACTTCTCTCATGACATAGTCCGCTTCCTGTTAACACCTCATTTTGCAACCCGTATTTAACCTCACATGGAGGGTAAAAGGGTAATTTTGTCTTGAAAATATGCATCTTGATTCTGGCCATTAGATCCTTAATCTCATTTCACTAAAATGATCTTGATGTTGTAACAATCAAATCAACTAGTTATAAGCCTTAATCGGACCACCAGATTGAAAGTTATCATCAAATCAAGTTTTAATGGCTGAGATGCACTATCACAAATTTAGTCCTACTATATGTGATTATGAACAATTGATTTCAATTGGTTATAAGTGTAATCAATTTGAGATCAATGACGTGTCATAATTTGATTGGTTAGGACTACATTTTATGGTGAGGTTGCATACACCTAATTAATTAGATAGTTAAACATTAATTAGTCAATGAGTAATTTGTGTAATTATCTTTTAATTAGAGTAAATATGGAACCAATTAAGCCTGAAATGAGAGTGATTGGAGCCATTTAATGTTAATTGGGAACTAATTTGGGACCTATTAATGTTAATTGTGCTAAAATCAATTTCTAATAAATGACATATGCTCACCATTTTATCGATATCTCTCAGAATATTTTGAATCTGTGAATGAGGTTAATTTTTCTAGAAACTAGACATCCAGGGCTTCAATTTGAGCACAAGAACTAGACAATTTCGATCAGAATCAAGTCAGATATAATTTTTCGAAGTTGGCTTTACAGACTGTTACAGCAGCTACGAGAAAACCGAATTTTGGCTTGCTCCTCACTCCCATCAATCTTTCCATTTAATGCACCGGATTTTCCCCAAGGCTAAAATGAGGTCTAGGTTCATGATTCTTTGTCAACCCTCATTAAATGGCCTTTCATTTATATTCCCTCCACCACTACTATATAAACCATCCCTCTCATTCATTCCAAAACACACCAAAACCCCCTCTCTTCTCCTCTCTTGAGTTCTAATGAAGTTGAGTAGTCTTGTCATATCTTGGTTTTCCTGAGACTTAAGGTATTGAGTGAGACTCACTCTCCCTCTCCTAGCTCTTCTTTTCCTTCACCCTTAGGATCTCCCTCAAAAGTTCCTCCTCCATCATATGGATCTTGCATGAAAGTATAATCTCTTTCCCTAATTGTATTCTGTGTTCCCATGATAAGATTTTAAGATTAAAGCATGATAGTAATCACTTCAATTTCCTTGAATATGTTTGAATATTCTTAATTGTCCTTATGTGTTATTCACATGTTCTTAGTTGTTCATTACATGTTCATGCATATCACTAGTTTTAATCTTAAATCCACATCAAAAATATGAAAAACATGTTTGTTTCATAATTCTTTCAAATTCTTGAATCTAGGATATCATCATACACACACATTCACTAGAATTTATTTTTTCAATCCAAATAAAATGCTTAATAAATTGAATTAGAGTTTATCACATGCACACACATTAAATTCAACATGTAAATTGATTGAAAACATATTGGATGATGTGATATGAATGTTGGCCACCATAATCTAGAAGACCGGTTTCACCGAGCAAGGTGGGTGCCTAACACCTTCCTGCCTTGTAATATAGCCTCCGAACTTAGATCAAGAGTTGATAGATCAATGCTCATCCATGTAATTTTCAATTTCTAAATTGTAACTAGAAAATAAAGTCATGTACTTTATCTTAGATTGTATCTAGGACCAAAGCTATGTAATTTCCTATGATCAATGTAAATTCAATTTCAAATTAATAAAATGAAGAATATTTCAATTTTGGTTTTCTTATTTTTTCAATAATTAAATAAGTGACGACTCCATTGTAAAACCCTTTATCTAAAGGGGAAAATACAACTAGTCCAACGTCCATTTTGAGAGGCAATAACATGACTCCACCCATTCACGTGGGTTTGGCCCAACACTTTTAAAAAAAGGGGGCCGGGGGCGCTGTCTCTCACAGTGGCGACTCCACTGGGGATATTGAGGGTTAGGCTTCAATTAGGTTATGGTGGCCAACCATGTCATTGTTTGTTTATTGCTTTTTGTATATAATATGTCTAATATGTCATTATATTGCATGTCATGCATCATTTGCTTGAATGAAATTTATTTTATTTGTGTATTAGCCCAGAAGCCTGGTAGTATTAGCCGTGGATTGTGGTCTTCCTGAGACTCACATACCCAGCGGTGAACCTACCACCCACCGCGATAAGGATCATCATGGTTATGCCATGGTGGTCTATAGGGATAAACTGTACCGTTCAGACCAACGTGGCGCTCCTAGCGTCACAAGTTGGGAGGTACGACGTCCTAGCTTGTGGGGACCTTTAACCTACCTTCTACCTATGTTGTAATGACCCATAGAACCTACCTTTAGGTTGGTCCATGTAAATTGCATTTCATTATGCATGTGTTTGGCCGTTGTTTGGACCATGATAAGCTCAAGTCCAAAGCTTGGGCCTATCATAATTGTTTGAACCATGTATGCTATGAATGAACTCAAGCCCAAAAGCCTATGATTGAACTCTACTTGGTATGGAAGCCTAAAATTGTTTCTTGAATGAGTCTAAGCCCAACACTTGAGCCCATCAAAGGTGTGTAGACATGATCAACATTAAAGGCCAAAAGCTTACAAGATGCATGCCTTTCAAGTGAAGACCCAAAGCCATTTCAAGCAAATGCCAAAAGATCATAATCAAGGTTCAAGTCTTCCAAATGCAAGCCAAGCCATTTCATCTTAATCAAGGTTCAAGCATACCAAGCCTCAAGCATCCTAAATGGATCAAGAAGAAGCAAGTGGCCCAACTTTGCCTCACTCCACATTTGGTTTGCAACATCATGGTTAAGCTTAAAGTTTGTTTGTTTATTCCATGTTTCTATATTTCTTTGAATTCTAAAAGTCCATGTAGCATTTGATGTACTTAGTTCATGTATATATTTAAAAAAAAAAATTCCAAAAAAAAAAATCAAGATTCCCAAATCTTTCCAAAAAAGAAAAAGAAGAAAAAGAAAAAAAAATTCAAATGAGAAAGTGTTTGGACTAGGGCCATTGGGACCTTAAGTCATTTAAAAAAAAAAAAAAATTCTTTTAACTAGGGGCATTGGACTTCCTAGTGACTTTTTCAAAAATGCCTATTTTTTCTTTCAAAGATTTCAAGATTCTTTAAAAGTCTCATTTTCAAAATGGTACATGAGGATCCCTTGGACAAAACATTTTCTAAATCTTAATGTTTAAAGGCTTGAGCAATCAACTGGTACTAAGGAATGATTAATTTCATTTGATCCATATAAAGACTTTTGCTACTTGACTTAGAATATAAGAAGAAATGGTCTTAAAAGGCAATTAAAAAGAATCCATCCATCAGAAAATCCCAAGAATCCATGCACTCGATCCAATTTTCAAAAGTCTTTTGTTTCACAACATTAGAGCATTCATACTTTTTCTTTTAAGATGAATTTATTAAAAGAGCTTAAGTCACTGTGCTTACAAGCAAGCATTACTAGAGATAGGAGGCCATCTTTGGTTAAACAAGATTTTTCCCTAATACCAAGAACGATCATTATCCATTGCTAGCCCATTTGAGCCTTTAAACACTTAGCCTTTTTTTCGCATGAACCCACTAAAATCTAAACCTAGGGTGGGAAAAACCAAAGTTTGCATGCTTTAATCTCATGTTGAGGAGGAGTCAACCTTGTAGCTTTGAAGCTAATTGATAAATCTCTCCTAGAAGTCATGAAAGACAAGTAGAGAATTCATTAGGCTAAAGACAAGAGATCATCAAAGAAAAATGAGGTTTCACACAATAAAGGAAAGAGAAATGAAATTCCATCAAAGTGAGAGAAAACAAAATGTGCATAAAAAAAAAAATGTGCATCAAGTTTGAAGAACCTAAAATTCATCATGCCAAGAGAGTAGAAGGTTCATCCAAAAGAAAGTTAATCAAAAAAGGAAAAGATTCATCAAGCACAGAAAAGTGCAAGTGCATTGAGGCAAGAAAGAAGTCTAGAGAGTGCATCAAAATGACCGAAAATCATTAAGCTAAGAAATACAAGGAGGGCAAAAGTTCATTCAATCAAGAGATGAAAGACCCAAAAAAAAAAAAAAAAACTGCTAGGCTAAAAACCCAAAAGGGTCATCTAGGCAAAAGATAAGGCCAAAAAAAAAAAAAAAAAAAAAAAAAAAAAGAAAAGAAAAGAAAAGAAAGCCCGCTAGGCTGAAAACCCAAAAGGGCGGTCTAGGCAAAAGTTAGGGCCAAAGAAAAAGAAGAAAAGAAAAAAATGGAAAATCCTACCAAGTTGGAAACTTGAAGATGCAACCTAAAAAGAGAAGAATTTCACAAGATGAGAGTCTAAAGGTATGATTAAAAATGAATGAGCAATGAAGACTAGTGAGAAGATGACAATGAAGAAATGGGAAAACTCCTTCAATACTTGATTTTTGAGTAATGCATACTTGGGGGAAACATCATAGGGAATTTTGAGCCTTTTATATCTTCCATTTCATAACCCAAACCCGGCCTATATTACAACCCATGAGTCAAGACCTCCTTGAAGTGTTGCTAGTTGTAGGCACATCTTAAACTCTAATATTATTTTCTCTTGAATTAAAAAGGAAAAATGCTTAAGATTTTCAAACCCCACTGGATGATATGTTCAAGGACAAAACTTCTCAAATTCTCAAATCCCCAAATGGCTTAAAAGAACTTTCAAACTTGAAGCACTCTCCTTATTTGCACCCAATAATGTGATTCATAAATATTATCACATTTTATTTCTTGATTGCCTTTGAAGACATAATCTGACAATGATCAAAAGAAAGAAGCAAATTTTGATTACATGAGTTTAATGATCTTGATCCTTCATAATCAAAGAGATTTGTTTGGTTCTTAAACACTATGATTTTCTAAAATGGTTGTTCAAAGGATCACATCTTGTTCCAAAAAAAAAAAAAAAAAAAATCCTTTTCCAAAATCCAGTTATCTTGAACTACGTCTTGACTTGATCCTCTACGAGAGAGGTACGTAGGCAGCCTTTCAAAGGCCTGGTCCCAATCACCCAAACAATCTTGGAGAACAAAGTCAAAATAATGTGACAAAATTATTTGAGTGCATGTTAGGCTAAGCTCATTTGTTTTGAATCAAGCATGCTCAAACTTGGGGCATTGGCCTATTTACATTATGCGCAGATATGTCCTTTTTGCATGAAAGCATGTTTTCATTTGAGGCATCAATCCTTTTTTTTTTTTGCAAGCATGTTCACACTAGGGGCATTGACCAAAAATGTTTTCATGATAATTTGTTTCTAACAAGCTAGAGAAAGAAAGCCATTTTGCAGGAACCAATGATGGCGAACCATGATCTTCTTTCTTGTTCCCCAATGGTAGTAATATCAAATTAACTTAGCTTCCATCCAAGCAAGGAATATGCCCCAAACTAGGGGCATTGGCTAAGTGCTTCCAATTTCTTGTAATGAATGACTCCATTGCTGATTGAAACTTGCTTTTTTGCAAGAATCAAAGTGAAGGATCCTTGATCTCATTCAACACAAGTTATCTCAGATATGCACCCTCATATAGCCAGATAATAGCATGACTTATATCATGTAGGATTGACGGTAGCTCTCCTACTTTTAAGGGATCGACCTTAGTTCTCCCGAAACTCATAAGATCCACCTTAGTTCTCCTATACACCGTAGGATCGACAGTAGCTCTCCTACTTTCAAGGGATTGACCTTAGTTCTCCCGAAACTCATAAGATCGACCTTAGTTTTCCTATACACCGTAGGATCGACAGTAACTCTCCTACTTTTAAGGGATCGACCTTAGTTCTCCCGAAACTCATAGGATCGACCTTAGTTCTCCTATACACCGTAGGATCGACAGTAGCTCTCTTACTTTCAAGGGATCGACCTTAGTTCTCCCTAAACCCGTAGGATCGACCTTAGTTCTCCTATACACCGTAGGATCGACAGTAGCTCTCCTACTTTCAAGGGATTGACCTTAGTTCTCCCGAAACTCATAGGATCGACCTTAGTTCTCCTATACACTGTAGGATCGACAGCAGCTCTCCTACTTTCAAGAGATCGACCTTAGCTCTCCTACTTTCAAGGGATCGACCTTAGCTCTCCTATACACTATAGGATCGACAACAGCTCTCCTACCTTCAAGGGATCGACCTTAGTTCTTTCGAAACTCATAGGATCAACCTTAGTTCTCCTATACACTATAAGATCGACAGTAGCTCTCCTACTTTTAAGGGATCGACTTTAGTTCTCCCGAAACTCATAGGATCGACCTTAGTTCTCCTATACACCATAGGATCGACAGTAGCTCTCCTACTTTCAAGGGATCGACCTTAGTTCTCCCTAAACCCATAGGATTGACCTTAGCTCTCCTATACACTGTAGGATCGACAACAGCTCTCCTACCTTCAAGGGATCGACTTTAGTTCTCCCGAAACTCATAGGATCGACCTTCGTTCTCCTATACACTGTAGGATCGATAGTAGCTCTCCTACCTCCAAGGGATTGACCTTAGTTCTCCCGAAACTCATAGGATCGACTTTAGTTCTCCTATACACTGTAGGATCGATAGTAGCTCTCCTACCTTCAAGGGATCGACCTTAGTTCTCCCAAAATCCATAGGATCTACAGCAGCTCTCTTATATTTCCAAACCAAAAAGGTGACGGCCACCAAAAAAAAAAAAAAAAAAAGCCTAACATTAAAGTATTCATCTCGGAACTCATTCAAGCATTGCAACATGCCCCAAACTAGGGACATTGGCTAGGTATGTCACATTTCTTTCAATGAATAACTCTGTTACTAATTGAAAAATATTTATTTTGCAGGTACTAGGGTAAAAGCCCCACAAACATTGGCATGAATAATGCCTCTTAAATCTATCGGACCTCTGGGAAGCACGTTCAAAACTTCAAATCCATCGGACCTCTGGGAAGCATGTCCAAAATTCAAGATCACGACTGAAATCCTCATTTTGTCGTGACCACTGGTAAGCATATCTTGTACTAATTTCTTTTCCAAAAAAAAAAAAAAAAACAAAAAAAAAAGGCTGCATGTATGAACTACGTTTGGACCTGATCCTCTCACCAAAAAGTACGTAGGCAATCTCCCCTAAGATTCAGTCCACATTTTGATCCACAACATAACGGTCCGCATTTTTATCTACATGCATCATACATTCACCATGGTTAGATACTGATTGCAAAATTAGGTCTCTTTCATACATTGACATTCGCTTTTCAAGCTCTACCAATGAGAGGCATTCTGTTAACACCCCATTTTGCAACCCGTATTTAACCTCACATGGAGGGTAAAAGGGTAATTTTATCTTGAAAATATGCATCTTGATTCTGGCCATTAGATCCTTAATCTCATTTCACTAAAATGATCTTGATGTTGTAACGATCAAATCAATTGGTTATAAGCCTTAATTGGACTACCAGATTAAAAGTTATCATCAAATCAAGTTTTAATGGCTGAGATGCACTATCACAAATTTATTCCTACTATATGTGATTATGAACAATTGATTTCAATTGGTTATAAGTGTAATCAATTTGAGATCAATGACGTATCATAATTTGATTGGTTAGGACTACATTTTATGGTGAAGTTGCATACACCTAATTAATTAGATAGTTAAACATTAATTATTCAATGAGTAATTTGTGCAATTATCTTTTAATTAGAGTAAATATGGAACCAATTAAGCCTAAAATGGAAGTGATTGGAGCCATTTAATGTTAATTGGGAACTAATTTGGGACCTATTAATGTTAATTGTGTTGAAATTAATTTCTAACAAATGACCTCTGCTCACCATTTCATCGATATCTCTTAGAAAATTTTGAATCTGTGAATGAGGTTAATTTTCCCAGAAACTAGACATCCAGGGCTTCAATTTGAGTACAAGAACGAGACAATTCCAATCAGAATCGAGTCAGATATAATTTTTCGAAGTTGGCTCTACAGACTGTTACAGCAGCTACGGGAAAACCGAATTTTGGCTTGCTCCTCACTCCCATCAATCTTTCCATTTAATGCACCAGATTTTTCCCAATGCTAAAATGAGGTTTAGGTTCATGATTCTTTGTCAACCCTCATTAAATGGCCTTTCATTCATATTCCCTTCACCACTACTATATAAACCATCCCTCTCCTTCATTCCAAAACACACCAAAACCCCCTCTTTTCTTCTCTCTTGAGTTCTAGTGAAGTTGAGTAATCTTTTCATATCTCGGTCTTCCTGAGACTCAAGCTATTGAGTGAGATTTGTCAACCCTCATTAAATGGCCTTCCATTCATATTCCCTCCACCATTACTATATAAACCATCCATCTCCTTCATTCCAAAACACACCAAAACTCCCTCTCTTCTCCTCTCTTGAGTTCTAGTGAAATTGAGTAGTCTTTTCATATCTTGATCTTCTTGAGACTCAAGGTATTGAGTGAGACTCACTCTTCCTCTCCTATCTCTTCTTTTCCTCCACCTTTAGGATCTCCCTCAAAAGTTCCTCCTCCATCATATGGATCTTGCATGAAGGTATAATCTCTTTCCCTAATTGTTTTCTGTGTTGCCATGATGAGATTTTAAGATTAAAGCATGATAGTAATCACTTCAATTTTCTTGAATATGTTTGAATATTCTTAATTGTCCTTATGTGTTATTCACATGTTCTTGGTTATTCATCACATGTTCATGCGTATCACTAGTTTCAATCTTAAATCTACATCAAAAATATGAAAAACATGTTTGTTTCATAATTCTTTCAAATTCTTGAATTTAGGATATCATCACACACACACATTCACTAGAATTTATTTTTTCAATCCAAATGAAATGCTTAATAAATTGAATTAGAGTTTATCACATGCACACACATTAAATTCAAAATGTAAATTGATTGAAAACATATTGGATGATATGATATGAATGTTGGCCACCATAATATAGAAGACCGGTTTCGCCGGGCAAGGTGGGTGCCTAACACCTTCCTGCCTTGTAACATAGCCTCCGAACTTAGATCAAGAGTTGATAAATCAATGCTTATCCATGTAATTTTCAATTTCTAAATTGTAACTAGGAAATAAAGCTATGTACTTTATCTTAGATTGTATCTAGGACCAAAGCCATGTAATTTCCTATGATCAATGTAAATTCAATTTCAAATTAATAAAATGAGGAATTTTTCAATTTTGATTTTCTTATTTTTTTAATAATTAAATAAGTGGCGACTCCATTGTAAAACCCTTTATCTAAAGGGGAAAATATAACTAGTCAAACCTCCATTTTGAGAGGCAATAACACAGCTCCACCCATTTACGTGGATTTGGCCTAACACTTTTAAAAAAAGGGGGCTGGGGGAGCGGTCTTTCACACTTCCTCGAGGATGAGACATCTCAAGTACGGTCGGGAAAAGCCCCTTTTGTAAAGGACGTCTTTAATCAGGACGAAGCAGGCAACTTGAACTTTCAATTTTCTGGCGGCCTCCTTACCGTCTGGCAGCACACCATCCTTTAGGTAGGAGGTTATTGGTGTTGTTCAATAATCTTCGGATCCTACCTCCTACATACTGATGCTATCTATTAGTGGTGAAATTTGACCGAAGGACAGTACCTGACTGGGGATGACTATGTGCTCTGCTGATGCAGCCTTAGTGAATCAGTCGGCGTGCTCGTTCTCCTCCCTTAGGATTTAAACAAATTTTACTCGAAGGTTGTTAATCCGATCCTTCACCTACTTGATAACGCCTTAAAATGTATACTTGTTATATATTTATGTAGGCGTTATCTCCTTATTACTATGCTTAATTTGTATAATTAAGTCATGATTTGTATTAGTCCTTATTATTTATCTTTACATAATTTCTTGAATAAGATGCTATTCATTGTGTGCAATTTTCTACTTTCAGGAAATCATGTGAGAAGATGAGTTTACAGGAATTTGTGAGAGAATGGAGACCAAACTAGAATTAAAGTGGAGTTAAAAGACCAAGCTTAAATGTCTAAGGAGGTGCAGCTGGAGTGCTTGGATCGTCTACCATGATTGGAAGCTTCAAATAAGGAAAGAAATCAAAGAGGTAGAATCTGAAAAGGAAAAATCGAATTTGAGCACTGATCAGTATTTTAGGCGTATCTCTCTTCTCAAAAATTAAATTGACACAAGGCTGGATGGGTTGGCACCGTGACTTAAATATCTACAACTTTCCAATTTTGAGTTTTTCTAAATTCCCAATTTTTGAAGGCCGAAATTAACTCATAATTTACTGCTGTAAGTCTGGACGGAAATTAAAATAGTAAAAGTTTTATTTTCTTTGAAACACTCAGACGTTAGGGTTTTAGAAGGGAGGCTGTGAGAATGAATTTTGGCAGAGAAAAACTTGTATTTTCTTTTCTCTAATGGCAGCCTAAACTCTTTGCTAAGGTTAGGGGTTATGTTTCTTCTATACGGTATGAATATTCAATGTGATTCTTTTTAGGATTTTATCAACGACATATTTGATTGTTGAATTAGATTTCTTTTGATGTATTAGTTCTTCCATGCTTTCAATAAGTTCAATCATGTTTTTCTTATTTTTTAAATGAATTTCTAATAGTTTCAAATAGAAATCAGGTTTTATAGTGAATGAGTTTTTCTGAAAACTTTTCTAACCGCATTATAAATCGAGGTTATTATGCGTTCTTGAATTGTCTCAGTTCAACCGAATCATAAGTTTTTAATTGTATAAGAACAATCAATTATGAAATATATATTTTCTTAGATCACAAAGAATCTCATATCGATATAGGGAAACACCCCGAAGCTCTGGTATTTACATTATTGATTTAGATCAGTTTTTTTTATTATTCTTGTTAACAATCACCAAGCAAAAATATTTTTCTTCATCCAAATTGTTATTTAATTATATTGTCTTTGAATTTACCCTACTCCTTGTGGTTCGACCTTGGTACTCCGAGAATTATATTGCTACGATCTCCTGCACTTGGGAGTGAGCAAGCACTACTCTTCTTCATCCGTTCATTCTTGTGGTCGTACTCTTCATTAACCTGACTTGTTACTACTTGGGAATTGCAGTAGATGACCAAATTTTCAGCTTCCGCGGTTTTGGCAAGGTCCAGCCCTGCTATCAAGACTTCGTATTCTGTTTCGTTATTGATCGTAAGGAAATCCAGACGGACCATGCATTCGATCTTATCTCCTTCCGGGCTATGGAGTATCACACCAGCTCCGTCTGCTTGCTTATTGGAGGATCCGACTGTGTGGATGCTCTACTGTGGGACCTCTTCTACCCCTTGGCCTTCTACATTAGTGAACTCTGCAATGAAGTCGACGACCACCTGTCCCTTAATGGCAGTGAGCTAGCGGTACTGTATGTCGAACTCACACAACTCTATCGCTCATAATGCCATTCGTTCGACAGCTTTGGGATTATTCATTACTCGCCGTAGGGGTTTATCAGTTAGGACGATCACCGTGTGAGCTTGGAAGTATGGCTTGAGCTTACGAGTTGCAGTAACTAAAGCAAATACGAGCTTCTCCATTGGTGGGTATCTTTCCTTTGCGCCTCGGAGTGCTCGACTCGTGTAGTACACGGGCTTCTATACCCTGTCTTTTTCCCTGACTAAGGTTGCGCTGACGGCCGTCGAGGATATTGCTAAGTAGAGGAATAGTTCTTCCTAAGGCTGGGAAGGACTCAACAATGGAGGGGACGAGAGGTAGGTTTTCAGGTCCTCGAATGCCTGCTGACACTCGGTCGTCTATTTAAAAGATTTCTTCAGCGTGTGGAATAAAGGTAGACACTTATCCGTCGCCCTTGACACGAACCTGTTTATCGTTGCTATTTTGCCGTTGAGGCTTTGTACCTCTTTCACGTTCCTTGGGGGTGCCATCTCTATTATGGCTCGGATCTTGTCTGGGTTGGCCTCGATACCTCTTTGAGACACCATGAATCCTAGGAACTTTCCTGCCTTCACTCCGAATGCACACTTGCCTGGATTAAGCTTCATGTTGTAGGAACGAAGGGTGTCGAATGTTTCCTTGAGGTTTTCCAAGTGATCTTCCTCCCTTCGGCTTTTCACTAGCATGTTGTCAACGTAGACTTGGACATTTCTCCCAATTTGCTGTGCGAACATCTTGTTCATGAGCCTCTGATATGTCGCGCCCACATTTTTTAGGCCAAATGGCATGACTTTATAATAGAAGAAGCCCTGGCTGGTAACAAACGAAGTCTTCTATTGATCTGCTTTGTCCATTCTGATCTGGTTGTAGCCCGAAAAAGCGTCCATAAAGCTTAGTAACTGGTGTTGAGTCGTAGAGTCAACCAGGACGTCAACCCGCGGGAGGGGGTAACTATCTTTGGGGCACACCTTGTTCAGGTCGGTGAAGTCTACGCACATCCTCTATTTCCCGTTGACTTTCTTAAGCACCACTACGTTTGCTAGCCAGTCTGAGTAGTAAACCTCCCTAATGAAGTTCGCCTCTTATAGCTTGTGGACTTCTTCCGCTATAGCTCGGTTTCGTTTTGGGGCGAATATTCGCTTCTTCTAACGGATGGGTGTAAAGGAGGGTGACACGTTTAGTCTGTGCACCATGATCGAAGGGTCTATTCTCGACATGTCTTCATGGCTCCTGGCAAACACATCCTGGTTATCTTTGAGAAAAGTTGTTAGTGCTTGGCAGATTGATCATTCTTCGAGTCATCGAGAAGTATCTCTTCAAGCCTTTCAAAGAGCTCTGTCATTGTCTTGTGTTCTTCAATGTTTATGGCCTGGAGGTGGTCGTCCATCTCCATCATAGCTATGTAGCATTCGCATGTAGCCGCCTAATTTTCACGCAGCTCCTCTACCTTGTAATCTATTGGGAACTTGATCATTAAGTGGTAGGTCGAGGTTACAACCTTCCATGAATTGAGGGTACGTCTTCCTAGGATGGCATTGTAAGTAGACGAACAGTCGACCACAAGGAATGTTACGTCCTTAGTGATTTGTTGGGGGTAGTCACCCACCGTTACAGATAATGTAATTGCACTAAGAGGGAACACCCTTATTCCTCCAAAACCAACAAGCAGAGCGTTCGTCGGAACTAGTCGCTCTTTATCAATCCTTATCTGTTGGAATGATGGGTAGTAAAGGATGTCAGCTGAGCTGCCATTGCCGATCAGAACCCGGTGCGTGTTGTAATCCCCTACTTGCATGCTGACGACCAAGGCATCGTCATGTGGGTGGTGGAGACGTCGGACATCTTCTTCCGTGAATTTGATGACGGGGTTGTCTATCCACACCATCTTTGGTACGGAACCTGTCAGCTGGACGTTCTTAACCATCCTGAGGTAAGTCATAGGGCCTTTTTGGACGACCTAATAACTGTCAGGCCTCCTACAATCATTCTTATATCTCCTATGGGCGGCCTGAGATGCTCATTCTCCTGTCAGGGAGCCTGCTCTTGAGGTGGGTTCATCTTCTCCTTGCTGATGAACCTCTACAGCTTTCCTTGTCGGATAAGGTGATAAGAATCAACAAGCATTTAAGAATCCATTGCATGTTCCAGTTGGGCCTATTATTAAAGCAAGATCCAAGAAGATCAAAGAAGCACTTAATAGGTTGATTCAAGAGATTTTGGTTGATTCTAACGCAGGACATTCCAAGCTTGGCCCAAACGAAGATGAAGGTGTAATAAATTTAATCCAAGCTATTGAGGGCTAATCTGGCTTGATTGGACGTGATTTATGGCGTGGATTAATGACTGATTGACTTTTAGCTCCATATCAGTTAATAAACATTTTTCCTATTCTAGAGCTTATAATTTCAAACAAGATCTACCTTAATTTAGGGCATTTATTATTTAGAACGTTTTTAGCTATTTTCCTATTTTGGATCTGCTAATTTCAGACCAAACCAACTGTTATTTAGGGTTTTTTTATTCAGTACGTTTTTTTTTTAATTTATATTTTCTATTTTTAGTCATGTCTTATAAGTAGTATGCACTCATTGTAATAGGGGGATTATTATTGAATAAAAATCAGAAAAATGTGAGGCTTTTGCTCTTCTTTTGGTTCTTCAAGAATTGTGAACTTATCAGGGATTCTTCCTTGTAGCGTTCAAACTTTATACCTTTGGTTCATGATTCAATTATAATCATTGGGTCAAGGTGTTACACTTATACCTTTGGTTCGCGTTTCGATTATAAACGTTGGGTCAGGATTTTTATCAAAAATTTGAATTTTAGTTTTCTTGGGCAAGTATTCCAATATTTTTGTTGGGTCTCAAAGCGTGTCAATTGAAGTTCGCATCATAAGGGCTTCAATCTATTGCTTTAAGTTGTAACAGTCAGTTGTATCATGGCTGTGATCACGGTGGAAGCGGTAATACTTGTCTCTAAACCTCTTATTAGGATCTCCCTTCAGCTTGCCGGGAAAGGTCAGGGCTCCTTCGTCCTTAATCTGCATCAAGACTTGGTCGATCGGGGTAGTTAGCGGGGTGAAACTCGTGAATTTTCCCGTGGGGGGTTTTTAGCGCCTATCCTCCTGCCGTTCTCTGGTCCTAACCATCTTTGGCCCCCTATCCTGCCATACGTCTTCTTATCTTTCCCTCTTCTTAGGCATTTCTTCTCGGGCCAAAAATGCATCTTTTGCGTTCATGTACTTGGTTGCCCTGTACAGCACATCTGACGTAGTTTTTGGGTCGTTCTTGTATAAGGAAAACAGGAACTTACCCTTTCATAGTCTGTTCGTGAAGGTAGCCACGAGTATCTTGTCATCCGCTTCGTCGATCGAAAGGGCCTCCTTATGAAAGCGGGTTATATAAGATCTCAGCGTCTCGTCCTCCTGCTACTTGATGTTCATTAAGCATGCAGTGGACTTTTTGTACCTGTGTCCCCCGATGAAGTGTGAGGCGAACTGGGCACTTAACTCCTTGAAGGTACTAATGGAGTTGGGTGCTAGCCTGCTGAACTAGATCCTTGCGGGTCCCTTCAACGTGGTGGAGAAGGCTCTGCACATGATCTCGTTTGGCACCCCTTGAAGGTGCATCAGGGTCTTGAAAGACTCCAAGTGATCTAAGGGGTCTTTGGATTTGTCGTAGTTTTCCATCTGCGGCATACGAAACTTTGGTGGAAGGGGGAATGAAGTGATGGACGCTGTGAATGGCGAATCGATTTGATGAACCAAGTCATCGAGGTCGCTAGATACCCGTCCTCGAAGGGCGTTCATCATAAATTCCATTCGTTCCTTCATCATCTGCATCTCAGCGACTATGTGAGGTGGGACCATATCGGTGATGGATGGCCGGCTCGTGTCCTATCGTTCTGGTTTGCTTGGGGTGTTGCTACGAGCCTTTCTTGGTTCATTCTCTTAGCACTGGTGCCTTATTGGTCTTCCTTCTGAGTGTTGAAGTCTATCTTCTTTTGGCGCAACTGTTCTTCCAAGTCATGGTTTTGTTTGGTGAGGTGCTCCATGGCAGCGGCGAGAGTTTGAACCTGTCTCTCGAGGGTGGTTGTGTGTGGTTCATCTCCTTGAGCGTCGTTAGTGGTTGCCATCGAATGAGTGAGCACCATGCAACTCTTTGTCCGGGAAGCTATAGTATGGCTTACAAGTTGCACTTCCCACAGATGACGCCAACTGATGATACCGAAAATCGTCAGTAAGCCACACGATACTCACGTGCTCGAAATAAGACCTGCAAAACAACAACAAAGAAAACCCTAGGAGAGTACCGGTGTGGTACCGGCCAAAAACCCTCTGAAGGTTAAGTTAGAGATTTTTTTCACAACTCTAGAGTGCTAGAACTAGGGTAAATTATGCGTACCTTATTTTCTGGGAGCCTTTGGGTTTTATAGTGATGTAGAACCAACCTTCCTTTTCTTGTGTGGGAAGTCTTTTCCTTATGGAGAAGATCATCATTAATGGGCGCATATTACGAGATCCTTCCCATGTTAGGATTCTAGTCATATTGGGACTCTATCGACTAGGGTTAATCGTAAGACGCAAGTTGTTTCGATTTAGGATTACTTGGAGGTCACTCAAATCATGTAGAGGCCACGTGGCCATGGAGATTTGTCCACCTTGCACCTGTGAATCGAGGATCCGTCCACCTCTAGAATTCGTCTACTACCAGTCTATTGATCTAATATCGTTAGGTTCATTTGGATGGATCCGTCATCTTAATTTGACCCTCTTCATTCACAATACTTTCATAAGTGACAGATTGCTACGCGTTATTATTGGTGGGAAAAAAAAATAATTTCAATAATAAGTTTAAACTAAAATCAATAACAACTTATCACCTATGATTTATTATGACAATGTTGTGGAACGTATCACTTCTCAAAACCAATTAGTTTCTTAATAATAAAGAGTAATTATCATGAAGCAGTTACCATAATTAGAAATTCTATTTTATCTTAAAAAAAAGAAAAAGAAAAAGAAAAAAAGATCTAGACTAGATGGAGCAAAGGCTTTTAAAAACGGCAACAAATATCTGCCGTTTACTGAGGGGTTGTGATTTGTCAAGTGGGTAATATATAAGTGGCAACCAGCAGAGAGCTTTGACTTCCATCTCATTCTCTCAGAAATCAGAAGGCGACTCTCTCTCTCAACAGAGACTTTAATGAGTAAAGGGTCACAGTCACAGTGAGTGAGTGAGGGAGAGAGACACAGACTCACAGTGATGAACGACCTCTCAATCTCAAATGCAACTACCGTGAGAGACTCAGACCACCATTGCTGTAGCTGCAATCCCATTCCTCGTGTGTTTCTGTACATTGTGATAGCACTGTTCCTTCTGGGACTCTCTGTGTCCATATTCATATTCGTGGTTGTTCACAACGCCATCTTCTTCCTCTCTTTGCTTGCGTTCTCGGCTCTGCTCCTCGCTTTCATTCTCTGGAACACGCTTAACTGGAACTCAAAGACTGCTATTCTCTTCTTCGTTCGCTCTCTTCCTGACTCTGACCTTAGAATCGCTCGCCATGGACAGCTCGTTAAGATCACTGGGGTAAGCCTACCATTTCTTTATCTTTCTCTCTATTTTTCTTATTTTAATATAATAAATGAATGGGTTCGTCTTGATATTCTCTGTAGTGCTACTGCATTGTTTCTATTTTAGGTGGAATGGTTTTGGGGTATGGTTGGTTGCTTAGAAAATTAGAGGGAAATAGAAGAAAATTAAAATTGGCAGTTTTTATGGTTGGTTTCTTAGAAAAAGAGAGATGTAAAACCCATCAGAGTGTGAAACTTCTGTCAAAAATAGAAAGCAAAAACTATATATATTATATGCATTTCCTTAGTACCAATCATGGGTATTGTTAAACGTTAAACTTTGTTTTTTTCTTTTTTACTGGCCCCTCTCTTTCACGGCTGTAATTATTAGTTTGTTATTGTTTTATGTGGAAAGAAATGGTGGTAAAATAAGGGACTTGGAAAAACTTTCCTTCTAATGGACTGCTATTAAAAAACAAAATGGAACATAAGAATGTAAAAGTGAAAACTCTGTCTGTGTCTGTGCTTATTGTCATATATTTTATTCATAGCCAATCTCAAGCTGGAAAAGGAGGGGGATTGTGGCAGATTGACGGCCAGCATAAAATTTAGTCACTCTTTTATTAACAATCCACTACAGATACTGTTGTTGTTGGAGAATGTAAAAAAGAAGCCATAGTGTAGTCCAATGTTACTGTTGTTTTTGTTTCACAAAAGAATGAGGGGGGTAAAAAGAAGAAAAAGAAATCATCTTAGCCAAACCAGATAAATCAATTGGTCTTCGCAGGCAGGAGTTTTTCCAATTCCTGGGTCTTCTAAACTGAAGATTTTTTATGACTGAAAACTGAGTTTCTTTTCCTTCATTCTTTTAAGAAATTTTTTGGAGCAAAGGTTTTTTATTTATGCTTTTTAATGGGATGTGATCAGAAGATGTGATGAAAAAGCTGTTATCCAGAATTTGATGCTTTATGAGTGAATTATTCTAAACTTCTTATTTATGAGTCTATAGATGATTAGTGAGAAACAATCCAGGGGACAGATATCTTTCATACAATAAGTTTGCATTGAGTAATGGTGATGATGTCTATGGGTTCACTTTCTAGCTTCTATAGAAAGATTTAATTAGAATCATTAAATAAATTTTTAAAATTACTCTATTTTAAAATTTTCTGAGTTTGATGTTTCACTCATACAGGTTGGTTTGCATAGGAACTTGGACTACATAATCTTGACTTTTCAAAGTGATTGAGAAATTATGATAGAAAATGTTTTATATTTCTTATGTTGAAAATAGCTATTTCCAGGAGTGTCTGGTTGAAGTTGAACCAAGTATCCGCCTTATATCATCTGACATTCTGGCCAAAATCCTTGTAGCGCAATTGACATCTCTTGGTGTTTCCAACGGAGACATCCAGGATTCAAATTCCCCCACCCCACCTTTTGATGTATCAAAAAAATGTATATCATCTGACATTCTGATTATGCAGATTAATACTATTTGACTTGCCAATTGTGCAGATTAATCATGTCTCTGAACATGCAGACTGATATTTGCTGATTCTGTTTATTTCCATGCTAATATCCTTTTTTATTCTTATCTATCATCCATTATGTGCTATATGTTCTAACCAGTGGACGACCTTCTTTTGTCATTCTGATGATTTCAGCTTGCGTCATGTGGGAGTGTTTCCCTAGAATCTTCCTATGAAAAGGCTACCAGATGTATCTATGCATCTACTTTTTTGTATGAATACAGAGGATTTGATCTGAAACCAGTGAATGTTAACACGTCATGCTTTCAATGGAGTTTAGCATATTGTGAGGTACACAACTTCCACTTAAGCCATTCAGCCCATCCTCAGTATTAATAGATTGTTGGTTGTCCTAATTGCATTGAATATGATATTGATCTTGTAGAAGGCTGATGACTGGTTCCAACCTCAGTCTACATACTTTCTTACTTTCTCTTCTCCTTCTACCATGTTCAACTTGAATTGGACCACTTGTTTATAATGTACATTTTTATGCTGCCTAAGAGAAAATTATTTTAGCTGACTTTTCCTCTTTGTTTTTAATTAGAGCTACTGACATAGGACAAATTAGGGAATTTGTCTACGTGTGTTTGTGGTGGGTTTAGGGTTAGGAGAATTTGTGGATTTATGGTTAAGAATTATAGAAGAAAGCGTTAAAATTCAAAATTGGCTACATTTTGATGAATTTTTTATGCTATTTGGTAGAAGAAAGTATGTGGGGTTTTAGGGTTTGATAGGTAAAAGAAAGGCTTGATTTGGGGTTGTAAGGAAGAAGGAAAAGAGAGGATTCTTTGGTGTTGGAGGGCTGTATGAACAGTACCACAAGAAAGAGAAGAAGTAAAGAGGAGAGAAAGGGAGGTAAAGAACAATAAGGCCAATGTGCCTCAATACTAATATAGTCAATATCTTATTAATCAACTTCATCTCTCTTGAATTCATTGAGAACATATACATGTAGAGAAATGCTAAGTCCACAACACTTTCACAACATTTTCACAAAAAATCTAGGTAGCAGGTTGTTACTGGTTATAATCTAAGCCCACTGCTAACAACACATTTTCAACCGCTAGTAAAAGCCTGCAGCCTAGGATTTGTTGTGAAAATGTTGTAGACCTAGCATTTCTTGTACTAGTAGTATTAGGACTCCTAGTTTGACCAGTGTACTAAAACCTAAGATACTCGGGATCTCCTAATAAATTCTAGACTCAATCAAACTACCATGATACCCTTAATTCGTCTGAATCGTAAAAATTTTAGATATCCCCAAAATTGACCATAACCAATAAAATATAAACTCAAATAAAAAACTGTTTTAACCCTAAAATATTTCATACCTAGACCTTTAGAACGGTTACAGTTTTACTTCAATTGGATCATTGGACTTCACACATGGACCCCACAAAATAATTCTTTAATTCTTGAATAGGCGAATTTGCAAAGTAATTGTATATCAATCTTCCATGGCTGCATCATCTACCTCTAACGTCTTGCAGATGAGTTCATCTCTATCCTTCCCTGTCTTGTGACTGATTTACCTTGACCTCCTTATTTTATTTGCTCATGTTTTGTGTGTTTGTATTTTTTTGGCTGCTAGGCAACATGTACCATAATGCTCATGTTTTTACCTTGGATTGCTTTATTATCTTGAAGCATCACCATGTTACATTAAATGTTGTCATAAATAGAACATGAAATGAGCCTAATGAAGAGGCTTGATGGGTATGGCTTGCCTCTGTCTGATGTATAAAGGACAATATAAAGAGAATCTGTAAGATGGATTTCATATGTTTTGGGTTACTGCAATAAAATTTTGCATGGCTTTGACAACTACCGCATTTGGATTATATTTATTTTCTTTTGAATATTTTTCTTTAATTGATCAGAGAGCAACAGCTAGATGGAAACTCTAAAGTTGAGCTTGAGTTTGCACCCCCAGCCCCTCTAATGGCAAGAACCCAGCAATTTCCCTTCTACCTTGTAATTGAGCAACATATAAAAATGTATGGACATGATCATAATATCTGGGGATGCTTTGTGGAAAAAGAAAATTATATACCTTAAAATAAGTGATGGTAGAATGCCAAACTACAAATTCATAATGAAATGGAATTCTCATTAATAGAACTTCCACCATATCACAATTATATTAAAATGTAGATTAGCCACCTTATAAATGGTTTATCAGAATTTAAAATCCTTGTCACCTCTACTTATTTGGAAAGTTGGATATTATTGTTGAATTTAATATTATTCCGCTTGGTCTTTCCTCCTGACAGAGGTTCGCCACTGACTTTTACATAACTGATAGAAAGTCTGGTGTCAGAGCTGTAGTGAAAGCTGGTTCTAATAGTAAAGTCATTCCCTTGGTCATTGAGAGCAAACTTGTGAATACTACCAGACAATGCAGAATTTTATCTCCTAATCTGAGAAAATGGTTAAGAGAGAGAAACCTCTCAGAAGAAGCCCGTTTACTACGTCTTGAAGAAGGGTAATAATATGTTTGTTCAAGTGGTAGCTTAAATTTTCCACTGGTTCTGTGCATTCTTCTTTAGAACTAATGAGCTACAAACTCCCATAAATTTTTTCAGGTATGTACAAGAAGGTAGCTGTGTGACTGTAATCGGAATGCTGCATCGAAATAATGATATAGTGATGATTATTCAACCACCAGAGGCCATCTCCACAGGATGTCTATGGCAAAAGCTTCTTCTCCCAGTTGACATTGATGGATTGATCCTACGAGCCTCTCAGTTGGCTGGCCCTGTGAACCAAGAGTCTATTCCACACCCAGATCGGTAATGCCTGACATATGGTATAATTTGGAGTAATTCATATTTTATATTTCAGATGATGTACTATCTGCAGAAATTTTGCCGTTCATATAGTTTAGATTTTAATTCTCTGTGAATTACTGTCACCATGTACCTTTGCATGCTAATTGTTTCTTGTTTTGACACTATTTCTAATAGAATGTACTGATCTTATGGAGTTCAACATTGATTCAATACTACCTAGAAATCATGATGTTAAAAAAAGGGCCTGCAGCAGTTGGGTTGTGGAGAGCTGGTTTTTGCCATGGATCTCTGAGGCTCTGTAGCTTGACTTGGGTTGTTGATGTTCAGTAGATGAGGCTTAAAATATTAGGACTGAAAATCAAGGCATAAATCATTTTCAGGAAAAATGGCTCAAATTTGTAGGTGAAACAAACACAGGCTAAGATTTCTATTTTAATTTTCCCAAAAATTGCATTTGCTATTTGTGAAAGTAGCATGGAGAGTGAGGTCATAAGTTTAAGATCTAAGACGTGCCAGGGCATTTATAACTTGTCAATAAAATATAGGCGAGCGCAAGTAGGTTTACTAATTAAAGTCCAAGGCCTTCATATAAATCACAAAAACTCCCTCTGCTACCTTGGTGATGTGGAACTCAGCTAGGAATGATATGCTCCCTTGTGCTCCAAACAATGATATATTTTTCTGGACAAAGTATCAAATAGGGAATTGTCAATTTCCGCAAGTCGCAGATATCACTTGCTACACCATAAATGGCTGGGCCCAAAGTGGATGGGTTATGTGCTCAAGTCCACTAAGTTTCAGGATCCATATGCATTTCAAACATAGTTGTGTGAAAAAGTTGGGGCTTCATTTCCTTATTGGTTTGTTTATTTGTTTACCTATTAGGCTATTGCGAAAGTGGGCTTAGCTCTCAGTTGACTTTCCCTCTATCAAGTTCTAAGAGTCTCCATCCAAACTTAAAATAGAATCCCTAAATTCTCTATCTCCACTCCAAACAATGTTCGTGTTTGGGTTTGAATCCTAATTTTAACCACCTTCATGAAAGCGCAAAACATGTACTAATAAAACATTAGTACAATTCAGCTTATTCGGCTGTTGTACAAATAGACACATTTTTTTTTCCCCCATTTTTTGGGTATGTAAAAATAGATACAAACGCCATGGAGTGCAAGAGTATGGTGTCGTTGTTACGGAGGCCTAACTATGGTCCTTGAATACTTTTCCCACGGTAGGGTATTGACTATTGAGCTCAAGAATCGCCATCATAAAAAAAAATGAAGGAAAAAAAGCTTCGTGATTGAACTTTATCATAACAGAGGTTGGGTTTTTGAGGAATGACAAGTGCTTTTCACCCAAAGAGATTTGTTGTAGGTGTGAGTTCAGGAGTCAACTTGTCTATGCCAAAAAAAAAAAAAAAAAAAAAACCATTATTTGGAGGTAAGATTGCCAATTAATTACTGATCTTAAACTCTACAAATTGGAGTTTTGTGCGATAGGTACAACGTACAACCTTTTTATTAAACATTTCTTTCCTTTTTAAGCAAGTAAAAATAGACACAAACATGCTCATGTAGAGACGGAGCCAAGATTTCTAGTTATGGGGGCCAGAGTATAGCCAAAAAAAAAAAAAATCATGAAATTCCAAATAAGCATCCATTTATTTAGTATTAACAAACTATCAGTAAAGACAAAAACACAAAATTATTTTTTTGTAATACTCTCAGTCTCTTTCTCAACTCGTGTCTCTCTGGATCTCTCTTTCTATTTTATTTAAGGCAAAAACACCATTTTGGTCCCTACATTTTGGTGTCAAATTTAATTTGGTCCTTGCATTTTGGTAGCAATCAATTTGATCCCTGTTATTTTCAATTTACAGTCAATTTGGTCTTTACCATTAATTCACAAACGAAAAATTTTTACGTGACAAACGGCCTAGACATTTGTCAAAGTTGGTGCTGATGTGGCTACTAAAATAGTAATTAAAATGCCATGTCAGCATCTAAATTAAAAACAAGAAAAAAAATCTAATTTCTCCAAAAAAAAAAATTTATGATAGAAAATAATTCTTAGAAATCACAACCAAGAACACACGGAATACCTTATTTGCAAACCCAGCCAAAACCCAGAAATATCATTTGTAAACCCAAAACAAAGAAATAAGAAAACCCACAGAAATAGTCATTCAAACAAAAAACCTAAACCATCCATATGCTCAAAGAATACCAAGCGGACCCAAGAACTTAAAGTCTCCAACAACATAGATTTCTTACTAATTAAACAAAACCCCACTTCATAAAACCGAGCACAAATCAAAGATTTCTCACAACTAAAACAAAACCCAACCATTATATCAACCAAAATGAAAAATTAGATTAAAAAGGAAATTTAAATACAAAATGGGTTTCAGCCATAGATGAGAAAAACAAGATGAAAAATTTAAAAAGAAATAAAAAGAGAAGCAAAGAGATGAGGAGTTGTGGCCACAGTTGGTGGTGGCGCAGTCGTGAGACCATTGTCTATTATGGTGGGTCTTGTAGAGAGACCAACCATGGCTGAGCTCACGAACCTGAACCTGATTGGTTTGGAATCTGAGTTGTGTTTGGTTGCAAAGAAAGTGCAACAAAATTTGGAGAAATTTTTTATTTTAATTTTTGTTGTGATTTTTTATTAAAAAAAAAAAATTTGTTGATGTGGCTTTTTTTAATAATAATAAAATTTATTTTTATTGTTTTGCTAGCCATGTATATTGCCAGCTATGTAAGCTATTAGCCACATAGGCATTTCTATTAATGAATTAATAGTATGGATCAAATTGACTTTAAGTTGAAAATAATAGAGACTAAATTGATTGCTATCAAAATATAAAGACCAAATTGACTATAAACTCAAAATATAAGGAGTAAAATGGTGTTTTCGTCTTTATTTATTTATGGAATTAGGTTTGTATATCGGCTAATGGAATTAACTTTAATTAAGTTTTTGAGTTGAGGGTTGAGTTGGGCTGAAGATTTTGTTGGAGGGGATGGGGCCAAGATTTTTTAAAGAAGGGGCCCAAAAATGGACTATGCAATATGCATTTACCTACTATTTACATACTATCTGTTTATATTTTTTGGGGTCAAGGGTCCTGGGCCTCCTCCCCCCCCCCCCCCCCTCCTCCCCCCCCGGGCCTTTATCCCTATGCTCTAGTGCAAGAGAATAATACCACTATTTTTGGAACTTGACCATGGTCCTTGAAAGATTAGGATCTTCTAGAGTGTTTTAACGATAACTCTATGCAGTAGAGCAATCTTTAGAACTTTAAGGGTCCGTTTGGTTGAAGGAGTAAATAAGTTGGAAAATAGAAAATGGTGGGAGGATGAAAAAGTGAGAGGATAGAAAAAATTTTAATTTCCCTCCTTTTTGTTTGGTTGGGAGTGGAAAAGTGGAGGGATGGAAAAAATGTGTTTGTATAATTTTACTTATATATCATTGTTAAAAAATGATACCCTATTAAAACAAAAAAGTGAAAAAAAAAAAAAAGCAATCACCCAAACTTATTAGGAAATAAAAATCATATCTAAAAAAAAATCACGTCTAAAAAAAAAAAATCACAAAAGAAAGCAAAAGAAAAAGAAAAAGAAAAAGAAAAAAAAGAAGAGCAACTGGATGAAGCCAGGAAATCAAAAGAAGAAGAAGAAAAAAAAAAAAAAAAAAAAGAAGAAGAAGGAAGAGGCAACGTACAGAGTCTACAGACCGGACCCAAAAAATAAAAAAAAAAGTACAATGCACATGGGCATTTTCATCATTTACCTATCAAATTCCTTCCAGTTAGTTTTCTCTCCATTTTGGAGAGAGGACATTTTGGTGGGCTCGAGGAAAAAACATCTGGGCCTCACTAATTTTTTTCCCTCCCCTCCCTCCAACCAAGCAACCACCAAAAAAGTTTTCATTTCCATTTTTTCTCCAAAGTTTTCCATCCGCTCTATTTCACCTCCAAACAAACACATTCTAAAAGATTTTAATATGTTTTGAATAGTTTCTTAAATACTTTTCCCACATGGACGCCTTGTGCAATTTACTTTCATTATTGAACTTAAGCATAGCCTTTGGCAAGGGAAGGGATGACTTCATTTTAGATTTTCTGTTGTTTATATTTTGTTGTAAATTTATAAGGGTCCCTATGCTCTAGCCCAGTTTACTGCTCACCAAAATCTTACCTTCTGTAGTAACAGTTCTTTCCCTCCTCAAAGAGTCTTGGTTGAGAGATGATGTTCTTGTTTTTCAGTTTAATGAAATATTTCCATTTAGCCAAAAAAAAAAAAAAAAAAAAAAAAAAGGAAAAAAGAATCAACACAAAAATTGGGTTAGAGCCAAAATTTTTGCATCTCCTTATTATTATAAGTAAAATCGATAAAATATCTATGTCACACTTAGAAACTTTTTTGTTTTGTTTTTTTTTTGTTACCTTGTAATGTTAAATTGTAAAAGGAACACCATTTTGGTGATGATCATGCATGATTTACAGGGACGGACCCACAATAGGGCAGAGGGAGGCCATGGCCCCCAACCCCCCCCCCCCCAAAAAAAAAAACTAATATATGCAGGCCCTAATTACCCCCCCCCCTCCCCCAATAATAATAATAAAAAAAACTGGTATATAAAAAATTAAGATTTGCCCTTATATATATATGTGTGTGTGTCTCTCCTCCTCTAAAATATTTAGATATTGACCTACAAGAAAAGAAATAAATAAATAAAATTCATGCCCCTTTAACTACAAAAACAAAATAAAAAAATAAATATGGACTAAACAAAAATCACGCACAAAATAAGAAACACTTATTTTGTATGTTATACTTTGTTGATATGTTTTATAATATGAAATGTTTAAGAAATACTTATTTTGTATGTAGTATTTTGTTGAATATGAAATATATATTAGTTTTTATTTTCATAATATTTTTTTTTTTGGTTTTAAGCTTTGGCCCCCCAGGTATGAATCCTGGTTTCGTCCTTGCTGCATGAACCATACAAAGTAAGTTCTAGCCTTCCCTAGTAATGTAATTCTCTTGTAAGTTGTAAGATCTAACAGAAAGGTTGCAATTTGGACCAAATACATTGCATTTGTTTTCCTTATTCCCTAGGTACTTCTATACATTTTAGTTCTAATTGGTTCTTTATGGCAACATAAAGCATATACTTGGTATAATAATAATAATAATAATATGACAAGTCCTATTCATCCTCTGGTTGCGGGTCATGCAGATTTTACTTAAAAAAAAAAAAAAAAAAAAAAAAAAAAAAAAAAAAAAAAACCCTAAACCCACTCCTCCGCATGGTAGTCATGCTAAATGTCAAATAATATTATGACGGCATTAAAGAAACGCTAGGAAAATGTAGATGTTGTCATTATAGATTCTCTTGTGCCCTTCAAGCAACCCATGCTGGGCCGCCTTTAATTTTTTTTTTTTTGATTGTGAGAAGCTTCTATTTTTTTTTCCTTCGCCAACTGTCTTATGTCCTTTGACCGTCGAGTCCTATATGGTAGTCATGCTTTGTTTCATATTTCAACATATATATATATATATATATATATATATATTTGGTTTACTTGAATTATATAGTACTTATTATGCAAATAAACTTGAGACTTTCTTAGGGTCAAGCTATTGACAAATTGGGAAGAGTGATAGAGCTTCATATCAATATAATAAAAATTAAACAAAATTACCAAGTCTGTTTGAACTTTTAATTAGTTAAATAGGTCATGGGTGCATAGGGCTACCTTCAACTACACTCCTCTATAGGATATTAGAGTAAAAAGGGGGAGGGAAAAAAAAAATAGGAGACTTGTTTTATTTTTCTGGATAAAAGAATGGGAGACTTCAGCTTTATTAGGGTCAACCGGCTTTACCTAATGGTGAAGTCTAATTTGGCTATTGTTCTTTATTTATTTATTTTTGCTTAGATTAGTTTGAGAAGGAGACTAGGGGAGGAGGATGATGATCACAAGGGAACTAATAAGTTATCCCAATGTTATGGGATTTTGGCAAGAATTCGAAGGTTTCTTTTTGTTAATGTTAATTTGAGAAGGAAAGCTGAGAAATAAATTTGGTAAATATTGTTCTATAATCCAATATAAAGTTATAGTGTCATTTTCACACTGTTAATTAGCTAGGTCTACGGAGATACATTGAGGTAATATTAGCTAGTAGTAGCGTTTGTAGTTAAATATTCCACAAGTCTTTGTCCATTTTTTTTTTTTAATTAATAGAAGTCTTTGTCAATTTTGATAATATATTAATTTTTATTTTAAGAAAACATAAGCCAATTGCAATAAACTATAAGTATAATGTTTTTTGCATTAATCTGACGATTTTTGTGGGATAATCATTTTATTGTGAATAAATAATTAAATATACAATCTTTTTTTTTTTTTTGGGGGTATAAAAGAGAGGAAAAATATTAAAAAAATGTATATTTTGTGTAAATCTTTGGTAAAACCATTCAACTATGGAAACTAAACCTATTTCCAGTCATCCTTAAGATACCTTCCTCCCTCTGAATTCCTCTATAGGTTATAAGTTATAACCTTTTCCGGCTAAGTATCTGTATGGTATATAGGTTATAATTCCTCCAACTTTATCAACTTTCTTTATCAAATTTTTGGGTTTCTCAGTGCTCCTCGAAAACAAAACTTACAATTTTTAAATGCTTGAAAGTATTTTGTTGCTTACAATTCAAAATCCATTACAAACGGATCAGCATGATTGCTAAAGATTATCCATGATGCTAGCCTTCCCTAGTAAATTGTAACTCTCTTGCAAGTAAGAACTAACAAAAAGGCTGCAAATTTCTTCATTTAATTATGGATTTTCTTGTTCTACTAAAAATGTTTTCTAGTTACTTCTTGATGGCAACATAAAGCATATTCTTGGTATATGACTATGAATCCTACACATCTTCTGGTAATGGGTCATGCAGATTGTACTTTAAAAACCTATATCCACCGCACCTTGCAAATCTTAATATTTTCACTTTTTGATTAACCTGTTTGGATACGGCTGAAACAGACCCAGCGTCTCGGCCTTTTTTTTTTTTTTGAGAACGTGCATTGTAGGTCTCGTGTAGGAAGAGAAGATCATTTTTTTTTCTTTTCTAGTGGGTCCCATGCACTATTCACGGGACCACAAGTACTTTATTAAGAAAAAAAAATTTTAAAACTGAGTCCCACAGTACTATTTACACATTTAAAAATTATTTTGTTACAGTGTTTTCAGTTTTCAACAAAATAAGCGGTATCCAAACAGACCATAAAAAAGTAAAATAGACAAACATTATTAAGTGCAAGATTACATTATTACTATTTTGGGGACCTAACTATGGTGCTTGAATATTTTTCCCACAATGGAGTTATAATTAGGCTTGACTCAATACAATTTAAGGTCTAAGGCAATAACATTAAATTGGGATTTAAAAAAAAATATTATTTAGTAATTTTGGATCTTAATACAATTCTAAGAGCCCTGTGATGGTGTTGCCTAGTGTGGGCCCATCTTAGACATGGGCTTGGGAGTACACCACTAACCATGTCGGCTAAGGTGGACAATGGGAATTCACACCTAGTTTAGATTCAATAATCAATCTTGACCCTTGGCTCCATTTGTTTTGGTGGTAAATGATTTTAGGAAATCATTTACCACCTGACCCCACTGTTTGGAAGCCAAGGAAAATAAAAATTTCCGGAAAATATGATGTAGTTGACCGAAATTTACTCCTTTGACCCGGAAATGATTTTACAATTCTATTTTCCCTTCAAATCGTTTCCGGAAAAGAGCCTCATACGCACAGAGAGAGAGAGAGAGAGAGAGAGAGAGAGAAAGAGAGAAACAGTGAACAAACCAAACCGAGCTCCGATCCACCACCACAGCCCATTGTCGGCGCCCACGAGCCTTCGACTTCGCTGGCGCCACGAACCCACGAACCGACGAACCCACGAGCCTTTGACTTTTCCGGCGGCACGAACCCACGAGCCTTCGACTTCGCCTTCGCGCCACAAACCCACTAACCCACGAACTAATCTTCAACTTCGCCGGCAAACCTAGAGCCTAGATCACCACTGAAGGCTGATCCACCCAGACCGATCGCACCCATGACCGATCTCTCCCTTTCCCTCCATTTTTTATCACTCTCTCTTCCTCGCTCTCTCAGTCTGACCGAATGGTGGATTTGATCGAATGGTGTTGTTGTGATTTTTGTTTTCTTAAGTTTATACGTTCAAATTTTCTATTATAAAATTTGTTTGGTAACTGAGAAAATGTGAGAAAGTAGTAGGAAAATAGCATTTCAGAATGCAACCAAACACATGAAAACATTTTTTAGAAAAATTTTCATAATGCAGCCAAACACTTAGAAAATATTTTCCTTTCCCGAAAATACCATTTCCGGAAAATATTTTACAGAAACCAAACACAACCTTATGCACATGTCTAACACACTAAATATTGTGTTCGGAGTTTGGGTACAAGTTTAGGAAGGTATTATACATCCAAATCCGTCCTAACATAGGTTGACCACCATTTACATGCTTCATTAACATATTCCAATAAGGACCTGAGCCTAAGAGCCCCAAAATCTTCCTCTTTCCTTTTTAAATAATAAATTTAAAGGGTTTTTTTTTCCTATATATTTTGGTGTAAAACTTTTTTTCTTCTTTTATAAAGCAGTTTGGTGTAAATTTATAAGTTTAGTAATAAACTAATAATTAGATCTTAGGGAATCAACACTGAAATGAGTTTTGAGGAATGAAAATCATTTTTACCATTTTTTGTGTTAATTTTATGTTTCACCAATCTCAATTTGCCATGTAATTGTTTTATTTTCCTTATAAAATAACCAAAGTTTAAAATGAAAAAAAAAAAAAAAAAATTAAACACATAACATAACATGATTGGTGAAATATAATCTAGAATACAAAAAGTGGTACATAGGATTTGTATTAGGTTTTGAGGAATACAAATCATTTGTCCCAGTTTTCGTATTCCACTCTATTCTCTCCCAATCATAACTTATCATTTATTTATTTTAATTTTCTTATGAGATAACTAAAATTTTAAAAAATAGACACATGAACTTATGATTGCTAGATTTTAAAGTGAAACCTAAAAAGTGGGACAAATAATTTGCATTCGGATTTAAGCCAAAATTTTGGCATCTCCTTAATAAGGGTTTATCAGTAAAATCAATAAACTTTCAGATGGGCACGCTTGTAATGTTAAAGTGTAAGAGGACACCACTTTTGAGGTTCAATAATCAAAATTTTGGGTTTCTTAGTGCTCCTCGAAAACAAAACTTACAATTTTTAAATGCTTGAAAGTATTTTGTTGCTTACAATTCAAAATCCATTACAAACGGATCAGCATGATTGCCAAAGATCATCCCTGATGCTAGCCTTCCCTAGTAAATTGTAATTCTCTTGCAAGTAAGAACTAACAAAAAGGTTGCAAATTTCTTCATTTGATTATGGATTTTCTTGGTTCTACTAAAAATGTTTTCTAGTTACTTCTTGATGGCAACATAAAGCATATTCTCGGTATATGACTATGAATCCTACACATCTTCTGGTGATCTGGTCATGGGTCATGCAGATTGTACTTTAAAAACCTATATCCACCGCATGGTAGTCATGCTCAATGTCAAAGTTATGACTGAATTAAAGAAACATTTGAAGGAAAACCAATATGATGACCGGTGCTTTCTTTTATATTTTAATTTTTTTTATTATAAATTAATTAGATGATATACAACTTATAATGTCAATAAACTTGGGGATTGTTTTATTATAAACCAATATGAAGTTGACAAATTGGGAAGAGTGACAGCCTCATATTGATTTATAATAAAATTGAAACAAAATTACTGAGTCCGTTTGAACTTTTATTTTTAGTTAAATGGTGTCTAGGGCAACCTTCAAATTCACTCCACTATAGGATATTAGAGTAAAAGATGGCACAGCGTAGTATCTACCTAATAAGACTTAAACATCTTAACAAACCTCAATTAAAATTAAACTAATTAATGGCATTCCAAGTTGATATCCTTCGTTTCTGAATTGACTTTCGGGTCAAGACAACTTTGTCTAGCTAATTATATAATTTTCTGTTGTTAAGAATAAGTTCTTAACTAATTAATTAGTATTTTAAAAATTATTTTTTGGAGTTCTACTTGGGGGTAAGATTGAATGGGAGAAGACTAGGAGATCAGATGCACTTAACCAAAATGAAAGGAAACCAAAAAAAAAAAAAAAGGGGTGCAAAAGAATAGCTACCCGGCCTGTACGTACTATACCTAGCTAACAGTGGCGACTAATTTGGATATCATTCTTTATGTATTTATTTTTGACAATGAGCTTGTTTCGATAAGCTTTTTCGCAGAGGAAACACGGATGTTGACACTAAACACAATAAAGGAAATCTTTTGGTAGCCCGATTTTAGTTGAATTGCATTTACAAATCAAACTGTGTCCATGTTTTTTTTTTTTAATTTAAAAAAAAAAGAAAATTTTTACAGATTTTTCAATTTGCATGATTCAATCACCAAAATAGTGAATAAAGCATCGCACTTTTTTTCATTCAAAAAAATTTGAATGTTAGTTAGAGATGGCAGTGAGGCGAGAACATGTTAGGATAGGAGCATGGTGAGTTTGAGGTATTTGGTCATTCTTAATCGGGTAGTTTAGATATTATTGAGGTAGAAATGAAAGAAAAATGGAATAGGAAATTGTGAGAGTCCTAAAGGGGAGATAAATCAAATGTTTTAAGGGATAGTAATAAAACATGTAAATAATAAAATAAAAAACTTACAAAATAATGTGTAAACAAGATTAAGATTATATATATATATATATATATATGCATGTTTTTTGGGTTTTCAATGTTGCCAATGGATAATAACTTATGTTTAAAGAATTGGTAGCAAATTACCTAAAATGGTAAAAATGGTTAATATAGGTAACCAAACATCCAAAAACCTTCCATATCAGCTTACCCATACTCATTTAAGCTATATTGGTTACTTATATTTGGGGAATTTGATGTAGATATCCATTTAAATGAAATAGAGTTTAGAATAAAGAATTTGACGTAGGTGAAAAAGAAAAGTGGTTAACTAAAATAGGGAAAGTAACAAAGAGGGAGAAAAACATAGCTAAACTGCTACTATTGCTCTTACTATCCTTTGGACTCCATTAAAATTTGAAGAAGAGGTGTTAGTCATGGACAAAAGCATGTGCGCTACTATATAAAATATATACAGTGTCTTAGCAAATAATAATAATAATAACTAGCTTTATCACATACGTTTCGCGTGTGCGATAAGGCTTTTATTTATTTATTTTGGGTTCAATGTCATAATTTTTCATTCATTCATTTCTTGTAACTCAACGCAAAATCCATATTAACCATTGATTGCAAAAATAACACTCTTTCATAGTTCGACTTCTACCCAAATTGACCATTGATTCATTTTCTACATTTGACTTTAGAATCGTCAATGTAAAAGAGAAACATACACTTTCAAACCAAATCAAGTAATAAAATGAAATATAATCAAAAAATGAAATATAATCAAAAAATAAAAATAAAACAAAAATAAAAAGAAGATAACAACCTACCCAGACGTACCCCAAACTCTCAAAGTCTCATCTTTACTCCTTGTATAGCATTTTGGACTCCAATGACAATGCAAAACCCATAACTGTTAATATAGCAAACTAAATACGACAACCACTATTGTAAACCCAATGAAATAAATAGCACAAAGAAGAAAACCAAAGACGAAATTTGATTCCTTTCGTGGTACTAAATAAACGCCAAAATAAACTATTTCTTCTTCCCAGCCATCAATCGGCACTAAACTACTAATAATTTAATAAATCATGATCTTTGATTTGGTTCCATACAATTTGAGGGTAATTATTGAGTACTCCCGGAATACCATAAATGCGTACTTGTCTCATATAATTATGGGTCCCACTAATTAAATTTATGGTAGGACCTATAATTCATATGAGAGAGGGGAATATGTATTTATGGTACTCCTGAAGTATTCAATAATTTTCCATGATTTGATCAATTCAACCATAGAGGTTTTAGAACACGGTTTTGACAATAGAGAGAAATGAGGGTGAGAATGAATGGAGAGTCAATATAAAAGCTTGTGTAGAGGAATTGAAAAAGAGACATATGAGATTTTTTAAATAAAAATAGTGTGTGCTAATTTTTAGGAAAAAGAGATGTGTGAGATATATATATATATATATATATATATATATAGAAATTGTGTGAGAATATCTAAATTAGAGATAGTGTCTCCTAAAAAAAAAGGATAAGTAGTAAAAGTTTCATAGAAGGCAACGCGAGGGGATTTTTTTTTATTAAAAAAAAAGGTGATTGATAGCTTGAGTTTAGAAGTTACCTGTGGTTAGTGGGCTATTAGTAAAGGAATCCTCTACCTAACAAATTGTAAAAGAAAAAAAAAATTGACCTAATAAAATTGAAGTTTAGATTGAATTTGAAAACCAACGGAAAAGTGATCATATTTTGTAGGCAATGTTGTACATGAAAGTTAGAGATGTATTTTTATTGGGTTGTCCTTTAATTTTGTCTCTACTTAAACTTAATGGTATGTATAAGGCTATTTTTGAACTAACGAAATATCTATTTCACATAAGAGATGCCCCTTAAAGAGTAGTATTAGATAATAATAATAATAATAATAATAACAACAACAACAACAACAACTTATTACTATTATAAAAATAATAATACATTTTTTTATCAAATAATACATTATTACTATTATGAAAATAATAATATATTTTTTTCATTTAAAAATACATTATTACTAATATAAAAATAATAATACATCTTTTTCATTAAAAAAAATACATTATTACTATATAAAAAAATCTTGAAACCTTCCCATGGACAATTGGACATGATTGTCGGCTAGGCCTTCTCATGCTTCCCATCCCAATTGTCATGTATAACCTTTCTCTTAATATTCTTCTCTCTCTCTCTCTCTCTCTCATGATCTATTAAATTAGTCACTAAACTTCAGATAAACCCAAGAGGCACTACGCCAATTTTAAAAGTTTTGGAAATGTCTTCCTTCTATAACAATTTGTGTGCAAGCTGCAAAATGATGTCTTCTACTTCTCTACAACAACAATGCAGAAAATATGGTGTAGTAATTAAATGCATTTATGTAAAATAATTCTTCATGCACCATACACTCAAGCTTACACTTCTATAAGCACATAGTGACATCTAACGTGTGATGCCATTTTTTCTTTTCTTGGATGTAATAATGTGTGATGACATTATCCACTAGGATAAGCTATATAGGATCCAGATCATTCTGTTGAATTTTAAAACTTAGTGTTGCTTGTAAGTTGTAACTTAAAAGTATCTAAGTGTGGCATATGCTTGGTTCTATACATTTATAAATCCAAATTCACAGGCATTTTTGGCCGACTTCTTCACTTTGTGGTCGTGGAATGGATCATGTATTTTGTACTTTAGAAACCATATATACCGTTTGCTAGTCGTAGTCGATAATGTCACGATTATGACGTAACAATAGTGGAAGTATATGTATTCATATTCTCTTGTACCCCTTGAAGCATAACAAGGAACTACTTTTATTTTTGTTTAAGCCTTAATTTTCAAATGATGGGAATATATTGAACTTTTATTGGATACTAAATTACGTACGGTACGGTCTAGTTTTGACAATATGAGATAGCAATGCTTACTCTCTTTTATAACACTCAATTATATATATCTACTTAGAAGGCTCGTTATTTGAAGAAACCTCTAATGAAATTATGCTAATTATAGTGTCAAAGTTGGCCTTGTCTTCGAATGAATTAAGAGTCAGGACAAGCCAATTTCTTGTTCATTAGAAAAAACTTTTCATCAAATATTTTTATACTGCAATTTTTGTTCTTGGGGTGTGTTCTTGTGAAGCAAAATATGTGTTTTGCATATGCGCGAAACGAAGTAAATATATATATATCACGTTAAATATAAATTAGGTCATTGTGGATATATTCATTTTCATATACTAAATAGGTCACTATGGGGAAAAATTATAGTCAATGATGGAGATAGGCTGATATGCAGCTAGGTTTTTCTTTCTATACGCGATATATTATATATAACTTGAGCGAAGATTTCAGTTTCTTCACAAATATGAATCCTAAGAGTATTTACTACTATCTATTATTCACTTTATCTCATTTTGTTGTAATGTTTAAAAAACTAATAATCAAAAAAAAAAAAAAAAAAAAAAAAAAAACTAAACTTTTTAGGAGAATTCATTTTTAATGCTTTGTCTTTTGAAGAAAAATTAATACAATATTTGATAGGGACAAAATTGCTTTTTACCCTTTTCAAAAAAAAAAAAAAAAATCCAGCAATTTGCCATATTTCTCAAACTAATTAGGAAAATACCCCTTTTTTGAAAATCGAGTTTCTCAAAATCGATTTAGGCCCTATAACGGCGTTTTTAAGGAGCCTATAGTGACGTTTTAAGGACCTATAGTAGCGTTTTGTAACTTGATATACATGAAATCGAGTTATAAGTAAAAAAAAGAAAAAAAATTGCATGTAACTCGACTTTATGGAAATCGAGTTACAAAACGTCACTATAGGTCCTTAAAACGTCACTATAGGCTCCTTAAAAACGCCGCTATAGGGCTTAAATCGATTTTGAGAAACTCGATTTTCAAAAGAAGGGCATTTTCCTAATTAGTTTAAGAAAGAGGGAAAGCTGGATTTTTTTTTTAAAAGGGGCATTTGCCCATTTTCTCCTATTTGATAGATATGATAAATTTTGAACTTACAGTTTTCACTCTATAATGAATGTTCTTTATCATTAGGTCATGACATTAAATTTTTTTTTTTTAGATAAATAGTGGGGGAGGTGGAAGGTGAGTTCCAACTATAAATAAGTCACATAGGATATTATTATCATTGAACTATCACCTAAACCCCACATTAATTTGTTTTGGAATAGATGAAATTCAAACCCAGATTTTTATTTGACAACAAAATATTTCACTACTTGAGTTAATTGGATGTGATTTAATTTAAAAATTAATGAAAGAAGGGTATTAATTTTTTAAATAATGTAAAAGATAAATGAAAAAATTATCAATGTTGTTTTATTGACTTTTAAACATAATCATATTACCGGACATCCCAAATAGAATAGATTGCATAGCCAACAATATGGTACAAAGGGATTAACAATTTAATAATTCAAAACATGGAAATAAAAAAACTTTGAAGTAATTTTCTTAAAGGTCCAATTCATTACGTGACAATTTATAAAATCATTCATGTTTGCATATATTAAATCACACGAGTCATTAAATATGTCATGTAACTAAAAAGACGTGTGTAATAATTTGAATTGTCACCTAGCGTTTTAGGAGTAAACTATGTCAATGATATACACAATAAGGTTAAGGACACAATATTTTCACAATTGTTAACATGATTGATTGTTTGTGATTAGTGTAAGAAAAAAGCATGTTAGTGCAAAACACCCAATGAAAGTGATATTGTCACAACCAAAAACAAGTCGTTTCAGCAATTGTGAATAAAATTATTTAAAAAAAAGTAATATAACTAGCATTAGTGCGTTGAAATGATTTTTATATATCTATAAACTACGTAATGGCACCTTAAAAAATTCGCTGAAATATGTTCCTTTTCTTGAAAAACAATGTGCGGTCCTCGAGCACAAATTAAATCTTCTCTTTGCCATATCATCAATCTGGAAAGATGGATAATTAAGTAGCTTAATATTAATTAAACTGGCAAAAACAAACAGTTGCTTGACAAACAAGTTATCACACAAAAATAACAGAATCATTGAGTACAATGAAACTAAGATATGATTCCAATGCGACAAAGACTAGCATCTTTAATCCTCAATAACCATGACAGAGTACCTGACGTAGATTAAGACCTTAAAATTAAATATTTCGCTAATTAGATTATTTGCACAATATAGTATCATATAATTCATGTGGCATATGCTGTGTTCGAGTAAATCTCCGTGGAACCAGAATTGAGTTTTGAGAACCAACCAATTGTAATAGCTATTGATAAAGCAAACATTAAAGAGGATTTGTTTTTTCTTTTTCTTTTTTTTAAGGGAAAAGAAACTAAATTAGTCTTGTGCATTGGTGGTGAATATTAAGCACGCAAAGCAAGTTGCAGAAGAATTAAAATTATAAAAACTACATTGCATACCGAATCAAATCTTCACAGAGGAAGTTGGAATATAAGATCAAAGATTATTCTTAATTTATTGTTTAATTATCCATTTGGTTGCACTTTGGTTATGCCATCAGAATCTGGAATAGTACTCAAAGATACAAAGTGGGTTCTCCCTTAATTAAAGTAATTAAGCAGTCTGTCTCTGATAGATTTCCTTCTTTTTCTGGTCATGCTCAATTTTAGTTTATTCTTCCACTTGTGTTGACGAAATGCAAAATTATTTACATGGTCATGTATTAGATATCCTGAGAAAATAATTGGTTCAAACTTCAAACTTCAAACCTCAAACCAGTTTCTTTACTTGTTCAAAACGCTCTAGTTGACATTTTTATACTGAAAATTTTCCTCAATTCTTGGCAAAACTTTTCTGAGAGAAATGGCAGATAGGATATGGAATAGCGATGCGGAATAGTTCAATGTCAACAGATTCACATGTAAGACCTAGTGTTGCTTCTCAATTGCCTCTTGTTCAAACTTTTTTTCTGGTCAAAATAAAGTGGCATTGAACTCTGAAGGGCTGGTCGTCACCAATTTGTGGATTGCCTGAAGAAGATTCAAAGTGGACAAATTGTTCTACGTTCAAAGATTCACCATTTGAACTGAAAAAAAAAATGGAACAAAAGTCAAGAATATATTTCTATACCTTCCCCACCCCACTATGTCAGTCAAGACAGTCAGAAAGAACTCTCAATCGTATTATAGCATCGAATCCAATCATCCCACCAGTTGTTTAAACCAAGTGGGTTAGGTTGTAAGTAGTCCATTAAAATAATGGATTATTGTTACAACTTACTAACACTACTTGCATAACGAAGGTAATCAAATCTTGCATAACGAAAGGTATTCAAATCTTGCACAACGAAGGTAATCAAATCCATGCTAAAGTTTTTTTATGGTGCAAGAGTTAGGGGCTGTTTGACACTGTTGTTTAAACAACAGTTTTTAGTGTTTCAATAACAATAATACTTTTGACATGTATTTTTATAACACTCAAACACGTATTTTCACAACCCTAAAAACTAAATAACAATACTTAAATATTGCTACTAAACGAGCCTTTAGTATTAAAAGGTATATCAAAGATAAGAAATATGATGCATAATACCATATCATACGTAGCAAGTAAATTAACAGGACAAATTTAGCTCTTAAATAGCTCTCTCTCTCTCTTTCTCTCTCTCTCTGGGACTTAGGGCAAATGAACCAGTCAATTAATTATGTCAAACCTTAATGGAAACACAAGACACAATGTCAAACATGGTTCTTCTTCTAGATCCTAACCGAATAAGGATTGAGAGTTAGGTAAAAGAAGTAGGTCTTAATTGGGCAATTTCTTTCCAAAAGCTTCCCCATTACAATAAAAGATGTGGAGAGTTATACTTTAATCTAGGCCGGTGCAATATCCCGCTCAATCGGCCCAAACTACCTGAATTGCTCGGCTCTGCCCCACCCCAGATTAATATGATATTTATATCTAAGCAAGTTGGGTGGGTTTAATTGTTAAAGTGGTGGGTCGAATTGGATAGCAAGTTGTGTTTTTTTAAACCACTAAGACTCAACCCAATCCACCTATAATATATATTCATATCTTGTTAGTCTATATCTCATATCAAATTTAAGTTTTTTTATTATTATTTTTTTAACTCCATGATATACATATGTTAAAATGGAAAATGTGATATTTTTTTAACATATTCATAAGCATTCATAATGACATGGATATGCTTAAAACCCTTTTTTTTTTTTGTGGAGAAAATGATAATACATACATATATATATATATATATATATTATATTGTTAGGTTCTAAATGTTTAAGATTAAATCTTTAGATTTCTATTTTTATGTATGTTAGCAAACTGAGATCAAAACATGTTTAGATTATGTATTAGACATTGCTCATGATAGTACAAATTTGGATTCAAGAACTTACAAGCTTCAGAAAGGAGAAGTTAATTTTAGTGAGGTTCGATCGATTGAAATTAAGCTTCAATCAATCGAAAATCGCAGTCAGGATTTTTTTTGCAGAATTCTATTTCAGTCCAAACACTACAAAAACGTTTAGGGATTTAAGTGAAACAGTTCTTGGTATAAAAGGATAGCCTTAACTATGTTTTTAGTTCTTGGAAGTCTTGTGAGTTACTCTTATAAGATCTGAGAGGTTCTATACCTTCTAACTCAACAAGCATCTGCCAGATCAAGAGATCTACAATCAAGAACTGGTGGAATCAAGTTGCTGCTACAAGATCAACAACGATTGGTGATCCGAAACCTTTGAGTGGGATCTCAAAGTCATAAGCGTGGGAGCTTGTGTTTAGCAAATCCAAGAGAAAAAAGTTTGTAGAGTCGGAGTTGCACGTGGTCGTGTTAGTAAGTTTTACTGGATGTAGCATTAAGTTTGGGAGTTAAATATTTTGTAAACTTCAATTCTTTCTAGTGGATTTTGTTTACCTTGAGGATACTTAGGTCAAATCCTCCCTAAGTTTTTACCTTGAAATTATTGGTTTTATTAGTTTTCTTGGGTAATCATATCGTTGTCTTATTTATTTTTTCACACTGCATGATATGGTATACTATTATTTAACCTAGATCTCATAATTAACCTAAGTAACTACTTGGCTAATTCACTAGGTGTAAACAATCTGTTTTTAAGGGGTCTAAACAAACAAATACACACACACACACCCCATAAGACGTGTGTGTAGTTTGATTTATGAGAAAGTGGACACTTCCTATGATTTCCTTTAATGGTTTATATTTTTGTAGCAAGTCCTTCAATGGTTTATAGGATTTATGAGAAATACTTTTTAAATTTATTTGTAAATTATAAAATAAAGTTTGAAGTTTAGTACACAACACATAACTAAAACTAAACCGTCCAATTCTTTGAGTTGAAACAACCCAAATTTTCAACTAACCCAACATATAGGTAGTTTGGAGTGTTGGCGGTGGTTGGGAATATTTCCAACCCGCCAAAGCCTACTTATATCAAGCTAAACTATACCATCTTCTTAGAAAAAGAAAAGGAAAAAAAGAAGAAGAAGATAAACTATACCATATGGTGAACTAATGCTACCTACAGAAAGTAAATAAAATAAAAAAATTGCTTGTGTGTATGATGAGTATTAACAGCGTAGTAATAATCTATATATATATATAAAACCGAAACTTTTGAAACTCTCACAATTTTCCACATCATCACTATTTTCTTTTTCTTTTTATTTTTGATTCTTTTTATTTTAGGTTTTATATCTTATAACAATAATATTGAAAAACGTATACAAACTTGGAGGCCTATTTAAGGGCTTCATAAAACTTGATGGACAAGAAAATATATTCTAAAATAAGCCCTAATTAATACCTAACCATAATAGGAACCAAATTTGACCTAAAAAAACATTAAAAGAGCCTAAAAACAAGGAAATAAATCACCTAGACCTGAAATAACGTTTTTTGCATAAAAATACCAAAATCTCTTCTCTCCTTAAAATCCTAGCAATTACCATCTCAAAACCCTAAACTCAAAGCGTAGGTTTTGTCTTTTTTTATTTGCTTTCATATGTGCCTGAAATTTTCATTCTATCTTATTGTTTTATTATGTTTAGAATTGATTTTCTTATAAGTATTTGGGTTAATCTCTATATTTTGATAGTGTTTTATGGGTTTGGTTTTTGAGTTGAAATTCTAATAATTATTTTATATTGTATATGGCAGATGAAGCATCTCTATTTTTTGGAAAAAAATCAAAGCTGCAACCTATGTCTTCCAGCCCAAGGTGTGGAAGCATAAAACCCAACAAAAACTTGGTACTCTCTCTTCTCTGTTTGCAATCTCTACTACTTTTTATTTTTATTTTTTATTTTTAACTTTTGCATTGCTACAAGTGTTGTAGAGGATCCTAAAGAAGTATATGTGAATGATTATCTGTTGTTAGTGCTGAAGACATGATATCTTTCTGGTAAATTGCATATAGGATCTTAGTAAAAACCTATTAATATGCAAAAAGAGAATGAAGATCAAAACTGACATGATATCTTTCTGGTAAATTGCATATAGGATCTTAGTAATAACCAAATTCCACCTTGATGAGTTGTTTGGACATGAAATTTTTCTTTATATCATTTTGATGGTAATTTTATTCTCAAATAACATTTTGCGATGAATATTGTATATTTTATGTTTATTTTGATAAGTTATGATGTTTTTTCATTTTAAATTTTATTTTAAGCAAAGTGAAATATATTCCGTGCATCGCACGAGTTAGCGACTAGTAATAATAAATAGTCAACAACGATGATAAGTTAATAACAATATGGTACAATCTTATAGAGGCAAAATGGACCCATTTGAAATACCATAATCTCTTTTTTTGAGGAGATAATACCATAAACTCAGTGTTCACACTTAAATGCATTTTTTTAAAAAGAAAAAGACCATCATATCGGATTGTAATTTGTCTCGTTCTCTGCAACAGTTCATGGAAGCCTATCAGACAGTACCGCAGAGGGCAACATTGAAATATTTGGACAATGCTTTGTTATTAGTTAATACACATAACAGAAACTATTTTGTGCTATATTGTGTCTTAAATTTTAATTAATTAAGAAGATTATGAATTTGTATATCATCCGGTAAAAACTATTATACAATGACCTCATATTCCATACTACTTCCTGCCTCCCCCAGTGGGCAACAAGAAGAATAGGCATATATGATTTGGTTATGGTCTTCACTATATAATACTCAAAAGCCTCGTGACAGTTGTGAAATTCAGTTTTTTGATTAATAAAAGAACCATTCTTTTATTATTTTTTTAATTTTTTTGTGTAAACAAAAGAGGACTGCAATTTTTTAAGGTTCCCTCTTTCAAGCGTTGCTAATTAACCATCACAAGAAGCTTTCATTAAATTATAGTATAAGTGGTTGTGTTCATACTCGATAGATATAAATCATGGGTCATGCTAACTAGTGCCTTTAAGGTATTGGTTAATAATCTATTTTAGGAAAATTTTGACATCATTTTATGGGAGATTGAAAAAAGCTGTCAAAACATTAATTGTTTTTTTTTTTTTTTCCTTTTTCCATAAAAACTATTTTTAAATGGATTGTTAACCAATACTCTAAGGGCATTCGTTAGTATTTCCTATAAATTATTAGGCAATATGTATTTCTTACGAAAATAATGAAATGTATTAATGGTATAATATAATATATATATATATATATATATATATATATGTTATCAAGGGAAAATTATTGAATACTCCGGAAGTACCATAAATGCGTACTCCTTCCTCTCATATGAATTGTGGGTTTCATCATAAATTTAATTAGTAAGACTCACAGTTATGTGAAAGGGAGGAATACACATTTATGATACTCTGAGAGTATTCACTAATTACCCGACCAAGATACATTCATAGAAACTTTGCAGGGGTCAAATGTATTGTCTAATTTTTCTATATGGGAGAAGTTGAGTCGGTTTTTTTTTTTGCTTATAATAGTTTTATTATAATATATATTTACGTTTTTAGACCCCTTAAAATGCAAGTTGTTTAATCTAATAAAACCAAGTTGATTACGAAGTTCATTAACAAGATCTAGGTTAAACACATTCAAATCATCTCATGTGAACAATGTGGAAAAGTAAATAACACAACGATATGATAACCCAGGAAAACCAAACCGGTAAAAAACCTGAGAAGGATTTAACCTAATTATTCTCAAGGTAAAACAGATCCACTATGAAAGAATTGAAGTTTTACAATAAAACTTAGACTACTAACATCCTATTGCTACTTCGTGTAGAAAACTTACTACCATAACCACGTGACAGCTTTGAGTCCACGGACTACTTCTTTCCTTGATCTACAGCAACCACGATTACTCCCACTTGTGTTTTTTTTAAGCTCTTGAAACAGCAACCGAAGTGATCATCAAGTTCTTGACATCAATCTTGATCTTGATAACCCTAAGTATGTATGAAGGTAAATACCTCTAGATCTCATAGAAGATTCACACACACCGCATATCAACAACCTCTAAAACGTGGTTATGGTTTTTCCTTTTATACTTGAAGCAAAATATAAAACCCTACACGTCATATGGACTTGGGTTGAGTTGGAAATTTTGCAGAAAAAACAAACTGCATGAGCTTCGATCGATCGAGTCTAATTTTTGATCGATCGAGGCCTGCAGATTTACACCAATAAATCCTGCAGTACACTCAATTCCAACTTTACAAATAAACACACTTTGAGCAGCCTAAATCTAGACTCTAAGTTTTAATCATGGTTTGCCAACATTACACATTGAAGTTCTAATATATTTAGATCCTAAAGTCTTAGAACCTAACATATATACTGCTTATCAAAAATGTCTCCTCCCCAGCAACCACTCGCTACAATGCCATTGATTAAATCTTATACAATTAATCCAAAAACTCCATCATCCTCAATAACATCTCTGTCGTTGACAACAAACATTTCATCTTACTCGTCCAAGCTGATAGCTTTGCATAAGATTTTGAGAGTTAATTTAAAAAAAAAAAAAGAATACATACACACAATCGTGTTCACTGGATCGGGCTCTCATAGTTAGATTTGAATTATTTTTTTAATGGGTTTTTTTTTTTTTTAATATGTTTGGTAATTTCCTGTACTAGTTCATTACTGGGAAGTGGTACCTCAATATTCAGAAAGGAATTGATCAACAACGAATTAAGAAAACAAGGATTAGAGATGGATAAGTGTATTTTTGTGTACCTTAACTTGGATATGATATATGGTGGAATATATATAATCGTCCTTTCATGTAGAGGCGCTTAATAGAAAATCTCATTCAAAAAAGAAAGAAAAAAAATAAATGAACAAATTAACTAGAGAAAAGTCCTAGAAACATGGAGTTACCCCATTGTTTATTTGTGACACTTAGCTCTTTTGTAGTTTGGTTTGTTTTATGGTTTCCACGGTCCAGCTTCTTCCCTCTAGTTTGAAACCTTTCCATTTTCTCCCATTTTAATATAGATGAGTGACGTGGCAAAAAAAAAAAATCCAAAGCTAAAAAAAGCCCATGTCCTTCTCTCAATTTTGTCTTTCTTTATTTCTTTTTGTTTCTTTCTGCAACATCACCACCCTCGCCTAAACATCGAAGGACACCAGGACTTGCCGACAATAAGTCGAGTTTTTCCATTGTAGTTTGGTAACGAGGGACACACACAAGAAATAGTGTGTAAACTGTAATGGCAAAGAAATCGGTGACAATTTGGACTAATTAACCTGACTGTGGATTCATGACTAAGAGCGTTGAGGCTCGATTTGACGGTGGCGCTTGAGATGGAGGTCCTGCGACGGGCTTGCGGTGGCGAAGGATAGGACGTCCAAAAGTGGTATGAATAATACGTATGGTAGGTTTTGCAAAGAAAATCATTTGAGGTTTGCGGTGGTTGGGTAGCTAGATGGGTTTGGTTTCTTTGGGGTTTGCGGATACAGGTCGTGTTGTATATATAGGTATATATATGGATAGGTTGTAATAATGATATTTTAAGTTTGGAGAGTATACATTTATAAAGATGATAAAATGGAATTTTAAGTTTTGAAATTTTCTATGTGAAAACTCAAGTTCAGGAATTTTCAATCGGTCAAAGATTTGCTCAATCGATCGAAGTGATCAAGGAATTTGATCTAGAGCTTCTGCCTCTGCCAATTACTGCTTGATTCCTATTCGATCAATCGAGAAGAACCTTCAATTGATGCTCAATTCCTCTCAATTGATCGAGACTCGTAAAAATTAAATTTCTGCATAATTTTTCTAATAACTGATCTAAACGTTTGAAAAGGTTTTAAGCCTTGTAAACGGTTTTATAAAACATTTTAACTCTTCATTCGTGCCTTTTTATGGATTATAACCCTATGGGTATAAATAATGGTTCACATTCACTTGATAAGTAATTCTTTTCTCTTTTAAAATTACTTTTAAAGAAACACAAGAAATCCTGTAGGTATTCTCCAAAATTGCTATTTGTAGAAACCAACAAACTTGGTCATATCTTGGAGATAAATTTGTGATAACCCTTTAGCAACAATAGTGTAGGGGCAAATATTGTTTAAGGATAACAATTTTGTACCTCCAAGTTATTTAATTTTTTGCTTGTCTTTTGTGTTCACTTTGTTCTTTCTTAATTACTTTGTGTATTATACCTAACAAGTCGGGTGTTGAGGGAGGTTGATGCGTCACTGGTGATTTTTTTTTTTTTTTTTTTTTTATCTTTTTTTTTTCCTTCTGTATTTACATACGGTGGTTGCGAAAATTTGGATCAGATTTGATATATGGGTTTCTGGCATGGTGAGTTTGGTATGAGCTGGGTTGAGGGTTCGTGATTTGGTGAGCAAGGTTGGGGTCAAAACTGACTTGTTCTTCTCTGATGAGTTTTAATTGGATGCCGCTCAAAATGAGGGTGATGAAGTTGGAGAAAGAAAGACCATACTGAGAAAGAAGGAAGTGAGATTGTCCTAGCCTTTGGTTTTTTTTTTTTGCCACGTGTCACCCATTAATATTAAAATGAGGAGAGAATAGAGGGTTTTAAATTGGAGGGGAGCCAAACCCATATTTCCATTGTTCTAAACAGATTTTGAAGATGGGAGTATTTGCTAACAAAAAACCCATTGAAAAAGAAATTAAGGAAAAGATTGTTCTATCTTTAATTTTTCTCCAAACTTTCTCCTTCAATTTACTGTGTCCATATTTGGCTTTGTGTCTATTCACCAGGCATAAATTGCAAGATAGAATAGTCTTTTTCTTTAATTCTTTTTCAATTGATGTTGTTGGAAATGCTTTATGAAGCAAATCACAAGGAAAGTAAGTGCCGCAAAATAAATCGTAGTTTAGTTCTATATTTTAAAGGTATACCACAAGGATGGTATTCGTAATTTACCATTTCTATATTAATTTATTTTGCTTAAAAACTAAGCTAAGCAAAAGTAAAAATTTATCCTAAAATATGAGAGACTCTAAAAAAATGTACATTCTCTATTAAAATGAAAATAAACTAACCAAACAAGCATTAATATATATATATATACACACACACACACACACACGCTAGCCTCTAAGCACATACATTGTGCATGCTCAAAGACTCTTCTATTTTTTTGAGTAAATGTTAAAAATTTGCATTTATTATAATTTAGAAATGGGCAAGACTTTAGTACAGTACTTTGGTGTTATTCTTTAGGTTCCCCTCTTAAGATTCTGTCATGTGAATTTTTCTCTAATGGGATGGAAGTGTATTTTTTAGTTAAGTAGCCACATGACTCAATTTTAAGTGGAAAACCTAAGGAATAGTACCTAAGTTTTGTCTTTTAGAAATATAAATATATATATATATATATATATTTTTTTTTTTCTCCTATAAAAAAAAGAAATATATTTTTTTATTTTTCAAACAAATAAAAAGGATAAACTATAGACATAAACAGTAATTGCAATTTCATTTTTGAATCTTAAGGGAAAAAAAATCCTAAATTTTAGGAGTTCTATTTTCTAATTCAAAATGAAATTTTTTATTTAACATTTATAACCCTATTTCTAAATGAAATTATCCTTCATTAATGAGGGTATTTTTAAACCACTTAAAAATCTAGTTGAAAGAGGAGAATCCTCTTATATATAGTACGTGTATATATATATATATATATATATATATATATATATATATAAATAGAGAGAGAGAGAGATGGGTTCAAGTTACACATTTTTTAAGCCATAGATTTTCAAAAGATCAAACGGTTAAAAAAGAAAACATATTTATCCATTATATCATTAAATACTTATATAATTAATAGTTTCCACATTATCTCTCTCCTCATTAATATCATTATCTCTTTCTCTTTATTAATTCTCTCTTTCCTTTTTCTTTGCAATTCTTGTTTTTTTTTAGAAACTTTTTCTTTGCAATTCCTCATACGTTTCTACTCAATTTGAAATTAGTGCATCTATGGAGAAGTTAGTTTCAAGTTGATGTCCATTTTTTATTATTTTCTCCAACAAGTTAACCTTAGAAGTGGTTTAGTTATTATGGATTTACTTGTTTATAGTGGTGTGACTATTACGATTGTGTATTATCTGTTTAGAGTATTGTTTAGTTGTTAACTGAGCTTCTAAAAAATAAGGACAAGTATGTTCGTTTGGATAAAACAAATTAATGACAAGAACAAAATAAAATTTAAAGGAGCAAGTACTATAGTATCTAAATTCCTAGCAATTTTTCCAAAAAAAAAAAAATTCAAGTTCAGGGATGCCCATGATTAGACCATTTGAATTTCTTGCAAATAGATTTGTACTTGTTATACTTATCTAGTTATCTGTAGGAGTTAATTAGTGATGATTAGAATTGAATAGGGATAGAGGTCGAGGAAAATGCAAAAATAAGAAGAAATAAGAAACATTTGAAGAGAAAAATGGATGAAGATGGTAACCAAGTCTTTATCTTAATGCTTAGTCTTACCATATAACTATAGTATCACCAGAAGTTTTTACAATGTTAAATACCTCTCTCTTAATTAAACGTTTGAATTAACATATAATATTAAATGAGGAGAGAGAAAACAAATGCTCTCAAAAAAAAAAATGACATGGTAGTTGACTCTTTCTAACCATTAGATTTCTCATAAATCTACTGTGTATAAAAAGTGTAACTCTTGTGGAGTTACACCTGGTGTAATTCTAAAGAGTTACACATTTTTTAAACCATTGAATTTAAGTAAATCCAACGGTTAAGAAAAGACCTTCATTAATGCTAATATTCTAATTGATCTCATTTATTAACCTTTATTTAATACATTCTATATTTATCTTTAAACCAAAAAAAAAAGTCTATGTCTCTCTCTCTCTCTCTCTCCATAATCACGTTTTTCTCTACTCTCTCTTTCTCCTCCATCTCTTTTCTCCAAATCAATTTCATTGCGTTTCTCTTAATTCCAATCTCACCACCATGCTCCTTACCTCATCAACATGAACACTTTAGATCTTTTCTCATGATCATGAAGGTTGTCTTTTCAACAAGAACCCACTACAAACAAGTATTGTTTGCATTAATCTCATCTGGTTGTTTGTTTGTTTGTTTTTTTTTTTTTTTTTTTTTTTGATATGTAAATTAAACTCAACTACGCTTTAATCTCAACTACACTTTAATCTCACTTGGTGTAATCTCATATGAGATGGGTTCACGCTTTAATCTCACAAACAATAGGTTATGTGCTGTTTTTTTTTTTTTTTTTTTTTTTTTTTTTTTTGATGAATGGGTGTGTGTTGGTTTTGAACTCAATTGTCCTAAATCTTGTGTGTGTTGGGTTTCAAATTAAAATATTCAGCTTATTTTTATTATTATTCATGGGCCCCACTGCACTTTTGGTACTATTCATGGGTCTCATGATCATGAAGGTTGTCTTTTCAACAAGAACCCACTACAAACAAGTATTGTTTGCATTAATCTCATCTGGTTGTTTGTTTGTTTTTTTTTTTTGATATGTAAATTAAACTCAACTACGCTTTAATCTCAACTACACTTTAATCTCACTTGGTGTAATCTCATATGAGATGGGTTCACGCTTTAATCTCACAAACAATAGGTTATGTGCTGTTTTTTTTTTTTTGATGAATGGGTGTGTGTTGGTTTTGAACTCAATTGTCCTAAATCTTGTGTGTGTTGGGTTTCAAATTAAAATATTCAGCTTATTTTTATTACTATTCATGGGCCCCACTGCACTTTTGGTACTATTCATGGGTTTCATTGTACTATTCCAGCTAACTTTTAACTTTATTTAAAGTACTTTCAGCAAAAAGTTTTCAGTTTCAGCAAAATAAGCAGATTCTAAACAGATCCTTAGAATGATAACCCTAATAGCTCATAGGATTCTACAAAGCTACGGTCTACATAGTTATAATAACATCCTAATATATTCGAATATCCCCTCTCAAATTCAAGATGAAAGTTTGAAGATGTCACGAGTTTGGAATGAAAGTTCCTGCAGAAAGAAATTAACCACGGGCCATAAATGACCAAATCAGATGTAGAATGGATTGAGCTTGACATGAATTGAAATGCCCAAGATCATAGTAAATGACAACTATTAATTAATGATGGATGGGGGCCAAAAGATGACTATTGTGGCTGGAGGACAATGCACCAGTGACTAGAGGATACCAATAGAAGAACGGTGGCTCAAGGATTACATATGCATGTAAGACAAACATTGACAATAACAATGGACAACAACGAAAAGTGGATTGTCGGCAACAACTCCGATGACCATAAGAGAGTGGCATGGTTGACCGAAGATATCATAAAAAAAAATGTCACAGGAGACAAAAGATATTGATGAAGGAAAGTGTTGTGGTTAGTACTAATTAAAGAAATAGAGAATAAAAATTTTCATTTGGAGACTATATAGCAAAATTTTAATTTGGAGACTATATTAACTTTGATGTGATTATATAGTTTTTTTTTTTTTTTTAATTTTTTTTTATAAGCTAATGTTAAGTTCTTTGAAAAAATTCAAGTGCCATCTTTCTGTGACGATTACTGGGGATTCAAGTCAGTCTAGTATAACTAGAGAACATATTAAACAATGAAAAGAAAAATAAAATCTCAGTAATAATCATTGCTCCAGTTCAACTGGAGAACATGTTAAGTGCTTTTTTTTTTTTTTTTTTGCTACCGGCGACTTGGCCGTGGAGGTGGAAAAGCTGTGAAGGAGATAGAGAGAGAAACGTGCAAAGATAAAGAGAAAGAGACATGCAGTGGAGAGATAAAATCAACCGTATGAATTTTTTGGGGTTTAGAAATAAGTATGAAATGTGTTAAATAAGGGATAATAAATAAGATTAATTAGAATATTAGCATTAGTGAGAGTCTTTTTTTAATCGTTGGATCTACTTAAATTCAATGATTTTAAAAAAAGGTGTAACTTGAACCTCTCTCTCTCTCTCTCTCTCTCTATATATATATATATATATATATATTATATCATGTTGCCATGTACCATATCTGTGGTACAAAAGCATGAGAAATAGTGGTACGTAGTTTACTCGTAAACTCAAACAAAAATTTCAGATTCAGCTTTGTGTAATTTCAAACAAAAAAATGTCGACACAATGCCAATTGACTTAATGGAAAAAACATGCTATTCCAAGTTCATCTGAGTATCGTAACTCAATAATGTCAAACAATAAATATTCAGATTCAGCTCGGTGTAGTTCTCTTAATTGACCGGGACTTTAAGGGTTAACGAACCAAGCCATCTACCATTATAAAGATATCAGTCTTATTCATTAGACAAGTGGGTCAACTTGATTTTATTGTAATTTCTCTTCTTTTGATTATATGTTTTTTTATTTACGTAAATAAAAAAATTGTATCTGAATTCTTTTTTTTTAATATATATATATATATATATATATATATATATTATCAAAACGTGCCAAGAGTAAACATACCTAAATCTATTCCGTTTGGATACAGTTGAAAACTGAAAACTGAAAATACTGTACTAAAATAATTTTTAAATGTGTGAATAGAGTCGTGTGACCCATTTTCAATAAAAAAGTTACTGAAAAGTAGAATTTGTAGATTCGTGAACAGTATACGGGTGCACTATTTACCGTGAAAAAGTCAACAAATACGGCAAAAAAAAAAAAAAGAAGCAAAACGCGCTACAATGCAAAACGTAGCCGCAGACACAGCTTTCATTGGTATCCAAATAGGCATTATGTTCTCAACTTTGGGTCCGTTTGGATATAGCTTATTGTTGCTGAAAGTTGCTGAAAACTGATTGTTGCTGAAAACACTGTAGCAAAATAATTTTTTAATATGTGAATAGTATCGTGGGACCCATTTTTAATATTTTTTATTATATAAACAGTGCATGAACAGTGCACGCACTGTTCATGCACAGTGTTTTTTGCCTCCCAAGTCAACATTAGCGGCTGACAAAAAAAAAAAAAAAAAAAAAAAAAAAAGAAGCAAAACGCGAGACGCGAAACGCAAGAATAATGGCAATCCAAACGGGGGCAAAGAGAATCCAGCTCATTCTAAATCTATGTGCTCAAAGACAATCCAGCTCATTCTAAATCTATGTGCTCAGAGAGAATCCAGCTCATCTTATGTTGCAAAATATTTTTTTTTTTTTAAGCAACTGCCACCGTTTTCTTTGGATTTTAAACTCAATAAGGACATTGTGCAAAATCTCTCCTCAAATTTATGTTTACATTTGAGAAGATATATTTTTTCTTAAAGAAGAAAATGAAAACCAATAACAAGATCAAACAAGATCTAGTGTCCAATGCAAATTAGGAGGATTCTGGCAACAAATCTTAAATTTAAATTTAATAATTTGGAGCTTTAGGTTGTTCTTAGAAGAAATTATTAGGTCCATCAGGAAAATTGATGAAGTGGTTCTCCTAATCTTTTTAACTAATAAAATGCAATTATTTATGTAAATGTGATATCATTTAGTAATTTTGTTATTTTTAATTCTTGTGCTGATTAGTAATTTGACTCACACATTTGCATAAGTGCCATTTCGTTGGTTGGGAGGATCACTTTAGCATTCCTCCTGATGGACCTAATAATTTATCCCGTTCTTGATGACTTCTCCAAGGTAATTTCCAATAGTTTCTCCAACAACATTTATTATACATATAGTTTCTTGATTTTTTTTCTTTTCTTAACAAAAATTAACAAAATAAATTGACGTAAAATATTTGTGAATGTTTTTTAAATATGGTTATGATTGTGTGTATTAATAACTAATGCTTTATTTTTTTTTTAAAAACTGATGAGTCGTTGTCTGATTGGAGGGCGTAAAAGAGAAGTTTTACATTGTATTCTTATTAAATTAAAACTCTTTTGTTGGTTTGTTTTTGTTTTTTTGAAAAGGAATCCCTTTGTTTATTAGAAGATTCTAACCAGCTTGTACAATGTCACAAATCCAGAGTCTTTGGACCAATAATATTTTGGTAAACTAACAAAATGTATTTAAATTCCATACTTTTATATTGAAGAAAATGAGCTAGCCCCCTAATTAAGGGAAATCTATTAAATTCCCAGCAATCAGACTGGTGACTGGTGACTAGTGGCTGGTGACCTGTCAACCAGGATATCAGCTTGGTCTTAGTCTTACTGTTGTCTCTGGATATGTGATATGTCCTTGACCTTTGACACAATTCTTAGAGCTTCCGCATCCTAATCCTATATCTCATCTTATTTTACAATTTCAAAAATTTACTTTTTCAATTATACCATACCATTTACAATATACTCAACATCCCAAAATTTTATTTTCGTATTCTACTCATTAAAATAATATATATACATAATAAAATATATTTTTTGTTTTTTTAGTTTTTTCTCAATTTTCTCCCCTGTCCCTTCTAGAATCCTCTGTTCCTTTATTTTCACCTTCTTCCAGCCTCCTTCTCCAAATCCCAACTCCTCCACCATCCACCCTTCTTCATCCATATCAACCAAAAAAAAAAAAAAAAAAAAAACCAACGCCAAAAACCAGCAAACCATTAAGCAGCAAAAAAAACCACAAACCCAAAAATTTATACTAGCAAACCCATTATCCAGCAAAAAAAACCACAAACCCATTATCCACAAACCCAGAAATTTCTTCCACCGATCCAACAAACCCAGAAATTTCTTCCACCAATCCACGAACCCATTATCCACAAACCCACGAACCCAGAAATTTCTTCCACAAACCCATTATCCATAAACCCACGAACCTAGAAATTTCTCAAACCTAGAAAGCCAGAAAAACCATCCACCGATCTCCGCCACGCTACAGCCACCACAACGCCGATCACATATACCAGTAAACCCAGAAAAAAAAAAAAAAAAAAAACCATTAACACCCACGCCGATGACAACGCCACAGCCACCACAGCTCCACCGGTCTCCGCCGTGCCAATCTCGCCACCCACCGATCTCCATCTCGCCGATCTCCACCACGAGGTCTTGGGTTTGAAAATAGCAGATGAGAAAGAAAGAAGGAAGAGAGAGAAAAGAAAGAGAAAAAATGAGAGAGGAGAGAGAATTTGCCGGGTTAAAAGGAGAGAGGAGAGAGAAATGAGAGTATTAAAAAATTATTTTTTTTATGCAATTCAGCTACAGTACCATCTTACATTTGAAATGGTACTGTAGCTATATCCCAAATTTTTTTAGCATTCTAGCATATGGCCTTCCTGTTGTTGGCCTTTTTTTGGGCTTGTATGCCAAATGTGCCTTGCATTTGGCATATAGCAAGCCCAATGCAGATGCTCTTAGATTCATATATGTTAAATATCCTTTTCAGTTTTTTACTTTGGGATAATTACACTTTACCAACCTGTGGTTTGCCTCTAATTCTATGTGCCTACCTGTGGTTTTAATTTTGACACTTTACCCACCTAAGGTTACTGCCGTTTATCCTCCGTAACCCACCTCTAATTTTTCCGTTGCTCTAACAAGTTTCATAAAAAAATCCAACAAGAAATCAGATCAAACACACCTCTCCCATGCACTCTCACTTGAATCAAACAAGAAATTACATGCTACAATGACACCCACTTGAATTTCCATTTCCATTTTCCGGATTGGTCACTCCTCACACACTTCTCTCACACACACTCCTCACACACTTCTCTCCCCGAAACTCATCCTTAAGCTCACCTCAGCTCCACCCTCACGCACCGACGACAGAGAGACGCAGCTCCACCCCACACTCCGTCGAAGGTCCGAAGTTTACCCACACTCCGACGCCTACCCACACTCCAATGCAGCTCCACCCCACACTCCATCGAAGGTTCGAAGTCTACCCACACTCCGACGCCTACCCACACTCTGATGCAGCTCCACCCCACACCCCGTCGAAGGTCCGAAGTCTACCCACACTCCGACGCAGCTCCATCCCACACTTCGACGCCAGTCCGGTGAGTTTTCTCCCTTTTCTTCTCTTCTTTCACCTCTACCCACTCCATACCCACCTCCAACATCTCCGATCCGTCGCTGGTGAAGCCAATCTATGGGTTTGGGTTTTGATTTGTGGTGGAGGAGCATCACTGATTTGGGTCTGGGTTTTGAGTAGCGTGATGTGTAGGTTGCGATTTGGGTTTTGGTGGTGGTCGATCTAAGATTTTGGGTTGTCACGGTGGACATCAATGTGGGGTCATGGTGCTGTGGGTGGACCTGGGTTCGTGGGGCCATGGGTAGCAGCTCGCCGTGGGTCTTGGGATTGAGATATGTGGTTTGCTTGATTTGAGTTTAATTTTTCTGGGTTTGAGAAGTCCTAAAATATATGTCTAGATTTGAAATTGGGGTTTCAAATATATGTCTGGGTTTGAATTCATTTGTTCTTAAGTTCCTGGGATTGTATATATGCCTGTTCTTCATGTTCTTAAGTTCCTGGGATTGTATATATGCCTGTTCTTCATGTTCTTAAGTTCTGGGATTGTATATATGCCTGTTCTTCATGTTCTGGGTTTAAGTTTTCTGGATGCATGTTCTTCATGTTTGTGTGTTCTTCATGTATGTGAATAGTGAAAAACTAATTCCATATTTTAATCTTGTTTTTCTTTTGTTTTTTTGGTTTTTCTTGTTTTGGGAGGAGAGATATATAAAATAAGAGTAAAAAGACTTATTTACCCTTATTTTTTAACAGAGGTGGGTTACGGAGGATAAACGACAGTAACCTCAGGTGGGTAAAGTGTCAAAATTGAAACCACAGGTAGGCACATAGAATTAGAGGCAAACCACAGGTGGATAAAATGTAATTATCCCTTTTACTTTTCACCACATCAGTTATAATTTGCTTAGGGATTAGTCATCAATTAACTTCACTATCATGTACCAAGAAGTGAGCATATAGATGGGCCATAAGTTGTAGTAAATTTTTTTAAATAAAAATCATTAATTACTGTCATTGGGATAAAGAGAATTTAAACCATGCACATTTTTATTTTGTTTTGTTTTAATACGATGCACATTTTTGTTAATAATACTAAAATGTGTCAATTTTAAATTATAAACATAAGAATGTGTTAACTAATTGGGTAAAGGTGTCAATTGACTTTGAATAAATGGAACTTTTTTTTAATTTATTTTTAGAATCGGCTAAATCTAACTAATTTGGCTTCATATGATCGAAGTCGCTTTATAAGATTATAAAAAAATAAATAAAATGAAGAAGTCGCTTTCTAAGACAATGACAGTAATGCCCCTGCCAATCCTCCCACATAATTAGAAAAGCAAGGGCGTTACAGGAGAGCAGAGAATTTATGCAATGTTTCAATAAATCTTCTTAACACAAACTTGGGCCACGTTTGCCGGGGCGTGCTGTCACCCTCATGTACATGGACAAGTGCATGAAACGGACAAGTGGCAACTTCCTACGATACCATAATCTATCTTCCATGTTTTTGCTTCAAATGCATATGGGGTATCATGTGCCCCCACTGCATCTGACCCCCCACGTGTCAGGCACTCGATCCAAAAAATGTTTTACTGCTCCCATGTTTACTTGTCTTTTTCCTGTCCCTCCAAATAAATAATAAAAGAGAAAATAAATTTAAGAGTAAATTACAATTTATTCATTTATGATTTTGCCAAAATTTAAATTGTCTTTCTGTGGTTTGAAATTTGACATTTTACTTATCTGATGTTAGCTCAGTTAAATTTCTATAACTCATCTTTCTTAAAAACAGAGCTAAATATTTAATTTTGCTCAACTTTTATATATCTCTCCTTCATAAATACAAATAAAATCAAAAAAATAAAAATAGAAAATCAAATAAAATAAAAAATTATCCATTGGAACACTTGTATCATGGAATTTCAAACTACAGATAGACAACTTAAATTTCAACCAAACCATAAATGAGTAAGTTGTAATTTATCTTAAATTTAAAAAAGGTTCTGTTGGACTTGGTTTAAATGCTATTTTTTCCCTCTTTCTTAATAAGGAAGAAATTAGGGTCACAAATGAATCAGGTTGGTTAGAAACGATTGAAACTCGACTTGATAAAATGCTTATTTATGTCCGTTTGTTCAGCAAATAAGTCAAACTCAAGCTCAAGTTTAAGTCTGTCTATTAAACGAACCAAGCTTAAACATTCGTGTATATGAGGCTCAATTTAATTACTTATATATATGTTTAAAAATATATTTATATATACTTAAGATTGAATTGTGTAAGTTTGTAAATAAGTTCATATTATATCAAATTATTATTTGTAATTTATTGATAATATGAATACTCATAGACCTTTTATACTCAGCTTAACTAAACTTGTTTAGTGCTCTAAAAGAAACCACGCCCACAAACTTTTTAATAATTATTTTATTAATCTCATATGTTCTAGAAGAAAGCATGCCCACATCATCTTTAATAATTATTTTATTAATCTCATATGTATTATATTTCTCACATATTGTGAAATGACAAAGCATGTGTCGAATGCACAATATAACTTCTTTTCAATATTTAGTTGAACTAAATCAAGGGAGTCAATCTCGTATTGGAGGTTATACCAGTTTGATCAGTGGAACGATATATTTCGGTATCGGTCAATACCAGTATACCATTTCGGGTGTACTGTTTCGGATTTACCATTATTTTTTATATTTATAAATTTATGTATGTATGTATGTATGTTTACCATAAATAAATAAATAAATATATATATATATATATATTATAATAAATATAAAAGTTTACCATAAGACATTACCTCAATTCATAACTAATTATTCATGGTTTTAGACTTTAGCATCAATTAAAAGAAAAAAAAAAACACAATATAAAAAAAATTAAAAGCCTGATTGTTCATTGCATACTAAAAAAACAAATAATATTAATAAGTTAATGCAAATAAGTTACCATTCTGCCCTTACAAAAATTTAGAAATTACAAAACTAAAAAGCCGACACACCTGGTACGGGCCGATAATGCCCGAAATCGGCTGTTATGGCTAGTACAACCAGTATTTAAACCGGTACGAAACGTTGGCGTTTCGATACTGGTATATGTACCAGTACGATACATACCGGTCGGTATTGGTATGGTATCGACCACCTTGAACTAAATATCTTTTTATAACTTTTTATTTCAAGACAGAGAGAGAGAGAGAGAGAGAGAGAGAGAGATTGATAAAAAATAAAAATAATAAAAAAAAGCTCTTTTGATAAATTGATTACTGCAATATAAAAAAATAAAAAAATAAGATAAAAAATCACAAATAAACAATAAATTAATAAAAATTAATTAAAAGATAATAAAATAATAAAACAAAAAGATAACAATGAAAATAATCATACTGAAGTTCTCATGTGAGATAAAAAAAAAAAAAAAAAAATCATTGATTATATAAAGAGACTAATTTTTTCTTTTTAAATGCATGTATTGCTTACAGAATTTTACTAAAAACACTTGTTATAGTTGTTTTGCATAAAGAAGTTTTTCAAAGATTAAAAATGAATAAAATTCTACTTAAAATCGATTATTCCACAACAAAAATGAGTGTATTATCAATATTATCAATTAAAAATGAGATGTTAGTGAAAACTAAATGTGTGACTAATTATTGTCATGTGTGACTAATTATTCATATTTCATAATCACAACTTTTTTTTTTTTTGAGAAAAAAAAAAAAAAGACATTGTTTGTCATATGACATGGCGGTATATTCCAATGGATTTGATGTAGATACTATTTTATTTGACTTTATCATTATATATAAGTGAAGTTACCCATGTTAAAGGAATTGCCACGGACCATGGCTTTTAAGTAAAGTTGTTGTATGCCTTTATGTTAGAACCCATTTTCATCTCCTTTGTGTGTGTGTGTGTGTCTCAAAAAAAGTTATTGCCATGTGTAACATTATTGCTAGTTGAAGTATCGTACCTGGTAAAAAAAAGAAAAAAAGAAAAGAAAAGAAAAGAGTGTAGACATTATAGAACTTCTCTAAGAAAAAAGGTGGTATAAACAACAAAGCTTTTTTTTTTTTTTTTTTTTTTTTTTTTTTTTTGAGATAATATAGACAAAAGACACTAGGAATGAGGAAAGAGGAAGTGGGAAGATGAAACTTACAATATTAGCACTTACAAAAGGGCCTAACCTTTGTAAGCACTAGCGAGGCTTATAAACTGAAGACTCACCTACTACCCGACCGATGTGGTATTTTAGACCACTTATCTTTTTTTTTATCTTTTTTTTTTTTTTTGAGATAATATAAACAGAAGCCATAGGGAATGAGAAAGTGGGGAGTGGGAAGACAAGACTTACAATACTAGCACTTATAACATAGTTGTATTATACTATTGAAAGAAATTTTAATCTTTGAATAATTTTTAAAAGAATATAGATATGTGTTGTGACTTATGATGTATTTGATATTTGGGAAATTGGAAGGTCGTATAAATCATAAGAAGTTAAAAACAACATTGAAAACACCATTAAAATCATATATGGAAATTTTAATAACACAACTTTTTGTGTAACCCGTTGATATAGATTCTTGTCATTGAAACAATAATATTTTGACTTGAATTCATCATTGACATTATTTTTATTATGTTCCAATAGCAACATGTCACGTTAAAAGTATTCTCATCAGGTGTTCTATAAAAATGTCATTTTGACACATCAAAAAGATTACTTTATTATTTTAACACACCATTTTACAATTCACCGTACATCACATCTTCTATTCTTCAATTCTATACATTAAAATAATATATACAAATATTAAAATAACATTAAAAAAACCAACAATATAAAAAAAAAAAAACAAAAAAAAAAAAAACCCACCACCCCCACTACTAGCACCCATCAACACCCCACGTCCCACCCCGCCACCGTCCATCACCCCACAACTCACCATCAAGGACACCAAAACCACCACATTAGAACACCAGATAAACACCCAAAATCAAACCCACCACATCTAAACACCACAACCAAAACAAAATCCATTGCTTATCTTTTATTAAAAAAAATAAAAATAATAAGCTGTAACTAAACCGAACCAAGTAGCTTCGGTGTATGAGATAGAACAGAGAGGAAAGAGCAAAAACAAGAAAAAAAAAAAAAAAGAACGGTGAAGGAGATTTTATAGATTAGTGATGATGGAATTTGTGAGATAGTAGAGAGGAAATTGGTGGTGGCTCATGAATGGGAAGAGAAGACAACAAAAGGGAAGATGTGAGAACAAAAGAGTCCGTGAGAGTGAAGATGGTGAAGTAGTGAACGTGTGGCTCAAAGTGAAGATAAGAAGTGATATTTTATTTGAGATGAGAGAGAAAGATGAATAAAAAATAATAAAAACCAAATGACACATCCTTCCGTACCGTTCCAAAGATAAGATTGTCCTGTAGCAAATGCCAAAATTTTTTGGTATTTAACACACCTCATGATAGTCTGTTTTTGGTGTTTGGTGTGCCAAATGTCAAATATTTAGCATTTGTTACACCTGATGAAAATGCTCTAATTATAAAATTAAAAAAAATTATGCTATTAGATTTGTTATATTTGCAAGAATCAAGCATAAATTCAAAAAAGAGAGTATTGGGAATTGGAAGAGGGTGGGACTCACATGGGGTTGGCCTCCAATCCCCGCTAATTACTGCAACAATTTCTAGAAAGTACGAACACATACAAAAAAAATTACAGCATTTCTCATATTTCGTATGCGTTTGGCTCCAAATTAAAAAGCCAGCTTATTTTACTATGAAGTTTATTTTTGCTACTATTTATAGGCCCCACTGCACTTTTTAGAACTATTCATGGGTCCCACTGTACTATTTAAGCTAAATTTTACCTTTATCTACAATACTTTTAGTAATAAATTTTCAGTTTCAGTAAAATAAGTAGATCTCAAATAGACCCTTCGTATTATAAAACGATCGCTTATAATTAAAATTCTGCACACCTTATCATTTATAAGATCTCTTAACCCAAAAAAAATACTGCAAAAGTCAACATAACTTTTACACCATATCCATTTATTTTGATGTCTGACAAATAAAGTAATAGCAAGGCCTAATGGTAAGTAGTATTTACATGTTTTTGGATGTTATACAATAGATTTATGCTTGAATATCTTTAACATACTCCAAAAAATTTAAGGTAGAAGTTTGCAAACCGCTTGAGTTTGAAAAGAATGTGAGATCTTAAAGGAAAGCGTAACTAAATTGGATGCAGGGTGGATCAGGTTAGACTAAAGGTTTGTTTGGATACAACTTATTTTGTTGAAAACTGAAAACACTGTAGCAAAATAATTTTTAAACGTATGAATAGTACCATGGGGCCCATTTTTAATATTTTTTTTTCAGAATAAAGTGGTTGTGGGTCCCATGAACAATGCGTGAAAAGTACATGAACAGTAAAATTTGTCTCCTGCATAGTGAATCCATGTGCATGAACAGTGCGGTTACTGTTTATGCACGCTGGGAAAAAAAAAAAGGAAGGAAACGTAAACGGGGAAATGCAAATGCGAATCCAAACCCTACCTAAATTAAATGAAGTACAAATGACATGCTGAAATAAAGGCTAGACGTGTGTGATAATCAAGGGTTGAATGCGGAGCATCGTGCATATCATACATATAGAGGTTATTGATAAAAGGTATGGTTTGAAAAACTCTGCTCAAAGATTATAGGCACCCATGACTAGAAACAAACCCAATAATGACTACTAATCAAATATAAGGCAATCTAAAGATGATAAAGATGCATGACCAGAAAGAAAGTCGATAAAAAAGTTATCGATTAGCGTGATTTGTGATACTTAATAAGATAGTTAACGTTGCATGATTAGAAGGAAGGTCAAAGACTGTGCAGAAGAAAAATGTACTTGCTCATCAAATGCAGTTGAAATTGTCAAGATTAATTGTCCTGTTGTAAGATATTAGATCTAAGATGGATGCGTATGATGTTGTCAGATGCTATCTGATGGACTTGGCATAACTCCCTCAGGCAACCTCCTCGTTTAGAAGAGGGGCCAGTGGACGAAGGAACCATCACATCAGTCTTCGTCCTAAGCCATATCCATTGGACGAAGGAAAAACCATTAATTCACAAGTAATGGCAAGGCGTTATACAGCAGCAATAAGTCTCCTTACTGTTGGAGGGACGGAGATCCTCTCATTAACACCTCACAGAGGTGTTATAGATACCACATTGAAGCCACCATTAAAACACCTCCAACGGCTAAGAGAAGGAAGCAGGTGTATATATACAAGCACCTCAGGACCTAAGGGGGTACTTAATTCTAATCCAGAAACTCTAATACTTTGGTATTCAACCCTCTTTTTTCTCTCTCAATTATCTAACTTTACCATCGGAGGCTCTGTGGTAAGAACCACACCGGTGTTCCTTCCTTTCTCCTTTATTCATTCGTTCTTGCAGGGCTTTGGACGATCTTGGTCAGCTCTATTGTTGGACAATCATTTCAACTGCCAATTTTAGCATCATTAGTTTGGCGCCGACTGTGGGAAACGACTTTTTCACACCTAGGTTCGAGAACGTAGTTCCATTCAACTCACAAGTCTAGATGGAGTCCAACACTTCCCAAGATCATGTAGCATTAGCTCTGCAAATCCAGACGCTCACAGTCAGTGTGGAGGAGCTTACCAGACAGAACCAAGAGATGAGACTACGACTGCAACAAGAGGACAATCGCTCGGAGACCAACCGGGATGATGATGGAGACAGCCAAAGGAGGGGTGACCGCCGACGACTAGTTACTCCAGAAGGGGCGAGCTTGGACCTTTTTAGGGAAATGAGAAAAGAGATGGACAAGCTGAGGAATGCAATCAAGGAGAAAACAGACCGGAGCCTAGATCGAATGGTTAGGAGGACAATTCACCCTTCACTATGGTGGTCCTAGAATGCCCGATTCTCTCAAAGTTTCGTCTACCACAGCTCGGGCCGTTTGATGGGCTGAAAGATCCTTTGGATCACCTCAACACCTTCAATATGACTTTGGGCCTTTAGCAGCCCCCTGAGGAGATCTTATGCCGTTCTTTCCCCACCACTCTCAAAGGAGCGATGAGGGAATGGTTCACTAAGTTACCAATGTCGTCCATCGATAACTTCGTGTAGCTAGGTAATTCCTTCCTACACCACTTCGTCGGTGGACAACGCCTAAAGAGGCCAGCAGACCATCTGCTTACCATTAGACAAGGAGAAAAAGAAATCCTGAGGTAGTACGTGAAGCGTTTCACTCGAGAAACTTTAGAGGTGGACGAAGCAGATGACAAAGTACAGTTAACGACCTTTAAAGTCGGATTAAAGTTTAGGGAGTTCGTGGTCTCACTAGCGAAGAATCCCCTTCGGACAATGGTGGAAATGCTCTTAACAGCTTAGAAGTACATGAACGCTGAAGACACCCAAGCAGCAATAGAAGGAATAGAGAAGCCCAAGAAGAAAGAAAGAAAGGACGACCGAAGAGGATGAAAAAGGGAATGGACAGATCGTCAGAATACTGACTAGAACAAACGGAAAGATGAAAAAAAACCCTCGAACAGTAAAATTCACTCCTTTAGTTATGCCCGTTGATCAAATTTTGGCGCAGATTAAAGATGAGAACTACCTCAAATGGCCCCGACCATTACACTCGTCACCCAACGTGTGCGACAAGAAGAAATATTGCCGTTTCCATAAGGATCACGGTCATTACACAGAGGACTGCAGAGACCTGAAGGAGTAGATAAAGGAGCTCATACGAACAGGAAAGTTGTAGAAATTTGTAAAAAATGGAGATTCCAGCAGGTCCAGGGACGACAATAAGGACAAACACGAAGCTTCTTAGAGGGATGAAGACCACATGCCTTTTTGTCCACAAAGCGCAATAGGGGAAATAACGAAAATCATAGGAGGACTGTCCACAAGAGGATCGTTCAGATCCCTCAAGAAGTCACATTAGAGGCAGGTAAATAGCGTCTATGGGATACCACCCCTAAAGCAGAGATGAAAGAAGAGGGATATCTTATTCTTGGAAGAAGATGCCAAAGGAGTGAAACAACCCCATGACGACCCATTGGTCATTATGCTCATGATTGAAAGATTCAATACTAGGAGAATTCTGGTAGACAATGGGAGCTCGACGGATATTATTTACCTTTTTGCCTTCCAGCAGTCAAAGATAGATCCGAAAAGACTTCGTCCATTCAAATTCCCCCTCGTCAGTTTCAGCGGAGACAAGGTGTACCCAAGGGGAATAGTAACACTGACGGTCACAGCTGGTTCATACCCCAATCAGGTAACCAATCGACATAACTTCTTGGTAGTGGACTCACCTTCGTCCTACAATGTAATCATAGGAAGACACACCCTCAATTGTTGGAAAGCAGCCACTTCCACATATTGTTTAAAAATAAAGTTCCTAACAGAAAGATGGATCGGGGAGATAAAGGAAGACAAAGTGTTGGCGCGAGAATGCTACTAGGCAGTGCTGGCGTCAAAGGAAAACCATACATAGACAATTGAAGAGAAGATGCAAGAAATCGTGGAAAAGTTGAAAACGATTGAATTGGTGGAAAGAGATCCAGCAAAGATGACCCAGATAGGGACGAGTTTGAACCTCCAAACGAAGAAGGAAATCATCAGCTTTTTGAAGGGTAACCTGGATATGTTTGCATGGAGTCATGAAGATATACCTGGCATACCGGCTGACATCATTCAACATTGCCTAAACATGGATCCTGAGAAGAAGCCCGTCCAACAGAGAAGAAGGGTTTTCGCCGCTAAACGAAATAAAGCAGTTATGGACGAGGTGGACAAGTTGCTTGCCGCTAACTTCATCAGGGAAGTCTATTATCCTGAGTGGCTGGCCAAAGTCGTCATGGTCAAAAAGGCGAACGGAAAATGGAGAACGTGCATTGACTTCACAGATCTAAATATCACCTGCCTGAAGGATAGCTTCTCCCTATCAAGAATTGACCAGCTTGTGGACTCAACAGCTGGGCACAAGCTTCTCACCTTTATGGATGTCTTCTTTAGGTACAACCAAATACGGGTGGTAGAAAAAGATCAAGAGAAGACTGCATTCATCACCAGCCAAGAGCTCTATTGCTACAGGGTTATGCCCTTTAGTTTGAAGAACGTAGAAGCTACGTACCAGAGGTTGGTAAACCAGATGTTTAGCAAGCAGATTGGGAGGAACGTAGAGGTATATGTGGACGACATGCTTGTCAAGAACAAGGAAGAGGAGAATCATTTGGATGATCTTAAAGAGACGTTCAACACACTCAAGCAATACAATATGAAGCTAAACTCGGTTAAATGCGCCTTTGGGGTCTCCTTTGGGAAATTCCTCAGCTTTATGGTGTCACAGAGAGGAATAGGGGCAAATCCAAAGAAGGTGAAAGCCATCCTCGAGATTTCCTCCCTAAAAACGATCAAAGAAGTGCAGTCCTTCACGGAAGGGTGGCAGCCTTCAACAGGTTCGTCTCCAAAGTAACAGACAAGTGCCTCCCTTTCTTCAAAACCTTGAAGCAGGCTTTTGTCTGGATAGACGAGTGCGAAACAACATTCCAGGATCTAAAGCGTTGCCTAAGTCCATCCAAAGAAGGCAAAAACCTATTCCTGTACTTAGAAATGTCTATAATCGCGGTGAGCGAGGCCTTGATCAGGGAAGAAGATAGGGTGCAGCGCTCGGTGTATTACATCAGCTAGGCCTTCCAAGGAGTTGAAGCCTGGTACCCATGAATAGAGAAGATCACCTTCGCCTTGATAGTGACCTCCAGAAAGCTTCGTCCGTGCTTTCAGGTTAACCTGATCATAGTAATGATAGATCAGCCTATTAAGAAAGTAATGAATAAACCTGAGGCTGCTGGACGAATGATACAGTGGGCCATCGAGCTTAGTCAGTTCGACATAGAATATCGACCAAGGATGGCCATAAAAGCCCAAGCACTGGCAGACTTCATAACAGAGTTCACCTCCCCCGAACATGAAGATAGCCCGGACGAATTAGCTCTCTGGACGATCCATATGGATGGGTCATCCACTCAGAAGAAAGGGGGAGCAGGCGTCGTCATCACCTCCCCTGAGGGGGACACTTTGAAGTATGAAGTTCAACTTAAATTCTCTGTAACCAACAATGAAGCAAGAGTAAGAGGCCATATTGACAGGGCTGAAGATTGCCTAGGCACTTGGAGCTCAAATTGCCTTGCTAAAGAGCAATTCAAAGCTCATCATAGGGCAAATCAATGGAGATTTCGAAGCAAAGGAGTCAAGGATGTAGAGATATCTGAAGTTAATGAATAAATTAATTGGCAAGTTTGATTGGGTAAAGTTTGCTCAAATCCCAAGGGATCAAATTACAGAAGCTGACGAAGTAGCCAAGAGTGCGTCATCAGATGATCAGGCGAAGGCGATTGATTGGAGATTGGAAAAACAGAAATCTCCCAACATTGAGGAATTCCAAACATTTTCGGTGCACACCAATGCTAGCTAGACAAATCCCATCCTATCCTATCTTAAGGATGGACGGTACATCCTAATCCTGGCGAAGCCAAAAAGATTAAGAAACGAGTGGCCAGGTTCACTATGCTCAATGAAGAACTCTACAAAAGGGGTTTATTGCAGCCCTACTTGAGATGCGTTAAAGAAGAAGAAGCCAAGTACATTTTGGAAGAGGTTCATGAGGGCATCTACAGTGACCACATGGGGGCAAAGTTTCTTGTAAGGAAGATTATGAGAATAGGCTATTTCTGGCCAACGATGCAACAAGACGCTGCAGATTTCGTCAGGAAGTGTGACAATTGCCAAAGATATGGGAACGTTCAACGAGTCCCAAGGGGGAAAATGACAGCCATTACTTCGCCTTGGCCATTCGTACAGTGGGGGATTGACAACATGAGACCTTTGCCGTAAGGAAAGAAGTAAGTGAAGTTCTTACTCGTTGCTATTGACTACTTCACGAAGTGGGTAGAGGTAGAAGCGCTAGCCACGATTACAAAAGCAAAGGTACGAAATTTTGTATGGAAAAACATTGTATGCAGGTTCGAGTTTGATAGCCAGGGATTTCGGTCATTCTGCTTAAGCCTTGACATCAAAAACAAATAATCCTCCCCATGACATCCCCAAGCCAATGGACAGACTAAGGTAACGAATCGAACATTACTGAAAATCATCAAGGCCCGATTAGTGGAGGCAAAGGAAGCATGGCCTGAGGAGTTACCAAGCGTCTTATGGGCTTTTAGAACCACATCAAGAACCTCAACAGGAGAGACACCTTTCAACCTCACATACGACACTAAAGCAGTCATCCCTGTTGAAATAAGGCTTACCAGCTTCAGGAAGGAGTTGTTAGGCGAACACAGTAATGACGACCAATTGAAGCTGAACCTAGATTGTTTGGACGAAGTCAGAGACCAAGCTCCTCAAAGAATGGCCAAGTACTAGTAGAAGATGGCCGAGTACTACAACCAAAAAGTGAAGCTCAAAAGATTCGACATTGAAGACCTCGTCCTACGAAGAGTGACGCCTGCGACGAAGGATCTAGCACAAGGCAAGTTAGGGCCAACATGGGAAGGACCATATAGAGTCGTCCACTACTCTTGATGAGGAAGCTATCACCTGGAAGATCTAGACAGGAACAAATTGCCTCATCCTTGGAACGTCGAACATCTAAAGAGGTATTACAAGTAGGAACTGCAGCCCATTTGTAACCAATCAGTGATGTCTTATGATTTTTAAAGAAAATTAATAAACATACCATTAAGTGTTTTGCATATTCTACCTATATTTTTCTTCACATTTGAGCTAAACTACTGACTGGATGCAAACTGTCCAACCAAGTTAAGATGATAAGATTCCTTAAAAGGATGTACATTGTCCCAATAAAGGCAAAGACAATGAGATTCCTCGAAGAGATGTAAGTCGACCAGCTAAAAACTAAGGTGAAGAGATTTCAAAGACATACGAAGGTCGTCCACCAAGTTAAAATGATGCAATTCATAAGTGGGCAAAAAAAATTTGTAAGTCCCTAAATGGGCGAAAAACATGCCCCAACAAAGCAAAGACAACGAAGCATAAGTCATGGCAAAACAAGAAGTATAAACAAGAAGTATTCACAAGCGACATAAACACAAGGGAAATAAGCGCATATGTATATAAAAGAGTTGTAGATTGTTCAAAAGCCCCAAAACAGGCAGGGCACCAAAAAAAAAAAAAAAAGCAGGTTATAAAACAAAGGAACTAAGCCTTAGGAGCATCAGTTCCTCCCTTTTCAAGCACTGGAGGATCCTCACTAGCAGATGCAGCAGCTTGAGCAGCTTGCACCGCCTCATCTGCCTTTATGTCTTTATCAATTGCTTCAAAATCTAGATCCTCCAAGCCTGTCTCCGGACCGTGCTTCACCAAATATCTTCTCAGCAGCTCAAATCCCTTGAAATACCAGCCGAACAAAATAGCGTTGTACTCCTCTGTGAGTTGAAAAGCATGGATGGCCTTGGCCACGGTGCTCTTCATATTTTGGTTGGCCATCGCTAGTTGCTCGTCCCTCTGCTTCACCAACAGCTTCTCGACATTCAACTCCTCAGATAAAGCTTGGATTTTCTCTTTGGACAAGTTATTGACGTCTATCTCCTCTATTATATCTTTTCTCAAACCCGAAGCTTCAACCTCCAGCACCTCCGCCTTAGAAGTGGCCATCACAACCTTCTCTTCATTTGCCAAGTATTGGGAGGTAATGTGCATCGTCTCCCCCAACACCTGGAAACCAAAATCACGCAATGAGCAACTGATATAATTCATGCTTATGGATGAAGGAAAATTACCTGGGCGAGCTTATGGATGTGGCGGCTCACCATCTCATGCGAAGGTATGCCTGAGATTTCTTTCAGTTCGTCGATCGTCACAACTTCATTAGCCAAAGCTAGGGCCGTCCCAGCGTCTGCCTAGACATTTGCTCCTACCTTCTCCTTACCTTTGTCTCCCGTTTTGTGCTTCTTTGCACGAGGAGTAATCTCCTTGACGGAAAGGGCCGTGGAAGCAACCCGTCCTTCGTCTAAGGCAGGAGTGGACGAACCCTTCTCCGTCATCTCTTTTTCTTTCTCCTTCTTGACGACCCTCAACCTCCATTGATCAATACTAGAAAGGGGCTCGTTCTTCTTTGCCTTGATTCGAGCATAAAACTCCTGATTAAATTTAGTTGTCATCTCTGCAAACAAGAAGAGAAACAACAGGAAAGTAAAAAAAAAAAAAAAAAAAAAAAAAAAAAAAAAAAAAGAAAAAAGGAGGAAGAAGAAAAGGAGAAAAGAAAAGACGATCACGAAAGACGTAGTGAGAAGGCTCTGGTCCCAAATAGTGATGAGTTAAGGTCTGGGGGTCAACCAGCTTGTTGAAATCATCAATGGTGCTCGCGTACCTGACAGTTTCCTGAACACGCTCTTCAAACCTGCTCTCCAACTTTGGACGCTCTTTAACTGCAAAATAGAAAAATATACAAGGTTAGAAGGGACAATCAAAGTAAGTAATAAATTAAAGAAAATATGCAAGGCGAATGCACCAAGTTGAGGGGTCTCTTACCGATGCAGCAGCCTAGGGACATCCCCCCAGATGTCGTCAGAAAGGGTCTCCCAACCATCACTTAACACAAAGAAATACCTAAACTTCCAATAACGGAAGGACGAATGTAGGTCGACGATAAGTCGAGACCTTCTATCCCAAGGCACGAGCTCATAATACCCAAACTCTTTAGACTCCTTCAGACGATAAAGGTGGACGAACTCATTTAACATGATCATATCCCTGTCAACTATGATCGTCCAGATCACCATACAACTTATGACGATTCTCCACGAATTCGGCATAAGTTGTCCTGGAGCTATATTCAAGTAATGAAGGAATTCCATTATAAATTGGTGGACATGAATCCTAAGGCCACACAAGAATGCAACCTAGTAGAAACAAACCTCACCATGGGCAAAAACACAAGACTTCTCGCCTTTACTAGGAAGACGAACCCTAGTCTCCTTAGGAAACTGGAACCTATCCTTGAATCTAATAAAGATATCCTCCTTCAGGGAGCACTCTTCCTTAAGGGTGTGGAACGATCAGGGTGGGGCAGAAACGGTAGGTAGGGAAGACGAGGGTACAAAAGTAGCTATATCCGTCTCAACCCCATCCATGCCAGCACTAGATGACAGACCGGTCTCTAAATCACTTGATCTAACCTCAGAACCCATATTTTCCCTCCTTAAAGCTTCTCGCACAGACCCAAACCAATCCAAGGATTGGCACAACAATGGGTATAGATCACCCAGCACTAGACCTAGGCTACTGTCACCTAGAACGAAATCCCCAACCCATGGGCAATGTCCACTAGGAAAACCTATAAACGCACCCAAACGAGCAAAAAAGAAGGCAACGAATGGGGGAAGTGCGCCTAATATCATAATAATCCACCATCAAGCACAAAGAAAAAGGAAAAACAAAACTCCAAAAGGGAAAAGGAGCACAAAGAAATGGAAGAAATAAAACTCTAAAAGGAAAAAGGAGTAGAAAGAAAGGGGCGTACCTGAGAAAAAGGAGAAACTGAGAAATCAAAGAGTAGGCGTAGAAAGAAAGTGAAGAAATGAGAAGAGGAAGGCAAGGGGTTTAAAAAGGTTACCTCGAAAAACATAGGAAAAGCTTAAGGGCCTCATCGGAACCGAGACCCCTAAACTAACCTGAGCATGACATGTGGCCACGTCGCACACTACGCCGCCACTAAGCAATAAATGTGGAGGGGTGGAACCCCAAGCACCATGACCATTGAAAAAAAAAAAAAAAAAACTCTTCATATTCCCATGGTCGTCCCCAAATTGAACGACCTCGAATTGGGGGGGGGGGGGGGGCAGCTGATGGACTTGACATAACTCCCTCAGGCAACCTCCTCGTCCAGAAAAGGGGCCAGTGGACGAAGGAACCATCACATTAGTCTTCGTCCTTAGCCATATCCATTGGACGAAGGAAAAACCATTAATTAAAAATAATGGCAAGGCGTTATATAGCAGCAATAAGTCTCCTTACCATTGGAGGGACGAAGATCCTTTCATTAACACCTCACAGAAGCGTTACAGATACCACATTGAAACCACCATTAAAACACCTCCAATGGCTAAAAGAAGGAAGTAGGTGTTTATATACAAGTACCTCAAGACCTAAAGGGGTACTTAATTCTAATCCAGAAACTCTGATACTTTGGTATTCAGCCCTCTCTTTTCTCTCTCAATTATCTGACTTTACCATCAGAGGCTCTGTGGCAGGAACACATCGATGTTCCTTCCTTTTTCCTTTATTCATTCGTTCTTGCAGGGCTTTGGACGATCTTGGTTGACTCTATTGCTGGACGATCATTTCGACTGACGATTTCAGCATCATCACTATCCATGGTAGGGAATAAATCAGGATAAGCTGCAGAGTAGTTGGTAACAATAGCAATAGTAAGAACCTTGACATTGTCCACAGCATAAAATAGATTAAAATGAGACTACAAAGTGACTAAGAAAGATTGTGAGAGAAGTACCTAGATCAACCAAGTAGGGATATAGATTAAGGGAGGCCATAAAAGCCTAACTTTGATACAATACTAAAGAAGATAAAGTATATGAGAAAATATAAAGAAGATAACAAACTGATGTTATTCAATCCAATACTGAGGTAAAACATCACGCTCTTGCAAACACCATATTTAAGCTTTTGTGCTTACGTTGGCTGCTATAGTATCTTGGAGTTGATTGTCTCCACTGCAACCTCGATCCATTGTGACAATTGAAATGTCTTTCAAATTACCTACAATGACATCTTCCATGAGCTTATGAAAACATGTTGAGATTAAATGTGAGTTTAGATACCGTTTATTTTGCTGAAATTGAAAAATTATTGTTGAAAGTACTGTAGATAAAGGTAAAATTTAGTTGAAATAGTACAGTGGGTCCATAAATAGTGCCAAAAAGTACAGTGAAGCCTATAATAGTAGTAAAAATAAGCTGAATAATAAAATAATTTTAATTTTTAATCTTAAACCAAACGCACACTAAGTGTCACTTCATTCGTCACCATTTGCTACATGGTTTTTTTGTAATAACTTCTAAACTTAATTAATATCACTTTATCCCACATGAATTCGAGGGAGGTTATTAGAATATAAGCCCAATTGGCTCAAGCTCATTTATTATTGTACTACTAATTACATACATTGTTTGCTTAATTGTATAAAAGATAATCCATTCTTCTTTATTATACTGTTTAATGCAAAACTCATTCAGACTTTAACCGTAAGTTTTATAGATTTTTTTTTTTTTTTTTTTAACGTCATCATGTACGCAATTTCAAACCCAGCTGAAATATGTCTTAAAAAAAAAAAAAAAAAAAAACCCATTTGAAAAATGAATATGATCCCAGGTGGCTAGAGGGCGTGCCACTAACACTTTTCAATGTCGAATGTTACTTTTTCACATTTGGCCATGGCGGCGCTGCTTAAAAAAAAAGTTTTACTCTACTAACCTCATGTATGAAGTATACGCAAGGTCCCACTAAATTCATATATGTGGAGTATTATTTGAAGCCAAGTTCTAAGCTTCCCCCTATATGCTATATATAGGCAGCAATCTAAGTTGTTTTTGCCACAAAAGCGAAAGCCACTCTCCTTTCTAGTTTCCTTTCATCACTCTTGAAACTCCCACACCATGAGAACAGATATAGAAAGCTTCTGGGTATTTGCCTTGGCTTCTAAATGCCAAGCTTTTACACAATCAAACATTGCATGGCTAATTTTAGTCATGTGTCTGGCTTGGCTAGGCATGAACCTTATTTACTGGGCTCACCCTGGTGGCCCAGCTTGGGGTAGGCACAGTTATATCACAAACAAAAAATCATCATCATCATCATCATCATCATCTTCTTCTTCCAGTTCTATCACCCTAGCCAATAAGCCAATTATACCGGGACCAAGAGGGTTTCCACTAATTGGAAGCATGAACCTAATGGTCTCACTCGCTCACCACAAAATTGCTGCCGCAGCAGAAGCATGTCAAGCTAAGAGGCTTATGGCCTTTAGCCTTGGTGACACTCGTGTTATTGTCACATGTAACCCAGACGTGGCCAAAGAAATCCTGAATAGCTCTGTGTTTGCTGATCGTCCAATAAAGGAGTCAGCATATAGCTTGATGTTCAACAGGGCAATTGGGTTCGCTCCTTATGGTGTTTACTGGCGAACCCTGAGGAGAATCGCAGCCACGCACCTGTTCTGCCCAAAGCAAATCAAAGCTTCCGAGTCCCAAAGGTCAGAAATTGCTTCCCAAATGGGGGCAATAATGTTGGGAGACCAAGGACAAAGTGTGAGTGTGCGTCAACTACTAAAACGTGCTTCCTTAAACAACATGATGTGCTCGGTTTTTGGATGCAAATATAGTCTGGATTCATCGAACGAGGAAGTGGAAGAGCTAGAGAGACTGGTGGGTGAAGGGTACGAGTTATTGGGTTTGTTGAATTGGTCAGACCACCTGCCTTGGCTAGCTGAGTTTGATGCTCAAAAAATCCGGTCCAGATGCTCCAAACTCGTCCCAAAAGTGAACCGCTTTGTTAGTCGAATCATAGCCCAACACCGAGCTCAAACCAGTGAAAAAACCCGGGATTTTGTTGATGTTTTGCTCTCTCTTCAAGGCCCTGAAAAGTTATCTGAGTCCGATATGATCGCCGTTCTCTGGGTAACTTTTTTTTTTTTTTTTTTTTTAATTATTCTGTTATTTTCACTTATTTTTTTTTTATACATAACTTTTCTTCCAATCATAATTTTTAATTTAAAATTAAGGATAAATTATAATAACCTGTATCGAGTTTTGGGAAAATATAATAAATCCGCTCATGTTTTTATAAGTGATATCCTCTTTCTTGAAGTTTTTATTTATGTAATAAAAATAACCCATATGATATGACTGCTCTTATAAATTGGGTTAATATATATATATATAAGTTAAATTAGCATTCAAAATAAACCCAAATGAATGTTTATTAACTAGATTGCTCAAATGATAAGAAGATTAGATAAAAATAATAATAATAATAATAATAACTTTCAGGAATTAAGAAAAGAGATTGGGTTTTTGATATTTCTCCCAATCTCAAGTGAGAGGTTAATATAATTTCCTCTAAAATCAACAAATGTCACAAGTACTTTGTTTTTTTGTTTTTTTTTTCATACCATAAATAGTAGTAGTGGCCCTAGTGGGTGGTATTTGAATAATTCTTTTTATAGAAAGGAATGGATAACACCTCTAAATTAGCCGTAATAAGTGGATATGATGAACAAAGACTAACAATAACATACACCCTTTAAAATATGCAATCATTTGGTCATGCATTGACATATTTATTTTTAATTTATTTTAAGTCAAAAAAAAAAAAAAATACGAGTCTTGAATACTTTGATAGACCCCCTTGCCCCAACCACGTATATGCGTGACAGCATAAAAACTCTAAAAGTTAAAGTTCAGTCTTGAACTAGAACAGGAGAAGTGAGAAAAGTCCTCTCTCGCTACCAACAAAAGCTGTTTCGTTAATTGATGTGCACATTAATTAAATATCATCATTTGCTTTAATTAATTAGTTTACTTTTTTATTTTTTAAATGTTTGAGGGACACAGATAAATTATTATAAATATTTATACCACCATATGATTTATAAACGTCCTTTTTAGATGGTTTATTTTTATTTATTTATTTTTTTTTGGTGTGTGTGTAGGAAATGATTTTCCGAGGGACTGATACAGTGGCTGTTTTGATTGAGTGGATACTCGCCAGGATGGTGCTTCATCTTGACGAGCAATCAAAGGTCCATGATGAGCTTGATGAGGTTGTTGGCAAATCACGTTGTGTTGTTGAGGCTGACGTGGCATCGCTAGTGTATCTTGCGGCTGTGGTGAAAGAGGTGCTAAGGTTACACCCACCTGGCCCACTTCTTTCGTGGGCCCGACTGGCTATCAATGACACAACCATTGATGGATACCACGTGCCTCGGGGGACCACTGCAATGGTGAACATGTGGGCCATAGCTAGGGACCCACATGTGTGGTCGAACCCACTAGAATTTATGCCTCAAAGGTTTGTCACCAAGGAGGAGGGTGAGGTGGAGTTTTCTGTACTTGGGTCGGATCTTAGACTTGCTCCATTTGGGTCGGGCAGGAGGACTTGCCCCGGTAAGACTCTGGGTTTAACCACGGTTAGCTTTTGGGTTGCCTCACTTTTACATGAGTATGAATTCCTATCGTCTGATCAGAATACCGTTGACCTATCTGAGGTTCTAAAGCTCTCTTGTGAGATGGCCAATCCTTTGACCGTTAAAGTGTGCCCGAGGCGTAGGTGAAAAAGTAAAAACCTGTTATCTCTGTAAAAGTGAAAAATAAAATAAAATAATATAAACTGTAAAACTGTTTAAGTTGCTTTTATAAATACATGATAAAAATATGAGGGAAGGGTTAAAAAAAAAGAAAAAAAAAGGAACAGTTCCTGCATAGGGTTTAAAATTTCCTAATCCTTTCTCGTCAACTTTATGATAATCATAAGGATGGCCTTGGTCCGTCTATTTCTCTCTATATTTTGTATTTCATTACCTGTTTGTAAATATTGGTGAAATTAATACAAGTTTGTTTGTTTGTTTGTTTTCAGCTCTTTCACTCATTGTTAACATTGTTGATGTATACTGTTGAATAAATTTACTTAATTTATCACTCTCTCTTTGTGTCACTATCTCTCTCTCTCTCTCTTAGATAAACTTAAATCAATTGTTTTTAAATAATGTTAATGACACAACTGCTTTTTACTATTGTTATATATGATTTATTGAGATTAATTAGAACAATATCACTTTTGTTTAGTACTATCACTTTTATTATACACTAAATACAATATGATTGGTCAAAAGTTATAAGTAAAGTACCTTATATTTTCAAGCCTAAAAAGACAAAAAGAGATTCAGCCAAAAAAAAAAAAAAGAAGACAAAAAGAGAAAAAAAAAAATCAATTTTTCCCATTTTCTTTAATTAATTAATTAAACAAAGGAAAGGAGTTAGAGTGTTAGACATGTAATTGCTTGAAATTATACTACATAGTACACACACAATTGGGTAGTTGACAAAATACATGATTCTCGTCATCCAATCAAATTGATTTTTTTAAAAGTTCTAATTTGCATATTTGTTCAACCATCAAGTCTTGAAGTAATTATATTAAATAAGTAATTGTTCAAGGAGTGGTACTTTGAATTTGATTAGATTTTGTGTATACAGCTGTTCCCATTTCTGCTAATTAATTTAGAACATGGCCCTTACGTGTCATGACTCATGATGATTAAGCCAAATGTCAACAGACTCAACACTACATGTATGTGATGATTTGGTTTTAAATGGTGTGTTAAAAGAAGATATACAAATTTAATTCATCACCAATCATTTGTTGGGATTTTAAAATATGATTGATCACCCATGTTGCATGACTTCAAGTTAAAGTCATTGTTTTTAAAATCTCTAAAATTCTCTAACTTGAACTAGTTGAATTCGTGTCTTGAACCAACAACATAGATTCAAATGTTTGATTAGTGTAACTGAGACATTAAACACCCCCATGATGCTCGGTCAAGAGGCGATATCTAATTTTGAGTATCATTTTTAATGCTATTAAATGTGTAATAAGTTAAAACATTAAATTTTTAAATCTGGAGCGATTTTTCCCATAAAATGGTGCATGCACCAACAATGATGCATGGATGATCTCATGATTTTGATTTGATTGGGGGTTGAACGAAAAGAACACATACTTCTTTATAATTTTGAAAACAATGAGTTGTTGATAATTCAACGTCAAAACATACTTAGAATTTCAATGTTACTCAAAACAACTACACTTTTTATTTTGCTAATAATGATCAAGTTCCTATCACCCGGTTTTAGCCCCCATACACACCCAAAAAAAAAAAAAAAAAATCCCATCACCCGGTAATTAGGAGGAACGTAGTCGGTAGTCCACCCTTAATAAAGGTTAGATCTACTTATATTTAACACACAATGACGTGCATCGATCCCATATATTCACAATTGCCAACACAATATTGACATTTTTATAATCGATTAATTTCGACATGAAAATTAGACAACGTTTCACCTATTTTTGGTACTCTCCTTGCAAAGGGCACTTGCTATACAACAAGAGCGAAAATCCATTGTTTGGATGACTTCAAGGTTCCTAGGGAGATATTACCACCACAAGCTTCTCAAGGTATTGGAAGATCCAAAAGAAGTTTTGTGCTAAAAGTTTTGGAGTCTTTTTGGCCAAAATCAAGAGGAATATAGGGAGTTCCATACTATGAAGAGATTTATATATGACTTCCAAAAGTTGACACCTCAAATAGCTTAGTCTTAGAGCAACCACATCAGTTCATGCAAATTTTCTGTCTATTTTGTAAGAAAAAATCTAATTTTTCCATTTTACACATCTACCTCTACAAAACACCCACATCAGTTTATCTATTCTACACATTTATTTAATAAAATATTCATTCTTTTTACATTTTTTATTATTTCCTTCCCTCTCCTCTCTGGCACAAACTCACCACCTCGTCTTCTCTGTCCACGCCCACACCCACACCCAGCCAGCCACCCTTCAACAAAATCCGGCCACTGATTCACCGATCTTCCACAACAACAATGATTCACCGATCTTCCACAACAACAAAATTCGGCCACTGATTCACTGATCTTCTACAACAACAATCACAACAACAACAATCCAATCACAATCACAACAACTCTGACCCACTCGCCCTTCATGTCCGATCAATTCTCCTTCACCGTCTCCGTTTCCAAACGGATTGTTGGATCTGAGAGGCTGATCAGCATTCCCAACTCACTCGCTGCCCAAACTCTCCGATCGGACTCAATCCATGGCGCGCGAGATCTCCGCCGAGCTATCGTCATCTTTGTCTTCAAAGCTTGAGATTTTGAAGAAGAAGGAGGAACTGATCGGCTTTGCAAAGTTGAGATGAGAGAAAGAGAGAGCTGTGATGAAATGAGAAAGAGAGTGTTGAGGTGAGAGTCATACGTAGGAGAGAGAAGAAATTAATAAAATAATTATAAACGAGCTACAGTAACTGTGTAAATATACAGGGTTACTGTAGCTCGTGGAAATGTTTACACAATTTTACACGTTTTTACACCCATTGATGTTGGTGTTTTTTTGCTCAAAATGTGTAAAATTTGTACTTTTTTCTATTTTAGAAGACTATACATAGACTAATGTGGATGCTCTTAAGCTGTGCAAACTTTCCACTTTTGTGCCTTGGGTTTTGTGGCCTTCCCAAAATCAGTTTTGCTTAAATGATGGAAGCTTGTAACATGAATTTTGATCATTTCCATGTTTTTGGCTCACAATTTCTTATTCTAAGAGTTATAAGTGCATGAAATTAAGTGGTATGGACCTTGAACACCATTTGGAAAAAATCACACTTTCTTTCTTTTTGTGAGCTCAAACAATTTTTTTTTTTCTTTTAAAATTTTCACAATCGGAATCGCTGAACGAATGTGCTTCCTTTTCCAATAATATCTCATTTATCTAAATCCGGATCGTTTGACTTAGTTTGACTACAATCGAACTAACATGAAATTTTTTTGACTCAACGAAAAATGACCATGTGTTGATGAACCATTTTGTAATATCTCACTTTGTAAAGTCAATTTTTAGCGTGTGATTTGTCAACACAAAAGAAGTTTCACATTATTCAAGATGATGCCTCGTCTATTCTGATTGGATAGTCTATTTTTTTGGTCAAATCTTGATTACTCCTGATTTTTTTGTAATTTCATGTTTGATCAATGCAAATGGGGTTGGTCAACTTAAATTTTGGAAACTCAGGTATAACGATAATTTTCAAGGTAAAAAGTAAATGACTAACTTATAAGTTAGTCCTAACACATGTCTCAGTATAACCATAGCAACACTCAACTTGTTAAGAAACCAATATTTGCCTATCAAAAAAATACAAAAAAGAATATTTGAAAAGCCTAAACATGAGATGGAGGAAGGTAAGACTCTCTCAAATGGGTTCAACCAAATCTTAACACCCATATAGTATGGAAAATTATACCATAAAAAGTCGCAATATTGGTTGGATAATGTTGAAAAGTATACCATTTTATGGGTTTTTTACTTGTCAACCTGTTTGACATATTTCATTTACACTAAGACTACTGTTCCTTTTTTTTTTTTTTTCAAAAGGAAAAAATTTATTTGAGATGTGCACTATTAGCTTATACAATTTCAAGCAATATTATTAATAACATTTGTATAGGATGAATGGTCAATACCACTATTATCATTGAATCAAACAATGTACTATATTCTTGTTATCATTTGTTTAAAATTGCCTCAAATATACCTACTAAATTAAGTTATATTGAAAATGCTTTAGTTATGTCAATTGAGCATTGTACACCACTTAGTAGCATTGTCTACTCTTTCTTATGAGGAAAATCGTGATTCAAATCATCGTTACATATTGTTATAAAATTGATTTATTTAAGAAAGAAAACTTTAGTTATAAGCGCATTTAAAAGACTTTTATTATGAATTTTTTTTCCTGAAAAAAAAAATGGAAAATGGTGTGAAATACTGAAAACACATAGCAGTGATTAAAATGAAACTGAAAACACAATTAAAATAAATAATTAAAATTTTGAGAAGGCTTTGGGTCAACAAAAGACTCTTACTCTTTAATATTCTTAAAATCAAACAACTTGCGGCCATCAATAACGTACTCCAACTTGTTGTAAATCTTGTGATATTAGATCAGAGTATCTCAAACCCCAGCTAAGGTGGATTTGGTTACACAAAATTCCAAACCCATTAATATCATGTTCCAACTTTTTTGTAAAACGTTGAAGGGTTATATTTATTATTATTATCTATCTCTCTCTCTCTTGGGGTAGGTTTTGTGATAAATAGGTCCGATCCAATGTGTTATTATGTCATACCTTGTTCATCTGGGGGAGGTGTTGGCAACTACGGAATGTGCTAATTATTTGTTTCGCGCATGGTTTTAATCTATATTTATATAGATGTATGTCATATATAAGTTGGAATCGAGAGAATGAAATGGTTTATACTCGATCGTGTAGATGTATGTCATATATAAGTTGGAATCGAGCGAATAAAATGGTTTATACTCTATCATGTGGATGGGTTAAAATTTTTTTTATAACTCTTTTACAACTACTTTTATTATGTGGTTCACCCATTATTTGTAAAATATAGAATATCAGGGTCCACTCTTGAACTTTTATACTATTTTTTCCAATTAAATTAAATAATTATGAAATTTATTATGTCTAAACCTTTTACTCTAATAATGGGCATTGTAATCTAAATTTTGTGATAAAATGGATTTAATTTTCCTTCTTTGAACTTTTACTATGACTTAATTGTGTTTAGATTTTCTCAATCTATTTGATAGAGTTCTCTTTTTTTTTTTGTTGGACACATCAATAGTTGAGGATGAAAAGATTTGAATCTAAGAACTTATACTAATCATCACACTAAAAGTGCTCAGTGAAATAATCTTTAATTGGATTAAAATCATGGCCATTATTTTATTTTATAGATATGATAAAAAAAAATCATGGAGTGATCATCATACTAAAAGTACACAGTGTAATAGTTTTTAATTGAATTAAAATCAATAAATCATGGTCATTATTGGCCATTATTTTATTTTATAGATATGATAAAAAAAAATTTATATAACACTTGTTATTTGATAATTGTTTGTTATTATGAATGGTATTTTTTTAGCAATATTATTGGCAATTTTAATTAGGATATCAACAACACTCTTTAATTATTTTTTTTATTTGGATAGTAAACGACACTCTTTAAGTTAGATCAACCTTAATGGTTATCTAAAATTTTGATAAAAGTAATGTAACCATTGATACATCATTTTTTTTTCTTCTTAAGATAGAAACCAACTAACCATTGATACTTAATTCATTGTTCTCTCGTGCGTAATAATCTAGAAGATTTATCTACATATGAGTTGTTGCCATTCTATCAGTCTATCACAACGTATTATGCGTATGTTGCAGTCTAAAATATAAATCTATATATTAGTTAATTATTACCTCAGAAATGTTTACAATACAGTGTTGACTTCAAGAACAGTAAGGCTTTTATTATTATTATTATTTTTTAATACCTCCAAGCAATCAGGAGCTTCGATATTAATTTAAAAATGTGGACACGGGTTTATAGTTGACACAATATAATCTTACATCAACTTTTAATTGTTTCGAACCTAATCAAAATGATGGCAATGTGTGTGGCTCTTAGTCTCCTTACATCAGCATGTAAAAAGCAATAGGTCAAGAATGCGTCAGTGATGATTAAGAATAAGATCAGCTGATGAGTGTTAATATACAAATAGAAGTACTGGCCCTGTTCATTCTGTCTCTTCTGCACCATAAATCGCTTTGCTTCAAGGGAGTCAATACCGTACCAGAGGCTGTACCGGTTTGGCCAGCGGTACGATATATTTTGGATACCGGTCAATACCGGTGTACCGTTTCGGGTTTACCGCTATTTTATATATATATATATATATATATATATGTATGTATGTATGTATGTATGTATGTGTGTGTGTATTATAATAAATATAAAAGTTTATCATAAAATATTTCCTCAATTCAGAACTAATTATTTATGGTTTTAGACTTTAGTATCAATTAAAAGAAGAAAAAAAAAATACAATATAAAATATAGAAAGTTTAAAAGTTACCATTGCATACTAAGAAAACAAATAATACTAATAGGTTAATGCAAAAAAGTTACCATTCTGCCCTAACAAAAATTCAAAAATTACAAAACTTAAAAAAAAAAAAAAAAAAAAAAACTTTTTTCCGGTACGGGCCGGTATGCCTGGTACCGGCCGGTATTGCCTGAAATTGGCCGGTACGCCCGGTACATGGCTGGTACGCCCGGTATTTTTTCCGGTACGAAACAGGGGGGTTTGTGTACCGGAATGCTTGCCGGTACGAAATATTCCGGCCGGTACGGCCGGTACGGTACGGTATCGACTTCATTGCTTTGCTTCCAAAACCAAAAGCACTAAGCAAAAGAATGAGCAAAGAAAATACATATTAAGAATCTACTCTAGCAGACTTTTCTGCCCGCATCACATCATTCTAAGATTGTTATTGCCAGATGTATATTAGGGAAAATGTTAAGGTCATATTTTATGTAATTGGCTAATCTTTTGACAAAATACACTTTACTTGTATTTGAGTTGATCTAGGATGTGTTTAATACTTTAAAGGACATGTTGTTCAAGTCTAGTATTAAAACCATGAAGATTGAACTAAGGAACAAGTGAAGAAAATGTGTTCATTAAAACTGGACAAATAGCTCGACACCTGCTGACAGATAGCTCGACACCTCTCGATAGCTGGCTATCTATCGAGCTCTTCAGTTGATTGTTATCGCAATTTCGACACCTTCTCGACAGCTGGTGGATCAGTCGAGAAAGCTCCTGTCCCCTCGACAGCTTCTCGACACCTAGCTATCTATCGAGGTTTAAAGCTCGACACCTCCCGATCGATCGAGGTTATGGGAATTCAGATTTTCATATCTAATTTTTGGGCTAGGCTTTTGTATTTGTGTAGGGTTTCTTTTCTCACAACTCTAGACCTATGTAAGGTTTATTTAGAGGCTGTCACATAAGAGAATACAAGGAGAACATATGCAAAAGGTGACCGATATCTTATTCTCTTTGAAAGAAGCTACTGCGTCTTTGCGCCTTAGGGTTTTGTAACCAAGTGCTTTTTGATCTTCATTCTTGATGAAGTAAAGAACTTTGCAGCCAACAATCTTCTTCTAGTTGGTGATTGAAGTCGCGTATTGGGATCTGCGCAATTGGTTAGTCACGTATTGGGATTCATGCATCAACAAAAGGGTGGCGTTCATATATTGAAGTGTTCAGAGGTTCTCAAGCGGTAGAAAGTTTCTGCTGTAAGTTCATCTACGAGAATTGTAGAGTCTAGGGACAAAAGTTTTGTACTAGATCTGAAACTTCTCTTTACTATAGTGAATTGCTTTTCGAGAAGGTTTTCCTCCAGGTTTTTTCCTATGAAACTGGTTGGTTTCATTGATTTTTCTGGGTCATCATATCTTGTCTTATTTATTTTTCTGCTGCATGATTTTGACATGATATTGATGTTTGTTTGTTTTAACAAGTTTGATTCATAATAAATCTAATTAACAATTTGGATTTAAAACTTGTTAATTATATCAACCGGGGTCTAAATTTTCCAACAAGTGGTATCAGAGCAGGTTCACTCTGATTGAATTAATTTCCTGAGTATGATCCATTGACCCATGTTGTCATGGATAGAGGACAATCCTTATTTATACCTCCTTTATTTGATGGGACTAATTATGCGTACTGAAAAATTCGTATGAAAGTTTTTCTGCAGGCTCTAAGTGAACAGGTATGGCAAGCTGTTGAAGTTGGCTGGATTAAGCCAAAGGAAGCGCCAGTGGATTGGGATGATGCAACAATCATAGCGGCAAATTTCAATAGTAGGACCTTGAATGCTTTGTTTTGTGGGGTGACCAATGAGGAATTCTAGAAAATATCATCCACAAAAGTTGCCAAGGAAGTATGGACCATTCTTACCAAGGCAGTAAAGATTGTGAAACTTCAACAACTCACTAGCAGTTTTGAAGAAATAAGGATGGAGGAGGAGGATGAGACCTTTGATAAGTTTTATGCTAAACTCAAGGATATTGTGAATTCTGCCTTCAACTTTGGAGAATCTATATCAGAATCCAAGATTGTTAGAAAAATCATTAGGTCCTTACCTGAAAGATTCCATGCCAAGATCATTGTCATTGAAGAAGCAAAGGACATTGATCAAATTCCTTTGACTGAGCTTGTAGGGAACCTTCAAACCTATGAGATGGGATTAGGTTCAATGGGAAAAGGTGGAAAGAGTAGAAACTTGGCTCTCAAAGGTATAGAGGAAGAGATTGAGAACTCTGAAGATGAAGATGAAAGTGAAGATGAGGATGAGGATCTAACCTTCATAACTGATGAAATTATCAAACTTCTTTAGTTTAAGAAAAATGATAAGGGCAAACATCCTAGGAAATCTCAGTCCTTTAGGAATGGCAAGAATGAGAAACCCCTTATCAAATACCATGAGTACAAATGTTTTGGTCATATGAGGATAGAGTGTCCAAATTACCTTATGAAGGAAAAGACTGAGAAGCCAAAAGAGAAAGGATTGATTGCTACTTGGAGTGATACCGAGAACGACTCTTCTGATGAGTATGTGGGCGAATATCGTCACGTTATGGCCTTTGCTGCCTTAACCGATAAGGTGATTGTGGAGAGTGCTAGTGACAGTGAGGATTCTTTTGATGATGAAGTACCCAAGAAGATGACCCTTCAGGAAGCCTATGATAAGCTATACACTGAATTTATAAAATCTGAAAAGACTTCTCATCTTTGTAGAAAAGAGCTTAAAGTTGATTTGTTAGTCAAGCTAGATGAGACTATAAGATTAGTTGAGACTCTTGTTGTGGAGAACACCTTATTAGAAGAGAAGGTCAAGAATCTTGAGGTTAAGCTTGGTCAAGCTAGAACTCAAATAGAGAGGATGTCTAGTGCAAAACTTGATGAGGTCTTGAGTGCTCAAAAGTCTAGTTCTGATAAGATTGGCTTAGGATATGCTGTTTCTTCCAACCCCTCCTCTTCCACAGCTTCTGGATCAAGGACTATCTTTGTGCCCCAATCTGAGAAAGGTAATAAATGTATGAAGTACAAAACTAATTTGACTAATTCTAAATCCTTTGTTAGATCTCATGTTTGTCACCATTGTGGTGTTCCTGGACATAGTCATCCTAATTGCTTTAAGTTGTATCCTCAAAAGCAATTATCCAAACAGTCACAAGCTTCCTCTCAAGGACCTACACCTTTGTTTGGAGAGTTATTAAAAGCTTTGAGCTTTTTAACTCAATTTTAGAAGAATTTTGATTCTTCTATGTCCTTTAGTAGACATACTAGGACACGTGCCTTTTCATCTTCACGGCCAAAGACTCGTGCTGTGCGGGTGAGAAAGGTTCCTAAGACTTAATTGTCTTTTCTGTTTGTCCTCTACTTTAATTCTTTCTATCTAAAGTAGGACTTTCTTTGTTGATTTCTTATCTGCTTTTGAAATCATGCTTTCATGCATCTGCACCTTTCTATCATGCCTTCATGCATATGCATCTTTCTTTCATACTTTCATGATTGTTTGTCTATTTTTGTTTGGTTGTTTAGTCTTTATTTTGTTGTTTTTCAAAATAAAAAGGAAAAACAAAAAAATACAAAAAAAATACAAAAACAGTGTGTATTAGTGTACATTGGTACTTGTGTATCTTGGATGGCCATTGAAACAAAATTTTCTAAACTTTGTATCTTTTGTAGCTTAGATGAGCATCTCTATGCACAACTAAACAAGTGAGCTTTGTGGCTCGTGTTTGTGATGAATAAGGTTAAGTGATCTCTTGTACTTAACACTCATATCACTCTTTTTAACGGGTAGGACTAGAAAATCCTAAGAGAAAGGCATAAATAAACATCTCACCACTGTTGCTCGCCAATCATGATAAGACATCTATATGCTTCGGCATAGCAAAAGTGTGATGTCTATGGCATTTGTGTGCTTCAACATAGCAAAATTGGAATGTCAAAAATCATTGGGTATTTCTTTTCTGTCTCTTATATGCCCATGCATGATATGCTTAAAAAAAATATGCAAAGAAAATAAAAAGCAAAAAGATCAAAAATGCTTTAAATATGATTGCAAGCGTGTATTCTAGGAAATGTGGGAGTTATAGGATGTACCTCGAAGGTGATAGTCCCCATCAAACAGTTATGATTGTGTGTGAGTTAAAGTGATTTTCTCATATCTCAAATCATCATAACATGTATACACTTATGCAATCTTGCGATATTTTTCACACACAACACGCAATATTCTTTGCTACTCTTGATACATGTGCAGGTACAATGTGATTTGGCCATCACAAGGTTTTACATATGTTAATGTATGCTCACTAAACTGTCTTGACTTATTTTCAAAATATAAAATTGGTTAGACTTGTTTAGTGTGTGTGTTTGGGATCTATGTGCTTAACTTTTTTTCTTGTTGAAAGATTTGTCTTTCACATGTTTTGCATTTTTCTTTTATCTTGTCATCCATAGCATCTTGTTTCATTATATTTATGCATTTATATGGATTTCTTGTACCCCCTTGATCATCCTTGATCATTTTTATGTTTCTCGGATGAAGATTTCTAGCTTCTTGCACCCTTTGTCAATCATGACAAAAAGGGGGAGAATTTGTGGAGTTTGAGATTCTACATGTTAGGGGGAGAAATGCATGCCTCTGTAAGGGAGAGTTGTGTTTCATCTTGTTAAGGGGAGTGTTTACTTCCTTCTTCTTGTACCTTGGGTCTTGTGACCATTTTTACATACATTGAACTTATTCTTTCTATATGTTGATGTATGTTTCTTTCACCTATCCTTACATGTGTTGTTTCTTTTCTATCTTCATATACATGTTTCTTATTATTTGTATGCAATCTTTTATTTCTATCTCACACTAAGATGTCTTGATGAGTTTTGTTTAAAGTGTTTCAGAAATACAGGTTGTCAAAGTCTACTTGTCATAAGCTCTCTTCTTGCTAAGTTTTTCAAGAGTTTGTGTTAGAATAGATTTTATTGTATTCAACAAGTGAATATAAGTTGAGTGATTTATGACTTCTCTCATATGCTCATTTGTTTGTTGTGGTTTTGTCACAGATTGCCAAAGGGGGAGATTGTTAAGGACATATTTTATGTAATTGGCTAATCATTTGACAAAATGCATTTTACTTCTATTTTGGTAGATCTAGGATGTGTTTAATACTTCAAGGGACATGTTGTTCAATTCTAGTATTAAAGTTATGAAGATTGAACCAAGGAACAAGTGAAGAAAATGTGTTCATTAAAGCTAGACAAATAGCTCGACACTTGTGGACAGATAGCTCGACAGCTGCTCAACACCTCTCGACAGCTAGCTATCTATTGAGCTCTTCAATTGATTGTTATCGCAATCTCGACACCTTCTCGACAGTTGGTGGATCGATCGAGAAAGCTCCTGTCCCCTCGACAGCTTCTTGACACCTAGCTATCTATCGAAATTTAAAGCTCGACACCTCCTCGACACCTCCCGATCGATTGAGGTTACGAGAATTCAGATTTTCATATTTGATTTTTGGGCCCAGGCTTTTGTATTTGTGTAGGGTTTCTTTTCTCACAACCCTAGACCTATATAAGGTTTATTTAGAGGCCGTCACATAAGAGAATACAAGGAGAATATATGCAAAAGGTGACCGATGTCTTATTCTCTCTGAAAGAAGCTACTGCGTTTTTGCACCTTAGGGTTTTGTAACCAAGTGCTTCTTGATCTTCATTCTTGATGAAGTGAAGAACTTTGCAGCCAACAATCTTCTTCTAGTTGGTGATTAAAGTCACGTACTGGGATCCGCGCAATTGGTTAGTCACGTACTAGGATTCATGCATCAACAAAAGGGTGGCGTTCATATATTGAAGAGTTCAGAGGTTCTCAATCGGTAGAAGGTTTCTGCTGTGAGTTCATTTATGGGGATTGTAGAGTCTAGGGACAAAAGTTTTGTACTAGATTTGAAACTTCTCTTTACTATAGTGAATTGATTTTCGGGAAGGTTACCCTCAATTTTTTACTATGAAATTGGTTGGTTTTATTGGTTTTTCTGGGTCATCATATCTTGTCTTATTTATTTTTCCGCTGCATGATTTTGACATGATATTGATGTTTGTTTGTTTTAACAAGTTTGATTCATAATAAATCTAATTAACAACTTGGATTTAAAACTTGTTAATTATATCAACCGGGGTCTAAATTTTCCAACAGAAAACACAGATAATTAAGATACTCAAAAGTTCCTATCTAGACAGTAACATTTGCTGTGACGACTGAATCAGTTTTACTAGGAACTAAAGAAAGCTTTTTCATTTTTATCATTATCATATTTTTGCCATTTCGAAGAGTCCAAAAGTTTTTCCATTCCATTTTCTGTTGAGACATGTTAAAGATGTGAACACATCCAAATTACATTTTACGTGATCCCAGTTACATTAAATCAGCTAAAAACTCTTGGATGGAATAGATACGTATATACTCTCTCTTTTTTTTTGAAATGGAGGATATATTTTTTTTATATAATTATGTTAGTATTATTATCAAATGATTAATTTTACTACTTTTTAGTGTTTTATGTTTTTGGGATAATGAGGCATCATCATGGTATTGGCGCATATGGCCTCCTCCATTATAAACTTTTATCATTTTTATAAGAAAAGTAAAAAGAATACATGATGAGTTGCGATTGGAATATAAAATATAACACAAAAAAGTGGGATAAATGATTTATATTAAATTCAAACTTTGTCTTCATACCTCATTTAAAAAGTTAAAGATTCCACGTGATAGACCTAACTTATTGAGAGAGACTCCAAGCACACGAGTAAGTGGAGTAAAAAATGTAACAAAAAAATTGAGACAAATGATTTGTATTAAGTTCAAACTTTATCTTCATATCTCCCATTTAAAAAGCTAATAATCTCACATGCTAGACCTAACTTATTGAGGGAGAGTCTAAAAAATAAGCACACACATAAGGAAAATGTTGTAATTATATATATATATATATATATATATATATATATATAGTTAAATGATTAAACTTATTATTTCTTAACAATTTAGGAAAATTATAGAATACTCCAATAATATAATAAATGTGTACTCCTCTCATATAAATAATGGATTTCACTATGAATTCAATTAATGAGACTCATTATTATGTGAGAGGTTATACTTTAGTATTCTAAATTATCCAACAACATAATTAAACTTTTGAGACAAATAAGAATTTATCAAATTAGATATCGAATCTTGCTATGATGATGGCAAGTGCTCTATGCTCAAACAATGTGAGGCAGGTTGGTTGTACTATATATGTATGACTTATTTTGATTTTTTTTATTTTGGATAGATGCTGGTGCTATTAAATCTCAGAAATGTTTGATCAAATTCTTTAGTCATTCATAGCTTAAATCAACAATAAGAAATCAACTGTCAATAGCCTTTTACCACATGTCTTGCGTGTACAATATTGCTGATAAGTTGTTGTTGCTCATTTGGCTTTTATAATTAAGTCGATTGAGAGAAACACATGCATATGGAGCCAATGACAATGATCAAAAGAACAATATGTAGGCTTTCTCTTAATGAATTTGAAAAAGACCCCCAACCAATTCATTAGGGTAATTGGGTAATTATTAATACTGATGGCTTTGATCTTAGCTGCGAGAGAGCCTCTCCAAAAACTGGACTCGTAGACAGATTGTGACTGGAAAAGACATCTAAACGAAACAAACAAAACAGGATGACTTCCTATGTTTGGATAAGGAACAAAGATAAACAAAATACGTTGGTTTCCCTGGACTTGTTCATGACCATTTCAATCTGATTACTTGCTCCTTTGGATCCATGCTTGTTCTAAAAGCTATGTTGTCACTATAAATGCAGTTGCCCATTAGGTATGTTTCTTGATTATGTAATAAATTGCCCACTTGCCAACAATGAAAGAAACTAGATTACAGAAGTAAAATACCGTTTTTATTTTTTGATAATAAGCTCAATGGAGGTTATACAATTGGACGTTTGTGCTAAGTTTTGAGACTCATGAACCTTATATATGAAGATACCTGTTTAGTAACTCAAGTTAGATGTTTGCTCCTTTCTCCCCAAAAAAAAAACTTATGTTTGCTTCATTTGTTATGTCAAGTGTTGGAATTACGATTAAGTGATTAAATTTACCATTTTCTAACTAACAAATTAGGTTTTTGGGACAACCGATAATTTGTCTTGGTATTAGAGGAAGATATCATTAATTCAATGCCTATTTCCACTTTATCTCTTATTTAAAATGATAAAAATCTCATATGTTGGATATCGCTAATTAAAGTAGAGTTTAGACCCACATGTGCAAAGGTGTGTTAAAAATAGAATTATGGTTAAGTGACTAAATTCATCATTTCCTAATAGATTACACTTTTAAGACAACAAATAATTTAACACCAAGTGCTTTTGGTGGCATGGGTAGTGAAATACTTGATTAGGGATTTGGGGAAAACATACAAAGGAAACTTAACGTAACTCAAACAACAATTTTTAGTGTTTACACACTAAAAAACTGTGGGCCAAAAAAAAAAAAAAAACATGTTTGGTAGGAGTGTTTTTTTAAGAGTGTTTGAATTATGTTTCTCATTTTATGGTGTTTAAACATTAAAATTAAAAAAACTCATCTTATCAGTTTTTAGTTTTCAAATAACATTGTTCAGTGACACTTTTGTAAATATTTTAAAAACTGTAAGTCCCACTTATTAGATTACATATCATCACTTTTTAAAAAAAAAAAATACATATATACCAAACACACAATTATATTTTTTTTACTTTTGAAAAAACATTATTAGAAATGTACCAAACACATTTTTTGCATTATGAGTACTTTAAATACATGTTTTCACACAACTTTAGACAACAATATTCAAACATCTCTACCAAACAAGCCCTAATCATTTATACATGTTATTGTGTGTGCACCGACCCTTTGGCAAAGGATGTCATTGAAGAACTAATGCATTTCATCATTCAAAATTACATACACTAACATCATTTTTTTTTTCATTCCATGTATCCCTAGCAACATAGGTTCAGCATTTGTAGAAAAAGGGTCATATGCTTTGGCAAAAATGTGTACATAAATAGAAGTACTGAGCAAGGAAAAGCCAAGGTTATCAAAAGTCCTTATAACCTAAATTTCCGCCAGTCTAATTACGATTATTAGTGATTAGGGATTCTTTACCTATAATATTTCACGTGAATATCCTACTATAAACTAATCACGATCTAATTGATAAGGATTTTTGTACTGAAAGCGGCATCTAAATATATGAATTCACATGAAGTTTCCTATTCCGAGCTTTCCCATCTGCCTAGCTGATGGAGTTGCTTGGCTTTGACATGAAGGTCCCTATTTACGAACTTTCTTATCTAGTTGTTGAACTTGTTTATTCACAACATCTAATCTACCCTCCAAATTATGAACACGACATATCCCACGAATCTTGCAGATTTGAAGCACGAATAGTACGGAACAATGAACTTCTTGATTTTTAGTGTTGGCATTGTCATCTTCAGCAGATGAAAAATAGTGTCGAGGGTTTGGAAAGATAAATAGCAACAGAGAGCTAGCATACCCCTAGTACCAGACAGTGAGATTCTTCTATACAGTGAGATTCTTCTATCTTTTCCATTGATTTCGTTTATGTTACGGGCTTACAGCTGGGTTATCTTAAGTGATGGTGAGTATTGATAGAATTGTTAGTACTGTTCACAATCACTATAATCATCAATCATGTGTCTTTGGATGTACTGTAAAATATAAACCTTTCAATTATGCCTAAACAGCACTATAGTAAACTTGCTTTCTATGTTTTTTTTCTTTTTCTTTAATCTCTTTTGAAACTCTTAATTATAATGGCATTGGCGGCAGGTATCTTATCTCTTGTGTGTCCTATGTAATCACACAAATCGTCCATATACTTGAAACCAAGCTTTGCCAAACTTATGGAGTATGGACCCAAAACTTTCCATAGAAGCATATAAGGGACAAAATGGGCAAATGTCCTTTTTGAGCAAAAAAAGCAGCATTATGTCCTTTTTCCCAAACTAATTAGGGAAATGCTCATCTTTTGTAACTCGATAAACGGGAAGTCGAGTTATATGAAGAACTCGATCATGTAATAGTCGAGTTATCCTTAGCTTTGTGCCATGCTGGACTACCAGCGTGGCATTTTCTTTCTAAATAACTCGATTATACCAAAAACGAGTTATATAACCGACTATGCTGATATCAAGTTATGCACTTGTTAAAGCTCTTTCTACCCTGTCTTGGTGTCAAGCGTACAGGTTCATGTCTTTTAATATAACTCGATATTATATTAATCAAGTTATAAAGCATACTCGAACTTCGTAGAGTCAAGTTATTCTCGTATATTACCTACCCATCCTCTCCCATTGAGAGTGTCTTGCATTTCATCTTAACTAATTCCACTCTGCTCTACAGATCCACAGTTGCGTCCAAACTCAACTAAAATTTGTATCACCTCAAGTAAAAAACTCACACCATAATTTTATGGCAATGGTATTTTCATTTGATATTGTAATGAATTTTTATTTTTTTGGTTGAATGAGTGTGAAGTAAGTACATTGGTGTGAATTTGGTTGTTTGTTGTAGTAAATGTTGGTCACAAGAGAATGAAATTTTTACTATAGCAACATTTTGTATTGCACATAATCATATAGAGGCGTGTACACAATCATTATTAGTCAGACATTAACAACAATATTTTGTATTACACACAATGTGTAGACATTAACAACAACGTCTAATGTATATGGTCAAATGTCGTGTACCATTTTATGCAGCATTACATTATTTACCAACAGTTGATGCACATTGTTAACTTGATCATTTGCTGTTATTGTATTCAGCGTCAATGTCTGGTTCTGGCAACCCAGAACTCTATAGGCCTCACGATGTGTTCACTGCTATGGGTCGTTGCTGGGTATTGGAAGATGAGTTCAGCTATCCAATCAATCCAAATCTGCGAAATAGTGCTTACGTTCACAATACCATGAGACATGAGTGGGCTTGGTTATTTCGTGAACAGCAAATGTTTTATGATGAGTTGGTTGGTTTTAAGTTGCCAGTGCCTCGGCGACTCACATCACAAATGCCCAGAGACACGATTGACGAACTTCATAAAGTATTGAACCGCATAAGAGAATAAAATAATCGAATGAAAATACGTCTTAATCGATATTGTACCCAAGTTGAGATTTAAGAGTCAGTGGAGGGAGGGTGGTACGAGCACGCACGATTCATGCAATCACTTCTTGCTAATCCCATTTATCAGTCAAACGTGGAGATGTCAGATAAAGAGTAATCATGTTGTGGTGTAATTAGACTTTGTTGGAGAATTATTTTGGTTTTGGTTGACTATGTTTTAAATGTATGTGTGTCACTGTTGTTGCATTTGTACTATGTAAACCTTATTATTGATTGTGAGGAGCATGCACGTTATTTGTAATCTAGATTATTCTCATATAACGCATAGAAGTTAAATATTCCCACACATGATGTTTTTCAATAAACACCTACAACATGACACAACAAACTTAAAATAACTTACACGATGTCACCAATATGCATGCATTGCATATTGAACACTAACGCTACTAATAGTATTAACTTAACCCTAGACACAACACATATACCACATAGGCATTCACTCTGATAGGTAGTCCTTGTAGTTGAGGACATTGTTACGTTCCGCCGGAGTGAGTTGCCTGTTCGTTGCGGCAGCCAGCTCTTCCGCCAGTTGTAGCATGTGATACTCATTGACATACTGTAATAATTAATTAGTAGTTGGTAGCAAATATTAATGCCCATTGTGTTGTACTAGGATTACGTTTGTAAAGTCTTAGGTTTTCTTAGATTATTCACAAGTCACATTCTGTCGTAAATGCCTTACCAGCTTCTGCCATGGTTAATTAGGTGTTTGATTGGTCTTTCTTTTTTACTGAATGGATGTTTTGTCAATGAATTATATTATATCTCATGTATCATATAGTTTGTCGTACATGTTATGGATAAAGTTAGAGATATATATAAGAAATACACATTAACAGTAACAAAGGAGACCCAACATAGGAAACAAAACACATTTAATCCTACGCAACACAAAACTAAATGAACTTATATTCAGTTCAAGCCTAAGACAGAGTTGGCAGTGTATGAAAATTGGGGAAGAAAAAGAGAAGATTGTGTTCGTGATTAGAATAATCTTCCAACAATTTGATTTAATAGCTTTCCCGTGCATAGCACAAGTTAGCGACTAGTTAATGTTAACATAACAGTACAACAGTATTCTACATCAACACAACTCCTTAATCGGGGATAAGAGCCTTGAATCACCATATTCAATTCTCTAACTTTAATCAATTCCTTTCCTTTTTTTTTTTTTTTTTTTTTTTTTGTCTATTGTTAATGGGTAATTTAGGGTGCAGGAGTAGAACTTAAAGGCAGCATTCACCAATACAAAACTTGATGACAATCAACACCATGATTCAAATTAATCTAGCGAAGCATCAATACCAAGCATAGATCATAAATAAACCAAAAGGCTTCAATAAAAGCATAACCAACCTAGAAAGGAACCAATATTCTTAAATCAACTCATTCCTACAACAATCGAAGAATTCAAACGAAATTAAAAACCTCAAATTGAGAACGTAAATTAACCAAATACCTGCTCTGCCCGTAATGTTGCTAGCGACGTCCAGTACGCAGCAAGGACGTGTGTGGCATGCTCTGAGGTGCTCTTTGGCCCGCTTCACCTACCAAACATGGGATTTTAACAAATGCTTGTTACTGAACTTTACATTTAACAAACTTTGCTTTATATTTCACATCCATATATTATACTATTACACAGAAATAATTATTCCTAAGAGACACTTAGCTTGAATAATTAACGTACCTAATGGCAAAGGGCCCTGAGTGCACTAGCGGTAGAGGCGGCCTCATAATAGGGCATATTCGTGGGAACCTTGAATAGGCCCATAGCTGCACCAACAAGAGTGCTCCTCCAATTTGCATCGCATCCTTCTTCGATGCACTACAAAGTTGCCTGTAGAGTCAGGCCAATGCTGCACTACCCTAGCTGTACCGTCTCGCATTGCTGATTGGGTTGAATAACTATAGAGGCAACAGTGAGACCCAGTCTGTCGACTTGTCCATGAACAACAAGGCCCCCATCCATACAAGTAGGTGATAGCGGGCATGTTGCTGCATGACTTCGTCACTCGCGTCTGCAACTGGGGGAGCTGGAAACTGTTCATTAAGCCACTTGTATTTTATCCTCGCCCTAGTAAGAGTAGACTTGTTCGAGTTCGGTATCCCGGGCGGAGGTTCATGGCCCAACAATTCTCGGCATACCACGTTCCATTGCTTGTCTGTCGACCCAGTGACAGGCAACCCATCCACCGGAATCCCTAGCATCACCTCTATATCTTGCAAGAAGACACCCATTTCTCCAAGGGGTAAATGGAACATGTGCAACTCCAGACGCCACCGCTCGACTAAGGCTGTGATCAACGCATGGTCGACCTCCATATCAGGAACCTTGAATAACCCGGTCAAACCTGCTGCATCTATGTATTGCATGATACGTGGGTCTAGCCCACCCTGCGGCAATACACATTTACGACGTCGAACTTCTATCATGCCAAGCACCTCCTGCACATGAACGAGCATTATGTTAGGTAGTGCACATGAGGTAATTATAAAACAGATATGTATTAATAATACAACTACATACCTCGTCAGCGGCGCACCTCCAAAGCGAAGTTGACCGATGATCCGGCCACCGGCTCAACTGGGTCTGATCGTCGAGTCCAGGCTGCACTCTATCTAGTGCCTGCATATCTGACATGGCAGCAAATATATTATTAGCAATTATCTGACAAGTAAACCACAATTAATATAAAATTACTTCTTGCCCCCACTTAACATGCAACGCAAAAGCAATGAAATTAAAGGTTAAATAGATAAGAACTTGCCATAATTTTACATAAAAACATTTTTTTTTCTATTATCTATAATTGAAGTAAAAAAACAAACAAATGACTAATTAATGTGCTAGAAACTTGATTGATACCTAGATGTTCAACATCAGAACAATATTTAAATGTGATAGTTCTTTTTGGTTTATGATGTCTTTGAGAGTAATTTTTACAAGGAAAATATCAATTACAATCATTAGGAGTTGCATATTAGGTTTCCAATTAAATTTAACCATGCAACACACAATAAGTGATCTTCCGTCAACTCTATGGCTTATGACCAATGCAGTGGCATAGTAAATATAAATTGCAACAACTCCATGTTTAGGTATTCTGTTCTTAAATCTCTTCAATCTAACTTGGTCTTTTCAACAAAGTAACACTCTCTCTAAGGTCATCCTTGACAGCTCCCCATTTTATGTCCTATGCAATCGCCTGTTTACAATGGACCGCTAACATCCTTACAGCTACAGGTCATTTGGTCTCAAGTTCTCAACTTAATATCTAGCAACCTATACTAATTACTCTACATTTCTACTCACTAGATATGTAAGCATACCATGACTCAGTCAGCCCATTTCCCTGCTTGTTAGGTCTATTTTCAACATTTTAGGAGTTGGTTCTAGATCCATCTATATGAGTATGACTCTATCAGACTCCAAACTATACCCAGGTCCAGTATTAGCTATAAGCAGTACTCAGGATTTGACATTAGACCATAAGGCTTAAATTTCATCAAATAAAAACCAAGTACAACAAAAACCAATGAAGTATACAGGATGTATACCCTAAGTTTCTAGTACAAACTACAAATTACAAATACTATGAGAACAGAAAGCTTAGGAGGTCTAGTCACATTCAATAACATCCAATAATACAACAACCCTATTAATTGAAATTTAAGACTCTACATGGACAACTCTTGGCATTCAAAATATCCTTCTATTCCTCTCTATCTCTCTCTCTCTCTCTCTCTGTAAAAGGAATGTAAAACAAGATGGTACAGAATTCCAAAACACTAAAGAAAGCATGAAAATTGTTTGGTTTTAGCAATAAAGAAAGCATACTTGAAAGATTAATCTTAATTTGTGGGACCCAACACTAATGAATTAATACAAAAGCAATTCAATTAACATTAACAGAAACTAACAAAAAGGTACCAAACAAAAGTAAAGTCATTGAGACATCTTATCAACAAATTGTCTTACTATTTTAAAAGATATTTTATCATTTGGTTCAAGATTCAAATGAATGATGGAAGATTTGAGAACTAGCATTTAACAAAAAGATAAAAAGTATATGATTCACAGTCAATATAAAACATATGAAAAAACAAAGATAGATTGAAATAACAGTCAACATATTATAACTCACACATTCTTAGAGAGAATGAAAGACAAAGATAGATTAATCCCCCTCTGATAATCATAAAACAAATGAAAAACATTTAAGATTAATATAAACAATTGAAGATTAATAATCATAAAACAAAAGTTACAAACTTTGATGTGCATTTAGTCTCTATTTTCAATGTCGGTGAATAGATTAATATAAGAATCTTCACAAAATAAAAGTTACAAACTTTGATGTGCATTTAGTCAATGTCAGTGCATAGATTAATATAAGAATCTTCACAAAATGGAAATCATGAAATTCATGTCATGGCTTGAACTCTAATGAAAGCAGCAATATATTCTCTAATTTCAATGCCAGTGCATACACTCGTACTATTTGCAGCAAATAGAAATTCTACAATAAATGAAACCAGGAAACGATATCAACATGAAGTTCAATGTCCACACCTATGCAGAAATGGAAAATCTTTATATAAACTATACTTTCATATATTAATAAATAAATTTTATTAATAGAACAGGTTACTTCATGTTCATGATGATAAACACGCCATAACCTAAAAAGAATTATGCACAAAGCTAAGTGATTATGTGAAATCTAGAAGGGGGTTGCTATTTGTAAGCACCTCAGGCACGAGACTAATCAACCAAAGTTCTAATCAACAATGATTCCAACCGAGTCTTTAATCAGTTTGTATCTTCAAAAATACAGCTATTTTGCTCCTTCCATAGTAGCCATTTGTTTTGGCAATATGAAACAGAACTTTTTCAAACAACCCATTTTCAAATAGTAAAAAAATTTAACTTCCACTTATTATCATATTTTCTTCCCGAGGCAAAATCTGAACCTAAGTCATACCCATACCCATAAAACAAATTAAAAAAATTGAAGACTTTGGTAATGCGAGATCCCCCTCTAATAATCATCCATTTCCCACAGAAAAAATGCAACACAAAACAGTAATCAACGACAGAGCAACGTACCTATAATCAACGGCAGTGGCTACGGTGAGGGTTCGAAAAGGGTACTGCAAAGCACCAGGGTACCAGCAACAGCGACTGATCGAAAAGGGTGAGGGAGACTGATGGAGGGTGGGGGAGAGTGAGGAAGCGTGATCGCAGAGGGCGAGGGAGTGTACAAGGAGAGTGTAGAGGGAGAGTAATGGCAACGAGGGAAAGTGAATGAAAGAGTGAACAAGCGTTGTGAGACGTTGGGTTTGAAAATGTAAAGCAAACTCGATTTTCTATTTACCGAGTTATGTGTTTATAAACTGCCATTATTTTAATCGGAAAAGGCCACGTCTGCTTTGCCAGCGTGGCACAAAGCTGAAGCTAACTCGACTATAAGATGATCAAGATATTTAATGAATCTCGACTTCTCGTTTATCGAGTTACAAAAGAGGGGCATTTCTCTAATTAGTTTGGGAAAAAGCGCAGAATGCTACTTTTTTTTGCTCAAAAAGGGTATTTGCCAATTTTTTCCAGCATATAAGCAGCCAATGTAAGAAAACTAATGCCTGCCTGATTTTGGGACAAATAAATGGTTAGGATAAACTTGGGCTCCATTTAATGTTAATTGCTTTGGATTATTGCATTATCCATATCCATATCTCACATTTCTCAAGAAACCTTGCCAATATGTCTATATATTTAGCACCTTACATACAGAGTTCATCCTTTCTTTTTTTGGTAAGAATATTTGCAAGATGAAGGACTTTTGTCCATGTGGTTAAGAGATTATGATTCTTTAGGGATTGTTTGGGAGTTCGTAAAGGAATAGGATGAATAAATTATAAAGGAATGAAAATATAGAATGGAACGAATATAAGAAATAAAAATGAAAGGAATAGAATGGAACCAAGTAATAGGTAGTAGTATTTATTTATTCATTATATACTTTTTCATGTAGGGCTCAAATTCCAACTCATTAGCCGATGTAATGGGCCTTCAAGAAAATCAAGTTTCCCTATTCTCGATATTCAGTTGAGAGTCAATTAATAGGAAATTCTTAATCAATTGAGATGGAGTTGAAGAACCAATGTCTATCTTGACTTTAGCTAAATCTTGGACTTTGTTTTGCACTTTAAATGACAGCATGACAACCCCAGAAAATAATAATAATAATAAATTTACATTGTCACGGATTTGCCAACACTAACCTAACACATTCCTATCCACTCCTTTCCTTCCTCCCAAAAAAGCAATTGGATTTTTAAGGTAACTTCACTATGAAGTTCTTAAAATTCTCTCATCCATTTTAAAATGAGTGAATTGAATTTTTCCATGTAAATGTTGATTATTACCATTTTGATATCTAATTAAATTATTGATGATATGGCGAAATTCAATCAACTCATTTCAAAATAGATGGATATAATTTTATGAACGTCACTCTTACACTTTGATGTGCGTATTAATTTGGTTGTTAAACTTTCAATTTAAGCAATGAGCCCTTTAGATATTAGGATTGTGACAAATCAAACATTCTATTAGTATTAACCCCCACATGAATGTCATTAAATGTGTAATGGTGACATAAAATCCTTTTTTTCTATTGGAGAGAGCGGACATACAACTCAAGTCAAAAGTGCTAATTTAGTTGAAGAAATTGGAGAGGCAAAAAAAAAAAAAAAAACTGTGGGAACCATATTATTAATATTATACATATTTTGATAAGTATGGTCGTAGGGGGAGGGGAAAAACTGTGTTTAGTTTTAAAATGACTCAAAACTCAATTCTCAATATTCATTTCTCATCACTTAAAACTCTAACCTATATAAGAGTCAATTTCGTACGAAATACTGTTTCAGCTTGGCTAGAGGAACAAAATATTTCGGTATCAATTGATACTGGTGTACCGTTTCAGGATTACCGCTATTTATATATTTGGCGTAAATACACTTTTAGTCCCTACATTTTGGTTTTTTTCCATTTTGGTCCTTTCCGTCAGTCAACCAACGGAAATTGCTGAGGTGGTAGCCGGAAGAATTAAAATATTATAAAAAATGCCACATCATCCTGACACATCAGCATCTATTTTTTTTATAAATAATTTGTCAATTTTAACTAAATAAAAAAAGAAAAAACAAAATTAAAAACAAAGAAAATCAAATGCCAAGGAACACAGAGAACACAAACCCAGAAAATCAAACCCAAGAACACGAATCAAATGCCAAGGAACACAAACAACACAAACTCAAACCCAAACCAAAATCTCTAGCAAACCCAGCCAATGATGCCGAAGAACACAAACCCAGACCCAAACCAAAATCTCTAGCAAACCCAGCCACTGATGCCGAAGAACACAAACCCAAACCCAAATGCCGAAGAACACAAACCCAAACCCAAACCAAAATCTCTAGCAAACCCAGAACATCACATGGAAAATCAAACCCAAGAACACGAATCAAATGCCGAGGAACACAAAGAACACAAACCCAAACCCAAACCAAAATCTCTAGCTAACCCAGCCGCTGATGCCGAAGAACACAAACCCAAACCCAAATGCCGAAGAACACACACCCAAACCCAAACCAAAATCTCTAGCAAACCTAGCCGATGATGCCGAAGAACACACACCCAATCCCAAACCAAAATCTCTAGCAAACCCAGCCGATGATGCCGAAGAACACAAACCCAAACCCAAACCAAAATCTCTAGCAAACCCAGCCGCTGATGCCGAAGAATACAAACCCAAACCCAAATGCCGAAGAACACACACCCAAACCCAAACCAAAATCTCTAGCAAACCCAGCCGATGATGCCGAAGAACACAAACCCAATCGCAAACCAAAATCTCTAGCAAACACAAAGAGCACAAACCCAAACCCAAAATCTCTAGCAAACAGAACCAAAATCTCCAGCAAACCCAAACCTTGAGCTTTATCCCTTAACGACACTCTGTTCCTTACGCACTCCCTAGGGATTGCCTGGATCGTGTGGTACCCAGCTGATGATGGGGCTGCGATGAACTGTGGCTTTGCACGGCGGTTCTCAGGTTGTTGGTAGCGGAGCGCCACTACCTCGCCATTTCTTCCTCTACTTCTGCAAATGCAATAAGGGGTTTGGAGTTTGGAGTTGGATTGTGTTGTGTTGTGTGAGGGTTTTTAATTTAATTTAATTTTGTTTTGGGTTTGCTAGAGATTTTGGGTTTGGGTTTGTGTTTGTGTTTCTCGGCATTTGATTTTCTTGGGTCTGATTTTCTGGGTCTATGTTCTTGTGTTTTTGTTTTTTTAAATTTGAGTTTATGTTTTTAAATTTTCTTTTTTTATTGAGTTAAAATTGACAAATTATTTGATGTGTCAAGGTGATGTGGCATTTTTTATAATATTTTAATTCTTCCGGCTGCCACCTCAGCAATTTTCGTCAGTTGACTGACGGAAAGGACCAAAATGGAACGCGTTAATTGGTTTAGGGACTAAAAGTGGTAAAATTAAAATGTAGGGACTAAAATGGAAAAAAGCCAAAATGTAGGGACTAAAAGTGCATTTACGCCTATATATTTCTATACATACATATATATATATATATATATATATTTGTATTATTTATGCAGGTATGAATTTATTTATTTAGTGTTTATCAACATAAAATTTAAAATTCACATATTTTATAAGACTACATATTAACTTAAGTACATTAATCAATATATTAGATTAAATAAAAAAAATCAATTTTTTATTCGTTTTTATTGTACTGGTCGAAACGCCAATATCTGCCAGTACGAGCCGATACAGGCCAATACAACTTGGTATTTTTTCCAGTACGTTTTGGAGGAGTTCCAGTGCCAATTTAATGGCTGGTACAATATATTTCCTCGGTATGGCCAATACCGATACGATGTTGACTTCCTTGAACCCATATCTCATATCTTTATCTCTATTTTTCTCTTAAATCTATTCCAATTATGTTTGGCTTTTATTCTCGAGTGAAGTTCTCAGCTAAAAGACTCAAATTTTATTGAAATTAGTGGAGCCCACGTGCTGACTGATGTCAGAACGGTTCTCTTTCCTTACTCACGTGACTTCTCTCTCTCTCTCTCTCTCTCTCTCTCTCTCTCTTTAACTCTCTCTCTTCCCTTTTTTCAGTTTTATGCCTCTCACTCTCCTCTTTCTCTTCAATTGTTTTATCTTCACAAGTCATCAGATAGCCTAAATTAGAGAACAAAACAACAAACCAAAAGTATCATTTTTAAAAACTAACCCAATTGGATATCATCATTGTTGTATTGCAAAAACCTCAAACCCAGCACCCAACTAAAAAACCCCAGCTACCTCGCCTCCTTCCACCACCAACAACCCACAAATCCAACAATCACAACTCTCAAAAACCCAATCCAATGTCGTTGTTTCCATCCATCACCACACAAATCATAAAAAATAAAACCCGTCCACCATAGCAGATCCATTCACACCACCAATACCTTCAACCCCACAACAAATTACCCCATAAAACCCACAAACTCTAAAGATTAAATTCCAAGTCTAGAAAGAGAAGAAGCTAAAAAAGAAAGAAAAGAGGGAAAAAAGAGAGAGAAACAAAGGAAAAAAAAGAAGTGACGAGAGCAGAGAAACCAACATGAAGAAGAGAGAAAGAAAAGAGCAGCTTGGGAAGAGAAGAGGAAGAAAGAAAACTAAGAACAAAGAAAAGAGATAGTCTAGTATGAGAGAGGAGAAAGCTATTAGGAGAGTAATTTGGGTTGGCAAGGATTAGACAACTCACAGACCGTGGGCCCCACAAATTGAGTGCAAAATTGCCATCATAACTCTATTTTCATCACTCAAAAACATCGAAATGTTATTTTCATTTTCACTTACTCATTACTCATTTTGTTAAGTTATGGGTGATGAGAACTAAAAATAAAACTTAACCAAACACACTTTTTAAGCATGGGATTCACCAAATTTCAGTAATGGGTGATGGAAACAAAGTAATTACTAATGAAATTTGGTGAAACCAAACAGAGTCAAGACTAAGAGCATCTCCAATAGGTTCTCTAAACCCAGTTTTGGAGAGCAAACACACCAAAAACTCACTCCAACAGCTTCTCTATCTCTATATATGTTTTTAGAATTGCTACAGTACTTCTCTTAATGTAGAGAATATTGTAGTGTTACTGTAGCTCCTTCAAATCTTTTTATCTATTAAAATAATCAGTTGGTTGAATAAAAAATAAAATTTTCTCTTTCCTCCGTTTCTCTTTCCTCTGCGCGCACACACACACACACACACACACACACACTCTCTCTCTCTCTCTCTCTCTCTCTCTTTTGCTTCTCTTTAGAAAAAAAATATCTTTCCTTCTCATTAGAAAACAACGGGGAAGCACAAAATCGACGCAACTCTCTCTCATAAAACCCCAGATTTTTTGAACCCCAAACCATGGCTCAACCACCTGTGAGGAAGAATGAAAATCTAAGATCAGTCAACAACAGAAATCTGAGAAAATCGGTCAACAACAAAAATTGGTACCCAAAATTTGATTTCATGATTTTTTTGCATAAAGTTTGAATTTATTGGCTTATACTAGATTTGGTGGTTTTACATGATTTGCTATTACTATTGTCTGGATTTATGGGTTTTTTCTCTATATCTCTGATTTATGTTTTTCTCTTTCACTCTATTTCTTGATCTCATCTATAGCTATTTAATTAATCTTATTAGAGTCAATAAGCTAATCTAATTCCCCTATAGTTTCTTTTTTTTTAATAATTTTTTGGCCTCATCTCTATTTTTGCATGCCAACTGTTCGACTTAAGGCCTTCCCTTATTGATATACAAAACCAATTATATTGTCAGCACATTGTTAAGCAAAAGTAACTTGCTTTTGGGCACAATTTGGTTATCCTTTAATCTCTCAAGTGAGACTAACTAGGGCTATAGCCATAGCACAATAGCAATGGTAAATATGTTAGCAAAATCAATGTGTTTATAAAATACTTAGTATGTTGTGCAACACAACCAAAACAAAGTACCATGTCAAGGAAGAAGCACTGATAAAGAAACTGAAATACAGGACATTTAATATGCATTTTGATAGAAATATCATGTTGATATTTCTTTTGAGGTAAGTATGGAAAATTTTGCCAAGGAAAATAGATAGAGCTATTTAATATGCATTTTTTTAATGTTTCCAAATTCAGAAGATCATATTATGTTTACTAAGCTCTTAGTTGCTAATTGGTGGAGGTTGGTTTAGCACAGATCTAATACACCAAGACATGTTTCAACAAACTAGGAATTCTCTTTGCAAAATTTATTGACCAAAGAATGGCATATGCCTTCAATAAGTTTATAATCTATCCTAAACATAGCATCTAATACATGAATATTGCATGGTTTTTTAAGTATCAATATGTGAATTATTCACACATGATGCAATAATTGTGTTTTTTTGGTGGCAGCAACTTGGGAAATTTTTTCCATGGGCCGTAATACAAAGTATGCACGTAATATGCTTCTAAATGACTCTAATTTCGATGATGATTTTGAGATAATTGCGCTTCTTGCATTGGAAGAAGAACGATTAGAAAGAGAGAGGGCATCAACATCACATTGTGGTTCTGTTCCAAGCCATAGGTTCATCCAACATGATCATGAGCAAGGTCACCAAAGACTTTTTCAAGACTATTTTGCAGAATCACCAGTAAATCCTCCTAATGTATTTCGGAGGAGGTTTTGAGTGAGTCGTTCTCTTTTTCTACATATTAAATCTAATCTAGAAGAGAAAGATGAATATTTTGTTCAAAAAAGAAATGTTGCTGGAGTGCTTGGTTTGTCTTCCCTTCAGAAGATGACTGCCGCACTAAAGATGCTTGCGTATGGAGTAGCAATAGATTTTACAGATGAATATGTGAGAATTGGAAAAGGCACTGCAATAGAAAGTCTCAAAAAATTTGTTGAAGTCATAGTCGATATTTATTCTACAGAGTACTTGAGGTCACCAAATAGCAATGACATTGCTAGGTTGCTAAGAGTTGGTGAAAGGCGTGGATTTCCAAGGATACTAGGAAGCATTGATTGCATGCACAGGAAATGGAAGAATTGCCCATCAGGGTGGAAAGGTCAGTATACTAGTCATAGTCATGAGCCAACAATTATTTTGGAAGCAGTAGCATCATATAATCTTTGAATATGGCATCAAGCATGCATTTTTTGGGTTACCTAGGTCTCATAATGACATCAACATGCTAGACCATTCTTTTATATTTATCAAGCTCGCTCAAGGCTGTGCACATTCGGTGAATTACTCAATCAATGGTCATGATTACAATGAGATACTATCTTGCTAATGGTATATATCCTCCATGGTCCACTTTTGTAAAGACAATCCCAGCTCCACAAGGTAGAAAAGAAGTCTTTTTGCTACAACTCAGGAGTCAACAAGGAAGAATGTAGAGCGTCCATTTGGAGTGCTTCAAGCAAAATTTGCAATTATTCGTGGGCCTGCATGTCTTTGGAGAATAGAGACTCTTTATTACATTATGAAGGCATGCATAATATTGCATAACATGATAATTGAAGATGAACGTGATGCTAATGGAGCAGAAGACTTTAATTATGAAAAAGTGCCTAAAAGCATCCCTACAACAGTGTCCCATGATCCTACAGAAGAATTTAGTCAATTTGCAGTGTTCATTGTAGCCCATGAAAAATTAGAAATAGAGAAACTCATTTTTAACTCCAATCAGATCTCTTTGAGCACTTGTGGCAACGATATTGCAAGTCGTAGGATCATCTAATTTTAAGTTTTATGCTCGCATTAATTTTTATGTCTTTAGTCTTTATTGTAATTTGAAATTTCTATTCATTATGTTAGTCATCTACAGGTAAAATTCGATGTAATTTGAAATTTATCAAATCTATGTTAATCTTGAAATTTATCAAGTCCTTTTGAGAAATATAACTATTGAGAAAATATAATTGTTGGAAAATTTGAAAATGTTACCATAGGGAAATTTAAAAATATAGCTGTTAGGAATTTGAAAAATATAGTTGTTGGGAATGAATAAAGAAAGATTAAGAAATAATAAAGAAAGATTAAAGAAAGAATAAAGAAATAAATAATAAATAATTTTTAAATGAGATGGAGAAATGATAGAGAATCTATTAGAAAGTGTATTATAAAAAGTAGGTATTTAAAAGGCAAACGTCACTATTCACTCTTATAAGGTCTCTTTTTGCAGCCCAAACCCAAGGTGTATGAGATATTGGCCCAGTGAGCCCAATACAATAGAATTTGTAGAGATTGGGTTGGAGAATTGGGCTTTAGTGAAATTAACAACGGCTAGTAGGAATTTCAAGTATGATTGAACAATAACATAGCAGATAATGTTGAATGAACGTGATGTCCGAGGAGATGCAACTTTGATTGCTACAGTGCTCTTTCTTTTTCTTCGATCCTCCCTTCCTGAAGGATTTCCCCCATTATATGTTTCCTTTGGATCATTTTCACCCTACACTTATTGATCATCTAAGCCCTCACTTGAGTGCCTATCCCATCAGTCACTCCCTTTGGCTTTCTGTGAGTTGTGGTGGTCAAGGCAGTATTGTTCAAGGGTCTTCTCCACATAAATGCGGCCAAAAAAGTAGCTGCAGTGCATTAAATGTGGTGGTAGCAGCTTTTCTTAGATATTTCTGAGTTTCCATTATTCTTATATATATATATATATATATGCCTGTTCTTCTCCCTGGAGCCTCTTGGAAGGTTACGTTGGTCATTGGAATACAGATCTGAGCTGCGTCCAACATATACGAGGAGCAGTTACTCCTCGGACCACTCTCTGCTCGCCCCTTACCTACGGGACTTTATGATTGGAGTCTTCCATAATTATTTGCCCCTTCTCGGACCAACTTATGTCTTTGATCTTTGGACTAAACCCAAGGCCCAATATATAATTTTGGGCCTTTATCCTTACAATAGCCCTTCAAAACTCTGGTTTTTCCCTCGCATCCAAGGAGAAAAAATGGGGTTTTGATTTGTTTAAGAGTTTGGAACATTAAATCCCTGAGCTTACACGTGTAGGGGTGCGGTTTTATGCGCCTTATAATTACTTCTAATGCTTCGGAGACCGCGAGGTGTCATTAATTGCACCAGACGGCGTTATGTCCCTCACATCTGATAGTGAAGCATCTATCCAACGGCTGACATTTTTCCTTGGGTTTTGAGCGGGGTAACTCCCTTCAATTTCATCTTTTATAAAAAGCCTTGAGGGAAACCATTTCCCTTCATTTCACAAACTTTCAAGTTTTCCAGAGATTTCGAACATTCAAACCCGCCAAGCTTCCTAAATTGCTAAGCTTTCCACATCGCTCCTCCAAGAAATCTTTAAGAATTTCTCTAAAATTTTCAGGGATCGTCGTACATTTTAGTTCTTGTAAGTTTTAGTCTCTTTAAACCTTTCTTTTTCTCTTCGGCCAATCTCCTCAGCCTTCCAATTCTTATTTCCCCACTTATCAATTTTAGTGGTTCTCCTTTAGTTTGTTGAGATGGGTAGGTTTAGGCATTTAGTAAACTCCTCTGCCAAAATAGAGGCCTTTAGGGAGAGATACCATATACCACAGGAAGTCGCACTGCGATACTGCTCCCCAGAGCAAATAGTAACCAACCGAGAAGAGGGAGAAGTCATAATTCCTATGATAGCTTTCATAGAGGGAGGAATGACCCTCCCTATGGGTAGGATAACAAGGGACTACCTCTTCAGTCATAGGATATGCCATTACTAGTGCGCACCTAACCTTTTTAGAGTCCTAGGAAGTGTTGATGCTCTAAACATGCACTTAGGCTTGAGGCTCACTTGGCACTACGTGGTCCACATGTATGAGTGCCACAAACAAAAAAGGGTGGGATTTTACTTCAAATCCCGATCTAATGTGGTCAGGCTCATCTCGTGTCTCCCCAAATCTAACAAGTGAATGAAGGACGACTACCTGATAGTTTCGGAGGCGTGGCATGATGGACTTCATTGCCCAGTCCGAAAGGGAGAGCCAAGTGGGATGCCTTAGAATTAGGTATCTTAACAATATATTAAGACTCTTTAACCCTGACCGTGTTTTGCTTCTTTTTGTTTTGCTCTTTCTTACTGATGGATTTCAACTTTTTTTTAATTGTATTCCATTCTTCGTTTGTGTTCACAGATAGGAGGCAGGTAGCTTCCAGGCTTAACCTAACCAACGTCGAAGCCCTCAATTACTTGCTGAGATCTGAGATATTCATAAGTGAAGATAGGCAGCTACGGGCCGTCCATCTGATCTTGGATTTTCAGCCCATCTTGGAGACATTTCAAGAGGTCGGTCACACCATTAGAGTTGGTGAGCCACGGCTAGCTCGGATCAAAGTACTCGGCCCAACTTTTTAGCCCTATACAATCTTCCACCAGTAGCACACCCATTCCAACAGAACGTTCCTCTGGTCATCCAACCAGTTCAACAAGTTCCTCCAGAAGCAGCAGTAGCCAGAGAAGGGATTGCCTCCTCGAACTCCTCGCTTGAAGAAGAAATTGATAAATTTCAATTCGAAGAGGAGGAGAATCAAAGAGTACAAGTGATCCCAGTTTCGGACGTCGAGGACGAGCAAGACAGACATTCCAACATTCATGCCCCCACCTTGGTAATTGCCCGTCTGGACGACACTTCCAAAGAAGAGGAAGATGGAATAGGTCTAAACAAAGGAGGAAAAAGTTTGCGGGATCTTATGGCTACGAGGAACAAGGGTTCAACCTCAAAAGATGCCAATATGCCCCAAATTCCAACTTATCTTCCACCTCCCCCTCCTCTCCCAGTGACCTCGACTGGTCTAATTCCCAATCCTGATTTGAAGAAGAAAAGAAAGATGCTAGAGGTGCACGAGGTGGAAGAGGTAAGATGATCCCTCAAAAGGGGGCAAAGTAGCCCAAACATGCCAATGATAAACGGGCGTCCTCCATTGAGAGTAAGGAGGACTCCTAAGGCGCCGACATGCGCCGACCACCACGTGCATGGTCCCCCAAGATGGATGTGGACGGTGCCCCTATTCCCTGGGACGCCTCAGTCCAGAACTTCCAAGGAGGACATGCGGGCTACATTGCTGAAGCCCTTGAGCAACCACTTCTCCTGCCGAGAGATATGGATGCTTATAGGCACTTCAAGCAACCTGAACTTTTCATGTCCCTAAAGAGGGACTTGGCTATAGTAAGTACCTTGGCACATCTTTGCATTTCATCCTTAGTTACTTTGTTCATTACCATCATTTTTTTTTTTTTTTTTTTTTTGTTCTTAATGTGGAAACCTTCTGTTATCTCTATGCAGATTACCCAACAGGTCTTTGTGGCCGAGGAGTGGGTTAAGGACAAAAGCAATCAAGCCAGAGCAAAGGCCCACTCCTGTGCCGAGACCGAAAAAATCCTAGGGGCACTCAAGGAGGAGCATGCTGAACTAACCAACAAGCTCATCGTCTTAGAGAGGGAGTGCATGAGCACTATGGCTGGCTTGAAGATCGCTGAGACCCAAGCCGAGGATCAGCGCAAGAAGCTTCATATAACGAAAATTGAGCTGGCCATAGAAAAGCAGCAAGTTTTGGACTTGAAAGCTGAGCTGAGGAAGGCTAGGGAAGCAGCCCAGCTAGCCAAGGAAGCCCTTGAGACCGAAAAGCAAGCCTCTTACCAGCTCGGCGTGGAGGAAATGCAGGCGAGGCTCACTGAGGAGCTTTCTGAGGTTTGCAGGGACTACTGCGCCATGTCATGGGATAAAGCCCTTAATATTACAGGCGTCCCTGTAGACTCAATGTGGAGGCAGCTTGGGAGCATTTACTACCACCCGGAGATTCGTGCTACCCTAGACGCCCTCACTTCTACTGCTGACCCTACTCGAGATATCTCAGAGTAGCCCCTGGCTATCCAAGCTACTAATTAAGGCTAGGGGACCGAGGGGATCAATGAAAAGAGCAAGGGCAAGGAGAAAAAGCTCTCAGCTATAGCCGAAGACACTGACAAGGCCAAGGAAGGTGAAGCCAAGGCAAAAGAAGCAAAGCCTAAAGATAAAGAGGCTGATCCCAAGGCTAAGGACAGTGCCACCTCTCAGCCAAGCTAGAGTGAAAACCCTCCTGCTCCTAATCCTTAGGATTTGTTGGTAGTATGTCATTTTTTTTTACTGTCATTCTGCCTCAGAGCATAATGTGTTACGCTTTTCTGATTAATGAATGGACCTTTCCTTCTATTTCTTGTGTTCTTAATCCATACGTCTTTAATCTAAATGTTGTTACACATGAATTTTCTTTGCTGCCAATTTAATTCTTATAAAACTATCAAAAACATCTTATCAATGCCAATAATTTGACTAAGTGTTAATGATGAAGAGGTTTACTCCACATTGGTACTGTGAGTTACTTTCCCTACAATGAAGGCTAAACCTAGTAACAATCAGTAATAAACTTACACTTGGCTAAATAATCATAACATTTAACTTATTCTGAGCTATCCATCTAAGTAGCTGGCAATTGTTATAGATCTATTTTGAAACTTAGTGAGAAACAAATGGGTGTTGTGGAGTGTTAACTTTCCTTAAATGTGTGATCCGAAGAGGCTTACACAACTGAGGTTCTGTTTAAACACTCATAATAAACACTTAGAAATGATGTCATAGTGTGTTAATCTTCCCTTAGCATCTGGTCCGAGGACTTCAGGCATGACTAAGATTCAATTTAAACACTTATAAAAGATGTCATAATGTGTTAATCTCCCCTTAACATCTGGTCCGAGGACTTCAAGCATGACTAACGTTCAATTTAAACACTTATAAAAGTTGTCTTCAGGCATGACTAAGGTTCAATTTAAACACTTATAAAAGATGTCATAATGTGTTAACCTCCCCTTAACATCTGGTTCGATGACTTCAGGCATGACTAAGGTTCAATTTAAACACTTATAAAAGATGTCATAATGTGTTAATCTCTCCTTAACATTTAGTCCGAGGACTTCAGTCATGACTAGGGTTCAATTTAAACACTTATAAAAAATGTCATAATGATGAATATATTGAAGGAACATATTGACAAAGGAAACTTTCATTAATAATAATACATTTTCAGGTTGTTTACATTCCACGGGCGTGGTATTACATGTCCATCCAAATCTTTTAGAAAATACGCTCCTATACCAGCCACTGAGGTGATATGGTATGGTCCTTCTCTATTAGGCCCTAACTTTCCCCACGCTAGGTTCTTTGCAGTACCTAGAACCTTTCTTAATACCAGGTCACCAAGTGCTAGTGGTCTCAGCTTCACGTTGGCATCATAACCCTGCTTGAGTTTGTGTTGGTAGTATGCCAATTGCACCATCACCTTTTCTCTTCTTTCTTCAATAAGGTCTAAACCCTTTTCTAGCAATTCATTGTTGTTGCTCGGATTGAAAAAGCTAGTTTTGAGTGTAGGGAAGCCAGTTTCTAAAGGGACAACAGCCTCAGCCCCATAAGTCATTGAAAAAGGGGTCTCCTCGGTTGATCTGCGTGGCATAGTTCTGTACGTCCATAGGACATGTGGCAGTTCCTCCACCCATTTTTCCTTCGCATCGTCTAACCTTTTTCTGAGTCCACTCACTATAACCTTGTTCACAGCTTCTGCTTGTCCATTCCCCTGAGGATAAGCTGGGGTAAAGTATCTATTCGTAATTCCCAAATCACAACAGTATCTCCTAAAAGATTTGCTGTCAAATTGAAGACCATTGTCTGAGACGAGGGTACGAGGGACTCCAAATCGTGTAATAATGTTTTTCCAAAAATATTTCTTGGCATCCACGTCTCTGATGTTTGCCAAAGGCTCAGCTTCCACCCATTTGGTGAAGTAGTCCGTACTAACTAGCAAATATCTCTTGTTTCCTGCTGCTTTAAGGAAGGGGCCAATGATATCTAAGCCCCATTAAGCAAAAGGCCAGGGGCTGGATAAAGGGTTAAGGAATCCACTAGGTTGATGTATGTTTGGTGCAAATCTTTGGCTTTGATCACGCTTCTTAACATACTCTTATGGATCTTTCTGCATATTTGGCTACCAATAACCCTGAGTAATGGCTCTGTGAGACAAAGATCTACCCCCCATATGGCTTCCACAAATCCTTTCATGCAGTTCTTCAAGGAGTAGCTCTGATACCTCGGGGTGAATGCAGAGTAGGTATGGCCCAGAAAAAGAGCGCTTGTAAAACTTTTGATCCTCGGATAGCCAAAAACGAGGCGTCTTTCTCCATATTTTATCAGCTTCTGACTTATCCTCTGGCAAGATGTCCTCTTTCAGGAATAGTACTTTAGGATCCATCCAGCTACGCCCTACTCTGACTTGGTGAATATTAACTACCTCTTTGTTTAATTCTGTAGGTTTGCACAAGTCTTCTATGAGGATGACTTGGGGTAGGCTTTGGGCTGAGGAGGTTGCAAGTGTGGCCAGGGAGTCTGCATGTGTGTTTCCACTTCTTGGGACATGCGCTAGGTCGAAAGATTCAAAACTTGATTGCAAGTGTTTAACCTAACTCAGGTAGCTTTGCATTCTCTCGTCTTTGGCTTCAAACCCCCCTTTACTTGGCTGACGATTAATCTTGAATCCGAGAACACCTATACGACTCTCCCACCCAATTTTTGAACCATGGTCATTCCCATCAGTAGAGCTTTATACTCGGCTTCATTCTTTGTGGCCAAGAATCTCAATCTTAATGATTTTTCAATGGTGATTTTCTCGAGTGAGATAAGGACTAGTCCCACTTTGGACCCCTTCTGGTTTGCTGCACCATCGACATACACGTTCCAGGGTAAAGGAGCCCGCTGTGAGATCATGCCAACCGATTTTTCATCCATGTGTTGTACTTCTGCCAATTCTTCTAACTGGGGTTCAGCAAACTCGGCTATCAAATCCGCAAGTATTTGGCCCTTAACAGAGGTGCGAGGCATGTACTTGATGTCAAAAGTCCCTAGAACCGTGCCTCATTTGGAAATTCTTCCTGTGTAATAAGCACTTCGAAGTATAACCTTGAGTGGGAGCTAAGTCAAGACGACAATAGTATAAGCTTGGAAGTAATGGGGAAGTTTTCGTGTACCATGCACCACTACCAAAATGGCTTTCTCCAGTGGTAGATAACGCACCTCGGCCTCATACAGGGACTTGCTCAAATAGTAAATTGGTCACTGCACACCGCTGTCAACTCGTATTAACACCAAACTTACAGCATGAAGGGCCACGGCAATATAGGCGAACAGGACTTCATCCACCTTAGGGCTGGACATGATAAGTGGTCGAGACAGATATTCTTTGAGTTGCTAAAAATCCGAGGCACACTCCTCGGTCCACTCAAACCCTTTCCACTTGTTCATCAGTAGGAAGAATGGTCTGCAGCTATCAGTTGACCGAGAGATAAATCGATTTAAGGCAGCAGTCATCCCTGTTAGCTTTTAGACCTCTTTGAGATTCCGAGGTGGGCGGAGATTATTAATCGCCGTAATCTAGTCAGGATTGACTTCAATTCCATGATGAGTGACCATGTAGTCCAAAAACTTGCCTAATCCAACATTAAAAGAACATTTTGAGGTTTTAAGTCGCAGTTTGTGGTTCCTTAGGATTTCAAAGATATTTCCCGGATCTCCTTAGTGTTCGGACACCACCTTACTTTTCACCACCATGTCGCCTATATAGACCTCAATACTCTTTCCCAATTGCAGTTCAAACATCCTTGTCATCATTCTTTGATAAGTGGATCTAGCATTCTTTAAGCCAAAGGGCATCACTTTGTAGTGGTAGTTTCCCGTGGGTGTGACGAAAGCCGTTTTCTCCTTATCATCCAAGGCTAGTGATATTTGGTGGTATCCTTGAAAGGCGTCTAAGAAACTCATCCAGGGATGGCCCACCATTGCGTCCACTAATTGGTCTATCCTAGGCATAGGGAAAGAATCCTTTGGGCAAGCCTTATTTAGATCTGTGAAGTCCACACATACTTGCCACTTCCCACTCTTCTTTTTCACCACCACAGTATTGGCCAACCATTCGGGGTAAAAAACCTCCTTGATAGCCCCTGCTTGTTTGAGCTTCACAACTTCACTTTTGACAGCGTCTGCGTTTTCCTTGGATGGGTGTCGAGGTAACTGCTTTTTAGGAGTAATGGATAGGTTAACATTTAGATGATGACAGATGAAGTTCAGATCCACTCACGGGGCTTCATAAGCATCCCATGCAAATACATCAATGTTTCTACCAAGAAAATCTATTAGCTCTTGCTTTTCTTTATGAGGCAGTTGAGCCCCAACCTGAAAAAATTTCTCTGCATCACCACTTATAACAATCTTTTCCAAATCCTCACATTTAGCCTCCTCGGCTGATCCGTTAACCGGTAGTACCGAGGCCGTTAACTACTATAAGCCCCTTTCAGCAGAGGCCGAGGACTTGGCGTCGAGTTGATGGGAAATGGCAGCCACCAGGCATTGCCTGGCCATGGACTGGCTTCCCAAGATTTCCTTAACCTAGCCTTCCGACGGGTATTTCACTTTCTGGTGTAGGGTAGAAGAAACAGCACCTAGGGTATGAAGCTAGGGTCTAGCCACAATGGCTGTGTAAGGTGAATATGTGTCCACCACGATGAAATCCACCTCCACCACCTTTAAACCAGTCTGCACAGGTAGCCGAACTTGACCCTTCGGAATGACAACCTTCCTATCAAAACTTATCAAGGGCAAATCGTACGCTATTAGGTCCTCGGATTTCAACTTTAGCCCCTTGTACAAGACAGGGTACATAATTTCAATGCCACTACCTTGGTCTACTAGCACTCTCTTTACATCGTAGCCCCCAATCCTGAGAGTGATTACCAAAGCATGATCATGGGGTTGGATGGTCCTTATCTTATCCTCTTTCGAGAAGCCTAGAACCGGTTGGATCTCCATCCTAGCTCTCTTCGGCTCTTGAGCAACGTTGCCATGGACATTACCCTAAAAGGACAGGAACCAGTTCTTCTTAGAGCAACAAAGATGACATTTATCGTTTCTAAAGGCGGTCTAGTAGAATCATCTCTATGGGATTTCGCGTTTGTCTACCCCCCTGACCACTAGAGTGATGCAAGAGCTGCTTCAGCTTTCCTTCATGGACGAGCTAGTCCAGGTGATCCCATAGACTCGTACAATCTTTTGTGGTGCGTCCATGGTCTTGATGGTATTGACAATAGAGGTTTTGATTGCGCCTTGCAAGGTTTCCTACCGTCTTATTTGGCCATTTGAAGAATGGCTCATGCCTAATCTTCTCCAGAACCTAGGGCACTGGCTCTCAGAACACAGCATTGATTGCCTGAGGATTGGCAAATCATGACTGCCCAGCAAAATCTCTCAGTGGTCGGTTATTATTATAGTGGTCCGACTTGAAATCCCTCATCTCTTGAGGGATAAACCTTTCTTTTCCTTTCCCTTGCTACTGACCTTCTTCAACCCCTTTGTATTTATCAATCCGGTCCATAAGTTGGCGCACGCTGGTGACAAGCTTCCCAGTTAGAGATATCCTCAGACCGTGATTAACGGGTAGGCCGAGCATGAAGGTACTAATGGCCACATCATCAAAATCATCGTCTATTTCATTAAACATCTTCCAGTATCTATCCAAATACGCTTTCAAGGTCTCCCATTCTCGCATGTTCAAGGATAATAGGGAAGCCAAAGGCCGAGGAACCTGGCTACAGGTGTCGAATCGAGAACCAAAGGCCTAGGTGAGCTCTTGAAAAGAATTTATGGAATCTGCCCTTAGGCCATCAAATCATCTCATTGCCACAGGTCCTAGACTGGATGGTAAACTTTACACATCAAGGCTTCGTCTTTGGAGTGGACGGTCATCCTCTGGTTGAAGTGGCTCACATGCTTAATGGGGTCCGTTCTGCTGTTATACATGGTGAAAGTGGGCTGATGGAAACGCCGAGGGAGTACCGCTCCCTCAATCCTACGTGTGAAAGGCCACCTGGAGAATCGATACAACGCTTTAGTCATAGCATCACTTCCCACCCCTTTCCGAGGTGGGCTCCAGACTTTTCTCTCACGCTGTTGTTCTTCCTCGTAGGAGAAAGATTCGCTAGGTGGGGTTTGGGATCTGCGTCTGTAGTTAACGTCACTTTTGCCATCAGAAGAAGCATCAGAGTTTGAGGGGGGCCTCCTTCGTCGTGCGTGGCGTAGCTTCCTCTTCAACTGATCAATCTCCAACTACATACCCTTGTTGCTCTTTGCATGGGAGATATGGCTTCCTCCTTGAGGCTGGCAATTACTAGTATGCGTGGTATGCACACTTCCCTCACGATCACCTCTTTGCTCCAGGTTGAGAAAAGGATCGCCATGCTGGGACTCTAAAGACTCCGCTTGGTGCGGACCTGATCCTTCCATGATTGACCGTTGCTTTCACTGTCACACAAGTTCTTCCCACAGACGACGCCAATTGTAAGGTTTCTTTTTGCAACCCAAACCCAAAGTGTATGAGACCTTGACTCAGTGAGCCCAATACAATAGAATTTGTAGATAGTGGGTTGGAGAATTGGGCCTTAGTGAAATTGACAAAGGCTAGTAGGGATTTCAAGTATGATTGAACAATAACATAGCAGATAATATTAAATGAACGTGATATCCGAGGAGACAAATCGAATTATAAATCTTCTCAAGATGATTACAGATGCAACTTTGATTGCTACTGTGTTCTTTTTTTTTCTTCGATCCTCCTTTCCTGAAGGATTTTCCCTATTATATAGTTCCTTTGGATCATCTTCACCCTACACTTATTGATCATCTGATCCCTTACTTGAGTGTCTATCCCATCAGTCACCCCCTCTGGCTTTCTGTGAGTTGTGGTGGTCAAAGTAGCACTGTTCAAGGGTTTTCTCCACATAAATGCAGCCAGAAAAGAAGTTGCAGTGCATTAAATGCGGTGGTAGCAGCTTTTCCTTAGATATTTCTAAGTTTCCATTATTCTTATATATAAATATATATATATATATATATATATATATATGATGTCCGTTCTTATCGCTGGAGCCTCCTGGAAGGTTACGTTGGTCATTGGAATACAGATCTGAGCTGCGTCCAACATATCCGAAGAGCAGTTACTCCTCGGACTACTCTCTACTCGCCCTTTACCTATGGGACTTTATGATTGGAGTCTTCCATAATTATTTTCCCCCTCTCGGACCAACTTATGTCTTTGATATTTGGACTAAGCCCAAGGCCCAATATATAATTTTGGGCCTTTATCCCTACAACTCTCTAAACAGTACAAAAATTTAGAGAATCTGCTGGAGATACCGTAAAACACCATAATCTTAGAACATCTTTGGAGTTGGTAACTTGGTATGACTGGCTTTAAGGGCATTTTAACAAATCAATTTAAGCCCGAAATTTTGTGCCAGCAATTCAAGACCGAAACCCATATATACAGCCCATGGAAATCAGCTTATAAATTTGGTCCAATTTGGACCCACAAAGCCGAGCCCTAAAATCTACAAAATTTAGCCTTTGAAATCTGTAAGACAACAAAAATGGCCAGACTAGGCCCCACAAAGTAAAGCCCAAAATCCACCAATTTAGACTAAGGCTAAGACAACAACAACTAGGGCCTACAAAGTCCATCATTATTTAGTTAACAAGTGATTTTCAGCCATTTCTAGTTACCTGACAACAAAAATGGCTAGATGAATAGTTATTTTTTTTGTAGTTTTTGGTCAATCTGGTTACCTAATTTTTGAGGAAATCAAAATCAGATTTCTCTTTTTAAAGATTTCAGTAGTTTTCATTCTTTAAAGCTATTGAATACTAATGTCCAACAAATACATCAAATTTTCTCCATATATAGGAAATCTTTTAATGACTACAGGAAAGAGGACCTCAACATTTTGGGCAGATTTTAGGAGATAGATTTAATCCATAAAAAAGTTTTCACATGCTTTTACACTCCTCTACATCCTTAAACATATTCAGTAGATAGGGGGGAAAAAAAATCCTTCCATGAGTTTTTTTTTTTTTTTTTAATAGTCAATACTAGTGAACTTTCATTAATTTAGGGATAAACCCAAATTTGATACATCCATACAGATCTGAGATGAAATCATTGGGGGAGTATCCTCCACCTGAAATAAGCTATCAGGAACATTACATGCATGCCTTGCAAGCATATGAGCTGCCATATTACAACTCCTATGAACATCTTTGATCTGCCATGATTTGAAAGCTTGCAGCCTGAATTTCGCCCCTTCTATTACCTTCTGAATAGAGGATGGGGTAAGCTGGGGGGTCAGAGTTTGCGAGGGCATTCATTACAGTCTTTGCATCTCCTTTGATGGAAACCTCATCAAGTCTAAGGTCCCTAGCAAGAACAATTCCCTCCTCCGTTGCCCTCGCCTCGGCTTCTAAAGGCCCCAAAGGAAAAGGGAGCTTTTTGCGCATTGCCCCCATAAGCATCCTTCTTCATTTCTAACTACTACCCCCACGCCACAACTGCATGCCTCTTTAAATACTGCTGCATCAACATTTACTTTATACTAGCTGGCATCTGAAGGACGCCATTGGGATCCAAACTGAGGGGACTACTTGGGAATGGTTGGAGTTGGAGAAAAGCCTTGTCTAAATTCCTCAACATACCTGGCCACATCGTTGACTACAACTTTCGTAGGCTTGAGCTTCCCCTCATGCTTATAACTGTTTCGGTTACTCCAGATGCTCCACGCCACTGTTGCAGACACAGCCCAATCTATATCCTTTACTTCCTCTTTTAGTTTCCAAAACACATCAATGAAATCCCTATGATTATTCTTCCACCTAGGAAATTTGAATCCCAATTCCTTCCAAACCTCAACAGCAGCCTTGCAATCCCATAGCACATAACTCGAAGATTCCTTTTCACCACACCAAGCACAACCTTCCCATTTTGACACCTTTCTTTTAGCTAAGCAGTAATTGGCAGGCAGAATATTTCTATACGCCCTCCAAAAGAAATGCTTAATTTTACCTGGACATTCGAGCTTCCATATGGACTTCCCAACATCACTCATTCTTAAAGTGTCTGAGCATTCTCGTTTGTCTTCTTTCTCTTTGTTGCCCTTTAACACTTTCAGAGCTACTCCTTATGCACTTCTGATGGTGAATATCCCATTACTTGTCCAAGCCCAAATCTTAGAATCATTAGGAAGACTTGGGCTGATCAAAATCCCCAACACAGCCTCTGCTTCAAAAGGCAAAAAAGTATTTCTCACTTTATTTATGTCCCAAGCCATCTTGTCACATCCAGCAAGTGCTCTACCCTCTCCACCATGGACCCCTGACTTTTCGAGCTAACTACCTTAAAAGAATCAGGGGTAGGCAGCCATCTATCCTTCCAAACATTTAAGTTTCTCCCATTACCAATGTTCCACCTCATCCCTCTCTCCACAATATCTTTGGCCTCCATCAAACTTCTCCATGTGTACGAGGGGCTGTTTCCTAATTGAGCTTCCAGAAAACTTATGCTTTTGAAGTACTTTGCCTTCAATACTCTAAGAAACAGAGAATATGGATTTTGGATGATCCGCCACCCTTGTTTGGCTAAAAGTGCTAAGTTGAAAGCTTTGAGGTCTCTAAATCCTAGCCCTCCCTCCGCTTTCCTTTGGCACATCTTTTCCCACGAAACCCAAGCCATGTTCCTTTCGTTTTCCTTCTGCCCCCACCAAAAGTTTCCAACCATGGAATTTAGCTCTTGACACAAAGTATCCAGAATCTTAAAACAACTCATCATGTACGTTGGTGTGGCTTGAGCTACCGCCTTAATGAGTATTTCCTTGCCTGCCTTTGAAAGCAACCTGCCCTTCCACCCCGCAATTTTCTTGCCCACTTGGTCCTTTATTTGGTTGAAAGCCTTCTTTTTTCCCCTCCCCACTAATGACGGCAGCCCTAGATATTTCTCATGTTGTCTAATGATTTGTGCCCCAAATAGGTCCTTCACCCCTTCCATCACTTCACTACTAGTATTTTTGCTGAAAAAGAGAGATGTTTTCTCTTTATTCAGTTTTTGCCCGAACTCCCTCTCATAATCCTTTAAAACTTGGCTCACCCAATTGGCCTCTTCCAAAGTTGCTCTGCAAAAAATTATACTATCATCGGCGAAGAATAGATGGGAGATTTGAGGTGCTCCTCTACATACTAGAACACCCTTGATCCTCCCCATCCTAACTTCCTTTTACAACATAGCTGAAAGCCCTTCCACACACATCAAGAAGAGGTAAGGTGAAATGAGGTCACCTTGACGCAGCCCCCTTGTAGGAATGATTCGTCCTTTCGGTTCACCATTAATGAGGACGGAGTAAGACACTGTTCTCACACACATCATGGAGAGTTGGATCCACTTTTCTTGAAAGCCCATTCTCCTCATCACCCCTTCCAGATATTTCCACTCGACTCTATCGTACGCCTTGCTTATATCAAGCTTGACAGCCATTAATCATTTCTTTCCTTTCCTTTTCATCTTTATACTGTGCATAGTCTCGAAGGCGACAAAAACATTGTTAGATATCTGTCTCCTGGAACAAAGGCACTTTGAGCTTCTCCAATAACCTTTGGTAGGATTCTTTTCAACCTGTTTGCTAACACTTTGGACACTATCTTATATATGACGTTGCACAGGCTAATTGGCCTGAACTCCGTAACTCTCTAAGGGCGCTGCACTTTCGGGATTAGGCACATATATGTCTCATTCAACACACAGGGTAATCTACCAGAATTTAGAATTTGTAAGACACTCTTTGTCACAAAAGGACCTACAACATCCAGTATTTTTGATAGAATAAAGGGGACATACCGTCGGGGCCGGGGGACTTTGTCGAATGCATTTGATTAATGGCACATCTGATTTCCTCTGCTCTGAAGTTCTCTAGTAAGGAATTGTTCATTTCCTATGTGATATAGCTTTCAACATCTTCCACATTTACTTCATACTCGCTGGGGTGCTCTGTGCTATATATTTTTTCAAAATACTCCACAATGATTTCCTCAATCCTTTCTTTCTCATCTTGCCACTTCCCATCTGCTCCCCAAAGACCTTCAATTCTATTTTTCCGCTGTCTCTGTGTTGCCGTCAGGTGAAAAAAATTTGTGTTTCGATCTCCGCATGTCATCCACAAAGCTCTTGATCTTTGGCTCCACATCACTTCTTCCTTTATCAGTACTTCATTAATTTCTTTTCTCAATCCCTCTATCTCCTCAGCCGTCTCCTGTAACATATTTAGAGCCTCAAGCTCTTGTAATCACTGTTGTTTCACTCTTAAAGTTTTGTTGACATTGCCGAAGACCTCCTTGTTCCAACTTTGCAAATGGTCTTGGCAACTCGTTAGTCTCTCATTAATTCAGAAATCTGTATCATCTCGAAGAGGATCCCATGCGTTCTCAATAATCTGCCTGCACCTTTCATAATGAGTTCACAAAGCTTCAAACATAAACCTTCGCTTCGCTGGTCTTGTTGGAATTTTTTCTCTTCAGATATAAAACAATCATACAATGATCTGATGTAGACATAGCCAAATGGTGGACACTAGCCTTCGGAAACATACTTCTCCACGCCTTATTCGCTACTCCTCTATCTAATCTGATTAGTGTCCTCTGCTCCCCCAGTCTACCATTACACCAAGTGTATCTCTGCCCCACAAATCCAAGATCTAGTAAACCACACCTACTTAAACATTCCCTAAATTCCCACATCTGTGTTGCATCTCTATCAAGCCATCCTATTTTCTCATCAGCATAGGTTATTCATTAAAATCCCCACACGCAATCCAAGGCATATTACACTGTTTATTTAAAATTTCAAGCAAACTCCAAGAAATTTTCCTCTTACCCGAATCAGGTTGGCCATAAAAACCAGTTGCTCTCCACGGATCTTGACCTACCTCACCCTCCACTACGACATTGATGTGAGAATTTGAGCAACTCTTCAACCTTATCGCCGTTCCTTTCTTCCAAATCATAGCTAATCCTCCACTTTTTCCGTCATTGGGTACAATAATCCCCTCTGTGTACTCTATTTTGTTTTGGAAACCTTTCATCTTGCTTAAACTTGCCTTAGTCTGAGATAGAAAGACCAGGATCGGGTTCTTCATCTTCACCTCATCGGTGAGAGTTCAAACTGCCGGGAGTGAACCAAGACCATGCTAGGAAGCTCATTGAGCTCGACGGTGCTGCGTCGCAGTCGCCACCTCTCTGCCATCCGTGTTTGTGTTTTCCTTCCCTACTACTCTGCCCTCTTTACATCCTTTGTTACGTTTGATCTCAGTGATATTTAATTCCAGCTCCTGTAATGGAACTGGGTTCTCCCTTTTCACCTTGCTTTTAATAATAGGCTTGACTTCACTTGGGCTTTGTTGCTTATTAACGTCTTTGGGCCTAATCTCTCTTGCCATTCTCTTCTAGTGCTCACTTTTTGGGCCTAAACACTCAGCAACCCATCCCACATCATCCTTGTAGATCAAAGCCATTAGGTCTTGGGCTGCTTCAGCTTTATCGAGCTTAATCACTCCCTGATGCTCACCAACTGTTTGGCCTTTATTAAAAACAAACTTAGGAGCCTCCTGCCGTGTTGTCATTATCTCTCATTGCATCTCATCCTCCCCTTTTCCTCATGACTCTTTCTCCAATATGTGTTTGTATCCTAGGATAGGCAAGGTGATCTCTGTTGACTCCTCAGCCTAACTGGCCTTTCCCCTTTCATGTTTAAACACACTGCCCTGTACCACCTCGTCTGTCTTGTTTGGCGTTCTTATTGTCTGCATCTTCGTGGGTTGGAATCGTTGACCTTGAATTCCCGCTCTTCCATTTCAGTCCTTCCTAGGAACGGTTTTCTTCCACCACTTCGCTGCCGACCTGCTTGGCCGTCAATTCCATCTGAGCACTTCTCCTTTTGTTAACTTCTTCGACCTTATCCATTGTCTCCCTTCTTCCTGTTTGATCCGTCTCTCTCACAGGCTTTCTAAATACCTCCCCTCTAAGCCAAGCACCATACTGGAGCTCCTTCATCTCAGATTGGTCGCCACTCTTCTTTACCTCTGAGCAATCTTTCATGTCATGGTTTAGTAGCCCACACTGATAGCAAAAATTTGGTAGTCTCTCGTATTTGAACTGAACCCACCTTCCTTCCACTCCTTCGATGGTGACCCTCTTACCTCTGATTAATCTTCTTGTAACATCCACCATCACTCGTACCCTCAGACACTTCCCCCATTGCACCCGATTCTCTGCGACATCCACCTCAACCACTTCACCTATTGTTGCACCGATTGAGTACCCAATTTCCTTCGTTCTGCATTTTAGTGGCAGATTATTATATTTGAATCCAAAAGGGAGACCACTTTAAAACCACTTCCTTTGGCGTTTGCTCCCCTTCAAATTCTTGTAAAATAATCAACTGCTTTTCGTAGCTCCAGGGTCGCATCTCCATAATTTTCTTTTTATCTCTTCCGTCCCCGAACTCTACCATGAACACCTCATCCTCTAATTCAGAAATCTGCACACTTTTATTTGTTTCCCACACCATTCTCAGATATTTTTCGGAGTGCATCCAGTGAGATGCTCCTTCGTGATAGTACTTTCATCACTAAGCAGTTTCTGCCCAACTCCTTTGCTACCCAACACCACCTGCTCATCCTCTTCTTCAGTGAGGGACAGCTTTTTCCAGAATACTTCCAACTCGTCTTCCATCTTTTTTCTCTCTTTTTTATTCAAAAAGACCTCACCGGAGGGAGGCCACTGACCTCTTGCAAAGGTTAACACCGTACAAGACTCCTACTGCTTCCACATGCACGAGAGCATGAGAGCACCATTCCCATTCTGTTCCATGAGTTTTTGAATGCACTAAACAGGAGTGTTTCATCTTCCTTTACCACATTACTTATAATTATCCTTTAATATGAATCCAACATTATGTTGTGTGAGCTGCAAATAGTGCTCTTTCCTTCTTTTGTAGGTTTATTGAGTGTTGTGTAATACTTAAAAGGCACAACTAGCCCTCTTCATCGTTCATGTAGACAAGAGTGGCAAATTTTGCTCCCTGAACTGAACTCAAGTCAGCAAGGAGGTCCAAACAAGTTCAGACACTTGGTGAATCGGAAAACGACCCCAAACAACTGGTCAAACATGACTGTGCAGTTTTCTTTCCTAGATTTTATGCTATTGAGGGAAAATATTGCCTTGATTCAGGCTCGAGCAAGCATTGCTAATATGTAAATTAAGTTATGACTTAAAAGAGTTCAAAACTTTCTGCAATTTTTTTCACGTCTGGTTTGGAAAATAGAAAGCTATTTGAGCATTGTTAAGAATCTGTGTTACCAGAAAGGAAAAGAGAGAGAGAGAGCTAAACTATAAACTTAAACAGGAAACTACGATAATGTCTGGGTTCCATTAGTCCATATTTACTAATCAAGATAATCCAAGTAAAAATTTAATTATGATAATGGGGACACCTAAATATCTCATTGCAAGGGGGGAAAAACTAATCATCATTATTTTGAGAAAATAAAAATGAACTATTCTAAGTCATGAAACATTGTTCCTAGCATGCATAAATACATATTTATTCTTATTCATACCACAACATATCAAATGACAGGTTTTCTTTCTTCTTTTTTCTACCCACGCCAGGATGGGGGCAGCGTGAATTACAAAATGAACCACCAAAATGATAATTTGTTCTAAAGACTTTGGTTTAGTGGATGAAAGGTTGAACTACCCTCTTTTGCCGAAGTACTGCAGACCAAAAGCTAGGCCTAAAATCAACAAGGGCACCAGAAATTGCAAGATTTTAATTGTAAATCCTAGAGATTGGTTTTGTTGGGGAAGTGGATTGCGGTTTTGTTTGACTGGAACAGGCGGTTTGTCAAAATCACCAATGTAATATTTTTTCATCATCTCCTTTGCAGAGTCACTGTGGCCCACAAATTCAAACTCATCTGTTGCATCTCTCTCTGCAAAACTCTAGATGGATTAGCCAACTATTTTTTGGTTGCCAAGAGATTATCATCATCATCATCATTAAGAGATTATTATTAATCACCTCATTTAAAACAGAGAAATGAAGCAAATGACAAGAAGAGATTTCCTTACCGGTAGATGATATCAAAACTTCATCACCTCCAGGGTGATCCTCCAGAAATGGGGTGACATCGTACACCTGAGATAGCATTTAAGCATTTACCAGTGAGCAAAATCATCCATTTGGGAGAATCAAATCCTTACATGATAAACAAATGGCGATTGTAGTTGAAGGTGACCTAAAACCCCCCTCTCCCCTATAAACATCCATACACTGGGGTGCCACGCACACATACAAATACATACATACATGTCCAACAAATCTAATTCCATCCCATTCTCTTTTATTTTTAATCCTCTTCTTTACAGGGAAGATATAAAGGAAAGCCTGAAGAAATCTGCATGGGGTCTTATACATCATACGAAATTGTTTTTAGTTTAACACATCTCATTCCAGAGATCAATTCCACTTCGAACTTGGCAACATGGTTTCAGTGTAATTAATCTTTGTTTAATTAAGGTGGTTGTGAAATTGTGTGCTGACAATTTTCCCTAATCTAGAAAGTTACATAGACAGTCCTCTTATCAATCACAAGCCATTGTAGCTTCAGATAATATGCTAATTAATATGCGAGTACTAAAGCAACACGGAGCACTACAATTTTCCCTACTTTTCCTCACACTTTTACTTAATTTCCCTCGTTTTGAAAATCTGTCCCTACAGAGAAGGGAAAATAAATCTGAAGGGGGAAGACCTAAAGAACAACCTTTCCTTTTGTCAGTTGGAACTTTGAGCAGAACATCAAACATTGCCAGCAAGTAAGAAGCAGATGATAGAGAGTTTCGGATGATTAAGCAAGTAAGAAGTAGATAGGAATTTGTCTTTACCAACATATTATCCACAAAACCAAGACAATAGTAGATAATATATATACTGAAAGAAACAAACCAGAAACTGAAATGATGTAGATAATTACAAAGTAAGGAGATCTAAGTCTAACAAATAGAAGCCACAAAAAGCTTACGTACTTTCCCAGAGATTATAATCCAGCAGGTCTTCTTATTATTGTGCTTTGCCACCTCTTCCAAGGTATAAACTTTGATATTAGAAGCCATCCTTGCCCCTAATACAGAGCTGGATCCCCCAAGAAATCAAAACATCAAATATAAATATAATATAAAAACAATGAAAAAATTAGCCAGAAAGTTCATAGTTGGATTTGATAACAAAACATAAAAAGGAAAAAAATTATCTAACAACAAACATTAGATGAAACTTTTCTTACACAGGATAGAGAAAGAAGACGCAGTTAGAGAGAAGACGAGGAGGTCTGAAATTGAATGATAGTTTTCGCCTAAGTAGAGCCGACTATTTAGAATCCAACCATCCACATGACCTGTGCTAGTGGCATTACTCAACAAACTACAAATGTAGTTTCTTTTCAAAAGTTCACGTTGACTATAAGTTCTATCACTATAAGTCTATAACACGAGCGAGCAAATCGTGATGGCTGACTACCGATGATCACTGAGTTGGTGCGCACACCTTGTAGTTGTCGGTGTTCACATCATGCGCTCCAATTAATCATTCCCTTTCCAAATCAACTCTATTGTTAGCTACCACGTTTTCGTTTTTACCTATTCGTTTCTATTTTTATTTTTTTTTATTCGTTATTTTTGGGTGGAAAGATTTGACCAAATTTCTTTATTCAAAACACAATATACTAGTAGTACTACTAGTATATTGTGTTACAGGATTTTTAGCACCTAATGAAGTAATTATTTATTGTATAATATAAATTTATAAAATTTTAAATTTTAAGTGATAGTGTGTATATATAAAAGAAGAGTAAGACTTAGATACAGTACTTAAGTACTGATCCTTAGGTTCCTCTCTTAAGATTTTGCCACATAGCTTTTTTTTTTCATGAATGAAAGTGTATTTTTTAAGTTAAGTAGCCACGTGACAGAATTTTAAAATGGGAACCTAAGGAACAAGACCTAAAATATTATACATAAGTTTTATCCATAAAAGAATAAGGTCATACCTACAACTCAGAAAGTTAGGAATAGCACTTATGCAAAGTTAGGGATAAATTAATTAGGGAGAGAGAGAAAATAGAAAAAAAAATTATAATATAATATTTTTCTATCATTAATTTGGTTAACTGGTGTGACAAGTAATAAATTTTTAATAATAATATAGACAATTGACATTTTTTAACTATTAGATTTAATAGAAATCCACGGTCTAAATATGGTGTAATTCTTGTGAAGTTATACTAGGTATAACTTGAATTCATCTCATATATATATATATATATATATAGCGCAAAACTTAGGTACAGATATTTAGCCAAGTTCTTTAATTAATTCAAGCACATAGATTGAATATAATTTTTCTTATAAAAAATAATAATATTTTTTATAACATTATTTGTGTTGCATTAGTCAATTCAGTCATGTGTTTGAATTTAAATAGAGAATCTTTTTTCCATTCTTTTCTTCTTCTTTTTTTCTTTTTTTGATTTCATAGAGAATCTAATGTAAAGTAGTAAACAACTGTAGGGACCTGGTTCGGGCACTTCCCTCCTGGGGATGAGTGGACCCAAGCCCAGGTAACCCTATACAATAAATTTGTAGAGAGTGGATAGAAGGACTAAGTATTAGTGAAAGATACAACGTTTGATGTGGGTTTACAAGATCATCAAGTGAGATTTGGCTAAATTTTCTAAGGAGAAGTTCGTCCTCGGCCCAGTCCGAGGAGCTCTTCCCTGAATGCTAGTGAAAGTTGAGATTGTCCTTGAACACCCCGAAAACCCCGAACCCTATCTTCTCTGGGGGTTCATTCTATTATATAGTCCTGTTCAACTGATCTTCGTCGTCCACTTGTTGGTCATCTGAGCCTGTGTCTGAGGGCTTGTCCCATCAGCCGCCTTTCTGGACCTTCTGTTAATTGAAGTAACCAAGGCATCACTGTTCAATGGTCAATTCTCCATTAATGCGGCCAGAGTGTCAGTTGCATACTTTTAATGTGGGGATGACAGCTCCCCTATGAATTACTCATTCGCCATATTCTCCCGTCCGACCCTGGGTACTTGTCTTTTTCTTTCGTATGCTCTGGGAGAGTGCTTTTGGTGGGGCGCCGACCTTCTCCTCTTCAATATTGGCCGGCCGAGGACATGGTCGTCCTCGGTGATGCTCCTCAACAATTTGGGCATTCCCCCCTCATCCTTGGATACTGCATTGTCCTCGGCATGGGCCTTGGGCCCGATATGGAATAGGCCAGGGTTGCCAAGTCTTCGAGCTCCACAATAGCCCCTCAAAATTCTGCTGCCCGGCTCCTCGGGCAGGGAGGAGGATTTTGATGTCCTCGGGTCCTTGTCCTGGCCTAGTGAATCTTGTCTTCCTGCCAGTACCAAAATCCTTCCAACTGCTCAGGGAACGTTCCTAACGTTTCGGTACTTAGAGCGCGCCTTCATTAAATTTTGGCGGCCCTGTGTCCTCCACGTTCAACGGTGTGATGATGAATGGACAGTAGGGATACTTCTGACTTAATGGGCAGGAAAGCCCGCATGGTTACTTTTAATTAGGGGTATAAATACCCAATCGAACTGATTTGCACCTTCACTTTTGCATTCAAGAGCTCTTGCGCACATATGCTGAACTTGATCAAGCCTCCAATCGACCTTACGCCTCCTTTCACCATAAAAGGCCTGTCCGAAGAGCCTTTCCTCATTTTTGTAAGTTCTCTTCTCCTTCTGGTTCATACTTTTCCGCCTGAGTTCCTTGTCCTCTTATTCTTTTCTCTCTCTCCTTTATTTTCCCTAGGCCCCTCGTTAGTTCTTTAGGATGAGTAGGTTTAAGAAGTTAGTTGAGTCTAAAGAGGCGATGGAAAAATTCGTTGCTGATTATAAGATCCCCGATACAGTGGGTTTGAGATACTGTGGAGAAAGAGAGTGGAGCATTAGGAGAAAAGAAGGTGAGGTGGCGATTCCTATAATTGCCTTTCTAGAGGGTGGTATGAGGATTCCCATGGGGCCAGTGATAAGGGATTATCTTAGGCACTTCAGCTTATCTCCCAGCTGGTGCGCCATTAATGTGTTTAGGATCTTAGGCTGTGTGGATGCCCTGAATGAGAAGATGGGGCTAGGGTTAACCCACCACGATGTAAATTGGTGCTACAACCTTCGGTGCCTTAAGGGGAAGTCTTATTACATGAAGACGAGGGACGATAGGGTCCGGCTCATCCAGTGCCTCCCTGAGTCCAGCAAGGGTTTGAACAAAGACTTCCTCATTGTGTCCGGAGAGTGGCACGATGGCCTTCATTGTCCAATAGTGGAGGGTACACCAGGTGGGGCATTCAGACTAGGAGAGGGTCTAATTTCTTGTGCCTTCGCGCTCTGCTTTACTTGTTTTCTTTTATGTAGATCTGCACGCTTTTGAGCGTCACTTCGGCTTAGTCAACAAGGAGGATTTGCAAACCGCACTGAGGTCGGAGATTTTTGTGAATGAAGCCGACAACCAAGTTAGAGCCACTAATGAGATCCTAGGATACGATTCGATTCAAAAATCGTTCTCGGCCCCAAAGCACGTGTTCTGAGCTAAAGATCCTCGGCTGCATAAGATCACCGTAGTCGAGCACGGGTTTTTGATCCCCGAAGGGTCTCCCATTCCTGGGGGCGTACCATTGGTGGGTACCTCTTCATCACCTCAAGTTGTAGAGACTGAAGGGGGAGAGCCAGGAGAGGAGAAAGTGCCTGACTCAGGTCTGTTCGAGGACGAGTTTGACGTGTTCGACCAACTCCACTCGCCCGAGGATCCTCCTGGCAATTTGGGTGACCCTAACTTAGTTGAAGCGGACTTTTTATCCAAAGAGCCCTCTCCTCGGTCGAAGATGAGTTTCAAAAGGCGACCTCAGACAAGCCTGCTGGCCCTGATTGAGGGGCAACCTGAGAAGGATGCGCTAGGAAAGTCTCCTCCCAAGCTTCCTCCTCCCCCACCCCAACAAAGTTCGCCATCTGGGCTTAAGCCCACCAGTCCTAAGTAGAAGAAAGACAAGGGAAAGAGGCCTAGGGGGGGCGAAGAGTTTGATCCTTCCCAGGGCGATGACGACACTCGACAGCCATCGAAGCAGCTGAGAGCAGGGCGCCGAGGTCAGGAAAAACAGGCCACCATCCAGCCTAGGGCCCAGGCTTGGCTCCCTGCCCCTATGCTCCATGGGAAGCCCTTGATGGATGATGCCTCCCTCAGGGACCCTCGAGGAGGCGAGGGTGCGCACGTGGCTGACGCATTGGGGAGGTCATTGCTACTCCCCGCAGACATGGCCCAGCTGGAGGTTCTGAGGAGTAAGGAGGTCTTCCTCGGCCTCAAACAATGTTTGGGCATGATAAGTTTTCTGATCACTTGTGATTCTTTTGACTTCCTGTTTCTTGGCTCCTTATCTGTTGCGCATTGGTTTTAATTGGCAGGCTATCCATGCTACCTTTAGGTTGGAGGGTATAGCCAATAGCCAAAGTAGGGTTACAAACTTGGAGCGTGAAAAGCTGCTAGACGCTGCGCGGACCCTCAAAGACTCTAAAGCCGATCTTTCAAAGGCGAGGGAGCAGTTAAAGGAAATGAAGAGGACTTGAGACATCACCGAATCAAGTCTTACTAGCGCCTAAAAGCAGGTCCTGGATCAAACGGAGCGCCTGCTTAAGACAAAGGATCAGCTGAGGATCGTCAAAGAGGAGATCTCGATCTTGAAAAGAGGGTACTCGAGGCAGAAGGGGCCAGAGGCGTTGCGGAGTCTGCCACGGACGATGCTCTAAAAGCCAAGGAAGAGGTTGAGTCTGCCAAGGCCGAGGCTAAGGCATCCAAAGGCAAGGCCATGCAAGAGGCCTACGAATCAGGGGTAGCTAAGACAGAAGCCACCCTTAGAACTCAAGTGCCTGGGGTATGCAGACATTACTGTTCCCAGGTGTGGAATGAAGCCTTGAAACAAGCAAGTGTCGAGGCTTCATCTGACCTATGGAAGGTAGAGAATGTGTACTACCCTCCTGCCATTCGTGAGGTTGCTCTTCCCAACTCCAAGGCCGAGGTGACTCCTGTGGGAGTTGGGGCTGTTCCTAACGAAGATGCCCCGGCTGCTATCACTTCGGACGAGCCCACCAAGGAAGCTGATCCTCATGGGGCCGTTGAGACAAGCAAGGGTCCCACTGCGGATGTGCCCTAGGAGGCTGCAGACCCCTTAGCTGATGTCCAAGCCCCTCATGTTAGGGAGATATCTCATCCAGCTAACCCTCCCCAGACTGTGATCCCAAGAGAGGGTTACAAGGACCCTGAGACCTCTTCTGCCCAACCCCCTGAGGGGGGAATTGAGATGGAGCTGAAGAAATGATCCTTCATGGCGCCTTCGCTTTGTTTATTTGCTTTTTTTTTTTTTTTTTTTTTTTTTGTAAGCATTGTAATGGCACTTTTGCCTTGTGTAGCTCTCAAAGATTCAATGAAATGCATATTTTATTTTCTCTTATTCGTCCTGTTTATATTATCATTTTTTTTTTACTTGCACAATCTTGGCTTCAATTGCGCTTCAGCTTACCACATCGATGGTTATAATAGTGTATGGAGGTTTATGCAAATGGAGACCTACCTCTCTCGTATTTTCAATTTAGAATCGGGGTAAGTCGAGGTCACCAAACCCTTCTATTATTTAGTAAGTATTAAAAGTTATGGAAACAGGGGAACTCTCCAGATGTGGGTCGGATCAAGACCGAGTCTATCAAACCCTGAAATGCTTTAAGTGATGCTCATGGGCTTGGTCTTAAGATTCCATCGTAGGAAAGGTCACTATCTTCTGCAATGCTCATTACCAAAACCAAAGTGGTTAGCCTCGCCGTAGGTTTGGGTCTGTGGACAATACAAGACCTTGGTTCTGTCTAGTGCTTAGATCCTCCTGAAGTGACTAGTTTCCCCATAAGTTTGAGTCCATGGATCATGCAAGATCTTGGTTCTGTCTAGTACTTGGATTCCCTTGAAGCAACTAGTTTCCCCGCAAGTTTGGCGCCGAGAACCATGCAAGACCTTGGTTCAGCCTGACACTTGGTCTTTCATGAGTGAATAGTTTCCCCATAGGCTTGAGTTTGAGGACCATGCAAGGCCTTGGTTCTGTCTAACACTTGTCTTCTTGAAATAGTTAGTTTCCCCATAGGCTTGAGTCTGAGGACCATGCAAGGCCTTGGTTCTATTTAGCACTTGATTTTTCTTGGAGTAGTTATCTTCCTCATAGGCTTGAGTCTGAGGACCATGCAAGGCCTTGGTTCTGTCTAACACTTATCTTCTTGAAGTAGTTAGTTTCCCCATAGGCTTAAGTCCGAGGACCATGCAAGGCCTTGGTTCTGTCTAACACTTATCTTCTTGAGTGACTAGTTTCCCCATAGGTTTGAGTCTGAGGACTATGCAAGACCTTGGTTCTGTCTAGCACTTAATCCTTCTTGAAGTAGTTAGTTTCCCCATAGGCTTGAGTCCGAGGACCATGCAAGGCCTTGGTTCTGTCTAACACTTGTCTTCTGAAGTAGCTAGTTTCCCCATAGATTTGAGTCCAAGGACCATGCAAGACCTTGGTTCTGTCTAGTACTTAGTTTTTCTTGGAGTAGTTAGTTTCCCCATAGGCTTGAGTCCGAGGACCATGCAAGGTCTTGATTCTGTCTAACACTTGTCTTCTGAAGTAGCTAGTTTTCCCATAGATTTAAGTCCGAGACCATGCAAGACCTTGGTTCTGTCTAGTATTTAGTTCTTCTTGGAGTTGTTAGTTTCCCCATAGGCTTGAGTCCGAGGACCATGCAAGGCCTTGATTCTGTCTAACACTTGTCTTCTGAAGTAGCTAGTTTCCCCATAGGTTTGAGTCCGAAGACTATGCAAGACTTTGGTTCTGTCTAGTACTTAGTTCTTCTTGGAGTAGTTAGTTTCCCCATAGGCTTGAGTCCGAAGACCATGCAAGGCCTTGGTTCTGTCTAATACTTATCTTCTTGAGTGACTAGTTTCCCCATAGGTTTGAGTCCGAGGACCATGCAAGACCTTAGTTCTGTCTAGCACTTAGTTCTTCTTAAAGTAGTTAGTTTCCCCATAGGCTTAAGTCCGAGGACCATGCAAGGTCTTGATTCTGTCTAACACTTGTCTTCTTGAAGTACTTAATTTCCCCATAGGCTTAAGTCCAAGGACCATGCAAGGCCTTAGTTCTATCTAGCACTTGATTTTTCTTAGAGTAGTTAGTTTCCCCATAGGTTTGAGTCCGAGGACTATGCAAGACCTTGGTTCTGTCTGGTACTTAGTTTTTCTTGAAGCAATTAGTTTCCCCATAGGCTTGAGTCCGAGGACCATGCAAAGCCTTGGTTCTATCTAACACTTGTCTTCTGAAGTAGCTAGTTTTCCCATAGGTTTGAGTCCGAGGACCATGCAAGACCTTGGCTCTGTCTAGTACTTAGTTCTTCTTTACTGCTTGGAGTGAGGAAGATCATCCTCATTGTTGGGGAGCTTGCCCTTAAAGTGATAACGGCCTTGAGCTTGCTCCGCCGAGGGGGGGGGGGGCCTTTCTTTGGTCTGGCTCCTTGGCCTGGCGCGCCACTTCTAATTACGAGGCGTCTTTTGGGCTATTCGAGTAACGCGCTTGACGCTTCGGTGCGCGAGGCGCGTCCTCATTAATGTCCTTGCGGATTTACGAGAATCTAGCGGCTGGTAAGCTCTTTGGAAATTGGGCGGAGTTAATACCTCCAATAATTCTTCCTTAGGATTCTGTGCGGGCTGGTTTTCACCAGCTCTTGCCTTCTATATAGGGCATTTTTGGGTAATCTTTTCTTCAAATTTCACAAACACCTGGGTTCAATAAGGGTTTAAGGCTCTCCGTTTTCTGGGAATTTTCAAGGTCTTGCCAAAATAGCGACTTGTGACTGAGGAGATGGAGTGGCCCTGGAAAAGGGCAAGGACAAGGAAGCTGAGCCTCCTTCAGGAGCCAAGAATGCCACCCCGATCCTGGACGACACAGTGGAGGCGGAATAAGCAGAGGCCAAAGATCCTCCTTCTTTTCAACCTAGCAAGAGAGAGGACCCCCCTTGTAGTTATGAGGGAAATTCGAAAGGAACATAACATCTCTCCTCCGCGTGCGGATCTACCGACCTTCCAGGTTGGTAGTGATTCGCCGACGCCCGGTCGTCGTAGGACTGGGAGAGAGTCAAGGAAAAACCTTGAGATTGGACCGTCAGGCGCCGCGACTTCTTCTTCCTTCTCTTTCACAATGCCACCCATGCTGGTTTGGGAGCTGTGGACGGCCTTAGAACAGGCCTGTCTCCGCCTCTCCCTGCATGCTTAGCTTAGCTTTAAATCAAGCCTGCCTAGGCCTTTTTTTTTTTTTTTTTTAGCTTTAGAACAAGCCTGCCTAAGCATTTACCTTCGTAGTTAGCTTTAGAACAAGCCTGCTTAAGAATTTTTTGTACGATGTAAATTTTCTTTACTTAATAAAGAAGTAGCCACATTTTGTTCCTTTTACTTCTTACATCTTTCATTTCTTTGTGATGATTGCCTTCTGAATGAGTACGTTGCCATTGTTTGTGTTTTTTTTTTTTTTTTATGAACTTGGAAGAAGTGTTGTTACTGATCCTCCCGCACCAACCGTCGCACTCACTAATCCCTAAGTCCTTCCCACATATGGTACCAATTGTAGGGACCTGGTTCAGGCACTTCCCTCCTGGGATGAGTGGACCCAAGCTTAGGTAACCCTATATAATAAATTTGTAGAGAGTGGATAGAAGGACTAAGTATTAGTGAAAGATACAACGGTTGATGTGGGTTTACAAGATTATTAAGTGAGATTTGGCTAAGTTTTCTAAGGAGAAGTTCGTCCTCGGCCCAGTCTGAGGAGCTCTTCCCTGAGTGCTAGTGAAAGTTGGGGTTGTCTTTAAACACCCCGAAAACCCCGAACCCCATCTTCTCTAGGGGTTCATTCTATTATATAATCCTGTTCAGCTGATCTTCGCTGTCTACTTGTTGGTCATCTGAGCCTGTGTCTGAGGGCTTGTCCCATCAGCCGCCTGTCCAGACCTTCTGTTAGTTGAAGTAACCAAGGCATCACTGTTCAATGGTCAATTCTCCATTAATGCGACCAGAGTGTCAGTTGCATACTTTTAATGTGGGGATGACAGCTCCCTTATGAATTACTCCTTCGCCATATTCCCTCGTCCGACCCTAGGTACATATCTTTTTCTTTCGTATGCTCTGGGAAAGTGCTTTTAGTGGTGCCCCGACCTTCTCCTCTTCAATATCGGCTGGCCGAGGACATGGTCGTCCTCGGCGATGCTCCTCAACAATTTACGCCTTCCCCCCTCATCCTCTGATACTGCATTGTCCTCGGCATAGGTCTTGGGCCTGATATGGAGTGGGCCAGGGTTACCAAATCTTTGGGCCCCACAACAACTATAACTAAATTGTATTCTATATTATTATTTGTATATATTAAGAGGATTCATAAAGTTAGTTATTGTTTTTTTCCTGTCAAAAATACCCCTAAATTAATTAACCAACAACTTAAAAATGGGGTTAAAATAGTAAATTGGCAAACGAAAGTTAGTTATTGTTTTTTTTACTGTAAAAAATACCCCTACCTAAAACTTAAAAATGGGGTTAAAGTAGTAAATTGATAAAAATAATAAATTCATACTTCTACGTTGAAATACTTTCCTGCTTCTAATAAACTCCTACTTTTACGTTAATTTAAATTCCTACTTCTACTCTCTAACTCCCTACAAAATAGGATCACTCTTTTATTAGTTTTAAAACTCATCTAATCTACATAATATACATTTTCCATGTAACTTAATTTTTAAAAATATTTGTACTATTTTTTTTATTAGATTTGATTATATTATCAAAAAACCCTAAGGGTGTAATGATTTTTTTTTTAATTGAAAAAAAAAAAAAAAAAAAAGGAGGACAGAAGAAACAAATACATCATGATAAAGTTATTAAAAAAAAAAAGAATACGTGGGGTGGTGTGCTATCATAGGCAACCAAAAATAAAACCTATACTCCTAAAAATTTATGTAGTAGTGCGAGTAAGAATCGTTCCCACAGAGAGTATCTAGCCTAATTTTATGCTACGTGAACAAGGAAGGGGGGGGGGGGGTTTGAGTATGATGAAAATAATTTTAAGAAAAACAATTAAGGAACAATTCAAATTAAAATATCGAAATCAATCAAGAGAATAAACCTTGGTCCAAGTCAACATCCACCATCGGAATTTTACAACTGATCATCGATGCAAGTATATATCAATTCACACCTTGAATATTCACCGTTGGAACTATTTTCCTATCTCTCCTTAGTCATAGTTAATTAGAAAACAAGCGATCTAATAAACCCTAACTACTAAACAACCCAAGACAAGCGCTATAGATTTAATTTAGTAGCAGCCTTAAAAACTAGAGAGATCGATGAAGCTAAACAACACAAACACAAGCAGTTGCATTTAATTTAGTCGAGCGTTCTTCCTAAGATCTAATAATTTCTGACACAGCAAATCATTAAATCTTGGTTGCTTCACAAGTTAGAGAGATCAAACAATTACGGATTTGATATCTAACCTAGCAGTAGATTGAAACGAATAATAAACTAGTAAGCCTCCTAGTAATTGAACGAGACAATCATGAAAATAAGCACAGAAGAACATCCGATATTCAAAACTTAAATTGAACAATAAAAACAAATTAGATCTCACAGTTTTATTGATTCCGAGGCTTCAGTTTCCTTCAACCAAGTATAAAAGTTTTAGCCACACAGAGCCATGACAGAAAACTCAAAGGAGAAAATTAGAGAAGAGGGGAGAGAGAGGTGTGTGTGTCTGTGTAATTCTGATTTCTCCTCCTCTTTTACACGTTAATTCCCCCTTTTCCAAACCTATAAAATCTCCTAAAAATATTCTAAATAATAACATCCAAATCTGACTAATTAAGAAAAAATATTAAAAATAAAACAAAGTCCTAATATAACTAGGAAAGTGGTGTTTTTCAACTGGAAATTTCGTGCATCACATCTGGAACCTTCCAAAAATAAACCACATCAGATCCACGTATTAGAATTTCAAGCAAAGGAACATTCCAGAACGTCAACAGTGTAGGTACAGCAACTTCAAGCCCGATTTCGACCTTAATGCGGCCCGTATCTCTCAAAACTCAAAACATGAAAGTTGTAGAGCTTTGTCTTGGCGTTCCATATCATCTTGAATCATCTCAATCGGAGTTTGGATGAGAGAGTTATACCCAGATTACAAAGCGATGTCAAAGCTGTCCAGAATCGTCCAATTAACTACATTTTGCACTTTATGCCTCCATTTGCATCCTAAATCAAAATATAAGAATAATGAGTACATTTAGACACCAAATAAATATAAAAGACTAAACATTAAGGAATAAAAATATGACATTTTGCATTCTCATCATGGGGTGAGTTTTGTAGATTTTGGGAGTTTTAAAACTAACAAAAGAGTAATCATATTTTGTAGAGAGTTAGTGAGTAGAAGTAGAAATTTAAATCAACGTAAAAGTAGGAGTTTATTAGAAACAGGAAGACATTTCAACGTAGAAGTAAAAATTTATTATTTTTGTCAATTTACTATTTTAACCCAATTTTTAAGTTTTAGGTAGGGGTATTTTTGACAATAAAAAAAGCAATAACTAACTTTCTTTTTACAATTTACTATTCTAACCCAGTTTTAAGTTGTTAGTTAATTAATTTAAGGGTATTTTTGACAAGAAAAAAAGTAATAACTAACTTTTTGAATCCTCTTAATATATACAGATACATCATAATAAAGTTATTAAAAAAAAAAAAAGAATACGTGGGGTGAGTTTTGTAGATTTGAGGAGTTTTAAAACTAACAAAAGAGTAATCCTATTTTGTAAAGAGTTAGTGAGTATAAGTAGAAATTTAAATCAACGTAAAAGTAGGAGTTTATTAAAAGTAGGAAAACATTTCAACGTAGAAGTAAAAATTTATTATTTTTGTTAATTTACTATTTTAACCCCATTTTTAAGTTTTAGGTAGGGGTATTTTTGACAATAAAAAAAGCAATAACTAACTTTCTTTTTACAATTTACTATTTTAACCCCAGTTTTAAGTTGTTGGTTAATTAATTTAAGGGTATTTTTGATAGGAAAAAAAGTAATAACTAACTTTCTGAATCCTTTTAATATATACAGATACATCATGATAAAGTTATTTAAAAAAAAAAAAAAGAGAATATGTGGGGGGAGTTTTGTAGATTGAAGGAGTTTTAAAACTAATAAAAGGGTAATCCTATTTTGTAAAGAGTTAGTGAGTAAAAGTAGAAATTTAAATCAATATAAAAGTATGAGTTTATTAGAAGTAGGAAGACATTTCAACATAGAAGTAAAAATTTATTATTTTTGTCAATTTACTATTTTAACCCAATTTTTAAGTTTTGGGTAGGGGTATTTTTGACAATAAAAAAAGCAATAACTAACTTTCTTTTTATAATTTACTATTTTAACCCCAGTTTTAAGTTGTTGGTTAATTAATTTAAGGGTATTTTTTACAGGAAAAAAAGTAATAACTAACTTTCTAAATCCTCTTAATATATACAGATACATCATGATAAAGTTATTAAAAAAAAAAAAAAAGAATACGTGGGATGAGTTTTGTAAATTTGAGGAGTTTTAAAACTAACAAAAGAGTAATCATATTTTGTAGAGAGTTAGTGAGTAGAAGTGGAAATTTAAATCAACGTAAAAGTAGAAGTTTATTAGAAAAAAGAAGACATTTCAACGTAGAAGTAAAAATTTATTATTTTTGTCAATTTACTATTTTAACCCCATTTTTAAGTTTTAGGTAGGGGTATTTTTGACAATAAAAAAAAACAATAACTAACTTTCTTTTTAAAATTTACTATTTTAACTCCAGTTTTAAGTTGTTGGTTAATTAATTTAAGGGTATTTTTGATAGGAAAAAAAAGTAATAACTAACTTTCTAAATCCTCTTAATATATACAGATACATTATGATAAAGTTATTTATAAAAAAAGAAAAAAAAAAAAAAAAAGAAAAAAAAAAAAGAGAATACGTGGGGTGAGTTTTGTAGAGAGTATGTCATCATATCATGGTAATGTATATTAGATTATTTTAGATTTGCAGTACTTCCACAAAAAGCAGCATACAGTTTGCTATCTTTTGACATCAGTAATGATGAATATCTTTTAATTCATGGAATTTTTATTTTGGTCCAAATTTTTTCACTGAATCTACACTACAACAAAATGTATTTTAGCGATGAAAATTAGTGAGGAAATTTTTTTCGACACAAAAAAGTTCCATCCCAAATAGCTATTTGGGATGGAACTCATCTACCATATGAAATTAGGAGATTTATGTGAGAAGATATATTTTCATTTTATTTTATTTTATTTTTTATCTATTTAATAATTTCTTAAATTATATGATTTTTTTTTAATTTTAGATAATGCAATTCAACTTGATTATTAATATAATTTTTTGATTTGGTGTTCTTAATTGACTAGGCAAATTATTTCCTCACTTATGGCAACATTAAAATGGCTATGACTGGTAATTTATAGGTAAACATTTACATTGCAATCTAAATACTTACATTTTTGTAATTTATGGAATTTGTTTTTGGTCATTTGTACAAGAAATTTATATATGATTAGCACTTTTGCTACTATGCATGCATGTTAGCAAGTATAATGGAAATATTTTCAATTGCTATATATATATATAACTAATCGCTAACCCGTGCGATGCACGGGATAGTTAAATAAAAGGACAATTAACTAACATCACGTTAAGGTAAAAGAATTAGTGAGAGACTGATTTGCCCACCAAGAATTTAAAAGAAAAAAAGATTGATATAATAAAATCTAAGAAATTTAGAAATAGAAAATTGGGTTAATAATATGCATATTATAGACATTTTGCTAGTTAGCGTTTAAAAAAAAAAATGGATCTGTCATAATTAAATAAAATATAATGGGAATAAATATTTAACTTCTATGCTTTTCATTAGTTTAGAAGTGTTATCTAACGTAGAATGTTATTGGGTTGTAAGAAAGATTTTTATAAAATGTTAATACCATATATATATGCTTATATTGTCAATGTTTCACTGCAGGTACATAGTTACTGAAATTTACAAAGTAATTTACAATTCTTAAATTAATAATGCAAAATTCCCAAAAGTTATATATATACACACACTCAAAACTGATATAAACTACAAAAATAAAAACAAATCTTATTTAGTCGTATTAATAACAATATAAATAAGGACAAAATTTAGCTACAAAATTGGTTGTAGCTTAAGGCTACAAACTCACTCAATAAAATAAATATTACAAAATATTTTGAAAATCTAACCGTTGAATTGCATGTTCTTTATGCCCTTAATACACATATTAAATTTTGTGTCAATCAGATATCATTTACTATATGATCTATAAGTTTATATTTTGTTTATAATTTTAAATTACAAAAACTTGCAATTTAAAAAATTTATTGATGACATAGCTATTGATCTTTAATTTTCTTGAAATTTTGCTAGCATGGAAGATATAAGAAGAAGATGTAATCCAATGGTGGATTTGTCAAAATTCACCTCCAATAAAAAGATATTAAGTAAGTTTGTAGCCTAATGCTACAACCAATTTTGTAGCTAAACTTTGTCCTATAAACAATTCAAAATATGAAACATTATCAAATTTATAACACATAATTCCATTATCTTTTACGTTGAATCCAAACAAATAATTAATTGAAATTAATCCAAACAAATAATTAATCAACCAAAAATCAAAACTTTAATTAAGAAAACAAAAAATCACATGAACCCAAAATAAAAATTCTTAATAAAGAAAAAACATATAAGGTAAAGAATTAAGATCAACCTACTAAGACGCAAATACCAAAAACCCCAAAACTTAAACCTTCCAAATTTTATAGAATCCCCAAATTCTACTTCAAAACCAAACAAAACCCTTCAAATTCAAAAAATTCATATATAATATACCAAATAAAAATTTACCACATCTTAGGTTGGAAGATATAGGTTGCAGTTTTGATTTTTCTCCAAAAAATAGAGATGCTTCATCTGCTATATACAATATAAAATAATTATTAGAAATTTCAACCCAAAAACCAAACCCACAAAAACACTATCAAAATATAGAGATTAACCCAAATACTTAGAAGAAAATAAATTATAAACATAACAAAACAATAAGATAGAATGAAAATTTCAGGCACATATGAAAGCAAATAAAAAAGACAAAACCTACTTTTTTTTTTTTTTAGTTGAGTCTCTCTCCTTCTTATTTTTTTAATTTTAAAGTGAAGTTAAGTTTAGGATTTTGAGATGGTAATTGCTAGGGTTTTAAGGAGAGAAGAGAGAGTCCTACCAGGAGTCTAAATAATATAAACAATTCAAAATATGGAACATTATCAAATGTATAATACCTAATTCCATTATCTTTTACGTTGAATCCAAACAAATAATTAATTGAAATTAATCCAAACAAATAATTAATCAACCAAAAACCAAAGTTTTAATAAAAAAAAAATAAAAAATCACATGAACCCAAATAAAAATTCTCAATAAAGTGAGAACATATAAAAATTTACTACACCTTGGGCTGGAAGATATAGGTTGCAATTTTGATTTTTCTTCAAAAAATAGAGATGTTTCATCTGTCATATACAATATAAAATAATTATTAGAATTTCAACCCAAAAACCAAACCCATAAAAACACTATCAAAATATAGAGATTAACCCAAATACTTATAAGAAAATCAATTTTAAACATAATAAAATAATAAGATAGAATGAAAATTTCAGGCACATATGAAAGCAAATAAAAAAAGACAAAACCTACTTTTTTTTTTTTTTTTTTTATGTGAGTCTCTCTCCTTATTTTTTTAATCTTAAAGTGAAGTTGAGTTTAGGGTTTTGAGATGGTAATTGTTAGGATTTTAAGGAGAGAAGAGATTTTGGTATTTTTATGCAAAAAACGTTATTTTAGGTCTAGGTGATTTATTTCCTTGTTTTTAGGCTCTTTTAATGTTTTTTTGGTCAAATTTGGTTCCTATTATGGTTAGGTATTAATTAGGGCTTATTTTAGAATATATTTTCTTGTCCATCAAGTTTTATGGAGCCCTCAAATAGGCCTCCAAGTTTGTATACGTTTTTCAATATTATTGTTATAAGATATAAAACCTAAAATAAAAAGAATAAAAAAAAGAAAAAGAAAATAGTGATAATGTGGAAAATTGTGAGAGTTTCAAAAGCTTCAGTTTTATATATATATATATATATATATATATATATATATATATATATATTACAATTTTACTACTAAGAACTTTTAGAAATTTAAAACTTATCATAATTTTTAAAAATATTTTATAATATCTTTTTGAAAAAAAAAAGTTACATAATATACATTTTCCATGTAACTTAATTTTTAAAAATATTTGTACTATTTTTTTTATTAGATTTGATTATATTATCAAAAAATTTATATTTCAAAATTTATATATAATTTTTTTATTAAGCCGTACATAAAAGTTGAGCTTAGACGTCGTGGTAGCGCCAAGTGGCTTCACTATATTGCAGATTTTTTTTTTTAGATTTTTAGATTTAAAAAAAAAAAATATATATATATATATAATTTTTCATCTCCTATAATTTCTAAGTTGATAAAAATCTTAATTTGATTACGATCCAAGTTATAGATATCAAAATTTTCCCCCTCTTTTCACGTGTATAAATATAGTTCATTTTTATGGGATAGCTTTATAACTATCCTAAAGGACCTAAACTACATTAAAAGAAACCCCTAAAAAAACTACATAAAAATATTTAAAAACATTAAACTTACAATATTAGGGAAGGCATAAGTTTGAGTTTAAGTTAAACTCTATCAACTAAAAAATTGCAATAATTTTTTTAGATAAAAACAACACAACCTAATTATTTTTATCAACTTTCTCAAAAAAAAAAAAAATTATATAGTTATTCTTATCAACTTTTTCTCTATTGTTTTATTAATTTTTTAGATAAATACAAAACCTTAATTGTGGATATGAAATTTTTTTTAGAGATAATTATGTAACTACTACCATAAATATATAACACTACTATGGAGGTAAGAGCCCAAACTTATGTACTAGGCCTTGGGCCCTGTTCGAGGATACGCCCAAGGAGGAGTAAATAATTAGGAAAGGCCCAGGAACAGAGGACCACGTAAGGAGAAGGTGGAGGAATGTAATCCGAGGAGGTTAGCCTTCTCGGACAGGATGAATGTAGGTCAAGCAATTGTTTGGATGATTTAAAGTGACACTCTAGGAAGCTTCAACAATAAGGACAAACTTCAAGCACGTACGAAGATGATGATAATACAGAAATATCTCAAAGAAAAGCTACCACCACCACATTAAATGCACTGCAACAACTTTTCTGACCGCATTTATGGGGAGAAGACTCCTAAACAGTACAATTTTCAGCTACCGCCACTCACAGACAACAAAAGAAGATGCTTGATGGGACATGTACTCAAGTGAGAGTTTAGATGGGTAACAAGTGTAAGGTCAGGATGGCCTGAAAAGGCCTATATAAATGTAAAAGATCTTCCATGAGGAGGGATTGTAAAAAATAGGATAGAAGTGGGGAGGAAAGAATTACTATAGTACCAAGACTTGTAATAACTTTCATATCTATAGTATTGATCTCCTCGGACAACCATTTCCACAAGCCGTATGCGCTAAAATATTTACTAGCCGTTATTGTAAACCATTAAAGCCTAGCTCCTTGGCCCATTCTCTACAAATTTATTATATTAGGCTCACTAAACCATCGTCCAACAATTTGTGACCCTACAATTGGCGTCGTCTGTGGGGAGGGCTTGAGCGATAGTGAGTATAACGGCTAATTATGGCTAAACCAGGTCCACGACAAGCGGAATCGAGGGGCTCTAAGCGCAGTGACCCCTTCCTCAACCTTGAGCAGAGAGGTGACCGCGAAGGAAGTGTTAACACCACACACCCTGACCAGAGTCAACCTCGAAGGGAGGACCGTATCTCCCATGCAAATGACAACAAGAACATACAGCTAGAGATTGATCGGTTAAAAAGAAAGTTACACCATGCAAAGAAGAGAAAAACTTCTGAGGATTCGGACTTTTCCTCTGACGACGAAAGAGACGTTAATTACAGGTGGAGGTCTCGAACCCCACCCAGCGAACCCTTTACCTATGAAGAAGAGCATCATCGTCAACGGCGGGTACGGAGCCCATCACGTCAAGGCGTAGGACATGACGCTATGAGTAGGGCCCTGAAACAAATCTTCAGGTCCCCTTTCACACATAACATCGAGAATGCAAAACTCCCTCGACGCTTTCATCAGCCGACGTTCACCATCTATAATGGCCGAACAGACCTTGTGGAACACGTGAGTCATTTCAACCAAAGGATGGTTGTTCATTCCAGAGATGAAGCCTTAATGTGCAAAGTCTTCCCATCCAATTTAGGACCAGTCGCTATGAGATGGTTCGACAGCTTGAAAGCGGACTCTATAGGCTCTTTCCAAGAGCTCACTTAGGCGTTCAGTTCTCGTTTTGTCATGTGTCGCAGGGTTCCTCAGTCATTGGCCTCCCTACTATCTGTAAGCATGCGAGAGGGTGAAACCCTAAAATCATATTCGGATAGGTATTAGGAGATGTTCAACGAGATGAAGGGTGATTTTGACGAAGTAGCCATCAGCTCCTTTAAGCTCGGCCTCCCAACAGAACATGACCTGAGGAGGTCTATAACGGGCAAGCCTGTTACCAGTGTGCCAGCTGATGGATAGGATTGATAAGTAAAAAAAAGTCGAGGAAGACCAGCAACAGGGTAAGGGAAAGGATAAGGTTATCCCTCAAAAGATGAGTGATTTCAGGTCGGATCGGCATGGCAACAACAAGCCGCGGAGAGATTTGGTCGGACAACCAGGGTTGGCAAATCTCCAGACAGTTAATGTCGTGTTCTGAGAATCGGTGCATCAAGTCCTGGAGAAGATCAAGAACGAACCCTTCTTCAAAAGACCAAACAAAATGGTGGGAAACCCTGAAAGGCGCAACCACAACCTCTATTGCCAATATCACCAAGATTATGGACATACCACGGAGGATTGCAGGAGTCTGTGGGACCACCTAGACCAACTCGTCAATTAAGGCAAGTTAAAACAATTCTTGCACCATGCCCATGGTCAGGGAAGCCAGGCAAACACAAGATCCTGGAGAGATGATTCCTCAAGACCCCCTTTGGTCACGATAAATGTTATCTTTGCCGCACCAGGAAGAACAGGGTCTTGCCCGTCTAGAGTATTATCTGTTGCTCGGCTGCCCTCCAAAGATGTTAACAGAGAACCGAAGAGGGCCAGACTAAAAATCCAACCAGTTTTGGGCTTCTCAGACGAAGACAAAATCGGAACTATCCAACCCTATGATGATGCTTTGGTGATCACCCTTAGGATAGGGGATATGATGTGAAGAGAGTAATGGTGGACCAAGGCAGTGGTGTTGAAATAATGTATCCCGACCTTTACAAGGGGCTGAACTTAACACCCAAGGACCTAACACCCTATAGCTCTCCCTTGGTGAGTTTCGATGGAAAGGTGGTCATCCCAAGAGGCCAAATCAGGCTTCCCGTGCAAACTGGCCCTGAAGTAGTGGAAGTAGATTTTATAGTAGCGGACGCTTACTCGCCCTACACCGCAATCATGGCCAAACCTTGGCTCTATACACTAAGAGCTGTTTCTTCCACTCTTCACTAGAAAGTCAAATACCCGTCCGAAGGACAGGTTAAGGAGATTCTGGGAGACCAATCGGTGGCCAGACAATGTTTGGTGGCAGCGATCTGGTACAAACCTGAAACCGAATCCTCGACCTATAATGAAAAGGACTTATAACAGTTAAAATCCTCGATACTGAGCGCCGATGACTTAGCCGAGGGAGCAGAATGTGAAGGCTTGACAAAGGTCGTTATTGATGATGATCCAGAAAGGTTCTTTCAAGTCGAGTCCCTGCTGCCTCCTCAAGAAAAGGAAAAGCTAATAGAATTCCTCAGAACCAACATTGACGTATTTGCATGGGACTCCATTGAGGCCCCGGGAGTGAACCCAGAGTTCATTTGCCATCACCTGAACGTTAACCCTGCCATCATTCCTAAAAAGCAACCGCTCCGATGCCCATTAAGGAACACGTAGACGCTGTCAGTGAAGAGGTGATGAAACTCAAACGGGCTGAAGCAATTAAGGAAGTATTTTATCTTGAATGGTTGGCTAACACTGTGGTGGTGAATAAGAAGAGAGAAAAATGGCGAGTATGCGTGGACTTCACAGACTTGAATAAAGCTTGTCTTAAAGATCCATTCCCTATGCCAAAAATCGATCAGCTGGTTGATGCTACCGTTGGCCACCCTCGGATGAGTTTCCTGGACGCTTTCCAAGGGTATCATCAAATACCATTGGCCTTGGATGATCAAGAAAAGACTGCCTTTGTCACACCCATCGGGAACTACCACTATAAAGTGATGTCATTCGGTCTAAAGAACGCAGGAGCTACCTACCAAAGGATGATGACTAGGATGTTTAAGCCTCAGTTGGGTAAGAGCATGGAAGTTTATATTGATGACATGGTGGTGAAGAACAAAGTCATAACTAAGCATATTAGGGATCTCAGGGACATTCTTGAAGTCCTCAGAAAACACAAGTTGCGCTTAAACGCTTCCAAGTGCTCATTTGGTGTAGGATCGGGTAAGTTTTTGGGCTACATGGTCACCCATAGGGGAATTGAGGTGAATCCCGACCAGATCAAGGCAATCAATAACTTGCGACCTCCTTGAAATCCCAACGAAGTTCAGAAATTGACAGGAATGACTGCGGCCTTGAATCATTTCATTTCCAGATCAGTAGACAAATGCCGGCCATTCTTCTAACTGTTGAATAAGTGGAAGGGGTTTGAATGGACCGAGAAGTGTGCCTTGGCCTTCCAGCAACTTAAAGACTACCTTTCTTGACCTCCCATTATGTCCAGTCCTGAAAAGGATGAAGTTCTTTTTGCCTATATCGTCGTGGCCCCCCATGCTGTAAGTCTAGTGTTGATATGAGTTGACAATGGTGTGCAACGGCCATTTATTTCGTGAGCAGATCTACGTATGAAGCCAAAGTGCGGTATCTACCTTGGAGAAAGACATCATGGCCGTGGTGCACGGTACAAGAAAGTTACCCCAGTATTTCCAAGCACATACAATCGTCGTTCTCACACAACTCCCGCTTAAACCTATACTCAGAAAAATGGGGGGGGGGGGGAAGATAATAGAAGTGTTCTCGGATTTAAGGTTGGTAGTCAGCTAAGTGAGGGGAGAATTAAAGGCGAAAGATGAAAGAATGCAGAAATACTTAAGGCAGGTCAAACGTCTGCAATTGAAATTTGAATGCGCATCTCCAGAAACGGCAACTCCCATGCCGACTCCTTAGCCACCTTTACGACCTCCTCAGATCAATGCCTTCCTCGAGTTATTCTTGTTAAGCATTTGTGCAAACCTACTAAACCACGAGGAGAAGCGGTTCAAGTTCATTAGGTAAGAGCAAGACCCAGTTGGATGGACCTGGTGGTGTTATTCTTAAAAAAAGATACGATGCTTGAAGAAAAGTTTGAAGCAAACAAGATACGAAGGAAGGCTGCACAGTTCTGGCTACCCGAGGACCAAAAATTGTATAACGGTCTTTCTCAGGACCATATTTGTTATGCGTGCACCCCGAAGCAACTGAGATGCTTCTTGAGGAACTCCATAAGGGAATCTGCGGAAGTTATACTGGTGGTAGATCCTTAGCACACCATGCTATCACTCAAGAATATTGGTGGCCGAATATATAGAGAGAAGCCCAAGAATATGTGAAAAAATGCGACCAGTGCCAGTGGTTTGCGCCAAACATACACTAGCCAGGGGGGTCCTCAATCCACCGTCTAGCCCATGGCCATTCACTCAATGGGGCTTGGACATCGTGGGTCCTTTCCCTAAAGCAGCAAGAAACAAGAGGTATCTGCTGGTCGGCATGGACTACTTCACCAAATGGGTGGAAGTTGAGCCCTTAGCAAACATCAGAGATGTTGATGCCAAGAGATTTGTCTAGAAGAACATTGTTACACGATTTGGGGTCCCTAATACCCTCATCTCGAACAATGGCCTTCAGTTTGACAGTAAAGCGTTCAGAAGATACTGCAACGAGCTAGGAATTACAAATAGATACTCTACCCCTACCTATCCCCAAGGAAATGGATAAGTAGAGGTTGTTGACAATGTCATATTGAATGGACTAAAGAAGAGACTAGACGACGCAAAGGGCAAATGGGTGGAAGAATTGCCACATGTTCTTTGGACGTATCAAACCACTCCTCGTAGGTCTACTGGGGAAACCCCATTCTCAATGACTTATGGTGCTGAGGCTATCGTTCCTTTAGAAACTGGTCTCCCAACCTTAAGGACTAGCCTATTCAATCCGAGCGAGAACGATGATTTGCTGGAGAAAAGCTTAGACCTGATTGAAGAAAAGAGGGAGAATGCCATGGTCCAATTGGCATATTATCAATACAAGCTAAAAAGGGGTTATGACGCCAACGTGAAGTTGAGACCATTGGCCCCCGACGATTTGGTATTGAGAAAAGTTTTGGGCACTGCAAAGAACCCAGCATGGGGAAAATTAGGACCTAATTGGGAAGGGCCGTACCGCATTACCGCAGGATCTGGCATTGGAGCCTATTTTCTAGAAGACCTAGATGACCATGTAATACCACGACCGTGGAATGTAAATAACATGAAAATGTATTATTATTAATCGATATATATGCATTTAGTGTATAAAACCTTTATGCAACTCCATGACATTTTCCCTAAGTGTTTAAACTTAAACTCAATCATGCCTGCAGTCCTCGGACCAAATGATATAAGTTAGTTAACACTCCATGACATTTTTCCTAAGTGTTTAAACTTAAACTCAATCGTACCTGCAATCCTCGGACCAGATAATGTGAGTTAGTTAACACTCCCTTATAATTTCTATAAATGTTTGAACGGATCCTAGATCATGTTAAACTTCTCGGATCCCATGCTTGGGTCAAATTAACACTCAAAATCCTTTTTCGTAGATGCTAAACAGAATACAATTCAAGTAATCTACCAACTATTATACAACCTAGTTCTTGTCAATATTCAGTTAAATTTTCAGCGTCATTAACAAGGTATTGTTGTTGATGAGGAAAACAAAGAAAACAAAAGAGAGCAAAAGGTACATCCATTAACTGAAAAAAATAGTATTTTAAAATCACTCAAAAAAAAAAAAAAAAAAAAGCGCCGAATATCTAAGCCTCCGTTTTGGATGCCGAAGGGTCAACGGTCTAACTTGGCTGGGAGCCAGCAACATCTAGGGCTTGGTCCTTAGATTCAGAATGATCTTTCTTCTTGCCTTGGTCCTTGCCCTTGTCCTGCACATCCGCAATTTTTTGTCCCTGACCAACAACCTGGTCAGAATGTTTAGGGGCATCAAGAGGGCCGTTAATTGCTGTTCGAACCCCAATGGAGCTTGTTTGGAGTGAGAGGAGTTGGGACCTGGGAGTTCGCGAATTTCAGGATCATAATAGACGCTCCCAGGTCACCTCAAATCAGAATCTGTAGGAACCCCTGCAGCGTCGAGGGCTTTACCCAAAGATACCTCGCAATATTCTTTGCTTACTGTGGAGAATTCCTCCGTCAGTTTGACTGCAGTCTCCTCCACCCCAAGTTTATACACTGCTTGCTTCTCCGCCTCGGCCGCTTCCTTGGCCAGCTGAGATGCATCCTTGACCCTTTGAAGCTCAACACGAAGATCCTTCACCAGTTGCCTCTCGGTAGCCAGGTTGATTTCGATTGTGTACAACTGTTTGCGTTGGTCTTTGGCCTGCCTCTTTGCTATCTGAAGGCTTGCATCAGCGCTGTTCTTGGCCTTAATCGCCTTTTTCAGATGCTCAGACTATTTGGCGTAGTCCTCTTTTAGCCTACCCAAGGCTCTCTCAACCTCAGCACGTGACTGGGCCTCTGCTTTGGTTTTACTGTGAGCGTCTTGGACCCACTCCTCAACCACGTAAACCTGTTGAGTAAGCTGCACAGCGAGAACAGGGAAACTCCATAAAAGAAAAAAGAGAAGATAAAAAGAATTAACTATTAAAAAGCTTGATCGTGGCACTTACCATGGCCAGATCCCTCTTAAGGGATAGGAAAAGCTCTGGCTAGCTGAAGCACCTGTAAGCCTCCATATCTTTCGGTAAAAGAAGTGGCTGCTCCAAAACTTCAACAATATGGCCCACTTGCCCTCCCTGGTAGCTTCGAACTGAAGCATCCCAAGCGATGGGGGCACCATCTACTTCCAGTTTGGGGGACCATATGTGCGGTGGTCGGCACACATCAGCCACGAGGGTATCCTCACGACTCTCTACAGACGAGGACCTCCAACCTCATTTGTCCTTGGTCACTTTTTGCTGCTTGTTTCCTTTCAAAGGGCCCAACTCGCCCTCCTCTAACACCTTGCTCAGCCTCTTCTTTTTTAGATCTTGGTTCGGCTTTAGCCCAAGATCCGTTGGGGGCTGGGGAGGAGGCGGAAGATTCGCCGAGGGCTGTACCTTGGTGGCCTCTTTGGCCACGGGCACCTAATTCCTACTCTTCATCAGTTCTCTCAAAATTTTATTCCCCGTGTTCAAGGCCATCTCTTCTTTTTCTTCCTCTGAAGTGTCGTCTGGGAGGGTAATAACGAGAACTGGGGCTTGAACCACTGAATGCCTGTTAGGCTCCTTCTCGACGTCTGAGGCTTCCTGTACCGCTTGGGTTCCTTCTGCTACAAAGCGGAAATTATCGATCTCTCTGTCTAGTGAGGAGGCTGAAGAAGCGACCCCTTCTCCGACCACTGTAGCTTCAGGAGAAAGTTGAATGGCTGGGACGACCAAAGGAACACCCGCTAGGATTGGGCCGAGACACATCAATCCAATGTATCCGCTGATCACCTGATCTTATGGCGTTGCTGACGTCCAGGAACATGTCCAAGATGGGCTTGACGTTCAATATTAGGTGCACGGTCCACAGTTGTCTGTCCATGCTAACAAAAATCTTGAATCTCCGCAGGTAATTAAGGGCCTGAACGTTGGTCAAACTCAGCCTGGGGGCTACGTGCCTTCTATCTGCGAACACAGCCGAAGGAGAGGACGGTTAAACAATTAAAAGCCATAATCAAAAGACTAAAAAGAAAAGAAACCAAACAAGGTCAAGGGATTGAGCTCAAGTCTATCACTAGGGAGCCTAATTCTAGGGTATCCCACCTGGTTTTCCCGCTCAGACGGGACAGTGAACACCATCGTGCCACGCTCCTGAAACTATAAGATAATCATCTTTCATGCCCTTATTTGATTTAGGCAGGCATGAAATCATCCTTACCACGTCCGAGCGGGATTTAAGATAATATCCAGCGGTTTTTTGGGAATGGCACTCATACATGTGCACCACATCGTGCCATGTGAGCTGCAGACCCAGGTGCTGGTTGAGAGCATCAACACTACCCAAAACTCTAAATAAATTGGGTGTCCATTGGTGGAGGCATAACCTATGGTTAAAAAGGTAATCTCTAGTTACTGTACCCATTGGGAGGGTCATTCCCCCTTCTATAAAGGCTATCATGGGGATAACAACCTCTCCCTCCTCTCGGTCGGTTCCTATTTGTTCTATAGGGCAGTAGCGTAGATCGACCCCCTGGGGTATATGATATCTTTGCTTAAAGGCCTCTATCTTGGCAGGAGAGTCCTCTAAGTGCGCAAACCTACCCATTTTTTACAGACTAAAGAGGAGCTACTAAAATTAATGAATGAAGAAATGAAAATTCGAAGGCCGAGAGGACTGGTCGAGGAGAAACGGAAGGTTTAAGCAAATTAAGACTTACGCGAACTAAGGTGTGTTAAGACCCCTGAGATTTTTAGAGAAAACTCGTAAAGATTACTGGAAAAACGATTAAAGGAGGCCTAGTGACTGGGGATGCTTTATGAGTCGAAATGCTGAAGAACGCTGGAACGATTGAGAATACACAAAGTAAATGTGAAGTAATGTGCCCCAAGACTTTATATAGATGGCGGAAAGGTGGGGGGAATTATCCCGCCCAAACGTTGAGGAGAAATACCAATCGTTGGATTAATGTATCACCGTTGGATACAAAGGACAAAACGCCGCCTAAAGCAATTAATGGCGCTTCGCGAATTCCCAAACGTCAGTAGCAATGAAGAAGCGCCTAAAACTATGCCCCCACACGTGCGAACTCAAGTACCTTTGCATCTCTAACCCCTGTTTCTAAAGTAAGTCAAAATCCCATTTTTTCTTCTCGGATGCAAGAAGAAAAAATTAAAATTTTGAGGGGCTATTGTGGGAGTAAGAGCCCAAACTTATGTACTAGGCCTTGGGCCCTGTTCGAGGATACGCCCGAGGAGGAGTAAATAATTAGGAAAGGCCCAGGAACAGAGGACCACGCAAGGAGAAGGTGGAGGAATGTAATCCGAAGAGGTTAGCCTTCTCAGACAAGATGAATGTAGGTCAAGCAATTGTTTGGATGATTTAAAGTGACACTCCAGGAAGTTTCAACAATAAGTACGAATTTTAAGCACGTACGAAGGTGATGATAATACAGAAATATCTCAAAGAAAAGCTGCTACCACCGCATTAAATGCACTGCAACAACTTTTCTGGCCGTATTTATGGGGAGAAGACCCTTGAACAGTATAATTTTCAACTACCGCCACACACAGATAACAAAAGAAGATACTTGATGGGACATGTACTCAAGTGAGGGTTTAGATGGGTAACAAGTGTAAGGTCAGGATGACCTGAAAAGGCCTATATAAATGTAAAAGATCTCCCATGAGGAGGGATCGGAAAAAATAGGATAGAAGTTGGGAGGAAAGAATTACTGTAGCACCAAGACTTGTAATAACTTTCATATCTATAGTATTGATCTCCTCAGACAACCATTTCTTCAAGCCGTATGCGCTGAAATATTTACCAGCCGTTATTGTAAACCATTAAAGCCTAGCTCTTTGGCACATACTCTACAAATTTATTGTATTGGGCTCACTAAACCATCGTCCAACAATTTGTGACCCTACAACTACTACTAGAAATATAATTTAATCAGGAAAAAAAATGTAATTACATAAATAGTGTTCTATTAAAATATATAATTATTTATACATTTATTTGATAAGCTTTTTCATAAAACCATGCATCGCATGGGCATAATGCTAGTATATATTTTTTTTGTGATTGAAAAAAATAGAAATTCTAAATTATAATAAATGCAAATTATTAATTTTTACCCAAAAATAGAAGAGCCTCTGAGCACGCGCGTGAGCGCGTGTGCTCAGAGGCTAGTATATATAAAGAGAATTGCTACATCCACAATATTTTCACAATACTTTAATACAATAATAGGTGGCAAGTTTTTATTGGTTCTAATTCAAAACTATCATTGAAAATAATTTTCTACACACAAATAATAACCTATCATTTATAATTTGTTAGCAAATATTGTCTCATTTCATTTATCTTATATAAAAAAGGAGTGTACATATGTTTCCTCTCATTTTTAGCATGCGACCACAAGCCGAAGCCCAAAGACAAGTGCAAGCTACTTGAACCCCACAAAATAAAGGAAAAGCCCAAATTTTGTGGGGTTCAAGCAACCACCTATGGAAAGCAGGTCTCTAGCATTGAACCTACCAAAGTGAACCCTGCACACACTAAGAGCCCACAACAACCAAGCTTAGGAAAACAAACCCGCTTACCCAAAAAAAAAAAAAGGATAACAAATTCAATTCATGCCGCAAGTCAAAGAAGGCAGAATGGAAAGTGACTTTTCTGTTTTGTTTTTTTTTTTTTTTTTTTTGCTGAATAGAATGGAAAGTGACTTTACAAGGGTCTTTTACAACGTGGGAATGCATCACGAGGGACTGGTAAATAAAACCTTCAATTCATTTGAAATACAGAGTAGGAGAAAATACAACTTGAGCGGGGAAAAAATATACACCCGTAACAGGGTGTGAGGGAGAGCGTGACCCCATCCCAATCAAAAGCCCATGGGAGGAAGAGCTGAGATGTAACATTTTGCAGTAACTTTTAACTTTTGACTTTTGTTTATTAATGTTTATCTATTTTTATATTTAAAAATTTTCTTTGTATTTTGTGTTAATTTCTTATTATGAGATGTAAAATGAGTTGGATCATTTTTATTTGGGTTATATTTAATTTATGCTCTAGTTAGCACAAACAATAATAAACAAAATAGTATCTCAATACAATTTTTTCTTAATTATAGTCTAATTAAAAAAAAATTAACACACTCACAAATTAAATATAATAACCAAAAATCAAAATCAAAACATACAGAAAAGAGTTCTAAAATTGAGCATATAAGAAAATTAAAAACTTACATAAGAGAACCAAGAACTTAAATGGATTTTCATTATTTTGCTTTTTTATAGTAAACTTCATTCAGCATTATATCCTGCACGCAAATTCAGAAGCAAAAAACAATAAATAAGATGAATTTATTAGATTAAAAAACAAGCATAAATTGCATCTTGGGAAAAAAAAATATATATATATATATATATATATATAAAACAACGTGGGGTGTATTATGTGGGATTTAATTATAGGAATGAATTTATTTTTTTTTTTTTGAAACTAGGAATGAATTTATTAGTTAGGAGAGATTATATCAAAAATTCATGGCTTAATATATATATATATATAATAAGGACCAAATAAACTGGCGACCCAAGCTCACTCAGAACAGTGAGTACTACAATTCAACCTTGGCCCAAAAAAATAAATTTGTAAGAGAGGGAAACAAATAACAAGAGGGGGTTTGCCTAAGACTAAAAATAAGGAAGAAAAAGCTGATATTGTTGAATAGATGGGTTCATGTCTCAATACAAGCTAGCCCAAGGAGGCCAAAGTCATAAAAAAAAATGGTACTATTCACTCTCTCCTCTCAGTGCTCTTCTTGTTTCTTTTTCTATTTCTCGATACTTCTGTCACCTCCCCCATTTTTTCTGAAAACCCTATCTTTCTCATATACTCCTCCCTCCTTCACATCCTAACCTTCCATCTTTACCTAACAAATCTCCCCTCATGACACTTGTCTTTTTTTACATCTGAAGAAGGTGGTAGAAGGAGTTTGCTTAGCTGTGATTTATACTGTTCAAGTCACTTCCTCATCAATGCAAACACTTGTCTCTTTTTACATCTAAAGAAGGTGGTAGAAGGAGTTTTCTTAGCTGTGATTTACACTGTTTAGATCACTTTCTCATTAATGCAACTGATAAAACTGTTGTCCACCATTTAATGCGAAGGCAACAAGCTACCCCAAACTGGAAACTTTCCCTATTATCACTGATTCTCTCTCTTCAGACCCTTCTTCCCACCTAGAATGCCTCAGAGTCCTTTGTCTCATCCTTTCCTCTCCTTGGGCGAATTTCCTCCTCAGGCTTGTGATATCCCCACATCAACATTGCAACTCTTCACCTTCATCCTCGGTCCTCGAGCACCCACACACACACACACATATATATATATGAAAATTTTGATAATTGACTATTACTTGGAGTATAATTTAAATTTCTAATACTTAGATGATAAAGTTTTGGGAAAATTATAGTAAACCCACCTGTGATTTGGCCCGTTTGCATCTTGCCTACCCGTGGTTTAAAACTTAACACTTAGCACACCTGTGTTTAACTCTGTTTAGTTTCTGTTACCCACCTCCATTAAAATTAGGGATAAAAATGTATTTTTCCTTCCCTTTTATGTCTCTCTCCTCCAAAAATAAAAAATAACATAAAAAACACAAACAAACAATATCAAAATGGGCTATTTCAAACCCAAGAATATGCATCTCTTAGAACATGGCTCAAATAAAAAAAAATTTCAAACCCATAACACAAGAACACAACATTTGTAAATATAGTTCAAAATTTTCAATTACACACATCCAAAACCCTTTAAATCCTCTGAATCCATACCCAAAACCCCTCTCATTTTTCAAACCCAAATTGTAATAAAAAAAAGTTTTAGAACCCAATCATAGATTAATCAGAAAATAGAAACAAATCAAAGAGAGAATTTCAAAAAAAAAAAAATGAAACCGACAACCCAAAAGCTTAAATTATGAAGCTTTTAGGAAAGAACCTCATCTTTCTCTCTAATGAGATGATCCTTGCTCTCTTTGTACAAAACTTAACGCCACCTTTGCACCCTAGCATACAAGAATGGTAGCAACACCGTGGCTGCCACTCCAGTCATCGATGCAATCGACCAAAACCCCCTGGCACATGCTACATAATTCCAAACTCTACGAGCCACCTTGGAGACCCCAGCTCTCAGAATCTCCAAACTTAATTTCAAACACCTCCTTATCTCATTAGCCACTTGGGGCTGTGACAAACTTCCTTTTTCCTCATCACCTTCAAAATTGGATGAAACTGATGATAAGGAACTTGATTCTGGATCTGGGTCTTGAGTGGCTTCAAGTTCAAGATCCAATACTGGAGGTACTTCTTGTTGTAGGCCTTCATGATGGATTGGAGGGTAAATGGAACAGTTATCGTTGAGGTAGTTATTGTCTCTAGTAACTAACATATCTTGTTCCACACTTGTGGGAGGGAGCTTGGGAAATAGGGATTGGACTTGCTCCAATTCATCCAAGGATTCAGGAACCTTAGAAGTTTAAAAAAAAAAAAAAAATCATGAAGCAAAGATAGTAATGGTGATCTAGGTTTTCGCTATGGTGGCTAATCGGCCTTGTCAACGCCACCATCGGAGAGAGGAGATGAGAGAGAGAGATCAGCTAATTTACTCAAATCAACAACCCATATTAACTTTCGGTGCAGTGGAACAAAGGGATAAATCTGAGTTTGAGAGAGAGATAATGGAAGTGAGTGAGAGAGAGACAATGAGAGTTTGAGAGAGAGAAATGATGAAGTAAATGAGTTGGCCTGTCAATTTGATCTTGTTTTGACACACAGCTTGTTTTTTTTTTTTTTTTTTTTTGCAAAATTCCCTCTTTGATCTTGTTTGTTTGTGTTTTTTATGTTATTTTTTGTTTTTGGAGCAGAGAGACATAAAAGGGAAGAGAAAATACATTTTTACCCTTGATTTTAATGGAGGTGGGTAACGGAGACTAAACAGAGTTAAGCACAAATAGGCAAAGTGTTAAATTTTAAACTACAAGTAGAGAAGGTCTAAACGGGCTAAACACAAGTGGATTTACTATAATTTGCCCTAAAATTTTATCTAAATTAAATTATTTTATAAATCTTATCTCTTAGTCAAGAGTTTTATAACTTACTATCATAATAAAATATTAATTTAATAAGATGCAACTTGAGGCAAAAACAAAAAAACAAAAACGTGAGTTGTGTGGGATTAAGTTTAGAAAATTTTGATGATAGACTTTTAGTTTTATTTAAATTAAAAATTTGTTAAATGTTATCCCTTAATTTGAGGGAATATATCATAACAAATAATATAAAATTAACTTACTAATTAGTTGTTCTTAAAATGTTAATAATAGACTTTTAGTTGGAGTAGAAGTCAAAATGTTTTTTTTTTTTTTAGAGAGAAAACGTGGATTGTTGTCTAGGATTTAAGTTTATAATTTTTTATAATAGACTTTAGTTTGAATAGAATTTAAATTTATTGGAGTTTAAATGTTTAAAATTAATTTACTAATTAGTTGTTCTTAAAATATTGATAATAGACTTTTAGTTGGAGTAAAGGTCAAAATGTGGGTTTTTTTTAAGAAAGAAAACTTGGGTTGTTTTTTGGGATTTAAGTTTAGAATTGTTTTTTATAATAATAGACTTTTAGTTTGAATAGAATTTAAATTTGTTGAAATTTAAATGATAAATTTTTATCTAAATTAAACAGTTGTTAAATATTATCAATTAATTTGAGGAAATATATTCTAACAAATAATATAAAATTAATTTTCTAATTAGTGAGAGTAGCCATTTGATGTAATCACGACTTCTAAACCCAACTTTTATTATACAGTATATGATATGATATTGTTTATTGTTTGGATTTTGGATTTTGTGTTTGCTTGTAGGCTGGTAGTGGTAGGATAAAAGTTGATTGCACATTTTGCAGGAGTGTTGGACCCACTTCCCCTTTGTTTTTAGCAAAAGCTTAGATTAGTGGTTGTCCAATCAACTTAGGGCAGTTATTTTAGGTGTAAAGAAAGGACACCCACAAAATAAATTCTCTACATTTTACTTGAAATAGTTTATCACCTCTATGACATTTTTTCTTACATATTTTTATTTCATATCTTACCTAAAAATCATTGTAGAGGTTTTTAAGAGATAATAGGTATGACTTATGATATAAATTGATGGATCATAATCTTTTTTCTGTTAAATAATATTGATGAGTTGCACACAAAATGCTACCTCTAACTTTAATGCTCCAAGTCTCCTATGAAAGGGAAAAACAATCATAAATTCCTTGTAAATATGACTGTTTTTTCATTGGATTGAACAAACAAAAGCCAAATCTAACACAAATGGGTGACCATGTGCCTTTTTTGTGGGGTTGCAAAACCATAACTTAACTAGTCGCTAACCCGTGCGATGCACAGGATAGTTAAATAAAAGGACAATTAACCAACATCACGTTAAGGTAAAAGAATTAGTGAGAGACTGATTTGCCCACCAAGAATTTAAAAGAAAAAAAGATTGATATAATAAAATCTAAGAAATTTAGAAATAGAAAATTGGGTTAAAAATATGCATATTATAGACATTTTGCTAGTTAGCGTTTAAAAAAAAATGGATCTGTCATAATTAAATAAAATACAATGGGAATAAATATTTAACTTCTATGCTTTTCATTAGTTTAGAAGTGTTGTCTAACGTAGAATGTTATTAAGTTGTAAGAAAGATTTTTATAAAATGTTAATACCATATATATATGCTTATATTGTCAATGTCTCACTGCAGGTACATAGTTACTGAAACCTACAAAGTAATTTACAATTCTTAAATTAATAAAGCAAAATTCCCAAAAGTTATATATATACACACACTCAAAACTGATATAAACTACAAAGATAAAAACAAATCTTATTTAGTCATATTAATAACAATATAAACAATTCAAAACATGGAATATTATCAAATTTATAACACATAATTCCATTATCTTTTACGTTGAATCCAAACAAATAATTAATTGAAATTAATCCAAACAAATTATTAATCAACCAAAAATCAAAACTTTAATTAAGAAAACAAAAAATCACATGAACCCAAAATAAAAATTCTCAATAAAGAAAAAACATACAAGGTAAAGAATTAAGATCAACCTACTAAGACGCAAATACCAAAAACCCCAAAACTTAAACCTTCCAAATTTTATAGAATCCCTAAATTTTACTTCAAAACCAAACAAAACCCTTCAAATTCAAAAAATTCATATATAATATACCAAATAAAAATTTACCACACCTTGGGTTGGAAGACATAGGTTGTAACTTTGATTTTTCTCCAAAAAATAGAAATGCTTCATCTGCTGTATACAATATAAAATAATTATTAGAAATTTCAACCCAAAAACCAAACCCACAAAAACACTATCAAAATATAGAGATTAACCCAAATACTTAGAAGAAAATAAATTCTAAACATAACAAAACAATAAGATAGAATGAAAATTTCAGGCACATATGAAAGCAAATAAAAAAGACAAAACCTACGTTTTTTTTTTTTTATTTATTTTAGTTGAGTCTCTCTCCTTCTTATTTTTTTAATTTTAAAGTGAAGTTAAGTTTAAGGTTTTGAGATGGTAATTGCTAGGGTTTTAAGGAGAGAAGAGAGAGTCCTACCAGGAGTCTAAATAATATAAACAATTCAAAATATGGAACATTATCAAATTTATAACACCTAATTCCATTATCTTTTACGTTGAATCCAAACAAATAATTATTTGAAATTAATCCAAACAAATAATTAATCAACCAAAAATCAAAACTTTAATAAAAAAACAAAAAATCACATGAACCCAAATAAAAATTCTCAATAAAGAAAGAACATATAAAAATTTACCACACCTTGGGCTGGAAGACATAGGTTGCAGTTTTGATTTTTCTCCAAAAAATAGAGATGCTTCATCTGCCATATACAATATAAAATAATTATTAGAATTTCAACCCAAAAACCAAACCCATAAAAACACTATCAAAATATAAAGATTAACCCAAATACTTATAAGAATATCAATTCTAAACATAATAAAACAATAAGATATAATGAAAATTTCAGGCACATATGAAAGCAAATAAAAAAAAAGACAAAACCTACGTTTTTTTTTTTTTTTTTTTTTTTTAAATTTTTTACGTGAGTCTCTCTCCTTCTTATTTTTTTAATCTTAAAGTGAAGTTGAGTTTAAAGTTTTGAGATGGTAATTGCTAGGGTTTTAAGGAGAGAAGAGATTTTTGTATTTTTATGCAAAAAACGTTATTTTAAGTCTAGGTGATTTATTTCCTTGTTTTTAGGCTCTTTTAATGTTTTTTTAGGTCAAATTTGGTTCCTATTATGGTTAGGTATTAATTAGGGCTTATTTTAGAATATATTTTCTTGTCCATCAAGTTTTATAGAGCCCTTAAATAGGCCTCCAAGTTTGTATACGTTTTTCAATATTATTGTTATAAAATATAAAACCTAAAATAAAAAGAATCAAAAATAAAAAGAAAAAGAAAATAGTGATGATGTGGAAAATTGTGAGAGTTTCAAAAGTTTCGGTTTTATATATATATATATATATATATATAGATTACGGGCTTATATGTATTTGTGGGGTTGGAAAATAGCCTAGAAAAAGACCTACTCTCTCTCTCTCTCTCTCTCTCTCTCTCTCTCTCAACGGTTTGAGGGTTTCATCTCAAAAACCCCAAGTCTTGTTTATCAATAAACATGTTTATCTCAAAATAACTTGATTTTTTTTCATCGATGAGAGTATGAGATTGTTAAGGTTGTGGTGATTAATTTATTTTTAAAACATGTGGGATAAAAGGGCTGTCCAACACATCCGAAAACCCAACCCACCCAAGAAACCCGACTTGATCCAAGCCGCCCGACTCAATTACTTTGGTGCTCAGTGGTGGGTCACTTCCTCTAGAAACCAATGTCGGCGAATCAATTTTGGATCTTGATAACGCTTTAAAATGTATATTTATTACATATTTATTTGGGCATTATCTCCTTATTATTATGCTTAATTTGTATAATTAAGCTATGATTTGAATTAGTCCCTATTATTTATCTTTACATAATTTCTTGAATAAAATTCCATTTATTATGTAATTTTATAGTTTCACGATAATCATGTAAAATATGAGCTTATAAGAGTTTGTGGAAGAATGAATGCTAACTTAGAATTAAAGAGTAGCTAAAAGACCATTCTCTCCCTCTCCCGTGTGTGTGTTAAAAATACTTAGTATTCTAAAAAAAGTAGCTAAAAGACCATACAAAAATATCTAAGGAGATGCAGCTGGAGTGCTTGGGTCGTTTACCATGTTTAGAAGTTTCAAATTAAGGAAAGAAATCAAAGAGGCAAAATTTGAAAAGGAAAAAAAAAAATCATATTTGAGCACTGATCAATTTTTTAGGCTTATCTCTTTTCTCAAAAGTCTAATTGACTCAAGGCTAGATGGGCTGGAACCTTGACTTATATATCTACAACTTTCTAGTTTTGAGTTTTTTGAAATTCACACTTTAAAAGGCTGAAATTAATTCACAAGTTGTTGCTGAAAATCTAAACGAAAATTAAATAGGCAAAAGTTTTATTTTCTTTGTACACTTTTATGTTAGGGTTTTGAATTGAGGGCCATGAAGAACGAATTTTGCAGAGAAAAACTTGTATTTTATTATTCTCTCATGGCAGCCTAAGCTCTCAACTAGGGCTAGGGGTTAAGTTTCTTCTATACGGTATGATAATTTATTATGATTCTTTCTAAGATTTGAGACAACAACATATTTGATTGTTCAATTAGATTTCTTTTGATGTATTAGTTCTTCCACACTTTCAATAAGTTCAATCATGCTTTTCTTATTGTTTAGATGAATTTCTAATAGTTTCAAATAGAAATCAAGTTTTAAAATGAATGGGTTTTTCTGAAAACTATCCTAACAGCATTATTAATCAAGGTTATCATGCTTTCTCGAATTGTTTCAGTTCAATCAAATCACGGGTTTTTTATTGTCTAAGAAAAATCAATTATGAAATACATATTTTCTTAGATCACAAAGAATTTCATATCGATATAAGGAAAAACCCCGATGCCCTATTTAATTACATTGTCTTTGAATTACCCTGCTCCTTGTGGTTCGACCTCGGTACTTTGAGAATTATATTGCTACGATCTCCTACACTTGAAAATGACTATGAGCAAGCAGATTTCCACCCCTAAACAGAAAACCCAAATCGATCGACTATACAAGAGTTTCTTGTCGAGATTCAACCATTTTCGATGAGATCTCAGCTAGATCTAGATAGATTTCCAACAAATATTGTGAGATTTCCTCCTGATCCAATGGAAATCTAACTAAATTTGGTGAGATATCGCAAGATCCAGCAAGACCTCACCAATTTTTCACTAATTTTTGTGTTATTTCTTCGAATTTCCATCTCTACGACATCGATCGTCACCCGTTGAAGGCCCAGTCTAATCAATCTCTTCAGTTGGCGATGGGTTGAGATATCCTCCACACAATCAGATCGGGTTGAGTACAGGTTGAACCCAAACCCAATCTGATTTGACCCATGGAAAACCTTACGGATGAGTCGTGGTGACATGTTTTTCAATTTGCTAATGGTATTTGGTTTTTATTTACGAAACCCTTGAACTAAGATTGGTTCTTGCTACTTGGTTTCAATTTGCTAATATTAATTTTGGGAAGCCTTGCACCAAACCACTTCATCCTCTAGGGAACCTTGGTTTTGGATTAGAGACTTTAATACTGTACTTTCCCAAATTGACAAAAGAGACGGGGGTACTCTAGCAACATCTTCCACTGATGGATTCACCTCTCTTATTAATCATCATAGCTTCATAGACCTTGATTTTTCAAAAAATCCTTTTACATGGTCCATTAAAAGACATGTATTGCAGTAATTTCATGGTTTGATTCCTCTACAGAGGTTCATTTGCTATGCTAATGATAAATAAATCGTACCTATCATAACAACAGTAATTTAAGAGAAGCAAATTGAAAATTGTTAGCCTTTTTATTTTTTTAGGTAGTTACAATATGCTGCAACCTTGCACCTCGAACTCTTTCCTCCTTAGAACCCAAGAGTCAGTTAAAAATGAAGTAAAAACCAAGACCAAAAATCTAACTGGGGTATTTGGCAGCCTAAGTGGCCAAAGATATACCCACCACTAGGGTTATCCACGAGTCAGGCCGGGTCGGCTTGTGTCTAACCCAAATTCGGGTGGAAGAAAACGTAACCCGAAATCGACTTGAAAGATCTAATCGGATTTGCCAGTTCAGGTCTCATCGGTTTCGGGTTGTATCAGGTCAATCTTGGGTTTTATCACCAGAGTCAATATTTGGCCGGTTCCGTCGAGATTTAGCCGATATCTAGCCCATTCTGTCGAGATCCGGCTGATATTTAGCCGAATCCATTGAGATCTAGCTAGACCTATCGATATTGAGCTGATATCTGGCTAGAGCCGACGAGATTTGGCCCAAATTTCATCGGATAATGACGAGATCTCAAAGGATCTGGACTAAATCTCGACGAGATCTTGCCAAATCCAGTTTGAAATGCTTGAAAAATCGCCAAAAACAATAAATCTTACAGGCAGATCGGGTTTCACGGGTTTTGAGAAAGGAAACCTACAACCAACCCGCTAGTGTCAGGTTTAGAAAGCTCCAGACCCGCGTCCAACCACCAGAGTTGTTAGATCGGGTGGCGGTGGGTCGAGTACAAGCGGGTTGGGCAGGTGGGTGGGCCGCTTAGACACCCGTATCCACCACAAGGGTCAAGATACTGATAGGCGGCTAAAGAGCCATTGGAACTCTTGGTTTGTTGTTATTTATCACATAATAAAAAATCAAGTCAAGACACTTTCAAGAATTAGTACCATTTTCATTCTATTGTAGGCTTGTAGCATTAAAGTCCAATCCCACGTACCTAACATGATGCATCCAAATCCCAAAACATAAACCATTGTAGTCTGTCAACTACGCAACAAATCAAACTTCAATCATACACCAAAGCCAAAACATTGGAGGAACCTTACAAAACAGAATCACATGGTCCAGTAGTTCATAAACAAGAAAACCTAATTAATATTGTCCTTGAAAAGTAACAATAAAAAAAAAATACACATTTCTAGGAGACCAGGCCATTATTCAGATGAAATTTCAGACTGTAGCACCTGCAACAACAAGAGGGAAAAATTATCAAAAAAGCCTATGCACCTCTCTATTTCCAAAAATATATGCAGTTTCATGATATATCATGATGTTAATGGTGACTCCAATCATGATCAAATGAATCACTGGACAAACAGATAATGGGTTTCGTTCCCACTCGTACATCGAGCTGTGGCAGACATAGCAGGCCCATTAAAGAGAAATCGTGGGCCGAAGTAAAATTCGAATAAAATACAACCACCATTGGATTATAAGCATATCAAAGAATGATTGGAATTTCATTATATTGATACCTTCCTGGTTGGATTTATCTTTCGAATTGTATTGTAGAAGGGACCCGTTACCAGTAGATGGTTTAATCATATTGAAGATGACAGTGAGGATGGCTTCTTTTTTGTGTACCCACCTTGACCTTCTCATGCAAATTGCATAACACTTAAAAGAGTATGTACAAGTAGAACAGGTTAATGAGCTCCTATACTACAAGAAGAAGGGTGAAAAAGTAGGGAGGGCAATGGGGCGGGGTGGGTCCGAAGGATGGGGTCTTCGCCCCCGTCCCGCATGGTTTTATCTTACCCCATCCCCGCTTCACCCCACATTACGGGAAAAATTTTCTTGCCTCATCCCCCCCTCTTGGGGCCCCGCGTAGCCTCGCCCCGTCCCATAAAACTCTACTTCTTGTTAATTTGCCCACAACTATTACAATTGTTTTTAATAAAACCTGTTTCGTTAATAAAAATATACTTAAAATTACAAATAAATTTATCCTATCAAATCAAACTAATTTTTAGCAAAAATTGAATAATATTATTAAAATTTTTAATAAGGCAATATCTCAACAAAAACAAAAATTATAATAAAGACAAAAGAACATGTTAAAATTGGTACCTTATTTCCAACCTTGCTAGAGAAAAAAAAAAAAAAACAGAAAGCCTTGTTAAGTAAAATAAAATAAGTTTATGATATTTTTTTAAATAGTAAGGTTTTAGGGTATGAAAAATTTACAATTTAGCCCTTATTAATGCAGGGCGGGGCGGGGATGAGATGGGGCGAGGTGGGTTGGGTTGGGTTTAAAAAGTTTAAATCCATCCCTGCCCTGCCCCGTGATGCGGGGTTAAAATCTCACCCAATCCCCACCCCATCACATTTGCGGGGCGGGGAAAACCCGCGTGGGGCGAAGTGGGGAAAGACGGGTTAAGCGGGACGGGGCAAAATTGTCATCCCTATGAAAAAGGCTAGAGTATAGAGTGTGAAATTACAAGGGACTTGCATTCTTTTCATTTTTGGACATAAAAGCTAAAGTTCCATACCTAGGTTAATCCATTAATAATTGATGAGCTATGCTAAGTTAACAAAAAATATTTACATTTTTTCTCCCACAATTTGTTAATGTGTCAAGTTATGATTGGTGTAATCAATTTCACACGGACCAATTCCAATATATCATTTCAATAGTTATGAAACTGTTTTTGTACCATTAGAGTTACTGATAATTGGTATGCGAAAAATGGAACCTTTTGCAGCCTACCAGACCAAAAGAAACGACTAGACATAGAAATGTAGCATTTTGTTCATGAATTTGGCCATTAAATTTTGCAATAGTTCCCATTTAGACTAGATGATGGCAAGAATAGGGGACATGTGATTTGTTTTCTCTTTTTTTCCCCTCTTTTCCATTTGGGAATTGAAGATCTAAGGACATTGAATTTTCTCTTCTTTCCCCAGATGTTATGACATTCGGAAACGGGACATGGCCATGTTAGTACTTTATCCCAATGATTGGGTGTTCAAGATTGACATCGAATCACAATTATTGAAGGACACTTTGCACTACAATGAAAATTTAGTTCACATTTTAATTTCCTGCTCTCAGTTAACCATGCTACACAATTTGTAAATTGAAAAAAAAAAAAATTGCGAATAAAATATGGGGGAAAAAAACAAAATTGGGGTTCTCAATAAATTGAGAAGAATACCTTGAGTTGGAAGTAGAGTGACTGATTCAGAGACTCCATGTTCATCATTGGTGATAACTCCTGTTTCTCCAGGCGTCTGACTTTCTGATTTGTGTATCTTGACTTCAAACTCTGGATGGATCTTCCTCTTCAACATTTTCCTCATAAGCTATAGCATTACAAAAAAGTTAACTAATTCATTGAACTTAGCTAACTCCATTAAAGGCCCCTAAGTTTAATACTCTACTATCTTATGGCTACCTAATTAAAACAAACAAGTAGCAATTATTTAATACTAACAAAATAAAATGTCCTCATACCTAGGACATTAAAATGCAAATCATGTTATAACCCTCAATGATTTAGGCAATTAATGGCTATAGTACCATCAAGAATTTTGTAGCTTTATGGCATTACTCAGTTTCCCTTATGAGGAGAATCAAGGTTCAAATCACTATTCCCCTCCCCTACTTGTTATAACAATTTTAAAAACAAAAAAAGACTATAGTATTAGAATGACACTCACAAAACACTAATGGATGAATTTAAAGACTCAAAATGGTGCATGAGGGTGACTAAAAGTAGTAGAGGTGTAGAGAAAATAATATTACTCACTCGTTGCAGATTTTTTATTGGACTTGAATCCTCTTTAACTCCTTTGACACGAGGAATAAACTTCTTGGCAAAAGAGAGACCATTCTTGGTTCGAAGCACTGTTTTTTTACCAGAATTTGGGAAGAAGTGGTCGGGATCAAGCTTCTCTTTCACATCAGCATCAGCCAAGAAAAGGTCGGCCAGTGTTATTCTTTCTCCCTTCTTTTTCTTTTCCTCTCCCTCCCTGTTGTCCAATTCATCATATTCTGGAGGAGTTAGAGGAACACCATCAACAGTCATAATCACATCAGGTTTACAAACATTAATGTCATGGTCAGGGTTTGATTCCAAATCCTCAAAATTGTGTTCAAATGTTGTGAACATCAATGGATTCAGCTCTTCATGTTGGGCATTTTCGTCGCTGTCATCGCCATCCCCATCATCATCATTGGAATATTGTCCAACTTCAGCCTCCGCAATATCCTCATCATCTTCCTCACTTTCCAAAACCAAATATTCCTTTTGTTGGTTAAAGGGTTTTAGAGGATCAAACCCAAGCGTTCCAATGGTTAGAATGCCATCCCTCCAACCATCAAGCACTTCAGCAAGGGCCACTTGTTTCAGTAAAGCTTGCTTGTCACTGTTATTAGTAGTTGATTCAGTTGTTTTCACGTTTCTAGCAAGCCCATCTGTGCAAAAAAACAAAATGTAAATAGAAGATACATATATATAGATCATACAAGCTTTATTTGTGTCAAAATTTTAGCAACAAACGTAGCATAAAAGCCAATAGTGTACTTGACAAGAATGGCTGAACAAGAATATTTAAAATTAATCCATGGAATATTTGGTTTTTTAAGTAGAAATTCATAAAAACCAAAGTGATAAAAATCAAACCCTTAAGGACAGTGTGATGAAACCTCTTGTGTACCCAGTTGAAGATCTGCCACAGGAAAGAAAATTAAAAAATAAATAAATAAGTGGGCTCTTAAGAACATGTGAAATACATATAGACATAGTCTAGAAAAACAATGTGCATGCTTCTTATTACCTTCATATTTTTTTTTTCTTCTTCTCTCTGCAAGTTGGTGAGTGAGTAGTCTGCAGGTACAAAGGAAATGTCAAAGTGATTGAAGGAAGGGAGTATTGGGAATGCCTAAAAGAAAGGGGCCAACTGTATGGGGATAATCAGGGGAAGACACGTGTCCAGGGAGTGTGGGGCCTAGGATTTAGCCATGTTTGTGGTGCATGGCCTGTTTGACGAGCCACCATGTTGGGTCTCTCTGGCTTGATCGATGTGCCGAAATTCTCGATATGATGTGCTTACTGCTTACTGTTTTTCTCTTATGTTGCATGCTCTATTTTTTACTACACCAGCTAATGACATTCCAATTTTGCATTATAAATTTTAGAAAATTCTTAGTTCATATTATACTAGCAATGTTGTAAACTTATATTGTAAATACACAGAATATGGCAAATGTTGTACACATTTGCAAAAAGATTTTAATAAGTTTACATGGCTAATACAATGAAAATCTTTAAAATTCTCCAAAAAAAATTATGTTAAATTACACTTTCTAAGTTTTGTTTTTTTTTTTTGTTTTTTTTTTTTTAATTTATAAAGGAAGTGGTGTCCTAGTCTTTGGCTAGCTATTCCACTTCCTACAAATAAATTAAACACGCTGAAAACCTCAATGATTAATAGTGTGGTAAATGAAATGAAATTTAGGATATTTAGATTTATATACGACACATCCTTTAAGTCCATTGAACCAAACACCTGAGTGTTCTCGAAATGACTCACCCTCTAAGTTGATCTGTTTTCATTTTTATTTTTATAAGTTTAATTTTTTCAATCAAGTCCTTCAACTTCCATCCTATTTTCAATATAGCATTTTTGTCTAACTCCATCCAAATCTCGTCTGGAGGAATATTCGAATCCTGGTTCTCACATCAGTTTATCTTTTGGTTGGATTATACTTATTTTGATCCATTCGAATATTGAATTGATGTTCATATCAAAGAACCTGATCAACCATGGTGAATAAGACCAAATGATTCTTGTTATTGGGCAACGAATGAATATGTTAGAGATATATTAAGAACAATAGTATTGGCTGAAGACTAACCATGCTTTGCGGGCAAGCCAAACTTCATAATTTTACTTTAAGTCTATTAACCAAAGTTAATATGTGGTTAGTTTAATGTTTAGACTCCTATAAATTCTCATATTGGGTTCATTTTGTAATATAGGATTTGAACGTGAATTTTTAGACTAAACCACATAATTTTTCTGTGTTCTTCTTTTTATGCTTCCATTTATGCTTCCACGTCTATTTTCTATCACCTTCAAATCTAGTTTATTTATTTTTTTGGACAAACGAGAATATCCAAACCTCTTTGAGTATCTAACTATTCTCTCAGGAGTAGACAATTTCCCTGTCTCACACACACCAGGTTATTACCTGGAAAACCCCTTGAAGGTCCTTAAAATACTGGCAAAAGGTTTCAAACCCATAATTTCATAAATATAATAAGGCCTTAGGAACCATTAAGCCAGATTCTTGGAGCTATCACCTCCAATTAATTAAACATGGAATCATAGTATGATTAACATAATAGAAACTCTAGAGTCTTCTCCTCAACTACAATTAGGATGCATTTTGTTTTAGAAATTAATTCTTTTACTAATAATGCCCAACTATATTCTTCAAAATTTTTATAAAAAAAAAAAAATTAGTCTTTCCTTTTCTTTTTCTTTTTTCCTTTTCTTTTTGAGATTGTTATAGTATGCTGCTAGCCTCTTGAACCCTTATTCTCTAGACCTCCAAGCACTTTATGCATAAGAAAGTGTCGATTGTGTCTAGAATTATGAGTTATCTAATAAGCTGACTTTGTTGAAATATTCTCCAACAAAAACAGTCCTATGAATGAACACGCATGAAACATTTGATCATCGTGAGTTGTTGTTGTTGTTGTTGTTGTTTTTTTTTTTTTTTTTTTTTTTTTTTTTTTTTATCCATTTGATTTTCGTGAGTTTCATGTGTAACATTCCAATATAAGCTTAAAATTTTATCTAATGAGATGATAATGGTAGGCAAAATACAAATTACAACCTGAAAGTTTTCAATTGTAATTTTAGTCTTGTATATTTGATTTTTGTCATTTTGGTCTCATAACTTCACATTTGATGTCATCTTTAGCCCTTTTTTTCCATTATGTTAAAAAAGTTGGCATTAAGGACTGTCGTTATTTATCCACACAAAAAAAAAGGGGGGAAGGACTATTGGTGACATTAAATATGAATTTACGATACCAAAATGACACAAATGAAACTTACAAAACTAAAATGAAAATTTACCAAATTTAATATATGTAATTTGTATTTGTCTTTTTTATAAAAAAAAAAATAAGTATTAAAAAAATTAATTTTTAATAGATAGCAGAAGTTATATGGACGGAATGACCAACAGTGACAACAAATACAAACTTACAAGACCAAAATGATCAAAAAATAAAACTTACCTGACCAAAATGACAATTACCAAACTGGAAAAAAAAAAAAAAAGTAATTTATATTGTTGCTTAACTTTTAATATTTCTTGGTGCCAGACTATGAGCAGTCAAGGTCCAACTTAAAGTCTTAATCAAAAAAAAAAAAAAAAAACAAGGTCCAACTTAAAGAAGACCCTTGATTAAATAGATAAAATGAATGAAAGGAACTATGGCTAACATGATGGGGCTCACCATTATATGAGACTTGCCAATTGCCATAAGGCAACTCAATGCTTTTTTTTTTTTTTTTAATATTTTAAAGAAGGAGATTTTTTTAAAGAAGAATTTACAAACTTTAATTCTATTCAACTCGATTAATTAACAAGTACATTATAAAAACATTCAACAATTAAGGTCAGTTCCAGATAAATTCTAAGAAAAATTCATTCAACAATTAAGGACAAGAGTAGGAGCATGAATTGAAATTCTAGTTCTGCATTGGAAAAATAACTTCCCCAATTTTCTAGTACAGGTTCCTTTTCTCATTGTTTGTTGCCCAGACAGGTCTCAGTCTCACCGGTAAGCATATCATTGACTAATGTTAGGGACTTATGTTTTACAATATTTTTTGTTAACGAATGTTCTTAGGGCATTGATTAACAATCCATTTAAAGAAAATTTTTGTGAAAAAAAAAAAAACAATTAATGTTTTGACAACTTTTTTCATTTCCCATAAAAGTGATGTCAAAACTTTTTCAAAATAGATTGTTAACCAACACTCTAAAGGCACTCATTAGCCTGACCATTTAATAACTTGTTAAGGTAAAAAGTTTTGATCCAAGTTTTCTTTTTCTCTTTTTTTTCCTTTTTTTTAACAAAAGTGATTGAAACAAATTTACAGCACATCAGTTTATCATTGAAACTATTTTTTGTAATCCACTAGTCATTAGTCACACTCTTTTTTTTTTTTTTTTTTTTTGAAAGGAGTCATTAGTCACACTCACAACACAACATGCCACATTAATAATTATGAAAAAGTTTAATAAGAATGAGCGAGCCTTAAGTTATTGCATCATCTCAGGTGTTAAGTTGCAAAGTTAACACTTTTCGCCTATAACGGCATGAAAGTTCCTTTGCCTTTTTCTTGGACCCAAAAGTATCGCTTTTCTCTCAAGATTCCATCTGTTGATTGGGCTGGACCTGGACTTGACCGATTGCACCTTTACTGGCACTGATTACCCAACTGCCAAGCTGTATTGCTTTATTAATTAGGACTTCATTTCAACAACTAATTTTATCAATTTTTTTTAATTTTATAATTCAATAACAATGGAGGGGAAAATTTGAATCTTAAATTGGAAATGCTAAAAAATTTTAATTAAGTTACAAGGTTCTAACAATTATTTTAACAAAATATGTGATCGTAAAAGAACCTTTGATAAAAACCCCCAACCTAAAAAACGTAGGACTTTTGAGCATAAATTCATGTCACGCTTCCTTTCCCGTACATGAAGCATCACTTTCATGTCAGGACCATCTCTGTACACATGAAGCACCATATCCTGAGCTAATTGGTTGTGTACAAATGGATCACTATCATGTTTTTCTTCTTGTGACAAATTAAAAAACTACAGGCTAGCTTTAGCTAGCTAGCACCCATATTGATATGGGCAGCTAAGACATTTACATATAGAACGTACCATGAAAATCAAAGCTTAGCTGGGGCAGGTTTTAATAGAGCTTAGCCAAAGGGAAACATAGCCATAGAAGAAATCGAAGTCATATTGATGGTACTGTTTTTTGACCCTTAGTAACTTGTCTGGTAGCAACAAAGGCTAAAAAGCCTAAAACGAATTAGGATGGTAAGCATGGACTGTAGGCTCTCTGGCTCTTGTTGCTGCCTAAAAGCTACTAAAATGCTTCGGATTCTTCTTAAAGCTAACTAACCTAATCTTTCAAACGTGGTGTGGGACATCGTTGGCCCTTCCTGATAATTACAAGCATACATTTTTCGGTCTCAAAAGAAGCAAAATTTAGGCAAGAAAAATGACTCGATTCTTCATATGCTGAAATCTGGTGAATGACAAAGCACTTTAGTGCATAAAAGATTTGTACAGTCCATGTTGTATCCCACTTTATGTAACCATTTCGTGTGCACTCCTATCATTCCAACTGCCATTCACATCTTCTTCGATGTCATACTCAAGGCAGTTTATTAGCACTTTTTTTTTTTTTTTGTTTGATAACGGGAATTATTAGAGGGGTTGAGAAACATAAATAATTCAAGCTATATAATAGAATAGTGGAAGCATTCATCAAAAGTCTTATAGTTCAATTAGTTTTTTTGGTATTTCCAACACGAAGCCCCTTATAAATAAATCTAGTTGTTATTAAGAGCCGAATCAGAATTTTAATCTCTTAGGGTCAAAGTATGGGATATAAATTAATATAAATTTATGATATGGGGGTAAATTTTATGTTGTGTTTGGTTCGATGGAAAATGTTTTTTGACCATAAGATATTTTCAGGAGAAAATATTTTTCAGAAAAGCAATTATTTTCAAACATTTGGTTGCGTTTCTGAAAATACTCCGGAAAATATTTTCTAGTGTTTAATTGCGATCTTTAAAATGTTATGGAAATTTTTTTTTTTTTTTTTTTTTACTACTTTCTCACATTTTCTCATCTTCCAAGCATGTATATAATAAAAAGGATGAAATTTTAGATAAAAACATTGTGATCAAGGACTAGCGGCCACCGACAGCGATGCTTGGCCACCAAAGACTAGGGACTTTAGTGGGGGGTAGTGGTTGGATGGCAAACAGTGGGGGGTGGGGAGTGGATAAGTCTTGGATGAGGGGGAAAATTATTTATGGACAAAGAAAGCGTAAACTAATTTTCACCATAACTGCCTTTATTTTATGGTCAACCAGAAAATATTTTCTGTTGACCAACATTTTCCGTTGCCTCAAACACCTTAAATGGAAAAAGTATTTTCTAGAAATCAATTTTCGTTGAATCAAACACAGTTATGCATATAATTTTGGGAGGTCATCACCACCAGAATTTAAAAAATTAGCCTCATTTATAAAGACCAAATTTTACAATCTCATTTTTCTTTTTCGTTTTCTTCCAATTGATGATAGTTTAGCCCACCAAAGTGGTAACAACTGATTAACAAAGCTTCCCCTTTTACAACAAAAACGCACTTTCATTTGTTCAAAATTGTTGGTGAGAATACAAATAATTATATAGAAATTACAATAATTTGTAAATTATTACAAACAAAATTGGGGTGAGACATGAAAATCGGTTCTCTTTAAGGGACTTCAAGCTCTGTACGATTTGCAATGCCCATGAATAGATGCAATGGACATACTGTTTAACTTCAATGATTGAGGCCCTTTAACAAACAAACAGTTTTTCTACAATTACTCTATTTGCCACAACGTTTTCCACAATTTAATGAAGTGGTTGACTACGAATTGTGGATATACATCTTTACATGGACTCATTACTTTTTTTCACCACTCATAGCCAACCACTTCACAGTAGTGGCAAAAGCTATGTCCCTAAGCTTTCTCATTAACAAAAGCCAAGTGAAAATCATTACGAAAACTAATGATTATTGAAAGGCTAAAACTATTTCTTTGGAAGTTAGCTTGAAAACTAATTTTGAGGAATTTTATCTAATCCATTACGTGATGAATTATAAGACAATCTATATGTAACATTTAAATAAGTCGCACAGTTCATTAAAAATGTCATGTAACTAAAAGTATTAATGCTTTCTATTAGATCTCTTGTACGCTTGGAATTTCTTTCACACAGAACAGATTGTCAAGAATTTAATCCCTCTTTCTGAAAAAATTAATAACTATTTTTTTATTAAAAAAATAAAAAGGAAAAGAGATAAAGATTTGGTCCCCCTAAATTAAATAAACTTTGATGCAGCTACTGAGGGCAAAAGATCAAGTCTAGCAACAGTGTATAGGAATCATAAGACAGAAATTCTCCATGTTTGGAGTCTTTGGACTGAATTGGTATCAAACAATGATCCTCTCATGGCCGAGTCAAAGGCAACAAGTTAGGTTGTGTTCAAAGTATGAGATGCTGGCTTAGTAAGCATCATTCTCCCAGGAAATGCAATAAATGTAATTCAATCCCCACAGAGCATAATCCATTTGTCCATGGAATTCTTGATCATTGCTGCCAAGAATGCTTTGTCTTTTTTCTCTTGTTGGGATGCAGTTCATGCATTTAGAGAAGGTAATGTGTTGGCAAAATGCCCTCTTTTGTAATTTGGAAGGAACTATCCCTGTCACCTCTCTTCTCTGAAGACTGTAGTCTGTAATGGAATACTTCCCTTTTATCTAATGAAATGTTATTCACCAACAAAATATGCTAATCACCTCACTTCGTTGTCCTATTTCAAATTCAAATGAAACAGGCATACCGAAGTCGGTGTTATTGCTTGATATTGATTGACACAACTACAAGCTCATTGATAATTTGGGCTTGAACTCCATGCAAGGTTTCCCCCCCTTAAAAATAGGTTAAATTACAAGTTGCAAAATTTAGTTTTGCCCAAAATTTATTTCATTATTTTTGTTCAATTCAATACTCTAACTTTCAATTTTGTTCAATTTAGTGATTCCGTTAGAATCCGTTAGAATTGTGTTGTTAACTTTCAATTTTGTTCCATATAAAACATTAAAACTACATTGTTTTGGGGGATCCTTAATAGCTAAATTTTGACAAAGATTAATGGGGAGGGCTAAATTGAACAAAGTTGAAAGTTGAATAAATGAAAGTGAAGTTAGAGATTAGAATTGAATTTTAGGCAAAATTAGAAGGTGCAATTTGTAATTTAGCCAAAAAAAAAACTATATGTTTGATTACTAATTTGCAAGATTTTAAACTACAGGGTTTATTTTGAAATTAGGTATAAATTATAGAGTTTAAAATAAAGTTTTCCCTTGGAAGTTTTATGCTTGAGGACTCCTTTGTTATCGCCATAAAAAATATAAGTGTGTAAATAAAGGGATAAAAGAACTCTCCATGAGGCATAATTCAAGATCCTACAGCTACTAAGTACTAACCACATGAGCCAAGAAAATTAACTCACTGCTCTTTTTGGTTCCCATGCTTTCTCCCTTCTCCACAAACGTTATTCGCTTCCATCACCATTCTAGAGCATAGCAGCACCTACTGCAACACACAGAACTTTGTAACTGTAACTGCAAATCAACATGATCTAATTTGCACAAACTTATTGTTAAATTTTGTTATTACAATTTTTTTTTCCTGATATCTGTCACATTGTTTCCATGCATCACCACTTCTGCCACAATTAAGATTAATCGAGCATATTTTCTGTGAATCCCATTCCCCACTAGTTCATCTGAAAAAACATATCTTAATGCTAATGCAGCACTAGAATTATAGGAGAAAAATAGAGCTATAGCATAGGGAAATATATAATGGCAACCCGTTATTCTTTTCAATAATGCAACAATAAAGTTTATTTCACTTAATTGAATTCATTTATCTGGTCAAAAAGATTGTGACCCATCCACTTGATCATTATTATTAGGGTATTATCTGGCAGAGCCCTATCCTCTCTTTTTCCTTCAGAATCGTTTTCTTCACATAATGCAACAATCGTTTTCTTTATAACAGGTTAACAGGTCACGGCATAGCTATGAGAATTGCAAATATCCACCACCCAGAAAATCTAGAGAGCTAGCTATGCTAGCTCTATCAAATAGATGTATCGTCTTTGTCATCCGATGCACATGTGCAAAGCTTTAGACAACACACAGACCCACTTAATGTTTGATAGTATTAACTTGAAGACCAAACAAAGTACATTAAGGGAGTATTCCATTGGCTCATTTCTGCCTCGAGAATTTAGTGGGGATCCATGCATCTACCAAATAGGTTACATGGACAAAGTTGGGTGTTTGTTTATGGACACTGCCTTGCAGGTCCCTACAAATGAAAGAAATGAAAGAAGCAACAAGACAAGATATTAGTTATGAAACTAGTTATTTAAGAACTTTAATTATTCTGTGATAATTAGGATTTGGGAGGGCCAAGATTTTTTCTTTAAGTAATTTCCCAATAACTAATTTTAACTTGGAGATTCAACTGTAGATATTGCTCTCCTGATCTAAGAGACTTATATGGAGTCTCCACTTAATTTAAGCAGAAAGGAAAAATTAAGAAAAATCTCAAATCAACTATTTTATTGAACAAATGAAGGGTTTCAATTGCAAATTACATCTTTGGAGTTAGAGGTAACTTTAATTTTTCCTCATAAAATTGCAATCCTATAACGTATTGTTTAAAAGAAGATAGACAAATTATCACACCATGTCAATTTTTTTTTTTTTTTTTTTGAGGAAGATCACACCATGTCAATTAAATAACATAAATAAACTTTTAAAAATTAAAATAAATTACTCTAAAATACCCCCCTCGAGATGCATGGCACCGTACAACCCAATGGGTTTGCTTGCAGTGCAATATAGAGAAGATGGGTGAATCGTAAACCAAACTGTGTTTTACGGGCAAGAGCTAAACTGATTTCTAATTGGAGAGCTTAGAGATCTTTAGATCTCGTCACCGAAAATCTGATCTTTAAATCTATTTCTCATTCACTAAAATGATCTAATAGGCCAGAAAGACATAAGTGTTCAAATTTAGATCAACTAAAGTCTTCCTCATTATCAAGCATGGGTATTTAATTATTAGGAATGACAAGACCATAGGTGACGAGCTTGGGCATGGGTTAGGTCCGACGAGATTGCCATTGATTTTGAGATTCTTGCTTGTGGCTATGTGGGGATTCCATAAGGTTTTTTTTTTTTTTTTTTTTTGAATATGGGGTTGTAATGCAAATTGGTTGATTGAACATAAAATAATTATTATATGTTTCTCCTTTTCTAGTTGAATTAGAATTTTATTTCCCTTTTCTAGTTAAATTAGAATTTTAGATTATGTTCTTTCCTTTTTCCTAGTTGAATAAGAATTTTATGTTTTTTCTTTATTCTTTTCCTAATTAAGTTGTTTCATTTCTTTAGGAGAAGTGGAACTTTGTTATTTGTTTTTTCTTAAAGGAGAAAGAGAAAATCTCATCCACTAAATATAATTCAGAGGGACTAATTGACATGAGTTTTTGTTATTATGTTTTGTGCATGAGTTTTAGTTATTGTATGTTACTAATTCGGCTTCTACATGCTTGCACTGCATCAATTTGTATTAGAGCCATACTACACTACATCAATTGTTATTAAACTAAGGTTAAGTGTTCCTGCCATGGCACAAAGAACAGCACGTGGGAGAAGGCATGTTGGCGTAGTTGACGTGTATAAATACAATGAGGTTGCAAAGGTGTTCTTTCAGCATATGGATAAGTGGTTTGATGCTCCATTTGAATAGCTCACTGCCTTAGCCATTGGAAATTGATCTCATAACCGCCATCCAAATCCATGTTATGTGGAGGAGGAGGAGGATTGCAATATTGAAGAGATGGATGAACACATTGAAAGAGTTGGTGTCATAGGTTAGGATCTCTACCAATTTATGAAGACTATCTTGCGGAACATAATTAATGAGATAAAATTGTGCTTGATGAAGATAAAGTCTTATGCATAAAAGGTGAGCCCAAAATTCACATCGTTGATAAAACTTCCTCCAATCAAGCACAAGAGGTTGTTGGTGCTATAAAAGGCAATCATTCAGCAATATAATTTTTTTTTTTTTTTTTTTTTTTGGTCAATAGAAAGATTCTTCATTGATGAACGAAGTTTCAATTTCCTAGAGCTTGAAAACATTCAAAAATAAGATTTCATTGGGGTTGATAGGTTTCTGTCAAATTTTCATGGAGATAATGGTAATCTTACTGAGATATATAAATCAAGGTTTTAAAATTGTGATGTACTCTTTTCTGGTTAGATTAACCCAAATTAAATTGATTTCTAAAATTATCAAGACAATTATTCATCCTTGAAAGATAAATACTTATTTTAATAATTCAAAGAATTGCACATTATCTCTAAGCATAATCTTTTGTTTGCATGTTTATAATTATTTTAGATCTTAACAAATGGGAATTAAACCTTAGTTGACTAATTAATCTTTTAAGGACCAATAAAAACTAACTAAATTTCATCCCATGGATTCATGCATATTATAAGACCATCCTTTGACCAATAAAATATGTCTTTAGCTAAGCTGAAGTCCATTATTCCCACAAATCCCATTTTGATAGGACTTTCAATCCTAGGTAAACTAGAGAATTTTAAAGATTCCCTAAGCACTAATAAGGATTTGACGGTAGCAAACAGCCGTGTCGACATATGCCACTCATTTGTGGACCATACATCAGTAAGTGAACACCAATAGCTAAGAAAAGATAGCCAATTTACCGCCGAGGTGAATTCATCATCACTTGAGAGGATGGTTTCTCTCTTTTCTCTACTCCGTTAATTACTAGCTAACCTGACATAATGAATAAAGAACATGTACAGTGACTTCAAATTGAAATGATTTCATAAATTAGGGACTTTAATTGACAATATTATAAACATAGGACCAAATATGAAAGATGATATAAATTTTAAGCCTTTTATGTAATTTTCCTTATTTTTTATAATGCAAGTAACAAATTTATCAAGAAATACTTTAGGCATGCAAATACTATATTTGAGATTAATAGATGATTATAATTAAAAAAAATTATAAAAAATAATTTAAAAAAAAAAAAAAAAAAAAACAATCAACAATGTAAAATTATCAATACATAATACGTAGTGAGGCAGTATATTTGTGTGCCAAAAATATTTGGGCTTTACGTTCTAGTGCTCTTCAGATCGGCTTACTCTTTTTTGTTTTGGACCTTGAAGAGTAATGTCATTCATGCATTATTGTATAGACTTGAGTGGTGATGCTATGCCAAATAAATTTTCTGAAACTATATATTGGTCTGATAAGATACTTGAAGTGACTAAATTGCCTGGCTGGGTCTCATGAGCCATGCTGATTGCCTCTAATCACGTACTGATAAGTTTTTGTTTGGCCCTATAACAAAGTCATACTATTTTTCTTCAGTAGTAAAAACAAAGTAAATATTTTTGGTACGCTTGTGGAAGTGATCATTCTTGTAGGCTCACTTTTCCAACAGTCCTCAGTATTATAAGAGTAGGATGTCTTAGAATTTTTAGGTTATCATTGAGCTCTTAAACTCATATTCATCCATTTTCAAATAAGTAGATGAATCCAACACAGCTTCATCAACATTTAAGTATATGTATATGTACACATGCAATTAAACGCCAAGCTCAACACATACAGAAAGGAAAAGGAAACTACTCTGCATGCAATTTGAATAACATGGCCATTGGCATCATAGAATTGAAGGACAAATTCCATTCTGGTAATAAAAGTACAACTAATGCTCAATAAATAATTATAAGCATACATATATAGGCACATACATAGCAAACTTCCGCTTTTTATTACCAAACATAGGCAATGGACAATCTTCAGCTACACTCCACTGGAAGTGCAACCCAACAATGAAGAATTAGAATCCATGCCCTTTTTCTCACCAGCACTCAAATATCACTCCACCTTTATTCTCTTACGTACTATACCCTAAAACTTGAAATTCAAATTAAATAAGTAAAAAAGTTCTTTCAAGTATCATCGTCTCCCTCTAATCCCGATCGCCATTAACGCGTTCCTTGGCCTGGAACCCACCAGAGGCTTTCCTGGAGAGAGTAAGGTGCACCCCGGGGTCATGGTGGTTGTATGAGGAATTGTACACAATGGAGTTGTTAATACCCTGCACATTGCTGTTCATGAACGCATTCATGGGCAGAGAGTTAGTCCCTTTGTTTCCTTTGTGACTCTTATCTTTCTTTGGATTTCCCTCCTTATCGCTACTGCTATAGCTTTCCGCGTCACTGCCTAGGATTCCCGTTGTAGTAAATCCCTTCTTAACTTGCAAAGAATTAGATTTGTCTGAACCATCAAGTTTCTTTGGGGACCGAATTAGTTCCATGAAAGCACCTTTGTTTTCGCCAGCAATTGTTATGACCCTCGTACCCGCCTCCTCTGAATCCGAAAGCTTTTTGTAGCTACCTTTCTCCTTGATTTCAACTTCTTTGTGCCCTTCTTGCTTTCCACTATGGACATAGCTGGGCTTGTAATGCTCGCTATGTTCCCACTGCGAGTCAGCATTGCCACCAAGCCACGGCTTAGGCTTTTCAATAGTCTTTTGGACCAGCACAGTCTTCTGCTCTGCCTCCAGTGGGATCTTCTGCTCTGTCTCAGTTTCGGCCTTCAATCGTGTAGGTGGAAGGTTTAGAGGAGAAGGTGGTGGAGCAGTGGGCTTGGGTTTTGGTGACTGAGGTGGGGTTTGAGCAGCAGGCTTAATAGTGGTGGTATCATAGCTAGTGGTGGCTGCTTTGACATTGGGAAAACTCTGTGTTGGTGCTTCTTTAGCAATTGGAGAAGTACGAACCGAAGAGGAGGATGGCACTGCTTTAGTGACTGGAGAGGTTTGAACTGAAGAGGAAGGAGCTGAAACTCTGGTCTGAGGTTGTGATACCACTGGAGACGGTGGAACTGAGCTAGTAGAGAAAATAGGACGTACTGTTATTGCTGGTGCTGGTGCTGGTGCTGGTATTGGAGTAGCAAAGGGTCGTGTAACAGCAGCGGCTGGGGGTGGAGCAGCGGCGGGTGGTGGTGGAGTGGGTTCTTGAGGTTGAGTTGGCTGAGAGGGGGCTAATGGCCTAAATGTAGGCCGAATTACTAGAGGTGGACGTGGCTCCGGAGCAGGGGCAGGGGCAGGGGCTGGGGCTGGGGCTGGGGCTGGGGTCGGGGTTGGGGCCGCAGGGCGGGCAATGGAAGCTAAACGGAACCATGGACGAGCCGGGGTGGGTTGGTTTGCCATATTGGAGAGGAATTATGCAAAGTGGCTCAAAGAGCTTGAACTAGAATTAAACAAGAAACTTATGAATGAGCACAAATATAGATAGCTGGAATGTGTTGTTATTTATAGTTTTACAAGCAATGAGAATTCTACTTTGGAAGAAATTTGAAAAAGGGGATGGGGGAGCATGAGAAACACGCCGAAATAAAGAGAGAGGGGAGAATAGGAAAGGCATCGGATTCAGCTAGCACCTACAGCCGACAAAAGTTCACAAAGCAAGATTGGTATCCATTGGATTCCTTTAATTAGAAGAGTTTACTTCTTTTGCAGCCCTCTTGGGGAGACTTTGCATACGGTGGGAATTCATTCAGCTTGTAATGGTTATAATTCATGCAATTTAGTAATACCTGCTTGAAGAAACCTATAGAAACCACCAATTTTAAAGTTACATACTTTTAAAGACTAGAGACTCATTCCAATAAACCGTACTAGAGAGAGATGCCATTTTCATAGAATTTTACATGAGTAATTCATAAAAAGATGTCCAGCAGAATAATAGTAATATTCTTCTAAAGGTAAATCTTTCTTTTGAAAATTTAAAAATGGAACCTTAATGAAACTATTAGTCAGCAATCTGCATAGCAAATTAGAAATATACATTCACGTACTTTTTGTGTGAATTTGTCTCGTTCACATTTTGTGCCATGTATCTTATTGTGCTGATAAACGCAGCCGCCGCGGTCCACCTCCTAGTGAGCTGGGTGGCATAACATAAAAACTGTGCTTGTAGCGGTTCGTATCATACTTAACGATCACAAAGAAGCACTTTTAAAAGATTCAATATGCTCAACATTCAACAACGCAAAATAATCACTATATTAAGATTCTTGCAAAGCAGTAAAGATTTAAGAATCTATCAATTTAGTACCGTGTCTCTCTTGCTATATATGTCTTCTCTCTGACTTTGCTTGCTAAGGTAGTAAGATTGTGATGCTGTCCACCACTTTTTCTTTTCTTTTTTTCCTTCTCTTGCCTTTGAGTTGAGAATTGAGATGCTTCAAGAATGGCTTTCCTTCAATGTACCTTGTAAGGGTGCCCTTGTAATTCAAAAGCCAAAAAATGAGGGCAGCTAAGGGATGATTGAGGTGCCAATATGCCAATGATGAGAAAATGAAATATACCCCCAGGTATCTCATGGTTGCAAAAGAGAAGTAAAGAACCTGAAGTGGACCAGGTTTGTCACCTGCAATCTTTTTTCACTTATTTATTTATTTTATAAAAGGTTGTGCATTTTATTTTTTGTGTCCCCTCCATATTGAGTGTATATGTATGGTTCATAAGTTTAATCTTATTAATTTATCAATGACTACAAGATTTGCAAGCAATATTCGCACAATCTTTTGTTATAATTTATAAAATGTATAAAATTATAGAATTTTGACTTCTTTTATTAATGTTCTTACGTGAATTTTTTAAAACTCACAATTTCTCCATCTTATTCTTGTAGTACTTATTAATTAATAGGTTTCAAAATTTGTGAAATCATTAGAGCTGCTGACAAAATTGCATGAAAGTTAGTGACCTAAAGGGAATTTTCGTAAGGATCAAAACAACATTACCTTACCGACTCTAACCTATGCGGCTTTTTGTGAAAATTCATTCATTTATGCCTTTATGTATTCATTTTTGCTATTTATAGTCATTTTTCTTTTTATTATAACTTTTAATTTAAAAGTCATAATAAAGTCCATCTACTCCTATAGTTCATAGGATATGATGAATTAATAATTTTCTCAACTCTTCCTTTTTTGACGATTTTTCCTATTTTCTAGCCTAATTTTGTAGTTAACACAAATTAGGGTGTAGTAACCTTAGGAGAACTTTAGGCCTCTAGGGTTTCTTAAGGGTCTCCTAATAATACCCTAGGATTATTTTCCTATTTAAGCATATTGTACCTTTCAAGGCAATTCAAATTTTCATAAATAAAATTTTAGAGAATTTGTCTTCTTTCTTTCGTGGTTTTGAAATTTTCCTTTTGGATTCAAGAAACCCCTTGTGAGTTCAAGAATTATTATCTTACCCAAGATATATTCTATTTCTTGTGGCTTTCCACTTGCATCAATTTAATTTATAAAGGGGCTATGATTATGCATTTTATTTTCTTAGATCTTGTAGAGTATGTAGATTAAAACTCTTGATTTATCAATGAATATATTACCTTCTTTTTTTTTTTTTTTTGAGAAAGCAATGAATATAATACTTAAACGTAATAGTCACATCATCTTTTGTTGCAATATATAATGTATATACACACATGTATTTTTTAACGAATAAAGTTTAATTACAAAATTAGTTGTAGCCTTAGGCTATAACCTTACTCAATATCTTTTTATTGAAGATGAATTTTAACTAATTCACCAATGGATGACATTTTCTTCTTATATTTTTCATGCTTGCAAAATTTCTAGAAAATTAAATATCAATAGCTATGTCATTAATAAATTGTTTAAATTGCAAATTTTTGTAGTTTAAAATTATGCAAAAAATATAAGTTTTATAGATCATATAGTAAATAATGTTCAATTGACATAAAATTTGACATGAATATTAAGAGCATAAAGAACATGCAATTCAACGATTAGATTTTCAAAATATGTAGTAATATTTATTTTATTAAGTAAGATTATAGATTTAGGCTACAATCAATTTTGTAGCTAAATTTTGTCATTTTTTAACTTTGTTCAAACCTAAGAAACCTTCTCTTTATTAGAATCATGTTGTATCATTTAAAAAAAAAAATTTTTGAATGGATGGTTTGGTTTCCTTGGATCATCATATCGTATGTGTTTAAAGTGGTTATTATTGGGTATTTTTAGGTCTAAACAAACCAATAATTTCTCTTTTTCAGATTATATACAAGAGTCAAATAAGAAAAGAGAGATTCTAGAGAGGATTATATCATTTGATTGAGATTTATGAGTCGATTGAGGGAGATCAAATTGAAATCAAATCCAACGATGAGTCTATAACTCACAAATCCCTATTAAATTTCTGGGGTTAAAATTTGTAATTTTGTCATTATTTTGGTCTTAAAGAATTTTAGGTTTTGGTATTTAAAGAGAATGTATTTGAAAAGAAAATTATTCAAAATATCAATTCCTATGAAGTAGAAGATTTCAATTTGACACCAAGAACTTAATGATAAAATTAGCAGAAGGGTGACATAGCATTAGCACATCTTGCGTGTTAAAAGAAGATTTTTGTTTTTAAATTTATAAAGGTAAATTACAAAATTGGTTCTTATCCTTTATATCATATCTCAATTTGGTCCTTAACTTTTGTGTGGGTTCTTTTTTTTTTTTTTGGACAGTACCCAAGCCTAAGTAAAAACAAGGATCCTGGGCCCTTTACTTGTTGTTTGGTGGACTGGGTTTGGTTCGCCGCAACTAAATGGGGCTGATTACGAACCAAGTTATGCGCAAGTCACATAAAGCTTCTCAAGGCAAAAATGCAATTCCTCCTAAGTAATAAAATACCATTATAAGTGTTTTAATGTCATAAAATGACCCTTTACTCTTACAAAATAAGTAAAATAATTATTCATAAAATTCACAATGAGAAGGAGATTGAAATAGAGTATTTGAGGCTTATCTTTTATTGTGTGAACATTTAAAAGAGTTCTTTCACTTGGTATGCCGAGCGTGATGTCATGGTATCCCGGACGTACTAGGCCTGTAATCCCAAAATGCTGATTCTCTAAATTATACGATCTTTCTCCATGCTTATTATGCAATGGAGTTTTGTCCTCTCTCTTTACCTCTATAAGAATACACTATACAATACACATATTTTCAAATAATTATTAGTTTCTTAGATTAAGATATACATTTTAATACATATACATATGTGTAAATGAATTTCATGAGAATGCGTCAACCATGAGGATCCTGGCCCCAATTCTCACAAACTTAGTGCTTTTGCACAAGACTTGTGGGATTTGGAACTCAAGTCCAAGTGGCTTTGCTTGGGCATTGCCTTCCAAGATAGTTATGTGAGAAGGATTTTTGTGGGAGAAAGTAATATCCGATGTGTACATGTTTTGACATATGTTTCTTTGGAAGCTAAGTGGTATTTTGAATAATCTCAAGGATATGGGACAAATTTCTCCCCCCTCAGCTCTCTTCTCTCCCTTGCTAGGCTCTTAAAACTCTAAGAATATATCTTTTGAACCTCTGAACTCTCCCTCTGAATCCCCTTTCTTCCCTCTCCCCTTTTTTCTGCTATGCCTTAGTGTTCCTTTTATAGTGGACACGGTCTGGTACCCTGAGTGAGGACATCCCTGGTTTGCTGGGTAAAACTATATCCTCTGGAACCTAAAAAGGTGCATTGGGCAGAGGTTTAACTTATTTTGGCAATTATAACTCAAAAGAGACATTTGGCTTTAACTATAAATGAAAGATTCCTTCTTAGAAAGTCAAAGGAATGGGTGGGCTGCTCAATGTACTTGATGACAACTTTAGTTGAAAATGACAATTAAGAGAAAATTGTGGGGAGGTGTCATGCACATGGGGGAACTAAGTTTTACATTGGTTTATGCATTCCAAGCAAATATATGAACCAAGAAAAACCTTCAGGATCCTCCTTTCACCAAAAATCACTCCCCTACCGATCAAACTATTTCTCCCTTACTATCCACTCAGGATCTCATGGGCTTGGACCATGGGTTACAAAGATAATACCGGGTTTTTTGCTAGATTTTTAATGGCTTTTTGCATACATCTTGGTTTTCCTATGTGTTAGCCAAGGTTCTCTTCTCAAGGCTTCAAAAGGACACATCAAGGTCCTAAGGCCTTGATGCTCTTCTTGTTGTATATCCTCTGACTGGGATCCTAGCTGCATGTCCTCTGGCCTGACCAAAATCGTCTTCTTTTTTCTTTATTATTATTATTATTATTATATCTTTCTTTTTATCCTTCTTTTTGGGACTTTGGGCCTTAATGGTCCTTCTTAACTTCATGAATTGGGCCTTCTTTTGTTATGGCCCATGGTCTTTCCTTACTTTTCATGGAATGGGCTTTCTTGTGAAATTTTGGTCCTCAATAACCTTTCAATTGTGTCAATTTGATTCCTAACCTTTTAAATGTTGTGTCAATTTAATCCTTACCATTATCTCTTGGATAAAAATTGTTAACATGGCAAATAGTCTAAATAAAAAATTATTTTTTTGCCACATCAACGGACATCTATATTGCCACAGCAAATTAAAAAAATAAAACAAATTAAATCTGCACACGTGAGATCGCATTAAACTAAAGAAGAGCATAAACTATTTTCTTAGCCCCACTCATCACCTATTTTCTAGGTAGCCAAACAGAAAACAAGTAACCCATCACAATAAACGAAAGTAGAAGCAATTTTGAGATCTATTTTTGCAACCCATCTGTTTCCTCTCTTTGTCAATCGTGAGTTTAGAGAGTGAAGGAGTAGTTTGGGGCAGACTTCCTAGAACTTGTAGAGTCTTTGCTCAATCATTGCATCTATATCTCAAATTTGTAATTTTACTTTTCACACGCACACCCTTCTCTTTTATTTCTCCAAGTTCTTGATCCCTTCTAGACACATGTACGTATATTCATTTCAACTTTTCAAGAATAGATCACTCTTCTACAAACCTTATATTAAACCCTGTTTTTTTTTTTTTTCTTGTTTCTTTTTGTGGTCTAACTCTTGTTTTAAGTGTATTTCTCAATATGAATAATTGTTTTGTTGCTTCAAGATTGGGAAAAGGACATCGTAGCAGCTTTGCTAGGAACCCGATGGTTCTTGTAACCGAGGGAAGCACCTTTCCATTTGGATACAAAGAGAGGAAACAAATGGGTTTGCAAAAATTAATCTCAAAATTGCTTCTGTTTACTATGATCGGTTCTTTTTGTTATTTTTTTTTTTTTTATTTACTTGTTTTTTGTTTGTTAACCTAGAAAATAGTTGTTGAGAAGGGCTAAGAAAATAGTTTATGCTCTTCTTTAGTTTAATTTTTTTAAATTTATTAGTCCACAAGTAGTACATGTTTAATCTGATGTGGCATTTTTTTTTTTTTTTTTTTTTTTTGCCGTTAGCCACATCAGCATTTTTCATCCATTACTTAATGGTAGGAACTATTTTGACACAATACTAAAGGGTTGGGGATCAAATTGAAACAGATGAAACATTATGGACCAAATTGACATATAATGTAAAGATTATGGACCAAATACGTAATTTACCCAATTTATAATTTGCCAAGTTTTCTAATAAGGCATCATTTCGTTTTTTATGATTATTTTTATGAGTATAGTTAAAAGTCTGATACATGGTAGTATATTAATTAAGATGGTTTTATAAATGTTTTTCAGTTTTTTCTTATAAAATTGATGTTATGGAATCTTTAAATTAGCTCCCACATTGTAAATGAAGATGAGAATTCAATATTTACCATTAAATTATGTTCAGAGTTTTTTCTTTTTTTTTTATGGATTCTAAAGTTTTGAATGTTGATTGTTGAAGTGCAATAACATCAGGAAGAACTTATATAAAACATTGTTCTACAGATCATGTTGATTGTTTTAGAAATTGTAAAACTTAAGAACAGTACTTAGGTGTTGTTTCTTAGGTTCCGCTCTTAAAATTTAGTCATGTGGCAGTATTTAACTAAAAATATACTTTCATCCCATAAGAAAAAAAAAAAGCCACATGGCTGAATTTTAAAAGACGCCTAAAGAACAGTATTTAAGTACTGTGCCTAAATTTTGTTATTTAAGAAATGTTTTTCTACTGCCCATATACTATCAAAGTTTTGTTACTCAAATGAAGTAACCTGTCTGCAGACTTTGCCCACAATCCTGGCCCAATTTGCAGGTTAGAGGATGGATTTTAGCACTTAACTAGAAACAAGTATCATTGCAATGCAGGCTCCATTTCAAGGATTATAGATTTGGGCTAGCTGAATGGTGAGATTATTACTGCTTGATATTGTTGCAATTAGTTGAAGTAAACAAAGATTCTAAGATGATGATACTTCAAAAATCTTCCAAACAAATACAACCATTTCTGTCAATTTGTGAATGATATTGTACTACTAAATAAACTCGCAAGTAATGCAAGATATTTGTACATGATCTGTTCCCTGTTTCCAGCACATCTCTATTTTACTATTATGTATAAACTGCTTGGTGGAAAATGGTTCGGCTTCAAAAAATCTAAACATGCTAACACTAGCTGTGTGAATTTTCTTTCTACTTATTCGCTATGAATGGTCTTGCACTCTTGCTCGAGAAAAAAAAAACTCAATTCATTACTAGCAAGGGCTTACTCAAGACATCAAAATTGTTTAATTTATACACGATGGGCACGAACTCAATATCACTGGGTACAAAAGAAGATGAGCATAGATATATGAGATCATGTAACAGAGGAACTTTTGGAAATCGAGACCCAAAAAACATTCAGAAGCTTAGAGATAGAAATAGGATGGCTAATCTTTCTAGTTAAATGGGCTTCTTGCAAAAATGTAAACGGCTTAATTTGGCCCAAATCCTATCCCGCTAGGTTGTACTGGTTTCTTATCAAAGGTTTTATATTTAGCCAAAAAAAAAAAGATCCTCATACTCATGAAAGGAGCCGGTATTGAGATATCCAATCATGAAACCAAGGCCTTTGTATCTAATCTATCAATAGGGCACAAGGTCATTTGGTCAGGCAATTCATTCGCTTTTTTCAACAGTCTCCCTATGAGATTTCCATAATTAAGATCAACAAAATTGTGATCAAAATAGTAGGGTAACTGCCAAGAGCTTTATAGCTCAACTGTTGACGCCTCCTCGTATTCCCGATAAAAATATCCAGGGTTAAAACCATCCCTCCCCATTATAACTATTGAATTATCAACAAAAATAAATAAATAAATATAAATATAGTAGTGTAACCATTATGCGGTCAAACATTAATGTCTTTTATGCCTAATAGAAATGTAGTTCATGTATTTTGGAATTGCTTAACATAATCTAAAGAATTTCACCTTAATTCAAAGGCGAAATCGCGCCCCTCGTAAAATAATTATATATGGTTGGGTCTAAGATATATACTAGAAACACGAGTGGGAAAAGGGGGGAGAACAAAAAATTGGAAGTTGCAGATAACACAGGTGACCAAAAAACAAAGAAAGTACGAGAGAGCTCACAATTGCAAGGTCTGTAATTCATGGCCAGTTAGTGAATTCAAAAACCTTGAAAACTATATCGATTCCAGTGGGGATCTGCCACACAAAGAGTAGAACATTCAACACATTCAATGCTATGTGAAGATTTCTGGCCGTCTCATTTCCTTTCTGCATTGCAGGTACAAGAGCCGCAGCTGCTGCCCAGAGTGCTGTAATGGCTGTTCACATAAATTACACCAGCAAAATCGGGTTAGATAGCACAAATGCAGGACAGCAACCCTTCTGTCAAATACTTATGTTTGGCTAAACGAGTTCTATTTTACATGATATGTTCAGTTTTGCTCAAATGAAAAGCTAAAGATTTACCTGCTCCTGCAAACAAATGAGGCCCTGGAAATAGCTTTCCTGTCCTAAACCATGTGTTCACTCCTCCGAAAATTGATTCAAACACTCCGAATCCTAGCAGTATTGACCCTGAATTGAAGTGTCTATCCCTGAAGGACCCTTTCAGCAGCTCTTTCCGTTCCTGAATTTGACAAACTAATATATCAGCCTCTCCTATAGCCTATAGTGAGCATTATACCCTTCTTTTTCTTTTTTCTTTTTGGAAAAATTTAGATACATTTTTTTAAGTGTGGTATCTTAGATTCTCCAATTAAATTCAATCAAATGATTGCATTGGGCATTGACCAATGCAGTACAAGCAATATTATCTTTCCTTAGGACAACTAAATTCAACCATGTGCTTTATTAACCAATGCAATCACATGGTTTAACTTAATTGAGGAACAAAGGTGTAGCAAAACTTTACTTCTTTTTTTGGATACATAAACTATGTGACATATATAAAACCAAATTTCTGTGTAAAGGAATAATCTGGCAAACTTATATTACTAGAACTATTGCAGTGTCATACAAATACACATTTTGTCACCAGAAATTTCATACATACAAGAATATTATCATCAATCCCCTGTAGAGCAAACTGGCGACCAACATTGCTATTGTACTTTACAGTTCAAAATTCAAGCCAATAATGCCTTTTATTTCAAAGAATCTTCTTATAATTATATCTCTCATAAGCAAACCTACCTCAGTGAGTTGCTGAATTTGGAGCTCAACCGGAGAGGGTGCCACTTGCACTGGTGTCCCTTCTGGAGTAACTGGGGCAGGCTTCACTTGCTTTTTGAGTTCAGTAATCTCATTCTGTATCGTCCTGACTCGGCGCCATTGCCAACCCAAATACCCAGCCCACAAGGTATAGAAGAACAAACTAGCCATCACAATGGGGTGTATGAGTGCAAATGTCCTTCCCTCCAGTATTCCAAACTCTCCACCGACAGCAAGTGCATCCTGTTGAATCACATCGACACAAGAAAATCAGAATTCAAGCCCAAAAGTAAAAAACAAGCACTAGAAATCTGCTACTGGTGTGTAACTTGCCTTTGGGTCAAGAAAGAAAGGTATTGTGAGTGCTGTGAGAGGAAGAGAAGCTGATTTAGGAACATGGATGATATCACGTGAGAGGCTTTGTGGGTTGGTTGTTGAGTCTATGGAGATATTCAATTTTGTTGGTTTGCTGTGGGGAATTGGCAGTTTGGATTGGTGTGGTTTTTGAGGAAGAATTGAGAGTTTCAGGAGGCTGAGTGTGGCAGCCATGCTGTTTCTGTATCTACACTTACTTGGGCAGAAATAGAGGGGTTAACATTGTTCAACAAAAGATAAGGAAGTGTGAGTTCGTGAGAGGTTTTGGTTTGATGTCCTGTGATTCGCTTTACCTAGTATACTGGTCCACCACATCCCTTTTTTGACTTCTAGGAGGACTCCACGAGAACTCTCCTGAAGTTGAGGGGGTTTTTCTTTTCTTTTCTTTTGGGGCCGGCTCCCCTCCCGTGCAAAATTCTCCCTTTCCTTCCTGTTCTAATCCGGAGGCAAAATACGTGGCAAATAAAAAATCTAATGGTGAAAAACAAATCCACGTTGAAATATATTTTATTTCAATATTACCCACACCTTTAGCGATCTCCCTTGCAAACCCACAGCCCATACACCACCGTCCTTGGCAGTAGCCAGTAGAGCCATCTGAAATTCTACCTAGAAACATGACAATTGTATCCTTCACATATAGTCAAGATGGATTATTTTATAGATTCTATACTGCATGTAGTGGTGGCTCTAGAAATTTTTTTCAAGATAGTCATTAAGAAACTTAAATTATACAATATTTAATAAAATAATATAGTTATATTTCATTATCAATGCTACAAGCTATATTTTTTTCAAAATTTTAGTTAAATAAAATTTTTCTTGGAATTTTCTTTTTGTTTGTAAAGACCCAATATATTGTTAAAAGGACCAAAGTTTGACTGCAAACTTAGTTATAGTCTAAAACTACAACTTTTACTAAACAAATTAACATGACTACGTATTTTGAAAATCTAACCGTTGAATTATACATTTTTTATATTCTTAAAATACATGTCAATTGAATGTTATTTACTATTTGATCCATTAACTTATTTTTTGTGTATAATTTTATACTACAAAGAATCAAAAATTAAACATTTGATTGATGACATAAACTATTTATCTTTAATTTTCTTGAAGTTTTGCAAGCGTGGAGGATATTAAAAAAAAAAATGTAATCTAATTGTGGAATTGTTAAAATTCGTATCTAATAAAAAAAATTTTGAGTGGAGTTGTAGCCTTAACCTACAACCAAGGTTGTTGCTAAACTTTGTCCAAAGTTTAATTATATTGGACCTAAAAAAATTTAGGGTGGTCATACATTTTTTTTAAGGTAAAAAAATCATTAAATTTTTAAATTTTATATATAATAATGACTTTTTTATCCAAGCCAGGGTGGTCTTGTGACCACCCTAACTCTAACTTGGAGCTGCCAATGACTACATGAATATATGCAGATTCTTTGACTCCCGCTAATCAACGTCCCAATGGGAATGAAACAGCAAGGAGGCCAAGTTAAAACTTCTATGAGATAAGGTTTTGTATTGACACAATCAAAGAGGGAATATGTTTTATTTGGGTAATTTGTTGTAAAAAATAGAATAAATGCTACTTTAAAGTGAAATGGAGCAAAACCCACAAAAGTTATGCCTAGATCTGAAAGATCCAAAACCTAAGAAGTGAATTTTGGTGAAATTCATTAAGATTTTTTATGCTTGGAAGAGGATTGGAGCAAAACCCAGATGGTGAAATAGGGTTTTCAAGTATTGAATGAGAGTTGGCTAGACCCATATGGAGTTTCTATGGATTTGTGCAAAAATGAAGACTACCCAGAAAAGAATCGGAAGTTTCCACATGATTTTTTTGAGAATTTTTTTTTTTTTTTACTTGTAGAAGAGATGTAACACCAAGAGCTTTTCATAATGACATTAGTAACTCCAAGGTTTCTAGAACTATTTTCGATGGCTTCTTGTCGTTAGCTACCAAAGGCAGTGATTAGGGCTGTCCAGTGACCAAACCAACTGACCTACCCGCCCGAACCGAAGGTCCACAAGCGGCTCCAAATTCAATCTGTGGTCGGTCACGAGTTGGCAATAAAAATAACCGAATAATTCAGTTCAAATTCGGGTTTAAAAATATTTCACTTGAATAACCCGAACCGACTGAATTATTTATACAAAGAAAATATAATTTGACATGCTAGCAGACTGCCAGCCCACGTTCTTGCGTTTCGGTATCTGGGAAAGGGAAACGTATATGGGTGTATCATCTCATCAGTAAACAAAAGTTAACTTTTTTCGCACAAGTTCCCAATATACAAATCAACCATTTAACTCAAATTAAAATTCAAAATCTACGGTGTTGATGAGAGTGGAAGCAGAGCACTCAGTGATTTTAGTGGCACAATTACCCAATTTCTAAATCAACGGTTATAATCCAAAATCAAGACCCAAATCTAACGGTGACAATTACATATCAAAGATCTGATATCACTCACTATCTCTATTGAGTCTCTTCAATTTTCACTTTAGAGTTTAGATTGTAGAGTTCGTGGGTCATGGCTTCACACTTCCTCACCTCTTCACTTCTTCAGTTTAAGGCTTCGTTCACTCTCAAACTCTTAGAGTCTCAGTTCTCTATTTGGCTCTCTCAAACTCTCACTTCTCTATTTGGTTAGCTCTTTGACTCTCTCTAAACCGATTCTCCAAATCCAATCCCTAGCAGCCTCCAACACCCACGGTTTCTTTAAGGTATGGTTTTTACTTTCCTTTGAATTTAATGTTTAAGTTGAGATTTTTTTTTTTTTTTTTCTTTTACCATTTGAGTTGATGCTTGATAAGGATAATAGACCAATCTGGTGTAATCTTGTAATTCATATATTATGTGTTTAGTTTTTAAATCATATATTATGTGTTAGTGTTTAGTGATTAATCTGCTATGTAAATCATATATTATGTTAGTGCTTAGTGTTTAATCTGCTATGTAAATCATGTATTATGTTTGTGTTTAGTGTTTAATCTGCTATGTAAATCATACATTATGTTAGTGTTTAGTGTTTAATCTGCTATGTAAATCACGTATTATGTTTGTGTTTAGTGTTTAATCTGCTATGTAAATCATGTATTACGTTTGTGTTTAGTGTTTAAGTTGAGGTTTTTTTTTTTCTTTTTCTGTTTGAGTTGATGCTTGATAAGGATAATAGACCAATATGGTGTAATTTGCTATATAAATCATATATTATGTTTGTATTCAGTATTTGTTGTTATTGACATTTTGCTATTGTTTAATCAATTTTGAGCATCACTGTTTTGGCTTTTATTATTAAATAAAATTTCAAACTTATGCTGTTTGTATTTGGGTGTTTTTTTGTGTTTTTATTTTTTGCATAAGTAGGATACTGTTTTTCCTTTTTCGTTTGTGTGGTTATTATTATTATTATTATTATTATTATTATTATTATTATTGTAGGGATCCATTTCGGGCGGCCCCCGTACAATAGATTTGTAGAAAGTGGATAGAAGGGCTAGGCACTAGCAAAAGATACAACAGTCGGTGTGGGTTTACAAAATCAACAACCGGAATTTGGCTTAGTGCTCTAAGGGGAAGTTCGTCCTCGACCCAGTCTGAGGAGCCCTTCCCTTAGAGCTAATGAATACAAGGGTTACCCTAGAATACCCTGAAAATCCCTTAACTTTTTCTACCCTCAAAGGCCAACCTCCCTTAGCTTTTGAGGTTCCATCTATTATATAGTCTTGTTCAGGTGATCTCTGCCGTCCACTTGTCGGCCATCTGGACTTATGTCTGAGGGCTCGTCTCATCAGCCACCTTTACAGGCTTTCTGTTAGTTGAAGTAACCAAGGCATCACTGTTCGCTCGTCAATTCACCACTAATGCGGCCAGAGTGTTGGTGGCGTACACTTGGTGGGTGGATGACAGCTTTCTTTCTTCAATGTCGGAGTGCCGAGGACGTGGGCATCCTCGGCAAAGTTCCTTGATGGCTTGGACCTTTCCTACTCATCCTCGGATCCTGTGCCCTCCTCGATATGGGCTTTGGGCCCGATATGGAGTAGGCCGGGGCTGCCAAATATTCAAGTCCCACAATAGCCCCTCAAAATTTTGCTGCTCGGCCTCTCGGGCAGAAAGAAGGATTTTGATGCTCACGGGCCCTTGTCCTAGCCTGGCGAGCCTTGTCTTTCAGTCAGTGTCAAAATCCTTTCAATTACCCAGGGGACGTTCCTGGCGTTTCGGTATTTGGAGCATGCCTTCATTAAATTTCGGCGACTCTGTGTCCCCCACGTTCAACGGTATGATGATGAATGGACGGTGTGGATGCTTCTGGCTCATTAAGCGAGAAAGTCCGTGCAGTTATTTTTAATTGGGGGTATATATACCTAGTTAAAATGATTTGTCCTTTCACCTTTGCATTCAAGAGATCTTGCGCACATACTTCGAATTCGATCACACCTCCAACTGTACTTGCGCCTTCTTTTAGCACAAAAAGCCTGCCCGAGGAGCTTTCCCTTATTTCTAAAAGTCTTCTTCTCTCTCTAGTTTGTACTGTTCGCTTGAGTTCCCTATTAGTTCTTTAAGATGGGTAGGCTTAAGAAGTTAGTTGAGTCTGAGGAGTCGATGGACAAATTTGTCGCTGATTATAGAATCCCCGATACAGTGGGTTTGAGGTACTGTAGAGAGGGGGAATGGAGTTCGAGGAGGAAAGAGGGTGAGGTGGTGATTCCTATAATCGCCTTTTTGGAAGGTGGAATGAGAATCCCCATGGGGCCGGTGATGAGGGACTATCTTAGGCATTTCGACCTATCTCCCACTCAATGTGCCACTAATGTATTTAGGATCTTAGGCTGTGTGGATGCCTTGAATGAGAAGATGGGGTTGAGACTAACCCATCACGATGTGAACTGGTGCTACAAACTCCAGCGCCTGAAAGAGAAGTCCTATTACATGAGGACGAGGGACGATAGGGTCTGACTCATCCAATGCCTCCCTGAGTCCAGTAAGGGTCTGAACAAAGACTTCCTTATTGTGTCTGGGGAATGGCATGAGGGCCTTCATTGCCCAACAGAGGAGGGTACACCAGGTGGGGCATCCAAACTAGGAAAGTGTTTAATTCTTTGTGCTTTCGTGTCCTGCTTCGCTTGGTTTTTGACAGGAACTTGTCTCTTTTTTGCAGATCCGCGAGCATTTAAGCGTCATTTCGGCCAAATCAATAAGGAAGACTTGGAGAAAGTGCTGAGGTCGGAGATCTTTGTGAATAAAGACAACGACTAAGTTAGAGCCGCCCACATGTTCCTAGGATACGACCCGATCCAAAAATTGTTCTCGGCTCCGAAGCATGTGATCCGAGCTAAAGATCCTCGGCTATGTAGCATCACCGTAGTCGAGCACGGATTTTTGATCCCCGAAGGGTCTCCCATTCCCGAGGGCATACCGCTGGCAGGTACTTCTTTGTCAACTCGAGCTGCCGAGGCTGAAGGGGAAGAGCTAGAGGAAGAGGAGGTTGCTGACTCAGGTCCGTCCGCGAATAAGTTTGGTGTGTTCGAACAGTTTCATTCGCTCGAAGACCCTTCCGGCAATTTGGGTGACCCCAGTTTAACTGAAGCGGACTTTCTGTCCGAAGAAGCCGCTCCTCGATCAAAGATGAGTCTCAAGAAGCGACCTCAGAAGAGCTTGCTGGCACTGATCGAGGGGCAACCGAAGGGGGACACGCCGAGGAAGTCTCCTCCTGAGCTTCCTCCTCCCCCACCCCAACAAAGTTTGACATCTGGGTCCAAGCCCACCAGTCCTCCACTGAAGAAGGACAAAAGCAAGAGACCTAGGGGGGCGAAGAGTCTGATCCTCCCCAAGGTGGTGGCGATGCTCGGCCGCCATCTAAACAGCTGAGGATAGGGCGCCGAGGTCAAGAGAAGCAGACCTCTATCCAAGCTGGGGCCAGGCTTGGCTTCTTGCCCCTATGCTCCATAGGAAGCCTTTGACGGATAATGCCTCCCTAAGGAACCCTCAAGGGGGCGAGGGTGCGCACGTGGCTAACGCGTTGAGGAGGTCCTTGTTACTCCCTGCGGACATGGCCCAGCTGGAGGCTTTGAGGAGTAAGGAAGTCTTCCTCAACCTTAAGCAATACTTGGGCATGGTAAGCTTTCTGATTGCTTGTGATTTTCTCGACTTTCCGTTCTTTGGCTCCTTATCTGCTGCATATTGGTTTCAATTGGCAAGCTATCCAGGCTACCTTCAAGTTGGAGGACATGGCCAGTAGCCAGAGTAAGGTCACAGGCTTAGAGCGTACCAAGCTGTTGGAAACCGTGCGGACTCTCAACGCTTCCAAGGCCGATCTTAAAAAGGTGATGGACCAGTTGGAGGAGATGAAGGCGGCTCGAGACACCGCTGAGTTGGTCTTTACTGCCACTGAAAAACTAGCTCTAAATCAAACGGACAGCCTGTTCAAGGGAGAGGATCAGCTGAGGATAGCCAGGGAGGAGATCGCGACCCTAGAGGAGAGGGTGCTTGAGGTAAATAAGGCTAGAGGCGCTGCAGAGTCTGCCAGGGACGAGGCTTTGAAAGTCAAGGAAGAGGCTGAGTCTGCCAAGGCCGAGGCTGAGGCCTCCAAAGACAGGGCGGCGCAGGATACCTATGAGGCAGGGGTGACTGAAATAAAAGACGGCCTTAGAGCCCAAGTGCCAGGGGTGTGCAGACTTTACTGCTCCCAGGTTTGGAACGAGACCCTTAAACAAGTTAGGGTCGAAACCTCGTCCGACCTGTGGAGGGCGGAGAACGTATATTATCCTATTGCCATTCGTGAGACTGCCCCTCCCAGCTTTGAGACCGAGGTGGCTGCCGAGGGCGTTAGGGTTGTTTCTAAGGAAGGTATCCCAGCTACCCTCACTTCGGGTGAGCCCACCAAGGAAGTTGATCCTCCTGGGAACGTTGAGGCAAGTAAGGGTCCCTTCGCTGATGCGCCTGGGGAGACTGCAGATCCCCCAGCTGATGTCCAAGCACCTCTTGTTGAGGAGGTATCACACCCAGCTGACCCTCCCCAGGCTGCGGTCCCAAGCGAGGGCCACAAGGATTCTGAGACTTCCTCTGCCCAGCCCCTTGAGGGAGGAGTTGGGATGGAGCCGAAGGAATGATCCTCCGTGTGCACCTTTGCCTTGTTTTTCTTTCTCTTTTTTTTTTTTTTTTTTTAGCATTGTAATGGCGCATTTACCTTGTATAACCCTTTTTTTTTAGATTCAGTAAAGTGCATATTTCGTTTCCTTTTATTCGTTTTGCTTGTATTATATTATACATACATATATATATATACATTACTTGCACGATTCGGGCTTCAATTGCGCTTCAGCTGACTACATTGATTATCGTCCTCTGCAATGCTCACTACTAGTACCAAAGTGGTCAGCCTCGCCGTAGGTTTAGGTTCGCGGTCAACACAAGACCTTGGTTCTATCCAGTGCTTAGATCCTCCTAAAGTGACTAGTTTCCCCCACAGGTTTGAGTCCTTGGACCATGCAGGATCTTGGTTCTGTCTAGTACTTGGATTCTCTTGAAGCAGCTAGTTTCCCCATAGGTTTGACGCCGAGGAACACACAAGACCCTAGCTCTACTTAACACTTGGTATTTCGTGGGGGGATGGTTTCTCCATTGGCTTAGATCTTCTGAAGTGACTAGTTTCCCCATAGGCTTGGGTTCGAGGATCATGTAAGTCCTTGGTTCTGTACAGCACTTAGTTCTTCTTAAGTAGTTAGTTTCCCCAGAGGCTTGAGTCCGAGGACTATGCAAGGCCTAATTTCTGTTTAACACTTGTCTTCTGAGGTAACTAGCTTTCCCATAGGTTTGACTCCTTGGACCATGCAAGATCCAGGTTCTGTCTAGTACTTAGTTCTTCTTGAATAGTTAGTTTCCCCAAAGTCTTGAGTCCGAGGACCATGCAAGGCCTAAGTTCTGTCTAACACTTAGTTCTTCTTTTAGTAGCTAGTTTCCCCATAGGCTTGAATCCGAGGACCATGCAAGACCTTAGTTCTATCCAGCACTTGGTTCTTCTGAAGTGACTAGTTTCCCCACGGGTTTGAGTCCTTGGACCATGCATGACATTGGTTCTGTCTAGCACCTAGTTCTTTTCGAGTAGTTAGTTTCCCCAGAGGCTTGAGTCCGAGAACCATGCAAGGCCTAGGTTCTGTCTAACACTTGTCCTCTGAGGTAACTAGTTTCCCCATAGGTTTGAGTCCTTGGACCATGCAAGACCCAGGTTCTGTTTAGTACCTAGTTCTTCTTGAGTAGTTAGTTTCCCTAGAGGCTTGAGTCCGAGAATCATGCAAGGCCTAAGTTCTGTCTAACACTTAGTTCTTCTTTTAGTAGCTGGTTTCCTCATAGGCTTGAGTCTGAGTACCATGCAAGGCCTTGATTCTGTACAGCACTTGGTTCTTTTAGAGCACTTGGAGTTAGAGGGCTCATCCTCAACGTTGGGGAGTCTGCCTTTGTAGTGACAACGGCCTCGAGCCTGTTCCTCCGAGGGGGGACTCTTCTTTGGTCTAGCCCCTTCGTCCAGCATGCCACTTCTGATACCGAGGCGTCTTTTGGGCTATTCGAGTAACGCGCTTGACGTTTTGGTTCGTAATACGCCTCCTCATTAATACCCTTGCGGAGTTACGAGGATCCAGTGGCTGATAAGCCTCTTGAAAATTGGGTGGAGTTACTACCTCTGGTAATTTCTCCTTAGGATTCTGTGCGGGCTGGCTTTCACCAATTTTTGCCTCCTATATAAGGCATTTCGGTGTGATCCTTTCTTCAAACTTCACAAACATTCGAGTTCGAATCTCACAAACACTCCGCTTTCTGGGCATCTCAAAGGTCTTGCCAGAACAGCCACCTGTGCCCCACTAGATGAGGTGGCCTTGGGAAAGGGCGATGACAAGGAAGCTGAGTCCCTTTCAGGAGCCAAGGATGTCACACCGATCCTGGACAACACAACGGAGGCGGATTAGGCAAAGGCCGAAGATCCTACTACTTTTCAACCTAACCAGAGATGGGACTCTCCTTGCTGTTTGGAGGGGGATCCAAAAGGAATGTAATGTCCTTCCTCCGCGTGCGGATCTGCCAACCCTCCAAGCTGGTAGTGATTCGCTGGCTCCTAGTCATTGTGGGATTGGGAAGGAAACCAGGTGGAACCTTGAGGTGGAACCGTCATGCGCCGCGGCCTCTTCTTCCTTCTCCTTCCTTCCGCTGCAAGTGTTAGTTGGGGAGCTGTCGATGGCCTTAACATAGGTCTGTCTCCACCTCTCCCTCCAACACTGGGCTTGGCTTTAAAACAAGCCTGCCTAGGCCTCTCACCCTTTCCTTTTCTTTTAGCTTCAACACAAGCCTGTTTAGGCGTTTTTCTTTGTAGTTAGCTTTAGAACAAGCCTGCATGGGCATCTATCTTTGTAGTTAGCTTTAGAACAAGCCTGCATGGGCATCTGCTGTAAAATGTAACCTCTCTTCACATATTAATAAAGAAGTAGCCCCATTTCATCTTTTTTACTTCTTGCATCTTTTCATTTCTTATGATGTTTGCCTTCTCAATGAATATGTTGCCACTGGTTGTGTGTACTTTTTTTTTTGGAAGAAGTGTTACTGTTGATCTTTTCATACCAACTGTCGCACTTACTAATGCGCAAGTCCTCCCCACAGACGGCGCCAATTGTAGGGACCCGTTTCAGGCGGCCTCCGTACAATAGATTTGTAGAGAGTAGATAGAAGGACTAGGCACTAGCAAAAGATACAACAGTCGGTGTGGGTTTACAAGATCAACAACCGAAATTTGGCTAAGTGCTCTAAGGGGAAGTTCGTCCTCGGCCCAGTCCGAGGAGCCCTTCCCTTAGGGCTAATGAATACAAGGGTTACCCCAGAATACCCTGAAAATCCCTTAACTTTTTCTACCCTCAAGGGCCAACCTCCCTTAACTTTTGAGGTTCCATCTATTATATAGTCTTGTTCAGATGATCTCTACCATCCACTTGTCGACCATTTGGACTTATGTCTGAGGGCTCGTCCCATCAGCCGCCTTTGCAGGCTTTCTGTTAGTTGAAGTAACCAAGGCATCACTGTTCGCTCGTCAATTCACCATTAATGCGGCCAGAGTGTTGGTGGCGTACACTTGGTAGGTGGATGACAGCTTTCTTTCTTCAATGTCGGAGTGCCAAGGACGTGGGCATCCTCGGCAAAGTTCCTTGATGGCTTGGGCCTTTCCTACTCATCCTCAGATCTTGTGCCTTCCTCGGCATGGGCTTTGGGCCCGAAATAGAGTGGGCTAGGGCTGCCAAATATTTGGGCCCCACAATTATTATTATTATTATTAAAACAATTAATTATACTTGTTATTCTAGTTTGCTAATACGTATCTTTGATTTTTTTAAGTCATGGAAACCTCCACTGAAGCACCCTATGTCCAAATACCAGTTGCTACATAAGCTGATGGTGCTATTCCCACCCAAGTTAAAGCTTCTGCTGCTACCCAAGCTTTTGCTACTACCCAAGCTTCTGCTGCTACCCAAGCTGAAGTAACAGCTGCTGTTGAGTTGCCCCCAGTTCCACTAAGCAAAGTAAGTATGACAGTTCCTGTTAGTGGTACTGGTAATGGTAGGAAAAAGTCTGTTGTTTGGGGCCAATTTGAAAAAACAAAGATAGGAGAGAGTGATACTAGTAAAACTAAGGCTATTTGTAATTATTGCCAAAAATCCTATAATGTTGATAGTAAGAGTTGTGGTACTAGTAATTTGTTAGCTCATGTGCCAAATTGTCCCAAGAACTCTAATAAAGAAGATCTGGTTAAAGGGTAGCAAACATTAGCTTTTGAAACCAAAAAGGATGGAGAATATATGGGTTCCAACTTGTGTCAACAACCTTTTTTGTCAAGGCTTCTAAAAAGGCATTGGCCAAAATGATTATAATTGATGAGTTGCCTTTTAGGTGTGTCGAGGGGTATGGGTTTATGAAATATGTAACTACCTTACAACCTAAGTTTTGTTTAAAAGATATCCCATCTCGTCAACCTATGGCTCAAGATGTGATTGGCATTTATAATAGTGAGAGAAAGAAGCTAAGGAAATCCTTGAAGGGTTTTAAGGTATGTCTCACTACGGACACATGGACTTCTATTCAAAATTTAAATTATATGTGTCTCACATGTCACTTTATTGATGATGCTTGGAAATTGCATAAGAGAATTTTAATTTTTTGTCAAGTTAAGACCACAAGGGGGAGACTATAGGTAGAAAGATTGAGATGTCTTTGCATGAGTAGGGTATTGATGGGATATTCACTTTGACAGTAGATAATGCTAGCTCAAATTTAACAATAATTAAATTTTTGCAAATGGTGACTAAAGATTGGAATGGGACAGTTTTAGGAAATGAGTTCATGCACATGAGGTGTTGTGCCCATATCCTAAATCTCATTGTGGGAGAGGGTTTGAAAGAGATTGATGCATTTGTTGCTAATGTGCATGAAGTTGTGAGGTGTGTGAAGTCCTCACCCAATAGAAATCAAACTTTAGGAGTTTTGTGGAAATGTTAGGTATGGAGTCCAAGAGTCTTCTTTGTCTAGATGTACCTACTAGGTGGAACTCGACCTACCTCATGTTAGAAACTGCTGAAAAATTTGAGAAAGTGTTCCTTTGAATGGATTTTGAAGATAATGGTTATTCGTCGTACTTTAGGACCAAGGAAGATAGCGGTTTGGGATCTCCTTGTATGAGTGAGTTCCAAAATTGTAGGGTATTTGTGACTTTTTTAAGGCTTTTTTATAATGCAACAAAGAAGTTCTTCGATTCTTTGTATGTTACTTCAAATGCCTTCTATGATGAGAGTATTTCTATTTCAGGAGAGTATTTCTAATTTAGTTAAATCCCAAAACACACTCTTGAAAAACACAGCCACAAACATGCATATTAAATTTGAGAAGTATTGGGGGGAAGGGGATAAAATTAATCCTCTTTTGTATGTGGCTATGGTTCTTGATCTACGCAAAAATGAGGTTTTTGAAGTTTTCTTTTTTCTGAAATTTATGGGAATGCAGTGGCTAAAGTGATGGTTGATAAGGTGAAAGATCTTTTGTATAAGTTGTATAATTTTTACTTTTCTATTTATTCACCAAATGTGCAAGAATAAAGTGGGAGTGAGAGGACAGAATTGGAAAGTGATGCTAGTGATCCATATGTGATGGTTCACTCGCGATATGAACGTTTCTTGCAAGTAAGCAATCTGTAGGTTGTAGTAATGAGCTTGAAAAGTATTAGGCTAAAAACCGTGATAGTAGAAAGGATGTGAATTTTGAGATATTAGGGTGGTGGAGGGACAATTGTAGTAGGTACCAAGTGTTGTCTAAAGTGGCTAAGGATGTGCTGGCTATACCAGTTTCCACTGTTACAGCTAAGTTAGCATTTACCACCGAAAGGCTCATTTTTGACCTATTTCGAAGTTCACTCTCTCCTCTCATGGCTTAAAACCTTGTATGTTCACAAAATTGGCATCAAGTCACAGTGCCAATTTCCCATCACCAGTCAAAGGATGATGTAGAGGCATTGGAGGAGGAGTTACTTGACTTAGGTAATATGTTTAAATTCTGAAACTTATTGTCTATTAATTGTATTAAATGTCTCATGTATTCAGGAAAAATTTAATCTATTGTGTTTATTTCCTATTCTTTTATAGTTTTAAATCAACAACCAACAACAAGTGCACTAGCAAATACCAACTCAAGCAACGATTCCACCTCAGGCAAACGACCCTTAATTAGTATTGATGATTGATCATTGACTTGGTATGGTTCTGCCTTTAATCCCCTTACTGTTATAAACTTGGTTTCCTTACTAGTTGGTCTTGTATTTGGTACTAATGTATTATTTGTTGAATATTTTCTTATTTATTGTAGGAGGACGGTCATTTATTTTGTAAAGAATGCCGCTTTTTGGGAACATTTTGGAAGCTTTTTTTGGATAAATTGTTTTTTTAACAATACTCAACTCTCAATGCTTATAGAAAAGAAATCTTAGTTCATAAGTTTTCTTTTCTATAAGTTATAGACTTATTAACTATAGAGTAGTCATTCAAAGCTTTGGAAAAGCTATTTTTTAGAAATACCTATAGTATTTCATTATTGTAACTAATTATATTGCTAGGAACATTGTATAACTAGCAAGCTTTCTGCCTTATGGTTTAATGCCTTAAAAACTTGCAGTAACCGCCTCTATGGTACTAAGTATATATATCCTTTAATTGAATTATTGCAGTATACTATTATCTATTGTGATTTATTTATTACTGGAAATATTATTTGTTGTGTGGTTGGCAAGTTTAATAGGTGTTGAGCTACTGGCTTACTGCCTAGGTGCTTATTGTGTTGTTTAACAGATCACAGATGGTAAAATTAGGGTTTTTGTAGGTTGTGTTATGCTATCTTTAGCCTATTTTGCTGTGTTTATTTTTTGTAGTTAATAAGGGAAAGATTATATATTTGGATTGATATGTACTACCTAGGTACTTCTCTTGTTTCGAAGATCACAGGTGATAAAAAAAAAAAAAAAAAATAGGCTTTTTGGTGTGTTGTGCTGTGTTATTCTGTCCAAGTTTAAATTTGTAAAAATTTGTGAGAAACAGCAAGATTATATTGGGTTTTATATGTCCTAAAGGCCAAACAGATCTAGTGTAGTTCTTAATATAAGCTAAGCTTGAAGGTCTATTTTAAAATAAATGCATAAATGCACTTTTAGTCCTTACATTTTGACTTTTTTCTATTTTAGTCCCTACATTTTATTTTTACCACTTTTAGTCTCTAAACAAATTAATGCCCTTCGTTTAAGTCTTTGAAGCACCATTCTGTACCAAACTAACGGAGAAGCTGATGTGGCTGACAGATCATTTAAAAAAAAAATTTTTTTTACACGTTGGTCAATAAAATAACGGGAACATATAATCCAATTTTGGTCAAGTAAACCTTCTTAATCCCATATTGGTTCATTGTAAAACCTCAAGTAAGCCGTTTTATGCAATTCTGCACGAATTGATGTTGGGTTAGTTATAGATTTGGAACCAGTGAATCCAGCTGATGTGCCTGTAACTGCTGCTAGGGCGTTGAAATCTTATAAGCTAGCAGCCAAAGCCATCTCAAAATTGCAGTCCTTGCCAAGTGGGAATATATCATTGTTATGTGATGTTTTAGTTAAGGAAGTTAGTGATTTGACTGGTTATGATCGTGTAATGGTGTATAAATTTCATGAAGATGAGCATGGGGAAGTTGTAGCTGAAACCCGCAAACCTGACTTGGAACCTTGTCTTGGTTTGCATTACCCGGCTACTGACATACCACAAGCTTCAAGATTTCTATTCAATAAAAACAAAGTTAGGATGATATGTGATTGTTTGGCACCTCCAGTGAAGGTAGTTCAAGACAAGAGATTGTCTCAGCCATTGAGCCTTTGCTGATCTACGTTGAGATCTTCTCATGGTTGTCATGCATAGTATATGGCAAATATGGGTTCCATTGCATCATTTGTGATGTCTGTGACTATCAATGAGGATGACAATGAGGTGGAGAGTGATCAGCAGAAGGGAAGAAAATTGTGGGGCTTGGTTGTTTGTCATCACACAAGTCCTAGGTTTATTCCATTTCCTTTGAAGTATGCCTGTGAGTTCTTGCTTCAAGTTTTTGGTGTACAGATCAACAAAGAAGTGGAGTTGGCTGCTTAACTGAGGGAGAAGCATATTTTGCGAACTCAAACTGTGCTTTGTGAAGTGCTCCGTAGAGATGCTCCTGTAGGTATTGTCACTCAATCACCTAATGCAATGGATCTTGTTAAGTGTGATGGAGTTGCACTATACTACAGGAAAAAAAATTTGGTTGCTTAGGGTCACCCCAACATAGGCACAAATTAAAGATATAGCTTAATGGCTTTTTGAGTACCATAATGGGAGCACAGGTTTAAGTACTGATAGCCTTATGGAAGCTGGCTACCCAGCTGCTTCAGTTCTTGGAGATGAAGTTTGTGGGGTGGCAGCCGTTAGGATTACTTCAAAGGATTTCCTGTTCTGGTTCCAGTCCCACGCTGCAAAGGAAATCAAGTGGGGTGGTGCAAAACATGACCCTGGTGACAAGGATGATGGAAGAAAGATGCACCCCAGATCGTCATTCAAGGCTTTTCTGGAGGTAGTTAAGCAGCATAGTCGGCCTTGGGAAGATGTGGAAATGGATGCCATCCATTCATTGCAGCTGATATTGAGAGGATCTTTGCAAGATGAGATTGTGGATGAGTCCAAGATGATTGTGAATGTTCCATTGGTTGATGACAGGATACATAGAGTGGATGAATTGCGTGTGGTCACAAGTTGGCCAATAAGAAGCCATTCGGCTCTATTATATTGGCCAACGTGTAAAAAAAATTATTTTTTTAATTGATCCGTCAGCCACATCAGCTTTCCGTCAGTTTGGTGACGGAATGGTGTTTCAAGGACTTAAATGAAGGGCGTTAATTGGTTTAGAGACTAAAAGTGGTAACAATAAAATGTAGGGACTAAAATGGAAAAAAGTTAAAATATAGGGACTAAAAGTGCATTTACGCCTAAAATAAATTAAGTAAAAAGAGGCCCAATTTGAAATATGTAGGAAATTCAAAAAATCTGAAATCAGTGTGATTTATTAAACTGCCAAACTGAGTAATTTGGGCTAAAAAGGCCCCAAAAAATGAAATAACAAAAATTTTAACTAAGTCCAAAATTTTGGCCTAGTTTGAGGCTTGTTGAGGGGAAAATTTTGATGTTCCCAAATAAAGTATGGGGTAGCCAAGCCGAAACTCGACGATAGGCCCTAGAAATAGAGCCCAAGGCTTTCGGTGTCGTGGAAGTCCGCCCAAGCAAGAGATAGAGGCTGCACTCTATCAAGAAGACAACAACAAAGCACAATAAACATATTATTGTTGTTAGTTTGTTATATTTTTGGTCATTTTTACAGCGTCATAGTTCAAATCAGTCCTCCAGCGATAAAGGTGAAATTACACTTAAAAGTCCAGAAGTTAATGATTAAATAAATTTATGAAAGTATTCAATCCTGGGAGTCCTTATGTGTCTCGGTTAGGGGAATTTATAGTACTTTCAGCCGTCATTACATCAATGTGAGGAAGAAATTCAATTGTTACAAATACATTATATCCTTCATCATAATAATAACAATAAACAAAGATTAAAAGCTTCATAGTTACAAATAAAAGAGGAAAAATAAGATGGAATGAAGGGAGAGAGAGAGTGTCCAGCCGTGTGCATAGGTTGGTTAAGTTTGTCCCCTTTCATCATGCACTTTAAATGACTTTTCCCATGTGATGCTCTTTTTTGTCAAACATGAGTGATATTATCTTTCATAAGAATGACTTTAAATATTAGAAATGTACGTCTTTAATGAGAATGATTTTTAATATGAAGTCTTTGTGCCTTTTAAGAGAAAGGCCTTAATATTGATGTTCATATGCCTTCCATGAGAAAGGGCTTTTGTAATGTGTTCTTGGAAGAATATTTGATATATTTTTAAGATGTGTGGAGATGGTAAGGAATATGTATATATTGTGAGATATGGTGTTTAGAGATATATGAGAAGTATGTATGGGTATTTTGTGAGGAATGTGATTTATAAAATAAATGGAAGTATGAAATAGATAAATGAAGGTTAAATGTAGTAAAGGCTGCTACTGGGACTATTTTTTGTATTATGACATTGGTTACGTTGCTTTCTAAGAAGGGGGATTTTGTATGAGAAATGAAGAATGAGATGGAGATGTGTTTTGGACAGCAAAATGATGAAGTTTAAGAATATTGAAGTGTGGGAGAGATGAATAGTGTGTAATGGTGTGGTGTAATAAGTGTGATGCAATGGTGTTATCTAAGAAGAGATATCTTTGTAAGGTAGATGGAAAAGTTTAGAGATATGTGCAGCCAGATGAAAGAGGTTTCAAAATTATTGAAAATCAGAGAAGGGATCAGAGAGCAGAGAGCAGAGAGGAGAGATCAAAGAGGAAGAGATCGGAGAGGAGCCCCCCCTTTTAGTGTGTAGCTTGGTCCTCTTTATATAGAGCCAAGCTATGTAACTAGATCAGAACTAGTTGAAGGGAATCTTAGCAAATGAGGAAAAGTCCTTGACAATGTAAGTGGTCTTTTGTTTTTTAACCAAAAGAAGAAAGTTTGAGACTTAATGTTGGTGACACAACTGGATGATGTCATGTAGATGACATATTTTTCTTGGAGGACAATACTTGGCATTAAATTCATGGTTTAGCTAAAAAAGGCAAGATAATCTTTATGAAATCCTTCTATTCCTTTGGGTATGACAACAAGCTGCTGAGATTAGGCATTAATGAGCAAGTGATGTCATTTTTAGGACATATGTCAACCTGCTGGAGATTCTGCAGCTCAGCTGGAGCTGTTACAGCTTCTGCAGAAGCTGTTTGCAGCTTCCGCTGGAGCTGTTTCAGCTTTTGCAGAAGCTGTAACAGCTTCTGCTGGAGCCGTTTTTGGTGTTTTCGACTAAGTTTTCTCTTTTGGAAAATATATTTGATGAAGTTTTAGAGATGTAATAATGATATTTTTGTATTTTAACCAAATCTTGGAGAGTAAAGAGAGCATTTAATGCTAGATATGAGATACTAATATATATTTAGCCATGTGCTTGGAATTGATTTATATGAAAATAATAATATAATTAATATGGAATGATATAATTATATTTTAAAAAACTTATATTATATGATGGACATTAATTTTGTAAAGAGCATGGGGAGTTTTATCATTTTAAGTGTTATGTGATATGAGAGGCTTACCAAATGTTACCTATTGCACACTGACTCATCAGAGTTCAGGGAATTGGGGAAGACATGCCAAGCAACATGCTTTCCTTTATCAACTTTGAACCACTAAAGTTTTACTGAATATACTTCTTGTCCCTCCAAACCACGACTCCCAAAATTCCCCCAATGAGACTCATGAGCTTGGATCATGAGCCAAAAATGAGATGATGTGCTACAAGCTTGAACCATGGGCTTTGATTCCTTTTTTGTGTAAATATGGGCTCTTTTGGGCTTTAGAAGAGATTTTTCCACAATCCATGATAGCGTTGACGTGGTGCAGATTGCCAATGAAATGAAGCTGCGTGGTGTAAAAAATTTGTCCTCAACATTCAGCCCCCCGAGTGCATGGGCTTGCTTTGCAAGGGCTTGTTTTGCAAGGGCATGCACGAGTGAAGATGTTTCTTGAAGACTTTGTAAATGAGCGAATCTAATGTTGTTGGCTACTAGAGATGATGGTTGATAGTACTGTTAGAGTAGTAAAATAGGTGTTGTTGACCATGTGGGTTGCATTGGCTATCTTATAGGTACCGCGATAATAGATTGATGTAACTGAAACTTTCATAGATGGAGTAGTAGCTTCGTTGAACTTAAAAGCTTCATTTTCTTTTTGGTAGATTCATTGATCTTTATCTAGATCCATGTGTAGCTTTCTTGAATGAGCTAATGTAATAATGAAAGACCAAGCCCTCAAGTGTAATATCACCGCAACTTTGGTGATGTATGGGATTCTAATGATTCTAGCGGAGCGATGGATATGATTATCATGACTTCGAACATGTGTGTCTGCTGTCACGGCTTGATATGATAGGACTCCAACATAAATCTTTGTTGATAAATAGAGCTTTATTTGGTGCTTGTAACTTTGTGATGAATGCCAATCAAAATGTTCTTGAAAGAGATTGGCCATTGCTGGACCGGTAGAGTTATGTAGTGGAAGTGCCTCCATTGAAATATTTGACATTTTTTTTTTTTTTTGGGATATATCCAATTGTAGCCCCTAGAAATGAAATCCTTTGGATTAGTGAATCAAGCCCCCGAGTGTAGGAAGGCGTTGGATGAGCATAGATTTGTTGCAAGTATCACTGCTGAACCATTGGCTATTTCCTCTTAATTGCATGAGCTTTGTTAATTAATTTGTCATGGGCTTTAAAAATATTGCCAAGTTGTATTGGGCTTTTGATAAATGTGTGTTATGGGTTTGTAAAATAAACATAATTGTTGTAGGTTTCAAATATGACTTCTATGATTTTTGAATTTTAGTAGCACAAGTTCATATTTCTTCATGGGCTTGATGTATGTTAGCCATGGGTTTTGGAAAGATGAATAGTGTTACATAAGATAAATAGTTACTATGTTTATATATATATATATATATATATAAATAAATGTTGTGGTATAGATAAGTACATATATATGTCAGGAAATCTATGTTGCCAAATATTATTAGTTTTGGGCTTTTTGTAAGATATTTGTAATACAATATTGGTCAAGTATTAATATCCTTGGGCTTTTGATAAAACAGTGCTAAGAAGTTAGCTTAGGCTTTTGATGTTGCCAATAAGAATAGGGTTTTTGATGTTGCCAGTGAAAACTGGGCTTTTGATGTTGCCAATGAGAATTGGGTTTTTGATATTGCCAGCGAGAACTGGGCTTTTAATTTTGCCAATGAGAATTGGGCTTTGATGTTGCCAATAAGAATTGGGCTTTTGATGTTGCCAACGAGGCTTTGATGTTGCCAATGAGAATTGGGATTTTGATGTGCTAGTGAGAACTGGAATTTTGATGTTGCCAATAAGAATTGGGCTTTTGATGTTGCCAATAAGAATTTGGCTTTTGATATTGCCAGCGAGAACTGGGTTTTGATGTTGCCAATGAAAATTGGGCTTGATGTTGCCATTTAGTAATGGGCTTTGATGTTGTCAAGTATATCACAGTATGGTCATGGAGGTAATATCTATTTTTGAAATCACTTGCTAAATGCATGACCATTTTATTTTGAAGAGTCCCAACCACAAAAGTTGCCTTCAATTTTGAATATGTAAAGGTTTGAAATATGAAAAGTGTTTTGATCATTGAAAGATTGATATAATTGAGCCAAAATATAGTCATGGAAGTTAAACAATTTATTTTGAAAATGTCAAGTTGCAAAAGGTTTGTCTTTGCAAGTAAGTTTGAAATACAAATATCTATGTAAAAATGTATCTTAAAATATTTATAGTTTTGAAATAAATGTAAGATATTCATGTCTTAGAGTAAAGATAACACTTACTCTCTATTTCCAAAGCATTTTGCAGAAAATGTGATTTTTGAGTTAAGTATGATATAGCTCCAACCATTTGCCATTGATAGGATCCATGAGATTTTTTCCTTCCGCCATGGCTAGAAAATAATAGTTGTTGCTATAGACTTCTTTTTCAAGACAAATGTCCCTGGATGTAGGGATGTCAGATTGATTGGACCTTTTAGATCAAAGCCCCCTAGTGTGAGGTAGTTGACATCCTTGATGATGCTCAAGATTCCAAAGGTTCCAATGATATGGTTCATGTGAATTTTATGATTCTAGTAATATGATGCATGGAGTCACCATGGCTTTAGGGGACATGGGGTTACCACGGCTTTGATGGTGATAATAAGGCTTCTTTGATGACCTCCAATCTACTTGGTTTAGTGGATGATTCAGAGAAAAAAAAAACTTTCTTTTATTGATTGGAACAAGATTGGTGATTCCAGTGGCAAGGAGTTATTGAATTTCTTGGATGATTCGGGCTTCTATATTGGGATGAAAAATTCTCATAGGTTTTATGCCTACAAAATAGACAAAGCCCAATATTTAAAATTCATGATGATTATTGAAATAAATAATATGTTTTGTATAATGGTCACAATAATGTTTGAGATAAAGTAATATATATTTGACGTGATAGATTTGATTGAATGATGTATATGATATAATATTAAAGTAATTTGTATTAAGTGGTATAGTGCTGGTAGAGAAACATGTATTCAATATAGATTTAAAGATAGTGACATGGTGACTTACCTTGAAAGTTTATGGCTACAGCCGTATATCAGAGAACTTATGGCAGTCCAGCAGTGTAATGACATGAGTACAGTAGTGGCAAGTCCATATGTCATGATAAATCTCTACATGGCTTGACATTGAGAGCATGTATCACCAAGACAGGATTTAAACTGAGCATCATGTTGTACTCCTAAGCAAAGATGCCAATGTAATCACCATGTGATGTGTAGTATGCGTGGGGCTGCCATGGCTTCAATGGCGACAAAGCTTTTTTTTTAGGGATGACCGCCAATCTACTTGGTTCAACGGTTGGTACAAGAAGGATCTCCTTTAGCGATTAGGATAATATTGATGATTTTAGTTGCAAGGAGTTATGATCGGGGTTTCATGCCTACAAAATAGACAAATTCTAAATTATAAAAAGCATAACGATGGTTGAAACAAACAATATGTTTCACATAATAATTTTCGGCCAATGGTTGTGATAAAGTAACATATACTTAACGTGATAGTTTTAATTGAATGATGAATGTGATATAATATTAAAGTAATTTGTACTAAGTGATATAAGCATAGTAGAGTAACATATACTCAATATAAATTTAAAGATAGCAACGTAATGACTTATCTTGAAAGTTCGTAGCTCCAGCCGTATGTTAGTGAACTTATGGCAATCCAACAGCATGATGACGTGAGTATAGCATTGGAGAGTCCATATGCCACGATAGGTCTCTCCGTGGTTTTATATTGAGAGCATGTATCACCAAATAAGGATTTGAATTGAACATCATATCGTACCCCAAAGCGAGGACATCAATGCATTCTTTGTTAGATGGAGAAGATAGGTTGGGTACTGTTGGAAGTTCTATAAATGATTCAGCTATACTGCTGGATAAGAATTTTTTTCCTTTAGATGCGTTCTCTTCTGAATATAGCCGTAAGTATCGTACTAGCTTTGTTTGGCCTGGGAACCTTTTGTTTGAGGCAATTAAGCCTCACATGTCATGATGAGTAACAATATATGCTTCCATTTAGTAGCCGGGTTTATTCACATTGTGGCTGCGATTTGTTGTTGAATTCCTCTTTGTACTTTCTTTTGGATCAAAAAAAAAATTTCTTTCAAACTTATTTTGGGACCATCCTTGATGTCCTTTCAATTTGGCAATGGAGTTCCAATGAGGCCATGGTTGAATAAATTGCATGGAATCTTGTAAGTGCAATAATAGGACCAACCTCGAGAACCAACTCTATATGCTGCCAAAGGTGTACTCTTGGACCCTTTCATATTGACGTAAGGAATAGCATGCATGATCAATAGGAAAGTTTGGCTAGCATGAGCTCTAGCAGTGAGAGATTGCAGATTTAGAGAAAGAAATTGCAGCAAAGTCAACAGAACTATCATTTTTGACAAGTCAAAATAATTCCGTCATGCTGTCCTTACCCACCAGTGGTGGCTCCTCCTCCGCGGAAACCTTTGGTGGCTTATTGGATTAGGCTACTCATGCTTTAGTTCATTTCTCTAGTGGACAACTTTGTTGGGATGTAAATATGTTTTGAGACTTTCCTAGTTATAAAGACTTCTTTCTCCCTTTCTTTTTGTAATAGAAGAAGAAAAAAAATCTTCTAGGTGCTATCACTACCCATGTATGTGAAACTATTCAGCTATATATAAAAAACTTATTTAGTTGTGATTTGTCTAGTTGTAAGTGTTGTTATGACTTGTGCAAAAGGTCATTCAACTGTAGGTACCAATATAACATGAGAAAGAAGGACTAGTTAACTATGGACATTGTTTTGCAAAAGGTTCATGCCTAAAAGAAATTTTTCTGCACAAAAGCTAATTTTTCTGCATAACAGAAATTTGTTCTGCATAAAGAAAATTTTTCTGCATTAAGAGATTTTTCTGCATAAAAAATTTTCTGCATAAAGAAATTTTTCTGCATAAAAAATTTTCAGCATAAAGGAGTTTTTCTGCATAAAGGAATTTTCATAAAGGAGTTTTTCTGCATAAAGAAAATTTTCTGCATAAAGAGATTTTTCTGCATAAAAAATTTCCTGCATAAAAGAATTTTTCTGCATAAAGGAGTTTTTCTGCATAAAGGAATTTTTCTGCATAAAAAATTTTCTGCATAAAGAAAATTTTCTGCATAAAGAGATTTTTCTGCATAAAAAATTTTCTGCATAAAAGAATTTTTCTGCATAAAGAAAAATTTCCTGCATAAAGAAAATTTTTCTGCATAAAGAGATTTTTTTGCATAAAGGAATTTTCTGCATAAAAGGGATTTTTCTGCATAAATGGCCTGCCCAATATTACTTTTTCATGCATGCAAAAGGTCATTCAATTGTAGGTACCAATATCACACGCGAAGGGAAAACTAATTGACCATGGACATTGTTTTGAAAACAGTTAATGTCTAAAAGAAATTTTTTGCATAAAAGGGGTTGTCCATTGCCACTTTTTCATGTGTGCACATGTTTTTTTTGCACTGTTCATGTGGGGATATTGCACTGTATATAGCAGGGGACGCCTCCAGCAGTAGCTGTTCTGCCTCTCTTTTTTTTTGCAAAAAATGATTTTTTGAGCCCAAAAAGGAGGGGAAAAAATGTTTTGTCGTCAAATAGTGTTCGTTCATCTATGTATATGTATATACATGTATACTAACATACATATACGCATCATTACCCTTTTCTTTTAGCCATTTACATGTAAATATTGTACTTCTCATGGCAAAGGACACCTCCAACCGTAGCTACTGGGTTCCTTTTTTTTTTTTTTTTTGGCAAAAAACCATTTTCGAGCCAAAGGCAAAGTAAAAAGTTTTGTGATTTTGAAAGAAAACAAATAGTACCCATTCTTCCATGCATGTATATAAATATACATATGTGCATTGTTATCTTTTTCTTTTTGACTAACCATGTGTGAATATTGTACTGTTCACCTTGAGGACACCCTTTTTTTTTTTTTTAAATTTGTTTCTTTTTTGAAGGAAAGAAAATAGAGTGTTCCCTTATATATATTCATACGCGTATATATATATATATATATATGTATACTTATATATACATAATGTTAGCTTTGTAAAGGTTGCAGCAAGGCAGTAAAGGCTGCTCTTCTAAAATTTGGCATCAAGTGCAACTATAGAGTGCTGACTTTGTACCACTAGGCTAACATAATGCTGACTTGCTTCTTGTTGGCCATTATGCAACCTTGAGGGCATGATAGACTTTCACCATGGTTGGCTCCCCAATGAAGTCGCCAAAATGTTGAGGGGAAAATTTTGATGTTCCCAAATAAAGTATGGAGTAGCCAAGTCGAAACTCAACGATGGGCCCTAGAAATAGAGCCCAAGGCTTTCGGTGTCGTGGAAGTCCACCCAAGCAAGAGATAGATGCTGCACTCTATCAAGAAGACAACAACAAAGCACAATAAACATATTATTGTTGTTAGTTTGTTATATTTTTGGTCATTTTTACAGCGTCATAGTTCAAATCAGTCCTCCAGCGATAAAGGTAAAATTACACTTAAAAGTCCAGAAGTTAATGATTAAATAAATTTATGAAGGTATTCAATCTTGGGAGTCCTTGTGTGTCTCGGTTAGGGGAATTTATAGTACTTTCAGCTGTCATTACATCAATGTGAGGGAAAAATTCAATTGTTACAAATACATTATATCCTTCATCATAATAATAACAATAAACAAAGATTAAAAGCTTCATAGTTACAAATAAAAGAGGAAAAATAGGATGGAATGAAGGGAGAAAGAGAGTGTCCAGCCGTGTGCATAGGTTGGTTAAGTTTGTCCCCTTTCATCATGTACTTTAAATGACTTTTTCCATGTGATGCTCTTTTTTGTCAAACATGAGTGATATTATCTTTCATAAGAATGACTTTAAATATTAGAAATGTACGTCTTTAATGAGAATGATTTTTAATATGAAGTCTTTGTGCCTTTTAAGAGAAAGGCCTTAATATTGATGTTCATATGCCTTCCATGAGAAAGGGCTTTTGTAATGTGTTCTTGGAAGAATATTTGATATATTTTTAAGATGTGTGGAGATGGTAAGGAATATGTATATATTGTGAGATATGGTGTTTAGAGATATATGAGAAGTATGTATGGGTATTTTGTGAGGAATGTGATTTATAAAATAAATGGAAGTATGAAATAGATAAATGAAGGTTAAATGTAGTAAAGGTTGCTGCTGGGACTATTTTTTGTATTATGACATTGGTTACGTTGCTTTCTAAGAAGGGGGATTTTGTATGAGAAATGAAGAATAAGATGGAGATGTGTTTTGGACAGCAAAATGATGAAGTTTAAGAATATTGAAGTGTGGGAGAGATGAATAGTGTGTAATGGTGTGGTGTAATAAGTGTGATGCAATGGTGTTATCTAAGAAGAGATATCTTTGTAAGGTAGATGGAAAAGTTTAGAGATATGTGCAGCCAAATGAAAGAGGTTTCAGAATTATTGAAAATCAGAGAAGGGATCAGAGAGCAGAGATCAAAGAGGAGAGATCAAAGAGGAAGAGATCGGAGAGGAGCCCCCCCTTTTAGTGTGTAGCTTGGTCATCTTTATATAGAGCCAAGCTATGTAACTAGATCAGAACTAGTTGAAGGGAATCTTAGCAAATGAGGAAAAGTCCTTGACAATGTAAGTGGTCTTTTGTTTTTTAACCAAAAGAAGAAAGTTTGAGACTTAATGTTGGTGACACAGCTAGATGATGTCATGTAGATGACATATTTTTCTTGGAGGACAATACTTGGCATTAAATTCATGGTTTAGCTAAAAAAGGCAAGATAATCTTTATGAGATCCTTCTATTCCTTTGGGTATGACAACAAGCTGCTGAGATTAGGCATTAATGAGCAAGTGATGTCATTTTTAGGACATATGTCAACCTGCTGGAGCTTCTGCAGCTTAGCTGGAGCTGTTACAGCTTCTGCAGAAGCTGTTTGCAGTTTCCGCTGGAGTTATTTCAGCTTTTGCAGAAGCTGTTACAGCTTCTGCTGGAGCCGTTTTTGGTGTTTTCGGCTAAGTTTTCTCTTTTGGAAAATATATTTGATGAAGTTTTAGAGATGTAATAATGATATTTTTGTATTTTAACCAAATCTTGGAGAGTAAAGAGAGCATTTAATGCTAGATATGAGATACTAATATATATTTAGCCATGTGCTTGGAATTGATTTATATGAAAATAATAATATAATTAATATGGAATGATATAATTATATTTTAAAAAACTTATATTATATGATGGACATTAATTTTGTAAAGAGCATGGGGAGTTTTATCATTTTAAGTGTTATGTGATATGAGAGGCTTACTGTCATTTTTAGGACATATGTCAACCTGCTGGAGCTTCTGCAGCTTAGCTGGAGCTGTTACAGCTTCTGCAGAAGCTGTTTGCAGCTTCCGCTGGAGCTGTTTCAGCTTTTGCAGAAGCTGTTTCAGCTTTTGCAGAAGCTGTTACAGCTTCTGCTGGAGCCGTTTTTGGTGTTTTCGGCTAAGTTTTCTCTTTTGGAAAATATATTTGATGAAGTTTTAGAGATGTAATAATGATATTTTTGTATTTTAACCAAATCTTGGAGAGTAAAGAGAGCATTTAATGCTAGATATAAGATACTAATCTATATTTAGCCATGTGCTTGGAATTGATTTATATGAAAATAATAATATAATTAATATGGAATGATATAATTATATTTTAAAAAACTTATATTATATGATGGACATTAATTTTGTAAAGAGCATGGGGAGTTTTATCATTTTAAGTGTTATGTGATATGAGAGGCTTACCAAATGTTACCTATTGCACACTGACTCATCAGAGTTCAGGGAATTGGGGAAGACATGCCAAGCAACATGCTTTCCTTTATCAACTTTGAACCACTGAAGTTTTACTGAACATACTTCTTATCCCTCCAAACCACGACTCCCAAAATTCCCCCAATGAGACTCATGAGCTTGGATCATGAGCCAAAAATGAGATGATGTGCTACAAGCTTGAACCATGGGCTTTGATTCCTTTTTTGTGTAAATATGGGCTCTTTTGGGCTTTAGAAGAGACTTTCCCACAATCCATGATAGCGTTGACGTGGTGCAGATTGCCAATGAAATGAAGCCGCATGGTGTAAAAAATTTGTCCTCAACAAGGCCCAAACTCAACTAACTGACAACTATGACCCGCACAACCGATTACCCAAAACGTCAAATCCGATCCGAATATTCGGTCAAATACGGGTCTGAAACTCAGCCACCCGATCCAATTGGGTTGAGTTCGGTTTAGGCCTTAAACCGACCTAGCCCGACCCATGGACAAGCCTGGTAGTGATGTATGGGCTGAAGGTTTGCAAGGGAGGTTGCTGAAAGGTGTTTGAACAAAGCAATAAATTATGTTTCAAGGTGGCTTTGTTTTTCACCATTAGATTTTTCATTTGCCACGTGTCTCGCATCAGGATTAAAACAAGAGAGAATGAGAGAATTTTGGAGTAGAGGGGAGCCCGCCTCATTTCTTTTTCTCTTTTTTGGTAAAGATATATCAAATATCTTTTATTTCGTTTTTTTTTTTTTAATTATGTAATCAAGAAAAATACACATGTATTAAACAAATGAAGTACCTTTGACATCTTCATTCTAAACTGGGGTGACTTAATATAATTTGGGGTTAAAAAATTATTTTAAGTGAGTTATCTTCTTATATCTTTTTGAGAAGAAGTTATTTTCTTATATATCAATCATAAATATTTATTTAATTTTGATGTAAATTCTAAGTAAGCTTCATTTTTAATTGATAATATAACTAGTCTACTTCATTTTTATTATGATATTTATTTAATTTTGATGCAAAATTCTAAGTAAACTTTTGTAAAGTTTTGGTAACATCTCATTTTTAATTGATAATATGACTAATATACTTAATCTTTATTATGATATAGTCAATCCAAGTTATCTCTTTTAATTTTTATCTTAGGTATAATTGGGTTATGCACTTTGTCCCTTACTTCGCTCAGTAGGCCATTAAAACATTTGGTCAATAGAAACTCAACTCAATTTAAACTCTAAATTATTTCAAAATGTATACATCTTAAGTGGGGAGGGTGATTTGTATAGTTGATGTCTTCATTAGAAATACTAAGAAGTGCTTGTCGACTTAAAGATTGTTGACACTAGTTTTTTGACTTGTGTTAGTAGTATATTAGATTTAATATAAGCATTAAGGTTAATCTTAAAGGAAAAAGTTTAGCTCCAAACCGGTTTGGGGGTATTTTCCTCAAACTCATTATGTGATGATTAAAGAGACCATTTATATGTAATTTTAATCACATGACTTTTTTAATGAGTCATGTGTCTTGTTTAAAAAATAAACATTGATAGTCTTATAAATTATCACGTAGTGAGTTGGAATAAATACTTTCAAACTGGTTTGAAACTAAACTTTTTTCAATCTAATATAAGCCATTGTAAGGAAAAAATTTAACTCCAAATAGGTTTAGAGCTATTTTTTTTTCCAACTTATTATGTGGATATTAAAAAAACCACCCGTATGTAATTTTAGTCACTTGAATTTTTTTTAATGAGTCGTGTAACTTATTTAAATAATACACATGGATGGAAAATGTTTGGCTGCAAACTTGTATTGTAACTATCTTGCTACAACCTACTATGTGACAATTGAAAAGATCATTCATGTGTAGTTTTAATCACATGATTTTTTTTGTCAATTATATGATTTTTTTAAATAATACACATAAATGGTCTTATAAATTACCATGCAATGGGTTGAAAAAAATAACTCCAAACTAATAATTTAATCCCATATCAAAAAGAAAATTAATACAATCCAAATATTTTTTAAAAAAATAAATTGTTTTCCAATAATCTAAATTATTTTTTCCATAGAGATTCAAATCTCACAATTCCCCACTTAAAAAAACGCCCACATGGCCCAAGTGAGAGAATGTAGATGTTTTTGGTTAATTGTTTTGTGGGCCAATAAATTAGACTGTATTGTATTTTGTTGAGCCGTATTGGTTAATTGCTCAGTGTTTATTAGGTATAATTATAAACCCAATTGCCAGTAATTATAAGGCTAGTGGACTAGTTGAACCTAGCCAGGACAAGCTTTTTATTCTAGGTGTCTCCTCGAACTGATTCATAAAACGTTATCATGAGGAGGAGTGGAGGACTAGCTTCTTCTTCTTTTTACCACTTTGTGGGCTCTCCACATATGGGCTAATCATTAATTTTTGTTCATTTAAGGATGAATTATAGTTGTGTTGATACTTCTAATAATTGTTATAATTAACATAATGATACAGCCACGTTGAAGGGCCGTCTAACGGCCCATAACCAATGCTATAATTAGAAAAGTTGAGCCCAATAAGTTTAGGGACAGGGAAATATTTGCAATGATTGATGTGACGAGTTACATAATTAATGCATAATAAAATTTGTGCTAATAATAAATTTATGTAAAAATAAATTACAATTTATGTGAGATTCAGTTAGTTCAACTGATTAATTCTCTAATCTGATTCTTTAATCTGATGATTGAATAAGAGATCTGAAATTTTATTTACGCCTACACCAAAAACTGATTGGTGTCTTTATCTGATGATAAAAAACTATTATTAAGAGTAAATGTCATAAATTGAAACTAAGAAAAAATGCATGCACCTCATTAAAAACAAATCACAATTTATCACTTAAGTCTTAAACAAGTTTTTTAATTTATTTTAAACAAGTCATACACAGTCTAATCCAACTTCTAAGGTACGTAACACTCAAGCAGCCGTCAGCAATTGGTTTACAACAAATCCGCACAAAAGGAGGATCTTTGTGGAGGATCTTAGTACAACACAAATATTCACTACTACTATTTCTTGACTTTGTCAAGAAATCTTCACAATAATTTCGGCCATTTAGTAACGTTATTTGTATTTTTTTTAAAAATATATGTGAGTGAAAATACGTGTAATGTTGTTTAAAAACTTAAAAGTGTTATAAAATTGATCTACAGGAATCAATTTTTTTTTTTAGAACACAACAAAGGTGAGCTAAAACTAAATTAGTAATAAGCATGTCCACTACTCCACTTAACTCCATGACGAGCTTTCGAATATTTAAATAATGTACCAAATCTAGGTCATGTCAAACTGCCCACAACTCGACTATTATTTTAACTAGTTTTGCAGAAAAAGAAAAAGTCTTTAGCAGTAATCGAGCCATGTACAATTGCATTTCAAGAGTACTATTAGGGACTCAAGTAAGCTAAATGATCAAGGAAGTGAATTTTTATGTGCTTTTCTCGATATTTCTAATAAGACTTTAATGTCAAAACTACAGTTTCTCATGTTGAATGATAAGCTAGATGATGGCAGAAATGCAACTGGGATGGAATCTATTGGTGGTGCTTAACTGCGTATTAGAGTTGGCCTGGCTGAGGACTAGTTTGTGGAAGAATTTTTTTTTATTTTTTTTATTTTTTAATTTTGTTGAAAGAATGTTACCCGAAACCTCAGGCGAACTATTTTGCTCAACACATTTACCAAACAGTGTTTTGAGAAGTGTTCTATATATATATATATATATATATATAGACACACACACACACACAATCACAACTAAATTCTTATTGATGGTGTCCGCTCCATAATAACTGTTTTTTTATTATAAGGCCGAGATACTAGGGCCTGAGCTGTGTGTATCAATGGGTTTTTTTTTTAAATGTTGTAGAGCAAGTAAAACTAATGCCCCGATTTAGTTTTTTCATGAGCTGGCCACCCAGCACAAGATTCACTCCCCCCTGGTTTGTCTTTGCCCCTTATTTTTCTTTTGCCCATTAGTTTTTCCCCATCTCCCTTTCAACATGTCAACCACCCACATTTTTACTAGCTTCTTTAGTTGAGCTTTTCCCAAAATACTTTATAGTTTTTACCTTCCAGTCACCTAAAAACTTTTAATCACTCAGTACTCTCAAATTCTCTTCAATTTCACTTCATTAAAACTCTTCCTTAACAAAGCATATCCTAAGAAAAAAAATATATCTTCCTTAACAAAGAGTTTTATATTAAGAAGCTATGTGAATTTTAAAAGGTACACAATTCTTGTTTTGACTTTTCATTTCTATTATAGTTCAATATTTAATTACTAATCTTATGATTATGGTTTATGGTTTTCTAATTAAGTTAAATTTATATATATTTGAGAGGTGCAAAAGTGATCTTGAATTTATTTTTTCACTATAGTAATCTAATTTGGTTGAATTTAGATTCAATTTATTTTATGCTTGCTAACGGTTATTTTGTTATATTTAATTTCTATTAATATTATTTGTTCTTGACACGTATTCTAGCTTTATTATATTCTTTTATTTTATTTCTATGAATGTTATGGACTTATAACTGATTAAAAGAATAGGAGAAACTCAATGGCAAAAAAAATGACCTTAAAATGATCAATTGGTCATTTATTTTTATTAGTATTTTTGGTATTAATAAGAATTACATTGATTAAAAATTTCTAACAAAAATTTTGCAATATTATACATTCTTCCAAGTTAATTGTAACACTTTTCTTTTTTCTTTTTTTGAGAAAGTTTATAAATTCAAAAAAATTTATCTGTTGATGTAACTAATCGTTAGTTATAGGTAAAAACAAAATGATGTTAGTAGTGAGTGTGGGGCTAAAAGAGAACTAATAAAAGCTATTACTATAGTTTTGCCTCAACCCTCCCAAAGTAAAATTTCTAGCTCCACTCCCGTGAAATACCAATTAGATTTTAGTATAAGTGAACTGAAAAATCATCCGCTAAAATAGAAAAATTAAGTTTTTATTTTAAAATAAATAAAATTTGTTTAAATTTTAATGCACTTAAAATACAATTGTGTCTAAAGCATTCAAGCATTAGAACATATTTAGCATTGACATCCAAACACTGCAAAAGAAATGCTAGACAGCATAAAAGGAAGGATTGAAATCAATCCCTGGCACAAAAATTTCAACTTTTTCAAACATTTTAACTTTTTTTTTAACGATTCACTTTTTTACAATTTTAACTTTTTTGATCTAATGGTTGAAATCAAAAGTAAAATTTTTTAACTTTTGAACTCAACCATTGAAAAAAAAGTATCATTGCAGGAGGGGAATCTCAATCCAAAAAGGAATCGTGGTGCGTAGAAGACACACGGAAGCCACTAAAAAAATGTGGGACTTGGCTTCTGTCCAGTGGCCAGTGGCCACTGGACGCGTTGGATACGCGACACGTGTCCAAGACTGGACACGTGTCGCGTATCCGACGCGTCCAGTGGCACTGGCCACTGGACAGAAACTGCACCCAAAAATGTGGTAAATTGCAAACGTCACGATGTGGATGTGCATTGTGGCCCATCTGATCTGATCGGTCTTTCAAGCAACTTGTACATTTGGCTGCTCCACAACATCACACATCTGATTCACGGTCACAGCTTGGATTCTAAATTTTTGCCTTTTTGGCACCGCTTAATTTTGTAGCTAATTTTGTGGTTCATTTGCAAATTATATTTTGTGTATCCTATTCAATTCACAGCTAGCTGCCTCCAAATTTTGGCTAAAAGACAGATGCGTCAATGAAATCTTAAGAATTAATGGCAAAACTAACATACAGACTGCATCTCATCAAATTCGTTTATTGATATTTTTGTTTTATGTACTTCTCATGATTTTTAGGATTTTGCTTGTCAAATCATACTTCCAGAAATAAATTGGAATATGCCTTAGAATTAAAACCATTGAATGTCTTGTCATGTCTTTTTTTTTTTTTTTTTTTTTTTAGGGGACCGAGGGAAAGCAACATTAAACAAACATATACCATGTGCCTTCAACTCCCCCTTCCCCCCCAAAAACACACACACATGTATGTATGTATATGTATATAGAAAAAGAATGAGAGATAAAAATTATGGAAAATTGCAATTAACTCATTTGTGATTTAGCTCGTTTTAACAATACTCACGCATGATTTGAATTTTGTCACTTAACTCACCTGAAGTGGCCTTCGTTAGACTCTCGTTACCCACCTCTGCCATTTCATCGTTAAAAGTAGGGGTAAATGTGTCTTTTTCATTATATTTTATGTTTCTTTCCTCTTTTCTCTCCTCTTTCTTCTTCTTTACATAAAACATAAAAGAAAACCAATACACCTACAGCCACAAACAAAGCCACAAATCCATGTGAACATACAACCACAGATTTGCTAGCCTTCCACTGCTAAATCCAAAAATTGACTACTTAATTCTTCATAGAACAATTACAAAATAAAACTCTAACCCTCTTTCTTTTACTTGGTTCTCTAAAAAAACCCAAATTTGCAAGTAAAAAAGAAAAAAATCTACAAAAAAAAAAAAAAAAAAAAAAAAAAACCCAGCAATCTGTTCAAATTGACTACTTACTTCTTCATAGAACAATCACAAAATAAAACTCTAACCCTCTTTCTTTTGCTGGATTCTCTAAAAAAAACCTAGATTTGCAAGTAAAAAAAAAAATCTGCAAAAATAAAATAAAATAAAAAAATAAATAAAACCCAGCAATCTGTTCAAATTGCTAGGTTCAAATTTTTTGGGTTTAATACCATGATAAAACATCACATGTTGTGAATGAATGAATAATGAATAAATACAATAAAACACCTAAACCCAAAAAAACATAGAACCCAGATCTAGCATATCCAGCAAAGAACCCAGATTCGTTCGATAAGTGAAATCCTTTACATTTAAATAGTGAGTCTGGCCACAATAACTCTTTATCTTCTGAGTATAGCTTGCAAAAAGAAGGGATTGGTCCTAATCCACAAACCCAAAGAGGGATCGCAAGACATGGGAAATTTACGATCTTGTACCGCTCCGTGGTTGAACACCAAGCCAATCTCGACAAATAAAGGTCGAAGCAACTACATCATTCAAGTCGGAAGTAGTGCTTTCTACGCTATTGGCATACCTTGTGGCATACCTGGAATCTTGCCAAAAATCCTTTCTTCTCTTAGGAAATATCTCCTCTGTGTTCTGATTCACTTGCTAAGAGCTTCTTGGGTGGGATGATGCGCATTGTAGATCCAGTAGAGAACCCAACTCTGTCTGCCAGCAATCAATTTTTTTTTTTGCGTGGTGAACACAGGTTGATAAAATTAGGGATTTACTCTTGTTTGGTTGGTGAGAAAATTTATAGGAGAGGAAAATCCAAGCTTCAAAACACCTCCTTGCTTACAAGTGTTCAGATTTCACTTTGGCAACCTAAGTGAAGAGAAAAAGGGATTATGGGTTTGGGGATTTTTAAGGGTTCTAAGGTAGAGAGAGGGAGAGAGATCATTCTTTTCTTTTCTTTTCTTTTTTTTTTTTTTTTTTTAGGGTTCTAATTAGGTTTTAATTTTGGCTTATATAGTAAAGAGGATTTTCTAACGGAAAGGGCAGAGGTGAGTGACGGGGGTCTAACGAAGGCCACCTCATGTGGGTTAAGTGACAAAATTCAAACCACAGGTGGGCATTGTTAAAACGGGCCAAACCACAGGTGAGTAAATTACAGTTTCCCCTAAAAATTATTTCGTACACTAGAAGGACCACATCGGTAATGTCTAGTAATCCTTCCAATCAATAATACAACATCATGTGTTCAAATAAATTGAGAACATAATCACATTCTTAGTTACAACTTAAAGATAATAATTTTTAAAAAAATCACAGCAATAGCAACGAGCACCCACCATCCCCATATGTCATTGATAGGATCCTCAACATCGCACGACTAAAGTTTTAGCAACTTGGACCACTTTTTGGAAGGGACGAAACTAAAATTTAGAGTTAAGGAGACCGAAATATAAACAAAAAAATAATAATAAATTAAATCATTATAAAATTCCAAATAAGCATCCATTTAATATTAATAGACCATAAAAATAATAATAATAAAGACGCAAAATTATTGTTTCTTAATATATTACAATGCAATCATTTATGAAAATGGAACTTTAACTTTTTTATGTTTTTGAAATTATCTATGATTGAATCTATACTAAATGTCAAAGTGATTTTCTTTCAATGAATAACATCATAGCGTGTGTGTGTGTTTGTTTAAAGTTATAATACACCAAATAACCTAGAATTAGTAAATAAATAATTAAGATTCTTTGGAACCCCCTATTCCTTCTCTCTTGTGTGGGTGCATACGTGTGTGTTTGTTTCTCAACTCAAAACTAAAATAAAATAAAATCAAAGAGACCACCCCTACTCATCCCACCGATTTCCTATCTTAAACAAAAAATTGTCGCCATTTCCGTCGTTCTCCAACCATTATAGGTTCAGACCCAACCTCACTTAGTCTTCTCCTTTGACCCCACCCCTCCTCCTTTAGATGCCACCACCATTCTAGATCCATTTATGCCATATTCGTTCCAACGTTAACCAAATTATTGCCCTTAGAATCAATCTTCATGGTTCTCAACAAATACAAAATCTTTTGCCTTATTTTTTGTATTTTACTTTATACCCGATCAATCGTGGTATGTCATGTGATTGATTTTTTTTTTTTTTTGAATTTTTAACTTTAATTATTATACGAAGAAAATCAAATAAGTCATGCTAACGAGTGCCCTAAGGGCACTTGTTAACAATCCATTTTATGAAAATTTTGACATCATTTTTATGGGAAATGAAAAAAACTGTCAAAATATTAATTGTTTTTTTTTCTTTTCCCATAAAAACTTTCTTTAACTGGATTCTTAATTAATGCCCTAAGGACACTCGTTAGCATTTCCCATCAAATAAATATATGACAAACGTAATTAATAAAGAGCAAAATATATCACAAAAGTGACAAAAATTTAGGCCAAAAGATTTGTATTTGCTTTCAGGTTCAACTCAATAAATTGGGGGGAAAACCCAAATCGAAGTTGACATTGATTCCATTAATGTGCTAGAACTCCACAATATAGAGAACGTGTGTGCGAATGCCAAAATTGGAGAATGTGGTGGTGATGGTTGGTGTCGTCATAATTTTTCTTTTTTTGGAATCTTGTGACTATTGATTATAAATTGAGTCATATTCTATAATCATAATCAAAGAACATGACTCAATTTAATTTGGATACAAAGGCACTATAATATTAAATGAAAGAATCACCAAACATTATTATTATTGTTATAATCCTTTTATAAAATATATACTAACTCTAATTATTTGGGGGGAGGGGGAGGGGGAGGTGTTTGTTGGGGATTTGTGGAACTCCACGGGGGTCTAATGCGTCACGCTTCTTTACTAGTGTTTGTATCTATCAAAAACAAAAATCATTGTGATTATAGAATAATAATAAAAAAAATTAATTGTGTCTGTATTAGCATGACACCTAGGTAAGTTCAAAAACCACAATTTAACGTGTAAAATCCGTGTGTGAAAAGTTTCAAATAGGTTGACATTTCGCAGTTAGACAGAGAATATATTTTTTATATATATTCATTATCTTTACCACCTTCTTGAAGTGCCGTAGGAACAAAGATGTTGGGAACTTGTCTCGTCACTTTTTTGCGTGTCTGCCGGTTGGGTATGCAATTTCGTTAACCTTTTACAAAATCATCATTTTTCTCAAAAGGGTCTTTATTCCATCGCGTAGCTTTACTCCACTTTTATTTTTGGAAAAGTATTTTCTGCATTGTTGGATGTTTGTTTGCTTGTAAAATATAGGTTTTTTTTTTTTAATAGGGCTTGTAAAAATATAGTTAAACTTGTAAAATGTTTTTTTTTTTTTATACCAAAAATCTATATGTAAAACCTTATAAAATGTTTTGCCAAAAAAAAAAAAAAAGTAAAATATTTTACAAGTTTTGAAACAACTCTCCCACCCTCCCTCCTGCATAGTGGCTGTCGGGGTTGTCGATGGTAGCTGGAAGGCACCAGTTTTGGGTCGATATGATAGTTTGTGTTTGAAAAATTTTAGGTGACATCAAAATGAGCCTATGGGTGTATTTGGATACTGTTTATTTTATTAAAACTGAAAACTTATTGCTAAAAGTACTGTAGATAAAAGTAAAAGTTAGTTGAAATAATACAGTGGGGCTCATAAATAGTACTAAAAAGTACAATAGAGCTCATGAATAATAGTAAAAATAAACTGAATAGTAAAATAATTTTAAGTTTTCAACCCTATCCAATCGCACGCTATATATAACCATTTTATGACTTCTAAAAAGTTTTGAGAAAAATATGAAAAATCCAACCATATGTCTCCCCCTTTTTCTTTTTGGTCATTTGTTCCTCATATAGGGTCAAGATTCTGCTAATTTGGTACATGAACAGTTAAAGTAAGGTTGTGTAATGGAGTATGTCATAGAAAATGTGAAAATAAGCCAAGAAAGAGAGAGCTAATACTATTGGGCCAATTGTCGTCTTTAAGATAATTTTGAAAGGTATTCCATTTTGCTTATTCAACTGTAAAAGGTCATTCATGACTGTAAAGCCCAGATGTGCTCTGTGACTTTTGACTGATTCAGTTTAGAATTACACGCCATGTACACGCATGGACTAGAAAATTTGAAGAACCGTCTTTTTTAGCTTAGCTCCGAAGTTTTGAGCCGTTCAAATGTTTAGGCAGTCTACTAAGTAACAAATTAACAATATGGTTCGACCAACCACATGAAGAAAATTTCTGCAAGAAACTTGTTGTTTATAGTTTACTTGATTGTTTGTTTGATTGTTGCTAAGTTTAGAGAGGAAAATTAAGGGATATTCGGAGGTTAGAATTAGTCAATATCCCGTATCAATTTCAAGTTTTTTAGGTTGGACTCAAGCAACTTGTTGAGTTTTATTTTTTTGATAAATAAGCAAATCCATTCCAAAAATTAAACAACCTGCACCAGCAGGATAAACAGCCCCAAAAGGACAAAAGAACACAAGGCCTAATCATTATTAATCACTCACCCGGCCACAAGGCCACTATGACTCATTATTTTAAACAAAACCAGGACTACAACAACAACCCTCCTTTTTTTAACAATTGACGTAGAAATAGAACCCAAAGAGTCCATAAGACTCTCCATCATAAAAAACAACAAAAAATGGAAATAATAACCTTCAGAATTTTATTATCACAAAAATAAGGTAATAAAATAGTAGCAAGCCAACTTACTGATATATATAGAGTCTGATTGGGAATAATTTATTTAGTTGAAACTAAAAACTTTTTACTTAAAGTATTATAAATAAAACTAAAAAGTAGTTGAAATAGTACAGTAGAACCTATAAATAGTACCAAAAAAATGTAATGGGACCCATGAATAGTAGTAAAAAAAATTGAATAGTAAAAAAAAGTAAAAACTAGTTTTTTAAGCCAATACCAAATACAACCATAGCCTTCCCAAAACTATCACCATTTAGCATTCCTTTGGATGAACTTATTTTTATTTTAAAATATAATGTACAGTATTTTAAAGCATTACATTTTTTAAGGTAGGACTATAATTTTACACAATAAACTCATCCAAATAGAAAAAAACAATTAGTATCTCGATATGATGATAAAAAAATTTTAAAAAAAAATTATTGTGAAGCAGACATTATAAGTTGATTTGTTTTTTATTTATAAAAAAATAAAAAATAAAAAATAAAAAAAAAACCTAAACGCAAGCTTAACCTCCCACACATCAATGTGTATGTCAAATAGACGCTTAAAATTATATATATATATATATATATATATATATATATAAAACTATCTCCCTCCACGACCTTAGATTAAAAAAACACTTAAAATAAAGATGACCTCTTGTTTGAAGTTTATTTCTAAAGCACATTAAAAAAATAAATAAATAAATAATAAAAAAAAACCCAAGTAACTCCGCTTGACTAACTACTTATCAAAAAAAGAAAAAAAAAAGCCTCTACCTATCCTGTCTCTAGTGACCAACTTGTATTTGATTTAGTTTAGCAGGTAATACCACCGCACACCATTGGTGCGATAGTCACTCTACAAGTATAAGTATTTGTAGGGTGTGGGAGACAGGGCCGAGGTTCAACTCTCAATAAGGAAGCTTCACACACACATATACACTTAGATTAAATTAAGTTAAAATATAATTTCTATTTTGTATAAAAAAAAAAATAAAATAAAAAAAAGTTTAGCAAGTAATGAATGTATTCTTGAATCATTAGATGAATATGGAAAACCACAAGCTCTTTTGCCATATATTACCACAATTTGCTCCCTTCTTCTAATAGCTTCTCAAGTATCTTTTTTATTAATGGTAAGTGTGCCTGTGATATTGGCTTAAAAAGTCAGCATTTTTTATTATTCATCTTCTTTTTACTATTATTCATAAGTCTTATTGTACTTTTTGCTACTATTTATGAGTCTTACTATACTAGTTCAACTACCTTTTAGCTTTATTTATAATATTTTCAGAAAAAAATTTCAATTTCAACTAAATAAACTGTTCCCAAACAAACACGAAGTATCTTAGAAAGCCTACTGTGAGTAAGTACAAGTGGATTTGACCTGACTGGAGACCAATCTCATCTACTATCATTATTGTAGGGAGTCAAATTGTTTTGGACCCAAACAATAACATTTGTAGAGTATGGGTAGAAGGGCTAAGCACTAGCAAAACGAATTCTAGTTTACGTGAGATTCATAGGAATAACAATAAAGGAATTTGGCTAAGTATTGGGGAGGGTAATAACGATGATTTTTGCTAAGTGTTTATGAAGAAAGTTCGTCCTCGGCTCAGTCCGAGAATCACTTTCCTTTAGAACTGACAAAGACAAGGGTTGTCCTCGGATTCCCTGAAAACCACTTCCATGTTCTTATTCAAGAGTCCTCCCCCTTTCTCTTGGCGCTGGAGGTTCTATTTATTATATTGTCTTATTTAGTTGATCTCCGCCGTCCACTTGTCAGTCATCTGAACTTATATCTGAGGGCTTGTCCCATTAGTCACCTCTGCAGGCTTTCTATTAGTTAGAGTAACCAAGGCTGCACTGTTCACTGGTCACTTCACCATTAATGCGGCCAGAGTGTTGTTGGCATGCATTTAATGAACGAGTGACAGCTTCCATCAATCAACATCGGCTTGTCGAGGACGTGGGCGTCCTCGACGAGGTCCCCTGGCCACTTGGGTCTCGTCCGCTAATCCTCAGGCTCTGCCTCTCCTCGGCGTGGACTTTGGGCCCGATGTGGCATGGGCCAGAGTTGTTAAATATTTGGGGCCCCACAATTATATATATATATATATATATATAATTTTATAATTTAAAAAAGTGATTTCAAGTTTTCAACATTCAATGTTTCATTTTGAAACGTCAAGAAGTGTTGACAGGTTAAACTATAATGTGTGAAAAAATGTGTGAAAATACATGTAATGTTGTTTAAATACTGAAAACTGTTACTCAAAATACCATACCAAACGTTGTTTGTATTTTTTTGAAATACGTGTAGGCAAAAAAATGTGTGAAAATACTTGTAATGTTGTTTAAATATTGAAATCTGTTACTCAAAATATCCTACCAAACAGGCCCTAAGTTTCTTGACATCATAAATATTCTTTTTAACCAATTTGTAATCCATGTAATACGATAAAATTCAACAAAATAGTTTAGTAATCATAATTATTTTTTAAATATATAGTTTGAAAATTATGATGGTCATTCATTTTTTTTATGAAAGAAAAAAATGGGTAGGAGAGAAGATTTGGGTTGGCATCTTCCACTTGGGTGTGACTATAGTGACACCTTCTCCGCTAAGCCCAGGCCTGCGAGAGTAAGGGATTATGATTGTTAATAATAGTAATTTATTATAATTGTGTTCGTACATTGAATTAATTATTTGTGAAAATATTCTAATAGAGAGTGTAATTGTATAAGTGTAGAAGATTTTATGGGAAATCCTTGTAGAATTAAAAATCAATTAAAAATATATATTAGTGTGAGCTTTCAAAAGTTGATGCATCAATATTAGATAAGATTAATAAAAAGTTAAAAGTTTTGGTTATATATATATATATATATATATTATATTATATTATAAATTAAAAACTAGTCAATAAATTGTGCAATGGCCATGAAAGTTCCTCAAATATAATCCGCTAGTTGTATTATTTTTTCCAAATATAACCTTTGTAAGGACCAAAAAAGTTTGTAGCCTAAGCCCACTTAGAGTAATGGGCTATATCCTTCAAACTTGGCCCAAATCAATAAAAATTTGTAAGAGATGGGAAAGAACAACAACAATGAGCTTTGCCCGATGACAATTATAGGGAAAAATTAGATTTGTATTAAAACATAGATGAACATCAAGGTTTACACAAAGGCTCCTGAGAAGCCAGGATTCACAGAGAAAATGGTATTATTCCCTTTTCTTCTCTGTTGCACTCCTTTCTATTTCCTTTTCTCTCTCTTCTTTTTCGATCTTTTTGTCCCCTCGTCCTAATGCTTTTTCCTTGCATTATATAGCCTCCTTCCCTTGCATCTTCACCATCCATTTCTACCTAACTCCCCTCCTTTTCTGACACTTGTTACCTTTCACATCTAAAGGAGATGGTGGCAAGAATTTGCTTAGTTGTGGTTTATACTGTTCAGGTCACTTCCTCATTAATACGACTGATAAAAGCTGTTATCCTCCAATTAATGCGGATGCAACAGGCTACACCAGGCCTAAAGCTGCCTACTACCTATTGTCTTCCACTCTCTTCAGATCCTTGCTTCCTCTCAGAATGCTTCAGAGTACCATGATTCATTTCTTCCCCTCCTCAGCCGGCTTCTTCCCTTGGGCCCCTAACTTACAGCATTCCCACATCACTATTGTAGGCCTTGGGCTTCATCCTCGGTCCTCGGGTACCCACAATAGCCTAATCTTGGTCTGTTTGGATTAACAGGTAGGGAGAGGGAGTAGAGTTGGCACAAAATTAGCCTATTTTTAGCCAACTCTACTCTACTCCCCCTTCCTCCCGCCTCAATCTAAACGGGCCATATGAGTATAAAACTCTCTTTTGGAGACTTAAATCTTGATCCTTATTCCCCCCCCCCCCCCTCCACTCCATAAGAACTTATACTTGTAAAGTAAGTGACCAATACCATTACGCCTAGTGGCGGAGCTAGAAATTTCTTTCAACGGGGGCCAAGCTAAATATATAATATAAATAAATAAATCCGAAGAATAACACATACACACATACACATGGAATGTTTGTAGTTTTGATTTAACATATGATATTTTCTTATCTAAACAAAATATTTCAATCAAATAAGTATTTACATCTTTGCAAAAAAATTAATAAATAAATAAGTATTGACATGTCTAAAAATATACAAGTCAATTTAATAAAAATAAAATAAAATTACATATGGTATTCATTAAATACAATTTTAATTTAATGAGCTATATATAACATAAGAACATTTAGAGAGAATAAAAAATGCATTACATGTTTTTAGGAAAAATTTAGGTGGGCCATTATTGAAATTTATGTCTAAAATTATTTTTTTTACCAAAAATACAAGAGGGTGAAAGGATTTTTGAAAAGTCAAGGGGGGTCATGGCCCGCCCTCCCTTGATCACGCCAAAACTGTATAGTGATAATTATTAATATTATATGTGAAATAGATAATTACGAAAGTTATTAATTGATATTGTATTTATAATGATTGTATTATTATATGAAATATTTTTTCAACTATTTAATGAAAATATAATGTAGCAATATTCTAATGAAATATGTAAAAATAGAAGATTCTATAAGGAATTATACAGAGTTAAAACTTAATTAAACATATATATTAGAATAATGATGTGAGAATTATAGAGGCATCTAAAGATTTATGTGACACAATATTAAGAGGTCAATAAAAAATCAAACATCTTTAGTTGTATATAGATACTAGTCAATAACAATGCAATTCGCATAAAATTTTAATATAATATGATTTTATCTTCTTTTTATTTTCTTTTATTCTCTAAATATATGAAAGTTGATAATTATGAGTATTATTAATAGACTATTATTATGATTAAGTTTATATATGGAATCATATATTCTAGAATTAGAAATTTATTATAAAATTATAATTGTGTTTGAATATGAACCTGTATATTTTGTCATTTAAAGAAAATATGATGTACCAAAATTATAATGAAGGATTTGTCAAAATCTCGACCAAATCTAGCCAAATATGTTAAGATCTCATCATATCTCGACAAAATCTTACTAGAGAAAGGCTCACACTAGTGGAAAAATGATGACCTGTGATGGTGGAAATTAGTCGGATCGATTGGAATTGGATTTTTATACAATAACCTGCCAACTGACTTGCCAAAGTCAATTTCTATGGGTGAGAACCTGTCACCAACTGCCATAGGTGTCAAATCGGCTAACGATATGCTCGAATCGGGTTAGTTAGGGCGGATGGGTTGGTTCCATAGGTTGCTTGGACAGCCCTACACGTTATAATTAGTAGATAATAAAAGGGTTTGGCTTACCTCCAGTATTTTTTAACTGGGTATCTCCTGTTATTTTAAATATACAATTGCAAGTGGTAGTGAGTTTTAATCTCCACATTTTATTTAGTTAGTGAGTGATGTGGTAATTTCTCAATAAAACAAAATGAGATTCTAGTTAAAAAAGCACTGAAGATAAGTCATAACGTCAATAATTGTCAAAGGATGAGAATTAATAACAACCTAACAAATCAAAATTAGTTTGTATATAACATCGCTCAAAATCTGTTAATTGGTTCCCATCATGGTTGTCAAAATCCCGATCTGGATCCTAAGATCCTACGATTTTACGATTTCACCTGCCCAAAACGATCTAGATCTTTCAAGGATCTTTCAATCGTTCAGGATTGATAAGATCATATGATTCTGACGATCCCCGACGACCTTGGTTTCTCGTAATCTTTTTTTAACTTGATAGAAAGCTCAGTTGAATCTAAATGAAAAATAAAATCCCAATAAACCAAACTTTTCCACTCTAATATAGAGAGGTGTCGGTTAGACCCAAATAAAAAATATCCCCATAGAGTGTCACATTTTGAGGTTTTTGGCCTTTTTAAATGATGCTTACAAATGGATATAATGATGTATGATAATTATATCAATGAATGTATAATTTATGTGATTATTTAACATACCAATATATATTTTTTGTTTTTTTCTCAAATAATGTAAGATCTTACGATCTACGATTCGATCCTACGATCTACGATCCCACCTACCTTCCACGATCTTACGTAGGATCCCGATTTTGACAACCTTAGTTCCTATAAATAACAATGGCCAACTATGTGCCAAGATATGTCCAATATGGAAAAATCTCTCATGCGCCTAGCGCATGAGATACCAGCTCATCCAATATATGCCTGAGGTCTTTCCATAAAAAAATGTATGTCCTGAGGTCTCCACACTCATTGCAGTGCAAATTAACCTTCTGTCGGCCCTTTTGAAATAAATAATGAGGAGTTCTTTATGGAAAAGTTTAGGACCATAAAATTTTTTACAACTTTTTGCTGCAATTGTTTTTCAACTTTTTACTACAACTGTGACATAGCAAGTTTCTTTAATTAAAAAAAAAAACTATAACATGGCAAAATGTGATTGGTAAAGAAAAAATAATTGATCCATGTATAAGTGATAGTTAACCACTTATTGTCTGTCACATTAAAATTGTGGAATAATTTAGGGTTCTAGAACTACTCTCTCTTTATAATCCCGACATGATGCACATATATATATATATATATATATATTTAATGAGGGATACATCTAATTATTTGGAATTGGATGCTAATTAAATATCTTAGACGAAGATCACTTTGAAATTCAACCGTTAATTATTAGTAGTAAAAAAAAATTACCTTGTTATTATTAGGATTAAAAATGGTCACAATTTGAAATTGAAATGTGATGTACGAAAATCAATTTCTTGGAAGCTGGAACTCATGGGTCATGGCTGATATGCCAATGATATGTGGGCCCATTAGAAGAAATGCTGAGAAGAGGTCTATCATGGCATCTAGCCTATAGAGTGCAGTATAATACTGCACTGGATTGAATTTGAGGTAATAATTAATTACAGAAAAAAAGCTGAACTACAATTCTGACTGTTGAGAGCAGCAAGCCTGCAAAGCACACCCAGCAAAAATAAAAAATAAATAAATAAAAGAAAGGTGAGGTGGCATTAATCATAATCATACGGAAAACTAGCATATTATATTTTTTGAGAAGAAAATGGCATATTATATGATGGAAAAAAAATTGATAGTTTTTTTTTTTTTTTTTTTTTGAGAAACAAAAAATTGATAGTTAATAGATACAACCTGGACGAAGGGCCATAATAACACTTTATAAGGACGTAATCTAGTATATATAATATAATTGTTATAAATATATATATATATATATATATATAAAATATATATATATATGGGCCCAATTTATGGATGTTTTCATAATATTTATTAATAGATTATTTTCAAAAAGTTTTAATGTTATTTTTATGAAATATATTTAAAAAAAAAAAAGTGAAGTTAAGATCCAGTACTTATTGAACTCGTTAAGATAATGATATGTGTTTATTTTTTAACATGTGTCATTGTTTTAACAGATCTTTAAATACATTAGATTTAAACTTCATCATAAAAAAATAAAAATAAAAACTCTCCAAAATATATATATATATATATATATATTTTAATCTTCATAAAAAGTTTCTATACATATTTCTTAAATTAATGCCACCAGATTTTCTGTTAGACTTTTTTCTAATAAAAATAATAATAATTTGAAAAAAAAATTATTCACAAAAAAATCTAATAAAAAAAAATATAAAAACCCCATTAGATGTATTACAAATTGCAATCCTGGCTGGAAAGTAGCTAGGAAGGCCTCCCAAATGCAATGACGGAGAAATAGAAAGAGGAGACTCATTATGCAGATTCTACAACATAAACCTCCCTTCCATCCACCTCGTAGCGCTAAGCTTTCTCAGTCCCTCTTTGGCTCTTTTTCCTTCTCTCTCTTTCTTTCTGACCACCTATCCCACACAGTTCACACTTAGCCGGCAACCGTGGCTGTCTCTCTATCTCATTTGTACACTCCTTCTCACCATTAAATACAATTGATTTCCATATCTCCTTCCTCATATATATATATCTTCAACACCCCACGTTTTCTTAAAAACTCCACCTTTCACCTTTCTCAATATATATATATTTTTTTTCTCTATTTATTGTTGTTCCCAAACAATACAAAAAACTATGTTTTCTCAAAAGAAAAGAGTTTTCTAACACAAACACAAACCCAAACAAACAAGAAAAAAAGCTACAATCTTCGACCATGATTCTTCAAATTCTTGTTGGGTTTGTGATAATTTGTTCTCTGGTGATGATTCTTCGGATGCTTCTGTTCAAAACCGGGTTGATTTACACGGTGAAGAAATGGTGGAGATGTATAGAGAACATTATTCATGTACAGCAAGTTCTCAAAGTCCCCGAATTCAACGAGAGCATGCAAGAGAATCAGCTTTATCGAAAAGTTTCTCTCTACCTAAACTCCTTGCCCACGCTCGAAGACTCCGACTTCACCAACCTCATCACGGGCAAGAAGCCGAACGACATCGTTCTATGCCTCGATCCGAACCAGACCATCGGCGACAACTTCCTCGGCGCAAAGGTAACCTGGACCAATTCCAAGAACTGTTTCGTTTTGAGTCTCAGAAAAGCCGATAAACGCAGAATCCTCCGACCTTATCTCCAGCACATCCACACGGTATCCGACGAAATCGAACAGCTAAAGCCTCGAGATTTGAAGCTGTACATGAACATCAAAGACCAGCAAGGCAGCGGACGGTGGAGATCTGTTCCTTTCACGCATCCTTCGACTTTCGAAACCATCTCCATGGAAGAAGATCTCAAAAACAAGGTAAAGTCCGACCTCGAATCTTTCCTCAAAGGCAAACAGTATTACCACCGTCTAGGCCGTGTTTGGAGGCGCAGCTTTCTCTTGTACGGTCCTTCGGGGACGGGGAAATCGAGCTTCGTGGCAGCCATGGCTAACTTCTTGTCCTACGATGTTTACGACATCGATGTCTCCAAGGTCTCGAGCGATTCGGATCTGAACTCGTTATTATTAGGAACGACGAGTCGTTCTATTATTGTGATCGAAGATTTTGATCGGTTTCTGATGGAGAAACCGAGGACCGAGAATTTATCAGTGATAATGAAGTTTATGGATGGGATATTGAACTCGTGCATCGCTGAAGAGAGATTGATGGTGTTCACAATGAATAGTAAAGAACATTTGCTCATTGACCCGGCTGTTCTTAGACCGGGTCGAATCGATGTTCATATCCATTTCCCTTTGTGCGATTTTTCGGGGTTTAAATCTTTGGCTAGTACTTATTTGGGGGTTAAAGATCACAAGCTATTTGCTCAGGTAGGGGAGATTTTTCAAACTGGGGCTACTTTGAGCCAAGCCGAAATTGGCGAGTTGATGATTGCTAATAGGAACTCACCCAGTAGAGCTATCAAATCGGTCATCACAGCGCTACAACAAACGGACGGTGATGCTAGGGTGTCGGGGAAGATCGGGCGGTCGAAGAAGTTTGTTGAACAAGTGGGCGAAACGGGTGGCGTTTTTTGTAGCGATACCGGTAGCGGTGGCAGTGGTGGTGGGCATACGGGTCTGGAGTTTAGGAAATTGTACGGTTTCTTGAGGATGAAAAGCAACAAAGTTTCCCATTCTTTTGATTCGGGTTCGGAGAAGAGAGATGGGCGGTGATTGGTGATTTGATGAATGACTGACTTCATAACGTTTCGAAACGTTTCTTGTTGGGGAAAAAAGACAGGAGTTTCGAACGTGTCAGAATTTCATTTTGGGGAGGAATATCCTAAAAAGAATGTCATCAATTGGAGCCAGCCAAAATTGTTCAATGTGTATACAGAGTTTGATTGGTTGGAATGCTTTGTTCATACCTTGATTGCAATATGATTCTATGATTTTTTCTTTTCTTTTCTTTTCTTTCTGGGGAATATAGTTGATAGTTTGCTTCTCATTAATGTTGTAGTATGATAGTCATGTAAATGGCAACATTAGTTTTTGGTTATTTTTAATAGGATACAATCAAATAGATGATGATACATGTTTCAGTGTAGCGGTTACAGTTTGTTGATTTGTATAGTTTACTAGTTTCTTGTGATTTTTTTTGGGTGGGGAGGGACGAGGCAAGCCGTATTCGGCGAAGGCTCGGGAACACATGAGAAGCATAGGTGTCTACGGACTAAAAAAGCCTTATTATTGGCTTTGGTGATATTATTATTATTAATGATGTGTGTGATAAGCATGAACAAGCAAATCAAATTGATTTCATACGAATAATGACTGTTTCTCAAATATTCATGTGGTATATATCCATCGTGAGGCCACGTTGTGGAGCTCATTTGTTAACCTTTCATTCTTTTCTTTTCGGAGAGGAATTAAGCTGAAAAAGACTGGAGATATTAACTTGAACCAATAACCTCCGATTCCTGATGCGTGGTTTCACTACTATTCCTTGAGTTAACATATAACCAAGTTAATGCTTTTCATCTTCTCAACAAAAAAAAAAATAATGCGCTTTGAGTTTCAAAGATTCTACGGTTGCGTTTTTATAAACTATTGCAAAATAGTGTTTCGGTTTAAAATGAATGTTTATATAAAAGTTACGAAAAGTTACTATTACGAAACATAATTTTGAATTTTAAATACACGCTTTTAAGTTCTCAAAACTCTTAATCAAATGACCCTTTGTGCAAATTTAGGAAAGACACATACAAATGCTACAAAGATTTTTTTTTTTTTTTTTTTGTATTTTTGGGAAACAAAAAAAAAAAATCATGATTTTCCTTTATTTTCTACGTGTATATCCATGAATGATACCCGTACAGAGACTTGATCGTTGCCAACGTGTAGGAGAGAGCTTATGAAAGTAGAAAGAGAAATCTACGTAGGCCTTGTTGGTAGTGACCAGATTCACAGACCACTAAAACGGGGTCTATGCCTTCATTGTCTTGCTGTTTCTTTGTTTGTTCAGAAATGTGAAGGAAGTTTGTTCCGGTTGTTGTCTTGCTCACTGTGACTCATCATTGGCGATGAAACGTAAGTGGCCCCTTTGTTGATAAAGTCAGTTTGTCTTTAGGTACATATTCAGCCAAACAAAAGTAAAGCATAGAAAAGTGTAACTTCACTTATCATGGTTCATGCGTTAAACAGAGAGTCCTCCACACCACCAATAACATACATACTATCTCACACACAAACCGCGTAAAAGATCCGAATTTATTGTTTTCGGGTGTGGTTCTCAGCCATTCGACTAGGCTTTTTCTTGTTTGCATTTTGATTCTTTTTCTAACGGTTCTCGAATTGTCCCGGGTCAAATATTTAGATAGATGCCTAAAACATAGAGAAAGTATCCAGTAAGTCGTGTTATAAAGTGCGTGCACATCCAGCTTATACAAAATTTTCTCCAAAATATGACTTGATTTTAATCTCGTTTGAATTATTTGATATAAGTAAGTCATGAAATCTTACTCAACTTTTACTAACTTCAAAGTTAAGACACTCTTATCTAATTGATTAATGAGTATAAACTACACAAAGAATTTAACATTAGTTTTACAAGTATTATTAAAGTATAGGAGTAATAGTTTAAATTAATTAGAATTTACCATTGTTTTACTTAGAAATAACCCAACGGGCAAATTCTTATCAAATTAGTTTTCATCTTTTCCTAACAAATTTTTATTTAATGGGGTTTTATTTTTTACAAATCTCTAATTTAACAGAAAACATTAATGAGATGCATCATTTGATAGATTTTGTTGATTGATGTGTATTATTTAAAACTAGCTTCTAAGCACGTGCTCACGCACATGTTAAGAGGTTCTTCTATTTTTGGAGTAAAATTTAATAATTTGCATCAATTATAATTTGAGATTATTACATTTTACAATCACAAAAAATCTAGGAATGTGATGAAAAAATCATTTCACATACAAATGCATAATACTTATCACACCCTTAGGTTTTTATTTTATTTTATTTAATTACGTTTTTATTTTTTACAAATCTCTAATTTAACAGAAAACATCCATGAGATGCATCATTTGATAGATTTTATTGTTTGATGTGTTATTTAAAATAAATTTAAAAAAATTAAATGACTTCATTTTTTTTATTTGGACAAAGGAACTAGATTAAATCATTTTGAAAAAAATGAAGGATTAAATTGACAAAAATTAAATCTTAAAAAATAATTTGACAATTGAAATAAAAGTAAAGATACTAAAGGCCTGATTGGTAAGAGAATTTTTGTTTTTGTTTTCAAAACAATATAAAAACAATTTTCAAAAAATTGAACTTGAAACTAGTTTTCTGATAATAATTTTTATATTTTACGTGTTTGGCTCCCACTTTTAAGAACAATTTTCAAAATACTAAAAATAAAATATAAATTTTTGGGAGACCATTTCTATTTTTGAGATTTTTATAAAAAAAAATTAACAAAAAGTAATGTTAGGATCTGTAGATTACTTTTTTTGTTTTTGGTGTGTGGATAATGATAAGGAAATAGAGCTTATCATGTAATTTTCTTTTTTAATGATAAGTATCAAATTTGAAAGGTGGGAATTCTTTTTGTGATAAAAATAAGCTCCTTAATTTAAACTAGTCTCATCACACGCACTTCGCGAGTGTAATAAGGCTTTTTTATTTTTATTTTTTTTTATAGTGTCATAATTTTTCATTCATTGCAATTTGAGGTTTACACGTTTTCTCATTAATATTACGCATTTAGAACTACTAATACAACCAGAAGTGTCATGAGGCTAGTTTCAAAAAATGAACAAATATTACACACTTATTTTGTAGCCAAAAAAAAAAAAACATTTTTTTATTTTATATATATAATTTTTATTTTGAGAATCTAATTTATAAATTGATAAAACAATTTGAAAATTAACAGGATAGTGACCCTAATTTACTGTATTTTTATTGGATTGTCCTTTAGTTTTATCTCTACTGTGGGTCAGAAAGCCCCACGTCGTATGTTGGGCCAGAAGCCCAACCCAGACAAGGCTCTCTGTCCGAAGAGGATAAAACACCAGTGTTTTGCCATCCTGGTAAGAGTACAGCCCGTGAGGGACAAATGGTCCGTCCGAAGACAATCTTTTCGGGCCGAAGAGACCTTCTCCAACGGGCCTGCTCAGAGCTTGACTTAGGAGCTATGCTGGAGACCTTCCTACGGAAGCTGAGCCCCGAGCATGCCTAACTGCGGAGCTATCATCAAATGTCCTGCCAATAAAGCTGCCACCGCCACATTTAATGCACTGCAGCAACTTTCCTGGCCGCATTTATGTGGAGAAGACACCTGAACAGTGAATCTTCACCTACCACCACTCACTGCAGGTTAAAGCAAACGGCTGATGTGACCAGTACTCAAGTAGGCGCCTGGATGGAGGACAAGTGTGCGGTGGAGATGAGAAGAGAGTGTGTATATAAAGGAAGCAAGTCTCACAGAGAGGGGAGAAAAAAATGGTGGTATTCGTTAAGTCTCCAAATATAAAAGCTCTTCGGACTAAAGAAATTGCTTTCAAACACTAGTCCAAATCTTTTTTATTTTTTTTTGGTCAGTCTCCATGAACCGTCGCTAAATCCAGGCCTAGCACAGTTGTTTAACCCATACTCTACAAATTTATTGTTGGGCACTTGTTGGGCTCACAACCCAGAGAGTTGATACCGGGCCCAACAAAAACCGACCCTACAATTGGCGCCGTCTGTGGGGAACAGCTCGAGCAAAGGTGGAAGCAACGCCTCAAAAGATGGCTGAACCAAGGCAACGGCCAGCGGAGTCCAGGTCAAACCAGCACACCGACCCTTTTATTCATCTGGAGCGGAGGCGCGATCGCGAAGGTAGCCTACGCACCACGCGCGAGGGCCAAAACCAGTCACAGGGAGAGAGCCACATGTCCCATGCAGAGGAAAACCAAGCCATGCAGTTGGAGATTCAAAGGCTGAAAAAAGAGTTGCGCCATGCAAAGAGGAAGCGCACTTCCTCATACTCAGATGATGATTCTGAAGACGAGCGGGACGAGGATTACAGGCGGAGATCTCGAACACCGGTCAGTGAGCCTTTCCCCTATAAGGAAGCTCGCAATCACGAGAAGAACCCTCAGGGCTCTCCTCCGAGGGGCGCAGGGAACGATGCCATGAGCAAAGCTCTGGCTCAGGTCTCCAGGTCTCCCTTTGCACGTAATATCGAGGGTGCCAGACTTCCCAGGCGTTTCCACCAACCTACATTCACTATCTACAATGGCCGGACCGACCCAGTGGAACATGTGAGTCATTTCAACCAGCGGATGGCAGTCCACTCCAGGGACGAAGCCCTGATGTGCAAAGTTTTCCCCTCCAGCTTGGGGCCAATAGCCATGAGGTGGTTTGACAACTTGAAAGCAAACACTATTAGTTCTTTCCAAGAGCTGACCCAGGCTTTTGGGTCCCGTTTCGTCACGTGCCGAAGGGTTCCTCAATCTGTGGCCTCTCTGTTGTCCGTCTACATGAAAGGGGGTGAGACCCTGAAGTCATATTCGGATAGATTTTGGGAAACATACAACGAGGTAGGAGAAGACTGTGAATTGATGGCTATCGAATCTTTCAAACTAGGCCTCCCCACTGAACATCTCTTAAGAACGTCATTGACGCGCAAGCCTGCTATCAGTATACGCCAATTGATGGATAGAATCGATAAGTACAAAAGGGTTGAGGAGGATCAGCAGCAAAGCAAGGGAAAGGAGAAGGTTATCCCTCAGGAAGGGAGGGATTTCAGGTCGGACAGGCAGAACCACAACAGGCCAAGGAAGGACTGGGCTGGACAAAGCATTACGAACCACCAGAGGGTCAATGCGGTTTTTCGTGAACCAGTGCACCAGGTCCTGGATAAAATAAAGAACGAGCCGTTCTTCAAGAGGCCGAACAAGATGGTGGGGAACCCTGAGAGGCGCAATCATAATCTGTACTGCCAGTATCACCTTGACCACGGGCACACTACGGAGGAGTGCAGGAGCCTGTGGGACCACCTGGATCAGCTGGTCGGCGAGGGCAGACTGAAACACCTCCTACACCACTCGTATGGTAAAGGAGATCAAGCAAGCGCAGGTCCCAGGGGGAGCAACTTTGCGAAGCCTCCCTTAGGGACAATCAATGTCGTATTTGCCGCGCCAGGGAGGACGGGGTCCCGCCCGTCCAGAGTACTGTCAGTTGCTCGGACACCTTCGGAATGTGTAGGCAGAGAGCCGAAGAAACAAAGAGCGGATGTTCCAGTTCTGGGATTTTCGGAGGACGACAAAAAAGGGACTATCCAGCCGCATGATGATGCCCTGGTAGTAACTCTCAGAATCGGGGGGTACGACGTGAAGAGGGTAATGGTAGATCAGGGCAGCGCCGCAGAGATCATGTACCCAGACCTATACAAGGGGCTGAACTTGTCCCCCGAAGACTTGACTCCATACAGTTCTCCTTTGGTCAGTTTTGACGGCAAAGTGATCATTCCGAAGGGCCAGATCAGACTGCCGGTGCAAGCCGGTCCAGAAACAGTTGAAGTCGACTTTATAGTGGTGGATGCCTATTCACCCTACACCGCTATAGTAGGCAGACCTTGGCTTCATACTCTCGGGGCAGTGTCCTCCACACTGCACCAAAAGATTAAATATCCGTCCGCAGGGGAAGTCGAGGAGATCCTAGGGGATCAGGCCATGTCAAGGCGATGTCTAGTGGCAGCCATACAGCACGAACGACATGCTGAACCCTCGAGCTGTAATAAGGGGAGTTTATAGCAATTAAAACCTTCGGCGCCGGACGCCGGGGCCTCAACCGAAGAGGCAGTGTGCGAAAACTTAACGAGGGTTGTTGTTGGTGACGATCCAGAGAAGTTTTTTCAAGTTGGATCCATGCTTCCCCCTCAGGAAAGGGAGGAGTTGATAAAGTTCCTCAGGGCCAACGTTGACGTATTTGCCTGGGACCCCACGGATGCCCCAGGAGTAAGTCCAGAATTTATCTGCCACCACCTAAACGTTAATCCCACCATCATCCCTAAAAAACAGCCGCTCCGACGACCGTCGAGAGAACACGCCGACGTGGTCAGGGATGAAGTGATGAAACTTAAGCAGGCAGGAGCCATTAAAGAGATCTTCTACCCCGAATGGCTGGCTAACACGGTGGTAGTGAAAAAGAAAAGTGGGAAATGGCGGGTGTGTGTGGACTTCACCGACCTTAATAGAGCTTGTCCGAAGGATCCGTTTCCAATGCCTAAGATAGACCAATTAGTTGACGCCACTGTCGGGCATCCTCGGATGAGTTTCTTAGATGCCTTTCAAGGTTACCATCAGATACCACTGGCTCTCGCCGACCAGGAGAAAACATCTTTTGTAACTCCTGTAGGAAATTACCACTACAAGGTAATGCCGTTCGGCCTGAAGAACGCGGGGGCTACCTATCAGAGGATGATGACGAGGATGTTTGAGCCACAGCTGGGCAAAAGCATGGAGGTTTATATCGACGACATGGTGGTTAAAAGCAAGATTGTTGCCGAGCACATTGGGGATCTCAGTACTATATTCGAAATTCTGAGGGGACACAGATTGCGGTTGAATGCTTCTAAATGTTCCTTCGGTGTTGGGTCAGGTAAATTCTTGGGGTATATGGTCACACACAGGGGAATCGAGGTTAACCCCGATCAGATAAAGGCCATCAACGACTTGCGAGCTCCTCGGAATCCCAAGGAGATCCAGAAGCTGACTGGGATGACCGCTGCCCTTAATCGGTTCATTTCCAGATCAGCAGACAGGTGTAGGCCTTTCTTCTCGTTAATCAATAAGTGGAAGGATTTTGAATGGACACAGGAATGCGCTATTGCCTTCCAGCAACTTAAGGATTACCTGGCTAAGCCCCCCATCATGTCCAGTCCCCAGCCAGACGAAGTCTTGTTTGCTTACATTGCCGTGGCCCCAAATGCTGTAAGCTTGGTGCTGATCCGAACGGACTGTGGAGTACAAAAGCCAGTTTACTACGTGAGCAAGTCGCTACAAGAGGCTGAAATCCGCTATTTGCCATTGGAGAAAGCCATTCTGGCCATTGTGTTGGGTACTAAGAAGTTGCCCCATTATTTTCAAGCTCACACCGTTATAGTTCTTACTCAGCTCCCAATCAGAGCCGTACTCCGAAGCGCAGACTACACCGGTAGAATTGCTAAATGGGGGACGATGCTAGGGGCTTTTGACATCAAGTACATGCCGCGCACGTCAGTGAAGGGGCAGGTCCTTGCGGACCTGGTCGCCGAGTTCACAGAACCACATTTTGAGGAAGCAGCACAAACTCTTGGCGCGGTAGGAAGACAAGTCAGCACGATTGCGTCACAGAGCGCATTGCCCTGGAAAGCATATGTAGACGGCGCATCAAATCAGAGGGGCTCAGGCGTAGGGATAGTGTTGATATCCCCCGAGAGAATCGTCATTGAAAAAGCCTTAAGGCTAGACTTCTCAGCAACGAATAACGAGGCAGAGTATGAGGCTCTACTGATGGGGATGAAGATGGTACGAAGGATGGGAGGAATATCCGTCGAGATATCCTCAGACTCAAGGTTGGTCGTCGGCCAGGTGCTGGGAGAGTTTGAAGCGAAAGATGAGAGAATGCAGGGATATCTAAACCTGGTCAAGTCCCTACAGTCGGAGTTTGAATGCTTTACCCTACGGCACATCCCAAGGAGTGGCAACACGCATGCTGACTCCTTAGCTACGCTCGCCACCTCTTCGGCGCAGGAATTACTAAGGGTTATTCTGATTGAGGACGTGCAGAGACCCACGGAGTTAAGAAAGGAGCCATCCCAAGTCTACAGCGTCGGAACCAACCCATGCTGGATGGACCCCATCATCAGGTTCTTGAGGGACGATGTGTTGCCCGAAGAAAGAGTGGAAGCAGACAAAATACGGAGAAAAGCCACAAGGTTCTGGCTGTCCGAAGACCGTAGACTGTACAAACGCTCCTATTCTGGCCCATACCTGTTGTGCATGGCCCCCGAGGCGGCTGAATTGATGCTAGAAGAGCTGCATGAAGGAATCTGTGGAAGCCATACTGGAGGGAGATCTTTAGCTCACCGAGCCATTACTCAAGGCTACTGGTGGCCAAATATGCAAAGAGAGGCGCATGAGTACGCCAAAAAGTGTGACCAATGCCAACGCTTCGCGCCGAGCATACATCAACCTGGTGGAACCCTTAATCCGCTATCCAGCCCGTGGCCTTTTGCTCAGTGGGGGCTGGACATCGTTGGCCCTTTCCCTAAGGCAGCAGGAAACAGGAAGTTCTTGTTGGTCGGAACAGACTACTTCACCAAGTGGGTAGAAGCTGAGCCTCTAGCAAATATCAGGGACGTAGACGTGAAGAAGTTCGTTTGGAAAAACATCGTCACCAGATTTGGAGTTCCACATACCCTCATCTCGGATAACGGGCTTCAATTCGATAGCAAAGCTTTTAGAAGCTATTGCAACGAGCTGGGAATCACAAATAGATACTCCACCCCCGCCTATCCCCAAGGGAACGGGCAGGCCGAAGCCACCAATAAAGTCATAGTTGACGGGCTAAAGAAGAGGCTAGACGATGCGAAGGGTAGGTGGGTAGAAGAATTACCCCACGTGTTGTGGGCATATAGAACCACGCCTCGCAGGTCCACCGGTGAAACCCCTTTTTCAATGACCTACGGAGCTGAAGCCGTTATACCTCTCGAGACTGGGTTCCCAACACACAGGATTAGCTCTTTTGACCCAACCTACAACGACAGACTGCTGGAAAAGAGTCTAGATCTGATTGAAGAACGAAGGGAAACCGCGATGGTCCGATTGGCACACTACCAGCAGAAACTCAAACAGGGCTACGACACCAATGTAAGGTTGAGACCCCTCGAGCCTGGCGATCTTGTCCTAAGGAAGGTGGTAGGGAATGCGAAGAATCCAGCATGGGGAAAACTGGGTCCGAACTGGGAAGGTCCGTATCGTATCACATCGAGGGCCGGCATTGGAGCATACTTCCTTGAAGACCTGGATAATCACGTAGTGCCCCGGCCATGGAATGTAAATAACCTCAAAAGGTACTACTATTAAATGATTTCTTCTTTCAGTCATGATTGTTCTGTTGTTATACTAGTGTTTCTCAAGTGTTTAAACTTAAATTCAATCATGCCTGTAGTCCTCGGACCAGATGATTTGGGTTAGTTAACACTCCGTTACGATTTTTCTCAAGTGTTTAAACTTAAATTCAATCATGCCTGCAGTCCTCGGACCAGATGATTTGGGTTAGTTAACACTCCGTTACGATTTTTCTCAAGTGTTTAAACTTAAATTCAATCATGCCTGTAGTCCTCGGACCAGATGATTTGGGTTAGTTAACACTCCGTTACGATTTTTCTCAAGTGTTTAAACTTAAATTCAATCATGCCTGTAGTCCTCGGACCAGATGATTTGGGTTAGTTAACACTCCGTTACGATTTTTCTCAAGTGTTTAAACTTAAATTCAATCATGCCTGTAGTCCTCGGACCAGATGATTTGGGTTAGTTAACACTCCGTTACGATTTTTCTCAAGTGTTTAAACTTAAATTCAATCATGCCTGCAGTCCTCGGACCAGATGATTTGGGTTAGTTAACACTCCGTTACGATTTTTCTCAAGTGTTTAAACTTAAATTCAATCATGCCTGTAGTCCTCGGACCAGATGATTTGGGTTAGTTAACACTCCGTTACGATTTTTCTCAAGTGTTTAAACTTAAATTCAATCATGCCTGTAGTCCTCGGACCAGATGATTTGGGTTAGTTAACACTCCGTTACGATTTTTCTCAAGTGTTTAAACTTAAATTCAATCATGCCTGTAGTCCTCGGACCAGATGATTTGGGTTAGTTAACACTCCGTTACGATTTTTCTCAAGTGTTTAAACTTAAATTCAATCATGCCTGCAGTCCTCGGACCAGATGATTTGGGTTAGTTAACACTCCGTTACGATTTTTCTCAAGTGTTTAAACTTAAATTCAATCATGCCTGTAGTCCTCGGACCAGATGATTTGGGTTAGTTAACACTCCGTTACGATTTTTCTCAAGTGTTTAAACTTAAATTCAATCATGCCTGTAGTCCTCGGACCAGATGATTTGGGTTAGTTAACACTCCGTTACGATTTTTCTCAAGTGTTTAAACTTAAATTCAATCATGCCTGCAGTCCTCGGACCAGATGATTTGGGTTAGTTAACACTCCGTTACGATTTTTCTCAAGTGTTTAAACTTAAATTCAATCATGCCTGTAGTCCTCGGACCAGATGATTTGGGTTAGTTAACACTCCGTTACGATTTTTCTCAAGTGTTTAAACTTAAATTCAATCATGCCTGCAGTCCTCGGACCAGATGATTTGGGTTAGTCGACACTCCGTTACGATTTTTCTCAAGTGTTTAAACTTAAATTCAATCATGCCTGCGATCTTTGGACCAGATGACTTGGATTAGTTTACATTCCGTTCACAGGCGTTTAAATTTAAGCCAAATTACTTTAGCTTTTATTACTTTGAAACCCTGTTTAGCAGCGCATGAATGATCACTCTGCTTTTAGTTATTAATCTATCATTGTTAACCATGATGACAACTTAACAAACACCGCAGAATTAACGGAGAGCAAAAAAGAATCTATTCCATTACTTAAAAAGATAAGTTAGGTACAAAATGGACAACAAAAGATCCCAGCCGTTACATAGGTTAAGCATCCTGAGTTTTGTCTTGAGGCACCAGATCAGTCTTTGGCAAATCACCCCCATCTCCGGCCAGAAGAGGGGCCTGACTCGTTTCGGCTGGTGCTGGAGGATTCTGATCCGCTATGGGTGCCTCCGAGGTTTCAGGCGCGTCACATAGGTCAGGATCATAATAGATGCTGCCAGGCTGCCATAAGGCTGATTCCGCAGGGACTCCAGCTGCATCGAGGCACTTGTTCCATGTAATGGCACAGTAGTCCCTGCAGACATTGGCGAACTCCTCGGTCAGCCTTGCTTGGGTCTCCTCCACACCCAGCAGATGGGCAGCTTTCTTCTCGGCCTCAACTGCCTCCTTGGCCAATTGCGCATCTTCCTTGGCCAACTTAGCAGCGTCCCTGGCCATTTGTAGCTCAAGCCGAAGCTCTTTCACCAACGCCCTCTCCGTCTCCAAGTTAACTTCAGTAGTATACAGCCTCTGACGTTGGTCTTCGGCTTGCTTCTCTGCGTTCTTAAGGCCCGCATCTGCATTTCTTCTGGCCTTTACTTCCTCCTTCAGCTGATCGGAGAGGCGGGCGCTTTCATCCTTGGCCTTGCCAAGTAATTTTTCAACGTCCTCCCTGGACCGGATCTCAGCTCGCACGTCAACCTCCTTCTTCTGAACCCACTCTTCAGCCACGTAGATTTGCTGGGCAATCTGCATGACAACCAGAGAATGTTACGAAAAATACGAATACGCAAGGGCTATGAAAGAGCTACGAAAGGGCACCAGTTGTCTTACCATGCCTAAATCTCGCTTAAGGGACAGGAAGAGCTCTTTTTCGTTGAAGCGCCGATAGGACTCCATGTCCTTCGGAAGAAGAAGGGGCTGCTCTAGCACTTCTGCTATATATCCGGCCTTCCCTCCAGCATAGTTTCTGAGGGAGGCGTCGAGAGGGATGGCTGCGCCGTCCAGAGTAAGCTTCGGGGACCAGTCATTGATCCCTCGCCGCACTTCGGCAGTCAAATGCTCCTCCCTGTTCTCAGTAGAAGAAGCCCGTTTGTTCCTGGAATCATGGGTCTTCTTCTGCTGCTTAGGTCCCTTCGGAGGAGCCACTTCCCCCTCCTCGATGTCAGTCGCATCTGTCAATACCCTCTTTTTCTTCAGATCAGGCATCGGTTTCAAACTTGGATCTTTTGGGGCCGGAGGAAGGGGAGGCGGTGGTGGGAGATTGGCCGTGGGCTGGGAGCTGCCAGTACCCTTGGCCGCGGTCGTTGCGTTTCTCCTGTTCTTCATTAGCTGGCCTAGGGGCAGCATGTCTTCCTCCTCGGAGTCTTCTGGCCAAGCTAAATTCAGAACTGGGGCAGCCGACTGCCTGTCAGGGGCTTCTTCGGAAGATAAGATCTGAACTTCCTCCGAGCCTTCCTCTTCGAACTTGAACTGATCGATCTGTTCGTCAAGCGAAGGAGTAGAAGAAGCGACCCTTTCCTCGGCTACTGTTTGCAATGGCACTTGTTGAATGGGCTGAACTAGTGGTGGAATACCCTGCGGATTGGGATGGGGCACCGGGTTGAGATCAAAAGGGGCCAAGAAGGTCTTCCGTGCCACGTCAATCCGGTTTAGGCGGCGATCCCCAAGTGTTATGGCGTTGCCTCTCGGCTGGGGTTCCGACTTCAAGGTATAGCCGAGGATGAGGGGGATGAACCTCAGCTGTCCGTCTTCGCTCACAAAGATCTCCGACCGAAGGAGGTAGTTTAAGGCCGCAGTGTTTGTAAGACTCAGCCGAGGAGTTACGTGCTTCTTGTCTGCAAACATGGCGATAAGACTGTTAGAAGGTTGCAACACGACGAAAGGAAGTCTTAATAGTAGGAAGCAAGAAGGTTAGAAAGCTCAAGGGGAAATGTCCCACCTGGCGTTCCTGGCGTGGTTGGGCAATGAATCCCATCGTGCCAGGCACCGGAGACGATCAGATAATCGTCCTTCATCCCTTTGTTGGACTTGGGAAGACCGGAGAAGAGTCTGACAACATCGGATCGGGATCTTAAATAATATCCCGCCCCTTCTTTGGTACGACATTCGTACATGTGTACCACGTCGTGCCAGGTTAATCCCAAGCCTAAGTGGCGGTTTAGGTCATCAACTGCACCTAAGACTCTAAAGGTGTTGGGGGCACACTGGTCAGGACTAAGCCTATGGGCAGTAAGGAAGCTTCTGGTAACTGGACCCATGGGAATGGTCATTCCCCCCTCGAGGAAGGCGATGATGGGGATAATGACTTCGCCCTCCTCTCGGTTCAATAGCAACCCCGCCATGGAGCAATACCTCAGGCCTACTTCCTGAGGAATGCGATAGGTCTCCCTAAACCTCTCTATCTGGGAAGGGCTGTTCACTAAGTACTCGAATCTACCCATTGATGACAAGATCAAGGTGAGGGAATTGCGGAACGGTGACTGGGGAAAGTTTGCAAATGGCCGAAGAGGCAGCCTGAACAGATTTTAAAATCTCAAAGAATGGAACTTACGTCGGACTGAATCAGAGAACGTCTTCTGGCCTTGTGGGGAGATCGCAGCAGATTCTGGAAGGCGTTGAAGCGGATGACAGGAAGATCTCTGAAATTCTGGTCGCTTGAGTTCGCCTGGGAGTTCTGAAGGTTGCAAAGTGAGGAAATAACCTCCCCTGGGACTTTATATAGTGGCAGAAAAAGTGTTGGAACTTACCCCGCCCAAAAATTTCGAGGAGAATCTCGTCCGTTGATTCGAAATGGACCGCTAGATTTCAGGGACAAGACGCCGCCTGGAGTAATTAATGACGCCTCGGAAACGGCGCGACAGCAGCGGTTATAAAGAAGGCGCCCAAACCCACGCGCACACACGCAGAGTCAAAGTCCTGTGCCCACATTTGTCAAGGGGTCAAAACCCCACCTTTTTCTCCTCGGATGCGAGGTAAAAAGTGAAGTTTTGAGGGGCTATTGTGGGTCAGAAAGCCCCACGTCGTATGTTGGGCCAGAAGCCCAACCCAGACAAGGCTCTCTGTCCGAAGAGGATAAAACACCAGTGTTTTGCCATCCTGGTAAGAGTACAGCCCGTGAGGGACAAATGGTCCGTCCGAAGACAATCTTTTCGGGCCGAAGAGACCTTCTCCAACGGGCCTGCTCAGAGCTTGACTTAGGAGCTATGCTGGAGACCTTCCTACGGAAGCTGAGCCCCGAGCATGCCTAACTGCGGAGCTATCATCAAATGTCCTGCCAATAAAGCTGCCACCGCCACATTTAATGCACTGCAGCAACTTTCCTGGCCGCATTTATGTGGAGAAGACACCTGAACAGTGAATCTTCACCTACCACCACTCACTGCAGGTTAAAGCAAACGGCTGATGTGACCAGTACTCAAGTAGGCGCCTGGATGGAGGACAAGTGTGCGGTGGAGATGAGAAGAGAGTGTGTATATAAAGGAAGCAAGTCTCACAGAGAGGGGAGAAAAAAATGGTGGTATTCGTTAAGTCTCCAAATATAAAAGCTCTTCGGACTAAAGAAATTGCTTTCAAACACTAGTCCAAATCTTTTTTATTTTTTTTTGGTCAGTCTCCATGAACCGTCGCTAAATCCAGGCCTAGCACAGTTGTTTAACCCATACTCTACAAATTTATTGTTGGGCACTTGTTGGGCTCACAACCCAGAGAGTTGATACCGGGCCCAACAAAAACCGACCCTACATCTACTTAAATATAAGGGTGTAGAGGCATTTAAAAAAAAAAAAAAAATGAGGATCTCAATATGTTAGCTATTTTGATTCATTTTCTATTTATACGAGTCCTATGTCACTTGAATATTTGAATTTTAATTTCTGAGTATAATTCAATGGTATTAGTTGCTCTTTTACACAAGGAAAATCAAGAAACATAGGAGTGTAGAGGCATTTAAAAAAAAAAAAAATGAGGATCTCAAACAGAGGAGACCCTTTAAATAGTAGAATAGAAGATAAAAAAGCTTGGACAAATATGTGGGATCCACTTTTTTCAATCTATTTACAACTATGTCAATAAAAACAATTTTTGTATTCTAAAAAAACCCTTTAACCATTTTCAAAATCCTGTTCTAAAATAGGAAAATAAGATAAATTTTTTTGAAAATTGTATCTAGAAAATATTAACCAAACAATAAATTCAAGTGTGGGACTCATCATTTTATGGATTGCAAAACAAAAAATTATATTTAAATACTCTTATCAAATAGGTTCTAAATATGTTAGCTATTTTGTTTCATTTTCTATTTATACGAGTCCTATGTCGCTTGAATATTTGAATTTTTATTTGTGAGTATAATTCAATGGTATTAGTTGCTCTTCTACACAAGAAAAATCAAGAAACATAGGGGTGTAGAGGCATTTAAAAAAAAATGAGGATCTCAAATAGAGAAAACCCTTTAAATAGTAGAATAGAAGATAAAAAAGCTTGGACAAATATGTGGGATCCACTGTTTTCAATCTATTTACAACTATGTCATTAAAAACATTTTCTGTATCTAAAAACACCATTTAAATATTTTCAAAATCCTGTTCTAAACTAGGAAAATAAGATACAGTTTTTTGAAAATTGTATCTAGAAAATATTAACCAAATAATAAATTCAAGTGTGAAACTCATCATTTTATGGATTGCAAAAAAAAAAATATATATATATATATATATTTAAATACTCTTATCAAATAGGTTCTAAATATGTGAGCTACTTTGTTTCATTTTCTATTTATATCATTATATGAGTCCTATGTCACTTGAATATTTGAATTTTAATTTGTGAGTATAATTCAATGGTATTAGTTGCTCTTCTACACAAGCAAAATCAAGACTTGAAATTTTGAATCCTCCCTCCTCAAAAAAAAAGAAAAAAAAAAATTGAATCCTCCTTCTCCACTTTATAACTATTCCATTATTGTTATTATTTTTTAAAATCCTTGACATCCGAATTAATTTTCAATTTGAAATTATAAGCTTTCATGTAACTTGTTTTGGGCCTTTTTTTTATAGATGTTGACAACAGCCCAACCAATTAGATAAATATTTTTGGGCCCAATTGACCGAAAATTCGCTTATTCTCTCGTATCTATAACTTTCATCTAAAAATATCTCCCCCCCCCCCCCCCCCCCCTCCTTTTTTTTTTCTGGAATAATTTTATCATTATTCTTCGAATCGATCCTGTTGCCTCTAATATAACACTAAAACCAGCCGCTCATGTTTTTTTATTATTATGTACGAATATTGGTGATTAATATATACCAAATTGGACCAATAACTCATTTATTAATTTTTAATCAAGGACCAAAAAATTCATTCAGGTTAAGTTCGGTATCAAACTTTTAATTTATTTTTTATTTTTTATTTTTGATAGGGATTTATTTTTTATTTTTTATTTTTTAAGAAGTATCAAGTCTATCAACCTTCCATCAAAAAAAAAAAAAAAAAAAAAAAAAAAAAAAAAAAAAAAGGTCTATCAACCTTTTTATTTGTTGATTCTAAAAAAAAAAAAATTATATTTATTTATTTCCTTCTGGGATATTCTTTTTATTTAAAGATGGCATGCCTAACCTGTTTTGTTTGTTGGGAAATTAAAAAAAATAATTAATTTTCATGAAAAGTGCAATCATGACCGTATTAGAGTCAGGCCAGCTGTTTCTGTCAATGATTGAATGCCTCACTGGGAATACTACAGAAATAATGTAGGCACTAGGCAGAGACAACTACATTGGCACTAGCATATATTCTGGCAGATTCAGATCCGGTGATTCCATATTTTGCCATTGCATTCTGCAGCTCCATGGGTGGACGGTTTCCTTTATTCATTACCATCAATTATATATTTTTATTCTATATTTATCTATATTATTTAATTATTTCTTTGATACATTTATTATTTAGATCTCTTTATATTTAAAGTACCAATAGATTTTTTTTTTTTTAAGAAAGGGGTGAGCTTGTGTCTAGTGGTCAATGTCATTAGCTACGTTGTAATGTGGACATGTATCTGTATCTTAACATGTTTAGTAGCCATTGACTACTAAACACATGTCATTTCCTTTAAAAAATTGTGGGAAGTATGTCATTGCTGAGTTTACCTTTCAATTTTGGCCAGTGTGTTTTATCTTACCAAACAAAAATATCATCCATAGCAAAGCATTTTGAAAATTTTATTTTGTGCAATAGTGATACATAGCATCATTTTCATATGAACTTTCTTTTTATAAAGCACCAATAGATTTTCATTTAAGAAATTATGGAAAGTACATCTCGTTGGAATGGGTGTTTCATCAAACCAAAACTAAAAATCAAAAGATCATTCATAAACATATTGGAATTTTTTATTTGTGTAACTGTGATATTTGATATGTAATATTTCCTCGCATGGAAGTGGATTGCACCCTATATGAGAGGCGTGTAATCATGGTCGAGGTTTCTTGCCTCTTTCTACACTCTCAAATGAATGATAAGGGATTTTAATGGAGAATTCATTCTACCTGTGTCTCGAGACTTTAGTAAACTCTTTCCAAGATTAGAGAATGGCAACGTATACTTTCTTTTACCGCATAAATATTCTATAGAATATAGAGAAGGATAATGTGTAAGAAAGTTCATGAAAATTTACACGATAGGATGAGAAAGTTGACAAAGTTAAGGAAAAGTGTGTTGATTTTTGGGAAATTATCATCTTCCATTTAAATTCTTTATCTAATTTTAATTTAATTGTAAGATGCATGACATTTTAAAAATTCATGTAAATAACACAAAATCAAAGAAATACTATGTGTCTTAAATCTAGATAAAAATTAGAGAGAATAGAAAAATTTAAATGTGAGCCGATATATAAGTCATGGGGCTTATTACATCCAATTTCTTGCTTTAATGAAATTACAAATTTTTGCACAACTTCTTGTTTTCATAGATATGAGAAAAATCATAATCATGCAAATAAATTGTACTCAATTTAGTTTTTCATTCAACTTTTAAAATGTTTGAATCCAACAAAAAGGTAGATTTGAACCCTAGACTCCAAAACCACAAAGGGTATCGATACCTTCAGACTAACAACTTGAACCCGACTGTCAGACTAAAAATATTATTTCATCTAATCTAAAAACAGTATACTTAAATAGGTCATACTAAAAAAAATCCTAAGATTAGGATTTTGGAGTCGATGAACTGCCCAAGTGGACACCTTTTTGGGCTTTACACAAAGCCTACACCAACCATACCAATGAAATTGAATATGAAAGATTTGTTTCGTGAGCGAGAAATGCGAATACGGGAACTAAGATTCGTGCGGCCCAGTTGGTTTAAATTGCTTGGCATTATTGTCCGGAAACATAGTAACATCCTAAAACACGAGAACTAGTTGTCATTTCATTTTGTGATCGTTGCTTATTAAGAGCGATTTCATCATTTGTCAAAAGAAATAAGTTTTTAGTCATAATTATTTTTCAGAAAACGAAGGCATTCATTGAGATAGACCTAATATTCTATGGTTGTTGAAAAGAAAATAACTTTGTTCCCCGTTTATATTAGTTGTCACCAACCATACCTAATTCATCATTGTGTTTAGTTTGTTTTTGAAGAATGAAGTTCAGGTTAACCTACACAACCTTGTTCTTTGGAAGTACTCTTATGTCTTATCTGCGAGACGTATAATTGAGGCTGTTTATTGGGTTTTTTTGTCTTTTGGAACTTGGAACTTAGAAGGGGAACAATTATGCTCTGCCACCAAAATTTTGCTCACCAAAACATTCTCAAGAACGGCATGGGATTCTTTCAATGATAAGTGAAAAGTACTTTCAATTTGAATTAATGATTTAATATGAAGAGATGTTATTGGAAAATACAACTTATATATGACACGAACAATTATTTAGTATATGCAATGGACTACATCTTCCTCTCACATAAATGTGAATCTCATATGAGAGAGATATATAATCTACAAAGTACATTGAATAATTCCATGGTAAAATTAATATTCCATGGTAAAATTAATGTAGACATATGGTACATTCCATGGCCCACTTAAAAAAGCATATAGATAATAAAGTCCTTTTTTTTCCCTGTAAAAAGAAAAAAGAAATGTTCTGATATTTTATCTATAATTTAAGATTAAATATTACGTTCGTTAAATTAGGAGACAGAGAAAAGTACAAAGGTAAATTAAAGTTTGATAGAAAAATTACTTCAGTAAAGAGACTCTAATTGATATAATAAAAATAAGAAGTCTCTAATTAACTTTAATTATTAAAAAGAAAAAAAAAAGTTCAGGAACATGCCATATTGCCGTATATAGTGAGACAAACAGTAGCACGTGGATAATATCTTACTAAATTTCAAGTACCAAAATTGGTGTCCCAAAAATCTAACTCCCCCACTATTTACCTATCCAAAAACAATTATATTAAGCCATAGATGGACTAAGAATTTTATTTTTCTTTTCTAGTCCACACGAGCAACTATAACTCACAATCCTAAATACCCCCCCCCCCCCCCCCCCCCCCTCCGTTTTTTTTTTGGGGGTAGATCGGATTTGATTATAGTCTCTCATTTTTCAAGGACAAAAAAACTTTGTCAGCTAAGTCTGCTGACATTCATAGAGTTAAGACCTATCAATATAACACATAAAAAAAAAAAAAAAAAATTAAGCATCTCCCACTATATTACTCCCCTAAAAGATAGCCACCACAGAAGAGAATTTCCTTCTCAATAAAAGGATCTAACAAGAACATGCAGATAATTTCTTCATCTCACTAATTTCCAACTCAGCCCCAGAAATAACATCAATCTTGGACCCTTTGAGTGCCTGGGCATCACCACCATTGGATTTTCCATTGAAACATTCCAAATTCTTCTTAGAAATCACACCATAAATTTCCTCTAGCAGCCTAAAAAATGCAGTGTCCACATTGTCACCACTGAGAGCTGATGTCTCTGAGAAAAAAAGGCCTTGCTCCTCTGCAAACTCAATAGCATCTTCAGTGGGCACAGCCCTCAGGTCTACAAGATCAGCTTTGTTCCCAATCAGGGTGATCACAATTGAATTATCAGCATGGGCCCTGAGTTCCTCAACCCATCTTGCCACATGATCAAAGCTGGGTCTCTTGGTGATATCGTAGACCAGCATGGCCCCTAGTGCACCCCTGTAGTATGCACTTGTCACAGCCCGGTACCTAGGAATTCATTGCACATAAAAAAAAAATCATAATTCATTGTACGAAGTGAGAGCAGGAGTTGGGAGTTCAAGTCTCTAGGAGGGAGGGGAGCTTCATAAACATAAACACTTAGATTAGGCTTTCTATCTCCCAAAAAAAGAAAAAAAAAAAAAAAGAAAAAAAAGAAAAAAAAAAAGAAACTTGTGTGATCAGCTGCCAAATTTATGTCAAGTGTCAACCCAAAATTGATGAATGACTGTTGCATTTTTTTACATGGATAGAGATAGTAACCCAAATCAGAATTGAAGTTTACATGGAAAGAGAAAGTACCCTATTGAAACTTGTTTTGACTGTTCAAATTTATGTCAGCCCCAACTTGTTGAATACTATTGCATTTTTTTTTTCTTAGTTAAAAATGTGTAACGCTGAAACAATCAAATTTAGTCATTCCCGATATTTCTTGGTCTAAAACATGAGAAGTCTTGGCCATTGAACTATCACTTAAACCTCTAATACAATGATATATACTTTCTTCTTCTTCTTCTTTTTTTTTTTTTTTTGATGAGAAATACTGCAACTTTATTAAGATGAAGAGAGATTCAACATAGCTTGAGCTATGATTGACTCAATAATAGTTGGATTTTCCTCTATATGCAAAATGACTAAGATGATATATACTTGATTGCAATATGAATGGGAATATCATTAATTTGGATAATGAGATATGGTCATGGGACAGGTCAAGCATGTTTGGTAATACATATTACAAAATACATTAGTCACTCCAAAATATTAAGGTTAAAATATCTCAACCTTCCTTGGATTAGAACAACCCAATATCTTTTATGGAGAAATATTTTATGGAACCTATTATATATAATCTAACAGTTAGAAAGATTTGAACTCTAAAAGTTTCCATTAAAAATACTAGGAGGTGCCAACCAATTAAGTTACAAAACTCTCGATTTATGGAACCTGTTGTTAAAGTATATGTTTGTCCTATCTTCAATTATACAAATAAATATCAAAATGATTAGAGATTAACAATCATCTTGTATAATTTGTTCAAAATTTTATTTTATTATACATTAACGGTATAACTTTATAGATTGAATAGTAAATGGAATTCGATTTATATGAAATTTGAAGTGCATAACCATATTTAAATTTTTTTATTTTATTTTATAAAGAATTATATGTGGAATATGATTTTATTGGATAGTAATAACATTCGAAGAGATGAATTGATGATATAGGCTTCTTCATTTTGCTCCGTCATGGTTGTTGAATGGAGTTAACTGCATGCCAACTATTAACTTAAAGGAGGTATGAAAAATTATTTTAAAAGAGAAGAAAACACACTTTACTCACCAATAATTTGGGTTGGAATTGAATTTCAATTAACAACATATAGCCCAAAAAGTTACACTATTCATTCACTTGAAGTCTAATTATATTTATTTTAAATTCATGAATTTAATTTATTCAAATTGTAATTGTGTTATTGGAACTTTTTGATTTATACATGTAAATTTTAATGAATAAGGAAGATTTTTTTTTTTTTTTTAACATCATGTTAGTAAAATATAAGTTTTCAAACCTCAATTAGCAAATCAAACTCGATCCCAAACATATGTAAGCATAATTAAACCTTTTAAAAACTATAAAGAAGATACCATCTTTCTTCCCTACGTTTGAATATTTTACCAAACTTTCAGCATGTTGCTTAAACAGCTATAGTTTACAATTTTCTTTTCTGGATAAAATCACAAACAGCTCAGTTTACTGTTTACTTATTAGTCAAAATGGTGTTTTATATATATCCATTTACTTATCAGTCAAACTCTTAGAAACACTAAAGAAAAATGATAAATCCAGCAAAAATAAAAAATAGCATTTGGGGGGAGAGAGAGAGAGAGAGAGAGAGAACCTTTCTTGGCCAGCAGTGTCCCAGATCTGAGCCTTGATGACTTTGCCTTTAATGGTAACAGTCCTGGTCTGGAACTCAACCCCAATAGTGGACTTGGAGTCAAAGCAGAACTCATTCTTAGTAAACCTGGACAAGAGCTGACTCTTCCCCACAGCCGAGTCTCCGATCACCACCACCTTGAACACATAATCAATTTTCTCATACCCATTCTCTTGGTAACTATCAGTGTCAACCCCATTCATTTCTTGGTTCATTTTTTTTCACTACACAAAAAGCCCACACAAAGAGATAGCTAGCTAGCTGCGAGCTGAGTATATATACTATATGACAGTATGACACTCACTAAATGTTAATACAATTAAAGTAAAGCTCAAAACTTTGGCCTTGGTCTAAAGTCTTTTGGTAAGTGGGAGTAAGTAAGAGAAAAGAAGATTCAGCAAAAAAAAGTAAGAGAAAAGAAGAAAAAGCTGTGATGAGAGTGACAGAGTGAGGTCTCACTATATGGGGGGGTATTAATAACTATTCAGCGGCGGAAAAAGAGTGCTAAGTATGAAAAATGGTCTTGTCCTTGTCTTCAACTTTAATTGCTTTATCACAGTGGACGTACCATGCATTATGTTTGTATATGTATTGTTGTAGCATGATTCATGATTTTGGGGGCCATGGATATCACACAAAAACCAACAGTGCTTGACTGTCAGACAAAAAATGTTATAGCAGTTTTGCTCTAAAATGGATAATTAGGAATTGGGATTTGTGAGTGTAAATTGAAATGCCAGAGCTGAATAGCACTGATCATATGTTGGTTCTGTGCGTAATCTACGGCATTATTCCATACAAGTCATGGAGATGATTGTTTTAGAGTGGCTTTAGTTTATAAAGTTGATTTCATTATTGAAAGCGAAAGCGAAAGTGGTGGGTCCTTCAACGTGGAACAGCTCATTCAATCCAAGTTGCGGGTTATGTTTGGATTTAAGTGTGGGTTGCGTATTTAACAATTTCTCGTAACTTAGGCACAGTTTGTTAGACTATTTCAAATACATATTTTTAGTTTTTAAACAATATTACAAATATTTTTATACATTTTTTCACCCACACGTATTTTTAATAAAATTGAAAACTGTTATTTAAACACACGTACCAAACGGGCCCTTATTTATATAGTATTTGTTTTTCAAACAAAAATATATAGCGTTTGATGATTTTAAGACTAAAATGCAAAACTCATTCTCTAAATTTCTTTAGAATTCATTTCAATCTTTTAACTTTGTTTTCATTTATTTTAGTTTTCTAAGTTTCAAATTTATTCGATTAAGGTTCTTCTGTTAACTTTTGTTAAAACTTTTTGAAAAAAAAAAAATCTGAAAATTATTTTTCAATCATTAATTAATTTTTTTTTAATTTAAAATTTTTGAAGAAATTAGAAAATTAACCACAAAATATAATTAGAGTTGATGGAAATTTCTTAAATGAATAAACTTGAAAGTTAGAAGATTGAAACGAACGAAAATATAGTTAGAGGACTGAAAAGAATTTTGGTCAAATATAAAGAGTGTGTTTTGTATTTTAGCCTAATTTTTATGTTCAATATGTGATAATAAAAAAACTAAAAGCAAACTTGTGGGAGGACTTTCGTCTCGACCCACAATCAAGTATTGTTCGCTTTGGAATGGGCAATGATCGACCTACGTCCCACAAGTGTAGTAGTGATACACTCATCCTTAGGCCAAATGCTTATAAGGCATGAGTGAGAGGCGTCTCTTCCCGATGTGAGATTGAGCAAATTCGTGAGGGTGGGACGTAGGTTGATCCTTGCCCATCTCAAAGCAAACAATACCTGATTGTGGGTCAAGATGAAAGTCCTCCCACAAAAAGGCGCTTTTTGGGGTTTAAGGGGAAACCCCCACCTTCCCCCTCTGGACTACCCATGAGATCTTATGTGAAGGAGTGCACTACCACAACAGCATATGAAGCCCAGATCCTATTCTTGCTCACTTACACATGTGCAGTAGTGGTACACTCATCCTTAAGCCAAAGGCTTATAAGGCATGAGTGGGAGGCGTCTCTCCCTGATGTGAGATTGAGCAAATTCGTGAAGGTGGGACGTAGGTCGATCTTTACCCATCCCAAAGCAAACAATACCTAATTGGGGGCCGAGACGAAAGGCGCCTTTATTAGATGAAAATTGAATCTCAGATCTTTTATTCAACTATTAGAGATTTTATTAGTTGAGTTAATTAGAACCCACGTACAACCCCTACTTAAGTAAAAGTATACTCATCATATTTTAATCAATAGTTTTTATTCCAAAACACATCATTTATCTTTAATATTTTTTAACAAAACCTTATAAAAAAAAATGAATATACCAACGAACTAACAATTTTATCTTCTATTAATAAAAAGTCAACCTGTTTGAATTTTTATTTTTCAATTTTCTTTTTGTTGAGAATCATGGATGGAGGCATTCATGGATCGGCGCCCTGCCTTGGGGGGGGGGGGGGGGGGGAATGGCCCCCCTAATTTTTTTTAAATAATATAATTATATAACTATATATTTAGGTTGTAATTTTAGCAACTTCGTTCAATAAAATTACATTTTGTTTCCCTTATTGATCATTATAAGAGAAATACTACAGTTACAAACTTTTTTACAACATTTTGCAAATTCTTATTAGTTTGCATCTGGGTCCACAATTTACATTACTTTTTTACTTACTAATAACCACTAATCACAACAAAAATTTGTAGATTTAGTATTTTCCTCATTTTAAAGTCCATTAAAAAATTTATAGATCTAAAATCTAAAAATAAAAATATATAAGCACAAAATATTAGCCCAACAACAAAAATTACAAATAGGCAATAGTAAAACTAATATATATATATATATATATTGAGACTAATCAACCAATTTTACAAAAAACAAACAACTTAACCCTTTAAAAAACTTTAAACAAAATAATTTTGTCCTTACTAACAAAAGACACGCTCTACACACACAATAAAAAAATAATAATAATAAAAGAAAACCTTTGCCGGCTACGCAATAGAGTCAAAAGCTGAAACCATGGTATATAACTAACAATAAAACCATCCTCCCTAACTGCAAGTCATGGCTTCGTCCCTGTTGAGAATGATCTTAATTATCACACAATTACTAAATATTTATTCACTAATAGAATTTCATATCATATGCCATTTATCATTCAAAGTTTTTGTCGGATAAAATGCTTAAACTAATTATCTTGAATCCAATGTTTCATTACTTCATAACGTCTATTTTTCAAAAAAACATTTTATATAGAAATATATTTTTAATATTTTCCATAATTAATATATTGGATCAATCAAAATTCCAGAGGCATCTAATGGAGAGTGGGTCCAGAACTCTCATTTTATGATACATTACTTTAAAAGCTTTATAGATATCCCCTTTTATTGATTGGATTAACGAGGCCGGAAGTGAATTGAATTTGTAATTCCAACCAAAGACCCATAATAAGAAACAGAATAGGAATTCTAATATAAAAAAAGAAAAAGAAAAAAGAAACAGAGTGGGAAAGTTCTTAGAGATGTCTTGCTCTCTTACCTGTACGGGTGGAGCTTATAATGTTGCACCGACAGAATTTGTTACAATGGCATTCGTAAGAATGATGGCAATTTAAGGCCCGCATGGTTAAAAAGGAATATGAAATCGAGGACAACCATAGCCTGCAGGAACACGAACGAATGCTAATTATGGCTACTATAAATTTTATATATATATATATATATATGGATTGTTGGGCCAATGTTAGACCTATTTTATCTTTGAGAATATAGTTGGCTTTTAATAATAAATAATAATAAAAAAATTGGCGGCCTAACATCTTACTAAAAAAATATATTATTTTAAAAAAAAATTACATCCATTTTGTCACAATCACACGATTAACTGTGATTGGTAAAAGAAAGTAATGGTTTTATGTAAAAGTAACATATAATTTATCATAGCCCACGCAAGAGAGTTTTGACAAAATAATAAATTTGTTTGTGATAATAGAAAAACTTTGACATCTTATTTTTGTCAACCACACAAATTCATAAACACAAGGCATGCTATCGATTGAGCAATATGTTTTGGGCAGTAACAAGTTGTGCAGCTTGTGCTACCTTTTGTGGTATATGCTTACATGAGCTCTATTTTGGCAACACGTTGGTGTCTTTGTGATTATAACAAATCCATGGTCATGGCTTGGCAAATTGCGGGTTATAATGACTCTTATGAGTGTGATTGGTGAGCAGCATTTGCGGTAGTGAGCGGTGAGCCATGGCAATATCATGTGCGCTTGAATCGCTTGATCATAGATAGGTAAGTTGATTGTGTGGGTTGCTTGTGTGCAAGGCAAGATTGGGTTGGCTGAGTGCGATGCATGCTTGAATATTTTGAATCCACCTTCTTCCTCGTTATTAACAATCAAATTATTAATAAATTAAAATAATAAAACTTATCATTTTTAAAACTCTCAACTATCCAACTTGTGTGACAATACAACAATACTAAATTATCTAATGCGGCTCTCTCCTAACAAAGTGTCTTTTTTCCTATGGGTTACTCAGGTGGTAGGCTCATTGGTCTGGAGCGTGATGTAAACTTAGAGATCTTAAATTCAATTCATCGCACTATCCACACATGAGATTTTCGGATATTTCATGGGTAAGAAGTGAAATGATTTGACCAAAGGCTTGAACACTACCATAAAATAAAATAAAAAGTCATTTTCCCCTCGTATTGAATACTTGTATTAAACACAAGAACAAAGCAAAATAAGGTGATTGGGCCCTCACTCATCTCCATCTATGGCTATAACAACAGAACTTAGTGGAGTAGAAATTGGCAAAGGCCCAAATCTGTTACAAAAGCATGCTCAACGGGCCAAAAAGTGAGCTGCCATGTTGCAACTTAGATTAGCAAACTTCCATTGACCAGCCCAAATAATGAATTGGACACTCAACTACCAGTCTACCACATCATTTTCAATCATATAAACATTACAAATGACAGTTTCAAGTTACCAAAGGCTATTGGACTTGCCAATGAGTCAATGACTGCATTGGTCTAATCTAATGGCACCTTCCTACGTCTTCGGTTTGAGACCCAAATAAGGTGAGTATATCTCTTAACCAAGCTAAATGAAAAATAAAATAAAAAAATTTTTTGTATGAGACTTTTTGTGGCGGAGAGCGATTCTCTGCGATTCTTCATCTCATCCAGCAACAGAAAAACCAAAATCTAAAACTTCTCTACCAGAACAAATCTATTTCTTTGCTCCTTTTCCATGGATACTTTGTCAAGCTCAGTTTCAACCCTTAAAGTTCCAACCCCATATCCAACTTCTCGTGAACTATGTTTCTTCAAGTCAACTCCTCAGACACCCCAATATTCCCACCTTTCCCCACAAACCCACCTTTCCTCTACCACCAAAACCACCAACAAAACCATAACTCTCACCCACAAGACCTTCACTCCCTCATTCCTCTCCCACTCTCAACCCTCATCTTTTACTCCAAATTCTCCAACCCTTTACCGAGAACCAGCCAGTGGTTATGCTGCCGCACTGGTAGACATAGCTCAATGCAACAATTCCCTTAACACACTTGGAAAAGACGTCCAAAGGTTCTTGAAGATTCTCAGAAATGAGCAAGTTCAAGCATTCTTGGATGACCAGTTTATGAGTGAGAAGGATAAGGGACAAGTTATTGGAGAAGTGGTCAAGAAGGCGAGATTCAATAGGCATTTGGTGAGCTTGATAAAGATGTTGATTCAGAAAAACAAGGTTGGAATTGTGAAAGAGGTGTTGGAGGAATTTGAGAGGATTCATGATGAGTTGAGCGGGACACAAGTGGTATTGGTCTCATCAGCAACAAAGATGGAAGAAGATCAGTTGTTTGGGATTGCTAAGAGGGTTCAAAAGCTTAGTGGGGCTACAAAGGTGAAGGTAAGGAATTTGGTTCATGATAGCTTACCTTCCTTTGCCGTATGAATACAATTATAAACAATGTAAGATTGCAGACCTTGAACGAAAAGAAAGAGCTGCAAGTATTATTCACCCCACCTTGAATACAATCATATGCTGAAATTCCATGTGTGGATGAATAACAGTATTTAAATGTAAGTGGGATGAATAATATGGATAAATAACAGTATGAATACAATCATATGCTGAAATTCCATGTGTGGATGAATAACAGTATTTAAATGTAAGTGGAATGAATAATATGGATGAATAACAGTATAATTACAATCATATGCTGAAATTCCTTGTGTGTGGATGAATAACAGTATATAAATGTAAGCGGGATTCGAATTTCAGACTTATAATTTGACAGTAAAAAATCTTATTAGTTGAGTTAACTGAAATTCATAATAAAGTTTCATGTTTTTGTGATAGATCAATTAGACATTGGAAGTTGATCAAAATAGCATGACACCCAGCGATTTATAATCCATTGCTTTGTTTGTACAATACTAATATTTCCATTATTTGTTAAGTTTTTGTATTTTTTGTCTTTTCTTTTGTTAGTGTTTATTCAAACGGTAATTGTGTTACTTTAGCTCTTGTTAGTATTGCAAAAGAAAATGAAAAAGTCTTTATTTGCTTAGAACAATGCCCCCTTGTTTCTCTTCTTATTGTATAAAGTAATTTTCAATCAATAAAGTCTACTATAATTTCCTCTGTTAAAAAAAAAAATTTTTTTTTCCTTCCCCAATATTTTTTTACCATTCCTATATAAATTATTCCTTAATATATTCATTAAGCAATATTCTATCTTGGTTGAGATTACCAATATACGGTACATACAAAACAAAAAATAGATGCGTACCATAGAGTGTTGGTAAATAGTACACATCGTGCATTTAGACTTTGCTATCTTACTTTTGCTTTTGTCTTTGGAATAAAATAAAGGGTTGTGTTAACGGGGCACCATAAGGTTCCTGTTAACAACTTTTGACCTTTTTTTTCGTACAATTTTTTTTTTCTTTTTCTACAATTTTATGTCATATTTTTCAGTACGAGGCCAATTTTGTAGAAAGAAAAAAAAATTAAAATAACCAAAATGATTAGTTTTATATCATTTTTTTTTACTTTTTTATTAAATAGGACCCACTTTTGTACAACCTTAATCAGCACTTATGCTGTGCTTGTTAACATTTGCCAAAAATAAATTCACTTTGGATGCTCTTTTACTTTTCTAGCCTCAAATGCACACCTTATTTTGCACTTTTAGGTTTTGCTTAATTCACTTTGGATACTTTAGATTTGTTAATGTTGTGCTTTACTCTTTTGCTTTTAAGTGGACAATTAATTCAAAAAAAATTATTTTTATTTTCTAGCTAGGAAATTTGTGGAAAACTCTAAAGATAGATGCAACTTTCTTTATGTTTCCACTTTCCTCTCATCGTTAATATCAAATAATTTTGATAATGATTCTTTAAGTTTATTCTTATATATCAATGCGTTTTTATTTTTTGGATATTAACTTAACATATTTGGAAAATGAATGTTTTTATAAGACCTGCACTCTCTCATTCTTAAGCCTCATCCTGCAAGACCTAATTTTGAAAGAGTAGTTCCCACAAAATATTTCCAAAAAACTAAAAATAATAATAATAATAATATATAGTTATATTAAACATCTAGTACAAACTTTCAATTGTTTCTTATTTGTAACCAAGGAATATGCATCCAACAAAATCCAACAAAATCCAAAATATCCAACAAAATCTAAAGTATGTAAAGTGTATCTAACAAACTTCAAAGTATCCAAAATGTATCCAACAAAATCCAAAATGCAAAATAAGTTGTGTATTTAGCATGAAAAAAAAGAGAGTATCAAAATTGAATTTATTTTCGTTCTTAAGAAAAAAAGTAAAAGAAATCTAGTAGAGTCCAAAATGTAAGGTATGCATCCATCATCAGAAAGTAAAAAAGCGTCCAAAGTGATTCAAATAACCAACAATGATATAAAAGACGAAAAGCAAGATGCAACGTAAATGAGTATTCACTGTCATCGAAATTCAAAAGTAACTTCAAAAGCCAATAATGAAATTGGAGACCATAAACCAATCAAAGACCAACTAATAACATGTTAGAGAATAAGCCGGTCAAAGACAATAGTGACTAAATGAGAAATTGACAAACTTCAAAAGTCTATGAGAAGTGAATTTCTCTTTACAAAAAAAAATCACCTTATCTTTAGCTGTCTCTTTTAACCTTTCTTCCACCAATTTGATTATAATACTAGAAGTTTCAAATGGTAGAATGGACATTTGGGGTTGGGGTTTTTTTTTGGCATGGGTAAAAAAATATTCAATTTGATCCCTAAGCACAAACGAAACTTAACACCATTTGAAAGTTCCCTGCCATTCTAAGTGATCTACTTCCTTCTAATAGCTTATCTTGATTGTGCACGTCTCATAGTAATTACATTACGGTAATTATATGCAAGAGAGTGTCTAGCTAGCCAATGGTAGATAAATAGCAATTTGAGATGGAGAATGAAGCAAGAGAAATAGGGGAATTTTCAAATGGTGTTAAATGACTTTTATGCATAAGAAGCAACTACTTTATACCAATAAAGTATTTTCACAGTTCGTTTTTCCCTTATTAATGGTGAACAATAGATAGCTCCTTCAACTAGTCCCTCACCCATTTTGCATTTGCATTTGGTTCGCACTCCGTGTGACTGAGTGTTAGAATGATACATTTTCCTGTAGCAATTTTTAGAAGAAACTCTAAATCCCCTATCGAAGTGAGTCATTCTCTAAGGTCTTCCCTCTATTATTATTTTTATTTCAAACATACTAAACACATCCAATTTCATAACTTACTGAAGTAATCAATTGTAAGTTATAGAGAAAAGTGTTGGGTCCATGAAAAAATTGATAGGCAGAAAGTGTCCACCACTCTAGATTGACTTCTCCAAATGATGTCAAATTGGGTGTTGAATTGTATGTGTACCTAAATTTATTCTTTTTTCCCCTTCGAAGGGAAAAAACTCAAAACAATGGAAAAGTATGAATGACCACAAAAAATAGTTGAGAATAGTTTCCAATTTGGGCAAGGTTTTCCTTTAAACGAAGTTTGGGGGAATCTTCTCCAACTCACTACTTGACGATTTATAAGATTGTTTGTATTTATCATTTAAAAATGGTAAATGTTAACAAGTATTGTATGGTGCTTGTTAAGGTTTGCTAATGTGGATCCCACATCAATAAAAAATTGAGTAAATAGGAGAAAAAGTACCACACGGTTGGTAAGAAAAATTTGGACAAATTTGCCATCTTAAAGAAGACGCAGCTTGTAGGGGTATTTTTTCTTCTTTGGACAAAATTGCCCTTTTAACACATTTCCCTCTATTTTACTTTTTATTTCCCATCAAATCTTATTTTACCAATATTTTACTATCCACTTTCTTTCACTTTACCAACATCAAACTCAATTTTTTCCCCTTTACCAATATCAAAGAGAAGAATGGATGAAGAAATATCAATGAAGGATTAAGGAATAATTAAACAAGGTACCACTATTGTATTTTATTCGATTCGTAGTTATTTTTTAAAAATAGGTTAAAATTAATATGATGTTAATTTTTATTTTTGATACATGTATTTTGTAGCAATAATGGATGAGAATGTAGTTGCAAGTGAGACTCAATACTTTGCTCCAAAAGATTGCTTTGACTTAAATGAACTACTTCAAGAAGGTATTATCTATTCAAAAAAAAAAAGAAGGTATTATCATTTTATTTTATTTGTGATTTACATTTCATTTATCATAGAATATTTTTAAACTCTTGTTTTAATATAGCACCAAAATTAATATGATGTTAATTTTTTTTTCTAATACATGTATTAAAGCACCAATGGATGGGAATGTAGTTGCAAGTGAGACTCACTACTTTACTCCAAAAAATTGTTTTGACTTAAATGAACCCCTTCAAGAAAGTATTATAATTTTATTTTATTTGTAAATTTACATTTCATTTATCATAGAATGTGATGTTTATATTTTAAACTCTTGTTTTAATATAGCACCAATGGATGACAATGTAGATGCAAGTGAGACTCATCAATTTGTTTCAATGAATTGTTTTGACTTAAATGAATTGTCTCAAGAAGGTATTATTATTTTCATTTTATTTGTAATAGATAATTCACATATCATATCATATAATATGATGTTGATTGTTTTTTAATTTTTTTTTAATATAGCACAAGCTGATGATGATTTGATTGCAAGTGAGGTTCATGGAAGTGTTTCAAAGAATTGTGTTGAATTAAATGAGCTTCCAAATGATGGAAAAAATAATAATACTTATGGAGATGAAATAATTGATTGGAATGAATGTCCAATAGATGAAATGGATGAAATGGGAGTTATTGAAGAACATGAACATATAAATTCAATAGAAAAGAAGTTTGAGTCTTTTGTTGGTCAATGTTTTCCTAGTGAAGAAGAAGCTTTCATTTTTAATAAAAATTATGCAAATCGATATGGTTTTACAATTCAAAAAGGTCGTACTGAGAAAAAAAAAAAAAAAGAGAAATAGTAAGATGTGATTTCTTTTGTCATCAATAAGGTAAACAGCCACTAAAAATTGTGAATCCATCTAAGGAGCAACAAAATAGGAAATTTTTAAAATATGGATGTAAAGCTCATTTAAGTATCATTTTGTGAAAGTCATTTGATATTTTTCGTTAAGAATGACATGTCATTAAGCTTGTTGTAGACCACATGGTTTGTTCTCCCCTTTGGAAGTGCGATTTCTTCCAGCCAATCGAGTTATCACTATAGATGATGAAAAACACATTTTCTTATTGAAAGAAGCCAGACTTTCAATTAGAGAGGTAATGCGTGTTATGGAACTTGAGAGACATTTGAAACATGGACAACTTCCATTTTTTCAAAGGGATATTCATAATCTTTATGCGAAAATGAGGAGGAAGAATGCAAAGAATGATGCCATAAAACTCCTACAATTTTGCAAAGTTGCTAAAGAAGAGAACTCTAGATTCCAATATGCATTTACAACCGATGAAGAAAATAGATTGGAGCATATTTTTTGGTCACCTACTCATTGTTTTGATTGGTACCAAAAATATGGAAATGTGGTTGTTTTTGATACTATGCCTTTTGGTATTTTTGTTGGTGTCATTAATCATGAAAAAGCTCTCTTTGGTTGAGCACTTCTTCGAAATGAAACAACAAGTGCCTTTCGATGGTTAATGAAGGTACATTATGTCTTATAAATTTGTACAATTATTTTTTAAATTTTATTCGATTAGTTAGTAGAATAATAGCGTATATCCTTTGAAACATTTTCATGCTTTAGTAAATTTATATTTGATTAGTAGACTTTTGCATGCTTAACGAAGAATCAACCCTAAGGCAATTTTGACAGACCAAGATTCATGGATTATAAAGGCAATATTAAAGGAATTGCCGACTACAAAGTATACCTTTTGTATATGACATATTACCACTAAATTTAGCAATTGGTTTATATCAATTATTTGTAATCAATATTCAAATTAGTGCATGGACTTCTATAAGTTATACAAGTTAGAGTCATGTGAAGAGTTTGACAATCAATGGCTTCAAGTTATGATAAAATATGACACACTCTCTAACAAACATGTAATTGGTTTATATCAAATCAAGCACTTTTGGGTACCATGTTACACTCGTAGGCATTTTTTTGGTGGAATGACAACAACCAAAAGATCAGAAAATATAAATGCATTTATTAAACGATTTGTTAGTTCTCACACAAACTTGATCCAACTCATCAAACAAGTCATTATTTACCACTGATTTCTTTTGTTGTATAATTTTTGTTATTTGTTAATATTTGTAGTCTTCATGTGTCATACAAAAGTTTTTAATTCATTTTACTATTTGTAATTTTAGGTTGATCTTGCCATTGAAGATATTGAGCAAACACAATCATATGATACGATGTTGGAGACATATAAAGGTTTTTCTTTAAGATCAATGTCACCATTAGAAGACTAAGCACATAGTATTTTGATGCCCTATGCTTTCAAGATTTTTCAAAAGGAGTTTGGGAGAGTAACAAAATATTCGGTGCTTCAAGAAAATTGTATTAAATTTGTGCTACAATATTATAAAGATGAAACTAGTCAAAGGTACAAAGTATTATGGGATGATAAGATGACATATTGTAGTTGCAAGAATTTTAAATTTTCAAGTAAACTTTGTCGTCACGTACTTAGTGTATTCCTTTATAAAGATTGTTACCAAATTCCATCATTGTATTTACCACCACATTAGTGTCGTGAAGCTTCATCAAGTGAAAAAAAATTGCTAATGGTGGATGATGAAAATTTAGTGGACAAGGAAAATATGGTTGATGCTAATGTTAATGATATGATTGGTGGAGATTGCTTCATTAATTGTCCTCTGCTCTCAAAGACAAAAGATCACCCGAAGCAAAAACGAATGAAAGGTGGAATATAATTAGGAAAGAAAAAGAAGTTTTGTGGCCTTTGCAAGCATGTTGGCCATAAAATCTCAACATGTCTGGAGAAAGATAATTGTACTTCCTCAAATGGTGTGAAAAAAAAAATGTGCTTCAAGTGAAATGGGATTGAATCCAATATTTTCTATGAAATGTTCGGCATAAACTCTTGAGCTTATAAAAGAAAAAAACTATGACAATATTGTGTTTGTTAATTTTGACAATATAATGCCTTTGTTAATTTTGACGCATCTCGTGTCTTTTTTTTTTTTTTTTTGGTTTTACATTTACATTTTGACAATATTATATTAGTGAATATTCACATTATCATTTTCAATATTATGTCATTGTACTAAAATGCTTCTTCCTACTTTTTTTAAAATAATGATTTAAATTAAATTAAATAATACTAATTTAAATTAAATAATCTTGAAGAAATTCAAACCTAAACTCTGATCCACGCTGATATTACATTATTAGACTCTAATATTTATCTACCAATGCTTTAGTCCCTAAAGTATCAAGTGAATGTTATTTGTCTTTAAAGTATAAACTTTGACAACTTAATGTATTTGTTATTGTTTTAACTTTCTTTTTTGGTGTACCGTAAGGTGCCCGTTAACACAACTCTTTAAAAAATCACGTGAGCTAAAGTATACGTGGATGATCTTTTTAAATATCACATAGTGGGTTAGAGGTAATATTTTTCCTTTAGGCCCCATTTAGTTGGGGTGATTTTAGGAGGATGGAAAAAGGGAATAGGAAAATAGGGGAGATTTTAGTGAGATTGTTTGGTTGGGGGGATTTTGGCCCAAAAAGTTTTGAACACCTTTCTTGAGCTTTTTAGATAATTCTTTTAATTTTTTGAAGTCTTAACATAAGGTAGACTGTTCAATACTGTGTTGAGGACATGAAATAGTATGAGAATTCATCGTATTTTCTTCAAAGCATGCAATTGACTGGCTATTCCATTTCCTCATACTATCACTTCGATGCAGTAATGGGTGGGGTCATATTTTATAAATCGCATATATTTGAGATCCTCCCAAAACATTTGTGCTCCATCTCTTAACTTCAACTCTGTGTACCTAACCTGTCTCTTATGTTATCTACAAAATTTGCTTGTTCAAAGAATTGCTCCATCTCCTTTAACCAATATACAAGAATCCATGAAATTTGATCTTCATGACCGGAAAAATAAGGTGTATCTAAAAATTACCATGATTCTCTAAAATAGTGCTTCAACAGGTGGTAACTAACATGGAGCCTGAAGTGGTGACCAGAGTTTCTACTTGACTATTCTGGATTTGTCATCATTGAGTGAGGCTTGATGGACTTATTTTTTTTTTTTTTGTTGGGTCAGGCAAGGTTTTATGGTCCGGTATAGTACTAGGTCGTCAAACAATAGGCTTAGGCTTGGTTTTGTTTGGAAATTGGGTTGACGGGTTGAGGTAAAAGATGTGGGTAAGGGGTAAATGGGTCGGGCACAATATATGTATCATGTGAGGCCATATGGATCAGATTGAGGGGTTTTAATTTTAAAACAAAAAGGCAAGTCACTGTTACTATTACCTTAATGAGATTAGATTGAGGGGTGCTGGTGAGATTGTGGCGGCATGGAACAGAGGTGACGGTGGGGACAACCAGTCAAAGCAACGCCTCAAGGAGGTGACTGCAACAATGGACTCTTATTTCTCTTCTCTCTTTGTCTTTGTGGTTGCAAGGGATTTGGAGACTTGATTGTGGGTTTTTAGACTGGTGTTTCTGGTTGGCTTGAATATCTAAGTTTTCTGGTATTAAGGGTGTGTTTAGATACCGTTTATTTACTAAAAACTGAAAACTTATTGTTGAAAACATTGTAGCAAAATAATTTTTAAAAATGTGAATAGTGTCGTGGGACCTAAAAATGCATTGGTATGCGCGTTTTTGCATTTTTGGCTGGGTCGTGAACAGTGCCGTGGGACCTAGCCAAAAATGTAAACGCAGGATTGCACGCTGGAAACGTGCAATCCAAACACACACTTTAGTGTGCATTTGCGTGCAAATTATTTTGCGTTTGCGTTTTTGGCTGGGTCCCATGGCACTGTTCACGACCCAACCAAAAACGCGCATAACCATGCATTTCTGGGTCTCACGGCATTATTCACACCTTTAAAAATTATTTTGCTACAGTATTTTCAATAATAAATTTTCAGTTTTTAGCAAAATAAGCAGTATCCAAATAGACCTAGTGTGCGTTTGGAGGTGGATTAAAATTATAAATTATTTCACTATTTAGCTTATTTTTGCTATTATTCATGGGCCCCACTGCACTTTTTGGCACTATTTATGGGCCTCACTGCACTATTTCAACTAACTTTTACCTTTATTTACAGTACTTTCAACAAGTTCTCAGTTTCAGCAAAATACGTGGTATCCAAACAAACCCTAAGTAGAAAAATTATGAAGACAACTTTTTGGTACTAACCAGAACAATTGAACAGTTAAATTGAAAGTCCATAAAATAAAGAGTAAGCAACTAGGCCTGAGTTGGAGTCAGCACAAGAAAACCATTAGGAGTTAGTACTTAGGTTGGAACCGAAGTAAGCACCAACCAAAGAATTTCTTTTTTTTTTTTAATTTTTTTATTCAATAAAATATTAAGAAATCTTAATTGTCTTATTAAGAAAATAACATTTCTTCCAAATATTGAAATACCAATAGCCTAATAAATTACTGCACCTGAAACATAAAAATACAATGGACTTGCAAACATAAATAATACTATATAAAAATCTTTTTGCGGCATCACTTAACTCTTGTGATAGTTTCAAATCCTGATTTTTACTTGTTTCTTGTGTTTTTCTTATTTGTTGTTACTAATCGTTTAGGTGGTAGCTGCATAACACAGATCCATATCTATTTATGTAATGGGTTTTAGTTCTTCTTTTGTTTAATATTAATGTGTGGAATTCCTTTTACAGGCTATCCATAATGTATTCGGAGAAGTGCAATTCTGTAATGAAGGTTCATAGGTAACATAGATACTGCTTTGAGAGGTAATTTTGCATTCAAGTGAACTTTATTTGTTGCTATTATTCATAGTGAAATGCATGACACATTGAAGGCTTGCAGTGATTGTGGATAAAAATTAAAATGAGAGTATATGCATTATGGAGTTTGGGTAGCTCCTTGTGGTGAATGTTTGATGAAGTTCCTTGAATTGATGTGCTCTTTTTTTTAATAACTGTTTTAGGTGCATTTAAATCATGTAATTGCTCTTAGAATGAATATATTTTTCTCACCAATTCCATTATATGGGTATTATTCTTTTAAGGTCTCTAGCTTCAAGGAAATTGAAGGAGTAACTAGTCTGAATTCATGGCCATTATGAATGTGTTGAACTTGAGGAGAGCTTGAGGGATAAGAAAATAGAGACTGATGTGGATACGCAGCATACGCTGTGAAAAACCTCTTTGCCGCCTAGAAGCCTTGAGACAATCCTCTAAATCTCCATGGCCTTTCTTGTTGTTTTCTCTCTACTCAGACACTCCTCACGGGAAGTCAAAGCTTGCTCCTCTACAGGTTGGCACCTACCTCTCTCTCTCTCTCTCTCACTCACACGCACACACAAGCATGCACAGCCCCAGGACCTGCTACTAAGCATTATGCATAAAATCTCGCGAATCTTATAATATGTGTTTGTGTTCTAAAAAAAAAAAAAAAACTATGCATCATGTCATGGGAATTTTGGAACATTCTTGCAGGAGAGGAAAATGAGAGACAGGTTTAAGCTATATCCTAAAGGTGGCGATGGTGGCATTCGTTGTTCTAGCTTCCGCTGTGGCCGGCATGATCGTCATGGGAGACATAATGGTGGGTTATATACTTTAATATCTATAATCTCATTTGATTGAGTAGTATGTTATATTCCTAGTGTTAATATAATTTATGAGTTTAATCTTTTTTAATTGGAGATGTTGACAATTGACAATGTGTATGTTTTCTGCTTCCTTTAAATATTGATTTTCTTTCAAAAGCCTTTGAGACTCAATTAATTGATATTGGTTGTGCTTTTAATTGCTTTTACTATTGTTATATATATATATATATATATATATAAAATTAATTATATAGATTTACTATTAAAAAGTGGTTGTGAGTTCCAATTAGCTTGACTGGTAAAGTCTTTTGTGGTCTTAAAGGGCTTATGAATGGTAATATTTCACTTAGACATATTGCTTGATTAGGTGGTTACTATACACATTTTTTGTTACTAGCTACGAAGCACAGGTGCGTTTCCAAATTCGGGTACGGGTGCGGGTGCGGGTGCGGGTGCGAGTGCGGGTGCAGCGATTAAAAAATTATTAAAAATATTTTTATTTTTATTTTTAATATATTGCTAAGCATACTTTTTTATATAACTAGTCGCTAACCCGTACGATGCATGAGATAGTTAAATAAAATGACAATTAACTAACATCACGTTAAGGTAAAAGAATTAGTGAGAGACTGATTTGTCCACCAAGAATTTAAAAGAAAAAAAGATTGATATAATAAAATATAAAAAATTTAGAAATAGAAAATTGGGTTAATAATATGCATATTATAGACATTTTACTAATTAGCGTTAAAAAAAAATGGATCTGTCATAATTAAATAAAATACAATGGGAATAAATATTTAACTTCTATGCTTTTCTATAGTTTAGAAGTGTTGTCTAACGTAGAATGTTATTGGGTTGTAAGAAAGATTTTTATAAAATGTTAATACCATATATATATGCTTATATTGTCAATGTCTCACTGCAGGTGCATAATTACTGAAACCTACAAAGTAATTTACAATTCTTAAATTAATAAAGCAAAATTCCCAAAAGTTATATATATACACACACTCAAAACTGATATAAACTATAAAGATAAAAACAAATCTTATTTAGTCGTATTAGTAACAATATAAACAATTCAAAACATGGAACATTATCAAATTTATAACACATAATTTCATTATCTTTTACGTTGAATCCAAACAAATAATTAATTGAAATTAATCCAAACAAATAATTAATCAACCAAAAATCAAAGTTTTAATTAAGAAAACAAAAAATCACATGAACCCAAAAACCCCAAAAAATCAAAAAATCAAAGTTTGAAGTAGAATTTGGGGATTCTATAAAATTTGAAAGGTTTAAGTTTTGGGGTTTTTGGTATTTACTAAGACGCAAATACCAAAAACCCCAAAACTTAAACCTTTCAAATTTTATAGAATCCCCAAATTCTACTTCAAAACCAAACAAAACCCTTCAAATTCAAAAAATTCATATATAATATACCTAATAAAAATTTACCACACCTTAGGTTGGAAGACATAGGTTGCAGCTTTGATTTTTCTCCAAAAAATAGAGCTGCTTCATCTGCCGTATATAATATAAAATAATTATTAGAAATTTCAACTCAAAAACCAAACCCACAAAAACCCTATAAAAATATAGAGATTAACCCAAATACTTAGAAGAAAATAAATTCTAAGCATAACAAAATAATAAGATAGAATGAAAATTTCAAGCACATATGAAAGCAAATAAAAAAGACAAAACCTACGTTTTTTTTTTTTTTTTTTTTAGTTGAGTCTCTCTCCTTCTTATTTTTTTAATTTTAAAGTGAAATTAAGTTTAGGGTTTTGAGATGGTAATTGCTAGGGTTTTAAGGAGAGAAGAGAGAGTCCTACTAGGACTCTAAATAATATAAACAATTCAAAATATGGAACATTATCAAATTTATAACACTTAATTCCATTATCTTTTACGTTGAATCCAAACAAATAATTAATTGAAATTAATCCAAACAAATAATTAGTTAACCAAAAATCAAAGTTTTAATAAAAAAACAAAAAATCACATGAACCCAAATAAAAATTCTCAATAAAGCAAGAATATATAAAAATTTACCACACCTTGGGCTAGAAGACATAGGTTGTAGTTTTGATTTTTCTCCAAAAAATAAAGATGTTTCATCTGCCATATACAATATAAAATAATTATTAGAATTTCAACCCAAAAACCAAACCCATAAAAATACTATCAAAATATAGAGATTAACCCAAATACTTAGAAGAAAATCAATTCTAAACATAATAAAATAATAAGATAAAATGAAAATTTCAGGCACATATGAAAGCAAATAAAAAAGACAAAACCTACGTTTTTTTTTTTTTTTTTTTACGTGAGTCTCTCTCCTTCTTATTTTTTTAATCTTAAAGTGAAGTTGAGTTTAGGGTTTTGAGATGGTAATTGTTAGAATTTTAAGGAGAGAAGAGAGAGTCCTACTTGGAGTCTCTCTCTTTTTTTCTTAATCCTAAAGTTTTTTTTTTTTTTTTTTGGTGAGTCCTTTTTTAAAAAAAAAAAAAAATTCAAACCTAAAGTGAGTCATTTTTTTTTAATTCTAACGTGAGGTATCTTAAAAAATTATAATTAATTTTTAATCTTCAATTTTATATTATATATAGATAATAATAATAATGATGCGATAGGCCAACAAAATATATCTAATAGAGTTTTACTTAAACTAAACTATTGTAACACTAATAAATATAAGAAGATATAAAATCTAGAATAAAAAGAAAAAGAAAATAATGGTGACGTGGAAAATTGTGGGAGATTTAAAGGCTTCAGTTTTATATATAGATATATATATATATATATAGATAATAATAATAATAATAATAATAATAAATATAGATGATGATTTTTGTGATAAGTTGATGTAGGATAGAATTTACAATTTAATTTTTGTAATTATTTAATTTTAGTATTTTTATGCAAAAAACGTTATTTTAAGTCTAGGTGATTTATTTCCTTATTTTTAGGTTCTTTTAATGTTTTTTTAGGTCAAATTTGGTTCCTATTATGATTAGATATTAATTAGGGCTTATTTTAGAATATATTTTCTTGTCCATCAAGTTTTATGGAGCCCTTAAATAGGCCTCTAAGTTTGTATACGTTTTTCAATATTATTGATATTAATAAAAATTCAAACTTTTGTCTATTGTTTTTCTGGTGGATTCTATATAAGGTATAAAACCTAAAATAAAAAGAATCTAAAATAAAAAGAAAAAGAAAATAGTGATGATATGGAAAATTGTGAGAACTTCAGAGGTTTCGGTTTTATATATATAGATAATAACTAGAAAACTCATATAATAATAATAATAATAATAAGTACACTAAAGTTTTTGACTCTTGAATTATTGACAGAGGTATTAAAATAGATAAGGCTTCCCATAAATAAATAAATAAAAGATGTGGCTTAGTGGCTCACGTATTTGGTCAGCCCAAAAACAAAATAAAGGATATATGTGGCAGGTATTAAAATAGGTGTAGCTTCCTCCCATTACAAAAAAAAAAAAAAAAAAAAAGAGGGAAGATGTGGCTGGCTCATGTGCTTGGTCAGAGAGGCACAAAAAACAAAATAAAGTTAACAAAGGCATTTAACTTATCCAGTTATCCTATCGTTTTACTGTCAAAAATATATATATTTTTTTAACAAAACTTTTCAAAAAAAGAAACAGAACATAAGGCAGGGGCTCTGGCGAAAGAAAGGAAAAAGAAAACGAAGAAGCAAAGAAGAATGCCACCGGTATCACAATCACAGAGAGAGAGAGAGAGAGAGAGAGAGAGAGAGAGAGAGAGAGAGAGAGAGAGAGAGAATGGTTGTAGCAATTGCAACTTCATCTTAACAAAACCACACCTTCTTCTCCAACTTTCTTTCTTCTTCTCCTAATAATTCTAACCTCTTTCCTCTCCATCTTCGCTGGCTCAAGAGATAGTGAGTCTCAAGTTTTTATCCATTTTTTGTTTGTTTTTCATTTTCTTGTTTGGCGCCGGCACGGTGTGTTTCGGCGGTTTCGGCCAATACGGATTGATTCGGCTCGAGTCGGTGAGTATTGTGAAACGAAAAAAAAAAAAAAAAAAACTGGACGCAGTTCAACGCGTAGGTAGCGACGTCCCTCGCGCGTCACCGCGTCGGGTCGGGTTAGACATGGGTGCGACGACCATTTTGCTGTGTCCGTGCATCCCAGGTTACTAGTTACCCAACTTACCTCCCCCCCCCCCCCCTAGTCCCCCTCTCTTTTCCCCTTTAATTTTCTCTATCTCCATAAAAAAGAGGGGAGGGTAGAGAATTATGCAGTTGACAGCATTGGGATCATCTCTTTGGTTGCATATCAATTTCAATTTTGTGTACTTTTGGAAGATTAGGAACCATATTAATTTGTTAATCATGTTTTCAATACTTGAAGGGGTACATCTAGTGCAAACTTTCAAATGTTTCTCATTTGTAATCAAGGAATGTGTATTTAACAAAATCCAAAGTGTGTCCAACAAAATCCAAAATGCAAAAAAAGGTTTGTATTAAGCATGAATAAAACAAAGAAGTATCTAAAGTGAATTTATTTTCATTCTTAAGATAAAAGAAAAAGGAATCTAGTAGAGTCCAAAATGCAAGGTGTGCATTCACCATCAGAAAGCAAATAAATATCCAAAGTGATTCAAACAACCAACAATGATATGGAATACCAAAAAGACATAACCTTATATATGTAGCCATCTCTTTTAACCTTTCTTTCACCCATCTAATTATAATATGAAAAATTTCAAATGGTAGACCATTTAGGGTTGGTTGGTGTTGGTGCTCATTTTGGAAAAGCCCAATAGCAGGAAGAAGCCCAACAATATGAGCAGAAAAGAGTTAGTAAATTAAGGGAAAAACCATTAAGCCCGAATGATAAGAATGATGGATCATATGCCTATAAAATGATAAATGGGCCTCGAAGGAAGCAAGCGGGCCTAAGGGAGCCTACAGAAAGAAGTAGTCAACCTATGGGCAGTAGAAAAGTAAGAATAAGCCAAAACAGGCCCGAAGTAATGAGGTAAGTGAGTAAGAGGTTGATGGAAAGCCCATGAACCCCAAGGGTAAAGGATATGGTAATTGGGCCAAGGAAGCCTAAAAGAGTTAGCAAATGCCCATAGGAATGTAGAGTTGGAAGGAGTCGAGGATGCCCAAGAAAAGAAAATAGGCCAAGGATGCTTAAGGAGGAAGAAATGGGCCAAGGAAGCTCATAACCAATGGAGTAGGTTGAGGAAACCCAAGTAGCATGAATGCAGACCTAATGACAATGTTGGGTCACTGTAATCAAGTGAAAGAAAAGCATACAGCAGGCCCAAAAGAGGCCCAGCAAGCACAGATCAAATAACACCACAGTAGAAATAACAAAGTAGTATGGCAGGAATGCTAGCAAGTTTATGGAAAAAGCAAAGAGTGAGCTAAAGAGAGAAAAACCCACAATCAAGTAAGGCCCAGACCTTGAAGGAAGCAAACCATAAAGAATGGAAGATCAGAAAACAGTTCACGCTACAAGAGGTCAAGGATGAGCAGCAAAATGCACAGATGAGCCTCTAGACTATGGCAAACACATAAGCAGTTGACAAGCTTTGGACATAAATGGAAGTGGAGCACACGCAAGGCCCAGACACCACCAACCTGTACCCAACCAATATAGGAGTGGTGGGTTATAGGTCAGAAGTAAGCGAGGGTATGGTTTGGCGGTGGGGAGAAAGGAGAGCCTATTCTGGGGTTCCTGCTCAAACTCTTTTGGGGGAAATATCCTGCTGGGATGACATACCACCTAAAAGAGGGAATGGTGAGTTGGAACCACTAAGTGCATGCCATAAGGGATAGTGAGAGAGGATGCCCACTTTTTTCGGTATGAGAATGCCACAGTGAACAAGCAAACAAAATAGTTTTCTTTGTCTGGTAATGGGGAGTGGCACGACCAACACAGGTAAGTGGTGGTGGTTGGGCAGCTGACAAACTAGTGGGTGATTTGGAAGGACACCCACACCCAGACAAAAGTGGTTAAGGGTTAAAATAGTAAAACACTAGTCGTGGCAGGCAATATATAAGAAGCCTTCGTCGTGCATAGTAGGATCATCAACGAAGAGCAACGATCATAATGAGGGATTCACAACATTACAATAACAACAACAGTCACCACTATAACACACAAGTAAGAACTAGAAAGAAAAGAGTGGAAAAGCAGAGTAACAAAACGGAGAAAAAAGAAAGAGAAAGTTAGGAAGAAAAATAGAAAGAGAATAGAATGGCAGGCATGCACCAATAGGCTAACCCCTTCTCTCCCTTTAAAAGCCTACCCTCTATTAAAGATTAAGGATTTTCTGGGCATAAGTCATTTAGGTCCGTTCTCTCAAAGTGGGTAATTTCTACAACAGGATCTTCTTGTGAGGTTATTCACATTGAGAGAGTGGTTCCCTCCTTATTCTTAGTTCTGTAATGCAACTAAGCATGGCATACTAACCTTTCCTTCTTTGATTTTATTGATTAAGTAGCAGTATTATTTCTCTTTTGCCTTTGCCATTTCATTTATAATGTACTTCTTGGTGTTGTGCCGTTCTTTTTCTTTATTTTGATTGAGAATCCTTTACTTATTCTATTTAATAGCAAATATGTTTCTTTTATTGTTATCATATTGTATTTGCCTGCCATAACTCTTTTGTAATAGTTTCATCTGTCATGGGCATGTGACCAAAGTTTCAATAAAGGGGTTTTAGTTTGCGCACAAGCCGGTCTGAGGTGAGTTGCAATTGGACCGGTCCTGACTCTCTTACCTAGAATCTTTGGGCTGTAGTGTGGCAAAAGGCAGCCTAACCCATAATCTCAGAAAGGCCCACCACAGTTGGCATTAGACTTTTTTTTTTCTTTTTCTTTTTTTTGTGGGTAAAATATAAATCCACCCTTGAGGTTTGGATAGTATCAAGTACCACCAAGAATTTTAAAAAACATATTGTAGGGACTCGATTTGTAACGAACCCTTAACAATAACATTTGTAGAGAAGTGGGTTCAAGAATTTGGCCTCACCGAAATAATCAATGATCGGTATAAAGTTTATAATGAAAATCGAGGACATGAGATCTATTCCATTCTCAATGTCCGAATTTGGCTAAGTGTTTATAAAGCTTCCTTGTCCTCGGCCCAAGCCGAGGATCTCCTTTTCTTTTTCTCTCCTTTCTGTTGGGAAATCCCTTCACTATATATTGTCTCTTTTGGTTAATCTTAGCCGTCCATCTGGCAATAATCTGAGCCTCTAGGCGTAGGGGATTGTCCCATCATCTGTATTTGCAGGCTTTATGTTATTTCCCAGCCGCCTTTGCAGGCTTCACAGTAGTTGAAGTGACTGATGCTTTAGGGTTTTCAGGTCACCTCACTATTAAAGTGGTCAGAATGTTGGTGAGATATATTCAACTGAGGTGGGATATTTTCCCTTTAGCGAAGTCGGTGTGCCTGAGGACAAGTCATCCTCGGCGCGGGCCTTGGACGTCCTGGGTTCTCTCCCATTTGTCCTCGGCCTTAGCACTATCCTCGGCGCGGGCCTTGGGCCGCATGTAGTGGGCCGGCGTGGCTAGTGCAATTAGGGCCCCATAATAGCCCCTCAAAATTCTGCTGCACGTCCCCTTGGGCGGGGAGGAGGATTTTGATTTCCTCGGCACGTTTTTTTTTTTTTTTTGGCTTGTTGGGTTCTACCTTATCGTCAGTGTTTATTACTATTTCAGCCGTTTATGCAGCTTTCTTTTTGCGCAAAGTGTCGCCCGAGGATGGTTAGGCTTGGGTCGTTTGTGCTATAGTACTCAATTTCTCATGGTTTTTGTCCCTGATAGGACTCGTTTATTTGGCGCTTGAAAGGGAGTTGGCTCTGCCTTAGTTTTGAGCTCATGGTCCGTACGAGAGCGCTGGTTCCGTTCGGCATTTGTATTGTTTCATAGTGACTGGTTTCCATGTAGGTTTGGGTCCGAGGACCATACAAGACCTCGGTTTTCCTTAACGTTTAGTTTTCATAGTAAAATGTTCTTCCTGCTGGAAGTATCGAGTTTCTCTATTTCATTAGTTATCTGAAGTATCTGGTTTCCCCAGAGGCTTAGGTCCGAGGACCATGCAATGCCTTGGTTCTGTCTAGTACCTAGTTTTCTCTTTTTAATCATCTGAAGTATCTGGTTTCCCCAGAGGCTTGGGTCCGAGGACCATGCAATGCCTTGGTTCTGTCCAGTACCTAGTTTTCTCTTTTTAATCATCTGAAGTATCTGGTTTCCCCAGAGGCTTGGGTCCGAGGACCATGCAATGCCTTGGTTCTGTCCAGTACCTAGTTTTCTCGTTTTAATCATCTGAAGTATCTGGTTTCCCCAGAGGCTTGGGTCCGAGGACTATGCAATGCCTTGGTTCTGTCCAGTACCTAGTTTTCTCTTTTTAATCATCTGAAGTATCTGGTTTCCCCAGAGGCTTGGGTCCGAGGACCATGCAATACCTTGGTTCTGTCCAGTACCTAGTTTTCTCGTTTTAATCATCTGAAGTATCTGGTTTCCCCAGAGGCTTGGGTCCGAGGACCATGCAATGCCTTGGTTCTGTCCAGTACCTAGTTTTCTCGTTGTAATCAGTTTTATCTACTTATTTGTAGCCGTTTAATTTTACATTACTACAATTTACAATAAGCATTAAATAATCACATTTTTCGAGCAGAATAATAATAATAATAATAAATGGGGCTGGAGTTGGTGGAGGATAAGACCTTGCCGTGTTTTGCCTCTTCGTTTGGTGGGATTCCTTAGATAACGAGGCGTCTCCTGGGTTGTCCGAGTGACGCGTTCTGACGCTTCGGTGTCTTCTCGTTTAATGAGGCGTCCCCTCATTAATGCCGGCCATGGATCTACGAGGATCTAACGGTTGGCAAGCCCCTTGGAAGTTGGGGCGGCATCATTGCCTCCGAAAATTTCTCCCTGGGATTTATGGCAGATTGGCACTCATAAATATCCCACCATCTATATAAGACGTTTCCAGGACAACCTTCTCCTTCACACTTGACAAACGTCCTTATCAAATTTTTCCCAAAAATACCTCCCCAAAAAGGCTCTGCCAAACATAGCCGCCGGAGCCCCTACGAAGAAGTTGGCCCTTGGAAAGGGCGATCTTGGGGATGCAAAGCCCCTATCAGGAGCCGAGGATGGCACTCCAACCCTGGCCGCCACGCTGGGATGGGTGTGTGGGAGATCTGAAGATTCTCCTTCTTTTTAACCTAACCAGAGGAGGAGCCCTCCTCGCTGTCTGGAGGAGGATCCAGGAAGAACGTAACCACCTTCTCTTGGGTTTGGGTACTTGACCCCCCAAGCCAGCTGCATTGGGGGTGGGAGGGAAATCAGGCGGAACCCAGAAGTGGGGCCGTCCCGTGCCGCGACCTCTTCCACCTCCAATGTAGCTTTCCTTTCTTCTAATCCTTCTTCTCTCTTCTCTCTTCTGCTCTTCAACGAGCCTTCTTCTTCTCTTTCCTCCTCTCATCCTTCACTTCTTTTCTAATATTTGTTCTTCATCTCTTCCTCTACTCTCTCTTCTTTCATCTACCTTTTGTTCTTCTGCCATCGTTGCTTTCTACCATTTGTTCCTCTGCCAGCTTCGTCAAGCGTCTACCTTTGTAATTAGCTTTAGAACAAGCCCCACGGGCTTCACTTGTAAGAGATGTAATGAACTTTTCTTTATGTATAAATAAAAGAAGTAGACTTGTTTTTACTCTTTCTATTTTTCGCATATTTTTGTTCTTGTGATTGTTGATTTCTGAACGATTGTTGCTGTAGTAGATTGTATCATTTTTGGTAAACTATTTCTGAAAAAGTTGCCCTTGATTTCTTTACACCGAACACCATACTTGCCAGCGCACAAATTCGCCCCACGGTGGGCGCCAATTGTAGGGACTCGATTTGTAACGGACCCTTAACAATAACATTTGTAGAGAAGTGGGTTCAAGAATTTGGCCTCACCGAAATAATCAATGATCGGTATAAAGTTTATAATGAAAATCGAGGACATGAGATCTATTCCATTCTCAATGTCCGAATTTAGCTAAGTGTTTATAAAGCTTCCTTGTCCTCGGCCCAAGCCGAGGATCTCCTTTTCTTTTTCTCTCCTTTCTGTTGGGAAATCCCTTCACTATATATTGTCTCTTTTGGTTAATCTTAGTCGTCCATCTGGCAATAATTTGAGCCTCTAGGCGTAGGGGATTGTCCCATCATCTGTATTTGTAGGCTTTATGTTATTTCCCAGCCGCCTTTGCAGGCTTTACAGTAGTTGAAGTGACTGATGCTTTAGGGTTTTCAGGTCACCTCACCATTAAAGTGGTCAGAATGTTGGTGAGATATATTCAACTGAGGTGGGATATTTTCCCTTTAGCGAAGTCGGTGTGCCTGAGGACAGGTCATCCTCGGCGCGGGCCTTGGACGTCCTGGGTTCTCTCCCATTTGTCCTCGGCCTTAGCACTATCCTTGGCGCGGGCCTTGGGCCGCATGTAGTGGGCCGGCGTGGCTAGTGCAATTAGGGCCCCACACATATAATTTGATCCCTTGGAACAAATGAAACTTAACACCGTTTGAAAATTCCTTACTCCTCTAAGTCATCTGCTTCCTTCTAATAGCTTTCTTGGCTGCACATAGTGGTGGGTCTTTTTTGTGTTTTAGGCTTGATTTCTCTTGCTGTACCATGGCTTGTGATTCTGAGGTAGGAGAGTTGGGACTGGCCTAACTGAAATACACTTTAGGCCAGCTTGTGCGCAAGTTAGGCCATCCCCACATAGACACACCTTAGTAGGAGCCTTAGATTTACTACGTGCTCACGTCAGGAACGACTGTTATAGATGTTATGTTATAGTAGAAGGCACTATAAAGCAAGATAACTAAAACACTTCTACCAATTAACAATAATACTTAAATAACACGACAAGGGAGAGTATAGCAATATAATCACGAATAACAAGATTACGGCAAATAGTTTATCAATAGAATAACGAGTTAGTCATTTATCAACAAAAATCATATTCGTCTGCGAAAGAAATTGGCTTAGCTGTTCAGCGGACGCAAGCCTAAAAGGGAGCTGATCTCCAATGTAGGTAACCTCAGAGGGAATTCCTGCTGTAGAGATTACACACTTTGGAAAAAGGACCTAGATGGCTGAAGCTTGAGTTCTTAGCTTATTAGAGAGTGGGTCTATTGAGAGGGAGAGAAATGGGTAGCCTATTGATGCATGTCTCTATTCCTGGCACTCTCTTTTCTTTGGGATTTTTGTATTTTTCCTTTTCTTTTTTACTTCTTTGTTTTCTTATCTTTCTTTCTATCTTTTTTCTTTCTTTCTTTTTTTTTTCTTTTTTTTTTTTTTTTTTTTTTTTTTTACCGTTGTTCCTCCTTCTTCCCGTGTCCCCCATTTTCACTGTTCACGACTATGGCTTTTTATACTGCCTGTCATGACAGACTTTTATACTGCCTGTCATGATAGAATTTACCATTTTTACCCTTCAACTACTTTTGGCTTGTTGTGGGCGCCTTTCCAAGATTGCCCACTGACCTGCCGGCTGCCCGGCCACCACCATTACATTGTGTTGGCTGCACCACGCCTCATTTCCAGATAAAAGTGGTTTTGTTTTGTCTCTTACCTCTCTTAATACACTATAGATTAGGGTTAAATCTCTCTCTTTCCTACCTCTATGGCATGCATCTAGTGGTTTCAGTTCATGTTTACTTCTTTTGGGTGAGATACCATCCCAGCAGGACATTTTCCCCCAAAAGAGTTTGAGCGGGAACCCCAAAATAGGCTCCCCCTTCTCCCCACCACCAAATCATACCCTCTCATACTTCTGACCCGTGGGTCACCTCCCCTGTATTGGCTAGGTATAGGTAGGTGGTGCCTAAGCCCAGTGTGCATGCTCTACTTTTGTCTGAATCCATTACTTTTTTGGTCTTCAAGCATTTGCCATTGCTTTCGCGTTTATCTGATTCTGTTGCACATTCTGGTATTCGTTTAACTCTTGTAGTGTGAATGATACATAGGCCTTTGGGCTTTCGTTCTCTGCATTCCATCTCCTCTTTGAACTGAGTATTGTTTAGGTGCGGGCCCTTTCCCTTTTACCTGGCCCATATTCCCTTTTGTCCCGTGTCCGTGGGCTGACTAGTGCTCCTGCCATGCCACTGCACTGCTCCTACTATGATATCACTTATCATTTTACCTTGTTGTTACCTCTAAGCTTACGGGTTGAAGCTCCTGCCAGTTCGTTTCTTACAGTCTTTCTTCTTTTAGGCTTTACTGGCCAGCATTCTTACTGGGCTAGCCCATCCATGCCTTAGGCTTCCTCGGCCCATTTCATTCCTCGGGCTTCCTTACCTCTTTCACTCCCATGGGTTTTTGTTAAATCTTTTGGGCTTCCCCGGCCCAATTATCATATCCTTACCTTTCAGGCTTATTGACCTTTATACCAACCCTATGAATTTAATAATTCCTTTCTTGGGCTTCCCTAACTCATTTTACTTTTTCTTAATCTCTTATAATTCTCATGGGTTTACTACCTTTATTCTTTGGGCTTCCTCGACCCATTTGCTTCTTCTTGGCCACTTATTATTTTTGTGAGCCTGTTGACCATTATTCCTGCCATTCTGGCCTGATGGTCTTTACTTTACTGTTTTCTCTCTCCATCTTTTTCATATTGTTGGGCTTCTTCTGCCATTGGGCCACTTTGTCAAAAGTGGGCATCAACACACATGTATTATAGAAACTGCATTATGGTAATTATTTGTGCAAAAGAGTGTCTAGCTAGCCAATGGTAGATAAATAACAATTAGAATTGGAGAATGAAGCAAGAGAAATAAGGAAATTTTCAAGCAGTGTTAAATGACATTTGTGCTTACAAAGCAAATACTTTATACCAATAAAGTATTTTCACGGTTGGTATTCCCCTTTATTAATGGTGTGATAGCTAAACAACTCCTTCAGCCGATCCCCCACCCACTTTGCATTTGTAGTTGATTTGCACTCTATGTGACCGGATGTTAGAAGGATATTGTTTCATGTAGCAACTTTTGGAAGAAACTTTGAATCCCCTATCGAAGTGAGTCCTACTCAAATTAAGGTCTTCTCTCTATTATTATTTTTCTTTTGACAATACTATAGATACACCCAATTTTATAACTTGCTAAAATAGTCAATCGTAAGTTATGGAGAAAAGTGTTGGGTCCATGAAAAAAGTGGGGGACAAAAAGTGTCCACTACTCACAATTGACTACTCCAAATATTGTGAAATTGGGTGTTGAATTAGATGTATGCCAAAATTTGTTTATTTTTTAAAAATCTAAACAATGGAAAACCTTATGAGTTACCACAAAAATTAGTTGGGAATAGTTTTCAGTTTGGACAAGGTTTTCCTTTAAATTTTTTTTTTGAGAGTTTCAACCTATGGCGTTCGCTCTTAATGATATCTCTTTATCATCAGGCCAAAATACCAATTACTTTTTTATGTAGACTAGGATTGAACTCCAGGTCTTTTATTCAACCATCAAATACTTTACCAACTGGGGGACAAAAAGTGTCCACTACTCACAATTGACTACTCCAAATATTGTGAAATTGGGTGTTGAATTAGATGTATACCAAAATTTGTTTATTTTTTAAAAATCTAAACAATGGAAAACCTTATGAGTTACCACAAAAATTAGTTGGGAATAGTTTTCAGTTTGGACAAGGTTTTCCTTTAAAATTTTTTTTTTTTAGAGTTTCAACCTATGACGTTCGCTCTTAATGATATCTCTTTATCATCAGGCCAAAATACCAATTAGTTTTTTATGTATGCGATGATTGAATCCCAGGTCTTTTATTCAACCATCAAATACTTTACCAACTGAGCTAACTGGAACCCATAGGTTTTCCTTTAAATCAGTTTTGAAAAACCTTATAAGAGCATCTCCAATAGCCTCTCTAAAACTATGTTTGGAGAGCAAACCCACAAAAATTAGCTCCAACAACCTCTCCAAATTGTAAAAAATAGAGTAGATAAGCTACAGTACTCTCCACACATGAAGAGTTACTATTGCTCTCCAAATGAATTTTTATGACTAAAATATTCAACCTCTCTCTCTTTTTTTGTGCACATTAAGAATAAAGAATAATAACAATATTAAAGAAATGATGAAAAAAATAATATTTAAATGTAATAGAGAATGATTAGAGAGTCTATTGGAAAATATATTTAAAAAAGTAGGTAGATAAAACTGTTTGCTCTCCAAACAGTGTGAAAATTTGGCTAAACTGCTGGAGATGCTCTAAGTTACCACAAAAATTAGTTGGGAATAGTTTTTAGTTTGGACAAGGTTTTCCTTTAAATCAGTTTGGAGAACATGAGGAATCTTCTCCAATCCAGTACTTTGTCATTTAACATTTATTATTTAAAAAGTTCATATGACTTGTTAAAAAAATCATATGACTAAAAGTACACATAAATGATCTTTTTAATAGTCACGTAGCAAGTTATAGGTAAATTTTTCTTTTACACCCTATTTGGTTGAGTGATTTTTGGGGAGAAGGAGAAGGGGAGGGGAAAATATGGGAGATTTTGAATAGTGGGTTTTTTTTTTTTTGTCAAGAGGTGATTTTGGTGGGGGTATTTTGTAATCGAGGAGAAAATGAAAGTGAAAGAAATGACTTAGATGAAAATTTACCCATATACTCCTCTCTTCCTTCCACATTAGTTTCACTTTCTTCTTCTTTTTTTTTTTTTTTTTTGATAAACTAAATAGATTTTATTACTAAACAAGAAAGATACAAAGAGGGGAAGACAGAATCCTCTTTGATTACAATTCTTCAAAACAAGGAGAGCCACAAGCCATAACAAAATGACCATACACATTGTTCTTTAAAGACCATTTGGTCAAGTCATTAGTTGCACCATTTGCCGTACTAGGAACCCAAGAAACAAAGCAGTTTGCTGCCCTTAGTAAAGCTTTGCTTGGTCACGGGGTGTTGGGAGTGGGGGTAATCATTCGTGATGCTAATGGAGCTGTGGTTGCTACCCTTAGTAAAGCTTTGCCTGCGCACTTTCTGTAACACCCGACCCAATTTTATAATTAAACTATGTATTTTAATGGTTAATTATTATTTTAAGCCACATTCTTCCTATAATTAATATAAGAGCATTTAATAAGCATATTATTTTATAATACCATTGTATAAGAATGGTAAAGATTATAAATAATTTAATAGCTAATTGTATTATAAGTATATACTAAGTATGTACAAAATTATATTAAGCGATTTAAGTTATTAGATATATATTTGTTGGTGCTTAATTAAGTGTATAAAGGTAAGGATATACATATATATATATGTTGTTGTCTTGTTCAACGTGTTGTATGTTGCCATGCGAGTGTTTATGATTATATGACCATGCTTAAAAGAGTTCATGTTTTATGCATGCATTATTGCCTTAAGCTCAAAGTACATTTTGAAATGAAGTTGGCTCCTATGGAGATATGATATAAGTATGAGAATGTCGGTTTCTCTATGATTTGGTACATCACGTTGTATGATGAACGTATTTTGTGTTTGTGGGAACCTCGTTGAGGTGGGATTAAGATTTCCTTAATTTTAAGAGATAGGCTTTGAGATGAATGTGTAAGTTTATGACGAGGAAGTTATGAATAGTAATAAGTTTTGATTTCGGTTTAGGTGTTACCAGCCGCCAGGTCTAAGCTCCTTCGACTTTAGGCTCTCGGTTCCTCTGCTATCAGGAAAGGGATAAGTTATATGAGCATTTGGTAAGACATGAGGTTATTTTAAAGTATCTTATGCATTTAAAGGTTTTTGATTAGAGATATGGCATGTAAGCATTATCAAACAAAGATATGTTCGTGAGCTTTCGAAACCTTATGTATATGATTTAAGCATATTAATGCTATTACGAATTCCACGAACATGATGACTAAAGAAAACGATAGAAATGTTTTTATTGTAAAATGTAATGCAAACTATGAATTTCAGTATAATAAATAAGTATGAAATGTTTTTGGATTATGTCCTCTGGTAATCTGCACTCGATCAAAGAATGTATTGAGGATGGCGGTTCGTCCGCGCTCAATTAAAGAATGCATTGAGGATGGCGGTTCGTCCGCGCTCAATTAAAGTATATAATGAGGATGGCGGTGCGTCCGCGCTTATAAGTACAGATTTATCAGATATGGACTAACCAATAAGATATGTATGAACAGTTATATTATGTTATTAATCATGAAAGAATTATTTTGTTAAATGCATTGTAGAAAGTTAAAAGCTCTCATGAAAAGAAGAAGTTCTGATGAAAAGAAAGCTGTTCATTAAAGATAAAAGTTTCTGAAATTCTGTTGTGCTATAAAGATAAAACTTCTGATGAAAGTACAAATTTACATTAAGAAGTTATTAGATATTTGTTTCTCTTTATGAAATGTAAAGTTTTATAATTATGAAAGGTATAATATTTCACGAGAACAAGTTTATGAAGGAAAGTTTTACTATTTTTAAGATGCTTCTAGTTAAAGGCAAAGTTACCGATTATCTGATTTTAAGTTAAAATGATTATTTTGTAATGAAAATATATAAGGTGACTTTGTAAGAAATGAAAGAAATTCAATCTGAAAGGTTTTGATAAAATTATTCTAATAAGTAAAGGGAGAACAATTATTTCTACGAATTGCATTAAATTATTATTATAAATAGTATAAAATACTATGCATGAAAAATGTTCTCCTATCTGAATGTCCAGTCGGTCGGTGGCGGGTTTCCGTTCTCAAGAACCGACACTGGCGGGTCGAGTGGCGGGTTTGCTTCTCCAAAACTCGAGCAACCCGAACCCGACCGGAGATGTATAAAAAATCCGGCCAAACCTGCAAAATCAAGCCAAATCCGAGGAGATCTCGACCAAATCAGGCTAGATCTAGTGGGATTTATCCAGATCCGGCCAATTCTAGCAATTTTTAGTGAAAATTTTCAGATTCCGACGAAAAAAATGCAGCTACCGGCGAGTTTTTCCAAATTCCGGCATTATTTTCCAGATTCCGGCGACTTTTTTTTTCCAGATTTCGAAGATTTTTTTTACTCCGGCGCCCGACCGACCTGACCGACGCTCACCCTCACCCGAAACTGACTCGACCGATTTTTCCGGCGGTCGGTTCCGGGTTCCTCCACCCTCTCACCCGACGCCGGCGGTCGAGTCCGGGTTGGGCCCAAAACCGACCCGGCCCGACCCGTGGACAACCCTAGTATCAACAAGTATTCTTCTTCTTATTCTTCATCTTTTTCAATGTTAAGTTAACTTTTCCAAAATATTAATAATTTGTTTCTTTATAAACTATTAAGTAAAAAAAACTATTAACTTATTTTTAGTAAATTTATACAAATATAATTTTTCATTATCTTATTTTTCTAAAAAATTTATCTTCTATCCACCTTAATCAAATATATATGTAGAAAATTAAGAAATATATGTTTGGCAAAAATTATTTTTGCCAACTTATTTTACTATTTAGTTTATTTTTTCTACTATTTATAAGTCTTATTATATTTTTTTATATTATTCATGAACCTTATTGTAATATTTTAGCTAACTTCTACTTTTATTTATGGTAAATTTAACAAATTTTTTTTTTAATTTCGACAAAATAAGCCAATGCAAACAGACTTTTACATCTATTCAATACCCCTTTCGTTTTGATTTTTGAAGCCTAAGCTCCGTCCCGACCGTCCGTAGTCCTAAACTCCGAAGTCCTAACCGGAAGTTTCCAACTTGGACAGTAATGATCGTGCCTCACAACCAAAACATAAGTAGTAAAGCCGAAGCTTTTAACAAATTATAACATATTCTCTCACTGTTTCTGTCTTTAGCTCTCTCTCTCTCAGCTTCCTCAAATCCAACACTAGTCATGCTCCGCTACAGCCACTCCCAGCTAGCGGCCACCGCCACCCACCTCCGTCGTTTCTCTACCGCTGATCCAAACCTCCTCCTCCAATCCTACACTGTGACCCCACCACTCAAACCCTGGCCCCAGCGCCTCTACCCAAAGCGCCTAGTCTCCATGATCACCCGCCAACAAAATCTCGACCTTGCCCTCCAAATCTTCCACTACGCCGGCAAATTCCACCCCGACTTTTCCCACAATTACGACACCTACCACGCCATTATCCAACGCCTATGTCGAGCCCGAGAATTCAATACCGTCGAGTCCTTGCTCTCCGACCTTCGTCACTCCCACATCAAATGCGGCGAAAACCTTTTCGTCGACGTTATACGAAGTTACGGTCTCGCTTCTAAACCTGACCTCGCCGTTAAAACCTTCCTGCGCATTCATACCTTCGATGTTCAACGCTCAGTCAGGTCGTTGAACACTTTGTTGAACGCTTTGGTTCAGAACAAACGATATGGTTTGGTTCATGTTTTGTTCAAGAACAGTCAAACTAGATTTGGGGTTGTGCCCAATGTGTTTACTTGTAACATTTTGATTAAGGCAATGTGTAAAAAGAATGATGTGGAAGGTGCACTCCAGGTGCTCGATGAAATGCCTGGTATGGGGTTTGTGCCTAATTTGGTTACTTACACCACTGTTTTAGGTGGGTATGTTGCGCGGGGCGATATGGGTAGTGCTAGGAGGGTTTTTGGTGAACTTTTTGATAGAGGGTGGGTGCCTGATGCTACTACGTATACGGTTTTGATGGATGGGTTTTGTAAGCTAGGGATGTTGGTTGATGCAATTAAGTTGATGGATGATATGGAGGAGAATGGGGTTGAGCCCAATGAGGTTACCTATGGTGTCATGATTGAGGCTTATTGTAAAGATAAGAAGTCAGGCGAAGCACGTAACTTGCTTGATGATATGCTTGAGAAGAGATATATACCTAGCTCAACACTTTGTTGTAAGGTGGTTGATGTGTTGTGTGAAGAAGGGAAGGTTGAGGATGCATGTGCGTTGTGGAAGAGGCTTTTGAAGAAGAATGTTACGCCTGATAATGCAATATCAAGTTCACTTATACATTGGCTTTGTAAGGAAGGGAAGATAAGGGAAGCAAGGAAGTTATTTGATGAATTTGAGAGGGGTTCTATTCCAAGTGTTTTGACTTATAATACACTCATAGCGGGGATGTGTGAGAGGGGGGAGTTGTGTGAGGCAGGGAGGGTGTGGGATGACATGGTGGAAAAAGGTTGTGCTCCTAATGCTTTTACCTATAACATGTTGATTAAGGGGTTTTGTAAGGTTGGCAATGCAAAGGAGGGGATCAAAATCCTGGAGGAAATGTTAGAAAAGGGATGTTTGCCAAACAATTCAACTTACTCTGTATTGATCAAGGAGCTTTATGACTCTGAAAAGGAAGAAGAAATCATAGAGGTTCTTTCAATGGCCATGTAAAGTGGAGGAATTGATAGTAATTCTTGGGGTCTTTTCTTAACCAACATCATTGTTAATCTCAATAGTGGGACTGATGGTCTTAAGAAAATATATATGGAGAGTGGTTTATAAAAGTTCATGGATTATATAGTCAACTTCAGAGACATGAGGGTTAGGAGCTGTAGACACCCCATTTTCGTGGTCTCTTACAGGAGTATCTTTTTAAGATAAATCCAGTAGATTTCTAAATCTTACCATCTGGCCCTGGGGAGATTTACATTTTCTCTTCCCGGAAACTACAAAGAATCTGAGGGTCAAGGGGAAAGAGGGGGAAGGGGTGGCGGTTGCCAAGATGTCCCTCAACAAGTTTGTCTTGCTATGTGTTTCACTCCTAAGAGGCATTCAATAGTCAGTCATGCAGAATGGGGATGTGCATGGGGACACTGTGTTTGGGCTGCCATTGTACAGTATTTATCATTTGGAGAAGTGCATAGCAAGGGCTCTTAACTATTAATGACTTTGTAGGAGCATGGTATGGCTGGTAGCCTAATTCAAATTGTTGGATCAAAAGCATTTGGGCAGGTCAAGGAAGAAACTGATTTTATTGTGAACTTTCAGAATGTTTAAGTTCTGGTGATGGCCAGGATATATGAGTATTTAGATGCCAACAACGATAAGAGAAACGTACTCTCTCTTCATGGAATTAGTCTTAAGCTGAAGGTGTTTCTCCTGATCAGTTCAAATGTTGAAGGCAATTTGTGGTGATATGTGGATCAGTGATCACTACAAGCAAGGTGGCCAGGGCTTCTCTCTAGGTATTTCATTTATTGATTTTTTTTTGGGGGGGTAGGCGCTGAATTGCTGAGGTAGTAGTATATGCATTCAAAGTGTCCGCACAGATTGAAAAAGTATAACTTGGCTTTCAACATCTTAGTCTCCCTGAGAAGATAATAAAATTTGCCGTTACACCATTGTTTTCTAGCCAGTTCACAATAATTCCGTTCAGAAACAAGTAATCCACCTCCTTTACAGTGTAAGAGAATCAGTTCTATAAGCATCAAATACCTATATAAAAAAAAATGTTTTTATAAGCATCAAATATATGGTGGCATAGCTCAAATGCTTCTTGTCCTATCTGCTAATTTGTCTTTGTGATATCAAAGTCACCATATGTAAATTGTATGTTTACTTTAAACATTTGCCTGAATGCATCTTAAATTGAAGGTGGGAGATTTGAAGGTGGGCTTTTGGTGGATTGTGACCGTGGTGGTTTATTTTTAGGGGAAATTACAGATTACTCACCTGTGGTTTAGCCCGAATTTAACTTACCCACCCGTGGTTTCATTTTTGACACTTTATCCACCTGTGCTTCACTCTGTAACCTACCTCTCTTTCAGATGTTACTCTTAACACATTTTTTTATCAAAAACAAATTCCAAAACAGATCAAACACTCCTCACTCCCAAAACACACTCCCATCCATGCGTGCTCACCAAACTAAGATCCTAGATGCTACAAGGCGCAGAGCTTCAGATAATAGACCGAGAACTGTCTGGGGCCATCACAACCACCATCGAAACCCACAACCTCCGCAACCTCCATTGGAAACCACAACCACTGCAAGTCCTAATCTACAACCACCACCAAAATCAAATCAATCCACAACCCAAAACTACAAAATTAAAATGAAACCCATGAAGCAAATTTTGAGAGAGAAGAAATGTAGTTCGATCTAACTCTTTATCACCTCTCTCCAATCCTTCAATCTCTCTTTCTCTCTACGCTTTTCTCTCCTCCATCTTCCACGATCCAAACCCACAGCTAAGCTCCTCCAACACCGATTATCAAGATAAAATCACCAACCTAGGGCCACAGTCACACCACCAAACCCACGGGCCACAGTTGATCTACCATGGGCAGGGGTGGTGAACAGACAGAGGAGGACAAGGGGTGTGTTTGGAGGCAGTGAAGAAACAGGGGCATTGGGAGTGGAAATTGAGGAGGGGCGTTTTAAGGTTTTGTAATTTGAGATATCTTTGAGAAGAGAAGAAGATGAATGGCTTGTCTGAATTTTGAAGAAGTCTGTGATAGAGTAACAGTGGAGATGAGTTTGCCGTTTTCCTTTGAATACTGGTGTTTCTTAAAATTGGGTTTGTTTTCTTATTTTGCAGCTGTGATTTCTTATCTTCTCATGGAGGGGTTGTGGGGCTTGATTTCTTGTCTTGTTTTTAATTTTGCTTTATCTAGCTACATAGATGTATATACAGATGGTCTATGTTTTTTGTTTTACTCTTAATTGTATTCGACTCATAATTTGTAGAGTTTATCTTGTTCTATTAAAATTTGTATGCGTGGATGAGAGTGTGTTTTGGGAGAGAGGGGAGTGTTTGATCTGTTTTGGGTTTTGTTTTTGACAAAAAATTTGTTAGAGTAACGTCTGAAAGGGAGGTGGGTTACGGAGTAGTAACGGAGTGAAGCAGAGGGGGTAAAGTGTCAAAAATAAAACAACGGATGGGGAAGTTAAATTTGAGGCAAACCACAGGTGAGTAATCTGTAATTGTCTCACAGTAATATTATGTTTATTAATTATGTATAAGTTGGCTCTTTGGTAGTAGTTGGTGCATGAGTGTAATACTTTTGCTGATTAGTCTTCAATAGTAATGATTTTGTGTTTCTAATGGAAACATCTAAGATTCAAATTTTCCTCACTTTAATTATTTAATTATTAAAAAAAAATGGTTACTGTGCACATATATGGGTTTTGTCATCACAAATCCACAATTAACAGAAAGCATAACGATTGCATTTTAATCCATAGTCTGGGGTTACATGTCACTTTAAAGTTAAGGGGATCCAGTGATAATGGTGATCTCTTATATTTTTTCCTTATATTTTACATTAATTCAGTGGGTGCATCCATTTCGGCAAAGTTACTTTATGAACAGAAGCTCATTACGGCAAATGTTTTAGCTAGATTAAGGCATCAATTTTTCCTCGAGATATAGTAAGTAAGAAATTAAAGTTAATAGTTCTTTAAGGAATGTGATCATTTTACTTTTTTTACTTTCCCAATAAAAGAAGTTATTTGGTATAATAATAATTTGAGAGATTTATTCTCTTTATAAGTTGTTTACCTCTGTGTAGCAAGGCTTCTAGCCAGTTTATTGGGCCTACTGGAGCATTGGACAAGACTCAAGACGACGAGAGTGACATGGTTATTTTTAGACACATCTAGTATTTGTGTAATGATTAATACACTGTGGTCTAGAGGAATAGACACAAGCCGAGCTTGTGGTTGAGTTAACCAAACATGGAGTTGGGGGGAGCCCCATTTAAAATAGTCAGATCCACATTGGTGGAGTCATAAATTTAGTTATTTGACATCACAAAAAACTATTTTATATATTTTATCTTCTTACTTTACAAAACACCCAACATCAATAGTTTTATTTTAACTTTCAACATAATAAAATAAAATAAATAACACAATAAAATATTATATCCACTACAATAAATAATTCATTTATTAATTACTTTTTTCTTTGTTCTACACTATCTTCAAGCGCTCAGCAGCACCACCACCACCACAAACACAAACCTAGCAACCCCACATTAGTCAAAAACCCAACAACCCCACGGCATGACCCAAACCCAACCCAACCCCACAACACAAATCCAACAATCCCAAATCAGCAAAAAAACCACATAAACCCCACGTCATGGCCCACCCACCACACCCATGAACTCAATCACCCACACCCACGTACGGCATGATCCACGAAGCCGATGACCCACCACACCCACACTCACACGGCAAAAGAAGAGACCCTCACATAGCAGAGAAAATTTTAAGAAGAAAAAGAAAAATTTTTGAGAAGAAGAGAGAAGAGGAAAAATGAGATAGCGAAGGAAGATTAAGAAACATAGAGGAGCGGAGAACGAAGAAAAGAGAAAAGAAAAGAAAATATTAAATTATTTGGACCAGTGTGAATGCAATATAAAATAATTTTTTCCTCAACTTTTGAGCTATAATGTACAGCCATCTTTAGTTGTGCACTGTAGCTGAGAAGCCAAAATTTTTGGCTTTGGCTCAACCAATGCAGTTTTAATTTTGTAGTTGGTGGTGTTAAAAATAGCAATATAGCTTTTTAGCACCACCAATAATAATGCTCTTAGGAAGTTAATACCATACCAGTACCAGTACCAGTTACTCTAATGGCATGTACCGTATTACCATTAAATTGATACCCATATTCTTTTGTAATGTATTGGATTAAATTCCAACCCATACTAAGAATTTTATGGGTGTTTCAGACGGTACAGTAAATTTTTTTTTTTTTAAATGTTATTAAATATATTATTCAAGCTAATACATTGGGATAATATACTTAGGTTAAATGTATAGACATTCCCACAAAATGTATCAACTTATTCGTAGAATATACATACTTTTCTGCAAAATATGTAGATTTTTTTTTCAAACTATATAAACTTTTCTACAAAATATACAGACTTATTCGCACAATATACAAACTTTCTTACAAAATGTATAGAATTATTCACAAAATATATAGACTTTACCACGAAATTTATAGAATTGCCCGTAGAATATATAAACTTTCCAACAAAATATACTGACTTTCTTGTAGAATATACATGTTTTCCCGCAAAATATATTAACTTTCCTACAAAATGTACCAACTTTCCCACAAAATGTAGAGACTTACAAAATATACAAAATTTTCCCAATAGGTAGACTTTCCCACAAAATATATAGGTTTTTAAAGCAAAATATACACACTTTTCCAAAAAATGTACAAAATTTCTCAAAAAATGTACTGACTATCTCCCAGAAAATGTATAGACTTAGAAAAAAAATTATATACGAACTTTTCCATAGAGTGTACAAATTTAGGTAAAGTAGAGACATAGATCAAATTTAAAATCTTGAGTTTTGATATGATAATAAATTATCAATTTTCCTAAAAATTTAAGCTACTAAAAAAATGGTAAATCTAATAATTTAACCATAATTCTTATAAATAATTTTTGTAGTGACCAAATCCTTGAGATCACTTTCATATCTTGTGTTTCTTATTAAAAACATTGACCTCTCTCAAGTGGGTACGATCCTCGAGTCTAACGTGAGTGGACAAAACAAAATTTACAACTTTAATTGACTTGCAAGAAAGCATAAAAATATAGTAATATAGGTGCTTTGTACTTTTGCCAATAAGGTGACTTCAAAAGACGCGGCATTGCATGAGATTTCCATGCCTAATAATATTCTCAAGGACCAAAACATGGGCTGAAATTGTTTAACATCTCAAACTCAAGAGTTCTTTTTTAATGAAAAGTTGCACATAATGATGAATCAGTCTTTATCTCTTTGCCTTTTTTTGCTGAAACAAGAATCACTCAACCGAATTAAGGAATTATGAGTGCATTAAAATTCGGAAAATCTGAACCCAATTATAGCGACCCAAAATCTGCATCAATTAGTTGACCATATATCATTGCCGACACTCTTCCCCTAATGTTGTGGTTTTGGTCAATTTGACACAACTCTAAAAATCTTATGACAAATTCAAATTCTCCAGCTTTTGACATTAGAATTTTCTCTGAGCGTTGAGTTTAAAACCCTTCTATCGTTCTTAAATGGTCGTAGCTTTTAATATTCTGGTTGCTTCTCTAGGCATCAGCTGTCACTGTTTGCTTTGCGAATTCTTATCTGTATTAGCAGCTATGGATAAAAAAAAAAAAAAAAGGAAAATGAATTGGACTTTGATTTTTCTTGAAATTATTATGGCCATATATTTTGTTGCCAATTGAATAAGTCGCTTCACTTGTGGAATTTAAAAGTGGGGGCATTCAGGACTCGCATTGACTAAGAGTTGAATAAGTCAATTCAAAGCCACAATATGCATCTCAGGCTGGATCCCCCTTCTTCATGTTATTATTAATATAAAGTATATACATTTTGTTAAGAAAGCACTAACCCGGATGAGACCCACACTTCACAATTATAAAATTCTCTCTTTGTTATGCTTGAAGTGAATGACACGAGCACCAACTTTTTTCTTTGATAAGTGATCACCAATTCAAGATTTCTTACTATTTTTTATTTATCTTTTTAATAATTTATAGACTATTACTAGTTACATTTACCAATCGCCTAAATAAAAGAACTACCAATTATATGATCCTACCAATATCTTGTATGATGTTGCCAACATCGTACAAGATACCCAACATCATGCTGGGTGGAATTTTTACTCGCAATTATGCTAATTTTCACCGCAACTTGAACCTCTACCCTCTAAGACTCCCCAAACATTTTGTGTTTGAGGAGGTACCAACTCTTCTAAATAAAAGAATCTTTATCCTACCAAAATTTTTTAATGATATTTACGTGGGATTTTCACTCGCAAATGTGCTAATTTCACTAATAATCCATTTCTTTACGTGATGGCATCATATTGACTTGGCAGCGAGTTTCACCAAACTCTACAATTCTAAAAATATTTGAAAAAGAAAATGGGGATAAGAGAGACAAAAGGATGTACGCAATTTTTCAGTAATGCCACTGTTCCACTTTTCCTCCACAGGCCTTAGGACCTACACCTAGTTTTTCCTTTTCTTTTATGTATTTTCTTTCTTTGCTTTTTCCCTTTTAGAACTACTCCCGTTTAATACATGTGTTTAAACAATAGTTTTCAGTTTTTTTAGAAATATGTGTGTGTAAAAAAATGTGTAAAAATACATATAATGTTGTTTAAAAATTAAAAACACGTGTTTAAAATCATGTACCAAACAGGGCCTTAATATTTATTTTACTCTCTATTTTTTTTTTTAATGAGTAAAAAGGGTTGGAAGGGATGACCAGAATGTCTTTTCTACTTAGACTTTGCAATCGTAGTATCTTATCTGCTGAGTCTGAGACTACAAGTAGAGGAACCAATGAGCCATAGTTGTTAACTTGTTATCCCAACCTCACAAGCGTATTAATGGGCTTTGAGCCGAGGGAGTGGGATTTTTTCCAAATGCTTTCCATTTCGGGATTCAAACTTAGGACCTCATCCCCCAAACTACTAGGGAGTAAGCCCAATATCAACTAGACCACCACCCCCAGTGGTTTTAATTCTCTCATTACACTTGCAGAAACTAGTTAAAAACATGTAAAGTATGGTAGGAGAATTTGTAAATTATCAATTCCTTTCACTGTTTGTGAAATAACAGTAAGGGTGTGCAACCAACCCACCGATTCGCTAAAATCGACTTAACCCAACCCAACTCACCGGGTTGAGTCGGTTTATGGGAGTTGGTGGGCTGGACTGGATTTTCAAAACAAAAACAAAAACAAAAAAAATTATGAAGGGTAGGGTTGGGTGTAGGTCAACAAATTCAAAAATCTGCCTAACCCTACTTGACCTACCTATATTTATATATATTTAAAAAATATTATATAATTTTATTATTTATTCTTTTATTTATCAATTGAGTTGGGATAGAATTGTATGATATCCTACTAACTTTGAAGCACTAATAAGATAATTTGTGTTGGTTTGGTGCGATGCTTAGGTTTATTAAGTTATAAATTTGCTTTATGCTCAATTAAAAAAAAAAAATCCAAGTCATGGGTCCAACCCGATCCAAGTTGGCTGGGTTGGACCCCTATGATGGATTGGGTTGAGTTGGATTTTTTTTCAACCTGACCATGGTGGGTCGAATTGACAAAACCTTTCAACCCGACCCATGTACACCCCTAAATAACACTTCAAATGACTCTTATATTTTAAATGTTTGAGCTCAACTATTTTATATTATTTTTTCAACTTTTTAAAGTTTTTCTTTTTCTTTTTTCATATAGGACTTTCACTCCATTTGGTTGAGGTGAAAAAAAGGCATGAAAAACTTTGGGTGGAAAACTCAATTTTCCATTATTTGGTTAACATAAAATAAATATAAAAAAAAAAAAAGGAGAGAAAATGATAGGTGTGGGGCCCAAAGATTTGGCAACCCTGGCCTGTCCCATATTGGGCCCAAGGCCCACGCCGAGGATAAGGCAGTATCCGAGGATGAGCGGGGAAGGCCTAAACTGCTAAGGAGAATCGCCGAGGACGACAATGTCCTTGACTGGCTGACATTGAAGAGAGGAAGCTGTCATCCACACATTAAATATGCGCTGCTAACACTCTGACCACATTAATGAAAAATTGATCATTGAATAGCGATGCCTTGGTTACTTCAACTAACAGAAAGCTTGTGAAGACGGCTGATGGGACAAGCCCTTAGACACAGGTTTAGATGACCGTCAAGTGGACGACAGAGATCAACTGAACAAGACTATATAATAGAATGAATCCCCAAGGGATTCGAGGGGGGGGTTTGGAAGGTGTTTAAGGACAACCCCCATATTCACTAGAAGTTAGGGAAAGGCTCCTCGGACTGAGCCGAAGACGAACTTTCCCTTAGAACACTTAGCCAGATTTCCCTCGATGATCCTGCAAACCCACCCCAACTGTTGTATCTTTCACTAATGCCTAGTTCTTCTATCTACTCTCTTCAAATTTATTGTATGGGGTTACCTAAGCTTAGGTCCACTCATCCCAAGGAGGGAAGTGCCCGAACCGAGTCCCTGCAATTGGCGTCGTCTGTGGGAAGGACTTGTGCATTAACGAGTGCAACAGTTAGTGCGGAAGGATCAATAACAACACTTCTTTCAAATTCAAAAAAAAATATACAAAAAATGGCAACATACTCATTCAGAAGGCAATCATTACAAAGAAATGAAAAGATGCAAGAAGTAAAAGAAATGAAATGGGGCTACTTTTTTATTAAGTAAAGAAAAATTACATTGTACAACAAATGCCTACGCAGGTTTGTTCTAAAGCTAACTACAAAGGTAAATGCCTAGGCAGGCTTGTGCTGAAACTAAAAAGAAAAAGAAAAAGAGAAGGGCCTAGGCAGGCTTGTTTTAAAGCCAAGCCAAGCTTGGAGGGAGAGGCGGAGACAGACCTATGCTAAGACCGTCCACAGCTCCCCAACCAACACTTGCGGCGCTCTAAAGGAGAAGGAAGAAGAGGCCGCGGCGCCTAACGATTCCATCCCAGGGTTCCCCCTGGTTTCCCTCCCAGTCCCATGACGACTGGGCGCCGGCGAATCACTACCAGCTTGGAGGGCCGGTAGATCCACACGCAGAGGAGGGACGTTATGTTCCTTTCGAATCCCCCTCCAAACTGCAAGAGGAGTCCTCTCTCTAGCTAGGTTGAAAAGAAGGAGGATCTTCGACCTCTACTTATTCTGCCTCCATTGTGTCGCCCAAGATCGGGGTGGTATCCTCGGCTCCTAAAGGGGGCTCAGCTTCCTTGTCACTACCCTTTTCTAGGGCCACTTCATCTCCTCAGGCACAAGTTACTGTTCTGGCGAGGCCCTTGGAATGCCCAGAAAACGGAGTGTTTGTGAGATTTGAACCTAAGTGTTTGTGAAGTTTGAAGAAAAGACTACCCCAAAATGCCTTATATAGAAAGCAAGAGCTGGTGAAAGCTAGCCCGCACAGAATCCTAAGGAAAAATTACCGGAGGTATTAACTCCGCCTAATTTCCAAAGAGCTCACCAATCGCTGGATCCTCGTAAATCCGCAAGGATATTAATAAGGAGGCGCCTCGCGCACCGAAACGTCAAACGCGTTACTCGAATAGCCCAATAGACACCTCATAATTTGAGGTGGCGCGCCGGACGAAGGAGCTAGATCGAAGAAGGGTCCAGCCTCGACGGAGCAAGCTCAAAGCCGCTATCACTCTCAGGGCAGACCCCTCAACGCTGAGGACGAGCTCCCTCGCTCTAACTACTAAAGAAGAACTAAGTACTAGACAGAACCAAGGTCTTGCATGGTCCTCGGACTCAAACCTATGGGGAAATTAGTTACTTCAGAAGAACCAAGTACTGGACAGAACTAAGGCCTTGTGTGGTCCTCGGACTTAAGCCTATGGGGAAACCAATTACTCAAGAAGAACTAGGTACTAGACAGAACCTAGGTCTTGCATGGTCCTCGGACTCAAGCCTATAAGGAAACTAGTTACTTCAGAAGAACCAAGTACTAGACAGAACCAAGGCCTTGCATAGCCCTCAGACTCAAGCCTATGGGGAAACCAGTTACTCAAGAAGAACTAGGTACTAGACATAACCAAGGTCTTGCATGGTCCTCGGACTCAAACTTATGGAGAAACTAGTTACTTCAGAAGAACCAAGTACTGGACAGAACCAAGGCCTTGCGTGGTTCTCGGACTCAAGCCTATGGGGAAACCAATTATTCAAGAAGAACTAGGTACTAGACAGAACCTAGGCCTTGCATGGTCCTCGGACTCAAGCCTATGGGGAAACTAACTACTAAAGAAGAACTAAGTACTAGACAGAATCTAGGCCTTGCATAGTCCTCGGACTCAAGCCTATGGGGAAACTAGTTACTTCAGAAGAACCAAGTACTAGACAGAACTAAGGTCTTGCGTGGTCCTCGGACTCAAGCCTATGAGGAAACCAGTTACTCAAAAAGAACTAGGTACTAGACAGAACCAAGGTCTTGCATGATCCTCGGACTCAAACCTATAGGGAAACTAGTTACTTCAAAAGAACCAAGTACTGGACAGAACCAAAGCCTTGCATAGTCCTCAGACTCAAGCCTATGGGGAAACCAGTTTCTCAAGAAGAACTAGGTACTAGACAGAACCTAGGCCTTGCATGGTCCTCGGACTCAAGCTTATGGGGAAACTAGTTACTTCAGAAGAACCAAGTACTGGACAGAACCAAGGCCTTGCATAGTCCTCGGACTCAAGCCTATGGGGAAACTAGTTACTCAAGAAGAACTAGGTACTAGACAGAATCAAGGTCTTGCATGGTCCTCGGACTCAAACCTATGGGGAAATTAGTTACTTCAGAAGAACCAAGTACTGGACAGAACCAAGGTTTTGCATAGTCTTCGGACTCAAACCTATGGGGCAACCAGTTACTCAAGAAGAACTAGGTACTAGATAGAACCAATGTCTTGCATGGTCCTCGGACTCAAACCTATGGAGAAACTAGTTACTTCAGAAGAACCAAGTACTGGACAGAACCAAGGCCTTACATAGTCCTCGGACTCAAGCCTATGGGGAAACCAGTTACTTAAGAAGAACTAGGTACTAGACAGAACCAAGGTCTTGCATGGTCCTCGGACTCAAACTTATGGGGAAACTAGTTACTTCAGAAAAACCAAGTACTAGACAGAACTAAGATTTTGCATAGTTCTCAGACTCAAACCTATGGGGAAACCAGTTACTCAAAAAGAACTAGGTATTAGACAGAACCAAGGTCTTGCGTGGTCCTCGGACTCAAACCTATGGGAAAACTAGTTACTTCAGAAGAATCAAGTACTGGATAGAATCAAGGCCTTGCATAGTCCTCGGACTCAAGCCTATGGGGAAACTAATTACTCAAGAAGAACTAGGTACTAGACAGAACCTAGGCCTTGCATGGTCTTCAGACTCAAGCCTATGGGGAAACTAGTTACTTCAGAAGATAAGTGTTGGACAGAACCAAAGCCTTGCATGGTCCTCGGACTCAAGCCTATGGGGAAACTAACTACTAAAGAAGAATTAAGTACTAGACAGAACCAAGGTCTTGCATAGTCCTCGGACTCAAACCTATGGGAAAACTAGTTACTTCAGAAGACAAGTGTTAGACAGAACCAAGGCCTTGCATGGTCCTCAGACTTAAGCCTATGGGGAAACTAACTACTAAAGAAGAACTAAGTACTAGACAGAACCAAGATCTTGTATAGTCCTCAGACTCAAACCTATGTGAATCTAGTTACTTCAGAAGACAAGTGTTAGACAGAACCAAGGTTTTGCATGGTCCACGGACTCAAGCCTATGGGGAAACTAACTACTAAAGAAGAATTAAATACTAGGCAGAACTAAGGCCTTGCATGGTCCTCGGACTTAAGCTAATGGAGAAACCAGTCACTCACGAAAGACCAAGTGTCAGGCTGAGCCAAGGTCTTGCATGGTCCTCGGCGTCATACCTGTGGGGAAACTAGTTGCTTCAAGGGAATCCAAGTACTAGACAGAACCAAGATCTTGCATGGTCCACGGACTCAAACCTATGGGGAAACTAGTCACTTCAGAAGGATCTAAGTACTAGACAGAACCAAGGTCTTGTACTGTCCGCGGACCTAAACCTACGGCGAGGGTAATTACTTTGGTTCTAATAATGAGCACTGCAGAGGATAGTGACCTTTCCTACGATGGAATCTCCAGACCAAGCCCATGAGTATCACTTAAAGCATCGGTGTGATCGGCTAAAGCGCAATTAAAGCCAGAATTGTGTAAGTAAAAAAAAAATATATATATATATATATATATATATATATATATATATATATATATATATATATATATATATATATATATATAATACAATACAAGCAAAGCGAGTAAGAGAAGATAAAATATGCACTTTACTGAATCTTTAAAAGTTATACGAGGCAAATGTGCCATTACAATACTAAAAAAAAAATAAAAAAAACGAAGCAAAGACGCAGCGGAGGATCATTCCTTCAACTCTATCTCAACTCCTCCCTCAGAAGGCTGGGTAGAAGAAGTCTCTAGGTCCTGATAACCCTTGCTTGGGATCACAGCCTGGAGAGGGTCAGCTGGATGAGATATCTCCCCAACATGAGGGGCTTGGACATCAGCTAAGGGGTCCGCAGCCTCCCAAAGCGCATCAGCAGTGGGACCCTTGCTTGTCTCAACAGCCCCAGAAGGATCAGCTTTCTTGGTAGGCTCGCCTCAAGTGATAACAACTGGGACGCCTTCCTCAGGAATAACCCCAACTCTCCTGGCAGCCACCTCGGTCTCAGAACTTGAAGGGGCAGCCTCGCGGATGGCAAGGGGATAATATACATTCTCCACCTTCCACAGGTCGGACGAGGCCTCAACCCCAGCTTGTTTAAGGGCCTCACTCCAAACCTGGGAGCAGTAAAGTCTGCATACCCCAGGCACTTGGGCCCTAAGGTTGTCTTTTGTCTCAGCTACCCTGACTCATAGGCCTCCTGCGCGGCTTTGCCTTTGGAGGCCTCAGCCGTGGCCTTGGCAGACTTAGCCTCTTCTTTGGCTTTTAGAGCCTCGTCCCTAACAGACTCCACAGCGCCTTTAGCCCCCTCTGCCTTAAGTACCCTCTTTTCCAAAATTGAAATCTCCTCTTTGGTGACCCTCAGCTGATCCTCTGCCTTGAGCAGGCGCTCCAATTGATCTAGGGCCAGCTTTTCAGAGACAGCAAGGGCCGACTCGGCGGTGTCTCGAGCCCTCTTCATCTCCTCCAACTACTCCATTGCCTTTGAAAGATTGGCCTTGAAGGCGTTGAGGGTCCGCACAGCGTCTAACAGTTTGTTACGCTCTGAGCCTGCAGCCTTACTTTGGCTACTAGCTATATCCTCCAACCTAAAGGTAGCCTGGATAACCTGTCAATTGAAACCATCACGCAACAGATAAGGAGCCAAGAAACAGGAAGTCAAGGGAATCACAAGCGATCAGGAAACTTACCATGCCCAAGTATTGTTTGAGGTCAAGGAAGACCTCCTTGCTCCTCAGAGCCTCCAACTGGGCCATGTCCGCAAGGAGTAGTAAGGACCTCCCCAATGCGTCAGCTACGTGTGCACCCTCGCCCCCTTGAGGGTCCCTGAGGGAGGCGTCATCTGTCAGGCGCTTCCCATGGAGCATGGGGGCAGAGAGCCAAGCCTATGCCCCAGGCTGGATGGCGGCCTGCTTTTCCTAACCTTGGCGCCCTATCCTCAGCTGTTTCGATGGTTGCTGAGCGTTGCCATCACCTTAAGAAGAGTCAGACTCTTCGGCCCCCTAGGCCTCTTGCCTTTATCCTTCTTTTGTAGGGGACTGGTGGGCTTGGACCCAGATGGTGAACTCTGTTGGGGTGGGGGAGGAGGAAGCTTGGGAGGAGACTTCCCCGGCGTGTCCTTCCTCGGCTGCCCCTCAATCAAGGCCAGCAAGCTCGCCTGAAGTTGCTTTTTGAAACTTATCTTCGATTGGGGAGAGGCTTCTTCGGATAAAAAGTCCGCTTCAGTTAAGTTGGGGTCACCCAAATCGCCAGAAGGGTCCTCGGGTGAATGGAATTGGTCGAACACATCAAATTCGCCCTCGGAGGGACCAGAGTCAGCAACTTCCTCTTCCTCTAACTCTCCCCCTTCAGCCTCGGCGGCTTGAGCTGATGAAGGGGTACTCACCAACGGTACGCCCTTGAGAATGGGAGACCCCTCGGGGATCAGAAATCCGTGCTCGACAACGGTGATGCTAAGCAGCCGAGAATCTTTAGCTCTGATCACGTACTTTAGAGCCGAAAACGATTTTTTAATCGGATCGTATCCTAAGATCTCGTGAGCGGCTCTAACTTGGTTATCGGCTTTATTCACAAAGATCTCCGATCTCAGTACGGTCTGCAAATCCTCCTTGTTGACCAAGCCAAAGTGACACTCAAAAGCGCGTGGATCTGCATAAAAGAAAGTAAGTTCCTTTCAAAAACCAAGCAAAGCGGAGCACTAAAACACAAAAACTTAAACCCTCTCCTAGTTTAAATGCCCCACCTGGTGTACCCTCCACTGTTAGACAATGAAGGCCCTTGTGCCACTCTCTGGACACAATGAGGAAGTCTTTGTTCAAACCCTTGTTGGACTCAAGGAGGCACTGGATGAGCCGGACCCTATCATCCCTCGTCTTCATGTAAAAAGACTTCCCCTTCAAGCGCTGGAGATTGTAGCACCAGTTTACATCGTGATGGGTTAACCCCAGCCCCATCTTCTCATTCAGGGCATCCACACAGTCTAAGATCCTAAATACATTAATGGCACACTGGGTGGGAGATAAGCTGAAGTGCCTAAGATAATCCCTCATCACTGGCCCCATGGGAATCCTCATACCACCCTCTAGAAAGGTGATTATGGGAATCACCACCTCACCCTCTTTTCTCCTCGTACTCCATTTCCCTTCTCCACAGTTCCTCAAACCCACTGTATCGGGGATCTTATAGTCAGCAACGAATTTGTCCATTGCCTCCTCAGACTCAACTAACTTCTTAAACCTACCCATCCTAAAGAATTAATGAGGAACTCAGGCGGAAAAGTATGAACCAGAGAGAGAAGAGGACTTATAGAAATTAGGAAAAGCTTTTCGGGCAGGCTTTTTATGCTAAAGGAAGTTGCAAATACAGTTAGAGATGTGACCGAATTCAAAGTATGTGCGCAAGGTCTCTTGAATGCAAAAGTGAAGGGGCAAATCAGTTCGATTGGGTATTTATACCCCTAATTAAAAGTAACTGCACGGGCTTTCCCGCCCAATGAATCAAAAGTATCCCTACCGTCCATTCATCATTATACTGTTGAACGTGGAGGACAAAAAGCCGCCGAAATTTAATGAAGGCGCGCTCTAAGTACCGAAACGCCAGGAACGTCTCCTGGGCAGTTGAAAGGATTTTGACGCTGACAGGATGACAAGATTTGTCAGGCCAGGGCAAGGACCTGAGGACGTCAAAATCCTCATCCCCACCCGAGGAGCCGGGCAGTAGAATTTTGAGGGGTTATTGTGGGGTCTAAAGATTTAGCAACCCCGGCCCGTCCCATATCGGGCCCAAGGCCCACGCCGAGGATAAGGCAGTATTCGAGGATGAGCAGGGAAGGCCCAAACTGCCAAGGAGAATCGCTGAGAACGACAATGTCCTCGGCTGGCCAACATTGAAGAGAGGAAGCTGTCATCCACACATTAAATATGCGCTGCTAACACTCTGACCACATTAATGAAGAATTGACCATTAAACAGCGATGCCTTGGTTACTTCAACTAACGGAAAGCCTGTGAAGGCGGCTGATGGGATAAGCCCTCAAACACAGGTTCAGATGACCGACAAGTGGACGGCAGAGATCAACTGAAACAAGACTATATAATAGAATGAATCCCCAAGAGATTCCGGGGGGGGGGGGGGTTTGGGGGTGTTCAAGGACAACCCCCATATTCACTAGAAGTCAGGGAAGGGCTCCTCAGACTGAGCTGAATACAAACTTTCCTTTAGAACACTCAGCCAGATTTCCCTCGATAATCCTGCAAACCCGCCCCAACTATTGTATCTTTCGCTAATGCCTAGTCCTTCTATCTACTCTCTACAAATTTATTGTATGGGGTTACCTTGGCTTGGGTCCACTCATCCCTAGGAGGAAAGTGCCCGAACCGGGTTCCTACAATAGGGTTTAGGTGTTTTCTATCTGAGCCCACCAAATTGTTTTCTCTCCAAATTGGGGAGAAAACTTGGAGGTGAAACCGTGAAAATGGGTAGTAAAGTCAAATTGACTTAATTGTCATTTAATACCACTTTTTTTTCCCTACCCACCAACTATCATTTTTGTCCTATTCCTACCCATTTTAATAAATTCACATAACCCACATTTTCCTTCTCAACCAAACAAATGAAATTTATATTATTTTCTATTCTTTCATTTTTCTGTCTCCCTACCAAACATGCATGGTGGAAAGTCAAATCATTTACATCTTCTCACTTTTTTATCTTCTTTACATTTTCCATCTTCTCAACCAAACGGAGCATTAAGGTTTGAACTCAACTATTTTATATTACTTCCTCAACTATTTATATTTTTTCCTGATTTTCACTAAGAGCAATCACACCAGTCAATGTAAAATACAAAAAGTGGTGAATTTTACACATTTTTGCTAAAAAAAATACCCATATCAATGGGTCTATAATATTGTTCATATGCAAAAATTTTATAGTAACTGTGTATATTTATACGGCTACGGTAGCTTTGCATTTTAATATTATATTAGTTTTTTTCTCTCACCATCAAACCTCCATGCTCTCTCTCGTCACTCTTCTACTGCATCTCTTCTTCTCCATCTCTCTCTCTCTTTCTCTCTCTCTTCAACCAATAAATCCGTCAACCCACCGCCACAACCCAGCACACCTAACCACTACCACCACAACATTACAATACATAATAATCTGACCTTAAAGTCAACATAAAATCAAACACATCCATACACAGACACACCAATAGAGACAAAAGTATTGTTGCGAACTTGTGGTTGTAGGTCAGTGCTTAGAGGTTGACTAGTACATGTCTCGGTGCTTGTGAAGGAGGTCGGTGTTTGTGGGTCGACTGGAAGGAGTTTTTGTGCTTGACACTGCTTGTGGAGATAGATGCTTGTGGCGGCTTGGGGTTTGAACAGAGGGAGATGAGGTCTGACCATGACGGAAAGGTGATCTGATCAAAGAAGAAGAAGAAGAAATAGGGGTGGCAATTGAGAGAGAAGAAAGAGATTGTGGGTTTGGATGATAGAGGGGTGAGAAAGATTAGATTTGAGATATGTGTGTTTGTGTTTACCATGTTTTTATTACTTTTTAGATGTGAGAGGAGAGGAAGAGAGATATTAAATGAAAATACTAATAAAAAAAGAATAAAACTGATTATTTAAATAAGATAAGGTGTATGATAGATAAATTGATATGGGTGTTTTTGAGAAGTAATTGTGTAAAATAGAAAAAGTGGGTTCTTAGTGTAAAATAGACAGAAAATTTTAGAAAAACATATGCTAATGCTCTTAGAGCATTCTCATCAAGGATTCTAAAATTTTTAGCATTTAACACTTCAAAAACCTACTTTATTCATTATACCATCCCACTTTAAGATTCATCAAACATCAAAACTTCTATATTTTTTACCATTTCATTTAAATAATAATAAAACAACTACACCAAAATCTATAACAACCAGCCAACCCCTCCTCCACACCACCCCGACCACCGCTCCACTTGCCATAACCACCATTGTAGCAACCACAACCCACCACAACCACCACCACCACAAGTCACAGCACCACTGTGGCAACCACAAAACAATTCTGAAGGTGAAAAGCACTATAGATAGAATAAAAGCATTATATATTTTCCTTTTCTCCATTTTCTCGGCAAGTAAACAGAGATTCAGGGAAACTTTGAATATGAAAAAGAACAAAAATTGAACGAACCCCATTATAATTGAACCCAAAAATCAATACATTAATATCTCAATTTCCAATTTTGATTTTTCTTTCCCTCCATTTTCTGGGAAACCAAACAAAGAGTAGCATTAACGAAAAAATAGAGTATGAAAGAAGAAACAACAGAATGAACCAGCGCCATTGGATCCAACAAGGAGGCAGCGATCACCAGAGTGAAGAGAGAGAAATCTTCGATTAAAGGAGTGGAACCCGGCGGAGGATGACCCACGAACAATCAGACCCACGCTCTGCCCATGAACAATTAGACCCACGCTTCGATCCACCCTGAGATCCACGTTCATGACTCCTTCGATCCACACTCCAAACCAAAAACCCACACTTCAATCCACGCAGACCCACGAAGAGAGAACAAAGAACAGAGAACAGAGGGAGAGAAGAGAGAACAGAGGGAGACCATCAGACCACATCGGACCCATGACTATCAGACCACCATCGCCGAACCAGAACCATCGTCGAACTAGAACCATTGCCGGATCACATCCATCGGGAGAGAGAAGAGAGAAGGGAGAGAGGAAAGAGAGAGAGAATTGAAAACGGAGAGAGAGTTGTGAGAATAATTTTTTTTTTTTTTTTTACAATTCAAGCTACAGTGAGCTTGTATTAATACAAGCCCACTGTAGCAGCATGCCAAAATTTTTACAATTTGAAAGTTTTGATAGAGTTACTTTTTTGATGTTTTGATGCTAAAATTTAGCATATAGGCCTTTTAGCATCTTCAATGAGAATGCTCTTATACTTGTATATTTAAAAAGTCACACTACTGCACATGATGGGCGCATGAATTAGTGTACTAAAGAGCAACACTATAAAAGCATGAACAAATGATGTCAAATCATAAATTCTGTCATTTGTGGGCTTAGAACTTCCTTTTCTTTCTTTTTTTGGGTCAAATGGATGCTCAAACTCAAAGGTCTACAAAGCTAGGAGTTTGAACTTCTACAGAATCTATAACTAACAATAAAGCTAAAGCTGGAGGAAGATAGACATGTCATTGGAAATTCATGGACACCACAGTTTGTCAAAAAGTCTAACCCCCTAGAGTGTGTTGAAGCTTTAGGATCAAATCCTTTTCAAAAGTATTGCTGGCATATACCTTTTGTGGTTGAAAGTTGGGACATTTACACATGTTGGGCTTGGATATGTTGGCAGTTATATACTGATTTTAAGAGGTTTTCCAGTCCAGAACTCTTCTAGGTAGATTGACCCAACGAGGTTTCTGTTATGCTTAATATTGTAATGAGTAAGGAAAAAAAATGATAAATAATGTAGAAAAGAAAGTTAGTGGTATATTGTGAGAAAGAATTAATGAAAGTAATTAGACTATAAAGCATTGAGCAGTAGATCAAAGTTTGCCAAATATATCCAAAAAAGTCAGATAAATGTATTCAATAGTAAATCAGAGTTTATAAATATAGTCAGCAACATTATATAAAAATATTCAACGGTAAATAAAGGAGAATGAGTTAGAAATGGAGAGAATATTATTGCGAATCTGTGATAGTACACTCCAACAAAAATGCAAATATCTCATTTTTCTCTCTTTGCTCTGTATGAAATTTTGACTTCATTAAATATACTTGTTATGACTAATGACTTTGAGAGCTAATTAATGAGAGATATTGTAGAACGAATGTTTATGAATAAGAATTTGCCTGTCTATATGTGTTTAAATAAGTACTTTAACGAGTCCTTTGAGCATTTGATAATAGATGGTCTTATAGAAAGGAGGCTAGTGTGACGCAGCTCAAAGAAATGCCATCCACAAGCTAATTAAGGATCTCACAATTTCTTTATGAGAATATTATTCAAATGAAACCTAGCATAAGCATTCTTAATTTTTTTTTATGAGAATATTATAAAGATGGGAACCTAACATCGAGATTCTTGGTGAGAGACATAAATGTTAAGGAGTTTTTGACTCACTCAATGTTAACCTTGCCTTAAAGCACACATTTCAATTGTAGCAATGAAGCACGTACCATGGACATGGTTGCATTAGTAAATCTCAGCAGCATTAACCCATAAGCTATTTAGCCCTTAATATTTGGTTTCTCAAAAAAAAAAATTCCCATAAGCTTCCTTCTATATTGAGCTTATACCTACCCAAAGAAGAAAAAGATCAAGAAATCATTCTTATGAAAGGGGAGAATAGTAGAAGAATTAGGTTCATGAAAGTAATAATTATCTTATGTATCTAATATACGTTTTTTTCTCTTTAACAAAAAAAAAAGCTTGATCTGAACTTTAAGAAGTTAATAATTTTAATATTTTAGATGGTTGGAGAGAGTAAAATCAATGGCCCTAGTATCCCTAGCTTTCGTATTCCTAGCTTTCCAAACAGACCAATTTGTAGACTGAATTTGGATTTATGTAAGAGCTTCTTTAAAAATGATATCTGCTCTTGATAAAATTTTGGTGAAAGTTTTGCTCTTGATAAAAGAGTGATGTTATAATTTTTTTATTTATACTAACCTTATAAATTGATGGGTAAATTTTGACATAGAAAAAATAATTCAGAAATTATTATATTATGTTAATGATGTGGTATCAATCACATTCAATAATGTGTCAAATTTTAAATTTTTAGAGTAAAATTAGTAATAGCTTTAATGAAAATATTTTCATTGATAAAAACATTTTTTTTCTTAGAGTAATTGCATTTTACTTGTTTGCTGTTTTGATGTATTAATTTGTTGTTTTAAAGGTTTCACTTGAACTACCTAAATTTTTTCCCTAGAACTTACCTAGCTTTAATTCTTAAATAAAAAATTGTCCAAATAGTTAAAAGGTGAAAATACACAAATCCCATATACTTTCTTCATAAAACACAAAACCACTTAAAGTTTTGAGCATAAAACTTAATTTCATGTGGTATTATTTTATATGTAAACCATTAGACACGGAACCCTTTGAAGTTTTGAGTGTAAAACTTAACTTCTTGTGGCACTGTTTTATGTGAGAGCCGTTATGCATCCATGAAAATAAACAGTAATTTACTCCTTTGGTGACACATTTTCATATTTAGAGTTGAAGTTTCACAAAAAAGTACCATAATGTTTTGTGTTATGCTTTGAAACTCAAGAGTTAAGTATTATACAAGTAACGGTTTACAAATAAAACAATATTGATGTGCTCCGTTTGTTTCAATGAAAAATCTTGTGTAAAAATAATTTTCCGTGTTTTCCGGTGATTGGTAACATAAAAAAAGATGAGTAAAAGGAAAACTATCTTTGGTCAACATAAAAAGTATAGCTTATTTTTAGAGATTGTTTTCCATTAAATTTTTTTGGAAAACAACTCTATCTCACAGCAAGCTAAATAAAGGAAGTTAGGAAGTTGTTTTTTTTAACTCATTTAAAGTTACTACCAAACATTGGAAAATGAGATAATTTTATAGAAAATGCTTCTTGGAAAACAATTCATTTTCTAGAAAACATAATTGCTGAAACAAATAGAGCGCACATGTAGTTTAGTATTACACTCGAAACCTTGAGTGATTTTTGTATTTTATGGAAACCACATGAAATTTTGTATATTTTCTTGCTTAAAAATAGTATGCCTAGACTTTAAAATCACATTATTGGAAAAGTACATTTAAAAAATAAAATAACAACTTTATTATAATATAAACATATGAAATTCATGAAATAAAAGTAAATACAATTAAAACTCAAGTAAATAAATAAAAATTTTAAATTATATGTGACAAATAAAAATTTGACTAAAATTATATGTAGATAAAATGTAACTAATTTTTTTGGGTAAAACTTAGGTGGCGTACAATTGCTTAGGTGTCATATAGTTTTTTAAGTGTTATATATAATGCAAACAATGATATTTTCTAAGGACAAATAAATTTAACCGTGTACTTATTAATCGTATTTTTTTTTTTTTTTATAGAGGCTGCGTTTGGTTCATGTAAAATATTTTTCGAAAAATAAATATTTTCTGGAAATGCTATTTTTGGGAAAGGAAAATGTATTCAGGTTGTTTTGTTGCATTTCAAAAAATGCTTTGAAAAATATTTTCTGGTGTTTGGTTGTGTTGCTGAAAATGCTCTAGAAAACTCATTTTTATCATGTTTCTCACATTTTCTCATGATCCAAACAAATATTATTACAGAGAATCAAAATATATAAACAAAACAAGAAACAAAAATCAAAACAAAAAAATCAAAATCACAAGACCAGCCTGGTGGATGATCGGTGATGAGGAAGGGGTGGATCGGTGACGTTGAGCAGTGACGGCCAAATCGCCCAGATCGAGAGAAGAAGTGTTGAGGAAGAAGAGAGAGAGAGAAAAAAAAAAAAAAAGCTTGGCCAGCGCGTGATCTGGGCGGTGGGGGCGGCACAATCTGGGCTGGCCGGAGGGGTGTGCTCTCTCTTCTTGCTCTCTCCCTCTGTCTCTCTCTCTCTCTCTCTCTGTCTGTGACGGCTGGAATCCATTTGAAGGTAAAATAGAAACTGAAATTGATTTACGGCTTAAGAGGGGTATTTTACCGTCAAAGTTGAAATTAATTTCCGTTGACCCTATTATCTTGTGCTTACCAAACACACATATTTATGGAAAACCATTTTCGGAAGTGGTTTGAAGACAAAACAAACACAGCCAGAGTTTCGATTTATGGCGCCTGCCTTTGTGATTTTTGCTTTTTAACATAAGATCCTAATACCAATCGGTTTTTGGTGTAGATATGGATTAAACCATAAATTTCTTATTCAACTATCAGAAACTTTACCGATTGAGTTAATTGGAACCTACTTACACCACAATTGAATGTAATTAACAGCCAAATGTAGCACTAATCCAAGAATCAACACCTTACTTTTCCCCCCCACTTTGTGGCATGACATAAGCATGCATTATATAGATTTGTCTCTTCCAAATATTCAGTACAAGTTCAAGGCTCTTCAAACACTTTAACCATTGAAAGAAAGAAGACTCCTCTAACCATGTGATCTATGCTAAAATCATTTATACATACTTCTTCTAATCATATGACTTATTTAATAAATCGTATGATTTATTTAAAAAATACATGTAATTGTCGGCTAAAATTTTTAAATCCAAAACCCATAAATCTTTTTTAATTTTGTGTTGGTTTACAGGTGTGACCCACAGCATGGTCAAGGCAAAGGTCCGAAAGAAAGAATCCTTTGAAAAAACGGGGGCAAAGACTAGGGAGATGAGAACTTTTCAAAGTAAGAAAATATAGTATTTTTATTTTTTAATATAAAAAAGAAAAGAAAGAGAGCAATATAGAGTACTTTTCTAATAATTGAATATTTCAAAATTAAATAGATTTCTTTCTATTAATTTTAGAGGTCTTTCTGTGTCTCTCTCTCTCTCTCTCTCTCCCGTCTGGATGGGCCGCTATAAGAGTCTCTTCCAGAAGACAAAATCACAGCTTTTCCAAAAATCCCAGCTCATTTTTTGTTTGTTTGGAAATTTGACTGAAACAATCTCTGCTTTTTGTGAATTTTAATGGGCATTAACTTTTTCTCAGGTCTGTCTCTTTCTCTCTTATCTTCTTGTATCAGTGAAGACTTTGTTGACTATGTACATAACAAGTCTTACGTTGTTGATCCCTTCCTTTTTGATATTGTATTTTTAGTTCCCAATTACAGGAAGAAGCTGAAAACTGAACCTTTGTTGTTCTTTTGCTATCTTTGTTCGATTGGGACTAGAATACCCACACTTGTACGTACACTATCTGTCATTAATTCAAGTCCACGCTGCTCTACATAATGATTTTTTTTTTGGGTGAACTACATATTTAGAATTGTTCTGTTAAGTATTTTTGTTGTGGTGACCAAGAACATGTTGGAAAAGAACACTCATTTAGATTAAGTTATAGATTCTTCTTTTTCTATTTAGCATGTGCCTTACTTTTTGGATTTTGGGTTTTTCTTTTTTTCCTTTTATTGGATTTTTTTTTTTTTTTGAGAAACTTAATTGAGACAAGTGAAATATTTTGGTGTTTTTATTTCTTCTAAGCCCAAGAGTTGGACTAAGCACATTGAGTGGGAGCTTTCAATTTTCATACTGTATAAGAATGTCAAATCCAGGTCCTATTTTGATTTATTTTTCTAGGCAATCAAATGCAACATTACCATGAGGTTTAAATTTTTATGTGCTTTTGCTTTCCAATTCAAATGGGCTTGGCTGTATCTCTATGTTGATTATATGTCAAATTTGTCATCAATCTCATAAATAAAGTACTAAGCTAATAACTGAATGACTTATTCCAAATTGATATTGCAGGTAGGCATTATAAGGGAAAATATCAGAAGGGTGATACGGGTATGAATGCTGTTCTGTATCAAAAGACCTGGTTTGTTGTTCTGCGACCTGTTCTCTGCCATCTTTAGTTAGGGTTTTTATCTCATGGGAACAGAGGATTTTACTTCCTAACTTTATTTGGTTGCAATATGATGACACTAGACATGGCCACTAGTGCCTCAATTGGTCCAGCTTCAGAAGCCGTTTCTCAGACAGTGGAGGCCATTCTTGAGATTGTAATTGCTGCCAATGATGTCCTTGTTAAGAAGGAAAGCTTTAAGGAACTTGCAAATTACTTGGAAAGGATTGTTCCTATTTTAAAAGAGCTGAATAGGAAAAATGTTAACGATTCTGAGAGCTTAAACAATGCTATCGAGATTCTCAACCGAGAAATAAGAGCTGCAAAACAGCTGACTCTGGAGTGCAGCAAGAGAAATAAGGTCTATCTCTTAATGAATTGCCGGACAATAGTTAAGCGCTTAGAGGACACTGTGAAAGAGATCAGCCGGGCATTAGATCTTATTCCTTTGGCCTCTTTGGATCTTACATCTGGCATTAGTGAAGAGATTGGAGAGCTTTGTGACAAAATGCAGAGAGCTGAGTTTAGGGCAGCTATGGCAGAGGAAGAGATTTTGGAGAAAATTGAGTCTGGAATACAGGAAAGGAATGTTGATCGTTCTTATGCCAATAAGTTGCTGGTTCTCATAGCAGAAGCTGTTGGAATCTCAACTGAGAGATCAGCATTGAAGAAGGAATTTGAAGAATTCAAAAATGAGATAGAAAGTACACGGCTGAGGAAGGATGAGGCAGAAGCTATACAAATGGATCAGATAATGGCTTTATTAGAAAGGGCTGATGCTACTTCCTCTCCAAGGGAGAAAGAAATTAAGCATTTTAGTAAGCGGAAATCCTTAGGTAGTCAACCATTGGAACCTCTTCAGTCATTTTACTGCCCAATTACCCGGGATGTTATGGAGGACCCTGTGGAAACTTCTTCAGGACAGACATTTGAGAGAAGGGCAATTGAAAAGTGGTTTTCCGATGGAAATAAACTGTGTCCTCTGACCATGACGTCTTTAAACACATCAATTTTACGGCCTAACAAAACTTTGCGGCAATCAATAGAAGAATGGAAGGATAGAAACACTATGATTACAATTGGTTCTATCAAACCAAAACTCAATTCTGAAGAAGAGGATGAAGTACTTCACAGCCTGGAACAGCTGCAGGAACTTTGTGAACAAAGAGACTTGCACAGGGAATGGGTAATATTGGAGGACTATGTACCAACTCTCATTCAACTTCTTGCCAAAAATCGTGACATAAGGAATCATGCTCTCCTCATCCTCTGCATTTTGGCAAAGGATAGCGATGATGCTAAGGTGTGTCTTTATTTAATTTAAATGGTATTGGTTTTTCCCCTTCCTTTCTTGTCTATTAATGAAGTACAACAATTAGCTATATTCTCACATTAGGACGAAACTTAGGTACAGTATTTTAGGTGTTGTTCCGTAGGTTCCTCTCTTAAGATTGAGCCATGTGACTACCTAACTAAAAAATACACTTTCATCCCATGAGAAATAAATCCACATGGAAGAATCTTAACGGGGGGAACCTAAGGAACAACACCTAAGTCTTGCCCTTCTCATTAAAACTGGGGTTTTTATAAGTCTATTAAGGAGTTGGATTCTGTCTGATTGGACGTAGTTAGTAACTTATGAAAAACCCAGCTTTGATAAGTCTATTAATTACTTGAACATGCATGCTAAGAATATATTAGATTTATATATAGGAATATCAGATAATGTAATTGTTAATGAACACTTTTATTTCTATATTGGATCCATAAGTATGTGAATTGGGTCCAATAGTTTAACATTAGTAAATTTGGATACTTGATAGATTGCTATTGACAAATTATTGCTGACTTTTTTTTTGGGGGGGGGGGGGGGGGGTGGGGGTGGATGTAACTCTCATAATGGCGAACCTAATTCACTTCACTATGGGTCTAGATGTACCCATGCCTTTGTGCTGTAATATAGATTCATATTAGAAATTTGGAAGCTTTTCATAGATCTTACTTTTCTCAAAAACTGAATAAATAAATAAATAAATGCAGGAAAGAATTGCAAAAGCTGATAATGCAATTGAATCTATTGTTCGATCTCTTGGACGTCGTGTTGGTGAAAGAAAGTTAGCAGTGGAATTACTATTGGAATTATCAAAATGTCATTTGGCAAGAGACTGCATTGGAAAGGTCCAAGGTTGCATCTTGCTATTGGTGACTATGTCTAGCAGTGATGACAGTCAAGCTGCCAGAGATGCTCAGGCACTCTTGGAGAATCTCTCATTCTCTGACCAGAATATCATACAGATGGCAAAAGCAAATTATTTTAGACATTTGCTTCAGCGTCTCTCCACAGGTTCTTTTTAATTTTTTTTTTTCCTAATTCAATTTCATGTCATGTTGGTTTGTCAAGAATCTTCCCTATTCTAGCCAGGATACAGTTTAATCTACCATTTCCTTTATTTTAAGCACCTTCTTTTATAGTTATCCATCTTAGTTTTGAAAAGTTGTGAAATAAAACACCCTTATATATATATATATATATATATATATATATATTAAGAACCATCTAATGTTCGAGGAAATAATGAAACCAAGTAGAGCATGACTAGATGGTTGACAAAGACCCAATTTATCCATCACTTTTGGTTATTCTGTGTTGCTTGCACTCTTATAAGTTATTATAAGATTCAAATTATTGTAGTTAATTGTCAATCATGATATGAAATAAAGTATTAAAAAGTTCAAAACTTAAGCCAAAAAAAGAAAAAGAAGGCTCTTTCTGAAGGGAATCATATGGTGTATAGCTAATAAGATCTCTACTTTCATTTCTCATTTGTATTGTTGCTTAGAGTGATCCAACTTTCAAAAGAAACCAGTTGTACTCTAGTTGGAACTGTAGTGACCTCTTGAAAACAGACAAAGTAAGGGCTTTTGTGAGAAAATATCATTTTTTAAAAACTATATGTGAAAATACAGCACTTTTCACAGTAAGTAGTAAAATATAACAGTTTGGATACATGATTTCTGGCTGATCTGGCCAATTTTAAAAATTCCTTTCATGTGGAAATCATGTCTTGTTTGCTAAAATTATGAGTTCAAAACACAATTTCAGTAATCTATTGAAATCATGTCTTTAAAATTTTGGAAACAATGCCAATACAATGAGAACTTTAAATCTTAGTTGGAAACCTTTTTTTGATGGCCCAAAATCCCCTTTTTGCTCTTTTGGCCTCCAACCCTCAATCCCCCACCACTTTATCTCCACCCATTATCTCTTCTCACTCCAACCATTGCCTCTACTTTGCTATGATGTCGTCCTTCTGAGATGATGAGAAAATTGAAGAAAATTCCTCTAGATATCAAGGTAGAAGCACCTAAGACATAGGATAAATCAAAACAATGCAACATGAAAAGTAAAGAACAAGAAAAATAAAGATAGAGAATCTAGGAATTAGCACCCAAGCTAACTTAGAGTCAGCACCAAGAAAAAGCAAAAGCAAATTTCTAGGAGTTAGCACCTAGGACTAGCTTGATGTAGAACAAGTGTCACTGGATTTTCTTGAGAAGTAGAATATTCAGAAATCAAGGTGGAGGGGCGTGCAATTAAATAATTTTGTTGTTATTGCTTATTTTCATGCCTAAGTTTAGTTATTTTATTTGAGGTAATTTAGTTTTTTTTTTTTTTTTTTTTTTGATGTCGCAGGAAATTTAAGGGTATTTTTGTAATTTTAATTTTTTGGGAAGCCTAATTGAAACCCTAAAGGGTTCCTATAAATATGTACTTTATTAAACTGGTTTTCAGTAGGCTGAAATAAAGTACTTCTCTGAGAATTTCTCAAATTACTGGTGGAGTTTAGGCTTAAGTTTCTTGATTCATTAAGCTAGAACAAGATCTAGCCTATTACATTTCTATTCTGCGTTAGGTGGTATCAGAGCTTCTCAGCGATCTGATATGGCAAACAGCCTGTGCAAGTGTAACAACTGTGTTGAAGGATAACAAGGGGTACAAGCCATTTGGGATGCACTCCAGGGTCCACAATAGAGTATCTAAGAGATTCGTGATATGCTAGCTGCTATGAGACTTAATGCCAATAGGAACCGCGAAGGCAACAAGGATGATGGTGCCAGGGTCAATGCTCGTGGTCTAGTTGGTGGTCAGTAGGGTCATGTCAATCACTGTAGGCCACTAGTTGGTGGTCGGTAGGGTCGATATTCCTAGTTTCAGTGGGACTCTTGATATTGAGTCCTTGATTTGATCTACAAAGTCGAAATTTTTTTTGAGATGCTGGATGTACTGGATGAGAAGCAGGTCAAACTTGTAGCATACCGATTGAAGGGTGGAGCTATTATTTGGTGGGATCATATACAAAATAATCGTTAGTGGCAAGGAAAAGGGGCTAGTGAGGACATGGGGAGGATGAGAAAATTATTGAAGGGTAGATTTTTGCCTCCTGTTTATGAGCAAAACCTGTTTTAGCAATATCAGAATTGTTTGCAAGGTGTTCGATCTGTTGCTGAATAAACGGAAATTCTTTGCCTGGCAGCATGCTGTGAATTATCGGAGGTGGCAACAGATAGCGTGATATATAATTTTGATATATTAATAGCTTAAAGTTCTCAATTCAAGAGAAGATGGAATGCAGCCTGTTTGGACAGTAGATGAGGCTCATAATTTGGCGTCAAAGGCAGAAAGGTTAATGGCATCGACCAAGTTGAACTAAAAAATTCCAAGCGGGTTCCTTCTAAATTGCCTCATAATAATTTTGAAAACAAGAAACAACTTGTGGAAGATCCAGTTTGCTCATAAGATGTAAGGAGGCAAGGAACTGAAGGTAGCTGTAGAACTGTTCCAAGGTAGACTGGTGGGGTAAATAATAGGGATGCTGCTAAGAACCCTTGTACCAGGCCTACTGCAAAACATTGCTACCGGTGTGATGAGCCCAGTCATAGTTTGAATGCATGTCCAGCATGTAAGCCTGTACATCTTGCAAATCATGCAGATGAATATGGTGGAGAATCAGAAGAGGGTTATGGTGATGATAATTTGCTAGATGCTGAAATTGCAGACGAAGAGGGCGAATTCCTGTGTGGTGTAGAATGTACACTCCTGACTCCAAAGCAGGAGGAGCTGTCACAGCATCATAGCATTTTCCATTCACTGTGGTCAATCCAGCAAATAGGAAGATCCGTCACAGCAACATAGAATTTTCCATTCACAGTGTTCAGTCCAACAAAAAGTTTGGAACTTGATCATAGACAGTGGTAATTGCCTACTGAGCCACATTCATCTCCCTATCAAAGTGATGGATAGAACAAATGTCCCTGGATTTTCTTGAGAAGCAGGATATTCAGAAGTCAAGGCATAAGGACTTGTAATTAAATAATTTTTGTTGTTATTGCTTATTTTTAGACCTAAGTTTAGGAAGCATTTGCACGGTGTCGGGGACCTTTTTGCAACAAGGGCCAAAAATGCTAGAACGGCCCAAATCTCCCTTGGGTTCTTTAGAAGTGATTATTTGCAGAGAGTGTCAAGTCCAAAATTCCAATATTTAGTAAATAAAAGCTAATGTTGCTTTAACAAGAGAGGAATCAAAATGCCAATAACAAAAATGCTGAAAAGTGCATAAAAACAACAGAAGTCTAAAACTTCGACTCACAGTCAGCGAGAAGAGAAAATTGAGAAAGGTTGTGAGAAAAAGAGGAAAGGTTCCCCTATATCCATATTTCCACCCTGTAGCTTCCAAATTGTGAGATTGTTAGTTGGCTGAATAGGCTTTTGCTCTAAAGTTTCAGCTTCTAAGGATAAAACGTGGTTGCTTTTGAATCTGATCGGGGCCTTTTGTATTGAGTTTGAGGTGCTCTAAGTGACTGCTTTGGTCAATAAAAGAGGCTTTGAATCCCAAGGTTTCAATCAAAGAGGTTATAGTCAGATTTGCTTTAATTGGGTAAGGGGCTTTCTTTTTGCATAATTTGGGAAATGAAGTGGCTTAAATTCATGGGCTGATGTTTCCTAGACATAGCAACTCCTTGGAGTCTGCATTTGGTTGTTGTAGCAGACAAGGCTAGCCGCTTAAGTTTAGCTATGTGTTTTAGGCAAAAAAAGTGTAGAGTAGAAAAGTTGGGCCACAGTCAGTCAGAGCATAAAAGCTCTCTTGGGATAGAAATTTCGAGTACAAGACCTCCTTTATGAGTTTGAGGTGCTACCAATGTCCTTTGCCCACTTGGTAGCATGCATGCTGGGCTCATGAAAAAAGTTCGAAAGAAACCGACAGTTACTCTCCAAACCATACTTCCTTAATTTTCCCAATTTATAACATGTGCTTGGGCTATGTTTAAAAGAATAAAATATAATATACACATGAATGAGGCCCACAACAAGGTCAGGCTCAATTGAATCATAATGTTTGTGAAAATGGGTATCAACACATGGGTATAGACACGGGTGTGGTGACACTATTTTTGAAAAAGTAGGACACAGGTACGGTGGAGATACGTATATTAATTAATTATTAAATATTTTTTATTTTAATTTTTATATACGGTTAAGCATTTATTTTTCATATAATATTAAACATCTATCAATTTAAGAGAAATAATTAATATTTTATTTCTTTATATTATTAATCATTTATTTTTTATTAAATTAGGAGTAATAATCGATAATAAAGTATATTCGTTACTATTAAAGAATTTTTAGAATTTAGAATACAAATCAAGGATAAGGGTATTTATTAATTTTAAAATGCAATTTTATTATTCAATGCATGAATGTTTTCTTTGTTTTGTGAAATGGTATTCAACTCCTCTTCTTCTCATGTCCTGGTTGTGTCCTGCATTTTTTAAATAAAAAGACACAACCGGGACACCCATGTAGAAGTATCCAAGGAGTGTCCAAGTGTTTGATGCGTGTTCGACATAGATATGACATCCCAAATGAAGTATCTGTGCTTCCTACTTTAGTTATTTCATTTTAGCTATTTTATTTGGGGTAATTTAGTCTTTTAGGATGTCATAGGAAATTTAAGGGTACTTTTTAATTTTTACTTTCAAGAAAGCCTAATTGAAACCTTAAAAGGTTCCCATAAATATGTACTTTTCTAGACTAGTTTTCAGCTATGAAGCACGGGTGCATTTCCAGATTCGGATGCAGGACTCGGCAATTTTTGAAAAAGTAGAGTGCGGGTGCAGATGCGGCGATTAAAAAATTATTAAAAATATTTTTATTTATATTTTCTATAGATTGCTAAGCATACTTTTTCATATAATTGTAAATATATACCAATTTAAGAGTAATATTAGATAATAACTAAAACATAACATTCATAAATTAGAAAACAACCCACAAGCTTATTTTTATTATTTTTTAACATGCATTTCGGCCATGATTTCGGCCTGTTTGGCGCCGAATCGGCTGGAATCAGTGTGAATCGGCCCGTATCAGTGCGAATCTGTGCATATCGGCGCGAATGAACAACCAAAAAAAAAAAGGCCGAATCGGCATGTTGGAGGTGCGTCGTCATGTCGCTGCGAGTCCGGTGCAGGTGTGGCGGCCCTGAAGTTGCACCCGTGCTTTCTTGGTTTTCAGTAGACTGATAAAATATTTCTTTGAATATTTCTCAAATTTCTGGTGGATTTTAGACAATTTTCTTGATTCGTCAAGACTTCGTTAAGCTAGAATGAGACCTAGCATATTGCGTTTCCTATCTGCATTATGGCTAGATTCAACACCAGACTAGACCATTGGGACATTCAATTTCAAGAGAAACTTTATTCACATCAAAATAATCTCATCTCCATAGGAGTACAATACTATGCTTATATAGACTACTATACCCCTATTATAACTGTCGTGGGGAAACCCTCATTATAATTGACTTAGGAAACCCCCTTTTTTTTAAATATAAATAATAGGATTATATAAATCAGAAAAAATGAGTCACCCAAGTACCTCTACTAGGGTAGACAATCAATTACAAAAATTGTATAAATCTAACAAATCAATAATAGAATATAAAGAGAGATTCCTTGTGGCTGACAGCCAATCCAAAAGAGATCTAAAAAGAAAAACTTAAGATCATGCATAGAACATTCGATGTCTTCAAAACTTCTACTATTCTTTTCCCTCCAGATTCACCACATTAAACAATGGGGGATAACCATTCAAATATGACCATTTTGATGACAACCAAAACGACCTTTCCAACAAGCTAAAAGCTCAACAATAGATTTTGGCATCACCCATGAAACTCCAAACAAAACCAAAATCATGTACCACAAATCTGAAGCAATAGGGCAATGAGTCAAAAGGTGATCAATAGATTCACCATTGAATTTGCACATACAGCACCAATTTGTTCTTCTTATGTTCCTCTTCCTTAAGTTGTCAATTATCAAAATTTTACCCAAAACAGCATTCCATACAAAGAAGGCTACTCTAGGAGGGGCTTATGATCTCCATATGATTTTCCAAGGAAAGGACTGCTCATGGTGGTAGCAACAACATCTAGAAGATGGTAATAGGTACCAACCTTAAAGCCCTTTTTCTTATTAGGTTTCCAGCATATCTTATCTTCCCCAATCCCCCTAATTCTAAATGATTTGAGAAATCAAATTATTGAATAATTTGAATTACAAAAATAACCTTGACTCTAGAAAATAAAATACTAATAGCCTAATTACTACTAATACCTAAAATAAAATATAATTGACCAATACAAATAGAATTGACTCCAAATCAAAGAAGACTAAATTAAAATAAATCTTTCCTTGCACTTCCCACATCAACTTAAGTCCTAAGCACATAAACTGTTAAAAACTGGTGCTTTTACCTTGATATTGAGACTCTAGAGGGAAATTTCTTCAATTTTCTGGTCTCCAAGCCAGATGGACAATGTCCTAGTAAACCGGAGGCAATGATTGGGGTGAGAAGTGATAATGGAGGTGATAGAGTGGTGTGGTGTTGGGGGAGAGTGAAGGTTGGAGGTTGGAGAGCCATGGACCAGTGGCAGGTCATCAAAGTAAGCGTTCCAGCTAAGATTTAAAGTTCTTGTTGTTGTATTGGCACTGTTTTCAAAATTTAAAGGAAGACATGTATTTGAGACACAATTTTTTTGTGCTGAAACTAAAGTTGAAAGCATAAATTTTATGATTTCAGTATTTTCACTGAAATCATGTTCTGAACTGAAGATTTCAGCAAAACGACTGAAATTGTGTCTCCACGTGGACTTTCTTAAATTCAGCCATGTGAGCTTGGCCATGTCAACAGTGAAAATGCACAAATCTTGTATTGAAGACACAATTTTAAACCCAGAATAGAAAACCAATAGAATAAGGTTTAAGAAAGTTTAAATTAGGACTATCAATTTTGCAAATATATTTGGTTATGGGTATATGAAGGTGAATTTTGGTGACTATTTGTTATTTGCGTCTTTGATTCACTTGTGTCGTTGAAGGCTTGGGCTTGTGTATAAAGAAACACAGTTATGCTATAACTTGGTGCCATTTGATTATGCAGGACCAGAGGATGTTAAATTGACTATGGCAACAACTTTGGCAGAAATGGAGTTGACTGACCACAATAAAGAGTCTTTAGTTGAAGGGGGTGTGCTAGGCCCACTTCTTCACTTTGTCTCGCATGGTGACACTCACATGAAAAATGTAGCTGCTAAAGCTCTTCGGAACCTCTCAAGTTTACCTAAAATTGGCCTGCAAATGATTAAAGAAGCTGCAGTGCGCCCATTACTTGACACTCTCTTCAGTCATAGCGCATCATCATCACCTAGCCTACGTGAACATGCAGCTGGCACAATTATGCACCTAGCTGTATCAACTGTGTCTCAAGAATCTAGCCAGATTCCAGTTTCATTGTTGGAATCTGATGAAGATATTCTCATGCTATTCTCTTTAATCAACTTGACAGGGCCTGAAATACAACAAAGCATTATCCAAACCTTCCAGGCCTTGTGCCAATCCCCCTCTGCTCCAATTATCAAGACAAAGTTATCACAGGTATTCATCTTATTGGAAACATGTTTTTATTTCTATGAAAAGTGGGATACTGCCAAAGGCTGGCCAGTCTAAGGAAATGTTGGCAGCGAAAGTGCCAAGTTTCAGAAGGCCATTAAGGAAATGGTCCCACCTTAAAGTTTTCTCGGAAGGAAAAAAGTTTGTCCTAAAATTGATAAAATGAAAACTGAATAACGTGAGGCCAAGCCTAAGAGTATCATGATCTGTACAATAAGCCGGACCAAGCTAAGCCAACTCCAAGTCTCCAATTGTAAGTGCACAAGAAATGGCAGAGCTTGGGAGGCTTGTGGGGAGGCTATTGTCCTCCCGGCCTCACCCAATAATCTTTAGTTGTGTGTGTGTGTGTGTTAGGTATTTTTGGTGTTGGCTAATCCATGACAAATTTGGTTGTAATCATTGTAAAACTTTCTTTGTAATTGTTATTTAAGCTCATTTGTGATTGGTTGGTGTGAGTGAGGTTGTAGTCAGATGAAAGTTGTCATTGTGCAAGTTTTGGAGAATTTCGGTTAATAGAAATCAAGGTCGGTAGAGTGAAATGAAGCAGTTCAAAAATTTGTCAAACAAAAAGTTCCGCCTGATGTTTGGTCAAGCAAACTTGTTAAGGAAAGCAACCCAACTTAATTTTCATGTGTCTGTTGTAGCCTTTCAAACCTCAAACTCTACACCTTATAAGAAGGAAAAATTAACTCTAATATAAAAAAATAGAAAGATAGCCACAAATCTCATTGAGAAAGCCTTACCAAAGCCAAATTGTCTTTCACTCTTTCCAGTTGTCTTATACTTGAGAGGAGGCTTTACCACCCAAATACAAGATCACCACCTGTGTTGTAGGAGTGCTGTTGTGAAACCGCAGAGACATTGGAAAATCTTCAAGTGGCTTTGAAGTAACCAAAAAATTGGTTTGGCAGTCAGCAATTGACTTGCGGCACTGAATCAGTGAATCAGACTAAAGGCTGGTTCAATAGTGCCTTTTACTTGTAATGGAGGTCTAGTAAGTTAGTTTGTATTGCAACATTCTTTATAGTGGATGTGGTGAGATGGGTTTGGCCTCGGAATGTTTCTTTCCGATTGGGTTTTCACTTCGCGAACAAATCCTTATCTTTGTGTACGTGGGTGTTTGTTCTTTTCTGTTGTGATTTATTTTATCCATGATGTGCTTGAACTTGATTAATTAACTACTCGGACTTATTAATTGGTAAATTAACAAAATTGGTAGTTAAGGTCCATTAGGGGTGAAAGTGAAAACATCATTTTTCAATATGTGATTTTTTTTTTCGTAATAGATTTCCTCATGCATTTATTTTTATATCATATCTAAAGAGTTATCCTTTTCATACTTCAAACTTTTTTTTTTAAAAATTTTAAATTCTTACTTTATTAATATATATTAAGCTTCAAGATCTATAAATGGAAAACAAGGATAGGAGAAAGGGGAAATAAAGAAATAAGAGGTATTAAATAAAAATAAATAAAAAAATTTGTGTAAAGCAATTAATTGTGGGGATTATTACATAACAACTTCACTGTTTTTATTTTATTTTTAGATTAAACTTAGAAATTCAAGGTGCAAAGATGTCCATGATAGTTTTAAAGCTTTTATAGTTTGAATATTTTTAAACTATAAAACTAACCAAACTAACATAAATTTAGGTAAGTTGTACTTGGGTTTTATCTAGTTGCCAGAAATCCTTGTAAATCGTATATCGAAATTTGATTTTTAAACACTTGGAAAAAAGTATTTTCATGTGTAAAACAATACTAACAGATAAACACAATATAACAAATGTGCTATCTCTTTTTTGGGTTTTCTTGCATTAAAATATCACTTAATATTTGCATGATTGGCCTTTTGTTTTCCTATATATATATATATATATATATATATATATATGGAGTGTGTCAAGTATAAATCCCACCTCCCCCACCCCTCTCCCCCCACCCCCCAAGTGAAATCCTAGCTTCACCATTGCATCCAAGCAACTATTGGCAGGCTTTGGTGACTAAGCATTGTCTAGTTTCCACCAGTTGCTGAGTTTCATTATACAGAAAATTAGGTGGTTTGTCTAGGTGACATGACATAAATTGAAGCTTATTCTTGTAATGCTTTCTCTCGTAATGCAATACCATGCATGCTTTATTGTTATTGACACTATCAACTACTTGGTTGTTAACCCTGGCTCCTGAAAAGTTTAGTGTTTGCAAGCTTTCTTAACCCTGACTCCTGAAAACTTTGAACTACTTGGTGGGTAACATGCTCTGTTTAGGCTTATTGATTGTGACATTTATAAAATGTTAGTATTTTTTTTGTTGTTAATGTGCTCTTAAAAGTTTACCAGAGCCTTGTAGCTCAATTGACACCTTCTAGTGTTTCCAACAGAAACGTCCAAGGTGCAAATCCTCCACCCCAATTGTTGTGACTTTCCCAAAAAACAAAATGCTCCTAAAAGTTTGAACTAATTGGGTTGTTAACATGCTCCTAAAAGTTTGAACAACTTAACTATTGATTGTAATAATTTAATACTTTTTAAAAAAATACTGTTGAAAAGTAAAAGCCTTACGATTTATATTATGATATGAAATTTAATAAATAAATAAATAAAAATTACAAACTTTTTTTTTCTTGATGTGTTAATTTAAATTTCAAATATGTATTAACCTTTTTATGAAACATGTATTTAAAAAAAATAAATAAATAAATAAGCTCGTTTTATATATCATCTTTCTATTCAAGCAGATATATTGTCATTTATTAGAATTTAATATTTAGGGGAGATGCTCTCAGTTTTTTTGTGAAGATGGAGAATGAGATGCTTCTTCACTTGTCTTTGAGGATTTTGTTTTATTTCTGCCATTTTATTCATCCCATTATTCATCTGGATTACGCCGTTACCAAATGCTAGCTTATTCTTGATGTTGTAAATTCTGTGAGATACACTAACTAGTTTGTTTACATTTACACAGTGTGCAGCTATACAAGTATTGGTTCAGTTGTGCGAGCATGATGACCCGTGTGTAAGAGCAAATGTTGTAAAACTATTCTGTTGCTTGGCAGAAGGTGGTGATGAAGTCACCCTGGCAGAGCATGTAAATCAGAAATGCATTGAGACTTTACTCAAGATCATCAAATCTTCTAAAGACGAAGAAGAGATTGCTTCTGTGATGGGAATTGTCTCTAACCTTCCAGAATTACCCCAGATCACTCAGTGGCTTCTGGATGCTGGGGCACTTCCAATAATTTTCAGCCATCTCCATAATGGCAAGCAGAATAATCTCTATAAAAATCAATTGATAGAGAATGCTGTTGGGGCCATATGTCGTTTCATTGTGCCAACAAACTTGGAATGGCAAAAGAGTGCAGCTGGAACTGGCATCATACCTGTTTTGGTACAGTTGCTAGAGTCTGGAACTACCTTGACAAAAAAACGTGCTGCAATTTCTCTTTGTCGATTTTCTGAGAGTTCACTTGTGCTAAGCAGGTTGATACCAAAGCGAAAGGGATTCTTGTGTTTCTCAGCTCCACCAGAAACTGTCTGCCCAGTTCATGGAGGAATATGTAGTATTGAGTCATCATTTTGCCTTATAGAGGCTGATGCTGTGAGACCACTTGTCAGAATTCTTGGGGAACATGATCCTGGAGCTTGTGAGGCTTCTTTAGATGCACTGTTGACTTTAATTGAAGGTGAGAGGCTGCAGAGTGGTAGTAAGGTGCTTGGAGAAGCAAATGCCATACCACCTATAATAAAATTTCTTGGTTCCCCTTCCCCCAGCTTGCAGGAGAAGGCTCTACATGCTCTAGAAAGGATTTTCCGGCTGGTTGATTTCAAAATGAAGTATGGAGCATTAGCTCAAATGCCTTTAGTTGACATAACACAGCGGGGAAGTGGTAGTGTGAAGTCTCTGGCAGCAAGAATACTTGCTCACTTAAATGTGCTTCATGATCAGTCTTCATATTTCTAAAAGGTAGAGGATTTGAAGATAAGGCACAAAACTTGGTTTAATGCTCCAACTTTGCAAGAATGAACAAAAGGATGCAGGAAGACGTGCATAGCTAGGCATGCTAACCTTTACAATTCTGGAAGAGGGCAGGGCATACCTTTTTTCCCTGCTGTGATTTGGCATGCCATATTGCAGCTAAGACAAACCAGATTGACCGTGTGGTCTGGAAGTGCAAAGTTGAGTTCACATATCGTGAATTACTTCGTCCACCCCAAGGTGACCTAAATCCGGTGTCACTATTGTTGTCCAGTAAATAGACCTTTGGAGTGTGGACAGGTAGTATATTAACTGTGGCTTGTATTTCACGCCATAGGATGTGGTGTCTGTACATTGACACTTGATTGATTCACCGGTGGAAGAAGAAAATTCAAGTCTTTGCCACCAATGGCTGACTAGTTAGCCAAAATGAGATCATTTTTTGTATTAGAATTGGATTCTTTGCCATTACTAGGATGCGAATTCGTGATTCTTGTGTATAATGAAAAAAAAGTAAAAAAAAAAATATAGAATAAGGTCCTGTCTTGAAATGTTAAATTTTTCCTTTATATTTTTTCTTCTTCAACCGCTAAAACCCTATTATTTGGACTTTGAAAGGGTGTTCAAATTAATAACCTTGTTTTCTTTGACCATTAAGCCCTGTATAAATTTGATTATGGTTGTATGGCAAGCCAAGATGCACAGATGTTTCCCTGTTGTGCAATTGGCTAACACTACAGTGCCAACTTAGATGGGCTAGCAAAATTATATTTACAAAATATCCTTCATGTTAAATTGATTTGAAACATAGAGCTAATGTCAAGGATCCTAAACATATAGCCGTAAACGCCACTAGGGTACCCATTGGCAACCAAAAACAAGTATTAACATCTGACAGACTCAAAACCTTAATTAGCCTTTTTTTAAGGAAAGGAAAGGAACCCAAAAACAATTCCTTTCTTCCCGCCACCCAAGGAAAAAAAAAAAAAAAAGACCTGAGAGAAAAACGTGAAGGAAATAAACAAAAGCCCTTTGGCCCCCAACCCAAAGCCACTCTCCTTGACCGACTTGGGCTACCATTCCATGACAATATCGCCTAAACCCAAATTCTGCTACTATTGTTATATATTGATTTTAGATTACTAGTGTCTAGTGTCTAGTGGGGTAACGCCACACAACTTAAATGTGATATGAACCAACTGAAACAAATCCACGCCTACACTCTTAGAAATGGCTTATACTACACCAAAACCCTCATTGTCAACTCCCTCCAAATCCCAAACCTTTCTTATGCCCGAAAACTGTTCGATGTTATTCCCAAGCCAACCGTGTTTCTCTATAACAAGCTTATTCAAGCCTATTCTTGTCATGGACAATACTACCAATGCGTGTCCCTCTACTCCCAGATGTGCCTTCAAGGCTGTCCACCAAACCAGCACACTTTCACCTTTCTCTTTGTTACATGCGCTTCCCTCTCATCCCCTCACCAAGGCCAAATGCTCCACACCCATTTCGTCAAGTCTGGTTTTGAATTTGACGTATTTGCCTTGACTGCTTTGGTTGACATGTATGCAAAACTGGGGATGTTGGCCTCTGCACGCCAAAAATTTGATGAAATGAGAGTAAGAGATATACCCACTTGGAATTCAATCATTGCAGGCTATACCAGGTCCGGCTATATGGAAGGTGCTCTAGAATTGTTTGGCTTGATGCCTTCTAGGAATGTGGTTTCCTGGACTGCAATGATATCTGGGTACTCGCAAAATGGACAGTATGCTAAGGCCTTAGCAATGTTTTTGAATATGGAGAAGGAGAAAGGTGTGAAGCCTAATGAGGTGACTATAGCTAGTGTTCTTCCAGCTTGTGCGAATCTTGGGGCATTGGAGGTTGGAGAGAGGATTGAAGCATATGCAAGAAGAAATAGGTTATTTAAGAATTTGTATGTGGCCAATGCTGTATTGGAAATGTATGCAAGGTGTGGAAAAATTGATGTGGCTTGGCTTGTGTTTGAAGAGATTGGCCGCCACAGAAATTTGTGCACTTGGAACTCAATGATCATGGGTTTGGCTGTCCATGGAGGATGCAACGAGGCTCTTGAGCTTTATGATAAAATGCTGGTATGCAGTCTCTTTGGTTAGCATTCCTACCTTAATGAATTACTAGTTTTGGAAATTACTATGTTGCAAACATAAGCGTTTAGGCTCTCACTATCACTTTTGTGTTTTGTGACCTTATACCAGGGAGAAGGAAAAGTACCTGATGATGTTACATTGGTGGGACTTCTCTTAGCATGTGCTCATGGAGGCATGGTTGTAAAAGGCCGACAACTCTTTGAATCAATGGAGACAAAATTTCATATCACTCCCAAATTAGAACATTATGGATGCATGGTTGATCTCCTAGGCCGTTGTGGAGAATTGCAAGAAGCTTATGATCTTATTCAAAATATGCCTATGAAACCAGATTCTGTTGTATGGGGTACGCTTCTGGGGGCTTGTAGTTTCCATGGCAATGTTGAGCTGGCTGAAATAGCAGCCGATTCCCTCTTTGAACTTGAACCATGGAATCCGGGGAACTATGTCATTCTTTCCAATATTTATGCCTCGGCAGGCCAATGGGATGGAGTTGCAAAGCTAAGGAAGTTAATGAAGGGTGGCCAAATTACAAAGGCAGCAGGATATAGTTTCATTGAAGAGGGAGGCCAAATTCATAAATTCATTGTGGGGGATAGGTCACATCCAAGAATTGATGAAATATATACTTTACTGGATGAAGTTTATACAAAGATGAAGCTTCAGAGAAATGCAATTGATTGTGAATCTGAACTTGAAGAAGGATGATATCAATGTATTCTTGATGTGGGATTAAGCAACTATGTGCACTACTGTGGTGGGTACTGATAGCTCAATTAATTACAGCTGGGATGGTTTTTTTTGCAAAGCCCATTTGGCATAGCACATAGCCAATGTCCAGCTTCAAACAGTTGATGTTTTCATGGAAAAACCACCAATGGAACAAATATACGATATACAGACATGAGTGTGGTTATGGGCTCAACGGATAGGAAGCAATGTTCTTTTTACATGGCTGTACTAGCTTTGCAAAATTGTGTTGGATATATTTTATTAATTCCATATAAAATCAATTAATATTTTCACAAATCTTATTAATTTTATTATAAAATTCATTATTGAAACGAAATAGTCATTCATTACACCCCTTTGTATAATGCTCCACCCTCCCCTCCCCTCCCCTCCTTTGTAGGATATGGTATTCACTATGATTAGAATGGTTTATTTTAAGTGTTTTAATCTTAACATTTATTTATATTTTTGAAGGAATAGTGAAGATTAAAACACTTGGAAATACATGATTATGATCATCGTGTGTACCTTACCTTACCATAGAATTTTTCATAGACGTATATTTATTCTTTTACTGAAAGTAACATTGGTTTGTATCTTAGAAAGTTTATTTAGTACGAAGCAATTATTATGGAATACAAGAGTATGATGGTTTTTGTAATTTATATTGTCTTAAATGTTCATTTATTTTTATATCTTAATTTTGATCACATTCTCTTTTGTTCATTAGTTTAAAATATTCCTAGAATAACTTTAGTTACAGCAACTAAAATCTTTAATTTAAGCATAACCAATTAGTTGTATATCATTTTTTTTTATTTTTTATAATTCAATAGTTGGAGGTGAGATGATTTAAACCTTGGATGTCTTTATCAGAAACACCGGAAAAATGCTAACCAGTTGAGCTACAAAGTTCTTAGGTAATTAGTTGTATATCTTGATAGCATGTTTGGAGCCATTATATAAATATATATATATATATATATATGTATATATATAATTTGAGTCTCAAATTTTTGTTTAGCATATTGAATGCTTTAAGATTGATATATTTATATCATTATGCAAACCTTGTAGTTTTCAATAGCTTATTTGTATAGTGTTTATTAAAATATATCATTTTTGGTATACTTTATGTTAAATGCATGACAAAAAGCTAAAAGATAGTTTATATATATATATACAAATAGCTTCGTTAAATTCAAATTAATAATAAATAAATAAAAAACAACAACAGCAACAACAACAAAGACATAAAACTAAAAGCTAAAAACTAAAAACTAAGCTAACTATAAATAGAAATTTAAGCCTTTTTTACCCTTATCTATGAATTCTAACAAATTAAGATTAACATGTATTTTTTATTGTATCATTTTATTTTTATTTTTATAAATGTAATAGAATTTTAACTTTTGACGTCTGCCTTATAATGATTGTTTTTTATCATTTGGTCAAGATATCAATCGATTTTTTGTGTAAGTAGAATTCAAATCTCAAATCTCTTATTTAATGGCAAGAGATTTTACAAGTTAAACTAATTGAAACCCACATTTTTTTATTATTATATCATTGATATAAGGTTATGCTAACCTAAGAAGCACATTTACTTCATTTTGGATGTTGTACCTATGTCAGACTTGTGTTGTAACGGTATTTTATCGGTCGTGTCATGTTATAATTTTTCATAAATTGTTCGTGTTGTTGTATCATACCCATACCATGTCCGTGCATCCTCGATGCTAACTTATGGCATGTTTGGATGTTTAAAAAAAGAGAGGGAGTAGAATAGAGGAAGGGAAAGTAATCCAATTACCTTGTTTGGAAGTTTTTTAAGGAATGAGGGGGAGGGGTTTCAACTCCCTCTAACCCCTCATTTTTAATTCCCCCAAATTGGAGAGATTTGGAGGGAGAGTAGAGTAGATAAATTATTGTCCAAGTAAATTCCCTAATTTACCATTTCTAACAAATTAATGATAGACCAATGTTGCAAGTCCATTTTCAAATATGGGTAAATTTGTCTATTTTAATTATTTCCTCTCCTCTCCATCCTAATTTTTAAAACATCCAAATAAGGGGAAGGGCTAATTACTCCCTTCCCCCTTACTAATTTTAAAAACATCCAAATAAGGTGGAGGGAAACCAATCCCCTCTACTCTCCTCCCCACTACTCCCCTCTACTCTCTTCCCTCTCTAAACTTCACAAGCCATTAGATTACTAATTTTAAAAACATCCAAACAAGGTGGAGGGAAACCAATCCTCTCTACTCTCCTCTCCACTACTCCCCTCTACTCTCTTCCCTCTCTAAACTTCACAAGCCATTAGATTTTAAAAGTATAGAACCAATAATCATGCAAACAGTATTTCTTGGTCACATTACAAATGATTCTGACAACTTCATAAATTATATGTACATATTAAAAAATTTAAAAGAAAAATTTTGTGGATTAAAAAAATCTTTATTAAACTAAACAGAAATTCAAACTACAAAATTGATTGTGAGATAGAGTGAATCCCACATTTTTTTTTTAATTATATCATTAATATAGGGCTATGCTAACCTAGGAAGCACATATACTTCATTTTGGTTGTTGTACCCATGTCATACTCATGTCGTAATGATATCCTATCAGTCATGTCATGTTATAATTTTTCAAAAATTGTTCATGTTGCCGTATCATACCCATACCATGTCCATGCATCCTAAATGCTAACTTAGATTTTAAAAGTATAGAACCAATACTCATGCAAACAGTATTTCTTGGTCACGTTACAAATGATTCTGACAACTTCATAAATTATATGTACACATTAAAAAATTTGAAAGAAAAATTTTGTGGATTATAAAATTTTGATTAAACTAGCTAGAAATTCAAACTACGGAACTGATTGTGAGATAGAGTGAATCCCAAATGGGCCCATAGAAGAATTTATCAAACCAGAGCCGTAAACACAATGTTTTGTAACCTCATGATAAGAATGAAACAAAATTTAGCATAGTTGACGCCGGAGATTACCAATGAAACAAGACTAGGACTATCACTTTTTCCAAATGTTAATGAATACATGTGACCAGTGTGTACTTTTTAATGTAAAAGCCTAAATTTAACAAAGAATTGTTAAACATAACACAGACTGGACCACCAATCTGTGACCCGATAAAAGTTACTTCCACAAGAATATTGAGCCTGAAATTTTGTCATGCCATCTTCTCCTTTGCTATCCATCTTTGACTCCTTCCCACAAATTTCAGAACTTCATCAATAAGAATCACAGGAGCTGAAACCAAGATGACCAAAATCCACTCACTCAGACTCAATGGCACAATACCAAACACATCTGCCAGGAATGGGACATACAGTATGAGGCAGTGAAGTCCAAATGAGACTGACATGGCAACCAAAAGCCAAGGGTTCCTCCAAGGTGGCATTTTGACCAAGCTGTTGTGTTCGGAAAGGGCATTCAAGGAATTGAACATCTCAATTGACACCAAGACAGAGAGGGATAGAGTCATTGCTTTCACTTTACCAACGGTAAAATAGTCGCAAGGGTCTGTGAAAGAGATCATGTGACCCCCAGCAACCGTGAATGGACTCGCGGTGAAATTTGACCATGACGAGCATTTTCCCCAATTGCGAAGCTGAGAAAATTCAACTAGTGTATGCCCATCACTGACAAGATTGATACCCATAAATGAAGCTTGAGTGTACCACAGGACGAAGATGCCAACAGTTGCAATGCCCACATAAGTACCTACCACCTGCCATTTGGGATGCGTAAATATTTGCATGATGCAGTTTATTAACTGGAAACTTCATCTTATTGAGATTTGGAGTAAAATTTTAAGTATCAATGATTTATCTCCTGGAGTGGATGATAGAAAGTTTGATCTTGCAACATACTATTTCTTCATACTAAGTTAAAAATTTTCATTAGTTTCCATAATTTTTTGTTTTGGTGCTACAAATTTTACGTGATCTAAAATCTACTACATGTATCAGATTGCTCAATGACCTGTAGATGTGAGAAAGAAAAACTCTAGCGGCAACTGAACAATAAACTGTGTGTAAAATGTGTTACTTGAAGACACCACTATTTTACTTAAAATGCATGATAAATAAATAAAAAATAAAATAAAAATTCAGTCTTTATAATTGTGAGAATGTGTTTGTAAATAATAGTTTTGTGCCTGAGAATATAATGTAAGAAAGGCATATTATGCATGTATATATAAAATTATGCAAGTATTTTGCAATTCTGTATTTACTGACATTTTATACTTACTATATTGGTGAACTAGTGATTATAACATATTTAAATGCTGGCTTAAAATTATTTTTCTCAGAAAGTTCCATTTTCTAAAAAAGAAAACAGAAACAGAACTTATATATGCCAATGCAAATAATTCCAATTTTAGTTTTCAACTAAACCACCAGCATTATTCTCCTTACCATGTCCTGTCACCAGCATCCCAACAGCCATGACAGGACGTGGTAGATAAAAATATTTTAAAGAACTCCCATTTCTTAACATTAATTATTACATAGAAAAGATCTTTATTGCATTCTAACTATTTAATGTTTTTTATCTACTTCTATGCTTACACGGTGACAAAAAACTCACTAGGACATTAAACCATTGCAAATACTAGCACATAAAGTTAGCTATTTTTTGTCAGTGATGTGGAACACTATGAATTACAAACCAATGGGATTATCACCCAATAATTTTATTAGAAAGTGAAAATATTTATCTATCTGAAATCACGTAATTAGGCCACAATTCTTATTCATTCAGATAGCAGCATATAATAGACAAGCAAGGGCTAGCCTAACTTCTGCCATACAGAAGCTGGAAGTGAGGAAGAAGAGTGTAAACCAATACTAACCAAATAACGGAGAAGAATCCAAGAATTTATTAATGCATCATCACTTCTGCGGGGTGGTTTTCGCATTATATCAACATCAGCAGGGTTAAAACCAAGAGCAGTTGCAGGAGGTCCGTCAGTAACCAAATTCACCCACAGGAGCTGTACAGGTATCATACATTCTGGAATCCCCAGGGCAGCAGTCAAGAATATGGATATTACCTCTCCAACATTTGATGATATCATGTACCTGCAAATTGAGGAAATAAAAATGACTTCCTCAAACCATTCAAAAGGAGAAAGGTGACAAACTAAGAGATGGTACCTGATAAAGGCTTTCATGTTATTATAAATTGAGCGACCCTCCGCAACAGCTGAAACAATGGTACTAAAATTATCATCTGCCAATACCATATCTGAAGCTTCTTTTGCTACCTGTGTAAGCATGAAGGATTAATAAAATACCACCCTAATTTTTAAAGAACCTTAAAATTCATATGACAAGGCCTGAAGTTGAAGAGAAAATGAATGCATCTTTTCTAACTAAAGTCAGAGGTTCGTTTTAATGCAAGGAAAATCTAACAATAATTAAACATTGGGTGCCACAAAGCCCTTTAGAATAGAGAACTGGCTTGTGGTGGCACCACTTCACAGCTGGGGAGAGAGAGAGAGCGGCAACCCACAATAGAAGTCCTAAAGATTAACTGGCCATTTACCTCAGTACCAGTAATTCCCATGGCGATCCCAATGTCAGCAAGTTTAAGTGCAGGTGCATCATTTACCCCATCCCCAGTCATTGCAACAATTTCCCCCATCTCCTTCAGCATCCTTACAATGTCTTGCTTATGCCTAGGCTCAGCACGTGAGAAAACCTTCCCTCCAGGTTTTGACAATATTTCAATTTGTTGTGAAGACGAGAGAGCCACAAACTCTTTACCTGTTAAACTTCTCCCTCTAAGATCCTCACTTTTAGAAAACAGATTAATTTCCCGACAAATGGCCTCAGCTGTGGACTTATTATCCCCAGTTATCACCATAACTTTAATCCCAGCTCCTCTACAATCCTCAATTGCTTTATGAACTTCCTCACGTGGAGGGTCCTGCTCAATTCAATTATTAAATAAAAAACTTTAAATGACATAGATTCAACAATTAATCTAATTGATGTGAAAAAAAAAATGTGTCATATACTCACTCTTAGACCAACAACTCCAACAAAAATCAAGTCACTTTCAATTGAGGAGTACGAAGCCGGATCAAGCAACTTTTTGTGGGCAGGATGACTCTCAGAATAGTAGTCAGAAAACTCTCCCAACTCCTCCTTATATGCCAAACCCAAGCAGCGCAATCCCTTTGAACTCATCTCCATGAGTTTCAAGAGCAATAGTTGCTTACAAGGTTCATCTATTGGAACAACGGATCCATCGGCAAGTTGGACATGTGAAGTGCGCTCCAGTAAACTCTCAACCGCACCCTGAAAATCCAAATTAAATAAACTGTAGAAGAACACTAGATTAAATAAGCATCCAAGTATGATACCAGTTTGTGAATAAGGCAATGTTGACCCAACCACATAAGGAGGGTGTATAGGAACTTTCTGAAGGAATAAATCTAAAACCATACAATTCAGTCAAAGATTTTATTGGGAGGAAAAATGCTGATCATAAAAATATTGTAAAGATGCAATTCCACTTTCTGCAAAATTTTCCCAAAAACTAATTTTAATGAGTTTATATTTTAAGGAAAAAAATAAAAATAAATCCAAAACCTTGATATTAAACATAAATCATCAGAGTAAACATCAAAGGGACAATATCACTACTGAACATGGTTTCAAGACTTGACAAGTCAACTCTGTAAAAATTTAACTAAAGGAGAAAGAATTCAAACAAACATCACTGAACAAGATACAGAGCCAGCTTTGCCAAGGTGACACTAGTAAGGATGCTTTCTCGGTCAATTCAGAAATCTTCCCTTAGTAAAAAAAATAATATATATATATATATATATAACACTGAAACTTAACAGCCTGTTTACTGTTATGTCCAAAATTCAGAGAACACAAGATAAGGACAAGGCTTGAGGCAATATGCAGCATATCAGTTCAGTTGCAGATCAGTCTGAATTTGAATAAATATGTAGCAGGCTAGCAGCAGATGAAGTTTGACTTTGAACACATATGCAACAGCAGATGAGGATAAATAAGCAGTATATTAGGATGACATTGTTTGAAATTTGTATTTGATTGGAGTTAGTTTCTATTTGTTAGGATAGTTTTCCCATTATTTGTATTATTTATGTAATGTGAAGGAAGGAATGGAACACAAGAAGAATAAAACTCAAATTTCTCTATTCTCTCCCTCCTCATGTTCTAGGAGGCTAGTCACCTCAAATTTTACTAAATTCCTGTTGCACTCTTTGATAAAATCGCTTCATAGCATTTACACATTTCTATTGTTTGTCCAATCAGTATAATATGTTACAACATACAATATAACAAGTCAATTATCTAGTCAATACTTCCTATGAATGAAGTCAACCCACCAATACTTAACTGGAAGGAAAAGATTAAAGACACCATTTAATTTTCTTCTCATTTTACCAATAGCAATAACAAAATTCAAAACCAAGCTGTAAAAATTTGGAGACGGGCTATACATTAGACATTATCCTTTTGACAAAAACCAGTAAGACGACAATAACACTCACCTTGACAAGAAGTCGGTTTTGCCCAGTTGGCTCCCGGACAATAACACTCATTGACTTCCGAATGCGATCAAACTCCAACATGGCAACCTGTTTCGATCTTTTTGTCCACCACTCACAACATCCTATATTAAGCAAAAGCGAATGAATATAGAAACCTTCACCGTGGCACATAATTTACACCTTATAAAGAATATTTTTTCTGCTCACCTAATTTGACTGAGTTGCGGTCAATCAAATAGTTTGCAGCAAGTTCAGCATCACGAATTTTGCTCCTTGCCTTGGCATCTGGAACCCCCATCTTTTCAACCAAAACCTTAAGAGCTGCCTCAGTAGGCAAACCAGTAGCTCTATAGAGACGGCCATCAAAATAGATCCCAGCATCATTACAAACAGCACATATTTCTGCCATGGCTTGCAAATTGGCATCCATATTGTAGCAAGTCCAGTCAACTATGCCCCCATCCTTGGGATCATAAGTAGTGCCTTCAACATGAAAGATTCGAGAAGCCGTAATTTTCCCTCCCAAAGTGAAGAATTCTGTCACAGACATCTGATTTGTCGTCAAAGTCCCAGTTTTATCTGAACAAATAACTGTTGTGCATCCCAAAGTCTCTACACTTGGAAGCTTCCGCACAATTGCATTCTTTTGTGCCATTTTCCTAGTACCAAGAGCTAAACAAGTTGTTATAACAGCAGGAAGGCCTTCTGGGATGGCAGCTACTGCAAGGGCAACAGCAATCTTAAAATAGTATGTGCATTTCTCAAAAGAAAAACGAATATTTGCAGGCCATCCATCCACAACATCCCAAGAGAGGAAATTTTTGTAGTTTATGACCCACACAATAAGGCAAACAAGCCCAATTGCAGTAGTAAGTCTGCTCCCAAATTCATCTAGCTTCTTCTTCAAAGGGGTGTCAGTCTCTTCCAAAGAAGCCTCATGTATTTGCGTTTGTATCTTCCCAATCTCAGTGTTCATCCCCGTACTAACGACAATACAGATACAGCTCCCATTGACAACTGTTGTGCCTGCAAAAACCATATTTTCTTTAGCTTGCAATTCACAGTCATCCACGAATATAGGTTCAGTGCCTTTCAACACGGGCATTGCCTCTCCAGTCAATGAGCTCTGCTCGGCTCTCAAAGTCGTAGTTTTCAAAGCTGCAATTCTCATATCAGCAGGCACTTTGTCTCCAACTCGCAATTCCACAATATCCCCTGGGACCAGCTCTCGTGCAGGCAAGTTAGGCACAAAGTACCCATCCCTTAAAACCCTTCCAGATTCACTTTGCATCTCCTTAAGGGCCTCAAGTGCCTTTTCAGCATTAGTCTCTTGCCAAACTCCAACAATGGCATTGAGGACTAGAATCAAGACAATCACAAATGGTTCCACATAGGCTTCAAATCCAGACTCTCCTGCTTCGCCTCCATGCATGTAAGCTAGAATGAATGATATACAGGCTGCAACTAGAAGTATCTTTACAAGCATGTCATCAAATTGTTCCAATACAAGTCGCCACAAGGGCTTCCCCTTCTCTTTGATGAGCTCATTCCAACCATACCTCTCACGCAGCTTCTCAACCTCATAACTGCTCAAACCCTTATCTATTTTCACATTAAACTCTTTCAAACACTGCTTCACAGGCCATGACCACGCAGGGAATGGTTTTTCATCCATTGCTGGTTCAACTTGGAGCACAAGTTTCACTCCAAACAAAAAAAATTAATCAAAATTCTCTAGAAAAACATCTCCAATTCCTACAAAACAGTTCAAACACAGAGAACAAATTTCAGCAAAGCATTAACCATGCATCATCAAACTGTAAAATGAAACTCAAAAAAGAACAAAGCGCCACTCTCAAATTATAATGTCATAAAACATTGTTACAACAATTACTAAAAAAGATAAAACTTGCACGTGGAAATTTATTGTTCAAAACAAGTTAAAATCTAACTACCATCCAGTTCTTCTCCCTATCTACTCTCCAGAGCCGAAAATTAAAGACTTAAAAAAAAGCTGCTACAATTTATTGCCAAAATGAAAAAAGCAGTGAGAATTATTAACTTTGACAACTAAAAATACAACGCTTTAAAACTTCTTATTTATTAGCGGAGCCAACCAACCATAATATTAGAAGCCACAATAATGGCAGTTCCTAAAATCCAACCGACAAATTAAAGAGGAAAAAAAAAAGAAAAAAAAGGGTAATCTTAATAAGGAGCACATATTAGTTCTATCTTTCTCTTTTCTTTTTGATAATCATATTAGTTCTATCTTTTAATAAATAAATAAATAAAATTCACGTTAGAAGACACGCTCTCCCAACAAAAAGATACATAAACAAATTACAAAGCACACAATAAGAAACTGCCAACTACACATTAATGTTACCAGCCAGATACAGTAAACCCACCATCAGATTCAGAAAACCATAACAAACAAAACCACCACAACCACTGCACACTTCAATTACCCACCAACCCAAGTACGTACAAGACAACAATGAAAGAAACAAAAAACAACCTGAAATTTGTTGAATTGTGCAACACACTCGAAGGAATAGAAACGTACCCTTTGGACAAGAAAATACTTCAGTATTTGACAAAGTTGATGGCTTGGAAGCGAAGCAAACCAAAGTTCCCTCTTTTATATTTTTTGGTTTTCTCAGAGAAAAAACTGAAAAATCTTGTCAAACACACAAAGCAGTTGAAGGAGTTTGGAGTGGACTAGACCAATCCATAGTCCTGTTTTTATATAAATCTTCTTGTCTGGCTTCGCATTCTTTTTTTCTGGTTTGAGTGGGGCTCCGAATTTTATTGCTTTTGGACTCTCTGCTTTTTTTTCAAAAATCAAAAATCAAAAATTCCTCTCAGTCTGTAACTGTTAAAAATTTGAAACGTAAGGTGTATAGACAGTTACTTAAATACCCTTGGGATTTGCTGACTTTTTATTGGGTAAGGCTTTCTTATGTTGTTGACTTATGGCCGCATAATACGACCGTACGTACCCAACGTAAGATATTTGTTGTGTTTCTTTTTAAAGTTTTTAACTACGCCAAGACAATATAATAAAACATTTTCATTATTTCGACAAACAAATGTAGGTTAATAATACGTACTTGTGTCCAACTAAACGAAAGTAAGTTTTGTTGGTTAAATGTGAGACATTGTAGGACAGTTTTGCTCGGCGATGGAATTTACACTTCTTCATATATTTCATATTTATGATGACCTCGTTGGAACGTGGAAGGGCCTAAAGCGCCAAAGCGGTGAGTCCTTGCTAGCTAAGTTTGCATTGTTTTGCTGCTTTATACTAGTTTATATATTGACCGGCCAATTGTCGTCGAGACGTTGCTGCTACTTGCCAATTTACAAACTTCAAATTTTAAATTTCAGCCTCTAGTCCTTTCCACGCAAGTTCAATAGATGCAAGTTTAATAGACTTAACAGACAAGTTATAAATTCAAAGTTTTTAAGTTTCATCGGCTTACTATTAGTACGCGTTTGGATACGCGTTTCATGGTTGCGTTTGCGTTTTCATTCTGTTTTTAGTAACTGAAAATTATTTTTTTATTGTTTTCAGTTTTCAGTAAAATAAACAGTATCCAAACACACCTTTAGTCGTTTAAGTTTTGAGAATATCTCATGGGTAAATAGTTAGAATAATCTGATTAAAAGTTGGGACATCATTCTCTTACGTACATTAAAAAAAAAATTACTAGTACAAATTTCAATATTCAAGTGGTGTATGGATAAATATATTAAGAAAAAGTAATAATATTATTGAAATTGAACAATAAAATAAATAGTAAAAATGAAAGAATAAATTTTATTTTTAATTTTGTGTTGAAAGAAGATTGTGTAAAACTGAGCATTTATCAAAACAAAAAATGACAATAGATTATTAGGATAATTTAATATAAACAATGAACATCCTTTAAAATCGGTTGAAACTTTTAGTAATTGAATTTTAATAATAGTATTTTAAAATCTTTTTTAAAATGTTGGGAATAGAATTTCACTTAAAGTAAACTACGTTAATATTTATAGTGTATCGCATGATAAAAGAACATTATATTACATATAATAATTATGTTTGATCACAAAATACAATCACAATATGTAAGATCCCACTTTTATTATTGAAATAATTATAGTTGATTATTAAAATTGTATATATATATATATATATATATAAAATAAATGATAAAATTTCTTTTAAATTTTTGGAAACTTTTGATAATAGAGTGTCACTTAGGAGAAACTATATTAATTTACATGAAAAAATATATATATATATATATATATATATATATAAGTGGCATCCACTTAATGCAATCAGAATTACAAATTATATGGTGTAACTTTTATTATAAAGTATATAAGTTTTCTACTACTTGCATATTTTATGACTATAACTATCTATATTCATATTTCAAAAGGTAATATTTATTTTGCCTATGTTATTATAAAGAAAGCAAAATGTGATAAGAAGAATTTTGCTTGTTTAGTTTGCCTTACTTTTCCAATGAATTTATTTAGCTAGGTTTTTCGCTTATGTATATTTCTTTATTGTTACTTCTTTTCTAAGAATAGTTTTATTTTTCATAACTTATTTTTTTAATCAAAATAAGCTAATAAAACTAACCTATACAAAAACAAGCTATACTAGCCTCAACTTTTGACTTGTAGAAAAAGGTACGTATTAAATAATTACAAACAAATTGATAAAAATATAAAATGCAAAAATTGTTGCGCTTAAATTTGCTTTTATATTTTTAAAAAAAAAACCTTAAATTTTCAGCAGACAAAATAATAGCAATAAGGAAGTGTTTTTGTTTAAATTAAAATACCCAAAACTATAAAAATAAGTTAAGGTTAGTTCTAGTAATTAATTAGGGAAATAAATTCGTTTTCAAAAATGAAAGAAGAGCTTCGTATTATAAAAGAAATAAAAGAATGTTGAGAGTTGAGACCAAAAGGTAATAAATTGGTCAGAGTTTACAGTTTTCTTCCTTGCACATTATTTATGCAAAAAATAAAATAAAAAATTGATTAAATAATTAAAGTCATTATTTTCTAATAATTTAATTTTTTTATACAATTGATAATTATTATAGTATCATAGTACAGAGAGGTTTTTAAGTTTTTGACGGAACTTTATCAAGGCCAGGCCTACAAGAATTTGTTCCCAACTTACATTTTCTTTTAGAACTTTCAAACAATTATAGTTTATTCTGACAGTTGGCGAATTAGTTCCATACTTACATTATTTCCCTTTTTTTTTCATAAGAATATAAAGAAAGTATATACATGAATTAATTCTGACCAGTCAACTAATTGTTATATATTATGGTGTGTTTGGATATAGTTTATTTTGTTAAAATTAAAAATTTATTGTTAAAAGTACTATAAATAAAAGTAAAAATTAGTAGAAATAATACAGTGAGGCCATAAATAGTATTAAAAAGTGCAATAAGACTCATAAATAATAATAAAAATAAGCTGAATAGTAAAATAATTTTAGTTTTTCATCCCAATTCAAACGCATATTTAATATATTGGCTTGCAATATGCTTTACTTTATAATAATAATATACAATTTGAATATATTATTTGTATATTCCATTTTTGAAAGACAACGATGAAAAATTATGAGAGACACAGGACAGGACTTCATGACCGCTACATTGCTTAAGGTATGAGTCAAATTATTGGTCTTATTAAACAAATACTACTTTATTATAATATATATAATATAAGCAAATACTTTAATGCAAGAAGGAAAGTTCCAGGAAACTTCTGATGTTGCCTTTTTCAAAATCGGAATCATCGATTTGAATGGAGTGGCTGCTATCGTTTGGTGAATTCCCACTTCCCAGTATGTGGCATCCATTTGTCAAAGCCATGGACCTCTCATAATGCCTTTTTTTTTGTTTTTTTAAGTATTATTTTATTTTATTCTTTTGAAGTGTAGACCGTTGCTTTTTATAAAAAAAAAGACAGCATGATGCCCTTTCGCATTCTGATTGGTGATACCTTTCCTCTACTATTCCAGAGTCTTCTTTTGGATGGTCACCACCAGCTTCTTTTTCTTTTCTAGTTTTCCTTTCTAGGCAAGTAAGTAGTATTCTTTGGTATAAATAAGATAGAACTAAAAATTTATGGTTTTTATTATTTAATAATTACTTTATCATTTTTTCGAGCAAAAAAAAAAAAAACATTTACTTTATCATTTCCTCAAAAGATCAATAGATTTCTTTAGCATGGTGGAATTTGAATTTTAGTTTTTATTTGACAACAAAAGAAATTATCAATTAAATTAACTAGAATGCACAAGCAATTACTAATTAGTTATTACATTAAGGCTTCGTTTAGGACTTCATAAGAGAATATAATGGAATGACAATTAAACAGTATACCTATAAAAAAATGGCAAAAATATAAATTACATTCTTCAAGTTTGGTCAATTGTTATTTTCATATTTTAAATTTCATTTTTGTCATTGTGGTCCTTTAAGTTCACATTTATTGTCAAAGGTCGTCCTTCCGTCCATCTCATTAAAAAATTATCATTAAATCCTAAAATGACATAGTTCGAGGGTTTTTTTTTTTTTCCCCAAACCTCGACAAAAGCTAGATAAGACAACCTCTACATTAAGACCAAGAAGTTCGAAGGGTTTGATGGCAAGGCCTATATCTCTAACAATTTGTATTTTCCTTGCTTAAGGCTCATGGCTTGTCAAGATCCCTAACATCTCTGACGAGAATGCAAGCAACTACCTAGGGCAACAAACAATAGTTGCATTGGGGAGGTTTGTTGTTTTGATATGAAAATGGTGATTATGATTCTTCTCTCCCTCTCTCATCATTCTCACTTGTTTTTTCTTTGTCCAAGCTTATCTTTAGTAAATAAAGGGTTGCTATGGAAACCTTTTATAGATCCACATAATCTGTTTGAGCTTTCTTAATGCTCTCCCTTGATTCCTTCTTTATTTGAAGCTTTTTTGGTCAACCTAAGACCCTGAAACCATGGTTTCTCCTCCTCATTATTAGATAGATAGAATTTTGCAAGGATTAACTCTTTTATTATTATTATTATTATTATTATTATTGTAGGGACAAGGGGCCCAAAAATATATGTTGGGCCTTGGGCTTGGCCGAGGAGGCTTAGTGGTCCGAAAGCAGATCAACAGTAAGGAAGATGTAAGACTTTTAAACTTCACGAGCAAGCTATGACTGTGAAAGAGGGGGGAAGTGTGCTGAGGAGGAGTATTTCCTCAGCTAGTGAGGTGGAGGTCAGAAAGTGTGTTCTGTCGTCCAGAATGATGTTCCAGGAAGTTCTGTTGATGAGGATATGCACAGTGAACGTACAGGACAGATGGGAGCTAGGAAATATTTAAGGGAAAACTGCTACCACCGTATTAAATGCTCTGTGGCTAACTCTCTGGCCGCATTAATAAGAAAGTGATACTTGAACAGTAGCTTTCAGCCTTATAGCAACTCCCGAAAGACTTCAGGAGAGGGCTAATAGGACAGGGATCAGGATCAACAATATTATTTAGACGTGGAGGGCAAAGATAAAGAAATGAGGATAGTATAAAATGGAGGGGAAGTTCTGAAAGAGGGGGATCAAGAAATTAAGAGAAAAACATTGTAGCAATAAAAAACTGAATTTGTAATCAAACTTGAGAGAAATATATAAGAACTAATCTCCTCGGATTGTGCCGGGGACGATTTTCTTAGATTAAACCAATCCATCTTCATTTTCTTGTCATTTGAATCCACTTTACTTGTTGTCCAACTCATTAAAACCCAATTTTCCAACTCACTCTCTACAAATTCATTGTATTGGGCTTTTTGGGCCTAAGTTCATCCATCCTTTGGGCTAGGGACTCAAAATCAGTCCTTACAATTTGCATTGTCTGTGGGGATTTCTGGTGTTATTGTGAGTCTAACGTTCAACTATGGTAGGTTCAAGTCCAAACCAGGCATAATCTATGGGGTCTCAGCGTCAAGATCACTTTCGTGATCTTGAACAAAGAATGGACCAGAAGGGAAGTGTGCACACTACCTATACTGGGAGCCAGTCTCGGGGTGGGAGCCATGTCTCTCATGAGGAGAATGTTAGAAACATGCAGCTGGAAATTGATCATCTACGGAGGAAGTTGCGCCATGTACGACGAAGAAAAACTCCCTCGAGGGTCTATTTCTTCTTCCAATAAGAAAGGAGATGGCAGTTACAGGCCCAGATCAAGGACTCCTCCTAGTGAGTCTTTCTCGTATGATGAGGACTACCACCATGAGCGCAGAAACAGGAGCTCATCTTCCAAAGGCTTGGGGAATGATGCGATGAGCAGAGCGCTCAACCAAATTTCCAAATCACCTTTCACGCGCAGGATTGAGGGAGGGAGACTTCATCGGTGGTTCACTCAGCCCACGTTCACCATGTACAATGGTCGGACAGACTCTATGGAACATGTGAGCCACTTTAACCAAAGAATGGCTGTGTACTCCGAAAATGAGTCTTTGATGTGTAAGGTATTCCCGTCCAGCTTAGAACCTGTGGCGATGAGGTGGTTTGATGGCCTAGGTGCAGATTCCATTGATTCCTTTAAGGAGCTCACCCGGGCGTTTGGATCTCGTTTTATTACGTGTAGTAGGGTTCTTTGGTCCTTAGATTCCCTGTTATCCATGTCCTGTGAGAAGAAGAGACCCTGAAAACGTATTCGAACAGATATTGGGAGATGTTTAATAAGATCAATGGGGATTTTGATGAGGTGGCTATAAGGACCTTCAAGGTAAGCCTGCCATCAAGCATGATTTGAGGAAATCCTTGATCAAGAAGCCGATAAGGAGTGTGCATCGGCTTATGGACCGTATCGATGAATACAAATGGGTCGAGGAAGATCAACAGCAAGGAAAGGGAAAGGCTAAGGTTATCTCTCAGGATATGAGGGATTTTAGGTCAGACAAATACAATGATAGTAGGCCCCGAAGGGATTTTGCTAGGCAATCTGGGTCTATGGTTCCTCAGGTGATAAACACGGTGTTCCGAGAGCCAGTACATCAAGCCATACTTCAAATGGCCAAACAAGATGGGAGGAGACCCCATGAGGCACAACCAGAGCCTTCATTGCTAGTACCATCAAGAACGAGGGCATACCACCGAGGACTGTAGAACTCTGTGGAATCATCTGAAGCAAATGGTTAGAGATGGAAGGTTAAAACAGTTTCTATATCGACCCAATGGGCAAGGAGACTAAGTAAGGTTAGGGGCTCAAGGGAATGCTTCTTCAAGGCCCCATTTGGGCACAACTAATGTCATCTTTGCTGCACCTAGGAGAACTGGTTCTCATCCTTCTAGGGTGATGTCTGTAACTCGACTATCCACCGATGACTCTAATTCTGAGCCGAATAGGGCTAGAGTGGAGATCCGACCGGCATTGAGTTTTTCAGATGAGGACAAGATTGGAACCATACAGCCACAAAATGATGTTTTAGTGGTCACCCTCAGGATAGGGGTATATGATGTGAAAAGGGTATTGGTAGACCAGGGCAGTAGTGTAGAGATTATGTACCCTGACTCATACAAAGGGCTGAACTTGAAGCCTGAGGATTTGACAGCCTATGATTCACCTTTGGTAAGCTTTAATGGAAAAGTTGTCATTTCAAGGGGTCAGATTAGACTGACCGTGCAAGTAGGTTCAGAAGTGGTAAAGGTAGACTTCATTATGGTGGATGCATATTCTCCCTACACGGTCATTGTGGCCTGACCCTGGCTTCATGCCCTAGGGGCCATTTCTTCAACTCTGCACTTAAAGGTGAAGTATTCTTCGGGGGAACAAATTAAGGAGCTAGTAGGGAGTCAATCCATGGCTAGGTAGTGCCTTGTGGCTGCAATTATGCATCAGCCTGAAATTGAATCCTCGGCCTCTACTAAGGGGGGCTCGTAGCAATCAAGGATTCTTGTCCTATCTACAGATGCAATGTCAAAAGAGGCAAAATGTGAGAGGTTGAAGGAAATTGCTATAGATGGTGATCCGAAAAAGTTTTTTCAGGTTGGAACTCAATTACCTCCTCGAGAGAAGGAAGAATTGTTAGTGTTTCTTAGGAGGAATATTGATGTGTTAGCATGAAATGCTTATGAAGCTCCTGGAGTGGATCTAGACTTCATTTGCCATCATCTGAATGTCAACCCAGCTATCCTTCTTAGGAAGCAACCACATTGGCGCTCATCTAAAGAGCATTTTGACGCTGTCAAGGAGGAGGTGAACAAGCATAACCAGGCTGAGGCTATTAAGGAAGTGGGAAATAGCGGGTATGTGTGGACTTCACAGATTTGAATAAATCTTGCCCCAAAGACCCTTTTCCCATGCCTCGAATAGACCAGATGATGGATGGCACTATGGGCTATCCTCGGATGAGCTTCTTGGACGCCTTTCAAGGGTACCATCAGATACCTTTGGCTTTGGGTAATCAGGAGAAGACAACTTTTGTCACCCCTACTAGGAATTACCACTACAAGGTAATGTCTTTTGGTCTGAAGAATGTAGGGTCTACTTATCAAAGGATGATAACTATGATGTTTGAACCACAGTTAGGGAAAAATATTAAGATTTATATAGATGATATGGTGGTTAAAAGTAAGTTGGAATCTGAGCATGTTAACGATCTCGGGAATATCTTTGAGATTTTTAGGAGACACAGGCTGCGACTTAATGCTTCTAAGTGTTCTTTTGGTGTCGGATCGGGGAAGTTCTTGGGATACATGGTTACACACCGTGGAATTGAATTCAACCCTGACCAAATTAAAGCAATCAACAATTTACAGCCACCTCGGAATCCCAAAGAGGTCCAGAAGCTAACAGGGATGACTGCTGCTCTAAACTGATTTATCTCTCGGTCAGCAGATACGTGTAGACCTTTCTTCTAGTTGTTGAACAAGTGGAAGGAATTTGAATGGACCGAGGAGTGTGTCTTAGCCTTCCAACAGCTGAAGGAATACCTATCTCGGCTACCCATTATGTCTAGACCTGAGGTGGATGAGGTTTTGTTTGCTTACATTGCTGTGGCTTCCCATGCGGTAAGCCTAATGTTTGTGCGGGTTGATAGTGGTGTATAGAGGCCAATTTATTATATGAGCAAATCATTATATGAGGCCAAAGCTCATTACCTACCACTGGAGAAGGCCATTTTAGCAGTGATGCATGCTACTCGTAAGCTCCCCCACTACTTCCAATCACACACAGTTGTTGTCCTAACCCAACTTCCGCTTAGATCTCTATTTCGGAGTGCTGATTACACAGGAAGGATTGCCAAGTGGGGTATGATCCTAGGGGCTTTTGATATTAAGTACATGTCTTGCACCTCTGTTAAGGGTTAGGTCATCACTGATCTGGTAGTCAAATTTGCCGAAACCTCATTAGAAGGGAGAATACAGAAGCAGAACAGGGATGGAAAGTCAGTTGGCGTGGTCTCTTTGCAAGAATCTTTATCTTGGAGGGTATACGTTGATGGTGCAGTGAATCACAGGGGATCCGGAATGGGGCTAGTTCTGATATCCCTCGAGAAGGTCACGATTGAGAAATCCTTAAGATTAGACTTCTCGGCCACAAATAATGAAACTGAGTATGAAGCTCTATTGGTAGGGATGACCATGGTTCAGAGAATGGGTGGAAAAGTAGTGAAGATATTCTTGGATTCAAGGCTGGTTGTGGGCCAGGTTCAGGGAGAGTTAGAGGCCAAGGATGCATGGATGAAAGATTATTTAAGTCAGGTTAAGCATTTTCAGTCAGGGTTTGAATCTTTCAACTTACAGCATATTCCTAGAAGTGGAAACACTCATGCTGATTCTTTGGCTACGCTTACAACCTCCTCGGCGTAGAGCTTGCCTCGGATTATTCTTGATGAAGACTTGTGTAAGCTTACTGAGATGAAGAGTAGGGTGGTCCATATCCATCAAATTAGGGTGGGGCCTAGTTGGATGGACTCCATAGTATTGTACCTTAAGAAGGATATCTTATCTAAAGAGAAGTCAGAGGCTGACAAGATGCGAAGAAAGGCTTTTCGGTTTTAGCTATCTGAGGACCAAAAGTTGTATAAGCGTTTTTTTTTGGTCCGTACTTGCTATGCATACACCTTGAGCCATTAGAGCTACTTCTGGAGGAGTTACATGAAGGGATTTGTGGAAGCCACACAGGAGGCAGATCATTGTCTCACAGAGCCCTTACACAAGGATATTGGTGGCCGAACATGCAAAAGGAAGTACAAGAATATGTAAAGAAGTGTGAACAGTGACAAAGATTTACCCCAAACATTCATCAACCAGGGGGAGTCCTTAATCCCTTATCAAACCTTTGGCCCTTTGCTCAGTGGGGCTTGGATATTGTTGGATCTGTCCCTAAGGCAGCAGGGAATAAGAGATGGTTGCTAGTTGGCGCAGACTACTTCACCAAATGGGTTGAAGCTGAACCACTAACGAATATTAGGGATATGGATGCCCAAGAGATTTATCTGGAAAAATATTGTCACTTGATTTGGAATCCCTCATACACTTATCTTGGACAATGGTCTTCAGTTCGATACAAAGCCTTCAAGAGGTATTGCTGTGACCTGGGCATAACAAATAGATATTCCACCCAGGCGTATCTACAGGGTAATGGACAGGTTGAGACTATCAATAAGGTCATAGTGAGTGGGCTCAAAAAGAGGCTAGATGACGCAAAAAGAAAATGGGTGGAGGAGTTGCCACATGTCCTTTGGACATATCGAACTACACCTCATAGGTCCACGGGGGAGACGCCATTTTCAATGACTTATGGGGCTGAGACTGTGATTCCTCTAAAGACGAGATTTCCAATGCTAAAAACAAGCTTTTTTATTCCGAGCAGCAATGATGGGCTATTGGAGAAGAGTTTAGATTTAATTGAAGAACAAAAGGAAAATGCTATGGTTCAGCTGGCGTACTATCAACACAAGCTCAAGCAGGGGTATGACTCAAATGTAAGGTTGAGGCCATTAGCGCCTATAGACCTGGTATTAAGAAAGGTCTTGGGTACTGCCAAAAACCCAGCTTGAGGAAAGTTATGACTCAACTGGGAAGGGTCATATCGTATCACATCAGTGGTTGGAATAGGTGCATATTATCTTGAAGATCTAGAGGAAAAAGGTTGTACCATGCCCCTGGAATGTAAACAACCCTGAGAATGTATTATTATTAATGAAAACTTTCTTTACCATATTTGGGTTTATTATATTGTGCATCATGCGTTCTACTATTTGTTTGAATATCAAATAGAATTTTGGTCATGCCAGTCTCCTCGGACCACATACCTTGGGTAAATTGATATTCTAAATTATTTTCTTAAGTATCAAACAAAACCTTAGTCATGTTCGGCTCCTCAAATCACATACTTTGAGTAAATTAATATCATTGGGTTAACTATCTAAGAGCATTCCCATCAACAATTGCAAAAAATTTAGCATTTACAATCTTAAAACACTACTTTTTCTATTTTAACACCTCATTTTACAATATACCACACATCAAAACTTCTATTTTTTTTACAATTTCATTTAAATATTATTTTTTTATAATTTTTTATTCTTTTTTGTTTTTATTTTTTTCATCCTCACTTTCTCTCCCTCTCGGTCTCACTGTCTCGCTCTCTCCCTTTCGGTCTCACTGTGTCTCCCTCTCTCCCTCTCGATGACCCACGCCGATGAGACCGATCAAGTCGATGATCCACACCGGTCAACTCGACGATCCACGCCGGTCACGTCGATGATCAACGAACCCAAACCCACGAACCTAAACCCATGAACTCAAACCCACAAACCCAGACCCACAAAATCGCCGGGGCACATCAAACCGCGACCTAAAACGCCAAATCCATAACCCACACAACCACTGCCAAATCTAACATCAAATCACAAACTTAAAAAAAAAAAAAAAAGAAAAAAAGAAAAAAAAAAAAAAAAAGAAACCATGCGATAGAGATCGGCTTGGCTTGATGCTCCGGCCTGGGTTTCGTCGGAGAGGGAGGCAAAGACGTCGAGTTAAGGGAGAGAAAGAGCAGAGAAATGGGAGCAAGAATGAGAAATGGAAGAAATGGAAATGAGAGAGAGCAAAAGTCCGAAGATAGAAGACAAAGAGTAAATATAAAATGATTTTTTTTTTACAATTTTGCTACAGTGGGCTGCTAGAGTTAGCAGTCCACTGTAGAGGTATTGTAAAATAAATAAGATATAAGAGTTTTGATAGAGCATGTTTTTTAGTATTTATAGCATTTGGCTGGTTAAATTTTAGCATTTATAACATTTACCCATCTTAATGAGAATGCTTTAAGTATTAAATAGAACCTTAGCTATGTTTGGTCTCTTGGACCACATACTTTGGGTAAATTAATACTTCAGTTCATTTTACTAAGTGTTAAACAGAACTTTAGTTATGCCTGGTCTCTCAGACCACATACTTTGGGTAAATTAATATTTCAGTTCATTTTACTAAGTGTTAAACAGAACCTTAGTTATGCCTGGTCCCTCGGACCACATAATTTGGGAAAATTAATATTTCAATTCATTTTACTAAGTGTTAAACATAATCTTAGTTATGCCTGGTCTTTCGGACTACCTACTTTGGGTAAATTAATACTTCAGTTCATTTTACTAAGTGTTAAACAGAACCTTAGTTATGCCTGGTCTCTCGAACCACCTACTTTAGGTAAATTAATACTTCAGTTCATTTTACTAAGTATTAAATAGAACCTTAGTTATGCCTGGTCTCTCGGACCACATATTTTGGGTAAATTAATACTTCAGTTCATTTTACTAAGTGTTAAACAGAACCTTAGTTATGCCTGGTCTCTCGAACCACCTACTTTGGGTAAATTAATACTTCAGTTCATTTTACTAAGTGTTAAACAGAACCTTAGTTATGCCTGGTCTCTCAGACTACATAATTTGGATAAATTAATACTTCAGTTCATTTTACTAAGTGTTAAACAAAACCTTAGTTATGCCTGGTCTCTCGGACCTCATACTTTGGGTAAATTAATACTTCAGTTCATTTTACTAAGTGTTAAACAGAACCTTAGTTATATCTGGTTTCTCAGACTACATACTTTGGGTAAATTAATATTTCAATTCACTTTACTAAGTGTTAAACAGAATATTGGTCATGCCTGACTCCTCAAACCACATCCCTTGGGTAAATTAACACCCTATATTTATTTTTCTAAGTGTTACAACGAACCCTGGTTATACCTAGCTCCTCGGACCACTACCTTAGGTAAGTTAATATCCTTGATTATTTGCCTAAGTATTGAGCAAAACTAGGGCTATGTTAGGTCCCTCAGATCTTTTTCTACTAAGTGTTTTGTCCATCTCCATGAGGATTAGCCTCCCTTGTAGGTGCCTTAGTGCTCAATGCAAACATGCGATCATTTTCTTTACTATTTATACATGTTTAATTTATCTGAATTAGCAGCAATGCATTACTGTTAGCTTTTGTTAAAGTTTGGGTAGTAACAATTCACTACTGTTAGCAACCTTATTAGTCCTAAGTCTCATTAGAGGGCAAAACAGTAACTACACAAATCAGAGAGTAAAGATTACAGGGAAAAAGAAAGATTCATGAAGTAAAAAGTGAATTCTTTTCATTGATTAAAAATAAGGTACATTATAAACAGTGGTTAACTGCCACAACAAAAAAAGAGTACAGAAAAAGAAAGGAAAATTCCTAAAACTATGCCTTGGCGCTAGAAGGGTCATCTTTGGGGTCAATGTCCTTAGCCTTGGAGTCAGCATCCTTAGCCTTGGCAATGACATCCTTAGCCTTGAAGTCAACATCCTTGACCTTGGCAACACCATCCTTGGCTTTAGGATCAGCATCCTTTATCTTGAGGCAGCCTCTTTACCCTTGGCTTCTAACAGGGTTTTAGCCTCCTTGCCCTTGCCCTTATCCTCGGGTTGAGGACCCCTTTGGCCAGCCTCCTTGCCCTCGGCCACCTCAACCTTCTTGCTTTGGTTACCAGCCTTATTAGGCCCTTTGAGGACTTCAAGAGGAGGAAGAGAGGCCTGGGTGGTGGAATGTTACTCCAAGGGGGGAAAAAGCAAGAACAGTGGAAGGAAGGAGCGCCGTTGGAACTTCTTGGATATCCTCGAGAAAAAATATGTTCTCAGGGAACCTCCACTCGGAGGTAGCAGGGACTCTTGCTTGGTTGAGCGCCTCCGCCTACACCTCTTTGTAGTAGTCTCTATACACCTCCGCTAGCTCTTTCGCCAGCTGAACTTCGATTTCTTCCACCCCGCAATTGTAGGATGCCTATTTCGAAGTCTCAACAACTTCCTTGGCCGTCCTGCTTTCTTAGCCTTTTGCAAATCTGTCTTTAACTCTAGGACCAGCCGCTTTTGGGTGGCCAACTCTATCTCAGTGTGATAGAGTTTTTTGTGCTGGTCTTTAACTTGGTCCTGGTCTTCTCTTGGTTCTTCTTCTTGGCAGCGCCCAAGGTCCTATTAGTCTTAGTGCAAAGATTGGCCTCAACCCTAGCTTCGTTTCGCGCGTCCCTGACCCATTCCTTGGCCACGACGACCTCTTGGATAGCCTGCATATGGGCAGCAAAAGAGTATGTTTAAAAAAAGAGGGAGAAAAGAAAAAAGAAAAAGAAAGGGAATCGTTATTGATAAAGAGTGTCGAGGAGCTCACCATGGCTAAGTCCCTCTTCAGGGACAAGAAAAGCTTAGGTTGCCTCATGTGTTTCAGAGTGTCCATATCCTTGGGGAGAAGAAAAGGACGCTCCAAAGCCTTGGCTACATGGTAGGAGTGGCCTTTTTGGAACTCCCTGATGGAGGAGTTCCAAGGCAATGCTGCACCATCCAACTCCAACTTAGGGTTCTAAGTTGGATGGCGCACATCAGCCTAATGCTCAGCCTCCCTGCTTTCCACCGAGGAGGCTCGCCTTTTGTCCTTAGTTGTCTTTTGCTGCTTGGGCTCTTTCTTGGGGATCAGCTCCCCCTCATCGGCAGTCTCTTTCTCTTTCCCTTTCTTCTTCAAGTTTGGGATGTGTAGTAAGCCGATTGTGGAAGGAGGAGGGGGAAGGGGAAGTGCAGGAGGGAGTTGTGATCCTGAGGCGTCCTTGGGGCCTGCCCCCTACTCTTCAGGAGGTCCCACAATCCTTTCTTTCTGTTGTCCAGCGGCATCTCGTCTTCCTCTTCGAGGTTGCTGTTAACGCATGCAACGATGTGCTGGGGAGATTGGGCAATTGAATGCTTATCTAGCTCGTCCTCAAAATCTGGGAGATGGATTATAGGTTCTCCTTGTTCCTCCCTGTCCTCTTCAAGGTGGAATTGGTCAATCTCAGCCTCAATGGACAAGTATGAGGAGGCTGTTTCTTCCCTCGGGACAATTACTTCATGGGGAGAGCGATGGAGAGGCAATTCAACTGGTGGGTGGTCTTCTCAGGCTAAAAAACTAAGCACAGAAACGTCAATCCGTGCTAATCAAGGATCTCATGCCCTTATCGCATGGCCTACATCCCGGAATTGATTTGACAAGGGCTCGAAGTCAAGTATTAGGTGAACGGCTCGCAATTGCCTGTCTTCACTCATGAACACTTCCGACCTCAGCACCTTTGTAAGACCGGCGAAGTTGACGAGATTGCAGTTAGAGCCTATGTATCTTTTATCTGCAAAAACATCCGAGAAGCAAAAACATGGTTAGGATAATAGAGCCGTCTATCAAAAGTAAACAGGATACTCAAAGAAAAAAGTTAGTGGTGAAAATGTCAAATTAAGGCCCATGTGATGAGAAAAAAGGGAAACCTAAGTCTAAGGCAACCCACCTAGCTCTCCTTCCCGAATAGGGCAGTGAAAACTGTCATGCCAATCCCCTAAGGCTATCAGGAAGTCATCCTTCATATCTTTGTTGGATTTAGGGAGGCACGAGATAAGCCTGACCACCAAGGATCTAGGCTTAAGATAGTATCCTACCTCTCCAAGTAGGTGGCACTCATACATCCAAACGACGTCGTGCCAAGTGAGGTTTAGCCCCATGTGCTCGTTGACAGCTTTTACACTACCTAAAATCCTAAAAATATTGGGTGCACACTGATGGGGATACAACCTATGGGCAAGTAAATAGTTTCGGGTTACCCTACCCATAGGAAGCATCATTCCTCATTCTATGAAAGTGATCATAGGAATGACGACCTCCCCTTCTTTTCTATTTGTAACTATTCAATATGGGCACAATACCACAGGGCTACTCCCTGCAGAATGTGGTACTTAGCCCTGAAGTCTTCCATACCGACGGGAGAGTTTACAAGGTGCTTAAATCTATCCATCTAGGCAAGCTAAAGGGTTGCGTAAGAAGTTTTCAAAGAAAGGAAACAAAGAATAGAAGGCACCCCACCTGGCTCTCCCTCCTGAACAGGGTAGTGAAGACCGTCGTGTCAATCCCCTGAGGCAATCAGGAAGTCATCCTTCATACCCTTGTTGGATTTAGGGAGGCACGAGATAAGCCTGACCACCAAAGATCTAGACTTAAGATAGTATCCTGCCTTTCCAAGCAGGTGGCACTCGTACATCCAGACAACGTCGTGCTAAGTGAGGTTTAGCCTCATGTGCTAGTTGAGAGCATCTACACTACCCAGAATCCTAAAGAGATTGGGTGCACACTGATGGAGACACAACCTATGGGCAAGTAAATAGTCTTGGGTTACCCTACCCATAGGAAGCGTCATTCCTCCTTCTATGAAAACGATCATAAGAATGATGACCTTTCCGATTTGGAGCAGAATACCGTAGGGCTACTCCTTGCGGAATGTGGTACTTAACTCTAAAACCCTCCATACCGGCAGGAGAGTCTATAAGGTGCTTAAATCTACTCATCTAGGCGAGCTAAAGGGTTGCGAAAGAAGTTTTCAAAGAAAGGAAACAAAGAATAGAAGGCCGAGGAGATTGGCCAAGGAGAACCTAAAGAGGAAGAAACTTACAAGAATAAGCACATGTGTTGATCCCTGGACCTTTTTAAAAAACTTTAAAAAAATTTAAGATAAGGACTTGGAAGATTTAGAAACTTAGAAAGTCTTGAAGGTTTTAGAGTTTGGAACTTCTGGAGAGCTTGAAAATTTGTAAAATGAGGAGAAATAACTCCCCCCAGGCGCCTTATATAGAAGGCGGAATTGAGTGGGAGTTATCCCGCCCAAAATTTGAGGAGAAACGCCAGCCATAGGATCTACATCTCACCGTAGGATGCAAGGAACAAAGTGCCGCATGGAGCATTTAATGAGACATCGCGGACTTCGAAGCATTAGGAACAGTTATGGGACAAACGAAGCAATGCTCTCATGTGTGGAAATTAGAGAAACAAATGGATTTAATTATCCAAAGTCAAAACCCCATTTTTCTCCTCGGATAGGAGGAGAAAACTGGAATTTTGAGGGGTTATTGTAGGGACAAAGGGCCCAATAATATATGTTGGGCCTTGGGCTTGGCCGAGGAGGCTTAGTGGTCCGAAGGCAGATCAGCAGTAAGGAAGATGTAAGACTTTGAACTTCGCAAACAAGTTATGACTGTGAAAGAGGGGGGAGGTGTGCTGAGGAGGAGTATTTCCTCAGCTAGTGAGGTGGAGGTCAGAAAGTGTGTTCTGTTGTCCAGAATGACGTTCCAGGAAGTTCTGTTGATGAGGATATGCACTGTGAACATACAGGACAGATGGGAGCTGGAAAATATCTAAGGGAAAGCTGCTACCACCGCATTAAATATTCTGCAGCTAACTCTTTGGCCGCATTAATGAGAAAGTGATACCTGAACAGTAGTTTTCAGCCTTACAGTTACTCCTCAAAGATTTCAGGAGAGGGTTGATGGGACAGGGATCAGGATCAACAATCTGATTTACACATGGAAGGCAGAGAAAAAGAAATGAGAATAGTATAAAATGGAGGAGAGACTCTGAGAAAGGGGGATTGAGAAATTAAGAGAAAAACACTGTAGCAATCAAGAACTAAATTTGTATTTAAATTTGAGAGAAATATATAAGTTCTGATCTCCCCGGATTGTGACGGAGGCAATTTTCTTAGATTAAACCAGTCCATCTTCATTTTCTTGTCATCTGAATCCACTTTACTTGTTATCCAACTCATTAAAACCCAGTTTTCCAACTCACTCTCTATAAATTCATTGTATTGGGCTTTTTGGGCCTAAGTTCATCAATCCTTTGGGCTAGGGACTCAAATCCGGTCCTTACAATTATTATTCTTATTATTATGTGTGTGTAGATAATATAGATAATAAAGGAAGAGAGAGGTGAGGTTTAAACCACAAACAAAGAATACAATTACCATTTGACTATCAATTGAATCCTATAATTAACTCAATTAATTGATGTTAGGATTTTGCCTTTTGATCTTCCATATTCACAGTGATTGAAAATGAAGCAAAAATAAATGAGAGTGAAATCATTTTATATTTTTGCTGAAGCTCCATTGGGTGTTTTCTTTTTATATAAAAAATTTAGACTTTATTTTTATTTATAATTTAATTTAATTATTTTTTTTATACAAAAATATTTTTTTAATGGTTGATGTAAGGATGCAATTTGAGTCTCTAGCCCAAAGGAATGATAAACTTGGGCCCAAAAAACCCAATACAATGAATTTGTAGAGAGTGGGTTGGAAAACTGGGCTTTAATAAATCAGACGACAAGTAAAGTGGATTCAGATGATAAGAAAATGAAGATAGACTGATTTGATCTAAAGAAAATCATCATCGGCACAGTTCGAGGAGATCAGTTCTTATATATTTCTCTCAAGTTTGATTACAAGTTCAACTTGTAATTGCTGCAGTGTTTTTCTCTTCATTTCTCAATCTCCCTCTCTCAGAGTATCTCTTCTATTTTATACTATTTTCTCCTTTCATCTCCACCTTCCACGTGTAAATCAGATTGTTGGTATTGATCTTTGTCCCATCAGCACCTTCCTAAAGTCCTTGGGTAGTAGCTGTAAAGGTGAAAGTTATTGTTCGGGTATCACTTCCTTATTAATGCGGTCAGAGAGTTAGCTGCAGAGTATTTAATGCGGTGGTAGCAGCCTTTCCTTTAGATATTTCATGGCCTCCCTTTGTCTTGTTCCTACTTGATACTTATCCTCATCAGTGGAATTGTCCGAAACATTACTCTTGATGTCAGACCACATCTTTTGACCTCGGCTTTGCCTAGCTGAGGAAGCATTCATCCTCAGATCACTTCCCTGGAACATAACGCCTAAATTCCTTCCTTTATTTATTAATACTGACCTCTATCACATGTTTATCCATCCTCGAATTTATAAGATGTCCTCGGACTGGGCTCCCGGCCTAATACATTCTACTGGGCCTAATATCCCTACCGTTAATATATAATAGTTAGAGATGAAAGGATTAATGATGGTAACAGATGTGAATTAAATGGAATTAATTACAAAAATGGCTCATGCACACATTTTTACCAGTTAAGTGTTTTCTCTCTAGGTTTCTGTGAGGCCTGGGGGTGAAACTCATTTGCTTTATGCAATATTTTCTCTGCTCTAACAGTGGAAACTAGAGACGCAGTACGAATGGAAGCAATTACAACAAAGTGCGCGACCCTCAAACTCTCTGAGAAGGAAAGATGTGAAGTTGATCTAAACCTCTCAGGGGTTGACCAACGCTTGGTGCTAGCTGGAAAGTTCTGCACCAAGCGGAGAGTGAACTTAGAAGCCATTGGACGGGCATTATGTTCAGTATGGAGAACCAAGAGGGACTTCAAGGTAAGCGATATGGGGGAGAATAGAGTTTTATTCTCGTTTCAGGCAAAGGACGATTTGGACAGGGTTCTCTCACAAGGGCTGTGGTCCTTTGATAAGTACATTATTTTGCTACACAAACTAAAGGTGGGTGAGTCAGTCTCATCTCTAACGTTCCAAAAAGCTGCCTTTTGGGTTCAAATTCATGGCTTGCTAACTTTGAGCCAGACAAGGGATGTGGGTTTGAGTATTGGTGGAATTTTAGGCAAGGTCGAAAAAGTGGATGTTGGGGAAAATGGGTTGAGCCTGGGATGTTACCTGAGGATTAAAGTTGCTATGGACGTTTCACAACCATTAATCCGGGGAAGGCTGGTGTGCATGGGAGGCTCGGACTCAAGATGGGTTGAGTTCAAGTATGAACGCCTACCTGTCTTATGTTACTTGTGTGGCAGACTTGAACATAATGAGAAGGATTGTATAGAATGGATTTGCCAGACAGATCCAATAAACTCAAAGGACAAGCAATATGGACCTAGGTTGCGTGCAAACCCAGATCGACTATAGAAATCGCACACGATGATGGGGCAACAAACAGGGGTGAATGCAAGTCCTAGATAAACGGAGGCGGAGACGACAGAAAGCGAGAGGCAACCCAGTAAGCAATCGGAAGCACCCGTTGTGCACCGACAGCTCCATGGAGATGTGGAGATTACCAAGGATAGGGCTGACGTGGAAAGCATAATACTGGAAGGTGAGAAAACAAAGGAAAAGCTAATTGAGGAAAAAGAAAAACCGAATTTCGAGGAGTAGCTGAGAGAGCTTGATGACGTGATTTCGGGGAAAGCTGACATAGGATGTAACGTGCAGAGGGTTTCCAAAGCACTGATACTGAAATCGGAGAAGGAGGTGACAGTGAATCGAGAGGGAAGCAGGGAGAGTGATGAGTCAGCGCCTGTTATGGGAGTTGGGCTACTTTCAAGTGGATCACATGTGGTAATGGGCCATATAGAAGTTGTGGATGGGCCTGCTGAAACAAAAAACTTTATGGACTAAGGGAAGGAGCTTCTTTTATTCCAATCCGGGCCTATGATGTCAGGTGCAAAAGTAAGGGGTCTTATTAACAAAGCCAAGAGCCCAAATAGGAAAAAGGCTCATGCACATGCATGCAAGCCGAGGAAAGAAAACGTGGGGAGAGGCATGTCCAACGTGAAGAAGGCGAACACCTTGGAGGAAATTACCCGAATGGAGATAGAGGAGGCAGAGGTGGGTCTAAAACGTAAGACACGTGCCCCCTTTGAAGAAGTTTTGGAGAATGTTGGGACTGGGAAGAGACCAAAGGTTGATGAGGAAGTTGTTGCCTTTGGTAAACTGTTGGCTATACAAATGGGATCGGCAGCGGCTGCGATGCAGCCCTGCCGGGAACAATGAGTGCTATATGTTGGAACTGTCGAGGGCTTGGGAACCCTCGGATAGTTGGCACTCTTCAAAAATCAGTTTTGGAGGAAGATCCCACCTTGGTTTTCCTTATGGAAACCAAGTTTAAGGTAGAGGAAATGGATGAGATCAAGCATAAGTTGGAAAGAAGCCAAGGTATGATAGTTTATACTGTTCGCCAGAGTGGGGTATTGGCCCTGTTATGGAAGGAGTTGCTCTCAATGGAGGTGCAAACTTTCTCTCCTAGACACATAGATGTGGTTATTACGGAGGATAATGGGAAAAGAAATGGCGTTTTACCGAATTTTAAGGCCACCCTGAAACCAGCAAAAGAGGAGATTCTTGGTCGCTGTTAGTGAACTTGAGTACTAGAAGCAGGCTTCCTTGGGTTTGTGTGGGAGATTTCAACGAGATAAGTCATAGAGGAGAAAAGGTAGGAGGGGGGAAAGAGGCCTGAATGGCAGATGAGGGCTTTCTCTTCAGCAATCAACAAAAGCAAACTTAGAGATATGGGTTTTGTAGGCTTAGAATTTACTTGGAGTAGGCGGTTAGGGGCACGTTTGTGGGTTCAAGAGAGACTAGACCGGGCTTTGGTCTCCACAAATTGGGTTGCTCTGTTCCCTGGGGTAAGACTATACAATGTGGCCACTTGTTCTTCAGACCACAAAATGCTGATTCTTAAAGCTTTCCCACCTAAAAATAGGAACAAAAAAAGGAAGCGACTGTTTAGGTTTGAGGTTATGTGGATCAAGGAGGAAGAATGTGATGGGGTTGTGAAGGAGTCTTGGGAGAAAGGCCAAATCTTAGGAGGTCAAAATCAATTCAGGCGGTGCATGGATGAGTGTAGTTCCTCATTGCAAAGCTGGAACATGACAAACTTTGGCCACGTAGGAAGGAAAATAGCTTCACTATCAAAGAAGCTTCAATGGTTAGAGTGCTTACCAGGTGGGGAGGCGAACATGGAAGAGATTCATGACACAAAGTGGGAGATTAACAGGCTGCTTTTAGCGGAGGAAGTGATGTGGAAGCAGCGGTCAAGGAACTGCTAGCTTAAGTAAAGGGATAGCTCATCTTTCTTCCATGAGAAAGCCTCAAAAAGGCATCAACGGAACACCATTACTCGGCTTTTGGACTCTACTGGTCAATGGTAAAAGGAGGAAGATACCATGGGTCATATTCTTATAGAGTATTTCCAAGAGCTGTTTACTTCTTCATGCCCTACAGTTAGTGAAGAATTATTGGATGCTATTCACCCTAAAGTCATTAAAAGAATGAATGAGGTCTTATTGCAGGATTTTAGGGATGCCGAGGTCGAGAAAGCCCTTAAGCAAATGCACCCGTTGAAGGCATCAGGCCCTAATGGTATGCCTCCTTTTTTTTTTCAACATTATTGGCCTACTATAAATTCTGTTGTCATACAAACTATAGTAGACTTCTTCAACTATGGTATTGCTCTACCTAAGTTTCATGAAACCAACATTATGCTCATTCCCAAGACAAAAAACCCCTCTAGAGTCACTGACTATAGGCCTAAATGCTTGTGTAATGTGGCATATAAGCTGGCTTCCAAGGTAGTAGCTAACAGAATGAGGGTTGTGTTGAAGGATATTGCATGTGAAAACCAAAGTGCTTTTGTAGCTGAGAGGCTCATCACAGATAATATTCTTGTGGCCTATGAACTAATGAACCATATTCATAGGAAGAGGAAAGGTAAAGAAGGAGAGATGGCTTTGAAGCTGGACATAAGCAAGGCTTATGACCAGGTGGAGTGGGGGTGCTTACAAAAAATAATGGAGAAGCTGGGTTTCCATGAGCGACGGATTCGGATTGTGATGGCAGTGTCCTCTGTTACATATGCTATTAGACTTAATGGCCAACCCTACGGACTGATCACTCCAACCTGAGGCCTTAGACAAGGGGATCCACTCTCCCCATATCTCTTCCTTCTTTGTGCTGAAGGTTTGTCGGCTTTGTTGCATAAGGCGTCGGAGAGAAAGGAGCTGAAAGGTGTGGCTGCCTCGGTTAGGGGGCTGAGGATCTCACACTTATTCTTTGCGGATGATAGTTTGATATTCTGTAAAGCAACGAAGAAGGAAGGGGTTGAAATTCAGAGAATTTTGCAAGTCTATGAGTCCTCTTCGAGTCAGCAATTAAATAGAAACAAGACGGACTTATTCTTTAGTCGCAATACCCCCACCCGCATTCAGGAAGCCATCAAGTCCATGTTTAGGGCCTAGGTTATCAAGTCACATGAAACATATCTTAGTCTACCTTTGTTAATTGGTAAGTCAAAGAAAAATACATTTGCTCAGCTGAAACAAAAACTAGCCTTCAAGCTTGCGGGTTCGAAGGAAAAACTTTTGTCAAATGCGGGAAAGGAAGTTTTGATCAAGGCAGTCACGTAGGCCGTTCCTTCTTATACTATGTGCTATTTTAAGCTTCCCAACGGGCTCTGCGAGGAGATGACTGGAATGGTGAGACAATTTTGGTGGGGACAAGTGAAGAATGAAAAGAAGGTGGCTTGGATGAGCTGGGAAAGAATGTGCCGCTCGAAGGAAGAAGGGGGGTTGGGCTTTAGAGACTTGAAATCCTTCAATCTTGCCCTTTTAGCAAAACAGGGCTGGAGACTTCAAACTAATTCTTCCTCCCTGTTTTCTCGGGTCTATAAGGCTAAATATTTCCTTAATGGGGAACTAATGAACCATATTCATAGGAAGAGGAAAGGTAAGGAGGGAGAGATGGCTTTAAAGCTGGACATGAGCAAGGCTTATGACCAGGTGGAGTGGGGGTGCTTACAAAAAATAATGGAGAAGCTGGGTTTCCATGAGCGATGGATTCGGATTGTGATGGCAGTGTCCTCTGTTACATATGCTATTAGACTTAATGGCCAACCCTATGGACTGATCACTCCAACCTGAGGCCTTAGACAAGGGGATCCACTCTCCCCATATCTCTTCCTTCTTTGTGCTGAAGGTTTGTCGGCTTTGTTGCATAAGGCGTCGGAGAGAAAGGAGCTGAAAGGTGTGGCTGCCTCGGCTAGGGGGCCAAGGATCTCACACTTATTCTTTGCAGATGATAGTTTGATATTCTGTAAAGCAACGGAGAAGGAAGGGGCTGAAATTCAGAGAATTTTGTAAGTCTATGAGTCCTCTTCGGGTCAGCAATTAAATAGAAACAAGATGAACTTATTCTTTAGTCGCAATACCCCCACCCGCATTCAGGAAGCCATCAAGTCCATGTTTAGGGCCTAGGTTATCAAGTCACATGAAACCTATCTTAGTCTACCTTCGTTAATTGGTAAGTCAAAGAAAAATACATTTGCTCAGCTGAAACAAAAACTAGCCTTCAAGCTTGCGAGTTCGAAGGAGAAACTTTTGTCAAATGCGGGAAAGGAAGTTTTGATCAAGGCAGTCGCGTAGGCCGTTCCTTCTTATACTATGTGCTGTTTTAAGCTTCCCAACGGGTTTTGCAAGGAGATGACTAGAATGGTGAGACAATTTTGGTGGGGACAAGTGAAGAATGAAAAGAAGGTGGCTTGGATGAGCTGGGAAAGAATGTGCCGCTCGAAGGAAGAAGGCGGGTTGGGCTTTAGAGACTTGAAATCCTTCAGTCTTGCCCTTTTAGCAAAACAGGGCTGGAGACTTCAAACTAATTCTTCCTCCCTGTTTTCTCGGGTCTATAAGGCTAAATATTTCCTTAATGGGAACTTCGTGGAGGCTGTGGTAGGGAAGAAGGCCTCCTTTGCTTGGAGGAGCATCATGGCTGCCCAACACCTGGTAAAACGCGGGTTGAGATGGCAGGTTGGCAATGGTTGTCGCATTCGTGTTTGGCAAGACCAATGGCTTACTAATCGGAGTACGTATAGGGTGGTGTCACCTGAGCGGCCTGGAAATCAGATTAAAATGGTTTGTGACTTACTGAAAGATGGGGGCAAGGAGTGGGACATAGAGCTAGTTAGAGGGCTTTTCTTACCACAGGATGTAGAGGCGATTCTGAGTACCCCTATCAGTGAATCAGTTGCTATGGACAGAATGGTTTGGGCTAAAGAAAAGAAATGTAGTTTTACAGTGGGGAATGCTTATAGGCTGACTCAGGAAGTAGAGGCAGAGGGTGGCAACGCTTGTTGCTGTGACCCAACTAAGTTGCACAAAGCATGGAGGGGAGGGGTGTGGAGTATGAACTTGCCTAATAGAATTAAACATTTTTCCTGGAAGGTCTGTAATGGGATACTGGCCACTAAAGACTCCCTCTTTCATAGAAAGATCATGGCCAACAACATATGCGAGGAATGTGGTAGGCATGTAGAAACGGCCATGCACTTGCTCTGTTTTTGTGACCGTAGTACAGAGGTATGGAGTTCTTGCAAACTTTCTCTTCCAATCAAAGTTCTTGAGTCTTGGAGTTTCTTAGACACTTTTAGTAGACTTCGGATTTGTTGGGAGGCGCAGCAGGGGCTATTGGAGAGGTGGGTCACAATATGCTAGGGTGTTTGGAAGAGCCGGAACGAGATTCGGCATGGTGGGAAGAGGCGCCCTAGGTCTGTAATTGTGAGAAACTCCGTGAAACTGTTGGAGGATTTCCTATCCGCCAATGTGAAGATGAACTGGCCTATTTCTGACGTCCAAATCACTGCTACCTGGAAGCCACCTTCGCCGGGTTACTTTAAGATTAATGTGGACGGGGCACTATTCACAAAGTCTAAGCAATCCGATGTGGGTGTGATCGTGCGCGACGAGGAAGGGAATGTGGTTGCGGCCATGTGTAGAAAGCTGGACTTAGCTCTTGGTGCGTTAGAGACAGAGGCGAAGACCCTGGAGATCGGGGTGACTTTGGCCGAGGAGGTGGGGCTCAGGGACGTGGTGTTTGAAAGTGATTCGTAGCTGACAATCAACGCTATTCATGGCACTGGTGAGGCAGCGTCGTCGGTTCGGAATATCGTCCAGGGTGTGCTGCGGAAAGCCCAGAGTTTCAAGACTTTTGATTTTCTACATATTAAAAGGCAGGGAAATGTCCCTGCCCACTTGTTAGCTCAACATGCTCATAATGTTGAGAGTTTAGTAGTTTGGCTGGAGGAGTGTCCCAGTCAAGTGGCACATGCGTGTGCTAAAGATGTATTGCCATTTCAACGTTCTGAATAAAAAGTATTGAGTATTTCCCATAAAAAAAAATGGAATTAATTGGCAAAAATAAAAATTGACCAAAGTTGAAAACAATGTAATTTGTATTTTAGCAATTTTTAAAAATTTTATATTTTAAAAAGAATTTTCAACGACACCTATATATTGACATGACAAATACTATCGATGGAAGAGCCATCAATAGTTTCAGGCATGCACGTCAAACATCTGACTTTAAGTAGGTGGGAAAAAGATCTCCTTCATTTAATCATTCATTTCCCTACTATTTTTTGTCGACGCATGACAATTGACATTTATTTAATTTTTAAATATCATATGTGTTATAAAAACAGAAAAAAAAAAAAAAAAAAAATCTTATCTGTGTAGATGTGATGTAAGTATGGATGGAAGAGCCAAAATAAATATTGTAATATCGGCTCGTAGGATTGTTTCTTTCCGAAATGATTTCATTGCTACTTCTTTCAAAATAAATATTAACTTAATATTAAAAATAAAGTGATAAAATTAGCCTACTTATAAATTGATCCATACCATTATATATGACACGAGTTTAAAATTTAAGCACCGGTGTCATTAAGCAAAAAAAAAAAAAAAAAAAAAAAGCACAACGTATGAATGTAATAATATAAGAGCATTCACATCAGTATGTGTATTTTACACATCCATTTTTACACTAAAAACCTACTTTTTCTATTTTACACATTCACTTTTACAAAACACCCACATCAGTTCATTTATTTTACAAGATATTTCAATAAAATATTCATTATACTCCATTTTTTTATTATTTCTCTAATGGTCATGCTTTTTTTAATTTAAACTTATATTTTAAGTAAACTACCAACACCAGTGGCTCCGCCAATGGAGCCGCTCGTGGTGGAGGTCCGATGGTCGGACCGCCAAAGTAGTGGCTCCGGCGAACGCCGTCGGATTGGTCTCGCCGCCCACCGTACTACCAAATAGTGACCCACCGGTGGGTGGATTATTAAAATAGTGGCTTCGATGAATGCCGCTGATGCCCAAACTACCAAAATAGTGGCTTTGGTGACCGCCCACCGGATTGGTGTCTCCGACCATTGTACCGCCATCACCGATGGGCCGATTATTGTAATAGTTGCTCCGACTACCACTGTCGAATTGATGTCTCCGACCACCGTATTGCTAGAATCGGTGACCGAATCGATGTCTCCTACCAACGGTCTTTTTTTTTTTTTTTACCCAATGGTCATAATTTTTATTGTTATATCCACCGGTCATAATTTTGAAATTTAAACGGTAATTCAAACCTAACTTTAAACCCAATGGTAAATTCAAACCTAAATGTGGCACGACAATCAAAAGACAACTGCAAACACAGCACAGTTATACCATACATTGACATTCTATACCTAATAATTCATTTGGTAAAAGTCCATTCATAATTCTATAATTTAAAACACAGCATAGTTATAGTTATCCTTTTTAATTCTTCTATCTTTACTGCATAGGAGTCGGACCACAATTAGAGGAGTCGGACCTATACTGCAGAAGCAAGAAATATGCAGAAAAATAAAACAGTTTCTGCAGAAAAATAAAACGGTTTCTGCAGAAAAATAACACTATGCAGAAAAATAAAACAGTTTCTGCAGAAAAATAAAACAGTTTCTGCAGAAAAATAACATTATGCAGAAAAATAACGCTATAAGTTGCCTAGAGCTAAACAAGCAGCAGCAGCAGCAAATGCAGGCATGCAGCTGCAACAAGTGACACCATAACATTATGCAGAAAAACAAAACAGTTTCTGCATAAACAAATAATTATGCAGAAAAATCAGCAAGTACAGCCACTTGTAATTATGCAGAAAAATCAGTAATTATGCAGCAAAATCAGCAAGTACAGCCACTGCACAACAGATACATTGCTTCACCCAAAATAAAATGACAAGAACATAATCACAATGTGCATAAAACTAAAATATTAGCTAATAATTAAACCAAACCGACTAGGTGCTAAACAATGGAGACAAATGTAAAGTCTGTCTAGGTCTTTAAGTCAAGGACCACAATGTGAACTTTAAGAACTAATCTGGGTCCCAACTAAAGGACTCCTAAATCAGTTAGGCAATTGACCCATTACAAAATTACGTGAAACAATTCAACAAAGGGATATAGGCTGCTAGTTACTTATAAAAAAAAAAAAAAAAAAAAAAGGGGATATAGGCTGCTAGTATAAACTGAGATTCAACTATGCATTAGTCCCAAATAAACTGGGATTAATTAAACTCAATTCAACTATGCATTAGTCCCAAGTAAACTGAGATTAATTAAGAATGCTTGTTATTAAACAAACAGCAAATAAATGTGTACATAAAACAGAAGAAGTACCAAACAATAGTTAAGATATAATGTCTCCACTTAATAGACTTCTGCAAGTATCATTGCTGCACAAGTACTAATGATTTGTGCAGAATGCAAGGGGTCACGGCACACATATACAGCATTAAGTTCATAAGACACAAAGTATATACCCTGTTCAATCAATCCGAAAACAGGGGAGAAACTAATCAGTCCCAAAACAGGGGAGAAACTAATTATATACCATGTACAATCAATTCAAACTCTTCAAACACTCCCTACACAAGGGGAAACTAATCCCTATCAAAAGACAAAATTTAATCCTTACCTAAACTCTAAAATAATCAAATATAAATACACACAAAATCTGAAATACTAATAAATTCCAAAAATAAACCTTCGGGTGTGCTCAGAAGAATCCCTAAAAAAAAACCCCAAACCAGAAAAAATTTGAAACAAGAAACCCTAAAAAAAATTTTAGAGAAACTCTCAAGAATCTTGCTTGAAACCAAAAAGCAAAAAACCCTAAAATCTCAATGAGAAAAACCCATACCTTTTTAGAGAAATTAGCCCCAAAGTCTGTCAATGGAGAAGATGAGTCTGTCAATTGATCCACCCTGCAAAACCCCCAAACCGATCAAATAGAGAAGATGAGTCTGTCAATAGAGAATGAGCAAAAGCTGAGTAGAAGTAGACGAAGAAAGAAGATGAGAGGAAGAGAGGAATGAAACAGGGAGAGAGACGCTGAGACCTGCGTTGGTGTGTTCAGTGAGAGGAGAGAGAAAAAAAAGAGCGAAAAAGAAAAATAAGCTTTTTATATTATACCCGTGTGGACTAATAATATTATTTTAATCTTTACATGTGCTACAGTACGCGTGTATATTTACACGCGTACTGTAGATCATGGAAAAATTTGGCCGGGTATACATATTTTTACACCCACTGATGTGGGTGTTTTTTTGCTCAAAATGTGTAAAATTTGCACTGTATATGTATTTTAGAAGACTTTAAATGGGCTGATGTGAATGCTCTAAGGGAATATTTTGTTGCACATTTGTTAATGTACATTCTGTAAACATAATGTTCATATTTTCACATCCGATGCCCACATTTTTAAAGAATGTTCATATTTAACACGAGTCTGATAATATGTATAGAGATGGTACATTAGTGAGTGTGAGAATCAATACCCTGTACATGATTGGCAAATGCTTCATATGAAATTAAAAAAAAAAAATTTCTAAACTAAACTCATTTTAATGGAATACATTTAAAAAAATAAAATAAAAATCAATAGTTTGAAAAGAACATAAATATTCATATTTTATTTAAAATATATTAGGGAAATATAAAAACAAGTTATCTTTGAGTTGAATAATAACTATTTACAAATAAATAAAGGTGATAAAAATATAATTTAGAAACTATTAAAGGTAAAAAGTGAGAACTATAAGGGTCTTTCTATAGAAGTTAATGCTTGGATAGAGGGAATTCTAAATTTCTAATACCATTTTATAGGGTTAAATTAAATATATATGTATGAATTAAATTAAATTAATCTAAGAAATAGTGCAAAACTGCAAATTAAAAAGTCTTTCTAGCAACCAACCACTCAAGATCATAAGGACTATGTGATCAATTATTTGAGACTATTATTCAAACTTTGTCTTGCTCATATCATGTCAATGTGTATGGATTTGAGGAGAGTCTCAATTAAGTCAGGTCCAAAATTCTAACAATCATAATGCTTACCCTTAAAAGGGTGGGATAAGGATTGGACCCGTTGAGATGTTGACACATGGCAAATATCTGACATATGTCAGCATTTCAATAGGTCCGATACTCCTGTGCACAGTACTCAAGCGGGTTTCATACAAGTGGCTCTAGAAAAGAGTTGCTACATTCGTACTCTAACTTTAGTGGATGGATTCTCCTCCTTTGAGATATGCCCCCTTGACTACTCCTGATGGGCTTCTTGGCTTGAGAAACTGAGTTGGATTCTAGGAAGCCTCCCTCTGGTAACTTTTGGGGGAGTTAAGAAACTTACTAAGAACTTTTTTGATTCAATGTTATTTGTGACTTTTATTGTTTTAGAATTCCAAGTTATTTATAAAATTAGGAAGTGTCAATTTATAGGGGTTTTTGGACAACTATTAACCCTTTTTTTTTTTTGGTTAATCAGGTACTTGAATAAACAACAAAAGGGAATTACAAAGAGGCCACAGAGGCCAAAGTATTGGCAAACTATTAACCCTTTTCCTTCTTTTTAGCATGACTAGATAGTATTTTATTCTTTTTAGAATAATGACTTTGGTTTTGGCCCAAAATTTTTTTGGACGGTAATACACACATCAGCATGCATGGTTAACTGTCGTCAGATCATTTTTTTTTGGGTGTGACTGTCAGATCATTATTCCAACACACATTTAAAGGCAATAGGAAGTAACAATGATGTCTTACCAACCAAGCATACAGACTATCACTATATATATCTATATCTAAATCTATGGCTTTTGCCTTGTTTTTGTTTTTGTGATTGGTTGGGCAATTGCTTTAACCCAAGACACTTTTTCACCCATCCAGCAAACTTGGATTCATTTTCTCCCTGATAAAGAGTTCAAAAAAAATCTTTCTTTCCTATCATATCAATGAAAGCTAATAAGCTATTATCAACTAAATTATGTTGCTCCAAATGAGAACAAATAAAAAAGTACTATATTTAGCCCCAAAAAAAAAAAAAAGGTACTATTTCTTCAACTCTTTAAAGGTTCAGCAACTCAGCTTTACTAAAAGATGGAACCTTCCACAAAAAATAAAATGGGGGCCCTCGCTAGATTTAAGCCCACACCACACATAGGAAAGAGTTCAGCTTGGGCCTTTCGGTTTTGGGCATGAATTTAATTGCAGGCCACTTTTTATTATAAAAGTTGGGTGTAAATTTTAAATTATACTCTTTTAAGTTTAGAAGTAATTGTATTTTACATTTTGAAATTTCAGAATTTAAAATTTATTTTATAAAAAAAAAATTTAAAATTTAACCCTTAAATTTTGGAGTGTTTGAATTTTACACATTAACATTTTAAAATTTGGATTTTATCCCCTAAAATTTGGGGGTGTTTGGATTTTAAACCTATCCAAACACCCCAAACATTTAGGAGTAAAATCTAAACATCCTTAAAATTTATGAGGTAAAATCTAAATTTTGAAATGTTAAAGTGTAAAATTCGATCATCCCTAAATTTTAGAGGGTAAAATCAAAATTCTGAAATTTTAAGTTGTAAAATCCAAACATTCAAATTTTAGGGTATAATTTGCCATTCAAGTTTAATACAACTAGTATGTAGCCCCGTGCTACCGCACGGGAATGGATATATTATTAATCATGAGTTTATTCATGTTTAAAAGGCTCAATTAAGTCTAAATTCATATTATTAACTATAAAATTTCATTAACAAAACTTAGCAGTATATATATTTTTCACAGAAAGATGAACCTTGGTAACAATGTTTATCCAAAAGATCCATTCATGCTTTTGAATCTTCAATCTCTTTTGGTCATTGAAATTTTCGTAGCTTAAAAAATTTAAAATTAAAAAAAAAAAAAAACCCTCAGAGTTGTACTCATTTTGTAGCTTTACGATGGGTCATTTTGTAACATGATGGGCATTTGTGTGAAAAAAAAACCTCTGAAGTTCCATGGCTGATAAAAGAAATTCTCTCCAATCTCTTTTTATAGAGAAATGGGTTTGTGCATGTTTTTATACATCCTTCATAGTTGTATTATCACGAAGTAGGTCCAATGGATTTAGATTGGTATTACCGATTCCCAAAGCATGAGTGTTTAATGTGTTATTAATTTATCTCATTGGCTTCTATACATGACAATAAAATTAAAAATAATTAGATTGTACACGTGTGTAGTAAAATTGGACTCTAATTTCAGATTCTAATTGAACAATTGGAATGATAATATATGATAGTAACAACAATAGGAAAATTCAAATAAAATTTCGGATTAAATTGTAACAATCTGAATAAAAAATTCTAGTAGAAAGACAGGGTGGAGTGATCCACTCCAAGAAGGCAACCAAACTTACGTAAATATAGAATAATAAATCTCTCTCCAAAAAATTTACATTGTTCATAACCTTTACCTTTACTGAAAATTTTAAAAACATAGTGACTCATATCTGCCATCCAGACATCTACAGCCAGGTCCTCTCCAATTCGCGTGAGATTCTATTCATCACTAAGTTCCTTTGCAGCCTGCAAAAAGTATCATCCATCGGTCCACAGCAGTGCTTTCTTCATTGTTACAGGTGCTAAACCTGAACAAAAAGCCAAATATAAGGATAGTGAATTTTAGGCATAATTTGCATCTAATCACATATTAGTAATTCATAACAAATGTAAAAATGCAAACTTTGTAAGTGAATAGTAAACAAAACTCAGTGTCAGAACCAAGAAGAAAGCACTTTAATCCGAAACTCAGTACAAATGTAAAGATGCAAACTTTGTAAGCAATTTATAACAAAGATGCAAACTCTGGCTTTGCTATCTTTTTGGAAATTATGCAATGTACCCAAACCAAGTTCTTATCACCGATATTAATCTCTTTGGTTTTCACATTTGACTGCAAAATCAAGAAAAAACTTAATTAGCACAATAAATCACTTGACCTGATACATAGAAATGGTTTTAATGAGAATGAGCCTACATACATTTAACCACATGATACAAAATTCAACTTCAATTTTACCGATATTAATCTCTTTGGTTTTCACGTTTGACTGCAAAATCAAGAAAAAACTTAATTAGCACAAGAACTCACTTGACCGGATACATAGAAGTGGTTTTAATAAGAATGAGCCCACATACATTTAGCCACATGATGCAAAATTCAACTTCAATATCAGATTCTAGACACATGGCACAAAATTAGAACTCTATTTAGGAATTCTAATTTGGTGTGTACACGTGACACACAATTAGAGTTCTAATTTAGAATTCAATTTCACATTCTCTCTGCTACACATGTACATAGATATATAGATTAGTGGAAGACTCCAAGTCAATCACTGACTACCTCACAATGAACCCACCGTCCGATCCGCTGACCAAAATCTCATAATCTAACGGCCACGATTAACTTCTGTATAAAATTTGGGCTTTATATATAAACAAACGCACCGTACCACTCTTTACGAAAAACAGTCGCTTTTCTCTTTCTTAGGGTTTGCTTCTCTCTCTGAGACGAATTGGATTCGGTGGCTTTAAGCTTAAGGTACTTTCATCTAATCTCTCTCTTAACAATTTGTTAATCTTTCTCGCCTTTTCAAATCGCTGTATTTGTTTTTATCTACTTGCTTTTTCTGTGTTTGGTTTCTCGGAAAAAAGACAAGGTTACTTTTATACTTGCCGTTGATTATGTTTCAATAATTAAATGGTTTTTGCTTGACTTACAGAATAAGCCAGATTCTTGTTTGTTTTTTTCTGTGTTTTCTCAGGAAACAAACAAAGGATTAGGGTTTTTTTTTTTTTTTGAATAGTCGCGACGATGAGGCCGATTTTCGTGGGAAACTTTGAGTACGATACTCGCCAATCTGAACTGGAACGCTTGTTCGGAAAGTACGGGAAGATTGAGCGCGTCGACATGAAATCTGGTTAGCGAACTTTGATTTTGATGTGTATATATATTATGTTGAAGTTGTCATAAATGTTTGGTACTTGTGGTTTTTAATTATTGCAGCCATATATATATATATATATATCTTTGCTACTCAATTGCTCATTGTTGCAACTATCGAATTGTGAAGATAAGTAGTGAATGTTGTGTTAATTTCTTATTATTCTTTTATGTAATGTTGCGAAGTAGGAGTCATTAATAGACTTGCTTCTACGTTGTGGCATGCGTTTGTGGAGGTTATCCACATGTTGAAGTGTGTGAGATTGAGGTTATCTTTCATATCGGCGTGTTTTTATTTTTTTATTTTTTTTAATGTAGTGGAAGTTATCTCCAATAAAGTCCCTACATCTATTACTATTATCATTTTAAGTAATTTTACTAATTGGTAAGTTATACACACCCAATCGGTTTTGAACCCATGGAATCACCCTATATCTAGAACTTATGAGGGGAGGAAGTGCGAATTTAGCTACAGCTCATTGGCTATTACCATTATAATTAATTTTGGTGCTCTCTTTTGTAATTGAGTCAAAACTTTTGGAACCCGCTTTCTCTCTCTCTCTCTCTCTCTCTCTCTCTCTCTCTCTCTTTTTCACCTTATATATTCGGGCACTCTCTACGTGGTTCCTTCTTCCTGTTTCTGTCCTCAATTATCTAAATGTTCTGTTTTAAAGCGGAGTGGTATGGGTTGTGTGGCTTTTTTTCGTAGCCTCTAGGTGATTTTTTTAGGCTGTGGCTGCTCCCTTGATTACCGGGCTCAAGGATATCCATCACGGCGGTCTTTTATTAACAAAAGTTTTGTACAAACATCAATTCATTGGATATGGATGTATGGCTACTTGTGTAGTGTACATATCCAATGCCTGTTTCCTGATGGAAATGAATGGGGACCACAAATTTGCAATTTCTTTGGAGAAAACCTCCATATTTAAGTGTTTCTTTTGACGCAGGAACATCTGCTAATGGAAAATGAGCTGAGCTTCTATCTGGGCTCGCCAACATCTGTGCAAAATACTTATTTTGGAAAGGAAACCATCTTGCTTGCCTGATCTCCTTCCACCCCACTGATAGCATCATCCTGCACTTTCTACACTCCGATCAATCCTTCACTCATGACTTACCCACTTCATCGCATGCCATTTCACAAGAATTTACATAGTGGAATCAGTCAATTTATTATGCCTTGCCTACCAACAATGATCATAGGGGATCAATGATATCTGCATGCCATGCCAACAACTGAATGTAGTGGGATGAATGAGTTCTGTCATGCTATGCCTTCCATTACTGAATTCGTGCTTTCTGAATGGCGAAGCATGCTTAGCAGTGACATCTCAGACCTGAAATTTTGGATTAGAACTTTTTACATGCAACAATCATTAGTTCATCATGCAACACCTCTACGGCCTTATGTTCATCAGCCCCTCACTTATATGCAGGTGTTGTATTTTTTGTTTTTGCCAGGGATAAAGAAAACCTGAGACTAATGTGCTACGAGCTGAGGGGATGATTTGTCATTGCTGTCCTTAAGTTCTATTGTTGATTTTTCTTTTGTTTTCTTACTGCAGGTTTTGCTTTTGTTTATTTTGTGGATGAGCGTGATGCTGAAGAAGCTATTCATGGCGTTGATAATAGGCCGTTCGGTTATGACAGGCGTAGGCTGTCAGTGGAGTGGGCAAGGGTACAATATTTTTCTACACTTTAAGTACCCATTTTTTGCTCACTTATATATCATCATGCTCTTAAATTTGCCAGCATTCCTGTTTTAGCCATTTTAAAAAGGAATCAATATCCACTTTTTCCAAAAAAAGAAAAGAAAGAAGAAACTACATCCTTCCATTATTTTATTTTATTTTTTTGAGAATCAGTATCCTTTCTTCCTGATCATGACGAGTTAATTTTTTCAGGGTGAACGAGGTCGGCCTCGTGATGGATCTAGGTCAGTGGCAAACCAGAGGCCTACTAAAACCTTGTTTGTAATTAACTTCGATCCAATACGCACAACTGTTCGCGATATAGAAAGACACTTTGAACAATATGGAAGGATTCTTCATGTCCGAATTCGACGTAACTTTGCATTTGTCCAGTTTGAGACTCAGGAGGATGCTACCAGAGCCCTTGAGGCTACTCACATGAGGTCGGTAAAGGGGGTTTCCATTGCATTACTTGGCTAACCTTCCCATGATTACAGTCTTTCTCTTCATAAATGTGACCTAACGAACTTAATAAGTGCTGTCATTTTGCAGAAAGCTATTAGACAGAGTGGTTTCGGTTGAGTATGCTTTGAGGGATGATGATGATAGGGGTGACAGGAGTTACGATAGCCCTAAAAGAGGAGGTTATGGTGGGCGTGGGGTTAGTCCTTACCGAAGGTCACCAAGTCCCGTGTATCGCAGGCGCCCAAGTCCTGACTATGGTCGTCCTGGCAGCCCTGTTTATGATAGGTACAATGGGCCAACATATGACAGGCACAGGGGTTCTGATTATGGTAGGAACAGGAGTCCTGAATATGGCCGATACCGAAGGTATTCATACTTTCAATGTCTCCTCATGTTGGTCATACTTTTTGTGAAATTTTGCATTATTAAAACTTGTGTTTGGAGCTTACATGCTTGTTTTATGTTTTCCTTTTATTAATATATATATTTTAAATTTTCTCCTTAAATCTCGACTTGCAGCCGATCACCTGTTAGAAGGTCAAGAACTTGAAAGAGAAACTCCTGGTTCTGGGGAAGTGGTGAATATGTAGCTTGGAGATGTTACTACTAGTTTTAGGTATTTTCTTTTGTATGCACATTGGATATTAGGGTTAGCAGTGATCATGGAGAAGTTTTTTTTTCCCCTTGAATTAGTAATCATGGAAAAGTTATTGGATATTACTTTTTAGGATCGACTATATTTGTCAAAACTTTTTTGTTTCAAGACCTGATGATATGTCTAAAAGTGATTTGCATTTACATTTCAACTGTACAGTTCATTGGCAATGACAACAGCTTAGTTTTAGAATTGGGTTATTGAGACCCTACAATCTGTGCGAGTTTTGAGATGGGCATCCGATTTTGACCCCTGATATAACAATCCAACCCACCTCATTCCACCCCACCCCACCACCCCCCCCCCACAAAAAAAAAAAAAAAAAAAAAAAAATCTCCCGACCATACACTTTTCATGTGTTAAGAAATCTGAATCATTATTGTCATCAATGTGGACATGGAGGTGGACATACATTTTGGATTTATCAAAGCTCTAAAATAACAACCTCTTGTAGCAGAGTTAAATTATCTGAAAAGTTTTGGGTGTTAGGTTGAGGAGAGTGAGTTTATACTGGTGACCTCAACTAGATCTTCCTAAATTTTTTAACAGCATGATAGTTTTGTAAAATTAAATCCTCAAGAAAGGATCAAGCTTGCTTGAACTAGTGGTTTTCATCGTATTTCATGTTTTGGTGGTGGGATTTGTGGAGGCTCTGGTTGCATTTTGTACTTAGCACTGCGGCTATGTTCATTAATTTGGTTAGATATGATCCATTGGTATAAATGGGAGTGAATTAAATGTGATTGAATCATCAATAAACGAGGGTTTTAGTATACCCTTCATAGACTCTCATGGGCTTTCAAAGCATTCAATGTCCATTTATAAGAACTATTATCGAGCCCAGAATAGGTGATTGAAAGATGCCTTTTGTGCCCTCCATACTACTACTACTCCTACACTTTCCCCTTTGAATTTCACATGGCATTGCCTTTGTGAAGAACGATTTGGGATTTTGTATTTGTTTGGCCTCGTTTTCCATCTAAATATGTGTGTATTAGTTATAAATTTGTATGTCCCGTGTTCTTGTAAGGACATATATGTATATTAGTTATAAATTTCGCCAACTCTGAAATCAAATCCTGACTCGGTCACTTCCTTTCTACCTTTCGCCCAGTAAACACATATATTATATACTTGTGATTTAAGTTTCATATCATTTAATTTCGGTCCTAGAATGAAGTTGCCTCCAAAGAAAATATTTTATGTTCGCAAGTGTGCTTCTCATATATATGTGATCTAGGGAAACTTCGTTGCTTGTAGCTGTAGGGCAGCACTTCCATCACGTACAATGTGAATAAATATGAATAATTCCAGCGGGTGTTTTCCTTTTCCTTGTTATGCTAAGAACATTCGATTTTAGCCCATGGTACAGAGCATTTTTTGTAGTTACCTTGTTAGTGCAATGGCTATTTTTGAGCCCACCGCCTGTGGTGAATAGGCTATTAGCTTTTGATAAAGCCAATATGTGCTGTAATAGACTTGTTAACTTCTAAGTTTAATGACATTTCCATGGTTTACCAAAAAAAAAAAAAAAATTTAGGCTAAAATACAAAACTGACTTTCTAATTTTTTTCGGATTTCATTTCAGTCCTCTAACTTTACTTTGTTCATTTTAGTCTTCTAAGTTTCAAATTTATTTAATTAAGACATTTTCGTTAACTTTTGTTAAAATTTTTTGAAAAAAAAAATTCTGGAAAATATTTTTCAATCATTAATTGAATCTTTTAATTTAAAAAATTTGAAGATAATTTTTAAAATTGAAAAATTAACTACAAAATATAACAAAAATTGATGAAAAAGTCTTAATTGAATAAACTTGAAAGTTAGAGGACTGAAATGAACAAAAGCAAAGTTAGATGATTGAAATGAAATCTAAAGAAACTTAGAAGGTCAGTTTTGCATTTTAGCTAATAATTTATTAACAAATGTCTTAAAGACACCTATTAACCGAACACTCCTTTTGCTTATTCACGGAAGGGTGTATAAAAAAGGAGCAAAACTACAAAAAAAAAAAAAAAAAAAAAAAAAAATGAAAAAAAAAAAGAAAAAAAAAAGAATGATGGAAGTTCTTTTTCACTAAAATGACAATTCTTTCATCATGACGAAGTTAGCTGTTGGTGAATGGTGGAAGTTAGAAGATTTTCTCAAGGTGCCATGGCTAGCACGTTTTCTAGTATGATTTAACATGTATTATTGTTTCAAATATAGTGTAATATCAAATTAATTTTTTAATGATTCATAACAAAAATTTTCTTTCATAAATTAAATTAAATTCAACAAACTTGAGTTTTACATCCTTCTATAATACTAAAATTATTTATAATTGATTATATACTAAGTTCCTTAACTTTTTATAAAAAAATTATATACAATTAAACAATCGTTTAAAAACTCATATTTCATCATAGTATAAAGTTTTGTTTTGATAATTATAATGGTTGAAATTATATCATCTCAATATAAGGAGATAATATCTATTTAAATCTTTGGCCTTTTCTAGAGAATCAAAATCTAAAGTTTCATTATTTAGGATAGATGATTGGAAAATAACTTTGAATCACGAATACTTTTTCTCTTGAAATATGCATAAATGGGCGATGGTTTCCTCATAATTTACTTATATCCCAAAACTTGAAAATTTGTAACGTATGATCCACTTTTAAATTACTTTTTATTATAATTAGTGTTATTAAATAATGGAAACTTTTTTTTTTTTTTGATACGAATAATGGAAACTTTTACTTTTAGTAAAAAGAGGATTTTATAGAGTCCAAATCTTCTGTCCCACTTTTTCTGCTTCACTTTATACTCCATCAATAAAAACTTACCACATGTTCACCTGATTAATTAAATATTACCATTATTAACTTATTAATACTACAATTATTAATTAATCGTAGTATTTAATTTATCAAGTGAATATGTGGCAAGTTTTTATTGGTGGAGTATAGAGTGGAGCAGGAAAAGTGAGAAAGAAGATTTGGACTCGATTTTACAAGGGAGAGACATATAATGTTTATATACCAAATTTGAGTGATTTACATGTGACACGAGTTTTTTTGTTTTTGTTTTTTGAGAAGGGACACGAGAATTTAAATATGACTAAATGATATGCTAAAGTAATAGTATAATTTTTCTTAAAATGCTAAGGGGCCTTTAAGTAAATTAACATATATTTTATAATTTTATTAGTAGTAAGAGGGATAAATTTATGTCGTTTTACTCAAAAAAAAGAAAGGGGGAGAAATTTAAAAAGTCAAAGTCCCTCCCTTTGGCCTTTGTCATTGGAATATGTGCAACTATAAAACATTACATGGATGATGGCAAAGTTATCTTGGTTGCTTAGTGAGCGTTTGGATTGCATTTATTTGCCCCATGTTTGCGTTTGGCGTTTTAAACTAAGAGACCTATGGTTACAGTGCTCTCCAAGATAAACACCCACGACTTTAGAACAAATGCATAAATTTTTGGCTGAACGCACCGTTTCAATAAAACTAGGCATGTGTGTGCTGTTCCTTTTCTTTTCATTATTTTTTTTGGGAAGAACTTGTTCTTCGTGTTCTTCCCAGAACATGACTATTCATGTTTTTGAAACCCAGCAAACCCATCAAAACAGAAGATTAAAACAGTGAAACCAAAACCAAGACAGAAGCCACCAATCTAAGATTAAACCGATCAAATCTATATGAAAAAAAATCAAAACCGATCAACCCATCAAACCCATATGAAACCAAAACCAAATCAAACCCATCAAACGGATCTACCCATCAAACGCAAATCAAACCCATCACCAATCTCATCCTCACCTAGCACCATCGAGTTCCCATATCAAACCCACTGTCGGTCAACCTATCAAACCCACCACCAATCAACCCATCCACCACCACCGAGTTCCCAAATCAAGAAACTAAAACATTAGATCTTCATAAGACCAAACTCCATGGGAGAAAGAGAGAGGAAGCTCCACCTCGTGCATATCGAAGAGAGAGAGAGAGAGACCATTCTCCCTATCTCTTCTTTCAATTAGTGTTGGGAACTCCTTCACACTAGGCCTCTAAGACCTAGACGGCATTTCACTTCTCAATGCCGAAAAAGCTAAAGTTTTTTTATTTTTATTTTTTATTATTTTTTATGTTCAAATTTTTATGTGGCTATTGGGAAAGGAGTGAAATAAAAAAATAATAATAAAAAACAAAAATGCTACAATACTTTCAGCTGAAGCTATAGTAGTTTCAGCCCCAAACAATCAGCTGGTGTTTAAAATTATTTGCTACAGTGTTTTCAGTTTTTAACAAAATAAGCGGTATCCAAATAGACTTTTAGTATAGCATCTAATCTCACAATTCCAATAGTCAAGAATAATGGTTAAATTATTAAACTAATTTTTTTTATGAGATTAGTTTAGTGTTTGTTTATCATGGTTTATTCAACATTGATCGAACTAGAAATCAATGATGCAGTTATCATCTAGTTTGGACTCTTGACCAATTAATGTAAGGTCATGAAGGGGTTTTGTTGGATCTTTAGGTCCATATTGATCAAAGAGTAATAAGAGAATATACCATTGATCCAACCAATATATCAATGGTGCAGTTACCATCTAGTCTTTGACCAATTAATGAAAGTTCATCAAGGAGTTTGGGGGATCTTTAGGTCCATATTGATCCTAGAGTAATAAGACAATACATACCAGAAAAGACAGATGTAGCTAAAGGCTAAAGCTCCCATTGGTAACTCCCATCCATATTCCATTTCCTATTGATGAAAAAAACTATAGCCTGCATCAATCTAAACAATTTGATCATCATAATTTAAATAATTGTCTCCCTTAGCCAAATTACAGAAAACAGATGGAACAGTCTATATAAATTTGACTGCTACAAAGAAAAAAGTAATAACATGATGATCAAGCTGAAGACTTCTTTAGCTCTGGGTCAAGCGCCTTCTCAAGCCATGCCTCAGCATCTTCCATCATCTCAGGGCTCAGCCTCACCATTAGGATACAAAACTCATTCTCATTAAGCACGCCATCACCATCAAGATCACCTTCTCTAACCATTGCCTCTGCATCCTCTTTGCTCATCCCTTCCATGCCAAGGAGAGCTGAGTTCTTCCTTAGACTCTCGGATGTTATCAAACCCCTTTCTGGGTCTGCCAAAAGCTTGAACCCCTTACATAACTCACCCACAAAGGCCTCAACATCAAGCTTGTCAGCCATCACTGGCAACAAGTCCTGAAATTCACTTTTCATGTTGTTTTCCATTGTTTTTTTTTTTTTTGGGTGAATGAAAGAAGCTTCCTAGTTCCTAGCTAGTGGGCTTGTAGTTTTTAATGGTACACACAAAAATGTAGTAGCACAATTGGCTCTTATATAACAGTAGGTAGGGAATATGTTAGACCCCAATAAAAAAGCAAGCATATATAGAGAGAGTTTTCATGAAACTATTTTTGTGGTGGTCTCGCACTTCTTGTGGAGGATCTACCGGTAAAGTCATGCTAGCAAGTTCACACAAGAAAGGTGTGGAACTCAAGCCATGACCGTTATGATCAGTTCATTATTTTAATCAGACAAGTGTATGGTGTAGATTCTCTCAATTTTCACTGGTTGATAAATATTGTTGTTGATTTTTTTAAATTTTTTTATTTATAAATAGTTTGGAATTAATTTTATAATTGAAATATAACGGTTTCTAGGAAGGTGCAATTGGTAGGAGTACAGAAAATAATAGCGTGGGCAGACGTAATCTTCTGATAGAAAGGAATAGCTTAATTTGTCCGGTGTTTGGCTTCCATGAAGCTTCCTTTTCTCTTTCATACATTTTCTCTATCAATTTCATATTATTTGGATTCTTCTTTTTGTTTTGAGTCCATAAAATGTGCCGTCCTTTTTTTTTGGTATATCATATGTGTGTTTTTTGTTTTTTTAATCAAATGACAACTAAGTGTGAGTTTGCATAGCTTAAAATTATTTGCATTTGCGTTTTTTTCTGGTCCCGTGTACTGTTTACGAATCAACTTGTATGAAAAAACGCGTTTGTAACTTTAAAATTAGGTCCCACGGACACTATTTATATTTTAAAAATTATTTTGTTAGAATGTTTTCAGCAATAAGTTTTTAATTTTTAATAATAAATGATATTCAAATAGACCCTAACCTAACAATAAGATTGAGTTCTATCTTAAAAATAAAAAAATAAAAAAAAAAAAGAAAAAGAAAAAGAGACTGGGTTTTATGGTCTGTGGTTGACGTATGGGACCATAGGTAGTTTCCTTCTGACAAGGAGCACCTTTCTCTCAATTTCTTTTCCTTCTTTTTCGTGTCATTAATTTTATCTCCACGGGTCTTTGCTCTGCCCCTATATACGTTTCTTTTTAAATAGAAATTATTCAAACTCTTTTTATATTTTTTTATTAATGTGAATTTTGAAAATATAATCGTTAAATTGCATATTCTTTTTATTTTTAACATATGTCAAATTTCGTTTAAGTCGGATGTTATTTACTATTCGATCAATAAATATTTTTTTTATGCATAATTTTTTATCTAAGAATTTGAAATTTAAACATGTTTTTGATGACATAGTTATTAATTTATGAGATTTTTAAATTTTATAATCATGAAAGATATAATAAGAACATGTAATTTAATAATTATATTTTCAAAATTTACATCAAATAAAAAGATATTTGAGAAGTTTGAAGGTTTTTGTTTAAACTAATTTTTAGAGAAATATTTTCCGATTAATAAATACTTTGAAAGAGTATTAAATTGCACATCAAGAGCGTTCGCTTGTTCCTATCAAAAAAGAAAAAAAAAAAAAAGAAAAAAAGAAAAAAAGAGCATTTGCTTGTTGTATAGGAATCAACATAATTGGATGTGTTTATTCCTAGCTTTCTCCCTACGCCTTGGTCAAACGAAAGTTTTATTCATTTATTAAGCACAGCGGTTTAAGTTTAAAATTATGCATAAAATATAAGTTTATAAATCATATAGTAAATAATATTTGTTTGACACAAAATTTGACATATGTATTAAGAGCATAAAGAATATGTATTTCAATGGTTATATTTTCAAAATAGGTAGTAATATTTATTTATTGAGTAAGGTTGTAATCTTAGGCTACAACTGATTTTGTAGCTAAATTTTGTTTCATCGTTAAACATACTTTAACTTGGAGCTCCACTGTCCATAGTACCCTTTGAAGCCAAATGACCGACACATTGATTAGCTTCCTTAACAACATGGCCAACCTCAATTTGCCTCTTTCTATATTGATCTAGATGTTTGTAATCAACAAGAGAGGTAGACCAAATTAACAGAAGCCCGAGCCATGTAGGTAGCACTGTAGCACACAAAATCAAATAAATATCATGTATCTCATATCTGACTAAATTTTGAAGGAACACAAGGATTTAATTGGGAAGGATCTTATCTTGTTCAATAATAAGGTTGTACTGGTGACTCATATGATAGATAAATAGTACACATCATTTTACTTTGCATTAGTACTTTATATATATATATATATATATATTGTACTTGTACCATTAAAAAATTAAAATAGGGAAAAAGGGGAAAAAATCTTATTCCATTAAACTTGAACTACCTAAACCTATATAAACCCAAATATTAGAATTCAAAAGCACCTAGACCTCCCATGACTCCAAAGATCCTGCTTCAAGCTTAAATGATTCATTTGAGGCAACCAAGGGGTTATTCAACTTCCCCTATTGAAAGGTCTCTCTATCCAACTTTGGGATAATCAGTCACTGTTGAATTCTAGCCAAATCTTGCAAGAAATGTTCGGGTGTTTGATGGTTGTGATCCATGTCTTTTCTCATTGACTCAATTGAACCCTCCCGAGTATGCACTCCAACTTATTCTTTCAATATTTGATGTCAATTTTACCTATTTTTTAATGCTTTGGTGGGAATTTGAGAGATTTCAAAGCTAAGGTTAGGTTTTAAGCTCAATTTGAGGGACTTTTTATATTAGGGTTATCAATTATTCTAATTGATCCTTCAAACTTGTAATTGAGAGTCCTAACTGGTGATTTAAACCCTCAATTCAATTAGATTGTTATTTTTTAATGATTTTTAAAATAATTAGACTTAGGCTATTATACACATACAAATTGGAGAATTGTGGCTATTTCCCATTAAATTAAGTGCTTACTAATGACATTAAATTCTCTAATTAAAGATTATAACTTGTAACTTGTCTATGGGTAAATTAAATAAATATCACGAAAGAAGGTTTTTTTAGATTTGATTTACTAAACCATCGCACGCCTTTGGTGTGATGGTCACTCCACAAGTATAAGTACTTGTGGGGTGTGGGGGACAAGAACCCGGATTTAAGTATCTAAAAAGGAGTTTCACACACATATACACTTAGATTATGCTAGAGAAGAATTTCTATCTTGTATAAATAAATAATAAAAAAAGATTTGATTTACTATGCTATATTAGGGTTTTCCAATTCAATACAAATTAACTAATTAAATTCAATTGGAGATGATAAAACAAGTAATAGGTGTTAGAAATATATATTAGACATATTAGCCCAATGTATATTAGACATATTAGCCCAATGTAATAGGCCCAAGCCCATTCCTGCTTGTACTAGTAGTCTAGGGTTTAGTCGCCTATATATATTCATGTTATGGTTCATTGTAACACAGGTTATTGTACTTCACTCCTACATAATAAAGAAGTAGCCCTTAAGGGATTCTTCCGTGGATGTAGGCCGTCAAGGCTGAACCACGTAACCCTCGTGTTCTCAGTGTTCTTATTCTATGCTTTTCTCTTCCGCATTCACTGTAGCATACACAACATAATATAACACATCAATATACAGATTATTCAGTCATTCTGTTTCACTTTAGATTGTTAACAATAGGTACTTTTAGGCCCCAAAACATAGTTCATTGCATTGGAGAACAACAAAAAGGCTTAGCCATGCTCCCTAATAAGCCAAAAACCATGGAGGAAAATATTAATCAAACATAAGGCATATCTTCTAGACCCAAAAAATAAAAAAATCAAATTAAAAGTGTAAAGAATGCTTGGTTATATCACAATCTTTGGTGATGGTTGTTATCAATTATTTTACCAGAAATTTTTTATCTACAATTAATTGTCTTCGCGAAGATAGACATTATTATATATTTTTTTTGAGGAAATCGTGAAAGTAGACATGGTTTCACATCTAAGAGCATCTCCAACAGGTTTGGTATCCGGCTTTATTAACTAAAATTTGGAGAATTTGTACACTGTTTATGCTCTAACAGCTTCGGTATAGCTGGATTTTTTTTTGGCTAATGAACAGTAGCCCATCAACTCTAATGGGCTACTGTTCATTCTTCAAATACTTTTTTTTTTATTATAATAATTAGGTGTTGAATAAAAAAATGTTGGAAGATGTGTAGTTGTTAAAAAAAGAATAAATAATGAATGAAGAAATAATATTTAAATGAGATAGAGAATCTGTAGGAAAGTGTATTTGAAAAAGTGGGTAGATAAAGATAAAAACCACTGTTCATTCTCCAAAAACTACAAAAATTTGATGAATTTGCTGGAAATGCTCTAAAGCAATTGTATAATATTCATCAAAGAAAATGCTCATCACTAATTAGTAATCACCTTACTACATACTATAAAAGCTGGCATAGATAACGGTATAAAAGATTAATCAAATCAACAACAATAATAATAATAAATCTACGCAAGATATCACCCATGAATTGATCCATTACCAAATTATTGGGAAAAAAAAATATTAAATCAAGAAGCATTGACTTAAGTAAAATACTAAAATGTACTAAAAATTAAGGAGGGACCTTCCAAGAAAGTCACCAAAACAAAGAATGAACACCCGTACATGCACACTGAGGAGGCAAATTTATTTTCTTTTTATTTATTTATTTATTTTGCTTAATGGAAAATTTATTTGCTTAATCGTAGACTGTCCACATTTCTTCATTATACTGTTAAACTAGACCTTTACCAGAAAACTTACTCCCCCCATTATAATGATAAATTAGACCTTTACCAGAAAACGTATTCTAAATAGAAAGTTTTTGGGCACAATTTTTGTTACAAGTTTTGGCATAATTTGCTAAAGTAATTGATTGTGATTGGTAGAGAAAAATTGTGGATTCATATAAAAATAATGATCCACCAAGACCTTTACTCACAGTCGACCAACTCAACAAATTGTGACATAAATTGTGTCTGTAGAATAACTATACCCAAAAATAAACTTCCCTAAAAAACCCATTATTGAAATTCTATAGAGGTTTATTTATTTATTTTAAAAATAATGCATCTTTCATTGAATTCTTTTACTTTTGCTTTTAGAATATAATCCCGAGAACATAAACTAGAAATATTCTACACAAATCCATAAAAAACATGGACTATAAGTTTGGCTACAAGTTTACAACTCCACTCAATATCTTTTTATTGAATTTGAATTTGTCAAATTCATCATTATATTATATTTTTTTCTTATATCCTTCATACATACAAAATTTCCAAAGAATAAAAAAAATTAATAATGTCATCAATCAAATGTTTACATTTCAAGTTTTTGTATTTTAAAATTATGCATAAAAAATAATTTTATGGATTGAATGGTAAATAACATCTAATTAGCATGAAATTTAACATGCATGTTAATAATATAAAGAATATACAATTTAACGGCCAAAATTTTAAAATATGTAGTTATGTTAATATTTTTTAGTGGGAGTTGTAACCAAACTTTCTCTTTAAAATATATAGTTTTTTTTTATTTTTATTTTTAATACAAGATAGAATTTCTACTCTAGTCTAATCTAAGTGTATATGTGTGTAAAGCTCTCTCCTAGAGACTTGAACCCTGACCCTTGCCTCCCACACCCCACACCCCACACCCCACAAGCACTTATATTTATGAAGTGACTACTGCATCAAGGGTGCGCGATGGTCTTAAAATATTTAGTTAAATGAGAGACTTCTAGTAGAATTTTAATAGAGCATTATCTTTTGGTAAGTTTAACATTAAAAAGAGACAGAGAGAGATTTTATCAAAATGATACATTCACATAAAGGGGAGGAAAATACAAATCTTTGAACTATTATATGGTAAAACAAATACAAAAATTTTTGTAGGAATTTGGGCCTGTTTTTCTAAGATTTTTTAGGGCAAATTGAGTTTTCCTCTTTAAGAACAGGACAGTTAGAATATCCATTAGTCCATTGACCCCTTTAGTTTAAAACGTAGCAATGGCCCTTCTTATCTCTTCGTATTTTCTCTCTTTTGTTTGTATTTTACATTAAATTACCCAAAAAAAAAAAAAAAAAACGTGTTTGGAATTTGGATCTACACGTTAATGACTTAAATTCGCTCTAATAACAAACACATCACATGCACAATGATGACCCTTCAAATTGTACACGTGATCAAGTTATATATATATATATATATATATATTTTCCTCCTTACACTAAGAGCATTCCCATTAAACATGGTATATGCTAAAAGATGCTATTTTTTAGCATTTTTGATCCAAAAACGTGCTCCATCAAAGATTGTATATGCCAAAAGTTTTGCAATACTGCTACAGTGCGGTCTCAAAAATAAGACCGCATTGTAGCACTATGCTATAATTTTTTATTAATTTCTTTCTCTCTCTCTTCCGTGTTGTCTTAAGTCTCTCCTCTCTCCTCTTTCACTTCTCCTCTGTCACTCTCTCTCGTGCTCTTCATCCCTCTCTCCTTCTGGTGTCTCTCTCTCAAGCAAGCCTTCCATAGCTCGCCAAACTGCCGTTATTCTCCAAACCCACATTCTCTCTCCTCATCATCACCATCGCCGTTATCTCTATCCCCACTGTTCGATCCGATTACCCTCCGATCTCTACGCTATCTCCATACCCATATGCCGCTGCCAATCTCGTGCTCCCCGTCCACTCCTTCTTACTCTTTCTTTCATTTTCACTCTGCCTCTTTGTTTCCCTTTCTCTCTGCATCTCGAGTTTGTGGGTCTTGGGTGTGGCTGGGTGTGGTTGGGCTGCGGTGGTTTTTCGTGGATCGTGGGTCTCTATGGTGGTTCATGGTGGGTCTCTGCGGTGGTTCGGTGAGTGGATTTTGCAATTTGATATTGGTAAGTTTTAATTTCAGTAGTTTTGATTGATTTTGGTGGGTTCTTGATTTCGGTGGCTGGGTTTGTGGGTTGATCGGGGTGGTTTTGGGTGTTGGGAATGGGTTGATCGGGGTGGTTCAGAGATGGGTATGGGTTGATCGGGGTGGTTTTGGGTCTTTGTTGTGATGCTGTGATTCTTTGATTTGGATGATTTTTTGATTTTGTGGCTTTGGATGTGGAGGTTTTTATTTATTTTTTATTTTTTATTTTTTTTTCTGCTGTTGTTTGTGGTTGCAGCGATGGTGGGTAGATATGGTGGTTGTGAAATGGGTGGGTGGATATGGTGGCCGGTGGCACTGGGTGTGAAAGAGAGACAGAGGAGAGAGTCTCAGAGAAAGAGACTGGAAAAATAAAAAAGAATAAAAAATTGATAAAGAAAGAATATTTAAATGAATTGTTAAAAAAATAGAAGTTTTGATGGAAAGGATGTTGTAAAGTGGAGTGTTATATGTTATAAAATTGAGATTTGAGAGGGTAAATGCTAAATTTTTTGCAATCCTTGATAAGGATGCTCTAAGAACCTCATTATCAGAGTTAAAGTCAGAAATCATTTTAAGGGGGCAAAAGAGATCTCTTGGACCAAAATTAAATTGTACATAAAATTCAAATCACATACATGCAAACATGTTTGTACTTTGTTATGTATGGATTTGATGTTTTAAATGAAATTGTGGGCAAATATTTTCATATTTTGTGTGAGCGACCTAAACTAAAATTACAAAGTACGTAACATTAAATTGAAGAATGTTGTGAAATGATAGAAATATATAAAACAAAGTAAAAGAAACAAGAAATATATATTGATAAACTCTTATATTCAAGTGGTCATCCACAATTCTTTTAATCTCTCTTAGATGTGTACCATAATAGTAAAGAAATCTCACATATATATAGGACCTTAGAATGCTTGTAGAGTTTATGGGATAAGGTTGTAATAATAAGTACAATTATGGACATACATCTCCCTTATAGGCTTTACACATTTCAGCCTTTACACATCCCAAATAACCTTTTCATTGCCCAAACTTTACACATTCCAATCAGACTTTATTTCTAACACTCCCTCTTGGATGACCACTTTCATAGAATATGCCTCATTAAAACCTTGCCAAATAAAAACCATATGGGAAAAAATTTTGGCTAAGGAAAAAGAGTACAATATTCTTATATAACTTCTAGTACCTTAGGATTGCCTCATTAAAACCTTGCAAAGGAAAAAGAGTACAATCCGCACACATCCTTTAGAAAATTTACTCCCCCCTCATGAGTACATAGAATTTCCATTATTCATGGTAAAAATATCATTAAGTTGATGCATACCAATGTTGTGTGCCATCTTCTTAAAATTCGCAGTTGGTAATGGCTTAGTGAACATATCGGCCAAATTATCACACAATCGTATCTGCTTGACATCAATATCGCCACTCTTCTGGAGCTTATGTGTATAAAAGAATTTTGGTACAATATGCTTGTTCTATCACCCTTGATATATCCTCCCCTAATTTGAGTGATACAAGCGGCATTATCTTCGTATAATATTGTTGGACTTTTTATGATTAATGATAATCCACAGTTCTCACAAATATGTTAAATTACCAATCTCAACCAAATACATTCACGACTTGCTTCATGAATTGCGATAATCTCTGCATGATTTGAGGAAGTAGCAAAAATTGTTTGCTTAACAGATCTCCATGAAATAGCAGTATTTCCATAAGTAAATAAATATCCTGTTTGTGATCGGCTTTTGTGTGGATCAGAAAGATAACATGCATCAACATATCCAACTAACTGTGGTTTTGATCCATTTGGATAAAATAATCCCAAATCAGTAGTCCCACGAAGATAACGTAAAATACGTTTAATTTCATTCCAATGTCTTCGAGTTGGTGCAGAACTATACATTGCTAGTAAGTTAACTGCAAATGCTATATTAGGTCATGTGTAATTTGCAAGATACATTAAAGCACCAATTGCACTAAGATATGGTACTTCAAGACCAAGAGTTTCTTCATCATCTTCTTGTGGTCGAAACGGATCTTTCTTGACATCAAGTGGTTGGCCCACCATTGGAGTGCTCAAAGGATGAGCTTTATCCATGTAAAATTGCTTCAAGACTTTTTCTGTGTACGTTGATTGATGAACAAGAATTCCATTTGGAAGATGTTCAATTTGCAGGCCAAGACAAAATTTTGTCTTACCAAGATCTTTCATCTCAAATTCATTCTTTAAACAATTTGTTGTTTTTGTTAACTCTTCTGGAGTCCCTACAAGATTTAAATCATCAACATATACTGCAACAATAGCAATCCGGATTCTAATTTTTTGATAAAAACACATGGACAAATTGGATTATTATCAAATCCTTCTTTCAAAAGATATTCTCTGAGACGATTATACCACATGCGTCCGGATTGCTATAACCCATATAAGGATCTTTGTAGCTTGATAGAATACATACTTCGGGATGTAGGATTATATGTTTCAGGCATTTTATATCCTTCAAGGATTTTCATGTTGATATCATTATCTAATGATCCATACAAATCGCACATCCAAATTTTCTTTTGCTACCAAACTAATCAAAAATCTGAATGTAATTGCATCCATTACAGGAGCATATATTTTTTCATAATCAATACCAGGTCTCTGCGAGAAACCTTGTACTACAAGTCACGCTTTGTACCTTATAATTTCATTTTTCTCATTTTGTTTACGTACAAATACCCATTTGTATCCAATAGGCATTACACCTTTAGGTGTTCGGACTATAGGTCCAAAAACTTCACGTTTACTTAGTGAATTTAATTCTGCTTGAATTGCCTCTTTCCACATTGGCCAATCATTTTTACGTTGACATTCACCAACGGTTTGTGGTTCATATTCATTATCATTACTTCTGGTAGTATTAGGGGCAACTTTATATGAAAATATGTTGTCGACAACAATTTTATTTATATCCCATATTTCTCCTGTATGTACATAATGTATTGAGATCTCGTTATTTTCAGGTACCTGATCCTTTTCAGGGTATAACTTTTCAAGAGATTTATTTTCAGGAGATTTTTGTTCATAAGTTTTGGATAGATCAATTATTTTATGACCTGTTTCCTGGGTATAGTCTCTTTATAGGCTGCAACTTGTTTTTCTTATACTTTTCTCTTCCGGAGAATTTTATCTTTAACACCAATCGATCTTCCACGCTTCAGGTGTGGCTTTGATTCATTTGCTACTGTATTAACTAATTGTCCTACAGGGACTTCAATCTGTGCTGGAGTATTAGCAGCTGGAATGTGAGATTTCACTATTTTCTTATTGTCAGTGAATACATCCTGGTAATTAATTTGCAATTCCTTGCAAATGAATAATCCTTTGAACTTACAGTTCACATTGATTTGTACGAGGATCAAGATGAGATAGCATCGAAACATTCCAAGTAATCTCACGTCGTGCTTCAGGCAACGACTTTTCTCCCCCTAATAGTAGGAAGATTGTTTCATTAAAATGACAATCCTCAAAACGTGCCTTAAAAATATCACCAGTTAGAGGTTCAAGATATCTAATGATAGATGAGGAATCGAAACCCCTATAAATTCCAAGTCTACGATGAGGGCCCATCTTAGTGCATTGTGGGGGTGCAATTGGTACATATATAGCACAACCAAATGTGCGCAAATGAAAAATATTTGGTTGTTGGCCAAGTACAAGTTGCAATGGTGAGAATTTATGATAAGCAGTTGGCTTAATGCGAATTAATGATGCAGCATGTAAAATAGCATGACCCTAAGCAAAAACTGGTAATTTTGATTTCATAAGCAAATGTCGAGCAATAATTTAAAGTCTCTTGATAAGTGATTTAGCTACACCATTTTGAGTATGTGTATGGGCAACAGGATGTTAAACAACAATTCCAATTGACATGCAATAGTCATCAAAAGCTTGAGATGTGAATTCACTAGCATTATCTAAACAAATTTTCCTAATTGGATAATTAGGAAATTGTGCTCGTAACCTAATTATTTGAGCAAGAAGCCTAGCAAATGCAACATTTCTAGTAGAAAGTAAACATACATGTGACCATTTGGTTGATGCATTAATTAAAACCATAAAATACTTGAATGGACCATAAGGTGGGTGTCTTGGTCCACATATATCACCCTAAATTCTTTCTAAGAAAGATGGACACTCAACAACAATCTTTAAATGTGATGGTTTGGTAATTAATTTACCTTGAGAACATGCATTACATGGATAATTACTAGGTAAAAGAATCTTCTGGTTCTTTAAGGGATGTTCATGAGAGTTTTCAATAATTCGACGCATCATTATTGATCCTGGATGACCTAGACGATCATGCCAAAGCATAAAAACCTTTGTTTCTAAACACTTCTGGTGTATTGCAACATTTGTTTCAATTGTTCTCATTGTAGTATAATATAACCCAGAAGAGAAAATAGACAGTTTTTCTAATATGAGCTTTTGGCCCGAAACTATTGAAGTAATATAAAGAAATTCTTCACTGCCTTTGTCATCGGTTTTAATATGATAACCATTATAACGTATATCCTTAAAGTTGAGTAAATTTCTGCTTGATTTAGAAGAATACAAAGCATCATCAATACAAAATTTTATGCCCTTTGGCAACATGATAATCGCTCTTCCAGAGCCTTCAATTAAGTTTGATGAACCTGATATGGTATTGACATTGGCTTTGCATAATTTTAAAATTTGAAAATATTTTTTATTTTTAAGGATTGTATGAGTTGTTGCACTGTCTGCTAGACAAAAATCTTCTTTATTCATCTTGGAATTGATTTTACCAGTAGGACTCATGCATCTTCATATATGCAAAACATAAATTAAACTTTATTACTTTAAACATAAATAAAACATATCAAAAAAAAAAAAATACTTATTACAATGCCATAATATAATGAAAGATAAATAATTAATTGGTATGGACACATCCATCACCAATCATACTTATTAGAATATGATAATATAATAAAAGAAAATAATTAATTGGTATGGACATTTCCATCACCAATCAAATTATCAAATTTTCTATCAACATCCTTAAAGAAATTAGAGACATCAAGATGAGTCATATTAATTCCATTTGGAAGGTCAAGATCCATGGGATCTTCAAGATCATTATGACCAACAAAGTTTGTTTCAATTCCCTTTCCCTTTTCTTTTATGAAGGCTTGGTACAGATCTATCAAATGTTTAGGAGTACGACAGGTACATGACCAATGACCTTCCATTCCACACCTATAACACTTATTTTTCTGACTGTTTGATGGTTTATTTTGTAAACCCTTGCCATTTTGATTCTTCTGATGGTAAGGTGTGTTATTCCTTTTTGAAGAATTATGAGTACAATCCTCTTTATATTGATTGTTCCATCTATAGCCACGACCACAACCACGACCACGAACATAATTTCCTCAATGTTTATCAAATGAGGTTCCATTCGCTTCAGGGAATGGAGTAGAACCGGTCGGGCGAGATTGGTGGTTTTTCAACAAAAACTCATTATTTTGTTCAGCCACTAGAAGACATGATATCAGTTCAGAATATTTTGTGAACTTACGCTCTCGATATTGCTGCTGCAGGAGCATATTCGAGGCATGAAATGTAGTAAATGTTTTCTCTAACATGTCTTCATCAGTGATTTTTCCCCACATAATTTTAATAGTGAGATTATTTTAAAAAGTGTAGAATTGTACTCACTCACACTTTTAAAATATTGCAACCTCAGGTTCAACCAATTATAACGAGCTTTTGGAAGGATTACAGATTTTTGATTCTCATATCTTTCCTTTAAATCATTCCATAAGACAAAAGGGTCTTTTACTGTAAGGTGCTCAGATTTTAATTCTTCAAGGAGATGATGGCGAATAAAAATCATTGATTTTGCACAATCCCGCAAGGATGCTTGATTGCCAACCTTAATTGTATCTCCAAGGTTCTTTGCCTCTAGGTGAATCTCAGCATCAAGGGTCCATGACAAGTAATTCTTGCTCGAGATGTCAAGGGCAGCAAATTCAAGTTTTGTAAGGTTCGACATCTATATAAATATATAATTACGTAAGAAGTTAAATAACTATATATATATATATATATAATATTATCATACACAATTTTAATGAAACAGTACTACATATACATGTTCAAATTTAATTGTAATGAAACAATACTTTACATTTTTAAAGATTATCAGTACACGAAATATATAGCTATAGGTATAACTAAACATGAAGACAATATGTAATAATATATTACTAACCATTTTTAACAATTTTTTTTAAACTAAATAAACGTGAATCTCATAATATATAATAATAGGATAACGTGAATCTCATAACAATATACAACAATAGGATAACGTGAATCTCATAAAAATTATAATCAATTAAAAATCACTAAAATTATGAGCATAAAACGTAAAGACAAACAAATAGGATAATTAATAATTCCTTAAAAAGAAAACTTACAGTGAGTTGAGAGAACTACACAAATAATCTTTGATGGTTGAAGGACAATGGAAGGACAACTTCTTTTCCAAAAATTGGGTAGAAGCTCGTGCTGATAACGTGTTGTGAAATGATAAAAATATATAAAACAAAGTAAAAGAAACAAGAAATATATATTGATAAACTCTTATATTCAAGTGGTCATCCACAATTCTTTTAATCTCTCTTAGATGTGTACCATAATAGTAAAGAAATCTCACATATATATAGGACCTTAGAATGCTTGTAGAGTTTATGGGATAAGGTTGTAATAATGAGTACAATTATGGACATACATCTCCCTTATAGGCTTTACACATTTCAGCCTTTATACATCCCAAATAACCTTTTCATTGCCCAAACTTTACACATTCCAATCAGACTTTATTTCTAACAAAGAAAACAATTTTATTCAAGAAAATTATGAAAACTAAGCATATCAGCACATGGGAAAAAAATGCATAGTAGGAACTCGCGTGACAAAACTTGTTATTATTTTATTACTCATATTAAATATGCATTTTATTATAGACTTGACAATGAAATTTCTTTAGCCATATGCCTTAAACCTAATTGTATTCAAATCATTAAAGAATTTTCATGCATATATTCACAAAATAATGAATTTAAGCGAAACTTTCATAAAATTTGTATAATTTACTTATAAATTTTATAATCTTATTATTTTTTATGGTATATTATAATTTTTTTTTTAATTTTTAATTTTTATTTTTCTTATTTTTTTTTGGGGGAATCATTTTTTTTTTTTTGGTGGCAAAATCTTTAAAAATTATTAGGATTAGGAGGGCCATGACTTATGGTGGATTTAACTTTGGGATGTCTCTCTTTATAAACACCGAAAAGGCCGTTGACAGTTATGCACATGATGTATTTTTCATATTAGAGGACATCAAGATATTAATGTATGGGTCCAAATGCTTTTTTCAAATTTTTTTTTTTAATTTTTTATTAATATGATAGAAAATACTAACAAAGGGGATAAGTACTCATTATTAAAGATAAAGGAAAAACACTACTGACGAGTATCAAGTGGAGGTCGTTTAACTTAAAAATGACCACAGCTGCATCTAAATCAGGAACGAGTGTAGGGGCAAGACCCCGTCCATATAGACGGGACAGGACCGCATTTATTGAAGGCGTAAATAAAGGCCATTAGGACAGCTGACAAGGAATAAGTGCATCGGAGCAGTTACAAAGGCAATGATGGCCCAACGGTCATCCGTTACACTTTAAATAGAATCTTCATTGTCAATTAATGTTGCGTTTCTTTCAGGAGAAAAAAGCCTAGAGAAGCATTAACAAACATAACTACATCGACCCGAAGCAAACTATAAAAAGGAAATAGAACTCAGGTTAAAGAGATGAAAAACTAAATATACTCCTATGAGAGAATTATTTGAGAGCTATTTAGCTGACTTTAGCATCGGAGTATTCTCAACTGGCACCACGCTGGTGAAACTTCCTTTACCTTTCTTCTCTTGGCTTCATCAGTTTGCACCATTTGTGGGAAACATGAGTTGATTCTTTCTCAAACCATTGTGCTCCTCTCGATAAAGCTCTTGTCGCTTGATGGACTCCGCACTAGCACTAACCCCAGATCCTGTGGTGATGGCTCAACAGATTCAAGCTCTGACAGCTAATGTATAAGAGCTAATGAAGCGGAATGAAGATTTGAAGCGCCGAGCACGTCCAGAGGGCAATAATGCTTCGCGCCATCGATGTAGCCATAGCAGACATGACGAGGAAGCTAGCAGCCCTGAAAACAGCAAGGGAAAGGACACAACATAATACACTGGGCAACTTACGCATGACAATGATCACATGATGAAGAGCTTACGAAGGGAGTTGGATGAGGTAAAGAATGCCATGAAGGGGAAGACAACAACGAACCTTGATGGCATGCTCAAATGAATAGATTCACCTTTCACAGTAAGCGTGTTGGAGTGCCCCTTGCCTCTGAACTTTTGTTTGCCACAGCTGGAGTTATATGATGGCAAAGGACCTTTTTAACCATATAGAGGCCTTCAAGACGATCTTGAACCTCTAACAGACCCCGGACGAAGTTATATGTAGATCTTTCCCTACCATCCTTAGAGGGGTTGCTAGGGTATGGTTCAGTAAGCTGCCAACGTCTTCAATAGCGAATTTTGAATAGTTCAGTGACTCATTTGTTCGCCATTTCATTGAGGGACAGCATCACAAAAGGCCAACCTCTTATTTGTTAACAATATGGCAGTAGGAAGGGGAAAGCCTAAGGGATTATGTGAAACGTTTCAACAAGGCTGTGTTGGAAATTGACAAAGACGATGACCAAGTGATAATGATGACCTTCTAGGCTGGACTCAACAACCCTAATCTCATCTTTTCGTTGGGAAAGATGCTGCCAAGCTTTATGACAGATCTCCTATTCAAAGCTTAGAAGTACAGGAACAGAGAGGATGCCCTTCCTGCAAAAGGGCTAACTAGAAAACGGAAGAAGGAAGAACTTGGTGATTCCCAAGGTAAGAAAAAGGATCGTAAGGACTCATATTCGGAGGCTAAGGCTAGCAAGAGTAGTTTTGACACCCCGAAGAAAAAGATGAGCTTCACCCCATCAGTAATGCCCATAGACAAAATCCTGATGCAAATTAGGGATGAACCAAGCCTAAAATGGCCCAAGCCATTAAGTGCGTCCTCTAGGACGTGTGACCTGAAGAAGTACTGTCGTTTTCACAAGGATCACGACCACTACACTGACGAATGTCGTGACTTGAAAGAGCAAATTAAAGAATTGATTCAACAGGGGAAACTCCAAAAGTTCATCAAGAGGGACCACTAACCCCAATCACGGACTGACGACAAGCCTCATGACAATACCAAGGATGATGGATGAGATCATCCAAAGTAGGCCATAGATGAAATAAGAATGATGACAGGGGGACTAGTATCAGGAGGGTCATACAAGTCTTTGAAGAAGACTTACCCGAGACAGATTAACAGTGTCCACATCAAACATTCATTCAAAAAGTACCGACGATCAGATAGTGATAACATAACATTCTCTGAGCGAGATGCAAGTGGAATCAAGCAACCCTATGACAACCTACTCGTCATTATGCTAGAAATTGAAGGTTTCAACACAAGAAGAGTGCTAGTTGACAATGGGAGTTTTGTGGATATAATGTATATGACAGCCTACCAACAGTTGAGGATGGACCCAGAGTGGCTTCGACCTTTCAAATCCCCGTTGGTCAGCTTCAGCGGGGTCGAATCTATCCAAAGGGCATCATCTCACTGAGAGTCACAGTAGGAACACATCCAGCTCAAATAACAAAACAAGTTGATTTCTTGATCGTCGATTGTCCATCGTCCTATAATGTCATCCTGGGATGACCTACACTGAATCGGCTTATTTCTGCAACTTCAACCTATTGCCTTAAGGTGAAGTTTCCAACACCGCATGGGATAGGAGAAATATGTGGGGATCAGCTGCTGGCTTGGGAGTGTTACCAGGCGATGTTAGGCTCCAGAGAAAACCATACCTAGGTGGTAGAAGAAGAGCCAAAGAAGCCTGTCCAAGAGCTGAAAGATGTGAACCTAATAGAAGGAGACACTAACAAGGTCACGAAGATTGGAGTAGGATTTGACTCAACCTTGAAGGACAAGATCATAGAGTTCCTGAAGCAGAATCTGGATATCGTCGCCTGGACCATGAGGATGTACTAGGTATAGACAACAAAGTAACAGAACACCAGTTGAATGTCGACCCCACTAGAAAGCCCATCCAATAGAAGCGACAAGTTTTTGCTCCTGAAAGGAATAAAGCTGTTGTGGAAGAGGTAGAAAAGCTTTTAACTGCCGAGTTCATCAAGGAAGTCTATGACCCTGAATGGCTTACCAACATCGTCATGGTGAAGAAGTCCAACGGGAAATGGCGTATGTGCGTTGATTTCAAAGATCTTAACCGTACTTGCCCAAAAGACAACTTTCCACTTCCCAGGATCGACCAGCTAGTAGATTCAACTACTGGTCACGAGTTACTGACCTTTATGGACGCATTTTCAGACTACAACAAAATTCGCATGAGCGAAGAGGACCAGGAGAAAACAACCTTTGTCACTAGCTAGGGGTTGTACTGTTACAGGGTCATGCCGTTCGGTCTGAAGAATGCAGGGGCAACCTATTAGAGGCTGGTGAATCAAACGTTCAGCAAGCAGATTGGATGGAATGTGGAAGTGTATGTGGACGACATGCTCATGAAAAGCAGAAAAGCAGAATTACATTTAGACGACCTCAGAGAAACTTTTGACACTTTGAGGAAGTATTAGATGAGATTGAACCCGGCAAAGTGCGTGCTTGGAGTCTCATCAGGCAAGTTTCTGGGGTTCAAGGTTTTGTAATAGGGTATAGAGGCCAACCCGGAGAAAGTCAAAGCCATATTAGACATAACCTCCCTAAGAAGTATGAAGGAAGTACAGAGGCTGATGGGATAAGTAGCAGTTTTGAACAGGTTCGTCTCTAGAGCCATGGATAAATGCATCCCATTTTTTAAAACGTTGAAACATGCCTTCTAGTGGACGGAGGAGTGTGAAGAAGCTTTCTAGGCTCTCAAGAATTAATTATCCAAGCCATCGCTTTTGAGTCCGTTCGTTGAAGGAGAGGATTTATTCCTATATTTGGCTGGCTCCCAAACGGCTGTGAGCTCAGCATTGATTTGTGAAGTGTTGAGGATCCAAAAGCCGGTCTATTACACAAGTCAGGCTTTCTAGGGCGCAGAAGCAAAATACCCAAAGATAGAAAAGCTAGCCTTTGCACTGATTGTTGCTTCAAGGAAACTTCGTCCCTATTTCTAGGTGTACACGATACTAGTCATGACGGACCAACCTCTACGAAAGGCAATGGGTAGGCCGGATGCGGCAGGAAGAATGGTCCAATGGGTAGTAAAATTGAGTCAATTTGACATCGAATATAGGCCTAGGATGGCGATTAAGGCCCAAGCATTGGCTGACTTTGTCGCCAAGTTCACTATTGTTGATCAAGATCCAGAGTCAGATTACTGGACGGTGTATACAGATGGGTTGTCAGCAGCAAGCATCGGAGGAGTAGGAATGATCCTCTTATCTCCTGAGAAAGACATCCTCATTTACGGAGTCTAGCTTCAGTTTCCAGTAATGAATAACGAAGCGGAGTACGAAGCTGTCTTGACGGGCTTGAGAATTGCAAAAGCCTTAGGTGTAAGAAACTTGAAGCTGAATTCTAATTCAAAACTTGTGGTGGGGCAAATAACCAATGAGTACGAGGCCAAAGAGGAAAGAATGAAAAGGTACTTAACGCTGACTAATTAGTTAGTTTCTAACTTTGATGATGTTAAGATCAATCAGGTACCAAGGGAGGAAAACTTGGAAGCGGATGAAGTTGCTAGGCTAGCATCGTCAGCTACCAATGAAGGACGACCTGGATTGTACATAGAAATGCAGCACCTCCTAAGCATTAAGGGGTTTGACATGAGCTACGTCCAATCCGGAGGGAGTTGGATGGACCCAATATCATGTACATCAAGGATGGCAATCTCCCTGCAGATCCCTTAGAAGCCAAAAAAGTCAAAGTAAGGTCGTGTAGGTTCACAATCCTAAACGACGAGCTCTATAAGAAGGGTTTCACCGCCTTACTTAAAGTGCCTTGACCCAAAAGATGCTGCGTATGTACTAAAAGAGATCCACGAAGGAGTCTGCGGAAATCACTCTGGACCATGGTCACTCGTTGGGCAAGTTATCCGTACAGGATATTTTTGGCCAACCATGCAAAAAGATGCAGCTCAGGTAGTTCAGAGATGCAACAAGTGCCAACGGTTTGGAAACGTGTAGCATGTCCCAGCAGAGCACTTGACGAACATCACATCACAATGGCCATTCTCCACATAGGGAATTGATATACTGGGCCCTTTACCTCCTGGTAAGAAGCAGGTAAAATTTCTAATCATCGCTATTGACTATTTCATGAAGTGGGTGGAAATAGAGCCTTTAGCAGTTATAATGGAGGCCAAAATACAACACTTTGTATGGAAAAACCTCGTCTATCGGTTTGGGATTCCACGGGTTATCAATTCTGACAATGGACGACAATTTGACAGCCATAGGTTCAGGGATTTTTGCAAGGAGCTGGGGATAAGGAATCAATATTCCTCCCTTGAACACCCACAAGCAAACGACCAGATTGAAGTTACAAATTGGACTTTGCTTAAGCTAACCAAAACCCGACTTGAAGGGGCAAAATGAGCATGGCCTAGCAAGCTTCCAGGAGTTTTATAGGTCTATAGAATGATGGTGAGGACACCAACAGGCGAGACACCCTTCAAGCTGGCGCTTGGAATTGAAGCAGTATTTCTTGTGGAAGTTGAAGTGTCACATCTTAGAAGAACATGTTATGACGAATGCAGCAATGACAAGGGCCTCAAGTTAGCTCTGGATTGCTTACCAGAGGTCAAAGATGATGCCGCTTAGAGAATGGCTTTATATTAGGAGAGGATGATGAGGTACTATAATCAGAGGGTAAAGCTGAAATGTTTCAATCCTAGAGATATGGTTCTGCGAAAGGTTTCACAAGCCACCAAAGATCCAAATGAAGGGAAGCTAGGCCCCAACTGGGAAGGTCCATACAAGGTCGTTGTTATTCAAGAAGAGGGAGCTACTACCTGGAGGATGCAAATGGGAAACCTTTACCTCGTCCTTGGAATGCAAAGCACCTTAAAAAGTACTATCAGTGAGGGAATGGACCTTCAACATTAATAAGTTCCAGAATTTGGAACACCTCATTTATTCATCAACAGATAAGCGAGATTTCATTGTTTTCATGCATTTATTCTATTTTCAGTACTTTATTTTCAGAACTTTCTGTTTTTTTATGAAGTATTATCCTTGTAATCCCCTTTTTATAAACAAGGATGAATAAAACAGACAAAACGTCTGTAGAGCTATTTCTTTTCAAATGATTAGATGTCAAACACTCCATGGTGAAAATCTATTTTATCGAAAAGACAAGTTCAAAGCACGACAACTATGATAAAAACTCCGCCAGCATCAAAGATGAGTTTAAATCATAACTAAGTGATAAGAACTTTAAGTTTAAATCACAAGGATAAAAGCTCCATCAATATGAATGACAAAGTTAAAAATTCAAATCAAGTGATAAAAACTTTAAGTTTAAATCACGAGGATAAAAGCTCCGTCAATATGAATGACGAAGTTAAAAATCCAATTCAAGTGATAAAAACTTTAAGTTTAATTCACGAGGATAAAAGCTCCGTCAATATGAATGACGAAGTTAAAAATCCAATTCAAGTGATAAGAACTTTAAGTTTAAATCACGAGGATAAGAGCTTCGTCAATATGACGAAGTTAAAAATCCAAATCAAGTGATAAAAACTTTAAGTTTAAATCATGAGGATAAAAGCTCCGTCAATATGAATGACGAAGTTAAAAATCCAATTCAAGTGATAAGAACTTTAACTTTAAATCACGAGGATAAAAGCTCCATCAATATGAATGACGAAGTTAAAAATCTAAATTAAGTGATAAAAACTTTAAGTTCAAATCACGAAGATAAAAGACTTAGCCAATATATATATATATATATATATAACGAGTTCGACTTATGAATTAAGTGATAAAAAGCACAATCTAAGCGATAAAAAACTAAAAGTTTAATTCATAGAGCCTAGAATGTTGTAAATAGGCAAGCTTATGTTATATCATGAGCAAAAAAATAGGTTAGTAGCAAAAAGTTTGTCCAAAACAAAGCCTCAAAACCAAGAGGCAATAAAGTAAAAAAAAAAACTTTGGCCCCAAAACACGGAGGCAACCATTGTTCGTCAAAGATAAAACCCCAAAACAAAGGGACAACCATTGTTTTCCGAAAAAAAAAAAGGGAGAATGAATATACTACAGAAGAGGGACAACAGGCTTGTCGGTATCCTTTCCTTCAGCAACATCCTCCCCAGTCATATCTTCTCCATCGCTGCACCAGTTTTAGTGTCTTCTTGCTCCTTGGCTTCGTCTGCAAGTACCTTGGTGTCAATCTTCTCAAAGTCTAAATTGGAGAAGTCCACGGCCAAGCTGTGATGCTTCATTGTCCACCGATGCAGAAGCTTGAACCCTTTGAAGTACTGGATAAACTGAAGATTTGAGAACTCATCTGACTGCTTGAATTTCTGGATGATTTTCTCTCTCTTCGCATTAGTCTTTAGGAGGGCAGCTTGAATCTCTTCATCCTTTTGGATGACAAGCGCTTTCTCTACACCCAAGGCCTTAGTAAGCTCCTTTATTTTCTCATTCGCGTCGTTCCTCTCATTCATAGCAACAATTAGATCTTTCCTCAACTTGGAGCATTCTACCTTGATGGACTCCACCTTTGAGTTAGCCATCACAACCTTCTCTTCCGTGTTCAAATAGTTAGTCGTGATGCATAATGACTCCCCAAGGACCTGATAGAAACAAGCAAATGAGAGAAGAGACCATGCACACAGAAAAATAACAAATCGATGCTGAAAGAGAAAAACCACATACCTGTACTAATTTATGGATATGACGGCTGACCAGCTTATGGGAGGGAATGGACGACAAACCATTGAGTTCATCATTAGTAATTACATTGTGAGCATGACCCATAGCAGTAGCAGGATCATCCCAAACACTCCTCCCAACCTTGCCTTTCCCTTTAGTACGGGTAGTTGGAGGGGAGAAGGCAGTCACTTCTAAGGATGGAGTAGGAGAAGAAAGGGTAATATGAACGGGAGGAAGAGCAACAGTTTCACTTTTCTCGTTGCCCAATTTCCCCTTCTTCGAATCAGCAGCCAGATTGGATAAGGGTTCATTCTTTAAATTCTTGATGCGGGCATACTTCTCTTTACAGACGAAGCTAATAAAGACGAAGGAGTTTTAAAGACTTATGGACATACGATCTTACTCTTTTCCTCTTGACGATTCTTTTCTAATACATACTTCGAAGGCTCGGGACCTAAACAACAGTCAAACAGATGACGAGGATCGACAAGGTCGTCAAAATCCTTAATTTCATGGGCGTAGGCAAGAGTAGCACGAACCCGATGGCGATGTTTACCTTCTAAGTCAGGACGATCAAGAGCTGTGAAGAATCAGAAGGAAAACATCATTAGACGGGCAATTACAATATGAAAGAAAAGCGAGAGAAGACAATGAAAATACGCATCAAGTGCTGGGACTTCCCATTTTCGTAGTAATCTTGGGAATTCCCCCCAAAAATCGTCAGACAGGGTTTCCCAACCCGTTCCAGAAATAAAAAAGTATCGTGAATTCCAATCACGAAAGGATGAAGGAAAACCTCTAACAATCCTAGATTTCCTATCCCAAGGTAAAAGTTCAAAATACGCATAGCGGGTAGAGGCTTTCAAACGGTACAAAAACAGGAATTCATTCAAAGTTATCATTTCCCATCATAAGCAGACATCCAGATAGACATACAACTTATGATCGTCCTCCAAGCATTAGGGACGAGTTGACCTGGGGCGATTTGAAATTCGTTTAGAAGTTGCATGATGAACGGATGGACGGGAAAACAAAGGCCACACAGAAAGTTAGCCTTGTAAAAGCACACCTCTCCGTGGGCAAAGTTACAAGCTTTCTCACCTAGGCGAGGTAGTCTAATAGATGTACCCTTGGGAAATTGAAACCTTTTCCTAAAACCATTTAAATGTTTCTCTTTGAAGGAACAAGACTCAGAGAAAGCATGCAAGGAGGGAAAAGATGAAGACAAAGGCAACTTTGAAGCAACAGTATCAACTTCCTTACTCAAAGACTCCGCGTTGGAAGACAATCCAGTCTCCAACTCACTGGACCTAACATTATCTACCCTATACTCAATGCTGGCCATCTCCGAATGGTGCTTTATCAAAGATTGACGGATTAGAGGGTAGAGAGAAAGCAAAACAGGCCAAAGTGCAGAAAAGCAAGACATAAATAAACCCACTTGGGGACGCCGACCATAAGAATATTCTAAGAAAACCCCTCACCTAGCAAAGAAAAATGAAACTGAAGGGCACTCTTGACTGAGGAATTCAAAACCAACCATCAAAGCATAGGGAAAAGAGGCCTTACTAGGAAATTTCGAAGTATGAGGATTTCTCAGCACTCTGAAGTTCAGACCAAATAGGGCAGAGGAATAGGAACGGTTTTCTCTGAAAGGAAAAATTGGAATTAAGGCACACCAAAATCAAGGAAGTTTCACACACGCCACCAATAAAAGACCAACGTGTGTTCATTTCCTGAAGAGTAGTCGTTTCGCATCTAAGACGAAGAGCCAGATTTTGGGAACCGAGAAGATACAAATCGTCACTTTTGATCACATTCCTAAGATTGTCCAAGATCCTGACAACCAAGGAATGGGGGGGCAACTGACGAGTATCAAGTGGAGGCCGTCTAGCTTAAAGATGACCACAACTACATCTAAATCAGGAACAAGTGTAGGGGCAAGACCCTGTCCCTATAGACGAGACATGACCGCATTTATTAAAGGCGTAAATAAAGGCCATCAGGACAGCTGACAAGGAATAAGTGTGCTAGAGGAGTTACAAAGGCAATGATGGCCCAACGGTCATCCATTACACTCTAAATAGAATCTTCATTGTCAATTAATGCTGCATTTCTTTTAGGAGAAAAATGCCTAGAGGAGCATTAACAAACATAACTACACCGACCCGAAGCGAACTATAAAAAGGAAATGGAACTCAGGTAAAAAAGATGAAAAACTAAATATACACCTGTGAGAGAATTCTTTGAGAGCTATTTAGCTGACTTTAGCATTGGAGTATTCTCAACTGGTGCCACGCCGATGAAACTTCATTTGCCTTTCTTTTCTTGACAATAGGTATCGGAGCTCGTCCATCGACATTGACGAGGAGCATACTGACGAGGTTTATTTTCGGCTTCATCAACTACAATTGAATAATAAATCTTTTTAAAAAAAAAAAAGTTAAGGTTTTTTGGTATGGTAAGACAAAGATTGAAACCCATATATCAACCTCCCCAAGGAGACAATATGCTATACGATTAGCCCATTGGTTACTTCTAAGAGTTGTTAGACTGAGCATTACTTTTGCCACTACTACTATTAAGCAAGGATCATGCCGTCCCTGTCCCTAGAACATCATGATTTTCTTAGTGTGACTCGATAAAACTCAACTATTAAACAATTGTTTAAAGTGACAATTTTTTTCACAACTATTGAGATGTTAAGCTGTAAATGGTAGACAATAGGTGAGTGCAGAGAAGAAACAATAAGTCAATAATAACTTATGAAATATGTTCAGAAAAATATTGTTTGTTGCATTATATAACATTAAAACTTGGGTTGTACCTTCCATAGAGTTCTCAATACCTACAATTTCCACACCTTTTTTTGAGAAGGATTTCCACACCTTGATCATCATATGGGATGAGATCGAATTGAAAATTTGAAAAGTCTCATCTTTGATATGTGAAACGTATAGTCAAAACTCACCATTATTGTCTTTTGAGAATTACAACCAAAATAGATAAAACTAGCCCATAAATTTTTTATATCTTGTACGCAAGTACAATATTGTCTGTCATTTTTTGGAAATTCTTCATTCTAAAATTTAAAGACTCAAAATTCTCAAACATAATTTTATTTAGATAACTTGAAGTTTATTGGAGACAAATAAAGTTTACTTAAGATACAAGATAAATTCAAAATCTAGGAACATGTGGAATTTTAACTCATTTGAGTTTAAATTCAAGGTTAGGCGGCCACAAGAGTACAATTATCACAACAAAACGATCAAGCCCTTCCACATGCCTCCCTTTACTTGTTTGCACTTTGCAAGGAAAGGTGAAAAGAAATTATAGATGCTCTACTTTTGTGTTTTTATTGTTTGCAATAGTAAACTTAGGCTTAGCTGATTGGTGATTTTGCCTATGATGCAAACAAGAAAAGACCAACATGACTTTTGAGGTGATTGGAAACCTGATTATACATGCTTTTAGCAGTGTCATATTTCCTAGCTAATAACAAAGTAACAATAGATCAATTTAAAGGTTGGTGACTCAGACAGAAGACATGAAGCTACAAAGAAATTGCCAAGTATTAAATATACAAGACACTTGGTCCCTTGTTAGGTAGAAAATCCACCTTCTATTGATTGCTGACACAAATTCTATACAAATGAAGAAGAATGATCACTACAGAAGTTTCCAACTTTTCATTCCTAAATAGTGGACAATCTTTTCAATTTATGCATAAATAATACCATAACGAGTAAGGCAAGGCACTTTTGCACAAGTTCTATCTATATACAAGAACAATGACTTTTTCATTCTTTTAATAATCAATGACATTCAATTCTTTGCACAAGATGAACATAATGAAGCATGAAGTAACTTGTGTCAACAAGAAATAGAGGAATTCACAGCCATTTCTGTGTGCTACCAATTATCCTTGATGATCTTAAACTTTTCAAGTATGATTTTCCCTTCTTTGTACTTTTGGGATTCCTCATATGCTCGTTCATATTTCCAACCCAACAATTCCCTACAATCCGAGCAAAATACATCAGCAACCGTGTGAAGACCTGTAATAAGGTTCCGATCCTCTTTAGGCCCTTCCACAATGTTCATCGCATGGGAGAACAGAAAGGCTCTGTTGTTGCCCGACTAGAAAAAATAAAATTTTGTACACAAATGTTGAGAAAAATTAAATCTTGAAGAAACATTGAGCAGTATGTTTCATTTAGGAACACCAAAAGTGGTTTTAAGAATTCACAGGACCATGTATGCAGTGTAGAAAACAAACACTGAAACACATGAAAAGTAGTATAAACCATATTAACCTTTATCCATCTAACATGCAAGTTTCACTTCAACTTGACACAAACTGTGAGTTACATATAAATATGGCTTTGTATAAACAAAGAAAATTTTTGAATTTGTACCTATGGCTACCACAAAACACCCTTTGAAGTTTGAATCTCATACTCTAAACTAATCATACAAATATTTATTGATTTAAGCACAGATATTAAAAAGTTGCAGTGTCAAAACTTGGAGATGATGATCAGGAGTGAGTTCACCTGAAAATCTTTAGAAACGATATCATTGTGTCGGGACACATTGTTCCGGCACCTAAAGCAGCTGTACAACCTTGGCCCACCCAAGTCCCCCATTGTTGAATTTTCTCAATACCAATCAATGTACTGCCCCCACAAAAACTGACAAAAAAAAAAAAATTTCAGGACAAATGGGAAGTAATTAGCAAAATGTTAACCAACAAGCCAAACATCTCCTTTCAAAAGACTGAAAACAAATTACTTGGCCAATCGTCTCTATAAGCCAGGTTTTGGATTTGAAAAGATTAGTTCAAATGAAAACATTGTGGCTTTTATCAAAAAAAAAAAAAAAAACATTGTGGCTTCAATGATTGAGATATAGTTTAATGAAAAGGATAAACCCAGGATAGGTGATTGAGTGAAGATTCTAAACAAGATACAGAACATTGAATAAACAAATGGGGTTGATAAAGACAAGTTTAGAATATGAGTAATGAGTCCTATTAGCATTAAAATCACAATGATCCACGCCCAATATAATCCAAAAAAGTAGTAACATAACAAATAAAAAAACACTTAATAATATAATAGTTTAAGAAGTAAATACATAATTGCCGTCTTCATTTATTTATTTATTTTTAAGTGAGAAGTAAACATTTAATTAAATCAAGTTGATCCTTGTTGCTTATTTAGGGAGTAGTAAGTAAGGACTAGTTTAGCACCTACCCATCAGAAAACAACAACCAGAGAGAGAGAGAGAGAGAGAGAGAGAGAGATACAGTTTATAATAAAGCTATCGTTTTTGTTTTTTTCTAAACAATAAAGCTATCGTTTTTAGTTTCTAAAGATTCTAACAAATCTAAAGTGATATCTTTTAGTACCTAACAAATTTAAAAGGACCATTTTTTGTTCCTATAAACTACTGACTATTCCTATCAAAAAAAAAAAAAAAAAACTACTGACTATTTAGTTTTTTTTTTTATTTATTTATCAGATCATCTAAATGATTAAAAACAATTACTTTACGTAAATCCTTTGCACTAAAAAAGGGGACTAAAATCGTTCATGCTATAAACTCTAAGTGCAGTCACATTCGAAAATGCATTAAAAACAAAGCATTAGCATCATAAAAAACAACTTTATTTACATCTTATACTTTATTCTTTTTTTGTAAAAGTAAAATAATTGGGGGTAGAAGATAATAATATTGTTTAAGATATAGATGATTAGATGTTACTGCAATATAAATTCTTGTAGCAAAATGCAAAAACCTCAATAATGTTAAAGCTAAAAACACTATTTTGACTTTTTGAGAGCAGTGGATGAGAATGCTCTAAATACTAAACGTGTATTTCCTTGTATTTAAGCCAAAAAAAAAAAAAAAAAAAAATCATTTGAAAATTACAGGGGCATAACTGAAAAGATCCTTATATTTGGAAGCTTTGGAATTGGAGTATTGGATGGTTTAAGACTCATAGTCTTAGTGATTGATTAGTGAAATTAAGAACAAATGAGTTCCAATTAGGGTTTTAGACAAAACCCATAAACCATAGCTACGACATTATTTGGGTCAACACGAATTCATTTGGGCATTTAGGTTATGTGTCAAATTAATTTGAATTCGAGAATTTATTTTCTTATAATTTTTTATTTTCATAATTATTAGGACGACATGAAAAATTTATTTATTTAAAAATATATTAATTTTAGAAATTAATATCTTATTCATAATTGATAGAGATCGCCAAACTCAGTTCCCTTGCCGTTCCCTCCTTTTTTTGATTTTGTAATGATTCAGAGCATTCTTCGCTGCCCTTTGTCTACTTTTTTCCTCAACAGCCAAGAGAAAATTAGAAGCGAGTTCCTCCAGTCCAGTCCTTCAATCGATGTCCCTAAAAAAAGAGCCAAATTCCTGGTCAAGGTGACAAAGGAGCCTGATTTCCAGACTGATCATCTTCCAACAAAGCAGAAAGATTCTCATCAACATGGATCCCAATAGAATTCGATATAGCCAAAGGAGCCACATTCAAAAGTTCTGAACAATCTGAATCTATTCGAGCAAATTCCACTATCCCATTCCCATCACGTTCGTCAGATCCCTCCTCAGAATCCACATCCTCCACAACCACCCTATCCCACTCAGATTCTCCATCTAAAAGCATCAAGGAATCATCTCCAACATTAAGCTCATTTAAAACACAGCTCACGCCTTTATTCTCTGTGCTTGGTGACCTGGGTTAAGGTTAGGTTAGTTTGGTGAGAGTTGGAACAGTGACACACGTGGGCCGAAATGAGTCTTTTTATTATTGTTATTGGGCCAAAATGGCCCATTACCATGAAATTTTGAAATATTTGGGCCAAAAATACTGTTTCGGAAATAATTGGGAAAATACCATCTTTCACCAAACTCGAGTACTGTGTTTTTTTCCTTCCACCGTGGCACGCTGACATGGCAGATGGGCTTAAAATTTCCACTTAGTACTCGAGCTTCAGGAGCTCGAGTACTATTCTGCCCGTATCAGACTAACACTTACCCACACTTAAACCATTACTCCCTCCTATCAGACTTAACACTTTCTAAATCTCAAATCTCCCTCTCAATCTCGCCTCCCTCTGAAATCTCCCTCTCAATCTCGCTATCTCCCTTTCAATCTCTCACACACTGTCAATCTCCCTCTCAGTCTCGCTCTCGCTCTCGCTCTCGCGCTCTCGGTCTCGCCGTCGTCTTCGGCACCACAAGCTCTCTTTCACTATTTCTCACGGATCTCGCTATCTCCCTCTCAATCTCTCACACACTGTCAATCTCCCTCTCAGTCTCGCTCTCGCTCTCGCGCTCTCGGTCTCGCCGTCGTCTTCGGCACCACAAGCTCTCTTTCACTATTTCTCACGGCAACACAGGTACATCACTCTAACTTTTCTCTTCTTCGTTGACCTCTCTATTTCTCTATTTCTACTCAATCTTAATGTATATAGGCTCCGGGATGTGGGTTTCATTTGAATTTTTTTTTTTCTGTGGGTTTGCTTGGGTGTCATTTGATTTATTGTGGGTTTTGTTGGGGTTTTGTTCGTTTGTTTGTGCGTTTTGTTTCATTGCATTTTCACTGATTTGTTCATTTTTTTATACTCTAAGCCATTTCTGTAATTTCCTCTAATTTGTTTTTCCTCTTCTTTTAGTTCTCTGTGTTAGCATAATTTCTTTTTCACTGCGCAATGAATAAATACCTAAAAGACATTTATGGTGAGTCATGTATTTATCACTATGCAACAAACCATGTGGATTCACAACTTGGATGGCAACATGACACATCTAAAGACATAGATATCAGAAACTTCAACCTTTCAAGCATCTTTTTTTTTTCTGAGAAGGCCCAATCTAGACCACTGGCCCTTGGTATTTAAGAAACTACTGGTACTTGCTTTTAAGAGGGGGGAAATAAATTATACTTTTCCTCCCAAAATTTGGTGTAGGTTTGATTTTGGTCCTTTAAACTTAAAAACTTCAGATTTGCTATGTGAAATTTTAGAAATAGAACAATTTGCTCCCTTCATCTCCCTTCATCTAATTTTTTGTTTCAGTAACTAATGGTATGCAAAGGCATCCCATTTTTAAGAGAATTAATTGAATTACCATATTTGTAAGGGACCAAATTCGAACCAACCTCATATTTAAGGGACCAAAATCGAACCAGTTTCATAGACACAGAGAGATGGAATTTTTTCCTTTTTGAAATTTCAAGGATCAAATCTGAGTTTTTTAAATTAAAGGACCAAAATCGAACTTATCCCAAATTTCAAGGATCAAAATCTAACTTTTATAAGGCATCCATCATGAATATGTTACTGTGAAAGTCATAGCAAGAAATGAGCAATTCGACCTCATAAAGTCAAAAATCATAAGCACCCAGTTGCCATACCGGATTGAATCTCTCAAAACCAGCCAACTATAACATCAAAACTATAAAGCATGAGATATATAACATAATTGAAAAGTGATACTGTAACTATTGGTGTAGGACCCAAGTTAAGACCAAAAAAAAAAAAAATGTAAAACAGTGAAGTCAAACCAACACAAAGTAAATAAACACAACCGGCCTCTTCATGAACAGGAAATACCAACTCCTTTGATCCTCGTTATCAAAACAAAAACAAAAAAAACAAAAAAACAAAACTCAAATTGAACTTGATGAAAGAAATAAACTATATATGAATGTCTATCTCAAGCAAAAAAAAAAAAAAAAAACTATATATGAATGTAAAACAGTATGCTAAACTTGATGATGGAAGAATGGAAAGAACTAGTTTGATAGTTTTTATTGATGAGGGCAATAAAAATTGACCTGGGTAGTCCTCAATTGCTAGCTGTTCTCTTGCACAGTTTCACAGCTTTCCAATCTGCAGGACTTGTGTGTTGCACTTCTTCTTCTTATTTCTGCATGTATCTGCTATAATATAAACATGTATATTTTAACTTTAAAGTCCATAATGTCACTTTTATTTTTACTTTAAAAATTTTGCATAGTTTTTATTTTTATTTTTATTTTTGTGTGTACTTGGATGAATTTTTATTATTTGTATTTAAAATTTTGTTTTTTAATTTAGTTACACAGATAGTATTTTAACCCAACAAGATATTGTCAAAACTTCCACTGTCACAACAATTTCGGTTGGATATGAATAGAAGCATTCTTTATTCATCTATTTAGTGATAACATATGAACATAAACTATTAATTTGTAATTCACAATTTGGTTTAGCATGATTCATACAACTGAGTTATATTCCAATCAAATTTTCTAAAATGCCCTTATATAATTATAATTATACTCATTGTAGTTTTCACTTATTATCTATAAATTAAATAATTTTACAATTAATATATATCATTGTCCTTTGCTTAAAATTACTATTTCATAATTGTTTTAAAAAAAATAATAAACAAATAAACCTGACTAGATCCCCTGTAAATATTAAATTCTAATATATGATACATTTACTTTCTTGAAAAAAATATGATATATATATATATATATAAGTTTGATTAGGAATAGCTATTCCAAACGTGTTCTTAGGTTTAATTTATCAATCAACCAGCTCCAACAAGGTATTGTTTTTCTGTTTCATCCTCAAGCAATTTTGATTGATTGCTATCTGTTTGTTGAATTGACTGCGTGAAGTTTTTCAATGCATCCAACAACTTTTGTAAATTGTGGTGGATGTGGACCTTTTTGAAAGATATCATGAGCATAAGGTTCTTTGGTACACATTAATACTTGAAATGATAAAGAAGATAATTTGAGTTCAGTGGATGTGTATTTAGCTTGTATCCTAAGAATAAGCAGTTGTTGACAAAGCCAATTTCATTCTTAGCCTTTAAAAAAAAAATTGAGAGTAATTTTGTTGGGCAACCCATGTGGTTGGTAATTGCTACTTTATATAAAATTAGTGGAGCTAGTCTTTGTATTTTCAAACAAAATATGCTTTGTATTTGACCTAATGGGCCATTAATCATTAATCACCTTTAATTTATGCCAGATATGGACCCACATAGAGCGGGACCCTCTATAGATGATGTCTTGACGAGGCAGGATATGCATCGTTCAAGTTTGCTTTGGGATGCTCGTTTGGTAGGCGAGGTATGCACTTGTCCAAAATTGTTGTCAATATACGTAGTAGAAAGATTTTTGGCATTTAAGTTTGAAGCGTAATTGTTCTGTGCTTAGTGAATGCTATTATTAATACTAAGTTGCTCTGTTTGCAGGAAGTGTCAGGTTTATTGACTTGCCGTCATCGAGAAAAAGGTTTGCTTGAAGGTCTGCTTGAAGGTGGGTTAGACCCACGTATCGCCACTTATATCACGGATGCAGGATTAGATGGACTACTTCGGGTCCCAAATATAGACGTTGACCATAGCTTGATCACAGCTTTGGTGGAAAGATGGCGGCCGGAGACACACTCATTCCACTTGCCCCTCGGTGAGATGACTATCACGCTGCAAGACATAGAGGTTATAATGGGGGTTCCTGTAGATGGGTTGCCGGTGGTGGGATTTACCCATATGGATGATTGGGGTGACCTATGTGCCAACATGTTAGGGCATAGGCCGCCGAGAGGTGTTCGTGGAGTTACAGTCGTTAAGAACGGTGGAGTGATGGAAGGGCCAAGGATAAAAGCCAAATGGCTTGAGGATCGGTTTAGGGACCCTCTCCCGGCTGATGCCAGTGAGGAGCTTGTGCAGCAGTATGCTCGGTTTTACATATTGGAGATGTTGGCTGGTATATTGTTTATGGACAAGTCTGGCGAACGGCACTCAATTAAGTATTTGCAATTTTTCAATCCAATTAGCAATGGAAAGAGATATAGTTGGGGTAGTGCAGCGCTAAGTTGGTTATATAGACACCTTTGTAATGCATCAGAGAAGGGAGCCAAGCAGATTGGCGGTGCCGTGCTATTGGTGCAGTTGTGGGCATGGGAGAGGTTTCCACACATATCTCCTGTGATGAGGCATCCACACCAGGCACTGCCCCCAGGTCCACTTGCTATCAGGTATGTAGGATCTTAGATAGTTACCATTTTAAATTTTTGTATTATCTTTTGTCGCATGGGAATTATGTAAGTACCTAATATGCAGGTTATGTTTGTGTTGTTTGGTAGATGGAAAGGGGCTAAGATAACAACTGAACATCCAATGCACGTCCTACGCGCCTATCGTATGTCGCTCACTTTGCTACAGCCAAATCAGGTATCGTGCGTTACAAGTACGAATCGCTTTGGCATGTAGTTGTCGTACTTACAAGTGGCAATGAATAAACATTTTTTATATCAGAGTTAAACATTGTTGCTATGTATTGTTCACATCCGTTACACATTTTTTCTAATTATATTGTTAATATGGTTGTTTGCATCTGTTGGATCATTGCAGATTGTCTGGGAGCCGTACAGAAATTATTTGGGTTCCCTGCCTGCATATTGTACGGCAGGCCAACACATATGGAGGTCTATCGTGCCGCTGATGCATTTTTGGGTGGTCGAAGGCCATCACCCAGAACGTGTTCTCCGACAGTTTGGGATGAAGCAAGACATACCGATCAATGTCGATACTTCAACTGACCTTCACAAGATAACACTTCAGGGCAAGCATGAAAAAGACTGGGTTGCTGAACATAGAACACATATTGCTAAATGGGCGGCGCATGCCACAATTGCCGATGCACCGCCCTTTCATGGGGAGATGAGCTACAATGACGATTATATGGTGTGGTTTCGTCCTCGCACTGTTCGCCATATTATGAGAGAGACCTCATACTGGGACACTTTGGTAAGCTTACAAACACTGTTCTGTTATAAACGTACCTCGCTTCACATAGTTTAATTCAACCTACTAACACTATTCTTGTATACTTGTGACAGGTTGAATCACAGTTGAGGATTATGGAGAAGTGCGAACCAGGGTCTGAGATCTACAATGATTGTATTAATGCCTTGCGAGCTGTTGAAGAGCTCGGTCGGTTGACATTGGACGATGCATGCACTACGGGCAACACAAGTGAACCGGCTGTAGGGCGTGGTCGGCAAGCAGGTAGACGTCAACGGCAAGGAGGCCGGCAAGCAGGTAGACCTCAGTTGTTGGGACAAGCAAAAAGTTCGAACCTCAGGGGAAAAAAAGAAGCTTGGGCGGCATGAGCTGCAGCTTTAGCAAGGGTGGTTTTTGAACATCCTGGAGGCCCATGGAGAAGAATTCCTCGCACAGGAGATATTCCCAGCCTTGAAAATGCAGCAGAATGTTTAATAGGCCACCGAACAGCTTGCCGGAGCTTTTTCTGCCCAAAAAAAAAAAAAAAAGGTGTCCTTAGGAGTTCCATGAGGCTTTCAATGCAAAACAAGAAGTTTATATTTCAAACCTTCAAATCTTTTAGTCCTCCAATATCTTCCCAAGTCACCTTTGGGATTTCCACATTAACACCTCTTGTTATGCAGGGCCCAACTATGGATCTTGCATGTTCCCAGTCTTCAATTGTTAAGCTGAGCACACTGGCATCTTCATTTGCATCAGAAGACCTTTTGACCGCAAATATGGTAGCCTCACGACATAAAAGCTTCCAAATCAGCTCCAACATAGCCATTGCAAGACGCAGCTATGGTTCTTAAGTCAACATTGGGATCTAAAGGAACCCTCTTTGTGTAGAGCTGAAAATTAATTAACACAAATAATGTCAACATTCAGCCAATAATAGTGTACTTAAATATCCAACCTCCTATCAAACTAGCTAAAACATTTAAAATCAATGAGAACGCTAGCTGTGTCCTACAATGTTACTATTATGTGGTTGATGTATCACCAATTAAATTTATTGTTATGTTGTTTTGTGAAGGCGAACAAGACTAATTCAATGAGATATGCCTTGTTGCATTAAGATTTAATGGTTTGTCAACTAATTTCAGAAAATCTAGAAATATTCAAAGCAAAGAATTTACAATAATACAAACCCGCATTTTTCTTAAGATGACGAACTAGAAGAGAATGTTTTGTAAAATTGTAAAATTTGTATTTTTCTTAAGATAGTTCATAGAAGCATTTCATCAAACACATAATTTGCATTACAAACTATATATTGCCAGTAATCTAAGTGGGAGATGTCTCACTAACGTGGATGCATCTATATCTCCACAAAAATGGTAAGTTAATGAATTTGTGCTATGTAACGATGGTGATCATGTGATTGGCAGTTTTGCACATTCAATTAATTGAATATTCACCTTCATCTCACTTTATCGCATTCTGATTTGGCAAGTACATTGCAGCTGCTTTAATTTATACTAATAGGAAACTTAAACAATTGAAAACAACTAGTTCCATTTTTCGATATTAACTCCAAGGCAGTTCAACTGTTCAAGTGAAGGCAATTCAAGTGATAGTTTAGTGGTAATGTTATTTTTTGTGGCATCTTATGTCTATGGTTTGATGTCTTTGATCTCTACCTCTCCTCCCTAACTATCTATTTATCTCAAAACTAAAAAGTTAAAAAAAGAAGTCCCAAGGGTTGGTCTAGCTAGTGTCTCGTGAGATCCATAAGGTTTTGGGTTCAAAACTCTTATCCTCCATCCTGGGACCTCCTTCAAAGGATTTTACCATGTAATTATCTTGTGTGTGTGAGATAGAGAAACTACCCACAAGTGTTTGAATGATTATGAACGTTCGCCTAAGAAAAATAAAACCATTTTCTTTATCTATTTACAAAGAAAAAGAAATTATGCTAACACTAAGAACTAAAAGAAGAGGAAAAACAAATTAGTGGAAATTACAGAAATGGCTTAGAGTATAAACAAATGAACAAATCAGTGAAAATACAATGAAACAAAACGCACAAACAAACGAACAAAACCCCAACAAAACCCACAATAAATCAAATGACACCCAAGCAAACCCACAGAAAAAAAAAAAAAAAAATTCAAATGAAACCCACATCCCGGAGCCTATATGCATTAAGATTGAGTAGAAATAGAGAAATAGAGAGGTCAATGAAGAAGAGAAAAGTTAGAGTGATGTACTTGTGTTGCCGTGAGAAATAGTGAAAGAGAGCTTGTGGTGCCGAAGACGACGGCGAGACCGAGAGCGCGAGAGCGAGAGCGAGACTGAGAGGGAGATTGACAGCGTGTGGGAGATCGAGAGGGAGATAGTGAGATCGAGAGGGAGATTTCAGAGGGAGATAGCGAGATTGAGAGGGAGATAGCGAGATTGGGAAAGTGGTAGTCTGATAGAGGAGGGAGTAATGGTTTAAGTGTGTTTAAGTGTGGGTAATAGGTGGTTATATGGGCAGAACAGTACTCGAGCTCCTGAAGCTCGAGTACTAAGTGGAAATTTTAAGTCCATCTGCCACGTCAGCGTGCCACGGTGGAAGGAAAAAAACACAGTACTCGAGTTTGGTGAACTCGAGTACTCAAAAAGATGGTATATCTCCAATTATTTCCGAAACAGTGTTTTTGGCCCAAATATTTCAAAATTTCATGGTAATGGGCCATTTTGGCCTTGTTATTGTCCACGACAGGAGAGTGGGCTTTCAAAGGTTGGCCCATTCCCACATGACCTGCCTTTGCCTTTGCCTTTGCTTGTTTATGTTTATTACGCTCCCAAAATACCCACGGCAGTCGTGAAACTTTCACCGGTCTGAGTTTCAAAAACAACCGCCTGTGGCTGTGTGCAAGGTTTGTCTCTCTGAAGCTCCGCTTTATTCACCATAACTCGATCCTTCTCCATCTCTCTGATAAAGGGCTGCTTGCTGCCAGTGCTTCAAAAATGATTCTCCGCTTTATTGTTTTGTCATCGCAATTTTGTTGATTTTGTTTCTCTAATATCGTAGAAGTCAGAATCTTGTAGAACTCTGTCTGGGCTTCATTTTTAATGTTTTTGAATGTCAAATTTATAATGGGTTGTTCTTAAAATATATTTTCTTGATTTGTTAGTGATGTTATGTAGTGCGCGAAATGTATTAACATGTTACAGAAAGCAAATTGCAGAGAGAGGGTTTGAGTTAGAAGCTGATAGCTAATGGAATTTTGTCCTACTTGTGGGACTATGCTGCAATATGAGTTGCCCCATATGGGGCGCCCTTCCAGATTCTTCTGCCCAACATGTCCCTATGTATGCTACATAGAGAACAAGGTATGTAGTTCATTGATCTTATTGTAGTTAAACTGATTAATGTATGAAGATCTCTGGTTGTACTTTTGTCAAGTTATGTTAATATCTCTTCTCTTTATAACTTGTGTGCATGTGTGTGTGTGATTTCATAAATGCAGGTTAAAATAAAGAAAAAGATGCATTTGGATAAGAAGGATTTAGAACCTGTCATCACTGACGATGACATGAAGAATGCATCTCAAACTGATGGTGCGTCTCTTGTTCTACTTTTGTGCTTGGTAGATTCATTTTTCTTTTTCTTTCACTCTTTTTTTGTTTTAAGTAAGGAACTATTAATCAGTGTATGAACTCAATTCCAGAAGAATAGTGATAAAAAAAAGTCAGCGGGTTTCTTTCATTGAGCTGTAAGTAAAGCAATATTCCATTCTAGTGGAAATAGAATGGGATGTCATGGGAAGAGTAAAGGTCTGTAAACGGAGTAACAAGTAATTCTATTGATATAATAATTTGTTAAAAATAATGTTTTAGCTCAAAGATTATTCAGTGTATACATAATGGCTAGTTCTTTAGTGCTGCCGTGTCATGCCTGGAAACGATACCCTGTAAATTGGTGTAATTTTGTATCTTATCTTATCTGCTCAAGCATTTACCTAACTCAAAAGGGAAAAAAATAGAGTTATTTTTTATAACGTAGTGTAATGCCAAGTTTATATAATTAAACTCTGATGATCTTGCAAGGGTACACATTTTAGTTTATCAGCTGGTTTTGTTTGCTACTAGAATTATATATATTGTGAACCTATCTGCTTATGTTTCTTGCTGCTGCTGCTGCTGTTGAAAATGGTTATACAATGTGTGGGTTGAAGTTCATCAATCTCTCAGCTGGTTTTTATGGAAATGATGCTCAATCTGTATCAGTTGTAAAGTACCGAACCATTGCTTGTATATCCTGGGTGTTATACGCTAAATAGTTAAATTTACTTCTATGTGTGAGCTGTAGTTCATCAATCTCTCAGATGGTTTATATGGAAATGAATCTTGATTTGTATGAGTTGTAGTTTACTGAATTGTTGCATATGATTATAGGTGTCATAGGAAGGGTTAAACTTCATGGTAATGCTTCTTATTTTTCACTTTGTTTCTCCCTTATGATGGATTGGTAAAGTGCAACAAAGACCTATTTATGTACTGAGTGAGAAAGGTTAATTTAATAAGTGGATGGAGTGGAAAGAGGTTGAAGGAGGCCTAAAATAGTATAGGGTAGAAGTAGTGAAAAGGGGTATGTTAGGTAGGGAGCCAACAAAGAGTATGAATTTCAGTAGGATAGATTGGCGGTGAAGAATACATGTGGTCAATTCCTATTAATTGAGGAGAATTTGTAGTCAGTTGCCAACCCCATTATAATTGGGATTATGGCATGGTTGAGTTGAGTAAAGTTGAGTTTCTGTTGATTATCCTGCCTTTCTATTTGTTCTAAATCCCCATTTTTTCAGAACACTGGTGGTGGGGGTGTTATTGAGACCTTGGATGCTGAGTTAACTAGACCACATTGTTCTGTTGGATATACTTGGGAAGGCATTTGGTACTTGTATAGAACAGACCAATGATCACCTTGTCTGCTTGTAGAATCGCATAGGATAGACCAATATGAATGCAGTTTCTTTTTCAGTTTTTAGATACCTTGATGATGCATGAACACTTCTATGCTAATGTTATGTTTTTATAGGATTGTTATGGGTCACTTGCCAGCTGCCTGAGGTTTCAATTCATTTGATGATCTATTAGTTGATTTTGAAATCTTGACAAAGTTATAAGTTGGATATATAGCTTTAGAACACTGATAGAGTTAAAAGGTGGTGAACAACTGAACATTGGTAACCATACCAGGTGAAGATGGGCCGAAGGTTTTGTTGAGTGGTAGTCTTAGGTTTAGTTAATTTTTAGATGATTAAGCTAAGCCCTCTCATGGGTATGGAGAATTAGTGATCTTGGATTATTTGAGGCATCTGAGTTATTGGTCTTTGTTGACTTTGTATGTAATTTATCTCTCAACTAGATGGAATACAACTGAATCATTGGTGTTCAACTACATAACCAATATCACCTATCAAAAAAAAAAAAAAAAAAAACTACATAACCAATATCTGAATATTTAGAGCTCAAAGCTTGGAGTTTCAAGCATGAATCACTATCTTTAAGCTACAATTGTGTTACAGTTGTTCTTGTCGATGCTGCATTCTTGCAAGATTATCTATTACATATACAATATTTTCAAGAGATGGCAATTGCGGCTTCTTGTTTTTTTTTTCCCTGCGCCTCTCCTATCTTTCTTACCTGCTCCTTTCTATTATGACAGCAACATGCCCAAAATGTGGTCATGGAAGGGCTGCGTACGTACAATTTCAGACTAGATCAGCTGATGAGCCGGCAACAATATTCTATACGTGCATGAATGAGACTTGTAGAAGTACTTGGCGAGAGGACTAATCAAGATATCTTAATAGAGACATCTTACAATTATATACCAACACTTCTATTTAGCAATAAAGTTTCGCCCAAATCTGACTTGGTCTGAATTGATTAACTATGGGTTATGGCAAATTTTTATTATTACTATATTATTTTTTGAGTTTCTTCTAATATCACCCTAATTCACAGTTCTTAAGATGACTCCATTATGGAGTTTCTACAATCCTATGAATACATTCATTTTGAAATGAGTGGATCCAATTTTTTCATGTCATCACATTTAAACATGAGAAACATGAGAAATGAGAAATGTTATGTCAACAATATTTTCACAGCAAATCCTAAGTGACAGGTTGTTACTTACTGTTACTAATGGGCAAAAAAAGTGATTTCGGTGGTGAGTTCAAATTATAACTAATAATAACTTATCACTTATGATTTGTTGTGAATGTGTTGTGAAAATGTTGTGAACGCAAAACTTCCCTTTAAACATTGACTTACATCATTTTGGTATTGTGGTGGTCTGTTCTCAATAACCTTGGGTTGTTGGGCCTAGACTCCTAATTTACTTGTACTCTGGATTTGGCGTATCCTACAATGGGAGGTCCAAAGAAGTGATTGGTAGTGTCACTGATGGTGTTATGGTTTTTTCTCAACGCTAAACTACCTTAATTTTAGCTTGGTCGTGAAGGCTACCGAGCAGCTGAGCCCCCTCTCTGAAATTCAAACAGAACTTCCTTCTCCCTAGAATGTGTTTTTCTCACTTCTCTCATGTCTCTCTCCCCAATTTTGTTCCAATCCCCCCTTCTTACCCCTCCCCTTTTAGTTATACTCTTTTTTGAGTGGGGTAGTCATGATGGGGGAATATTTGGCATGTCAATGGGTCTCTCCATATTGTATCACCTACCAAAGGGGACTCACCTCGTGCTGTTGAAATGACTCTCTTGTAACTTGTGCTTGATGTTGGGCTTTATTGCCCGATGGGCCGATTCCCCTAAGGTATTATCTCTTGTTTTTGGTATATCTTGGATACTTCCCTATATGCTCAACTAACTCCTAATTGCTTGACTATATGGGCCCGAATTGGGCCGAAGTTGTCCTAATGAACACGAGGCCCAACACAATTTGAGGGCCGGCCTGCTATTCTCGATCCATATAGGTATTTATTTAAAAAGAAGTACTACATCCACAATATTTTCATAATAAATTATAGATAGTAAGTTGTTAATTTTAATTTTAATCTACCACTGAAATTATTTTTTTGTCCATTAATAATAATCAATAACCTGTTACTTAAAATTTATTATAAAAATTTATTGTAAAAATGTTGTGAAAATATTGTGGACATAACATTTTTTATTTTTAAATTATTGACGAGGTAGTCAAATCCAATCTACTAGATTCAAAATAGAGGGATTGAATTTTAGGGACTTCATGATAAAATTCCCTCAACCCCAACTCTAAAAGATTAAATTTTGTCACGTTAGTTTAAATTACAATCTACAACTTTTTAAAACTCTACTACTTTGTTTTAGATACAGCTTTTCAGACAAAAAGAATTGTAATATTTAAATTAAACATATAAATGAATTAGGAAGAAGGTAAACCAGCTTGAGCTTCAGTATGCCGATTGTTGTGGCCTTTGTAGAATTTTGTTTTGCCCGTAAAACAACTGCTGCCTAAGATCCTGACCTTGGATTTTAGGAGCTTGTCAATCTTCCAAGTGGTACACTAAAAATTATGGAGAGATCCTATAACCAATTAGCAATGAGCATGAATTCTGCAATACTCATGACCAAGGATAAAGTTCAAAAAAAAAAAAAAAATCAGAACATTCAAGAATATATACTTCATAGTTTATACATTGAACAAGGTTATAAGGAAATTGACCCCCAAATCACAAAAATTAAATCCAAAGAAAGGATTACGACTTCCGCAAAAAAATAGTCGCATCCGATACTAGTTTCAGATTACATAATCACAACCCTCAAATAGATACTTCAAAGGACCTTATGGACAATAATGAAACAACTTGAACAATAGTAACATGCCTAATCATTGGCCAGCCAGCTTCTTCTTTGCTATCCATCGCCTTTTGGTAGCCTCCAATGCTTCCTCCCTCATCCTAGAAAGTTCCTGAAACCAATGCTGATACTGTGAGTCAATTGCTTCAAGTTCCAACTTAAGCTCAATATCAATATCTTTGTCTGCTAAGGACAAAGATGAACAGCTGCTTGTTAAGCTCATAACATTTGATACTCCACTTTGAACTGGCAATGACAATTCTGAGTTCTTTGCAAATTCATTCATGATGTCTTCTGAATAATTGCTATCAATTTGTTGCAATCTGAAGACATCATAACATGCATCCCCAAGCTCTAGTTCAGGGAAAGACCCACTTAAGCCTTTGCAGCTTCCTTTAATGTTGCAATCAACAAATTCAGCTGCTTTATCAGTTTTGGTAGAAGCATCTTCTACCAGTATCTCTGAAGCAATTGATACTTGTGAATGTTGATCTTCAAAATTTGCTAAATTTGGAGAAGAATTACATTCACCATGGCAAACAGAACTGTCAGGGTTATTGCATCCACTACCTTCTTCAGCCTGTACACCACCTTCTTGAGGGCTTGTATTTAAACTAGAGAAAACATCTTGCACAACCTCCAACCCAGATGGAATTAGCATTGAATCCCATGGACATGCCATTAATGTTTTTTCTTCTCCAAAGACTGGGGAAACATCAGAGGGAGTTACTACTCCACTTGAGGAATAATCAGACGAGGGCTTCCATCCAGGTAAAAGTTTCATTATCAAGTAATCAATCAACTCTGCTATGAATTCTACATCATGATCTGCTAGATCCAGTTGTTCAACCATCTCGCTGGCCACCGAAAGCGCAGTATCAGTATCAAGGTAAAAGAGAAAGTGTATATTCCTCACTCGGCCTGCAGGTAATAAAATTAAATCCATGATGTTAAGCTACAAAACAGTAATATTGATCAATAATCGAAGTCTATGTTCACTTCTAACAACACCCCACCCCACCCCCCCCCCCCCCCCCCCAAAAAAAAAAGGAGCCATACGCTCAACTTACCATAAAAGTCAGCAATTCGCAAGGTTAACGATACTGAGTTATCATCATTTTTCTTCCCTTTTAATCTAAATTCATTGTTCATATTCGTCCTCTGAAATTCCAAAATTGGACAGTGATTACTCCCATTGATACTTTCTGTACATGCACTTAAAGATTGCTGCTTATAGTCAGTATCTAAGTCCATGGAAAGAGGGCCAGACTTAAGCAAACCATTTGCTCTGGGACTTGGGTCAGGTAACTGTAAGGGATCACGTATTGGGTCCTTTGGATTCTCAACTTGAAGGAATTGGTCTTGGAGGAGCTCCTTTGCAGATGATCTCTCTGATGCGGGAACCAGACACTTCTCAATGAACTCCTTAATTTGGTAATCACTCACCTTACTAAGTGAAGCAGGTTTAATGCCCTAAGACAGAATGCATCAGAATATAAATTAGTTGTTTACATAAAGTTTTACACTGAAACATCCAATAGAGAATATGATTATAGACTGATAGTGGCTTAACTTACAGAAGTAACCTTCTTATAGATTTGAGCAGGATTTTTGCATTCACTGTATGGGTAATCAAAAGTAACCATCTCCAACATGCACATCCCAAAAGAATATATGTCAACAAGTTCATTGTATTCCTCTTCATAAAGCTCAGGAGCCATAAATTCAGGAGTCCCTAATGTAATGTTAAAAAAAGAAGGAAAATTTCACTACTTTTCATAAAGTCTGTCTAATAGAGGGGAGAGCATCAGGGGGAAAAAATCTCTTACCAATCACACTTCGAGCAGTAGGCTGCTGCATAACAAGTGCCAATCCAAGGTCTCCAATCTTAACCTCTCCATGATTTCCATTCACAAAAATATTGTCACATTTTATGTCCCTGTGAATTATAGGTGGATTGTGACTGTGAAGATAGACTAAACCTCGGAGAATCTGCCTTGCCCAATTCTTTATTGCCTTCATATCAACATTTTTATGCTTCTTCCGATATCTGAGCACCAAAAGGCATCAATCACACATAATACTGTCAATCAATTTAAAGACAGGACAGGAAACAAACAAAGAGAACATACTGCCTCAGATTCCCAGATGTGAAGAGCTCGGTTATCATGTTGACAGTTTTCTTCTTATCATCCACCCAGGAATTACAGAACTTGATGATGTTATCATGTTTCAACGATTTCAGCAGATGAACTTCAGAATACAATTTCTCTAAATCTTCTGGTGACTGCAAGACATCATCTATCCTAACTTGGTTCCAAGCAACTTCTATTCCATCAACTTCATCAAACGCCTTAAAACTGCAAAAAGAAATCAGGAATCCCCAAGTACAACCATTCTCCAAGTTAATAAAAAGTTTATCCCTTAAAAGATTATAACTCCTTAGAAAATAGATCAAAAGAAAATAAAAAAAATCAAGAAAGATAAAGAGTGGTTTTGGAATCATACACAGTCTTGAAAGCACCCTTGCCCAAGATTTCATTGTACTGTTACAAAAGAGAAGTGTACATGAATAAGAGAAAAACATTTGACCTCATCTCCAACAAAGAATAAAATGGCCAATCTAAATCCAAAGGTCTCTTTTTGTCCTCAAAATGGCAATGATGACAACAAGAGCTTCAAGGAAATAAACAACAATAGCTTCCTAACTATAGGCTTGAGCCATTAGCTCAATCTGTTGATGGTTACATCAAATTAAGAAATCAAAACTCAATTACAACATCATGCACAAAGTAAAAACTTGGAAATCATCAAACGCATAATTCATAACAAAGAATAACATGGCCCTAAAAACCTGATTTTCAGTCATTGAATACAATGCATTATGTAAAGTTACTGGCATCATGACCTTGAGCCATTAGCTCAAATTATCCGCCAAACATCAAACTTTACAAGGTCACAGTGTCACAAGAAGGAAAAAGCCAAGCACTTGACACATTAATCTAATTTCTGATAAACAATAACATGACTATCAAAACCCAATTCCTTAAAACACAATTTCCTCACCTATATAGAAATTTAACAACAAAAACTGCCATTTTATGCAATGCTACTTCATAAAAATGACCCATCATACAAAATTCTCAACAACATTGATCATAATATGTCCGAAATAATTCTAATTCACAGGAATAAGGTTAGCTATACCCGAACATATCGACCGGTTGGATCTTTCTCTGTGTATTCAGGATCGAGCTCGACCATTGTCCAAGACATTACCAATCCAGCAAAGTGGAATATATTCCTGCCAAGAACCAAACAGCTACCAGAACAAAAGGGGTTTAACAAAATTCAATCTTTTTATCATTTTTTGGGTCGATTTCGCTTTATTTTCTTTCAATAAAAAAAAAAAAAAAAAAAGTAGCAATCAAAGCAACCGGCGCAAAAGAGAAAAAAGGTGCTCAGAGAAGGCCTCAGAGGCAATGCAGAAGGAATCGAATGCCGATTGCGAGCGGAATCGGCATTCGACGACAATGGACTGAGGCAATGAACTCGCCGAAACAAAAGCTGAATTCACAACCCCAACTTCCATGCCACACTTTTTACTCATTCTTTAACTCTAACCAATCCCAATAACACCCACTTCTCATTTACCATTTTTTTTAATATCACCAAAAGCTAAAAAACCATGACCAAAAAAAAAAAAAAAAAAAAAGAGGAGGGAGAGGGTGCAATTGGACTTGGAAAAAAATATGGTGGGGCAAAAACAGAAGTGCGAAACAAAATGGGTTGGTACAGAGACAAGAGAGAGACAGAGAGAGGGTTTGTTGGGAATGAGAGGAAATGAGATATAGAAGTAGCGGGAGATGCGGAATATATGTCTGTAGGAACAACATACACTTGGATGGTTCTTAAACTATAGCTTCAGAGTTTCACATGTGAGCTGCCTAAAACGACAACTTCTCTCTGCTTTACGTGCCGTTGTTGTTGTTGTTTTGTTGCTGTTGCTGCTGATGTTTGAGAACTAAGGCTGTCACTGTTGGATCTTTCCATCTCACAGTGTCCACTCCATTAAGAGCTAAGATTGAAAGTGGAGTAAATCTACCGTCTAAATTGTGCCAACTCGTTTAAAATTTAATTATAGTTAAATCAGACTACAATTATAGGTTTTTAAATAAGCTGGCACAATCTAGACTCTAGATTTACTCAATCCAAGTCCGTAGGTCTCTCTCTCTCTCTCTCTCTCTCTGGGCAATGTTTTGTTTTTGTTTTTGTTTTTATAATTTTGGACCTAAATGATAAACGTTCTTATAATATAATTTGGTATAATTTGTTAAGTGGTTGATTGTAAGCTGTAGGTAATCATTTTTATATGAGCCTATCATTTTTCTCTATCACTCACAATCTACCATATTAGAGTTGTAATAAAATTAGCACAAAAAGTTGTGTTTCTATACTCTCTTAACAACAAATGACGAGCTTTTTTTTTTAATTTTCATAAGATATGAAGTTATAAGAAACTAACAATATAGTGATAAATGACTAGCCTTTTTTATTTTCCTAAAATGAGAAGCTAAAACAAACTACCAATATACAAGTAGCTAGGTCCATGCTCATGTGCAAGTCAACATTATGTCATGTTCATGGCAACCCATAAAAAGGGAAACTGGCATGGAGTAGGGCACGGGGTGAAGACATTTTGTCATTCTTTTTTTTTTTTTTGAGAAAAACATTTTGTCATTCTTAATTTGATGGTGTTGCTATTGATAAAATGATGAGAGAAATAAGATAAAGGCGATGGTAGGAGTGCTGAGAGGAAATATTTAGGATAAAATATGTGTAAAAAATAAATTGTAAGTTAGATATGTAAAAATAATAAAAAAAATTCTCAAAAAAAGGTAGGGCAAGGTAAGGCAAGCAAAATCAATCTATGTTCGTCTCCTTTTTAGTTGGGGAAAAAAATACCCAAGTGGGATGGAGCAAAGCAAAGATTTTTTGTCATCCATAATCGAGATAATAAATAACAGGAAGGAATAACTGTGGAAGAGAAGTTTTAAAAAGTTAAACTTATTATGTTATGAACATGAAAATTTAGTTATTTAATTAAAAAGAATAATAATAAATAAAAATTATTGATGGCACTTTTTCCAAATATAATGGGTCATAGTGTTAGAGGCTCATCTTCTACAACCTAAACGTAGCAAGCCCGTCAAACTATACTTCATCTATCATGCACAAAAAGTTGCAAAATCCTACTTTCATGATCTAGCAAATTTAACGATATCTAAAAGGTTTGTTACTTTGTTTAGTTACTCAAGATTAGATTCATCAAAAAAAGTTACACAAGATTAGAAAAATATTAGAGGAAATAAGTACACCGTGAAACTAGGTCAGTCAAGGTTATATAAGGAGGCCCATCACCACATATAGGGTACTTATTTTCATGACCTACAAATTTAGCAAGTTTTGGGGGCTCCGTTTCCTTTAAAGGCATGAACTATATACGGTTAGGTCAACCAAATTTTAAGAAAAGGCCAAACTAACTAAGTTGCTTCATTTTCCATTATAGCCAAACTTGCACCAAATTTGTGGGGGAATGTAGAGAGGAGTGGTATGGTAGGCTATGGTGTAGTGTAGAGGCTTACTCTTGCATATAGTGGTTTAGTCTGTGTTGTGCAAGGCAACACAAGCATAACTAGTTTGGCTCTTGCGTTAAGCAAGTTAAGCAACCATCTAAGACTTCCAAATTTTATGCAATTAGGCTAGTTCTTTGATTCCAAAAAAAAAAACTGTTAATTTTTTTAAATGAATAAATTAAGCCCCAAATTATAGCCGAAAAATGAGGAGAACAAATATCCAAGAGGAAAAAAAGGGGAAATGAGACCAAACTATAGCCAAAAAAAAATGAAAAACAAACTTCAAAGAGAATAAAAAGGGGAAAAGGGGCAAAAAATATAGCCAAAAAAAAAGGGAAAAAAATGTCTTAGAGAAAAAAAATGGTGAAAGGAGGCCAATGAATTATACTGAAATATAAAAAATAGAATAGATAAATTTTTTGTGACCTAGAAGCTAAAATCTCTCTCCCTCTCTCTCTCTCAACAAAACAAAACAAAACAAAATCAACAAAACATAAAATCCTAACCAAAAAAAAAGCTCAACCCTCTCTTTTTACTAATATTGCTGGACTGTTAATTTTTTAAAATGAATAAATTAAGCCCCAAATTATAGCCGAAAAATAAGGAGAACAAATATCCAAGAGGAAAAAAAGGGAAAATGAGACCAAATTATAGCAAAAAAAAATGAAAAACAAACTTCAAAGAGAATAAAAAGGGGAAAAGGGGCAAAAAAATATAGCCAAAAAATAAGGGAAAAAAACGTCTTAGAGAAAAAAAAATGGTGAAAGGAGGCCAATGAATTATACTGAAATATAAAAAATAGAATAGATAAATTTTTTGTGACCTAGAAGCTAAAATCTCTCTCCCTCTCTCTCTCTCTCTCTTTCAACAAAACAAAACAAAATCAACAAAACATAAAATCCCAACAAAAAAAAAAAAAGCTCAACCCTCTCTTTTTACTAATATTGCTGGAATTTTTTTTTTTTTTAATTTTCACCTTAGACCTCAAAATGCATAAAGTCGCACCTAGCATAACACCATTAAAATGAATGAAGTGAGTGCTACAAGAACCATTGTCATCCTATTATTCAAAGTCTTTCTTTCTCCATAAATACACTCAACTCATTTGCCATTACCACTAGTATCTATTGGGATCACCACATGTAAAGACAACACTCCACCTTTTCCTTAAACCATGGCTAAATGTGGTGCAAAGGGTCCAGTAAGAATTTGGCACCTCAACCGTTTGATTTCCATCTAAACGGCCTCGAAGTTGGGAGGGGCAAAAAAAAAAAAAAAAAAAAAAAAAAAAAAAAAAAAAACCAACATTCCTACTACTCCAATTTTTTCCCCCTTTTCTCTTATTTTTTTTCTCCTAGAAGTTTGTTTTCCTTATTTTTTTGGCAATATTTTGAACTCATTTCCCTTTTTTCTCTTAGAAGTTTGTTTTCCTTATTTTTTGGCTATATATTGGTCTCATTTCCCCTTTTTTTTTTTCCTCTTAGATCCTCGTTCTCCTTATTTTTTGGCTATAATTTGGGACTTAATTTATTCATTTTACCAAATTAACAATTTTTTTTTTTATAATCAAAGAACTAACCTAATTGGATAAAATTTGGGGGCCTTAGGCGGTCACTTAACTCGCTTAAGGTAAGAGCCAACATCGGTTGTGCTTGTGTTGTCATGCACAATACAGACTAAACCAAAAATATTATGCAAATTATGCTTGTACCAACTCAACTACATTTCCTCGCTCTACTATGCACACACATTCTTCTTTACTATTATGCCTCCATATGTATTATTTATCATATCTCTCTTGCTTTGCTTTGCATTGCATTTGTAAACATGTGTTGTGGTTTGAAGATACAAATACTTTTATTATATTGTAAGATAAATTTATAGTTGTAGAACAAAATAAACATAACTCCAGCCATAGTTGTTTTAAGTGTTTGGAGAAAAGAAGAATCACTATATAATGATAGTGTATATAAAAGGGTCTTCTAGTCTATGGCCTTTACCTTACACATATTCTTTTGATGGAAACAAAGGCTATGTATATAGGCTAGACTAGGGAGCCTTTTAGATGAAGATTTTCATAACTCTCCTTCCATCAAGGAGCTTAAAAATTTTAATTTCATGGTGTTTTATTAATCAAAGAGGTTATACCAATTGAGAGTTACTAAAGGATGTTACACCTAACATGTAACTTTTACAAATAGGAAACTTAAGACATGAGTTTCATCTTCACTCAAATGTGGGCCACATAAATTTTTTTAAGGAGATATAATCCTACATTGTCCCACTTGGCTCACATGAAATTTAAATAACTCAATAAGTGATTATCACTATGCTATAGCCATGATATTATCCATGTCACTAGTTGTGAAAAGCTCCCACTTAAATATAGAATCCAGAACATAAATCATGGAGGTAATGCCCTCAATTATAATGAGTATTTCCTTCCATATATTACAATGTAATGTAATCTTTACATGAGTACTTGATGGGCCATTATTTCTTTATGAATGGACTATCTATTAGCCATCCAGGTCCTCCTCTGAACATCCCCACGGATATATTGTCCTTTATTTATCCCCATGGATTAAATAAACTTTATATATATATATATATACACACCTTATGTGCACAAAATATATATTGTCTTTTATTCTCTAAGAACAATCAAATATGTGTCCGAAATACAAAACAACTAAAGAGAACTTAAACAACAAATAAGCTATTAAGTCCCATATGTTTCACGTGGTTTTTATATGGTTTGGTCAACAAACCTTTAATCATGGGATCAACAATCATTAGCTTAGTACTAATATGCTAGATGGACAACTTTTGTTTCTTAACATTCTCTCTAACCTTGAGGTACTTTATTTCGATATGCTTATTTCGGCTTCCACTTCTATTATTCTTAGAGAAGAAAATTGCAGCCGAATTGTCACAAAAAATCTTTAGATGTCTCAATATAGAATCAATAATGGACAAAATTTAGCTACAAAATTAGTTGTAGCCTTAAGCTACAAACTTACTTAATATCTTTTTATTGGAGGTGAATTTTGACAAATCTACCATTGGATTACATCTTCTTCTTATATCCACCATACTTGCAAAATTTCAAGAAAATTAAAAATCAATAGCTATGTCATCAATAAATTTTTTAAATTGCAAGTTTTTGTAATTTAAAATTATGCACAAAATATAAGCTTATAGATCATATAGTAAATAATATCTGATTGACACAAAATTTAACATGTGTATTAAGGGCATAAAGAAAATGCAATTCAACGGTTAGATTTTCAAAACATGTTGTAGTATTTATTTATTAAGTGAGTTTGTAGCCTTAAGCTACAACCAATTTTGTAGCTAAACTTTGTTCATCAATAATTATGAGACCTATGATAAAATTTCTTAATCATAATGCCTGTGTTGTAACTTCATAGCATGCAACAAATTGTGCCTCCACGGTAGATGAAGCAACAAGTGTTTGCTTAGTACTTCTCCAAGATATAGCTCCTCTAGAAAGAAGGAAAATATAACCTGAAGTTGACTTTCTTATGTCTACACACCTAGCCAAATCAGAATTTGAATAACCAATCACCTTCAATTGATCAGTATGTCTGTAAGTCAACTTGTAATCCTTGGTACCTTGCAAGTATCTCATAACCTTTTTCGCAACTTTCCAATGATCCAAACCAAGGTTACTTTGATATCAACCTAATAACCTTACTATAAACCCGATATCAGGCCTTGGGCATACTTGTGCATACATAAGGCTACTTATCATAGATGCATATGGTATGTTCTTCATTCTTTCTTGCTCTAATTTATTTTGAGGACATTAATTCTTACTAAATTTGTCTCCTTTTAAAATGGGTGCTACTGTTGGTGTACAATCTTTCATTTCGAATTTCTACAATACTTTTTCAAAGTTGGCCTTTTGAGACAGTCCTAACACTCTTTGTGATCTGTCTCTATGAATCTCAATGCCAATGACATATAAGCCTTCACCTAAATCTAGACATGGCAAAACGGGCAGTTTGGGTCGGGTTCGGGTCGGGTCAATCGGGTTTGCAGGTCAAACGGGTCACGTGTCAAATCGGGTTGAGGGTCGGGTCGGGTCGGGTTGACCCGTATTTTTCAAACAAATTTTTTTTTTCAATTACAAAAAGACTAATATCAAACTAAAAAGACTAAGAAAGAAGAGCAACTCACATTAAGAGTGCAAAAGATCTAGATTTATATTCAGCATATACAAAGCTGGATTCAACCAGCGCTGGTTCAAAGGCACTAGAGTTGCCTGCTTAGCTACAATACTTATATGATTAACTAGCAAAGAGGCCACTAAGATCATTTTGTAGAGTAAGCCACCTTGAACAAGAAAGTTAAGGTTAGCAAGCCTAGTAGAATCCTGCCAATCCGAAGCTCTCTTGCTGTTAAGGGTTGTAAAAAGTCCTCCACAATCACTTAAAAACAAAATTCTTTGGAAGTTATAAACAGTTGCAATGAGACTAGCTTCCACCACAACTTCCAAAAGGAACCCTGTTGCAGTACTGGCTAAACAAAAAAAGTTAGATTACTTAGAAAGATAAACTAAACAAAAAAAGATTTAAAATAAACATAACATATTAAGTAAAGAAGAATAAGTAAATATTTTATAAGAATTACATCTCAATCTCAATCTACTTAACGTTGGTAGTAGATTCAGCACTGCAAATATTCATACTTGCAAATTGTAGCTCAAGTTGGCCAATTTCGTTAGCATCTTCATCTATAATACAATATTGGCGAAAAGCCACTTTTAGTCCTTACATTTTCAGGCGATTCTCATTTTAGTCCCTAAATTTTATTTTTACCGCTTTTAGTCCCTATTCTGAAAAACGCCATCTATTTTAGTCCTTCCCGTTAGTGCCCTAATGGCAAAATCCTAGGTGGCAGACGGAGTGCATCGTTGGCACACTAAATGCTGACGTCAGCATTAAAATAATAATATAATATATTATTTAACATTTTAAAAATGCCACGTCATTTTTTAAAAACAAAAAATAATTTATGAATTTTAACTAAATGAAAAAAAAGAAAAAACAGAAATAAAAACCAAAAATAATATAAATTGAGATCTAGCTTTATTTTGAGTAAGAACATAGAAGAACATAAACTTACTTATTGTTTTGTTTGCAACCAAACACAATATCAGCTGAAAACCTTTATTATCAAAAATATTTTTTTTGATACAGAAAAATAAGTAAATAAACCCAATCAGTGTTTATCAAAAATCCCATTGTTCTTTCCCTGACATAAGAAACCCAGAAATTTATAATAATAATAAAAAAAAAAAAAAAAAAAAACTGAAGTTGTTCTTCGTGTTCTTCCTGGACCCAGAAATTTTCTTCAGGTTCTCTCTAAAAAAACAAAAACACAAACAAATCCAGAACAAGAGCAAGGATACCCGATGAACAACAAAAACCCAGAAAATCCTAATCTGATCTGAGCAACAACCCAGAAAAATTTAGCCACCACACTCACTTAAGCCTAATCTGATCTGAGCAACAACCCAGAAAAACCCAGCCTCGTCCACATCCTCGACCTTACTCCGACTCCTTCCTCCCCTTTCATAGAACTCGCCTTCTTCGACACCGACAAGAACCCGCCCCAGAATCTCTTTCTTTTTAGCCTGACCGCCGCGTTGTTCTGGATAGTCCGAGAACCCGAATCGAAGAGTGAGACGAAGGAGGGAGGAATGGTTTGGTGGTCGAGGAATAAGCCGTCGAGTCCGAGACGCGGATCGGAGTGCTCGGAATTGATTAGGAGGTGGGTGAGCCATCGATCTGGACCGTGCATTGGTGCGGCAGCGGTGGTGGTTGTGAGAGAGAAAGTGAGGTTTTGATAGTTGAGTGGGTTGGTGGGAGTGGGGTTTGCATATGGGTTTTAATAAGTGCATTGGGATTTTTAAAAAGAAAAAAAAAATGAGTAGGAAGAACACGAAGTTGTTTGTTCTGGATTGGGATTTTTAATAAGTGCATTGGGATTTTAATAAGTTCTGGATTTGTTTGTGTTTTTGTTTTTTTTGGAGATAACGTGGAGTTGTTTGTTTTTATGGGTTTTGTGTGTGTTTGTTTCTGAAGAAAATTTATGGGTCTAGGAAGAACACGAAGAACAACTTCAGTTTTTTTTTTTTTTTTTTTTTTTTTTTTAATTTCTGGGTTTCTGATGTCAGGGAAAGAACAATGAGATTTTTGATAAACACTGACTGGGTTTATTTACTTATTTTTCCATATCAAAAAAAATATTTTTGATAATAGTTGATATTGTGTTTGGTTGCAAACAAAACAATAAGTAAGTTTATGTACTTCTATGTTCTTACTCAAAATAAAGCTAGATCTCAATTTATATTATTTTTTGTTTTTATTTCTGTTTTTTCTTTTTTTTTTCATTTAGTTAAAATTCATAAATTATTTTTTGTTTTTAAAAAATGACGTGGCATTTTTAAAATGCTAAATAATATATTATATTATTATTTTAATGCTGACGTCAACATTTAGTGTGCCAACGATGCACTCTGTCTGCCACCTAGGATTTTGCCGTTAGGGCACTGACAGGAAGGACTAAAATAGATAGCGTTTTTCAGAATAGGGACTAAAAGCGGTAAAAATAAAATGTAAGGACTAAAATGGAATCGCTTGAAAATGTAGGGACTAAAATGTGCTTTTCGCCTACAATATTTTAATATAACTTAATGTACCATGAAAGCAAATCAATAAAGAATTAAAATTATATAATTATGACTATAAAAAAAAAATTAAATTATCTTCAAATCCATATAGCCAACTTTTAGTACATAACGTAGCTTCCACATTCTCAGGTAAAAGACGTGATCGATACGGCGTAAGAATTTTTTTCCCAATGCTAAAACTTGATTCAGAAGCAACAGTGGTTATAGGAATGCTCATGAGATCCCATACCATTAAAGAGCGCTCTGGAAACCGATTGTAATGCTCTTTCCACCAAGAGAGAACTTCCAACTTTGAATTTTGCTTTTTGTCAAGTCTAGGCTCTTCTAAATACAAGTCCAACTAAGATTTTTTTGTTTTGGTACCATGGCCACTTTCATAATGATCAAATTCCTAATCATTAAAAAAAAAATTGTAATGAAAAATAATACCACACAACATTACAATCTTTATTATTAAAAAAACATAGCACAATATATACCAAACAAAATACAATTCACTTACATCATCTTCCTTATCTTCATCATCATTAGGATCATCCACAGCACCACTAATATGACTAGAACTCCCAACACAAGATGAAACATTTGTAGAGGCCATAGGCTTGTGACGTTCATATTCTGAAAAAAGCTTATACAATGTAGTCTCAATGCTCTCCACCTTCATTTCAGAAATGTGCTCAATTGGCTCTATTTTCTTGAAAATATAGTCCACATAATCCAACTTATACCTTGGATCAAGAACAATGGCACAAGCTAGCACCACACTATAACAATCCCAATATTTGTCAAATTTAAATTTCATCAATTCTGCCATATTACTAATAAATGAATCTTGGCTCTCCATTTCTTCAAGTAAGAGCAATTCAATTCAAGACACTTCTTGAAAATATAGATTTGTTGTAGGGTAATCAGTTCCAGAAAATAGAGTTGTAATGTCATTGAAAGGTTTCAAAAACTGAGTTATCCTTTCAACTCTATTTCATTCATCCCCTGATGGACAATGCTTGAAATTAGCATCTTCCTCTGCTAAACGGTTCAACACAAAACGATATCTCATAGCACTGTCAATCATGTCATATGTTGCATTCCATCTTGTACACACATCTAAACGTAAACCCTTTGTTCTCTTCATACCAACTATCTTGGCACATTCATCAAATCTGCACATCCTACTCTTTGATCCTTTAAGATATTTCATAGTTTCTCGGATCTTAATCACCGAGTCATCTATTACTTTCAATCCTTCTTGAACAATAAGATTCAATATATGAGCACCACAACGCACATGGAAAAAGATACCATCACATAACAATAAACCCCCCCTCATTAAGCTTTTGCTTTATGAAATCTTGGTAATTATCATTATTAGATACATTATCTAAAGTAATGGAAAATATTTTCTTCTCAATACCCCATTCTTCCAAGAAACTTAAAATTTTCTCCGATAAAAGAGTTCCCGTGTGTGGAGGTGACATATGACAAAAATTCAAGATGATGTTTTTTAATTTCCAATTCTCATCCACATAATGTGCCGTAAGACAAATATATCCCTCACTTGTAATAGAGGTCCACAAATCCGAAGTCAAACATATTCTACCAAGAATTGATTTCAACTTATTTTTAACATCATCCTTCTCATTCTTGTAAAGTTTTAGAACATCAGCTTTTGAAGTATTCCTAGAAATATGTTTAACATCTAAATTTAGATAGCTGAAACTTTTTCTAATGCCCTCATACTCAACAAAGCTAAATGGTAAATTATGTTTAATAATAGCCTCCGCTAACATCTCACGAAACTCTTCTTGATTTATCTTGTTTTGTAACACACTGACACTACCCTCTTCTTCACCATCTTGTTTTACTTCTTTTCGTTTTAAGCATTTAAGAAGATGGTGATGCAAGTTTGATGTTCCTTGATGACTATCCGCCAAAAACATTTTCCCACACCATTGACAAGTAGCCTTACTTAATCCTTCTTCATCAATAGGCAATTTCACAAATTCAGTCCAAACTGTAGAAGTGTGTAGTTTTTCCTTTGTTTTTTTCCTTGAAACTCTTTTTGGTTTCTTAAACTTTGATTTTGAATTAACTCTTAAAGATGGTGAAGGATTGGTAGAAGTATCCATAATTACAGCATTATCATCACTTTCCAAATTTACAGCCGGAGAAGCCGTTGTACTCTAATTATCAAAGCAAAATATATAATTAAAATTAAAATTCTAGTCTATTTAAGACATCTAAAGAAACTGTAAACGGTAAATATAACTACATAAGACATTCATCCAAATGACACAGAGGCTGAGGCTGAGGCTGAGGCAGAGGCAGAGCAGTATACTATATTTGATGACACATTTATCCAAGATTCCAAATGACACAGACATTCAACAATCAAACACACAAACGATTAAATATAATGTTAGCAGAGGCAGAGCAGTATACTATATTATTATTGCTAAATCATAAATTCATAATATTAAAAAATCAATCCAAAAACTAAAAACATTTAGGGATTTAAGAGAATGATGAAAATGATTTAACTTACTTTCACCATAGTTGATGATTTGTGATTGTGCTCCTCTTAAATGGGTTAGCAGCTGTGTGGGCTGTGTGGCTTGTGGGTGGCGAGAGACAGAGAATTGAGAGAAGTGAGAAAGCAGAGCAGTGTTGTCAGTGTAGAAGGGCAGAGGCCAAATGTATGAAGACTGATTCACTGAAGAAGGGCAGAGGCTGCCAGGCCGGACTGAGGACTTTAGAGGCGCAAGAGATGAGAAGTAGAGGAAGTGAGGAGAGGAACTCAACTATCAGCTTTAGGTTTCAACTTTTAGGTTTGTACCGTTTGTTTGTATAATTGATTAATTCATTGTATTGTGCATTTTGTCGCTTTGGACAATGGAGTGAATCGGAGTGGACTATAGCTAGTAGTAAGCATAAAGCATTGAAATTGAATGAGATTTTTTATTTTATTTTTAATGGTTGTGAGACAGCCTTCTAAGCCCTTGGCCGGTTGGCCCTTGACTAGTTGACTTGTGTGTGTGTTTGTAGTGACTTCACTGACTTGTCTTGTCTTAGTCTTAATTGTCTACTGTCAAGCATTGATGGTTGTGCTTTATTACTAGTTTTGATACTTTGTGCTTTATGCACAAAGTATCAGGACGTAATTAATAATAAAAAAAATTAGTGAATTTTTTTTACGGGTCGGGTCACGGGTTATCCGGGTCGGGTCGGGTTGACTTGCAAAAAAATCGGGTCGGGTCACGAGTCAACCCGTTTTTGCTTCGGGTCAAAAAAATCGGGTTCGGGTCGGGTCGGGTTAGAAATTCTGACCTGTATTGCCATGTCTACCTAAATCCTTCATTTCAAAGTTTTGAGAGATAATTTGTTTTGTCTCGTATAACAAGCCCAAATCACTACTTGCAAGTAGAATGTCATCCACATATAGAATTAGGAAAATGTATTTGCTCCCATTAAAATTAAGGTATATACATTGATCAACAATGTTTTCAACAAATCCATATAAAGCGATAACATTGTGAAACTTTATATACCATTGTCGCAAGGCTTGCTTTAGCCCATATAGCAATTTCTTCAACTTGCAAACCAAATGACTGTCTTTATCACAATAAAATCCTTGATTTTGGACCATGTATACCGCCTCCTCTAGATCCCCATTCAAGAATGTCGTTTTCACATCCATTTGATGTAATTCTAAATCAAATGAGCTACTAAGGTCATGATAATTCCAAACGAATCATTCTTAGAAATCGGAGAGAAGGTTTCATGGTAATCAATGCCTTCTTTTGAGTGAGACCCTTAGCTACAAGTCTAGCTTTATTTCGTTCAATGTTACTAGAAGCATTTCTTTTGGTTTTATAAACCCATTTGTAGCCAATAGCTACTGCTTCTTTTGTTAACTCAATAAGATCCCAAACTTGATTTTTAGCCATAGACTTCATCTCTTCCTTCATGGCATCTTCGTTCAATGTTACTAGAAGCATTTCTTTTGGTTTTATAAACCCATTTGTAGCCAATAGCTACTGCTTCTTTTGTTAACTCAATAAGATCCCAAACTTGATTTTTAGCCATAGACTTCATCTCTTCCTTCATGGCATCATACCAAAATGTGGAATTACTATCGCTCATGACTTGAGAAAATGAAGTTGGATCATCTTTAGGCCCGATGTCAAAATCAGACTCTTGGAGATATACAATATAATCATTAGAAAATTCTAGTTTTCTCATTCTTGAGGATCTTCTTACACCTTCTGTTTCTCTTATATTTTTAGAAATTTTAGCAATTAGTTTAATATGAGCTTGTTCTTGATGGGTTGGTTGCTCCTCAAGAATATTATTTGAGGGCAGTTCAATAGAAACTTGTGCTTTCTCAAACTCTATCCTTCTAGGAAAAGCACTCCCACTAAACTCAAAGTCCTCAAGAAATTTAGTATTTCTAGCCTCAACTATTCTTGGAGTGTGAGAAGGACAATAAAACCTAAACCCTTTGGACTTTACTACATACCCATAAAATATTTGCTAGATATCCTTGGGTCTAGTTTCTTTACATGTGGATTATAAATCCTTAGTTCAATAGAACAACCCCATATGTTCAAATGATTTAAACTAAGTTTCCATCCATGCCATAATTCAAAAGGTGTTTTGGAAACAACCTTAGATGGAACCCTATTTAAGATATATATAGCGGTTTTTAAGGCTTCACTCCATAAGGATAAAGCAAGATTAGAGTTACTGATCATGCTCCTTACCATATCCATAAGCGTACGATTCCTCCTTTCAGAAACACCATTTTGTTATGGTGTACCTGGCATTGTATGTTGAGCAATGATGCCCTCTTTCTCAAGGAACTTAGCAAATGGACCTGGCATTTGTCCCTTTTCTATGTACTTACCATAATTCTCCCCACCTCTATTTGATTTAATTATTTTAATTTTATTTTTTCTTTGTTTCTCTACTTCTGCCTTATAGGTTTTGAAAGCATCTAGTGCCTCACCCTTATCATATAAAAGATAGAGAGACATATATCTTGTATGGTCATCAATGAATGAGATAAAATATCTCGACCATTTAAGCAAGGAGTAGCAAATGGTCTGCATATATCAGTGTGTATAATTTCAAGAATATAATTTTAGAGCTCCTCTTGGCACCCTTAGTGGTCTTATTGGTTTGCTTACTCTTAATGCAATCTACACAAGTACCAAAATCAGTAAAATCAAGAGTTTTTAGAACTCCATCTTTCACCAATCTTTTAATTCTTTCTATGGAGATATGTCCCAATCTCTTATGCCATAGCATGGAGGAATTCTCATTAATCAAGTTCTGCTTTATACCAACATTAACATGCATATTTAAATAATTGCATTCAAAATTAGGATCAATATCAATTTTAAATAAATTATCAACTAAGGTTCCACCACCAACGTGAACTTTATTTTTAAAAATAATTAAAATTGAGTTTTCAAATAAAAATCCATAACCAACAACAAAAAATTTGGAAATGGAAATTAAGTTTCTGGAAAATGAAGGTACATAGAAAACATTATTTAAATCTAATACATATCTGGTTTTTAAAATTAGATGAAAAGTCCCAACTCCTTCAACTTTTGAACACATCTGTTTTCTTGAATAGATGCATTGTTCATTTCCTTTCGGCTTCCTTAGATTCAGAAAACCCTGTATGGAGTTGACAATGTGAATTGTGGAACCAGAGTCAATCCACCATGTATTATTTGGAGTTTCAACAAAAAATGATTCATGACACAGTAAAGATATGAGATTACCTTTCTTTTCGAGTCATTTCTTGTATTTTAGGTAGTTTTTCTTTATATGCCCTTCTTTTTTATTGTCATTATGCTTTATGTGTTCTTTCTTCACTTGCAAGGCATTCTTGCCCTTTCTAGCATTTCCTTTAACATGAGTAGCCAAATGAGCATTTTCAACCTTCTCATGTTTTAATCTCTCTTCCTCTTGAACACAGAGGGGAGAGAATTTAATATGAAATGGACTAGGAACGACTCAAAAATCTCAACTTCTAGGGACTTAAGTTGAGCAACCATGTCTCTCATTTCCATAATGTGCTCACGCACATTCTTAGAATAGTCAAAAGTTTTACTTGAAAACCTTTTCATCAGGATGCTTGCCAAAGCCTTATCGGATCTTATGAACTGTTCTTCAATGGCTTTCATATAATCCTTAACCTTATTACATTCAGGGATAGAACTTCTAATGTTTTTATTTAGATGAGATTTTATGAACATTAAACTTAAGTGATTAGATCGCTCCCACTGTTTATAGTCAAGTTTATCATTTGGTGAACTTGATTTCGTGCGGATGGGTGGTTCATCCACATGGAACTCCAAATCAAGATCCTTGCATCCTAATGAAAATATGATATTTTCTTTCCAGTCATTATAGTTGTCACCAATTAACATTGGAGCACGTGAAGAATTAGTTATATAAGTAGTAGGAATTGCTGCAATAACCAAGAAAAAATAAACTCTGATGCTATGAAATATAAACCTTAATTCTAAATCAACCAATGTCAATTTAGTAGTAAATTCTAACCATCTTATGGGTAGAGGTGCATCACACATGAATTTACTAAAATACTTTATTAATAAGACTAGTAAATATAAACAATAAGAATAAAATTTTCCATACCTATAAGCCTAGGAAAATTATATTCTTAATGCCTAATTCACCATCTTATTCCAATTAAATCATAAAAATAACAACCTCCCTATGAGGCCAAGTTATTATTTTTCACAAATTAATTACAATTTAGATGTCTTTATTCTTAATGAAGTATTATAAAAATTAACTTGATGTGATTATCATTACGGTTTGAGATGCTATGGCTATTCTTAAGTCATTTTGATATTCACCACTCCAAATGACATCATAAAGTTAACCTAAATGCCATATTGATCATGTCAATTAAAATAAACCATAAAATGATATTTAAAGACAAGATAAGTGTAAGAAACTGTAAATACACTAAAAGATATCATAAATTTTAACTATGTAATGATCAAATTTTCTTATATAGTCACAAACTTTATAAAATCACTACACACTATATGTAAGTTAGACAATATAAGTTTTGCTAGCCCAAACCATGTTTTATTTCTATCAAAAAAACATAATAATCTATATGCAAATTTATCATGAAAGATGTCCACTTTCATGATAAGCTTAAATTTGAAAAACCAAACATGATCTCCATAGAAACATTTGGCCAATGCCAAATGCAAAAGGAATAATTTTCCATAGATAGTCGCATATATCCGAAAACTATCCCATATTAAAGCCATCCAGTCCAAACTATTTCAACGATAAGCTTCAACACTATATGCTATGACCCATACATAAGATACATGGCATAAAACTTAACATTATTCCAAGCCTCTTAAAACTGGGTTTGCTGACATTGGTTAAAAAGATAGATTTTGATGGATTAGTTAATTTAGCCGAAAGGTCCAAGTACAAAAGAATATGCAATGCAAATACTTTATATACTTAAACCCATATATGCATTAGAAATTTAGCCAAATCATAGAAAAAACCTATGTATGAAAAATTACTAAACAACATAGCATGAATGAGGCTCTGATACAAAATGTAAGATTAATTTATAGTTGCAGAATAAAATAAACATAACTCTAGCCATAGTTGTTTAAATGATTGGAGAAAAGAATAATCACTATATGATGATAGTGTATATAAAAGGGTCTTCTAGTCTATGGCCTTTACCTCACATATATCTTTTTGATGGAAACACGGGATATATATATAGGCTAGACTAGGGGCCCTTTTAGATGAAGTTTTCATAACTCTCCTTCCATCAAGGAGCTTAAAAATTGTAATTTCATAGTGTTTTATTAACCAAAGATGTTATACCAATTGAGAGTTACTAAATGATGTTACACCTAACATGTAACTTTCACAAATAGGAAACTTAAGATATGAAATAAGAAACTTAAGACATGAGTTTCATCTTCACTTAAACGTGGGCTACATAAAATTCTCTTTAAGGAGATATAATCCTACATATATACCATATGATTTTGCATTTCGGAACATTCTTCTTAATGACCTTATCAAACAAAGGAATGTTAGTATTTTCATCACGAAAAATGTGTGTTTGGTTGAACTTATTTTACTTCAAAAATAATTTCTACCTAAATACTTTAAAAATAAAATTGTACATAAATCTAATATGTTGGAGAATAAGTTCATCCAAACCGGTTATTACCATATAAAATAATATATATATATATATATATATTAATAGTTTAAATAAAGAGATTAAAATCCTATCAAAAAAAAAAAAAAAAAGAGATTAAAAAAATAACATTAATGATTATTATGTATCATCTATACTACTATTTAAGAAGCTTCCCCTATTTGGGATTATCATTTTTTTTGTTTAAAAATGTCCTTACACTCCTATATTTAAGTAGGGACAAAATTAAAGGATAATCCAGTAAAAATACAACTCTAACTCCCACTAAAACATTGCCTAAAAAATAGGCTACTCTTCTTTTGATTTTCAAATTGCTTTATCCACTTATAAATTAGATTCTCAAAATAAAAATTATATATATAAAATGAAAACACAAGTTTTTTTTTTGTTACAAAATAAACATGTAATATTTGTTCATTTTTTTAAGTTAGTCTCATGACACTCTTGGTTGTATTAGTTGTCATAAATGAATAATATAATGAGAAAACATGTAAATTTTAAATTAAAATGAATAAAAAATTATGACATCACCGTAGCCTAAATGTGTGGGAGGGAAAAAAAAAAACACATCTTCAGATAAAATATTAAAACAGAAGCAATGCTCGCAACGGTGTCGTGGTGTAGTTGGTTATCACGTCAGTCTAACACACTGAAGGTCTCCGGTTCGAACCCGGGCGACGCCATACATTGTTATATATAATTAAAATGTTTTTTTTTTTTTTTTGCAAAGTGGACTTAACTGTAAAGAAGGAAAACGTGTCGTATGCGAGGTGGGAGGGAGGAATTAGTTATTACCCAAGTAAGGTTCGTTTTGTTGTCATTTTGGATAGTTTTATACTGTCTGGTCTTGTCTTCTTTTGTTGAGACTTTTTGAGATTGTCTGTAAAACTAAAATCAAATATCATTTCTCCACTTTCCTCACTCCTCATCAGTCATCACTCAGCTCATTGCTTGCTCTCTTCTTTTGCTTGACTTTCAGTTCTCTCACCGCTACTCATTGGTGCGTGCAACAATTCACAACAAATCAGACTTTTGCAAAAATGGAAGCAGACAGCAATGGAGAAAATGGAATAAAAATGAGGATTAGTAGGAGGAGGAGCAAACAGAAAGAGAGGGACGAGCTAGGTGAGTTACTGAAGAAATCATGGTACCATCTCCGGCTTTCTGTCAGACACCCCAGTCGGGTTCCCACCTGGGACGCCATCGTGCTTACCGCCGCTAGCCCCGAGCAAGCCCGGCTCTACGACTGGCAGCTCAACCGCGCCAAGCGCATGGGCCGTATCTCCCCTTCCACTCTCACCCTCTCCGTCCCTGACCCCGATGGCCACCGGATCGGCTCTGGCGCCGCCACTCTCAACGCCATTCACGCCCTCGCTGCCCATTACAAGGACGAGGTCTGTACACTCCCCTACTCTCTGCAGTTTTTGTTGTGTGATTACTTACTTTTGAGATCCATTTCATTTTCATAATTGGCAAAATTTAGTTACCGCATTAGGCGTCTATTAGGTTTATATAATCAATTACAAGGAACCCAATTGTGTTAGTATAGTGTAAACGTGGCTAGCGCTTAAATTATCCATTCTCCATGATGACAGGATTATGAATAAATGTTGTGGGCATTTATATGTTCTGCAATTCACTTTGTCTTGGGAATTATGGTAGTGTTTGGGTTATTTGTTTTATTTCATATGGTCTACACTAACTAATTTGTTGAGAATCCATAGCCCAATTCCACAATCTTGGGACTAAGGCTTGGTTGTTGTTGTTGTTCATGCTGCTGCATTACTTAAAGAGTTCAAAAGTTTCTTTTGGTTATGTATCTCTGTTGTCATTTGGTAAATCATTTCATTTACTGGCCTTTAATAAGATGCTTATGTCTACAGGTGGCAACCACAGAAAATAATAACAGTTCTGGATATTCAATGCATCATCAGAATTCCAACAACGATGTCCCTCTCACGCCAATGGTTAGCTTCATGGCCAAAAAGCATATACTATTGCTTCATGCTGGAGGTGATTCTAAAAGAGTCCCTTGGGCAAATCCTATGGGAAAAGTTTTCCTGCCACTTCCATATTTGGCAGCAGATGACCCTGATGGGCCAGTTCCACTGCTCTTTGACCATATTCTTGCCATTGCTTCTTGTGCAAGACAAGCATTTAAAAATGAAGGTTGTTTGTCCTGTCTTTTACATTTGAGTAAAAATTTCGCTACCTTGTGACCACAAAATCTATTACTTAAAGTTGGCTCTCCTTTTCCTTAAAAAAAATGTTGGATCTCCTATACGTAAAAATCTTAACAATGTATTCAGTGTATTTGTATATCTATTGTCAATACAATTGATATATGTATCTTGACGTGAATAGTTCTGTGAACCATTCTCATATTATTGATGAATTTATAGTGTCGATTATTATTTACAGTATCTTTATCTTTGCCTAATTGATTGAACACTTGTTACTTATTGAAAAAGAACATTGTGTACATGCTCAGAGTGTTTTTTGCTGTCACAAATATAATCACTTGCTGTATCGCGGGTGTTTACCAATGGGAAAATTTTCACCTTTGCAGGTGGTTTATTTATTATGACTGGAGACGTTCTTCCTTGTTTCGATGCCTCCACCATGGTACTTCCAGAGGACACATCCTGCATCATCACTGTTCCGATCACACTAGATATTGCTTCTAACCATGGTGTCATTGTGGCATCTCAAAGCGGGATTACAACTAAGAATTTTTCGGTCAGTCTAGTTGATAATCTTTTACAGAAACCCAGTGTAGATGAGCTTGTTGAGAATAAGGCTATTCTAGATGATGGCAGAACACTACTTGACACAGGAATTATAGCAGTTAGAGGTCAAGCCTGGGTGGAGCTGGTTAAGCTTTCATGTTCCTGCCAACCAATGATTTTGGAGCTTCTGAAGAGCAGTAAAGAGGCAGGCACTGATATTCAGTCATTAAAATGATTTATAATTTTTATAGTTTTACAGTTTTAATCATAAAAAATATATATATATTTTTATAGTTTTACCAGGAAAAAGAAAAATAAAACTTTCACTAGGCGTATCTTCTTTTCTTCTTAGGGAAAATAGAATAGAAAAAAGGAACTCTTGATTTAAATTTGTTTGTGATATATCTTTGTGTAAAATAGTTTTTGAGTGCTTGCAGGATGTGTGCCCAGTCTGGTATGGAATCTAGTAATGACTAGTAAAAATTTATGAATAGAAAGTAAACCAGATACCTTGATTCATTCTTGTATTACTGACTATTAAACACAATTTGTCCAGTTTCACTGGAGCGAAGAAAATGGTTTATTATTATTGATAAGTATATTGGTTTATTATTTTTCATAATAATAAACCAATTTGTTTTCATTTTATAGGCAAGGTCCTCTTTGATCTCCCTTGCTTTGGATAATAATTCTAGCATTATATACATCTTATTTTTTAGTCATCTCTTGGGCTTTAATTGTCATCATTTTCTTATTTGATTCAATCATGTTTTCAACTTGTAGGAGTAACTTCTAACTTCCTCTTGTATTATCCTTTACTTTTTTTTTTTTTTTTTTTTTTTTTTTTTTTTTTGAGAATCGTATCATCCTTTACTTGTGTCTGTAATGGATACGTGTTGAATATGCTGCTTCTAATTTAGCGCAGCATTGACATATTTTACTCTAATAGAAATTCCTTGTATTTTCTACAGATGAGTTTATATGAAGATCTGGTAGCAGCTTGGGTACCTGCAAAACATGAGTGGTTGCAAAAGCGCCCCTTGGGTGAAGAACTGGTCAGCAGATTGGGAAAACAGAAGATGTTCAGCTACTGTGCTTGTATGTTAAAAATTGCTGCAAGTATTTGAATCTTATTATTGTTTTCACTATTGTTACTATTTAATGTTGATATGATTGCTATATTGTTTTTGCCCTTCAAATATTTTTTCACCACAGATGATTTGTCGTTCCTACATTTTGGAACTTCAAGTGAAGTTTTGGATCACTTAAGTGGGGTTGGTTCGGGACTTGTTGGCCGAAGACATTTGTGTTCCATCCCAGCAACAACTGTATCTGACATTGCAGCATCTGCTGTTGTTCTGTCAAGCAAAATTGCACCTGGGGTGTCAGTTGGTGAAGATTCTCTTATATATGATTCATCCATTTCTAATGGAATACAAATTGGTTCCCAATCTATAGTTGTTGGTATCAATGTTCCAGGAGACAAAGGTGGTTTAGTAGAAGATTCATTTAGGTTCATGCTTCCTGATCACCATTGTCTTTGGGAGGTTCCTCTAGTAGGATGCACTGACAGAGTTATTGTGTATTGTGGCCTCCATGATAACCCAAAAAATTCACTTTCTAGGAATGGAACTTTTTGTGGAAAGCCCTGGAAAAAGGTTTTGCTTGATCTAGGCATTCAGGAATCTGATCTGTGGAGCTCAACAGTTTTTCAGGACAGATGCTTATGGAATGCAAAAATATTCCCCGTTCTTCCTTACTTTGAGATGCTTACTATGGCAACATGGTTGATGGGCTTAAGTGACCAGAAAACCAACTACTTGCTTCCTTTGTGGAAAAATGCAAGCCGTTTCAGTTTGGAGGAATTGCATAGATCAATCGATTTCACAAGAATGTGTATAGGCTCCAGTAACCATCAAGCAGATCTTGCAGCTGGAATTGCTAAAGCATGCATTCATTATGGCATGCTTGGACGCAATCTCTCTCAATTGTGTGAAGAAATTCTTCAAATGGAAGTTTCAGGTGTTGAAATATGTAAGGACTTCCTGGATCTGTGCCCCAAACTTCAGGAGCAGAATTCTAAGATTCTTCCAAGAAGTCGGGCATACCAGGTGCAAGTTGATCTGCTTCGAGCATGCAGTGATGAAGCAACAGCAAGTGAGTTGGAGCACAAAGTCTGGGCTGCAGTTGCTGATGAAACGGCTTCAGCTGTAAGATATGGCTTTAAAGGTAGCTTTTCTTGAACGGCTGGAGTTGCATAGAGTAGCCTTTCGTGTATATATATGTGTGTGTGTGTGTATCATTCTTACTTATAAAAAAAAAAGGTAGCTTTTAATATTCATGTTTTGAATAATGTCAAAAATTGTATCAAATTCAATTATTGGGAAAGAAAGACTAATACCAAAAGTGAGTGATATTAATACATTCCTAAATTATAACTTGAAAGTTCTGAAGAAACTTGTCTTTACTTCTATTGTCTTTCATTTCTAATTAATTGTTTCAGATCTATCAATATACTTGGTAATTTATAATTTTACCATTCTGTTCAAGCTCTAATGTTTGCTCTTTGACTTTTATAAGGGCTAGTGATTTACACACCTTTTTGTTCTGTGATCTGTAGAACATCTCTTGGAGTCCCCTACCAATACGTCCGCCCCAGCATTTCAGAAAAACAAGTTTGATAACTGTGTAGGTCAATTTTTCCACCCTAGAACGGTCAAGGTCGAATTGCCTGTTCGTGTAGATTTTGTGGGGGGTTGGAGTGATACTCCTCCATGGAGCTTAGAGCGTGCTGGTTGTGTTCTGAATATGGCAATAAGTCTGGAAGGTTCTCTTCCCATTGGCACCATCATACAGACGAAAGAAACAGCTGGAGTGTTGATTAACGATGATGCTGGAAACCAGCTACATGTTGAAGATCTTACCTCTATTGCAAGTCCATTTGACAGCAATGATCCATTTCGGCTTGTCAAATCTGCATTGCTTGTGACTGGCATAATTCATGATAACATTCTTGTGTCCATGGGTTTGCATATCAGGACATGGGCCAATGTCCCTCGTGGTAGTGGCTTGGGGACTTCTAGCATCTTGGCTGCTGCTGTTGTGAAAGGACTTCTCCAGATAACTGATGGAGATGAAAGTAATGAAAATGTTGCCAGACTTGTTTTAGTATTAGAACAGTTAATGGGAACAGGAGGCGGCTGGCAGGATCAAATTGGAGGTCTGTATCCTGGAATAAAATATACTGCAAGTTTTCCTGGAATTCCATTGCGACTTCAAGTCATCCCCCTCCTCGCTTCTTCTCAATTGATTCTAGAGTTGCAGCAACGCTTGCTTGTGGTATTTACTGGTCAAGTATGTGTCTATCCACTCAGATCTCATTCCTATAGAATATGCCTTTCAAGTATATTTGGTTATTAACTGTATATTTGAACTGTTGCTGTGCTTTTTATATGCTGGTTAAGTACTGTGTATCAAGGTTGGCTTTCTTCACGCATTTGATTAAAAATTGTTGGCATCCAACATTTTGAATCATGAATCCACCAGCTGAGCTTAGCACTCTTGTTCTCCCTTTTTTCGCATTTCTGTTAGATATTGGATAGGTCCTTGAATGGTCATCAGGCTAACAAGTGCAACCAGGATTGTGATAGGTGTTTCTTAAGTTGATATGCATGATTGGAGCCTAAATGAGTCACATTGAAGCTTATTGCTTATTGCATTTCTGATTGCATTAATATCTCACCCTTCCCTTGAAGAATGAATCGTAACTGTGATTTATCTTCCTCCAGAGACTTGTGTGGGAAATTAATAGATGCATTTCCTCATCTTCTTTTTATTTATATTATGTTTTTTGTAATATAAATATCATCCACTTTGTTATTTTCTAATATTTTACTGCTGAATTGGTAATTAAAAATTAGGAACAAAAGCCTGACTCTTAGATTGCAGGTCTCTACAAAGAAAAATCCTTCTTTGTATTGGGTCCATATTAAGATTTTTAATAACTGGATTATATACTGCAAACGCTGTGCAGGTTCGACTTGCAAACCAAGTTCTGCTAAAAGTGGTAACTAGATATCTTCAACGAGATAACCTTCTTATATCTAGCATCAAGCGTCTTGCTGAATTGGCAAAGATTGGGAGGGAAGCTTTAATGAACTGTGACATTGATGAGTTAGGGGAAATAATGTTGGAGGCTTGGAGGTTGCATCAGGAACTTGACCCTTTCTGCAGCAATGAGTTTGTTGACAGGCTCTTTTCATTTGCCGACCCTTACTGCAGTGGCTACAAGCTTGTGGGTGCTGGTGGCGGGGGTTTTGCATTGTTACTTGCCAAGGATGCCGACCGTGCCAAGGAACTGAGGCAATCATTAGAAGCGGATTCAAGTTTCGATGCGAAAATCTATGATTGGAACGTCTTTTTGGAATAGTAATTGTGAAGAGGTTATTAAAAGGTAGCTTATAATATTATTATCATGATTTTTTTTAAAGATATGATGATTATTTATTCTTTACTGGAGATTAAGATTCTTGTTCAAATTGATGAGGTGTCATTATGTAAATTTTGTAAGATGAAAGACCAGAAATATATTACAAAATGGAAGTACCAATGTACCATTACCACTTATGCTCAATAAATTACTGCAGTATGGTTATTGGTCAAACTTCTTAGAAACCATCTTCATATATACCCATATGGATCTTGGCTTTTAATTCAAGGTGCAGACATTAAAGTTGTGAGTTAAAAGGCCAATACAAGTAGTCTGATGATGTACAAAAGTCGGAATTGAGGGATCACTCTTATTTTTGGGGTCATAAGGCTTTGGTGAAATTAAGATAGTGACTTCAATTTCCTCATATCAAATAAGTGTTTGACAAACTTACCATCAATATATAAAGCTGGTCCTTAATCCTTGAGTCTACAATAAATTGAGTTCATTTTATTTTTATTTTTTTTTTATGATGGGTTCAAACTTAAAAGGAAAAACCGAAACAAATCATTGACCTTGAAGTTCAAATTATAAATTCATGTTAGGTTCATGGGGTAGGCTAGATAACTAATCATTATTATCTCATGCCACTTTTTTAACAATAAAGTAATAATAAGATTGCACTATGACAAGAACTTTGTGTGAAACTCTTTTTTGGAGATTTGAACTTTAACATTTATTTCTGTCTTACAAGAATTTTGTACTAGTAAAATGACCAATATGCTAAGGGTGTGTGGTGGTAAAGATTGCATTATGACGGTAAGAGAAATTAATATTAATAGTGATTGATTTTATACTAACTTAAAGGCAAAAATTTTTAATGATTAAGATTATAGTCTCCCACTCAATGCCAATGGGGTCCAAGATCCAAGCCAACAATAGGTTTTATTGAGATATGTTCATATAGCGGTCCACAGTGTTCATCACTTACTGTGGCATGGAATCTCACAAAATTGATTAAAAGGAACCCAAAAGGCAAAAATGAAAAAAAGAAGCTTGAGATAAGGTACGGTATAACTTGGAAACTTGGCAAAGAATCCGAGGCGCATAAAATCCATTTCCCCTTTGGAAACGGCGTCGCTTGCCGTGTAGGATTAAAGACCTTAAATAGTACTGTAAATACAAAAGTTTGAATGACCCAACTCCAAAAGTCAATAGGAGAGGAAACGGTAAAGAAAGAAAGAAAGAAACCACGCAGAACCGTCGTTAAAAACTCCAAAAAAAAAAGAAAAAAAAGAAAAGGTACCAATACTAAATATTATGTGATACATATGACGAAATGTTACATATGTATATGGACAGCATTGGTAAAGGTTGTTGAGCTGATTCTTTGGTCACCCAATCATTTCTTGCCGCACCCATATACAATTATTATTTAATTCTTAGTACATTTGCAGTGCCATTTATTTTAGCAAATGTATGTGTTCAAGGTAAACGGTGGGTTTTATTAGTATCATTTTTAGTGTTTAGAGACAGATTAGTGAGGAGAGCAGAGAGGGAGTGAGATGGGTCTGCTTAGCAACAGAGTGGAGAGGAGTGAGATCAAGCCTGGAGACCACATCTACACCTACAGAGCTGTCTTCACCTACTCACACCATGGTCTCTTTCTCTCTATCTCTCTTTTTAATTACTAATGTCAATTGCCAAAATGCTTGCTTGCCTTTTCTAATTCTACATTCTGGGTTTGTTTATTTATTTTTTCTGTTTAAATTTCTTCTTGGGTTCTCACTGTTTTGTTTCTCTTAATTTTACTTTCTGGGTTTTCTTTCTTTTTTATTTTTCCTCCCACAATTGTGAAATGTGGGTTCATCGTGCAATTTTGTTTTGTTTTTTCAATTGCCTTTTGCTTGTTTTAACTGTCAAAAAACGTTCTTTATTTTCAAATTTTTTTTTTCTAAATAGTAGTAATTGTTTGTTCAGTGTTGTTTAGGATTATCTTTCACCGAAATGTTTGATGGGTCCCATCAAATTTGGCGATACTCTGCGTGTTAATGTATTTCTGCCGATTATCATGATTTCCAAAACTTTGACCATAGTTTTTGTGTATTTTTTCAATTTTGGATGTGGATGTGTATTTACTTTGCTTGCAAGTATATGCTTTTGCTTTTCTGGACTGCTTGATTATTGCTTCTATTGACTTTTCAAGGAAGGCCAATAGTTCGTTTAGCATAACAATTTTTCAGATTCTTTTGATGCTGCAACATTGTATCGTAGGGTGGAATTCTTCAATTGACTTTTGCATTGACGTGTCATGCCATATTCTGTCTAGGATTACCAGGTTAATTCATTGGTACTTTCTCTTCTATGTATTGGTAATGCTCCTTTGTGAGAATGTAGGAAAAGTAAAGAAATTAATATTAAAATTATATAGAAATTTTTTGGGACTTGAGGAAACAACTCTGTAATCAACTTAGCCTCATACGGCAAATGCGCTTATTTCAGCTAAGGTCTTTTTTTTTTTTTTTTTTGGGGGGGGGGGGGGGGGGGGTGTGGGGGGGTTGTTTAAAAAAGGAGTTTAATAAGATTAGATTATCCACTGTGTTCAGATTTCTAGTTATCTAATCTGAATTTATGCAAGATATATTACCAAGATAGCACTACTGTAAGTTCTACTTCTATCAAAACAAGAAGTTGGTCATGCAGGGGATTTAGATTTGCAGGTCCAACAACAGTAGCTTACATCTACCATGAAGATATTCAGATGGAGGCTTGTAGTGGTTTCAAAGGGATAGAGTGCATTGGAGAGCAATCGCTAGAGTGGATAGGTTTAATAAGGGTGTTTTACAATGCAAAAGCATGCCTTACTGTTTATATTTGTGGATTCCATTTATGTTAGAGTTCTGTTTGTGCTCTCTAAGTAACAGCGCATCATATGTACAGTGGATAGCTAATGAGAAATATTGATATGCGTCTTCTCTCCCCTCCAGTGGGTTGTTGGTCAAGGCATTCTTTATAAAGTTTTCTTGTAAAATGCTGAGACTTAATGAACACGTCTAAGGAAACAGAATTTCTAGATGTCAAGGGCTGTGAGACTTATGAACACGTCTAAGGAAATTTGTCATGTTGGAAAGGCAAGATTAGGAAAATTTGTAAAATGATGGGCCAGTGGACCTTAACAGAAATCTCTACCAACCATTCAAATGTTATTTTGAAACTTAACTGTTATATAATTTCATAGCCACACATGGAGTTTGAAGTATCCCATTTCCTGACATCATGTCTTTGTCAAAATAACTTAATAAAAAGTTGAGTTCTAATTTTATTTTTGTTTATTTCTTTGATTTTAATATTATTATTTTTGTTGATAATTCGATAATTACAAGTTTACAACAATGGGTAAGGGGGCATTTGAACTTGAGTTGTCCTCATAAAGGTTAGCTCGTAATGCCACTAAGTTACAAAGCTCTTGGCATGTTTTCTCAAAATGCTAAGGAGCTGAAAACAACAGTCTAACTTGGGCATTCTGTCCCAAAAATGTAGTCATAGGGTTGTTATGTTTCCCTCTCCTTTAGTTTTTGTCTATAAAATTAACAACTTGATCCTGATGAAATTTGTATGCATTTGGATCAAAAGAGTGGGCTTTCCTGGTAAAGTAGATATTAGAGAATTTAATCTGAACACATGAAGGTGATTTCTGCTACATGCCATTCATTTACAAAAATTGTGCAGAGATATGTCAGAATGATGTCAGATATTTCTGTGAAAGAAACCATTTCATATCATATCCCTTTTAGAATGCTTGGTTTATAGAACTTAAAGAAGTTAATAGGGTGGTTTATCTGGACATTGAGGTAATCATAAATCATCTTTATCTTTATTGTCATTAACTCTTGGATTCTTTTACCAACTACTGATGCCTTCTACTTGAATCTTTTAATTCTGTTTGCCTCATAATGCATAATGCATAGTGTATTGCTAGTTTAGATTACCTCCACATAATTAATAGTGAAATGCTAGTTCAGATCAGACAAGCCACCCCTTCATGGTTTGTGCTTCATTATTTGGTAGTCACATTTAAATGCATCTTCTTTTCATGGCTTGTACTGGACCCAATGGTATGCATTTAGAGTTGAACCATTGGGCTATATGTTGGTTGAAATATTGATCAGCTTTGCATGGCTAAAGGCTTTAATATCTTGGTTACCTGTCTACAGCATTCTAGTAGATTTACAAGTGTAAATTGTGTTTGATATATATCATCCTTCAAATTTTCTTTATGTTAGTCTCAATGTATATTTCCCCTAATTTAGCATCAAACCTAACCACATATGTTCTGTGCTCCTCCTTCATGTCTCATTATTGCATGACAACATAGTAACAGCAATTCTTTAACGTGGTCATGTTTTATTCTTTAATGAATACAATTGTACTCAAGAAGCTTACAAACAGCTGACAAGAATGTCAATGGATTTTCACTTCACTCCTTTTGTGGTAGATCAAGCCTGATCATGTGCTGTATCGACTTCATGCCATGCAGGTATCTTTGTTGGGGGAAGCAAGGTGGTCCACTTTAGACCCGAGAGAAACCTGAATTCAGGCACTGGGACATCTTCTAATTCTGACTTATATGATTCAAGATTCAGTCTCCCATCATCCTGTTCTACCTTTCCTGACTGTGGATTCACGCAACCCAATAGTGGTGTAGTTCTCTCTTGCCTGGATTGTTTCCTTGGAAAAGGATCTCTGTACTGTTTTGAATACGGGGTTACCCCATCAGTTTTCCTTTCTAGAGTGCGGGGTGGCACGTGCACCACAGCAACATCTGACCCACCAGAAGTAGTTATCCACCGAGCAATGTATCTTCTTCAAAATGGATTTGGAAATTATGACGTGTTTCAAAACAACTGTGAGGACTTTACATTGTATTGCAAAACTGGTCTTTTGATAGCAGACAAACAGGGGGTTGGAGGAAGTGGTCAAGCTTCATCTGTCATTGGTGCCCCATTAGCTGCTATTCTTTCTTCTCCTCTGAATTTGCTGATGCCAAATCCTGTTGGTGTGGCTACAGTAACAGCTGGGATGTACTGTATGAGCAGGTATGCAACTGATATGGGCGTTCGAACTGATGTGATCAAGGTGGCAGTGGAGGACTTGGCTGTGAACCGGGGTTGGCCAGGCCCTGACAAGGAAGTGGCCGACAATGAGGCTTCCAACCAACTGATTGCCATATGATGTGCGTGAAGCTGAATTATAAATTATATATAGTTAGTGTTGATAAGCATTTGTTGACATTCATAAGTGAACTTCTGATGTGGGTATTGAATGCTAGCCCCCCTCTGTTCACCCCCTTTCCCTCTAAATTTGTTAGTTATTGAATGCTGTTTGGTCTTGTGCTGTGCATGGAATGATATAAGAACTATACTCTCATTGCGGATTAAATAAAAGTATTGGCGATGGGTGGTCTTCTATAGGTAGTTACGAACTCTTTTAATTTTAATTTTGCACATGTAATATCTGTCATGGACATAATTGCATAAAGGAACTACTTCTTGATTTCCAAGCATGGAAGGTGTCCAATATCATAGTTCCTTTCTCTTAAAAAGTATGAGGGACAAACGGAGGTAAAATGTTTTCCAATAGAAAATACTCACTCTGGAACCGTTGACACCTTGCTTATGAATTTGAGCTCAATTATGTTATCTATACTACTATTTAAGGAGCTTTCAAATTGTAAGCCGTGGACTTTTAATGCTGGGGTTGACTATTCACATGTAATCGCATAAGTTCTTTGTATTTCAAAATGCCACTTTTTTCCAAGCACTTTTTCATTACGTTACCAAAGCTCATTTTAAAATTCCAACTTCAAAAAACGCGTTTTGGCTCCTTAAAGTGGAACCAAACACACCCTAAGTTTGGACTCTAATCCAAGCGGTCTAAACCATGAACTCTAAGTCTTGGTTATTTCAAAATATTCCTAACCTGATCACTTACAACTTTTTAATTAGGGTGATAAATTCGTACAATAAACCTCACAACTTAAAACCTCCTACTAAACCCACTTTCTCAACAGTTTACAATCTCTTATCTTTTATCCTTACTCTCTTTGTTTTTCTTTACGTTTCTCTCCTATTTTTTATTTCTTGCCGTCTTCAGAAAATTTTCATATATGTCAGATTGGTTTATATAGCTTTGTGTCCATATTTTCCCTGGTTTTTCTTAGTTTCCCATTTGGTGCAGTTTCGTTTGGACAAACCATAGATGTACAAAGAGTAGCGTCTTTGTTTCGTCGAGCTTGCATTGGGTGTCATGAATGCAGGCGGAAATATAATCTAGCCGGGGCCCGGTGATAATCACTTTACTCACGCAATCCAGATGATTATTATTCTAAATCTGTTACTTCTTTAATCCATTGCTTTTCATCTTCCTAGGGAGATACACCTTTTACAAAAGATCTTCAAAGGTAATCTTATCAGAAATCCATTGTTCTGTTCGAAATAGCATGCCTTATGATATATGCAATTTAAAATGAGCATGAAGACAGAAAAAAATATGAAGTATATCAAAGATAAATTAAAATACTACTTTTGGTACGGCTTGCTGAATTTTGGGTCGTTGTTGCCTTGGTGGCACTTGCTGAAATCGGGGTTTTTTTTTTTTTTTTTTTTTTTTTTTTTTTTTTTTTTTTTTTTTTTTTTTTCAGTTCAAAGCAAAATGGTTTTAGTATTTGTTGGTGGCATTTGCTGAATTCGTTTTTTCTTTTTTAAATTTCTTTTTCAGTTCAAAGCAACATGGTTTTGGTATTTGTTGGTGGCATTTGCTGATACACTACAAAATCTGCTCCTTTCCACTAGTGTTTGAAAACGAGAGGGCATATGTGTTGGTTTTTATCTTTTCTTTATCTTTATTTTATGCGTTTGATAATTTTGATTAAAAAATATTAATTAAAAAAATATTAAAAAAAGGGTAGATGAAGATGTGAAATCTGATATGTTTTTTTTTTTTTTTTAAGTAAAGATTAATAATGTACATCTATTATAATTTGGAATTACTATATTTTTCAAATTTTCAATCACATGAAATACTTAGAAGATCATAAAGTGTTATATGACTCAGTTTTAATCACCCAAAACTCAAAAAATGCGGACCTCACCAAAAACCAAGTTGTTGGGATATATTTTTGAGTTGAGTTTCCATAACTCAAAACTCAAAATTTTGAGTTGAATTGCGGAAATTGAAAACAAAATTTGGATGCTTCCAAATTTTGAGTTAAGTGTTTCAATGACACTATTATAGATAACTCAGTCATTGTGGAGCCCGCATTAGTGTATCGGCAAATCAAATTGGTGTGTGACTGTTGGGAGCTAGCTCTTTATTTTATTTTATTTTTTTTTCTCTTCAAGCAGCTTCTCTTCTTTAAGTGGGTCTCACCAGCCACCATATTTGAGTTTAAGATATGAGATATGCATCCAAGATATAAAAACAAACGAAGATTTTCTAGAGTGAATGAAATAGTAGAGATCAAGATATGAGTTATGAGAATTGAGTTTGAGTTATGAGCATTGAGTAATGAGTGATGCTGAAACCAAACACCATTACTCGTATAACCCAACATTATCAAGCTAGTCTTAATTCTTACTTTGATTTTGAAAAGACTGGTCCATTAATCTAGTAGAATAATTCAACTTGCTAATGATCATCGATACAACTTACATGGCAGTAAGTTGTGGAGCGGCCCAACAAATTTGAAGGCCTAAGGTGATATATTTAAATGGGGCCTTTTGTTATCACTTAAATAATATTTAACTAGTATTTAATATCATAATTTTTTTATAAAAAAAATCTATTCCTTTTATTTTGTAATATGCTTTTTTTTTTTTTTTGGAAAAATGCTAAAGTTATAACAAATTTTACTAAAAAAAACTTTCAAATGATGTAGAAATGAATGCGAATAGTGACACTTTAAGAAGATAATAAACAATTATTTGAATGTATGATGTTAGGGATATTATAAATTTTACAACATGAGGCTTACAAAGATGTATTACTAATCACAAAAAATAATTCAAAAATGCATTTAATAGGTTATTGACGTCCACATATCATATTAATTGTCACATCAAGCTGTAAAGTTTTCAAGTAAAATTAATAATATTTCTAGCATTTTCCTATCTGAATTATTTCTTGTGATTAGTGACACATATTTGTAAGAGAAAATGTCAAAGATACAAATTCTTTTACAAAAATCTTTACAAACTGATGATGTGGTAAATAATTATAGATAAATAAAAAATTGATGTTAAATGCTGGTCACAACAACAGTTTATAAAAATATTATAAAATAGTTTGTAACTGTAACATTACTCTATTTGTAAGACCTATGTATTTAAAGTTGTATTATTTTTAGTATTATTCAATTATTTGGGACTTCGTGTAAGTAGAGAAAAAATATAAGACTAATTTTTTTTCCTATATATCTTTTTTTTTTTTTTTTAAATATATCAATTTTTGCCCCAAAATTTGGGCCTTCTTCTAATAGGGGCCTAGGCAGTGGCCTAGGCCTAGAGCCGGCCCTCAATATCCAATATCAACTATTGGCTGGTGTACATAACCGAATCAGTAATAAAAATTCCCATGCGCTTGCAATCTTATCTGCGCTTGTAGACTTCTTTGACTTTGTTGTTGACAATCGGTACTGAAAATCTAGGTTCACCTGCCAATGTACTTGTGCAACATGTACTGCAACAACAACAAATAGTGGCAGTGATTTGTAATATTAATCTATTTAGGGAAATGGGAAATTTGTGGTGATTACTGTACTTTACACAACAGAAAAAGTTGCATGATGTGGAACGCATAAACGACTGAGTTGGTTCCCAGCATAAAAATGAACGAACTTGGTGCACTACCCAGTGTAGTGCAATTACCAAAAGCAAGCAATGGACATTATAGCTCCATAAAAAAGCAGCCCACTACTTGAGGAGTATGTCTATTTTTCAAACTTTATGCATGATAGAATGATAAAGGTGTAGAGTTCTGTTTAAATAAAGTTCTAGCCTCTAGTGATGTTCCAAGGCCAGACGTATACAATCTTACTTTACACTGCAGAGTCAGATTGTCTGGCTTTTACCCAAAAAAAAAAAAACAAAGATATCTTTTCTTTTTCTTACAATAAGTGGTGGGGGGGGGGGGGGGGGGGGGGGGGTTGGTGTGGTGGGTGGGGGTTGGAAACAAAGATATCTTTTCCTTTTTTCTTTGCAATGGAAAAAAGAGATTTAACAGGTAATACTACTGAACTATGAGTATCTTAATAGGAAAAAAATTAAAAAAAAAATTATATGTTTAGTTATATTTAGTATTCCGGTAAATCCTGATGACTCAGACCTTTGGTAGGGTCTTCATGGTTTCATGATCTTGGATATCTGAGGTGGAATTGCTAGTGGGTTTCTTAGGTTTGGAATTTTCATCCATTGCAAGCTCGAATTCTGCCAGACCTGCTAACTGGTCGACTGCATCGGCAATTCCTTCAGTTCTTGCAGCAATCTCAATCAGCAAATATACTAAACTGGCCAGTGGAAAAACCTCCATGAGAGATGGTATGGCAGTTTTTGTTATAGTTTCTTTGTTGGCATCATTGGGAGCTTGTAGTGTTGACACCGTGGGTCCAATGAAAGAATTCGGAAGAGAGTTCAAGGAATCTTGAAGTTTTTGTACAGCTAAGTTCATCTCTCCAATTAATAAATCTATCCTGGATGATTTGGTGAGAGTTTTCATTGTAATGACCAATTCTTTCATGACCTCTGAAGAATTGGTGCTCCATAGCATACATACATCACTGAGATGTTTCTTTAGATAGTCTGGTGCCTGCGGCCAAGCAAAAATATTGGAATTAATATTACAAGAAATTTAAGTAAACAAAGTATGATACATAAAACCAAAGTAAAGTGTTTTACCTGAATTTCTGAGTTTATGCAACTGTTGAGAGCCTCAATGCAATAAGCACACTTACGCATTGATGTGCCAATCTTGAGGTATTGTTTCCATGGATGTCGAAAGTTGAATTTGCCATGTGCAGGTTCCCATCTTGCAAGATTGGCCTGCACAATTGAATTAGAAAATTTATCAAACTGAGTACTCAATATTTATCTTATTGCTAGCAAATTGACCCACTAGGATAGTTAGCAGCCTACCATGACTTCTTCAGTTGCCTTAGAATTAAGCACACATTTGTAGCCTTGCATTCTCTTACTAGGGTCTTCCTCATTGCCAAGCTTAGTTTTATCATCTTTGAAGTATTCGCCGACACATCCTGAATTTCAAGTTGACAAAGTGTTTTATGTATAATTTGGTTATGCTTGAATAAGGAGAATTAATTATATATTGAGTGTTAAATCATGATCTTTGTTCATGCATACCGTCCAGGGAGTCAGCAAGTATTTCCAGGTTACGAACAATCAAATCGTGAAGCCCACTGCCAGCCCAAATGGGACAGAAGACCATGGTTATAAAAATGCATAAAGAGGTCCCAATGGCAATTGTTGACAATCTTTGGTACGCCATCTCAAACAATTTGTCCACTCGGTAGCCGGAAACTGTAACTAAGCTGAAGGTGAGGATGAAGATCATGGCACCATAGTCGAATCGGGTTTTCACAGATGGAATAAATCGAGAGAAAGTTGCCGCTGAAGCTGAAAATAAGACGAGTGATACATGTGTCAGTATTTTGGGAAGTAGCGAGTAAAGAACTTATCAAATAAGACAAGTAGTGATATGTTAGTATTTTGGGAAGTAGTATATAATAACTAATAAATAGAGAAATTCTCAAAGGAAACACGCACCTAGAAGGAAAACTGAAATTCCAATAATTATGGGCTGAAAAGTTTCTCCTGACTTGTCTGCAATCCACTGAACTCCTAAAGCAAGAGATCCAGCAAGAAAAGTCCCTATTGTTCTATTAAAGCATTTACAGAGTGTAGCACCTGCGCCATAATGTTGTTTATGTAAAAGGCTTAGACTTTGCGATTATAGAAGACAACTAAGAAAATCATAGACATTGAAATTACTTTGATTACTAAACCCTATTTATATATATAAAAAATACTAACCTACTGTCGATTCAAAAACAACGACAACAGTCATAACTGCCCACATAGCATTTCCTCCAACGCCATCATTCAAAGGCCTCATATAGTAAAAACATGATACAATCAAAAGGGACAACCCTACTTTGACACCATGGATGGCCTTTTTAGGTTCAGCAACTCCTAAATTCCAAGCCTTGTATAAAAACCTCCAAATGATCAAAATTGGTCCACAAAGCAGACCTTTTAACCACAACCATGCTTTGTTCACTAGCTGATCAGATTCTGGGACTAACACGTTCGATGTCCCATCAGGTACATTGATCCTCCATTCCAGTTTCCCTGACACTTGCTTTGCATTTGCCATTTTGGACAAGACTTGGAAAAAGAGAATGATGGAAACTAGGAGGTAGGGAAAAAAAATTTATGGTTCTAAACCCTGTGATGTTTTGCTAGAGTACTAGGGGAACTTCAATGTCATTCAATGGAAGAGCTAATCTTTCTTGGCCTGTGTTTTTTTTTTTTTTTGGCTAGCTAGGCTGTTGTGGTCTACGTACTCACCAGTCAAGCATATATATACCGTAGTCTGTGATTAGGTAAATTGTTTAAAATAAATGTCCCTATATATTTATATTCCTCGTACAAATGTAGAGTAACTTATAAAATGTTTTGAGTTGGCAAGGGGGTTTAATACATTAGTGACTGTATAATCTGATCTGCTATTACTGCAGCACCAATGGCTTTAGAGGAGAATAGAAGATAGAACACTGACAAAAAAAAATTAGATGATTTTCCCATGTCCTATTGTGGTTTTTGATAATGAATTCAAAAATCAACCTTATGTTGCTGTGTTTTTGTCCCTTTTAGACAAGTGGATCATTTGTTTTGCAAAGATACCCTCTTATTTAATGTCTATTGCAGTGTCCATGGGTTGGAGCAAATTGTAGAATAGAGGAGGAAGAAAAGCATAAACTTTTTTTTTTTTTTTTGGTGTGGCTAAAAAAGCATAAACTTGGTACTGTTATAGATATTGATAGGCCAAGAATGTATTGACTTATTTGGTAAATTAATCAATTAATTAGTCAAGTGAATTAATTAGATTCAATTTTATGCAATAAGATGCAATAAGTTTGGTAGCACAAACAAATCACTAACTAAGTTAAATGCAGCGGAAAATAAATTTGACACAGATGATTTGTTTACGAATGGGGAAAACTACCGAGGCAAAACCTTATTGGGTGAATTTAAGGTTACCACTCCCGAGAATCTACTATTATCAAAACAAACGGTTTTAAGTAAAAGGAATCCCAGTATCTAATACCAATCTACAGTTGAACCCTTACCCTAATACCCAATTGGACTTGTAATATAGTGGAAATCTCTCCTTTCAATGCACGAATCTCAGTACGTGACTAATCAATGATGCACAAATCCCAGTACGTGACTAACTCACCAACATGAGGAAGATGTTGGCTGCAAAGTTCTTCAGTTCATCTAACAATGAAGATCAAGGAGCTCCTTGGTCAAAAAACCCTTGGCGCAAAGACACAGTAGCTTCTAGAGAGAATATGATAAATTAGGGCAAATTCTGTCTCCGGTCACAATTTGCATGCACAATGACTTTGCATCAAGTTGCATCACCTTTGACGACCCTTAAAATAATCCTTATATATGTATAGGGTTGTGAGAAAAGAAACCTTACACAAATACACATGGATATGCGTGAAATCAGATTTGAAAATTTGAATTTCGTAATTCTCAATAGATACAACTTCTGTCAAGCTGCTGTCAAGCATTAGCATTAAACCTCGATAGATATAATCTGTCAAGCTATCTGTCGACCTTTAATGAACAACACTTCTTCACTTGTTTCTTGGACAGATTTGCATGACTTTAATACTAAACTTGAACTCTTGTTCCTTGAAGTACTAAACCCATCTTAGATCTACCCAATTACAAGTAAAGTGCATTTTGTCAAAAGATTAGCCAATTTACATAACATATGTCTCTAACAAGTTCCACATATGTCCTAACAATCTCTCATTTTGGCAATTCATGACAAAACCATAACAAACAAATAAATTATGAGAGAAGTCTTAAATCACTAAACTCATAACCACTTGTTGAATACAATAAAATCTAACCCTAACACAAACTCTTGAAAAACTTTGCAAGAAGAGAGTTCATGACATGGTAGATTTTCACAACCTGTTTTTCTGAAACACTTTAAACAAAACTCATCAATGCATCTTAGTATGAAACAGAAATAAAGGATTGCATACATAAAGAAACATGTGTATAAAGAAAGAAAAGAAATAACACATGGAGAGATAGGTGAAAAAACAACATACATCATCATATATATAAATGAAAATAAATACAATGTATGTCATAAATAAATGGTCACAAGACTGGTGTACAAGAGGATAATGTAACTACAAAGAAAAAAAAGAAAAGTACATAAGATCCTCACTACATCTCTCAAAATATAGACACTCCCTCTAACAAAAATGTCCTATGCTAACCCCCCCCTTAGATACAAGACTACTCTCGTCATCCCAAAATTACTTCCCCTTTTTAACACGAATGACAAAGGGTAAGTCATTGAGAGGTCGTCATCTCCTCATTATTGGAAGAGCTAGCATCCTCATCCTCATCATCATCATCGGTATCATCATCGTCGTCCTCATCTACCGAAGCCTTGGGAGAAGGAGAGGGAGAAGTGGCAAAACCACCGAGGCGAGCTTGTCGTCATGCAATACGACCGACATAGGTGTTCACCTGACATAACTTATCATTGAGAATGTCAAGGTGAGCATCCATGCGCTAAAGCTGCGCCATGATGGCCTCGAGAGTCACACCACCACCCGAAGAAGAAGGAGCAGAGGTGGAAGGAATGGTGGAGGCTGGAGGATCAGTCGTCTTCGTCCATGGCCGCTTCGGTTGAAGCTGGGCCTCAATCCGCCGAACAGATACTGCGCTGATGGCACCCATGATAGTGAAGTAGGGAGAATCAAGAATAGGGACGAAAAAATGGCAAAGGATCCGCGTGATAGTTGAAGGAAAAATGAGCTTATCACGAATCATCGTATCCCTATAGACATATATGATAGAGATAATGAAATGAGAGGGAAAGTCTATGGAAAGATCCTCTAAGAGAGACAACAGAAATCGAGCATGAGGCTCTGTGATGGAGTTATAGTGAGACAGTGGAGTAAGAACAAATGTCATCACCATATTAAGGATTCTCGGACCTTTTGCAAAGCCCGAGCATGGGGTGTTTTAACGCTCACCCCATATGGAGGGTATCTTATAGAAGTGAGACAGAAACTCGTCTTTGGACACAGTCCTTAGACGCTAACAGGTAGGGTAGTTAGGATGTGCTACCCGCGGGACGTGTAGTATCTTGGATACAAGATCCGGAGTGACTACGATATGTGTACCTCAAAGTACCGTAGTAAACTGAGGTACAAAGGTATCAATACCGTGCATATTGGAGTAAAACTCCTGTATGAACACGATGGGACACCTCAAAGGTATCTCACAAAGAGATTCTCATCGCCGAGTGTGAATGACATCGGGTAGAGGAGTGTCGGCAAAGTCCAACAGAATCACATGGCACTCCGGATGAATGCCACGTTTAGAAAAGTTCTCAGAGAAGTCTTGATGGGCCTTTTCATCATGAAACCGAATGTGAAAAGGGGGAACAGGAAGATCAGAAGAAGATGAAGACCCGAAACGAAAAAGGTTCCGAGTCGGATTAGATTTGCTCTTGGGTGCCATGCGCAGTCTATCTGAGAGAGAGAGAGAGAGAAACAAAAAACAATCACAACAGAGTACAAAGAAAGAAAAGAAATGGTACGAATGCATGAAATATGCATGAGCATGTGATGTGCTAAAAATAATTGCATCATGGGTTGAAACCCAATCCAAACCTACCAGCACACAATTTTCAATAATCAAGCACACATCTAAATGCATGAAACATTATGAAAATGCTAATAGAATGCAATGCATGATCATATAGCATCAATTAAACAACACCCAACCCAAAAATTTCACAAAAACCCCAAAAATTTTCAAAAACCCCAAAACCTAGGTCTAAAATGCATGAATGCATGAAGAATGAAGGATTTAGGACACTTACCAAGTGATTTGATCTTGGTTTAAGCTGAAAATCACGTGGGTAGAGGGATTTGAGTGAGAAGAGAGTGTTTAGAGGGAGAGAAAAGATTTTCTGTCGAGAGAGAGGTGAGAAAAATGAATTTGATTTCGCGCTTTAGCTATATATAGAAAAATGCAGCTCGATGGATTGAGGAGCTATCGAGATCTATCGAACACTAAATCTCAACAGATATGAATCTGTCGAGGTGCTATCAAGAATCTGTTGACGGCAAAAGTACCTCAATGGATCGAGATTCTGTTGAGAATCTATCAGCCAGACAGAAAGTTTCTCGATGGATCGAGAAGCTGTCGAGAAGTTATCGAGACAAATTCTAGAAAGCTTGATGGATCAAGCATGCGCTAATTTCTGTCGAGAAAGGAAGTCCAAGGGGCTCGACAGATAAGAATCTGTCGAAGACCTGTCGAGAAGCTGTCGAGCTTGAAGAAAAGGAGTTTTTCAAAGAAAGGAAAAACACATAGAGATGAATGCAACAAGCAAGCTACTCAAACATAGATCCAATCAACATGTTAAGCTCTAAAAAAAATCTCTCAACAAGAAAATGCAAAGCATTCAAAGATCCAATACTCACACACACACTAAACAAGTCTAACCAATTTTATATTTCAAAAACAAGTTAAGACAGTTTAGTGAGTATACATTAACACATGTATTCCTTATGATGACCAAATCATATTATACCTGCACATGTATCAAAAGTAACAAAGAATTTGCGTATTATGTGTGAAAACATAGCAAGAGTGCATAAGTGTCTCATATTATGACGATTTGAGATATGAGAAAATCACATACACTCACACACAATCATAACTACTTGATGGGAACTATCACCTTCGAGGTACATCCTATAACTCCCACATCTCCTAGAAACACGCTTGTAACCATATTTAAAAGCATTTTGATTTTTTTTGCTTTTGATTTTCTTTGCGTATTCTTTTTCTTTTTGAGCATACCATGCATAGGCGTATAACACAGAGAGAGAGAGAGAGAGAGAGAGAGAGAGAGAGAGAGAGAGACAGAAGAAGTACCCAATTATGTTAAGCCACAAACATCACAATTTTGCTATGTTGAAGCATACAAATGTTATACATGATTGGCGTGCTTTAGTGGTAAGATGGTTATTTATACCTTTCTCTTAGGATTTTTTAGTCATTCCCGTAAAAAAGAGTGATATGAGTGTTAAGTATAAGAGATTACTTAATTGTACTCATCATAAACACGAGCCAAAAATCTTAGTTGTGCATTAAGATGCTCATCTAAGTTACAAAAGATACAAAATTTAGAAAACTTTGTTTCAATGGCCATCCAAGGTACACAAGTACCAATATACACGAAACACACATTGTTTTTGTATTTTTCTGATTTTTCAAAAAATTTTAATTTTTATGAAAAACAAAATAAAGCAAAAACTGAAAACAAACAAACAAAAGCATGTTAAACAAAGTAAAGCATAAAACTAGACTGACTCAAGAACAAGAAAGCAAAACATACAAGTAATGCATAACCATAAGTGGAGAGAGAGAAAAAATGACTAAATCACTTTAAGCCTTTTTCCTTCCACACCTTGGAAGAACCTTTCCTTTGAGCGAACCTTTGATCCGGTGGTGAGAGGGAAAAATTGAAACCGTTCAAGTTCAAAAGAAACATGATGGTCTTAAGAAGATCTCCAAGATGAGCAAAAGAGGATGGAAATTGATTCTGGTTTCCGGACGAGATCATACTATTGTTTTGTTGAATGACTAACCACTTTTAGTAATTTGGACGAGTATGCCCTGAAGCTCCACAGTGATGACAGAGATGCGGCTTCTTCAGTTGAGACTTGTTGTTATTGACCTTCTTAGTCCTAGGGTTTCTAGTCTCTTGCTTCATCAACCTTTATAGAGAGCTCCTCTCAATCTAACTCCGCATCACTCAGCTTCTTAGTGGCCAGCCTATAAAGTTTCTCATGCTTCTCGGAAATCTTGTACAGCTTAGCATAGGCTGTATGGATGTCATTTTGTTCATCCATTTACTCGAACTTAGACTCCACCAAGTCCTCTTCTTCATCAAGCTTTTCGACAATCCCCTCAGCAGGATTAACTATAGCAGTGAAGGCATTTAAAATTCCATTGTCATCATTGTCATCTTACTCAATCTCAGGCTCGGTGTCACTCAAGGTAGCAGCAAGAGCCTTGCTTTTCCCAACTAACTTGAGATATGTTGGACATTCTTATTTCATGTGTCCAAAATCTTGACATCCGAAGCACTTTGGTCCGAAGGGAATAGTGTACTAACTGCTATCCTTAGCATCATTCTTTCCTCTCTCTTGGCTCTTGAAATGAGAAGAATTAGATTGCTTACGGTCTTTATCAAATCCTTTCGCATTGGCATTCTTCATGAACTTCTTGAATTGCCTAGTGATGTAGGATTTCATCTTGGAATCTTCATCATCAGAAGACTCATCGGTCTTATTGCTTTTGGCCTTCAGTGCCATGCTCTTGCTTTTGCTTCCTTTCCCGATTCTAGTCAAACCCAATTCATAGGTTTGCAAGTTGCCAACCAGCTCCGTAAAAGGAATGGAGTCAATATCCTTTGATTCTTCAATGACAGTGATCTTGGCATGAAATCTCTCCAACAGAGATCTTAGCACATTTCTTACAACCTTGGGTTCAGGAATGGTTTCCCCAAGATTAAAGGCTGAGTTGACTATGTTCTTTAGTTTGGCATAGAACTCATCAAATGACTCATGCATCCTTCTCCATTTTTATCTCCTCAAAGCTAGTAGTGAGCCTTTGGAGATTTGAATCCTTGACAGCCTTAGTTCCTTCATAGGTTGTCTAGAGGATAGTCCATGCCTCCTTAGCAGTTTCAGTAGAGGATATCTTCTTGAACTCCTTATTGGTGACCGCACTAAATAAAGCATTCAATGCTCTATTGTTGAAGTTTGCCGCTTTGATCTTGGCATCATTCCAATTAGCCAGCGCTTCCTTTGGCTTAGTCTAGCCAATTTTCATAGCTTGCCACACCTTCTCATCTAAAGACTGCAAAAAAACTCTCATGCGAACTTTCCAGTATGCATAGTTAGTGCCATCAAATAAAAGAAGTATAATTAGAGATTGTCCTCTATCCATGACAAATAGGGGTCAATGGATCACATAGCGAAGATTAACTCTAATCAGAGTGTGTCTGCTCTGATACTACTTGATAGGCTAAGAATGTATTGATCCCTTTGGTAAATTAATCAATTAATTAGTCAAGTAAATTAATTAGATTCAATTTTATGTAATAAGTATGGTAGCACAAACAAATCACCAACCAAGTTAAATGCAGCGGAAAATAAATTTGACACAGGTGATTTGTTTATGAATGGGGAAAACCACCGAGGCAAAACCCCTCCGGGTGAATTTTAGGTCATCACTCCCGAGAATCTACTATTATCAAAACAAACGATTACAAGTAAAAGAAATCCTAGTATCTAATACCAACCTACAGTTGAACCCTTACCTCAATACCAACTTGGACTTGTAATGTAGCGGCAATCTCTCCTTTCAATGCATGAATCTCAGTATGTGACTAACTAATGATGCACAGATCCCAGTACGTGACTAACTTACCAACTTGAGGAAGATGTTAGCTGCAAAGTTCTTCAGTTCATCTAACATTGAAGATCAGGAAGCTCTTTGGTCACAAAACCCTTGGCGCAAAGACGCAGTAGTTTCTAGAGAGAATATGATGAATTAGGGCAAATTCTGTCTCCGGTCACAATTTATATGCACAATGACTTTGCATTAAGTTGCATCACCTTTGACGGCCCTTAAAATAATCTTTATATATGTCTAGGGTTGCGAGAAAAGAAACCCTACACAAATACACATGAATATGTGTGAAATCAAATCTAAAAATCTGAATTTCGTAATTCTTGATAGATACAGTTTCTGTCGAGTTGTTGTCGAGCATCAGCATTAAACCTTAATAGATATGATTTGTCGAGCTATTTGTCGAGCTTTAATAAACATCACTTCTTCACTTGTTTCTTGGACTGATTTGCATGGCTTCAATACTAAACTTGAACTCTTATTCCTTGAAGTACTAAACTCATCCTAGATCTACTCAATTACAAGTAAAGTGTGTTTTGTCAAAGGATTAGCCAATTTACATAACATATGTCTCTAACAAGTTCCACATATGCCCTAACAGATACCATAATACTTGCATTATATATATGTGTGTGTGTGTGTAAAGTTTTTTTTTTCGGTAAACCATGATATAATATTAAACTTAGGAGTTCACAAGTCTATTACAACGCATACTAGCCTTATCAAAGGCCAGTAGAGTCTCCACCACAGGCGGTGGGTTACAAAAGGTTTCAAAACTATATAAAGACTCCGCTCCTAGCTTAGCCAATGTATCAGCACATTGGTTTGCTTCCCGGTAGACATGGATCACACGTTTGTTTGGTATATCCTTGAGAAGGTTCCTGCAATCAGTTAAAAGAGGCTCCAATAAGAGATTATCCGAGTCATTATTCATAAGCATAACAACACTTAAAGCATCAAGTTCAATTAGAAGTTGCTGTATTCCCCTCTCCTTGGCCAGTATTAACCCATCTCTTAGAGCCCACATCTCAGCCAAGACACTGGAAGTGAACCCGAGCCCTCTAGCAAAGCCAACCAGCCAATTTCCTTCATGATCTCTGATCAGTCCCCCTCCACCAGCTCTCTCCGGATGCCTCATAGCTGAACCATCAGTATTGAGCTTTGCCCAGCCCCACGGTGGTTTCTCCCAGCCTACCGGCACAATGGTCTTCTGCTGTTTGGTCTTGGACGTTATCCCAATTGAGAAGAATTCAGCGCTGCCATTGAAACATTTCCTCCACAACTGATCATCCCTCGTTCCTGTTCTGAACAGAAAATTGTTCCTGTGTGTCCACAAGTGCCATAATCCCATAGGAAACAACACTTTCCACGGAATGCCTTTGACAGTGACTTCCATGTCCATGTTGCAATTAACTTCCAACCAATTTTTAAAAGGAAGGTTAAAAGAGTTTCTGGTGCAATGAGGGACTTGCAACTGCACCCAGAATTGGTGCGCAACCTTACAGCTTCTGAATAAATGCTCAATAGTTTCATTTTGCTGTTCACATAGTTGGCATAAAGGGTCAAGGATTAAACCTCTTGAACCAAGCACATGGGCCGTTGGTAGGCTGTCATGAAGACAAAGCCATATCAGGAAATGGATTTTCGGCAGAGTTTCAGACTTCCACACCCACTTGAAAGACAAAGTGTCCCGGTTCAAAGGGTTTAATCCCCTTGCAATGAGGTAGGCTGCTTTCATAGAAAAGGATCCATTATTTGAATAGGCCCAAATGAGACTATCCCTATTATGATCTTCAACTGAGAAGGGTGTTGCCAAAATGGTGTTCAGCATATCACCCGGTAGCTCAAAAGAGATACTATCAGGCTTCCAAACAAAATTGATATCAAAACATTGTCTAACATTCAATACTCCTTCTCCACGATTAAGGGGCCCTTCAATAAGCTCCCTCAACCTTCCTTGAGGCAGCCAGTAATCCAACCACATGTTCACAGATTCCCCATTTTTAACTATCCACTTTAAGCCTTTTACATAGATAGGCCCTCCCTTTTTGCAAGCCGCCCAAATCCGAGAGCATGGCAAATGGTGTGTGTGTGTAAAGTTAATTTGCTCATTACTAAGATTGCTAATTATAGGGAAAGCTAGCCAAAATTCTCTTGCAAGAGTGGAGTGTGAGAAATATAAAACAGTGGAAGAAATTAACATAACTCATGCCATTTTTGTTCAAGTAATTTGTTGAGAAAACTTACTAAAAAATGAAAAATTATAGAGAAGAAGTAATTACAAATGAGGAATTATGAAGGAATTCTTCTAGTCTATTGCTGAAAACACTAGTTTTTTTTTTTTTTTTTTTTAAATTCTGGACTAAGGACCACTTCAATTTAACGTTAGTTCTTTATTTATACTACTTTCATCAAGGAGTATGTTTGTTCACCAAAAGACACCTTTAGTTTTACCGAACAAAATTTTTGTTCACGAAAAGACTCCTAATAGGACGAGTCTTTATCTATCACTCTTATTATCAAATAAATAAAATAAGTCCAAATTGATAACAATTAAATTAGGGCTGTGCTCGGTTCGGTTTCGGTCGGTTTGTATAGGTATGGCCAACCGAAACCGACTATTTCGGTTTGTGAAATTCTCAACCGAAACCGACCGAAATGACTGGAAAACCATCGGTTTCGGTGTATATCGGTTTCAGTCGGTTTCGGTCGGTTTTCGATTTTCCAAAGAGAGGGTTATTGAGATTTTCAAAACCCTAAATTTAATCACATATAAAAAACAAAGTGATAGAGCAACAGAGAGAGAGCAGAGAAAGAAAAATTTCCAACAATATTTGTTCAACAATTTACAGTATTACATACATATTCCAACAAAAAATTGAAAATATTTTGAATTGGCAAAAGGTCCAGACAGAACTTTACCGTTGTTGAGGACATGTGACTTAGAGAGAAGAGAAAGGCATGGCCATGGTCCAAGCCTCCATCTCTCAAGCCCTCACCCTCTATTTCCGATCTCAATCCGCAGCGAGCTCGAGGCCCAGAGGCGACGGCGCACCACGAGGCTTTAGAGCGTCTGAAAGCCCTTCGTCAGGGCGGATCCCGCCGATCGGAGTCCGGCGCAGGCGTAGAGTTCCAAATCAAGCTGGAGAAACCGATTTACGACACCGTCGAAGAGGACGAGTACGATGCACTCGTGGCCAAGCGGCGAGAGGAGGCTAGGGATTTTATTGTCGACGATGACGGCCTCGGCTACGACGACGAGGGCGAGGAAGAGGACTGGTCCAAGTCCAGCCTCCCTTTATCGTCCGGTGAGCTCAGATGAGAATGATAGAGAGAGACAGAAAAAATTGAGAGAAACAAATGGGGGAAGGGGCGGCTGAAGAAAGAAAAGAGAATAATAAGCAGGGGTATTTACGTATTTATGCTTATACTAGGGTTTTAAAAAATTAAGTAGAAAAAAATACCCACGTCCTGCGCGAAGGCTCGAACCTGGGATCAGGAAGCTAAACCATAAGGAGCATACCATTAAGCCACTGAGCAGTTATGTTTTAATGATACGTAAATATATATATATATTCGGTTAGTTCGGTTCGGTTTTGGGTGAAAAAATCCAACGCCGAAACCGAAACCGAAAATTTCGGTTTTTAAAAAATGAAACCGAAACCGAACCAAACCGAAACCGAACCGAAAATTTGACAACGGTTCGGTCGGTTTTGGCCGGTTTGTTCGGTTCGTCGGTTTTTTGCACACCCCTAAATTAAATGATTTGGATAAACTTGATGTAAGCTGCAGTAACTCTCCTAATGGAGAAAATACATTGGAGCCTGTCCAAAATCAGTGCCAACACCATAGATTCTTAGCATGTGATTGGCTTGTTTTGCTTTGTGTAATCAGCATATTCCCATGCATTTTTCTTTTTCTTTTTTGGAAAAGTTTTGTTTTATACTCTTATTTGACGTTTGACGTGAAATGTTTCACACAATATCCAAACAATAGAGAAACTTATAAATTGTTTTTGAGTTGGCAATGGGGTTTGATACCTTAGTGACTGTATAATCTGCTATATTACTGCAGCACCAATGGCTTTAGAGGAGAATAGAAGAGAGAACATGGACTAAAAAATTAGATGATTTTCCCCAGGGTCCTATTGTGGTTTCAGATAATGAATTCAAAAATCAACAGTATGTCGGTGTGTTTTTGTCCTTTTAGACAAGTGGATCATTTGTTTTGCTTAGATACCCACTTATTTAATGTCTCTTGCAGTGCCCATGGGTTGGAGCAAATCGTAGAATGAACAAAATTTATCTTCAAATTAATTTGAAGAGAAACTCTTCAAACTTCTCATATATATATATATATATATATATATATATATATTTAGATGTGAATTTTGAAAATCTAACTATTGAATTTCATGTTTCTTATGTTTTTAACATACATATCAAATTTCGTTCAAATCAGATATTATTTTACTATTTGATCAATTAACTTATTTTTTATATACAACTTTAAATTACAAAAACTTGAAATTATAACATTTATTTGATGACATAGCAATTGATCTTTGATTTTCTTGAAATTTTGTAAGCATTATGGATGAAATAAGAACATGCAATCTAACTGTTAGATTTTCAAAATTTACATTCAATATAAATATATATGATAAGTTTGTAGGGTTTCTAGAAACTTTGTTCTTGTAGAATAAAGGGGGCAAAAAGCATAACCTTTTTTTTTGGGCTGAAAAAGCATAAAATTGGTACAGTTATAGACAGGGGCGGCCCAACATAATTTGGGGCCTAAGGCGAAAAATTTATGCGGGGCCTTTAATATGTAAATATTAATTAAACAAAATTATTTAGTACTAATCAAATTAAAGTTAATTAAATACATTAAATACATAAATAATACCAACTAGACTAATGTTAATTTCATATAGAGAATTGAATATCATAGTTGAACCTATAAATATTAATAAAAATATATTGCGATTGAAAAAATACTTTATTTTGGATCTAAGACTATGCATAGTTAAATAAAATTGTAATCTAATTTTTAATTTTATATTTTGATTTTAAGAGAGAGAAAGAGATATTATTTGGTGTATGGCTTTGTAGGATATTATTTTATAAAAATCAAAGTCTCAAACTATTAGGAGAGATTAATCTATAATTGATGATTTAACACATTTGCAACATCTTTTTGAAATATTTTAGGGTTTCAATTGAATTAAGGTTCTATTGGTCTCGTACTTTGAGAGTCTTAATAGAAATGAAAAAGAAAAATGCGCTAATTAAAAGCATTATAAAATGTTCAAAATATAATGTGATATTGTCTCTCATTGATGAACTTCATCAATTTAACTAATGAGTGTTTATATCACTTTTTTGTGATTAATAACATGGCAATTTGTAAGCCAATAGTAAAATTTGTAGTATTCTTAACATTACTAATAAAAAAAATGTACAACCTTTAGAAAATATATATATATATATAATTTTATAAACATTTGGGCCTTTAACTATGGAAAGTGGGGCCTTTTTTCTTAAGGAAAAATTTGTTTTTTGGTGGGGCCTTAGGCCTACGCCCAACTTGCCTATGCCTTGAGCCGGCACTGGTTATAGATACCATTTGCTCATTACTAAAATTGCTAATTATTATCCTGGAAAGGCAAGTGGGGGTGGTCTGATTAGAGATCATCAAGGGAAGTGGATCAAAGGGTACATGAGACATATCAGGATTGCTTCTAGCGTGACTGCTAAACTTTGGGCGCTAAAGGATGGCTTGTAGCTTGCATCCCAACTCGGCATTTCCCATATCCTTGTTGAGTTGGATGCAAAAATTGTTGTTGACTTGATGCAATCTACCAAAACCTCCATTAATTCCTTTTCTTCTCTACTCAATGACTGCAGGTACCTCCTTTGTCAGTTTCACCAAGCCAGGATTAGACATATTTTTCGGGAAGCGAATAGGGGAGCGGACTATCTCGCCAAAGGAGGCTGCACCTTTGCTGGGACTTTTGCCTAGGAATGGCAACGGGTCGGGTTTGGGCCGGGTTTTTCCATATCCGGACCCGACCAGTGGGACAAGATCCGTGGCCCAGACCCGGCCCATTTAGGGTGCTGGGTTTTTTTCCAGGGCCCGGACCCGCCCCAACTGGGCTCCACGGGCCCCGTTTAGGGATTGGGCCCAATTTGTGGCCCAACCAAAAAAAAAAAAAATTAAGCCCAAATTTATTTTTGCCTACATTAAGCCTGCACCGCCTAATCCGTGGCCCAATCTGACTAATCTTATTAATTTAAATAATAAAAAAAAATACAAGCACAAACACAAACAGCAACAGCAACACAAATACAAATCAATCAACATTGAAGCATTAGTCTTACTGAAATGAGATTTTTAGACAATAAATAATAAATAAACATAAAAAATAGAGGAAACAAAACTCCATTTATGGACCGATTCTTACATGAATCCTCAAACATCAAATACCCAAAAACAATAACTATTAAGATATAAGAGGAAATGAACCCAAAAAAAAAAATGAAGAACTCAGACAGTAGCTTCATCAGTGGTGGTTTCAGCAATCTTCGCCTGACCTCACAAGATCTGTGCTCCTCCGTGACAAACGGCGACCACCACGAGATCCGTTCTCCTCCACGACAAACGACGACCACCATGAGATCCGTGCTCCTCCACGAGGGTGAGTGTGGGTCGGTAAGTGAATGAGAGTGAGGGTGAGGATGAGATGTGAGTGAGAGTCAATGAGGCGGTGAGGGGCAAATGAGATGTGAGGGTGAGAGTGAGAGTCAGTGAAGGTGAGATGAGACTTGAGAGAGGTGGCTGAGTTGAGAGTTGAGAGAGAAATGAGTTTTAGTGTCGAACTGAGGCTGAAACGAGGGAGGGAGGCGAGGGAGGCTAGGCTGAAATGAGGGAGGGAGGCGAGGGAGGCTGAAGAAAAAGAAATGAGGGATTACCGGATTAGGGTTAGATAGGTTTATATATATATAGAGAGGGTATTTTTGTAATTTAGGGTACCGAGTTTTTAAACGGGCCGGGTCTCGGGTCGAGTCCGGGTTTTTTTTTATAAAACCCGGACCCGCTTCAGGTTTTTTTTTTTTTTTTTAAAACCCATACCCGACCCTATTCCTAATCGGACCGGGTAAAACCCGGCCCATTAGGGTCGGACCGGGCTGGGTATCCACCGGTCGGGCAAAAATTGCCATTCCTACTTTTGCCGTTTTAGACTTTCCTTATTCGGAAGAACTTTGTAATATTTTAAATTTGGATGCATCGGGGTTGTATTCCTTGAGGCTTATTACCAATACTTCGCCTTTTATGGCTAGTTTATATTAATGCAGTTAAAACCCCTTTCAACCAAAAAAAAAAAATTGCTAATTATAGGGAAAGGTAGCTAGGATTCTCCCTGGAGAGTAGAGTGTGAGAAATCTAAAACAACGGAAGAATTCAACGTACCTTATGTCATTTTTGTTCAAGTAATATGTAGAGAAAACTTACTATAAAATGAAAAATTACACATAAGAACTTATTAAAAATGAAGAATTATGAAGGAATTCTCTTACTCAATGACCTTCTCTTTAGAAACCCTTTGATAGGGAACACTGGCTTTTTAATAAAGCTAGACTAGGGACCACTCAATTTAACGTTGGTTATTTATTTATAATACTTCCATCAAGGAGTATGTCTATTCACCAAAAGACTTCTTTTTTACCAAACAAAGTGTACGTTCACAAAAAGACTCCTAATAGGGTCTTTATCTGTTACTCTTATTATCAAATAAATAAAATAAATATGAATATAAAATAATTAAATGATTCGAATAAACTCTATATGAACCACATTAAGTCTCCTCATGTAGGAAATCATATTTTGAGGCCTCCAAAATCAGTGCTAATTCATCACGCCAACACCGTAGAACCTTCGCCTACAATTGGCTAGTTTTGCTTTGCGTAATCAGCATTCCTATTCATCCTTCCTTTTTTTTTTTTTTTTTTGGTTGGAAAATATTGTTTTACACTCTTTGATGTGAAGTGTTTTATACAATATCTAGACTTTTATATCAGATATCCACATTTTATACATGATATGAAAGAAAGTGAGACAGTCATATAGATAGTTAGAAGTTTACGCGTGCATGTATCATTTGAGTTCATTGCTCTCTCTCTCTCTCTCTGTCTCTCTCCACATATAAATTTGAGTTCTTGGATAACTATTTCCTTAAGAAAAGAAGTATTGATGGCCTCAAATCCAATAGTGTACTCTTTCTTTTTATTTATTTATGAAAGTTTTCATACTCTTTCACATTATATTCACATTTTACACATGATATAAAAGAATGTGAGCATAATGTGAAAGCTTATGGATAGTGTTAAATGTGGGACAATTAATGGTTTTTTTTCTCCCTTATAAAAAAATGTTACCCAAGCACTCAAATTTCTTATCTTTTAACTCAAAAAAAGAAAAAGAAAAATTTAGATGTGTTGGCTTGAGAGAAGGTGACCAATGAACTAAAATTATGCATGCACGCGCAAACCTCTAGCCAGCTATGTGACACTGTCTCAATCAAGTACTCGAGAATTCCTATTTTCTCAAACATAGTGCTTTCAGTTATGATAGGATCTTAAAAGTCTATGCACATTTACCTTTTAAATTCTTGTTTAGGATAGATGTAGTTTAGGCAATGAAAAATATTGCTCGTACAAAACATCATTCATTTAATTGTTGTACAAGGGTTTGTTCTTGTTAAGTTGAAATTATAAGATAATAAGGGTCAGAGAAAACATGATAGGCAGACACTAATATTGGTCGGTTAAATGAGTTGATTTTGTTAATGAATAACATTATTCAATTCATATAAATTCAGACCATATATTGAAAAAGTTCCCGTATCATGTGTGATCGCACCAGAAACCAGAATTATGTTGTGGTTAGCTTTTATTGGTAAGCAAGGGGAGTGACCTAATTTTTTATTCCTCCCTTTAAAGTAAGTTGTGCCGTGCGTACTTTGTTTGTGAGTGTGCCTGACGTAGAGAGAGAGAGAGATGACCTAATTTTACCCAATAGTGTTCACACAAAATATTTTCTTCAGTCACGACAATTAATGTGTAATTGACTAATTGTGCATCAAGAACATTGTCTAAGTAAGGGGTTTCAGTGGAGCACTTAGCAAACCCATGCATGACTATTGGCCATGTAACATGGCTCATGCTTTGAAAATTAATTACTAACGTCGCATCAATCTATCAAACAATATATATATATATATATATGTAATTGAAGATGAGAAATTTGAACCTTAAATGACTTTATTAGAAACTCTAAAAAGTGTTAATTGTGCTACAAAATTTTTAACAATATGTTGACATAACTCATGTGGAACTCCTTGTATGAACTAATGCAAGACGGTTCACAATTTTGAGTCGTGGACCTAGTCGAATGCCCACTAGCAAATAGCGCATGGCTTATGTTTTATATGAAAAGTAAATATCTTTTTAGGGAAATTTATTAGGTATTTCGAAGTACAATGATGTGATACTCTCTCTTTTCATATAATGATGTGGTACTCTCTCTTTTCATATGAATAGTGAATCCTAACATAAATTGAATTAATAGGAATCATTATTATATGAGAGGGAGAAGTATGATGTCACTGTTCTTATGGAGTAATGACTAATTACTCATTCCCATGATTACGTGAAGGTGATTGGATCCTGGGCACCTATAAGAAAGAATAAAATAAGGGCATCAAAAGAGTTATCAAGTATCGGTGATAGGCTACGACATGAGACTCTCTAATGTCTATGTTAGAAATTGTTTCATGATAAAGGAAGTTAGAGTTTTTTTTTTTCTTTTTCTAAATGAGTCAATTGTACCCTTACCTTTTACATGATCCCCTTTTATGGTTGTTGTAGGTGTGAATTTCGCCTTATTCTTAATTTGTTGGAAATTAAAATTCATAATGTGGTAGAAAATATATCTTCGTACACAAGGCCCCATGATTTTCGTGGTCAAATCCCAAGATTTGTAAGAACACACAAAGGGATAAGTCTTTGACGTAGCTCGATTTCGAGGATATCAAGCTAGGTTTGCTAGTCAGCTACGTTATTCGGTCTTGGCTTGTCCCCAAGGTTCTTCATCACCATGTGATTGAGATGCCACATTATCATTTGGTAGTGATGCTACATCACCACCTTGTCGTGGTGCCATGTCATTAAGCAATCTATTAGCTACCTCCCATTCCTAAGCAAAGCTGGATTGCTAGGCTTGGTCTTGGGAATCTTTCGTTTTATGTTTTGGTGGTTATTTTTCCTGAGAAACACAAATGTAGCATTAAATGCTTTTATGACACTAGTTTGATGTGATTTGAAACGGACTGCCTTTTTTTTTTTGCTAAACTTCAATGTCTTGAAATGGCCGGACTGCCTTCTTAACTTCTCATGACACAATGTGCAACTTCACCCTTCCGCCTTCATGTTGTCGTTTCACAAAGTGCCTTTTCCTTGTTTTGTCCTCCATTACCGATTAATTTTTATTCTTTCTTTCTTCTCTTTGTCATTTTCTTCCATTCTTTCACTCGAGGACATTCGGTTGGAATTTTTTCATGTGAGGTTCTACTATGTTTGTGGTCATTTGGGTTATTTTTCAAAATTAACGTCATTTGTGGGTTCCCCTTTGCCTATATTTAGGGTTCTTTGGCCTTCCTTGGGTGAAATTGTTACCGCCCTTTCATAGAGTTAGAGTTCACAATGCACACATCACCCTTAATCATCGATTCATTTTTTTTGGATTCTAATTTTGAGTCTTTTAGGGTGGTGTCAGGTCCACTCAATGGCATTGGGTCTACTTGTGTTAAATGACACCCTTAGTTTATGCACCAAAAAAAAAGTATTTCTTTTTGTGCAATGATGGGTGGGAGTCCCTTGATTGGGACAGGATCAAGTTCATTCATTTTCGTAGATTGTGGGGAACTCCCTCCAAGGCTAATTAGATATCACAGGATACTTAAATGTTCTTTACTTGGGTGTCACTTTTTATTGACTCTTGGTATTCCCTTTGCAGCGCTTGACAAGCACAAGTTGAACAATGCTAAGCTTCAATAGATCGAACAAGCACCTTTAATAGCGAGAATAATAATATAGTGGGGAGCAATCCCAACATGAAGGCTTCCAAGATGACCTTCTCAACCAGTTTTTTGACATGAAGTGCATCCCTATTGAATGGTTCCATGTAGCCTCTTAGCAACTCTTTTTAATACTAATTGATTGATAGAATTAACTATTTTTTAAGCAAAGTTGTTAATTAGATATATTATGATTAGTCCTTGGTTAAACAATATGTTAGAGTCATATTTTCTATGTATTAGCATATCATTTGACAAAATGCATTTTACTTGTAAGATGAGTTTAATGTATCAAGAAGTATGTTACACAAACATAACAAATGGTATCATTAAAGGCATGAAGATTGAACTAAAAAACAAGTGAAAAAAAGCTGAAACAGTGAACCTCAACCCTAGTCTCAACGCAAGCTCGACACTAGCATCTATCGAGACTTAATAAATAATTCTCGACACAAGTTCGATCTATCGAGATTTATGATTTCACAATTCTCAAATTTGAATTTCGGCCCATGGTGACTTGGATTGCTAGGGTTTCGTTCACTAAACCTTTAGACTATATAAAAGCTTTATTTTAAGGTCATCAAAGATATAGAGACTCAATTAGAGAACTTATATACTCTGTGAGAAGCTATTGTGTTTTATGTTTCTTAGGGTTTTGTGACTAAGTGCTTCTAGATCTTCAACGTGCCTTAGAGTAAAGAACTTTGCAACCAACAAAAGTCAATTAGTTGCTGGGAGTTAGTCACGTACTAGCATCCGTGCAAAAGAAAAAGTCTCTACAAGATCAAGTCCAATTGGGGATTGGAGCAAGTTTTCAACTGTAGGTTGTTATTTTGGGATAGTCTAGGGTAGTGATAAGATTTCTTATACTTATAACGCTTGATTCTTGATTAGTGGATTCTTAGGAGTTATGACCTGAAAATCACTTGATGACATTTTTGTCTTGCGAGTGGTTTTCCCCATTCGTCAATAAATCACCATATTTATTTATTTTTCACTGCATTTAGTTTATTTGGTGATTTTTCAGTGCCTCCATAATTTGCATATAATTTGACCTAATTAATTAACCGGGGTCAATCTATAACCCAAACAATCAAACATCAATATCATGTACATCAAAACTGTAAATAAGACAAGATATGATGACCCAAGAAAACTAATGAAATAAACTAGTTTCACTAAAAAAACCTGGAGGCAAACATTTCCAAAAGACAATCCACTATAATAAAGAGAAGATGGTTTTTGCATGAATTTTCCATCACCATAGGGTCCTTCTCTTTAAGGCCTCCATGACCCCATCTAACCTTTGCTATATCTCTTGAAGTTTTTCATCAAGCTTGCTCATGGCCTCCAATTCTTCCATCAGCTTTTCCTTCTGGCTTGTCGATTACGCTTGCTTTGGTCTTTTATTTCACTTCCCCCCTCTTTGCAATGGGGTGGATGGTCATTGTTAGGATGTGCCATGGTGTTGTGTCCTTTATGATAGTATGTGACACATGAAATCTTTGTTGGAGGATTTTATGAATATTTTGCGTCAATTCGTGCATTTGTTGTTTGAGTGCAACCATCATTTTCTTTTTCTTTTTTTACAAAAAAATAATTTAAGGGTCCTTATAATTGCCATGGATTAGTAGCCTTGCCCCTCGTTACCCTAGTGTTTATGGACCTAGTCAATACCATATGATTGTTGTCTTACAGAAATTTGGTAGTTCTACAGACGATGCTTACTAATGATGCAATTGATCACACAAGTTGACCTAGATCCACAAACATCTATAAGAAGGCATAAAAGGACGTTAGAAGAGCCATCAGGAAATGTCGGTGGGGAACTCTTCGATACATAGTCAGAAATTGACTTGTTGGTGATGAAAGGATGCTAGGGTTTTTTTTTTTTTTTTTTTTTTTTTTCTAAATGAGTTAATCATACCTATACCTTTTTCTGTTCCCCATTTTTTGGTTGTTGTGGGTGGGAGTGATTTTCTTTTTATTCTTTGTTGAAGATTGAAATACAAAATGAGCTAGAAAAATTTTCTTCTTAAACGAGAACCACGATTTTTGTGATTAGACCTCAAGATTTGCAAGATCTAGCCGAGGGTAAGTCTTTGAGGTAGCTTGATATTGAGGAGGTCGAGCTAGGTTCGCAAATCAGCCCCTCTTCTTAGTCTCAATTTGCCTATGAGGTTCCACATCACCATCTAACAGAAATTTCACGGATTACCATCTTATTAAGGTGCCATGCCATTAAGTTACCTATCAAAAAGTAATATATTTCATACCATAAATGTGTGTTAAGACATACGTGAATCATGTTAGGAATATATGTCAATATAGAATTGGCTAATCCTTTGACAAAACACACTTTACTTGTAATTGGGTAGATCTAGGATGTGTTTAATACTTGAAGGAACAAGGTTTCAAGTCCAAGTGTTAAAGCCATACAAATCTGTTCAAGAATCAAGTGAAGAAGTGTTAGATTTTAAAACTTGACAGCTAGCTCAACAGATAACATTTATCGATGTTTAAAAGCCAGCTTTTGCCTGATGCTAGATAGCTGCTCGATAGAGACCCTATCTATCGAGATTTATGAAAATCATATTTTCAGTTCTGATTTTCTTCCAATCCGTGTATATATGTTTGGGCTTTCTTTTCTCACAACCCTAAACATATATAAGGATTATTTTAAAGGCCGTCACAGCTGATGCAAGTGAGTGCAACTTGATGCAAAGGTTTTTCGTAGGCATATTGTGACCGGAGACAATTTGCCCTAATTCATCTTTCTCTTCAAGAAGCTACTGCGTTTGTACGCCATAGGGTTTTGTAACCAAGGAGTTTCATAATCTTTATCGTGTTGATGAACTGAAGAACTTTGCAGCCCTAAACATATATAAGGATTATTTTAAAGGCCGTCACAGCTAATGCAAGTGAGTGCAACTTGATGCAAAGGTTTTTCGTAGGCATATTGTGACCGGAGACAATTTGCCATAATTCATCTTTCTCTTCAAGAAGCTACTGCGTTTGTACGCCGTTGGGTTTTGTAACCAAGGAGTTTCGTAATCTTTATCGTATTGATGAACTGAAGAACTTTGCAGCCAACATCCTTCTCAAGTTGGTGGTTAGTCACGTACTAGGATCCGTGCATCAATTGGTTAGTCACGTACTGGGAGCTGTGCATTGAAAGGAGAGATTGTCACTACAGAATAAGTCCAATTGGGTATTGGAGTAAGGGTTCAACTGTAGGTTGGTATAAGGTACTGAAATTCCTTTACTTGTAACCGCTTGTTGTAATAATAGTGAATTCTGGTAGGGTATTTTGTCTTGGAGGTTTTCCACATTCGTAAACAAATTACAGTGTCAACTTTATTTTCCGTTGCATATTAACTTAGTTGGTGATTTGTTTTTGCTACCACGCATATTGCATGTTAATCGGATTAATTAATTAACTTGGCTAATTAATTGATTAATTTATCACAATGGGTCAATACATTCTTGGCCTATCAATGTGAATGTGAAATATTAAGATTTAAAAAAGAATAATTATGATTATTCAAACAAACGACCTTTGATTATATATTAACTCAAATCTTTAGTTTTATCCCCATATAAGAGTAGTTGTAAGTTGGTCTCTTCAAGCAAGTAGGTCTTTTCAATCCTCATATTATAATATTTTATTTCATTTGAATCATTTCATTAATTATTATAAAACTATTATCATGATCCTATTAATTGAGAAATTATTAAACCCACTAACTGGCAATCACTTTCTTTGAAAGTTCTGCTAAAAGAATGTAGTGCATTAGCATAAAAATTTTGACCTTGGCATTAGCATAAAAATGGGAAGAAGTTCCTGATGACTCGGCAACTGCTATGATAATAATAATAATAATAATAATAATAATAATAATAATAATAATAAATATATAAATATATATAATGCTGCTTCAAAGATATCCACTATGGGTTTTCTGTTCTGGTTTTTTCAAAATCACATAATTGACACTGTTGTGATAACATTTTCTATTATTTTAGTTATTAAAATTCTCATGGCAAAATTAGGTATTTCGATTGATAGCCTCCTCTATTGCGTTCTTAGCAGATTAATTAATTTGGTATGTGATAATGACTTATTAATATGAATATATAAGACGTACGGATTGCGCTTAGGTCATCCCATTAAAATAAAATGTTTTGAAAAGAGACCTAAAATATCAGATATAGGCTGTTAGTTACAAGTAGTGTTTCCACCCATAAGTGATTTTTTCTGTTATGCTTGAAAATCACGGACAACTTTTGCTAGTCACAATGTTATAATAACTATTCTGATAGCATTTTTTTTTTTTTTTTTGTCCCTAATTAATTTTTTATTTTTTAGTTTTAAATGGCAAAATTAGGTCATGATGTAAAACCCCTCTAGCTTTCCAATGATATCATCCTCTATTGCATATTCTTAACTGATGATAGGATTGATTCCACTTTTGTAACCCTTTAAAATGTGTTGAAACTTCTTCTTGTTAAAACATGAAAAGCGACCTAAAGTATCAGATAAATGTCTCAATAGCTCGTATACTCCCGAGGGTGTTTCCGAAAACTACTCTGCTATAGCTCTTTGGACTTTGGAGGGATGTTTCTGGAAAATAGATCTTGGTGAAGGCCAGAATTGGACTTGCATCAGAAAACCCATCCGAGCCTAAACAAAAAACGAAAAAAGATATAGATCGTAGTAATAGCAATTTGTTTTATAGTCCATTATGTGTTTCTGACATGAACCCAATCTAACCTGATCTTGATCAGGACAAACCATGCTGCACCCGACTGGCATATCAAGCCTTCAGTATAACCTTTTTTTAAAATTTATTTTCAACATATGTTTGTATATTAAAATTATATTAATTTTTTTATATATTGTAGATAAAAATACTAATGGAATTTTTATCAATTTGACAAATAATTCTCAAATATAAATGCTTTCAGTGTCAAATCTACTACTAATATTAAGTAGTTTTTTGTGAGTTTATTATAAATTTTCTTTCTGATTATTACTATTTTCTTTAGCTAACATGTTATATTTTATTCTTAAGGTTTTATCAATATATATTAAGAAGATTCAGAAAGTTAGCTAAAACTCCAAAAAATGTCAAAAATACATATAATCTAATTAGATAATATTTATTCTTAAAAAATAAAAAATGAGGTTAAAATTGTAATTCAAAAAAAAATTACTAGAAACTTTTTCCCTAAAAATTAGCACACTCTATTTGAATATATCTCACGCATGTTTTATATATATTTTTTCTAAAAACTAGCGCACACTATCTTAAAAATTCATTTCTGTGTAACCTTACTAATAATAGATAAATTCAAATTGAAAAATTACATTAAACTAAAAAAAAAAAAAAAAAAAAACCTTATTGCATGTGTGAAGCGTGTGTGATGAGGCTAGTATATTGTAAGAGTTTGGATTAGTATTTTTCTTTTAACTTTTTTACTTATTTGCTTATTTACAACTTTTAAAAGCCTCTCATTTTTTTTATAGGCACCACCATATATAATTGTTTGTATCATACGATATGTGATATTTATCGTACAATACATATATTATCATGTACAAAAAGTTCTCTATCGTAAGAACATATCGGTAGCACTCATGAATCATATGATATAATAGAGTGTATTGTATGAATCGCATCGTATTGTAAAATAGCACATATTGTATGATGCATAGACAAGTACTTTAAAATGAGTTTTTTTTTTTTTTTTTTTTTTTGGGTTAAAATTTGTTCTTTTATTTGAGTCCAACAAGTTGTTAGACTTGTTGTTAACACAAAATTGTTATGTTACTTAATTGAGTCCAATAAAATAACATGTCCACAAGGTTTATAGTATTTTTTTTCCTTACAAAATTTGGACTACACACTTTACACTTCACTTTCATATTTGTAAATTTCTTTTCCACACTATAAATAAGATATTAAATGAAAATATAATTTATTTTGTCATTATTGTTATAAGTCTAAGAAGCTAGATATATAGCCAAGAAGAAATTTATAAAAAATTATTAAAATAAAAGAACAAGAAGATATAGTAAATGTTGATGATGATGAAGAAATATTCAATGAAAAAAAATAAATTTGCAAGATAACAAAGGAGATAATAACATTGACTTAGATGATGAATATGATGAAAAGAAATTATTATTTTGGATAATTTGTTATGTATTATCACTTTTGAGTTTAATTAATTTGAATGTGTGTGTTATGAACAAATGTTAGTTTGATTTATTTAGTTAACTTGTTAAATATTATTACATAATTAAGTGATGATTAAATTAGTCATCAGTTGAATATTTTTTGAATTTATAATGAATATACCATTTATATATGTATATCTATAGTTTGTGTGTGTATATATATTAGTAGGTGTTTGTGTATTTTATGATACACAATATGATATGATACACAATACCCAAAAAAAAAAAAAAACAAAAAATCAATTCACAATGCGATTTATATTTTGACAACTATAGGTACAACTAAAATTTTCCAATTTTCAACAAATAAACATAAATAAGCTTTCAGTAAAAAAGGTAATCCAAAATCACACTTAATTTATAGTTGATTTTAATTGTATTTCATATTTCATGTATAACATGTATGTGTATTTGTTTTTTATTGAATTAATTAATTATTAGGCTAATAGACTATTAGAATTAGTTATCAAATTATAACTTAAGGATTTATGCATTATTAACTTTTATGATCCATTATTTGTATTGAAAGAAATAATATTAAAAGAGAGGTTAGAAATTATGTTAAAGTTCTTTTTTACAAGAAAAAAATACAAGTCATTTTGAATTGACCTGACTCGTCAAAGTCTCGATAAAGGTCATAGAATAACAACTCATTTTACTCTAATAAGTTTTTTACCCAAAACTATGAGAGAGATTGTGACCTCTGCCCATTTATTTCATTGGACCAAACCCACATAAATGGGTGAGATTGTGTTTAATTATCTCTAATAATGGAGATTCAACAAATGATACCGTCTGTTCCCCCTAGATTAGGGGTTTCACATGGAGTCACCACTTATTTTAATTAAAATGGAAAAAAAATGATAATAAATACTTCATTTTATTGATTGAATTGAAAATTTACATCTGGCAGAGAATAAATTTAGAAGGTCTAGGTCCTAGATGCAACTTAAAAATTGCTTGGCTTAATCTACTAACCATTAATCTAAGATTGGAGGTTAAGTTATAAAGTAGGAAGGTGTTTTTCTCAACAACAACAAAAGTAGGAAGGTGTTAGACACTGACCTCGCCTATTAAACTGGTCTTCTATAATATTGAATAGCCATGGGTTCATGTCATGCAATCAAAACATCCAAACATTTTATAGAAACAAGAAAACATAATGTTATTATGTGGATCAAGAAATTGAAATTTTGGGAAAACATGTTTTGTAAACATTAAAGGTTTTGAAAAAATTAGGGTTTTAAAGGATTAGGATTGCAAACATGTGAAACTATAACAACATGCTTGATCTTAAATCATCACATATCATCAATCAAAAACATGTTTTTCAATAAAAAACAACCAAAAATTGGTTCTAACCTAGTTTGGTTTGAGGGATTATACATGTATATGATATTGGACTCAAGAGTGGTCTCAAATGTTCTTGTGGTTTTGAATTGTTTTGCAAAACATTCTTTGTTCAAGATCTGAATTTAGGCAGCACTTCAAGATGGTTCGACTCCTTGGTTCAAGGCTAGGTTTGGACGTGTGATGACTTCTTAGATTAGATCAAGTAGCATCTCTTCAATTTAAATTGGGATGACTTAGGCAGCACCTCTTTATTTCAAATCAGGGTGATTTGGGTAGCTCGTCTTTGGTTCAATTGGGCAACACTTCCTTGGAGTGTTCTTGAGATGTTCTTTGTGTGCTTCACAGAACTGGGTAGAATAATAACAGTAGTCTCGATGTTTTGGGAGTGAAAATGGATTAGAGGCTTGATTTGAGTGAAGTTTATCATCAACAATGTTAATCTAAATAGGAGATAATTGGTAAAATAGTACAATATTCTCCATTGTCTCATAAGGTTAATTTTTTTTTTTTTTTTTTTTTTTTTGGGTTACAAGATAGAAATTCTACTCTAGCCTAATCTAAATGTATATATATGTGAAGCTTCGTCCTAAAAACCTCGACTGTTGCCCCCCACAACCCACAAGTATTTATATTTGTAACATGACCATCGCACGAAGGGTGTGCAGCGGTCTCATAAGGTCAATTAACAATGATCAAATCGTTATAACTTAGTAACATACCATAAAAAGATCCCCCTTCACCTTGTCATTGATAAAAATGGAATATAAATCCAACAATATATATTATACATAGTTACATGAGCAGCATTATCCACAAGTTGCTTGATCGGTTTTTCCCTCTCCTCACTTTGGAAGAGTTAATGCACAACTAGTCAACTACTAATTTCCTTCCGGACAAAATTTAGTTACAAAATTGGTTGTAACTTAAGTCTACAACCTTACTCAATATCTTTAATTGGAGGTAAATTTTGACAAACCTTCCATTGAATTACATCTTCTTCTTATATCCTCCATGCTTGCAAAATTTCTAGAAAATTAAAAATCAACAGTTATATCATCAATAAATTATTTAAATTGCAAGTTTTTTGTAGTTTAAAATTATGCATAAAATATAATCTTATAGATCATATAATAAATAATATATGATTGTCACAAAATTTAACATATGTATTAAAAGCGTAAATAATATGCAATCCAACGGTTTGATTTTCAAAATATATAATAATGTTAATGATATTGAGTAAGATTGTAACTTTAGGCTACAACAAATTTTGTAGCTAAACTTTGTTCTTTCTGATAATTCTTCAAATATCAGTGGACTGAAAACTCCGGGTGTTGGAAATCTGTTGAGTGAATACTGAAAAAACAAACAAGAATCAAAGGGGACCGGTGGGGGCCGGTCAAGAACCCTCCGATGACAAAGTCAGTAAACTTGGATTTTCAGTAAGTAAAGAGAATTTTTCTTTTTTGGAAGTGTCTGGATACCTACCTTCACGTAGAATGACCTTTATATAGTATCTATCTGAAGCGGTTATTTCTCCAACCATCGTGAGGTTTTAGAGAATTCGGAGATGACTTTCATAACCACCGGGGAAGTTACCTTATTTGTACCGGTGCATCGTAACGATAAACCTAGGAAACATCGCTCCGTTGCAAACTGGTGTTTATTAATATAATACGGTCGTCCGCCCATTATTGTGGACGGACTAGCTTCGTCCATCCTTAATTAGGATGGACGAATGTATATCTGCAAGTCTAGGGACGAGTAGATTTTAGTACTCGTCCGTTCTTAATGAAGAATGGACGAGTGAGCTTCGTCCATCCCATTACTCCTTATGGACGACCCCACACGGACGAGCTAAGACTTGGTGCTTTAATTGCACCATCACTTTCCTTTATCCATTAATAATTTTAAAAAAAAAAAAAAAAAAAAAAAAAACCCTAATATTTCCAAACATCCCAAGACGACGCCATCTACTTTAGATTTTTTGTCATCTGGGTATTCAATTTTTCATTTTCAATCAACCACCACGAAGTTAATTGTTTTAGTTGTTTTGGTTTATCTGCCTGTGTGTATTATTTGAGGTTTTGAAGTGGAACCCATCAAGCCCATAATCATAAAGATCCAATCTTGGCAGATAAATTAAATATTCTAAATCAAAGAAAAGAGTGGATGATAGCGAATCTATATGTAAATGCGGTGCTACCGGCGGTTCTGAATAGTAACACAGAGTGGTTCACATTCTCAGGTCCTTTCAATCCTTATCGTCCTCCTCTCTTGGCTCCTCACCCTTTCAATCTTTGGCTGTTCTCCTGGCATGGCCTGGACCATTGTTAAGCTCACCCACTTCGTTGTACGTTCATATACTCTCTCTTTCTCTATTTCTGGGTTTTCATTAAAAATGGTCTGTAGAAAGGGAAAATTCCTGACCTATCATGAGCTGACACATCATACTACCAAATCCGCAAAATACAGCCAATTACAAAGCCCTAAATACTACTATTAAGTTTTACTATCACAACTCAAAAACCAACAGAAATTTGCTAAGTGTCGTTGAAATAGGGGCATAAAATGCATGCAAAAACTAATCACGTATCAGCATGTGTAAGCGATGACACAGGTAGTCCAATCGGGTGTTGACATGTGTCACCATGAAAATCAAAACATTTCGGTCAATCAAAAGATGTCACATGTCTTGGAGAAAAAGTCTTAAAACTCCTCCAATCAGACTACGACACGTGTCACTAATCAAACTTCGTCATGTGTCGCTCACCCCCTTCTCCCCCCCCCCCTCCCCAAAAACTCTTATAAATAGAAGCCCTCCTAAGGCATTTCAATACACACCAAGACATCCAGAGCACAAGCAGCATCAGAGAAGATTCAGAAGCACTCAAAAATACAGAAGCTCTACAGGAATCAAGCCTTAAAGCCTTCAAGAACTTCAACCTCAAAATCGAAGAACATTCAAAGCAGAATCACCTAAACTATCTGCCTAGATCCTAAACTTTGTTGGAATCAAGCTTAAAAACCTCCAGAAACCTCAACAAACCATAAATCAACGAAACTCTACAGATTCAAGCCTCTAAAACACCGAAGAACTTCTACCACAAACCTTCAAAGAAGAAGAACGCACTAAGAACACACGAAGAACGTGAAGAACAAAGAATTTCTAACAAGCCCATAGCCAAAGATTCATTGTAATTCCTTTTCAAAGATCTTTGATCCATTCCTCAGCAAAATTGAAGGCTATTTTATGTTCGAATCAAAATCACATTACCACAATTCCAATCAATAAGTTTTGCAAGGAGATCGAATCAGAGGATTACTCTTTTGTAATCACAGAGAATTGTACTACATATTCATCAATACAAATTCGCATTTGTGAAACTATTTTACTTGTTTGATTTATTTCAAACTAAAAATTTAGTTGTCAACATGGTCATTTTACATGTGGGTTTGGTGTTAAAGTTCATGATCGTGTTGTGCTGTTTGATTTTGGTTGTTTTTTGAATAAAAGAAAGGATACCCATGTTGTGAATTGTTTTATTTGGGCATGTATTTTGGTTGTTTGTGATTTTGATGATTTTGCATTAGTTATTTTCTTGATTGCTGAGTAGGGATTTTAGGGTTTAAGATGGTTGGTTATTTGTATGTTGTGGTTGAAGAGAGAAGACACAAGTTTGTAAATTTTTTCTTGTTTGAAATTGAAAGTAGAATTTGCTTGATTATTGGCTGTAGAGAAGTGGGTGTTTGTTGGATTTTGGATTTATGGATGGGTAGAAAATGAGATCAGCCTTTTCAAGGTATCTGGGTTTTTTGATAAGCTAGTTGGAGGGGATAATATGCATTAAACTGCTTAATCTTATGTGTCACTCATTTTGCTTTTGGAGAAATGTGAATATGTCCCTATCTGAGCCAGGCAGTTGTATTAGACTCAATTAAATGTTTAAATTTTTGTGAGGTATTGTCACTTGACTAATGAGTTTAGTTTTTCTTTTATACTAAATTGTACAATGTATTGGATTGGAAATTTTAATTGGCCTGATGTTTTTTCAGCAGCAAAATGAAGCAATTTAGTTCGCCGGCATTTTGTATCAATTAAAGAGATGCAATTATGAGAATGTGGGGAGTGTCAAATAAGAAACTTTCGTTTTCATGATTTAGCTTTGGTAAATTCTTTGAATTGGTAATCTAAAGATAGGAAACAACAATGATTCTAAAGTTCACCTTTCCAGTCTTGTATTCACTTATCCCAAAAAATAAATCTCTAGTCTTGTATTTATGCTTCACTATAAGCCGAGCATCTTATACCTTGTCTTAGTGAACATCTTTCCTGTGCCCTTGTTCGCCTCTTATTAGGAATTTTTTTATTGTTTGTTCTTCGCAATGCCGTGGGAAGTAACTGGAAAGGCGTGAATAGACCAATGCATTTAGATAACTTGACAAAGTTAAACCTGTATACTTTGAGGTCTTTGAAACGTTTCTGTCTTTTATAAGTGCTTGACTGATGGATTTGGTGAAATGAACGACTGGATTTTGATATACAATAGCTGAGTGTAACTACTTATATATTTTGTTTTATACTGGCTTATTGTCTTTTTTTCTTTCAATTGTTCAATGGCATTGTTGTTGTAAGGATGATTGGTCCCCACCCCAACCCAAAAAAGAACCACTTGTTTGCTCTACCCCAATCGCCCCTTCAAATGGTGGAGGTTGAAGTCACAGGTTCAATTTTGAAAGGGTATGTTTAGGGACAGACCCAGGATTTAAAGATATGAAAGGCTGGAGATAAGAAAAGAAAAAAAATCAAAAAAAAAATTCATAACTGCATCCATATATGTTGAATTTAAAGCTATGGAAGGCTGGAGATAAGCGAAGAAAAAAAATAAAAAAAAATTCACAACTGCATCCATATATGTTGAATTTAAATCTTTTCTTTTGAAAAAAAAATCAAATATTGTAGTTGATTTTCTCATGATCTACAAATAAAATAAAAATTATATTTATTATCTCACGAAAGGACTAATCAAACATTAACAATTTTATTTTGATAAATTTGTGTCACATATATATTATATTATTTATTTCATTTTGTTTCTTTAGCTTTGTCATTTTGTCTCTTTATCTTTGTCACCCATTGCCCCAAACACACCGGTACCCCCACTACTAATTTATAATGCATTATATGTTATTTATCTCCTTACTCTTTATCTCTGTTGCCTATTCCCAATATTGCCCCCACTACCAACAAACAGTCAAAGTATCAAACAATTAAATGTTTTATATATTATCACTTTATAAATCACAACTCACAATCAAATACTTTAACAAAAACTACATATAAATCACAACTCACATCTCACTTTCTCAACTTAGACTCTCCCACTCATCAGTTGCAAAAAAAAAAAAAAAAAAAAAAAAAAAAAACAACAACAACAACAACACAATCAGTCAATCACAGATTCACAACACAAACATTATATCAATGTTATGTTAGGTTTTGAAGTTTAAAAAGAGAAAAACTACTTGAAATGGCAAATTGGATTTTAGGATGGAGGCTGGAGGCTGCAGCTATCGGAGACAATGGTGGGTTGGGCAGATCAAGTTACCAAAGGCGCTAAGGGCAGTGGCAGCAACGTGGGTCTATGGCGGCTGAGGCTAGGCAACTTGATGGTGGCCTGTGGCGACGTCGTGCGAGACTGATAATCTGTGCAGCGCCGTGGCTGACCGCTAACTTTAGCCAGTACTCAATACTCTCTCTCAATCTCTCCATTCCAATCACTCTCTCTCTCTCTCTCTCACTTTTTTTTTTTTTAATTTTATTTAAATCGGTTTCTAAGGTTAAAAGTGTTAATGGGTTTTAAAAAAATTTGGGTTAGGCTAGGGGGGGCCGGTCTGGGTTGGGCTGGGGGGCCCGGTAAAGGTTGGCTGGGCTTAAAATATTATATATAACTAAATTTTTTTATTATTTTTTGGGCCAAGGGGGCCTGGCCCCCTACTGGGTCCGTCCCTGCAGAATTGAATTTTTATTATTTTAAATTCACTTGAGACAAGGCCTAGTGGCAAACCAAGGGCCTTTATTTAGGTAAATATCTGAAGGGCTTAAGTTATTGGTTTATTCTTCTGCCTTGTGAGTTTATGCCTTTCACTGCCAGGTTAAGTTGCTTCACTTCCCTGTATTGCATGAATTTATTATGTTCTTGTACCCTCCAGGTCACTTATCACTTCTTCCACTGGAAAAAAGGAACCCCATTTGCTGAAGATCAGGGGATCTACAATTGTGGAACAAATAGATAATGGAAAGCAGCTCACACGCAACCGAAAGTTCTTAACCGTTGTTCCTGTTGTGCTGTAAGTTTACTTCTACGAATTACGCAATATGTACAAATTTGTAAATTCAATTTTCTGGAGGGTGTTTTTGTCGTATCATTTGCATAACCTGCTTGTGAACTATTAGTTTTTTAATTGATTCATAATATGCGCGTGCTGAGCTGTTAATTTTCTAAGCTTATGAAGATCTTGTTGTTGTCAAGTAAGTTGACGTCAGTTTTTTGCTGTTAATTTTGGTGCTTCATCAGGAAAGTCTTAGTTCTCTCTCTCTATCTGCATGTGTGTGTGGAGGGTGATGTCCATGATACCTCCTCCCTTTGGAAGAGTAATGTGGAGGGTGAGGTCGTGGGTGCATATGCTTTAGTTTTTTGGGATTCAATGAGTTATGCTAGGCTCTGTAGCGAGTTTATTATTTTGTTGGAGACACTGGCTTGAATTTTTGGAATTTGGTTCCAGGCTATTTGATGTGGATCGTTTGGATGGAACGGAATCGAATCATTGCTCCTTTGAGGATATTGACAAATCAATGGTTCAGTTAAAAAATTTGTGCCAACGAACTCTTTTTGATTGGTCTCAGTGTTGGGGTTCCTCGGATTATTCTTCTATCATAGAGTTCCTCTTTTCTCTTAGAATGTCTTCTGATTTCTTTGTTTCATTTTTTTTTCTTTGTTCATCATTGTGAACACCTTGTATTCTTCTTTCTTTATCTTTTATCAATAATATTACTCATATTACCTATAATAATAAAAAAATAATAATAAATAAAAAAGTTCAAGGCCCACCAATATGTGTGTAACACCAATAAAAAAAATGTCCTAGACGGGTTACACATTTTTATTTGTGTCCAGCGCATGCTTTAAAGAGTTGATTCTTTAACACCGTCGTTTTTTTATTGACCATCCATCTGTCTTCAATATTCTTGAGTAATTTCATTTCTACATTGTACTCTGTACAGACTACACAGGAGATATTTAGAAGAAAAATTTGTCATTAATAAGTTAAAACTATAATTTCCTCTTGTTGCAAATCATTGCAAAGGAAAGTTAGTCAGGAGTTCTAGTTATTTCTCTAATTGTACAATGACCTTCCTGTTTTGAGTATTTTTTTACTTGTTTACCATTGCCCTAATCACCAAAACATTGTTATGCAAGTAATTATCATTGTTGATGCAGGACGGAAGCCTTAATGGGCTCTCATACCAATTCTGATGTAAGCTCTTTACAATCTTTTATGAGATCTTGAAGAATTAATCTTGAATAGAGTTTGATTTTCAGGTTGAGGTAGGGTTAAGTAATAATAATAAAAAGATTTGGATCGTGAATGAATTGATGGTTGTTTGGTGTCAAAAAAGTGAATAGGACAAGAAACAAAAAAAGAAGAAGATAAACCATAGGCAATCACACACTAGGAAAGAGCCCTCAAAATTTAAAATAAGCTGCTGGAATTTTATTGAATTCAGTCCCTTTATTTCTATCTTTTGTTGAATACATAAAATAAAAGCTTTTTTATATGCTATTGCCAATACTATTTCTACTGGAATGAACATGACTCAAAACATAAAAATAAGATTCATGGGCGGAAGGAAAAACACCAATGTAGAGAATGAACATGTTTCCAATACCTACGGCAGCTCCCTACAAGCCCACTACAGAATGTTCCAGCAAATCTGGAAATTACCAAACTACTCATGTTTTAGTAAAACTTTATTAAAAACTGAATCAACTACTTTCTAACCCAAAAAAAATTATACTTAATAAATTATATGTTTAGTTTAGTTATTCTATTATTCCAGTAAATCCTGATGACTCAGACCTTTGGTGAGGTCTTCATGGTTTCATGATCTTGGTTATCTGAGGTGGACTTGTTAGTGGGTTTCTTTTGTTTGGAATTTTCATCCATTGCAAGCTTGAATTCTGCCAGGCCTGCTAACTGGTCGACTGCATCGGCAATTCCTTCAATTCTTGCAGCAATCTGAATCAGCAAATATACTAAACTGGCCATTGGGAAAACATCCATGAGAGATCGTATGGCAGTTTTTGGGATAGTTTCGCTGTTGGCCTCATTGGGAGCTTGTAGTGTTGACACTGTGGGTCCAATGAAAGAATTAGGAACAGAGTTCAAGGAGTCCTGAAGTTTTTGTACAGAAAAGTTCATCTCTCCAATTAATAATTCTATCTTGGATGATTTGGTGAGAGTTTTCATTATAATGACCAATTCTTTCAGGACCTCTGAAGAATTGGTGCTCAATAGCATGCATACATCACTGAGATGTTTCTTTAGGTAGTCTGGTGCCTGTGGCCAAACAAAAAAAATTGGAATTCAATTAATATTACAAGAAAATTAAGTTGCCAAAGTATGATACATAAAATCAAAGTAAAGTGTTTTACCTGAATTTCTGAGTTTATGCAACTGTTGAGAGCCTCAATGCAATAAGCACAGTTACGCATTGATGCGCCAATCTTGAGGTATTGTTTCCATGGATGTCGGAAGTTGAATCTGCCATGTGCAGGTTCCCATCTTGCAAAATTGGCCTGTACAATTGAATTAGAAAATTTATCGACCTGAGTACTGAATAGTTATCTTATCGCTAGCAAATTGACCCACTAGGATAGTTAGCAGCCTACCATGACTTCTTCAGTTGCCTTAGAATTAAGCACACATTTGTAGCCTTGCATTCTCTTACTAGGACCTTCTTCATTTCCAAGCTTAGTTTTATCATCTTTGAAGCATTCGCCTACACATCCTGAATTTCAAGTTGACAAAGTTTTTTAATGTATAATTTAGATATGCTTGAATAAGGAGAATTCATATATATTGAGTATTCAATCTATGATCTTTGTTCATGCATACCGTCCAGGGAGTCAGCAAGTTTTTCCAGGTTACAAACAATCAAATCGTGAAGCCCACTGCCAGCCCAAATAGGACAGAAGACCATGGTTATTAAAATGCATAAAGATGACCCAATGGCAACTGTCGACAATCTTTGGTACGCCAGCTCAAGCAATCTGTCCACTCGGTAGCCGGAAACTGTAACTAAGCTGAAGGTGAGGATGAAGATCATGGCACCATAGTCGAATCGGGTTTTCACAGATGGAATAAATCGAGAGAAAGTTGCTGCTGAAGCTGAAAATAAGACAAGTGATATATGTGTTAGTATTTTGGGCAGTAGCGAGTAAAGAACTTATCAAATAAGACAACTGATGTGTTAGTAATTTGGGAAGAAGTATATAATAAGCAGAGAAATTTTCAAAGAAAACACACACACCTAGAAGGAAAACTGAAATTCCAATAATTATGGGTTCAAAAGTTTCCCCTGACTTGTTTGCAATCCACTGAACACCTAAAGCAAGAGATCCAGCAAGAAAAGTCCCTGTTGCTCTATTAATGCATTTACAGAGTGTAGCACCTGCGCCATAATGTTGTTTATGTTTATAGAATTAGACGTGGTGATTATAATAAATTAAACCATATTTGTAAAAAAAGAGGAAGAAAAGTGTGCCAAGTACTAACCCACTGTCGATTCAAAAACAACGACAACAGTCATAACTGCCCACATAGCATTCCCTCCAACACCTTCATACAAAGGCCTCATATAGTAAAAAAATGATACAAGCAAAAGGGACAATCCTACTTTGACACCATGGATGACCTTTTTAGGTTCAGCAACTCCTAAATTCCAAGCCTTGCATAAGAACCTCCAAATTTTCAAAACTAGTCCACAAAGCAGACCTTTTAACCACAACCATGCCTTGTTCACTAGCTGATCAGATTCTGGGACTAACACGTTCGATGTCCCATCAGGTACATTGATCCTCCATTCCTGCTTCCCTGACACTTGCTTTGCATTTGCCATTTTGGACAGGACTTAGAAAAAATGATGGAAACTAGGTGGTTGGGACAATATTACGGTTCTCTAAGCCTGATGGGTTTTGCAAGAGTGTAGAATTGTAAGAGGACTTGCTTCTAGGGGGACTTCAATGACTTTCAATGGAAGAGCTAAGCTTTCTTGGTCTGTGTTTCTTACTTGGCTAGCTAGGCTGTTGTGGTCTACGTACTCACAAGTCAAGCATATATGTTTATACGGTAGTCTTTGTAGAGACTAGAGCCACTTAAAATGTTTTTGAATAGGAAAAGGGGTTTGATACAAGCTGGATCTGCGATTACTTCACTACTTTTTATAGGAGAACAGAAGAGAGAATATGAACTAAAAAATTAGAAAGACTTTTGCCAAAGGGTCATGACATTGTGGTTTTAAATTATGAATTCAAATCAACAATGTGTTAGTACTTTTGTCTTTTTAGACAGGTGGATTATTTATTTGCACAGATATATCCTATTATTAATTTAGAGGAAAAAAAAAACACTCACACACATAAAAAAAATATACAATATTTAAAGATACAATGTTTCTTACATTGAAAGTAAAACAAAATTATAAAAGGATGCATAGGAAGTAAAGTTTGCTGATTACTAAATCATAAAACTAATATTGCTAATTAAAGGGAAAACTAGCTAGGATTAATTCTCCCTTAACAGCTGTGGCCTGCTCAAATCAGTAATGCTAAGTCATTACACCACCAGACACCACGGAAGTGTAACCTTAGCCTGCGATTGACTAGTTTTGCTTTGAGTAATCAGCATTTCCATACTTTGTTTTGTTTTTTTTAATACAAATTTAAATATAAAAAACTTATAATTAATCTAATATTGCAATGAATGTGATTAGTGCTATTTTAACAAAATATTAAATGGGTGTTTAAATTATTTTTTGAAATTGGTGCACATCAATTTAAAAGATTTATATATTAAAATTTATAAGGGTCATGTTAACTGATGTCCTTAGCACAATAATTAATAAATCATTGATATAATTTTTATGAAAAATATAAAAAGCACTCAAAAAAATTAATTATTTTATCATTTTTTTATAATATATTTCTAAAAATAGTTTCTAAATCAATGTCTTTTTTAGGGCATTCTTTAAAATTTCTCAATTTATAATATTTCTAACATTATATTTTTTTTCTTCTTAAAAAAAAAAAAAAGTTTGTTATCCAAGAACTTAAATCCAGAGATAGAGAAGAGAAAGAGAAGGTAACCAATGCATTCAAGTCATGCATGCACGCGCAAAACTGTAGTTAGCTAGTCTCAATAAAATACCTGAGAAAGTCAAAACATAATAGTGCTTTCATTTAAGATATGATCTTAAAAGTTACTCTATATGCTTTATCTTTAAATTCTTATTTTAGATAAATCTAGTGTAGCCAATGAAAAATCTTGCTCTTACAAAAAAGTGTTCATTTAATTCTTGTACAAGTTTTACTAGTGTCTGCTCTAGCTAGTGAAGTTCGAAATGATTCTATAAAATGGAAATTAGAGCAAGAGAAAACATGATATGTAAGACACAAAAATTGGTGGGATTTTTTAAATGAGTTAAATTTGTCTGAATAACATTAATCAATTCATAGTTTTTTTTTTTTTGGAGAAAACATTCCTTGATAGTTGAGGTTAAGAAAATTTGAACTCTAAATATCTCCGTTGAAAGTACCATGAAGTGCTAGTTAAGCTACAATATTCTTATAACTCAATTCATATATTAATTTTCTTTTTTTGGTAAACAATTCAATTCATATATTTTCAAACCATATAAATTACTTTCCTTGAAATTTATAATGTGTGCATGTACTCAGGATCGGCCCAATAAAATTTAAGGCCTAAGGTAATAACTTTAAGTTAGATATTTTTGTGCATTTATATATCATTTAAATAATATTCATTTAAGTTTCCATGTTATCAATTTATTTTTTATTATTGGTTAAAATCTATTCTTCTTGCATTTTTAGATGCAAGATTGCTAATAAACATTTTGTATTTAAATTTTTTTGAATTGATAATATGACAAATTCTATTGGTTTTCAATATGATTTATCAATTTTCTTATTCTGTATAAACAACGTAATAGGTATTATAGTTTCATTCAAGAATATAATCATTCAGTAATCTCAACATTCACAAACAAAGATCTGATTCTCTTAGAATCAAATTTATGAATATAATTTTCCACATCAATCATGTATATGAAGAATAATATATTTAAAAATAAAATCGTTAGATACAAAAACTACAACTGAGGTTTGAGGTAATGCCAAGTACTCCCAAAACTTTTCAAAAATATCCAATTCGATGCATTAGCACAAACATCGCTTAATACAATTTGAAAATTCTCTTACTCCTCTTTCTTCATTCTCAATCTCTGGTTGCTATTTATCTTCCAGTAGCTATCCAGACACTCCCTTGCAAATATAATTGCCATTATGCAGTTAAGACAAGCTGTTTGAAGAAAGCAGAGGACTTGGAGTATGAAACTTCCAAACGTTATTGTTGTTTGTGCTTAGAGAGAAATTGGATGTTTTTTAAAAGTCTTGAAAGTATATGGTATTAGCTTAAGCCTCAGGGTTGATTTTTGTATTTTACCTAAAGTTAAATAAAGTTATTTATTTATGGAAAAGAAAAAAGTAATTAGTAATTTTTTTTATAACTTTTTATATTTCTCATGAAAATAGTATTAAAACATTCCTAAAATGATCCATTGATAAATTCCTTAAAAGCACTCGTTAACCAAACCCTTATCAGAAATATGATAATAGGAATAACTCTAAGAGTAAAAAATAAAATGAGTCGTTTAATGATGACTAATTATCAATAAATGCTTTTAGACAAAGACAAACAAGGAACTGTCTTCCTTTTTTTTTTTTTTTTTTTTTGATACAATGTGGAAATTCTACTCTAACTTAATCTAAGTATATGTGTATGTGAAGCTTCCTTCTAAAAACTTGAACCCCGACTTTTGCCCCCCATCTCATAAAAACTTTGTACTTGTGGAGTGACATTCACGTCAAGAATGCGCAGTGGTGGGAGCTGACTTTTTTTTATAGCTTTTTATATTTATCATGAAAGTTATATTAAAAGTTTTCTTAAATGATCCATTAACAAATACTCTAAAGGCACTCTTTAATGTGAGGAGAGAGAGAGAAGGGGTAGAAAGTTTTTTTTTTTTTTTGGGGTAAAGTGAAACACATTTTAAAGTGAAAATATAGAGAGAAATGTATATGGATTTCTTTAAGTTTAGCTGGACACAAATATTATTTTTTAATAAGTAAATAAATATTATGCAAGGATGGACGACTTCAATTTCCTTTTAGCAACTTCCCTACACCATGTGGTGTGAAGCACACCCAATTTATGTTCTGGTTTGCTTTGATTGGTTACCAGGAGAAGAGACCTTTTTCTTTTTTTCTTTTTCCTTTTTTTAAATAGGAGTGAGAGTGACCAAATTTTTTATTCACTCTCTAACTCAAACGTTAGTTTACCTAATTTTGCCCCGCGTAGTGTTCACACAAAATCTTCTTCTCGAGTCACGACAAAGCCATGCATGAGCATCCACGTAACATTTTTATGGTTCGAGCTTCACTCTTTGTAACGAAAATCTATCAATTATCAAATAATATATATGTTGTATGATATTTTTTATTTTTTGAGAAGATCCTCCTTGCATGAACTTAATGCAACGTGGCTCACAATTTTGGATTAATGTGGAACTAGTCGAATGCCAAGTAGCAAATAGTGCTATTAATTAGTGCATGGCTCATGTTTTATATGAGAGGTGATTCACAGTTAAGTTAGGCATGTGTAATATTTAAAAGTGACCATACAATTGAATTGACTGCACAAGTTTGATCTGGGTTTTAAAATGTCGGCTATAAATAGTATAAAAGTATACTAAAAGATTCGTACGGAGATTTTCTATTCACGTACGATAGAGGAATTTATGATATCTATGTTAGAAATTGACTTGTTTATGAGTGTCATGTTTGTAGGTGTGAATTTCTCTTTGTTCTTTGGTGGAGATTAAATGAGACTGTTTTGGATTTCACTGATAAGTCTTCTAGGTAGCTCGATGTCGGTCGAAGAGGTAAAGTTAGGTTTGCTAGTCGGCTCCCCTCTACTTTGTCTCACCTTGTCTTTGAGGGTCCAAGTCACCAAGCCATTGATATGCCACATCATCATTTGGTTAATATGTTATTGGGATCTGTGCCCTAAAATTCAATTTACATGACATTATTTAATTAACAAAAGTGTTTTATTTAATGAGAATATTATAAATATTGGACATTATGTATGGTTCATGAGACGCGTTGTATGTGATTTAGGTATAAGAATGAAATTCGCATACAAAATATCTAAATCACAAGTTCATTGTAGAATAAAAAATCTCAGTTTCTAGTCAGTGAAGAAATTGGTCATTTTATATAATAAAACTATAATATATCAATTATCATGATCTGTCTTGATCATGAAAACAAAGACTTTTTATTGATATATTGGTGTATTGGTAATACATTAAACTTGACCACTATGGGTCATCATTTTATAATCTCAATAAAAGACATGAAACATCTCATTAAGATAAATTTTATGAAAATTGATTATTCAAAAAGTCAGTCCTGACTATTTTAGAGAGGATTTACTAAAATTTTATATCCAATGAAATTGGATTCCATATAAATATAAGGATAATCAAAAGTTTAAATTGGGGTTTCAAGGACTTAAGATAGTGTTAATTAAATAACATTATTCCTGTGACTTTTATTTCACCATAGATGATTTCATGGAGGGGTTGATTGCAATATTAAGTAGTGAAGGGATGCCTTGTATATATAATTAAATAAAACCTAGAGTGTAATTATATTTTATAGTGGGGTAAAATATCACTAATGGTAACTTTGAGCTAGTTATGAGATTACCACTGGTCCACTGCCCAAGGTCCATTGAAATTAGGCTTTTTATTTTTTCCTTTGATCTCACCTTAGGCCAGATGTATGAAGGCCCGTAGTGGGCTGGCCATATCGTCCAATTCACTCTATGTTACATGTAAAAGTGGGGAAGTAGACCAATTGAGAGAAACACTAGGAGGCATGGCTAGAAAAAGAGTTTTCTCCTTATACAGCGCCAACTGATGATGCAATAGATTGCACAAGCTGACCTTGGTCCACGGGCACTAGCAAGGAGTAAAACGACACCAAAAGAGCCATATAGATTGCCAGTGAGGATTCTTCGAAGCTTAGTCAAAATTTGGCTTGTTTGTGATTAAGGGCCGCTTGATCCATTTGGGGGGCCAAGCCAAAAACTAACATTGAAGCCTTTTATATATATATATATATATATATATATATGACTTAAAAAAATTAAATATTACTTAAACTCTATTATCTTGTTTTATATGCAAAATTATTACTAATTAACATGAACCATGTAATTTTTTTTTTTTAGAAAGTCTATAAACACAAAAAATTTGATAACTTTTCACACCTATTGATGTGGTAGATTAATAGGGGTAAGTAAAAGAATGATGTTAGTGATGGACCTAAGTGAAAACTAGTAAAAGTTTGTTAACTTAACTATTGTGAACCTTTTTTTTTTTTTTTGCCATCAATAACGGCTTATAACAACTTGTTACTTATGACTTTTTGTAAAAATGTTGTAGACGTAGTATTTTTCTCTTTTTTTTTCTTTTTTTTCTTTTTTTTTTTGTCTTTCATTTGATAAAAAATTTATTTTATTTGTTAACTAATATTTGAGCTTAATAAATAAATAAATAAAACCCTATTAGTTAAAATTTGGGGCCTTTTTTTTACTTGAGGCTTTAGGCAACCGCATCAGCTGTAGCTCCGGCACTATTTGTGATGAATGGAGGCTAGGGTTTTTTTGTCGATGAGTTAAACGTATCTCTATATATATCTTTCCATGTTCCCCATTTTATGGTTGTCTTGGGACTGATTTTCTTCTTATTCTTTGCTAAATATTGAAAATCAAAATGGGGTGTCTTCTTAATCGAGACCCTGTAATTTTCATGATCAGATCCCAAGATTTGTTGGATATGGTTGAGGGGTAAGTCTTTGAGGTAGATTGATATCAAAGAGGTCGGGCTAGGTTCATTGATCAGCTCCTTTGCTGATCAGTCTTAACTTAACTTGTCTTTGAGGTTCCACGTCACTGTCTGGCTAAGACACCATGCCATGATCCGGTCGAAATTATTCTACCATTTTGCCATGTCATCAAGTTACCTATCAAAAAATACTTAGGTTATGTTTGGTAACCATTTTTGTTTTCTATTTTTAAAAACTTGTTTTTGGGAATATAAAGAAAAAACAATTTTCTTGTATTTTTGAAATCAAAAACATGTTTGGTTGGTTAAAATTAAAAAATATATAGTTTTTTGAAGAAAAAAAAATAAAAAATAGGAGTACTAAAATATGTTGTTTACAGGATTTGAATTCTAATACTAACTCATTAAATGAGACAGATTCATTAAATTAAATGCGTGTTTTCTTTGACTTTTGAAAACTAGAAACTGAAAACAATCTTTTGCATGTTTTCAGTCTCCTTCACAAACTGAGTTTTGAGAACAGTTTTTGTTTTTTGTCCATTTTGAGTTGCCAAACAAGCTTTTTAGTTTCAAAAATAGAAAATTATTTTTAAAAACAAAAAATAAGGGGAAAAAACAGCTACTAAACATACCCTTAATTTCAAACCTAAGTTAGGTAACTATAAATTTGAAGTAGTAAAATAAAAGAGTTGAGATCCTTGTAGCTAGACTAGCACATTCTTGTAACTATATATTGAATTACAAAATCCCACTATATATCAATCACTTTCTTAGACATTTTCGGTAAAACTATGTATATGCTATGTGTTAGCATAAAAATGGAAAAGTTCTTGAGGCAACAACCGCTATATAAAAAATATATGATGCTACTTCAAAGATATCTGCTACACCACCGCGTATTATTGACATGAAAGTTACTCTATAAGTATAAATTATTGTAGGATAAGGAAGGGGAGGCAAGAGTATGGGTTTAAGTTTTCAGAAAGAAGCTTTATACACACACATATATATACATACACACTATGGTTTTCTATTGTTCTTTTTTTCTTTTCTTTTTTCCAAAATCGCAAATAAATGTCATGTCAATGTTTTCATGGTCGCTTTTTTTAATACTTTAAGTTAAATGAAGAGTATATGGTGGTTGTTGTGGTAATAAATTATTAAATTTTCATGGAAAAATTAGGTCACGAATTAAAACTCTTCTAGCTTTCAAAATGATATTGTCCCCTATTGCGTTCTTAAACTGAATTAATATGGTATGTGATAATGACTTAATATAAATAGGATGAATTGTGCTTAGATCATCTCATTAAAATGTGTTGAAAAGAGACCTAAAATCTCATATATTGGTTGGCCAGTTTACTTAGAGCGCATCAAGTACACTAGATGCTAATTTTCTAGCATTTAGTACATCAAACACAAAAAATCGCTTCGATGGAACGTGTATTTGATATTTTGCAAAAGTGATGTTCTAACAATAGAATGGTACGGTAGGTGTTGTATTTGTTTTTTGGGTATTTTTAATTCAACTTTCTCTCTCTACTCTCTTCTATACTAAAAAAATAAAGAAATAATTATTTAAATAAAGTGATAAATTAATAAAATGTGTGATGTGGGATATATTATAAAGTAGTGTATTAATATAAATAAAGTAACTTTTTAATGTCAAAATAACTTTTTTTTTTACGCCTGATGCAAATGCTCAAGCGTTTCCACCTATAAGAGATTTTCTCTGTTTCTGCTAGGGCTGTAATCGGTTCGGTTCGGTCGGTTTTTTTCTATCCGGTCAACCGAAACCGAAATTTTCAGTTTTTAAAAATCTCAACCGAAACCGACCGAAATAGGTGAAAAACCGTCGGTTTCGGTCGGTTTTTCGGTCGGTTTCGGTTTTTGGGCCTGGAGTTTGGGCCAGTTGGGCCTTTCGTTTTTTTTTCAAAAATTTTCTGTTTGGGCTTTTTTTTATAAAAAAAATCCAGTATTGAAGCCTCTTATTTTATGACCCTTTTTTGCTCAATCAAGTCTTTTTTAGAATGAAACCAACTAGTACAAGCAGCTAGGAATATGGATTATCAATTTTTTAAAAACCCTAAGTCCCTAACTTTATTTGCATATAAAACATTAAAACTTGAAAAAATAAACATCTTAATGTTATATTATTTCTACAAAACAAAGATTCAGTATTTTCAAAACTTAAAACACAAAACAGAGAGAGGCTCAGAGGGTATTGAGATTATCAAAACAGAGACTCACCGTGAGATATGAAGCCGATGATCAAGCCGGCGTGGGGAGGGTGGCGTGTGGAGGCGGCGGCAGAGAGTGAATCGGCGTGAGAGGTACGGACTGTGGACTGGAGGCTGAAGTCTGAACGTGAAAGAGAGGGGAAAGTGTGAGAGTGAAACTGAAAAGTGTGGGCCGGGTATGTAGGGTAGGTTGGCGTGTGGAGGGTGGGGAGGGTGAGGTGTGGAGGCGGCGGCAGAGGGTGACTCGGCGTGAGAGTAAATGACTGGAGTGGAGGCTGAACTCTGAAGTCTGAACCGTAGAGACTAGAGAGAGTTGAAAGTTGAAACTTGAAAGTGTGAGTGAGAATGAAACTGAAAGTGTGGGCCGGGTAGATTTTTCCAATTTTGGTTTTATACTCTTAATTAGTTTTAGTTTAATTAGTTTAATTAACTTCCAAAGATAAAAATTAGTTTAATTAGATTTAAAATTCTATGTTTATATAAGTTAAGCCGGATCATTTTTTTGAATTTTGAAATCTTGAACGTTGAATCTCTGAATTGTAAATCACTGAACTGACTTAAGGCTGAATAGTTTTATTAGTTTTATTATATGAAATGATGGAAAGCTGAAAGCCCACTGCCACACGCAAAAGCTGCCAAAGGCCCACTGCCACATGCAAAGCTTCCACACGCAAAGCTGCCAGAGCCAATTCAGATACAACCAAATATTTACAAAAACAAAATATTATATATTTAATATAAATTATAATATAATAATATTTTTCGGTTCGGTTCGGTCGGTTCGGTTTTTTAAAATTTGAAACCGAAAACCGAACCGAACTTTTCGGTTTTTATTTAATAAAATCGAAACCGAACCGAACCGAAACTGAACCGAAATTTTTACGTCGGTTCGGTCGGTTTGAATCGGTTTTTTCGGTTCTTCGGTTTTTTGCACACCCCTAGTACTTTCTGCTTCAAAATCACGAACAAAACTTTTGCTAGTCACAATGTTTGTAATCACTGCTTTGATAGCCCTTTTTTTCCCTAATTTTTTTTTTTTTAATTTTTTCATGGCAAAATTAGGTCATGATGTAAAATCCCTCTAGCTTTCCAATGATATCATCCTCTATGCATATTCTTTAACTGATATAGGGTTGATTCCACTTTTGTAACCCTTCAAAATATGTTGAAACTCCATTCTTTCTTTCTTTTTCTTTTTTTTTTCTTTTTTTTAAATAATTTTTTTGAAAAGAAATTTGTTGAAACTTGAAACCGACCTAAAGTAACAGATAAATGCCTCAATAGCTTCTGTACTTCCAAGGGCGTTTCCAAAAGCTACTCTGCTAGTCTTCTATAGCTCTATAGATCTTGGTGCTAAGACCAAAATTGGACTTGGATCCGAAACCCATCCGAAATTGAACAAAAAACCAAAAGAAGAAGATATATATATCATAAAAAATAACAATATGTTTTAGTCCAATAAATTTATGACATCAACCCAATTTGACCTTGTTAGAAATCACCACTAAACTCGTCTCTAGAAATTTCTAGAGTTTCACTCCATTTACTTCTCTCCAAATTCTCTAAAAAATTCTTTTGCATTTTAGAAATTTCTCTAAGATGCTCTTTCTGAATTTCTCAAATATCTCTAGGGACTTCTATACAGAAGTAAAACTCAGCCACAAATTGTTGTAATAGACTAGAGGCTGTCATGGGCTAGATATTAAAATAATAATAAAATAAAGCCTAGAACTACTAGAACTCTATTGTGGCTAGACATGGCAAAACGGGCGGGGCGGGTCGGGTTCGGGTCGGGTCAATCGGGTCGCGGGTCAAAACGGGTCACGGGTTAAAACGGGTCATTTTTAAACGGGTCAAACGGGTTGCGGGTCAAACGGGTCACGGGTCAAGTCGGGTCGTGGGACGGGTCGAGTTGACCCGTATTTTTCAAACAAGTTTTTTTTTTTTTTTTGGAAATAGATGCAATTTGTCAATTGTTTTTGAGTTCCTTAACTGTGATTAGATTCTCATTGGTGATACTGTTACCACTTACTAATTACCACTAAACACTTGATACCTAAATTTGGTGCAACTCTTGTTTCAGCTTTCTAGAAGCTAATCTTGGTATAATTTTTGATCTGTTTAAAGTAGGAAGAGAAAATGAAGGTGTGAAGTAAAGAATGACAAACTATAATGGAGTACATAACATATTAAGTGAAGAAGAATAAGTAAATATCTTATAAGAATTACATCTCAATCTCAATCTACTCAACGTTGGTAGACGTGGCAAAACGGGCGGGTCGGGTCGGGTTCGGGTCGGGTCAATCGGGTCGTGGGTCAAAACGGGTCACGGGTCATTTTTAAACGGGTCAAACGGGTTACGGGTCAAACGGGTTGCAGGTCAAACGGGTCGGGTCAAACGGGTCTGACCCGTTTTGCCATGTCTAATTGTGGCAGAAATTAGATGAAGCTAGAAGCTTCAATGTCGGTTAGTTAACCGACCTTATGCTTGTATAAATAGGAACCTTTGGCTCCTACTTGTGGTGTATGAGATGTTTGAGAGACTTGTGACATGTGTGAAGTGAGGTAACAGTGGCTGTGTGTAAGGTGTGTGACGTGAAGTGAAGCATGTGAAAAGAAGTAAAGCAAAGTCAACAAAGGAGAGCAATTGTGCAGTGTCAGTGCATAGCTGCACAGAAAGTTGGTGTATGTCTGGTAAAAGTTAAGCGTGCTAGAGTAGCTTTACCGTGTGGTGTCAGTGGAGATGCATGTCAGTGGTATTGCATGTTTCCGAAATATGCATCCTCCCCCTCATAAAGGGTGGACCCCACATTTCGGAAACATGCAGAAGTTTTTCGTGTTTGTGAGTCTTGTAACTGTGTCATACGTGGAGCCACATTAAGCTATCCATAACGCTGTATTCGTTTGGAGTGAAAAGAAGGTGGATGAAAAATAAAGAGAGAAAAATAGGAAGAAGAATATTGTTTTTTACTATTCGTTTGGAGAAAAAAAATAGGAAAGATAAAAAACTTGGGAGAAAATTTTCTCTCTCAGGCTAAATTTTTTTTTCCTCCCAAATCGAGAGGAAAACTTGGGTTGAAAAATGCTACAGCAGCACTTTATCTAAAATGCTCTCTTTTCAACTTTTTTTCTTTTTTTTTTCAACGTGACCTGGATGTTCTTTTCTTCTTTCTTTTTTTTTTTTTTTTTTTTTTCTTTTTCTTTTCAACGTGGCTTAAACGTTCTTCCTCTTTCTTTTTTTTTTTTTTTCTTTTTCTTTTCAACATAACCTAAACGTTCTTCTTCTTTCTTCTTTTTTTTTTTTCAATGTGACTTGATCTAATTTTTACATTATAATAATAAAAATAATAATATAAATTTATATATATGATGTGATAAATTTTATATTATTTAATGAGTACAAATAAATATATTTCTTACATATTATGTAATAAGGGTATAATAGTCAATTTATATAAATTACATTTTCCATCCTTCTCTTTTTCTCTCCAACTAGGGATGGCAATTTATATCCGACCTGCGGATACCCAGTCCGGCCCGACCCTAATGGGTCAGATTTTACCTGGTCCGATAAGTTATAAGGTCAGGTATGGGCTTTAAAAAAAAAAACCTGAAGCGGGTCCGAGTTGGGTCCGGGTTTTTGCAAAAACCCGACCCAAACCCGGACCCGACCCGTTTATGTATAAGTTAAAAATACTAAAATACCCCATATATATATATATATATATATATATAAGTTGAGAAAAAAAAAACCCTAACCCCATGTTCTCATTTCACTCAGCCGCATATCTCTTTCCCCTCTCCCACTCTCTCGGTCACTCCCTCTCACTCGCCCCAACCCCCGATCTATCACCACGGAGAGCGAGGACGTTCTGGAGGCCATTAACCTTGATGGTTTGAAGAGTGTGGTCGATCTTCTCAACAGGCATGTTGGTGCAGGTGAGATGCATCATGGACTCGACGTAGATCATGTTCTGCATCCTGTTGGCGATGTCGAGAGTGAGATCGGCGGTGGAACCACTGGCTCCCCAAGTGATGTCGCAGAATGCAGGGTTGTGAGCCACCATACGCTCCATCCTCTTGAACAGGTTGTTCACTACATCTTCAGTTTTGGGAGGGAAGAACTCGAACAAGAACACCACTTTTTCTTCCCCTACCTCCCGGATCTTCTCTATTACCTTCATTTTTCCAACTCCACTCAGATCTGTGAAATCACCACCGACACTCTCTTTATGTTTCAAGTTTTTTATTTTATTATTATTATTTTTTTTTGCTGAATCTTTTTATTTTTCAAGTTTTAATTTCATTCTTTGATTTTCTCTGCTAATCCTCAAATCTTTATTATTTTTCAACAATTTTTGTATGTGGGTATTTCATTCTTTGCTTTCTTTGATTTTCTCTACCTAAGTATACTCCTGCTAGTATAAAAAAAAAAATTATGTTTGCCCAGATTCAAGCCTTGAATCTGTCAAACGCATTTTCAAAAATAATGAATCTTAGCAAACATTTTTTTTTGTTTTTAATTATTGGGCCACAGTGTGAAGGCTTCAGGCAATTTTTTTTTTTTTTTTGGGCTTAGGCCACAATTTAGGCCCAAATCGTGGCATGGCTGGCGAGGCTCGCGGGTACCTGACAGGCCGGGTTTGGGGCTAAGAAAAAAATCCGTTTAATAAACGGGCCGGGTTCGGGTTTTCAAGGCAGACCCACGGGTCGGGTCTGGGTATGAAAAAACCTGGCCCGAACCCGACCTGTTGCCATTCCTATCTCCAACCAAACAAAAGAGTTTTCCACCCTCCCACTTTTCCACCCTTTCAACCGAACATGCAAAAGGGAGAACTAAATATTTTCCATCCTTCCACTTTTCCATCCTCCCACAATTTTCCATCCTCTCATTTTTCCACTCCTCTAATCGAACAGACCCTAAGTCTAAAGTATGGTAATTCAAATAGTTAAAGTTTTAAATAAAAGTTTTTTTATTCAGTTTTTTGTTCAACAATTTAGGTTCAGACTCAGATCTTTTGCTAACTCAACAGACCTCTAACTCAACAGACCTGGTCTTGATGAGGTCAAACCATTACTCCACTTGATTGATCAACCTTTAGTATAAACTCTAAAAAAAAAAAATTAACAAATGTTTGTATATTAAAATATATTAAAAAATTGTGGTCATATTATCATATATATATTTTCTCCTTGTAAAGCCAAAGTCCACCACTCCAACTGCATCACTTTAAAACTTGATAATATATAAAAATATTTTAAAAAAAATCGAGGTATCCTTTTCTCATCATAAGTGTTAATCAAATCAGAAGATAATTGGTAAAATAGTACACCATTCTCCATTGTCTCATAAGGTCAAGGAGGCTTTTTTTTTTCTTTTTTCTTTTTGAGCAATTAGAGAAAGAGATACAAAGAGAAGACAAAACAACGTAATGAAATTTATTAAAAAAATTGTATGTTCATATCATCTTAATTGAATTTTGAATGATTGTCTTCCTTTAAAATTAGTGCGAATCTGGAATAGATGTGCTTGATTGAATTTGTATTTTTAGAATTTGAAGAAGAAAAAGAAAAGATGATAAAGATGGAAAGACATGTAGAATTAAATAACTGCTTATTATTGAGAGTATAAAGTTAGTGGGAATGTGAGAGTAGAAATGTTCAAGAGAACAAAGAAAAAAAAACTACCATGTACATAACTTTTTTTTAAAGAAAAAACCATTTGTTAGTAAATTGCTTTTTAAAATATATTTAAAATTTAGGAGTTCTAAAATTAGTAATTTTTTATGTCTAATCTTATTATTTAAACTTTCTAAATATGAGAATTTGAGGGTATTCTGAGCATAAAAAAAGTAAGAGTTCAAATAGGGAAAACTCTTAAATAGTAGTATATATATAGACTAACTTAATTCGGGCAATCCTGATTTTAAGAGTTTTTTTTTTTTTTTGGTTTAGTATTATAATTTTCTATCCATATCAACTTACTAAAATTTACTATCTAAATTCTCCAAAAATAATTATTTAAATTCTTGTTACGTATGCAAATCACAACATCGTAATTAACTTGCACACTTCCATAGAATATCTAGAGTATTATATCACAGCAATCAAATGAGGTTTTTTTTTTTTTTGGTGGGGGGGGGGGGGGGGGGGGAGGGTTAGTGTAATGGTTTTCCATTAATCTCAATTTACTAAAACTAACAATCTAAATTCTCAAAAAATAATTATTTAAATTCTTGCTATGTCTGCAAATCAAGACATCATAACTTGCACACTACCAAAGAATATATAGAGTATTATCTCACAGCAATCATGTGGTTGTATCTAGAATATATATTGTTAGGTTCTAAGTACTTAGGAACTAATGTATTAGAACTCTAATTTGTATTGTTGGCAAACTATGATCAAAACAGGTTTTTAGTCGGTTTTTAGTCTTGTTTTAGACTTGCTCAAAGTATGTGTTTTATGTAAAGAGATATAGACTAACTTAATTTGGGCAATCCTAATTTTAAGAGTTTTTTTTTTTTTTTTTTGGTTTAATATTATAATTTTCTATCCATATCAACTTACTAAAATTTACTATCTAAATTCTCCAAAAATAATTATTTAAATTCTTGTTATGTATGCAAATCACAACATCATAATTAACTTGCACACTACCATAGAATATCTAGAGTATTATATCACAGCAATCAAATGAGGTTTTTTTTTTTTTTTTTGGTGGGGAGGGGGGGGGGGGGGGTGGGGGAGGGTTAGTGTAATGGTTTTCCATTAATCTCAATTTACTAAAACTAACAATCTAAATTCTCAAAAAATAATTATTTAAATTCTTGCTATGTCTGCAAATCAAGACATCATAACTTGCACACTACCAAAGAATATATAGAGTATTATCTCACAGCAATCATGTGGTTGTATCTAGAATATATATTGTTAGGTTTTAAGTACTTAGGAACTAATGTATTAGAACTCTAATTTGTATTGTTGGCAAACCATGATCAAAACAGGTTTTTAGTCGGTTTTTAGTCTTGTTTTAGACTTGCTCAAAGTATGTGTTTTATGTAAAGATGAAATCGAGCTGCTGCAGAATTCATTGTGCAATTCGGTCTAACTCGATCGATCGAGAATTAGACTCAACTGATCAAAGTTCGGGCAGAATGTTTTTCTGCAAAATTTTCCAACTCAGCCTAAGCCCATTAAGGATTAGAGTTTCAGATCTACTTCTCCTAATATGTAAAGGAAAATCTAAGCACGTTTTTATAAGTTTTTAGAGAGATTAGAGCGTCATCTTGTGCCTCTTTTGTAAATCTAGGGTTTTGTACCAAAAGCTCTCTAAGGTCGCTTTATTTGCTGTGTGTGTGAATCTCTTGTGAGATCTGAAAGGTGGTTACCTTCACACATGTTTAGGATTATCAAGAAGGAGATTTCATTGAGAGCTTGATGATCATTCAGTTGCTGCACTAAAGAGCTTAAAGATATACAAGCGAGAGTGCTTGAACTTGCTGGAGAATCTAAGAAAGAAGGAGTCCGTGGTCTCGAAGTTTGCACGTGGTCGTGTCAGTAAGTTTTCTACATGAGGTAGCAATAGAATGGTAGTGGTCTAAGTCACTATTGTAAAAATTCGATTCTTTCATAGTGGATTCAGTTTTACCTTGAGGATAGTTAGGTTAAATCCTCTCCAAGTTTTTTACTGGTTTGGTTTTCCTAGATCATTATATCTTTGTATTCTTTATTTTTCGCACTTTACATTGATATGATTATATAATTGTGTTAACCTAAATTTGTTTAATTTGGACTAAGTAATAACTTGGCTTGTTAACTAGGTTAATCTAATTATGTTTTAAGGGGTCTAAAAACACATAATTGTCAAAAGAAAGAAAGAGTAAAAAGAGACATCATAACTTGCACACTACCATTTCAGTTTTATTTTCAAAAGAAAGAGTAAAAAGGGACCTTTGATTGGTAAGAATGTTTTTATTTTTAATTATCTTATTAGATAATGACATTAATGCTTTGAGTAACGTAGGAGGAATGGAAGATTGGCTTCTTGTGTGTATGAGGATAGAGATTGGACAACATTGCGTGATGATAACAAGAAATTTGAAATTGTGAATTAGCGGAAAACTAAACGTTTAGATTTCAATTTGTAAACTAATGGAAGAGTGCAACAATTTTATGAGACATTTTTTAGAGGAGTTAATAGATGCATTTTTATGGCCCTGTCCTAAATTGTTTTTACTTATTATACGTTGGCAGGGGTATTTTAGACCGATAAAATGTTCATCACAAATAATAGTAGCTCTTTAAATAGAATATAGATATAAATTAACAATGACAAAATCGTTATAATTCAATAACATACCATAAATAAAATCCCCTTCACCTTGTGATTGCTAAAAATGGAATATAAATCCAACCAAATATATACGCAGCATTATCCACAAGTTGAAACATTTCATGATCGGTTTTTTCCTTTCCTCAATTGGGAAGAGTAAACGCACAACTACTAATTTCCTTTATCCCCTACCAAAAAAAAAAACAAAAACAAAAACAAAAAACCTAAATTTTTTTAATCCAAAAAAATTTAATTTATCCAATAGTAGGTTAGTAGCCCACATAAAAATATGAAAAAATAAAATAACTCCAAACTTCCCAATACGACGCCGTCTCCTCTAGATATTTTTTGGTCATCTCACATCTGTGTAATCAATTTTTCATTTTCAATCAGCCCCACGTAGTTAGAGCGAAAGTTCGAGAAAAAACAAAGACTGTTATTTGCTTGTGGTTTTGTTATGTGTGTGTATTTATCGAGGTTTTGAATTGGAACCCATCAAACCCAGAATCATAAAGAACCAATCTTGTCTGAATACTCTGAGTCAAAGGAAAGAGTTGATGATGGCGAATCTATATGTAAAGGCGGCGCCACCGGTGGATCTGAATAGGAACACAGAATGGTTCACATACCCAGGTGTTTGGACCACTTACATCCTTATCCTCTTCTTCGCTTGGCTCCTTGTCCTTTCAATCTTTGGCTGCTCTCCTGGCATGGCCTGGACCATTGTTAATCTCGCCCACTTCGCTGTACGTTCATATACTGTCTCTTTCTCTGTTTCTGTTTCTGGGTTTTGATTAAAATTTGTTATTTTACATGTGGGTTTGGTGTTAAAGTTCCTGATCGAGTTTATGCTGTGTGGTTTTGGTGGTTTTTGAGTAAAAGAAAGAATACCCATGTTGTGAATTGTTTTTATTTGGGCATGTATTTTGGTTGTTTGTGAATTTGATGATTTTGCATTAGTTATTTTCTTGATTTCTGAGTAGGGATTTTAGGGTTTAAGATGGTTGGTTATTTGTATGCTGTGATTGAAGAGAGAAGACCCAAGTTTTAAATTTTTTCTTGTTTGAAATTGAATGTAGAATTTGCTTGATTATTGGCTGTGGAGAAGTGGGTGTTTGTTGGATTTTGGATTGTATGGATGGGTAGAAAATGAGAGTAGTCTTTTCAAGTTATCCTAGTTTTTTTATAAGTCAATTGGAGGGGATAATATGCATTAAACTGCTTAACCTTATGTGTCACTCATTTTGCTATTGGAGAAATGTGAATATGTCCCTTACTGAGTCAGGCAGTTGTATTAGACTCAGTTAAATGTTTAAATTTTTGCGAGGTGTTGTCACCCGACTCAATTTGAGTTTATTTTTTCTTTTATGCTAAATTGTACAATGTTTTGGACTGGAAATTTAAATTGGGCCGATTTAGTTCACAAGCATTTTGTATCAATTAAAGAGAGGCAATTATGGAAATGTGGGGGGAGTGTCAAATAAGAGACTTTTGTTTTCATGATTTAGCTTTGGTAAATTCCTTTTTTTTTAATAAGTAATAAGTTTATTGATGTCAGTAAAGGAACACCCTAGTATACTGGGAGTGTACAAGGGGTCACCTCTCTAGTCTTGTATTCACTTATACAAAAAAAATAAATCTCTAGTCTTGTATTTATTCTTCACTATAAGCCGAGCATCTTATACCTTGTCCTAGCAAACATCTTTCCTGTTCCCTATTTGGCCTCTTATTAGGAATTTTTTATTTTTTGTTTTGCAATGCCTTGGGAGGTAACTGGAAAGGTGTGAATAGACCAATACATATAGATAACTTGACCAAGTTAAACCTGTATACTTTGAGGTCTTTGAAATGTTTCTGCGGTTTACCTATCAAAATAAACGTTTCTCTCTTTTATAAGTGCTTGACTGATGGATTTGGTGAAACGAACGACTGGATTTTGATATACAATAGCAGAATGTAACTACTTATATATGTTGGGTTATGCCAAGATGGAGGTTCTTTTAGAGTGTGGGATGTTAGGTTTTTTAGAGCTTTTGAAGATTGGGAGTTAGCTGCATCTTACTCTCTTCTTCGGCTTATCCATCCTCGTATTCCTCGGGGGGATAGGAGGGATTCGCTTCGTTGGCAGCTTAAAGGGGATGGTAAGTTTGATACCAGATCTTATTACCAAGAAATTCAGGGCAATCCTAATCTTTTGTTTCCTTGGAAGGGTGTGTGGAAACCAAAGATTCCTAAGCGAGTGGCCTTCTTCTTGTGGACAGCTGCGCACAATCGGATTCTCACTTTGGATAATCTCATGCTTAGGGATCGTCCTTTGGTAAATCGGTGTTGTATGTGTTGTGGTGATGGGGAGTCGGTAGACCATCTTCTGATTCATTGTCCTATTACTCATACCTTATGGTCCTTCATGCTTCAGGCTTTTGGAATTCATTGGGTTATGCCAAGATCGACGGCAAGTTTGTTTTCTTGCTGGCATCAATGGCTTGGGAAGCACAATTCAAATATTTGGAATTTGATTCCAGGGTGCTTAATGTGGATTGTTTGGTTGGAACGTAATCGTCGCTCTTTTGAGAACATGGAGAAGACGTTAGATGAGTTAAAGGTCTTATGCCAGCGTAGTCTTTTTGAGTGGGCTCGTTGTTGGGGCTTTACTGACTCTTTGTCTCTTTCAGAGTTTATGTTTTCCCTTAATTTAGCTGTCTGATTTCCTTATCTTTTGTTTTTGCTGTTTGTTTTTTTCTATCTTCTTGTTCATCATCATGAACTACTTGTACTCTTTTTTCTCATTTATTTCATTTCTCTGATTACCTATCAAAAAAAAAAAAAAAAAAATGTTGTTTTATACGGGCTTAATGTTTTTTTTCTTTTAGTGGTTCAATGGCATTTTTGTTGTAAGGATGATTGGTCCCCACCCCAACCCAAAAAGAACCCCTTTTTGCTCTACCCCAATCGCCCCTTCAAATGGTGGAGGGTGAGGTCACGGGTTCAATTTTTAATGGGTATGTGAATTGAATTTTTGTTAATTTAAATTCACTTGAGACAAGGCCTAGTGGCCAACCTAAGAACCTTTTTTTAGGTAAACATTTGAAAGGCTTAAGTTATTGGTTGATTCTTCTGCTTTGTGAGTTTATGCCTTTCACTGTGAGGTTAAGCTGCTTCACTTCCCTGTATTGCATGAATTTATTATGTTCCTGTTCCCTCCAGGTCACTTATCACTTCTTCCACTGGAAAAAAGGAACTCCATTTGCTGACGATCAGGGGATCTACAATGCACTGACATGGTGGGAGCAAATAGATAATGGAAAGCAGCTCACACGCAACAGAAAGTTCTTAACTGTTGTTCCTGTTGTGCTGTAAGTTTACTTCTATGGTATTACACAATATGTTCAAATTTGTAAATTCAGTTTATATTTCACTCAACCTTTTCTAGAGGGTATTTTTGTCATATAATTTGCATCAGCCTGCTTGTGAACTATTAGTTGTTTAAATTGGCACATAATATGTGCGTGCTGACGTGTTAATTTTATAAGCTTATGAAGATATTGTTGTTGTCAAGTCTTTTGACGTCAGCTTGTTGTTAATTTTGGTTCTTCATCAGGAAAATCTTAGCTCTCTCTCTCTCTCTCTCTCTCTCTCTCTCCGCACGTGTGTGTGGAGGGTGACGTCCATGACACCTCCTCCCTTTGTAAGAGCAATGTGGAGGGTGAGGTTGTGGGTTCAAGACCTACTAACATGTGTGTAACTTTTTTTTTTTTTTTTTTGAGAAGAAGAAGAAGAATATGTGTGTAACTTACTAATATAAAAATGTCTTAGACTGGCTACTCATTATTATTTCTGTGTCCTGCGCATGCTTTATAGAATTGATTCTTTAACACCATTGGTTTTTTATTGACCATCCATCTGTCTTCAATATTCTTAAGTAATCCCATGTCTACATTGTACTCTGTACAAACTACACAGAAGAGATAATTAGAAGAACAATTTATCATTTATAAATTAAAATTTATAATTTCATCTTGTTGCAAATCATTTCTAAGGAAAGTTCAGGAGTTTTAGCTATATTTATCTAATTGTACAATGACCTTCCTGTTTGAGTATTTTTTTGCCTGTTTACCATTGCCCTAAGCACCAAAACATTTTTATGCTAGTATTTATTATTGTTGATGCAGGACAGAAGCCGTAATGGGCTCTGATACCAATTCTGATGTAAACTCTTTACGATCTTTTATGAGATCTTTAAGAATTCTTGAATAGAGTTTGATGTTCAGGGTTTAGGTAGGGTTAAGTAATAATAATAATAAAAATATACATATATTTGGATCTTGAATGAATTGATGGTTGTTTGGTGTCAAAACAGTGAATAGAACAAGAAACAAAAAAAGATAAACCATAGGCAATCGCACCTAGGAAAGAGAAGGCAACCATGTCCTCAAAGTTTAAAATAACCTGCTGGAATTTTACTGAATTCAGTCTCTTTGTTTCTATCTTTTATTGAATACATAAAAACTCTTTTATATACTATTGCCAATACTACTTCTACTGGACTCCTAAATATTCCTTTTATAGAAAGACTAGTACTTTTAATAATAAATAAAAAGTAATTAAGATCTTCTAAACCAAATAGAAAAATGACTCAAAACATAAAATAAGACTCATGGGCGGAGTGAAAATCCAATGCATCAGAGAATGAATAAGTTTCCAATACCAACGGCAGCTCCCTACAAGCCCACTACAGCATATTCCAGAAAATCTGGAAATTGCCAAACTACTCATGTTTTAGTAAAACTTGATTAAAAACTTTCTAACCCAAAACAATTAATACTTACTCAATAATAACTATAGTAGCCTATGTATAGAAACATTGGCCCAATTTAATCATATCTTGTCATGCAATAGTGTCCTGTAATAGAGTCTGGAGTACACAAATTGCAAGATGCTCATTGAAAACCTCACTGACATCAGTTTCACAAATGAAATGTCTATTAAGATAAGTGGAACCTTACATAACTTCCAATGTTCTGAAATATTTTCCCTAGTTTGCATCAAGGCAAGAAAAAATGAAAAACAAAATGTGCTTGTTGGAGTTTAGATTGCAATGGAGTCCAAAAATTGTTCTTGCTGATAGTAGGAGTCCATGTTTTGTTTAAGTTTGTTTAATTATAGATGCCAATGAGCGCTAGCTCAAATGGCACCTCCTCTCCTTGTAAGGAAAGATCGAGGGTGAGTTTGTAAGTTCAAGACTCACATATAATTACCAATAAAAAAAAAAGGCTGTTTAACTAGGATACAGATACCTTGTGGCATGTTTTTATCTAGCATTGTGCTTTAATCTGCAATTTTTACTTGTCTTTGGTTTTGGAGGCCCTCACAGTTGAAACACATGCATGGTTTGGACATACTCATGCTAATTACTTGGATCTTGTTACTGAAACCTGCACTAGATTCACTTTGATTCTCTTTTCTGTGTTGAGACAGGTACTTGATAGCCTCACACACAACTGACTACCAGCATCCTATGCTCTTCCTCAATACTCTTGCAGCGATTGTGCTGGTTATTGCCAAGTTCCCTAATATGCACAAGGTCCGGATCTTTGGAATCAATGCAGATAAGTGAGTAGGGTATGCATCAGGAAGGTGTTGATTTAACCTGCTTAAGAGCCTCATATCCTTCACTTGTTCTGGTAAAAAGTCATTGTATAGTAATCAGAACTGAGAGGATTTTCAAATGTATAATGTTTTGTGCAAACTGTTTTTCAAGCTTCTTGTTTGATTGAAAGAAAAAATATTTGTATTGAGTTATCTTTGTACAGTAGAGAAATTGTATGTATCTTGATTATCATGGTGCTGTAATCAGCTTATCACATATTTTGACATTGCAATTATATTCATTCTAAAACTTAAAAAATGAAAAATTGTACTAGATTAGCATATATGTTAAGAAATTTGACCGTTCTTGTTTGTGATAGCAAAGTGTTTTTCATTAAAGTTGTACCTTTTTATGTCTGAATTCGTGTACCATTTAAATTGCTTTCAATTTTCAATTCTCTGTGCATGGTACACAAGGCCTTTTTAAATTGCACCACAGCTCTCCAAGGAAATGTCTTGAGTTGACACCCAATCAATCAGCTAAGCAATGAAAGAATATACTATAGAGGTACCATGTAGGCATGCCAAAATACTCCCGAGAGAATATCTCTCACGGAATTCCATTTAGACTTTGTAAAAAACTTTAGCTAGATCAGGAATTTAGATATAGCCATCACAAAATCAGGAATCAAGTACCCTAGCACCGGAGTCCTAAAAGCAACAATTCATCTGGGCATACTGTGTCATTTTCATTGTCCATACTCTATAATGTAAGAAACTTAATCCATACTGAGTTCATAGACCTGCCTTTAAAACTTGAACAGAGTTCCAAGGGATGCTAATATGGAGTTGATCATGAACTGGTTGTATTTAGCCTTTTCTTTCCTTCTTTTTTTTAATGGGAATTGCAATTATTGTGCCCAACAGGATAATGATTAATGTCCTTGTTCAGAACTTTCATCCTTTCTTTTTTATGGATAAAAAAATATAGTGATTTCATTTATCAATTTGCGAAGCATCAACATTGATTTGTTGCTCCGAGAAACCTGAGGCCTGTTCCATCCAGACACAAACTAGTGTTTAGCAAATCTAGCTAACCTATGTCCAGCTTTGTTTCCAGACTTAGCCACACATGAACTATTTGTTTTCTTTTGAAAAACTTTAAATGTCACCTCTTGCCTCTTCAATTATATGTCATATTTTGAACATGTCTGGCTATGCTGGTTTAGTTGATATCAAGTCGCGCTCCATGTTCACATATTGAACAGTGAGAAAGTCAGTGACATCGAAGACGTATAAGGTAGTCGAGTATGGCTAAGAGCAAACTACCTCTTTATAGTAGTAATCTGAAAGCAACTTTTTTTGCGAAAGTCACTGTCCGAGCCATAGTTATTATAGGTTTGTGTTCCAACACTTCCCATGCCAATCACAGGATGCGTACGTGACTGTTGTTGGGGGAGCAAGGCTTGCTTTCGTAGGTAAAATATCTTTTGCATACTCACCATGCAAAGAGCTTGATCTTATTTGGCATTAATTTCACATCACCTTCCAGAATCGGTGCAATCCTTTTCTATTGGAGCTTTCAACTCTCTAAAGCCCTTGTGTGCTTTCAATGGAAATGTGAAAGGTGCTTCATTTCTACCATGAATGTTTCAGTTTTGCATCCATAAGGAACACTTGCGAAAATATCTGGCTTTTAATTAAAATGTGAACTAGGAGGGTGTGTAGGTTGTTGTAGTCTTGTTGATTAGGTTCCACCCTTGTTTTGCAACATACAGACTTCAAATCTTTAAATCTCATTCCTGCTTACAGCTTAGATTCACAGACTTTCCCACTTCATGCAATGCATCCTTCTTTCCTTATTTTTTTTATCCCACCAGGATTTGCTTATCATTGAGTTATTAATCTCTAAACACAATTTCATCCGAATTCGACCTCTTTGTTTTTTATTTTATTTTTATATGATAATCAATGGCAGGGAGACCTAAGTATTTAATTTATTGTGTCGACACTTGAGATTTTAAAGTGGCCTTCACATGATCCTTCAGTGCACTCATTGTATTCTTGTTAAAAAAACATGGTCTTCTCTTTGTCTATTTTTTGGCCAGATTCTTCTTCATAAACGTGCAAAATCTCTTGATCTTCTTACATTCTTCCAATTTACTGAATTTAGCGTGACCAAAGAATATGCTATCATCTACCCAAAAAAGTGTGATTTTTAGGGTGTCTCTACTTATTACTACTTGTAACATTTTTTCTCATTCTCTACCTTCCTCATATAGGTTGACAAACCTTCTACACATAAAAGAAAAAGACTTAGATAAGGGCTCCCCTTGTCGGAAACCTCTTGATTGGGTGAGGTAAGTTACCTTTCAATTTGCTATTTAAAATAACAGATTACGTAACAATAGCTACGTACACTATAACTAAGGATATCTATTTTTTTAATAAATCTCATTTTTCTCATAATAAGTTCACCAAAAAAAAAAAAACCATCTAACTTGATTGTGCAACTTGTTCATGTCAAGTTTTAAGGACGTGTTTAATGTCATCCTCTTGTTTATTTTTCACAAAATTTAAGGTTTCAAAGACTAACAAACAATGGTTCTTATTTTTAAAATAATGCATAAAGATGATTTCTCAATTTAGGCAAAGAAAGAAAGGAACAAAGTTAGATCTATTTAACTCTAGTATAAATGTTTTTCTTATCTCTAAAGTCATGCAACAAGTGGTTAATGTAAGTGCATAAAGTAGGGTTAAAATTGAGCAAGAATCTCTTTTTCTAGTATAATTATGATAGCAAAAAGCAGCGATTATACTCCAACAATATCTTTTTCTCATAACCAAAATTCTCATAGTCAAAAAAGTTAAATTATTATATGTCACTAATTTCAAAATAAGTTTAAGTCAATTTTGTTTCCATTTTAAAGATTCAAATATCTATTTTTCAATAAAATAAATGTCACTCCTAAAATCTTTATCATGTAAAAGATATGAGCAATCATCAAATCATCACATTTGAATAAATCAACATGTTATCGTCTTTAACACATTTATGAACCCTAACAACTTAAGAGTTAAAAGTCTTAACAATTTTATTGATACAAACTTAAGTCTGACATATTTTAGTATTAGGGTTTTCAATACATTTATGAAACCTAACAACTAAGATAAACTTTTTTTTTCCATTTGTTTATTATATAATTTGATTATTTAAAGCTTTAAATACTTTTTCTACGCACAATTTTTTTTGGGACAACTTTCATCAAATAAATGAATTTCTTAATCAGAAAAAAAAAAAAATCCAAAAACACACAATCAATTGAAAAGAGAGGCCTTGTAACTCAATTATATTGGTAGATTATCCTAACAATGAGAACATAGAATCAAATCCACCGTCCCAAATTATTGTAAGCGAAAAGAGAGGATTTCCATAGAAAAAATTGAAACAAAGTGATAAAGGAAAAAAGATAAATATATTATTTATGGGAAGACTACATGGGAATGGATTGACCTAGTGGAGAAATAGTATTTCAACACGGTTGCCCAAAGGGAATGTTTGGTGGTCCCTCTAAACGACCAAGACGTGGTGGGCTTTTCATGTCCAAGTCTTTTTGTATTATTTTATCGAAAGCAGGTGGCATCATTCATGGGAATGAGTTGATGTTAGCTAGGGCCTAGGGGTCCTCTAAAATTCAGTGGATGTCAATAATATTAGGTTACCATTTTTTTTTTTTTATGAAATTAAAATTTTTAGGTTAGCATTTGGTTGGGGCAGGTAAAGTGGGTTTTTTTTTTTTAATGGGTTAAAAAAGAAAACCACAATATGCTTATCTTCTTCTTGTAGTTTCTTGATTGCACTCTTAACTACTACTGACTGTGTAATTATCTACTTGCATCAAATCTCTCCTAAAGTGGGTCTACTACTGTCATTCAGGTTCTCAAAGAGTCAAAGTTACGGGTCATGCCTTCTTTCTGCACTAAATTTGCTTATATGCTCTTATCCAAAAAAAAATTGCTTATATGCTCTTAGAGTCGCATTTTTACTTCCATTTTTATGTGCAAAAATGTGGATATGTTTATACTAATTATGAATATTAACGGGAAATAGTAGATGTAAATAAAGGTAATAAAATATTTTTCCAATTTCTATAGTCCTTATTTGTTTTTTTTTTTTTTTTACTACAATATAAAAATTTTAATCTAACATAATCTAAGTGGATAGGTGTATGAAACCCTCTCCTGAATACTTGAACTCCGATCCTTACTCCCACACTCTATAAACATTTACATTTGTAAAGTGACAATCGCACTAAAGTTGTGCGATAATATAGTCCTTACTTGTTAACCGTTCCAAGAAGTGCACAGAAAGGGAGAGAGAGATGGAAATTTAAGAGCAAAAGGTCATATCATTCGATTCGAACCCTGACACTCATTTCTTCTACTTAAATTAGGAAAGTGAGCAAATACTTGTTACAAATTCTGACCAAGTCCTTAGAACCAAACCCTGCAAAAATACAACACATGCCCAATTTCTGACAGAAGAATATATGAATACAGGCCACGTTGCCTGCTAGGAAGGAAAAACCAAGCCTTATATTCACTTTTTCTTCTATCCCTTTTGAACCCCACCCGAGATGAGCTTCAAAGAGCAAAAGGAAATTAAAATGAAGCAAAAGAACAATATGTATTCTATGTTAGTTTTGGATCAACCATAAAACAAGAGGAACCAACCATGTAAAAACGATAAAGAAAGAGAAGCTCTAAAGAAAAGCTTTGTTGCTTCCATTGCTATTTTTTATTTACCAAGGTCCTCCTCCATTTAACATTGCACTCCAATATCCACTTGGACCCCCTTGTCCCTTATTCTGTTCAACCTGTTGGTTTGTGCTTGAAATCTGCTTCAGTTCTTCAAAAGGAAACAAAAGCTTCCCTCCATTCTCTTGAGCTCCATACCTACTTCCAAACCCATCAATAGAAAACCCATGGGTTGGTTTGAATTCATGGAAAGGGAACCCAGATGATGAGTAAAGTGTACTTGAATCAGGCATAGATGGTGGGATAAAAGTATTCAAACCCCTTGAAGCAATTCCAGTCCTTAGTAGCTCCAAAGCTGAAAGATGAGTAGAGGAAGCAGAGCCAGAGTTTTGGTGATTGCTATTGTTGTTTTCAATTTTGGGCACTTGAACATATTGGGATACATCATGATACTTCTGGAAAGCTGGGAAACCAAGATTAAGATCTTGGCCTTCATGGGCCTTAGGATTTTGAGAAGAAAATTGTGAAAGGTTTGGTGGATTAAGATCAGGAATCTTTGATGAAGTTGATGCTGTTGCTGTTGCTGTTGCTGAAGACTTCCTGTTCTTTCTTGAACCTCCTCCAACAGGAACGTTTCTAAGAGACCCACCTTCAGTCCAATACCTTCTGCAAGTCTTGCAGAAGTATCTTGGTTGAGTGAGGCTGTAGTTGTTGTAGTAACAGAACTTGGTGTTGGTTGAGTTACACCTTGGACAATTCAAGTGCTCTTGAGGTCTTGCTCTTCTCTCTAACATAGGCCTTGTGCTAGGAGCTACTCCTTCTAAGGGCTTCACTAGCCCTACTCCTTCACCCTGAGACCCCCATTAAAAGAGATAGATATTGAGAGAGAAACAGAGCAATCGGATACCAATAATTAAGGTGTTTCATTTACAAAAATCAAAAGGGTCATAAGACAATAATCTATAAGTCTGTTATAGATCTAAGCAGCTAGATGGCATTTCAATAACAAAACAAAAGGATCAAATTGAGTACATAAAGAGTGATAACAAGTAGACAAGCGAAACAAAGTAGCTTATCTATTGGAAAATCATATTAAAAGAGAACATAAAGGAAACAAAAAACCTAAAGAACCAATAATAATAACAAATAATACCTTTTTCCCGTTCCCTTTTATCAGTTATCACATAACCTAAAAAGTGAAGAAAGAAAAAGTGTGGTGCTTTCATGTTTAAAGAACAGAATCAAAAGTTAATCTCATGAAAAAAAGGGACTTGCAGTGACTTTGAACATCGTCTGATAGAGAAAAGATCATTGAAATAAACCCCATAAAATTTATTCAGAAATAATTGGAAAATGATATATGTTAGCCTTGATTAAACAATCCTAACCCTGAATATATAGCTCAGAGTCGTTGTTATATAGGAAAAGAAAAAGGACATACAACAAATCCACCCACCTTTGGCCATTGAGCAGTACCATCCATGAATTCGGAAGTTGAAAAGGGAAGGGAAAGAAAAGCAAGGGATGACTTCAGAGAGAGAGGATTCACCCTCCTTCTTCTGCAGCTGATCCTAGTGCAAGAAAGAAGGTTTCAGATTGTTTGTTTGCTGGCTTTATGTGGTGGCTTACTTTTGAATGATGAAACTTAAAAGAAAGTTGTGTTTGTTTTGACTACACCTATAAAATATCAACACATTTGCGTTGTTGTGGGTGTGATTCTATGTAGGAATTTTTGTCTGATTTTGTTTTTAGTTGTTCAACTTTACTATTATTTTTGTTTAATATTTGTTGGTGGAATAATGAGTGTGTACTGTGAGCGATTTCTCTTTTTTGACCTGATAATGAGGATTGTCTTTATTCTTGATTTTCTCTTGGTCACTTTTGGTGTTTGTCTAAGGATCATTCACGAGTAGGGGTGGGGTTTTGTTTGGGTTATCATAAAGATCACATTTGATTGGCTAATACCCTATGTAATTTGTCAAAGGATACTGCAGTAGTAACTTTCCCAATGTTTTCAAAAAGTAACTTCCTAAAGGATTGCTTGCAAAGTAATCAAAAATATTCTCTTTAAACGGTGACTTCTTACTTCTTAGGTCTCTTAATTTAGGGTTTATTGGAAATCCTACGGAAATTGCATTTGTCCCATTCTCTTTCAAATCATACAGGGATTTTATGAGTAGTCCATCATGGAATAGGATGATTTTTTTTAACAAAATTTTAAACATAATCTCATGCCATTTGTTTTGGAGGTACCTTGTTTGCTTTAGGATGAAGATTTTAGAAAAACTTCATGATGAAGTTATCCTAAGAACACACTTAAATATTTTAATCCCAAAGGCTCTTTCCTATCATACAGGGATTTATGAGTGGTCCATTGTATGGAATAGGATGATTTGAAGTCTCATGCCTATCAACTCATCAACTTGTAGTAGAAAGTAAGAATTGTAATTTTTTAACAAAATTTAAACATAATCTCAGGCCTGTCTATTTTGGGGTAACTCATTTGCTTTACTATAGTAATTTTAAAAACTTCATGGTGAAGTTATCTTAAAAACATTTGCATATCTCGATTTTAAAAGTTTGAGAAAGTAAGAAATTAATATTTAAAAGAACTTTTTAGATGTTCTCAATTAGTTTGAGCGTTAGAGATACAAATCCTTCACATGATTTTTAAGATGAGTATTTTTTAGAAAACGCCAAGTCAAACAAATATTTCTAATAAAATCCCACACAATTTTGTCTTTTTAATTATTGGAAACACATTTTTGAAAATAAATAAGCACAAAATTATATATATATATTTCCTTTAGTGTGAAAGTTGTAAGTTGGTAGGGTGAAAAAAGAAAAAATGAAAAGAGAGAGAATAAGAGAACCTTGTCTTGTCTTCAAGTTCAAAATTTTAAAAGAAAGAAAGAAAGAAAAAAAATGAAAGGTGATGGAAGGAGAGGAAAAAGAAAGTGGAGAGCCGACAGGAAGAGACAAAAGAGGGTGTAAGTGGAGCCCAGATAATGCGCGGTAGGATGGATGAGAAATCTTTGTGCTTGCCGGGTGTTTCTTTTTATGATGGTGACACCTACGGGTTTGAATTCTTTCGAATGAGCCAAGGACTCAGTATCTCAGTAGCAGTTTCTCATGGCCTTCCTTAATTATGATCTTTTTAGAATCTTTATATATAATTCGGCCGAATAAAAGGTTTGAGATTTGAATTGTGTTTACACTTAAATTTAATTTATGTTTTAGTTTGATAATAAAAGTAATTATTGTGAAATGAACATTATAATAAAGTTTAGTTACAAACTTAGCTGTAATTATTGACTACAACTTCTACTAACAAAAATTTATATTATTATATATTTTGAAAATCTAACCGTAGATTATATGTTCTTTATATCTTTAATACATATGTTAAATTTTGTGTCAATCAGATACTATTTACTATTCGATCCATTAACCTTTTTTTATGCATAAGTTTAAACTATAAAACTTGAAATTTAAACATTTGAGTCATAACACAACTATTGATCTTTTGAAAATTTTACAAGTATGGAAAATATAAGAATAAAATGCAATTTAATGGTAGATTTTTCAAAATTTTCATCCAATAAAAAGATATATATTAGATATTAAATTCTATAAAGACGTGGTGTAAAACCCATGTTTTACCCCTCAAATTCTAACATGTCATATCATTTTATCACATATTTAAGAATAAACACAATCACACTCAATTAATTCTAATACCCATATATAAATCCAACCAAATTAGAAATTTATTGAGATGTTATTAGGTGTGGTAGGATATAATGAATTTTAAGTAAAATACTGATGTGACAATCACTTATTGGATGGTGTAAAACATGAGTTTTACACCCCATCCTTATAGAATTTAATCTCTATATATTAAATGAAGTTATAGCTGCTGGTTACAAGTTAAAGTCTTATCTTATGATTCTTATCTAGCTATCAAAAAAAGGATTAGACTATATAACTGCTCTATCATCAAGAATATATATATATATATATATATATATGACAAAAATGTAAAACTGAACCTCTAACTTTCACTGTTTTTTATTTCAGTCCTTTAACTTTTAGTTTTGTCAATTTAGTCCTCTAATTTTCAATTTTTGTCAATTCAAGGCTCCGTTATAATTAACCTAGCTACTGCTGCCATTAAATAGGCTCTGTGGAAAAGGACAAAATGGTAAATTGAAGATTGGAGGTGGAGTTGAGACGACGCCGTGGAAGAATAGTTAGAATCGCCGAAAGAGTCCCATCCATCTTCCGAACTGCTATCAATACAGTTCCGGTTAAAACAGTTGCAGCGGTTACGGCCACACCTGCTCGCACTGGATTGCTTCTCGTTGTTGTTGTTGTTATTGTTCTCTTCGATGAAGTTCTGTACCATACTGTCCAAGCAATATATTGCCAACACGTGACAATCTTAAGCTGAGGAAAATAGTTGAGGAGGATGGATGTATGCTCTGTTCAAGGGGGGCTGAAACAGGGATCCATGCTTTATGGGAGTGTGCAGTAGCGAAAGATGTATGGTTGGGTAGTATGATCAGGCTACAAAAATGTGGTCAAGGGCAGTAGGAAATACTCCATTTATTTCAAGAATTGCTGGGTAAACATTCCATAACTGAGTTCGAATTATTCTTAGTTCAAACTTGGATTATCTGGAACCAAAGGAACACGCTGGTATATGGTGGTAAGCTTAAGGACTCGAGGTGGCAAAATAAACGAGCAAAGGAATTTTTGGAGGATTTCCATCATGCATAGGGACAACTACGGATTTTAGTAACTTGTCCAAGTGATAATGTATGGCATCCACCTCCAGAACCTGCCTTCAAGTTGAACTTTGATGTTGCGATCTTCTCGGAGTTGAATTGCTCAGGTGTTGGGGCGATGACCCGGAATGAGGGGAGCGAGGTCATGGCAGAACTCGGCTCAAACTCAGCGGCCACCACCGGCGCCACCACAACCGAGCCATTAAAGCCGTCCTTCTGAAAATGCGGCTCTTAGTCCATGACCTTCTCCAGCGCCGCCGTGGAATTCCTCAAAACGCTCGGGAACTGGAAATCAAAAAACCTCTTCAGCCAAGACTTCGCCATCGGCTTCACTGAGTCGATCCTCATCGTCTCTTCCGGCGTGTTAAAATCGTTCGGCTGGATCTTCATTGATAAAGGCATGATCAGCGTGATAAAAAATCACGAGAAAATTCTCAACTCCACCTCCAATCTTCAATTTACCATTTGTCATTTTCCACAGAGCCTATTTAACGGCAGCTGTAACTAGGTTATAACGGAGCCTTGAATTGACAAAAATTGAAAGTTAGAGGACTAAATTGACAAAACTGAAAGTTAGAGTACTGAAATAAAAAACAGTGAAAGTTAGAGGGTCAATTTTGCATTTTTGCCTATATATATATATATATATCGTAATCAATTACTTATTTCTCTTTCTCAAAAAAAAAAACTTATTTCTGGTTTTGATAAACTATATAATCATGGAATAATAGTGACAAGTTGTGTACCTAATGAATAGCTTTTGTCATCAATTCCTTCTGGATGGTGCTGTTGTGAGTTATGTATTAAATTATCACGGATGACATAATAAATTCATGATCAGAACATGGTTTGAGGGCGATCTTTGTTTCTAGGAATTTATCAATGATGATCATTTCATGTAGGAAATGGGACAACAGAGAAAGTGGAATGCTGTACAAACTTAATATAGGTGAGACTAAAACGTTCGTCCATTATGACATGGATCATGCTTTTTTTCTTTTTTTTTTTGGTAATAATTTTCAATAAGATAAAGTAACTGTGAGTCATTTTCTTTATTTTGAAAGTGTTCTTTCACGTCATTCTGAATAAACTTTTCACAATTATGCACCTCTAATAATAATAAAAGCACTTTTACAAGGACAAGTATGCCATTAACTACTTTCTCAAAAAAAAAAAGAAAAAAAAATATGCCATTAACTACTCTAATGAAGTCAGAGAGAATGCGTCTCTTTTGGCGATTGAAAGTTATTCTAGTTGACAAGGTGAAGGGTAATGGGTTTACTTCAAAAAGGATTTTTTTTTTTTTTTTTTTTTTTTTTTTTTTTTTTTTTTATAGTTATAATAGAATTTAAATAATTTGAATCTTGAACATCTTCGTTAAGAACATCGGAAGACTCTTGGTGGGTATACTTCAAATGTTAAAACTAGAAGTATAATTAACAAATCCGAATCTAATCTCGATATGGTGTAAATCTTTGGATATTATTAAGTCATTGGTTATACAATAAGAGCCATATAACTCACCGGTTGCTTTATGAGTAGAATCAAGATTCAAATTTCCCTCTCTTATAAAGGTCATTTAAAAAGTAAACATATTTTTAAAGTTGATGTGGATATAAATAAAAAGAACTAATTTAAGGAATAATTTTTAAAAATTAAAATTTCTGAAACGGAACAATTTAAACCATTTAAAATTGTTATGATTTATTCTCAAAAAAAAAAAAAAATTTGTTGACTTCCTTACAAAATGGTTTATATATAATGAAAGAGATGCCATCCTACAAAGAATTACAAATAAATCAATCACGTGGGTCTTGTAATTATACGATCAATACTCCAGGAATATAATAAATACATGCCTCCTTCTTACATAAATAATAAATCGTAGGTCTTACAAATGTTAGGCCTAGGCTACTATTACAAAGGTTAGGCCTTTTTGTAGTGATACTCTGGTTATATAATATATTATAAGTCTATTTAAAAAACTCTATATACTATTTTTGTGTTTGTGTGTTTTAATAAGTATTACTGTTTTCTAAAAAAAAAAAACTATTATGTGAAAAAAGTGGGTACGCATTTAATTTCCTCCTAATGTATGTTATAATTTTTCATGAATCTTGTATCTCTTGATTATTTTCTTAATATATTTTATAAAATGACCAAAATATCAATTTAATAACAACACAATTTTAGTCCCAAAATTTTAAGATCGGTTAAGGATCCAAAATAATCTAATATGACTCGAGCATGTGTTCTTCCTCTAACGCTTTATCATATCCTATATCACCTTTTTAGTTAACTTGTCATTTTCTTAAAAAAAATTTGGTATTCCTCACGGGCAGAGTTAGGGGAGTCAAAGGGCGGAAATTTTCCATTGGCTTGCCAAAAAATATTAATAGTTTTACTTTACAACGTCCCCTGTGCAATTACAATTTCATTTTATTTTTCATATTTTTGGTGAATTTATCATATTTATTTACTACACTATTAGATTCTCAAAAAAAAAAAAAAATTTACTACACTATTATCTCTCTCTTACTCTTAAATGTCAAAATTCATTCGAATGACAAAAGAAAATCTTCTTTTTAAGGTTCAAAACTTATAAAAGGAAAGTGGAGGTGGGAAAAGGAAAAGGGAAATAATGAAGTTAGAGTTTTAACATAAGGAAAAAAAAAATTATTTTTATCTTTCAAAGGTGATTAAAAAAGAGGTAATAGGACTTCAAATCCTTTATATTATAATTTATTATTCTTTGTAAGAATTTGTGTAATAAGGTTGATTTCAATTAGCATAATTAATAAAGTCTTTTATAGTTAAATAAAAAATTTAAGATTCAAATTTTGCCTACACCAAAAATCAATTGTTATTTTTTATCAAATAAAAATTGTATAATAAGAAATAAAATTTTTGGATAATTACATAATAACATAAATTTACGTAAATTGTACTCAGTATCTATCGATCAATTAAAAATACTTTTATTCAAAAGTGAAATTTTAACTTTGAAAAAAAAAAAAAAAAGATAAAAACTTATTCATGCCAAAAAAAAAAAAAAAAAAAATCCTTTACAAATAAACAAGATATAGTGAATGTAGAGTCCAAATTTCGTGGCCCAAGCCCAAAAGATCAGGATTATGAGCCCAACAAATCCAGAACAATAAATTTGTAGAGAGTGGATGAAAAAGCTAGGCTGGTTGTGAATCTAGCAACGGTCAAATGACATAAAAACATGCTTGAAAGCTAAATAAACTCAAGTTCGAAGAGGCTTGTTATTGATTGAAAGGCGAATACAATTCTTAGAGTTCTCTCCCAGATTTTTTCTCCCCCTTTCTTTAGAAGCCTATTACATTTATATATTCTTCTTCTCCTTCATCTTCACCGTCAACCTGTTCTTCATCTAAGCCTTCACTTGAGTACATGTGATATCAGATATCTGCTTTAGTTCTCCGTGAGTGGTGGTAGCTGAGATTGCACTGTTCAAGGGTCTTCTCCACATAAATGCGGCCAGGAAAGTTGCTGTAGTACATTAAATACGGTGGTAGCAGCTTTTCCTTTTAGATATTTTTCCGTTCTTATCATCTCCAGGTATGCCCAAAGCTTGTCATTGTCATTGAAGTTGTTGGAAAGATCAATCAAACTTTCCATATACTTGCTTGATCAAGTCCCCTTGGTGTCCGAGGAGAATGACCTTTTCGGATCACTAGGGTTCTCCTCGGACTATCTTCCTTGTTAGTTTCCAGGTATATTTCTTCCACCTGGACTCCTTCTTAACCATTTTCTTCTCTTCGGACATAGTGATATTCGAATTGGGCCTTAGGCCCAACACGTGATGTTGGGCTTTTACCCCCACAGTGAATATACTTGTCTTGTGTATTTTTTACATTAAAATATTACTTAATAAATACATGAATAATATATATATATATATATATATATATATATATATATATATATATATATATATATATTTGAGTGCATTTGCATATATGTGTATATAAATTTTATCTTCCCTAAATTGAAATCCTGACTTCGCCACTAATTCCTCTACCTATTTTCCTTCTCTCAATTTGAATCAAATAACACTTTCTTATTAATGCATTAATCATTTTTCTTTACACATAACTAAATTATCTCAAGTGACTCTCTCTTCTTTTTACATTAGTAAAAGTCACTATTTCCATTTTTAAGTTCTTCATTTCGTATTCTATCCTACTTATATTTTCACTCATCAACTTTAATATTCTAATTTCAGCTATACTTATTCCATGAACGTGTTACTTCTTAATAGCCTTGCATTCACTACAGTAGATCATCAAATGTCAATCTTATCCTACAAATAGATTTCAAAAATGGATTTGTAATTTTCAACCCCTGAAAACCCCCCAAAAAATTCTTCAAAACCCTAGATTATACTAACAATGATTGAATAATTAAAATAAAGACTCATACCGATCTAAGCAGATGATGATATTTAACGATGTGAAATGTGGGTAGCCACAATAACTGTGGGGTGCAATGCATTCGCCAGAATTCCAGTTTGTTGCAAATAGTAATAGCTAGTAGCTATGTTCCGTACGAAAACTCGGGCTCTCTCTAGAGAAGAGGAAGCGGAGCTCGAACACAGCAACAAGAAAGTCAAGAATGTACGTCATGCCGATTTCATGGCAAGCCATGAGAGCAGCTCTCACATCCAGGGGGGCAGCAAGGATTCTTTCCTCGGTGAGAGCTCGTTGTTTAGAGCCAAACTACTGGGGGAAATACCGGGGGCCTACAATCAAGCTTTTGCCTTTGATGAGAAAATGGGAGCTGATATTGAATCTGATGAGGAGTTGGAAGAGCTAAGGGAAGGATTTGCTGCAGTTAAACTTTCTAAAGATGTCAAACATAGTATTAGAGCGGTCTGGGCAACATCACTCATTGTCAGAGTTTATGGGAGGTTTGTAGGGTTCAGCTATATTCAGGCCAAACTCAATGCTCTTTGGAAGCCATCGGGTAGGTTGGATGTTATTGATTTAGGGAAAGAGTTTTTCCTTACACGCTTCAGCTGCAAAGAAGATCATGATAAGGTGCTTAGGAATGGTCCGTGGTTCATAGGTGAGCATTTTCTGTCATAAGACCATGGGAGCCAAATTTTAAGCCCTCCATGACAAACGTCTCTTCCATTGCGATATGGATCAAACTAAATGAACTACCCATTGAATATTATGAAGTTGAAGTGTTAAAACAGATAGGGAACACCATTGGCAAGATACTTAAGATCAACACCCATACTGCGGCTGAAGCAAGGGGCCGGTTTGCCAGGCTCTGCGTTTAGGTGGATATCGATAAACCGTTGGTGACAAACATCCTTATTGGGGGCCTCCACCAACCTGTCAACTACGAAGGCGCTAATAGGCTTTGCTTTTCATGTGGCCGGATTGGTCACCGGAGAGATGCTTGCCCTCATATTAGTCGCAGTCCAACCAAGGTGGACAAGGATGCTGAGGTACAAGAGGAGGTCCACGTCAGTAACTCACGTGATGTGTGTGATTCGGTGGACCCCATGCAAGGGGAGGCAGTTCAGGCTACTGAGCAAGAGGACACTTATGGTCCGTGGGTAATGGTCGCTAGAAAATGACAAGGAAACAGAGGTGCCAGGCATATGCCAGAAGGTAGTGGAACGGGCTATCTGAGAGTCAGTAATGGGAATGCTTTTCTGCATGTGGGATCAAGAATTAGTTATGCAAGGGATAAAAGACGTAAGTCTAGTAAGGCCCAACCAATAAGTCAGGCCCAAGTTCCTAAGGAGTTTTCTAATTTGGATTATGGAGCAAAGCAGGTGGCCTGCTCTTTGGGCCCTGACCTCCTTACAGATGCTAACCAATTGGGGAGTTTTAATATTGGGAGTGCCACAACACAATCCCAGAATGTGTCGGTCAAAAGTGAAAAAGAATTAGCTAGAAGTAGGGCACATATTACATCAGTTAGTGTTTTTGATATGCCTAAGTGTTCCCCAAAATCTATCTCTATCGCCACTATCTCCAAAACCAGCAATGGGACCAGTGAACGAAGTGAGTCACGGTTTTTGTTCACGGCGTCAGCAAGGAACGAGTTGGGTGGTAGTTTTGGAGGAGATGATCATAAAAGCTCTAGAGGTGGTCACTGCCGTAATTCCGGTCAAGACGAGAAACGCGTGGAATTTTCTTCTCTCACTCACAAAGGAGAAAGCAGCGATGGGGTTCCTGACAACGACGAACCCACGCTGGGGAAGGAGGTTAATGCCGGAGAAGCAGAAAGTAACCTCATGGAGGACGAGTCCTTTCATTTCGTCAAACCCGATGTTAAGCGAAGTGAATCTTGGGATGTTGGAGACAGCGCTATTAGTAACATGTGTCAGAAGCATCAGGTATGTCACCAAGATAGTGCTGGGGGTTCAGCCTAAGGGGTAAGGCCAATTGACGGTGATGCCGAGGCAGATAGGATGGAGTTTGAAGGAGGAGTTGAGAATCCTAACTCCTGCTGATGAATGTCTCTCTTCTATTCATATCCATGTTATGAATATAATAATCTGGAATTGTAGGGGCGCTCTGAAGCCTAATTTTCAGAATTATGTGAAGGAGTTGGTGTGTGTGCATAATCCAGCTACGTTTATGGTTATAGAAACCCGTCTGGGAGGGGAGAGAGCTAAGGCTATTACGGATCTTCTGTCTTTTGATGGAACGGTTCTTGTGGACTCAATTGGTTTTGCTGGGGGTTTATGGCTTATGTGGAATGTTGATAAGGTGGAAGTTACTCCTATGGCCAAGACTGAACAGGAAATTCACGTTATTGTTAAGGTACAAGCTTCTAATTTTTCCTGGCTTTTTTCAGCAATATATGATAGTCCTAGATTTGCTGAGAGGTCTATTCTTTGGAATAATCTGATTCAAACTGCAGAATTGCATAGTATGCCCTGGGTGATTGTAGGGGACTTCAATAAGCCTCTTAATAGTTTTGATAAGTTGGGCAGCAGAGAGGTGAGTATCAGCCGACCACTTCTGCTGAAAGAATGCTTAGATAAATGCAATATGGTTGATCTGGGTTTTTCGGGTTCAAGATTCACGTGGACCAACCGAAGGGATGCCCATGTTCTCATCCAAGAAAGAATTGGTAGGTTTTTTGTTAACACTGACTGGTGCACCCTATATTCTGAAGCCCGTGTTACCCACTTGACTATATGCCACTCTGATCACAATCCGATTTTATTGGAAACAAATCCTACTAGCTAGGCAAGGCAGAATAGGCTTTTCAAGTTTCAGAGCTTCTAGCTTTTGAATCATTCTTTTCCTCAAGTGGTTCAAAAAGAGTGGGCAAAGGCTGCGTGCCTCAAGGAAGCCATCAGTGAGTTCTCCAGAGATGCATCGGATTGGAATAAGGGGCACTTTGGCAATTTCTTCGAGAAAAAGAATAGAATTATGGCTAGATTAGGGGGGATTCATAAGGCATTAGCTGTTTGCCCCTTTGTTTCTCTTGTGGAATTGGAAAGGAAGTTTCAGGCAGATTTATGTGGTGTGCTCAACCAAGAGGAGGAATTATGGGTGCTCAAGTCTAGAGTCAATTGGATGCTGTGGGGAGATAGAAATACTTCTTTTTACCATATCTCCACGCTGGTTAGAAGAAAAAGAAATTCCATTACAGCTATTATGTCCAATTCTGGGGAGTGGTTGCATGATGAAAGAGAAGTGAAGAAGGTTATTCGGAATGGTTTCTCTGAGTTTTTTACTACTTCCCATAGCTCTTCTGCCCTAAATATGCTGGCTGGTTTGTCTTGGCAAGCCCGGCTCACGGATGAGGAGCATGACAATATTGGGGGGGGGGGGGGGGGGGAGGTTTCAGTTGATGAGATTAAGGCGGGACTGTGGTCTCTTAAGGCCTTCAAAGCTCCAGGTCCTGATGGTCTTCATGCGGGTTTTTTCCAACATTTTTGGCTAATTGTAGGTAACTCTGTCGTGGAAGAAGTTAGTAAGATATTTGCTGATATGATTGTTCCTGAGGAGTTAAATAGGACCCACATCACTCTTATTCCTAAAATTCCTGGTCCGGAAACACTTAGTAATTACCGCCCTATCAGCTTGTGCAACACGATTTATAAGATTGTATCTAAGATTTTGGTTGCCCGGTTGAGACCTTTTCTTAACAAACTCATATCTCCCTGCCAATCTGCTTTTGTCCCTGGGAGAAGAGGAACGGATAATGCCATCATCGTTCAAGAGCTCATTCACACGATCAGTAGAAAGAAGGGGAGGAATGGTTTTATGGCGATTAAGGTAGACCTGGAAAAAGCGTATGATAAGCTTGAATGGGGTTTTATTAGAGAAATGTTGTTTAGAATCAATCTCCCTCTTAATCTCATAAAGTTGATGATGAGCTGTGTATCGACTGTTTCCACTTCCATTTTGGTGAATGGGGGAGCTTTAAATCAGATTATTCCGTCAAGGGGTATTAGACAAGGCTAATAGGAATGGACTACCTTGGCCAACTTATCGAAGAGAAATGTAGCGCTAACAAATGGCATCCGGTCAAGGCTAATAGGAATGATTTAGCGTTCTCGCATCTTTTTTTTGCGGATGACCTGGTCTTGTTTGCCAAAGCTGACCATGAGAATTGTTCTGCCATAAGAGAGGTGTTAGATCAATTTTGTAGCCAGTCGGGTCAAACTGTAAGTGGAGCTAAGTCTAGGGTCTATTTCTCCCCAAATGTGGATAGGGATAGTAAAGATGATTTGTGTGACATATTAGGTTTCCATTCCACTCCTAATCTTGGTAAGTACCTTGGGATTCCCATCAAACATCCTGGTCCCTCTTCTCAAGATTTTAATTTTGTGCTTGATTGAGTTAAGCAGAAGTTGGCGGGTTGGAAGGCAAATCTCTTCTACCATTCTTAACTATGTGATGCAATGTGCCCACTTACCTAATAAAGTTACTGAAGGCATTGATCGAGTCAATAGGAACTTCCTATGGGGCTCAACGGATTCGGTGAAGAAAATGCATTGGGTTGGTTGGGATAAAATCACTAAGCCGAAGGATGAAGGGGGTTTGGATATTCAAGCAGCCAAGGTTAGGAATCTAGCACTCCTATCTAAGCTCAACTAGCGGTTTCAAACAAAAGGGGAGTCTCTATGGGCTAAAGTTCTCAAAGGAAAATATTGCAACCCTCAAAGATTGAGTTCTAGTAATAGAGATAAGCTGTCATGCTCAAGGGTTAGGGCAGCAATGAAAAAAGGGGTTGATACCTTTCAAAAGGGAGTGAGGTGGACTTGTGGCAGAGATAGTAGTCTCAACTTTTGGACTGACAATTGGTCTAAGCTTGGAGCTTTAAGGCAAACCATATATGGCCCTATGTCCAAGGAAATTGTAACTCTGAGAGTAAAAGATGTGGTGTCCACTTCCGGGTGGAATTGGTTTTTAACTTCTTTTGAATTTCCTGATTCTGTCAAGCAGGAGCTTCAAGCTATGCCATTTGCTTTGGCATCCCGTGGAGAGGATAAACTAACTTGGAAGGAGTCCGAGCATGGCCTTTTTAACCTTGGATCTGCTTACAAGCTAGCCACAAAGCAGGGTAATGAAGATTCATTCAGGGCTAAATGGATTTGAAAGGTGAGGATACTGCCTAGAATTCAATCTTTTGTGTGGCTTTGCTATTATGAGAGTATTGGGGTGAAGGAATGTCTCAATCGAAAGGGCATGCTAGCTGATACTCAATGCCCCTTTTGTCATGCTTCTAGTTAATCCATTCTGCATGCCCTTCTCGATTGTGGAGTGGTTAAGCAGATTTGGTACCAGCTGGGTGAGAACCGGAGTAATAGTCCCTTCTTCAACAGCAATTTGCAGGATTGGCTGGAGATGAATGGTACAAATCAGCAAAGAGTTGGTCAGCATGTTGTGTCCTGGAGTATGGTTTTTCTTTTTGCCATATGGCTCATTTGGAAGCAAAGAAATCATGTCGTGTTTAAGGAGCAAAGGCCGAATCCTTGCTTAGGCAAGGACATTAATCGCAAAGCGTTAGAGTTCCAATTCTACGCTAGTCCATTTAAGGAAGCTGGCACAAGAGTTTGCAAACCTGTCCGCTAGAGTAAACCTGCTAGTGGATGGGTTAAATTAAATACGGATGGGTCCTCTCTTGGTAATTCCGGTCTAGCAAGGGGAGGGGGCCTTATCTGAGATGAGGAAGGAAAATGGATTATCGGATTTACTCGCAAGATTGGAAAAACCACCAGCTTCATTGCTAAACTATGGGCTCTTCGTGATGGCCTTAATGTGTGTATTAGTCATAACTTTGCTGCCATGGAAGTGGAGTTAGACGCCAAAGCCATAGTTGATGCTATTACTAACCCGAACTACACCAATGTTTTTGTTTCTTCTCTCATGGATGACTGCAGGCTCTTGGTGTCTCGGATTCCTCAGATTTGCTTTAGGCATGTTATCGCGAAGCTAATAGATGCACTGATGCCCTTGCCCGTATGGGAGGATCTCAAGCCTCCGACTTTGTTTTTCTTGCTGGTCCACCTGTAGACTTAGTTCAGCTGTTAGATTTTGATTTTCATGGTTTGTACTTGAACAGGTTATGTCTTATGTCTTTGTTTTCCTCTTAGTCTTTTAATGAATTCCTTTTAACCAAAAAAAAAAAAAAGAAATGTGGGTAGCCTACCTCCATAGTCCATATAGGGGTATAAGGCTATGACTATGAACTCCTTTTGCTCGAATTGAATCCCCGAACTCAGACTAGCTCCAACTTTGGGATTAATATTTGAGACCCAGCATAAAATTTTAGCCTACATAACAAAAGTTGGGTTCAGGTTTTGAAAAAATATTGCATTAGCGTGTGGACTTTTTTATCTTATGCCTAACTATATGCCATTTTGGGATTTTCTTTAAAAAAATAGTTATGATTCATGACTGTTAGAGATTTCAAGGCCTAGTATAAATTAAAACATAAGTCTATTATAAAACTCAAGTTAGGTTTATTGTATATAATTAAACTTAAGAGTTTAAACAAAGTAATCATAATCTTACTCGACATATAAGTAAAATAATCCAAATCCTATTTGTTGTGCAAATGTTGCATCCTAGACAAGTTTATGGTTAGTCTAAGATTTAGCTTACTATAAATACCATCCAGTGAGTTCATTGTAAAATATAGAGCTTAATATGTTGTTAAATAGCAGAAACTCAAATTATCAAGTTTGATTGTGAAAATATTTTAGACTTAAGAAAGATTTCCAAACTAATCAATAGGATGAAGAAAATTAATCCAAAAGAAAATAGACACAAAACACCAAGAATTTACGTGGTTCGGCAATAGCCTACATCCACAGGCGACGACGAAAAAATTTCACTATAACAAATTTGGAATAATACAAATTGGTGTAAAGGCACTTTCACAAACCCAAATCCCAAATACACCTAAGTAGCTCTCTCTCACAAATACAAAACAAAGAGCCAAAGGTTCACAAATACCAAATACGAATTGCGCACAAACCAAAAGAGAGAGCTACAAAGCAAATCCAAAAGTTACAACGCACCAAGAGAGAGCAAATCACCAAACTGCGAACCAAGCAGCAACAAACCTCTCTCACTATTCCAAATTGCAACCCACAAATATCAAAGAACCAAACAAAGGAGAGCCTTTTATTCTCACACCACACACTCTATTTTCACACTCTTCAAATTGCCGCAACACACTGCTTATATAGGATGTTAAGAGCATTCGCATCTGCTCATCTAAAATCATCTAAAATAGATCTACAGTACAAATTTTACACATTTTGAACAAAAAACTACCCACATCAATGGGTGTAAAAATGTCTAAAACCATGTATATATTTCCATGAGCTACAGTAACCGTGTATATTTCCACAGGTACTGTAGCTCGTGTATATATTATTTTACTAATTTCCGTTCGCACCAATTTTTCTCTCTCCATTCCGTGCACAACGACCTCAGCTCCTCATTTTCTTTTCCTCAGATGCACACAAACACACCCACAAACAAACACATATCAACACAGAAACAGACCCACACACAAACAAACCCACACAGACAAACCAAAAGAGAGAGAGATCGGTGGTTGGTTCGTGGGTCGCCGAAGCTTGGATCATGGATCGGCCGGTAAAGACACGATCTGGGTCACCGAGGCTTGGTTCTAGGTCGCCAGAGCTTGGTTCGTGGAGCTTGGTTTGTGGATTGGTCGGTGAAGACGCGATTTGGGTCGCCGGGGCTTGGTTCTAGGTCGCCGAAGCTTGGTTCGTGGATCGGCCGGTGAAGACACGATCTGGGTCGTCGGGGCTTAGTTCTGGGTCGCCGGAGCTTGGTTTGTGGATCGGCCGATGAAGACGCGATCTGGGTCGCCGGGGCTTGGTTCTGGGTCGCCGGAGCTTGGTTCGTGGGTCAGCCAATGAAGACACGATCTGGTCGCCAGAGCTTGGTTCGTGGACCGGCCGGTGAAGAAAGGTTCTGGATCCGATGAAGAACTTATCTGGGTTGGTAGTTTTTTGAGAAAGAATGAGAGAGAGAGAGAGAGAGACTGTTAAGAAAAAAATGAGCAGAGAGAGAGAGAGAGGTGATCTGTTAAGAGAGGGAACGCACGTAGGTAGTTGAGAGAAATAATAAAAAATTGAGAAGAGTGAATATTTTATTTGAATAAATGTGTATAATAGACAAACTGATGTGAGTGCTTTGTAAAAGTAAGTGTGTAAAATAGAAAAAGTAGGTTTTAGATGTGTAAATTTACAAATTTTTTACATGTATTGATGCGAATGCTCTAAGTCGGTGAAGATACAAGTCCTCCAATCAATAGAATTGTATTCCTTCACGGGCAAAATACTAATTCAAGTAAAGACAAAGTCTACTTAAAGTAGAACTCTATCTAAATCTCATATCTACTTTGCTACTATTCCAAACCAGTCAATATACATTGAGCACGTGAGGTCCGAGACATCAATTCCAAGTTGAACTTGGATATCTAAGCCGGGTTGGGAATTCAATGGGCAATTATCCCAAGCAACGTTGTGCACAATAATAATCCAAGCCATCAAATATAACATAATAATTTTTTTTTTAATGTAACCATCAAGGGTTTTTCATTGTGAATATAAGTTTCTAAGATCCAACCACATTAATTCTCTCTCTTTTTTTCTCGCTCACTATCTACTTTATTTTCTTATTCATATTTTCTCATATACTTTATTATGGTATAAAGCCTATAAGTCTTTCCTTTTGTAACATGTTATCAAACTTATGTTTTATCTTTTCTAATATGGTATCAAATTAAGTTAAGCTTGTCTATTCTCCATTAATCCATATCTTTGATTGCTAAATCTAAGCTCCTTATCTAACCACTGCTACTAATCACTTTGAGGCTCATCTTAATAGATTTCTTATCATGAACAATGTCAACATTCTCTTTCTCACCATCGTTGTCAACCACTATGTATGTTGGCTCATCTTGATTTATTACCTGTCGTGATTCTCGTGAACAGAATCTTGATAACCTATATATATCTTTCTCACATATGATATTTTATGATATGACAATTTTGGTAATTTCAACTATATTCAATGGGCTCATGCATCTTTCTTCAACACTTAGTTTTTAGCTCTACTTCATATCACACATCATCACATCCTCGGTCATCTTGGCTAAGTATTATAGATCATACTAATCGATCGGTAGCCTCCTCTATTTCTTTATTGCCGCACGTTCTATGACCACAACCCTGATTAGTAACCTTTATTAGCTTTCTTTTGGTCACGTGTCTCTATCATTTTCAAGCATAGTTTTCCAAACAATGCCTCCAATCAACAGCCTCGATAAACGTGATATGCATTATGCTCAACACTCAAATCTTGATCATTGTGTGCATTCGGCATATTTATTCTAACTTATTATTTGTGTTTCATTTAATTTGGTCATGATTGGTCCACTCGATCCACATCCAATTCGATCAAGATTTCCTTCAATATTTCACATTCTTTCCAAGCTTAAGTTGGCTTCAAATTTTCACCTTTGAGTCTGAGGGGAGATATTAGAGATATTAATTAAGACCAAATTTGATATAAAACTTTATGGCCAAATTCCATGCGCTCTCGGTCTCTCAATTTTATTTTCTTCCTTATATTTTCCCTCATACTTTATCAAGATATCAAAACCATGTCTCCCATTTTTTGAGAGTTATATCTTATCTCTTCTTAGTTTTCTAATAACAATGATTTTGGACTAAAAATAGAAAAAGAAAAGGTAAAATATATGTATAACAATTAAGAGATGAAATATTATACAAGCTGACAGTGGGTTTCTTTCACATTACAAGAACATTTCGTTGCGAAAGCCCAACTGTGGTAAAATTCCGCTGGGCTTGATTCTATTATCTGGCTTGGAATTAAAATCAAATGGGTTTTTTTTGCTCTTTTGGTGCTGGACTTGGATTTCTTTTCAAATAAAATAAATAAAGCATTTGATTAGGGGAAAAAAAAGGAGTTAGAAGGGCCCAATCACATCTCCTTCTGGGCTAAAGAGCCATCTTGGAAGGAGCCCACAGCATTACAAAATGTTTTACGTGTGGTCGTATTCTGAATCTCTGATGAATGCTTACAGTGGTTTTATTTATTTTTTATTTATTTTAAGTAATGTTCCAAAGTCTACATTTGCTAGCATAAATTATTTTACAATATTTTTACAAACTGTTAATGTAACAAATTTTTACTAGGTCTTGTCTCGTTCCGTCACTAACATAATGTTTTCTCTTATCAATAACTACTTACAACATCAGTAATTTATATAATAATAATAAAAAATTGTAAAATAGTACGTGCTTTTAGCATTTTTTTTTTTTTTTTTTCATTTGATGCCACATTATCACGTTTAAGAATATAAGTTTAAAATTGTAGTAGATGACCAAAAGAGGCCGCCTTCAAGCTTCAATGAAAGGAGCCTGGTGAAAAAATCTTCATTGTTATAAGAACATTATTGTCCCTAATCAGTAATCACAAATTAAGCCTTTTATATGATAATAAATTAATAATAGAAAGTAGAAACGGAAAACATCTTCATGATGTAGAAAGAAAATCTACATTACATCATTAGCAACGGTGGCATGAAGTACATGTTAAGATTTTTTTTTTTTTTTTTTTTTTTACGCTACATTAGGAAAGTTAAAAGTTTTTTTTTTTTTTTTTTAATGGAGTTAAAAGCTATATTATTTTTTATAAAAACAGTTTTGATTTTGGAATTGTAAAATTTTGAATTTGGAATATTAATCAAATTTGGCACATTTATTTGCATTTCCCCCTTAACCATTGGGTCATTTGCACTTTTCTCCCTTTAACTAATGGATTATTTGCAATTCCTCCCTCTAGTGTTTTTTTTACTAATTTCATTGTGAAATATTCTATTATGTGCTACATATATATTAACTAAAGGTAGGGAGTTTTTTCTCAATTTCAATAGTTAAGGGGGACATTACTTGATTTTATAGTTTAGAAGTGGAATTGTGAACTTACCCGTAGATAAAGGGGGGGGGGGGGGGGGAATTTTTTTTCCCAATGAATAATTATAGGATATTTTACAGAAAATCCATATAGAATTTAAACTCAATTATAAAATGTATGTTAGAATAATTAAGAGGGTATTTGGTATATGTGTTTAAACAACAGTTTTCAGTAAGGCATTTCCATCAACTACTGTTAATTTTTTTATTAAAAAAAAAATCTAAATTTTTTTTTTCAATCATTAATTGGATTTTTTAATTTAAAAATTTTTATAAAATTTTTTTTAATTTTGGACAATTAACCACAACATTTAACAAAAGTTGATGGAGAGACTTTAATTGAATAAACTTTAAAATTAGAGAACTAAAATAAACAAAAGCAAAGTTAAATGACTTAAATAAATTCTGATGAAATATAGAGAATGAATTTTGCATTTTAACCAAATAATTACATGAAAAAAATGTGGAATTTCAAAAAGCTTATATAACAACATTAAATATAGTACTCAACAAAGAAGTCAAATGCTTTAATTTTATATATTCTAAGTCATAACCCATGCATACGCATGGAAACAATGAACAAATATTAAATAATAATAAATTTAAAAATTAAAAAAAAAAAACCATTCAGGATCTAAACTTAGCTATAATAATGTTGTTCAGAACTTTGAACTTGAGTATAATCAAAATTCCATCACTTTTTAATTAAATAATTGTAATAGATCCTAGAAAATAGGTTTATGCTAAAGTCCATTATTATGGAACCCTATGTTATGTTATGTTATTTATTTTTATTGATACATAAACACACACAAAGGGAGAAGCCAAACCCTTATGATGTTGATCAAAAATAAAACTTAGAATTCTTACGATTCAGATTATTCTATTAGTTGCTACAACAAACAGTACCATAGCCATTAATAAATAATAAATAAAATTACGTACGAAAGCAATCAAAAACTATGTTTTTACAACTATATTCTATTTCTAAGCAAATATTTTAATTTTATACATATATCAAAGCACAGAGGCTACAAACAAATGTGAAATTCTAGTTCTACAATCTAAAATCTATATGACTGAACCGAGTGTAGATACCTCTAAATTTCATTTTCCTTAGCATATTATCATATTTCATGTTTCTCCTACCTTTTTGATAAAACACTGTCTAGTTGCTCTGGTTACATTATCGACAATTCTTATCCCCATTCTAGGTTCCAATTAAGTAAATCTCATAAAGGAAAAGAGTATAGTGTGAACCAATTTAGTAAAACAAAAATCAAAAGAGAAAGAGAGCAAACTGCGACTTGCACCTTACAATATTTATAATAATAATAATAATAAAATAAAAGCTAATATATTCAAACCATTTTATACTTAATTAGTTTCCCAGCTATGAAATATGATGTCTTAATAGCTAAGCAAAGCATGTCTTAAACAAAAAATAAGCTAAAATCTAGAAGGCTTAAATATTTATGCATTCAACTATTTACCAATTTTTTCTATCTTTTAATAAAATAAAATAAAATAAAATAAAAACTATTTACCTATTGTAAAGCCGGATTAACAGTATATATATAGGAGGAGAACAATGCGGCAAGGATTCAATCAATTCATTACCTTGTCGAAAGTCCAACCAAGTATGAAAAAGAGTAGAAGTAAAAACTTCTAGTACATGAAACATAAGGTATTAGAGTATTTGCCATGAAAGAATGAAGCCTTCTCTTTTGGTCAACGCCCGTACTACCTTTAAATCATGTTGTTTCCTTGGAGTATCGATATATCGTATCGTATCATAGCCTGATCTTTTATCAACTACTGTTTAGGTGGAATAGTAAAAATAATTTAGATTCTAAACGCATATGAGCAAAGAGATCTCTTATGATTATTGTGTCTAGATTCTAGAAATATGAAAATGCAAGGAATGTGGACATGCCTTGTGAATTGTGATTATTGACTTATTGTGTCTCTTTGGTTTTTATGCAGCGCATAAAGAAGAGGCTTCCCGTGAGTTGGGAGAGTAGCCGCCTCTTCACTCTCCTTTAGTCAATTCGGATACCAAATCATACATCTCTCTGGAAAGAGGTGCAGAAGTTTTGGCAATTGTGTCTCCTCTGCTTTCATACTTTGACACAAAAATTTAATAAGTTAGGCAAGACACATGGTACAAAATTTTTCAACACCTAAAATTTAATTGAGAATTTAATTGTACTTTTTTAAATTTAAATTTTGAATATATAATATATATGATTATAAATTATAAATAAAGTATGTTATATATACCGTGTGTGTGAGAGAGAATTTATATTATTGGAATATTTAACTTGTCAACTATTTTTTTGACTCCACCCTTTGCTAATGACATTTGTATTTAATTAGGAGAAATGCTAACGAATGTCCTTAGAGTATTGATTAATAATTCTTTTAAAGAAAATTTTTATAAGAAAAGAAAAAAAGCAATTAATATTTTGACAGTTTTTTTCATTTTCTATAAAAGTGGTGTCAAAACTTTCCTAAAATAGATTGTTAACCAATGTCCTAAGAGTACTCGTTAATATGACCCTTTAATTAGCTAGGAGCTTAGGACATTTTTTTCCTTGATATAGGCAAATACTAGGGAAAGGGGAAGTAGGATTTTGAACTACATACTTTGGAGTACTACAAAATACAAATAATACCATTAGAACTTAGGGTTTATTTGGTTGAGTAGATTTTATAAATGATAGAAAAATAAATAAAAAATGAAAAGTAGAGAAAATGGAGAGGGAAATAAATTTATTAGGGTGTTTGGTTGGGTAAATTTGTGGGAGGAAAACTGGTGAGGCCCGAGTGTTTTTTCTCCATGCCTATTAAAATATTTTTTTCTCCAAATTGAAGAGCAAACTACAAAGAAAACAAGAACAAAAATTCCAGACCAAAAAATCCTTGTGAGGCATTAGCTCCCTACGCATAGTTCAAACAGTCCTTGTCGTTTTATTCTTTTGGCCATTTTTTTTCTTTGGTTTTCACCTTTGGTTTTTTGTTTTTTCTTGGTCATCAGTTTCGGTTTGTTTGTTGTTGCTGCTATTGTCTGTTTCTTTTTTCATCTTCTTCTTCTTTTGTTTGTTTTGTTGAATTTTTTTTTTTTTTTTTTCTTTCTATCAACGTGTTTTTCAAATAAAACAACGGTTTTGTTTTTCGTTTTTTTAAAATCAACGGTGGAATTTTTAGTCTTTTGAATTAACCGGTGACTTTCACCTCTAATTAATTTATATATATATATATAATGAAAAAAAATAATTTTTTTATTTAATGATTACTGTGGGCGTCAAAAACTAGCACTAAGATTTGGATTGGTGAGTATATGACTTGCATGATTAATTTATGAGAAAGTTTAGTTACAAATTTGGTTGTAGTATAAGAGTATAACATTAGTCAATATTTTTTTATTAGAGGTAAATTTTGACAAATCCACCATTGAATTACATCTTTTTCTTATATCCTTCATACTTACAAAATTTCTAAAAAATTAAATAGGGTAAAGTACATATTTGGTCCATATCTTTTACAACATATTTCAATTTGATCTCTAACCTTTCAGTGTTTTGTCAATTTAATCCATGTTATTATATCTTGGATGAAAATTGATGACATGTCAAATAGACAAAATAAAATTTTATTGTGTTGTCACATCAATGAAAGCTAATTTTTTATTTTGGCCATTAGACGCGTCATCAATTTTCATCCAAAAATTAACAATAAGAACTAAATTGACACAGTACTGAAAGGTTATGGACTAAATTGACACGGTACTGAAAGGTTATGGATTAAATTGACACAATTAAAAGGTTAGGGACCAAATTGAAATATGGTGTATAGAATAAGGACCAACCATGTAGTTTACCCAATTAAATATCAATAGTTATGTCATCAATAAATTGTTTAATTTGCAAATTTTTGTAATTTAAAATTATGCTTAAAATATAATCTTATATATCATATAATAAATAATATCTGATTGACACAAAATTTGACATGTGTATTATGAGCGTAAAGAATATGTAATTCAACGATTAGATTTTCAACATTTGTAGTTGTAAGGACGCAATTTGGGTCTTAAGCCCAAAAGGTAGAAAGGATCTAGGCCCAAAGAACCCAATACAATGAATTTGTAGAGAGTGGGTTCGAAAACTAATCTCTAATAAGTTGGGTAACAATTATAATGAATCCAGATCATAATAAAGCAAAGATAGAATGGTTTTATCTATAGAAAATCGTCCTCGGCACAATCCGAAGAGATTAATTCTTATATATATTTCTTGAATTTGGTTACAAGCACAATTCTTGTTGTTACAGTGTTTTTCTCTCCATTTCTCGATCCTTTTCCCTTAGGGTCCTCTTTCTATTTTATACTATCTTCCTTCTTTCATATCTACCTTTCACGTGTAGATTAGATTGCTGTTGTTAATCCTTGTTCCATCAGCACCTTTCTGAAGTCTTTGGGGAGCAGCTGTAAGGCTGAAAATTACAGTTCAGGTATCACTTCCTCATTAATGCGACTAGAGAGTTAGCTACAAAACATTTAATGCGATGGTAGCAACTTTCTCTTAGATATTATATGGCTTCCATCTGTCCTGTGCTTCTAGGATGCTTATCCTTATCAACAAAACCTCTTAGAACGTTGCCCTGGATGGCAGACCACATTGTCGAACATCGGCTTTGCTCAACTGAGGAGGCATTCATCCTCGAACCACCTTCTTGGACTCTTATGACCAAACCTCACATCTTCATTCACTAACACGGACTCCCATAACAGTATTTTACCCGTCTTCAGACTACTTAATGTCCTCGGATTGAGCCTTTAGCCCAATATATACATAGATACATTCTATTGGACCTATCACCCCTACAGTAGTAATATTTGTTTTATTGAGTAAAGTTATAGTTTTAGGTTACAACCAATTTTGTAACTAACTTTTGTCTATTAATTTATAAGATGTAAGGGTAAAAAATCCACAGCGGGAGATCTATAAACAACCAGTTACAAAATGACAAGAAACAAAAGAAATGTTTATTGATACAGAAACTACTTTCCTGAGGTATAAGGGATTGGGTTTAAAGTTAAAAAACTCTTAGTCCTATTCTGCTATTACTTTCTTCTCTCTCAAGTTTTTCTAAAACCCCATTTCTTGTTGCACATCCTCTCCTTTTATAGACACCTTTCCCTTTCTTCTCTCTCTAGCTGGTCTGCTTCCAGCTAGATTCAGGGGATACTTGCCCAATCACCCCTCTACTTTGCCATCATTTCATCATGAAATAGGACTTTTGGGGGTGTTTCCACAGTTTAGGCTAGTCTACAAGCATTTAATGTGAAAGAGATTAGGTAGAGAACATCTCATTAACTAATGCAGAGGTGACTGACTCTGTGATCCTTATCTTTTCATGGCATTTCCTGAGGTGAGTTTAGTGACGGTGGCATCTTGGATAAAAAGGGACTCAATTACCCATGGTCCCTTACGCATCTACTGTAGGAAAAGCCCTGCTTACTACCTCAGATAGGAGCCTTAGCAATGGTAGCTAACTCAAATCTCCATGGGATCTATTATGTGGAGTTGTCTTTTATTCCTCAGGCTTCTTCACTCCTATCCATATCTTTGGGTCGGGCCCATATTTTAAGACATGATCTGCTGGGCCTTTGGCTCTCGGCCCAGGCTCAAGTTCATCCCCCCACAATTACAAATATATATATATATATATATATATATATATATATATATATATATATATATATATATATATATATATATATATTATTATGTAGTATGGGCATAGGAGTAAATTTATACAAACTTCATTTTTCATCCTCTTGTTTTTCTTTTCAACCAAACAAATAGGTTTTCCATCTCTTCACTTTTTCATCCTCCCAACTAAACATATATGAGAGAAAATCAAATCTCTTCTATCGTCCCACTATCTCTTTTTCATTTTCTATCCTCTCACTTTTCCACCTATCCAACACAACTGACCCTTAATTAGTTATCACTTGAAAGAAAAAATACATATTTGGATTAATTACATTGCCTACACTCCACCCAAAACTTGAAGGTAAAAAGCATTTCCCCCCTTTGATATCCAATTGACCAAATTTTTTAAAATTAATATTAAAAATGTTATATACTAATCTGCTCTTTGCTTAAGGGTTGGTTTCCAAAATTTTATGTTATTTCAGAATTAAAATTCATAATTTAAAATTTTAATCAAAGTGTATTTTAAAATATTAAGTGTACATTTTGCTTATTATTTTTTTTCTTTTTTCAACGGGTTATGGAGATATTTGATGTTGAAAGTGTTTTGGTGCTTGATAAATTTTGCATTTTTATTCTAAATTTATCAATTATTTAATTTTTTTACTAACCATGGTTAAACTTTTGTAAATAGATTTTTATAAAAATTTAATATTTCATTACTAATATAAACAAAAAAGATGGAATGTTAATTTCTTCAAATTTTAAGGGTCCGTTTAGATACAATTTATTTTTTATGAAACTGAAAACTGAAAAATGAAAATACTATAGCAAAATAATTTTTAAATATGTAAATAGTACCGTGGGACTCATTTTTAATATTTTTTTAACCCGTAAACAGTGCTAAACAGTGCATGAACAGTGTTCAACAACGCGTGAACAGTACTCTTGTCCCTAAAGCAAAAACGCATGCAGGAAAAAAAAAAAAAAAAAAAAAAACGCAAAACATGCATTTCATTTAGATCCAAACACTCACTAAGTAAGTGGAGTGTTTTTTCTTTTTCAGTTTAGGATAAAAATGTTATTCTGTCAAATTTCAAGGGATAAGAGTATAATTACCTCAAGATATTTATGTCTCGAGAATATGTAACTAAAATCTGTTTGTGTTGATATACTTCGTCACAATAGTAAAGCATAATCCATTTAAGCTGAATTTGTTAGGGAAATGACATCACTCTATATATTTGCAATCTGAAAGACCAACATGATGTGAATCACGGTCATCATCGTGCATAAATATATATATATATATATATATATTTTTTTTTTTACGTCATTGAGCCATAAAGATAGGCATATTAATTGCTATTCTAGTGTTAAGTCTAGTCTAGATATAAAGAGAATTAGATTCTCAAAAAAAAAAAAGATATAAAGAGAATTTGTCCGATATAGTAAGTATTACCTTATTTTACGTATAGCTCACAAGTAGTCACAATTAATACAGTAAACTGTACTTCTCAACCAAAAAAAAAAGTACAGTAAACTGTTAGATTTGGCGTTCCCGTGTGGTTCAAGACTCAATAGCTTAGCTAGAATCCAACGGCCAAAATTAATGAAGTGTCCCGCAAGCATCAACAATGCACTTGCTGGGGGTCAGGGAACGTGAAACTCCTGAAAACTCTTTATATTATAGAATAAAGAGCAATGATAGAGTTATCGTAGCAAGTTGGCTCCTATGGGATTGGAATGTACTCCGCCATTCTAGGAAGTGGTAACAATGCCGATCGATCTTGTTGAAACTTGAAAGAACTGTGGTTGGCAATATAGTAAAGGAATCATATCATATATCATATATATATATACATATATATGATATACCCTTCACTGTTTTTTATTTTTATTTTTTATGAATAAAACTTCTTTTATTGACGAAATAGAAAGTAATAAAGAGACTCCGGATATCTCAAACCTACCTAACCTAAAACCAAGAAGGGGGTTGTTATTTTATAATTAAAAGTTACTGGGGTTTTTTAGTGTAATTTGTGGTGTGCTTTTATGTTAAAATCATTTTCTCTCTCTCCTATGTGTATTTGTGTTTGTTTAAAAAAAAAAAAAGGTTTCAAGAGATATATTTTTAATTACATATGAGACTTATATATGTTGTGAGAGAAATATCATACTAGGCCATGTTATAAAATAAATATTTTTCTTGAGATTACTCACAGATGAGCCTTTGATCTATTACAAAATTAAGCCCAAATGGCCAAATTGTGGGTAGAACGATGAGCTCTTCTTCTAACAAAATGCACATAATAAGAACAAAAGATACTCAAAATTTTCACAATATCTTTGATTAACCAAAAGGAATAGGACTGTGGTGTTTCAGTGGCATTTGGAGATCATTAACTTAATTTGGAGATAGCAAATACAGTTGCCTTTGCGTGCTGCCGTCCATGGATCAGTAAAGTATCTGTTGCTACCCGTGATTAATGAATGACTAAACCTCTATGATCTCTGGTCACCACTGCTAGCTAGTAGCACCTTACCTAGCCTACTGACAATTTCCAAAGCTAAAGAAGCAAATATATCCTCTATGTTTTTTATTTTTTTTGTAAAGATTTGGACCCTATTCTTTTTTTCTTTTTTTCTTTTTTGAGAAAAAAAAAGGGGGACTCACGTGTGCAGTCATTGTCCCACGCTCCAAGGTACAGTTAGGTAAGTCCAAGAGTACCACCAGCCCGAAAGTGGAGTTCAAGACCCCAACCCCCACACAAGTCCCATTGGTTTTTAAATCACACAATGAAATTGTGTAACCCACACACCGCGGGCATGGGGTATCGAACGTGGGCACTTGATGGGGACACAGCAGCCACTTACCACTTTGACACACGAGCTGGTGGTTTTTGGATCCTATTCTTAGTCAAGCATGTCCTCCAAATTGAGTGATTGCACCAAGTATTGAAGAAATTAGATCCTTGCTAAGTCCTCTTTTTGGTTTGTACCTCATATTTTATGAAGGATAAAATATTATGATGTGAACCCAAATCAATCGCTTTCAATTTTATATAAATTATAGTTAACAGATGTTATTTGTGGCTAAAACCTTTCAACCAAGTGTAAAAAAGCAATGTTGAATTGGCAAATTTTTTCTAGTATTTACTTATGAATGTTTGGTTGGGATAATTTTAGAGATGATGGAAAAAAATGAAGAGAAATTGCTTGAGATAGGTGTTTGGTTGGGAGAGGAGAATGAAGGACAAATTGATGAGGCTTAAGCGTTTTCTCCCCAGGCATACCAAAACACAATCTCCCCAAATTAAAATTAGGGAGTTATAGAAGTGAAAACAAGGAGCAAACTCCTTGGTGCTTTTGGACAAAATTGCGCTGACACTTATAGCAACAAAATTGCCTTTGGCTTGTGTTTTTTTTTTTTTTTTTTTTTTTGGTGTGATCAGCATTTCATTCTCTCATTCTTTCTTTTTTTTCTTTTGTTTTTTTTGTGCTCATATGTTTCTTTCTCATCAATTTTGGTTGGTTTTATTTTTGTTTTATTTTTTATATTTATTTAGAAAACAATTTTGGATTAATTTCTTGTGCTTTTTTTTTAATGAAGTGCTCATTCGTAGGGATTTTTTTAAAAGTATAATGGGTTACTTTTTGTTTTATTTAATAATGATAAATTTATACAAATTCTATTTTTATTCCTTTTATTTTTCTTCTCAACAAAATAAAAAAGTTTTTTATTTTTCTATTTTTCCATCCTCCTAACCAAATACAAATAAAGAAAACTAAAATATCTTACATCCTCTCACTTTTCTACTCTTATTTTTTATCTTCTTACTTTTTTTTATCCTCCCAATCAAACCTATTCTAAAACTCGCCACTACTATCACTAATTATCTACCACTAAAAATCAATCACATCATCATGAGTACAATAGTTTTTTATGTCTAGACTTTCTCGTTGAAATGAGTCATTTTAATACTTTATCCTTTGATATTTTTTGCACCACAAAGGACATTGTATCTGGTAGGTGCATGATTTACCTTATGATTTGGTGATCAGACGACTTTGACTTTTACTGGGTCTGCACATGATGAAAATAAACGGTTGAGATTTTAAACCTTGGAACTAAATGGGACCCGTAATCTAAAATGAGGAGTCTCCTCACCTATTTATGTAGTGTGGCATGTGGTGCATATGCGGGAGAAGGGCAGATAGCAAGAAGGGCCGTTGGGTTTCGTGCATTCCGAACATGCGTAATTTTAACAACAAAACATTTAAAGATCATAAAACAGCTTGCTCATACGTAAATATCACATTTGGTTTTACAACGAATATACTGTTATTTTGTTTGTTTGCTCTTTTTATTTTTTTAATATGGAAATATTATATATTTGATGTTTATGTGATGGCCTTTTTTTAGTACCCATGATTCCAAATTGATATTTTTTAATTGTAGTTTTGGAGTTTTTTTTTTTTAAATGTTTTAATCAATGAAGTTCAGATTATAATAATGATGATTTTGAAACAATAATTTAAGTGTAAAAATACAATCAAAATTTCAAATTTTAATTTAAATAAGTCATTTTTTATATAAATATGATAAAATTTCAATTTATGGTATATTTACTCTGTGATTATTACTCCAAAAGTTTAAGCCATTAAATAGTTTTTAACATATGTGTGAGTTTGAATTCCAAATTTTTTATTTCATGATTATCAGAAATTTTATAAAATTAACTAGAACTCACAAATAAATTCAGCTTTCAGTTTATTATATAATTAATTAACTCTACACAAAAAGCATTATATTATATTAATTATGATTAGGATTGCATATATGATTTTTAGTTGCTTACATTAATAATATAAAAGTTTTAAAATTAGGTTCAAAGTTAGGAGTCTAATAATTAACCAAATGATAATTTTTTATATTTCCCATAGAAACGTCTAAAATTTAAATAGTTTTTCTTTTATTATAAGTTATAACTATTAAAAAAAAAAGTAAAAGAAGGTTTTCGTTAAAAAAATAATAAAATACTAAAAACTCCAAGTCATAAGGGTTTAAAAAGGGGAACCAGGGGTAGCAATTTGTGTGCTCTCAAGCGTCAAGAGCATCGGTCACTATTTGCTTCCTGTTCCTCTGAATTCTCGGACCATCTCCTCTCTCATATCTGTGTACATACTCTGCAGAGAAAGAGTGGCACGTAGGGAATAAACGAAAAATAGAGAGAGATAGAGAGATGGGAAGGGCTCCTTGTTGTTCGAAGGTTGGATTGCATAGAGGTCCATGGACGCCTAGAGAAGACACATTGCTTACCAAGTATATTCAAGCTCATGGTGAAGGTCATTGGAGATCTATGCCTAAAAAGGCTGGTAATAAGCTCATAATTAAAATAATGTCATGCTCTTATTATTGTTATTATTATTATTTTTTTTTATTGAGCTTCATGCTCTTATTTAAACTTCATTAGAGTGAAAATAAAATTGATAACAGGTCATGGTATATTAATCTTTCTTCTTCTTTTTTTCTGTATTTTGCTTTTCTCCTCATATTTTGATTCTCTCTTTCCCTCTCTCTCTCTCTCCACCAGTATTCATATCTATTAGCTAGCAAGTATCCTTTGTTTAGTGTCATTTTCTTTCATTTTTTTTGGTTAGGAGATTACCTTAATTTGTTTTTTGCACAAAAGTTTCATTCTCAAAAATTATCATTATGTTTCCCACGAAGCTAAAAGTAAGAATATTTCCTCTCTTTTTTTGTCTTAAAAAGTCTCATTATTAGGTATGACTATCTCCTCTCTTTTTTTGTCTAAAAAAGTGTCATTATTTGATTTTATTGTATCCTTATTTTGAGGAATCAAAATTTCTTCTACTTAAAAAAAAATTATTTGTGTGCATGAAGGGCTGCTTAGGTGTGGAAAGAGCTGCAGGCTAAGATGGATGAACTACCTAAGACCAGATATAAAGAGAGGAAACATAACTCCTGATGAGGATGACCTAATTATCCGATTACATGCTCTACTTGGCAACCGGTGGTCTCTCATCGCAGGTAGGCTTCCCGGTAGAACTGATAACGAGATAAAGAACTATTGGAACACCCATCTCAGTAAAAGACTCATCAGCGAAGGAACCGACCCTAATACTCACAAGAAGTTATTAGATCCACTCAAAGAATTAAAGAGAAGGAAGAACAACAAAAGCAAAAACAAGAGCAACAACAGGAATAAGCAGAAAAACAAGAGCAAGAGCGTGGCAAATGTGGGGCCAGAGAAGACTAAGGTTCACCTGCCAAAGCCCGTTAGGGTTACTTCTTTTTCATTACCGAGAAACGAAAGTTTAGATTGGAATGTGTTTAGTGGGTCATCAGGGCCAGAAATTAATGGAGGGTATGTTGGGTCAGAGATGGTAAATAATGTAAATCCTTGGTGTAATTTTAAAGACGGTGAAAATGGGATCGGGGTTGGCTTTCTTGTTGGTGATGAAGATGATCGTGATGATCTTGTCAACGGCTCAGATTTTGAGTGCCAGTCTGATTTACCTTCGGGTGATAACTCTCTAGCGAAGCTGTATGAGGAGTATTTAGACCTCTTGAAGATGGAGGAAACGCAAGTTGACTTAGATAACTTTGCTGAATCACTATTGATCTGAAAAGTAAAATAAGAAAGTTGCCATGTGTCATCATGAGTGTGTTTGTTTTGAGTTTTCACCTTTAGAAAGTTTGAATCTTAGAAGAAGTTTCACGTGCTTACCTTCTAGCTAGCCAACTTAATTAGGTTATGTAAGAACCCATGGCTTTATGTCTAAAACTGTCATAATAAAATATAATAATTGCGCATCTTGATAGTGATATCACATTTCACAGCTCTTAGTGCTTGTTACATTTCTTATTTTTCTTACTTTGTGGCTACGTTGTGGACCTGTCTTCTCTCAAAATAAAAAAACGTTGTGGACCTGTCACGTGCTAGCTATATGTGTATATATAGACTAGATAGTTGTAAATATTGAAGGATGGTAATCAACACCCGATCGATGATTTTTCTTACATCACAGGTTCGATGGTTCTGGAAGCTTGATTCCCAAAAGGATTTGATTTGTTTCCATTACTTTTGTCAATATCTCTATTAATTAGTACTAGAAATCTTTTGAACGAATCAGAACAGCCTAATGTAAGTCTATCATACATATGGACTCTGGAATATGCCACAATTCTCAATAATTAGAGTTGAGTGTAGAAGTCACCACACAGTTTATCTAGGTTCGAAAACCACCTTTGAACCCTGTTTATATAAAAGTTTAGGAGCCGTTTGGTATGTAATTTTGAATAATAATTTTCAGTTTTTAAACAATATTACACGTATTTCTATACACTTTTTCACCCATATATATTTCCAAAAAATACAAACAACGTTTTTAGAATAACATTACCAAACACCCCCTTATCCTGTCATGTTAGTGTTCACCGACCCTATTTATATAGAGTTAGTGTTCACCGACCATAATTGGAGAAGAAAAATAGCTAGTTAAGTCGTCCTAACCCTAATCATGTAAAAAAAAATGTCAAAAGCTTTATAATTTAATTGATTGACACATTTTAGTTAGTGTTTCCGATGTCGGAGACATTCAGGATTTCAATCCACCTCTCTAACTATGGAATTATCAACAAAAAAAAAAAAAAAATTGAAATATAATAATGATCTATCACTTGCATATAACCATGCATTTAAAAAAACAATAAACTTTGTACCGACCAATATCTCAAAAGAAACATAATATTAAAGAAGCATAGAGAAATAAAGAGTAATACTAGAGACATATAATTTGTCACAACTATATGTCACAACTCGCCACGTGACGAGTTGTGATTAATAAAGGTGTGTTTCCACATGGCCCACCATCACACTTTTACCAATCATAACTTGTTATATGATGAGTTATGGCACAAAATTGTGGTAAATTATGTGTCCCTAGCATTAATTACTCAGAAATAAAGTGAGAGAAACATTTGTGTGTGTAGCCTTTCAAGATACATGCTCATTAATTAAAGAAACGTACATATCTTCCAAGGCTGGGGGCAGCTCCACATTGAAGGCAAGGTGGTCACAGGACCAGCCTAATCAGGAAAAAAATAATTACTATATATAAATTTTAAAATTTTATGATTGTCTACTCTTAAAAAAAATTGTGACAATCTTAAAAATTTTTAGGCCCAATAACATTAAACTTTGGCCCCGTTAACAATATATTAATTAGGTCATTTTAAACAAAAATAAAAAGTCCAAAAATTTTTTATTGAACTAAAATTTGAAAGAAATATAGTTTGTAGCATTGATAATGAAATAATCATGCAATAATCTCAAAATATAAAAACTTATAGAAAGAAATTATAAAAAAAATTATGTATTTGCGTGTTTTTTTTTCTTCAATATATGAAGTTCTCTTTTATTAGATTTTGTATACTTTAAGTTTCTTAATAACTATCTTAGAAAAAATTCATGAAGCCACCACTATCCAAGGTTTGATACTTATCACACAGGTAGGAGTATGAACAAATTAATTCAAAACATATTTTCATAAAGCAAAAGCAGAGACAAAGGCATGTAGGGAGCAAACGGGCCTAAATTTTAAAATATATATTATCAGTATAATATATATATATATATATATATATAGATATATATTTGAAATTTTAGATCTAAAAGAATTATATTTCCAATCCCCAAATTTTAAAAAATCTTTCCAAATTGAAAGTTGTTCATCCAAAAGAATCTACACTACAAAACATGTGGGCTATTTCGCATTTTTAGGAGCTATAGCTGCATTTTTAAAACGCGGCTATAGCTCGCATTTTTTGTAGAGCTATAAAATATATTGGTCACTTGATCAATATGTGCTTGGCAATATATTTTTATGATCAATATGTGCTTGGCAATATATTTTTACTTGTTCTGTGTCTGAGGCCCAAAATTAAAAGTTTGAAATTTTGGGTTTTGAGCGATGTCATGTTAATTTGGTTCCATTTAATTTATTTAAAGGATTGTTTGATTTTTTTTTTTTTTGGATCTGCGTGTTTGTGGCATTTTTTTATATTAAAAAAAAAATTACTTGACAACACCAATTGTTTTTTTCTTTTAGTAAGAATAATATTCGATATATAATGACAATATATATGATTTTCAATCTTTGTGGTGCATGCCATTTTGATTATTTAATGGTCGCACTTCTATTTACTTTTCTAGTTTTTGCCGCAATTATGAAACAAGCATTTTCAGTCATAAATATTGTCAAAACTAGGGTTTGCATGCAACAATGTAAAAGATGATTTTCTAACAGATTATTTGATTTTGTAAATTGAAAGGAACTGCAACATTTAGTAAAAAAATCAATCATAGATTATTTTTGTAATTTAAAGACCGTCAAGTTCGTTTTCAATAGATCACAAATGAGTGAGTAGAATGTATTAAGAAATAATCATATTTTATATATATATATATATATTTTTTTTTTTTGAATAGATGCCAGTTTTATTTTTGGGTAAAATGCAAAAACATATCTTGAACTTTGGGTTCAAAGTCAAACTTACCCAATCTTCTAATTTAAAATTAGAGTCTCCTATTGGTTGACGATTATTTTCTTCCTAAACTTTGTTGCTGTCTCTCTCCGTTGAGAAAAACTTTAAACATATAGAATCCTTTGCTTAGAAGTTAACATGATTTTTAGTAAATATATTTTTTAATTAAATTGAAACAGAGGAAGAAAAAAAAAAATAAGATAAAATGATTAATTTGTGTATTTTTCAAAGATCAAGAGATTATAATTTTAAATTAAAATATCAAGGGGCCAGTTTGATTCTTTTGACCCAAAGTTCAGAGTGTTTTTTTGTATTTTAACCTTTATTTTTCTGTCATTAATTCAGCTTTGAAATTTTGTATATTTCTTATTTTTTTTAATGACCTTTTTTGTTTTTATCATTCTCCCTCTCCAAGAAATCCTGGCCGTGTCCCTTAGCAAAAGAAGTAAAGAACTCTAATTTTTACAATATGTATCAAAACCCGATCCCTCTCCAAGACATTGCATTACTAATCTAAAGCATGCAAAACACGTCATAAACCATTTGTTAAAAAAATCATTCAGCCCGAAACTAGGTTAAACATGCCAAACATAAAAATCAATGATCATGCACAAATTCATAGAGCAACCATAAAATCCTTGAGGTTACATTTTTCATTCAACATGACCTCTATCAAGATTACACACTTCATGTAAATGAGAAAAGATCTACAAGTTAGCTTAAAAACAAATCCAGTACGCTATGAAACCGATATATGCAAAGCTAATTGTTGGTGCAAAATGCTCCAACACTAATTGATACGCGTTTATTCTCACAATATGTATCACAGTTATTATTCATAGCCATTCATGCATGTGATAAATATGCTTCATGCAAATCTCACACTCAATCAGTTTAATATTGAGCCAGATATATGTGTGTGGTTGTTAAAATCGCAATTGGGTTCCTACTTATCCAAAACAACAAATATCAATCCAAAAAAAAAAAAAGTCAAGTGGCTCAAAATATTAGTGCCTCATATCGAGGAAATTACTCCATATCCCCTATTTGTGACCACTAAAATGAACAAAATTATCACCCTCATATTAACAAAACTAAAGGACCAAAAAGAAAAAACCCCAATATATCTGCAAATCCCTTTTATGGTTGTAATATAGGAAAAAGTTTGACTCCAAACTAGATTTAAGTTATCTTTCTCCAACCCATAATGTAGCAATTGAAAATATCATTTAAGTGTAATTATAGTCATATTACATTTTAATGAATCATGTAACTTATTTAAATATTACATACAAATAGTCATATATGTAAACGACAAAGTTTGACTACAAATTCAGTTGTAGTCAATAGTTACAACTCCTACTAAAAAAAAATTAAAACTAAAATGCAAATTACACCCTTTAAGTTTGACTAAAATTCATTTCAATTTTTCAACTTTACTTTCGTTCAATTGAGTTATTTAAGTTTCAAATTTATTCAATTTAGGCATTTCGTACAATTTCTTTTAAAAAAATCTATAAAATGCTTTTTTATAATGGCATTTTTTTAACGAAATTGAACAAAATGCTTAAATTGAATAAATTTGAAACTTAAAGGACTCAATTGAATGAAAGTAAAATTAGAGGGCTTAAATGAATTTTAGTCAAATTTAGAGAGTGTAATTTGCATTTTAGCCAAAAATTAGCATGGCTAGATATTTTGAAAGTCTAAATGTTAGATACTATGATCTTTATGTTTTTAATATATATATCAAATTTCGTGTCAATCTAGGTTAACACAAATATATCATATCAATATAAAATGAACACAAAGATATGATGACCTAGGAAAACCAATCCGGTAAAAAACCTAGGGAGGATTTAATCTAACTATCCTCAAGGTAAACCTGAATCCACTATGAAAGAATTGAAGTTTACACAATAACGACTTAGACCACTAACATCCTATTGCTACCTCGAGTAGAAAACTTACTACCACGACCACGTGACAGTTTCGAGTCCACGGACTACTTCTTTCTTAGATTTCCAACAAATACAAGCACTTCCGCTTGTGTATCTTTAAGCTCTTGAATCTGCAATTGAATTGATCACCAAGCTCTTGACATCAATCTTGAGATTGGAAACCCTGAGTGTATGTGAAGACAAACACCTCTAGATCTCACAAAAGATTCACACACATAGCATAAAGAGCAACCACCTTAGAGAGCTTTTCGGTACAAAACCCTAAATACAAAAGAGGCACAAAAGGCACTCTAATCTCTCTAAGAAACTTATAAAAACATTTTAGGGTTTCCTTTATATATAGGAGTGTTTTACTTGAAACCCAATACTTTTAGTAGAGTTTGGGTTGAATTGGAATTTTGCAGAAAAATAAATCTGCATGTGGTTCTATCAATCGAGTCTAATTTTCGATTGATCGAGCTTTGCAGATTTAGTCCAATAAATTCTGCAATCACTTGATTCCAATTTTACAAATAAACATACTTTGAGCAAGCCTAAACCTAGACTCAATGTTTTGATCATGGTTTGCCAACATAATACAAATTGAAGTTCTAATACAGTTAGATCTTAAATCCTTAGAACCTAACAAATTCCATTAAAAACGCCACTATAGGGCTCCCTGAACACAGCTATAGGTATGGGGCAATCAAACTTAAAAAAAAAAAATAAATAATAATAATAATAATAATAATAATAATAAAATTGCATGGAACTCGAATTTATGGAGCTCAAGTTCCATTTAAAACACCACTATTGGTATGGAACTCGAGTTCCATGCAAGTTTTTTTTTTTTTTTTTTTTTTAAGTTTCATTTGGCATAACTCGATTTTATTAAAATCAAGTTTCAAAATAAGAGCACGAACCTATATAGTCTGAAAATAGGGGCATATTGCCAAATATTTTGCATAATAGGGGCAAAATGCTAGAATCCCCTTAAAAGCTTCCTAATTTACTAATGTATGGTTACCCTTTCAAGAAGTACAATTGCCTTTTATTGCAGTACTATTTTTAGCAAAAGAGGTAATATATCTTGGGAGTCAGGAACACATTGGCTAGATGCATTTTTTCCATAAAAATTTTCTAATTTATTAATGGCTTTTGTTAACGGGTGCTGTACAACACCCGTTAAAATTGATTTTTTTATTAATAAAGTAGTTAAAGTGTTAGAGTATCTCCAATGGTGTAGCTAAAAGTAAAATAATCCCTATAATAGAGAATGAGACCAAAAAAATAGTCTCCAATAGATTTTCTAAACCCCAAATTTTTTTTGGCTCATGAACAGTAGCTCATCAAGTCTGATGGGCTACTGTACATTAGCAATTGGATTTTTTTGATTAAAAAATTATACCGGCTACTATTATATCAATTCTTTCTCTCTCCTCCGGATTTCTTTTTTTCTCTCATTCTCTCCGTTGCTTCTTTTTTTCTCCCATTCTCTCATTCTCAGGCATAATCAGATTATCAGAATACAAACTCGGAAACACAATTTTAAAATTAATCAAATCATAACAAAAAAAAAAGATAGAAGACAGAAGATAGGAGCCATCTGACCCATCTGGGCTGCGTTAGGGATGAAGATGAGCGACGGCTCTAGCTTGAGCCAATTTCTTTGGGACGAAGATGACCCATCTAGACTGCGTTGGGGACGAATCTTCTAGAATTTAAAAAAAAAAAAAAAAAAAAAAAAAAAAAAAAGAGCGAGAGAGCTGGAGAAAAAAGAGAGAGAATGAGAGCTGCTGGAATGTTCTTGAATGAGGGAGAAAAAGAAAATAAAAGAAGGGGGGGGGGGGGGGGTGGGGGATAGAGATAGGACAATGTGTGTGGTGGAAAAATACAAGAAAAAAAAAAAGAAAAAGAAAAAATGAAATGAAACATATGGATGAAATGAAATGAGAGAAATGAGAAATAATATAAAGAATAAAAAAATTCTAATTGAGAAATGTTACCACAATATTTTCACAATAAATTTTAAATAACAAATTGTTATTAGTTAATATTTGTGAGTAAAAAAATAATTTCAGTGATGGGTTCAATTTAAAACTAGTAATAACCTTCCACATAAATTTTGTTGTAAAAGTATTGCGAAAAATGTTATGGACGTAACACTTCTCATTGAAAAATATAATTGTTGGAAATGAATATAGGAAGAATAAATGATGATTAAAAAAAGAATAAAGAATAAATGAAGAAATAATATTTAAATGAGATGGAGAAAATGATAGAGAATCTATTGGAAAGTGTATTTGAAAAAGTAGGTAGGTAAAAGCTAAATGTCACTGTCCATTGTCTAAATAGTACAAAAATTTAGCTAATCTGCTGGAGATGCTCTTAGTGGAGCATTAAAAATCGCACATTTTACAACATGACTGAAATACCCTTTTAAAGTTCTTCCCTTTTCCTTTCCTTTACCAACATTTTCAACTTGGCTTTGTTCTCTCACTTTTTCCCAGATCTACAAAACATCCACTCAAATGCCCCAAATTTCAAAACCAAGCCGAATTGTCAAAGCTTTTTCACATCCCAAATTGAACCTAGTCACCAAAACAATCTAGATACAACCAAAAACAAAGGAAGTATAAATATAAGGCAGAGAGAGAAAGGGGAGGCCAACGATTACTAATGGTGGTGGTGGCACAGCTAAGCACCACTACCAGAAACGGTGGTGGAGCTCAAGGGTTTCGGCCATGGCTGAGACAAGAGAAAGAATCTGAGATAGCAGAGAGAGGGAGTGAGACGGATCTGGTTGTGGAGGGTTACAAATCTGGTGGTTACAATGGTGGTGGTGTTTTTGTTTCTTGGATTGAAGCATTAGAAAGACTGAGAGAGAAAGAGTGAGACAAGAAGAAGAAAGAGAGGAGAGCAGCTTCAGACATAGTAGAGACTAAAGAGAAAAAATTGAGAAGAGTTAAAAGATGAAGAGGGGCATTTTTGTCTTATAAGTAACAAATTTAACTTTTCAAAAACGTCTTTCTTTCCTCAGTAAAAATAGCTCCATGTGTAATTTATTTATTATTAATTTTCTTCTTAATGGGTGTTGTGCAGCACCCGTTAACAGGACCCTTTATTAATATATGCCCTTAGGGCATACATTAGTAAAAGTCATATATAATATAAGAGTAATGCTACCGTTATAAACTATTTTACAATATTTTTATAAACTGTTGATGTGACTAATTTCTTATCTATTTTCATCTAGGCCCATCATTAATATAAAATGAGTTCAAGTTACACCTGGTGTAACTTGACAAGAGTTATACCATTTGTAAACCGTAGATTTGTAATTGATCTAATGGTTAAAAAAAATAGTATTAAATGTTAATTGACTTACACCTCATTCACTTAATTATTAGCAATTTTGTTTCTCTTTCCTTATTTATTATTTAAAACCTTTTACATATATTCCTTTTTTTGCCAATGACTTAAAAAAAAAAAAATCAAACGCAAAAAAATAAAATATAGATAATAGTTATAGCACTCTATTTTTGTCTAAAAAGTTTTATCCAGTATTTGATTTTGACTCAATCTAACTAGGTGATTGATCTAACCCAATCCATTCATAAAGTCTTTATTATAAAATGTTTAACTTATTTTTAACGTGTGTTTGTATATTTAAGTTATATTAAATTTTGTATATTATAGATTAAAATACTAATAGTATTTTATTAAAAAAATATATTAATGCATTGTCATCAACTTAGCGAATAATTTCAAATATAAATGTTCAATGTCAAATCTAACATTGAATAATTTTTTTTTGAGGAAAATACAGAGTACCTTGGTCTCACATTGTCTCTGTGAAAATTAAATTCTATCTCAAATAAAAAAATTACAAAGCTTGGTCATTCATTAAACAACACTTCAACAAAAAACAAAAAACAAAAAATATATTGCAAATATATTTGTAAAGTCATTGGCAATAAAAGGAATATATGTAAAAGGTTTTAAATAATAAATAAGGAGAGAGAAACAAAATTGTTATTAATTAAGTGAATGAGGTGTAAGTCAATTAGCATTTAATGCTATTTTTTTAATCATTAGATTAATTACAAATCTACGGTCTACAAATGGTGTAATTCTTGTCAAGTTACACCAGGTGTAACTTGGACCTATCTAATATATCATATGTATAAGATAATTATTAATGTTTAATAAAACTTACACATTGGCTTCGTTTGTACATATAAAACTATTGAAGAACTATGTATTAAGTTGAAAATAAGAATTTTAAAAATGCTCTATTAACTCTCAAAGTGCATAATCAATCATACCTATTATAAGACAAATGACATGTATATCAAATGTATAAGATATTATTATTTAGTTGAACTTAGCTTTATATTAGGTGTACAAATTATGGACCTAAAATGATTTTAATGTTTTTTTTTTTTTTTGGGTGCATGAGCGGTAAAGTAAGAAGTAACAACAAATGGAAAAGACACGTGCACATGAGTCATGGAGATCAGCTTATTACTACGCCCGGGTACAAAAAGGACTATTGACTTGTCCAAATTTAAGATTTCCCCAAGATTTTTCTCCGAGACGTGAAATTATCCGCCTGCTCTCTCACATCAAGTGAAATCCATCACATAAATAGTATGAGATAATACTCCCTGAAATTTCTCGTGATTTTATATGATTTAACCCTAGTTGTCTCTCTATTGAGAGACAGAGAGAGAGAGAGCTAGTTGTCATGTCAATAATATATTTTCATTATTCCTAATTTCTAAGGTTTATCCTCACTTAGTAGCATTTAAGTAAAGATTGAATTTTATTCACTATTCACTACTAAAACTAATATTCTAGACTTAAGTTTGTCAAAATATAATAACTAGAATATGCTATTTGGAGTTCGAATTTCTAATTTTAAAAATCAACTGATGCATAGAATATAATGGGCTGTTTGTGTATGGTTTAGAAACAATAAAATGGCTGAATTACTTAGAACACATTGATAGGTGAATAAGTACCTCTGTAAGAACACTTAGTTTCAAATAGCACACAAAGGCTAACAATTAATTCAATTACTAAAACTGATTTACAAAGAGTTTTACATTCTCCTACTTATACCAGTTATTTGGCATTGGAAACCTCTAGGTGGTTGACAAGTATCTAAATCCTATAAGCTAATGCTTAAGAAATTGTCTAACTAATTAACTAACTAACTAATTAGTTATAAGTGGATTAGGATATAGGCACATAGTTACTTCAAATGCCTTGCATCAGGTATCTCAATTTAATCATATAATTAATGCTATAGACTAAAATTATATCTTATCTATAAAATATATATTATATAATAATGAGAATAATTAAACAACAACCAAATACATTTCACAAGCAAATCGAACCCTTTTCATATCCTACGACAAAGTTTTTTTTTTTTTTTCGGTGCATGGTTTGGTGATGGGCAATGAAATCCAACATAAATTGATTGCAACATGTCCGTTTGGATAGAGCTTATTGTTGCTGAAAACTGATGATTGTTGCTGAAAACACTGTAACAAAATAATTTTTAAATGTGTGAATAGTACCGCGGGATCCATTTTTAATATTTTTTTGAATAAAGTGGTTGTGGGTCCCATGAACAGTGCATAAACAGTATCAAAACAGTGCTGAACAGTATTTTTTGTCTCATGAACAGTGCGTAAACAGTGCACGCACTATTTATGAACAATAGTTTTTATCTCTAAAAAGTCAAGAAATCCGGCTAAAAAAAAAAAAAAAAACCGAAAACGCAATTCAAATAAACTGGGTATCCAAACCGACACTTAGTAAAAATGCACGTTTTGCAATTATTGTGAATATGGGAATGGGATCAGCTTCCAAAACTTCTCCTATACTTCAGTAACAACCTTCCAAAACCCAATTTGCAAATGGTAATAGAGTTGTTTTTTTTCTTCCCTCGTACCTGGGAGGAGCTTATTGTTGCTGAAACTGAAAACTGAAAACACTGTAACAAAATAATTTTTTAATGTGTGAATAGTATCGTGAGACCCATTTTTAATATTTTTTATTGCGTGAACAGTGTGTAAACAGTGCACACACTGTTCATGCACAGTATTTTTTTCTCCCAAGTCAACATAAGCGGCTGAAAAAAAAATAAAATAAAATAAAAAGCAAAACGCGAGACGCGAAACGCGAAACGCAGAATCCAAACGGGCACGTATCTTTCTCAATTTCCTCCATTTTTTAAAGACATGGCATAATGAGCGTAGCGACATTGATGAAATGCGATAATTTTGGGAATCCCGCCTATAATTAGAGACAATGGGTTGGTGTAGATTGGACAAGAAACTGTTTGACAGGCAAAAGTATTGTTTTTTTTTTTTGAGAGCACAAAAGTATTGTTTGATGAGTCTTGATTGGACGTTAAATACCCATCAAGCGGCCCCTTATTTTTGCTTATTTTCGGAATTGCAATCTACTCATTGTTCAGATAGTATTGGGCACAGTTTATTACTATTGTTTAAATAATAATTTTTAGTGGTTAAATAATATTATATATATTTTAATTATTTTTAAAAAATATAAATAATTTTATTAAAAATCTCTTACTAAATATATCCATTATTTTTAAAAACGAAAAATTAAAAGAAAAAATTTGTGGAAACAAAGAAAGTAAATATTTGGGAAGTGCGTTTTGTATTTCTCACGTCTTGATTTGCGTTTTTTTTAGCCGTGATTGTTAATTTTTTTGTATGAACAATGCATACTAGTAGATCCTGTGTACTGTTCACAAGAATTACAAATCTCATTTTTTAGTAACTTTTTTATTAAAAATGAGTTCCAAGATACATTTATATATTTAAAAATTATTTTACAATAATATTTTCAGTTTTAATTTTCATTTTTCAACTGTATTTAAATGGACCCAAAAGAAGACTCAATACATATCTATCATTGCCATAAATAGAATCACCACCCATCCCAAATTATTTTAAAGTAATTCTTAGATATTCAAGTGACTCGTATAAGTTTAAATGTGATAAATCGTAATAAGAACAAGCAATCCCATATCATTCATGACAAAACTACCACATCACCGACATTGCCAGTACACTGACAGTGCTTCGCTCACGGGATTGGTAATAATGTAATATACTATTCTGTGATGTTAACGGCATTTTTGGTTTTTTCAACTTCAAAGGTAACAAATCAAAGTCATATGTATATATTTCTTTCTTCCCTTTTTGTTTGGCATAAACTAGTTTATCAACAAAAAAAAACAAAAAAAAGTTTGGCATAAAGTATCATTGTAAACATATGTGCTCTCACCTACCAAATTTTGACCAGAAGTTGGTCACGAGCTCATCTAACCACTAGCCACAATTGATGCGAAAACAACCCCAATTATGGTTCTGTACGGCTCTGTGCCATAACAAATTAGCAATAAGAGTTTTTCTTTCTGCCTTGTTTCCACTCCTGCTGCCTTTTCTGACGTTTGTTATTCAAATTCCGCATTTTTCCTTTTTTATTATCCATTTATAAAAGAAAAAAGTTAACAAATATTCTTAAGATATTGGTTTATAAATTATTTTTAAAAACATTTTATAAAAATATAATAAACTAATTAATTTTTTTGACAGTTTTATTATATTTCTCATAAAAATGGTATTAAAAATTTCTTTAAATGATTTATTAAAGAGGTTTAAAGCTTGTGCTGTGTATCCAAGAGTTAGGCCATTTTGAATATACACCACTGTAAGTTTCTTTAAAAAATCTTCTCCTCTCTCCCCATATGTGTGTTAAAAATACTTAGTATTCTCAAAAAAAAGAAAAAATCTAAGAACACCCGTTAACATGATATAAAATAAAATAAAAATGTGAAGGAAATTTGGAGTTTGGAGTGAAGTTTGTAACTTGAAATGTTTATATATACATCATTTATTTCACTCCATATCACTCGTACATGGTAAAAGAAAGGAAAAAAAAATTTTCAAATCAGTTTGAAACTATCTTCCTCCAATCCATTATGTGGTATTGAAGAGATCATTAATGTGTAGTTTTAATTGCATTATTTTTTTAATGAGTTATGTGACTTATTTAAATAATACACATGAGTAGTCTTATAAATTGACAAGTAATGATTTGGAGGAGATATTTCCAAATTGGTTTGGAAGTGATTTTGTCTATAGAAGAAATAACTAAGAAACAATATTCTTAGAACAAAGTTTGGCTACAAATTTGATTATAGCCAATGACTACAACGCCTACTAAAAACGTTAATATGACTATATATTTTGAAAATTTAATCGTTGGATTGCATGTTATTTATGTTCTTAGCACACATGTCAAATTTTGTATCAATCGGATATTATTTATTGTACGATCTATAAACTTATTTTTTTATGCATAATTTAAGACAACAAAAATTTGAAATTTAAATATTTGATTGATAACATAGTTATTGATATTTTATTTCTTGGGAATTTTGCAAATATGGAGAATATAAAAAGAAAATGTAATCCGATGATGAATTTGTCAAAATTCACATATAATAAAAATATATTAAGTGGAGCTATAGTCATTGGGTACAACTAAATTTTTGGCCAAATTTTGTCAATATTCTTATAGTTTATAGAACCATCGGGACAGTTAACAATGACCAAAATTTCTTCACTCTTTTTTATATGTTGTAGTTAACAAACTATTGGGCTCCTACATTTTATGATCAAGCACAAATTTATGAACCTTTGCTTGGGACTAGATTATTGTATAAAAACGTAACTTTATATATATATATATACACACACACATACACACACATTTCTATAGCAGCATGGTTAGGAATTTGTGATTTTAGTTCAGAAGTCAAGATTAAATTAGAAGGTTAAATTTTTTTTTTTTATAAAAATTAACCACTATAAATAATAATTAATGCAAAAATAATATAAATGAAAATTGTAATTTGCTGTTTCAAGCGTAATGTTTGTATAATCGTAACTTTGTACCCAAGACTTTCCATAATCTTAGGTATATAACTATAGTTATATATTTTATACAAGTAAAATAGATAAGCAAGGATTAATCTAAAATCCAAACGCCTCCAAATTTTAAGGAGTAAAATTCAAATACTTCCAAATTTTAGGAGGTAAAATCTAAATTCTGAAATGTCAGAGTGTAAAATCCAAACACTCCCAAAATACAGGAAGTAAATTTCAAATTCTGAAATTTCATGGTGTAAAATTCAAACACCCTCAACCTTTAGGGTATAATTTACACTTTTTAATATAAATGTAGACGGTACCATCCTAATCTATGAGAAGTTGTTATCCATATATGTTCAGTGTCAATAAGATTTTTCATGAGAATTTCACCGTTGTTTTTTTCTTGGAAGATTCTTAGTGGATTGTAGGGTTATTTTACAGCCATTGAAATTGGCTGCAGTCCAATAAGCATTATTGCCAGATGTCAATATGTGCGTGCGAAAGTAAGACAAGAGTCAACTTTAACATTCTCTATGTTTATATATATATATATATATATAATGCTTGCTGATTTAAAAGTAAAAACCAAGAGTACTTCTACCAGTACTGCTCGTGCTATTTCAAAAGATGATACAGAACCTGTCTCTGAACATACTACAGATTTTGAAACATTGTCACCTACTTCTGTTGAAAATGTTTTTGAAGATAAATTACTAGAAATTAAAAGATTTGTTGGAAAACCTAATCCTATATCTTTTACTAAAAACTGGTATACTAAACCTACTCTTCCTGATATGTAGTTTGAAGAAAGATCTTTTCAAACTCAATTCTCTCTTTCTGCTGATAAAATGTATGAATGGAATATTGATGGTTTCAAAATTGTTGAAACCGATGCCTCTGACATTGGTTATGGAGGTATTCTGAAACAACGTGTTTCCCCTGAATCATCTGAACAAATTGTTCGCTTCTAATCTGGAATCTGGAATACTGCACAGCTAAATTATAGTATTATTAAAAAGGAGATTTTATCTATAGTATTATGCATTTCAAAATTTCAAAGCACCGACTCTGTTAGTGCTAGTGAAATGCGATAAAGCCTCCATAAGCTGCTTAGGAAATATTTCTGGAACTGATCCAAACTGAGCCCACCACCGGATGAACCAAAGAGGCAATTTTGAATTAAATTCTTTACCAAAATTAACAAACCAAGAATGAGACATATATTTATTCTGGTGGAGCATGAATCGAAACCAAGCAGTGAGATAATCATGGTAACTGTAAGGGACCGAAGAGTTCGGTAACATTCTTGGGGTAGTAAGGTTGGAACCTCACATTTCTTCAGAAATAAGGCGATCAATAGTAACACGGTGATAAATCACCTTAGCAGTATCAACTTTGTCAGTAATAGGCTTAATCTGAATAGACTTTTCATGACAAAGGATATTAGAATAGTATCTTACATTTTTATCATGGTGTTCAGGAATCCAATGAAATTTTGTGGAGAAATAGCTAGAGGCCAGTCTGAAAGGATCAGAAATATGGGCTCTGTTTGTCTCAACATAAAACAGGTTTTGGTCAGAGGGGTTTTTAACATATTCAGTAGTATAAGGGGTACTGGGAAAGCATTTGCTTTAACAACTTGATTGGACTAAAATAAGGATCATAGGCAGTTGCCAAAACAGTAGAGTAGTTTGGTTTAGGTATGGTGCCTAAAGGAGTAAAGTGGCTAGTAATCTCTAAAGGAGTAATAGGTTCAATTTTTGCAATTGGTTTAATAGCAGGGGTTTTGTCATTTGTCCTTCTACTTGCCATGGTAATTCTGCAGGAATTCACGGGTAAGGAAATCAGGGATTGAATTTTGAGATCCTTTAATATATTCAATATCAAAATCAAAAACACTTAGAATAGCTTGCCATCTGGCAAAAATGTGTTTTGAAGCAATATTCTCAACATCTTTTTCAATAACATACTTAGCACTTTTACAATCAATGCGTAATAAAAACTTTTGGTTTAGCAAATCACTTTGAAATTTTGAAATGCATAATACTATAGATAAAATTTCCTTTTTAATAGTACTATAATTTAGCTGTGCAGTATTCCAGATTCCAGATTGGAAGCGAACAATTTGTTCAGATGATTTAGGGGAAACACGTTGTTTCAAAATACCTGCATAACCAATGTCAGAGGCATTGATTTCAACAATTTTGAAAGTATTGATAGTAGGGATACCAAGACATGGTAATCTCTTAACATGAATTTTGATATGTTTAACAAGAGAAGTATGATTATCAGTCCAAGGAGGAGGATTATTCTGCAGCCGATCAAAAAGGGGTTTGCATTGTTTCCTTAAATCCTTGTAGAAATCAGCAACATAATTCAAAGACCCAAGAAATCTCTGAAGCTGAGTTTTGTCAATAATAGCATCTGGGAATTTATCAGCAAACTGAATGGCTCTATCAATAGGACTAATTTGTCCTTCAGAGATATCATATCCAAGAAAACGAACTTTTGTTTGGAAAAGTTTGATTTTCTTGGCAGAAACAACAAGACCATTTCTTTTGATAGTATCCAGAAACGAGTAAAAATGTTTCCAGTGTTTATCAATAGAGTTGGAGAAGACAAGAACATCATTAATGTACACAATGGTGAAATGACTAAAACAGTTAAAGATGTCATTCATAATATTCTGGAATTCACTGGGGGCATTCTTAAGACCAAAAGGCATCACATTCCACTCATAATGACAAAAAGGAGTGGTAAAATCAGTCTTATATCTATCACTTTCATTAAGCTGGATTTGCCAAAACCCAGATTTCATATCAAACTTAGAGAATACTACGGCCTCACTCAACCTATGGACCAAATCATTCGTATTAGGGATGGGATACCTGATCCATTCTAAAACCTTGTTTAAGGGTTTATAGTTGATGACTAGGCGAGGGGTACCTCTCTCAATCTCAGCATTTTTCTGGACATAAAAGGCAGAACAAGACCAAGGGGACTTGCTATTCCTTATCATCTTCTTTTTTAGTAAATCATTAATTTCATTTTTGCAAAATTCAACATTTCAGCATTCATTTGCATAGGACGGGCTTTAGTAGGAATGTTTTTCTCATCAAAATCTTTAACATAAGGCAGATTAACAATATGCTTTTTTCTGCGCCAGAAAGCATTCGGAATACTAGAACAAACATCATCAATTAACATTTTCTAAAAATTATCAATTTTTGAAATCAACAGTTTATCAGAGAGTTGTTCAGTAATTTTCTTGTATTTAATTGTTTAAGGAAATTAAGATGTTTTTCTTTAGCATAGATCAATCTAAAAGTTTTATCAATCTCAACTTCAAGTTTTGAAGCAAATTTGAACTTTACTTTCTGTCCAAAAGGATCAGTAGTAATACCATAATGTTCAACAAGAAAATGATACAAAGCATTTATAAAAGGCAAACCAAGGATTACCTTATCAGTCATGTTTTTAACAAGAACAGAAGGAATTTTGAAACAAACATTATCATGGCAAACATGAGCATTACTCAATTCATATTTAATTTTCATTTTAGTGCCATTAGCAGAAACAAGTGATTCAGTAGACTTCTCAAAATATTTTGTAGGAATTAATCCTTCTTGAATACAGTTCATATCAGCATCAGAATCAATCATAGCAATAACATTGAAATGATAATCCAGTGAAACAACAATTTTTACTTTTGTAAACCATTTAGGAGGAAGATATTTCCTAACAAGGGCAAGTTTAGAAGTATCATGATTATTATCAATAACAGAACTATCAACAATACCTTTACCAAGAAGAAGAGCTTGTTAACTGGGATCATCTCCATTCTTGTACTCATCTTGTTCATTATCAGATTTATCAATTTTATCAATGTTTTTATCAAATTTTAACAATTCTTGTTTAAGATTACTGTTATCACTTTTAATATTTTTAACTTCATATTTTAGTTTAATAATTTCTTGTTTAACAATGGCAATTTCACGTTGGAAATCATTAACTGTTAAAAATCTTTGGATTTCTTTTTAGATTTGTTAAATCTTTCCAAAGTTTCTTCAAAGCTTATATTGGTTTTTATCTTTTTACCAGTTTCATCTTTTAACAGGTTTTTCTTAAAGTTTTCCAAATATTCTTTTTGCAAAACAGGGTTTTCCATTTGCCCTATTAATTTTAGCAGCAAATTATCATTTTCTTCACTTTTAGTGAGAACATTAACAGATTTAATAACATTACAACAGGAGTCTCTGCATCCAATCTTAATATTAGGTGAATCAGAAGATTTAGTAGAGTGACAATCAGAATCAGATGAGGAAGAAAATTCCTCTTCCAAGGAATCAGATGAAACATTTGATTCAAGGATTTGGAATAGATCCTCTTGATCTTTATCAGCAATTTTTAATATGTTAAACTTGTTTTTCAGCTTACCAGGTTTTTGTTTACAGTCTTTACTGTAATGACTAGGTTTACCATAGTTGAAGCATTTTCCTTTATCAGGATTCTACTTAGTAAATCTTTTAGGAGTATTTTTCTTTTTAGCATAAAAACCATCAGGTTTAACATAATTGGTTTTGTATTTTTTATATCTTTTATGGTTATAATTTTTGTGAATTTTATCAGGTTTTTTACTCTTTTGCTTAGAAGGAGCAATAGAGAGCAAACCATATTGTTCACAAAAATTACCCATTTCATATTTAGCTTTTCTTTTATTTTTCAATTGGCGTTTTAACAGTTTTTTTATCATTACACATGTTAATACCAAGTTTTTTAATAGTGCTTAATATATCACCATAAGTTAAATTATTATAATCAATGAAGTCATTTTCATCAATTGATTCTTGTTTTACCTTATGAGCAAAGATAGGAGGAAGTCCGTCAATAAACTTCTCTTTCCAATAAGGCTTGTGGCAATCTTTCCGAAGCATAACCCTGGAAATAAAAACATCTTGATACCATCTATAATCAGACATAGTAGGACATCTCAAATTATTCAAGTATTTAGCAATTCGAGACAAAACATTAGAAGGAGTACCAACAAAGTGTTTGAGAATAGTATAGACCAAAGTATTAACACCATCAAGAATACCTCAACCAATATTATTATCAAAAATATGAAGACCTTCATCATTCTTCTTAACAGCATTTTTAATAGATTCTCTGGAATCTTCTGTGAGATATGAATCCCACCATCCACGAAGAGAACCAGAAAAACCAGTAACAAGCATGTCAACAATATCAGGTTGTGTAAAATTATGACCATTAGCATAAGCAATTCCAACCATGGACATATGACCCATTTTATTAATGATTTCTTGTTCAGAGAAACCATCAATATTCCATTCATACATTTTATCAGCAGAAACAGAGAATTGAGTTTGAAAAGATCTTTCTTCAAACTGCATATCAGGAGGAGTAGGTTTAGTATACCAGTTTTTAGTAAAAGATATAGGATTAGGTTTTCCAACAAATCTTTTAATTTCTGGTAATTTATCTTAAAAAACATTTTCAACAGAAGTAGGTGACAATGATTCAGAATCTGCAGTATGTTCAGAGATAGGTTCTGTATCATCTTTTGAAATAGCACGAGCAGTACTGGTAGAAGTACTCTCGGTTTTTACTTTTAAATCAGCAAGCATTTTCTCAACAGCCTCAAGAGTTCTTGTTTGAAGGGTTTTGAAAATCATATTTTCTCTTTGACTAGGTAAATTAATCAAAGGTTCCTCAGTTTTGATAGAAGCAGATTTTTGAACAGAAATAGGTTTTTCAACAGAAATAGTTTTCTCAATAATTTTTTCTTCAATACGGTCAAGCTGTTGACCAATAATATGTAAAGATTCATTAGTAAAATTGTTTTGTTCAATAATGCTAATAATAGGAGTAGCATCATCAGCAATTTTGAAAGGACAGGCCTTCATTTCAACTTGATCACAAGTTATGACAACTGTATCAAGTGGAGGATGAGTAGACCTAACAGTAGAAGCATCAGCTTTAACAAAAGTTTGATTTTTTATAACATTCAAATATTGTTTTGAAATCTCATCTTTTGAGACATAATAATTTTCCAAAAAGTCGAAAAACAAAATGTGTCTATTCAACTCTTTCATTTTTTCAAACCATTTTCTTTTAATATGGTCTTTTTCAGACTGAGCAAAAGTATCTTGATAATAATGCCTCTTAGCTTTATGTTTCTTAGAAGCAAATTCATTGTATAGAGATTGTAAATCAATTTCAAAATCAGCATTTAAAACATTAATAACTCTGAATTTATTAGTTTCAAAATCATTAACAGATGGAGCAACAGAATCAGAGTCTTCATCTTCATCATTAATATTTTTAACAAAAGAAGAAGAAGATTCATTTTTAGTAGAGTAAAAAGGGGTACTAACTTGAGAGTTAGTAGAAATACCTTTTAACTTTAAATTTTCAATATTTTTTTGCAACATTTCATCAACATCTGAAAGTCTCTATCTTTGTCTCTTTTTGAGAGACTTTCAGATCCAGCAAGGAATGCCTTCCTTCGTTGATCTTTAAAGCAGGAGGATTTTGAAAACTTATTTTAACAGCTCCATCAACAAATTGTTGAATATTAGTTAAATCAAGTTCATCAAAAACAGGTTTAGCAACTGGGGTTTCTTGTTGCAAATACCATTGATTAGGGACCTTAACCTCATTCCAATTAATCATTTTTGGAACTTGGACCTTAGCATCAAGAGTAGAGCAAGTGATTAACATAGTTTTACCAACAGGTTCTCTATGTGTCCTAGCTTTAGGATTCAACTAAGTACCTAACAATCTGTAATAGATGCGGTAGATCAGAGAAAAAGGTTTACTACCTTCATCAATAACATAACGAGATGTTAAAATGTTTAAAGTCAAAGCTTTAACAATATTAGGATCATCCAAAGCAAAAGTAAGATCAGGATAACAATTAAAGTAAACAGGACCATCATACATAGATGCAGTAATCATACCAAGAATACTATCAGAAAATATTTTAAATCTAGCATCACACAAACACATGAGAACAGAAGCATTAATACCCTTTTGAGTAAGTGGTTTAATAGCAACTTGTACCATACCAATATGCAAATAGCTAAACATTTTTTTAGCAAGAACATCTTGAATATTTTTCTTTGAAAACAAACAACATTTTTCATGGTGTTTTGAAATGGAAAATATTTGTTCAACAGTTCTAACTTTGTAGGCAATAATAGATTCAACCCAAGTAGTATGATAAACAGTCTTAGTTTCAACTTTAGGTATATTCCATTTCTGGAAATTAGGGAGCTCATGCTCTTCAACAGTGTGATCTTCTTCATTCACAATATTAGGAGTGATAGGCCACAAATTGAATGACCCCTTGTGATTTAAACTAATTAATTAATTTAACCAAGTTATTAATTAATCAATTTATCATGCAAAACGCGTGGCAGCACAAACAAATCACCAAAACTAAATATGCAGCGGAAAAATAAATAACTCGGTGATTTGTTCACGAATGGGGAAAACCCTAACGGCAAAAACCCCACCGGGTGATTTTCAGGTCACCACTCCCGAAACTCCACTATTATCAAATCAAGCGGTTACAAGTAAAGGAATCCCAAGTACATTACCAACCTACAGTTGAACCCTTACCCCAATACCCAATTGGACTTGATCTGTAGTGACAGTTCCCCCTTTGATGCACGGCTCCCAAGTACGTGACTAACCAGATGCGCAGATCTCAGTACGCGACTTCAATCACCAACTTTAGAAAGAGAGGTTGGCTGCAAAGTTCTTCAGTTCATCCTATGCGATGAATAACACGAAGATGCTTGGTTAAAAAACCCTATGGTGCAAATACACAGCAACTTCTTGAAGGAAGATGAACTAGGTCAAGAACTTCGTCTTTGATCACAATTTGCTTGAACAAGGATTGCTCAATGCTTATGCAACTTGTGTCTATGTTGACGGCTCTTAAAACACTCCATTTATATGTTTAGGGTTAGAAGAAAAGAAGGCCCAAAAACATATTCACGGATCCCAAGAAAATCATATTGGAATTCTGACTTTTTAATTCTCGATAGATAGCAGGTGTCGAGGTAGCTGTCGAGAAGGTGTCGAGGTTTAAAAACTATGCACTTCAGCTTGCTTTTTCTTGGACAAACTTGATGATTTCAACACTTGATCTTGAAACCTTGTTTCTTGAAGTATTAAAAACACCTAGAACTACCCAATTACAAGTAGAGTGCGTTTTGTCAAAGGATTAGCCAATTTACATAAACAATATGACATATGTTCTAAACATGTGAACACATATGTCCTAACAATCTCCCCCTTTGGCAATCCGTGACAAAACCACAACAAACAAATGAACATATGAGAGAAGTCATAAATCAATCAACTCATATTCACTTGTTGAATACAATAAAATCTATCCTAACACAAACTCTTGAAAAACTTTGCAAGAAGAGAGTTTATGGCAAGTAGACTTTGACAACCTGTATTTCTGAAACACTTTTAAACAAAACTCATCAAGGCATCTTGTGTGAAACAGAAAATAATTAGATTGCATACAAGTATAAAGAAACATGTGTCTAAAGATAGAAAAGAAACAACACATGAAGAGATAGGTGAAAAAGAAACATACATCCACATATAAAGAAAATAAGTACAATGTATGTAAACTGGTCACAAGACCTCATATACAAGATCAATGTATCTAATAAGAATAGAAAAGAAAAGATACATCAAAACCTCACTACATCCCTCAAAATATGAACACTCCCCCTATCAAAAATGTCCTATACTAACTCTCCCCCGAAGATGACTACTCTCATAGTCCAAAACTACTCCCCCTTTTTGTCACGAGTGACAAAGGGTAGAGTGTCATGTATACATCTCATCAATAGAGCTAGCATCTCCATCATCATCATCCGAAGCATCATCGTCATCACCATCATCATCATCATCATCATCCTCAGCATCAGAATCTGAAGCGACTGGAGGAGGTGGTGGAGGAGAAGCCTCAGAAGCAAAACCACCCATGGTCGCCTGCCGTCGTGCAATACGACCAGCACGAACGTTCACCTGATACAACTCAGTGGTGAGTGTATCGAGGCGAGCATCCATGCGCTGCAGCTGCGCCATAATATCTCCAAGAGATACATCGCCTGAAGAAGAAGGAGGAGCCGATGTAGATGGAGCTGATCTGGATGGAGCCGAACGCGAGGGAGGAGTGAAATCCGGCTGTCGCGACCTAAACTGCGCCTCACTACGTTTTACGGTAATGGCATCTATGGCAGATATATGTGTGAAGTGGTCGAACACAGGGAAAGGGATGGAAAAATGGCGTAGAATCCTCGTGATAGCGGAAGGAAAGATGAGCTTATCACGGGACGCCGAATCTAAATGAACATCTATGATAGAGAAAATGAAGTGAGAAGGAAAATCTATCGTAAGATGCTCAAGTAGAGATAGCAAGAAACGAGCACGAGGCTCTGTGATAGAGTTATAGTGAAAGAGAGGATGAAGTACAAAAGTCATCACCATGTTTAGGAACCTAGGACCTTTAGCAAAAGGTCTACATGATGTATATTGATGCTTACCCCAATCAGAAGGGCGCTCACAAAAAGCAGAAATGAGCTCATCCTTGGACACAGTCCTCAGTCACTCACATGTAGGATAGTCAGGAAACTCTATCCTAGGAACTCTAAGCACATCCGCAACTAGCTGCGGTGTGACAGCAATGCGCGTACCTTGAACGCGAGTATGAAAAAGAGGTACTGAACGATCAATCCCGTACATGTTAGAGTAAAACTCCTGAATCAGTACGAGAGGACAGGTGACCGGAACGTCACACAGTGACTTCCATCCCTTATTGTGAATGACAGAGGGAAGGTCAGTGTCAGCGAAGTCCGCCAGAATGACTTGGCGTTCCGAATGAACACCTCGTCTAGAAAAGTTCTCAGTAAATGCCTTGTGGGCATCTCCATCACGGAACCAAAGGTTAAAAGGAGCAGTATCAGAAGAAGAGGAAGCTCCAGAACGCAGAGGGTTCCGAGCTGGAGTGGATTTACGTTTAGGTGCCATAGACACTACTAACGTAAAAGAATGAGAATGAGATAGAGAGGGAGACAATCAGAAAAGTCCTAAACAGTTCAAATATGATAATATCTTGAACAAAATTACGTATGCATGGGAATGCATGGACATGTGACATGCAAACCAAAAAAAATATCATGGGCTCAGCCCAATCCAAACCTAGCAGCACACATACAAGAAACACACATCTAAATGCATGAAAATATCATTCTAATGCACATGGAATGCAATGTATGACATTTTAGAAACATTTGAGTGAAAAACCAACCCAAAATTTCAAGAAAATCTCATCAATTTTGAAAAACCCCAAAATTTTCAAAAACTTCAAAACCTAAGATTCAAAATCATGAAATGCATGAAGAATGAAGGATAAAAAGATCATACCAAGTGATTTGAAGCAGGGAAGGGCCGAAAATCACGTTGGATGAAGGTTTTGAGTGAGAAAAATGGTTTTGGAAGATGAAGAGCCTCGGACAGATCGAAGAGAGATCGAGGAAGTGAGAGAGAAATCGCGATCGCAGCTTAAATAGACACCTCAGCAAATCTCGACAGCTGAGGTTTCGAGAGGTATCGAGGATGCTGTCGAGGAAGGTGTCGAGGAATTAGTCTTCGACAGCTGAAGGTGTCGAGATGGTGTCGAGGTACAAGACCAATTTCAAAGACCAGAAGCTCGATCGATTGACTAGGTGTCGGGGAGGTATTGAGGAGACAGAAGAAATCTCGATCGATCCACATGGTGTCGAGACAGGTGTCGGGATTGCGATAAGAAAAAGGCTTAGAAGCTCGACAGATGATCAGGTATCGAGGAGGTGTCAAGCCAGCAGATAAAAACAGTTTTTCGAGAAGTGAAAAACACAGACATGCATGCAATCAAGACAAACACCTCAACCATGATCCAACCAACATAAAAGTTCTCATAAATCATCTCTCAATGAGAATTTAAGCACATGGATCTCCTAAAAACACACACACACACTAAACAAGTCTAACCAATTTTATATTTCAAAAATAAGTCATGACAGTTTAGTGAGCATAAAAGCACATGTAAAACCTTTGTGATGGCCAAATCACATTGTACATGCACATGTATCAAAAGTAGCAAAGAATATTGCGTGTTGTGTGTGTAAAACATCGCAAGATTGCATATGTGTATACATGTTATGATGATCTGAGATATGAGAAAATAACTTTAACTCACACACAATCATAACTGTTTGATGGGGACTATCACCTTCGAGGTACATCCTATAACTCCCACATCTCCTAGAATACACGCTTGCAACCATTTTTAAAGCATTTTTAATCTTTTTGCTTTTTATTTCTTTGCATTTTTTTTTAAGCATATCATTCATGGGCTTATGAGAAAGAGAAGAAATACCCATTGATATTTGACATTTCAATTTTGCTATGCCTAAGCACACAAATGTCATTGACATCACACTCTTGCTATGCCGAAGCATACAGATGTCATTAATGATTGGCGGGCAACAGTGGTGAGATGGTTATTATGCCTTTCTCTTAGGATTTTCTAGTCCTACCCGTCAAAAAGAGTGATATGAGTGTTAAGTTTAAAGAAATAACCTAATCTTACTCATCACAAACAAGAGCCACAAAGCTCACTTGCTTAGTTGTGCATAAAGATGCTCATCTAAGCTACAAGAGATACAAAGTTTAGAAAACTTTGTTTCATTGGCCATCCAAGGTACACAAGTACCAAAGTACACAAAACACACACTGTTTTTGTATTTTTCAATTTTTCAATTTTTTATTTTATTTTATATCAAAAACAAAATAAACAAAACTGAAAGTAAACACACAAAAACATGTTAACAAAGCAAAACAATGCATAAAACTAGACTGACTCAATAAACATGCAAAACAAACAAGCAATGCAACACACAAGAAAAACAAGAAGAGAGAAGAAAGTGTTGAAATCACTTTGAGTCCTTTTTCTTCCACACCTTGGAAGAACCTTTCCTTTGATTAAATCCTTGAACCGGCGGTGAGGGGGAAGAATTGAAACCGTTCAAGTTCGAAAGGAACATGATGGCTTTTAGAAGATCTCCAAGAGGAGCAAGAGAGGATTGAAGCTGATTTTGGCTTCCCGATGCTGTCATACTGTTGCTCTGTTGGGTGGCTAGCCACTTGTAGCAATTTGGTCGAGTATGACCAGCAGCTCCACAATGATGACAGAGATGCTGCTTCTTTTGTTTAGGCTTTTGAGAGTTAGCCTTCTTACCCCTAGGGATTTTAGCATCTTTCTTATCTAACTTAGGGGGTGCTCCTAAGATGGATTTTCCCTTGTCTATGTTCTCAATTTTAACAGTATTAGCAGGAGGAACAAAAACAGTAGAACTAGTAGAAGCAGAGTTAGAGAAAGAAAGACCATACCCTAAACCTGTTCGATCTGAAGCAGATTTCTGGTTGCTGAGCATCTCATCAAGTTTTGCACTTGAAGTCCTTTCCAGTTGAGCTTTGACTTGAAACAGCTCTGCTTCAAGCTTCTTGGTCCTCTCAGCCAGGAAGTTGTTTTCAAACCTCAGTGCTCCAATAGTTTAATTCGCCTCATCAAACTTTGTGGACAACTCTTCTCTATCAAGTTCTACATCATTGAGCTTCTTGGTGGCCAGCCTATATAACTTCTCATGCTTCTCAGAGAGCTTGTAAAGCTTCTCATAGGCTGAATGGATATCATCTTTATCATCCATCTTCTCACATTCAGTATCCACCAATTCTTCTTCTTCTTCCTCAACAATCCCTTCAGTAGAATTGACTGAGGCAGTGAAGGCATTTAGGATTCCGTCATCCTCATTGTCGGAATCATCTTCAGACTCAGTGTCACTCAGGGTTGCAGCAAGAGCCTTGCTCTTTCCAATGCTCTTCAGATATGTAGGACACTCATTCTTCATGTGTCCAAACCCATGACACCCAAAACACTTTGGTCCTGCCGGAACAGTGTACAGACCGCCATCCTTGGCATCCTTCCTTCCTTTGTCTTGGCTCTTAAACTAAGAAGAACTGGATTGCCTTCGGTCCTTGTCGAAGCTCCTCCCATTGGCATTCTTCATAAACTTCTTGAACTGCCTCGTAATGTAGGACTTCATCTTGGAGTCTTCATCATCGGAAGACTCATCTGTATCACTGCTCTTTGCCTTCAGGGCCATGCTCTTGCCCTTGCTTGACTTGCCAATTCTTGATAACCCTAGCTCGTAGGTCTGCAAGTTCCCAACCAACTCAGTCAAAGGAATTTTATCAATGTCCTTTAATTCTTCTATTGCCGTAATCTTGGCATGAAATCTCTCAGGTAGAGATCTGAGCACCTTCCTTACAACCTTGGGTTCAGGGATGGTTTCCCCAAGATTGAAGGCTGAATTCACTATGTCTTTAAGCTTGGCATAGAACTCATCAAACGACTCATCCTCCTCCATTTTAATCTCTTCAAAGCTAGTAGTGAGCCTTTGTAGCTTTGAATCTTTGACAGCCTTTATTCCTTCATAGGTTGTCTGGAGGATGATCCACGCCTCCTTAGCAATTTCTGTTGAGGGTATCTTCTTGAACTCCTCATTGGTGACAGCGAATAGGGCATTCAACGCTCTGCTGTTGAAGTTTGCCGCCTTGATCTTGGCTTCATCCCAATCGGCCGGCGCTTTTTTTGGCTTGGTCCAGCCAATCTCAACAGCTTGCCGCACCTTCTCATCTAAGGACTGCAAAAAAGCTCTCATGCGTACTTTCCAGTAAGCATAGTTAGTCCCATCAAATAAAGGAGGTATAATAAGAGATTGCCCTCTATCCATGACAAACAGGGGTCAATGAATCAATCACAGCAAAGATTAAACTTAATCAGAGTGTGCCTGCTCTGATACCACTTGATAGGCCACAAATTGAATGACCCATTGTAATTTAAACTAATTAATTAATTTAACCAAGTTATTAATTAATCAATTTATCATGCAAAACGCGTGGCAGCACAAACAAATCACCAAAACTAAATATGCAGCGGAAAAATAAATAACTCGGTGATTTGTTCACGAGTGGGGAAAACCCTAACGGCAAAAACCCCACCGGGTGATTTTCAGGTCACCACTCCCGAAACTCCACTATTATCAAATCAAGCGGTTACAAGTAAAGGAATCCCAAGTACCTTACCAACCTACAGTTGAACCCTTACCCCAATACCCAATTGGACTTGATCTGTAGTGACAGTTCCCCCTTTGATGCACGGCTCCCAAGTACATGACTAACCAGATGCGCGGATCTCAGTACGCAACTTCAATCACCAACTTTAGAAAGAGAGGTTGGCTGCAAAGTTTTTCAGTTCATCCTATGCGATGAATAACACGAAGATGCTTGGTTAAAAAACCCTATGGTGCAAATACACAGCAACTTCTTGAAGGAAGATGAACTAGGTCAAGAACTTCGTCTTTGATCACAATTTGCTTGAACAAGGATTGCTCAATGTTTATGCAACTTGTGTCTATGTTGACGGCTCTTAAAACACTCCATTTATATGTTTAGGGTTAGAAGAAAAGAAGGCCCAAAAACATATTCACGGATCCCAAGAAAATCATATTGGAATTCTGACTTTTTAATTCTCGACAGATAGCAGGTGTCGAGGTAGCTGTCGAGAAGGTGTCGAGCTTTAAAAACTGTGCACTTCAGCTTGCTTTTTCTTGGACAGACTTGATAACTTCAACACTTGATCTTGAAACCTTGTTTCTTGAAGTATTAAAAACACCTAGAACTACCCAATTACAAGTAGAGTGCGTTTTGTCAAAGGATTAGCCAATTTACATAAACAATATGACATATGTTCTAAACATGTGAACACATATGTCCTAACAAGGAGGACAACTAGTCCTGGAGCTAACAGTGGAATTGGATCTCCACAATCTATCCATATTCATCCTAATTTTAACACTCAATTATCATGTTTTTCTTACAGCCGTTGCATTTCGTAACATATACCCCAACCAACCGTCTACCTCTCATGCCCTAAACGCTCTCCTAGCTCAAACGGGCCTTACTGTTCAGTTCACGGAATTCACTTTACGACTGAGGTGGAGCCAATGACAACAAGAAGGGAACACAACAACATAGTACCAAAGGTTCAGACAGACACGTATAAACAGCAGAAACACAACAACACTATCACCAGCCATAGAACGAAGATGGCTCTGATACCGTAAAGGGGGGAAGGGACACTGCACAAGAGGTGGAAGCACAGATTAATATAAGAAATGGAGTGTGAAACTAAGATAATCAAAATAAGGCGGTAGATAGAACCAGCCAAGCAGTTTATATCAAAGTAATTCAAAGTAAATGAAAGCTTTTAGATCCGTCCGCTATAGCGGTAATCCATCCAAGGTGGCGGTAGCAACAATAATATAAGAAAGAGTAATAGCTAAAAATACTTGTTTATTGAAAATATGAACAATAAACTTACTGCAGTAGTGGTCTCAAGCAAGGTTGAGAAACATAAAGTTACAGGTTACAGAGTTACAGGTTTACATTGAACAAAGAGGCAGCAATTCTCTCTCAAAGTGGTCTCTCTAAGAAGGGAGAAAATAGGAGAAGAGAAGTCTGAAAACTAAAGCTTGTCTAACACAAGGGACATCCCCCCTTTAAATAGGCAGAATCCGGATGAACAGTAATAGTGAACAGTGAACAGTGAATAGTAACAAGTCACTTTTACATCAATTTGTCCCCCAAAGCATGTGGAAGAGTCCAAATAGTGCCAAAGAGATAATGGTCAACATAATGAAGGGACCAAAAATAAGAATATCATCATTAGGGGTAAAGCAACAATAATGGCTTTAACAGTCTGAAAATATTGCAGTATTTTGGCCATTGTGCAGGCCAAACAAATAGAGAAATCAATCTTCCGTTAAATCAGGATCTTCGTCATCTTCATCATGACCAAACCACTCCTGATTTTAGGGATAAAAAGGACTTTTTGGAACAGGTGCGTCAGAGCACTGTCCTTCAATAGATAACTTTTCTCTAGCCATCATTTGCAGGAGAGATTACATAGCATCAGGATCCTTTCGGATATCATCTAAGAGGGAAGCCATTTGCTTTTTAGGCTTAACAGGTGCTGCAATAGTTTTATCAGAGGAAGAAGTAGGAGCATTTGCTAACTGAACAGGGGTAGTAATCACTGCTGTAGGCAAAGTAGTAGAAGTAGTAGAGGATGGTAATTCTCTGAAAACATTATTTACTACTTTGTGAGCGTGAAATTTGGCCCACCATTTAACATACCAACATCTTTTGAGCACATCTCCTTCTTTAACATATTGCCACTTTAAGATCCAAGGGACCTTATATTTTTTAACAAAATGGATTATAGAGGAGAATTGTTGTGTCACTTCCCCCTTTATGGTATCAGAGCCATCTTCGTTCTCTGGCTGGTGATAGTGTTGTTGTGTTTCTGCTGTTTATCCGTGTCTGTCTGAACCTTTGGTACTCTGTTGTTGTGTTCCCTTCTTGTTGTCGTTGGCTCCACCTCAGTCGTAGAGTGAATTCCGAGAACCGAACAGTAAGGCCCGTTTGAGCTAGGAGAGCGTTTAGGGCATATAAGGTAGATGGTTGGTTGGGGTATGTGTTACGAAATGCAACGGCTGTAAGAAAAACATGATAATTGAGTGTTGAAATTATGATGAATATGGATAGATTGTGGAGATCCAATTCCACTGTTAGCTCCAGGACTAGTTATCCTCCTGATATTGTGAATGAAGAAGATCACACTGTTGAAGAGCATGAGCTCCCTGATTTCCAGAAATGGAATATACCTAAAGTTGAAACTAAGACTGTTTATCATACTACTTGGGTTGAATCTATTACTGCCTACAAAGTTAGAACTGTTGAACAAATATTTTCTATTTCAAAACACCATGAAAAATGTTGTTTGTTTTCAAAGAAAAATATTCAAGATTTTCTTGCTAAAAAAATGTTTAGCTATTTGTATATTGGTATGGTACAAGTTGCTATTAAACCACTTACTCGAAAGGGTATTAATGCTTCTGTTCTCATGTGTTTGCGTGATACTAGATTTAAAATATTTTCTGATAGTATTCTTGGTATGATTACTGCTTCTATGCATGATGGTCCTGTTTACTTTAATTGTTATCTTGATCTTACTCTTGCTTTGGACGATCCTAATATTGTTTAGCTTTGACTTTAAACATTTTAACATCTGGTTATGTTATGGATGAAGGTAGTAAACCTTTTGCTCTGATCTACCGCATTTATTACAGATTGTTAGGTACTCAGTTGAATCCTAAAGCTAGGACTCATAGAGAACCTGCTGATAAAACTATGTTAATCACTTGCTCTACTCTTGATGCTAAGGTCCAAGTTCCAAAAATGATTAATTGGAATGAGGTTAAGGTCCCTAATCAATGGTATTTGCAACAAGAAACCCCAGTTGCTAAACTGTTTTTGATGAACTTGATTTAATTAATATTCAACAATTTGTTGATGGAACTGTTAAAATAAGTTTTCAAAATCCTCCTGCTTTAAAGATCAACGAAAGAAGGCATTCCTTTGCTGGATCTGAAAGTCTCTCAAAAAGAGACAAAGATGTTGATGAAATGTTGCAAAAAAATATTGAAAATTTGAAGTTAAAAGGTATTTCTACTAACTCTCAAGTTAGTACCCCTTTTTACTCTACTAAAAATGAATCTTCTTCTTCTTTTGTTAAAAATATTAATGATAAAGATGAAGACTTTGATTCTGTTGCTCCATCTGTTAATGATTTTGAAACTAATAAATTCAGAGTTATTAATGTTTTAAATGCTGATTTTGAAATTGATTTACAATCTCTATACAATGAATTTGCTTCTAAGAAACATAAAGCTAAGAGGCATTATTATCAAGATATTTTTGCTCAGTCTGAAAAAGACCATATTAAAAGAAAATGGTTTGAAAAAAATCAAAGAGTTGAATAGACACATTTTGTTTTTCGACTTTTTGGAAAATTATTATGTCTCAAAAGATGAGATTTCAAAACAATATTTGAATGTTATAAAAAAGCAAACTTTTGTTAAAGCTGATGCTTCTGCTGTTAGGTCTACTCATCCTCCACTTGATACAGTTGTCATAACTTGTGATCAAGTTGAAATGAAGGCCTATCCTTTCAAAATTGCTGATGATGCTACTCCTATTGTTAGCATTATTGAACAAAACAATTTTACTAATGAATCTTTGCATATTATTGGTCAACAGCTTGACCGTATTGAAGAAAAAATTATTGAGAAAACTATTTCTGTTGAAAAACCTATTTCTGTTCAAAAATCTGCTTCTATCAAAACTGAGGAACCTTTGATTAATTTACCTAGTCAAAGAGAAAATATGATTTTCAAAACCCTTCAGACAAGAACTCTTGAGGCTGTTGAGAAAATGCTTGCTGATTTAAAAGTAAAAACCGAGAGTACTACCAGTACTGCTCGTGCTATTTCAAAAGATGATACAGAACCTGTCTCTGAACATACTGCAAATTCTGAATCATTGTCACCTACTTCTGTTGAAAATGTTTTTGAAGATAAATTACCAGAAATTAAAAGATATGTTGGAAAACCTAATCCTATATCTTTTACTAAAAACTGGTATACTAAACCTATTCCTTCTGATATGTAGTTTGAAGAAAGATCTTTTCAAACTCAATTCTCTGTTTTTGCTGATAAAATGTATGAATGGAATATTGATGGTTTCTCTGAACAAGAAATCATTAATAAAATGGGTCATATGTCCATGGTTGGAATTGCTTATGCTAATGGTCATAATTTTACACAACCTGATATTGTTGACATGCTTGTTACTGGTTTTTCTGGTTCTCTTTGTGGATGGTGGGATTCATATCTCACAGAAGATTCCAGAGAATCTATTAAAAATGCTGTTAAGAAGAATGATGAAGGTCTTCATATTTTTGATAATAATATTGGTTGAGGTATTCTTGATGGTGTTAATACTTTGGTCTATACTATTCTCAAACACTTTATTGGTACTCCTTCTAATGTTTTGTCTCGAATTGCTGAATACTTGAATAATTTGAGATGTCCTACTATGTCTGATTATAGATGGTATCAAGATGTTTTTATTTCCAGGGTTATGCTTCGGAAAGATTGCCACAAGCCTTATTGGAAAGAGAAGTTTATTAACGGACTTCCTCCTATCTTTGCTCATAAGGTAAAACAAGAATCAATTGATGAAAATGACTTCATTGATTATAATAATTTAACTTATGGTGATATATTAAGCACTATTAAAAAACTTGGTATTAATATGTGTAATGATGAAAAACTGTTAAAACGCCAATTGAAAAATAAAAGAAAAGTTAAATATGAAATGGGTAATTTCTGTGAACAATATGGTTTGCTCTCTATTGCTCCTTCTAAGCAAAAGAGTAAAAAACATGATAAAATTCACAAAAATTATAACCATAAAAGATATAAAAAATACAAAACCAATTATGTTAAACCTGATGGTTTTTATGCTAAAAAGAAAAATACTCCTAAAAGATTTACTAGGTAGAATCTTGATAAAGGAAAATGCTTCAACTATGGTAAACCTGGTCATTACAGTAAAGACTGTAAACAAAAACCTGGTAAGCTGATAAACAAGTTTAACATATTAAAAATTGCTGATAAAGATCAAGAGGATCTATTCTGAATCCTTTAATCAAATGTTTCATCTGATTCCTTGGAAGAGGATTTTTCTTCCTCATCTAATTCTGATTATCACTCTACTAAATCTTCTGATTCACTTAATATTAAGATTGGATGTAGAGACTCCTGTTGTAATGTTATTAAATCTGTTAATGTTCTCACTAAAAGTGAAGAAAATGATAATTTGCTGCTAAAATTTATAGGGCAAATGGAAAACCCTGTTTTACAAAAAGAATATTTGGAAAACTTTAAGAAAAACCTGTTAAAAGATGAAACTGGTAAAAAGATAAAAACCAATATAAGCTTTGAAGAAACTTTGGAAAGATTTAACAAATCTAAAAAGAAATCCAAAGATTTAACTGTTAATGATTTCCAACGTGAAATTGCCATTGTTAAACAAGAAATTATTAAACTAAAATATGAAGTTAAAAATATTAAAAGTGATAACAGTAATCTTAAACAAGAACTGTTAAAATTTGATAAAAACATTGATAAAATTGATAAATCTAATAATGAACAAGATGAGTACAAGAATGGAGATGATCCCAGTCAACAAGCTCTTCTTCTTGGTAAAGGTATTGTTGATAATTCTGTTAATGATAATAGTCATGATACTTCTAAACTTGCTCTTGTTAGGAAATATCTTCCTCCTAAATGGTTTACAAAAGTAAAAATTGTTGTTTCATCGGATTATCATTTCAATGTTATTGCTATGATTGATTCTGGTGCTGATATGAATTGTATTTAAGAAGGATTAATTCCTACAAAATATTTTGAGAAATCTACTAAATCACTTGTTTCTGCTAATGGCACTAAAATGAAAATTAAATATGAATTGAGTAATGCTCATGTTTGCCATGATAATATTTGTTTCAAAATTCCTTTTGTTCTTGTTAAAAACATGACTGATAAGGTAATCCTTGGTTTGCCTTTTATAAATGCTTTGTATCCTTTTCTTGTTGAACATGATGGTATTACTACTGATCCTTTTAGATAGAAAGTAAAGTTCAAATTTGCTTCAAAACTTGAAGTTGAGATTGATAAAACTTTTAGATTGATCTATGCTAAAGAAAAACATCTTAATTTCCTTAAACAAGAAATTAAATACAAGAAAATTACTGAACAACTCTCTGATAAACTGTTGATTTCAAAAACTGATAATTTTCAGAAAATGTTAATTGATGATGTTTGTTCTGATATTCCTAATGCTTTCTGGCACAGAAAAAAGCATATTGTTAATCTGCCTTATGTTAAAGATTTTGATGAGAAAAACATTCCTACTAAAGCCCGTCCTATTCAAATGAATGCTGAAACTGTTGAATTTTGCAAAAATGAAATTAATGATTTACTGAAAAAGAAGATGATAAGGAATAGCAAGTCCCCTTGGTCTTGTTCTGCCTTTTATGTCTAGAAAAATGTTGAGATTGAAAGAGGTACCCCTCGCCTAGTCATCAACTATAAACCCTTAAACAAGGTTTTAGAATGGATTAGGTATCCCATCCCTAATAAGAATGATTTGGTCCATAGGTTGAGTGAGGCTATAGTATTCTCTAAGTTTGATATGAAATCTGGGTTTTGGCAAATCCAGCTTAATGAAAGTGATAGATATAAGACTGCTTTTACTACTCCTTTTGGTCATTATGAGTGGAATGTGATGCTTTTTGGTCTTAAGAATGCCCCCAGTGAATTCCAGAATATTATGAATGACATCTTTAACTGTTTCAGTCATTTCACCATTGTGTACATTGATGATGTTCTTGTCTTCTCCAGCTCTATTGATAAACACTGGAAACATTTGTACTCGTTTCTGGATACTATCAAAAGAAATGGTCTTGTTATTTCTGCCAAGAAAATCAAACTTTTCCAAACAAAAGTTCGTTTTCTTGGATATGACATCTCTGAAGGACAAATTAGTCCTATTGATAGAGCCATTTAGTTTGCTGATAAATTCCTAGATGTTATTATTGATAAAACTCAGCTTTAGAGATTTCTTGGGTCTTTGAATTATGTTGTTGATTTCTACAAGGATTTAAGGAAACAATGCAAACCCCTTTTTGATCGGTTGCAGAATAATCCTCCTCCTTGGATTGATAATCATACTTCTCTTGTTAAACAGATCAAAATTCATGTTAAGACATTACCATGTCTTGGTATCCCTACTATCAATACTTTCAAAATTGTTGAAACCGATGCCTTTGACATTGGTTATAGAGGTATTCTGAAACAACGTGTTTCCCCTGAATCATCTGAACAAATTGTTTGCTTCCAATCTGGAATCTGGAATACTGCACAGCGAAATTCTAGTACTATTATAAAGGAAATTTTATCTATAATATTATGCATTTCAAAATTTCAAAGTGATTTGCTAAACCAAAAGTTTTTATTACGCATTGATTGTAAAAGTGCTAAGTATGTTATTGAAAAAGATGTTAAGAATATTGCTTCAAAACATATTTTTGCCAGATGGCAAGCTATTCTAAGTGTTTTTGATTTTGATATTGAATATATTAAAGAATCTCAAAATTCAATCCTTGATTTCCTTACCCATGAATTCCTGCAGAATTACCATGGCAAGTAGAAGGACAAATGACAAAACCCCTGCTACTAAACCAATCGCAAAAATTGAACCTATTACTCCTTTAGAGATTACTAGCCGCTTTACTCCTTTAGGCACCATACCTAAACCAAACTACTCTACTATTTTGGCAGCTGCCTATGATCCTTATTCTAGTCCCAATCAAATTGTTAAAGCAAATGCTTTCCCCAAAAGCAAATGCTTTCCCCAATACCCCTTATGCTACTGAATATGTTAAAAAACCCTGTGACCAAAACCTGTTTTATGTTGAGACAAACAGAGCCCATATTTCTGATCCTTTCAGACTGGCCTCTAGCTATTTCTCCACAAAATTTCATTGGATTCCTGAACACCATGATAAAAATGTAGGATACTATCCTGATATCTTTTGTCATGAAAAGTCTATTCAGATTAAGCCTATTACTGACAAAGTTGATATGCTAAGGTGATTTATCATCGTGTTACTATTGATCGCCTTATTTCTGAAGAAATATGGGGTTCCAACCTTACTACCCCAAGAATGTTACCGAACTCTTCGGTCCCTTACAGTTACCATGATTATCTCATTGCTTGGTTTCGATTCATGCTCCACCAAAATGAATACATGTCTTATTCTTGGTTTGTTAATTTTGGTAAAGAATTTAATTCAAAATTGCCTCTTTGGTTCATCCGGTGGTGGGCTCAGTTTGGATCAGTTCTAGAAATATTTCCTGATTAGCTTATGGAGGCTTTATCACATTTCACTAGCACAAACAGAGTCGGTGCTTATGATGCAAAATTCTCCCCTATAATCCATTTTGTTAAAAAATATAAGGTCCCTTGGATCTTAAAGTGGCAATATGTTAAAGAAGGAGATGTGCTCATAAGATGTTGGTATGTTAAATGGTGGGCCAAATTTCACGCTCACAAAGTAGTAAATAATGTTTTCAGAGAATTACCATCCTCTACTACTTCTACTACTTTGCCTACAGCAGTGATTACTACCCCTGTTCAGTTAGCAAATGCTCCTACTTCTTCCTCTGATAAAACTATTGCAACACCTGTTAAGCCTAAAAAGCAAATGGCTTTCCTCTTAGATGATATCCGAAAGGATCCTGATGCTATGTACACTCTCTTGCAAATGATGGCTAGAGAAAAGTTATCTACTAAAGGACAGTGCTCTAACGCACCTGTTTCAAAAAGTCCTTTTTATCCCTACAATTAGGAGTGGTTTGGTCATGATGAAGATGACGAAGATCCGAAGATTGATTTCTCTATTTGTTTGGCCTGCACAGTGGCCAAAATACTACAATATTTTCAGACTGTTAAAGCCATTACTGTTGCTTTACCCCTAATGATGATATTCTTATTTTTGGTCCCTTCATTATGTTGACCATTATCTCTTTGGCACTATTTGGACTCTTCCACATGCTTTGGGGGACAAATTGATGTAAAAGTGACCTGTTACTGTTCACTACTCACTGTTCACTAATACTGTTCATCCGGATTTTGCCTATTTAAAGGGGGGATGTCCCTTGTGTTAGACAAGCTTTAGTTTTCAGACTTCTCTTCTCCTATTTTCTCCCTTCTTAGAGAGACTACTTTGAGAGAGAATTGCTGCTTCCTTGTTCACTGTAAACCTGTAACTCTGTAACCTGTAACTCTATGTTTCTCAACCTCGCTTGAGACCACTACTGCAGTAAGTTTATTGTTCATATTTTCAATAAACAAGTATTTTCAGTTATTACTCTTTCTTATATTATTGTTGCTACTACCACCTTGGACGGATTACCACCATAATGAACGGATCTAAAAGCTTTCATTTACTTTGAATTACTTTGATATAAACTGCTTGGTTGGTTCTATCTACCGCCTTATTTTTATTATCTTAGTTTCACACTCCATTTCTTATATTAATCTGTGCTTCCGCCTCCTGCGCTGTGTCCCTTCCCCCTTTATGGGTATATATATATATATATATATATATATAATTTGGGTTCAAGACTTCAAGTTACACCTAGTATAATGTAATTTTAAGTAATGTTACACCACTTAATGTTTTTTAATTGAATGCGAATTTTGACAAATCCACTGTTAGATTATATTATCTTCGTATATTCTCCATGTTTGCAAAATTTAAAGATGATTAAAGATAAATGGTCATGTCATCAATCAATTTTTTAAATTCAAGTTTTTGTAGTTTAAAATAATGCATAAAAGATGAATTTATGGATTGAGTAGTAAATTACATCTGATTGACATGAAAATTAGTATACATATTAAAAACATATAAAACATGTATAACAAGTTATTAGATGGTGTAACTCTAAACATTGTTATATCATGTGTAACTTGAACCCAATCCTATATATATATATATATATATATATATGCAAAATATGAACTTCTATATTATAGTATCATATAGTGAAACACTTTTAATATTCTCTATATTATGAGTAGTAGATATACAAATTTTTTTATAATAATTTTTACAAACAGCTGATGTGGTGAGTAATTATTAGTAAATGAAAAAGTAATATTAATGGAGATGGGTTTAAGTTACACCTGATGTAACTCTAAAGAGTTACAACTTTTTTAAACCATTGGATTTATGTATATTCAATGGTTAAAAAAAAATCCTCATTAATGCTAATATCTTAATTGATCTCATTTATTATCTCTTATTTAATATGTGGGGCCCAAAGATTTGGCAACCCCGGCCCACTCTATATCGGGCCTAAGACCCATGCTGAGGATAATGCAGTATCTGAGGATGAGCGGGGGAGGCCCAAATTGTCAAGGAGCATCGCCGAGGACGACCATGTCCTCGGCCGGCCGATATTGAAGAAGGGAAGCTGTCACCCACATATTAAATGTATGCAGCTGACACTCTGGCTGCATTAATGGAGAATTGACCATTGAACAGTGATGCCTTGGTTACTTCAACTAACAGAAAGTTTGGAAATGCGGCTGATGGGACAAGCCCTCAGACATAGGCTCAGATGACCAACAAGTGGACGGCAGAGATCAACTGAACAGGACTATATAATAGAATGAATTCCCAGGGTTCAAGGGGGTTTTTTTCGGGGTTTTCAGGGTGTTCAAGGACAACCCCTGTTTTCATTAGCACTCAGGGAAGAGCTCCTCAAACTGGGCTAAGGACGAACTTCCCCTTAAAAAACTTAGCTAAATCTCATTTGATGATCCTGTAAACCCACATCGTCCGTTGTATCATCCACTAATGCCTAGTCCTTCTATCCACTCTCCACAAATTTATTGTATAGAGTCACTTGGGCTTGGGTCCACTCATCCCCAGGAGGGAAGTGCCTGAACCAGGTCCCTACAGTTGGCGCCGTTTGTGGGAAGGACTTGAGGATTAGCGAGTGCGATGGTTGGTGCGGAAGGATCAATAACAACACTTCTTCCAAGTTCACAAAAAAAAAAAAAACAACACAAACAATGGCAACATACTCATTCAAAAGGCAATCATCACAAAGAAATGAAAGATGCAAGAAGTAAAAGAATTGAAATATGGCTACTTCTTTATTAAATTAAGAAAAGTTACATTGTACAACAAAATGCTTAGGCAGGCTTGTTCTAAAAGCTAACTACGAAGGTAAATGCTTAGGCAAGCTTGTTCTAAAGCTAAAAAAAAAAAAAAAAAGGGCCTAGGCAGGCTTGTTTTAAAGCCAAGCTAAGCATGGAGGGAAAGGCGGAGACAGGCCTGTTATAAGACCTTCTACAGCTCCCAAACTAGCATGGGTGACACTGTGAAAGAGAAGGAAGAAGAAGCCACAGTGCCTGACGGTCCCATCTCAAGGTTTTTCCTTGATTCTCTCCCAGTCCCATGACGACCGAGCGCTGGCGAATCACTACCAGCTTGGAAGGCCGGTAGATCCGCATGCGGAGGAGGGACGTTATGTTCCTTTCTGATTTCCCTCCTAACTACAAGAGGAGTCCTCTCTCTGGCTAGGTTGAAAAGAAGGAGGATCTTTGGCCTCTGCTTATTTCGTCTCCACTGTGTCGTCTAGGATCGGGGTGGCATCCTCGGCTCCTGAAGGGGGCTCGGCTTTCTTAACCACACCCTTTTCCAAGGCCACTCCATCCCCTCAGGCACAAGTCACTATTTTGGCAAGGCCCTTGAAAATGCCTAGAGCCTTGAACCCTTATTGAACCCAAGTGTTTGTGAAATTTGAAGAAAAGATTACCCGAAAATGCCTTATATAGAAGGCAAAAGCTGGTGAAAACCAGCCCGCACAGAATCCTAAAGAAGAATTACTAGAGGTATTAACTCCGCCCTATTCCCAAAAACCTTACCAGCCGCTGGATCCACATAAATCAGCAAGGATATTAATGAGGATACACCTCGCGCACCGAAACGTCAAGCGCGTTACTCGAATAGCCCAAAAGATGCCTTGTAATTGGAAGTGGCGCACCGGGCCAAGGAGCCAGACCGAAGAGGGGTCCCCCCTCGACAGAGCAAGCTCAAGGCCGTTATCACTCTAAGGACAGATTCCCCAACGCTGAGGATAAACTCCTTCACTCTAAACAGTCAAGAAAAACTAAGTGCTAGACAGAACCATGGTCTTGCATGGTTCTTGGACTCAAACCTATGGGGAAACTAGTTACTTCAGAAGACAAGTGCTAGACAGAACCAAGGTCTTGCATGGTCCTTGGACTCAAGCCTATGAGGAAACTAGCTACTTCAGAAGAATCAAGTGCTAGACAGAACCAAGGTCTTGCATGATCCTTGGACTCAAACCTATGGGGAAACTAGTTACTTCAGAAAACAAGTGTTAGACAGAACTAAGGCCTTGCATGGTCCTCGGACTCAAGCCCATGGGGAAACTAACTACTTCAAGAAGAACTAAGTACTAGACAGAACCAAGGTCTTGCATAGTCCTCGGACTCAAACCTATGGGGAAACTAGTTACTTCAGAAGACAAGTGTTAGATAGAACCAAAGTATTGCATGGTCCTCGAACTCAAGCCTATGGGGAAACTAACAACTTCAAGAATCAAGTATCAGATAGAACCAAGGCCTTGCATGGTCCTCGGACTCAAGCTTGTGGGGAAACTAACAACTTTAAGAATCAAGTACCAGACAGAACCAAGGCCTTGCATGGTCCTCGGACTCAAGCCTATGGGGAAACTAGCTACTTCAGAAGAATCAAGTGCTAGACAGAACCAAGGTCTTGCATGGTCCTCGGACTCAAACCTATGGGGAAACTAGTTACTTCAGAAGGCAAGTGTTAGACAGAACCAAGGTCTTGCATGGTCCTCGGACTCAAGCCTATGGGGAAACTATTTCACTCACGAAAGGCCAAATGTCAGGGTGAGCCAAGGTCTTGCATGGTCCTCGACGCCAAGCCTGCGGGAAAACTAGTTGCTTCAAGGGAATCCAAGTACTAGACAGAACCAAGGTCTTGCATGGTCCATGGACTCAAACCTATGGGGAAACTAGTCACTTCAGGAGGATTTAAGCACTAGACAGAGCCAAGGTCTTGTATTTTCTGCGGATCCAAACCTACGGCGAGGCTAACTACTTTGGTTCTAGTAATGAGCACTGCAGAGGATAGTGACCTTTCCTATGATGAAATCTCAAGACCAAGCCCATGAGCATCACTTAAAGCATTGATGTGGTCAGCTGAAGCGTAATTAAAGCCAGGATTGTACAAGTAAAAAAAAAAAAGTGATAATACAAACAAGATGAATAAGAGAAAATAAAATATGCACTTCATTGAATCTTTGGGAGCTACACAATGCAAAAGTGCCATTACAATGCTTAAAAAAAAAAAAAAAAAAAAAAAGCAAACAAACAAGGCGAAGGTACCATGAAGGATCATTCCTTCAGCTCCATCTCAATTCCCCTCTCAGGGGGCTGGGCAGAAGAGGTCTCAAGGTCCTTGTAACCCTCGCTTGGGATTACAGCCTGGGAAGGGTCAGTTGGATGAGATATCTCCCCAACGTGAGGGGCTTGGACATCAGCTAAGGGGTCCCAGCCTCTCAGGGCGCATCCGCAGTGGAACCCTTGCTTGTCTCAATGGCCCTAGGAGGATCAGCTTCTTTGGCTGGCTCGTCCGAAGTGGTAGCAGCCGGGGCATCTTCGTCAGGAACAGTCCCAACTCCCTCAAAAGTCACCTCGGCCTCGGAGTTGGGAAGAGCTGTCTCACGAATGGCATGAGGGTAGTACACATTCTCTACCTTCCACAGGTCAGATAAAGCCTCAACACTTTCTTGTTTGAAGGCTTCATTCCACACCTGAGAGCAGTAAAGTCTGCATACCCCTGGCACTTGAGCTCTAAGGGTGGCTTCTGTCTCAGCTACCCTTGACTCGTAGGCCTCTTGCGCGGCCTTGCCTTTGGAAGCCTCAGCCTCGGCCCTGGCAGACTCAACCTCTTCTTTGGCTTTCAGAGCCTCGTCCCTGGCAGACTCCGCAACACCTCTAGCCCTTTTTGCCTCGAGCAACCTCATTTCTAGGGTTAAGATCTCCTCTTTGGCGATCCTCAGCTGATCCTCTGCCTTAAGCAGGAGCTCCGTTTGATCCAGGGCTTGCTTTTGGGCGCTAGCAAGGCCTGATTCGGCGATGTCTTGAGCCCTCTCATTTCCTCCAACTGCTCCCTCACTTTTGAAAGATCGGCCTTTGAGACTTTGAGGGTCCGCGCAGCGTCTAACAGCTTTTCACACTCCAAGTTCGTAGCCCTACTTTGGCTACTAGCTATACCCTCCAGCCTAAAGGTAGCCTGGATAGCCTGCCAATTAAAACCAATGCGCAACAGATAAGGAGCCAAGAAACAGGAAGTCAAGAGAATCACAAGTGATGAGAAAACTTACCATGTCCAAATATTGTTTAAGGTCGAGGAAGACCTCCTTGCTCCTCAGAGCCTCCAGCTGGGCCATGTTCGCGAGGAGTAGCAGGGACCTCCCTAATGCGTCAGTCAAGTGCGCACCTTTGCCCCCTCGAGGGTCCCTAAGGGAGGCATCGTCCGTCAAGGGCTTCCTATGAAGCATGGGGGTAAGGAGCCAAGCCTGGGCCCCGGGCTAGATGGTGGCCTACTTTTCCTAACCTCGGCGCCCTGCTCTCAGCTGCTTCGATGGCTATCGAGCATCGTCATCGCCCTAGGAGGGATCAGACTCTTCACGCCCCCTAGGCCTCTTTCCCTTGTCTTTCTTCTACTTAGGACTGGTGGGCTTGGACCCAGATGGCGAATTCTGTTGGGGTGAGGGAGGAGGAAGCTTGGGGGGAGACTTTCCTGGCGCATCCTTCCCCGGCTGCCCCTCAATCAGGGCCAGCAAGCATGTCTGAGGTCGTCTCTTGAAACTCATCTTCGACCGAGGAGAGGGCTCTTTGGATAAAAAGTCTATTTCAGCTAAGCTGGGGTCACCCAAATCGCTAGGAGGATCCTCGGGCGAGTGGAGTTGGTCGAACACGTCAAACTCGTCCTCCGACGGACCTGAGTCAGCCACTTCCTCTTCTCCTGGCTCTCCCCCTTCAGTCTCTGCAACTTGAGGTGATGAAGAGGTACCCACCAACGGTACGCCCTCAGGAATAGGAGATCCTTCGGGGATCAAAAACTCGTGCTTGACTACGATGATCTTATGCAGCCGAGGATCTTTAGCTCGAATCACGTGCTTTGGGGCCGAGAACGATTTTTGAATCGGATCGTATCCTAGGATCTCATGAGCGACTCTAACTTGGTTGTCAGCTTCATTCAAAAAAATCTTTGACCTCAGTGCGGTTTGCAAATCCTCCTTGTTAACCAAGCAGAAGTGACGCTGAAAAGCGTATGGATCTGCATAAAAGAAAACAAGTTCCTATAAAAAACCAAGCAAAGCAGGGCACAAAAGCACAAGAAATTAGACCCTCTCCTAGTCTGAATGCCCCACCTGGTGTACCCTCCACTGTTGGACAATGAAGGTCATCGTGTCACTCTCCGGACATAATGAGGAAGTCTTTGTTCAAACCCTTGCTGGACTCAAGGAGGCACTGGATGAGCCGGACCCTATCATCTCTCGTCTTCATGTAATAAGACTTACTCTTCAGGCACTGGAGGTTGTAGCACCAGTTTACATCATGTTGGGTTAACCTCAGCCCCATCTTCTCGTTTAGGGCATCCACACAACCTAAGATCCTAAACACATTGATGGCACACTGGGTGGGAGATAAGCCGAAGTGCCTGAGATAATCCCTCATCACTGGTCCAATGGGGATTCTCATACCACCCTCCAGAAAGACGATTATAGGAATCGCCACCTCACCCTCTTTTCTCCTAATGCTCTACTCCCCTTCTCCATAGTACCTCAAACCCACTGAATCGGGGATCTTATAGTCAGCAACGAATTTTTCCATCACCTCTTCAGACTCAACTAACTTCTTAAACCTACCCATCCTAAAGAACTAATGAGGGGCTCAGGGAAACTGAAGGAGAGAAAAAAAATAATAAGAGGACAAGGAACTCAGGCGGAAAAGTATGAACCAGAAGGAGAAGAGAACTTACAAAAATGAGGAAAGGCTCCTCGGACAGGCCTTTTATGTTGAAAGGAGGCATAAGGTCGATTGGAGGCTTGATCAAGTTCAGCGTATGTGCGCAAGAGCTCTTGAATGCAAAAGTGAAGGGGCAAATCAGTTCGATTGGGTATTTATACCCCCAATTAAGAGTAACCGCACGGGCTTTCTCACCCATTAAGTCAGAAGTATCCCTACTGTCCATTCATCATCACACCGTTGAACGTAGAGGACACAGGGCTGCCAAAATTTAATGAAGGCGCGCTCCAAGTACCGAAATGCCAGAAGCGTTCCTTGAGCAGTTGGAAAGATTTTGGTACTGACAGGAAGACAAGATTCGCCAGGCCGGGACAAAGACCCGAGGACATCAAAATCCTCCTCCCCGCTCGAGGAGCCGGGCAGCAGAATTTTAAGGGGCTATTGTGGGGCCCAAAGATTTGGCAACCCCGGCCCACTCTATATCGGGCCCAAGGCCCATGCCGAGGACAATGCAGTATCCGAGGATGAGCGAAGGAGGCCCAAATTGTCAAAGAGCATCGTCGAGGACGACCATGTCCTCGGCCGGCCAATGTTGAAGAAGAGAAGCTGTCACCCACACATTAAATGTATGCAGTTGACACTCTGGCCGCATTAATGGAGAATTGACCATTGAACAGTGATGCCTTGGTTACTTCAGCTAATAGAAAGTCTGGAAAGGCGGCTGATGGGACAAGCCCTCAGACATAGGCTTAGATGACCAACAAGTGGACGGCAGAGATCAGCTAAACAAGACTATATAATAGAATAAATCCCCAGGGTTCAAGGGGGTTTTTTTCGGGGTTTTCAGGGTGTTCAAGGACAACCCCTGTTTTCATTAGCACTCAGGGAAGAGCTCCTCAGACTGGACCGAGGATGAACTTCCCCTTAGAAAACTTAGCTAAATCTCACTTGATGATCTTGTAAACCCACATCGACCGTTGTATCATCCACTAATGCCTAGTCCTTCTATCCACTCTCTACAAATTTATTGTATAGGGTCACCTGAGCTTGGGTCTACTCATTCCCAGAAGAGAAGTGCCCGAACCAGGTCCCTACATAATACATTCTATACTTATTTCTAAGCCCAAAAAATTTATACGGCTGACTCTTTCTCTCTCAACTACACGTATCTCTCGCGTTCTCTTTGCACGTTTTTTCTCTCTATCTTCTCCACTATTCTTCTACCTCCACGGTCAGGTCCCCAGTAGCACAAAAAAAAAAAAGCCACAGATGGTGCAAATTCAACAGATGGTGCAGATTCAATCTATTGCTTGAATCTGCATAATCTATTGCAGACACAAAAATATTAAACAAGCAATAGATTGTAGAATGATTGACAACTCAAATAAACAAACAATGTATCCATTTATTGTTGGCTTAACGTGCAAAAAGGTGACGAACCATCAAGGCATTTCGTGGACTATTATGGTAAGGTGTTGTCAGTAGTGTTGTCCATAGCTCTTGTTCTTAAAAAGCCAAATGGACGAGTTTTGAACTTTGACATGGTTAACAGATCGAGTTGATAATGTTGCTTGCTTTCTTTTCTTTTGATTAATTTATCATATCAAAGTGGTAGACAGATCAATGAAAGAGGAAAAAAACAAAAGCATGTAAAACGGAAACCACAAATGGTATTGTATTTATGTTTGGAAAGCTTTCAAATCCTTATACAATATGGAAAATTAAGTGGTCAATGGTTGTTAGAGTTCCCAATTAATATTTTATTTTAATGTTAAAAAATGACTAAACAAGAGTTGTTCTTTTTTAATATTTTTGTGTCTGCAATAGATTGTGCAAATTCAAGCAATAGATTGAATCTGCACCATCTGTGGCTTTTTTTTTTCTTTCTACCGGGGACCTGACCGTGGAGGTAGAATAGTGGTGGAGGAGATAGAGAAAAAAAAATCACAGAGAAAGAGAGAGAGAGAGTCAGCTATATAAATTTTTTGGACTTAGAAATAAGTATAGAATGTATTAAATAAGAGATAATAAATGAAATCAATTAGGATATTAACATTAATGAGGATCTTTTTTTAACAGTTGGATTTACTTAAATCCAATGGTTTAAAAAAGGGTAAGTCTTTAGAGTTACATCAAGTGTAACTTGAACCCATCTCTATATATATATACATATATACATCATTTGTCTCATAATATGTGGACCTCGTGGGTATGTAGATCCACATATATGAAAATGGGCTTCAATTTCCTACTAACTTGGGAAAAAGATACATGTGAAAATGCTTCACGGACAATCTGACACCTAAACTATAACCAAATTTGGCCTTGCAGGGAATCATGGGCTCTTAAAAGAGTACTGCTACGTTCGTGCATATTTCATGTTTCTATCAAAAGATTTTTACCATATACAGGAGAATCAAAATCCACCATTCTTTGAGAAAGCAAGCATGGATGGATGATATATTCCTTTGTTCAAAGTTCAAACACATCAAAGAAGCCAATTATTTGATGGTTTTTTGGGATGGTAAAATAGGATGAGATAGAATTCCCGGATGCGAATGCTCTAAAAATGTAGCATAGCCATTTTGATATGGGGTAATTTACAATTTTAAAAGAACTTTCTTGCTTGAAATAAATAGTAATGCTATAAACACACAATTTTTCATAATTATTGAATTAATAAATTATTATTGATTCTTATTTATATCTATTACTGATAGTATTTTGTTGTTTAATATCAATAATTTGATACCTCGACAATTATAAAATAAAATTTTTGTGACTCATTGTTGATCAAATTACAATTGCACCAGCCTTATAATTTCTTTACTATGAAAATTTTATTTTTTAATAGTAAGCAAACAATACTTGGAAATAGTTTGCCTGTGTTAGTGAATAAGTCAGTGCTTAGAAGTGGTGACTGAGTAAGAGCATTCACAATTGGTATGATATATGCCAAATGTAAAGAAATTTTTGCATGTGAGGCCCAAAGTAGCTCAGCAGCCGAAATGCTAAACATGTAAAAATGTAAAAAATTTTGCCATAGTGCTACAGTACCATCATAAATATATGATGGTATTGTAGCTGAATGGTATAAACAAATATAATTTTTTAATACGCTATCTCTCATACTTTTTAATAACCCGAAATTTCTCTCTCCTCACTCTCATTATTTCTTTTCTCTTCTCTCTCTTCCTTCCTTTTTTCCTAGTGGTGGTGGGTTTATGATTGATGTGGGCATGGGTCAGGTGGTGCAGTGGCAGCAAGGGTAGGGGATTGTGGTAGCGTGGGCCTAGTGGCTTGGCCACCGCCAATGAAGCATACGCTGGGGCCGCCGATGAAGCATGACCCTCTCTCTCATCTGGTGGTTTGTTGGGGTTCGACTATGGATTTTGAAGTTTGGTTTGTTGGTGATTGGTGGTGTGGGTACCCGAGGATTGGGGAGGAAGTCGTAGGGTCAAACTACTAGGCCGAGGCCCCAAAAGGAATAGGAGAGGCCAGGGCATTGAGTTGAGCGCAACACTGGTAGGGGCCCGAGGAAATAGTGACGCCCGAAGAATGAGTCAGATCCATCGAAGTGCTACACAATATGCTAGGGGAAGAACCGTAAAACTGAAGCAGGAAAAGGTCAGTGGCAGACAGGAAGTTACCGGGGCTGTGGCTGCCTGTCACATCCACATTAAATGGTGTACATCAATTTTGTCAGTCGCATTAAATGAAGAAGTGACCTTAATAGTGTCGGCCACAGTTACATCAATTACCGCTACCACTTGCTTCAAAGAAGGAGAAGGTGACAGGTGTTGGAAGGAGACAAAAGTCAAGTAGAGATGGACGGAGAGGATGAAATGGGGATGGGCTATATAAACAAGAGGTCAAGGATTCTTTGGGAAAGAGTAATATGGGAGAGAACCATTGCTTAACATAGCTCAGGCACTTAGTTCTAGGGTAAGTTGGAAATAGCTCTTGGGCAGATTTCACACTTGTTGTGCTATTCCATCTCTTATAAATTTATTTGGCTAGGACCAAGTTCAATAAGATTGTTCCACCACATTTAGTGGGCTTTTATATTAAAGTCTTTTTGGTCCTTACAATTGGCGCCGTCTGTGGGAAACAGCAAGCGCCTGCGGATCTGACTCGAGTGTTGATGGCAAACGAAGGCCAAGGCGAGGAAGGGTTGGTTGGTTTCTAGAGGGAGAACCCCTTCATTAACTTGGAACGTAGGAGGGATAGGCGAAAGGCCCTCAGCGTGGCGGGAGGGTCGCGTCACACTAGGCGTGTTGAGCGAAATCGTCCCCAGCCTGAGAATCAAGCCTCACGTGACCAAGAGACGCTAGCGTTGCAGTGAGAGGTTGACCGTTTGTGCAAGAATTTAAGACGAAGGAAGCTTGATAGGAGGAGCTTGTCCTCCGCATCGAGTGAGGACTCATGGGGGAGCCAGGACCAACCATACCAGCGTAGGTCCAAGACCCCACCCAGTGAGACCTACTCAACCTCCTCATGTTGGGACGGGCTGGAGAAGGGCAACCGTAGACACGAAAGGGGACCCTCTATCACACCATGGGAAACAATGCTATAAGTAAAGCCTTGCGACAAATCTCCAAGTCCCCTTTTGTCAGGAGGATTAACAAGGCTAAACTCCCTCACCATTTTTTCCAGCCAACATTCACCTTATATAATGGAAGGACAGACCCTATGGAGCATGTTAGTCACTTTAATCAGAAGATGGTCGTCCACGCTGGCAACGAGGCACTCATGTGCAAGGTTTTCCCTTCCAGCCTCGGGCCTATGGCTATGCATTGGTTTGACGTATTAGATGAGGAGTCAATAAGGTCCTTTGAAGAGCTGACCATGGCATTTGGCGCTAGGTTTATAACCTGTAGTAGGGCCCTCAGGCTATTGGATGCTCTACTATCCATGGCCATGAGAGAAGGGGAGACCCTTAAGACCTACTCAGACCGGTATTGGGAGATGTACAATAAGGTGGATGGGGATTTCGAAGATGTGACAATAAGGACCTTCAAAGTCGGCCTCCCGACCGATTATGACTTAAGGAAATCACTGACGATGAAGTCCGCCTTGAACATACGCCAGCTCATGGATCGCATAGAAACGTACAAGAGGTTGGAGGAGGACTAAATGCAAGGGAAAGGCAAGGCTAAAGCGTTCCCCGAGAAAAGGGATCCTCGGGGAGGAGGATACCATAATGATCGACCACGAAGGGACTTCCCTAGTCGCCCGGCTTTTGAAGGAGTCCACATGGTCAACTCGTTATTCAAAGAGCCAGTGCATCAAATATTAGAAAAAATCAAGGGCGAGCCGTTCTTCAAATGGCCAAACAGGATGGGTGGGGATCCGACCAAGAGAAACTAAAGCCTCTATTACCACTATCATCGGGACAAGGGGCACGCGACGGAAGATTGCAGGACATTACAAGACCACCTCAATCAATTGGTAAAGGCCAGGAAACTTGGTCACTTCATGCATCAGCCTACGAAACAGGCCGGGCACTCAGGGATGGGGATGCACTGGAACGATCACCTTCGTCCAACCTTAGGCACCATTAACATGATTCTGACCGGACGAGGAGGTAGCACCAGGCCTAGTCCCCAGGTCATGTCTGTAGTGGGGGGTTGCCACCCACTCGAAGGTTGGAGATTGGCCCTGCAAAAAACCGAGAGCGATGATCCCGGACCTGAGTTTTTCTGATAAGGACAAGTGGGGAACCCAACAACCACACGAGGACGCTCTGGTAGTCACTGTGAGAATCGGGGGCTACAACGTTAAAAGAGTACTAGTTGACCAGGGAAGCCAAGCTGAAGTGATGTACCCTGATTTATACCGAGGACTGGGGCTAAAGCTCGAAGACCTGGATGCGTGTGACTCTCCGCTGATGGGTTTTGATGGCAAGATGGTGGTTCCCTGAGGAATGATTAAGATGCCCGTGCAGGTTGATGGTGCGGAGGTCTAGGTGAATTTCATAGTAGTTGAGGCATTTTTCCCATACACCGCCATCCTCAGCAGACCCTGGCTTCACGCCATAAGAGCTGTCCCCTCAACCCTGCATCTAAAGATCAAATGTCCCACAAGCGGAGGAGTGAAGGAACTAGTGGGGGATCAAGCCATGGCCAAGTAATGCTTGGTGTCAGCAGTTACACGACATTTATCTAATTCGATCCAATAGCAATTAAAGGGGGCTGCCAACGAGCAGCCGGCTAAGATGCCGAAGGAATCGTTTGAGGAATTGGAGAAAGTACTGATAGAAGCAGACGAAGAGCAATATTTCTAAATAGGATTGCAGCTGCCCCCTAGGGAGAGAGTAGAGTTGGTAGAATTTTTAAAGGCAAACATGGACGTGTTCGCCTAGAATGCGGGTGACATCCCTGGGATTAGTCCCGAGCTAGCGTGCCATCGCTTGAATGTGAACCCCGGGGTGACGCCTCGTAAACAGCCTCTTCGGCGATCATTTGACATTCATGCTAAGGCGGTTAGGGCAGAAGTGAGCAGGTTGAAGCAGGCTGGAGCAATTAAGGAAATCTTTTATCCCGAATGGTTGGCTAACACGGTAGTGGTGAAGAAGAAAAGTAGGAAGTGGCGAGTATGCGTAGATTTCACAGACCTTAATAAAGCCTGCTCAAAAAACCCTTTTCCCATTCCCATAATAGATCAACTAGTGGACGTCATGGGGGGACATTCGCGGATGAGTTTCCTGGACGCATTTCAAGGTTATCATCAGATACCGCTGTCGCTAATCAATCAAGAGAAAATGGCCTTCTGTTTTTCCACTAGTAATTTTCACTATCGTGTGATGCCTTTTGGCCTCAAAAACGCCGGCTCCACTTATCAGAGGATGGTAACTCGGATATTCGAAAAACAGCTCGGGAGGAACATGGAGGCGTATATAGACGATATTGTGGTCAAGAGTAAAAAGGCAGAAAACCATCTGGCCGATCTCGCAGAAACCTTCTTGGTACTCAGGGAGCACAAGTTACGGCTTAACGCATTTAAGTGCTCTTTTGGGGTAAGCTCGGGCAAATTCCTCGGGTACATGATTACTTATCGGGGGATCGAAGTCAACCCGGAGTAGATTAGGGCCATCAACAGCCTGCACCCTCCTCGGAACCTAAGGAAGTACAAAGCTGGCCGGGATGACGGCAGCATGGAGCAGGTTCACCTCTCGATCCGCAAATAGATGTCGTCCTTTCTTCCAACTATTGCATAAGTGGAAAGACTTCTTGTGGACTGATAAGGAGGAAGTACTTTATTCCTACCTAGCAATCATGAGGCACTCCATTAGCTTCATCCTGATCAGAAACGAGGACGAGGCCCAGAAGCCCGTCTATTACGTCAGCAAGTCCTTGCAAGAGGTGGAGACTTGTTTCTCCCTTTGGAAAAAGCTATGCTGGCCATTATGCATGCGGCAAGGAAACTCCCCCGTTATTTCCAAGCCCACACGGTGGTAGTGCTCACTCAGCTTCCATTGCAGGCTCTATTGAGGAAATCCGACTACACCGACAGGATTGCCAAATGGGCAGCTAAGTTGGGGGCCTATGATGTTAAGTACCTGCCCCGCACAACAATTCTTTCTCTCAAACATCTCTAAGCTCAAGCATAATCAAAATACAAACTCAAAAACACAATTTTAAAATTAATCAAATCATAATAATAAAAGAAAAAAAAAGGAAAAAAAAAAAAAGACACAAGCCATCTGACTCATCTGGATTGCGTTAGGGAGGAGGACAAGCGGCAACGAAGCGGAAGGCGCGGCTTGGCACAATGAACGCCGATTCTCCGCCAGCCTGTGTCCTTCGATCAACGATAGAGCAAGCAAGATCTCTCGCTTGTTCTTTCTCTCTCTACCTCTTTCTCTATTTCTTATCACAAAGAGAGTTAGAGAATGTTTTGGAATCAAGTAGAAAAAGAAAAAGAAAAAAGTAGAAAAAGAGAGAGCTGGAGAAAGAAAGAGAGAGAGAGGGAAGTTGAAAAAAGGGGAGGATAGAGATAGGAGTGGGTATACATGTGTGGTGGAGAAAAAACAAGAGAAAAAAGAAAAAGAAAAAAAAGAAAAAGAAACGTATGGATGAAAGATAGGAAAAATAATATAAAAAATAAGAAATGACAATTGAGAAATGCTACCATAATATTTTCACAATAAATCTTAAGTAACAGATTGTTATTAGCTAATATTGGTGTGTAAAAAAATAATTTCAATAGTGGGTTCAAATTAGAACTAATAACAATTTTCCATATAAAATTTTGTTATGATTCTTGTGGAAGTATTACAAAAAATATTGTAGACATAACACTTCTTATTGAAAAATATAATTGTTAAGAATGAGTAGAGGAAGAATAAATAAAGATTAAAAATGAATAAAGAATGAATGAAAAAATAATATTTAAATAAGATAGAGAAATGATAGAAAATCTGTTGGAAGATGTATTTGAAAAAATAGGTAGATAAAAGGTAAATGTCACTATCCACTGTCCAAACTTTAGAAAAGCTGTTGGAGATGCTCTAAAGTTTGACATTGTTTCAAATTAAATGTTAGTGACATTAAGATGTAGGAAATAATTTAATTTTGAAGGAGATGGGATGTGAACAAATGAGCTTTACACTTTGAACTAATTGTTTATTTACAAAGAGTTTTGTAACTTATTAGCATCCTTTATGGGTAGAACCAAATGATAAATTTGTGTCCTCTGTTAATTGTAATGATTAAACTATCAAGGAAAAAAAGGTTGTTTATTTAATTTTTGGATAATTTTATAAAAACACACCAAAATATGACTTTATTTCAAATTAAGCCCTAAAACTATAATTATATCAAACAAAATCTTTTAGTTTTAAAATTATCACAATATGAGCCATAAGTAAATATCTTTCAACTAGGGGGTGTTTATTGGCAGGAGCGATCGAGTTTGAAAAGGTTTCTTGGGCCACCCTATCAACGTCGGTTTCCTAAAAACACAAACTGTCGTCTCATCACCGAATTGATATTCTAGAAATGTTGGTGGCCACCATCACATGAGAGAGAGCATCACATGAGAGAGAGAGAGAGAGAGAGAGAGAGAGAGAGAGAGAGAGAGAGAGAGAGAGAGAGAGAGAGATTTTAAAACTATTACCCACACAACAAATCAACCACAATCAAACCCAAAACCATAATCAAACCCACCACCTACACAATAAATCAATAAATTTGGGCTGATGCTAGGTTTATTCGAATTTTTTTTCCATTTAACTTTATTATTATAAGAATTTTGTTAATTGACCAACAGGGTAAGAAAGTGGAAAACTAGCATCTCAAGTTTTTAAAACTCGAGTTCAACAGTAAACCAAGTTTTAAAAACTCGAGTTCCAGACTTTTGACTCACTGAAAATTCCACGTGGAACTCGAATCTTAGAGACTCGAGTTCCCAAACAGATTCACGAAAAAAAAGAAAAAATAGAAGAAGAAAACACGGAGAAGAATCGCTGAAGATCAGATCGTCCACGGAGAAGAATCGCTGAAGATCAAATCGCGTCACTAATAAGCCAGCACCAGCACCATATCAAACGATGCCATCTCGATTTCTTTTGATTTTTGCTCAGACCCAACCCAAAATCTCAAGGTTTTCCTCTAACCCAAACTGCATTTCTTTGGATTTTGCTTAGACGCAAACTTCATTATTTTTGCTTAGACCGTAACCCAAAATCTCAAGATTTTCCTCTCATCCTCCTCCATCATTTTTCTCAGAAGCTCCAACCAAATAATAATAACAATAATAATAATAATAATAATAATAATAATAATAATAATAATAATGATGGGTATGGCATTCGCATCGTCCACCGTCCACCAGCACCAGATCGCGTCCAATCGGAGCTCTAGCATTCTTGCTCTGTTCTTCGTCTCTTCGTCTCTATTCTTGCTCTGTTCTTGCTGCGTTCTTCAGGTCTCTTTGTCTCTATGTGCTAGTCAATAATTCACAGCAACTGCAAAGCTGAAACTTGTTTTTTAATTGGATCTCGAGTTTCTAAAACTCGAGATGCTAGTTTTCTTATATCTTCCTAACGTTGCCTAACTTACTACATACAACCCCTCACACCGTTACTCTGCAAATTCTCCCAGGTTTATTCGGTTGAAGAAAAAGCATATTTAGATTGATGTTTGTTGACAACTGTTTCAACCAATATCAGAAAGCCAAATCTTTCGCCAAACACTGCCTTATTCATCGTTGACAACCCCACATGGTTGTTCGAATAACTATATATATATATATATAGTTGACTAAGATTTACCTCTAAATAGTCAGTAGTTTTGTAGCTCAAATGACACATCCTTGTGTTTCCAATAGAGGTATCGATGGTTCAAATCTTCTCTTTTATTGTAGCTGTGGAATGAACGAAGTTTTGCTCCAAATATATTTCCTTTGATATGTGATGAATTATTATAAGATTATTCTTGTGTATTATTCAAGCAAATTCGCACGATTCATAAAAAAATAATGCGACTAGAACTACACATGAATTATATCTTTAATTTTCACATGGTAAGTTTTTTATTTTTATTTTATACAAGATATAAATCCTACTCAAGCCTAATCTAAATGTATATATATATGAAACTCTCTCTTAGACACTTGAACTCTGGTCCATGATGAAAACTTAGAAAGTAGTGAACTGAGTTCTTGAAGATTATCACCAGTTGAAACAACAAGAAAATACAAATCACAGAGAAAGTAAAGCCTAAAAGATGAAGGAAGAACAAGAACAGAGAGAGAGAGAGAGAGAGAGAGAGAGAGAGAGAGAGAGAGAGAGAGAATGAATAGAAAACTTGTATTCAATTTCAGTATTTTCTTCATAATGATACACTGGTGCTCATTGAGCTATTTATGTACAATAAGAATCTGCCTAAATGCTTAAGTTAACTCCCACAGATATCTGTAACTAAAACCCAAAATATCTGAAACTAAGTCCCTGGAAATTAGGAGTTCTGTTAAGACTAACTAACTGAATCTTTGCTCCCAAACTACACGGACACTTGAGCAAAGCCAAGCGCACCGTTTTATTCAGTTTATGATGAAGACTTTCACTTTAAGTAAAACAGTGCGTTTGGTGCATGTACACTTAAATGAAACGATGCCCTTTGTTTAATCAATACGCAGTCGTTTTAGGCTTCTTCTTCAACCTTCTTCTTTTCAGACTCAAACTTCGGGGGGAATGGGCAGAGTGGCTGTGTGTGGTGCAAGTATATAGTAAGTTAGACAATGGTTTGAAGATTAAAGAAAACTAGCATCTCGAGTTTTAGAAACTCAAGATCCATATTAAAAATCGAGTCTCAAAAACTCGCTTTGCGAGTGTTCTGGGACTGAAAATGCCACACGGATCTCGAGTTTTAGAAACTCGAATTCCATGCAAAAAAAAATTTAGTTTGATAGCCCCTATAGCGGCATTTTTAAGTCCTATGGTGACGTTTTAAAGCCTTATAGCGGCGTTTTTCTGCAAAATTTTTTTACAAGTGTTCAATACCAGGTTCAAGGAGCCCTATATTGGCGTCTTTATGCCCTATAGTGACGTTTTAAAGCCCTATAGCGGCGTTTTCCTGCAAAAATTTTTTATAACTCAATTTTTAAGCCCTATAGTGACGTTTTTAAGTCCTATAGCGACGTTTTTCTGCAATTTATGGAACTCGAGTCTTTAAAACTCGATTTTCACGTGGATTTTTTCCCACTTCTCACCCATCTGCTTACAAATCGAGGTTTAAAAACTCGATTTTTATCTTGGAACTCGAGTTTCTGAAACTCGAGATGCTAGTCTTTCACATTCTTTTCCAACTTGACATTTAACTAAATTTTTTAATATTTATTGTTATTTAGAAAAAAAAATTCCAGACTTCGTCTTCCTTACTTCAACAGTCCTTACCCTGCGCACCCCCACCACAATACTTGTAGAGCGTCCCAAGGAGGGGGCTTAAAATAGCTAGTTAGAACACCGTCTCTTCAAACATACGACAAAAAGCGTCCTAGAAACAGCGTTTTTATAAAATCAAATATAAGTAGCAAAAACGTAAAAAAAGGAAGATAGATTGCAAAAGGCAAGAAAGACAGAAGGAAAAATGTGTGAATAGGCATGGGAACTGCAACAATGGGGCCATGGAAGCAGCTTCTTCTCAGTGCATTGGACTCCAATTCCCACCTCAAGCACTCTTCCTATTTTCAACTTGTGCCTTCACTTTTCCCACATCTTTTCTTTTTCTCTTTCTTTCTTTCTTTGAAAACATCGTCTGTAATTGTTGTTTTTTTTTGTTGTTGTTTTCAGGCTACGATTGGATCAAATGGGAGACCTTCCAACCGCACTGTGGTTTTCAGAGGATTTCAAGAGAACACTGACCAGATCCAAATCAACACTGATTCCCGGACTCACAAGGTTCCTTTTATTTTCCTTATTTAGACACTTTAATTCTTTTTAAAGACTTCAAATTTGTGTTTTAATTCACATGGGGATTTTGTTTTTCCTGGTTTTAGATGTAATTATGATCTGGGTTTTGTATTTTATTGAAGATTGAGCTGTTGGGCCTGGATTTTGGCTTAAAACTATGCTAATTGAAGTTATTGTTCACTGCCCATTTGCTTTTCCATGGCGTTTTAGTGGGCTATGTTGAGTATTGTGGTTTGTATTAATTGAGAATCTGCTTGTTGAGGTTTATTTATTTTTGCTTACTATGCAGATAGAGGATCTTAAGCATTGCCCATTTGCTGAGGTAATTATTCTCTAACGTATAATCCAAAAATTATGTCAAAAAATATATTTTCCTATAATTTAGCTGTACTACTATACTGCATTCCCACCATTGATTGCTGAAGCTTGTCTCCCAGTTTGGTAATTTTGTGTTCTTAGGTCTATCCTAAACTTGAAATTTGATTTTTAGATATGTTGGTATTTTACTGACTCTTGGGAGCAATTCCGGATCAATGGGAAAATTGATATCATTGATGCATCATCTACTGATCCCAAGAAGCTTCAGGTAAGACTTGGTCTTATTTGTGATTTCAAGCTCATTGTAAATGCCTCATTTTGAAAATTCCTTGTTAGTGTAGAGATATGGAATTCATCCTAGCTAGAAGAAAAATCTATAGGTTTAGAATTATGCTCCTGCAAGTGTATGTATTTGATGGCACATGCCAATAATAATGGCTTGCTAAATTTTTAAAAGGAAAAACCATTTGGTTCATAATAAGTGAAGCCACATTTGGATATTAACAAAATTCATAATGACATATGTCAGTGACCTGGAAATGTGCATGTCTTGTTTAACTATATTATTGTTGTGTAAAAGCTTGGTTTTGTGATGCATATAAAGATTTGCAATTTTCATAACATTTTATGCAAACTGTTGATGTAAGACAGGACAGATAGCCTGTGTTGTTATATCTTGAGCGAGCAGAAAGGCTACTAAAGTAATAGTTGATTTGCAAATATCCAATGTCAAGTTGTAATTTTTATCCAACAGTAAACTGATTACATACACTGCACAACCTTTAGTGATGATCCTTGAGAGGCCATGGTAGTAAAACTAAAAGTGGAGATGATGGTGGCTGGGTCTGGTCTTCATGATATAAGTGATTGGTGTGGATAGCGATTGAGGTTCTGTTTAGTTACTAGAGGTTGTAGAATGATGTTTGGTACAAAAGCTTTGCTCGTTATGCTTTGGTGTTGATAAAGACAGTGGAGGAGGATAAAGGTTTGGGGGCTGTGGGCTTTTATGATAGGTTTGGTGTTTCAAATGATGGGGTTTTATGGTGATCTTGGGTGGTGATGTGTGGAAATTAAAAGAAGAATAGTGGCAGTGGGTGGTGGATTGGGATAATTTTGGATAGAAATTTGAGGAAGAATGAGTTCTATTAGGGCTTTTGCCCCCTGAGTCCATGATATCTGCAAGTTTTTTATAATGGCTGGAGTAATATTAGCATGCTTGGCCTAAGGTACGTAAAGTTTAAATTTTTAACCCCTAGGTGGGCAAATTAAACTTTACATAACAGTTGAAGAAAGTATCATTTCCCCATTTTAGAAAGAAAAGGGACTGAAAAAAAATGAAGAGCTTTAAATTTCTGGAAATTTTTTATTTTTTATTTTTTTTTGAATAAGCTAATTGAGAATTTTAAATGATTTGAACCCTACAACACCTCTATCAACGTACCGTCACCTGACCTTGCCTCCACTCAAACACACCACAGCCACCACCATAGTCCCAAATGCGATTCCAAGTTGTCCTTAACCACATTGTCACAAACAAAACCAGCACCATAAGCCCATGATTGTCCTAGTCACATCTTGGCAAATTCTTCTCTGCCATAAGCGCTGGCCAAATTCATAAACTTTCATTTCATCATCAGAAAGTCTAGCAAAATATCCCATCTTCACTGTTGTTGAGGTCTCTATATGTATTGTAAACTTTGGAAGTTAGGATTAGATGAATAGAGGGAAGATTGAAAGAGGAGAAAGGTTAGAGAATGGGTTTAGGGCTTAATTGTTGTCCCTTCACCATAGCATTTATTTAAATTAGAGTGATCTGATTGTTATAAGAAGACCCTTAAGCTAATAGAAGAATAACAAGCCAATTATGAAACAACCACATAACCAAGCTGGAAGACAATCGTTGGAAGGAGGCACGAGCTAATGATTTTGTTAGGATATTACCAAGTTGATCTTTTGAGCAACTGTGGGGGATGACAATTTGTTTCCTCATCAATAAATCTCAAATCAAATCATGGTAAATTTCAACATGTTTGGTGTGCTCATAGAAAACTAGATTGTTAGCAATGAAGATAGTGGCCTAATATCATGGTACATCTCCATAGAAGTAGCAACTCCACCACCAATATCTTGAAAGAGAGAACGAACCCATAACATTTCAGAAGTAGTATGAGCCGTAACTCCGTACTTAGCTTCAACACTAGAGGGTTTATATATATATATATATATAAATTGATACTTCAACACTAGAGGGAGCAACAGCGTTTTGCTCTTTACAGTGCCAAGTAACAAGATTACCACCAATGCACAAGTAATGTCAAGACGAGTAACGATTAGATAAATCAGCTTCCCAATCAAGTGTCGATATCAACCAACATCCACAAACAGTTCACTGTGCTTGTCATCAAGTTTAATAGTATAGTTGATGCAGGACCGTTAAGAAAGTTCAGCACTATACTAGGTGTCTTGATGAATTCTTGAATAAGGATTATTGTTTAAGAGTTTAGGTTAGAAAAGTACGAATGTTGACGGCTGTTTGGGGCTGAAACAGGGGATAAACAGAAAATTACATAAATAAAACACTAGGCAATCACACCTAGGTCTTCCTAAGCATCACACCTAGGGTTCCACGGCATCACACCTCGGAGAAGTTTGCATCACACAAACAAAGCTTAAAATAAGCTGCTGAGTTTTATTAATCGAAATATTCTGAAATAACATGACTACAAAAGAGCCTTTATATAGAGGCTATAGCTATCCTTTTCCTAGTAGGACTTGGACTCTAAATAACATGAATAGGAATAATAATAAAAATTAAATAAAAGACTTAATAATACATAAACATAAAATAAGATTCATGGGCCTTTGGTACCGCCAAGGACTGCCAATTCCAGATTTCTAGAAATTACCAAACTGCCCTTATTCTAATAGAACTTTATTAAAACTGATCCAGCAGAAACTAAATAATAAAATAAGACTAAGCAAGGTCCCACGAGAGCATCCCGTCATCCAAAACATCCCAAATTAAGGCTTGAGCATTAGAATCAGCTTTTCACCTCTTATAGGTCTTCAAAGTGGGCTGCCACTTATGTTCCCCATCAATAGTGCATAGGAGTATCAATAGGATGAGCTCCTAAATCCCAGCTTGGGAAAAGATCAAGTACATAATACTTTTGTGAGAGAGAGGGAGAGAGATACCCTAAAAAGAACGAGCAACTTTATCTGAAAGGAAATAGTGAAGTGAACCCCAATTTTTTGTATGGAATAGCTTACCCAAATATCATTTTAAATCAGTAGTACCGATGGAGTCACTTTCATAAATGATGACATCATCCACATGAACAATCAAGACAATCATGCCAGCAGAAGAGTGGCATACAAAGACGAAATGATCAGAGGTAGAATGTTGGAAGCCATACCCTTTGGACATGTGGATTGGTATTGGTTGAGTCCCACATTGGGGGTGTACAAAGTTGAACTTGGCTATATAAGCGATTATGAGGAGTCCTAATTGTAGCTTGCCTAGTCTTTTTTAAGTATAACATAGATGTGACTAGCGATTCCTTAAGTTGTGACAGTTGTAGTACTTAGACAACCATTTTCTAGACTGCTTAGTTTTCTAGACTGCTTAGTGGAAGAAGTTCTCTCGTCTATCCCGTAAATCCAGGAAAATTTACTCTATTGCAGAAAAAGATTCAGCAATAGGGTACCAAATTTTCTTGGAAGAGTCACAAAATTTGACTATCATAGAAATATGGGGTTTCAAACAATGTCACAACCATTCCATAACAACTGAATTTTCATTCACTCAATCCTCAAGTTGGATCCACTGTATTAGGAGGATCTTTTCGGATATTTCAATTTTCGTTTCATGTAGAAATTTTTTCAGTGTGTGCCCAAGCTAGATAATTTAAACCATGTGATTTCATTAGGTAATTGATTTAGGCGCATCATCATCCTTAATCAAGGATTTTTTTTCCTCAAATATCACAAATAATAGAAGTCCATCTAAAGTTTTGTGGGAAATATTGAAACTTGTTTAAAATTAGTGTTTGTAAAATCGAGCTTAAGCGCAAAGGGCAAAGTGCCAAAGCTCCAGTGCTTTTCACCTCTAAAGTGAGGCGCATTCAAAAAGGCATTCTTCTTTGTGCTTTTTCAAAAAGCTTAAAGTGCCTTTTATATAAACCATTGATTTGGTGTATAAAATTAAATGTTATGTGTGTTGCTATACACTTCTATAAGACCCATTTGGGACCACAATCACTCCAGAGTCCACCATTGATCTTATAGACTAATTCTACTTATGCATTATTTACTAATTATTCTCTAATATTAGTAAGTAGTCAATTAGTAATAATGCGTTATGTCTATCGAATATTCAAGAAAGGGAATTGATGGAAGTACTCTATCTAGCTTATCCAAAAAAAAAAAAAAAGACTTGACTTGAAATTTTTGTGGTAAACTTACAGGAGGGGCTTATATATAAATGTTATATGAATTATATAAACTCTCTTATTTCAATTTATATGATTTTTTGATCACTTGATTATTGTATTGTCCATTAATAATTATTTTCAAATTTATCAAATTATTTTTTTAAGAATGTGAGTTTCACTTCAATAATGTGCACGCTTGCACTTTGCACCTAGGCTCTGGGAAGCCTTTGTGCTTAAGTGTGCCAAAGCTATTACCAACATTGGTTTAAAATGCTACCTTAACCTCAAATTTAGGCTACACAAAACTTGCCCACATGCACTTTAAGAACATGAAGTTAAATCGACTATAACATTTGATTCCCTTTGGGTAAATTGCAATTTTCCACCCAAACTGTGAGGTCATGGTGCTGCACAAAATTCTCAAAGATATTTCTAGGGAAAATAGAACTTTGTCTATGTCTATATGCTTGGTGTCATATATTTTGTTCATAACTGATACCAAGTCCAAGAAAAGGGAGAGGGTTACAGTAGGCTGATGACCAACATAAAATTTAGTCACTTAATTAGGAATGGATCCAATATAGATGCTCATTGGGGCGTTCCTTGCTAGCAATGTGCCACATCAGAATTTAGAACTAAACCCATGTTGTTGTTGTATTTTCTGGGAAAATATAATAAGAGAGAGAAACCTAAGAGTCTATACCTAGGATTGACTAGAGATACAAAGATAGAAGGCCCGGCTTTAGCACTAAGGGTTGTTTGAAGTTTGCACCAAGCATTGGAAGGAAATTCCCAACCAAAATATATTAATTAATGATCACGTTATCTATAATAGAGAATTCTAAGGCCTATAAATAGGATTCCCAAGTTACATCAAGGAAGCAAGGGAAATAACTTCATAACCAAGTAAGAAAATGAGACAACTTGTAACTAATTTCATATAATACGGGGAAAAAAAAAAAAGATTCTAAAAAGTTTAGCATCAGCCAGCATTAATTACGATCAATCAGGTCCATTAGAATCAATCAACATCAATCTGGTCAATGGGCATATTCGGTGTTTGCACCAAGTTAATAGCAGTTCATTAAACTTTAAACGTGAGCAATCAAACTGTTGGGTTAGTTGCAATGCCACACTACTTTTAAAGTTGTTCCAAATTTTAGTTATGCTTAACTATCAAATTTACGTGTGTATCTTGTCATAATATAAAATTAAAAGGCCAAGAGTCTTGTAACCCAACTGGAACCTTCAATAGAGACGTTTAGGGCTCAAATCTTCTCTCCTGTTGTAACTATTGAATTATCAAAAGGATAATAATAAATTAAAAGGGGAAAAAATTATTAGGAAAAAAAATGTGAAGAGGAAAATGCTTCACTTGCATATTGTCACCAAACAAATGCAAATGATAATAATTAACCTTGTTTCCCTCAAAATTTTCCCAAATTTATTTATTTTTTAAAATCATGTAATAAGTATTTTCATGGTTATAATGGGATTGGTGAAATTTTAGCTGTGATGGAATATCACAACTAATCTAATTATTTACGGGGTTGATAATTTCACCTATGGAATATTGCAACTATTCTAATAAACTAGGGGGTTGATGGCTCAAATTTAAAGTTTTAGGAGGACATTACAATTGAACTTGTAGTTTGGTTTGGGGTTTCTTGGGTCCTAACAAGAACGGTACTAGATCTTCTTTTTGGTTGGAGGAATTGGTTGGGGAAACACTTGTCAGACATTTGGAATTTAGTTGTGCCTAATGTAGTGTAAATGGAGGGAGCATTATAGACGCACGTTTGAGGATGTTGATATTTCGGGAGACCAATTGCTTGCTTCATTTAGTGGTTAATTTTTACAGTTGGTCTTGGGCTAGGGTACTTACATCTAGTGATTCCCACTATTTGTTTATTAGTTCTCTTCTCTTTTGTAATTAATTTTTTGTTTTTTTCTTTTTCTTGCTTGTACTATTTGACTGCTTTGTACTCTTTTTGCTTAAAGTAGTATTTTTAATATAGATTTTTCTTATATAAAAAAAGGGAAAACTACAATTTAACAAACCCCCCCCCCCCCCCCCCCCCCCCCCCCCCCCCCCTTCTCTTTTCCTTTTTTCTTCAACAAAATCCTAAGTGGATGTTAGAAACTCTGGACTTATTTTCAGTCCAAACCATACCTCTTAAGTCTTAGTGCTCTACATTATAAATGTTTTATCATTCGAGCTTTGACCTATCTTCAATGCTTACATTTCCTTATACGTTTTAATTCCTAATGCAGCAAAGACAGATATCTTGGTTTGCTAGTTCTCTGAAATCAAGACTGCAGTATTCAGGGCCTAGTCCAGGTCTTCCCTGTCTAAGTGAACAGCCGCACCAAGATTTCTTAGATCCTTCCACAGGTCCAGTTGTGGCATTTTGTCTGCTGGTTCTAGATCCAGATCAGGTTTAGTAGCTTCTCTAGTCTTGTATGCATTTTATGATATAGTTGTTTCCAATTCTTAATGTTATGATATCCACTTATCCCCAGGTTGATTACTTGAATTTGAAGAGCAACCTAAGGGTAAAATTCGCATCTGGACTGAATGTTAATGGAGAGAAGTGCTGGACTTCAGAGATTATCAACCCATAATATCTGCTTTTTGATTTTTGGATTCCAATTTGAAACAAGTTGCCAATTGAGAAGTCATTTATCAAATTGATTATAGAGAGATTCTTTTCATGATCTCTCCCTAGTGCATTGTATAAATTGATTTTCTTTTTCTTCTAAAGATAAAAGGGAGATATATTTGTGTAGGTGTATGACTTGTAATTCTTTGGTTATGTCTAGATCAGGCAGTACAATTCATGACTAGTACAAAAACAGTTAAAAGAGTTTTACATACCTCATTTATGTGAAGCCTTTATTTTGATGTTGTAGATGTCTACGAGCCTTCAACGCAAAGCATCTTTGCCTAAATGACATCCCATTCCAACATTTGAAAGGAACTTGCGTGGAGGAGACCTATTTGGATGGATGTGACTTTTCCTCCTAATTTTTAATCATGTGTAGATTAGGCAATACAATTTATGAGTAATGAGTGACTAGTACTGAAACAGGTAAAGAGTTATACATACCTCTTTGATGTGAAATCTTTGATTTGATGTTGTGGATGTCCACTAGCCTTTCCATGCAAAGCATCTTGCCTAAATGAGCATCCCAATCCAACATTGTAAAAGGAAGTGATATGGAAATTCTTGTGGAAAGTCCAATCTTTCCCAACTGTGTTTGCGGAATACTCATTTGAGCAAGAGGCTTTTCAATGGAAGGGATAAAAATGCATTTCACCTGTTTTCAACGGAAGAAAACGACTGGTCCTATTTATCTTTGATTTCTGTACGATACATACTATGTGTGTGTTTGGCAAAAATTAAAAAGTTAGTTTATTTTATTATTCAGCTTATTTTTATTACTATTCATGGGTTTCATTGCACTTTTTGGTACTATTCATAGATCTTACTGTATTATTTCAGCTAATTTTTACCTTTATATACAGTATTTTTAGTAAAAAATTTTCAGTTCTAGCAAAATAAGCAGATCTTAAATAGACCCTATGTACTGAAAAGGGAAAACCTATGCTGTTATGAGGGGTGGTTGTACCGGCATTGCCATCTGAGGAAAGCTGGGTTGTTGGATTTACTTTCAATGCTATGAATACTGTGACATGTTGGGCTGTTAGCTGCACTTGTTTCTTTGAACAATATTTCCAAGGGCTTTCCCTAAGCCCAATGAAAAATTAACAATGCTATATATGATTAGAGAGAAGATTCGCAATTAAAAACTGTGTTTTTTTCTTTTTTATTGAAAACTGTGTCTCTGCTGGTGCTGAAGGAATCCTTGTTTAATATTAGTTGATCACTTTGTTTAATATTATGAGTCTTTTGTTGTAGACTCGCAGACGCTACACTATATGATGATAAAGAATAATATAATGTGTACTATCCAAGTCTTGAGAGAGTTATCATTGTAGACATAATACATTCGTTCAAGCATACATGAACTTCTTAGTTCCTATCAAGTATCACGTGAAATAATACAATAACTCCTACTACCAAATCACACACTGTGTTAGCTATTAGTTCATTAATTTATAATTGTGCTTTTAAGTTCTTCAGGAATCTGGTAAGTACTGTACTCCCCAAGTTTATTGTAAGTACTGTACTCCCCAAGTTTATTGTACTATCATTCTAGTACTACCAGCGCTTTAGTAGTATTTTAATGTTTTTTTGATGAAGTAATATTTTTTAATTTGGGTTTCTGCTGCACTACATATAATACGATTACTTCGTTTGTTTCACTTATCAGCATCTCTCGAGTTTGAGATTAAAGTGTGATCCTGTGGTACATGTATCAAAATGAATGGGGGGGCCTGACATTCCACTAAATTTCTTGGCTTGGATATTTGAACGAATCCCCAGGCCAGTGCTTTATCCAGAAGATTATCTTGAGGTGGGAGATCAGATGACACAGACGGCGAAAGATCATGCTCGGTGGAACCTTACAATGCATGGCTTGTCGTTATTGGGCAACCACTGTGAACTAGATTTTCCTTTTAAAGGTATGCAGAATCAATCTTGTACTTCTATCCCCTCTTCATGTATCAAATGAAAGAGTATTTGACTCCCAAGTCCCAACCATATATAGGTAGGTGCTAACCAGTAGCCACCTTTCAAAGGATCTTAGTCATTAACACCAGCTTCTTTGTACTTTTCTTGACTTTCGGGCATGCTACAGATTAGTTGTTAAAGCTAGTTTGTTCTATTTGCCTTCCAGTAAGGAAAATTCTTGTACGATGAGACCCACATATCATTAAGATATAGGTCTCATAAGATTGTCTCATAAGATACTTTCTTCTTCTTATAATTATTTTTAACGTCTATTGATTATAGTAATTCTAGTGTAAGTTTTGATGAATTTATTTGGCCTAAATGCAAAAACACTCACCTGAGGTTTGGCTTAGCTGCAAAAACATCTCTTATGATTCAATTTTTCTTTATAACTTCCTGAGGTTTTTATATCTGTCAAATTGATCCATGGGACTAACTTCTAATTAACTTTTATGAATAGAAAATTCACATGATTTGTAACGCGAATTAGTTAGTTAGTTTTCTTTATGTAGTCACGTCATTGCCACATCATTCTTCTATCTATAAGAGCAAGAGCATCCGCATTTGAGCTTGTATATGCCAAATGTTAAGAACATTTGGCATTTAAGCCCTAAAACCCATCAGCAATGGGAAGGCCATATCTCATATGCAAAAAAAAAAATTTGAGATTTAGCTACAGTACTATCTCAAATGTAAGATGGTACTGTAGCTAAATGTTATAAAAAAAATAATATTTTAATGCTCTCATTTCTCTCTCCTCTCTCATTTACCTGGGCAAATTCTCTCTCCTTTCTCATTTTTCTCTTTCTTTTCTCTCTTCCTTCTGTCTCTTTGTTTCTGCTCTCTCTTCTTCTTGCTCTCTGATTCTTCTCAATGTCTTCACTCTCTCCGGCAACTCTCTAGATCAGCGTTGGATCGTCTACCATGATTGGAGAGGATCGGCGTTGGATCGCCTACCATGATTGGAGAGGATCGGCGTTGTACCAAATCTAGATCAGTGGCAGGTCTCGAGATCGGTGGTGGGTTTCTAGATCGGTGGTGGGTCTCGAGATTGGCGGTGGGTTTCTAGATTGGTGGTAGGTCTCCGTGTTCTTCCTTCTCCGGCAACTTTCTCTCTCTTTCATTTTTCCTTCTCCGCGTGGGTCAACAAAATCAACTTCCTTCAAGCTTCCCAGCGGCGAATCTGCTTTCTTCGAGCTTCGGCGGTGGTGGGTCTGGTTTTTGACCATGGGTTGCTCTGTTTTTTTTTTTTTTTTTTTTTTTTTTTTTTTTTTTTTGTGGTGTTGATGGGCGGAGAGGGTGGTGGTGGTGGTGTTGACTGTTTTTTGACCGTGGGTTGCAAGGTTTTTTGTTTCTGTTTTGGCTTGAATCCGCTTTCTTCGAGCTTCGGCGGTGGTGGGTCTGGTTTTTGACCGTGGGTTGCTCTGTTTTTTTTTTTTTTTTTTTGGTGGTGTTGATGGGCGGAGAGGGTGGTGGTGGTGGTGTTGACTGTTTTTTGACCGCGGGTGTTTCTGGGTTTTAATTTTATTGTGTGTGAATTGTGTGTGAATCATTTTATTGGAAATATTATTGGAAATATTGTGAATCGTTTGTGAATCGTGTGTGAATCGTTTCTGGGTTTTAATTTTATTGGAAATATTGTGTGTGAATCGTTTGGATTTTAATTTTGTTAATCTATGGGTTTTAGGGTTTCAAAGGCCATGAGTTTTGGGTATGTTCTTCGTGGTAGTGGTAGCAGCAGGTGGTTGTAGAGGTTATTTGGGAAATGGGTTTTGTTTTTATTTGGGTTTTAGGATATATTATTTTATTGTGTAAAAATATTATTTTAATAAGTAGAATAGGAAAATAGAAGTTGGGATGTTGGGTGTATTGAAAAATGGTATGGTATAAGTGATAAAGTAGCTTTTTGGGATTGTAAAATAGGATGAGATATAAGATCCGGCTGCGGATGCTCTAACAAAGTTAGTTACAAGGGTCAATTTGGTGGATATAAAAACTTTAAGGAATTATACGAAAGCATTAAAAGTTAAAACCTCAGAGGGTGTTTTAACATACCAAAATTTTAAAGGGTGTTATGCATTTTGGCCAAGGTTTTTTCATCAGTTTATTTGTTTGTTGTATAGAAGTACAGCAATAACTTAAAAAAGTGGTTTCTCAAAAAAATTTTTTTTTTTTTAAATGTGATACTTTAAAAAAATTGTACATTTTTTTAAAGTGAATTGGGGTCCCTTTTTTACAAAGGTGTTTTTGTCTTCCTTGAAATAACAAGGTTATTTCCAGGATTGTGGGGTCTTTTTTCTTGGGTTACTGGGAAACAGAAGTGTGTCATTCTACTCTCCTTTCATTCTCATCTCTCACTCTATCATGGAAGATCTTACAACAAGCTGGAATCACCTCTCTTTGTCTGAGAAAGAGGGCCCAGGATGTTGCCTAACAAGTGAACTCAAGTCTCAAGAATACATCATTGCCGCGAAGTTTCTCAAAAAACGGGCGCTGAATATTGATGCCATTGCACAAACTTTCAACCCACTGTGGCGGACAAAGAATGGCTTTAAAATACAAAACCAAGGTGACCACATGGTTCTTTTCATCTTTGAAGATAAGGTAGACATGGAACAGGTCCTCATGAGCGAACCTTGGAGTTTCGATAAACATTTGATCATTATGCAACGGTATGTGAAGGATAACCCACTTGTAGTCTCAAGTTTTAACAAAACTGCCTTTTGGGTCCAGGTGCATAATATCCCCATACGATACATGAACGTGGCAGCAGCAGAGAAAATTTGTGAAATCCTTGGTGAGGTGGTACGAGGTCCAGAAGCTTCAGTCAACGAGGGAGGAAATTTTATTCGAGTTAGGGTCATGATGGATGTTACAGCGCCTATCTCTCGTGGTCGTGTTATTACACTTGAAGAAGGAGAGCAAGTGTGGGTCAATTTCAAGTACGAAAGACTTCCTAATATTTGCTATTGGTGCGGAAGCTTCGAGCACGACGACAAAGACTATGAAATTTGGATCGACAGTGATGGCTCCCTTCTGCCAGAGCATAAACAATTCGATCTGCACCTAAGGGCTGCTGCCTTTGGGTCAGCTAGGAAGAACGTGGTGTATGTCCCAGGCTTTTACAAATCAAAAAAGAAACAGGTGCAGAAATCTGTGGTTTCCGATGAGCAGCAAACCTCAACGGTGACTCAGATGGAGCATGAGCCGCCTCCTCAACCACCGGTGACAGTTACAAGGCAAGAGCCGTTACAGGATTCAGTGCAGCTAAGCAAGAGAGTTAATGCACTGGAATTTAATTTGGCAGAATGTGGAGACAAGGATAGCATTAAAGTTAGTGAAGCAGATCTAGGTGTCTCACCTCTTAATGAGGGCAAGGCACACGTTATTAATAAGGAGACAAAAACGATGGTGTCTGATAAGGAATTAAATTCCCTTAATGACCCATGTCCCCCTTAATCAGTGACCCAATCATTAACGGCTCAGATTATTCTCCCCAAGTCAGATGTTACGGAATTTAATGTGAGTCGCAAGGAAGAGGTAGCGGCTAGGGTTTCATCACATGCAGCCCAACTGCGTGTCCTTCCTAAGTGGACCCATTTGATTCGAACAACAACAAAGGAATCAGTCCACAATCAAAGTACCACACGAAGCAATGGGAAAAGGAGTCTTGAGCAAGCTGAATTTGTCTCAGTGCTACCTGGGAAACGTGTGCAGGTTTCAAAAATTGAAGACGGTAAACCGGTGGGTTTGGCGGAGGCTGAAAATCAGCCCCACCATGCACAATGAATTGCTTAGCTTGGAACTGTCGTGGGCTTGGGAACCTACGTACAGGGAAGGAGCTCGTAGAAATTATACGGGCAAAAGATCATTCTGTCGTGTTCATAGCCGAAACATGGACAGACGAAGCAAGACTAGATCGAGTACAACAAGAAATTGAGTTTGAAAATAAATTGGTGGTGCCGAGCAATAATAGGGGAGGCGGATTGGTTCTGTTCTGGAAAGCATCAGTCGACCTCTTTGTAAAGGGGGCATCAAAGTACTATATTGATTCTTATATTGATAAAAACACTGAGAATGCTTGGCGTTTTACAGGGTTTTATGGTGAACCAGACATGACGAAAAGATGGGAAGCATGGAATGACCTCCATAGCCTCATCAACCACTTTGAGATCCCTTGGATATGTGCAGGGGATTTTAACGAGGTGACAAAACAGAGTGAAAAATTGGGTGGGGCGCTCCGGAACCATAATCAGATGCAGAAATTTCGGGAAGTAATTGATGAATATGGATTCATGGATATGGGTTTCATTAGCCCTCGATTCACATGGGCTAGGCATTTTCAGGATGGAAGGTCTATCTGGGAGAGATTGGATAGAGGCTTGGCAACAAATTCTTTTTTCTTGAAATTCCCTGGTACACCACCTAAGGTGTTTTTCATCGGACCACTCACCTCTTCTAATTAACCTTTCGGGGTTGGATCAGCCATCTGGAAAAAAAAGGTTTCGGTTCGAGGAAATGTGGTTATCAGATAACCGGTGTGGTGAAATGGTGGAAGCAACATGGAGGTTTGGTGATGTTGGTCAATCAGATGGCTCTCTAGGCACTTCAGTTCTTAAGAAGGTTGACAAATGTGGCAAAGAGTTGGAATGGTGGAACCGGAACTGTTTTGGGAACGTGAGAAGAGAACTGGAAAAGAAAACATCATTGTTGACCCAAGCTGAATTGGTGGCACAACAAAGTGGGAGCAATCAGAGGGTAAGGGAACTTAAAGCCGAAATTGATATTCTTAAGGAGAGGGAGGCACGTATGTGGAGATAGCGCTCAAGAGTTTTGTGGGATAGCAAAGGGGATTGCAACTCCAAATTCTTTCACAGCCAAGCCACCAAACGATGTAGGAAAAACACAATACGGGGAATAAAAGATGATACCGATCAGCTGCATACGGATCCAGATGGGATTGCATCAGTTTTAAATAAATTCTACCAAGAATTATTTGAAACATCAAATTCGACCCATGCAGATGAGGTGTTATCCTATGTGTTGCCATGTATTACTAATGAGATGAACCAAAATTTAGTTGCTGATTTTGAGGAATGGGAAGTGGTTGCTGCACTCAATGAGATGACCCCTCTAAAAGCACCTGGACCAGACGGTATGCTGCCTTTGTTCTACCAACACTTTTGGAAGGTTGTTGATAAGGATGTTACACAAGATGTGCTATTGTGGTTAAATTCAGGTATTCTTCCCGAACCTGTCAATCATACTTTCCTTACTCTCATCCCCAAGAAATCAAACCCTGAATATGTCCATGAATTTCGGCCAATAAGTCTTTGTAATGTTATATATAAGATCTTTTCCAAAGTACTAGCAAATAGGCTGAAAAAAGTGCTACCAAATATTATTTCTAAACACCAATCAGCTTTTGTTAAGGATCGTCTGATTTTGGATAATATTTTGGTTGCGTTTGAAACTTTACATTCTATGAAACATCATAAATCAAGGAAAACAGGTTATATGGCACTCAAATTGGATATGAGCAAGGCATACGATAAGGTGGAGTGGTCCTTTTTGGAAGATCTGATGCAGAAGATGGGATTTCCAGAAAGGTGGATCAGCCTAATCATGTTGTGTGTTACAACAGTCACTTATTCAATATTGGTGAATGGAGAACTGAAGGGTTTAATTCACCCAAGCAGAGGCATTAGACAAGGAGATCCATTATCCCCTTTCCTTTTCCTTTTATGCACAGAAAGGCTACATAGGCTTATAAGGAGAGCGGCAACGGAAGGAAGGATTAATGGGTTCTCTTTGTGCAGGAGAGGTCCAAAACTAACCCACTTATTTTTTGCAGATGATAGCCTCTTGTTCTGTAAAGCAACATCAAATGAGTGCAACGTGATCCTTGATTTATTGGGGTCCTATGAAAGGGTGTCGGAGCAGAAGATAAACAAAAGCAAGACAACACTATTCTTTAGTAAATCCACTCCAGATGACACTAAAGAAATTATTAGAGGCCTATTGGGGGTGCAGGAAATTCAGCATTATGAGAAGTATTTGGGTCTTCCTTCGTTGGTAGGGAGTAGGAAAAAAACTAGTTTCAACTATATCAATGAAAAGGTGTGGAAGAAATTGCAAGGGTGGGAAGGAAAACTACTATCACAAGCAGGGCGAGAAGTGTTGACAAAATCGGTAATTCAAGCTATCTCTTCCTTTGCTATGGGTTGCTTTAAATTATCGATAGGATTATGTAATGAAATTGAAGTATTGATTAGAAAGTTTTGGTGGGGTGAAAGAGGAAATAGGCGGAAGATTCATTGACTAAAATGGGATGAAATGACAAAATCAAAAATGGTGGGGGGAATGGGTTTCAGAGATTTAGTTATGTACAATGATTCACTTTTGGCAAAACAAGCATGGCGATTGTTGACAGATAAAGAGTCTTTGTTTTACAGAATTTTCAAAGCAAGGTTTTTCCCTTATTGCACCATCATGGAGGGGGAGGATTCAAGATCAAGCTCTTATGCATGGAAAAGTATCCTCCATGGCAGAGATGTCATTCTTAGAGGGGCAAAGTGGCGCATTAGGAATGGGAAAACAGTTCAGATTTACAAACATAGGTGGCTACCTCAAAAGAACCATGGTTTGGTTTTGTCTCCGGTTGTGGACTCAATGGAGGAGGCAACAGTGGATGTATTGATTGACACAGACACAAAACAGTGGAATAATGCCATGTTGGAGGGAATCTTCACCCCACAGGAAGCTAAAATCATAAAGAAAATTCCCCTTGCACGAACTAAAATGGAAGACAGCCTTTATTGGCCTTTATCTCACGATGGTATATACTCTTGCAAGTTAGGTTACCGCTTTCTAAAGGAAGAAGCAGAACCAGCTCTTGAAAGGACTCAGGTGGCCCTTGAAACCCAGCTGTGGAAGAAGCTATGGATGCTGGAAATTCCGAACAAAGTTAAGCACCACGTTTGGAGAGCATGTCGTGACTCTTTGCCTACAAAACAAAACCTAATACAACGCACTATTATCACAAACCCCCTGTGTGATTGGTGCAAACAGCTCCTTGAGACAATGTTACATGCAGTGTGGGCATGCCCCAAGTTGGATGAGGTCTGGACTGATTCGGTTCAATGGGGTTTTCGTCGTAATAGGAGGTTCTTGGATTTCAAAGAATTGCTCTCATGGGTGATACAAGAACAGAGGAATGCAGAGTTATTCGCAATGACGGTGTGGTTGGTTTGGACTCAGAGAAACCAAGCTCGACTCAACAAGCCACACAGCATGCTGTCTCAGATTGCTACCTCGGCAAAAGCAAGACTAGACGAGTTCAATGCAGCCCAGCCCACTGTAAGTCTTTCTCAGCGCAGCCCATCTCAGCACAACCCACGTGCTTCCTGGCAGCCCCTTCCAAGTGATTTGTATAAAATAAACTATGATGCAGCCACCTTTGAGCATGAAGAAAAATCTGGGATAGGTGTTGTTATCTGAGACTCACACGGTGCAACCATTGCTTCTTTATCACAGCTGATCCCTTGTGTTTATCATGTAGCAGACATGGAGGCCATTGCCGCTAACAGAGCGCTGGAGTTTGCAACGGAGATTGGAATTAATGATGCTATTTTGGAAGGAGACTCTAGCCTTGTACATCTAGCTTTAAAAAGGGGTGAGCAATCTTTATCTCTGTTTGGGTTGTTGGTAGAGGATATTAAAGTTTCTTTAGTTAGTTTTCGTATATTACTTTACTCTTATTAGAAGGTGTTGTGGGCCTTTTTGCTATGTTGGGCTGGGCTGTCCCTTTGTTATTGTAGGCCCGAGTGTTCTGGATTGCGAGAGTTGAGACCGGGCCAATTGGGACTCAACTTGGCCGGCTTGTGCGCAAATTATGCCTCGTCTGCCAGGGGAGTGCTTACCGCAGGCTGAGTTGAAATAGGGAATAGCTTACGGCCAGCATAGCTGTATCGCTCACGGCGGCAGAACTGTTTCAGAGGAAAAAACTTACAGCAAGCAAATATGATTGATAAACAAAACTACGAATTTTGGAATGACCAGATAGTTCCTTTAATGGAAATGACTAAGTAATCCGTAACTATAATAATATCAATCAACCTTTGACAAATAAATAGTAAAGGAGACTAGTAATAAAATTAATCAAAACAGACAGGGAGCGAATTCAGTTCGGTCTGTAGGATTAATGCCAAAGAGGGAGAACGCCCCTTCTCAACGTGATTAACCTCCGAGGAAAAGACATCCTGCCATGGGGGTTAATGGGTTGAGGAAGGCGGACCTGAATGGGTAATATCCGAAATAAATATGGAAGAGGACAAGTTTTGAGAGGGAGAGAAGGGAAAAGTCCTGTTGGTGCATGCCACTAACTCTCACTTTCTTTTTCTTTTTCTTTTCCTTAGTGATTTCTCTCTTTTCGTTTTTTCTTGTTTAGTGTTGTGCTTCTCCTGTTTTCATAAGTGTGTTGCAGAGTATTTCTTTTCTTAGTTTTTTCCTTCTGTTGCCCGCCCCTTTGTACACGGTGGAGGCTTCCTTTTATAGTGCTTACCGTGAACGGATTTTACTATTCTACCCTCCAACCACTTTTGTCTGGCCTGGGGTACTTGCCGACCATTATTGTTCCGTTCTACGGGTACCCTGCTTCAGACAAAGACAACCACTTTGTCTGTTAGTCTGCCGCGGCATTTCTACTTGCCGCGGCGGTGTTTCTTTCTCTCTCTCCCTTATGGCATGCGCCCATTGGTTCCAACTCAGCCTTGCCTCTTTTGGGTGGTATATCATCCCAGCAGGACGTACCCCCCAAAAGAGCTGGAGCAGGAACCTTGAAATAGGCCTTCCTCTCTCCCCACCACCAAACCACGCCCCCTTACCTCTGACCCCATGACCCCACCATGTCCTGTATTGGCTGGGTACGGGTTGGTGGTGCCTGGTCTTTGCGCATGCATATGTCTGAAATCTGCCTGCTGTTCATGCATTTGCCGCGAACTGGAAACTTTGCCTGCCTGCCATCCGTTTCTGGCCCTTTGCGAGTTATTACTCAGACTCCCCGCTCCCTTAGAATCTGGGCTTTGCTCAGTATTGGGCTCCATGTTCCTTTCAACCCAATTTCTAATTGCCTTTGCTTCCTGCGGCGTTACTTAGTATTTCTTTGTCATATTTCCTTCCTGCTGGGCCTTTTATCAGGCCTGCCGTTCCTTTTTCCCCCAATGGCTTAATGTGGCCGTTGGTGTTCTTCGCTTATGAGCTCCAATGTCCCTTTCTTTTCCTTGGGCCTCTCCGGCCCATTTCTTTGGACGTCCTTGGTCCATTTACTAACTCCGCATCCCATGGGCTTTTACTAACTTAATTGGGCTTCCCCGGCCCAATTTCCTCATTCTCATCCTTGGGTTCATGGGCTTGCCATTATTCCCTACTTTCTTTACTTACTTTCTTTTGGGCCTGCTGCGGCCCATTCTCTCTTTTTCACAACACATACTGCCCATGGGTGCCTATTTTCTCTCTTTCTGGGCCTTTTAGGCCCGCTTACCCTCTCAAGACCCATTCATTCGTATTGAAGGGCCTGTGATCCATTGTTCCTGCCGCTTAGGCCTAATGGTTTTCCTTCGCTTGGTCTGCCGCTTCTCTGCTGCCCACATTGCTGGGTTGGGCTGCTTTTGTCAATTTCTAACAAAAATGATCCTCAACAGAAGGTAACAAGGTAGCTCATGGATTAGCTAGGCACGCAATTCATGTCTTAGATTATGTAGTGTGGATGGAGTCTGTTCCCCCACTTTCTTATGCTGTATTTCAAGCTGATTTAGCCAATATTGTTCAATAAAAGTCCTAACAAGCCGGATTCTCAAAAAAAAAAAAAAAGTTATTTCTGTTATGGAATAAGGCTTTGAATTGAGTATCTTTCCCTGTTAATAGAATCCCAACAAGTTAGAGTAGAAGCTTTATAGAATCCCAATGAGTTAGGGTAGAAGCTTTGGAGAGAGGTATTCTAGAATTATTAGATTAGGAAAAAGTTGATGATATCTTAAGGATTTTGGTTTATGAACCATGTTTATAATTTTTTATGGGTAAAAAAATAACTGATTTTTTTTTACTACTTTTTATATTTCTCATAAGAGCAAGACTTAGGTACAGTACTTAAGTGCTTTTCCTTAGGTTCTCATTTTAAGATTTTGCCATGTGGATTTTTTTTCATGGGATGGAAATGTATTTTTGAGTTAAGTAGCTACGTGGCTGAATTTTAAGAGGAAAACCTAAGGAACAGCACCTAAGATACTATACCTAAGTTTTGTCATTCTCAGAATATGATATCAAAACTTTCTTAAAATATTTCATTCACAAATGCTCTAAAGGCACCCATTAACTAGACTCATTAAATTATTGGGTTTCTACTCCTTCATATGACCTGTCTATATTGTTGGGGAGATAAACACCTTGGGAAGTTTCCTTGAATAATTAATATAACATATAGAGACACACTTTAACCTAAAAGGCCTAAGCCTGATGGATATGTGCTCAATTATATTATATTAACTACTCATTCTTCTCATCTTTATTCAATGTGAGACTTCACTCACACGTGTAACTCAACAATCTCCCCCTCATGTGTGAGTCTGCCTCTCTATAGGCTTCAAGACCTCTTTGTGGACCATGAACAAGTCCTACTCACTCCCCCTTGGCCAATGGGCTTTTCACTTCATCAACACGTCATCCATGGGTCTCTCGTACGCCATACATGGGAACCCCGCACGTCCATGTCCATGGGAACCTCACATCACACCATTATTTAGCACCATTAGCAATATTCCTTTGTTGGGCCCTTTTTTTTTCCTTCTCTAGGATCTTTGTGTGTGGGTCGTTTAGGCTTTCTCTGTCCCTGCTGGGTAGAGACCATGAACACCTCACCACCTTCGCCACACACCACCATGAGCTCTGATACCACTTGTTGGGGAGATAAATACCTTGAGGAGCTTCCTTGAATAATTAATATAACATATAGAGACACACTTTAACCCAAAAAGCCTAAGCCCAATAGGTATGTGCTCAATTATGTTATATTAACCACTTATTCTTCTCATATTTATTCAATGTGGGACTTCACTCACACGTGTAACTCAACATATATAATCAATTTACTTATCCCCCCACCCAACCTCTAAAAAAAAAAAATTTGAGTGTATGAGGATACTTATAAATGACCTACTTTCAAAATTATAAAAAATAAAAAATAAAAAATATCATCCTCTCGACAATATAAATCCAATTATATCTAGTATTATGTTATATTCATTCCCATTTTATACAACCCATGTTGAATAAAAAAGAAATTATGTTTGTTAAGCTCTGTGGACTATGAATCCAACAAGCTCAAGTCTAGGTCTTGCTTCGTATGATAAAATGATAGTGGGGTGGGGTTGGGTTGGGAGGTAGTTATGGATTAATCTTAGAAGATTATCATAAATCTGAGGAGGGGTTTAGTTAGTTCAATTAGTAAAGTTTATTTCCTCTGAATAAGGGTCTTTGAATTCGAATTCTAGCTACACCAAAAAGAAACTAATTAGTAACTTGACCTGATAATAGATTTAATTATTTAGAGCAAACTCCCCTTGTATCTATAATTCTTATTGTGGGTGTGAAAGCCTAGCGCTATGTATTGGGCCTGGGACCCAATTTGAGTATCACTATGTGTCCGAAGAGGTAAAGGAAATTAGAAATGAGTCCGTATGGGGGAAATGCACCTGGAAATGAATGATAGGATATGTTCGAAGACAATCCTATTGGTCTGAAGAGGTCCCTCTCATCGGATCACAAGGGAACTTGATCAAGCGACTATGCTGAAGGCCTGAGCGACCTTCCCGACTGACTCCACGATAAGGGCAAGCTCTGGGCATGCCTAGAGATGATGAGAACAGAGAAATATCTAAAAGGAAAAGCTGTTACCACCGCATTTAATGCATTGCAACAACTTTCCTAGCCGCATTTATGTGGAGAAGACCCTTGAATAGTGCAACCTCAGCTACTACCACTTACAGCAGACTAAAGCGGACGTCTGATGTGACATGTACTCAAGTAAATACTTGGATGAAGAACAAGTGTACGGTGAAGATGAGGAAGAATGAGGATATATAAGTGGAATAGGCCTCTAGATAAGTGGGACGGAAAAAATTAGAAAAGAGGGAGAGAGAGAGAGAGAGATTTGTATCCACTTTTCCATGAATATTAAGCCTCTTCGAATCTGAGTATCATCCATTCTACAATTGTTTTTACTTCAAGCTATTCTTACTGGCATAAGTGAATCGTTGCTAAATCCATAACCAGTCCAGCTTTTTCACCCACTCTCTACAAATTTATTGTTCTAGGTTCATTGGGCTCACAATCCACAAAGTTTGGGCTTGGCCTACCAAATTTGGACCCTACAATTGGCGCCGTCTGTGGGAATTAGCTTGAGCGAAGGTGGAAGCAACACCTCATAAATGGCTGAACCAAGACAACATCTAGCAGAGTCCAAGGCATCTCAGCATGCTGATCCTTTTCTCAGTCTAGAACGGAGGTAGGATCGTGAAGGTAGCGTACACATTGCACATGATGATCATAGCCAGTCGCATGGGGGAAGCCACATGTCCCATGCAGAGAAAAACCAAAACATGCAGTTAGAAATTGAAAGGCTAAAGAGGGAGCTGCGCCATGCAAAGAAGAAACTCATTTCCTCGTATTCTGATGAAGATTATGTCGATGAACAGGACGTTGCTTACAAGCAAAAGTTTCGAACGCCAGTCAGCGAGTCCTTTTCCTATGAGGAAGCGCATCATCGTGAGAGGCAGCCTCAGAGCCCATTACATGGGGGTGTAGGGAACGATGCTATGAGTAAAACTCTGGATTAGATCTCCAGGTCCCCTTTTACACGTAACATCGAGAATGCAAGACTCCCTCGACGTTTTCACCAGCCGACATTCACCATCTATAATGGTCAGACAAACCTTGTGGAACATGTAAGTCATTTCAACTAGAGGATGGTTGTTCACTCTAGAGATGAGGCCCTAATATGCAAAGTCTTCCCGTCCAATTTGGGACCGATCGCCATGAGATGGTTTGATAGTCTGAAAGCGAACTCTATAAGCTCTTTTCAAGAGCTAACTCAGGCATTTGGGTCGCGTTTTGTCACATGTCATAGAGTTCTGCAGTCTATGGCCTCCCTATTGTCCGTTAGCATGAGAGAGGGTGAAACTTTGAAGTTGTATTCGGATAGATTCTAGGAAACGTATAACGAAATGGAGGAAGACTGCGACCTGGTGGCCGTCAGCTCCTTTAAGCTTGGCCTTCCCACTGAACACGGCTTGAGGACGTCCCTAACGGGCAAGCCTGTTACCAGTGTACGCCAGTTGATGGATAGGATTGACAAGTATAAAAGAGTTGAGGAAGATCAGCAGCAGGGTAAAGGAAAGGATAAGGTTATCCCCCAAGAGAGGAGGGATTTCAGGTCGGACCGGCAGAGCCACAACAGGTCGAGGAAAGAGTGGGTCGGACAGGGCTCAGCGAACCTTCAGACGGTCAATGTTGTGTTTCGTGAGCCAGTGCACCAAGTCCTAGAGAGGATCAAGAATGAGCCTTTCTTCAAAAGGCCAAACAAGATGGTCAGAAATCCTGAAAGGCGCAACCACAATCTCTATTGCCAATATCATCTTGATCATGGACATACTATGGAGGATTGTAGGAGCCTGTGGGATCATTTGGATCAACTTGTCAACGAGGGCAAGTTAAAATAACTTTTACACCACTCCTATGGTCAGGGAAACCAGACAAGCACAGGGTCTCAGAGAGATGATTCTTTAAAACCCCCCCTTCAGCACGATAAATGTTATCTTTGCCGCACCAGGAAGGACAGGGTCTTGCCCATCCAGAATACTATCAGTTGCTCGGCTGCCCTCGGAAAGTGTTGACAGAAAGCTGAAGAGGCTTAGGATGGAGGTTCAACCGGTTTTGGGCTTTTCGGACGAAGACAAAATCGGAACTATACAGCCACATGATGATACTCTGGTGGTTACTCTCAGAATAAGTGGATATGACGTGAAGAGAGTGATGGTATATCAGGGTAGCGCCGCAGAAATAAATGTACCCAGATCTTTATAAGGGGCTGAACTTAACGCTTGAAGACTTAACGCCCTATAGTTCCCCATTGGTGAGTTTTGATGGCAAAATGGTCATCCCTAAAAGCCAGATCAGACTACCCGTACAAACCGACTCTGAAACGGTGGAGGTAGATTTTATAGTGGTAGATGCGTACTCACCCTATACAGCGATTGTGGCTAGACCTTGGCTTCATACACTCAGAGCCGTCTCCTCCACTCTTCATCAGAAGGTCAAATACCCGCCGAAGGACAAGTTAAGGAGATCCGAGGAGATCAAACTTCGGCCAGACAATGTATGGTGGCGGCGATCCATCACAAACCTCAAGCAGAATCCTCAGCCCACAACAAGGGAAACTTATAGCAATTAAAACCTTCAGTGCTAGACATCAAGGCCTCAGCCGAAGGGGCTAAGTGTGAAAACTTGGTAAAGATAGTAATTGATGATGACCCAGAGAAGTTCTTTCAAGAGAAGGAAGAGCTGATAGAGTTTCTCGGAACCAACATTGATGTATTTGCATGGGACTCCGCAGAAGCCCCAGGAGTAAGCCCAGAGTTCATTTGCCACCATCTAAATGTTAACCCTACCATCGTTCCTAAGAAGCAACCGCTCCGACGTCCATCAAGAGAACACGTAGCTGCAGTCAGGGAAGAAGTGATGAAACTCAAACAAGCAGGAGAAATTAAGAAAATTTTTTATCCTGAATGACTGGCTAACATTGTGGTGGTAAAGAAGAAAAGCGAAAAATGGCGAGTATGTCTGGATTTGACTGACCTGAATAGAGCTTGCCTGAAGGATCCGTTTCCCATGCCGAAGATAGACCAACTAATTGATGCTACCGTTAGACATCCTCGGATGAGTTTCTTGGACGCATTTCATGGTTATCATCAGATACCACTGGCTTTCGATGATCAGGAGAAAACAGCTTTCGTAACCCCTATTGGGAATTACCACTACAAAGTAATGCCATTCGGCCTGAAAAACGCAGGGGCTACCTATCAAAGGATGATGACCAGAATGTTTGAACCTCAGTTGGGTAAAAGTATGGAAGTTTATATTGATGACATGGTGGTAAAGAGCAAGGTTATAGCTGGGCACATTGGGGATCTCAGGGATGTTTTTGAAATCCTAAGGGGACACAGATTGTGCTTAAACGCATCCAAGTGTTCATTTGGTGTGGGGTTGTTGATGCCCATATTTGAAAATTTGTACCCAAAGGCTTATGAGGAAGAAAGCCCAATGAAGAGCAAGGCCCACCAAGAAGACCAAAGAATAAGAAGGGTCCAAAGAAAGAAATGCAAGCGAAAGCAATCTACGGCAAAACGCAAATCTGCAGTAAAATATAAGTCTGCCGCAGAATACAGTTCTTTGGCAAGATGGCTTCGGCAGATGAAGATAAATTGGGTCCAACGCCTTTTGATCCAATCAACATTATTTGGCCCACAAAGGCCCAAATCCTTTTGTATAAAAAAGAGAGGCGTGAGAACTGATATGAAAAAGAACGATGGAAGGAAACAAGGAGCAGCAGGAATTGCGTGAAGGAAGAGTCAAACTAAAGGAAATGACAAATGCAGCAGGAAACGCGTGAAGAAATAAGACAAAAACACGCAGCAGACGAAACAGAGTTGATCTGCTATGGCAGGAACGGTGTGGGAGACAAAAACAAAAGACAGTGGAGCAAGAACAGAAGGGCCGGGGCACCACCAACCTGTACCCAGCCAATACAAGGGAGGTGGGCCCACGGTCAAAGAGATTCAGAGGGCGTGGTTTGGTGGTGGGGGGAAAAGGGGGTCTATATTTGGTTTCCTGCCATAACTTCTTTTGGGATATATACCTTGCTGGGATGGTATCTTACCCAAAAGAAGTAATAGATGGTTGGGACCACTGATGCATGCCATAGAGCTAGGTAGAGAGGTAGAGGTATACAGCAGGAACAAACAAAATGGAATTTTGTCGTGGAATAAGTAATGGTGCAGCTGACCTATTCTGAGCAATGACAGGGGCAACCAATGGGTGGATGGGTAATCTTGAAAGGATGCCCACAACAAACCAAAAATAGTTGGTGAAGCCCTAGGGGTAAAAGGGAGAAATCCCATTGAATTAGCTCACTATAAAAGGGAGGTAACCATGGCAGAAGAAGGGGACCAAAAAAAAAAAAAACGGAGGACGGAGATAGGAAAAAACAGGGGAATGAGTAAAAAACAGGGGAAGAAGAAAAACATCCAGAGGGGAGAAAAAGAAAGAAAGAAAGAAAGAAAAAAAAGAGAGAAAATGCGGTAGAAATAGGGGCATGCATCAATAGACCATCTTTTCCCTCCCTCTTAGCAAACCCACTCTTTGAAATCTCCAAAATTAATAGCTAGTAGCCATCTAGGCCTATTCTCCAAAATGCACAACTTTTACGGCGGGAGCTTATGAAAAGGTTGTTCAAGTTGGAGTTTGGGTTTCCTTTTTGGTTTACTTATCCTATGGGAAGATTTAATACTTGATTTTGATTATAAATATATATTTGATTTCTCTCATTATAACTTATATCTGCTGTATTTAATCATCCTGCTGTAACACGTTTTTTTATCAAGTCTGCCGCATCAGTTGTCCTGCTGCGGTGCCTTTACTTGCTGTACTTGTTATTCTGCTGTAGTACCTTTTTTATTATGTTTACCGTGTTAACTATTTTACCAGCTAAACATTTCCTGCCGAAGCTTTCCTCTTTATTTGTTATTACGTATTTTACTGTTGACATAAGCTAATCATTATCCTGCCATAAGTATACATATACATATATCTTTATTTATGAATATGTGTATATATTTGAGAATATGCTAACCCATTTAAACTAACACTTGTTTGATGGGTATTTTATTTGGGTTTTAGATTTGTTCATGTACAGGAAGTAGAAAAGTTTTTTCTGCAGTAAAAGCAAAGAGTGGTCATTCACATTGCAGAAGGCTTTAAAGCACCGCAGACAGACTTAAAGCACCGCAGACAGACTTAAAGCACAGCAGACAGCTTTATTACACAGCAGAAGGCTTTACGGCAGGAAGCTTTACTACACAGCAGAAAGCTTTATTACACAGCAGGCAGCTTCACTGCATAGCAGAAAGTTTTATTACACGGCAGACGGTTTTACTGCACAGTAGAAAGTCTTGCTGCACAGCAGAAAAGTTAGACCTGTGGCAGAAACTGGAGAATAGTTCCTTCTGCGGCAGAAACATCAATCCTGCAGCAGAAACTGGCAGCGACAGAAACTGGAGAAAAGTCTTCTGCGGCAGAAACAGAGGATAAGCCCACTTTGCTGCGTCTTCTCTTGGACTTGGACTCAACGTTTGCGTACAAGCCGGACCAAATTGAGTTGCAGTTGGACCGGTCTCAACTCCCTTACTCAGAATACTCGGGTCTACTACCGCGAGAGGCAGCCCAGCCCAACGCACAACACAACAAAAAGGCCCCTACAGGGGTCAAGCAAGTTCTTGGGATACATGGTGACTCACAGGGGAATTGAAGTTAACCCCAATCAGATAAAGGCCATCAACAACTTACGAGCTCCCCAAAACCCAAGGAGATTCAGAAGCTGACTGGGATAACTGCTGCCCTTAATAGGTTCATTTCCAGATCAACAGATAGATGCAGACCTTTCTTCTCATTGATCAACAAATGGAAGGGTTTCGAATGGATTGAGGAATGTGCTGTGGCTTTTCAGCAACTTAAGGACTACCTAGCTCGGCCTCCAATCATGTCCAGTCCTGGGCCAGATGAGGTCTTGTTTGATTACATTGCTGTAGCTCCTAATGCAGTAAGCTTGGTGTTGATACGAACAGACTGTGGCGACCAAAAACGAGTTTACTACGTAAGTAAGTCACTGCATGAAGCTGAAATTCGTTATTTGCCACTGGAGAAGGCTATCCTGGCTATGGTGCTCGGTACGAGGAAGCTGCCTCATTATTTTCAAGCCCACACAGTTATTGTTCTCACCCAGCTCCCACTCAAGGCCATACTCCGAAGCGCCAATTACACTGGAAGGATTGCCAAATGGGGCACGATCCTAGGGGTTTTTGATATCAAATACATGCCTCGCACATCAGTGAAGGGCCAGATCCTTGCGGACCTGGTGGCCGAATTCACGGAGCCCCACTTAAAAGAAGTAACACCAACACTGGACCTGGATGGAAAATCTGTTGGCGTGATTTCTCAACGAGGCCCCTTACCCTGGGAGGTGTACGTAGATGGCGCATCAAATCAGAAAGGTTCAGGAGTGGGACTAGTGCTGATATCCCCAGAGAAAATCATCATTGAAAAGGCGTTAAGGTTGGATTTCTCGGCAACGAATAATGAGGCAAAGTATGAGGCTATATTGATAGGAATGACAATGGTACGGAGGATAGGAGAAAAGTCAGTTGAGGTGTTCTCGGACTCAAAATTAGTCGTTGGTTAAGTGCAAGGTGAGTTTGAGGCGAAAGACGAAAGAATGCAGGGGTACTTGAGTCGAGCTAAATCCTTGCAGTTAGAGTTTGAGTCTTTTAACCTGCTGCATATCCCCAGGAGTGGTAATACGCATGCTGATTCTTTGGCCACGCTCGCCACCTCCTCGACGCAAGAGTTACCAAGGGTTATCCTCATTGAGGACATGCATAGACATACGGAGTTAAGAAAAGAGGCAGTCCGAGTTCATCATATTAGGGCCGACCTCAGCTGGATGGATCCTATAATTAAGTTCTTGAAAGACGATATCTTGCCCGAAGAAAAAGGGGAAGCTGACAAAGTTTGGAAGAAGGCTACTAGGTTCTGGCTGTCTAAGGACCATAAACTTTATAAGCGCTCCTATTCAGGTCCGTACTTATTGTGCATACATCCCGAAGCAGCTGAGTCACTACTAGAAGAATTGCATGAAGGGATCTGTGGGAGTCATACTGAAGGTAGATCCTTAGCTCACCGAGCCATTACCCAAGGTTATTGGTGGCCAAATATGCAAAAAGAGGCCCATGAATATGTTAAAAAATGCGACCAATGCCAACGGTTTGCGCCGAACATACATCAACCAGGTGGCACCCTTAATCCGTTATCCAGCCCATGGCCTTTCGCTCAATGGGGATTGGATATCGTGGGCCCATTCCTTAAGGCTGCAGGAAACAAGAAGTACCTTCTGGTCGGCACGGACTACTTCACCAAATGGGTCGAGGTTGAACCTCTAGCAAACATCAGGGATGTAGTCGTGAAGAAATTTATCTGGAAAAATATAGTCACTCGGTTTGGGATCCCTCATACCCTCATCTCGGACAATGGTCTTCAGTTTGATAGCAAAGCATTCAAGAGTTATTGTAGCGAACTGGGAATCACAAACAGATACTCCACCCCTGCTTATCCCCAGGGAAATAGGCAAGCGGAAGCTGTTAACAAAGTCATAGTTAATGGATTAAAGAAGAGGCTAGACGATGCGAAGGGTAGATGGGTGGAAGAGTTGCCCTATGTACTTTGGGCATACAGAACTATGCCTCGCAAGTCTATTGGAGAAACCCCCTTTTCAATGACCTATGGGGCTGAAGCTGTTATACCTTTGGAGACTGGGTTCCCAACATAGAGGACTAGCTCATTCAGTCCGATCAGCAACGATGGGCAGTTAGAAAATAGTTTGGATCTAATTGAAGAAAGAAGGGAAAATACAACGGTCCAACTGGCACATTACCAACAAAATCTCAAGCAAGGCTACAACGCCAACGTAAGGTTGAGACCTTTAGAACCTGGTGATTTGGTGCTGAGGAAGGTTGTGGGTACTGCAAAAAATCCAGCTTGGGGAAAACTAAGACCAAACTGGGAAGGACCATATCGTATCACTTCAAAGGCTATTGGAGCGTATTTCTTAGAAGATCTAGATAATCATACCATACCCCGGCCCTGGAATGTAAATAACTTCAAAAGGTATTATTATTAAATGAATCATTCCTTCAGTTAATATGCCATTTTATTATGCTAAGAATTCTCCTAAGTGTTTAAACTTAAATTCAGTCATAACTGTAGTCATCGGACCAGATGATTTGGGTTAGTTAACACTCGTTTACAATTCTCTTAAGTTTTTAAACTTAAATTCAATCTACCTGTAGTCCTCGGACCAGATAATTTGGGTTAGTTAACACTCGTTTACAATTCTCCTAAGTGTTTAAACTTAAATTCAGTCATGCCTGTAGTCCTCGGACCAGATGATTTGGGTTAGTTAACACTCGTTTACAATTCTCCTAAGTGTTTAAACTTAAATTTAGTCATGCCTGTAGTTCTCGGACCAGATGATATGGGTTAGTTAACACTCGTTTACAATTCTCCTAAGTGTTTAAACTTAAATTCAGTCATGCCTGTAGTTCTCGGACCAGATGATATGGGTTAGTTAACACTCGTTTACAATTCTCCTAAGTGTTTAAACTTAAATTCAGTCATGCCTATAGTCCTCGGACCAGATGATTTGGGTTAGTTAACACTCGTTTACAATTCTCCTAAGTGTTTAAACTTAAATTTAGTCATGCCTGTAATCCTCGGACCAGATGATTTGGGTTAGTTAACACTCGTTTACAATTCTCTTAAGTGTTTAAACTTAAATTCAGTCATGCTTGTAGTCTTCGAACCAGATGATTTGGGTTAGTTAACACTCGCTTACAATTCTCCTAAGTGTTTAAACTTAAATTCAGTCATGCCTGTAGTCCTCGGATCAGATGATATGGGTTAGTTAACACTCGTTTACAATTCTCTTAAGTGTTTAAACTTAAATTCAGTCATGCCTGTAGTCCTCGGACCAGATGATTTGGGTTAGTTAACACTCGTTTACAATTCTCCTAAGTGTTTAAACTTAAATTCAATCATGCCTGTAGACCTCAGACCAGATGATTTGAGTTAGTTAACACTCATTTATAATTCTTATAAGTGCTTAAACTTAAGTGAGACTCATTTTATTAAGTAACTCTCATACGAACAGCTCTCTCAAGTATTAACTTAAATTGTCTACATCATCGGCATGATATGATGGTTAGGTTTACAATTCTCCTAAGTGTTTGAACTTGAACTCAACTATGTCTATAGTCCTTGGACCAAGTTACTTTCGCTAATTAACACTCCAATGCAGTTGTTATTATTGCAAAGCCCTCCTATCCACGCTTAAGTCAAAATCATGGTATTAAGTGATTCTCATTTTTTAAGCTATTGTTATTTGCAGTAATGATGCATCATGATATGTACTGTGATGGCATTAAAGGTAAAAAGGAAACCATTTCATTGATCATAAGGAAATAACTTACAGTCACGAAACAAAAAAGGGGGGGGGGGTCTAGCTACTACAAGGAAATAACAACAGCATGTAAAAAATATATATATATATACTAATAAAACTCCTAAACGTCTAGGCCTTCTTTTGAAGCAATGGGTCAGAAGTATGGCCAGGTTGAGCAGTAGCATCTGACCCTTGTACATTCTCAGACGGATTACCCACATCGCCAGTTTGGCCAGATGCCTGGATTGCCTCAGTAAGGTCTGGAAGGTTCTGGTTAGCAGCTGGAGGATTCGAGATTTCTGGCAGGTCGCAGATATCTGGGTGGTAGTAAACACTCCCAGGGTGCCTCAAGGCAGATTCTGGAGGGACTCCAGCCGCATCAAGGCCTTTGCCCCATGTAATGTCACAGTACTCCCTGCAGACCTTCGCGAACTCCTTGGTCAGCCTTATTTGGGTCTCTTTTACCCCCAGCATGTAGGCAGCTTGTTTTTTAGCCTCAAGCGCCTCCTTGGCTAATTGAGCGTCCTCTTTAGCCAACTTAGCAAACTCCCTGGCTTTATCAAGCTCGGCCCGAAGACCCTTCACCAGCGCTTTTTCTGTTTCCAAGTTGATCTCAATTGTATACAGTTGCTGGCGTTGGTCTTCGGCCTGCTTTTCAGCATTCTTAAGGCCCGCTTCCAAACTCTTTTTCTCCTTGGTTGCCTCTTTCAGTTGTTCAGATATACGGGCACACTCAACCTTTAGGCTACCCAATGCCTTTTCAGCCTCCGATCGAGAGCTGACCTCTGCTTGAACTTCAACATGGGTTTTCTTGTTCCACTCCTTAGCCACATAAACTTGCTGAGTAATCTGCGCGACAGAATAAGAATGTTTTTTAATATAAGGCGAAGAAAAGTAGTGAACGTAGAAAACAAACATCTTAAAGTTGAGAAGATGGGTCAATTCGCTTACCATGGCTAAATCCCTTTTAAGGGATAGAAAGAGTTCTTGCTGGCTGAAACGCCTGTAGAACTCCATGTCCTTCGAAAGGAGCAGAGGTTGCTCTAACGCCTCTGCAATGTGACCAGCTCTCCCTCCGGCATAATTTCTAAGGGAAGTGTCATATGGGATGGCAGCACCATCCAATGTCAGCTTTGGGGACCATATCCGAGCTCCTCGGTGTACGTCTGCTGCCAGAGGGTCATCTCTACTCTCAGTAGACGAAGCCCTTCTGTTCCTTGTCTCGTGGGCAACTTTATGTTGCTTGGATCCCTTCGGAGGCGCCACCTCCCTTTCTTCGGTATCAGTCACGGTCCTTTTCTTTTTCAGATCCGGCAGTGGCTTTAGGCTGAGATCCGAGGGAGCCTGAGGAGGTGGAGGAGGAAGAGTGACCGTTGGCTGAGAGGTGCCAACCTCTTTGGTCATAGACTTCGGCCCCCTGTTCTTCATCAGATCTTTCAAACTCTGCATGTCTTCCTCGGAAGAGTCATCTAGCACGTTTATTCTCTCTGGGAGGACACCGGATTGCTTATCAATTCCCTCTTCGGCGTTCAAAATCTGAACCTCTTCTGAAGCTTCTCCTTCAAACCTGAACTTGTCAATCTGCTCGTCAAGTGAAGGAGTTAAAGAAGCAACTCTTTCTCTTTCTGCTGCCGGTTCAGGAGGAGCCTGCTGAATAAGTTGAATAAGCAATGGTATGCCCTATGGGTTTGGGTGTGGCACAGGGGCAAGATCAAAGGGAGCCAAAAAATCCTTCCGAGTAACGTCTATAGGGTTAATGCGGCGATCCCCAAGTGTTATCGCGTTGCCGATTGGCTAAAAATCAGATGACTTTCTGTTATATCCGAGGATAAGATGCACGGCCCTAAGTTGTCCGTCTTCATTTGCGAAAATCTCTAACCAAAGAAGGAAATTGAGCGCTGCGATGTTTGTAAGGCTGAGCCGAGGAGCAACGTGATCTCTATCTGTTAACATCACAATAAAACTCAATAAGAAAACTTGAAACATGATAGAAAGAGAAGGCCGAAACATTAAAAGCAAAAACCCTTAATCTATTGTTAGGAAACCTAAATCTGGGATGTCCCACCTGGCTCTCCTGGTTGGGTTGGGCAATGAAGTCCGTCATGCCACACGCCCGAGACGATCAAATAGTCATCTTTCATCCCTTTGTTAGATTTGGGAAGATAGGAGACGAGCCTAACAATATCGGATCGGGATTTAAGATAGTATCCCGCCCCTTTTTTGGTACGACATTCGTACATATGTACCACATCAAGTCAGGTGAGTCCCAATCTTAGATGACGGTTCAAATCATCAACCGCTCCTAAAATTCTAAACATGTTAGGTGCGCATTATTCTGGGCTAAGCCTATGGCCTTAGAGATAGTCTCTAGTAACGGGGCCCATAGGGATGGTCATTCCTCCCTCTAAGAAGGCGATGACGGGGATTATAACTTCGCGTACTCCTCGATTCGTTATTAACTCTTCCGGAGAACAATATCTCAAGCCCACATCTTGGGGTATGCGATACGTCGTCCTAAACTTCTCCATTTGGGAGGGACTATTCACTAGATATTTAAATCTATCTATTTCAGTTAGAATAGAGGGAAAAGCGTTAAATAGTGACTGAGGAGCGACTATTCAAGGACCGAAGAGGCAAGTCGAAGAGAAGATGAAAGTCTTGAGTGAGGAACTTACACGGAATTAAATCGAAGAATAATCTTTAGGCTTGTAGAGAAATCGTAGCAGATTCTGGGGAGAGTTGAAGTTGATGACAGAAAGGGCTTTGTGGGCGCGAGTGCTTGAGTTCGCTGAGAGTCCGAGAATTTGTAAGGTAAAGAAGAAAATAACCCCCTTTGGGGCTTTATATAGGGACAGATGAAATGGTGGGATTTATCCCGCCCAAATTTGGAGAAAAAATCACGTCCGTTGGATCAATAGCCCACTATTGGATGCCGGAGACAAAATGCCGCCTAGAGCAATTAATGGCACCTTGGAAACGTTGCAACGACAGCGGCAATGATGAAGTGCCTAAATCTATGCACATACACACGTGGATTCAGAGGTTTTGGGATTTTAAAGCTTTTATTTCGCAGCAAATCAAAATCCTATTTTTTCTCCTCAGATGCGAGGGAAAAATTAAAATTTTGAGGGGCTATTGTGGGTGTGAAAGCCCAGCGCTACGTATTGGGCCTGGGGCCCAATTTGAGTATCACTATGTGTCCGAAGAGGTAAAGGGGATTTGAAATGAGTTCATATAGGGGAAATGCACCTGGAAATGAATGATAAGATATGTCCGAAGACAATCCTATTGGTCCGAAGAAGTCCCTCTCATCGGATCACAAGGGAACTTGATCAAGCGACTATATTGAAGGCCTGAGCGACCTTCCCGACTGACTCCACGATAAGAGCAAGCTCTGGACATGTCTAGAGATGAGGAGAACAGAGAAATATCTAAAAGAAAAAGCTGCTACCACCGCATTCAATACACTGCAGCAACTTTCCTGGCCGCATTTATGTGGAGAAGACCCCTGAATAGTGCAACCTCAGCTACTACCACTCACGGCAGACTAAAGCGGACGTCTGATGTGACATGTACTCAAGTAAATGCTTGGATGAAGAACAAGTGTACGGTGAAGATGAGGAAGAAAGAGGATATATAAGTGGAATAGGCCTCTAAATAAGTGGGACAGAAAAAATTAGAAAAAAGGGAGAGAGAGAGAGAGAGAGAGAGATTTGTATCCACTTTTCCATGAATATTAAGCCTCTTCGGATCTGAGTATCATCCATTCTACAATTGTTTTTACTTCAAGCTATTCTTACTAGCATAAGTGAATCATTGCTAAATCCATAACCAGCCCAGCTTTTTCACCCACTCTCTACAAATTTATTGTTCTGGGTTCATTGGGCTCACAATCCGCAAAGTTTGGGCTTGGCCTACCAAATTTGGTCCCTACACTTATTTTTTAGGAAGTAAGACAGTGAAACCATTTCAACAAGGAGCTAGTATATGGTGTACCCGGCATATATGCCGAGTACAAGATATAATTTTCTTTCAACAAGAGGGAGGATTCTAATCGAAGAATCTTACCATTAAAGACACACTTCCCAAGGGTCTTTGTAGTTTGTGATAGCCCTTGGGGGCTTTGGTTTGGCCGCGGAGAAGTTTCATTTGTGTAGCTTGACCAAAATCAAGCCAAGGTGGAGATAATTTCATTTGCGGGGCTTGACCAAAATCAAGCCAAGGTGGAGATTTGTCACGTGTGGCTTGGTTTTTGGTCCACTAATAAGTGGCCGAGTCCTATTAGGACTCTTGTTAAGGATTGCTTTCAAACCATTACCTAGTCGGCTTACCTTAGTATAAATAGGATGTATGTTTTGCAGCAATTGTAGAGTGAAATAGAGAGTTTGGTTGCTACGTATTTGTGAGAGTTCTCTAGTTTAGAGTAGGGTGTAAGGTTTTATCTATTCTTTGTATTTTTGAGAGAGCTATTGGGTGTATTGGAGATTGAGTTATTGTGAGAATACTGATACACCAACTTGTATATCTCCATATTTGATTAGTGGAATTTTTTTCATCGTTGCTGTGGATCTAGGCCAAAAGCCGAACCACATAAATCCTTGATATTCTTTAGTTTGTGTGTGTTTATTTATTTTCTGATTTTGGGTTTGCTTCTTTTTTATTGTTTATTTCTTGGAGATCTTTCTATAATCATAATATTTTCATAATCAATATTAAGGTGAGAGTGCTATCCAGAGGCGCTTTCCTACAACACAGCCCCCCTTTTATAAACATTTTGTGGAGAGTCCAAATATTATATTCCAGCCGAATGAACGTGTGAATATGTGTAATTACCACACTAATCAGCACTAATTGAAGGTAGGTAGTCCAATATATATTTTAAATGGGTTTCCTCAACTGCCATAACCTTATTTGGCATAAAAAAGGAAAAGTCATAACCTTTTGAATCTTGATGGACTAGTTCGCTGAACCAAAAGAGGAAGTTGACTTCACTACCTAATATGTGATGGACAGCTAGTTACTACCAAACATATATAAAACAACGTCCAAACAAACAACAAAGAAACTTGCAGTTTTATTCATCCAACCCTTTGCATTTTTAGAATCACAATTACATGGTCCAAAAGAAATGAAACAACCCCACATATTACACACTTGTCCTAAAAAATTCCTTGCTTGGATAATGGATAGTACTATCACAATTCACAACAGTCCATTAGAATTACAGTTCTCATCTATCCAACAGTACCCTAGCACCGCGGCAGGTCTGCCGGAGGGTGAGGAAGCGTTTCCAGGACCCCCTCCCCGTTCTTGACAATGAAAGACGTGCCTAATCCCCATGATTGATGTATGTCTAAGTGACAGTGCATAAACCAAACCCCTGCAATAAAAATTGAAGTAATTACTTACATAATTAAGCAATAACCAAAATTTTTCATAACTATTGATATAATTAACTGTAATTAGTGCATAATAAAAATGATGCAAGTGGTGGACCAAAGTGAATGTAACGTAAATCTAACTGTAACAAAAGATGAAAAAATGTTATATCCTTAACATTACTTGAAAGAGAAATACCTGGATTGTCAGCGAGGAACCGAATAGCAGCCCATCCACCAGCAGGAACCCCAATAGTGTTCATGTAAGGTGGATCAACCAAGTTGAAATTTGCAGTTTGTGGATTATAGTTCCCAGTGCCATACCCCACAACATAGAAGCTATAGCCATGAAGATGAATTGGGTGATTCTCAGTGGTGACTGTCCCAGTGTCCTGCAAGATGAGTTGCACCCTAGTGCCATATTCAAGGACCTTGACCCTAGTCCCATTCAAAGCCTGTGTGTCATTAGGAATATTATTAGGTGCCCCATTGACAAAGTCATAGAACTTAAGGGGTACTCCAGGAAAATCCTCAGTGAAAGAACCATTAATCTTTTTGTAGTAAGCTTCCAAAAGCGAAATTTGTGGCTTTATAAAACTAATGTTGTTCATAGATGCCGCCATAACCCCATTATTAAGGCCTTGGCAATTTTGATTGGGTGTCTTAGACTGACATTTTTGGACATTCAATCCGATGGTGATGAAAAGGTTTGCATCAATCTCTTTCGGAACATTAACAGTGTTTAGGCTTTTTAGTCCATCCATGACTGTCTTAACAGCAAGATTGTCACTAAAACTGGGTAGTTGAGCAGGTAATGATACGCTATTAGTTACAGCTCCTATGTATTGGAAGTGGGCAATGGCTGATATATTTTGGAAAGCAGCACCCTTGGCAGAACTGTAGGGTCCCATGGCCATGGAGTATTTTCCTATGGGCTGATTAGCGGTGACAAGGACATTAATGGTCTGGCCTGGTCCAAGCATCACACGGTCTGTGGTGAATGGCTTTGTGTACTCAGCATCGGCTTCCACGATGGTTAATTTGTGATTAGCAATGGCAAAAAAGTTCTCAGAGTTTAAGCCTGCGTTAATCAGCCTTAACAAATATGTCTTCCCAGGAACGACATCGATCTTGTACACATCTGAAATAATCAGCATATTACATAAGGAAAAAAAATTGTGATTATAGGATTAGTAGATAATTAGCTAGCATGAAAGTAATGTTATGAACACAAAATTTTCACAACCATTTTTAATAATTGCTGACATGATAAATTGTGATTAGAATAATATTACTTTTATATAATTACACTTTAATAATTGCTGATACGATGAATTGTGATTAGAATAAAATTACTTTTATATAATTACACTTTAATAATGATTAACATGATAAATTTTGATTAGAATAATATTACTTTTATATAATTACACTATTGACATCATTGTTATACATATCACATTATGTAATCTAATCATTTGTGAAAAAAATTGTGAAATTTTTCATACGTTAGACTCATTGGCTAAAATCCAAATTAATAGATTGATTGATTATTGTGTTAGATAACGTAAGAGATTGACAGTTTGACACCATTATGTTTGTCCCCAAAGAAAAAAAGTCATTATGATTAGGTAGTGGTTGCTTTATAAGATAATACAGAATCTCTATACATGGAAGAAATTGAATACTAATTAATCAGTGAAATTGCTTAATTGTTTGTGATATGTGAATCAGGAATATCTCAAGCATCTGATTAATTGGAACATCTTGTTTGACTAATATAACCAATTTAATTATTTTACTAGCAGTTTTCAAAAGCAAATGATTAGATGAAGTGGGTTTTCACAAGTTAGTCATAATTAACCAATATAAATTACTCCAATAACTTTTTATTACCATTGTTGGAGCAATTGTAGTTGGGGCCTGGGTGACCATTAATTGTATAAGCATCTGTTATTGGAGGATTTCCACCGCTTGCTAAAGTGGCGCGTTCAAGTTGTACCACATCTTTATTCCAATACTCCCCTGCCATATTCCCAATTCATCCAACATGCAACATAATAAGTAGAAGCAATTTTCATTTTAAATGATAGAAGTCTAATAAACATATATACTAAGAAAAAATCTTATCACACACTCGTTATCGTACACTCCGTATGCACTTCTTTTGAAATTGTGTTTTAAAAACACGATTTTAGTTCGCGTAGCAGTGGGTGTACAATGAGCGTGCAGCAAGAAATAAATGGTAATCATTAATGTATATACTAATATACGTACCTAGAAGTAGAATATGCTCTTGATATGGGTACTTAAATGGGTAAGGGACCCCGGGCTTTGGATATACCACAAAGGCGCCATAAAGTGTGGCCCGGAGCCAAGAAACATGAGCATGCCAGAAAAAGGTACCCTTTTGATTCACCAATGTGAACTCATACGTAAAAGTCTGGCCAGACTGAATTGGACACTGTGTGATGTACGAAGGCCCGTCGAACCAGCATGATAGTCTCTGCCTGACTCCATGCCTTAATAGAATAATGAAGTTAATATATATATTTAATACAAGTAATCTTATGACCGATCAAAGAAATAAGTACATTAATAGGGTTAACGTACCAGTGGATTGTGGTGTTGTATGGTGTCTCATTGGTAATTTTGACAATTATTCTGTCATCTTCTTGGGCATAAATTACAGGGCCTGGAAATATTCCGTTGACTGTGACTAGTTCCTTGGTGTTGCACAGTTTTGTAATTTTCAAAGTTTGTATCTATATGCCATTAAATAAAAACTTCATTAATAGACATGCATGCATGCTCGAATATATAGAGGGAAAAAAAAATGAAAAATAGAGGTTAAAAATATGACATTCCAATGCTTATATAGGGATTAGTAAATAACCTTGAAATCATAGAACCTGGTTGAGCTTCCTCTAGGCCAGTGTGCCATACGCGTAGCATGCACATTGTAAGCATAAGATATTAAGCTTAACCATAGCACAACAAGTGAGGTGGCTAAGTTGGCCATCTTCTCTGTGTGCGTGAGAGAGAGAGAGAGAGAGAGAGAGAGAGAGAGTTGGATTAATTGAAGAGCAAGATGAGGGTGAAGGGGGGCTTTATAATAGAGGGAAAGTCTTAATTAATGTCTTTGTTTTATTTATTCAGAGTAGAAGAAGAAAGGGGTTTGTGTAGGTGTATCATGTTTGTCAGCTTTCATGATTCCTCTAACATGGATTGGTGATAATAAGGTGTTGGAGCGTGATTATCCAATGTGACCCCGATGTGGGGAAGGGTTTATCCCTCTCTCTCTCTCCTCTCTTTCTCTCATACACATAGTATTTTCTTTTTCCTTTCTGTCACATTTTCCTTAAGAAATGATCATGTCATTTGACTGAGAATATAAGCACACCTGCCTCTTAACACTATGTCAAAACCCCACCATGACAGGACAGCTGCTTCTCTATATTTTCTTTATATTGTTAATCATTATGTACTACATAAAATCTTTTATTTTTGCTTTTATTATTTGAATGACAGTAATTATATTGTCTTTTTTACATGGAAACTATTTGCTTGAGAAGACTTTCAAACTAAAGGGAGCTCCAACTTTTGTTTTTCAGTATTTGGCTATACTGCCAACGCTGATCACTTGAATGATAATGAGACGTATTAGGATGACAATGTTTCCAGTTACAAACTTACAATTATGTTTCTGTTTTCCCTAACATTTCTACTTTGCATGAGCTGCCCACTTCTGTTTGTGTTTCCATTTGTGTATGTGTATGAAAGGGAGAGACGAAGGGTTACATAAAGCATTGAAAAGACAAAGATTAAGACAACTCAAAACTTAATTTTTTTTAATTTTACAATTTTTTACTTTACATGCATGGCACTCATATAGGCAAAAGGTGAATAAAGGATGGGTTTGTTTGTTGTGCTTTTATTAGACATGCTCTTCTACTCAATCATCAGCAAGGTTGGTGCACGCCTTCACATTTCAACCCCACCTATACATCAAGATTTCCCAAAGCTGTCTTAATTTTTTTTTTTTTTTTTTTTTTTTATTCAGTACCCTCTTCGTTAAAAGCTATTCCCCTTTAGATTGAGCAGCTGACCATTTCGTAACTTTTTGTTTGGTCATTATGCTTGCCATACGAGTTTACCCAATTATATTCTTCTACATTCGTTTCTTTCATTGATTTGCTTTTCTCCCTTTTTTTTTCTTTATTATTAGTATTTTTTTGCTGCTTCTGGCTTAGATTGGAAACTGCAATATGGATTGGAAGTGTAGCATTCAAATGATTCAATAAACGTTCTTCATGGTCGATATTGCCAATGCACTAAAACCCAATATTTACTTAAAGGTATCACTATCACTTATGACAAATACTTATGTCCAACATTTTTTTTAATGTAGTTAGTAACTAGTGGGGATAGGAAGGTCGCTTATGTCCAACATATTAATTACAATATCATGAGGTGATTTAGCATGTGATGTTCAGCAATGCTGCAAAATAATGTCAAAGTAATTGAACATAAGTGACTTAATGAAGTTATTAATGAATATATGCTCCAACTACTTGATCCCAAAAGGCTTCAATCCATAGGGTAATATCTTTCAATTAATTCTTGCTCACCAACCAACATTAGCAACATATATATTTCCACCCTTATATGCCCTTTTCTAACTTCATAGAAACACTGCTTCCAATCATGAGCAATTGTTTTTTGAACCATGAGTGGAAACTGATCTGTTTTCTCTTCTCTCAACTCATGTGGCTGGATTGAATTGCTATGTTAGTCTCTAATCAACCACAAAAGAATCTCACCAAATCAGATTATTATTAGCCCAATAAGACAATGATTGAAAATGGTTGTCTAGAAGCCATATAAAATTGCCATTTTGAGCTAAATGTTCACTAGGAAAGGCCCCCCCAAAAAAAAAAAAAATATATATATATATATATATATATATATATACTGGACCAAATTTGAGCAACCAGATGATTGTGTCCAATGCAGGCCATGATGTGTTGTAACTTCAAAATTACGCTGCAGCCCAGCGTGTGGTGGTGTCAGAACTCTGGCCCTATTAAAACATGAGCATGCATGGCTTCCCATCACCAATTATAACTCTTTCATCACAAATTTCAAGTTGTTTGTAATTTTGTATCTCTCTCCCTTCTTCTCTTCTAGGGTTATAAAAATTATGAATTAAGAATTACTTAAATCTCAGTAGACATACCTAAACAGAAAAAAAAATTATAATAATATTAAGAAGTTCACCTCAGATCACTTAACCTCCAAAGTCCATGTCAAGGACTTATAAGTCTCCTTCAAACTAATACTAGCATTTATTCAGCAAAAAAAAAAAAAAAAGAACTAATACCAGCATTTATTTTATTTTCCAAAGCAACCTACTGTTCACTTAAATAATATAAGATTCCAACCATAGCTTAGACCTTTATTTCTCTATCTGTTCTTTTCCACTTTTAAATTGCTTAAGTTTATCTAACAACATCGTCCGAATCTCACATCGTATGGCATGCATGTAATTTTCTTTTTCAATACGTTTTTTTTTTTTTTTTTTTGGTGAAGTTTTCAATACGTTAATAATGCATGGATGCTTTGCATTGAAGATGCTCACCTATTTGTATAATTAAATAAGTAAATTATTGAAGATCCATTGACTTTAACTCCAAAAAACCGACAAGTTGGAAACTACAGCATAACTACCATATATAAGAAACGTTGACCTTGAACACTTGAAACCCAATAAAAACTGGCATTTTGTCCAACTTGATTGCCTGTATAGTTGTTATTGATTCAAATCAGAAATCATTGTTTAATAAATCTACATGTACCCAAAATGAAAGTTTCTTTAAGAAGTTCAAGAAATTATATGAACATGAATTTTGTCTCACTAACTTTTTTTTTTTTTAAGAAAAAAACTTGAAGACTTTATTAAGAATAAGAGAAGTACTACATTCACAACATTTTTACAACAAATTATAGATGGTTAGTTGTTATCAGTTCAAATTTGAATTCAGCACTTAGATTACTTTTTTAACCCAGCAATAACAACCAGTAACAGCCTACCACTTATGATTTGTTGTAAAAATGTTGTAAATGTGTCATTTCTCTAAGAAGAAAAAGTTATATATCAACCTGAAGTACAAAATAAAAAATGAATGGAACATTTTTTATCTAAACAGCACAATCTGAGATATTAAAAGAAGGAAAATTATTGAATATGCTGGGAATATCATAAATGCGTACTCCTCTCTCTCACATAAATTGCGGGTCCCATTATGAATTTAATTAGTGGAGCCCACAATTATATAAAAGAGAGGAGTACACATTTATGACACTCTTGAAGTACTCAATAATTACCCTTAAAAGAATGCATAGCTAAACAATGGGCAAGTTTATTACCTCCTCTTTTAGGAGAAATTATAAAGTCTTCATGGTGGACAAGTGATGTGGTCCACCATTTTAGTAAAAGACTCTCACTTGTTTAAAATTATGAAATTTTAAATTAAAACTAAATACTGACTCAACAATTTTAAATAGGTGGGAGTCTTTTATTAGAATGGTAGATAAATGACGTGGTCCATCATGAGGACTGTATAATTTCTCCTCTTGTAGCATGAGAGTAAAGTAATTGATTGAATGATTCTTATTATATTCTTCTCAACAACCAAAAAAAAAAAAAAAAAGTTTTTATTATATTAGCTTTCCTAGTAGTCTTTTGGTGTACGTGCTTCAAACTTTTCAAATGAACCATAATTCTTTGAGATTTTATTAGGATTGAATACAGTAATGTAGGTGCGAATTATGAATAGTATAATAATGAGGAAATTTATGCATAAGGGTAGAGAAAAAAGAACCTCATTCTTCACCAATAGTATGCTCTGTAAAAGAAAAAGACATTTCTTGTTTTGGAACAAATAGAATGTTTTAGCAAAATCTCGAAAAAAAAAAAAATAGAGGGAACGTTTTAGCTAGGCTTTAGCGGTTCTATTTACTATAATTTATTTTGTGGGACTAATCTAGTAATTAATGATGTAATCCATGCCAACTAATGTCGGTTATCTCTAAAGACTAAAGATGACAATCTTTTTTTTTTTATTTTTAGAGAGAGTTTCAACTTATGGCGTTCGCTCCTGATGATAGCTCTTATCATCAGACCAAGACACCAATCAGTTTTTGGTGTAGGCGGGGATTGAACCCTAGATCTCTTATTCAACCATCAGAGACTTTACCAGTTGAGCTAGTTGAAACCCACACTAAAAATGACGATCTGTGGTATAATAACGAAATGAAATAAATAATCCTACTAAATTTTGATCAATATTTTTTTAAACTAACTAATGATCTTGGGCATTATCAAATTCAATGGTTTTAGGCCATTGATTTCTATTATATTCTAATGGTAAAAAAACACACCAGTGGTTATGTCATCAATCTTCTATAAATCACTTAAATAAAAAGATTAGAGTTAGGTTATTTAATTTTCAAAAAGTTAGTTTTGTTAGTTTCTTGGGAAAATATCAAACAAAATGCTAAAAGCTTTGAGCCAAATAGAACTGTATAAGTGTCCTAAGGGCACATGTTAAGAAATAGTAAATGCTTAATTATGAAATGTAATGCACATTTTTTTATTAAAAAAATGACTTGGTTTAGGTCCAGTGCACTACCAAGTCAGATGGTGATACGTGTTCAAAAATGGATATATGTCATCATTTCAATGAATCTAGTACTACTGGACACTGGACCTAAGCCTAACCCTTAAAAAAATGGATCATTCTAATGGGTGCCCTTAGGGCAATGGTTAACAATCTATTTTAGGAAAGTTTTAACACCACTTTTATGAGAAATGGAAAAAACTATCAAAATATTAATTTTTTTTTTCTTTTCCCATAAAAACTTTTTTTAAATAGATTATTAACCATTACCCATAAGAGCATCTATTAGCATTTCCCTAAAAAACATACACTATCAATACTTCATTGACATACACGCCCAAATTTCTTGTCTTGTGATTATGTGAGCTTTTTTGAATGTTTGTGCCAAGTTTAACTTTATATTTTGAAAAAAAGTATAAAAATATTATGTAATTAATATAACATTAAATATACTTTAACACATGTCCTTAGGGAATTTTAAGGAATAATAAATACTCAATTATCAGTTGTAATGCACATTTTTTGAAAAAGAAAATACACTTATCAATAATTCATTAACATACATGCCCAAATTTATTGTTGTCGTGTTTACATTTTTGAATGATTGTGGATTAAAAAAAAAAAAAAAAGAATGATTGTGCAAATTTTAACTTTATCTTTTGAAAAATATATAAAAATACTCAATTTGTCTCAGTTTGTTTGTCCTCTACTCCATTTTTGGACGTCCCAAAATATTGTCCTATTTCTAAAAATAAAAGTAATTAATTTACTAATGTTCCTATTATACCACTACTTTATTTTCAAAACTATTTGAAAAGAAAACTAACAAATATTTTAAAAAATCAATCTAATTGGAGCATCTTTTTTATTGTTTAATTAAGAATAACTCTTTTAAAAAAAACTGACAAATTTATTTTAGGGTAGTTTTGTAAACTTATACATTTTTATAAGGCATATAAGACAATAAATGATGTTCCCTTAAAAAGTTTGACTTTTCAAACAGGACAAACAAATTGGAACAGACGGAGTATTAAATAACTCTAACATGTGTCCTTAAGACATTCTTACTACAACAAAGTTGGCTTTTTGCAAGGGTCATGCATTGTTGACCGATGGAGGAATTTAGCTGCTAAAGCAAAATGGAACATAAAAGAGGAAGGTGCAGTACAAATGGTTATCGATAACCAGCATGGGCCCATCAAGGAAGCAAAATCCTTGAAAAATGTATAAAAAACCTTGAGAAAAATTATTTTGAGAAACTAACCGACACTTGATAACCTTCAAAACTTACACCGTCAAAAATGAAATTTTGGTAGCCTTCGTGACCCTCAAAACAAGTGTTCTATCTTTTATTGAGGATTGCTGACTCTTGAAAAAATTATAAATAAACAAGGCTTAAAAGATTTAAAAGTACAACCATTGATAAATAAGGTTATTTAAGGGTCTCCTGGCCCTCAAAATAAGATTTTTATTTTTATTTAAAAAAAAAACCACAATCATGCACAAGAATCACATATTACAAAATATTTATACTGAAACAAAAAATTATGTAACTGGGACCAAACCATGTTCAATGTACTACAACCAAATGCATCAAAAGTCCACATTCTTGCTTGCCTCAAGATCTCAAGGTAATACCTGCCATTAAAAGAGGGAAACACCTAAAAACCAAGCAATTCTGCACAAATCCAATTCTATATTCTTAAGTTTAACAACATAATATGATAAAGAATTAAATTATCAATTTTTGAATGAATTGAGAACATAGATAGGATTCTTAAGCTATTGTCATATGTTAGACAACATTGTATATATAAGCCAAACAAGTTTGATGAGTACAAATCTAAAAAAGATAATGAAAACACAAGCTGAACTTATCCAAAAAAGAAAATGAAAACACAAACTATACTAAGTTTGGCAGATTTTCATCATATAGGAAGTAAACACAACCAAAAGTAAAGGGAAAATAGCAATCAGAGTACAAAAGATAAAATAGAAAGAAGATGAAGAAAAAAACACCAGAACTGAAACTAGAACATAAACATAGATCACAAAAGAATATTCCAAAAACATATTTCCATTGTCTAAGGTAGTAGCCTCAACATCATCTCTAGTCTTTGCAAAGTAGTTATTGCATTTCTTACACAGACAAAAAATTGTATCCCCCATTGTTGTATGCTCAAATGCAAAATCAAGGAAGTTTTTAATTCCTTGTCTATATTCAGGAAGGGCTCTATTCCTAAGCTTTATCCAATTCTGTTCCATCTAAATTTGAATTAAAAATTAAAAAAATCTTCAATGTGGGACACACCTTAAGCTGTACTCAACCGGAAAAGAGTACTAAAACTAACGGAAAAGTCTACATAAAAAAATATTTCAACATTAGAGTTTGAGACATTATATAAGACAATAGATAGATGATAGATCTTATATATATATATATATATATATAACTCCTATTGCAATATATGAATAAATATTCCTTTTTACAATAGAGATAGACCATAAAGGAAAACAAGAATTAAGAAAAAGTAAATGATAAGAATAAGTTTTCCAAAAAAAAAATATGACAGAATTATGTAATATTACAAAGCTGCAGAGAATAATGAAGAATTTTTAATATAATAAGTTCTTATTTCCTAAATGAAATAAATACATAAGTAGGAGCAAAATTTTCTCTTGGTCTTTCAAGTAAGATGTTTAACTACAAAGAATAGCAAGGGCTGTGAATGTTCAAAATGAGTATGAAACACCCTTGAACATTTAGACCCTAATTAACAAATGATCAATTCTAGCTTATTGTCAAACAATTAATGTGCGGAACATGAACATAGCATCAACCAATGTGAATTGGTTCCTTCTTAACTGCTTCCCAACAGCACCAAATAAACCTTCTCACGGATATGGGTATGATGAGAGCAGGATTTGGCTAAAGACCTCTCAAGGGTGTAACAATGGAGAGGAAGAGAGTATAGGAATGTGAAGAGTCTCTAAGGTAAAGATTGTGAATGAATTAATCTTGTATTTCTCTAGGGTTTCTCTCACAAAATTCTCTCTGGAAGCTCTTTACATTTGGTGGGTATATAGTGGGGTGAGAAAGGAATGTGAAGAGTCAGTTTTTCCCAAACAGGGCTGGTTGGCGGCTTGGCCTCGCAACTGGTCTGAGTCGCGAGTTCAAGCCGCGAGATAACGGCTTGGTCAGCCTGGGATTTTTGTCCTGTAGTGCAACAACTGGCGCAACCCTTTAGCTCCCCTGTGTGCATCTCACGTGCCTGCAGTCGGCGACTTACCAGTCACAAGTCAACCGCGAGTCCTAGCCGTGAAACTCTGCCTTCTTGCACATACTTGAGCTTTTCTTCACATCTTCTCACACACTACCATTTACAATAATCCCACCTAAATACAGGGTTACTAATTGTTGAATTACAAGCAAATTGGCACGGAATAAAGCCAACAAGATGTTGATTAAATTCAACCTTACAATTTCCCCATTTGGCTATTCCGTGAAAAAACCCTACAACAGACTCTAGACTTAACGTGTGAGTTGGGAACAGTTGAACAAAACTCACTCACAAGTAATTCTAGATTCTGAAAAGCTCTTGAACATATGAACAAGTAACTCCTGAAACACAACAACACAATACTATTATTGTATGCAGAAAACTTGAAAAGCATATGGAGCAATAACAGCATGATCAAGCAAAAATAGACTTAAGCAATAAAGCAATAAATCATGACTTGATCAAACAAGCAATCATTATACAAAAGTGATCACACTGCTCATTCACACAAGGAATGAACATTCGGACATGCAAGCTAATAAGCTTATATGCAAAGTATCATTTGCATGTTCAACACTTAACCAATGCATACAAATATATATACATCTAGGAACAATCCTACAATGGCACAATAGTGATGTACTGAATTGAAATGCATAGCATTTAACATCAAGTACATAAGCCACAGAGTAAGGCTACAAAGCAAAAAGATTGCATTGCATGGTACAAACCACAAAAGCCTACAAAATAGTATAAGTGCATGGAAACAAACCCTTAAAGCTTACATAAGCAACATGGGTACAAAATAAGCATAACACAAGCAACTAACTGATTAACCATCATCAATATATATATAAGCAAAGTATTAAAAACATTCAAGAGTTATGAGTATAAGCCAAACATTAACCCAAAACCACAATGTATCAAACCAATAGAAACAACAGTTATCCAAACCATAGTAACAAAACTATAGACAAAAACAGCAAAGATTATGAATCTCCTCCTCAAATAAGCACTCCCCCTCAAGTGCTGGCCCAAAAATTCTTCCCCTTTTATACTGGAATGGCCAAAGGGTCAATGCTACTGGTTGGTGTAAATGCTGTTAAACTTGGCTGAGAGTACATCAAGCTGATCCTGCATTGCTGTCATCCTTTCAGTATGCTGATTTTGAACCTCTCTGAGTCCATCAAGCCTCTCCAGGATGATATAAAATGCATCAGGAGGTATAGCTGAAGAAGTGGAAGCCCTGCTCCTCTTGGTTCTGCTTCTAGGTGTGGAAGTTTGTCCTGCAGCCTCAGCTTCAGTCTCCATTGGATCACCTCCTCCTTGATCAGCCCCTTCCTCTTCATCACTTGGAAGACGACTTTGTATCCTTGTGATGGTGAATTTGTTTATTGCTAACAATGGAGTCATAGAACTGATATCTTGAGGAATTTTAACACCCTTTGCTTTGAAGATCCTCATAAGAAGGCTAGGAAAGACCAATTTTGGCTTAGAGGAGGTTTTAGTCTCATCCACAATGGTGTCAAATATGTGAGAGCTGATGTCAATGATAATTTTCTCCTTAAGCTCCATGAGGAAGATCGCTCTAGCATTAGTAAGAGTAGTCATCTCCCTTATAGGATACAAATTGAAAATCATGATGGTTGTTAGACACCTCATGTCAGCAGGAAAGGCATTAGTGTTGAGGCATCTCCCTTCTTTAATCCCACCAATCTGAGTCTGGACAGTGTCCAAAGATAGCATCCTGTCTTTGTAGTTAGGGAACTCATAGTCCTCTAAACCCTCAAACCCTAGAACCTCATCAATGACATGAGCATCTATGGTGAACTCACGACTTCTGACTCAACAATTCAGCTCCTCCTCCTTTATAACAGCATTTGCATAAAATTCACGTATCAGAGGCTCATAAACTGCAGGTAGACCACTAAGCAACTTCTCCCATCCTCTGCCCTCAAAGCACTCTGGAATGAAAGTGTCCTTCAAGTCATGTAAGTCCACAAACCTCTCCTGAATAATAGTTCCTTTCATGAAGGAATCTTTGTATCTCTCAAAGTGCTAAACAGATCTAAACAAGTTGTGATCCATTTTCAGCCTTTTGTCTGCCTTCTTGGCAGGAGTCTTCTTCTTTGAAGGTGTGTGAGGCATCTGTAATCAAGTAGAAAAGGCCACAACAAGAGCAGAAACACAATATGTGGAAATGCACACACATTAGTAACAAGTTAGTTACAATGACAATAACAGAGTGATAAGCCAACCCACAAATCAAGTGCAGTTGATAACTAGAGATGTGAAGAACAAATCAAATAAGAACAAATCAAATAAGATCATTCAGTATAGATGCAGACAGAGTGAATGCCACTGAGACAAGTCTGAATGAGTGTGAGAAGTGCAAGATAAACCCTTAACACAGAAACCCACACAAAATGTGATAACATAACATTGTGAGTCAAAAAAATTCACAATCTCAGATAAACTGAGACATTCAAACATATATTCAGAGAAAACCCAAACCCATATACCCAAAGGGTATAACAACTCTCAAACATGAAAAGCTCAGACCAAATACTAGTACAAAGATGCAAAATCATGATACTAAGCATATTCAGCAAGAAGAGAAAACATCCCCAATCAACCAAACCTAGCATTTTTGAGCAAAAACATGTTTGAACCCCCAAAACACAATCCATTATCAAAACACACAGATTCAAGAATATAACACTTAAATCATGAAATATGAAGTGAAAAACAGAAAGCCCATCCCTTTTTCTTGAAGATTTGAGAAGAAAAAAATGCAGAAATGGAGGTTTCTCAAGAGTGAACACGGAGTGTTTCAGAGAGAGAAATGGGGAAGACAATGAACAGTCACAAAGTACGAGGGAAAAACTAAAAAACTTTTGAAAACAGACTTAAAAACGCAAAATACGCGTTTTTCGCGACTGGAATAAGTCGCCAGGGTAAGCCGCGAAACACTGTGAAACCAAGATTCTTGAAAAATCTTCTAAGTGTTTTTTGCGACTGGAAGATCTACCTACGAGGGAGTCGCGAGATGAGCTGCGAAAATCTCTGTGTACCCCTAGCGACTGGACCTTCCACCCGCGAACAAGTCGCCACACTGAGCCGCGAAATATGCAAAAACTCAAATTTTGAAAAATTTTCTAAGTCTTTTTCGCGACTGGGATACTGACCCGCCAATGAGCCGCGAACAATCTCGGAGTGGGCTCGTGACTTGGACATGCGACTGGGGCAACCCGTGACTGAGTCGCCAAAACAGGGCAAAATTGTTTTTGAAATTTTTGATATTTTTGTAAAAAACAAAATACTTTCCAAAAACAACTACAAACACTCAAAAATCTTTTTGTGTTTGATCAACAAAGATTAAGCATGTGAAAACACATTTAATCAAGTACAATCACACAAATGAATATGGTATTCATTGAACATAGACTTGTGTGTTGTGTGTGGATATCAAATATGATATAGTCTTTAGTCCAATGTGAAGCTTCAATGATCAATTCAATCAAGGCATACACAACTAGCACTAGATAATGTGACATATCTCAATTATAGAAACATGCATATATGACCTCCCACATGAACTTGATTACATTCTATGAAGCTTTTCATTTGGCTCCATATACATAATGACATTTGAACTTTTTGAATCAAAATCTCATTGTGAGATTGATGCCTGAACTTTTTTATATTTTAATTGATGAGTTAGCCTTTGACTTTTTGGGCATCATACATTTTTATTTTGGTCGCTTTCCCTTTTTCCTAGTCAAATACTAGTATGTGCGACAGACTTTTGTAGCTCTATATCTCTTTTCATTTGAAGATTTACATTTAGAGAGCTCTTATAAGCAAAAACATTTAATAAAGAGTGGGAAGATATATAGGCATCAGTCTATGCATGTCTCAAGATCAACAAAACCATTCACTAATAATTCATGACAAGGTTGAAGATCTATTTACAACAATCACATAGATTTCAAAATTTCTCCCACAATGATACGAGTGCATAGAAAACAAGCTAAGCTCGTGGATGCACAAAGTCATTAGTACAAAGGTACAAGGCAAAACATGTTTTGAGATAAGACTTTACAAAGTTGATCAAACTTTTTAGATTTTCTACTTTTTATGCGTTTTTGGATTTTTGACACAAAAGCAGTAAAGAATGATCAAAAACAGAACACCAAAAAAAAATTTTAAAACAATAGCACACAAACAAAAGTTTCAACTCAAACTTGCAAGAAGCATATAACCAAGCATATACACAAAATATGGGAAGTATTAATGTATGGAGATGTTATAATACTTATGCATAAGTACCCTTCGTCACCCACACGTCACGTGCGTTTGGGGCGATATCCTTAACGGATTGTGTACGGGAGTTAGGACTTTTAAACCTTCGTGTGAAGCTTTCTAGGCAATTGGTGAAGGCACCGATCATCTTCATCACGTCCATCATTCTTGGATCACGGTTTTAACTTCTTGGTTGCTCACCACCCCAAGACCTCATGTCATTTCTTCTTCCCTGTGACCGAGGTGCGCTTGCATTGTTGTCTGCTCTTAGCTTTTGACAGTTGGGTCTAATATGTCCTTGCAGTCCGCAATAGTGACACACATAATCCGTTCTAGGGCCCCGTTGTGATCTTGGGAAAGATTTTCCTCTAACTTCAAATCTGGCTTCTGATTTATCACGGGACTTGTTGAATACCCGTTGATCAGCCATTTTCTTCTTCTTCTCAACCTCAACTTTCTCAGGAGTAAGCTCTTCCACAACTGTCTTTGTGGCCTTCACAAACTTCACCTCTTTGGTGGCATGGACTGATGAGCTACTCCCTCCAGTATATCCCAAACCAGCCTTATCTGAGAAATGTTTTTGGGATGAAATAACATCATCCAGCTTTCTGGAGCGGACTTTTTCTATCTTGGCATGAGCTTGTACTACCTCTTGCTCAAGAAATCTTACTTTCGTATAAACTTCAGATAGCTCGCCATTTAGTGTCTCAATCTCACACTTAGCCTCTTTATATCTGACCAGAAGACTTTTTTAGTCCTCTTCAGCCCTTTTCATCTTCTTCACAGCCACCTTTGCAACCCTTGCATACTCACCCGATTTCTCAAGGAGTAACGTGTAATTCTCTTGAAGACCCGATGTATCTTCATCCTCTTCAGCCTTCGATTCTTCCGCAATCCCAATAGACTCTAAATCATAATGCTCATCAAGCTCCTTCACAAGTGTATCCAAATCATCTAAGGATTCCACATGAGCAATGGTCATAAATGCAGAGAAATTTCCTTCTCCATCATAGCTCTCTTCTGAGTCAGAGTTTGATGAATCCGAGTCACTCAGAGTAGTGGATAGACCTTTCCTTTGGACTTCAAATAGTTGGGACATTCCTTTTTGAAGTGTCCATGTCCATTACACTCAAAGCATGTAATTCCTTATGAAGATTGAGAATCTCTACCATCTTTTCTTCGGAATTCTTACTTCTCATTCTCAGAACTCTGAAATTTTTCCTTATTACCAAATTTCCTACTGTTCTTGAGCTTTAGGAACTTTCGAAAGTTTTTTACAAGGTAAGCCACATATTTATCTACTCAATTTTCTTCCGGAGAGTCATGAGATATTACTCTCTCATCAATTGTTTTAAGAGCAAGGGATTTGCTCTTCTTCTGTGTGAGCAGGGACAACTCATATGTTTGCAAAGAACCAACCAGCTCTTGAATCTTAATGTCATCAAGATCTTTGCTCTCTTCAATGGCTGTAACTTTGGCATGGAAACTCTCTGGTAGTGACCGAAGGATCTTCCTTACAATTTTCGAGTCTTCCGTCTTTTCCCCCAAAATGAATTTCCCAACAACCACTTCGTTCAATTTACTGTAAAATGAATCAAAAGACTCATCCTCACTCATCTTTAACTCCTCAAAGCGAGTGGTCAACATTTGAAGTTTGGTGTGCTTCACTTTCTTAGTCCCTTCATAAGTTGTCTCCATAATTTCCCATGCTTCCTTAGCAATGGTGATATAGGAAATCCGGTGCAATTTTTCTAGAGAGACACCGCAGAAAATAGCATTCAATACTTTGCTATTTGCATTGGCCGCCGCAAGACCAGCCTTATCCCAAGTGGACTTGGCAGCCTCTGGCCTTGTCCATCCTATTTCAATTGCATCCCACACAGCATCATCAATAGAGCACAGAAACACCCTCATACGGACCTTCCAAAACGCATAGTTATTACCATAAAAAAATGGTGGTACATTATGAGATTGAGACCTATCCATCTCAAAGGGGGTCAGGGATCACACTTAGGTAATTAAACTACAACAAGTGTACCCGCTCTGATACCAATTGAATGTTCAAAATGAGTATGAAACACCCTTGAACGTTTAGACCCCAATTAACAAAATATCAATTCTAGCTTATTGTCAAACAATTAATGTGCGAAACATGAACATAAGCCAAACACAGAATTGATAAACAATCTAAGCCAAATATAAACACATCCACAGCAATAAATATAAGGCAGAGATAAAGGAAGGAAGATGCAAACACACAGACAACATACGATGTGTTATCGAAGAGAAAACCGAAGTCCTCGGCATAAAACCTCTCTGCCGCCCTCCAAGCGGTCAAATAATCCACTAAAGAATATAGTTGGGATACATGAACAGTAGAAGACCTTCCAAACCTAATCTACCAAATGTACCTAAGCCCTCCAAGCTTCTTGCTCCAACGAGGTTACGCTGAACCTATTTCTTCTTTAGCTTCCCGAATTCCGCTACTAGACCATAGCATCAACCAATGTGAATTGGTTCCTTCTTAATTGCTTCCCAACAGCACCAAATAAATCTTCTCACGGATATGGGTATGGTGAGAAAAGGATTTGGTTAAAGACCTCTCAAGGATGTAATAATGGAGAGGAAGAGAGTAGAGGAATGTGAAGAGTCTTTAAAGTAAAGATTGTGGATGAATCAATCTTGTATTTCTTTAGGGTTTCTCTCACAAAATTCTCTCTGGAAGCTCTCTACATTTGGTGGGTATAAGGGTATATATATAGTGGGGTGAGAAAGGAATGTGAAGAGTCAGTTTTTCCCAAACAGGGCTGGTTGGCTGCTTGGCCTCGCGACTAGTCTGAGTTACGAGTTCAAGCTGCGAGATAACGGCCTGGCCAGCCTAGGACTTTTGTCCTGTAGTGCGACAGCTGGCGTGACCCTTCAGCTCCCCTATGTGCATCTCACGTGCCTGCAGTTGGTGGCTTGCCAGTCGCGAGTCAGCCGCGAGTCCTAGCCGCGAAACTCTGCCTTCTTGCACATACTTGAACTTTTCTTCACATTTTCTCACACACTACCTTTATAATAATCCCACCTAAATACAGGGTTACTAATTGCTGAATTACAAGCAAATTGGCATGGAATAAAGCTAACAAGATGATTGATTAAATTCAACCTTACAGGCTGAAATTTCAAACAAAAGAACCACAACCAAATTCAGGGGACTTGATAAAAAATAACTTCAAAAAAAAATAATTTATATATATATATATATACTCACTACAAAAAAACTGGTTCTATAGCTATGTTTTTTTCCCATCAGTTTTGAAAACTACCACTATAGGATACCTAATACAGTACTTTTAGAAATTCCCACAATAAGTTGACCAATTACGACTATGGTAGTTTAAAGCCGACGCATTTTAAATTGCCACTATAGATACCCTATTACGGCTCTTTAAGAAGCTGCCACAACAGGTTGAGCTATTATGATAGTTTCCAACCGCTGCTAAAGGGGTAAAGATCTAATGCTTCAAAGCATTGGTTAGGGAGTAAGGTGATTAATTCTTCCCTCCCATGTACATCCATACATACATACATATATAGGTAAAGAAAGGAAATCTCAAACAGGATATGATAGATATAACAAAAATTGTAAGAGGGAACAAAAAGACAAAATAGTCATGATGAAGCAATTATTCAAAATCAAGGTGGAGTAAAGAATTCACAGGGCTGAGACAAAAACATCAGCAAATACTAAAATAATTACTAATGTTCAACGTGAGAAAAATGCTGCCAAGCAATACATGAACTTGTGGATTGAATTGCAGGATGTGTCCTTGCAATTTCCCAAAGCTTTACAGGCAATAGCATTTGATTGTCTTATAGTAGAATGGTTAAAATTATCAGCTTAATAAAAATTTAAAGAGTAGGTGCAAAATGTCATACACGGTAAGAATATGGTAAAACTTGATGAAGAAAAGGTGAGAGACGAAGCCAAAGCTATAATTACAAATGCAGAAGATAACTAAAAGGAAAGGATTCATTTGAACATTTCTTATTGCTATGCCCTTTTGCCAGAAGAATTTGGTTGGGTTTTGAGCTTAATTTAAGAATAGAACAAGTGCAGCAAAGGTTACTGCAGAAGAGTTATACTATATTTTACTTATTTTGTCCCTATATATATAGTGTATTTTCATGAATGTTGCGTAACACGTGTTCTTAAGGCATTTGTAATTTAACAAAAACTTAGAGGAAATTAAACATCGTAGTGGTATCACTAAAGGAAAATTCCACAGCATCTATACTTTTTTTTATGTGGATATGGTTCCTCTATTAATAACAAGGTTACACATGATAATGGTTTTGTCACATTAAGTGGCAGTTCTAGGAATTTTTTTATAGCGTCATTTAAAACTTGAATTATACAAAATTAAAAAAAAAAAAAAAAAAAAAAAAAAAAAAAAAGAGCTTGAATATATCAACATCACTGAAATATATATATATATATATATATATATAGACACATACACACAATTACATGAAGTCTTACAATTGCCTTCTACAAGGTTTCATGTTTTAAAATCATTGCATGATAGTTTCATTATCAATGCTACCAACTACATCTATTTTAATTTACACTACCATGCAATCATTCATTCACTGATCTGCTATTCAATTGCTCAATTCATTCTTTATACATTCTATTGCTGAAAAACTTATTTACCCTATAGCAGTCGCGGTAGAAATACTTTAATTTATTATTAATTAGTTTTTGTCTTTACTATTTAAAAATATTTTATTTAACTATTCAACTCAACTTTGATAACTTATAAGTCTTTGTAATTTATTAAGTTTTTTTTTTTTTTTTTTTTTTTTTTTTTTTTTTTTTTTTTTTTTTGTAGATAGCATTACTCAATTAAGAATTTTTGTTGTTGGGCTTTCTTCTTGTTTAGAGAAAGTCTAGAGTTAGAAAAGTTTTGACAAAAAAATTGACACCTACTAATGTGGCAAGTTGTTAGTGGAAGGTAAAAAAATTCTAACATTTGTGATTTTTTTTTTTTTTTTGGTATATAACATTACTCTTCTGTTTAAAAAAGCCAAGATAAAAGTTGGAGTTGAATAGGTTTGTTGTTGAGCTTTCTTTAAGGTGTTCAAATTTTAATTTTAAGGCGGTATAAAATATATAAAATATTATATATATATATATATATATATAAAAAATTTTTTCCACGTCAAGGGGTTCAAACCATGGGCGGCTCTACTCTTTGTTCAGGGGGTTCAAATGAACACCCTGACTTCCAAAAAAAAAAAAAAAAAAATTATATATATTTAATATATTTTTTTAGTTTAATACATTAATTTTTTTCTTAAAAATATTTTTGCACACCTTAACTTAAATTTTATACACTCTTATTACATGTATTTTTTACTCTAAAGTAAGAGTAAGTGTTTGTGAATTGTGAATTGTAAATGTCATTTTTTATTATAAATTTTTATTATATGTGTATGAGTGTGTCTAAAATTAATTGTGTGCATTACTTTTTATTTTATTTTATAATGCCATTTGTGTAAATAATGATGTGTACGTGGATGTTTGTGTGTACAATATAAATATAATATAACTTTATATAATTTAATAATTAGGAAATAGAGAGAATTTGTTATACGAGTGTGTATAGTTATCATGTTATAATAACTTTTTGTCATAAGTTAGAAAAATTCAAGAAAAAAATTGCAAAGTTAGTGATTATTCAAGTATTTAATTGATTAAGTAAACACGTAGTGAATTATTTTATGTATGAATGAGTGTGGTTGTGTGTGTCAATAATTAATATAGAGTCAATGAGTTGAGTTTAGTCATTTAGTTTAAAATATGTTTATAAAAACAATGACAAATATGTAATATTAATTGCATAAAAATAAAAATTTAGACAAACTTAACAAAATAAAATGGTCATAGTTACTCATATTGGCAATAAATACTCGTAATGAACTATTGTATAACAATTCAAAATTTGAAAACTTGTAGAAGGAAATCGTAAAAATTAATGTATTTTTTTTTGTTTATAACTCAATATATTCAAGTTCTCTTTTTATTATTATTTTTTTAAATTTAAATTTCTTAATGACCCCCCTCAACAAAATTCCTGGAGCCGCCATCAAACCCCCCTAGGTTGAATGTGGCACTGCTATTGGATAAGCCGAAGTATATTATAAGGTTATCACATTCCTTCTCATTACTATATGAGACTATGATCTAAGGGTGTTCATGGTGCGGTTTTGGGTCATATTTAGCACCACATTGCACTTTAATAGATCGGTCACAGTGTAGGGCAGTGCGGTTTGGTCAGTTTTCATATATATTACAATTATATACTATATATATATATATATATATATTTAATATAAAATAACACACACACACATATAAGTGCGGTGTGTTGCTCTTAACTTTGAACCGCAAATTGCACTGCACTGGCCCACACATTTTTTCATCTCTACTTGTTGTGCGATACAGTTACTCCATTTTGCGGGTGATTTTGGTCGGTTTGGTGCAGTTCAAGCAATTTTGTGAACACCCCTAATCACATCCCCTCTCAATAATGAGCGAATAAAAGTCATGAAAGAAGAGATAGGGTATATAAAGACTAATCCAGTTTTGAATTTCGTTGATCTTCCGAAGGACACAAAACCATTGCAAACAAATGGTTTTATAGGTAAGACTGAGGTGGAGGGTTCAATTGAGAGATATAAGGCACACCTTGTGACAAAAGGTATTGACTACAATGAAACTCTCTCCAATAATGAGATTTTCCTTGATTCTCCTAACTGTTGTCATTGCCGTGTATTGGGATTTTAGAATTATCCAATTGGATGTCAAAATTGCCTTCATTGCCAAAGGACAGGAGCATAGAGTTTGAGGTTAATTTAAACAATTATTTGAGCAATGGTATCTAGGATTACATTGAGCTATGATTTCTAATAGGTTATTTAAACACTCATTTGAGCAATGGTATCTAGGATTCCATTGAGGTATTATTTCTAATAGGTTTACAATGATCAAAGAAGAACATTGACAGTCAAATGACATCGACATTATTGTCAGTACTAAATGGTAAGTGTCCTCTGCTTTTGAGACAACGGATATAGGTGAAGCAAATTATATTCTTGGAGATTTGAGAGGTCTTTCAAAGAAATTTCTTAGTTTGTCTCAACAGACTTACATTAAGAAGATTTTAAAACGTCTCAAAAAAGCATAACTGCAAAACCTTAAACCTAGAAATGTGTCCCAAAACTAAAGAAAAAAAAAAGGTAAGAGATGGGTGTTAAATATTCTAGTGTTGTGGGTAGTCTAATGTGCGCTATGATGTGTACTAAACTCGATCTCGATGTATATTATATCTTTGGATTTGCCAATAGTTTTCTATCAAATCCCAAACTTGCTTATTGAAAATTGATCAAACAGTATACACTGATACCTCAAAGGAATAGTAGTTGACACACTTGGTTATCAAATGGAGATTTGTGCTTATTTGGTTATAGTGATATTCGAGTAGTGCTCTAGCTAAGCATAATCCACAATATTGAGATAAGCATTTTTGCTCTGTAAAGGAGCAATTTGTTAGATTAGTACAGAGCAACCATGGATTGATCTATCTACTATGGAGGCAAAAAATATAACATGCTCAATAGTAATGTAGGAGGCAACTTGGTTGAGGAAATTCTTTTAGCAATTACATATGGTCACATATGCTGATAATCTTGTGACCATATATTGTGGTAGTATGACAGCTATTGTCTATACTAAGGGTCCCAAATATAATTGAATTACCAAATACATAGATATCATATTATCACTACATACAAGATATGGTCGTTAAGAAGTAGACCTCAAACATATCTCTACGAGCTATATGGTTTTAGTCTAGCAGATTCTCTGACAAAGCCTAAATTTGAAGATACTTATGTGTCTCCTGTTAAGAGTTTGGGATTATGTAGACCATTATAGTATAATTGACCACTAATATTGGATGTATTTGAATTGGAATTAATAGATGTGATTTTGTTTTCAATATTCATGGTGTGACATCGTATTAATCACACTTTACAAGCGCACACATTCACCAGGTTTTTGGATTTATGGTGTATCAGTGTGTAAGGTTTAGAGATAATCTTTGTGATTTCTAGCACCAATCACTCAATCCATGGCTCACAAGGGTAAATGGGAGCGTTGGATTTGATCTCCTCTCAATGTGTAAGGTAATTTGGAGAGGGTGAAGGTATAAAAGCTACTCTGAGTTTCTCTACAATGGAATGGGTAATCTCTCCTCTCTACTTTGAATTAGGGTGAGCTTTCATGGCTTTATGAGACAATAAAGAGGTGCAATTGGATTTGAGAACAACGAAGAAAAAGGCTAACAAGTTTTTCTCAAGTGCCACCTCACTCGATCGAATTTCAAGCGAAACATTCTACCTAACTAATTTTTGAAATCTATTAAACTCGCTCAAAATTTGCCTGACAATAAGATTTTGTTTGAGCGAGATACATACTGTTGCAATACCAACTTTAACTCTTGATCCTCCTGTATCAATGCAATTACAACTCAAATGAAGTTCAATACATGAAAATTTTGTAAATTACTAAGAAAATATTTGACATGAAATTAGCTAACACTAATAGACCTAATAGTAATCCATGAGCCCACTAGTTGCCACATTTTCATTTTCGTTTGGATCCAATAAGAACAAATTGAAAGGAAATTCGAATTCTACTTTTATGGGATTTTCAAAACTTTAGATAAGTAAGTATTTCATGAGACTGTCTCATGGAAGGTTATTCTCACATTTGGTGAGTTCCACACCATTTGTGGGACTTACATATCATGTGAAAAGCATTCTATAATGCGGTCTCACAAAATAATTTTTTTTACTTTGTGCAAAAGAAGAGAATGAATTAAAAATAATTTATTGAATCAATAAAGTGTATCTTCGTCACATAACACTCACCACTTGTGAAACTCATATGTTGTGAATGTAAAAGTGGCCGTATAAGACCGTCTCATAAAATAATTTTTTCTGCTTCGACTGAAACAGAGAATGAATAAACACTCGCATTGGATGGATAACGATTAGGCAAAAAAAATGACAGCCCTTTTATTAGATCCTGATTACACAACAAGGCAGCCCTCACCAGTCACCATCTTCATGTACTGCCAAAGTAGATGATGGTGAAGATTGACACCAAAAGACTTCTTCACTGATTAATGACCTCATCAGCTTACTATAATAATAACAAAGAGGTAGCTAAGTAATAATTAAGTATAGACCATAGACTCCTCCCCAAATGCTGAGACAGTGTAGCCAAAAGGCAGCATATGAAAGCTGAAACCTGGCTCTAAAGTCCTCAGCAGAGCCTCTACGGATGCCACAACATTCCTAACGCCAACCTCAATCATATTAAGGCAGTAATGTATAAACCTAACAGCACTCATGCAAAGACAAAACAATGTAACTAACTACTGTAACCTCCTCCCACAAATTTCTCTCTGTAAATAGTATTAAGAAAAAAGGAAGCGAGGACCAGTCAATGAAAGAGGGACCCACAAGTGATTATTAAGGTTTGCTTTTCTTCTTGATGTTCTACTAATAATAATAATAATAAGTTCTTTTGTAAAAAAGCAATTGTGAGAGAGAGAGAGAGAGAGAGGGAGAGAGAGGGAGCTGGGGGGAGACTTATTATTAAGGAGCATGGGATGGCAGGCTTTTCGGCTGAGGAGACGATGCAAAGTTCAAAGTTCAAGTGGGGTTTTGAAAGAGAAGCGAGCAAGGCTGTACATCATCCGCCGCTGCATCTTGATGCTCATTTGCTGGAGAGACCATAAAGATAAGTGATTTTTGCGTAGCTAGATTGATGTTGATGTTTCTGCTTTCGCAATCATATTTAGTTGTAAACGGGAAAAAATGTGTCGTAACTCGCAAGCCTTAGTATACAGCTGCTGCTGCGACGTTCAGACTTTGCCGGTTTATTTTTATCTGCAAAGTGAGTTTACTTGTGACACTTAAATGTATGTGGGCTTTCATTTTCCTTTTTCCACTTGTTTTCACTTTTCAGTCGTAGATGACACTTTTTTTGTAGTTACACTGTTAAAGCAATCATCTGTTGACTGTTGTATAACAAAAGCCCGTACATGCATTTGCTTCAGTTTAAAAACAGTGGTAAAATCCTCCACAGCCCATTGTTTTCTACTGGTATGGAAAACATTTTTATAGGCATATGCAATGCTTTTCTTATCAGATTGTCTTCAGTTCTTCAGACATTACAAAGTTGGGGCTCTAGGTAACGAGTAGGATGGAGCAATAGCTTTTACAAGAAACATTGACAGAATATGAAAACATTTTATTAATTTTGTCAGATGTTGCACTTGCAGCAAAGACTGTTGGTTTAAATTTGTATAACTCGAGATCACCATGACAAGCCACTTAGCCTAACAAATTACCATTTTAATGTCAAGATTTCAATCCACATTTGCATCCACCACTTTTTGCCAACCAACTCTTGACATTTTTTTTAAACAACTACGGAACCTTTCTAAAGAAGAACCCCTACCACTTTTTGCCAACCAACTCTTGACATTTTTTTTAAACAACTACGGAACCTTTCTAAAGAAGGACCCTTTAGACTCGCCTCTAGCCAGTAAAATCTATAGACAATTGACGCCACCAGCCAAAACTAATTGTCAAGTACTTTAGGGGCATTCATGTTCAATGGGTTAACCAAATTGTGCTCATGCATAGAAAACCATTTTTCTGTGTGTTGTGCTATGGCGGAGTTTTAGAGGGGAAATAAATCCCCCTTGTGTGACTGTTAACAGAGAAGGGCCTCAGAAATTGACTAGATATCACATGAAACTCAAGCCACATCATACTAGAAAAAAGCTTCAATTTTGATATATTCTTTGTCAATTCTCCAAAGAAAGCATATATTCTTCATCCCCAATACAGATGGAAAGTAAGTTCCATATTCCTTTGTGCATACCTAGAATCCATCATACTGCAGAACCCATGTAAATATCCATATAATATGTTAATGAAAAAATTCCTCTCAAGACTGAGGAGAAAAGCTCTCTTCCAGAGAACCTTTTCTTCCTCTTAATGCCACTACAGATTCTGGCTACGTTACACTGCACATAAACTGATCAAGACAGTGATAATCATTTCAAGTCTACAGAGTAACATGCATTGGATGCTCCATCCATGAAAAATGTTAATGTTTGAGCTCAATGCCACATGAGCAAAATGTCCACATTACATATAATCTACTTGTAATGAGTCTTGTGACTCTTAAGATTCAACACTTTAGCTCAATACATAAATAAAAAGGGTAAAACTTAGGTTCATTTCCTTAGGTGTTGTGCATTAGGTTCCCCAATTAAAATCAAACACATGGCCATTGATTGATACAATATAAACATTGTTATCTTTCTCAAGGAAAATTAAATTCAATAGAGCTATGTGTTTGAATTTAATTGGGGAACCTAATGTACAACACCTAAGGAAATGTACTTAAGTTTTGTAATGGCCAGGAAAAGCAACAATACCAGAAGTCTCATTGCTTTAGGGACCAGATAAGAGAAAAGAGGTAAAATCAAAACCAACCTAACTACAAGAGGACTTGACCTGTTAGTTTCTTAACTTTTCTTTCTCTGTTTTCCCATTTGAAGAGGATTACAGGGTCAAAAGCTTTCTAGCCCAGCCATATTGCATAAGTAGAAGTAAATCATCATCTACTTCCATCTTTTTTTATTGGTAAAAAACACATGCACCCGATGAGCCTTAAACCCACGACCTCACCCTCCACTTAGCAATTATAAGGGAAGGAGGTGACTAGCTCAATTAGCAAGTCATCATTGGCTTCCAATAATTCCATGGATCCATATATCAACATTAAAATGGCAGCTGTATGCATATATTCACAAGTTCATTTACATTATGGTTATGGATTCAGGTTTTGACCAGGTTAAAAACAGTACAATACACAAAATTCAATTACTTATAAGGGGAGGAGGTGCCTAGCTCAATTGGCAAGTCATCATTAACTTCCATGGACCAGGTTAAAAGCAGTACAATACACAAAACTCAATTACTTATAAGGGGAGGAGGTGCCTAGCTCAATTAGCAAGTCATCATTGACTTCCATGGACCAGGTTAAAAGCAGTACAATACACAAAACTCAATTACTTATAAGGGAAGGAGGTGCCTAGCTCAATTAGCAAGTCATCATTGACTTCCATGGACCAGGTTAAAAGCAGTACAATACACAAAACTCAACTACTTATAAGGGAAGGAGGTGCCTAGCTCAATTGGCAAGTCATCATTGACTTCCAATAAGTTCATGGATCCATATATCAACATTAAAATGGCAGATGTATGCATATGTTCATAAGTTCATTTACATTATCGTTATGGATTCATGGAATTATTGGAAAATATGTCGTGGAACACCATTCTGATTGCAGCCGGACAGAGCATGTTCAAGATATATACCATGGAAAGCAAAGCTATGAATGAAGCTATCTTAGTGGTTATTGAAAAATATGTTGTTAAACACCATTCTGATTGCAGCCGAACAGAGCATGTTCAAGACATATACCATGGAAAACAATGCTAAAAATGGGACATATAAAATGATGGATTCTTTTTTTGAATACAAGTTTTGGCCCTAAGGACGTACACTTCATAAGACGTGATCCAAGGCTGATTGTGCTACCCCTTGGGGTTACAATGACAGGGAACCAATGCATTTGGAGAAGTTCACTCACTATGGATATATTGCCTATGGTAACCAAAAGGAGAAGGGAAAGTCAATTACAATACATAATCAAATGTTCAAAGGTATTATTCAGTCACGCATTCCCCATAAAGAACCAAATATCTAATGCAAGACTCTCAACCTTTGAAGAATAACTAGGACCCAAAACATAGGTGCCAACACAAATGTCACAGAATTGCAAATTTCCCCCAAAAAGAAGCAACAGAAAGGAGAACACCGGTAGATTCTAAACCCAGCATCAGAAGCAAATTGCATTTTATTAGTAACAAACATATTTTAATTCCTCTAAGTAAGGAAACACAGAAAAAAGAACAAAACATAAAATTAGCTTACAAGAAATACAGAACTAAACTAAAAATTATGCAGCTCAACATTACAAAATCCACAAACCCCAATGGAGAAAAATAAAATCCACAATCAAACAAAGGAATTCAAGTCATAATCCAACTCACATAGATTGAGTCGACCCACAATTCGTAAGATCTCAAAATTCCCAATCCAATTCGACAGAGTCAGACGCAAACAACATCATATATCAGCAAAGCCGAGAGCCAGAAATTATCAATCAATCATCACACAGATCGCACCAAATCGAAACCCCATATATATATTTTTGTTAATCTTTCTAATAGAAGCGTGCGTACGTATAAGTACAATCCATATTGAAAGAGAAGAAATGAAACCCAGTGAAGGGAATTGAAATTGGTTAAAAAAAAAAAAAAAGTAGTAGAAACTAGAAAGAAACAATGAACAAACCCCTATATATAGAGAGAGAGAGAATCGTGTGCGTGAGAGCTAATTGGAAACGGCAGCGACGATGGGGTTGGGTTTAGGATTGGGGTTGTGGCTGTGGCTGTCGTTGGAGAAGATGAGAGGGAGATCGTGGGAGTCGTCGGCGGCGTCGCTGTCGTCGAGGTCGGTGGTGCTGAGGTTGATGCAGGAACAGCGTTCCAAGGAGGCGAAGAAGGCGGAGGCCACGTTGGACCCCACCCAGTTCGCCACCCTGTCCAGCTTCTCGCACGTTATCATGCTCCAGTTGTTGTTGTCGCTGCTGCTGCTATTGCTATTGCTATTGTTTTCGTTGTTGTTGTTGTTCTCTTTCTCCATTACTCTTTTGCTTTTGCTTTTTGCTTTTTCTTTTTCTTTTTCTCTCTTGCGAATTTGTCAGAGGCTGCGAAAAGAGAGAGAGAGAGAGAGTAGAATCTTTGCGAGAGTCGATGTGGGTGTTTTTGCAAAATGTAACCGACCAATGCTTTTTTTTTGTTTTGTTTTATCAGTGACCGTAAGCTGCAAATATATATTAGTTTTTTCTTTTTTTCTTTTTCTTGAATTGGTCAAATTACTAATTTGGCCATCCAGTATTGGACAAAGTTCAATTTTGTTCGCAATTGTTACTTTTGTGAATTTAATAGTCACTCAACCTTTGAAATCAAGTAGATATTTCAAGAAAAAGGAAAAAGTAGATTTTTTTTTTTGAGATAAAAAGTAGATATTTCAATAACGAAGTCGGCTATCCTTTAATAGCACAATTATTGTTCAAATTTTCTCTTTATAATTTAATTATTGGAATTTTGATCACAATTGTTAATTTTGTGAATTTAATAGTCACTCAGTTTTTAAAATCAATTAGATATCATTATGTTAAAAGATTTGTAATTCAATAAAACTCTCCTTTATCGAGAGAATCGTGGTTCAAATTATCTCTTTATGATTGTATTATTGAATATTAAAAAAAAAAAGTCAATGTCTTCTTTGGTTTCCTCACCATTCATATTTTAACAAAATTATTAGTTGAAATTTGACTTGATTTTTAACATTTTACACATTTTACAATAATCTTGTAATGTGTGTTCAATTTGTCACATTCATTAGTTTTCAATACATCTACAATATTTTTATAACAAATCATAAATTGTAAGTTATTGGTTTTAATTTAAATCCACAGCTAACTTTACTTTTTTGTCTACTCATAACAACCAATAACAATTTACTACTTTAAATTTTTTGTAAGAGTGTTGTGAACATAGCATTTCTCTTGGTTAAAATCTAAATGAAAATGAGCTTTTAAGATGAAATTAACTTGATTTTAAAATTTGATAACATAACTTCACACAATTAATAATTGAGGGATTAAATTGTATTTTATTTTCTACTTGGTAGAATAAATTAATAATTTAGATTTTTTTCAAGAATACTTTCAGGAGATGTGCTACGTTCACAATATTTTTATAACAAATTATAAGTGGTTAGTTGTTATTGGTTCAAATTTGAACCTAACACTAAGATTACTTTTTTGCCCCAATAATAACAACCAGTAACAACCTGCCACTTAGGATTTGTTGTAAAAATATTCTCTACTTCCAGACTTTTTTGAAGTACTACTATATGAGAGAGAGAGAGAGAGAGAGTGTGTGTGTGTGTATAGGCCCTTTTGGATATACATCACTATAATTTCCTTTAAAAAAACTTTCTCCCCTCTCTCCGTGTATTTGTTAAAAATACTTAGTATTCTTAAAAAAAAAATTTGAGAGAGGGAGAGGTTGATGCCAATGCCAAGTAACAACAAAACTTCCCCCATTGTTTCTATTGTTACTATTTTTTTCCCCTTGGATTTTTTTTCAAACGACACCTCAGCGCTCAACCAAACAAATATTAGTATTTGACAATCTAACAATTTTTTTTTTTTTTTTTTAATAGCAAACAGGTTAAAACTCAAATACATAGTGATGCTCACTCACCACAGCCACAAGTTAATAGCAAGCAATAGCATGAAACATCCCAAAAAGCAGTCTATCATTAAACTCCAAGAAAATGGATTTTTTTAAAGATTAACCGTTGAATTTCAAAGTTTTGGTTGGACTTTGATAAAGAATTGCTCAAATCTCAAATATTGATTGTTCATGCATGCGCATTAGCTTGCTTGACTACAGGGACGGAACTATGCTCGGACCAAGGGGGGCAATGGCCCCCTGCCCATTGAGAAAAAGGGTAATATATAATATATAATATATAAAGCTTGTTTTTTAATTTTCATGCTCTATTTTTGTTCAATACTTTCATGCTTTCACAAAAAGAACACTTTCTTTATTCAAATTTTCATTAAATTTTGATTCTTTTTGTGGTTATTTGTCTGGATTTTAAATGATTTATGAAATTTATCTTAAAGCATTAGTATAAGATAATTGCAGTTTAAGTGTTTGATGAAGTTCCCCAAAGAAGCTAGGGATAAAAAAAAACACACACACACACACACACACACACACACACATATATATATATATATATATATTCTTTTATAAATTGCTTGGATAAAAAACATGGTTATCTTTGGGTTAATCTAGAGCTACAATATGAAGGGTTAGGTTATAACAAATTTTTTAAGCATTTGGGTTTGAGTGTATCTCGTCCCCCATTCGAAATTCTAGCTCCGTCCATACTTGACTATCTTAGTTAACCAAATCCAACTCGCTAGAGTGCAACTACAATATGGATAAAAGTAGAGCTAGTTCTTATATAAAAAAAAAAAAAAAAAGAGGTAGAGCCGGTTGGAAATAAATTTCCGTTATTTATAAATAAGCACAACGACTGACAACGAGAAGCGCATCTGGTGTAGTGGTATCATAGTACCCTCCCACGGTACTGACCAGGGTTCGATTCCCTGGATGCGCATTGCTTCTCTCTTTAGCTATTTTTTACTCATTATGAAACATAATTTCTGGCCCAAGGAAGTGCAAACAAATATCTGAACTAGAAGGGAAATCCACCAATAGGCCCAATAGCTTAGAATGTAAGGCAGCAGACAGGTTTGTGAACAACCAAGTAATCAATTCTTCAGCGCAAAAAAAAAAAAAAACCAAGTAATCAATTACAGTACTTTGTTTCGATGCTTCAAATTTTTTTCCCCTTTTTTTAACAAGAATAAAGATTAGTTCATGTACATGCCATCCCACTTGTCATAGTTCGTACACTTTGCAATTTTACATTGTTTATAAATGTTCAAAAATACTATTTAATATTTATAAAGCATTTAGATGAAAAATTAACTAGAGGCTTGACTTCTGCTAAGATCATTCATATTTATACGGTGTTGTCAACAAGCAAATTTAAATACTAATTGATGATACAATTGATTATTGGAATGACCCTAGTCCATCCATAAACACTAGTCAACAAGAATGGAGAACGTCACAGGAATTGGATCAACAACTCTTTGATGCTTAAGTATTTTCTTATAATCTACTGAGTGGATATGATTAAGGACAAAGATTGTTTATATGTTTTTCAATTAATTGTCCATTTTTTGTGCTTGTTGTGGGGTGAAATTCACTTTGTTATCCAAGCTTGGACTTCCAAATTTGAAACATGGCATGTTCTTCACTCTTATGGAAATGTCTCATTGCAGTAACGATCCATCCCATGAATCCCAATGATTGATTGGGATTTAAATGACTTTCTATATGAGGAATTTGTGGAATTTCATTGTTTTCCAACCATGTTAGACTGATCTAGCTCGAGCTATTTCTTTATTAGACAAGATACTCTTGTCGAGCTGCCAGCCTAGCATATTTGAGCCAATCTAACATTGGCATAAATGGAACTAAAACACCTAGCAAATAATCGCTTCCCTTCTCTAAATTTTGCAACAAAAGTTGTGCCACTTAGGCATGTACAACAACCGCTCAATCTTACTTTTAGTTATAATAGAAGCTCATTAAGAGAGTTAACTGAGATAAATTAAATAATTTGAATTTTTCATGGTTTTAGTTAAAATTTAACAAAGACAATATTTTTTTGTTCTGGTTTTCCTTTTTAACACAAAAATAAAAATATTAAGTATTGTGGGGTCAAAGAATTTGGCAACCCCAGCCCACTTTATACTAAACCCAAGGCCCATGCCGAAGAGGAAAAAACGTCCGAGGACGAACGAAGAAAATCCAAATAGCCAAGAAACATCGCCAAGGACAATCCTGTTCTCGGCCAACTGAGACCATAGAAGGGAAGAGTGGCACGCCATCAAAGGCAGCCTCCTAGAGCATCCCAAGAAAAAAGACAAGTACAATGGGTCAGCCATGGGAGCATGGTGGAGGAGCAATTCAAGGAGAAACTGTCACCTCCGCATTAAATGCCCACAACTAACGTTCTATCCGCATTAATGAGGAAATGACCCCTGAACAGTGCTGCCTTGGTTGCTGCAATTCACAAAAGGTTTGGGAATGCGGCTGATGGGACAAGCACTCGAGTAGTGACCTACATGATCAACAAATGGAGGGTCAAAATCAACTGAAAGGGGATATATATATAATGTAAGAAATCCTCCAGGAAGGGGGAATCGGGAATTAAAAACAGAGAATATTGTAACAATTCGTATCATCTTTGAAACCTTTGTAACAAAGCACTAAAGAAATAATAGGAACAACAAGCTCATCGGATAAGGGCCGAGGACAGAATTTCACACTTTAGTCCACATCCTTGTTGTTTAATCCACTCATAACCATGTCTAGTTGTTGTAACCCTCATTAAGACCTAGTTCTTAAACCCATTCTCTATAAATTTATTGTATTGGGCTAGTTGGGCCTAAGTCCACTCATCCAACAAAAGAAGTACTCAAACCCAGTCCTTACAAGTATAATTTAGTATTGAAATATATTAGGTGTTAATCTACTTGAGCTTTGATATCATATATATTATCTTGAAATCTAATGAAAATCAAAATTAACTTGTAATTGTAGTATAATTTTGTGCCAAATTTCTATTTTAATTTCTTTAACTTTGGTGTCAAGTAATTCATTAACAATACTCAATGCAAAAATTGAAATGACTACCTCACTTACCTAGTTAAGATCACCTCATTATTATTGCTTTTGAATGTTTATGTGTGTAAGCATGATTACAACCTAGACCCTAGTTTTCAATTAATAACAGGGTCATCTTAACGGGTGCCCTTAAATCAATTATTAATAAGAAAGTTTTAATACAACTTTTATGAGAAATATAAAAACTGTTAAAAAAATAAGTTTTTTTTTTCTTATAAAATTTTTAAAAAAAATTATTTCTTATACCAATAAACTTAGGCTGGGTTTGGATTGCGATGAAAAGCAATAAAATGTGCGTTTGCGTTTTTCCTGTGAGTCCCATGCACTGTTCACGAGACTCGCAAGTACGGATTTCAGTAAATTTTTCTTTAAAACTGGGTTCCACGGTACTATTCACACATTTAAAAATTATTTTGCTATAGTATTTTTTGTTTTTAATTTTCAATTTTCAGTAATAAGTGAGATGTTTATAATTATTATTTTTTTTTTTTAATAAATGAATGACAAGATGCTTGAAAAGTAATTAAAAATTTTAATTCAAACTTTTCAAAGGTAAAGTCTATTCTGTAGTGTAAATTTGAAGCCAACAAGCACACAGTACAGGAGAATAATGTAAATTATCCGCAAAGAAAAAGAGCAGGAGAATGAGAGGAGGCTCCTTCCTGGCTCAAAGTACGACACACACACTCACAGATACAGACGCAGGCACAGACCGTCTCATGAAAGCCCCTTCATGTGAATAGACATGGATTTTGTTTCTCTTTTCCTTCCCTTTTTCATTCTAAAGCTTGTTATCAAATTAAAGTACCCAAACTCCTTCATCATTAGGAGTCTCTTCCAAGCAACACTTCTCCACCACCATCACCACCACCACCACCACCGTCCCCACTAATCAATTCCCTATAGGCTATACTATAATATAAAAATATACCCACCCACCCACCCACTCACTCATTCACTCACCCACAAAGGCAAAATTCCTTTCTTCACTGTCACAAGTCACAAGTAAAGCCACCTCTTTTTCAATCCTAACATCTCAATTCTCATTTCTCAAACCACATTTATCCATACCCATTTCTTAGTTTTTCAAGTTTGTAACTTTAAAAACTTCAGGAATTGGAATTGTGGCTTGTGGGTTCATTGAGTTTGAAACGATGCCGGGTTTAGTCTCAGTGCAGCAAACACCACCTCAGACACCGTCCGTTCCCATTTTCATACCCGGAGACCCGACCCGGATTAATGGATGTTCCAACAAAAGCCCGTCTCCCTCCAATTCAAGAACCCGGCCCGGAAAGAAGACTCCGGAAAAGGTACCCACTACGGATTCCTCGCTCTTGAACCCGGATTTGGGTCCGTTTCTGTTGAAGCTCGCCCGTGACGCTATGGCTTCGGGTGAGAACCCGAGTAAGGCGTTGGACTATGCTCTCCGGGCCTCCATTTCGTTCGAGAATTGTTCGGGTTCGGGTCATGGGGTTGAGCTGGTGATGAGTCTGCATATTGTGGCCTCGATTTACTGTAGTTTGGGTCGGTTTGAGGAGGCGGTTCCGGTTCTGGAGCGGTCCGTTGAGGTTACGGATCATGAAAACGGGTCGGATCTTGCGCTTGCTAGGTTCTCCGGGTACATGCAGCTTGGGGACACGTATTCGATGCTGGGGCGGGTGGACAAGTCCATTTCGTGTTACAGGTCGGGGTTGCAGATCCAGATTGAGACTCTGGGTGAATCGGATCCGACAGTTGCAGAGACTTGTAGGTAAGCTCCGCACAGTCCGTACATTTTATTTTGTAACTAGTAGCTAACGGCTCACTTTAGCTTGTGATGTTATGGGGTGCTAACGTGCACTTGGCCGTTGCATTGAGGTTTGGGCAGTTGGGCCCAATATATCTTTCACCTCCATCCAAATTAAATTATAACTTTTTTTTTTTGCTAAATAAATAAATTAAAAAAATTATTCTTAGTTTTATTAATGATTTTTTTTTGTTCTATTACCTAGGTAGAACTTATTTATTGAGCTCTCATTCTTCAGACACAAGTCACAACCATGCATCACCTCAGAGTTTTATCATAATTCATAACTACTATGATTAATTTTGAAAATTTTGAGACTTAAATACATCCATTTTGGCCCAAATGTGGTGGTCGAAATAGGTAGAATATAATAATATATTAATTAATATTATGTAACGCATAGCTGAACCATTCAAATCATATTTAATTCATCAAAAAAATATAAATCATATGTAAATTAAAGAAAATATTTTTATATTATGATCAAGGTTGAATAATAAATTAGATATTAAAAGTACAAAAAATTAGAAGAATGTACATCTTGTAAGACTAAGTTTTTATCAAAAACCAAAGATTATAATAGATCATAAATTTTTTTAAAAAAAATATTGAAACTCTTTTTAAATTTCTTAAAAGATTTTATAATTGAGTTTACATGGAGAAATCATTCTAAAAAAAAAAAGAGTTACACAGAGAAATAGAGTTATTTAAAATAAATATTGAAACCAATATTATAATAGTATTTTAATTTTTTTAATATTTCTAATAGAATTTCAATTAAAGTCACTATATTAATTATTTTACTTATAATTAGTTGCATGGAGAAATTATGTCGTGCAATTTGTACTACTTAGATTGAGTCACATAATATAAACACGACATTTGCAATCTAACTTTTATTATTTTATTAAAAAAAGAAGAAGTGATGATAGATCATCAAAATAATATAAAATAAATAATGAAACTGCTTCTTAAATTTCTAGAAATTTTTTATAATAGGATTTTAATAGTAGTAGCATTTTTTAGACCTTTTGAAAGTTTGGCAATAGGGTGTCACTTAGACCAACTATGTTAATTATTTTAATGTACTTATAGTGTGCCACATGATATATGGAGGAAAAAAAAAAAAAAAAAAAAGAGACCATCCACTTGACAGTTGACACAACCATTGCGTGCGGTACACTTGATACAATATGATTTGGACATTAGTTTGAGTACTATTAGTTTTATTGTGAATGTTTTGGTGACTAACTAAATATTTATTAGTTCACTTATAGTTAATTGTTTTTCTTTATTAATCAGTGTCATGTACATGTGGAGCATGTGGTTACTTGTAACTTATATTCTTTTATATAAAACTAAAGTAATTAAGACAAGGTGCTCAACCTTCTAATCTAGCATAACGGAGTTGCCCAACAATTTGACTTCGGAAATGGCAGGTACTTAGCTGAGGCCCATGTTCAAGCAATGCAATTTGATGAGGCAGAGAGCTTCTGTAAGAAAACTCTTCAAATTCATAGGGAGCATACAGCACCAGCATCCCTTGAAGAAGCAGCTGATCGACGTCTTCTGGCTCTCATTTGTGAGGCAAAGGGAGATTATGAATCTGCACTTGAGCACCTTGTCCTGGCTAGCATGTCAATGATTGCCAATGGTCAAGATAATGAGGTTGCAGCTATTGATGTTAGCATTGGTGATGTTTACTCGTCTCTCTGCCGATTTGATGAGGCTATTTTTTCCTACCAGAAGGCACTTACAGTCTTCAAATCCACAAGGGGTGACAATCACCCTTCTGTAGCATCAGTCTTCATTCACCTTGCTGACCTCTACTACAAGACGGGCAAGTTAAGAGAGTCCAAATCATACTGTGAGAATGCCATGAGGATATATGCAAAACCTGTTCCTGGCGCCACATCTGAGGAAATTGCCAGTGGGTTGACTGAAATCTCAGCCATCTATGAAGCCATAAATGAGCCGGAGGAGGCACTGAAGCTCTTGGAAAAGGCAGTGAAGTTATTGGAGGATACCCCTGGGCAGCAAAGCACAATTGCAGGGCTAGAAGCACAGATGGGTGTGCTGTTCTACATGATTGGGATGTATGGCAAGGCTCGGAACTCTTTTGGGAGTGCTATAGCTAAGCTTCATTCCAATGGGGAGAAGAAGTCAGCCTTCTTTGGAATAGTGTTGAATCAGATGGGATTGGCTTGCGTGCAGTTGTACAAGATAGATGAGGCTGCCAGGTTGTTTGAAGAAGCGAGGGAGATACTAGAGCAGGAGTGCGGCTCATTTCACTTGAACACAATCGGAGTTTATAGCAATCTTGCGGCAGCTTATGATGCCCTGGGAAGGTGAGCATTCTTTCATGATCATTTCAAGCTTGTCTTTAGTTCTTTCTTAGCCTTTTGTTTGCTATGTCTTAAGTTTTTCTGCTGAATCACCTTTTTGTCCCGTTCCTCTCTCTTGTAATATTGTTATTTTAGACAGGTCCGTGATTGTTCTCATCATGCATATGCATATATAAGTATCTTGCACACCCTGATTATTTCTGAAGGCATTTACAATCTTCAAACCCCTAGGGGGTGGTACTCACCTGATCACACCACATCAAGTCTTCATAACCTTTAAGTGAGCCTTCTGTTGTCTTGTACTCTAAGCTCTAACTGCAATCTGTCATGTTTTCCAGGATTATTATCATTTAACCATTTGAGACATACTGATATACTTATATTTTCCCCCTTCTTTTGTTAGTCTATCTCATCTTGTATGAATGTTAACCATTGAAAATTAGTGCATGCATTGTGACATTGCAGAACAGGCCACTGCCACTTATACAGCTCAAAGAAGATACTCATAGAATTGTGGATACATAATATCTGAACCTTGTTCTTACTTGTCCCTTTATAATTGTAGTGCCCTATGTTACAGAGTTTTGGTATTTATTACAGGGTGGAAGATGCTATTGAGATACTGGAATACATCCTCAAGGTGAGAGAACAAAAGCTTGGAACAGCAAATCCAGAGGCTGAAGATGAGAAAATGAGGCTAGTAGAGCTTTTGAAAGACACCAAAAGGACTCGGAACAGAAAGGGAAAATCACTTGAAAATCTTCTTGATTCCAACTCAAATAGGAAGAAAGAGGGAACTAAAAAGTGGTCTGGATTTGGTTTCAAGAATTAACTAAGAATAAGATAACCACTTCTGACCTTTTCCTCTCACTGACTTCAGTTTTTTTCATGTAGAAGATCAAGTTCTTACAATTGCTGGAGCTTTCTTGCTCCTTAATAATTAATTTCCACTTTTTTATTTTAATTTATTATATTTCCTTGAATGTTTTCTTATAAAATATTGGATTTGTTTACAGGATGAAATGCTCATATGCTAGTGAATATAGTTTTGTAATTGCAATTTGTCAGGCTGTTTTTGTTTCTCTGATTACTATCATTTAGGGGTGTCAATGTTTGATATGACCTGCGAACACGACACAAGTTTTTACAGGTTTGAGTCATAAACGGGTTAACCTGAAACCGTCAAACATTCTATTCATTAAATTGTTAGTGTTGCTTTTATTATTAAACAAGAATTCACTACTCCAACAGTCCGAACTCCATGCATGTAATCTGAAGGTGGTTGGTCTTTTGGGTTTTTATTTTTATTTTTTAATTTTAAATTAAACAATTTCAGTGACTTCTCTTATCATAACCCTCCTTGAATGAATTGTTTTCATCCATTACGGCCTACGCGTTTTAGCCTTTAATTTGGTTTTACTGTTTAGTAACTCCTCACATAATGTATTCTAGTGGAATGTAGTTGGAATACATTCTAGCGGATTGGAGTTTTTTTATCATAACAAGGTGATGGTTCCCAAATATCATTTAATTTTACATGTATAAAAAAGCAATGTTCTTTCACAAAGTTATAATTAAACAATTTTTACAATTTTCAATAACAAGAAAATTACATTATTTTTAATAGGGTAAATTACAACTTATCCACCTGTGATTTGACCCGAATTTAAGTTACCTACTTGTGATTTAAAATTTGACGCTTTACCCACCTGAGCTCTATTCCGTTAAGCTTTTGTTACCCCACTTCTGCATTTGCCGTTAGAAAAACAAATTTTAATTTGAAAATATAACATAAAATATATAAAAAAGCTAGGGTTTAAAATTTTGCAAAAGATGGATGAACATTACATAAAAAAATTCAAACAAATACAAATTAATATCAAAACTTCTCTCAAACAAAGTTCTAATTGTGAAAGCTTTTTGTGACAAACCCATCAAAATGAAGCAAACATCCAGTATTAGGGTCCGTTTGGATACAGCTGAAAACTGAAAACTGAAAACACTGTAGCAAAATAATTTTTAAATGTGTGAATAGTATCGTGGGACCCATTTTTAATGAAAAAGTTGTTAAAAAGTGAAAATTGTGGGTCCGTGAACAGTAATTTTGGGTTGAAAAGTCAAGGTTTGCGGCTACTGTTCAATAAACAGTAGCCGCTACAGTAAAAATTTGTTGGGAACGCGTGAAAAAAAAAAAAAAAAAAAAAAGGCTGAAAACTATCAAAACGCAAAACGCAAAACGTGATACTTGTAATCCAAACGGAGACTTAGCCTAAAAGACAAAAAAAGATAAAAAGAAAAAGAAAATAGAGCATGAATATTGGTTGGGTTTGAGAGAGAGAGTACTTAAACTCCACTGAAGACATAACACAAAACACAAAAGATCATACAATGTATTTTGGTTTTTTCAAAAAATGTACAATTACTGAAAAAATGGGAGGCCACTGTCCCACAACTCTTTGAAGAGGTTAAGAAAGAGCTTGATCTTGTTCCCAGTCCCACAACTCTCTTTTGCTCGCCCGAAATATTCTATGAATGTGAGGCTGAGATTAATGAACATGAGGCCGAGATTAACGAACAGATCAAGTGGGTCTTTTTTTTTTTTCAAAATTTTTTCTTATTGTTCGGTCTGAAATTTCGAAAATGACAGTGTTACATTTTGTGTAATGGGCAGGGGTGTGCATGAATCGGGTTGGAGAGATTTTTTGACCCAACCTACTATGGTGGGTTAAAAAAAATTCAACCCAACTCAACCCATCACATAAGTTCAACTCAACCTAACCCAACCCACATGGGTCGGGTTGAACCCATGGGTTGGACAACTTTTTTATTTTATTTTATTATTATTATTAAATTAAGTAGAAAAAAATATATCACATATGCCACCTAAGTTGATAAACAAAATATACATTAATATATAAACTAATATTTTAACTCAGTTATACATTAATATATGAACTAATATACATTAATATTGGCTTTTATATAGAATATGAGGAGGAGCTGGTTATTTAAAAAAAATTATTAATTATATAATATTGTAGGGTTAAGGGCCCAAATGGTATATATATTGGGCCTTGGCTGAGAACATGGTGATCCGAAGACAATTAAATATTAGTAAGTAGTTTAAGCTCATTAGCTTTATAGGTATGATATTAATGCGAAGGTGGTTCGAGGAGAAATACCTCCTTGGATAAGCTAAACACAAATTTAATATAGATCCTAATGATCAAGACGACCTTCTAGGAAGCTCCAGTGGCAGGGGTGTACTTCTCAAGTGTACCAGAAAGTAGAAGCTAGGAGATGCCTAGGGAAAAACTGTTGTCATCGTATTGAATGCTCTGCAGCTAACTTTCTAATGCTCTGCAGCTAACTTTCTAGCCGCATTTATGTGGAGAAGACCCTTCAACAGTGCTGCCTTGGCTACCACAACTCACAAAAAGCCAAAGAGGATATCTGATGGGACATGCATTCAAGTAGTGGTTTGGATGATCAACAAATGGAAGGTCAAGATCATTGGGAAAGAGATATATAGTATAAGAGACCCTTGAAGGGATGGGATCGGAAAATCAAGAAAGAAACACTATAGCAATTTAGAACCAAACTTGTAATAAAGCTTCAAAAACAATACATAAGAATCAGTCTCCTCGAACTTGGCCGATGACCTTTTTCTTTAGTGAACGTCTATTATCTTTCTTTCTTTATTATCAAAATCTATTGGCTTGTTACTTAATTCATTAAAACCCAATTTTCCAACTCATTCTCTACAAATTTATTATTTTGGGCTTTTTAGGTTTAAGTTCATACACCTTTTGGACTAGGAGTTCAAATCAAGTTCTTATAAATATATTTTAAATATATATTAAATATATAGATGGGTTGAGTCGGGTTTGGTGGGTTTGGAATTTTATGACCCAAATCCAATTCGACCCGCTATCAACAAAAAATTTGTAACCCAACCCAACCTACTAAGCCCTAAAAATCGACCCAACCCGACGAGTTAGGTTGGGTCAGGTCGGTTTTGGTGGGTCGGTGGGTTGGCTGCGCACCCTTAGTATTAGGTTTGTGATTTTAATTCGTTTCTTATTATTGTCAAAATGATAGTGCAGAATATAATGTCTACTAACGTTGTGCTAAAGGGTATTGCTAAGGTCTTTTTTTTTTTTTCTTTTTTCTTTTTTTAAATAAAATGTAAAATTAAATCCTCAAATTTTTTTCTTTTTTTATAACATTTTCTGTTACAAATTTGCATATAATTTATGGGCAACTTGATATAGTGTGAAAAGATTTCTTCAAACCCTAACCTTTTGAAATGTTTGTGTCATGTATTTGTATTAAAATTTGTTTTTTAACAAAAAATAAAGAGGTGGGTAACGGAAGCTTAACGGAATAGAGCTTAGGTGGGTAAAGTGTCAAATTTCAAATCACAAGTAGGTAACTTAAATTCGGATCAAACCACATGTGGGTAAGTTATAATTTGCCTTTTTTAATAAGATAATTTTTTACATAATAATTTTTCAAATAAAATAATATTTAACAATTACATTTTCCCCAATTTATTTATTTTTTTTTAATGTCAACCAATTTTTTTTACATTTTTAAAAAAAAAAATTTAAGAAATTTCGTACCCACCTCCAAACATCGCAAAAAAATTTGCCTCATCGTAAATTTGTATCGGTGCCACAAAACAAAGAAAAAGAAACCTAACTATCTAAAACATTTGAAATTCACCACAAAATTTACAATTTCCTAATATAAAAGCTAGGCATTTCTAAAAAGAGACTTTGAGCCACCTTTTTGGCAGACGATTGATTGACAAGTTATCCACGATGATCATCTAAGGAAATTCCTCCTCCTCCTTCATTTTCACGATGATCGAATCATCGTGATTTGTAATCATCATGAGCATCATATTCTCTTGCACTCATCCTCCTCTTTGCACGATCATAGTACTTCAACACCTCCTTAACTTTCCTTTATAGCTTGACTAGCTTCTCTTTGTGTTGTCGCCTCAACTCGACCTGAGACACCTTTCAAGGTCGAGGAGGACGAAGAAGAATAGGAGGATGAGGAGTTTAGTTTTGACGGAGAGGACTTGAGTAGCAAAAGAGAGAAGAGAAAATAAAAAGGAGAAAGATCATTTGAGCTTGTGAACTGTGCTTAAATGGGTCCTCTAACTTTTCATAAAAACGAGAATGAGAGGTTAAAATGAGAATCCTCGATTTTAGTAAAAATGAGTAGGATAATGACAAAAGTAGTTCAGTTATAGGGCCTAAGTTCAGGATCTCGGTTTTTCAGGGCCCAAGTTTACCTGGTGTAACATGCGCGAGGGTAATGATCGTATTTATCTCCGACTTCACAGGGCTTTTGCAAACTCTGATTGGCTCAATGCGTTTCCAAACTGCAGAGTTCACCATGTTGTTAACTCCACTTCGGATCATTGCATCTTGAGAATCACAGACTCAAGGACTCTGGCCCCATCCAAGAAGCGCCAATTTCATTTTGAAGCCTTATGGGCTAAAAGGGAGGATTGCTATGGTATTGTGGAGGCTGCCTGGATTGGGGGTAGCCCGTCCAACACTCCGGGTGATATTGCAGCTAACCTCCACCTTTGTGCTTCCGAATTATCCGGTTGGAGTAAAGAGGTCTTCGGAAACATTCCAAAAAGGATCTGGGAAAAAAGGGAAGCGATGCACACTCTCACAGAGCTGGACTGTGATGGCTCGCACAGTGGTGCTATTAATGAGCTGAGGAACGAGCTTAACGAACTCTTAGATAGTGAGGAAACACTGTGGCATCAGAGAAAAAAAATTTTCTGGTATAAGGAGGGTGACAGGAACACAAAATTTTTCCACACTAGAGCTTCAGAAAGGCGTAAGAAAAACACTATATTGGGTTTGTGGAATGATGAAGGAAACTGGTGTGAGGACAGAGACAGTATTGCTGCCACAGCTCTGGATTATTTTTCAAAGCTCTACTCCACTAGCTTCCCAAGCAAACTGAAGACATCACCTATGTCATTCCATCTCGGGTCATAGATGATATGAATGCCGAGCTCACCAAAACGTTTACCAGTGAAGAAGTTCTAAGGGCCCTCCATCAAATCCACCCCACCAAATCTCCTGGCCCCGACGATATGTCAGCAATTTTCTTTCACAAATATTGGAACGTAGTGGGTAGAGACATTACTAATATGGTCTTGAATGTGCTAAACTCGAATATGTCTTTGGCTGATATTAATAAAACCAATATAGTTCTTATCCCAAAAATAAAACACCCTACTAGAATGACAGAGTTCCGCCCCATCAGTTTATGTAATGTAGTTTACAAGCTCATTTCCAAAGTCCTAGCAAACCGTCTAAAAGGCGTCCTTCCTCTTGTGATTGCTGAGAACCAAAGCGCTTTCACAACGGATAGACTTATAACCGATAATGTTTTAGTAGCTTTTGAGCTTATCCATTATTTGAATCACAAAACTGAGGGTAAGGAAGGTTTGATGTCTATAAAGCTGGACATGAGCAAGGCGTTTGATAGAGTGGAGTGGGGCTTCATCAAGTGTGTCATGGAAAAGTTAGGTTTCAACAGAAAGTGGGTTTCTCTCATTATGCAGTGCATTACAACAGTAACATATTCTGTCATTATCAATGGGGAAACCTTTGGCAGCATTACCCCTTCTAGGGGCCTTCGCCAAGGTGACCCACTCTTTCCAGGCCTTTTCATCTTGTGTGCTGAGTGTCTTTCGGCCTTGTTCCACCAAGCAGCAAGAAATCAAGCTCTCAATGGGGTTTCTATTTGTAGGGGCTGCCCACCTATTACGCATCTTTTCTTTGCCGACGATAGTCTTTTATTTTGCAAAGCCAACTCCCAGGAGGGTAATGAGTTGATGCGCATCCTTAGCGACTACGAGAAGGCGTCGGGTCAAAAAATAAACCCCGATAAATCCTCGGTCTTTTTCAGCCCAAATACCCCCTCAGCTTCTAAGCAGGAGATTCTTAACATTCTGGGTCCGATGCATGACTCTAGACACAAGAAGTACCTTGGTCTCCCCTCCTTAATTGGAAAATCAAAGTCACAAGTCTTCGCTGAAATCAAGGAAAAAGTTAGCAAAAAATTGGCGGGATGGAAGGAGAAGCTTCTTTCCATTAGAGGTAGGGAAGTCCTTATCAAAGCCGTGGCACAAGTGGTGCCCACATATACAATGAGCTGTTTTCTCCTTCCAAAAACCATGTGTGCCGACTTGGAAAGAATGATGAGGAACTTTTGGTGGGGCCAAAGAAACCAGGAATCAAAAATTACTTGGGTTAGTTGGAAGAAGATGTGCAAATCCAAACTTTTTGGTGGCATGGGTTTCCGAAACCTACACTCCTTCAATCTTGCCATGCTTGCGAATCAAGGGTGGAGGATCCACACAAATCCAAACTCTTTGGTTGCTCGGGTTTACAAAGCTAAATATTTTCCCTATGATGATATCCTAAGCGCAAAGATGGGAAGCAACCATAGTTATGCTTGGCGAAGCATTCATAATAGTCTGGTGATTCTTAAAGAAGGCACTAGATGGAGAGTGGGGAACGGTAGGCGGATTCACATTTGGGATGATAGATGGCTTCCAACACCCACCACCTATAAGGTGATCTCGCCTCCGTTGGAGTTTGGCAATTTCCCTATGGTCGCCTCTCTTATCGACGAGGACACAAAGTGGTGGAAATCTGATTTGGTGAGATCAATCTTTTTGCCTTTTGAAGCTGATTCAATTCTCAAGATTCCTATTAGCTATAACCTCCCCGATGATCAACTCATTTGGCTGGGCAACAAAAAGGGCTCTTTCTCTGTGAAGAGCGCTTATTATATTGCTATGAGAGTGGTTGAGGCTGACAGCGTGGGTGAAAGTACCACAGTACATTCCCAACCCCCTTTCTGGAAAAAAATTTGGCACCTCAACGTTCCTCCAAAAGTCCGGATCTTTGCTTGGTGTGTATGTAAAAATGGTCTTCCAACAATGCTTGCTCTCCGGTGTAGAGGCCTAAACTCATCTGGGTTCTGTCCGCTTTATGACAGGGAAATGGAATCCATCCAACATGCTCTCCTCCTTTGTCCTCACGCCAAATATACCTGGGCTGCCTGGCTGGACTGCCCTCTGAACTTAACTTCCATCGAAGATGATATTATGAACATTGCTGCCAAGTTTATTGATATGGGAAAGCTTCATGACTTAGACTTATTTTTTATGGTTGCTTGGTCAATCTGGGGAAATAAGAATCAGGCCTTTCATAACGATGCAGCAATCCCGCCATCTCAGGTCTAGGAGTCCGCAAGAAGAGCCTTGCTTGACTTTAATGCTGCTCGGCAAAACCCCCTTCCACCCCATTCCCTTGTGAGCCTTCTTTGGGCTACACCGCCTCCTGGGTTCCATAAGATTAATGTTGATGGAGCGATGGATGAGGGGGGTGGTTGCTCCTGCATCGGTGTTATCATTAGGGACTCCTCTGGGGCTATGATTGGGGCCCTTAGCAAAGTCCTCCTCGTGAGTCTCAATGCTGATGTTACTAAAGCTTTCGCACTCCTCAATGGGGTGCTTTTTGCGCTGGAGTTTCATATAAGTCAAGCCATTTTCAAATCAGATGCATTGTCCATTATCCTTGCCTTATCTTCTTATGAGACTAGAGGCGAGCTTGGCCACATCCTTGAGGACATCAAGTCGGCATCTAGCTCCTTTAGTCACTGCACCTTTCACCACCTGAAATGCGACGACAACAGAGCTGCTCACTCATTGGCTAGAGAAGCAAAACTTTCTGGCCAAACTAAAGTTTGGAAAGGAACCCCTCCCTCATGTATTCTGCAAATTCTTCGGGATGACTTGCTGTTCTCTCTTCCTTTTTTGGGATCTGCTGTATCTCCCCTTAGTGTGGAATGAAACTTTCTTTCCGGTTTCCCAAAAAAAGGCGTCCAATCTGATGTATTGTGTGCTTAGTCTTTTGGTTCTGCTTCTGCAGATCCCTGTATGACTGTAACTCTCTTTCTGGTTTAATGAGAATCTAGTCCACGTTCAAAAAAAAAATAATGGGGAGAACTTTTTTTGCTGAGAAAAAAAGATGGATTTGTAGGTGAGGTCACAACACCCAACTCACTTAATAAGAATGAGAAATGGATCCTAGAAGTTTTTTAGTAAATAAGAAGAGAAGAGTACATTCTAAGAAAAATGAATTCTTTGTCTCAACAAAATTTACCAAACAAGCACAGATGAAAAAAATGCATTATCTTTGTTAAATATTATAATCGCAACCATTAAGTATTCAACAATTGCAATTTTCCTCTTCCCCCCACCCCTACGCTAACTATAACAAAATGGGAAGAATACTAAAGTTAATTTAGTGTGGGTTTGGATACAAATCAATGTATGTTTCTAAAAATGCTATTGGAGGGGGAAAAATACTTATTACAAAGAGTTAGTGGGGATACTACTATGTTTAAACCAAAATGGGGGCATTGCAGTTGTCATATATTTAAGAAAGGAAAAGTGCAATTTTCCTAGCAAAAAAAAAAAAAAATTATGTATAGTTCTTTACATGTTGTACCTTAAGTTCCTCAATTAAATTCAACCATGTGGTTGTATTGATTAATGTAGTACAAACAATGTTATCTTTCTTTTTCTTTTCTTTTTTTTTCTTTTTTTTTTTTTGAGAAGCAACACTGTTATCTTTCTTAACTACAACCACAAAATATAATTTAATTGAAAAACATACAATACAACACTTAAGAAACTATACTTAAATTTTACCTCCTTTTTAATGCCATTTGTCAATGACTAATGAAGGATATGAATCCATTGTGGATCAATTAACGATCACCAATCAACCCTAAAGGGTTTGTCTAATTGTTTTAAACTATTACATGATCCATGAGATCATGAGTTTAAGTCTTTCATTCAAATACCTTAGGATCAACTTTAGAGATTTACCACCACCTATGTTGGGCGGAGTGGTACTTCCCCAAGCCTTAAAGTCTTGTGGGGTTTGAGGACCCAAGTTCGAGTGGTCCTGGGTGGGGATGGGTGGGGGTAGTATATTAGGTTCATTATATTAGGATTTCTAATTGAGCTATAAAATATATAGAGATTTCTCCTTATTTGTATTCCCAATGTGTATGGGACAAAAAACTACACTTATTCGAAGATTAATTAGATGCTCTAAGAACACTCACATTTAAAAAAGAAGAATAAGTTAAGGGCACCAACCAAAATGGTATGTCATAACCAATTACTCATAGTCACTTTGTTATGAATAAGGTAAAAAATAGATACATGATCTTAGAGTATTCACAGTAAGAAAGCTAAAAAATATAGCTTTTAGCAACTTAAAAAACTATTTTATCTATTTTAACACCATACTTTATAATACACCCAACATCAAAGATTTTATTTTAACATTTAACACATTAAAATAATATAAATAACACAATAAAATAATATATCTAACACAATAAATAACAATCACAACTAACACATTAAAATACTATTTTTTTTAACACCACACATTAAAAATTTTTTTTTTTTTTGTTTTAAGTTTTAAACTACAGTGAGCTGCCATCTATAGATAACAACTTGTTGTAGATGATACTCAAATTATTTTGAGTTTAGCTTCTTTGTTGTATAAGGCATTTTGAGAGTATTGGTTACTAAATTGACTTTAGCAACCTTATTGGGGATGCTCTTAGGTGTTGTATATTGCATTCTCAATTGGTTGTATAGTCTAATAAAACACACAATGTTATCTTTTTCATGAATAATTAAATTTAATCCACCAAAAAAACTTGAATATAATTAAAGAACTTCATATATTACACGTAAGTTTTATTCTTATAAATAATATATGCGAACAACTCTAACCAATTTATTAGGAAGGTTTAAACGGGCATTTTTGTCCGAGGGGCCAGGGAGACAGTACACTATCTGTCATAATTGTAATTGATCCGAGGAGCCGGGATATTTTTGTCCTTGCGCAGCCAGCAATGACTGAAGTGGGAAGGTTTAAAGGGGCATTTTTGTCCACGAGCAAGTAGTTTGATTCAAACCTAACAACACTGTCCCATATCGACCAGATAGTAAGTAGAACTTTAGTTTATTTAGAGCGAAGCAGCTGGAGAGGACACGACCTTACTTGAACAGGATCTGTTCTATAGGATCGTACCTCTGTATCCTTGCTCACAAAGGAGACAGGAACCCAAACCTGGTGGATGAACCATGGCCGTGCGATTGTGATGTTATTCTAGGAGGAAGAGAAATAACGATTGTCATGCTCTGTTGTGACTTTTAATGGGGGTGAGATGTGGTTGTTCGCCTTCTTTTAAAATGTCAGTTTTTGGGTTCTTATCATTTGAATATGCGTAAGCAGAGTTATAGATAATTGTATACTTTTTTTGAGTTCACGCCTCCCTTTGTGTAGTAGTGGTGTATAGATAATTGTGTAGTTTTGAGTTCACGCCTCCCTTTGTTTGGTAGCATAACTGCATTGCCTGGAAATGGCAGGTACTTAGCTGAGGCCCATGTTCAAGCAAATGCAATTTGACGAGGTACAGAGCTTCTGTAAGGAGACTTCTGAAATCCATAGGGAGCATACTGCACCAGCATCCATTGAAGAAGTAACTGATTGATCATTGACGTCTTATGGCTCTCATTTTTGAGGCAAAGGGAGACTATGAATATAGCATAGCAATTGATGTCGGCATTGCTGAGCCTCTCTCAGCCAATTTGTGTCCCAACAAAATTTACCAAACAAGCACAAAAATAGCAAAATTCATTTTTATACCTAGAAATCTATAAAATGCATTTTGAGTTGAGTTACCAAACTTAACCTTAGACTAAAATGAGTTGTTTGAAAAAGTATAATTATGATATATATTTATGATTTTAATTTACTCGTGCATTGCATAGGGGCGGTGCCAAGGGTTAATCAGGCGGTCACATGACCACCCTAATTTTTTTTTTTTTTTTTATAATATACCTTAATTTAAAAAAAAAAAAATTAATATGGGTCTTTTGACCACCCAAAAAAAAACGTGAATACCCTTAATAACAATTGAGTCCATTAAAAATAAAATTTAACCTCTCCAAAATTTTGGTCCGTTGAATGTTAAACTAAAAAATTGCTAGAAATGCTATATTCACAACATTTTTGCAACATTTTCGTAACAAATCCTAAGTAGTAAGTTTTTCCAGCTGAACTAAAAATTAATTTCAATAGTAAGTTCAAATTAGAACTAATAAAAACTTACTGCCTAAACTTTGTTATGAAAGTATTACAAAAATATTGTGGATATATCATTTCTCAAAAATGGATCATACAAACTAATTAGCCTAAAACCCTAAGTCTGTTAGTGCTTGCTTTAGTCTTTAACCGAATTCATTGGATTTATGTGATACATTTTTTCAAAAAGATAATGCATTTTGTTTATATTATTACTCATTTAGGCAATATGTTGGTAATTGAATGGGAGACCAATAGCTTAATAATTGTTTGGTTGTGTACATTGAAAAAGATGTAGCAGATAACATTACTTGTGAAACTATCATATCATACAACAATTTCAAAATATAAAAACTTTTGAAATGAAATTTTAAAACTTTATGTATTTGCGTATGTTTTTATTTTGTGATGTTAATATATTCAAATTTTATTTTTATTAAATTTTTTAATGACCACCCCTAAAAAAAATTCTTGGAGTCGCTACTGGCATTGCATGAGCACTTTTCTACCATATATTAAGTAGCATGTCAAGAAGATAGGGAAATTTTAGACCGCTAGTTTCTTAAATGCCCATTCTCTAGAGCTGTTCGGTTAGGCAGTGAAATAACCATTTGCATTGACACTCTTCCCTACCACACCATAACTGATTGGATAAGTAACTGGATCCAAGGAAGCCAAAAGGAACATCGAATCAAGAACTGCATTCCTACCTTATTTGTCACCCTTTGGTGTATATGGTATCGTCTTCGAAGGAAAATTACCCAATATAAATGAGGTTATGCTATCCTCAACTGCTTTAACTCACAAGTACAATGCTGCTTTTATTGAAAATTTTACAAGCCAAGAACAAACAACAAAAGGAGACATCCAGCATCTTACTCCTGCCTGGCCTTACCAAGAAGATTGGCAATTGTTGTGTGAAGTTGAAATTTCCAGAAATTTGATTAGAGGAAGAAGAGGTGCTTCCTTGATAGGTAAATTAAAGGAAGGAAGCCAGCTTGCTAGAAAAGCCTTTCTCACAGCATTCCAATATCCTAAGAAAACAAAGTTTGTTGCGATCCGTGAGGCGCTTCTCTACACAACTCATCTGGATCTTCAAAGAGTGGCGATCCTAACTAATAGTAAGGAAATCCAACTCTTTTGGTGGTCTAAGACTCACTGGCCTTGGTGGATTGAAACTTTATTAGAAGATATATATAATGTTATAAAGCAATACTTTACGCTAGTTTTTTTTAGAACTTCAGACTTTGTTTTAACTGAAAGCAGGAAACTTGCTAATATGATAGCAAGACAGACTCCAAATTTTGTAATTTGATGTTATCTCTTTGCCTGGTAAAAAAAAAAAATAAAAAAAAAAATAAAAAACCTAGCATGTAACTCGTGCTTACGAATGAAATGGAAACATTACAAATGGGGATCACTTGGCACTAAATTTTTTTTTAAAAAATATTAAATTAGACACATGGTACAAAATTATACTACAATTAGAAACTAATTTTGATTCAATTTGAATTCTAAAATTTTACTTCAACTTTATACACACACACACTTTTAACAAATTAACAAAATCCTAATTCAAACACGCTAAAAATGCACTATTTAGAGAAGTATAGGAATTTAGAGAAGCAAATCCCTTGTTTGAAATAATTGGGATGGGCTCCTCTCCCGTTTCTTTTTCTCTTGTTCTCTTCAATTTTTAAATAGATGCATGACATCTGGCAAGACTGAATCTAAGGATCAATTATCAAGCCACATCATATTTCACAAAGACTCCTTGACTCCTTCCATCATTTGCTTCCCACTAAAACACGTTCACTGCTCTCCTTGACTCCTCCCATCATCTCCTTCCCACTAAAATCCTATAATATTGCTCTCCGTCTCTCTCAAATTTTTGATACAGCTTCAACATCACTCTTGCACGGTATTTCTTACTTTTTCCTTTCCTTAATTTTTGAAATGCAAAAATCTAAGATAGGCGTCCAATCTATTGGGTAGACCATTCGCATCGCGTATTCTTCCGTAAGGGAGAAATTTGATCAAAGAAGTCATCTCTTGCTAAAGCTGGAGCTCTTTTTTTAGTTTGTGTTAAATTATTAATGATTTCCATAGAGAATGAAAAGATAGTGGTGGAGTACATGTGGCAAAAATTTGAGTATACTTATGACTTCCTTCATTTTGCATTACTATGTAGCACGGCAATTGTATTGAAAGCTTCCTTTCTCTGATTGAAATGTACTACCCTTGAGGACTAAGTTGAGCAACTTGTGAAGAGAAGCAATAGTAACCCTTGAAATGCTGTGAAGGTGTTTGTGAAAATGCTTAGGCTGGTGGTAGCTTTTTTTTTTTTTTTTTGGGTAAAAGTACCTCATCAGCAAGGGTGAATGCAAGGCTGTAGGGTCTTTTTTTTTTTTTTTTGGGCTGTAGGGTCATTTTTTTTGTTGGGTGAATGCAAGGCTTGTTTCTGTATTTTTTGCTCATGTAACCATCGTATATTATCTTGATTAATGAAATTTTTTTTGTTGGAGTTTAGTACCAATGGGGTCTCTCTATATTTGTTTCTTCTTTGTATCCTTGCATGAGATATTATAGAATAGGTATAAAAATATTAATTGCAGGAAATTTTCATGGAGCAATTTGACAAAACTTGTTTGCTTCTAGAATTGCAAATGCATTAGACTTTGTGTTTGAATCTTGCAATTTCTTCATTATGCCTCTCTAGAGTCATCACTATGACAGTGATATTTGTATTTTCTTTCCTTTTTAAGTGCAAGCCTTGGGAAATACTTTGATGCATGAGCTACAAGATAAACACATCATAGCAACTGGAATATTGCACTTCTCTACAGAATTGCTTATCTCATATTGGCTTAAAGTTGAGTTAAGCAATTGATTCCAAAATTACTTAAAGATATAGCTAATACTCCATTAATTTCCAAGAGGGCATAAGAAAAGGAATATTTTTGCAAGAAGCTTTAAAGAAATTTCTCTCAAGACACAAGAAAGAGAACAATGGGTCATTTGATCTCTTCAACTTGGATGCTACAAAAATTTCTCCAAAAGCTATATTATAAACAATGCCAAAAATAGATTACTTTTCATACTTAAAACTTAGCACCACTGGTTGTAAAATTATCACACAATGCATATATGTGATGTCCTACTTCTACCAAAAATAATAAAACTGTGAAGAGCAATCTGAGGTAGCCAGAGGATGCAAGCAGTTTAGCTACACCATAAGCTTCTAAGTTGAAGGAGATGGAGCTCATGGCTGTACAAAAAAAGGATCTTGTTTTAGGCATCACTCCCTCCCATGCAATCATCCAACCTCTTATTAGTCACTTAAATGAGTAAAAGTATGAGATGGTAGCATCTAAGACAGTCCAAAAATTCAATTCCATATTGATTTTGTTTTTTTGTTTGTTTTTTTTTTTTTTAAATGTTATGTTTTTTAAAGAGAAAATTTATGTTGTGGTATCAAGTGTGCAATAGTTTCTTGCACACACTCAATTCTAGTGACAAATTCAACAATGGGATATAAAATCACAATAAGTACCTGAGGTTTATGTCATGGTGGTGGAACATGTGGTTGGAGGAGTTAAGCCAGATGTGAGAGTTTGGATTTTATTGCTTCTATTTTTTTTAGTTCCCTTTTCATGACAACCTTTCAATCATTTTCTCCCAGCGAAACTTCCCTTCTCTTTAAACCTTTTGCTTGTATGGTACATGTGCTTTTGACGACTTGATTTTCAAAAGACGTTGAGGAAGGCGTAAGGATCTCACTTGGAGATTCAATCTTTAAATATTCTTCTACTTTTGCATCTAACTCACTTGCAAGACTTAGAAGGAAATCATATGCCTCTTTAGATTGAGCAACTTTACCCATCAATCTAACATAAGTGGTGCATAAATTTCTATAACGAGCTCACATTTCTAGTTTAGGGTCACTTTGTACCTCACATTCATGAATATATCCAAGACTATTCCGCCCTTGCATTCTTGGTCCATCTCTTCAATATGAATTGTTCAGGGATCATCAAATTAATCTTCATCTCATCGAGTACTTTCAAAATATGGCTACATATAATTCCAACAAACTCAAAATTTTTACAACTACATGTAATCAAACCATTTGAAGATGTAACTGTATGTTGCCTAGAACCTTCACAATTATGAACTTTATATGTAGAAATTGGTCCACTTTGATGAAAAGTGTCAACAACTACCATCAATGACTTTTCAAACTCATCTTGGAACATAATAAAAACAATTCCCATGTAGATATCTCTGGCATGTCTCAGCAAAAGAGCATTAACCTTCAAAGTGGGAATTTTTTGGCTCATGTCATAATTAGCACAAACTTCATTATAACGGACATCATCAACAACCCTTTGAAAATATTTGAAAAATTGTACTATGTCCAAATCAGACTTCAAATAATCTTTTAAAAGAGAGTTGAAACTCTCACTAAGCTATGTACTTTTCTTACCTACAGAAAACAGAAAAGGTATTTCTTCCATACACCATAGCCCACTTTTCTTGCACTTTAAATAGATCTTGCAACCATTCATTTTCTTGAAGATCATATTTTTCCAACATATTCTCCCAAGCACTAATGAACTCCTCTTCATACACACCATGATACATACAACTTCTAAAATCAGCATTGAAGGTTTTTTGGCTCTTAAATAGATGATCAAGATTTTTAAGAGCATATTGATAAATACGCCATAAGCACAATCTATGATAAGTCTCTAGCATCACTAAAGATATTGCCTTTGCCATTGCAGGATCTCAATCAATAAATATTGTCTTTGGATTTTTACCATACATTCACTCAAAAAATGTATGAAATAGCCATTCAAATGACTGATTAGTTTCATCATATAACAAAGAGGCCCCAAATACAACAAGTTGATAATGATGATTTACTCCAACAAATGCTCCAAAAGGTCAACATTCTTTATTGGTCCGGTAATTTGTGTCAAAGAATACCACATCACCATATATACCATAGTCTAAAATCATTTTGGTATCAACCTAGAATATGTTAGTGATCTGGTCTTCAACATCCAATTGAACTCGAAAAAAGAATGATGGATTTTCTAATACTTGACTAAGAAAATAATTCAAAAGACCCCCGACTTCACCTTGCTTCAAATCTCTTTTCCTCTTACTCCTCAAATAATTCTTATGATCTTGCTTAGTAAACCAAGATTTTCTCTACCTCTAACTTGACGACTCATCAATTCATGTGCCAGTTTAGGTGGTATACCTGAATTATCTGCCAACTCAATTTCAATAGCTTGAACATCAGTAATAATTCTTTGAGAAGGTAACATGTGTACACATGACTTATCCACTAACTCATGATTGTTATTTGATTCAAAATCAATGACCCGATATTTTCCATTAGCTTGAAGAGAATGGTTAGTCTTGCTAAGCAACCAGTTCTAGTTTCTTTTTGTGGCTTTTTCACATCCACTCGCTTGTCTTTTTATTTTTTATTTTTTTTTTCTGTAGCCTTCCTTATAACAAACAAATCTTCTACTTGATATTACTCCACTAAATCTATCCTCATTTTTCCATTGCTTTCGAATGCTAAATCCAACTTCTTTAGCATATTCAATATACCATTGGTGAGCATATTCAATAATTTTCATTTTCTTATTTACCTACACTTCATGGCTTCCATGTGCATGCTCTTCTGGAAATATTTATGGTCTGAATACCCATGTTTACTTGCTACATTACTAAATATTGAATTACTAGTATTGAACAAATCCTAAAATCCTTTTTTTCTGTACATTGATGAGAGCACTTTACCCCATGTCATGTCCATGCTTACTAGATATAATCACTTGACCATGGTAGCAAGTAAAATAATTATGGACAAATACTTGATAATACTAGATAAGGAAGTCAAATCAGATTTATGAATACTAATTGCAATTGTTTTGATTACTTAGGAAATCATTTTAAAAGTCTAAAAGCTAAAATAGTAGTGAAGCAAAAAGAAAAACAAATCCAAATCAAACAAGGAATTCAATTATTTGTTAGGAGATCAGTTAAAGACTTAGCAAAAGAGTATAAAAAATACAGAAAAAAAAAAAAAAAAACACAAATAAATAATGCAAAGAGTGATTGAGCACCTATTGGAATTCAAAACTTTCAATTCTAGTCAAGGTGTTAAAATCAACAGTGGTTCTGTTTTGTAGTCTCACTAGACAGGGGATTGCTTTGTGGTCTCACTAGAGTTGGAATGATGTAAAGATTTTTTATCTTGGGTACACTTAGTACAAAGCAAATCTTCTTTGTTGGGCTGGAATTCGAATGATTGGAAGATTTTGGAATTGTTATATATTTTAGCGGGTTGCTCAAAGGTTTTAGCGGAATGGCCTTTTGTGAAAAATTTGAGCGCTGGAAGAGTTTTGTGCTAATCTCTGTTAAATGAGATAAAATTTTGCTCATGTGACGGGGCTTAATGAACTTCCTTAGATTATATAACTACCAAATGTCATGCATCCATTTAAAAACTGAAGAGAACAGAAGAAAAAAAAACGGGAGAGGAGCCAATCCTGAAACAATTATATCTATCACACTTTGGAGTTTGAAAATATATAAACAAAATAAATAGAAACATCCTACGAAAGCTAAAAGGAGTGGCTCTGCAATTATATTTCAGCAAACCGATATGGGGCATATTAGGATTGAATTATGCTAACCTTGCCATCAGGATTGAATTATGGTCCTACAAGCAGATAGTTAGAATAAGACAAAATGGCATTTGATTGGAACAAAGTGGGGACTCTTTACTTCTCCTCCCCTAAATGCTTTAGATAGAAAGATACAAACATTATGTTCATTGAAATATACCAATGGGACATGCAACCGTTTGTTGTATCCCCAAGTGAAGTGTAGGTATAAAGACCATAAATATTTCCAGTTGCTGTAGCTAGGCCTGAAAGTTTTTGAAATGAAAATTATCACTTTAAATAAGAAAATAGAAATTTACATTTCCTTAATAAAATAACAGCAATTTCAAGTTACCATCTCCTTCTTGGGTGAAGTAGATAATGCCAGACACCCTTAATTCTGCAACTAATTCTAGATTCATTTATGGCTTGTTTGGAAGTTTAGAAAGGGAGGAGAGTAGAGGGGAGTAGAGGGGAGGGGAGTAGTGGGGAGGAGAGTAGAGGAAAATGATTCCCCTCCATCTTGTTTGGATGTTTTTAAAATTAGTAAGGGGGAAGGGAGTAATTAGCCCTTCCCCTTGTGTAATTTTGTTAATATAATAAGGGTAAATTAGGTAATTTACTTGGTCAATAGTTTATATACTCTACTCTCCCTCTAAATCTCTCCAATTTGGGGGAATTAAAAATGGGGGGCTAGAGGGAGTTGAAACCTCTCCAAACCCCTCCCCCTCCTTCCTTAAAAAACTTCCAAACAAGGTAATTAAATTACTCTCCCTCCCTCTACTCTACTTCCCCTCCTTTTTTAAACATCCAAACAGGCCATTAGAGACACAACATCGTGTGAATCAAATTTTGCTATAGAGTAATTGTTGAGGTTCAAAAAAGGGATTAAACAGCCCACCAATAGGCCCACAGAGATAGAAAAGGTATTGGGCCCATTTCACACAAAAGAGGGGAGAAAAATAAATAAATGGTGGGCTCTCACAGAAAAGAAAGAAAGAAAAAGGCCCAGAGGGCTAGGATCCAGGGAAGAGGCACAACCAGCGAACCAGACCAAACTAAGAAGGAGAAAAACTGGGCCGGAATCCAAGAAAGCCTCCCAGAGGTGGAGGATCCTTGGGCGCGCAGGAGAATCATAACAGAGAAATTAAAGAAAGGCAAGAGACAAAGGGCACGCGGACCCTGTGACCCAGACACGCAGTGGAGGTACAGAGCAAAAAAACGCAGGAACCCGGTTTCAACCGTTTGGAGATAAAGACAAAGAAGAGTACAACTGGGAAAGGCTGGGGCGCTGAGAAGAAAAGCCAAAAGGGGCCTCAGGCCAGCCAAGGGGAAATCTGGAAATGGAAAAGAGCCGAGGGACTTTCATCTGGTCGGAACAAAAAGCAAGGAACTATGAAGAAAAGGGAAACGACATGATCCTGAAGCAACCAGGCACGGTACAGGCTCCAAAGGGGCAAAACGGGGAATCGTTAGTTCACCAGGGAGGCTGAAGTTGTGCTATAAAAGGAGGAAGGGATCCATGCTACAAGGGATTTTTTGGAACGATCAGACCATCTTGAGCATTGACCATTGACCATTGTTTTCCTAAAGTCCTAGAAAGTTACAGAAAATACTCTGTAATTTGAGAGAAGAACAGAGGAACCGTCCCCGGTATCCCAGTACAGCCACTATTGAACATGCTCGGATTCAACAAGTTCAAATTTTGCAAGTCTTTGAAGCTTGAATAGCTATCAAAGTCTGTAACTTATGAGCTTAGTTGAACCTTGCATCACGTCTTAGTGAGCATTGTAGTCATAGCTTAATAAAATCAATGAAATATACCTCACTTAATTAGAGGATCCCCAGCTTGTTCTTATGCTATATTTTCCATTTTGTCATTTGCATTAATCCTTTACTGCATAAATGTCGTTCAATGCAAATATTCTTGCTTTCTTTTTTGTTAGCTATTTGTGTTATGGAAAGTATGTTTTGTGCACCAATTGATTATTAAAACAGCCCTTTTAGCTGTGGAGAATCAATCCCAGTCCACCAAGAACATCTCACACGGCCCAGAGTTCCTGGGCCATAGTGCTAAAAAAAAAAGGGCACTCTCACAGTAATTTTGCTAAGAAAATGGAAGAAAAAAAAAAATCCAACTCAGATTCTACATTTAAATTTTGATTTTTTTTCCGTCAAATTGAGGTCTAAACGTTAATTGCGTGCATTGACAATCATGGCTAATGTAATGGAAGGCTTTGTACTTTGTGGTTCCACCATGAGAGGATGATTTAGAATCCAAGAATAACATTGTTGCAGCAACATATTTGGCTTCAAACGCATAAAAACAAACAGAATCAACAAATAGAATCCCAAACATTGGACCCAAACTTTGCCCCCATAATATAAATATAAAATTTTGAGGGACATTAGACTTGTCTTCTTCTTCTTCTTCTTCTTTTTTTTTTTTTTTTTTTTTTTTTTTTTTTTTTTTTTTTTTTTTTTCTATATACTAAATAGTAAGCTCAGTGCATTTCATCTATACTATTATTTAAGGGACTTCCTCTGTTTGGATTCCTCATAAAAAAATGCCCCTACACCCTATGTTTAAGTAGATACAAAACTAAAGGACAATCCGATAAAAATGCAATTCAAACTCCCACTAAAACATTGCCTAAAAAGTAGAACCACTCTCCTATTAATTTTCAAATTAATTTATTCACTTATAAATTAAAATTTCAAAATAAAAATTATATATATATATAAAATAAAAAAACTCAATTTTTTTTCTACAAAATAGGACCACTAACAAAAAAAAAAGCCTCATCACACGCGCGAAGAGCGTGTGGTGAGGCTAGGCCCTATAAAAATTGTCATGTGTTGCCATTCTAATGGTTGGATGCATTGTACCGAAGCCAAGTTCTTATTGTAGTCTCTTTGGTTTTTGCGTTTAGCAGCAAAATTAAGAAAAATTAATTGATACAATAACTCATTTAGCATAAAAATTCAAAAACGTATATAAGACATGTGGTACAAAATTTAGAATTCAATTAAAAATCTAATTGGACTTTCTTTGAGCTTTGCGTATTAATATATATATATATATATATAGAGAGAGAGAGAGAGAGAGAGAGAGAGATGACACCAACCTAATAAAAAAAATGTATACAGTACTTAAACATAAAAATAATAATACAATTACAAAAATTGATGGATTGTAATTCGCCAAAATATAATTGTGGCAACGGAAGGGCTGATAAATTTTTTTTTTAATAAAATAACATTATGATGGATTATAATTTGCAACCATTAAGTATTCAACAATTTCAATGTTCCCCCTGACTATAACAACGCGTGGAAGGTACTGAAGTTACTTTAGCGTGGGTTTGAACACAAATCCGCTAATGTGATTGAAAATACTAACAGAGTGGATAAAATACTTATTAAGAAAAGTTAAGAGTTAAATGGAGGATATTCTCACTTTTAATCTGAAGGGGGATATAACAACTACCCTATACTTAAAGGAGGGGAAAGTGCAATTTGCTTCACAAAATTTAGTTGAATTTAATTGAAAAACCTATAATACAATACCTAAGAAACCTAAATTTTACCCCAATCTAATAGTATTTGTCAATGACTAATGAAGGTTACAAAACTATAATCATCAATCAACCCTAAGGGTGTGTTTGTTTAGAGGTGAAATAGGGTAGATAGAAAACTTTGGAGAAAAAATCGGAATGCAAACTTTTTTGGTGGGTATTTGGTTGGAGGGAGGGTAGGAAAAAAAATTGGTGGGGCTCGAGTGTTTTCTCTCTTAACCCACCAAAATGTTCTCTCAAAAATGGAGAGAAAACTGAGTGGAAGAAATTTGATAGATAAATGACGAAAATACCCATGTACACTTGCACATAGGCTTTGTCCAATCCATTGCCCCCTTTTTCTTTTTTCTTTTTTGGTTTGGTCTACCTCTTCCTTTTTTTTTTTTTTTTTTTTCCTTGGGCAGACTTCGTCTAGTTGCTCTTCTTTTTTTCTTTTTCTTTTTTCTCTTTTGCTTTCTTTTGTGATTTTTTGATTTTGTTTTTGTTTAGACGTGATTTTTTTTTTTCTAGATATGATTTTTATTTCCTAATAAATATGGGTGATTACTTTTTTTTTGTCACTTTTTTGTTTTTTTTTTTTTTGTTTTAATAGGGCATCATTTTTTAACAAGAACAAGGATATATGAGTGTTGAGGACAAATTTTTTACACCACGTGGCTTCATTTCATTGGTGATCTGCACCACGTCAACGCTATCATGGATTTTGGAAAAATCTCTTCTAAAGCCCAAAATAGCCCATATTTACACAAAAAAGGCATCAAAGCCCATAGTTCAAGCTCGTAGCACATCATCTCATTTTTGGCTCATGGTCCAACCTCATGAGTCTCATCGGGGGAATTTTGGGAGTCGTGGTTTGGAGGGCCAAGAAGTATGTTCAGTAAAACTCCAGTGGTTCAAAGTTGATAAAGGAAAGCACGTTGCTTGGCATGTCTTCCTCAATTCCCTGAACTCTGACGAGTCAGTGTGCAATAGGTAACATTTGGGAAGCCTCACATAATACTTAAAATGATAAAACTCCCCATGCTCTTTACAAAATTAATGTCCATCATATAATATAAGTTTTAAAATATAATTATATCATTCCATATTAATTATATTATTATTTTCATATAAATCAATTCCAAGCACATGGCTAAATATATATTAGTATCTCATATCTAGCATTAAATGCTCAATTTACTCTCCAAGATTTGGTTAAAATACAAAAATACCATTATTACATCTCTAAAACTTCATCAAATATATTTTCCAAAAGAGAAAACTTAGTCGAAAACACCAAAAACGACTCCAGCAGAAGCTGTAATAGCTTTTGCAGAAGCTGAAACAGCTCCAGCGGAAGCTGCAAACAGCTTCTACAGAAGCTGTAACAGCTCCAGCTGAGCTGCAGAAGCTCCAGCAGGTTGACATATGTTCTAAAAATGACATCACTTGCTCATTAATGCCTAATCTCAGCAACTTGCTATCATACCCAAAGAAATAGAAGGATCTCATAAAGATTATCTTGCCTTTTTTAGGTAAACCATGAATTTAATGCCAAGTATTGTCCTCTAAGAAAAATATGTCATCCACATGACATCATCCAGCTGTGTCACCAACATTAAGTCTCAAACTTTCTTCTTTTGGTTAAAAAACAAAAGACCACTTACATTGTCAAGGACTTTTCCTCATTTGCTAAGTTTCCCTTCAACTAGTTCTGATCTAGTTACATAGCTTGGCTCTATATAAAGAGGACCAAGCTACACACTAAAGGGGGAGATCCCCTCTCTCATCTTCAATAATTCTGATACTTCTTTTCAACTTGCTGCAGATATCTCTAAAACTTCTCCATACTTCTCTACCCTTCTGACAAAATCACTCTTCATAGATAACAACACAACCATTACACACTATCCACTTCTCCCACACTTCAATATTCTGAAACTTCATCACTTTTGCTGCCCAAAAACACATCCCCATCTCATCTTTTATTCCTCATACAAAAATATCCCTTCTTAGAAAGCTATATAACCCATGACATAACACAAATAATCTCATGTATTTACTATATTATCTATCTCACACTTCTATACATTTTACAAACACATTCTTCACAAAATACCCATAGATACTTCTCATAAATCTTTAAATACCATATCTCACAATATACATACATACATATATATATATATATACACACACATATATGTTTCTTACTATCTCCACACATCTTAAAAACATATCAAATATTCTTTCAAGAACACATTACAAAAGCCCTTTCTCATGAAAGGCATATGAACATCAATATTAAGGCCTTTCTCCTAAAAGGCACAAAGACTTCATATTAAAACCATTTTCATTAAAGACATACATTTCTAACACTTAAAGCTATTCTTATGAAATATGATATCACTCATGCTTGACTAAAAACTAAAAGAGCATTATATGGGGAAAGTCATTCAAGTGCATGATGAAATGGGACAAATTTAAACAACCTATGCACACGGCTGGACGTGCTCTCTCTCCCTTCATTCCATCCTATTTTTCCTCTTTTATTTGTAACATGAAGCCTTTAATCTTTGTTTAGCATTATTATGATGAATGCCATAATGTTTTGGAAACCATAGAAGTTTTCTCTTATATTGACTTAATAATAATAAGGAAAAACTATGATTTTTACCATGTAAACACTTACTGACATGAAATTACCCTACTGCTGGAGATAATACCGTAACACTAGAGGATTGATTTGAACTATTGGACCAGGACCATTAATGTACTAATTAAGTATTGTAATGTGTCTTTCATTGGGTTTTTGTTGTTATTTTGTCATGTGCAGCTTTTGTTTTATTGCTTGGATAGGCTTTGTCATCACACCGAAAGCCTTTGGGTACCATCTCAAAAGCCCGTAGTCGAGTTTCGGGTTGGCTTCCTAACATCTTAGATAAAGGTAAAATTTTCCCCTCGACAATGAGTAAATTTATACAAACACATTTTTTCCATCTCTCCACTTTTCCACTCCCAACCAAATAAAAATGGGGGAAATTAAAATCTTTTCTATCCTCTCACTTTTCCACTCCTCCAACCAAACGGACTCTAAAGGGTTCGTTTAATAGTAGACTTGGTAAAATTGGATCCAGATCTATTAGCTTGACCCAAATCCAATAATTTTTTACTCAAACTAAAAACAGGTTGACCCATACCAAACCTTTTTTTTTTCTTTTCAATAATTTTTTACTCAAACTAAAAACAAGTTGACCCGTACCAAACCTTTTTTTTTCCTTTTAGGTCGAGTTCGGCCAACCTGTCTAACTTGCGACCTAACCCCTTTTAAAAAAATCAGACTAAACAAAGTTAGCAAATCATTCCAAATGCTAAACCATGTAAATGTAACATGACATCAATCATTCCATATGTAATGACTACGTTGAATCAAATAGTAGCCACCATAAAGTTTTCTTTCTACTTTGACCACGGGTCAACAAGATTTAGAGAAATTAAGCTTACGATGTAAACTCAATATTGTAAACTTAGACTGAAACAACATTTTTACTTCCTTTGATGTGATAAAAGACTCAAAGCATTGGTTTGAACCTCAAATTTTTGCAATAAAACTCATAAGATTTTTGCATTGTCAACCTCATCTGTTGCAAGTAAGCCAACATCTTTTTCATTGTTTCCAATTTGAACAAATTTTATACCTTAGAGGATGAGCTCAAAGGAATGAGTATGTCGCGCGAGAATGCCACCAAAGTTATGGGCACCTAATTTCTATTTTTAATTTTATGGTTTTTTTAATGTAAGAAATCTTTAAAAAATCAAAACTATTCTGTTTTTGCCTTTTTGGGTACTCAACGACAAATCACCTAACTTTTATGATGATAATATCGTTAGTGAACATTGAATTGTGTAAGCTTAAAAATCTATGTATTATTTAACTTTTTTTTTATTCTTTTTTTTTTGACATTTAGCATTTTTCTTGTTCATTTTTTATTATTATTTATTTTTACATGTGAAAAAAATACGAGTCAACCCATAACCCAGTCAACTCAATTTGCTTGCAACTTGTTTAGGATGACCCATTTTGATCTAAACTCTATTAACCCAACCCAAGTGTGAGGTCTCTCTAATAATTTTCAAGCATTAAGTGACCCATAAGATCATGAATTCAAGTCTTTTATGCAATAATCTGGGATCAACTTAAGTGATTTTTCCTTTAAGTTATTATATACCCGATGTGTATAAGACAAAAAACTATACAAAAAAATTAACTCAACCGGTAAAATCTCTGATAGTTGAATAAGATATATGAAGTACAATCCCTGCCTACACTAAAAAATTATTGGTGTCTTGATTTGACGATAAAAAGCATGATCATCGGAAGAGGATGTCATAAGTTGAAATTTATCCCAAAAAAAAAAAAAAACTACACTTAATTAGATTCAATTAGATGCTCTATGAACACCCACATATTAATAAAAAATAAAAAGTTAATCAAATAGAAGTTAAGGGCACCAACCAAAATTGTATGCCACATCTCATAGTCGCTAAGCCATAGCGGTCAGTTGTATGTCTGTGTTCTATGTTACATATTTTGTTCACAATTGATGTCCATTCCATAAAGAGGAAGAGTGTTGCAAAGGTTGAAGATCAACATATAATTTAGAGTCCGTTTGGGAATAGCTTATTTAACTGAAATTGAAATTTTTTTACTAAATATTATAAATGAAGTTAAAAGGTAATTAAAATAATATAGTGGGTCTCATAAATAGTATTAAAAAGTACAATTGAACCTATAAATAATAACAAAAATAAGTTAAATAGTTAAAAAAAAAAAAAAGAAAAAAAAAAAAAAAAGAAAAAAGAAGGCAATTTTCAACTTGTCTCCGAACACAACCTTTAGTCATTCTATTAAAAATAGTACACGAAACGGGCTCTCGGTAGTCTCTTGAAGACCCATATTTAATCCCCCTTCTTTTTCTTTTTTTTATTGTTATTGTTGCTGTAATAGGATCAGAAGATTTTTTTGTCCACGGACAAGTAGTTTGATTCAAATCAAACAACATTGTCCCATATCGACAAGATAGTAACCAGAACTTTGGTTTATTAGTAGTAAAATAAGTTAAGAGGGCACGACCTTACTTGAACAGGATCTGTTCTATAGGATTGTACCTCTGTATCCTTGCTCACTAAGGAGACAGGACCCCAAACCTGGGGGATGAACCATGGCCGTGCGATCAGAGCGTGATTAACGGCCTCGTTGCCTATCGAACTGTAGGGGATCGTTCTCAACAGGCTTCGGCTGGTTGGGATGGTCGCACGGCTGTCTGACAGGCTTCAAAATCTTTTTGCTCTCTTCACAAATCACAATATCCCTAAACTCTCTGAGTTTTTTTTTTTTTATCTTCTCCTTTTTTGGATTGAATTGCTTGGTTTAAGGCTTTAAGTTGCAATGTGGTGATTGTTTCCTCTACTAATTTGATGCAAAAATGCATGTACACAAGTAACACAACGTGTTTGTTAAAATTCCTAAGCAGTGTTTTGATTTTATTCTAGGAGGAAGAGAAATAAAAACTGTCATGCTCTGTTGTGACTTTTAATGGGGTGAGATGTGGTTGTTCGCCTTCTTTTAAAATGTCAGTTTTTGGGTTCTCGTCATTTGAATATGCGTAAGCAGAGTTACAGATAATTGTATACTTTTTTTGAGTTCACGCCTCCCTTTGTGTAGTAGTGGTGTATAGATAATTGTGTAGTTTTGAGTTCACGCCTCCCTTTGTTTGGTAGCATAACTGCATTGCCTGGAAATGGCAGGTACTTAGCTGAGGCCCATGTTCAAGCAAATGCAATTTGATGAGGTAGAGAGCTTGTGTAAGGAGACTCTTGAAATCCATAGGGAGCATACTGCATCAGCATCCCTCGAAGAAGCAACTGATTGATCATTGACGACTTATAGCTCTCATTTTTTAGGCAAAGGGAGATTATGAATCTAGCATAGCAATTGATGTCGGCGTTGCTCATAGCCTCTGCCAATTTTGTGTCCCAACAAAATTTACCAAACAAGCACAAAAAATAGCAAAATTCAATTTCATACCTAGAAATCTATAAAAATGCATTTTGAGTTGAGTTACCAAAATTAGGGTCTGTTTGGATAAGCTGTTTTAAAATGTGCGTTTTAAAAACTAGCGTTTTGAAAACACCATTTTAAAAACTACAGATAAGCGTTTGGTAAAAATGTGAATATATACATTTTCTATTTGTAAAGCCACATTAAGGGACTGTTTAGTAGTAGATTTTAAGTATTGTTGTGAAAACTGTGGTTTAAAAAAAATTTTGAAAAAACGTGTTCAAAGTACTCATAATGCAAAAAATGTATTTGATACCATATTTCTAATAATATTTTTTTAAAAGTGAAAAAACATAATTGTGTGTTTGTTATGTGTGACGGGCAAAAAGTAAAAACAAGGAAATAAGCAAGTTATAATTGTATTACTATTTGCTTACACAATTCATTTTTAGAGGTAGAGTGCAAGGTCAACTTTTAAATACCCATTCTGTGACAAAAATTGATAGTCAGACCAATCTTAGGTGTGTAGTAAAAATATTCAATTAGAAAAAGCCCTGAAATGGTTAAGTGTCCGTCCTTGGGTTTGGTCCAAGAAAGAGGTTACAATTGGATAATCTCTCTCTGTTCTTTCTTTCTCCCCCAAAAAGAACTCCCTTAGATCCAGATGTTTCTTGGCTTTATATAACTTAGCCAAAATGCATCTAGACTTTACATTTGGAGGGTTAGGATCAGGCTCTCTTGATACTTGTCCCATCAAGACCTTGCTAGAAGGTTTTACACCAAGGTGTGAGCTGTGTGAGCACTATTCATGGTCATTTCTCAATTAATGCGGCCAGCTAAGTGGTTACAATGCATTTAATGCGGAGGGGATGACTGCTTTTTCCTTCCTTTTTCTTCTTTTCCTTATTCAGTGCCAAGTCACCTTTTTTCTCCCACAGGTTGCGTCGTGCTCCTTTTCACCCCTGACTCTTAACTATCCAAGGTTAGGTAAGAGTCCTCGGTGCCCTTGTCAACTTCTCAGGTTAGGTGAGTACTCTCCAGGGGCATACTGCCAATATTCCACGAAGTTTACCTCCTCGGAAATGCCCCTACCTATCCTATCAACTTTTTTGGATCCTCGTTCCCCCACAGTATGTATTGGTATTTTTAAGAAAAAGTGTAAATTTTCTGATATGATCAGTAAAATGTAATTATTTATTTATTTTCTCTCTTTCCTCTCCGTCCGATCTCTCTCCTCTACAAATCCAAGCTTGAACAATTCACTGAAACAACTGAATCAAAGCCAAATTGCTATTTTTTTTAGTTAAGACAAAAATTTATTAATGAATCCAAAGAATAAGTATTATACAATTGGGATCTAGCAAACCCGTTTTCCAGACAAGAAAGAAGCAAAAGAAAAAATTACAATGAGAAAACTAGTAAAGAAGGGCTGAGAGAAAATAGCATGAGAATACAATGAAAGAGGCCAAATTGCATGACAAGTCATCCAAACCCAGGAAAAAGAAAAAAAGAGAAGAAGAAGAGAGAGTAGCAGCGTTCAAAAGAGAGGAAAATAAAAAGAATAAAAGAAAGAAGAAGAATAAAGAATATTAAAAAACAGTGTGCAAGAGAGGGAAAAAGAAAAAAAGAAAAGTCTGGAGAGAGAAAGAAAACTCGTTGGGTATTGTGAAATTGTGGGTCTCACACTTTTTCAAATATTTACAAAAGTGTCATTGAACAATGTTATTTAAAAACTAAAAACTGATAAGAGGAGTTCTCTAAATTCAGTATTTAAATACCTTAAAATGAGAAATATAACTTAAACACTCCAAGAGAAAGATATGTTCATCGCCAAAAATATTAAATTAATTTTTTTTTTTAATCTCATCATGAGAAAGATATTAAAATGATTATGAAAATGATTATATTAAAATGTTCATTGCCAACAATATCAATGCTAGACAGTCCATTATAATAATATAAAAAAAGTTCTTATCCAAAACATTAAAAACCAAAATAGAAATAATGAAAATATTGTTTACAACCCACAAATGGACCGAGTTATTTTGTCACGAACAAATTTCATCTCCTCATCTTGTATATTCTCAACGTTTGCCTGTCTACTATTACCTACTCCACTACTATTGCTTCTTGGTCTGTCCAAGTCATGCTCATCTCAATTGAATCCCTCATCCTCCCTATCATGTTTCCTAATAAATTTATGCAAAACACAAGTAGCAACTATAATGTTTCTTTGGTCCTTAATGTCATAAGATGGCATTTGCTTCAAAATTTTCCATCTATTCTTCCACACTCCAAAAGTTCGCTCAATCGCACTTCTAAGTGATGAGTGAACATAGTTAAATCTCTCTTCTATGTGATTCCCTCGACCAGCTCGTTGAAAATCTGAAAGATGGTACCTCTATCCCTTATAAGGTGGCAAATATCCTTTCTTTAAGGAGTATCCAGTATCAACTAAATAATATTTTCCTAGTAAAAGAAAAAATTATATGTAAGATATACATAAATAATATCCTTCATACATATTTAATATATAAAAATAATATATAGCTAGTAGTGGTTTTGGAAGGTAGACAAATTATCAATGGATAACATCTAAGAAAATACGTGTATCATGTGCTGCACCTTCCCATCCAGTCATAACAAATGTGAAAAGTAAATCTAAATCACATGTTGCCATCACATTAAAAGATGGCACACCCTTTCTATTATAATATGGAGCTTTCTTGTCATCTCCAAAAATAACTTGGATATGTGTACCGTCAATGGCACCAATACAGTCCTATAATAGAACATAAATTTTAGTTACTTAGGAAATAATCCTAACAAATATTAGAAGCAAATTAGAATGTATGAAATCAATACCTGAAAGTGTGGCATGTACAATGGATTTTTTTGTATGTGTCTTGGAACTACACTAAATGTAGAGTCAGAAGGCTTGAGAATATCCATTGACATTATGTTAAGGCGCTTTAGAACTCTATGAAAATGTCTATGTATAGTCTCACCAGAATGTTGGAATCTTTCTTGAACCAACCTATTACATGCTCCTTGTCCAAGTATCATCAAACATATACTTACTGACTCTTCAAGTCTAAAATGTCTTGTGTGCCGAAGTCCATATGTTTGTTATAAAACATTACACAACTACACAACTAGAGGATAACATGTGGCTTCATTCTAAACATTTCATGACATTTCGTTTTCGTTTCATTACCCATCAAACAAGGTTGTTCAAAATCTCTACAAGGTTGTTTATCAATATATTTCATATTATATGTCACTGCAGCATGACATTCAGCAACAACAAGATCATATAATTCATCATCATCATGTTCATCATTTTCCACATCATAAGAATGATCATCATCACTATTATCAATATAATCATTGTAATCCATATGAATGACACCTAAAATATCATAGCAATAAATTAGATAAATCATAATAAAGAAAATGATTAAACATTTAAAAAATTATAACCATTAAAAAAGGCAACCAACACGTTGGAGAGTTTTTCACCCATATTTGGATATTTATCTGTTTGTTCAATATAAACCCTCAAGATATACTAACTACTAAGATATCAAGTTAAAGTCAACACAATATATGAATGATTAGGCTTTATTTTCCTCCTTTTTTCTTCTTCTCTGTGCACTGTTCACAGATTAATTATAGCTAGATAACAGTCCTGTAAACCTCTATTTCTTTCCTTTTTACCACCTGAAATGATGCAGCCCAAAAGTAGACATGGCAAAACGGGCGGGTCGGGTCGGGTTCGGGTCGGGTCAATCGGGTTGCGGGTCAAACGGGTCACGGGTCAAAAACGGGTCATTTTAAGCGGGTCAAAATCGGGTTCGGGTCAATCGGGTTGCGGGTTGGGTCGGGTCGGGTCGGGTTGACCCGTATTTTTCACATGAAATTTTTTATTTTTTATTTTTATAAAGAAAACAACATGTATCTATCATTTGGAAAGTTATGCAACAAATTACTTGATGTAAAATGCATTATTTTGAATTCCCCACTTATATCAAGCATGAACTCAATTAAACTTATTAATACTTATTCAATAATTTTAAAATTATACAAATTATAACATTACTATTTAAAACAAAATAACACAAAGATAAGTAAAACAAATACACAAGTTTTATTTCTACACATTATCAACATTTCAAAATATAAAACAAAATTACAAATGACTTATTGGATAACTCATTTGATAAAAAATAAAAACATATAAGAAATTTACAATCTTAAAAATTAATTTTATAATCTATTATCAGTTGTAGTTTACACTTTATTTCAATTTGAGATATACTTTAAAATTTGATTGCTTACTTATTTATACATGGTCTCTTTTATGAATATCATATTATTGTTAAGCAACACACACTCTAGGAAATATCATAATTTATTTTGGAAAGCCGTTTATTTTGGACATAAATTATTAAAAAATAGGTCTAAGTATTCATAATTTATGCTAATTTGATACTCTAGCTTCACTATTTTCACACTTGTGAATGTTTCTCACATGTCTACAATTTTAAATCTATGTTTTTAACTCTACTGTAACTAGATTATCTTGGCATGTACTTTGCTATTTGATATTTAAAAATATTTACTCATTACAGAATGTTCAACTATTTATCTTTCAATTAATTTGCATGTAGTTATGTAAATGTATCAATTGTTTCCTTAAAGTTCACAATAAACAATTAAACCAATATTGTCTTAGTTTTACTATTTTTTTTACCAAAAAAAAAAAGTTTTAAAAAAATGGTTCGGGTTCGGGTCGGGTCGCGGGTCGGGTCGGGTTGACCCGCAAAAAACACGGGTCGGGTCACGGGTCAACCCGTTTTTGCTTCGGGTCAAAAAAATCGGGTTCGGGTCGGGTATTTTTCGGGTCGGGTCGGGTCGGGTCAGAAAATTCTGACCCGTTTTGCCATGTCTACCCAAAAGGCCACTGATTTAATTTTTTATCAGAAAACACAACAAACTCAACACTAGTAAAAAAATAAAGTTCATGCATTGGCAGAAAATTGCGAGAACAATGAAAAGAGGTCCCAACTCTTGATTGAATAGCTTTCTGTTCAAAGATACAACCAAGCTTATATAAAATAGAAACTTCATAGGGAACTAGACCTCAGCCTTTTACAAATAAAACTAAGACCAGTGTAAATATTTTAGGAACAGCCCTTCGAGAATTGAGACCCTTAAATAGACCGAAGAATATATCTGTAATTCAATAAAGAATCTGATTGGCTTCTCTATTTATATATAACTAAATATGTAAAACGTTGTTTGATTCAAACCAAACAACACTGTCCCATATCGACAAGATAGTAACCAAAACTTTGGTTTATTACGAGTAAACTAAGTTGAGAGGGCACGACCTTACTTGAACAGGATCTGTTCTATAGGATCGTACCTCTGTATCCTTGTTCACTAAGAGCATCCACATCCAGATGCTAAATCTCATCCTATTTTACAATCTCAAAAAGCTACTTTATCTATTATACCATCCCATTTTACAATACACCCAACATCCCAAAATTCTATATCTTATCTCATTTTATTTAAATATTCTTTTTTATTCTTTTTTTTTTTTTTTTTTTTTACTATTTCTCTTTTTCTATCCCTGTTCCTCTCTCTCCCTCATAACCGGTTTCAACCCAGCCACACACACACACACACACACACACACACACACAGCCAAACCCATCACCACACACACACAGAGCCACACAAACAAAAACAAAAACAAAAACAAAAACAGAAACCCAAATTTCTCCCTCATTACCGGTTTCAACCCAGCCACACACACACACACACACTCCGTCTCTCTGTTTTCCCTCTCAACCACCATCCATATCAAACCCATACTCAATTCAGCCATACCCACCTCTTCCTTAAGCCATCAGTCACAACAGAAAAAAAAATCCCCAAACAAACCCAGCAAACACCGAAACCCAGCAAACATGGCGAAATCCGACCCACCATCAAACCCAGCAAACACCCAACGCCGAAACCCACCATCAAACCCATGGAACAAATCCCCCAACCCATCGGAAAAAATCACAACCACCGGACCTAAATCCAACCACCCAACGCCAACCCAAACACCACCCAAACGCCACCCAAATCCGACCCAAACGCCACCCAAATCCAACCCAAACGCCGGAAACCGAAACCAAAAACCCAAAATAAAACCCACCACGCCCATCGCAGCCGCGCCACCAGCCTCGCCACCACGCCGAACAAGAAATCCGTCCGGCGTGATTCGGCGTGAGCTCTGAGATTCGGCGTGAGCTCTGAGAGAGATGGGATGAGAGAAGCTTGAAAATGGCGTGAGAGAGATGGGATGAGAAACAGAGAAGGAAGAGAGAGAAAAGAAATAGAAAAAATGAGAGAAGAGAGAGAAATTACCCGGTAAAAAAAGCATTAAAAAATTATTATTTTTTATAAGATTTTGCTACAGTACCATCTTAAATGTAAGATGGTACTGTAGCAAAATCTCAAATTTTTTTTTGCATATAGGATTTGGCCTTCCCATTGCTGATAGGTTTTGGGGCTTAAATGCCAAATGTTCTTAACATTTGGCATTTACAAGCCCAAATGCGGATGCTCTAAGGAGACAGGACCCCAAACCTGGTGGATGAACCATGGCCGTGCGATCAGAGCGTGATTAACGGCCTCGTTGCCTCTGTTAGAGGCACCGAACTGTAGAGGATCGTTCTCAACAGGCTTCGGCTGGTTGGGATGGTCGCACGGCTGTCTGACAGGCTTCAAATCTTTTTGCTCTCTTCACAAATCACAATATCCCTAAACTCTTTGAGTTTTTTTTTTTTAATCTTCTCCTTTTTTGGATTGAATTGCTTGGTTTAAGGCTTTAAGTTGCAATGTGGTGATTGTTTCCTCTACTAATTTGATGCAAAAATGCATGTACACAAGTAACACAACGTGTTTGTTAAAATTCCTAAGCAGTGTTTTGATTTTATTCTAGGAGGAAGAGAAATAAAAACTGTCATGCTCTGTTGTGACTTTTAATGGGATGAGATGTGGTTGTTCGCCTTCTTTTAAAATGTCAGTTTTTGGGTTCTTGTCATTTGAATGTGTTTATAAGTGTAAGCAGAGTTAAAAGTTTTCTTTTTGGGGCTGTGATTCATTGGGGTTTGAGTTCACATCTCCCTTTGTGTAGTAGTGGTGTTTTGAGTTCACACCTCCCTTTGTTTAGTAGCATATAACTGCACTGCCTGGAAATGTCAGGTACCTAGCTGAGGCCCATATTCAAGCAATGCAATTTGATGAGGTAGAGAGCTTCTGTAAGTAGACTCTTGAAATCCATACCATAGGGAACATACTGCACCAGCATCCCTTGAAGAAGCAACTGATTGATCATTGACGTCTTATGGCTCTCATTTTTGAGGCAAAGGGAGATTATGAATCTAGCATATCAATTGATGTCGGCATTGCTGATAGCCCGCTCTGCCAATTTGTGTCCCAACAAAATTTTACCAAACAAGCACAAAAATAGCAAAATTCATTTTCATACCTAGAAATCTATAAAAATGCATTTTGAGTTGAGTTACCAAACTTAACCTTAGACTAAACTGAACTGTATGAAAACATTTAATTATGAAATATATATGATTTTAATCTACTCGTGCATTGCAACCATTAAGTATTTTACAATTTGTAGCTCACAACCTTATTAAACATGTTAGCGTTCTTTCAATGTGGATAGAGGATGTTCCAAGTTCCAACACACATCAATAATGTACTCATAGCCGATTATGACTAATATTTGTTTAATGAAATATGTCAGTATTTCTGCTAAAAATAAAAAATAAAAAGTATTCAACGATTTCAATCCCCCCCCCCTCCCCTCCCCCCCCTAAACTATAGCAACGTGCGGAAGGTAAAGTTACTTTAATGTGAGTTTTAATAAAAATCAGCTAATGCGATTGAAAATACTAACTATAATAACAACGTGTGGAAGGTACTAAAGTTACTTTAGGGTCCGTTTGGATGAGAGAATAGAAAAGTGGAATGATAGAAAATCATGAGAGGATGGAAAAGTGGGATGATAGAAAAGTTTTAGTTTTCCCTCATTTGTGTTTGGTTGGAGGGGTGGAAAAGTGGAGGGATTGAAAAATTTTTTGTTTAGTTGAGATAAAAAATGAGAGGATGAAAAATAAAGTTGATATAAATTTACCATTATGTCCTTACAAATATATAAACAAAAAGTAACACATTTATTATTAAAAAAAAATTGTCTGGACACTTTAATTTTTTATTTATTTATTTATAAAATAAGCAAATGCTAAAAGGATATTAAAAAAAAAAAAAAAAGATAAAAACAAACAAAAAGAACCAATGTCTACTGTGCAAAATTTTATCCAAAAAAATAAAAAAAAAAACCAAAACCAAAACCAAACCAACGTGAACGAATTGTGCAAACCAAAAGAAATTTTATCCAGGCAAAAAAAAAAAAAAAAAAACTACGGAAAGACAAAAGTAGAAAAAGTAGGTGAAGGTCATGAATGAGGGTAGGTGGGAGGGCATTATGGTAAAAGTGCAATGAGGCAGTTTTCTCTCATGGCTTTTCCTCCCGATTTGGGAGGAAAAAATTTGTGGGCCCGGGAGAGAAAATTTTCTCCCGAGTTTTCCACCCTTCCTATTTTCTTTCTATTTCCAAACAGAGGAAAACTCACTTTTCTACTCTATTTTCCTTCTTATATTTTCCATCCTTCCTAAATTCCACCCAACCAAACACAGTGTTAGTGTGGGTTTGAACACAAATCCACTCATTTGATTGAAAATACTAACGGAGTGGGCAAAGTACTTATTACAAAAAGTTAAAGTTAAATGGAGGATATTCTCACTTTTTAAATTGAAAGGGAAAATAACAAATACCCTATACTTAAGAAGGGGAAAAAGCAATTTGCCTCACAAAATTTAGTTATTGGTCCTCAAGTGTTATTTCTTAAGTTTTCCAATTAAATTCGATCATATGATTGTATTGACTAATGTGTGTGAGAGTGCCCTTTTCTGTCAGCACTGTGGCCCAAAGTTCCTGGGCCAAATAAATGTTCTTGGTGGACTGGGATTGATTCTCCACAGCTAAAGGGGCTGTTTTAAGAATCAATTGGTGCACAAAACATACTTTCCATAACACAAATAGCTAACAAGAAAGAAAGCAAGAATATTTGCATTGGACGAAATTTATGCAGTAAAGGATTAACACAAATAAGAAAAGGAAAAGAAAAATATAACATAAGAACAAGCTGGGGATCCTCTAATTAAGTGAGGTATATTTCATTAATTTTATTAAGCTATGATTACAATGCTCACTAGGACGTGATGCAAGGTTCAACTGAGCTCATAAGTTACAGACTTTGATAGCTATTCAAGCTTCAAAGACTTGCAAAGTTTGAACTTGTTGAATCCGAGCGTGTTCAATAGTGGCTGTACTGGGATACCGGAACGGTTCCTCTGTTTTTCCTTCAAGTTACAGAGTATTTTCTGCAACTTTGCTAGGATTTTAGGAAGACAAAGGTGAATGCTTAAGATGATCTGATTGTTCACCCAAAAATTGAATCCCCCTGTAGCATGGATCCCTTCCTCCTTTTATAGCATAACTTCGGCCTCCCTGGTGAACCAGCGATTCCCCTGTTTTACCCTTTGAAGCCTGTACTGTGCCTGGTTGCTTCAGGATCGTGTCGTTTCCTCTTTCTTCATAATTCCTTGTTTTTTTGTTCCGACCAAATAAAAGTCCCTCGGCTCCTTTCCATTTCCGGATTTCCCCGTTGGCTGGCCTGAGGTCCCCTTTGGCTTTTTCTTCTCAGCGTCCCAGCCTTTCCCAGTTGTACTCTTCCTTGTCTTTTCTCCAAACTGTTGAATCAGGTTTCTGCGTTTTGCATGCTCTGTACCTCCTCTGCGTGTCTGGGTCACAAGGTTCGCGTGGCCTTTGTCTTTTGCCTTTCTTTAATTTCTTTCTGTTATGATCCTCCTGCGTGCCCTAGGATACCTCTGGGAGTCTCTCTGGGATTCCGGCCCAGCTTCCTCCTTTTTCAGTTTGGTCTGGTTTGCTGGCTGGGCTTCTTCTTCTGGATCCCAACCCTCTGGTCTTTTCTTTCTCTCTTTTTTTTGTGTGAAATGGGCCCAATACCTCTTCTTTCTCTGTGGGCCTATTGGTGGGCTGTTTTAATTTCCCTTTTGAACCTCAACATTTAGCCCCCCGAGCTCATGGGTTGCCTGCAGCCCATGCGTGAGTTCTTTGCAGGATCTCTTCTTGTTTTGATTTTTTGCCATGGAGATCCTGATCTTCTACTCTCCCCTTTTCCCCTCTTTTTTTTTTTGGTATCCTGTCTCCTTTGTTTCTCTCCTTTTTTGTGACTCTTCCCCCTTTTGTGGTACGTGGCAGTTGGGTTGAAATAAAACTCCCACCACCTACTTTTACGTTTCCCATACACTCATTAATAACTGCTGATAACCTCCTTCTTTTTAAATTTAATTCCTGGCAACTAGCGCGTCTTTCCATACATTGTCTTCTTTAACTGTTCTTATTCCTTCCCTTCTAGCGTTTTCTCATTACTCTTCTTCCTTGTCTACCAGAGTTCTCTGTTACCAACCTCTTTTCGATCAGTATCGTTGCCATCTTCTTTCTTTTTCTTTCTTCAGATTCCCATTACTCCAATGGCCTCTTCTTCTTCTCGAAAAAGGAAGGAACGTACTCCCAGTCCTTTTGAAGGTGAGGGCTCTTCTAGTTCTGCACAGGATGAGTCCGTCACTGTGCGCGCTGCTTTCCCTTTGCGAGACCCTTGGTACACTCCTAGCTTATTCTTTTCTCGAGTGTCTCATGGCGAGACTCCTCCATCCCCACACACCTAGGTTTTCTCTGGTCAAGCAGGTTTTGTTGGTTCTGCACAAGTTCCAGACCCTAGGGAGATTTTTGATCTCCAAATCAAGCGAGGACTTCGAGAAGCGGTTCCTATCTTCTTTGATTTTGTTGCTAGAAAGATTCAGGGCTGGCCCATTTGGGTGGATAATGAGCTTTGCGATAAAGAGTTTGTGGGTCGCTTAGAGCATGCCGGCGTCCTGAAGGCGGTGGCTATTTCCAGAAATCTTGAGGATTTCAGAGATGCCAAAGGGCTTAGGCATTTGGTGCGCCGCTGATGTCCTGCTCTGCACACCTTTTCTTTTTCTGTTGGTGAGTTGACTGTTACCTTGGAAGATGTAGTCAACAATTTTCTCCTTCCTGTGCTTGGGGATGAAAACCCCTTTGATATCAAGCTTTCCGACGAGGATCTCGAAGTGGATGAGAAGTTATTTGCTCATTTTGGTGGGCGTACTGCTTCTTCTAGTGGGAAACCGGCCAGGATGGGCAGGTGGGTTATGACTCTTTCGCGTGAGAAGGATAAGGAAGTCAGGCGTGCTGGGTTCCTTGCATTCTGGCTTAGCAAGTTCCTGTTCAGCGAGTTCCCTAGGTATGGAATCAAGTCCACTCTTTTTCCTTTGGCGATTAAGTTGGCTCAGGGCGCTCAATATCCTCTAGCCCCCATGTTTTTGGGCCACGTTTACTCTCAATTGGATCAACTCCATGGAGATGAGGCAGAGGGTGATTCTTGTTATGTTATCACTTCTTCGCTTCACTGCGCTATTCTCCAGGTATTTATGTGGGATCGTTCTTCAGTTACATTGGCAAAATGCAGAAATTTAAAATTTGTGAAAGATAAGTTTCAGGGTTCCCCTGATGTGATAAAAGGGCTTTGTGGCAGCTCTACTGACAGCCACCCCATTATTTTTCGTTGGCTGAGTCTAAAAGGTGGCAATCTTAACTTGGTTGAGTTGTTTGATCAAGCGGGCCATTTGAATTGGCGCTCCCCTCGGGAGTTTGGCCCTGGTTTTGTTTGCGATTCTGTGTTATCTCATTTTCTGACTTTTACAGGAAATACTTTTGATTTACGTCGTGGTGATGAGGGTAGTTTAGCCTATTTGGCTTGCATTAGTCCTTCCTGGCTTCCTGTGCTTTCCTCGACTGGTCCACGGTACACCCATTACTTGGCGCATCGAGTACTTCGGCAGTTCGGTTTTGACCAGGATATTCCCCCAGTATTCAATGACATAGTTCCTTCTCTTCCTTCTTTGGATCTCTTTATGAAGCTTCAGGCTTTTTCTTATTGGTCACGGCGTAGTCCTCAGTTTGTAGTGCCTAACTCTGAGAGAGGAGTTTTTGCCTCTAGTGGCTATGCTGGTTATTGGAGGAGGGTTCAGAAGTCCTTTGCTAATTATGCTGGTTCTGAGACGATTGGGAGAGTGCCTAATCCTGACATTTCTTCTGCCCCAACATCCAACAGGCGCCTGTCCCTGCCTACTGCTGGTATTGTTTCTGCTGCTGTGAGCAGCAAAACTGGTTTTGCAGAATGGCATGCTTCTAGAGAAGGCTGGGTGACTTATGCGCAGGATTTCCCAGAGAACTGGTTGGGGTGTGACCTTGTTGTTGGTGCTTCTGCTGGGGTACCAATTAAGAAAGGAGCAGTGGAAGCCATAAGTCCCAGCGCCCCCATAGGCATGAGTAAAGGGAAAGCAATCAAACAGGAGAAGTTGAAGGAGGCCGCGGCTGAAGAGAGTGCAGAGGATGTTGGCCCTAAGCCAAAGAAGAAGAAGGCTGGAAAATCCTAGAAACAGTTGGTACTTGCTGAGGAGAAGGAAGTGGAGCAACCTTTGGCCATAAAGGGCCTTGTGAAGACTAAGGTAGAGTCTTCTTTTCCCCCAGCTCCTGTGAGTCCTTCAGTTCATGGTTCCTTGGGACCATCTGGACGTACCCGTAGTAGACAATAGAGACTCGGAGACCCTGTTGAAAGAGAAAGAAGGGCAAGGCCTCTTTCCTCCTTTGCTCTTTTGCAGCTTTGTTGTTTCTTCCCTTTTCTTTTTTTTTTTTAAACTAATGAGTGATTGTTTGTTTTTTTTTTTGTGCAGTCCAAGCGTAAGCTAGATCCCAGGAAGGGTAAAAGTCAATCTTCTGGCGAAGATGTGGTATGTTTTTTTTTTACCTGTGTCTTTTGCTGCTTTCTCATATTTTATTTCACAAGTGTTATTCGCCCGTGCTGTTCTTTTTGCTCATTCTCCTCCTTCTTTTTTTTTAGGTTGAGGTTCCTCCCCCTGTGGTTGGTGAGACTTTGGAGGAGGAAATGGCTGAAGCTGCATCTCAGAGTAAGAAGGAGGAGGTTCCCATTGGTGACATAGCTGAGGAAACCGGTCAACCAACGCAAGATGTCCAGGCTGCCCAAGATCCTGAGGCTCCCAAGCTTCCCGCGTCCCCAGGTTCTCACTTCGAACAGATTCCCAGCCCTGTCAGGACCGCGTCACCTCAGACTGGTTTAAGTACAAGGACCTTGGGAGGCGCATCATCATCCGGACAAACAGGTGAGCCTTCCTTTTCTTTTATATAGCCCTTTTACCTTTTTCTCTTTTGCATCTCCTCTTTCTCTTCTTTTTTTTTTTAAGTTGTTCTTCTTTCCAGGGCAAACCACTGCAAGATCTGCCTCTGGTGCTGCTACTTCTTCGGAATCGGAGGATTCTGAAGGTGGGGTGGTGACTGTCTTTACTGCATTCTTTCTTTCTTCTTCCCTCGTCCCTACTTTTCTTGTGTTTGTTTTTTTTTTTTTGTTATGGCGAAGCCCCTTGTGTCCCTGCCTTCTTTTAGCCGTATTGCTGGGGCTTCCTCACCTTTTCTTCAACTTGCTCTGTGTTCTTTCCCAGAATCTTTCAAGAAATCAGGGGAAGAAGAGGAGGAAATTTTACCCCAAGAGGCTGATACTGGTTTTTCCTCTATCACTATTTTGTTCTCCCTCTCCCTTTTTTGTTTCTTTTAGAAGCTAAGCCCCCCCCCCCTTTTTTTGCAGGGGTTGATATCAAAGACCCCAAAATCGTGGCTCCTGAGGGAGGTGTAGGATCTGCTCAAGCTGCTGCTCCTTATGCTGTTCAGGAGGTTGAAGGTTCCTTTGGGACCCCGGGCGATGATGCAGCAAAGGGGAAGGCCCCAGAGGTGGTTTTTTCAGACCCTGCTTCAAGGCTCCCCACCTTTTTGGCTCGTTTTGATCTTCTGGAATTCAACAGCCTCCCTGCCAGTCATTTCTGCCGCTTCGGATCCTCCTATGGCAACTTTTTGCTGTTCTCCGTGCCTATGGAAGGTCTGCCATTGCTAGAGGGGCTGCATAAAAGTCATGGGGACTTTACCCTTGGTTTCAGAGGAGGAGTATTCTTGGGGAACATTCTACTGGAGCTGCTGTGCGCCGTGTTGATTTCTATGAGAGATTCCTCCCTGGACTCTCTTTCTGAGGAGAAGCTCTTGGAATGGAGGGGAGTTGTTCAGGATCTTTTGGAGGCCAAGTTTAACTTGTCCTTTTTGTTGGAGTACCTGCGATCACTAGCCCAAGCGCTCTTCCAGAGGCAAGCTTCTGAGAGTATTGATGCTGAGATTGCTGCTGCTGAGGAAGCTCTGGCCCGCGCTCACAAGACTTTGCAAGATCTGAAAGTCAAAAGGCAGAGGGTTCTTTCTTCAGCTGTCCTTGCTCTTCCTTCGAGTGGCTCTTTGTTGGCTGGCCTCCTTACTTAGCTTTTCCCTCCTTTTTTTTTAACTGTTTGGATATGTGTGGACAATTTGGGATTGTATAATTTTCTATTTCTTTGGTTGAACAATGTTTCTGTTTTTTTTTTGTTGTTTAGATCTGCACTTGTGCTTTGAGACTGCTTCTATGTACTTGTGCTTTAGTATAGCTCTGCTTCTAATCTTTTTCAAGTGGCATGTGGATCTTCTTTTCTTGTCTTCTCTCTTTTTTTTGCTGAGTCCTAGCCTGTGATTTCCACAAATTTTTTTTGTTGCAGGTTCCCACTAAGTACCCATTCTTTTCCTTCCTGGTTGTGCAAGTACTGAACTGGGTACATTTGGCAACGTATTATTGTACTCTCTTTTTTTTTTTTTGTCCCAGCTCATGAACTTGGCAGGTTTCTTTTATATCAAGTACTGGGCTAGGTATCTTCAGTTTATGCTTGAGATCCTAGACCATGTATTTGAGATTTGGTTGCTTCGCAGCTATCTGTGGGGTGATCCTGGGTTATGCATCAAAAGATTTCCCCAGGTATCCCCCTTCTTTTGTTGCACAAGTACTGAGCTGGGTACGTTTGGTAATGTATTCTTACTTGTCCCAGCTCATGAATCTTGGCGAGTTTTTTTTTGTATCAAGTACTGGGCTAGGTACTCTCAGTTCATGCTTGAGGTCCTAGACTATGTATTTAATTTCAACTGTTTGTAGTTATCTGTGGGGTGATCCTGGGTTATGTAAGAAGATTTCCTCAGGTATCCTCCCCTGATTTTGTCCATGTTAGGAATTTTGTGATACTTAGATTTTAATAACTGAAAAAGCAAAAGCAGAAATTTCATTGAATCTTAAAAAAAAAAAACATAAATGTCATTCAAAGAACACAGCAAATCTAACCAAGATAGTAAGGATCCTAGAATGTCCTTCTACCTCTAGTTTTTTCGAACAGAACTACTCAAATAATAGTATATATGAAAGAAAGAAAGAAGAGGAACACTTAGCAGGTTGGAGCAATTTTTGCCAAAAGGATTCCAGGGTACTGAGACCTTTCCCCTCTCATGCGTAGTATTGTTTCAGCCACTTCCCATTTATGGGCTCTGTCAGGATTGTTCCATCTTCCTTCGTGAGGTAGTAGTACCCACTATCATGGGCCTCCCTGATGATGTAGGGTCCTTCCCACTTTGGGGCAAATTTGGAGGGTCCTGGTAGGTTTCTTCTCACATGTTCTGCTGTCCTTAGTACCAACTGCCCTTTAGTGAAAGTCCTCGGGCGTACTGCTTGTGCATATGCTCTTGTCATCCTTTGCTGGTACCTCTGGCTTCTTCTTTTGGCCAGCTCTCTTTCTTCCTTTACCCCTTCCAGGTCTGTTAACCTCCTTTCATCGTTTGTGTCTTCGGTGTCCTCCTGACTTTCCTCAAGTACTACTCTTGGTGTGGGAACAATTAACTCTACTGGGCTGACAGCTTCTGTCCCATAAACCAGGGAGAATGGTGAAAATCCCGTAGCTGTTTTCACAGAGCTCCTGCATGCCCAAAGTACATCTGCCAGGTGATCACTCCATTTTCCTCCATATTCTTGCTTCATTTTTTTTAAGGATCTTCAAGATTACCCTATTAGTGGCCTCTGCCTGGCCATTCCCTTGTGGGTAGTATGGTGTAGACCTTCTATGCTTGATGTAGTAAGCTTCTGTTAACCCCTTCATGTCTTTATTTATGAAGGGGGTCCCGTTGTCACTGATCAACCTCCTGGGGATCCCAAACCTTGTAATGATATGGCCTCGAATGAAGTTTGCTACAGCTGCTCCAGTGGCTTTCTTCAAAGGGATGGCCTCTACCCATTTTGTAAAATATTCAGTGGCTGCCAAGATCCATATGTAACCACTGGATGGAGGATTTATAGGCCCTATGAGATCAAGCCCCCAAGTGTGGAAAGGCCATGGGGTTGTCATGTCTTGTAACGTATTTGGGTGAGTATGGATTGCATCTCCAAGGACTTGGCATGCGTGGCAGGTTTTGACTACCTCTTCGGAGTCCTTTTTCATTGTTGGCCAGTAGTATCCCAGTAGTAGTAACTGTTTATAGAGCCTCCTTTTACCTGGGTGACTTCCACAATCACCAGAATGGACTTCCCTGACCACTTCCCTGGCTTCCCTTGGTCCCAGGCATCTTAAGGGATCTCCACTGTATCCCCTTTTGAATAGGATCTTGTTCTGTAAGAAATACCTGACTGCGAGCTTCTTGAGCTGGTGGGCCAGCGTCCCGTCAGTTGGTAGGATCCCTTGAGCCAAGTATTCCATGAAAGGGGTCCTCCAGTCTTCTGTAACAAATACAGCATAGCTTTCTCCCCTGTCTATCGGAGGTTGGCATTCTTGGCATTTTTCCTGTATAGTTGATGCTTCTTTGCTCATGTCTGGCCAGTAGTACCCCATGCGCTGCATCCTCCTGTATAGACTGATCTTTTCTGAGGTCCCGCAGACTTGGGTATGTAATTCTTCCAACCTCAGCTTTCCCCCTTTCTCATTGATACATCTGGATAGGATTCCTCCGGGCAGTCTTCTGTATAGTTCTCCTTCTATTAGAGTGTAGTCTCTCAGCTCCTTGACATTCCCTCCAAACCCTGTTTCTTTCATTTTTTCTTTCACTTCGCTCCTCCAGTCCCATTGCTTGGACTCTTCGGGGGATATTTGTTGGAGGATTTTTAAGATGGAATGCTCCTGCCTTCCTATTCTGACTAGAGTGCCTTTTCCCTTGAATGGTACTTGGGATCCCAGGGTGGCAAGCGCATCTGCAAATCTGTTTTCACTTCTCTGCGTGTACTCTATGCTAAAGGTCAGGAATTCCTGCTCTAGCCTTTGTGCCCATGTCCTGTAGGCTGCCAAACTTTGTTCCCTTAATGCAAAGTCACCTTTCACCTGGGATACCACAAGATTAGAATCTCCCAATACTCTCATGTGTTTTACCCCAATACTTAGTGCTATAGTTAGCCCGGTTAAGTACGCCTCGTACTCGGCTGCATTATTGGAGCAAGAGAAACCAAGCTTGAAGGATAGAGGTATGGTGTCTCCGTTTTCACAACTCAGTACAATTCCTACCCCATTTGAAGTTGCTGTAGCTGACCCATCAAACCTCATTGTCCATTTCTTTCCCGGGATTTCTGCTACTGCCACTTCACCAGGGATCTCTTCGCTTAGTGGGCTTTCCTCCTTCCCTAGGAATTGTGCCAGGAGATCAGCTATGGCTTGACTTTTGACGGCCTTGGGGGTCCTTAGGCCTATGTCATATTGAGAAAGCAGGACCAGCCACTGTGCTATTCTCCCTGTTAGGAGGGGCTAATGCAGGAGTGCTTTTATGGGATGTGATTTAGTTACCAACAGGATCTGGTAGGCTGAGAAATATCTCTTTAGCCTCTGAGATGCGTAAATAACCACTAGGCAAGCCTTTTCTATCCTGGGATATCTGGTTTCGGCATCCTTGAGTGTTCTGCTCACATAGTAAACGGGTTGCTCGTTCCCACCATCATCCTCTTGGGCCAACAGGGCTCCTATTGCTTGGGCATTTGATGCCAAGTATAATAGCAAGGGTCGCCCACGTACTGGTGCCTAGAGAGTGGGCAGATGATTCATGATTTGTTGGACCCTTTGGAAGGCTTCCTGCTGTTCTGCTCCCCAGGTGAACTCAGTTCCCTTTTTTAACAGCTTGGATAAGCCTCCTGTGACCGAAGCCAGTCCTGGCACGAATCTCCTGATGTAGGAAACCCTTCCCAGGAAGCTTTTGAGCTCCCTCATTGTCGTTGGTCTTCTCATAGTAGCAATGGCTGCAGCTTTGACTGGATCTACACTTATGCCTCTGTGATGCACCAGGAACCCGAGGAACTTTTCTGCAGATACCCCAAAAGCGCATTTCATGGGGTTCATGCGTAGCTTGTATTTTCTGCATCTTTTGAAAACCCGTTCAAGTATCTGAAGGTGCCCTGTCCTAGTTTTTGATTTAACCACAATATCATCCACATAATCCTCCATTTCCTCATGCATCATGTCATGGAAGATGGCTGCCATGGTTCGCTGGTATGTGGCTCCTGCATTTTTAAGACCAAAGGGCATCACAGTATAATAAAAATTTTCGATTGGTGTCCTGAATGCTGTTTTCTCGGCATCCTTGGCAGCCATGCGAATCTGGTTGTACCCACTATACCCGTCCATGAATAAGAACATGGAACTTCCTGCAGCTGAGTCCACAAGGAGGTCAATATTAGGCAGAGGGAACTCATCTTTTGGACATGCTTTATTCAAGTTGCGGAAATCTACACAGCAACGGATCTGGCCATTCTTTTTCTTCACAGGTACTATGTTAGAAAGCCATCTGGGGTGCTGGATGGGCTTGATAAAGCCAGCTGCTAGTAGCTTCTTGACCTCTTGAGTTATCTGGGCTTCTATATCAGTGTGAAAGACCCTGGCTGGTTGGATCACTGGTTTAACTCTTGGGTCCACATTGAGGGCATGGACCACTAATCCAGGATCCAGACCGGCATCTCATCATAGGTCCATGCAAACACATCTGCGTATTCTTTGAGCAAGGCCAGCAGTGGCCCCCTTTCTTGTGTTGTCAACCGACTACTGATGAAAACCGGTTTCTGGGATTCCAGTTCAACTCCTAAGTTTACTTCCTGTAATTCTTCCTCAGGCTGGATTTATGTCTCTTCGACTGGTTCCTCTTGGACTTCCTCATGGGCCATCATACATTCTGGTGGTCCGGGACCTTCCTGCACGATGCACTCAGGTCCCGCGCACCTTCACAAACCATATATTAATCTTCCCCCGGGCTCTCATACTACTACACACTCCCGGGATCCTGAGGCGCTGGGCTCTTTCTTTTGTCTTTTTCTCTTTAGGAGGTCCCTCAAGTCATGGGTACCTCCTCCCTCTTCTTTTTCCAAAATATGTGTTCCTGGGGTCCCTGACATAGGACTTTCATCATCTGGTCCCAACTCATCATAAAACATTATTTCTACAAAGTTTACTTATCCTTGGTTGAAAGGGTTGTGGTTGGCAGGGATCCTTACAGGCCTCCCATTCAATCTCCCCTTAACGCACTGGTGGTATGTGGATGGTATAAGGCGGTGCTTATGAAGCCATGGCCGTCCCAAGAGTACATGGTAGGACACTTCTGAATTGATTACGTGAAATCTGGTCAAGGCCACTATTGGCCCCACCCTTAGGGCCAGCTGTATATAGCCTTCAGTTGATTCTGCTGATCCTCCAAATCCGGTTATCTCCACGGGAGCCCCCAGGATCCTCCTTCCAGCTAGGCCCACGGCTTCCAAGGTGCTCAGGGCTATGAGGTTGAGTGATGCCCCTGTGTCTACAAGTGCTCTTCTGATTTGGACACCATTTATGGTGGCCATTAGGTAAAGAGGTCTGCGGTGGTCTGGATGCTCAACCTCCATGTCTTCATCAGTGAAGGTTATGGCATTTGTTATCTCCAGGAAAACTTAGCTGGCATGTGATTCTGCTGTGAAACATTCCATTCCTGAATCTGCTGCTATAGTCATGAGGGATTCCGTGGCCACCCTTCTTGCTTCTGGTCCAAATCCCAGCTAATTGAATAATGACCTGAACTTGGGATTCTTTTGGAAGGTCCTGACTGTGTTTGGGTGGAAGGATCCTCCTGACTCTTCTGCTTCTGCCGAGTTCCCATGGATCACCACAGCTACTACCCCCTTTCCTTTATGGTTAGGCAGGGGGTTTCTTTGTACTTCTGGCTCCTTCTGGGTGAGTTCCAGGGTTGCTTCTCTTAGCTTCCTGTGGAAAAGCCTGCGGAGGGTCCAGCAATCCTTGGTGGAATGCTTAACATAATTGTGAATCCTGCAAAACAAAGGATTTTTCCTTTCTTCTTCGGTTGGTGGCCTGGACACAGTGAATGGCCTAATCACTCCATCCCCGATCCATTTGTCCAGGACGTGGTTTAATTCTTCTACGGTACATGGGATCACTGGTGGTTCCTCGAACATTTTTCCATCAGGCTTCTTCCTTTTTTCTCCCACTGATGCTGTCATGGCTTGGGATGCTAGTGCCCTCTTCGCCCTCATAGTTTGTGCTGTCCTTCTTGTTCTCTGCAACAGGTCAGCGAACTGTGTGATACATAAGTTTTCGAGGTTGAGCCTGTAATCGAAAAGCATGTTAAAGATGCAAGTCTCCACAAGCTCTTTTTCTTCATGGTCCCCATAACAGTCTAGGGACACATCTTTAAATCTTTTGATGAACTGGACAGGATCCTCTCCAGGCCTCTGCCTCACCATCTGAAGGCTTTGGAAAGTGACCTTGTCCTCTCCAGGGTAATATTTTGCGCAAAATCTTTCCATCATTTCGTCCCAGGTCTTAATGGACCCAGGTCTCAGTGTAGTGTACCAAGTGTATGCTCTGTCCACCAGGGACTTAGCAAATTCTCTTAGGCACAGCTCCCGGTCTCCTGCGTAGGGGCCCATAGTGTGGACGAACCTACTCACATGTTCTACTGCACTTCCATTCCTTCCATCAAAAGGATGGAACTTTGGTGGCTCATATCCTTTGGGGTACGGCTTGCCAAGGAGTTCCAGTGGGAATGGGGGATCCCGAGAAAATTGCTTGGGGGTCCTGGAAAGTTTTTCCCTTTCTTGGTCCAGGAGGGCACTGACATCTGCCATTGTCAGATATTGGGGGTTAGTTCCTCCTCCCACTGCTGATCCTCCCTCTGGCTGGGTTCTGTCTTGGTTACCCACATGGGGGGCATTGTCTCTGACTTCTTGCGTCTTACTTTCTTTGAGCAGGTGAACTTCTTGTTGCAACTCTTTCAACATCGCGGTCATTTGAGCCATAGGGTCTAGCTCTTGCCTTGCATTCCTCTGTTCTGACACGGCCTCGTGCTCTGTTAGGGGCACCTCGCCCCTTTGTCTGGAGGCTACTTCATTTTCTTCCACGGGCTCAAAGGCCGTAGGTGGCATATTTGCGCCTTTACTGTTCCTTTGTCTTGGAGGCATGTTCTGCGAAGGGATTGCTTCTTCCCTTTTCTTTACCCAGTCCCCAGCGGAGTCACCAAAATGTGAGAGTGCCCTTTTCTGTCAGCACTGTGGCCCAAAGTTCCTGGGCCAAATAAATGTTCTTGGTGGACTGGGATTGATTCTCCGCAGCTAAAGGGGCTGTTTTAAGAATCAATTGGTGCACAAAACATACTTTCCATAACACAAATAGCTAACAAGGAAGAAAGCAAGAATATTTGCATTGGACGACATTTATGCAGTAAAGGATTAACACAAATAAGAAAAGGAAAAGAAAAATATAACATAAGAACAAGCTGGGGATCCTCTAATTAAGTGAGGTATATTTCATTAATTTTATTAAGCTATGATTACAATGCTCACTAGGACGTGATGCAAGGTTCAACTGAGCTCATAAGTTACAGACTTTGATAGCTATTCAAGCTTCAAAGACTTGCAAAGTTTGAACTTGTTGAATCCGAGCGTGTTCAATAGTGGCTGTACTGGGATACCGGAACGGTTCCTCTGTTTTTCCTTCAAGTTACAGAGTATTTTCTGCAACTTTGCTAGGATTTTAGGAAGACAAAGGTGAATGCTTAAGATGATCTGATTGTTCACCCAAAAATTGAATCCCCCTGTAGCATGGATCCCTTCCTCCTTTTATAGCATAACTTCGGCCTCCCTGGTGAACCAGCGATTCCCCTGTTTTACCCTTTGAAGCCTGTACTGTGCCTGGTTGCTTCAGGATCGTGTCGTTTCCTCTTTCTTCATAGTTCCTTGTTTTTTTGTTCCGACCAAATAAAAGTCCCTCGGCTCCTTTCCATTTCCGGATTTCCCCGTTGGCTGGCCTGAGGTCCCCTTTGGCTTTTTCTTCTTAGCGTCCTAGCCTTTCCCAGTTGTACTCTTCCTTGTCTTTTCTCCAAACGGTTGAATCAGGTTTCTGCGTTTTGCATGCTCTGTACCTCCTCTGCGTGTCTGGGTCACAAGGTTCGCGTGGCCTTTGTCTTTTGCCTTTCTTTAATTTCTTTCTGTTATGATCCTCCTGCGCGCCCTAGGATACCTCTGGGAGTCTCTCTGGGATTCCGGCCCAGCTTCCTCCTTTTTCAGTTTGGTCTGGTTTGCTGGCTGGGCTTCTTCTTCTGGATCCCAACCCTCTGGTCTTTTCTTTCTCTCTTTTTTTTGTGTGAAATGGGCCCAATACCTCTTCTTTCTCTGTGGGCCTATTGGTGGGCTGTTTTAATTTCCCTTTTGAACCTCAACAATGTGACACAAAAAAATGTTATTTTTCTCAAGGAGTTGAATTTAATTGAGAAACCTATAATACAACACCTAAGAAACCTATATTTTACTCTTATCTAATACTATTTCTCAATGACAAAGGAAGGGTATGAAACTAAAATCATCAATCAACCACAAGGGGTTCATTTAATAGTAGTCATGGTAAAATTGGACCCAAATCTATTAACACAACCTAATTCGAATAATTTTTTACCCGGAGTAGAAACGGGTTGACTCGTACCAAACCTTTTTTTTTTTCTTTTTAGGTTGAGTTGGGCCAACCCATCTAACCTGCAATCCAACCCCTTTTTTAAACAATTTTTTTAAAGAAAAAAATCAGACTAAACAAATTTAGCAAATCATTCCAAATGCTAAACCATGTAAATGTAACACGACGTCAATCATTCCATTGGTAACGACCATGTTGAATCAAATGGTAGCCACCATAAAGTTTTCTTTCTAGTTTGACCATGGGGCAACAAGATTTAGAGAAACTAAGCTTACAATATAAATTTTGAGAGCATTAAGTAGCTTAGACCGAGACAACATTTTTATGTCCTTTGATGTGATAAAAGGCTTAAAGCATTGGTTTGAACCTCAGATTTTTGCAACAAAACTCATAAGATTCTTGCATTGTCAGTCTTATTTGTTGCAAGTAAATCAACATCTTTTTCACTATTTCTAAGTTGAACAAAGTCTATATCTTAGAGGATGAGAGTCAAAGGAATGTGTATGTAGCCCGAGAATGCCACCAAAGTTTTGGGCACTAATTGTTCTATTTTTAATATATTTAAAAATTTCTATCTTTTTTAATTTTATGGATTTATTTTTAATGTAAGAAATCTTTTAAAAACCAAAACTATGTTGTTTTTTCCTTTTTGGGCACTTAACGACAAATCACCTAACTTTTATGATGATAATATCATTAGAGAATATTGAATTGTATGTTTAAGATCTATGTATTATATAACTTTTATTTTTAACCTTTTTTTTTTTTATTTACTTTTGACATTTAGCATTTTTCTTGTTCATTTATTATTATTGATTTTTGCATGTGAAAAAATACAAGGCAACCCATAACCCAATCAACTCAATATGCTCGCAACTCATTTAGGATGACCCGTTTTGACCTCAACTAGATTAACCCAACCCAATTGCAAGGTGTATCTAATAATTTTCAAGCATTAAAGGTCCGTTTGGTTGGGAGGATGGAAAAATGAGATGATAGAAAATTGAGAAAGGATGGAAAAGCAAGGAGATAGAAAATATTTTAATTTTCCTCATTTGTGTTTGGTTGGAGGGTAGAAAAGTGAAGGGATAGAAAATAAAGTTTGTATAAATTTACTCTCATACTCCTATTTCATAACTTTTTTATATAAATATTTTATAAAGGTAAAATAAAAAGAAAAAATGGTTCAACTCTAAATGATTCAAAGGACCACAACTGCATACAGAGCAAAAAATAAAAATAAAAAATAAAGAGAGGAGTTTAAATGTGAGTAGCAAAAAATCTAGAAAATGATTAAAAAAAAGAAAAAAAAAATCAACGTAAGACTACAGAACCCAGGAAAAGAAAAAAAAGAAGGTTCAACGTCGTCAAGCAAAGAACCCATAAATGAAAAAGGAAAAAAATAGTTTTAACGTAGCAAAGAGAGTGGTAGGTAAGTCATTTTAATCCAACCACATCTCCTCCCAATTTTCTCTCCAATTTGGAGGCTAAAAGATAAGGAGCTTGGAGAGAAAACAACTACGCCTCACCATTTTATCCCCTCCAAAATGACTCCAACCAAACACCTTTCCTACCTAAACTCTCTCCAATTTTTTCTTCTCTATTTTTCATTCTCCCTATTTTCCCTCCAACCAAATGTAGCCTAAGTGATTCTTAAGATCGTGAGTCTAAGTCATTTATGTCAGGCATATAGGACAAAAAACTATACATAGTTGGAGAATAATTAGATGCTCTATGAACACTCACATATTAAAAAAAAAAAAGGGTTAATAAAAATGAAGTCAGGGGCACCAACCAAAATGGTATGTCATAGGATTATCAAAAAAATGGTATGTCATATAGTTGCTTAGCCATAGCGGGAGGTAGTTATAACTCTAGCTAGTCTCTTGAGGACCCATATTTGATTCCAATTTTTCTTATTATTGTTATTGTTGCAGTAATAGGATCAGAAGATTTTTATTTTTATTTTTATTGGGATGGAAAGGAAAGATTTTATTAACTAACAAGGAAATAAGATCAGACTCTTCAGACCACGGGTCTCAGATACATCTGTCCTAATTGGTCCGGAGTAATGGGGGTATTTTTGTCCACGAACAAGTAGTTTGATTCAAACCAAACAACATTGTCCCATATCGACAAGATAGTAACCAGAACTTTGGTTTATTAGGAGTAAACTAAGTTATGAGGGCACGACCTTACTTGAACAGGATTTCTTCTATAGGATCGTACCTCTGTATCCTTGCTCACTAAGGAGACAGGACCCCAAACCTGGTGGATGAACCATGGCCGTGCGATTAGAGCGTGATTAACGGCCTCGATGCCTCTGTTTGAGGCACCAAATTGTAGAGGATCGTTCTCAACTTGCTTCGGCTGGTTGGGATGGTCGCACGGCTGTCTGACAGGCTTCAAAAATCTTTTAGCTCTCTTCAAAAATCACAATCATCCTTAAACTGTGTGTGTGTGTGTGTTTTTTTTTTTTTTTTGCAATGTGATTATTTACTTCACTAATTTGATGCAAAAATGCATGTACACAACGTGTTTGAAAAAAATGCCTAAGTGATGTCTGATCATATTCTATAAGTTTTTGCCTGCCAATTGACTTTGGAAATGGTAGGTACTTAGCTGAGGAGGCTGTGAAGCTCTTGGAGAAGGCCGTGAAGTTATTGGAGGATATGACCGGCAGCATTGCATGATTGCAGGTATAGATGCGTAGATGGGTGTGATGTTCTACATGACTGGGATCATGGGATGCATGGCAAGGCTCGAACTCTTTTGAGAGTGATATAGCTAAGCTTCATTCCAATGGGGAGAAGAAATCAGACTTCTTTGGAATGGTGCTGAACCAGTTGGGATTGGCTTGCGCGCAGTTAAATTTGGGCATGTATTGTAGCATTGCAGAACAGCCCCCTATCCTATACAGGTTTTGTGGGTTAGTTAATAAGAGGACTCTAAACTCTAAAGCTATGGCATCCCAACTCCACCCCCCTACCCCAAAAAGAAAAAATACTTGGAGAAAATATCTTAACCTTGTTCTTACTTTCCCCCTAAAAGATTTTAGTGCCCTCTGTTCTTGAGCTGCTATGTTACAAAATTTTGGTATTTATTAATGGGTGGTTGATGTTATTGAGATACTGGATCCGTTTGGATAATCTGATTTAAAAAACGCGTTTTGAAAAACAGCGTTTTGTAAACATAATTTTAAAAACCACAAATAAGCGTTTGGTAAAAATGTGGAAAAAAATTGTGTTTTTTAATTTTAAAGACATTAAGTGTTTGGATAAGTTATTTTAAAATTTGTTGTTTTTGGTGTAAATTCCAAACACAATCCTGATTCTTGAATGAGAAACAGAATAAAAAAAACTCATTTATCCATTTATTCCTAACCCCACCCAAAAAAAAAAAAAACACACACACACACACACACAGTTCTGTTTCCAACAATATCTATATGTCTACAAATTTAAAGCAATAATTCTAACCAAAACCCGAAATGGGCATGTCTCAAAAGTAGCCAAAAACCCAAATAAATCCACAACCCATAAAGAAACAAAAATAGCAGCAGCAACAAATCCCTTAATCAAAATAAGTTCTAAAATTTTGATTTCAAAGAATCATGTAACCCACCATGCAAAAAGCCCAAATCCATAACATAAATTCAATAGAGGGGTAACAAGGAATGGTTACTTGGCAAGCGAGATCGAGAGCAGCGACCACAAACAAAGCAGAAGCAGGAACATATAACTCATGGAGAAGGGCAGAATGACTGAGAGAATAGAGGAGATAAACATGGGGAAAGGGATAAGCTTTTATTCGGTAATTAAGAATATCATTGGTGTAATTTTGATTTTCTGAAGAAAAAATTAGCGGTAACTTAAATTGCGTTTTTGAAAAAGTAGAGAAAAGCAGTTCTTTTTAAAACGTGAAAAAAAAAAATTCTAGGTTTAAAAAACGCAAACGTGCTGATTTTGTGTAGCCAAACAATTTACAAAATCACGTTTTGGCTAAATCGCGTGTTAAGGCTTTGTTAACAGCCTATCTAAACAGGCTCACTGTAGTACATTCTCAAGGTGGGAGAAGAAAAGTTGGGAACAACAACTCCGGATGCCGAGGATGAGAAAAATAAGTCTACTAGAGCTTTTGAAAGCAGCCAGAAGGACCCGGAACAGAAAGGGAAAATCACTTGAGAATATTCTTCGTCCCAACCCAAATAGGGTAAAGGAGGGAACTGAAAGGTGGTCAAGAATTGACTAAGAATAAGAGAACCTTTGCTCACATTTTACTCACTGACTCCAGTTTTTGTCATATAGAAGATCATGTAAAGATCAAGTTCTTACACTTGCTGGAGCTTTCTTGCTCCTTGAATGTATTTCCTTGAATGTTTTCTTATAAATTATTGAGAAGCTCGTTTGTTACTGAATATAGACATATAGTTTTGTGATTGCAATTTGTCAGGCTGTTCTGGTTTCTCTCATTACACCATCATTCTATTTGGACACAAACAGCATTCTTTTTTTTTATAAGGATATACAAACAGCAATCTATTTGTTAGTGTTGCTCTTATTATTAACAACGAATTCACAACTCGAACTCCATGCTTGGAATCTAAAGGTAGTTAGACTTTTTGTTTTGTTTTTTTTTTTTTTTTTATTAAATTAAACAATTTCGGTAGCTTCTCTTATCATTATCCTCCTTGAATGATTTATTTTCATCTACCTTGGTCGTGAGGCCACTGTATAACCTCAGCATTTTAGACTAAGATGATTTGTTTGAAAAATTGTATGCATGGTTGTCTATTTGAAGCAAAATTTTTCTTAATAATATAATTTTTTGAAATCTATGACTATGAGTAAGAAAATTCAAAATAAGTGTAATTTTTTTTTTTAGAGACCGACAATTTTTTAGAAGAATTTTAGAGACCGACATGACCAAACATTTTTTTTTTCCGCCTGACAAGACCAAACTTATTGTTGGAAGAAAAAAAATTTGAAAGTAGGACAGATAAGTCAATCTTTAGATGCTTATAAATAATATATGTGTGTATATATACGTTAAAAATATACAATATTAGACACAGTATATTTCTTTTTCTTTTTTTCGAGATAAATAAAAATTTTAAGTGACAGGTTATTATTATTATTAACTGTTATTGGTGGGCAAAAAAATAATTTTAATGATGGGTTCAAATTAGAACTAGTAACAACTTAGCATCTATAATTTGTTGTGAAAATATTGTAAAAATATTATGAACATAATACTTTTCAACTCTATATATATATATATATATATATATAGAAATTGAACAATTATTAATGTATAAATATATAGAATCCAAAAAACTAAACTAAACTGATAATTAAACATGTAAATTGGTAAATCAATTTAATTGTTTAAACACAAGTTGAAAAATAACAAGTTGTTGCATAAAGAATATGTTTTTATCATTTTTCAAACATAATATATAATAATGTTCTTTTATTTTGTAGAGAAAAAAAAAATACTATATTATTTTCCCTTCTTTCTTGTGCTTTTATTTTACAGTTTCGAACCCTAAATACATTGATGAATATGATATATTTTCCTTGTATTTTCGTAATAAATTAAGTTACAAATAAAATATATTAATCAATTAATACTATGCTATAAAATATATATCCAAAATCCACCAAGGACCAGCCAGATTTAACCAAAGCTGTATAGGTAAAACAATTCAATTAGATAACTAACTCCTTCTAAACCTTTAAAGACTTGTTTATTTGTTTATGAATTATGACTGATCCAACAATTTCAAACCTTTAGGAACTTTCGTGGAGACTTGCATTCCAGTCGCGGTCCAAAATCTAGCTACGGCTGGTCATGAAATGATCAAAAACACGTGGGCATTGAAACTAATGACAAAGTCATGGAATTTAATCACGATTTAGAGATTTTCTTCATAAGTAACAAAAATATACAGTCCGAGAAAAATCAAAACTTGCAGAAGATAAGTTTGACAAACGTGCATGAATTGGAGCTGATCATCTCAAGGATTGTGATAAGCCTAACGATGTGTCCCAATAGAATCATTGCGAATTCTGAATTCCCATTAGGGAAAAATATTCTTTTTCCTTCTAAAAACAAAATTATCTACCTTTAGACCTTCTAAAGCAAAACAACAAAAAAAAACTTCGAAAGTCCAAACTGGCAAATTGAGCAATTTTTTTTCAAATTCTGTAGGTATGACAGCCAGTTAAGACAAGAGTTGGATGCCACCAAACAGGAATTTTCTTCATTGGATAGAGACTAAGTTATGTCTCCAATACCAACAGTGTGTTTGAAAAATCCTAGCTTTGTGCCAGTACTGCTTGTTAGGTTAAGTACTATTGTCCTGACACTGAGATATTGCTACATTTTTTTCAACATAGTGATCAAATTAGACGTGTCCTAAGTGGCCGCCTCCCCAACTTCCTTGCACTTAACTTTGAAATTTTAGCACCGCAAAGAAACTAGTTACTCCTCCATCAACATCTTATTGGTATCTTCTTCTCCTTCTGTTATATATACTTATAAGTTTCCACTCCTCAACCTTGCATTTCAAAGGAAAACTATGGGTTTCCAAGTGGTAGCACAAGGCAGGGCTCACCAACCGTGCGCTGCTTGTAGGATGCTACGCCGGAAATGTGAGAGTGATTGCTTGCTTGCGCCATACTTTCCAGCTGAAGAGGCTGAGAAGTTTGCTGGCGTGCATAAAGTATTTGGTGCCAGCAATGTCATCAAAATGATTCAGGTGGGATACCTATGGTGTGGCACATGCATGTAATCCTTTCTAGTGCTAGAGTTTATAATTTTTGGATTATCATTTATATACTGGTTCGAATAAAAATATTTTATCCCACTTTTTTGGATTATCATTAATACAGATTCTACAATTTGTGATGTGCTACAATTGATGGAATAGAAAATGGAATACAAAAAGTGAGATAGAGAATTTCTATTAACACTTCCTGTTAAAAGGTCCGGTCCAATTACATGATATGTACTGTTCCATTGATTACAGTGTGATCAAGTGGCATGGAAAAAAGCCCCGCACTTAAGTTTAACTTTTTAATTTTCTTTTGTTATAAAAAAAATTTTCTTAATTAAGAACTTCATATTCTAAGATATTGGGTTTGTCATTTTGGTCATAGATGGTGGAAGAGACAAGCAGGGAGGATGCTGTTAAAGCGATAGTCTATGAAGCAACAGCAAGGCTCAGAGACCCTGTGTATGGCAGTGCTGGAGCTATTTTCCATTTGCAAAAGATGGTTCAGGAACTCAAGGTGCAATTAGAATCTATAAGTGCTCGAGTTCTGGAGTCACAAGCACAAAGAGACGAGCTTTTAGGACTTCTTAGGAATGTCAATCACCTCGATCGTCTTGTCCATCCCATTAATGCCCCAGTGCTTGATGAAGGCAGTTTTATGTTAGACGATGCTGCGTTAATGGCCTATGATCCTGTCAAATTTCCAGCAGAGTGTGACTGGTTTCTATTAGAAGAATAAAAAACCTACATAAAAAAATATATTTTACATAGAAGACTAGTGAACACAAAAGTATATATCCTTGGGTAAAAGGTGAACCATATATATTAGGAAGCAGGTGAATTGATTTATTGTAATAACAAATAATCTTTAGGACAAGTGAGTTAAACTTTGTGAAGAACTACTACCCATTTTCAGTTTGGAAATAACCTAATAAGTTGTCAATTTGTATCATGAAGTAATGGTAGGATCAAATTCTTGTCAATGATTACTTAATTTATTGGTGATATTTTATTGGCAGTGTTATGCTTTCTCCGTATTTTGTGCTCTTGCTTTTTACAGAAAAAATCTTCTGCCTTGTATGAATTAGAAATTCAGCATGATGATCATCACATTTTCAAACAGTTTATGTTTATCTTTAAAATGATGTAACTCACGATAAACTATACATCGAATGATTCAATAATTTACATATTTCGCTGTATTTGATGTTGTAATTTATCAGAAAACCGGCACCAGAAGACAAAAAGAGAAGTACTAGAGAAAACAAAAGTTTTTAACTCCCATTTGTCAGAAACTAGCTGAAGAGACTGAAAGCCGCCTATATGCCTAACTATATTTGGTGGCCTTATCCCAGATTTCTAAATTGGAATTTTACATGCATGTAGTTTGAGAGAGAGAGAGAGAGAGAGAGTTTGCACGTGTCAAATTTGGAAGGAACTAGATTATACCATGGTTCTCAATTTTCCATTCAAAATAACGAGAGAGAAGTGAAATGTAGAAGAAGACAACCAATCAAAGACGTGCCACTATCCTCAAGAAGCTTTTTTTTTTTTTTTTTTTTTTTAAAGAAGCTAATCCAATAGTTTCCCAACTTTTCTGTCTACGAGTAAAAACTTCACAAGTGAGGGTCCCCCGATGAATGAGTAATTAATTTCATTTTCACAAGGGCATACGTTACTTCTTTCTTTTATTATTATTTTTTATATATTAAAGAATAACGATTATCAAACACTAATTATTTGAAAATCTTTTAGGTTGAGGTGAGGAGTTGAAGATGATTTGAAGGGTGAGATTTTGGGTATTGGGGTGATGATTTCCTAAAATGTGAAATGAACAGTGATTTTTGAGTTTTTTTTTTTTTTTTTGGGTGATGATATCCAAACCTTCTAGATGATCTAACTAACTCCTAACAGCACCGTTGGATGTGTGACACCTGTGCTTTCCTCTAACAGCTTTAGTCTTGCATCCACGCACATGATGTCCACGCGCCTTCATTAAGCAATACACTGCCGTTTTCTGTATATCTTTATTTCTTTCAGCAAAGCTACTTGCTGTCGTTTTGCTCTTCATCTGCTGATGCTCTCTGTCGTTTGACTTGATTTTTCTTGTGCAGCTGAGTCAATTTCAACAACGTGGGTATTCACAATATTGAAAATATCCTAAAATGTTTGGATTTTGAACTTTCTAATGACAGAAAAAGATATACTATGTGGGATTCACTAAAAAAAACTGTAGGAAAGGGTCTCACAATTATCATTTAAAAAAAAAAAAAAAAAGAGTTATCAAGTCCTTCTTTAATCCTAAAAGGTAGCCACTTAGTCCTAAAAAGTAGCCAGTTAGTTCACATTGGCAAAAATTCCATATGCTAAAGGCTCTCACATTGTCAACTACTGTTTTTTTTTTTTTTTTTTAATGGTAGTTATGAAGTTATATTTAATGTTAGCCACTTAGTATACAACCAAAACTAAACTTTAAAATGCTAAAAACTCACATTGTCAACTTTTTTATTTTTTTATTTTTTTATTTTTAAATAGTAGTTATGTAGTTATATTTAATCTTAATAGATAGGCACTTAGTACACATTCATAATTAAAGTTTAGGATGCTTAAAAAAGCCCCCCCAAAAAAATAAAAAATACTAACGCTTTATTTGTTTGGACATAAAATATTTGCAAATGTAAAATATTTTCAACGTTAGCCTTATTAAATTACCAATAAATCCTTTAATTTTAAAAAAAATTGCAGTGAAAGGCACAACAAAAGACAATATTAAAGTGTAACAATTTCAATTAATTGAAAACGTAGTTGTAGGGGGCAAAACCAGTGATCTAGCCCAAACTAATTCAGAGTGTGCTAGGATGGAGGCTCAATACAATTAATTTGTAGATGTGGATTATCAAGGCCAACCCTTCAAGTCTTAGTAGCTTTGTTTGGTAATTGAAAGGAAGAAATTTGGCTAAGACAACAATTTAAGTGGAGAATAATAGTAAGAAAGATATAGTTTCTTATTCAAATACTTCCTCGAGCTAGCTGAGGAGCAACAGCTCTTTGAATACACACTTCTCGGTTACACAGTTTTCAATTTCCTTCTCTCTCTTCCTTCTTAGATTTCTTGATCCCCTTTTCAGGAGGATCTTCCTTCCTATATATAGCTATTGGGATTGTATCCAAGCCTTCCAGTTGGATGATCGTTGATCCCTCCTTGGATACTTGTTCCATCACTGCTTTGCTAGTGGTGATAGAGTAGGATGCAGGCTGTGGGGCACTGTTCAGGGATCATTCTACTAGTAATGTGACAGGCTGAGTTGTTACAATTCATTTAATGTGGAATTGATGAGTGCTTTATCTAAAAGCTTCCTCCCCCCTTTGCTTTTACATCTCTACTTCCTTTCTCGGCCTTTAACCTTATGGCCTATATGGTTTGTCTCTAGTCTTCCAAGTGTCAGATCTTTGGGCTCCTCGGGCGGGCCGCCTTCCTTGGTTTCACTGACTGGATTATACTAATTTGTGCTGGGCCTGATCTGAATCATCTGATGAATAGTTAGGCCCAATTGCTCTTTGGTTGAGTCCATTTTACGATCTTCATTCTTCGGGCTCCCCCCCCCCCCCCCCCCCAACAATAGTGTTACACAAATTGATAAATATAAGCATATATAGGTAGGATATTTAAAAAAAAAATGGTCTTAATATAACCACTTGATAGATTGAATACCACTTCGCACACCAGAATTCATCCATGTGGCTGCTATGCAATTTAACAAAATTGTTGATATGTCACCCTAAAAAAAAGGACAAAATAAACTGTAAGGCTTAAATAAAAGAAAAATAACAGACATCAAGAAGAAAAAGAATAGGAGGAAAAGAGAGCTCCACTTATAACACATTCAAAAACTATAATCTATCACTTTTGTCAAAAAAAAAACTACAAAATAATTAGTCAAACCCAATAACCACAAAAAAGAGACAAAAATACATATCATTGCAACTCTTTGAAAAAGAATTCGCACCAAAGTGAAACAATTAGAGAGAATATTAAACACTCATCAAACCGACCAAATAAAAAAAGAAGATAATGATATGGAAAAGATAAACTAACTCATTTTCATTCTTATATTTTCACGCAATTTCCACTTTGGTCCCTATGTCTTGAACAAGAACAATAAGAACACAAACCTAGATCCAATATCACAAATCCAGAAGTTAAAAAAAAAAAAAAAAAAAAAAAAAAAAAAAAAAAAAAAAGGTCTAAAGCAAACCCACCGACTACCATCTCAACTCCAAGGTTACATCTCCCACCTTCCTCAGTTCACAGACTTTTATTCAAATTAAACAAACCCATCGGTTACTATCCTTATATATTTATCATGCTCAATCAAATCGAAAAACCTAAACTACCTTTCATGACAGAATCAAAACAACTCCTGAAAACAGCATTTTGTTAAACATACCCACCGTTGTTTGTTATCATTCACAAATGGCAGCTGATCGAGCTTGGCGACAGCGACAAAGATCCACGACTACAACAAGCCCAATGCTGAATTTCGATATTTATGAAACCAGGAGCTTAAAGGCAGATTACATCTTATTTCCATTGAGGTATGTGTTTTCTTGAAGCAAAGGAGGCGAACTTTTGTTTGTTATATCTGATTCTCCCACATCTACTCTCTTGCCCATCGTGTGGTGTTTGTTGTTTCTAGAAATTTCTACAGCCTCTGTTTGATTTGCTCTTTCGTTGTTTTGACTCTTTTTTTTTTTTTTTTTTTAAGGGCAAACAACACTCTCTTCCCTTGAGGTTTGGGAAAATGACACTCACCCACAAACATTTTCCCCCTTTGACATTCATTTAACTAAACTCTGTTAAATTAATGTTAAAAACGTTGTGTACTAACCTACCCTTTGGTTAAGAATATATTCCCAAAATTGCCCTCAACTTATTCTTAAAAGTTTTACAGAACACAAAATTTCAGTAGTCATCCCTTCCCGCCCATCCGTTCTCGCTTCTTTGAAAACCTAGATTGATGTTAAGGACTTTTACTTACAAATTCACAATAACAAATACACCTTAGCTGGTCCCCTACAACCTCCCATCCCATGGCCCAACAATGATTCTACAGTGAATGCGACAAAAGCTGAATAACCAGGTAAATGTCGACATAGCCCTCAAAATTTCTTATATTTTAGCATAACTGAGCCATGGATTTTTGGAATTTATGTGTAGATAGATTGTAATGTGCATAATGGTATAATATTCACAAAACAATTTGTAAAGCTTTAATATTTTTTTGAAAAAGCTGGATTTTTGTTGTTGTTAAAGGGTTTACGTCAAAGTTAAAAGACATTTCCATTGATGGATTTTGTTTGAAAATGCTTGATTTGTTTGTTACACAATGCTTTGGATATTTACTCACGCTCTATTATCTTATATCTTCTACATTTTTTTTCGAAGATTTTATATTCGTTGAATGTCCTAAACCAAAATTTCGAAATTAATATAACTAAAAAATTAGTTTCTCTTGTACTCTAAATAAATCTATAAATAGATATCCTGTGTGATGAAAATGTGTTCTAACAAAATAGATTGCAATGAAATAAAAGTAGCAACACAACAACATTTTGATAGACATATATACAAGCACCCATGTAAATTCTCTCCAATTTACCCATGTCTGACCAACATTTTAGTGTTTATAGGGCGCAATGGGGGAGTTTAAGCATGATTTGATTGTGCATTTAAAGGATACATTCTCTATCATTGCAGAGGTGGACCCTGACAGGTATTGTCATATGGACATGTTAAATGACATATGTGTGTAATTGGTGATGAACACGAGGGGTACATGATATTAGTTTGGTATGAAATTCCAAGGACAAATGAAAGGTTAAAGATCACCAATGACATTGACATGGTAACCATGTTTAATTTGTATGCCGGTGTTGTGCTATGCAAGGTCTCCGAAAATTATCAAAGGAAGCATTTGATTGATTGGATGAAAAACCTAAGTCACAATGGGCGAGACATGCATTTGACCCAAGATCTGTTAGTCCACACATCACGAACAACATGACAGAGTCTGTTAATAGTTGGGTTGACGATTTGTGTGGGAAGACAATATTGACATTGGTGGAGCAAGTGAGGCTTAAACTAATGGAAAAGCTACATAAGCAATACACTAATGGATGCAATTGGGAAACAAATGTCACACTAGAAGCATGAGAAAAGATTGAGTTGGCTAAAAAAGATTCATTATTCTGTTAGCTTATACCAGCAAGCAATAATGAGTTTCAAGTAATAGATGGTTATACAAGTTTTGCAATAAACTTACAGACCAAAAAATGTCCTTGTGGTGTTTGGGAAATTAGTGGCTTGCCTTGCAAGCATGCAGCAAAATGTATCACATACAAAAGGGCAGACATTCAAGATTATTGTGATCCATTATACTCCACGAGCATGTACATTCGTGCCTATAGCTAAATCCTTCACCCAATGCTTGATATTGATATGTTACCTAAAGGTGAGTTGGAAACAGGCTAAGGCACCTTGCTTCCTCCAAAACGGAAAAAGTTGATTGGTAGACCAAAGAAGAAGAGAAAAAGAGAGCAAGGTGAACACGCACCAGGGCTACAAGAAGCAAGGAGGTCATGCACTGTGAGGTGTACTTCTTGCAAAGAGTTTGGTCACAACAAGAGGACATGCCAGGGAGCTGCAGTTGGTAGCGCAGGCAGAAGCAAAGGGAAGAAAGGGCAAAATGTAAGTTGGTATATGTTTGGTTTAAGAAATTAGTTGTTAGAATTTCTATTTTAATGGAAGAGTGTTTTGTGAATATACTTTGTGTTTTAATTTAGAGTAAAAATAATGTGCAAGAACATCAAGAGGGAGGGTCAAGAGTGGTTGAACATAGGCTGGTAAGTTGTTAAATTGCTTGTGGTCAAACAAACCATCATCCAATTTACTATTATATCTTTATAATTAGTTGAACTATCACATGTTTGACTTTTATGCTTACATTTTCAATACAATTTTTCCATGTCATGTGCCAAGGAAACAAGCAGGGGTGATCAACGTGGCACACAGTCCAGTCAAATAAACATACAAGCATCTTTAACATTTGACATTTCTAGCAAGGAAAAAAGAATTACACATGGTGCAGTGAGATAGGTGACCAATGAAGAAAGGGAAGACAAGTTTTAAAAACCGACCTCGTAGGAGTGCAAGAATTGCTAGTGATTGTTAGACATTTTGACAGCTTTTTGTGTTTGCAAGTGGAGTGCAAACTTGTTTTGGAACTTCTTTTTTGTGTAATGTTGATAACTCTAATTCAAGTCAATTTGCTATAGCCATTTTTCTAAAATTTATTGGCTAAAGGATATACTTGTCCAAAGTCACTATATTTTTCTTTTTAGCTGCTTTTCTAATTTAACGTTAGATGGTAAAGAATAAGCTTTTGTGAGTTTGTTCACCAATCAATCAAATTGACTCGGAAAGTTTTTTATATTGATAAGTGACTTTGAAAATTTCAAACTCATTTTTAAACAATAAAAGCTTGAAAGCTTCAGCAAATTGTTTTATTTCATAAATTTTGATCCAAAGTGTTAGAGAGAGGTGCGATTAAAAAAATCTAAGAGGATCATCAAACTTTAAAAAATCAATTGGAAAGTTGCTAGAAGAGACTAAAAAATCAACATAAGCAACATGTTTTATAATATGCTCTTTTCATTTTTTATTTTATTTTATTTTATGTGAATGCTCTTTTCACTAACCATGGTTAAACTTTGGTAAAGAGAATCTTTAAAAAAAATGGAATATTCCGTTACTAATATTAACAGAAGGGGGGGAGTGTTATTTTTTTTCAAATCTTAGTAGAGGGGAGTGTTTTTTCCTTTCAAGTTTGGCGGTGAGTGTCATTTCTCCAAACCTCAAGGGAGGTGAGTGTTATTTGCCCTTTTTTAAATTCTTATTAAATGGTCGCTTGGTGTTTGTTGTTGTTTTGCTTAGTAATATTTGCGTATCAATGTTGAGTTGAGATCTCCAATATTGTCTATAAGCTCTTTGTTAGTCTTTTTATGAATTGAGATGTTTTGTCGTTGATTTGGCTGGGTTTTGATTTACTGGTTTTTTTTTTTTTTTTTAATTTCTAGGTTTGTGTTCTTGAATTTGGATTTGTGTTCTTGTTGTTCTTGTCCAAGAGACACTTAGATCTCAATTCATATGATTTTTAGTTTTTAATTTTTTTATTTAGTTAAAAACTGATGATGTTGTAAAATTTAACCTCTAAACTCGTCCATATGGTTCGTCTAAAGAAAAAGAATGGAGAGATAGAGCGCGACGAAGAGCCGTCCCCAGCGAACCTCGTCCGTCCTTAATAAAGGACGGACAAGGTCTTATCCGTCCTTAATGAAGGACGGACAAGGCCTCGTCCGTCCCTAATAATGGACGGACAAGCATTTTGAACTTGGGCAGATATAGTTCTTACCTGTGAACCAAGGCCTCCACTAACCGCGATGAAGCACCGATCCAGATAAAGTAACTTTCGTGGAAGTTATGGAAGTTACCTCTGACTTTGCTGAATTTCTCGACAATAGGAACGGTTATTAGAGTAAGTAACCGTTCTATGTGCACTATAAAAACATTTCTCTACGAAGAGGTAATTCATTCAGACATTTTCTAAAAAAATAGTAAAGTCTCAAAAGTATTTTTCCCTTTTTTACTTCAACTCATTGACTTTACCATCAGAGGATTCCAGACCGGCCTACACCGGTCTTTCTCTGATTTTATTTGGCCTTTCAGGACTCAAGCCTTCAAGATCATCAACGCCTGGAGATTTTCAACCCACTGATTTCCAAAGATTCATCAGTTGGCGCCGTCTATGGGAAAGAAATTTGTCACCTTTGAACTTCATTTGTGGAGTTCCTCGATTTCTTTCTCCGACAAAGGGTTGAAATGGTTCGGACAAGATTAAGGGCTACTAGTCCAGGCCCTCAAGAGAGTAGAGACGCTTCCAGTAGCCCCCATCGTAACCAACAATTGGCGCCTGCCATGCAACCTTCATTTGTCCAACATGTGCAGTCTATGGTTGCTACCATGGCGGAATTAACTCGCCAAAACCAGGAGTTGAGAAGGGAAGTTAATCTCAGAGGACAACGGCATGAAGCCTATGGAAAAGAGCATGGTAAGAGCCAGGGAGATGGAAGAAATGTAGAGCCAGAAAGTCAATCAAGGGCCACTGCACCAAGGAGGGTGCCACATTTGGAAAGGGAGATGGATCAGATGAGGAAAGTTATGGATGAGATGAGGGAGAGCATGAGGAGAACTAACCCTGTAGAAGATCTAGTTCATCGAACGGACTCCCCCTTCACAACCTCTATCAATGGCCATCATTTGCCTCCTAAATTCAAAATGCCTTCCATGGATTCCTATGATGGGGCGCGTGACCCTTTTGACCATATTGCCACCTTCAAGACTACCATGCACCTTCAAGGGGTTCCAAATGAGATAATGTGTAGAGCCTTCCCCACCACCCTCAAAGGGCCCGCACGAGTCTGGTTCTGTAAAATACCCCCGAATTCAGTAAGTTCTTTCGAGGAATTAAGCAAATTGTTTGTCAATAATTTCATTGGGGGACAAAGACACAAGCGTTCCTCGTCCAGCTTGTTAACCATAGAGCAAGGAGAGAATGAAAATCTGCGTTCCTTCATCACACGCTTCAACAGGGAAGCCCTGACTGTGGACGAGGTAGATGACAAGCTACTGTTGGCAACCTTCCATAACGGGGTCAATTCTGACTTTTTCATACATAAACTTTATGAAAAAGAGCCTTAGTCCATGGCCGAACTCGTCCATTCAGCCCAAAATTTTATGAACACAGAAGATGCGATTATAGCTAAGAAGAGGAAGAGAGCTGAAAGAATGGAAATAAATCCCACTCGTCACTCCGACCAAGGTCCTCGTCTAAAGAAGGGACGAACAGAAGATAAGAGAGACCGAGATAATAAGAGACCAGGCTCTTCAGCGCGAAATCAACAATATACCCCTTTGAACATGCCACTTAAGCAGGTCTTCATGCAAATCAAGGACGAGCCTTCCTTAAAGTGGCCGGAGAAAATGAAAGGAGATCTCAACAAGCGCAATAGGAATAAATATTGTCGCTTTCATAGAGATCACGAGCATAACACGAACAAGTGCTTTGATTTAAAGCAGCATATTGAAAATCTCATAAGGCAAGGGAAGCTGAGAAATTTCATTGGACGAGAACACAAGGATGAGAAATTGAAAGGGAAGATAGAAGAATCATCGCGACCATTGCTTGGAGAGATAAGAGTCATCGTTGGGGGAAGTTCAACTGGACAATCGTCCAAAACAAAGAAAGCATACATGAAGGAAGTGCAGAGCGTCCAACTTTCTGGACGACCACTAAGGGCAAAGTCCACGGACGAACAGGCGATTACCTTCACGGACGAGGAAGCTGAGAGAATCCACCATCCTCACGATGACGCTATTGTCATCGCCCTACTTATTGCTGATTACACAACTAGAAGAGTGCTGATAGACAACAGAAGTTCAGCGGACATTCTGTATTATCCAGTCTTTCAGCAGATGAGGGTCGGACGAGACCAGCTTCGCCCAGTACACTCGCCTCTAGTAGGTTTCGGAGGAATGAAGGTACAGTCTGTAAGTACTGTTACATTACCAATGGTGGTGGGAGCATACCCACAACAGTTGACTACCAATGTGAATTTCCTAGTAGTAAATTGCTCGTCCTCTTACAATGCCATAATTGGAAGGCCGACCCTAAATAGGTGGTAGGCAGTTACATCTACCTACCACCTGTCAGTCAAGTTGCCGACGGAACATGGGGTAAGCCAAGTACAAGGAGACCAATTAGCAGCAAGATAGTGTTATCTGGCCATGTTGGCTACAGACGAGCAAATTCAAGCAATGAATATTGAAGAAAAGAAAGTTGTGGCAGAACCCATTGAAGCGTTGGAGCAGACCTGGAAGCGAAGGTTAAGAATGACCTCATTTGTTTTTTAAAGAAAAACAGGGATGTGTTTGCTTGGAGTCATAAAGACATGCCGGGTATAGATCCTAGTGTCATTACCCACCGTCTGAGTGTATGTCCTTCCTCCAAGCCAGTGCGACAAAAGAAGAAGGTGTTCGCCCTTGAGAGAGAAAATGCTGTTAAGGAGGAAGTTTAAAAGTTAATTGTGGCGAAGTTCATTCGAGAAGTATACTATCCTGACTGGTTAGCCAATGTGGTAATGGTCAAGAAGGCGAACAGCAAATGGAGAATGTGTGTTGATTTCACTGATCTAAACAAGGCTTGCCCCAAGGATAGTTACTCGTTGCCACGCATTGATCAGTTGGTAGATTCTACTGCGGGCCACAAGTTGCTTAGCTTCCTGGATGCTTTCTCTTGATATAATCAGATTATGATGGATGAAGCAGACCAAGAGAAGACGTCCTTTATTATCAGTTAGGAATTATTCTATTATGAAGTGATGCCTTTCGGTTTGAAAAATGCTGGAGCAACATACCAACGACTGGTCAATCACATGTTTCGTCCACAGATCGAGCGGAATATGGAAATCTACATAGATGACATGCTAGTGAAAACTCAAGACGAGGAGAGGCATCTGGACGACTTGCAAGAGACATTTGACACACTGAGGCAGTACCACATGAAGTTGAACCCTAGCAAATGTGCTTTTAGAGTATCATCAGGGAAATTCCTAGGATTTATGGTCTCCTACAGAGGAATCGAAGCAAACCCTGATAAAATTCAAGCAATATTGAATATGAAGTCTCCGAGCAATGTTAAAGAAGTCCAGTCTCTCACCGGACGAGTTGCTGCCCTCAACAGATTTGTTTCTAAAGCTACTAACAAATGTTTGTCATTTTTTAAGATTCTTAAAAAAGCATTTGAATGGACCGATGAGTGTTAGAAAGCTTTCGAAGATTTGAAGACATATCTCACCATGGCTCCTTTATTAAGTCCGTCCATACAAGGAGAAGAGTTATATTTATATTTGGCAGTCACCCCACATGCAGTGAGTTCAGCACTAGTAAGAGAAGAAGGCAAGGTACAGAGACCTGTGTACTATACAAGCAAAGCACTGAGGGGAGCAGAAGGACGATATCCATTAATGGAAAAATTGGCTTTTGCATTGATAACAACCTCCAGGAAACTAAGGCATTATTTCCAGGCTCATGTCATCAACGTCATGACGGATCACCCACTCAAGAAGGCAATGAACAAGTTAGAGGCTGTAGGACGTTTGATTCAATGGGCCGTTGAGCTCAGTGAGTTTGACATAAAATACCAACCAAGGCATGCCATAAAATCTCAAGCTCTGGCAGACTTCATTGCAGAATTTACCCTAAATTGTGACGATGTAGGTGAGATGGAAGACAGCAAGAAGTGGATCGTCCATGTGGATGGTTCATCTACACAGTACGCAGGAGGAATAGGTGTGGTTTTGCAATCTCCAGAGGGGGACAAACTAAAACACAAAGTTCGTTTGCAGTACCAAGCAACTAATAATGAAGTTAAGTACGAAGCTCTTCTCAAAGGGCTGGAATTGGCTAAGTTTGTAGAAGCGAAGTCACTCCTCGTCTTGGGAGATTCTCAGTTAATCATGGGCCAAGTGAATGGAATGTATGAGGCTAAGGAAGAACGAATGAGAAAGTATCTTAACAGAGTGATGCGCCTTATAAAAAAGTTTGAGGAAGCCAGCTTTGTTCAAATCCTAAGGGAGGAGAACATGGAAGCTGATGCCTTGGCGAAGGAAGCCTCAGCAAATGAAGCCGTGGACAAGTTTGATGAAATTCAGTATATGTCAAGTATAGACATCCCAAAAGTACAATAGGTGGAAAGTAGAGGAAATTGGATGGCTCCAATTGTATCGTACTTAAAAGACAGACGACTTCTAGAAGAGAAAGACGGAGCTAGAAAGCTAAGGGCAAGGGTGGCCAGGTACGTTCTTATGGACGAGGTTCTTTACAAGAGAGACTTTTCCCAGTCTTATCTCAAATGTTTGGCTCCAGACGAAGCAAATTACATATTAAGAGAAATACATGAAGGAGCATGTGGCAATCATTCGGGAGCCAGGTCACTCGTCCACAAAGCCGTCTGTGCAGGATATTACTGGCCAAATATGCAAGCTGATGCCAAGGCCTATGTCAAGGTCTACGATCAATGCCAACGGTTTAGCAATGTCCCCAAGCAACCATCAGAGTACCTAACTCCAATAACAGCCCCATGACCCTTTGCGCAATGGGGACTAGACATCCTGGGTCCTTTTCCACTAGGTGTAAGGCAAATGAAGTTTCTCGTGGTTGGAATTGATTATTTTACCAAATGGGTAGAAGCAGAACCCTTAGCTAACATCACACAATAAAATGTCAAGAATTTCGTATGGAAGAATATTGTGTGCAGATTTGGAGTACCCAAGGTGCTGATATCTGACAATGGACGACAATTTGACAATGCACTCTTCAAAGATTTTTGCATACACTTCGGGATTCAAAATCACTACTCCTCGCTAGCTCACTCACAAGCAAATGACTAGGCTGAAGTTGTAAACCGATCCTTGCTGAAAATAATCAAGACTCGGCTTGAAGAGGCGAAGGGAGTATGGCCAGACGAGTTACTACGTGTTTTGTGGGCATATAGGACGACAGTGAGAACTCCTTTCAAACTAGCCTATGGACCTGAAGCAGTCATACCTGCAAAAGTGCACATGGCCAATTATAAGGTGGCAGCTTATCAGGACAAGGATAACGAGGAGCAACTCCATTTGAACCTTGATCTAATAGACGAGGTGAGGACGGACGCTAAGTAAAGGATGGCAAGGTATAAAAACCTTATGGCTAGGCGATATGACGCAATGGTAAAGTCAAGGCGATTCAACATAGGAGTCCTTGTCCTAAAAAGGGTTTCCTTAGCAACAAAGAATTCAGCTCATGGGAAGTTAGGACCAAATTGGGAAGGCCCCTACAAAGTTGTCAACTACAAAAGACAAGGATCCAATTACTTGGAAGCCCTTGATGGGAGGAAGATGGAGCATCCTTGGAATGTGGAGCACTTGAGGAGGTACTATCAGTAAAACGCCAGCCTAGAGGATCATGACTCTGGACGAGCCCAGAGATTACATAAAAACTTATTCATTTATATATTTTTAGTGTGGCTTTGTTATTATGTTAAACGTATGGACGAAATTATGGTTTGGTTTGTATTTGTTGTTCTAATAAAGGCATTAGCCTCTACAGTGCATGCCTTGTCTATGAACAATATCTATGTTATGAATAATGTTTGCAGCATAGTGTTATGTAAATTTCTGATTTCTATACTATTGTTTAAATTAACCCCTAAGAATGTTAAAAAGCTCAAGACGAGAAAATTCTCTTGGCGCGGAGATGTAATGTCAAGCTTTCCTAAGGGTAAAACAAAATTTAGGCACGCTCGTCCAAATAAAAGGACGAGGCAAAGCCTATCCCTAGAGCAAATAACAAAAAGCCCTAGGCATACTCGTCCATATAATGGGCAAAATAATGTACAGTATATCAAACCATGGACGAGCAAAAGTACAGATGGGTATTTTTATCTCGTTAAGGCACCCACAAAAATAATGAAGCCCATGGACGAGCTAATACTATAGACGTGAACAATGGGGTCCTAACCATGGACGAGCTAAGCATACCCGTCCGAGCCTTGGACGAGCTAATGCTATAGACGTGAACAATAGGCTAGTTAAAGCCTACGGTATTAGTTCAACCAAGCCCTAGGCATACTCGTCCATATAATGGGCAAAATAATGTACAGTATATCAAACCATGGACGAGCAAAAGTACAGATGGGTATTTTTATCTCGTTAAGGCACCCACAAAAATAATGAAGCCCATGGACGAGCTAATACTATAGACGTGAACAATGGGGTCCTAACCATGGACGAGCTAAGCATACCCGTCCGAGCCTTGGACGAGCTAATGCTATAGACGTGAACAATAGGCTAGTTAAAGCCTACGGTATTAGTTCAACCCATGAACGTAAAAATGCATGAGCAAATATTTAAATTCTATCAATAAGGACACCAACCAAACACTCCAACCTATGGACAAGTAAAAGGTTGGGCCTTGTTTTTATGAAATGAAAAAATCAGCCAAGTTTAAGGACGAGTGAGGTTAATACTTACCATTACGCATGGATAAAAAATATAAAAGGATGGAAAAGTATATGTTCATGTTTAAAAAGGGAGCAATTCCTTCTATGGACGAGCTAAAATTCAAAGCCTATTAAGGGAACAGAAAGTCTCGTCTATATTATAATCGAAACCAAAAATAGTTAACCAAGGACGGACGATCAACGTCCAAACATCCTTGTGAAATAAAACTTGTTTAAACAACTCGTCCTAAAACAATGGACAAGCTTAATATATTTGTATTACATAAAGGTCCTAAAACATGGGACCAAATAAAAAGAAAATACATAGAACAATTTTCTAAGTAGAGGGAGCATCAACGTTGGAGGTGTCCTAAGGAGGCAAGGTCGTAGCATCACCCTCAATATTGGCGTCTTCAGAACTGGTTTGAAGGAGAGAACTAGTGGCAGCATTAAGGTTAAGTTTAATGGTGCTGAAGTCTACTTCAGGGAAGTTTTCCATAGCATCCATTCTAAAATCTTCAAAGCCTGCTGCATAGTTGGAGCCTAAGAGGTCAGTGTACTGCTTGGACGACTTGAATTCAGCCACTGCATCCTCTTTGGCCTTGGAGAGAAGAGAATTTAGCTCGTCATTCTTTTTCTGTATATGATCAAGACGGGTGTCTTTCTCCACTGCGTCAGCCTTCAACTCCTCAACTAGGTTCTCTAATTCCTTAGTCTTGTCTTTAGCTTTTGCAGCTACCTCAGCCCATTTCTTAGATTCGTCCTTCACTTCTTGAAGTCTCGTCTCTAATAAGACCCTCGTTTTGTCTAATCCTGTAGCCTGCCTAGACGCAGCCATAAACTTTGACATAGCCGATAATAAATAAATAAATAAATAAAAAAAGAGAAAGAATAAATAATAAGGAAAAGGAGAGGGGGTAAAGACGAGGAAAAAATATAATTGCATACCTTAAAAAGATCATGAACACCAGAGTGTTCGAAGTCCTTTAGGGACATGTCATAGCAAACATTTATATCCTCGTCCAAAACAGCGTTTTGGAAACGTTCCCAAGCTAGATCTTCATTGTCAATAATGTTTGAAGCGGCCTTATGGGAAGGTTTGGACAGAGCAGATATGGTCGTCTTGGGCGGAGGAGTCTTGGACGGAGTAGCCTCTACTGGAGTGGACAAGTCTACATCAAATACTTGAGTAGGCTGCTGTGACGAAGGAACGTTGGGCTTCACTATCTGGGACGAGTCCTGTTTTGCCTTTTTGCCTCGTCGGCTGGGGAGACTTCCCAGGTCCAAATTTTTTGACACAGATTTCCTTTTGTCCCCAGCTGATGGACGAGGCTAAGCCTGAGTCTCAGGACAACTCCCCTCAGCAATGACTTCCTTTCCTCTATTCTCCTTCATTGTTGACATTCCTAAAATAAATAAGAATAACAATAAGTCACAAGTTTTAGATAAATCAAAAAAGGTCTAGTATAAAGTACTTACTTCTTCGCACCGTGACCTCGTAAGCAATAGCCTTGTCTGATGGTTCAGGACCAAGTCCCCACTTGGCAAGACGTCGAAGGGAGACTAAAGAATGAAAACTCCTGTCAACGTGTAGACGAGCCATGTAGACGCGATCACGGTGGAACTTGCTTAAAGACGGACGTTTAACGGCTGTGAAACAATAGACAAAAGTTAGAAATGCAGATAAAAAGCAAAATAAAGAAATAACAATAAAGAGGGGAGGGACATACCTTCAAGACGAAGGTTCCAGAAGCCCCCCGTGTAAGGAGCAAAAGGATCCCTACCAACATCCACAGGGTTCCCTGCCCAGAAACCAGAGACGAAGATAAACTCCGTCTTCCAATTCCTGTTAGACGAGGCTAGGGATTTGATTAACCTACAATCATCAGCCCTTGCTGTGAATTGGTAAAAACCACTAGATTGATTTATTTCAAAAGGCTTGTAACAGTAAAGGAACTCGTCCACAGTAAGAGGACGATCCCTACCAAATACTTCCTTCCACAAAATTTGCATGGAGATAACTAATCTCCACGCATTATGGTTAAACTGGCATACACCTAAACCTAATCTAACTAACAACTCTCTAGCAAATGAATTCAATGGAAACCTAAGACCACCTAAGAAATAAGCCTCATAGACACCTATTCTAAAATGGGGATTACAACACCATTCTCCATAGACGGGCAACCTAGGGTTAAGCTCGTCCGGGATCTGGTACCATGCCCTAAGATTGGAGAGCTTTTGCTCAGTCGTTTTGAAATGAATACGTACAGCACAACTATAGACTGTTTCCTCCTCGTCCAAAGGACTTGGTGGACGAACATTAGATGAGGAACCGGCTTGTGAACCAAAGGCTTTCCTAAGTTGTTCCTGGACAACTTCTAAAGGTAACCCAGGGACGCCGGAGATATACTCCTCGTCCGTAGAATTCCCCTCACTACTATGACTATTGCTACTAGAATCACCATCACTAGATATATCACAATACTCGTCTATATCTCTTTCTATACTATTGCTAGACGAAGGAAAAGCAGTATCGGACATTTTTAGAAAACTAAAAATCCTAAAGACGAGAAAAATGAGAGTACCTGGCTCTAGACGGAAGGAGACTATGGACGTAGAGAGACTTCTAGACAAGGCTCTAGACGAGGAATTTCAGGAAGGAAATTTCAGAAAATGTGAAGGGCACAGGAGGGATTCCACTATTTATAGGCGACTCAACAGGGCACTTGAAGCGACATAAACCAATCAGAAAATAACACGTGGCGTACTTCTCAAAAGAATAAAATGGCGCGACCTTCCACCAACAGGATTACGACACGTGGCACGTCCAGTCATTTACATAAATACGTCTAACCAAGAAGGTGATCTGAAAACATTCATTTCCTCAGACGACCTATGGACTGGGGGCAACTGATGATGTTGTAAAATATAACCTCTAAACTCGTCCATATGGTTCGTCCAAAGAAAAAGAATGGAGAGATAGGGCGCGACGAAGAGCCGTCCCCAGCGAACCTCATCCGTCCTTAATGAAGGACGGACAAGGCCTCGTCCGTCCCTAATAACGAACGGACGAGCATTTTGAACTTGGGCAGATATAGTTCTTACCTATGAACCAAGGCCTCCACTAACCGCGATGAAGCACCGGTCCAGATAAAGTAACTTCCGTGGAAGTTATGGAAGTTACCTCTGACTTTGCTGAATTCCTCGACAATAGGAATGGTTATTAGAGCAAGTAACTATTCCATGTGCATTATAAAAACATTTCTCTACGAAGAGGTAATTCATTCAGACATTTTCTAAAAAAATAGTAAAGTCTCAAAAGTATTTTTCCCTTTTTTACTTCAACTCACTGACTTTACCATCGGAGGATTCCAGACCGGCCTCCACCGGTCTTTCTCTGATTTTATTTGGCCTTTCAGGACTCAAGCCTTCAAGATCATCAACGCCTGGAGATTTTCAACCCACTGATTTCCAAAGATTCATCAAAATGAATAAATTAATTTTTTTAATTTAGATGCTGACGTGGTATTTTTTAATGCCAAATAACATTTTTTATTATTATTTTAATGGTCACGTCAGTTTTTAGTGTGCCAACAGTGCACTCCGTTTGCCATGTGTGCATTTTTTGTCTCTAATGTAATGGCAGGGACAAAAACGAGATGCGTTTTTCAGGATAGGGACTAAAAGCGGTGAAAATAAAAGTTATGGACCAAAGTGAGAATTGCGTGAAAATGTAGGGACGAAAATGAGATTTTTGCCAAAAAGAAAAGCTAATGATATGGAAAGGATAAACCAAATACAGGAAAGCAAATAATGAAAGGCAACTAAAAAATAAAAGCAAATGTAATTTGTTGTAAGTTCCCTCCTTGCATCAAAGAAAAGCAAAAGCAATACATACGCTTTTAGAAATAATGAAGAGAAGATAATGAAGAAAAGACAGAGTAACATACCAAATTCAGTAGAAAACAATTGCGAAAATCTCATCAATAGATAGACTGCCGTGGCTGTGATTAAAAAGTGTTAGAAGATTGTTGATTTTTTAAAAAATAAAATAAAAAAAACCAAAATAGAAAAGAGCAAACACACATACCGTTGAGTAGAAGCAGATTTGAGCAAGAGCAAATAGAAAAAAAAAATCATGATAATGGTGGAAAGAAGATTAACACAAAATTGAGAGAACTGGAAAGAAATAAATTGAGTTCGAAAACCAACGTCAATGTCGTGAGTGTGGTCCTATTTTGTAGACAGTGTTTTATATGGAAATTACAGAAGCATTTTTACAAAGTTTTGCCCCTGCTTAAATGTAGGGTGTAGAGTGTAGTGGTATTTTGGACACAATGAAATGTCCATTCCAAACAGAAGAAACTCTTTAAATAGTACTATTGAAAAAGTGAAACAATTAGAGAGAATATTAAACACTAATCAAACCGATTAAATATAATTAAAAAAAAAAAGATAAGATAAGATAAGATAATGATATAGAAAGGATAAACCAAATACAGGAAAGTAAATACTAAAGGGCAACTCAAAAATGAAAGCAAACATAATTTGCTATAGGTTCCCTCCTTGCAACAAAGAAAAGTGAACACAATATGTAAGCTTTTAGAAATAATGAAGAAAAGGTAAAGTAACGTACCAAATTCAACAAAAACCAATTGCAAAAATCTCATCAATAGACAAGTTGTCGTGGTTGTGATTAAAAAGTATTAGAAGACTATTAAATTTTTTTTTTTTTGTTTTTTTGTTTTAAATCAAAATAGAATAGAGCAAAAACACATACCGTTGAGTAGGAGCAAAAAAAAAAATGATGATAATGATGGAAAGAAGATTAACACAAAATTGAGAGAACTGAGGAAGAAACAAATTGAGTTTGAAAACCAACGTCAATGTGGTAAGTGTGGTCCCATTTTGTATATAGTGTTTTACGTGGGAGTTACAGAAGCATTTTTACCAAGTTTAGGGGTATTTTGGACCCAATGAAATGTCCATTCCAAACAGGAGAAATCCTTTAAATAGTAGTATAAATATAGAAAAGTGAAACAATTAGAGAGAATATTAAACACTCATCAAACCCAATAAAAAAACAAAGAGTAGATAAAAAAAAAATGAAAAGATAAGACAAGACAAGACAAGATAATGATATGAAAAGAATAAACCAAATATAAAACAAATACAGGAAAGCAAATAAAGAAGGACAACTCAAAAATAAAAGCAAACGTAATTTGTTGTAGGTTCTCCCCTTGCAACAAAGAAAAGCAAACGCAATACGTAAGCTTTGACAAAGTAACGTACCAAATTCAACAAAAACCAATTGCAAAAATCTCATCAATAGACAAGCTGTTATGGTTGTAATTAAAAAGTATTAGAAGACTGTAGATTTGTTTTTTATTTTTTTGAATAAAAAAACCAAAATAGATAAGAGCAAGTACACATATTGTTGAGCAAGAGCAAATAAAAAAATGATGACAATGGTGGAAAGAAGATTAACACAGAATTGAGAGAACTGAGAGAACTAAGAAGAAACAGAATTTGAAAATGAACGTAAGTGTGGTAAGTGTGGTCTTATTTTGTAGATAGTGTTTTACATGAGAATTAAGAAACATTTTTATCAAGTTTTGCCCCTACTTAAACGTTGAGTGTAGGGGTACTTTGAATCTCTATTCCAAATCAAGGAAGTTCATTAAATAATAGTATAGATATCCTTATCCTTGTTTCTAAAAAAAATAAAGAAAAAAGAAAACCTTATCCTAAGTAAAATATGTGACAATGTCTATAATAACAATTAAGGATTTGATTAATAGGCGTTGTGGGCGCCTGGAATAGGGCTATTGGGCCTAACCTCACTTGGGCTCACAATTTATTTGTAAAGTGGGTTTGTGGATTTCCTACATTGGGTGGTTCTTGGCACTGAGACTCAATGAGGTTCTCTGTTTCCCTCCCTCTCTCCCTTTCTCTCTCTCCTGTGTTACCCTTTCCTCTCTATTTTCTCTCTAATTCACCAGAACTATCCCAACCCCCTCTTCCCTACCCCCCGCCATTCATATTTATAGCTCCAGATTGATCGAAGGACCATCATTGCCCCCCATGGTTAGTGCAACGGGAGGTCTAATACTGTTGTTTGTAAGTGGATGATTAGGTGTGGGTGGCTTTGGAACTTGGTTCCCACTTCCGCAGGCAACTCAGTAGTGGCGTTTCATGGTTAGTGCAACGGAGGGTCCAATACTGTTGGTTGTAAGTGGGTGATTAGGTGAGGGTGGCTTTGGAACTTGGTTCCCACTTCTGCAGACAACTTGGCAGCGGCATTTCATAAGGCACTACAGGGTGTGTAAGCGATGGCGTGCTTGCAAGTCAATCGTTCTCCATAGTTCGGAAAGATTTGCCGAGTAAGGACCAGGTAGCGTACCTCAGGCTCTCGGCTTGTATGGGCTCAGGCTGGGCCTTTGAACAGGTAGGAACTAGGCCTATGGGCCGCACCTTGGTATCAAAGCCCCAAGCCCAAATGGGTTAATGTATCGAATGCCGTACACTAGCCCTCCCTTGATTCGTGCCCGAGTCCCGGCAAGAATCAAGGAGTCCAAAAGGCACACGTTGCTTGGTAAGTTCAGTGGAGCGCCTTCTGGGATACTCCAGAACCCCATTAATGCGTTCCTAAAAAGGCGCGCTGAATCTGGCCGCTCGGTTCATCCTTCATTATTACTTGACGGTTCACAAACCGAGGCGGCGTAGGCACCAGTTGGCGTTGGAATCCATAAGGCCTGCTAATTAATCTTCATAATGGTTGATTAACCGTTGCTTACCTCTCTTGGGTCTCCTATAAATTGTCCGCTCCAAATCAATCTTTCACTTTTTCACTTTCCACCCTCTGAGATCCCTCTCTGCCGTGCATTCATCTGCGCACTCATTCTCCAGCCTAGAATTTCTCCCCATCGTAGAGCCCAAAGTAAGTTCTCTACATCTTCTTCTTTTTACTTTCGTATCTTCCTTCATTCATTTCTTTCTAGGATTTAGGATGGGTTATTCTTACCTTCTGGATACAGAGGCAGCCTTAGCCATTTTCAGGCAGGCTTTTGACATCCCCAATGATGTGGAGGTGGCGTATTGCCATGAAAGCAAAATCGATTTTCACAGAGGGGGCAACACTGCCTTTTTTCCCTTGATGGCAATCCTGGAGGGTGGGGTGAGGTTTCCCATTGACCCTCTTTTACTAGACACTCTTAGGTACTATGGATTGTGCCCTGACCAACTTTCCCTCAACTTTTATTGGGTAATTAGTTGCGTGAGTCGGTTGAACCAGATATTCGGTTTACAGTTGACCAGCATGACATAAATCACATGTACAGTTTATGCGGGAATAAGAAAACAAATTACTACTTAAAAGTTAGAGATATTAGGGTATGGTTGATCTCCTGCCTACCTGATTTGAATAGGAACTCTGCCGGGGAGTTTGTTCGGGTGCGCGGCAATTGGTTTGCTGGTGAAATCCCCTGCCCCCTTTCAAGGCGCGAAGTGGGTTCGTACCGATCATTGTCTCACTTCTGTTTCCTGCTTATTATCATACGTAGGCATATACTTCGCATTGTAGTGACTTCATTTACTTTGACGTTCTTTTTTTTTTTTTTTTTTTTGTGCAGATGATAGAGTGTTCATCCCAGATGTTAGAGTGGCTCATGTACGGGATTTGAACTTTGTGCTCAGGTTTGAAATTTTCATTCACTCGGACAGACAACTCTGGGTGTCCCATTTGATACTCAAAATTGATCCTGTGTATTCTACTTGGCAAGCCTTTAGTCAAGCCTTACTTATTGATAGCCTTTTTTTGTCTTATATCGATGTACAGCACACAAATTTCCTTCCTCCGAAGTTTACAGTAGGTGAAACCCGTGAATTAGGTCCTCGACACATCTGCTCCGATGAGCGCCAGCCTGTGCGGGACGAGTCAGCCGAGCGTGTGTCCCAAGCTTTTCGAGAACGGGCCCACGAGCAGATTCAGCAAGAAGCCCCCACCCAACCCGAAGACTTCGTAAACCCCAAGGCTCCTGCCCCGGACACTGAAGAGGTAGTTGCTGAATCCTCCAGTCTCCTCGAAACCGAACACGATCCAGGCGAAGAGATGGTGACCTGAAAAAAGATGACGATCAGCCGCTTCATCCTTAGGGCCAGGCCCGCCGCACAGCAGCAACCCTCCCAGGGCCACGGCCAGACCCTTCCTCCCCTACCTCCTGCCCCCAGTCGGCAATGGAAAAGGCCGCGTACAACCGAATAGACTCTTATTGGCCCGGATGACACGCCCTCAAGGACTCCTCCCCAGCCAACAAGTGGCATCATGATCCGTGAGCTTGTGGCTCAAACTGGGACGCAAGTGGCGTCCTCTTCCCATGCTATTCTGGCGTGGCAACCTTTATTCATGTTGGATGGCAAACCTCTTCCCTCGGACACGAGTGTGCGCGTATGGGAAAAGGGAGTGGGGGGTTGCGTCGCCCAGACTCTGGTGCTCGGCCTTCTGCTGCCTAAGGACGTGCATGCTTTCGAAGAGGGCACGGACGAGTCCATGGATAGGAGGCTGTAATGGCATACTATCGCAATAAGTTTTTGTTGTTACTGTTTACACTTTCTTTCTTTCTTTTTTCTTTCCTTTTCCCTTTCATTCCTAACCACCAATGTCCTATTTTCCCGGGTTCGATGCCCGTTCTTATTACTTTGCCAGGCCACACAACTGGCATATATACTTGATGAGCGGCTTAAGGATCTGGTGGAGGATGTTGGTCGGGAAAAAGCTCTTAAGGATGTGGCTGAGGTGAACACAAAGGAGAAAGCCATCGCTGCTGCAACCGCGGAGAAGAAGGTTGTCGCGGCTGAGAAAGCTAAGGTGGCTGCGGAAAAGAAGTACTCAGAGCTGCAAGCCTAGATAAGGGAGACCGAACTCAGGTTGGCGAAGGCTGAAAGCATGAATAGCGCGCAGTCCGAGGAAGTGGCCGATCTAAGGGCAGCCTTGGAGGCTAGTAAGAATAAGTGGTATAACGAAGGATTTGCTGATGCGGAGAACTCAGCTGAGCCCGTCATAAGGGATGCACAGAAGCTGGGTTTTGAGGAAGGGTGGCTGGCTGCTCTGCAGGCTTTGGGGGTCCCCAAGGACTCCCCATTGAGAAATCCCAGCCAGATTCCCTTCTCGGAGCCCGTCCTTGACACGCAAAATCCTCTGGGGCCTGTTGACAAAGAGGAGACGACCAGCCTGAGGGAGTTGGTTGAGCAGATAGATTCTCACATGGAATTGGATGAGACGAAAGTGATCAGCAACCCCCGCGAGGGAGATCAACTTGGTCAGGACCCCCTTCAGACTTCAGTGCAACCTCAGTTTGCTGAGACTGATGCCCGAGAGCAGCCTGCAGACTCCATGTCCTAATTTTCGAACCGTATTTTCTTTATTTAAGAAATGTTTCTTTCGTTCTTTTTTCCTTTATTTATGTTTTTGGTTGATCTGCCTATGTCGCCGGGCTGTGGCGACTGAACAATCTTTTTTCTGCTGGGTTTGGTACTTATATGGCCACCGTGTTTTGTGGTCGGAATACTGCTTTAACTCCTAATGTGATGGTTTTAATTTTGGAGTAATCGTTGTGCTTTCCATTCATCTTATGCTTGTGCCGTAAATGGTCGTGCAGTGGAATCTTGGTCCGTCATAGGACGGGGATTAAATTACCTCAGGCGAAGTTATTTGTATCTAGAAGGGATTAGCCCGTTGACGGTGGTAATGGAGTTTGATGTGTGGATCTTCCCGCAACTAGAAAAACTTATAGTGTAAGGATCCCATCTGCTCGGTGATATATATTGAACCGGGGATCGGGCCTCTGTACTTAGATTACTTTTCTAAGGTTTTCCCTTGCTCGGTGATATAGATCGAACCAAGGATCAAGTTTCTGTCCTTAGCCTATTTATTAAGGTTTTCACCTACGAGGTGATATAGATTGAACCGAGGATCAGGTTTCTGTCCTTAGATTTTTAAGGTTTCCACCTGCTCGATGATATTGGTCGAGCCAAGGGTCAGGTTTCTGTCCTTAGATTTTTAAGGTTTTCACCTACTCGGTGATATGGGTCGAACCGAGAATCAAGTTTCTATCCTTAGATTTTTAAGGTTTCCACCTGCTCGGTGATACGGATCGAACCGAGGATCAGGTTTCTGTCCTTAGCCTATTTATTAAGATTTTTACATGCTCAGTGATATAGATCGAACCGAGGATCAGGTTTTTATCCTTAGCGTGTTTATTAAGGTTTTCACCCGCTCGGTGATATGGATTGAACCGAGTGTCAGTAATTGAATAACATAGATCTGCGTGAGTAAACATCACTATTCTTATTAGTAAAACCTATACAAGATATTGCGCTCAAATTATGACTCGGGGCACAGCCGATCAGCGATAGAACTTCTTTAGATTATGGACGTTCCACGGCCGGGGCAATGGCCTCTCGTCTAGGTCTTCCAAATAATACGCCCTCGCGCTAGCGATGGCGGTAACCCTGTAGGGCCCTTCCTATATCTGTGTCAACTTCCCTGCGTTCGTATCTCACATATTCCCTACGGCTCTTCTCAGGACTAAATCTCCAGGGCCAAACTCTCTCGTCATTACGTCTCAGCTGTATCTCTGAGCAAGCTTCTGCTGGTACTCGGCGAGCCGTATAGTCGCCGTTTCTCGACACTCTTCCAACCTATCCAAGCGTTCAACCATCGTCTCATTGTTTTGGGCAGGATCGAATCCCATGACTCATGCACTGCACAGATTTACCTCGGTCGGTATCATGGCTTCCGCTCCATATGTGAGAGAAAATGGGGTCTCCCCCGCGGATCTCCTAAGAGTTGTTCGGTACGCCCACAAGACACTGGGTAGCTTCTCAGCCCAGTTACCCCTTACTCCCTCTAGCCTCCTCTTCAACCCGTTGACGATTACTTTGTTTACCGCTTCAGCTTGGCTATTACCTTGGGGATATGCTGGGGTAGAATATCTGTTTTTGATGCCGAGATCGCCGCAAAATTTACGGAAGGCTCGACTGTCAAATTGCAGTCCATTGTCTGATATAAAGGAGTTCGGCACTCCAAATCTTGTGATTATGTTCTTCCACACGAATTTCTTTACATCCACGTCTCGAATGTTGCCCAAAGCCTCCGCCTCAACCCATTTGGTAAAATAGTCGACAACCACTAAAACGAACCTTCGATTACCCGTTGCTAGGGGAAATGGGCCGAAAATGTCCAGTCCCCACTGTGCAAAAGGCCAGGGACTACTGATCAGGTTCAAATGGCCTACCGGCTGATGGATTAAGGGGGCATGGTTTTTACATTGTTCACACTTACACACATACACGGCGACATCCTTCTGCATTTGAGGCCATCAAAACCCTTGAGTCATTGCCCGGTGTGCCAATGATCGTCCTCCTACATGACTGCCGCACATTCCATCATGGAGCTCGGCTAAGAGTTCGCCCACTCTTTCCGGATGTAAGCACAAAAGGTATGACCCCCCAAAGGATCTCCGATATAACTTCCGACCTTTTGATAACCAATATCAAAGGGCCATTCTGCGGATCTTATTGCCTTCCTTTTCATCACATGGGACTCGGTCATCGGCCAAGTAGTCAATGATGGGGTCCATCTAGCATGGCCCAAATGCTGTAACTGCCGCGACATCAGCCCCTGCATCCCCCAGACCACTTGCTACCCCGATGCTCGCCTCTGGAACAAGCTCTACCTTAATTAGCCGAGGTATCTCCTCAGTTACAGAGGACGCCAACGTGGCCAGGGAGTTGGCGTGTCTATTCTGTGCCCGAGCAACTTGGATCACTTTCACCGTACCAAAGCTGGTTATAACTTGCTTCACCTGTTCCAAGTATACTTTCATCCGAGGGTCTTGAGCTTCAAAACTGCCCTGCACGTGGTTAACTACCAAGCATGAATCTAAATACATTTCTACATCCCGGGCACCTAAACTTGAAACCGTCCTTAGTTTGACTAGTAAGGCCTCGTACTCCGCCTCGTTGTTTGAGGCCTTGAAACCTAATCTAAACGAGTGCTCCAATCGAATTCCCTTCAGGTCGACTATAACAATCCCCGCTCCGGCCCCCGTGGAGCTAGAAGCGTCGTCCATATATACCTTCTACGAACGACATTCCAACTGACAGACCATTTCACATGGGTCCTTAGGGGAAAATTCCGCCACAAAGTCAGCTAGCACTTGCCCCTTTATTGCACTTCTCGGCCTATATCTTACGTCGAAAACCCCCAGTCGGGTCCCCCACTTAGCTATCCGCCCGTGAAGTTAGATCTCTTCAATAACGACTGTAGGGGGTATTCGGTCAGCACATACACGGTATAAGCTTGGAAATACTGAGGCAACTTCCTGGTAGCATGCACTAACGCCAACACCAATTTTTCCAAAGGCAAGTACTTAGTCTCTGCGTCAACTAGGGTCTTGCTGATGTAATACACGGGCTGCTGCACACCTTGGTCTCTTAGCAGTACGACACTCATGGCATGGTTGGATACCGAGAGGTATATATACAGGTCCTCCCCGGGCTCCGAGGTTGTCAGCATCGGTGCCCGCGTTTAGTATTCCTTCAGATCCTGAAAAGCCCTTTCGCATTCATCATCCCACTGAAACCCTTTCCATTTTTTTAAAAGCTGATAAAATGGTCAGCAGCGATCTGAAAATTTAGAAATGAACCGGTTGAAGGCGGCCAACATCCCGGTTAACACCTGCACTTCCTTCGGATTGCTTGGCGATTTGAGACGCTTCACGGCTTCGATTTGGTCGGGATTAACTTCTATTCCCCAGTTGGAGATCAAGTACCCCAAGAATTTCCCAACCCTTACCCCAAAAGCACACTTTTCTGCGTTAAGACGCAACTTGTGCCGCTGTAATTCCTAGAACACTTCCCGGAGATCCTCCACGTGTCGCACTTCCTGCTTGCTTTTCACTGCCATGTCATCAATATACACTTCAATCGTACGCCCAATTTTGTCCCGGAACATCCTTGTCATCATCCGTTAATATGTTGCCCCGACATTTTTTATTCCAAAAGGCATCACGGTATAATGATAATTAGTGTCAGGGGATATGAACACTGTCTTCTCCTAGTCCTCGGCAGCCAGAGTGATCTGATGATACCCTTGGAAGGCGTCCAGGAAACTCATCCTCGGGTGCCCGTAGGTGGCGTCTACCAACTGATCAATCTTTGGCATAGGAAATGATTCCTTTGGGCATGCTCGGTTTAAATCCATGAAGTCTACATAGACCCTCCATTTGCCACTCTTCTTTTTTACTACCACGGTGTTTACTAGCCATTCTGGGAAGAAGATCTCCTTTATCGCCCCAGCCTCCTTCAGCCTTTGAACTTCTGACTTCACTGCTTCTACATGCTCCTTGGTCGCTCTCCTCGGCCTCTGTTTCTTAGGTGGGAATGATGGGTTTATGTTAAGCTTATGGACAATGAACTCGGGGTCCACCCCGGGTACATCGTAGGGATTCCATGCAAACACATCCATGCTCCGCATAAGAAATAGCAATATTTTCGCCCGCTCCTAGGTTGTCATGCTCGCCCTTATTTGGAAATACCTGCCAGTATCCGGCAGTATTTTTACCCTTATAAGCTCTTCAGCGCATGCAGCCCCCGCTTCTTCTCGGGGCCTCTGTAATTGCTATAATGGCGCCTCATTAGCGTTTTCTTTCTATTCGGCCTGCCTGACCTCCCTACTTGCTGTAGCGACCAGGTATTGCCTTACCACTCGCTGGCACCCCCGTACCATGGCAACGCCCTGCTCTATAGGAAATTTAACCTTTACGTGCAAGGTGGACGGAACAGCCCCCATGGCATGAATCCACAGCCTTCCCAAGATCGCCGTGTAAAGGGAAAATGAGTTGACTACTATAAAGTTAACCGTCACCTCCTTACCTTCCATGCTTACAGGCAGGGAAATTTGCCCCTCAGGAACCACCACCCTTCCATCGAACGAGACCAGTGGCGTACCATACTTTGTTAAATCTTGATTCTTCAATCCAAGCCCTTTGAATAGGTTAGGATACATCACGTCTGCCTCGCTGCCCTGGTCTATCATCACCCTTTTTACCAGGAAGCCGCTCACTCGGGCCATGACTACCAACGCGTCGTCATACGGTTGTATCGTTCCTTCCAGGTCATCTTCATCAAAGGCAAGCATCTCTCGAGCACTTTTCACTCTCTTTCCGGTGGGCTTTTTGTCCGGGTGATCCCCTATAGGTGCGACAGTCAGCACCCTCCTTTTGGTCATAGCCGTACCTCTTGGGGCGACAAGGATCATTTCAATTACTCCCAACGGTGGTAGGAGAGGGTTTCCTCTCTGCTGAACACCTTAGCGATACCCCGGTCACTGGGGTTCACTACGAATTCCTTCAGATGTCTCACTTTTACTAACTACTCTAAATGGTCTTTCAGTACTCGACACTGCTCGGTGGTGTGCCCCTTGTCTTTGTGATAGGTACAGTATAGACTCTGATTTCTCCGAGATGGATCCCCCCCCCCCATTTTGCTCGGCTACCTGAAGTACGGCTCGTTCTTAATACGCTCCACAATCCTGTGCACTAGCTTTTTAAACGTCACGTTCACTTCCTCCATCTGCCACAGTGGCTCCTGTATCCTTAAATCCTTCGGAAGCCTTGGCTGGAAACCCCCCTGTCGAGGACGATTTATCAACGGGGCCTTGCCCTTACTCTACAACCGATCATCTTCCAAGTGCTTATACTCCTCGATACGCCTCATGAGCTGCCTCATATCCTCGGGAGGCTCCTTTGTCAGTGACTTCCGCAGTTCAGAATCCTCAGGAAGCCCCATCCTGAAGGTGCTCTCTGCAATCTTTTCATTACCCCCACCTATTTCATTATAAAGCTCCCAATACCGACTAACATAACTACAAAGGGTCTCCCCTACCCTCATCTTCATCGACAGCAAAGCATCCATTGGTTGTGGCACCTGGCTGCAAGTTACGAACTGGAAACCGAACTCTTAGATTAGCTCTGCAAAAGTGTAGATGGAACTCTTCTGCAACCCGTTAAACCATCTCAGAGCGATCAGGCCGAGGCTGGATGGGAACAACTTGCACATCAGTGCGTCATTGTGAGAATGCAGGGACATCATGTGGATGTAATGGCTGACGTGCTAAACCCGGTCCGTTTTTCCATCGTAGATACTGAATGGTAGGCGCGTGAACCTGCTCGGCATTGGGGCACATTCAATATCATCGAAAAACGGGGACCAGTGGCTCTGCGTAAAGTGCGGCTCATCGCGTCCATGGCAACATTATGGGGTCATCGCTCTTCGAGGGAGTCAGATCCCCAGTCTGTATAACCCCGTGAACGTGAACGATCCCGGCGATGGTGGGACTCCTGTGAACGCGAACGTTCCCGACGTCGACAGGACTCAGAGTTGCTGGACCCCGTACCCTGGCGATCTCCCCATTGCACCTACCCTCCTATCTCGGTTGTCTCGTCCCTTCCTTTGGCGTCCGTTTTAGGCTTCTAACTCAAGGTCTCTCACTAACCTGCATAACCGTTCAAGCTCCTTGTCCCTTTCATCAAATTGCCTGTGCCTCGAGGCACTCGATATTGTTCGCTGCGTCTAGTATGACCCTTCTCCGAGGCCGGACCGCTCATCTCGTTCACGGTCCCTATCTTCACGCCTCTTTTGCCTTCTCTCTCGCCAAAAAGATCCTCGAGAGGACCTCACCGAACCACTTTCAGCGTTGCTCCCGGAACGTCTTGCAAACATCTTCCTGTGAGCGAGCCTCGGTCGAACTATAGCTTTGTAGGAGATTCCCACAAACGGTGCCAATTGTGCGCGCCTAGAATGGGGCTATTGGGCCTAACCTCACTTGGGCTCATAATTTATTTGTAAAGTGGGTTTGTGAATTTCCTACATTGGGTGGTTCTTGGCACTGAGACTCAATTGATAAGCCACAAACGAATTGACCCCTTGTGATTAATTAACCAATTAATTTAGCCAAGTTTATTAATTAGGTTAATTAACATGCAATTGCATGGCAGCACAAACAAATCATCAATAAACTAAGTAAGCAGCGGAAAATAAATAACACGGTGATTTGTTCACGAATGGGAAAACCCTAACGGAAAAAACCCCACCGAGTGATTTTCAGGTCACCACTCCCGAAACTCCACTATTATCAAAACAAGCAGTTACAAGTAAAGGAATCCCAAGTACCTTACCAACCTACAGTTGAACCCTTACCCCAATACCCAATTGGACTTGGTCTGTAGTAACAGTTCCCCCTTTTGATGCACGGCTCCCAAGTACGTGACTAACCAGATGCGCGGATCCTAGTACGCGACTTCAATCACCAACTAGAAATAAGGGTTGGCTGCAAAGTTTTTCAGTTCATACACATGATGAAGATCAAGAAGATACTTTGTCACAAAACCCAAAGGTGCACATACACAACAACTTCTTCAGAAGAGATGAACTAGGTTAAGAACTTCATCTTCGGTTACAATTTGCTTGAACAGATTTTGCTCAATGCTTGTGCAACTTGTGAACACTTTGACGGCTCTTAAAACAGTCCTTTTATATGTCTAGGGTTAGGAGAAAAAAAGACCCAAAGACACATTCACGGATTCCAAGAAATCAGATCAAAATTCTGATTTTTATAAACCTCGACAGATAGAAGCTGTCGAATAGCTGTCGAGAAGGTGTCAAGACACGGGGCTGAAACAGCTTATTGAAACTCGATAGATGCAGTTGTCGAGCTTTAATGAATTTGCGTTTTCAGCTTGTTTTCTTAAACAGACTTGAAGGCTTCAATACTTGATCTTGAAACACGGTTTCTTGAAGTATTTCAACACAACCTAAATCTATCCAAATACAAATAAAGTGCGTTTTGTCAAAGGATTAGCCAATTACATAAAAGTATGACATATGTTCTTAACATGTGAACCACATATGTCCTAACAATCTCCCCCTTTGGCAATCCGTGACAAAACCACAACTAAAAAATGATCATATGAGAGAAGTCATAAATCACTCAACTCATATTCACTTGTTTAATACAATAAAATCTATCCTAACACAAACTCTTGAAAAACTTTACAAGAAGAAAGTTTATGGCAAGTAGATTTTGACAACCTGTATTTTTGAAATACTTTAAACAAAACTCATCAAAACATCTTTGTGTGAAACAGAAATAATAGATTGCATACAAGTAAAGAAACATGTGTATAAAGAGAAAAAAGAAACAACACATGTAAGAGGTAGGTGAAAGAAACAACATACATCCACATATAGAAAGAAATAAATACAATATATGTCAGAATGATCACAAGATTAAATGTACAAGAACAATGTATCTATATAAGAAAGAAAAGAAAAGATACATCAAATCCTCAGTACATCCCTCAAGTATCAACACTCCCCCTATCAAAAATGTCCTATACTAACTCTCCCCCTAAGATGACTACTCTCATCTCCCCAAAATTACTCCCCCTTTTTGTCACGAGTGACAAAAGGTAGAGTGTCAAGCAGACATCTCATCAGAAGAGCTAGCATCTCCATCATCATCATCTGAAGCGTCATCATCATCACCATCATCATCATCAGCCTCAGCATCAGAATCAGAAGCCACTAGAGGAGGTGGTGAAGGAGTAGCCTCAGGAGCAAAACCACCTATGGTCGCTTAACGTCATGCAATACGACCAACACGAATGTTCACCTGATACAACTTAGTAGAGAGCGTATCAAGGCGAGCATCCATGCGCTGCAGCTGCGCCATGATGTCTCCAAGAGATACATCGCCCATAGAAGAAGAGGGAGCAAATGTAGACGGAGCAAATTGAGAGGGTGCCGAACGAGATGGAGTCGAACCGGAGGGAGGAGCTACTGACTCCTGTCGTCACCTAAACTGGGCCTCACTACATTTTACGGTAGCGGCATCTATAGCACACATGACAGAGAAGTGATCAGAGGAGGGAAAAGGAATAGAAAAATGGCATAGTATCCTCGTGATAGCAGAAGGAAAGATGAGCTTATCACGGGTAGCCGTATCCCTAAACACATCTATGATGGAAAGAATAAAATGTGAAGGAAAATCTATAGTGAGGTGCTCTAACAAAGAAAGCAAAAATTGAGCACGAGGCTCTGTGATAAAGTTATAGTGAGAAAGTGGGTGCAACACAAAAGTCATCACCATGTTCATGAATCTAGGACCTTTAGCAAATGGCCGACATGGTGTAAACTGACGCTCACCCCAACCAGATGGGTGCTCACAGAAAGCAGACATCATCTCGTCTTTGGACACAGTCCTCAGACGCTCACAACCGGGGTAATCAGGATGCTCTACCCTCGGAACTCTAAGCACATCCGCAACAAGCTGCGGTATGACAGCAAAGCGCGTACCTCGAACGCGAGTGTAAAAGAGAGGTACTGAAGAATCAATACCGTGCATGTTGGAGTAAAACTCCTGAATAAGCACAAGAGGACAAGTGACAAGGATGCCACACAGTGACTCCCATCCCGACTGTGAATGACATCGGAAAGGTCAGTGTAGGCGAAGTCCGCCAAAATGACTCGGCGTTCCAAATGAACACCTTGTCGAGAGAAGTTCTCCAGGAATGCTTTATGGGCATCCTCATCACGGAACCGAATGTTAGAAGGAATAGAATCAGAAGAAGATGATGCCTCGGAACGAAGAGGGTTTCGAGATGGAGCAGACTTACGTTTAGGTGCCATAGACACTACTAACGTAAACAGAATGAGAGAGAGGGAGAAAGAGACAATCAAAAAAGTCCCAAAACATTTCAAATATATCAAGATATATTGAAAAATGAGTACGTATGCATGGGAAATGCATGAGCATGTGACATATGCAAAAGAAATTCATCATGGGCTCAGCCCAATCCAATCCTACCAACACACAAACATATTGCACACATCTAAATGCATGAAAATACTGTTATAATGCAAATGAAATCAATGCATGAGTTTTTGAACATATTTAAATGAAAACCCATCCCAAAATTTCAAGAAAAACTCATCAATTTTGAAAAACCCCAAAATTTTTCAAAAACCCCAAAACCTAAGATTAAAAAACATGAAATGCATGAAAATATGAGAAGACAAGAGATCATACGAAGTGATTTGAAGCAAGGAAGGGCCGAAAATCACGTGGGTTGAAGGTTTGGAATGAGAAAATTGAGTTTGGAAGATGAACAGGTGCGGATAGATCGAGAGAGATCAAGTGAAATGAAAACCGGATCACACGAAGGGTTTATATAGAACCTCAGTAAATCTCGACAGATACAGGTATCGAGAGGTGTCGAGACATCTGTCGAGGAAGTGTCAAGAAGAATGGTCATCGACAGATAAAGGTGTCGAGGAGGTATCGAGGAATAAACACCAGAACCCAGAACAGAAGCTCGATCGATCGACAAGGTATCGAGGAGACAGAAGATTTCTCGATCGATCCATCAGGTGTCGAGGATGTGTCGAGATTGCGATAAGAAAAAACTTGAGAAGCTCGACAGATAGCTAGGTATCGAGGAGGTGTCGAGCCAGCTTTTAAAAATAGTTTTTCGAGAAGTGAAAAACATAGACATGAATGCAATCAAACATGCAACTCAACAATGATCCAATCAACACAATAGGCTCTCCAAATCAACTCTCAATGAAAAATTTTAAGCACATGGATCTCCAAAAACACACACACACTAAACAAGTCTAATTGATTTTATATTTCAAAAACAAGTCATGACAGTTTAGTGAGCATACAAAAGCATATGTAAACCTAGTGATGGCCAAATCACATTGTACCTGCACATGTATCAAGAGTAGCAAAGAATATTGCGTGTTGTGTGTGAAAAACATCGCAAGATTGCATAAGTGTATACATGTTATGACGATTTGAGATATGAGAAAATCACTTTAACTCACACACAATCATAACTGTTTGATAGGGACTATTACCTTCGAGGTACATCCTATAACTCCCACATCTCCTAGAATACACGCTTGCAACCATATTTAAAGCATTTTTTATCTTTTTGCTTTTTGTTTTCTTTGCATATTTTCTTTTTAAACATATCATGTATGGGCATAAAAGATAGAGAAAAGAAATACCTATTGATATTTGACATTCCAATTTTGCTATGCCGAAGCACACAAATGTCATTAACATCACACTTTTGCTATGCCGAAGCATACAGATGTCATTAATGATTGGCGGGCAACAGTGGTGAGATGGTTATTTATGCCTTTCTCTTAGAATTTTCTAGTCCTACCCGTCAAAAAGAGTGATATGAGTGTTAAGTCTAAGAGATAACTTAATCTTACTCATCACAAATAAGAGCCACAAAGCTCACTTACTTAGTTGTGCATAGAGATGCTCATCTAAGTTACAAAAGTACAAAGTTTAGAAAATTTTGTTTCATTGGCCATCCAAGATATACAAGTACCAATGTACACAAAACACACACTGTTTTTGTATTTTTTTGATTTTTTTCAATTTTTTTTTAATTTTTTTATCAAAAACAAAATAAACAAAAACTGAAAATAAACAAACAAAAACATGTTATCAATGCAATCCAAAAACTAGACTGACTCAAAATAAAAACAAAACACACAAGTAATGCAACAAAAAAAAAAAAAATAGAAGAAAGTGATTTCATCACTTAGAGTCATTTTTCTTCCACACCTTAGAAGAACCTTTCCTTTTGTTGAAACCTTGAACCGGCGGTGAAGGAGAAGAATTGAACCCGTTCAAGTTTGAAAGGAATATGAGGGCTTTCAGAAGATCTCCAAGAAGAGCAAGAGAGGATTGAAGCTGATTTTGGCTTCCAAATGCTATCATGCTGTTGCTCTATTGAGTGGCTAACCACTTATAGCAATTTGGTCAAGTATGACTGGCAACACCATAATGATGACAGAGATGCTGCTTCTTCTGTTTGGGCTTTTGAGAGTTAACCTTCTTAGCCCTAGGGTTTTTAGCATCTTTCTTATCTAGCTTAGGGGGTGCTCCTAGGATAGATTTATCCTTGTCTAAATTCTCACTAGCTAATTTAGTTTTAACATCAGTGTTCTCAACTTTAACAATATTAGCAAGAGGAACAAAAACAGTAGTACTAGTAGAAGCAATATTAGAGGAAGAAAAATCATACCCTAAACTTGTTCGATCTGAAGCAAATTTCTGAATGCTGAGCATCTCATCAAGCTTTGCACTCGAGGTCCTCTCCAACTGGGCTCTAACCTGAAATAGCTCTGCCTCAAGCTTCTTGGTCTTCTCAGCCAAGAAATTGTTCTTGAACCTCAGCGCTCCAATAGTCTGATTTGCCTCATCAAATTTTGTGGACAACTCTTCACGGTCAAGTTTCACATCACTGTGCTTTTTGGTGGTCAGCCTATAGAGTTTCTCGTGTTTCTCAGACAGCTTATATAGTTTTTCATAGGCTGAATGGATATCGTCTTGATCATCCATCTTCTCACACTTAGAGTCCACCAATTCTTCTTCTTCTTCTTCTTCCACTTCATTAACAATCCCTTCAGTAGGATTGATTGTAGTAGTGAAGGCATTTAAGATTCCGTCATCCTCACTATCAGAATCGTCTTCAGGCTCAGTGTCACTCAAGGTTGCAACAAGTGCCTTACTCTTCCCAATGCTCTTGAGATATGTAGGACACTCATTTTTCACGTGTCCGAACCCATGACACCCAAAACACTTAGGTCCTGCGGGAACAGTGTACTGACCACCTTTTTTTGCATCTTTCTTCCCTTTGTCTTGGCTCTAAAACTGAGAAGAACTAAATTGCCTGCGGTCCTTATCAAAGCCCTTCCATTGGCATTCTTCATAAATTTCTTGAACTACCTGTTGATGTAGGACTTCATCTTTGAATCTTCATCATCTGAAGACTCTTCTGTCTCACTGCTCTTTGCCTTTAGTGCCATACTCTTGCCTTTACCCGACTTGCCGATCCTAGATAACCCTAGCTCGTAGGTCTGCAAGTTTCCAACCAACTCAGTCAAAGGAATCTTGGCAATATCCTTTGATTCTTCTATCGCCATAATCTTGGCATGGAATCTCTCGGATAGAGATCTGAGCGCTTTCCTCACAATCTTGGGTTCAGGGATGGTTTCCCCAAGATTGAAGGCTGAGTTCACTATGTCCTTAAGCTTGGCATAGAACTCATCGAACGACTCATCCTCCTCCATTTTTATTTCTTCAAAGCTTGTAGTGAGCCTCTGAAGTTTTGAATCTTTGACAACCTTGGTTCCCTCATAGGTTTTCTGGAGAATGGTCCAAGCCTCTTTAGTAGTTTCAGTTGAGGATATCTTCTTAAATTCCTCATTGGTGACTACATTGAACAACGCATTCAATGCCCTGTTGTTGAAGTTAGCCACCTTGATCTTTGCATCATCCCAATCGGCCGGCGCTTCTTTGGCTTAGTCCAGCCAATCTAAACAGCTTGCCATACCTTTTCATCTAAAGACTGCAAAAAAACTCTCATGTGTACTTTCCAATATGCATAGTTAGTATCATCAAATAAATGAGGTATAATTAACGATTGTCCTCTATCCATAACAAATAAGGGTCAATGGATTAAACACAGCAAAGATTAAAACATAATCAGAGTGTGCCTGCTCTGATACCACTTGATAGGCCACAAATGAATTGACCCCTTGTGATTAATTAACCAATTAATTTAGCCAAGTTTATTAATTAGGTTAATTAACATGTAATTGCGTGGCAGCACAAACAAATCACTAATAAACTAAGTAAGAAGCGGAAAATAAATAACACGGTGATTTGTTCACGAATGGGGAAAACCCTAACGGCAAAAACCCCACCGAGTGATTTTCAGGTCACCACTCCCGAAATTCCACTATTATCAAAACAAGCGGTTACAAGTAAAGGAATCCCAAGTACCTTACCAACCTATAGTTGAACCCTTACCCCAATACCCAATTGGACTTGTTCTGTAGTGACAGTTCCCCCTTTTGATGCACGGCTCCCAAGTACGTGACTAACTAGATGCGCGGATCCCAGTACGCGACTTCAATCACCAACTAGAAATAAGGGTTGGCTGCAAAGTTGTTCAGTTCATACACATGATGAAGATCAAGAAGATGCTTGGTCACAAAACCCAAAAGTGCACATACACAGCAACTTCTTCAGAAGAGATGAACTAGGTTAAGAATTTCGTCTTCAATCACAATTTGCTTGAACAAATTTTGCTTAATACTTGTGCAATTTGTGAACACTTTGACGACTCTTAAAACAATCCTTTTATATGTCTAGGGTTAGGAGAAAAGAAGGCCCAAAGACACATTCACGGATCCCAAGAAATCAGATCAAAATTCTGATTTTTATAAACCTCGACAGATAGAAGCTGTCGAGAAGGTGTCGAGACACGGGGCTGAAACAGCTTACTGAAGCTCGATAGATGCAGCTGTCGAGCTTTAATGAATTTGCACTTTCAGCTTGTTTTCTTGAACAGACTTGAAGGCTTTAATACTTGATCTTGAAACACGGTTTCTTGAAGTATTTCAACACAACCTAAATCTACCCAAATACAAGTAAAGTACGTTTTGTCCAAAGATTAACCAATTACATAAAAGTATAACATATTTTCTTAACATGTGAACCACATATGTTCTAACATCAATGAGGTTCTCTGTTTCCCTCCCTCTCTCCCTCTCTCTCTCTCTCCTGTGTTACTCTTTCCTCTTTATTTTCTCTCTAATTCACCAGAACTGTCCCAAACCCCTCTTCCCTACCCCCCGCCTCTCATATTTATAGCTCCAAATTGATCAAGGGACCATCATTGCCCCCATGGTTAGTGCAACGGGGGGTCCAATACTGTTGTTTGTAAGTGGATGATTAGGTGTGGGTGGCTTTGGAACTTGGTTCCCACTTCTGCAGGCAGCTCGGCAGCGGTGTTTCATGGTTAGTGCAACGGAGGGTCCAATACTGTTGGTCGTAAGTGGGTGATTAGGTGAGGGTGGCTTTGGAACTTGGTTCCCACTTTTGCAGACAGCTCGGCAGCGGCGTTTCATAAGGCACTACTGGGTGTGTAAGCGATGGCGTGCTTGCACGTCAATCGTTCTTCATAGCTTGGAAAGATTTGTCGAGCAAGGACCAGGTAGCGTACCTCGGGCTCTCGGCTTGTGTGGGCTCGGGCTGGGCCTTTGAGCAAGTAGGAACTGGGCCCATGGGCCGTACCTTTGTATCACGGCCCCAAGCCCAAATGGGTTAACGTACCGAATGCCATACAGGCGTCCTTAGAGCATTTGTTAACGTAACATTTTAGAAAAATTTTGATAGCATTTTAAGAGAAATATATATATAAAAAATTGTTAAATAAAAACAATTAATTTTTTATTTAGTCTCCGTTTGGATTGGGCTGAACACGTTTTGCGTTTCACGTTTTAGCCTTTTTTTTTTTTTTTTTTCACGCGTTTCCAGCGGAATGGTACTGTAGCATCACTGTTGCAGCTACTGTTCATTAAACAGTAGCCGCAACTTTTGACTTTTCCCACAACTTTTACTGTTCACGGACCCACAATTTTCACTTTTCAGCAACTTTTTCATTAAAAATGGGTCCCACGGTACTATTCACACATTTAAATATTATTTTGCTACAGTGTTTTCAGTTTTCAGTTTTCAGTTTTCAGCGGTATCCAAACGGACCCTTAGTTTCTCAAAAAATAATTTTTTTTTAATTTTCTTATAAATAATTTTTAAAATTTTTTCTCAAACCAACGCTATTACAGAATCAGTAATAAAACTTTTCTCGACAATTAGTCCAAAGGAAAGGTGGTTTTTAAACATGAGAAGGCAAAAAACGACGACGTAGCCCGTACTCATAAACCATTCTTCTTCTTCTTCTTCGTCTTATAACACTCTCTCTCACTCTTTTGTGTCTCTTTATCTCCACTGATCTGATCATGCCCGACCCCGACCCAATGGCAGACCCAATTCCGGGCATGGATCCCACCGACCACCTCCCACTCGCTCTCCTTCCATCGGACCCAATACCACCCGCCCCGACCCGATCCTCCCCACCTGGATCCACCATAGACGTCCTCCCAAACATGTCAGGCTACTCCTGGGTTGCCTACGCAGCCTCCTCTATACTCGTGATCTCCCATTTCCCTTCCCCCGACGAAACCCTAATCGGTCCCATCTTCCGCCAGCTCCTCCAGCTCTCCTCCTCCGCCATCGCCGCCGTCTCCTGGTCCCCTGTTTCTCCCTCCAATGGCGACCTCGCCGCCGCCGTCGACAACTGTATCCGCCTCTTCCAACATGACTCCGCCACCTCTAAAGGTACCTTTTAAAATTTTGAAAAAAAAAAAAAATGAACCACATTATTGATGAATTGCATTTCTAGAGAATTTCATTTTCCCGGAAATATTGAATTCTGTGTGCAGGTTAGTGTGATGCACTGATTTGTGTGAATTTATTTTATTTCCTATTTCTTTGTTTCAGTCTTTCTTGTTTTGATTTAATTTAATTTTATGTTTACTGTGTTTAATATGTCTGAATTTGCTGAGACATAAGAGCAGTGTGACTTTGATGTTTTAGGAACGAGAAATGCTATGTTCATAACAAATTCTAAGCGGCAGGTTGTTGATGGCTATTACTGGAGCGCAAAAAAGTAATTTCAGTTGTGGGGTCAAATTAGAACTAATACCAACTTACCGCCTAGGATTTGTTGTGAAAGTTATGGGAAGTAGCGCTTCTCGTTAGTTATTATGGGTTCTTAGTTATTCTATTGGTACTTAACATTTGACAACGACGAAAATTAATGTTGCACCTTGGATTTTATTTTAAAGGGTATGTTATAGCTATATATAACAATATTTTAAAATAAAGAAAGAAAAGCTTGTTTTTAAATTTACTCTCCTAAATGTTGAGTTTTATGGCACCTTGGTTTTATATGAGAGTTGGATCTATTTTCTTTTTCTTTTTCTTTTTCCTTTTGATTTGGATATCTTAAAATGCGAAATTTGTCACTTATATATTCAGGTTCTTTTTGTTGGAGCCAGAATGCAGTACTTGTGCAATCTACAAAGGTGGAGGCGATCCAATGGACGGGCTCCGGAGATGGGATAGTGGCTGGTGGAATTGAGGTGGTTTTGTGGAGAAACAGTGGCAAGTCATGGGAAATTGCTTGGAAGCTTAAAGCAGAGTGTCCTCAAACTCTGGTTTCTGCAACATGGTCGATTGAGGGACCTTTGGCAACTGCAGCTTATCCTAGTGAACTGCAGACTGAAGAACCGAGGGTTGATGTGGCCAGCAAATGTGTGTTAGTATGTCACATGAAAGGAAAAAATGATTTTGCAAAAACTGAGTTATATCATCCTTTGCCTGTTTCATTGATTCAATGGAGGCCATCAACAGGAAGACTTTTGAACAGAGATGTAAAGCATCCATCAAGACACACATTGCTAACATGCTGCTTAGATGGAACAGTAAGGTTATGGTGTGAGACTGATAATGGAAGGGTCAGAAAAATTGGCAAGGAGACCAATGATCACAGAACCATGAAGCGGTCTTTTTGTGTAGTCGCTGTAATAGAGATAGACCAGGCCTTAGAAGGAACTCTGGGCATGGATGTATCTGTGTTGTGGGCCACAGAAACTGGTGGTCTTTTAAAATCTGGTGATGGTGTTAATCAATTTTTCTCCGCAGAAGGATCTGAGCATGATGAGGCAGGCAAATGTGAGTGGTTAGTTGGGTTTGGTCCAGGAATGTTGGTTTATTTTTGGGCTATTCACTGTCTTGATGATGTCTCCCCGATGAGGTTCCCTCGAGTTACATTATGGAAGAGACAAGAACTACAGGGATTTGAAGTGGGAGAACTTTGTAGAAGTAGTTTTTCAAATGTTAAAGACAGATTACTTCTTAATAAAGTTTTCATGTCAAGGAATCGCTTATCTGGTCCACCAATGATCTGCTCTTTGATTCATTTATTACCTTGTGATTCTTTAGTTTGGTTACTGTTAAATACTCAAACATTAAATAAAATGGAGAATACATCTCTTAATAAATCCCAGACAGAGAACTATTTATCATGTTCTGCTACTGGAATTCTAAATTTAGGAGGTCATGCTGGAAAAATCATACAAGTCGCTGTATATCCTTATAGCAGTGAAGTTGAATTGGCTGTTTCTTTGGATTCTAATGGATTGCTTCTTTTTTGGTCACTTTCCACCATTTCCAACTGCATATTGGGTCGTCCAACATTGATTCCAACATGGAAACTTTATGGAGAACTTGTAACTAAAGATTCATATTCCAAATATACATGCTTGACGTGGGCACCTTCAGTATTGGACGACAAACTGGTTCTTCTTATGGGACATATTGCTGGAATTGATTGCTTTATAGTTAGAATTTGCCACAATGAAGAAGAAAATATAGAATGTCACTACTTATTCACCGTTCCTTTCACTGGTCATGGTCCATATGAGGATGGTCCCACAAATATCTATTCAAATTCTTTGTCTTCAACTTGCAATAAAACCTTCAAGCATAATAAATTTATGATTTTGGGGATATGGATGAAAGGTTTTTGGGCTCTGTCATGGGGAATTACTCTCCATTCTTTTGATTTATCTGCAAGCTGCTGTGAATGTAATTTTGGCACTAGAGATGCTGCAGAAGGCAGCATGTGGAAATTTGAAAGTGTTTTTGCTGGTAAAAGATATTGTCTTGCTGTGAATCCTAGCTCATCATATTTACCAGATCCTCACTCCCATGATCAGGTTACAAGTTTTGCTGTGGTCTGTCCAGGTAGTCTTACCTTTGAACAACAAAAGGTGACTTCAACTAATGATCCTTCTTGTAGTTATCCTGCATATATTATGGCCACAGGCTGCACTAATGGTTCTTTAAAACTGTGGAGAAGTAACCTTGCTAGACCCTCAACCCTTCATGTACCATGGCAGCTTGTGGGCATGTTTGTTGCACATCAAGGCCCCATTAGTGCTATATGCTTGACTGGTTGTGGGCAGAAGATTGCAACTGTCTCTACGGAATGTCATCCAAATTCTGTCAGCACCCTTCATATATGGCACACTTTTCACCTTACAGGAGCAGGAACTTTTATGTTAGAAGATACATTATTCCTTGACAAAGATATAGTTGCTTTAAATTGGTTAACATTAGGAAATGGTCAGTTATTACTTGGAGTTTGCATGCAGAATGAGTTGAAAGTATATGCTCAGAGGCGTTGTGGTGGTCAGACTTTGTTGAACTCTGGAAAAGCTTTGAAAATGGAGATATGGATTTGCATTGCATTTTCTCATACTATCCCTCCCATTCACGACTTCCTTTGGGGACCCAGGGCTGCAGCTGTGATTATTCATGATACTTACTTCTGTGTATTTAGTCAGTGGTTGTTCCATGAGCATAAAAAACATCAGGTTGAGTTCCATCTGAATTATAACAAGGAAAATTGCCTCAGTTGTGATGGTAGAACAGATGAGGGCATTCTTTCTGCAGTTTTCACTGATTATGACATTGGTAATTTCAAGGAATTGTCAATCAAAAATGGTAGTGGAGAATGCAAATCTGGGCTGCCTGTAAAGATTTGTAAGAATGATTACATATCCAGCAATTTGTTTGTAGAAAAGGTTCCATTGATACTTGGTTCGGGTTCCAAGCTTGGTTTATGGAGCATGCTAGAAGTAGTGGAGAGGTTTGGTGGATCTGTTCCTAGCTATCACCCTGAAGCACTCTTTATGAATATATATTCAGGTATTATGAAGTGGAATTTACTTGGTTGAAACTCTGATTTAAGTGCCATTACCTTTTTAAGCTTCAGAATTTAGAAGTTTGACTGAGATATAAAATAATTGTTATAATTTTTCATCTTAGGTGTAAATATTAAAAAGTCAGAAACTATACTTCTTGATTCTTCCTTGTTTTGCTGTTATTCATCGTTGGTCATATTTTACTTGTGCATAGAACATTGCTTATTCTAAGTGCTGGTAATTTTTGTTGGTGATAATTGCAAAGGAAAGAATGATTGATAAATTAATTGACCTGTTGGCTGCACTTGGGAACTTTGCCTGTCATTTTGTTAACGTATTTTAACTATTTCTTTGCCTTTTTTTCAATTATCCTAAGTACTTTCTGTAGTTCTTATCTGATCCTTTGTGATGGGAGAACTTAGTGACTGATATATTGTTTATCAAGTTATCTTTCAAAAGTAATGCTAGAAACACAAAAAAAAATTCACTACTTGCTGAAATGGCAAGTTGTGATTGGTGCATCATCACTTTCACATGACCCACAGCTCTTATTGTACGCCAATCACAACTTGCCATCTCAACAGTTGTGAAAGTAGTTGTCCAATTTTTGTGGCATTAGACATTGTATCTTTCAATGACAGCCTGCCTTCTTACGTCTGTATTCTCTGTTTCAAGCAAAAATTAGTTTCTGCCAGTCTTGGACAGCCTTTCTTGGATGTTAGCCAAAATATTATGCTCCCATTCATGGTTGTCAAAACGTGAATCGTATCGTGAATCGATTTTTAATTTTTCCGTATCGTGTATCGTATCATATCAGATATCATAAGATACACAAACACTTAATAAAATTTATAAAAAATTATAAATATACATATATAAAGGGTATATTCATTATAAATTTTGAATATATTCAACTAATGACTAATTTATTCATCACTTACGTAATAATATTTAACAAGCTAACTAAATAAATCAAACTAGCATATGTTTATAACATACACATTCAAATTACTTAAATTCAAAAGTGATAATATATTATAAATGATCCGAAAATAATAATTTATTTTCATCATATTCATCAAATTGCCTAATCAACCCCATCTAAGTCAACGCTATCATCATGTTTATAATTTTGCAAATTTATTTCTTCATTAAAATTTTCTTTATCGTTATTCGTCATTAACATTTACTATCTCTTCTTGTTCTTTTTATTTTAATAATTTTTTTATAAATTTTTTTTTTTGGCATTCTAGCTTCTTGGACTTATAACAATAACGATAAAAATAAAAAAAAATTTTAAATTTTTTTTTAAATATTAAAGTAAAAGATAAGTATGTACTGTGTAGTTTAATTGTAGGAGAGAGAGGAAAAAAACTTATAAATATGTTATTTTAGTAGGCTAAATTAAGTAAACTAATAATTTTTTGCTAAAACCAAGTCTAAAAACTTGTTAGATTCAAATAAAAGTACAAATTTTAACAAAAAATCTCATTTTAAAGCATTCATCTATGTATCATACGATACATACGATTTTACGATACGATATGATTCATATGATACACACACTGTATCGGACGATACATGAGCACTTACGATACGCTGATACAATACAGAACTTTTTCTACACGATATGATATGTATCGTACGATACGTATCGCGTATCGTACAATACTGACAACTATGCTCCCATTAATAAAAAAATCCATTCAATTGGTTTAAATTAATGTGTTCATTTTATTAAACTAATTCTATTTCTTGTGTAGTATGTAGAGTAATATATGTTTTGATGGAGACCAAAACCCAAGCATACTAAATTTTTATTTTTCTTGCAACAAGAATGAAGGATTACACATGTGGGTTTGTGAATCCTTCACATTAATGTTCTGTCCTGAAAGAACTTATTCTGATTGGCTGCTCTCCTCATTCCCAATCTTTTATTCCCGTAAAATTTATCTGTGGTCACATCCTTGCTGATGCAAATGGACAGCCCTTAATTATGTTAGACATGGCAATTAATTTTTTTTTAATAGGTAATAATATTATTCAAAGAAATCAACAAGTACACAGGAAGTATTCTAGCTGAAGGTTACACAAGAGTTCTAAAATTACAATGAATGATAAAGTTATGTTAGACATGGCAATTAATCAACCCTCTCTTGCTCAATACATGGCAGTCTGCTAAAGTTGTAAAAATTGGAAAATTTTGCCTTGAAGTTATAAATAAGGAGTTTGTGAATGTGTGCATCATGCATTTGTGTTTATGTGTTCTTCATATTCTGTTTTTCATTCTCTTGTGCTAATTACTGGTTCCCATGTAAAACTAGTTTTGGCATTTGTACACCAAATATTGCTTCTTTAGATTAGGATTCTTCAATTAGAATGCATTCCTTTCAATGTGTCAAGTGAAGCATGTTATCTCTAATGTGTTTAGGTAATTGGAAACGTGCATACATGGCTGTGAGGCATCTTGTTGAATCTCTTACGTCTAATGATGGTTCTAAGATGGAAACTATCTCTGCAAAGTCTAGTGTCACTATCCCACAGATCCTTTTATCAAATTATTTTGAAGGAATTTTTTTGAGAAATTCAACTGATAAAGGATTTCAATGGAGTGGAGATTTGATCACAACATCGTCACAGTTCCAGAGCAGCACGAACCAATTTGCATTCAATTCTGAGTCTATTGCTTCCAATACTATATTCACTTCCTCTTCCACAAAATCTGAACTCAGTGGCTTTGTTAAGCCTCTTGAGAACTTGAATGAGTTAGCAGCCATAAACAAGAAGGAGAAGATGCAAATTCTTGCAATTATAGATCTTCTTGGTGAAGTTAGTAACCCACACGCTTCTACCTATGAAAGTCTTGATGAACCTGGGCGAAGGTACTTCTGAATCTGATGAATTACATAGTTTCCCATGGCGTTCACATGATGTTTTTTGCTGTACTATTGCAAGATCTACTTGCCAAAAAAATTTATGTTTCAAATGGATCTTTTCTATATGGGTCTATAATGATATAATGACAATTTTTTAGATAATGTAAAAACCATTTATTAAATGTTCATGGATTATTTACTTATACGAAGAAAAAAAATTTCATGAAAGGCTAAAAGGAAATTGAGAACATGTGATGGAAATTCACCCCCCCCCCCCCCCCCCCCCCCCAACCCAAAAAAAAAGAAGAAGAGAAAAGTAAAACAAGTCTTAGATCACAAGTGAGTTTTTCTATTGCTTTAACATGAGTTATGCCCTCTTAAATCATGACATTGCCGCTCCAATTTGGATGTTGGTGCAGTGGCATTTGTTAACTTTTGTGGATTTTACTAGGCACAAATCAAAATGGTTAATTTTGCATGTAGAATACTTGGTTAATTTGGTAGTGGAATGTGGAATTATATTTCTTCATTTAATTTTTTGCATGTAGAACACATGGTTAATTTTGTAGTGGAGTCATTTTATAGAGTGACTAAATTTTATGTTGGCTATTAACCTATTGTAACCCTCCTCCCTTTTCCGGGCTTGGGACTGGCTGTGAATAAAATATATGACACTAAGCAGAGACCACATGCGGAGTTAAAATAATACATGTGGTCAACTTTGACTAATTTGTTGAGAATCCATATCTGCCCCCAAAAAATTTGGGACTATAATTGGTTGTTGTTGTTGTAGAATGTGTGGTTAATTGCTGACATTATTTTTCATATTTGTCTGCACACAGCCCCCCGCCCCCCCTTTTTTTTAGTGAGCATCTTGTTCGGATTTTATTTATGGAGTTGTACTTTTTTTTCCCTTCAGGTTTTGGGTGGCATTGAGGTTTCAGCAATTACATTTTTTCCAAAAATTAGGTAGAACAGCATCCGTGGGAGAGTTGGTTGTTGACTCTGGGATGATTGTATGGGCTTACCACTCTGATTGTCAGGAAAATTTATTTGGTGCTGTTCTAGCTAATGAACCATCTTGGCAAGAAATGCGGACAATGGGAGTTGGATTTTGGTTTACTAATACAACACAATTGCGTTCACGGGTAATGTTTCCAGCTTTTATTATTATTTTTCTTGTTCCATGCACTATTTTAGGAAAATGGCTTAATCTTTAAACAGTAACAGAAAAGGACTATCCTTTTTACCTGAGTAACATAACCCACCTTCTTTGTTGTTCCTCGGACATTGAAGCAGAACCTTTCTATGGTTTATAATTGGAGAGTATTGAGAATGACTCTCTGCTTGTTGAATTAGAGTAAGTTGGATATTACAATTGATGTATGTCTTGTCAGATGATTCTAACATCCATCTGGTAGACTATAGTTTGGCTTCTTAGCAGTATGTGAATTAGTGTTGTATTAACCAATGCCGGGATTTCCTGTAGCATTTGCAGGATAATTGAATGGACAAGAATATGCTGTTTATCCTGGCTGACAATTTCTGGTTCTGTCTGTTCTGTTTTCTTAATATGCTGGTGACCAAGCCAGTGACGCAAGGGAAAGACATTGATTAACATAAGCTATAAGTGTAGGTGTCTACAAGGCAGTTTTTAATTATCCTCTTACTATTATGGATGTAATCTGTGGCATCTTTATATTCGTTGTCTCTGACTGTCAAACATGCAGTGCTTAGCCTCCCCCTCCGCGGCCCCTTTTTTGGCCACCAATCTTTATTTACGTTAGTAGCAACACCTATTTCTGTAGACATTGTAGTGAGCAGAGTTCTAGTCTGTTTTTGGATCCACTGAATCTGAGATTCTAATTCTTCAGGAGTACTTCAATTAATCCCAAATTTTTTGGGGTTGGCTATGGATCCTCAACAAATTAGTTATGGTTGGCCGCATGTATTCATTTTCTCCATCCTCAACTGACTAACTAATTCCTCTTTCAAATAAAATTATTTATTTTTTGATTTTTTAAATAAAAGCAGAGTTCTAGTCTGTATCTTTACGCTTTGACATAAATTTAATACAGGTTTTTTCACTGTAGATAGAGAAACTAGCGAGAGTACAATATCTGAAGAAGAAAGATCCTAAGGATTGTGCATTATTATATATAGCATTGAATAGACTCCAAGTGCTGGCTGGCCTTTTTAAAATCAGCAAGGATGAGAAGGATAAGCCCTTGGTGGGTTTTCTTGCACGTAATTTTCAGGTATGGTGTTAACCAATTGATTTATTTGTTGAAATCTAGAGAAAACAATTACAAACAAGGCACTTTTCAATTAGCTTCTGTGGAAGATGTTAATTACCCATCTCTTTCTTTTTCCTCTGTCAATGTTATTGTGTAGCAATTTAGATAAACAATGAGCTTGTAATTTCACTAATTTTTGTTTGCATTAATTACTGCTACAGGAGGAGAAAAATAAGGCTGCTGCTTTGAAGAATGCTTATGTTTTAATGGGGAGACATCAGCTAGAGCTGGCCATTGCTTTCTTTTTGCTTGGAGGTGATACTTATTCTGCTCTTAGTGTTTGTGTAAAGAACCTTGGGGATGAGCAACTTGCACTAGTAATTTGTCGGCTTGTTGAGGGGCATGGTGGACCATTACAGCACCATCTAATAACAAAGTTTTTGCTTCCATCAGCAATCGAGAAAGGCGACTACTGGCTAGCAAGCCTGCTGGAGGTTTGAGGGATTTGTATATATCATTTTTTTTAAAAGGCCATTCTAGTAATCAGCTGCATGTATAAGATCTTCCTGGTTTTGATGATGTCATAACTTACTAGAACCTGTTCTTGATCTGCAGTGGGAACTGGGGAATTACTTGCAGTCATTTTGTATCATGCTTGGTTTCCAGATCAATCCTGTGACTGAAAAGTCTGCACTTTTGTCTAAACATGTTGCCTTTTTGGACCCAAATATCGGTCTTTATTGCCTTGCACTAGCCACCAGAAATAGCATGAGAAATGCTGTAGGGGAGAAAAATACTGTAGTTCTGGTTAGGTGGGCAACTTTGATGACAGTCACTGCCTTAAAAAGATGTGGGCTTCCTGTAAGTTCAATTTACAGTTCATGCTACTGCAATATGGGCTTATATGTGTGGAATGGTACATAGTGTTTCAGTTATGTTTTATTGAATAATTTGTTTATGTTCAGATTTATTACCTTTATTTATTTAAACCTATTCATGAAATCTTCCACTTTTGCTGCATGACTTTCAACCTACATTTGTGAGACTGTGACGTAGGATAAATTGGGGGATTTGTCTGCATGTGCTCATGGTGGGTAACGTCTAGGAGGATTTGTGGATCTACAGTTTTAGAAGAAAGGGTTAAGATTCAAAATTGGTTAAATTTTAATGAGTTTTTTTATGGCTATTTGTAAGAGAGAGAATGTAAGGTATTAGGGTTTTGATAGGTGAGAGGAAGGGCTTGACTTTGGAATTATAAGGAAGAAGGAAAAGAGAGGAATTTAGGGTGTTCATGGGCTGTATGAACAGTACCACAAGAGAGTGAAGAAGAAAAGAGAAGAGAGGGAGGAAAAAGAACAATAAGGCTAGGCCTCAATACTCAACATTGAGCACAAATATATGAGGATTCCTAGTTTGACTAGTAAACTAAAAACCTTTTTTTTTGATAGGTAATAAGAGATAACCTAATAAGAGATTAACTTGGACTCAAAGAAAATAAAACCTAAGATACTTAGGACCTCTTTGAAAATTCTAGACTCAATTAAACTACCAAAATACTCTTGATTTACGATTGCAGGAATTACAATTTTGCTCCTGATTTCAATTGACCATAACTAATAAAATAAAAACCCAAATTTAGATAAAGAACGGTCAATGGATCAGATTAAGTCACAGTTGGTTGGCACTTTATTCACTTGGAACCAGGCCTTCTTTCATTTCCATGAGTGTGGTCCAGATTTGATATCCTTTCTAATAGCATGTATCTCTATTAATTTTTTCTTCTCTTCTTTTCTTGTTTGAGTACTCTGTAGCATACTACCTGTGTACTTGGACCATGTTTTTTTCTTATCAATAAAAGTTTTTCTTCACTGATAAAAAATAAAATACAGACCCAAATTAAAAATTGTTTTAAACTTAAAGACTCATACCTGGCCCTTTAAAACTACACAAATTTTATTTCAATTGGACTTCACACTTGGGCTCTTGAATAGATGAATTTGCAAAGTAAAAACAAATCAATCTTCCACACTGCATCAATCTGTCAATGGAAGGTCAAGATACTAAAAGTTCTTTTGTTGTTACCCACTCATGCTATTCCTATTTGTCCTTTCTATGGACATCTAGCAATTACCATATTTGACATAATCATGCATGTGTCATATGGTACTCAAGATGTGATGCTTGGATGAAGCAATCCATAATGGTTGAAAGTCATACTTCTTTTATAGAATAGAATTTGTGAGAATGGCATCCTATCCTCACAAATGGATCCTTCAAACAACCATAGTCTATCTAGAAGGGCTTTTGGAGTTAAGATGTCAGTTAAGAACCTAAAAAGCCTGCTGGAAGCTGACCTAAGTTTGGCATATCTAACTTGCTATATACCCCAACACTATACTCCAAGGATTGAAATTGAAATTCTTATAAAATTTCTTGTAGTTTGTAACGTATTTTTATCTGTTGGGTTTTCTTTTGTTGGTGACTAATCCAACCTTAGACCCTGTCTATGTGTATATTGTCATGTTTCTGATACAAAAATGTAACCAATATTTCTCATATTTGTTGTAGCTTGAGGCTTTGGAGTGCCTTTCTTCTTCCCAGAGTGTACTTGGGAATACAGATGAAGAGAGTAATGATGCTGGAAATTTTGAAATTCCATACAGGATTCTAAAGCCTTCTCCACGTGATTCGTCTAACTGGCTTTCATGTGATGTGGCTTTCCAGCTGGAGTCCCTTGATAAATTAGATTTGGCACTTCCATACTTCTCAAAACTGATGAGAGAGCATCCAAGTTGGCCAGACACCATTATAGGATCTGCTGGAGCTAGTACATGCTCCAAGGAGTATAACATTCATCAACATGATAAATTACTTCAGAACTTCCAGCATAAGTTGTATATAGGGCTTGCACAGTTAGAGCAGAGGTGTTCCTTGGTTCCTGCCCATATAATTAGCATGGTATGTTGTCTATGGATTATGATTTTTTTATTTATTATCATATCTGGCATATACTTTCCATTGACTGATTTATTTTTGCTTAATTCCTTTAACAGATGTTAGTCTCACTGTGCAATCACGGGTTCTTGTTTATTGGATACGATATATTGCATGGTTATAATTCTCAATATCAGTCACAAGATGAGAGCCATACAGTTGACAGTTTCCTCCTATATCCTCTTCTGCACAAGCCACTTTTGAAGGCTACTCAAGAAATTTCCCTCTTATTTTCACGGTTTATTACTGCCTGCAGTATAAGTTGCTCTCAACCAAAGTCGGGTTATATTGAGAATGATGTGTCTGCTGAAAGTAGGTCTAAGTGTTTAGATGCTTGGGGGTACTTCTTTCAAGGGCTTATATTGTCGTTGTGGAGTTTAAGAGCTAGTTTGAGAATGATTTCCAACAGTGTCACCCAAGATCTCATCAAGAAACCCCTTATTTTCCTTGATTTATTTGAGTATATAGTACATGTTGCATCTGCTTGGCTTCAGAAAAACTCAAGAGTGCTCATTCTGATGGTGCAACCCCTCTTGATCATGTATACTAATGGGCACATGCCAAATGAAGTTGATATAATGAATTTGAAGAAACTACTTCCCCAGATTGCAGAGTTGGGGGCTCAGAATCTATTAATAGATGAGAAAGCAAAGGGCCTTCAGGCTTTAAATAGTGTGCCAGATAAACAAGCTGTAGATGCAATGCATTCAATTCCAGAAGATGAAAGATGGAAAATTATAGGTGCTTGTTTGTGGCAACACATGGCGAGATTCATGAAACAGAAGCTGGGTTTGGTGTTTGATAAAGTTGAAAATAAATTCACTGGCAGTATAACAGAAGATATCAGGCTGGTCTCATTGAGCTTGGCAGAGTTACTGAAGACCACACTTACAAATCTTTCTTCTTATCATGTAAAACAGGTTGCATCATTTCTATGGCATAAAGTAGAGAATGGATTGCCGGTAATGACTCTTATATGGTTAAAAGGATCTAGCCAGCCTCACCCCAGAGTCCCCTCAGAGGGTACTGTAAGTGTTGATATCATGAAAAACAAAGATGAGCCTTCAATTTCTGAAATACTATGGGATATCTGCGTTGATTCTGAGATATTATTTGACGGCTTTGCACAAGATAATATAAATTTGTCACATTGTTTTGATCATAAACACTCTAAAGCATGGAGTGATAGATGTATGGGTTTGGGAGTACATGAAACAGAGGAATCTAACACTTATGATGGTATGATTAGCAGTAGTACTACCAGCAGTGAAGCTGGATCACCAGCTAGAGGGCTATTTCGTAATGGCCCTACTTTTCTAAGTTCCTGGCAGAAAGATACAATGCTTAAAAAGGAGGTTGCAACTTTCCAAAACCCTAGAGAAATCTATAAGAGAAATGGGGAGCTTTTGGAGGTATTACTTTCCTTTTTTGTTCTATTATTTGTTATTAAATGTCTTTTTTTCACAGTATATATTGATTGTGATAAGAAAAGATCTTGGTATTGAATGTATTGAAATATCTAGAGATGGCATGTAGGTTCTGAAAATCACAATTTCATAGCTCTCCTAGTGCATTCTACAGTGACTAAACCTTATTTCTTGAGCAGGCATTGTGTATCAACTCTATTGATGAAGGGCAAGCTGCTCTTGCTAGCAATCGTAAGGTTAGTCTCTGTACACAAACTCTAGCTTGCATTCTGAAGCATTCAATTTGGTAGGCATCTGGTGTACTTGTCAAAAACAAAAAAAAATTTTGGGGGGCATCTGGTGAAAAATTATATTTTTGTTTCTAAATTGCTCCACTTTGTGTCTGTATGATCTTTGGCTTCCAGCCAGAGGTTATATCTTTAAGTTTTGTTAAACTGTCTCAAACAGTGTAGTTGTGTCTATTATATGTATTGCATTCAACATGAACATCTAAATGCTATGTTACTCCTGTTGACATGGACCGCTATATATGGTCGTGGGCTCTAGGAAGCACGGACACTTCATTTAGGGTGCCGTACCCGTGTCGATCCATGTCGTACCCGTGTCATAATGGTGTCGTACTGGCCATTTCATATTATAATTTTCCAAAAATTTCTTGTGTCACCGTGTTGTACCCGTGCTTCCTAGGTGGGCTGGCATGTCTGACAAAAGGCAGAGGAGAACTTTACAGATTCATCTGTTTTTGGATCCTAAAGTTTCCAATTGACCAATGTGTGTTTACAATAAAAATGAAGTTAAAACCCTGCATCTTTGGGAAAATTATCATATTTGATTGCAGGAGTTGTGTGAACTTTTTTGAGATAGAAAGTAAATTAATTCACAATCTGTTTCCTTGTCTTGTCTTTATCTTTGTTAAATGCAACTCTTTGAAAAAAGAATATTTCATGTACTGCTTGGATGAGTAATCAAACTGGTTTTTCCAATTTTACATGATAAAATGTTACTGCTTGGATGAGTGATCAAGCTGGTTTTTTTTTTTTTTTTTGGGATAGGTAATAAGACCTTTATTGAAAAAACTGAACATTATGTTCACGATGGTGAACACTCTGATCAAGCTGGTTTTTTCAATGTTACATGATAAAATGTTAGCCTTTTTCATAATCTGTGTGCCTCTCATAAATTTTTAATCTTTGTCCTTTATTCCCTCCCCCCCAATTTATTTACTAGCTGCATCCTGGTAGCCTCTTTTGAAAAAGAATGCTGGCCACTCTAAGGACGATATTTAGAAGTTCTTTCTCCCTTAAAATGCCAATGATGCACTAATGCAAAGCATCCTGCTGGCACCTTAAAATCTTGGTTCTGTTATTTTAGTTTACTAGTCACCTGCTCTATTATTCAGCTTAATGTTGTGCATGAGTGCATCATTAAAGTTTCAACTTTCAAGGGACAAAGAACTTCTAAATATTGTTATTAAGAGTGAATTATAGTGGTCAGAACTCAGAATTCTTTTTCTATTACAGGAAATTGTGTTTTTTATTCAATGTAGTTATAAAAATTACCAAGTCCTTCAAAAGCAGGAGTCTAGGGCAGTGTTTATTCATTTTGCTTTTAGCTGCAGTAAATCTCTACAGAAAATAAGTGTTTTGTTGCTACCTTTGTGTTCCTTGATCATATTTTAGCCTTTACGTGTACCTTGCATACTTAGCACAGAATGATATGCTAAAAAAGTACTAATTGTCAAATTTTACCTGAATCAGGGCATACTATTTTTTAATTGGGAAGATGGAATGTCTTTCAGTGGTCAGTCAGACTATATCTGGTCAGAAGCTGATTGGCCAAAGAATGGGTGGGCTGGCTGTGAATCGACCCCAGTTCCAACATGTGTATCTCCTGGCGTTGGTCTGGGAAGCAAGAAAGGGTTACACCTTGGGTTGGGTGGAGCAACTGTTGGTACAGGCTCTTTGGCAAAACCCAGCAGGTACTTGACAGGTGGTGGAGCATTTGGGATTCCAGGTTATGCTGGTATTGGTGCCTCTGGCTTAGGTTGGGAGATTCAACAGGACTTTGAGGAGTTTGTTGATCGACCAGCTACTGTGGAGAATGTATGCACAAGGGCTCTCTCAAGTCATCCCTCTAGGCCTTTGTTCTTGGTTGGTTCTAGTAATACACACATTTACTTATGGGAGGTAAGAAACTTTGATACATTGTAACATTTGCTCTGTTTTATCTGGGAATTTTGCGTTAGTTTGCTTTAATTTATGTTCCTTGAATATTCTTGTACATTTTGTGGAGCAAGGGGGAATCCATTTAATATTTTCTACTTATCAGAAAAAAAGTGAATCCTGTCAAGGTTGTCATTCTAAAAAATAATCCAATATATTGTCTTTTTAAGATAGAATTATCTCTTCCTTGCTTGAGCTTGAATAGATAGTTCTGTTAGTCATAGCAAGGGGATTTTTGAGTTGATCGTAGCGCAGTTGTCTCAGTCTGCATATTTAGTCTTTGAGCTTCTTGCATTAATCATTTGTCTGTTCAGCAGACAGATATAAGGCACTAGACTCCATGGGAAATAATTTTTTCATGTTGAAGCTTACATGTTATATCAAGCAAACCACCAGGCCATTCTGAGTGGTTTCTATATTCCTACAAAACACCACCAACAAGCTGCAGGCAAAGCTGTAGAAGTGTGGAGTACAAATACAATGAATGGACAAATGTTTGAATCATGCTCTTAAATGAATTTTTTGAATTGTCCATGTCTCATTGTAACTTTTTAGGCATAATGATAAGGCTAATGTATATTGTAATAAGTGCAGTTTGGTAAAGATAAAGCTACTGCAACTTACGGGGTGCTGCCTGCTGCAAATGTCCCTCCACCATATGCTCTTGCATCAATATCAGCTTTACAGTTTGACAACTGTGGACACAGATTTGCTACTGCTGCCTTAGATGGAACCATATGCATATGGCAGCTGGAGGTAGGAGGGAGGAGTAACATTCGTCCTACAGAATCATCTCTTTGCTTCAATACCCATGCGTCGTATGTATTCTATCTCTGTTAGTTTCATGAGGCAATTCAAGTCACTCTTATTTGCAAGAATTCATGTTTTGTAAGAAATGTGTGTTTCTTTTGGGGGCGTTAGGCAAACCACAGAACTGGTACTATTTTAATACAACTTGTACCAATTGAACCAGTTTTCCTTTATATTCAAGTTTGTCTAGACTTAGGTTAGAACCAATTTTGGTGGGAATATATACGTAAAAATGCCAATTTTAAACTAGTTTTTGATAGAAATGTGCATGTGATGACACTAAAATCTAAAAACTCATTTTTGGAGGGAATGATCTTTTGAAAGAAATTTAAAACTTTTTTTTTTTTTTTTTTTTTCCAAATGGGAATGTAAACTAAAAACAATCCAAACCAGTTATATTGTTTCTAGCTGGCCAGGTTCAATGACGTGCCAAGCGCCTTGTGTTTTCAAATAGTACTAAATCTTTTATTAACATTTGCAGGGATGTCACTTTTATCTCTTCAAGCGGATCAATCATTGCTGCAGCTGGAAATAGCTCCAATGGTGTTAATGTGGTTATATGGGATACATTGGCTCCACCTTCCACCTCTCGAGCTTCCATTATTTGTCATGAAGGTTTTCATTTACGTTTGAATTTGCATTTGGTTGCATTACTATTTTTGTCTACCCAACTCTATGGATTTTAGTGAAATGGATATAGAAGCATTCAAAGTAGGAAAAAAATGTACAAATTCATTATGTGATTATACTCGCACAAGGAGAAGCAGGCATTTATGTTAAGATTGTTTAGTTGTCTAATCCTGACAATAAGGTGATTTCTTGGTGGTGACATAATCATTACAAAAAATGTTGACACAATAAAATTGTCTAATTATGTCAGTACAGACGATTAATGCTGGCAATTATGAACAATGTAAGGTGAAATTTGATGTTACCGAATCAGGAATTTAGACAAGGAATCTGTTAATTTACTTGCTGTCTCTCATATTCTTCTTTTTTCTTTTTTTCTTTTTTTCTTTTTCAGTTTACTACAATAAGAATTCTTTCTATCCTATATATATAAAAGATGATCCAGGTTTTGACAGAATCGTTAGTGAAAGTTTAAAGTTAAAATCATATACCATAACATGCATCAGAACTGGTACATTAAAATAACCACCCCCACCCCCAAAAAAAATCTTTTTTTAGGTGGTCTTGCCATATTTATTGTCTTGTAGGTTGCTATTTCAGATGTGATTATTTTACGTATACATTAAATTGGTAAATTTTCTCTTGCCTGCTGTAGTACTAACAATTCCCTTCTCTTGTGAAGGTGGTGCCCGCTCCCTTTCCGTGTTTGATAATGACATAGGAAGTGGTTCTGTTTCTCCTCTTATTTTGACTGGTGGTAAAGATGGTGATGTTGGACTCCATGACTTCCGGTACATTGCTACTGGTAGGACTAAAAGACACAGGCACCCTGATAATGGTGAACAAAGCATTACATCTTCAAGTATTGACATGCGAACAGGGGACCAGAATCGAAATGGGATGCTTTGGTATATACCAAAGGCTCACTTAGGTACATTCATTTCTTTTTTATGTGATAACAAGTTATGCATGATGCTTTAAATCTAATTTTTTTAATAAAATGGTTTGAAGGGAGTATCACCAAAATATCTACCATCCCAAATACTAGTTTGTTCTTAACTGGAAGCAAAGATGGAGATGTCAAACTTTGGGATGCCAAAAGAGCTAAGTTAGTATATCACTGGTCAAAATTGCATGAAAGACACACCTTTCTGCAACCAAGCTCTCGAGGCTATGGCGGAGTTGTTCGGGTACCCTTTTGCTCTTGCAATCTTTTTAAACTTTAGAATTAATATCTAAGTTTGTTAACATAACAGAGTTTGGTTTGGTTGTGGGAAGAAATTTATTTTAGATGTATCCCTGTACTAAAGCAAAAACATATTCATATGTAACAGGCTGCTGTTACGGATATACAAGTTTTTTCACATGGTTTTCTTACATGCGGTGGAGATGGCACTGTAAAGCTGGTAGATCTCAAATAGTAGCAACATGGACTCAAGGAATTCTAAGCCCAAGATGTCTCTGCTCATGGGAACTATATTTGCCCAATGATACCGTAAATTTTTGAATTCCATATAAAATGGTTAGTTGGGTAAAGGCGAAGGTCAGTGCAATTTTCCATGCTGCTCATTCTGGTGCTTAATTCACATATCTTTACATGGTCAGCAATGCATACAATCTTTCCGTACCCTTCATTTTTGAAAAAACTCGGTGTGAGAGCCTTGGATGCACCCAGCCTTTTGTGTAGTTCCTTCAGGCTCCATTAGGAAGTGGAAAACTCATCTCCTTTTTGGCAAAACCCTTCCTTGACTCTCATCCAACGGTTTTTGCCTGGGTAAAACAGTGTAAATGAAGGCCACTGTAGTAATTCATGTAGCCCCTTCCCGGAGCCAACAAAAAACCTCTTTCCTGTTATATGCCCTAATTGAAAGGAATAAATATTGACAAAAAATTTCTGAAGGAAAGATACCATTCAGGATACCTGGGTTAAGTGAAGATTTTTGTGCTGGGTATATACTATTCACCGCTCTTCTCATTCTGCAGTTTAAGCTATGAAGGACAATAGAGAGTTCCAATTTTTGTATAAATTTATCTTCCAGCTATGTAATTTTGCATGTATACGTTTGAAGGAACATACAAAATTGACCTTTTATGGTCCAAATCTGTTGGATTCTATAATTTGTTGAGTAAATAAACACTTGTAAATTCTCTCAAACACAGCTTGTGGTGATTATTTCTTTCTTCTCTGGTTTATTACCAATTGCTATTTATTGGTCATCGTAATTGGCAAAATAAAATTTAGATTTCTCTTATCTCATCTTTTTTTGTGTTCTAAGATATATGTACACTCAATCCCCTCCACAAACCACACCCTCACCCCAACCCCACCACCAACCCACACTCCCCCACCCCACCCCCCCCCCCCCCCCCCCCCCCCCGGGGCCGCCCTCTCCTTTTCCTTTTACCTTCAAAACACTAGTCAAAATACAACCAAAAGCTTTTGAGGCTATTCCTCTGGATCCTTTGGAGGTGGAGGCAAATCTTTTGAGGATGGCTTACAGTTTGCAAAGGATGTGTGGTTACAAAAGTTTATTTTGGAAGGTGGCTCTCTTAATGTCTATTGCGCTCTTGCTAATCTTTCTCCTCCTTTAGCTTCTGTTGGACCTATTATTTATGGGATTCAGTCTTCCTGTCATGATGTTTGAAATGTTATGTTCTTCCTGTCATGATGTTCATGTTACGTTTTCACATGCGCGTAGGCTGGGGAACAAACCAGGCCATCTTTTAGCTAAACATGCTGTTAGTATTATTGATTTTTCTGTTTGGATGAAAGAGAATTTTTATTTCTTGAAACAAGCTCTTCATTATGATGTAATGTCGTTTTCTATTTAATGAATTTTCAAGCTTTCCTATTAAAAGAAATACATCTTAGTTGATAACGTTATTGCCCCCAATCTCCATGGGTGTTTTAATGCCCTTTATTTTTTGGGTCGTGGGAGAGTCCTCATCCGGTCCTCCTCATGGTTCAGATCTTTTTTCTTCTGCATTTAAAATTAAAAATTAAAAAATGATTGGGCTTTTATTGGGCTGAGCTGAGTATGGCCCAGAAAAGCCAGAGCTAAATATCAGGACCAAGCTCATCCCCGCAGTGAAGGCATGCAGCTCCAGGCCAACTTATATTACTTTTTTTTATTATAAAATTTTAGACTAGGTAAATAGGGAGAGGGGATTGGTGGGGTTAAAACCCCGAGCCGACTTTTTTTTTATTTTTTGCTAAACTTCAATGTCATTAAACAAAACTAAGAACACGATAAGGAACCCCGGGCCAACTTATTAATTGACAGTTTGACTTTGACACAATGGAGAGAGAGAGAGAGAGACAGAGAGAGAGATTCTGTCAGGGCAGCCGCACTTGAGAGCCAGGTGGTCACAGGACCACCTTAACTTGAAATTTTTTTTTTTTTATATATATAATAATTTAAAATTTTATATTTGTTTACCCTTTAAAAAAATTTGGGAACATTTTTAAAATTTTTTTATGTCAATAAAATTAAACTTTACTCCATAATTTGTTCTATTTAATAATATATTGGGGCTTTCAAGCAAAAAGAAAAAGCTCAAAAAAAAATTTTGAACTAAAATATGAAAAAAATATTATAACATAGCAAGCCCAAAAAATTATAACATTGCTTGGTTGTGTATATTGAAAGAAATATAAATTGTAGCATTGATAATGAAACTATCATGCAATGATTTCAAAATATAAAAACTTGTAGAAAGAAATTGTAAACTTATTTGCGTGTTTTTTTATTATTGTTGTTAATATATGAATTTCTTTTTTTATTAAATTATGTAATTTATACTCTTTAAGAAGCACTTTGAAAAAAAATTCTTAAAGCCGCGATTGGATTCCGTGGGCATAAAATAAAACAAGTTGCACTTAAAATGAAGGGAATTGGTGAAGACGTAGGTTCATGATAAACACATGGAAGAGGATTGAACCTCAGGGCTTAAAAGTGTAATCTTTTCATTGGGTTGGAGATGCAGAGCCATTGTTTTTGTTTGTTTGAGTGCGGCTGGCAAATCAAATCTACACGTAAAGTCGAAAAAGACCACATGTAATGTAAGCAAATGTCAACAAAGTAAGTCTCCTCCTCCTATCCCATCCTAGCTATAATTACCATTTACATGGCTTTCTCTCTGATTCACCTAACAGAAATCTGAAATTCCTTAGTTTTACTTTTATACCCTCGAATTAGAATCCACTACGTGGGGTTCGGTTGCTTTATCAGTTACTATGATGGTTAGCCCACAATTCTCAAAATCTGGATCTGATGTTCTGAACCATTATACCATGGGCACACACTGAATATTGGATATTCAAGGTTCTGGATAGCGTGGTACCACATAAAAATTTACCCAATTTTTAAATTTACTTTTTTTTTTTTTTTTTTTTTTTTTTTTTTTTATAGAGTTTCAATTTATAGCCTCCGCTCTTGATGATAGTTATTTATTATTAAATTAAGTGTAGGCAGAAATTGAATCTGAGATCCTTTACTCAACCATAAAAAACTTTACTAATTAAGTTAACCGAAACCAAAATTATTTATTCATTCATTTTAGGAAAGTTTTTATTGGAAATTAAAAAAACTGTCAAAACAGTTAATTACTTTTTTGTTTTTCTATAAAAAGTTCCTTAAAATAGTTTATTAATGTATGCGACGCTAGAGTAAATCCCAATTATTTAAGATACTTCTAATTTTACAAAATTGAATATTGGATGAAAACATTCTTTTGCAAAACCATGACTGAAATTGCACAGATTTTCACATTTCCAGTTACTTGCCTCATGTCCAAACCAAGCAACTATCTTACGCACGCACAACCATAATTGCCAAATGCAGCCCAACAATTAGAGAAGAAGGCAAAAAAATAAAAAATAAAAACATGAAATTAACGCAGATGACAGAAACGACGCCGTATATTTCATAACATATATAAAAGAGGAAAGTCTAGGTTTTATTTTTTGAGAAACAGGAAAGTCTAGTTGGCTATGAAAACCGACAGGAGAGAATGAAACGATAACTGAAAAGCAAAATAAGAAGAAGAAGAAAAAAAAAAAGAAAAAGAAAAAAAAAGCAAATATGGGGCCTTCTCTGTCTCTCTGACATGCGTCATCTTCTACCTTGGTCCTAGATTCTCTATTATTTTCTGGATCTCCCCCTATAACAACAAGCTTATACCTTCATATTCATCCAGATCCCAACCAAACCCACTTCATCCATCTCCATCAAACTTTATCAATCTCTCTTCAATTGGTTTGTTTTTTCTCTCTCTCTCTCTCTCTCTCTCTCCACTGTGTTATTCTCTTCTTTTTTACATGTTTGTTTATATTAATATGCATGTTTTGTTTACCTTTTATGGGGTTGTTTAATTTTATTTAATCAGGTTTTTTTTTTCTTGTGTTATTTTTCACTTCACTGTTTGATTGTTTGTAGGTTGCAGTAATATTTGTTACAGGAATTGGGTTCTTTCTTAGACACTGGGATTTTGATGAACTTGGTCAAGTTTGTTTGTGTGTGTGTGTTTTGCTTTTTATTTCAATTTTTAATCTTTTTGATTTTGAGTTTATCTGGTGGTTATGCTTGGAAAGTTGAAGTGGTGATGTGGGGTGTGCTTGGTGGCAGCTTTAATGGATTGTGGATATGGGTTCTGATTAAAATTTTATTTTGGATTAATTTTTTTTATATTGTAGTCTTATATAACCTTGCTCATCATTTAACATTGTATTTGAACTCTGTGCGTCATTTTACTTGGGGTTTTGTGGTTCCTTAAGAAGAAAGTTTCATGCTTTTCCTTTCAGAAGACACAAGAAGAGCTACTTCCCTACAGAAATATTATTTTAGCTTTAACCAATATAAATGATCATTACAAAGTCACTTGCTTTCATTGCAAGATCCACGAACAATGAGTATTGTTTGGTTATCCTGTTATTTAATTATGGCATTGGGGTTTCCTTTGACAAGACGGTTATGTGAACAGGATACCTTTTTTCCAAGGAAAATAGAATCTTTTTCTTTATATCTGATGGGTGATAAAACTCTGATGTCTTATTTTTCTCTCAAGTAAAAGGTATCCCTTTTGTAAGGGTTGACTAATTCCTTGATGAAGGATGCCATCTGATTAATCTGAAGAAGTTACTACGTATAAACCATGGTTATTACAATTATATTCAATATCATATATATTAGGATCATAGTGGAGATCATTAACTCCAAAGGGTTGGTCTAGTGGTTCCTGAGGCCCCATGAAATCCATGAGGTCCTAGATTCAAAATTCCTAGCCAGCACCCCCAAGGGATTCCTTCCTGTTCTTGCCTAGTGTGTGTGATGGAGGTAGTACACACACCTGCAGGAATAGTCAGGTGCTCAAAGAGCTCTTGACACCCACGATACCTAAAAAGAATAGTGGGGATCATTACTATTATATGGTAAATACGCTATTCAGATAACTAACTTCTGAAAAATTGGATATTACTAGGCTTTACATTATCTCTATGATAATTCTAGTCTTGCTTATGCAGTCAACATAAAGGAAGATTAGAATTAGAGGTATGGGAAGTAGCATGAATGGTTTTTTTTCTTTTTTCAAAATATTTCTTGAGTACTAGATCAGTAGGGAATAGAAGCATAGAAAAATGGAGAAATTCGTGTCTTTGAAGGTGATTAAAAATTTTATTGGTCCTCCTATTTTTACAATTTCGCCCTGTTACCATAATGACTTATGTACTCTGAGAGGGCCAGAAGTTGTAGAAAGGGGTGGAAAATTGACACATTGCATTCTCTACTCATCAAGTATTTTGAAATGATAATGGTTCAAAGGCATATAAAGAACAATTTATTCTGGTGTTGTCTGACAGTAATCTTAACCTACAAGCTAAAGGATTTTCCCATGTGCTAAAATCTCTCCTTTTCATTTAAGTTTAGAATCTCATCTTGCGTACTTTCTTTTTCATTTTTTCCCCCTTTCTTTTATTACCTATTTGAACTGTTGCTTATCATATCTTAACAATTTCTATTTTTACAGTAAAATGTGTCAAAGAGTAGGAGAGTGATGGCAGCAGCAGAAGCAAGAGCAGTATGGCAGCGAGCAGCTAATCGGTGCTTTGTCCAAGAAGATGCCAAAAGAGCTCCCAAGTTAGCTTGCTGCCAATCATCATCTTGTACATCCAAACAGGTTGATGGTGGACCTACTAATACTGGAGATTGGCCAGATCATCCTGTTTTAGGTTTTGTGCCTCTTAACAGGAATCCTTCATTTTCCAATCTACCCCCTGACACAAGATGGTGGCTCCAATTACAGCCCAGCTATGGATATCAAAAGGGTTTAACACATGAACAGTTAAATGCATTGGAGGCTGAAGTGGAAACCTTAATATCTGGCACTGTGAATTCAACAACAGAGTTTACTGAGGTGCACCCGCAAAAAGGAGACATTATTCCTGATGATGATCACAAGACCCATGAGTCTCCTCTTGATACACAATATGGTATCTCTGCTGTTTATACAAATAAAGCTCCTGAAGTCAGAAAGCAAGAGGTAAAGGCTTTGTATAGTAAGAATGCTGATGAACATCTTAAAATAATGGACATGGGGGGGAAGTATGAATTTATGGATATGAATCCTGTTGGTTGTCCAGTTTCCAAACAAGCCAATGAATTTTGTCTAGATCCAGAATCTCCATGGAGTGGGGGTAATAAGAATGTCCCGTGGTGGCGAGCAACAGATAAAGACGAATTGGCATCCTTGGTTGTTAAGAAGTCACTTAACCATATTGAGAATTGTGATCTTCCCCCACCTCAGAAAATGTATCTTAGGAGACACCCATATGCTCATATTGGGTGCTTTGACCGTGATGAGGCATTGGCGTCATTAGATCTGAAGGCCCAAACTGGTAGTATATCCAATGGGACTCATGCACAGGGCGGTCTTGATTTAACACATGGAAAACAGGAGGCTTCTGCTGAGGAAGTTTATTTAAAATATGGTTCTGACAACTCATTCAGGTAATATTTTAGATTACCATCATTTTTCCTTGGTATGACATCTGGTTGTTTCATCTGACTATACGGATATTAGTATCTGTGTTATCTTATTTTTGTTAGCTAGGCTTATATATATTAAATACATTAGCTTAGATTGCTTTTGGGGCTTGTAATTTAAAAAGCAGTTATAGTACAAGTCACAAGGATACCAAAGAGATGCCACAAGTTTCTGAAGGTGACCCTGGCAAAGCTCAGCTGATGGAAGCACTCCGCCATTCCCAAACACGTGCAAGGGAAGCTGAGATGGCAGCAAAGCAGGCTTGTGCTGAGAAGGAGCATATTCTTAAGCTCTTCTTTAGACAAGCGTCACAACTTTTTGCTTATAAGCAGTGGTTCCAACTGCTGCAGCTAGAAACCCTTTATATCCAGATTAAGAAAGATGACCAGTCAATTTCCACTCTCTTCCCTCTGGTCCTTCCGCGGATGTTTAACAGAGGTCAGAAACAGCGGAAGAGATGGCAAAAGGGTACCAAGGGGAAAAGAGTCAAGCGAGGGCGACCAAGACATGATATCTCTAAGTATGCTGTTGCTTTTGCATTGGGGTTGAGTCTTGTTGGTGCTGGTTTGCTCCTGGGATGGACTGTAGGATGGATGTTACCTCCTTTCTAGTGTTCAGAGTTTCAATCAAAACCTGGTTCTTAATTCTGAAGATTGATTTACTAGGGCAAGTAGCTGCTTTATGTCTTCCTAGATTCTTATGTTGTCTAATGTAAATACTCTGTTGTTCCTTAACCTTGTACCTTGTGTGTAAAAGTGTGATGAGATACGTGTATATGTAGAAGGGAAAATGTTCTGAGACAGACATCTCGTCAAAGATTTTTATAGATAATCTGTGTATTCTGTTTAGTTTATTAGCAACTTTAGTTAACAGTTTCTCTTGCACATTTCGTATTGTTGATTTTAATGTTTTTTTTTTTTTTTTTTTTTTGACTAACAAAAAGAATCTCAGACAAGGCTTTGCGTTTGGAATCTTGTTTCAAATTTGATGGTGTGTGGTGTCTGTTATGGTAAGTAGGGGCGGAACTAGAAATTTTTGCTTCCCGGGAAACCCTTATTTTAATAGGCTATGTCTTTAAAAATATTTAATAATTATAGGTAAAATAAAGGATTTAAAAAAAAAAAAATTAGGAGGGTCATGGCCCCCACCCTTGGCTCTAGTTTTGCCCAGGGGCGGAGCTAGGGGGGTTGAGGGGGGCACTTGCCCCCCCCCCCCCCCCCCTCGCGGCCCCACCCAAAAAAATCTATTAATATTTCTTCTATTATATTATATAATTCAATAAATGCATTTAAAAATTATATAAATAAATAGTTAATAAATAGGATGGATTTTAAACCAAAACCAAAACCCTTATAATTTAACATCAATATATATATAAAAACAGAGACCTCATGTGAGAGTGCATGAGGTTCTGCCACGTGACATTCTAATATTGCATTTAACATTTTTTACCTTTTTTCGTTAAATTTTTTTTACTGTTACCCAATAAATCATAGTAACTTATTTTTACTATTATATAAATTTAGCATTTTTTACCTCTTTTTATTAAGTTTTTTTTTACTGTTACTCAATAAATCATAGTAACTGATGAAGTCAAGACTTTCACCAATGAGCCTCACGGTACCTACCCGCACGAATGTGAACCTACACAACAAAGAGAAGAAAAAACCTTGCGAAGAGCACCGGTGTGGTGCCGGCCGAATACCCTCCGAAGGTTAAGTCAGAAATATTCTCACAACTCTAGAGTGCTAGAGAGGGTAAATTATGCATACCTTGATTGTGGGGGTATTGGGGCTTTTATAGTAGTAGGGGGTTCACCTTTATTACTTGGAGTAGAAGTCTTTTCCATATAGGAATCCTTTCCTCGTTGGACTCTTCTTCATGGAAACCTAGGCTTGGTGGACAAGGCTTTTCCTTATGAAGAGAACTCAATAATGGATATAGCCCATAGAATCTTTATTGGTGCCGATATTCCATTTATGGGCTTTTTCAACTCAATTGGACCAACCATACCCAGCCTACAAGATATGGGCCCGTCAGAGTTCAGGTCCGTCAGGAATAGAGGCCGTTTATGCTTACGCAAGTTTTTCCCTCATCAGTAACTTATTGCATTTAACATTTTTTTACATTTTTTCATTAAGTTTTTTTTTACTGTTACCCAATAAATCATAGTAACTTATTTTTACTATTATATAAATTTAGTATTTTTTACTTCTTTTTATTAAGTTTTTTTTACTGTTACCCAATAAATCATAGTAACTTATTTTTACTATTATATTGATATGAATTGTTCTTGAGAATTAGACCAATTAGACCAAAAGTTATTTACTATAAAATGGATTACCTTTTAAAAGTAGACCAAACCTTATGAAAAACTCAGGCCCAGTTCTTACTTTACATATTATGACCCAAGTTTGACCATTGCCACGTGTAAATCAAAGCAAAAACTCTTACCTTCTTACAAACTCGCTTCTTCCTCCCCCACGTATAGATGATACTTCTAGAAAATCTCATTCTCATGAAATATCTCTTCATTTATCCCCCAATTTCAATTCAATATGCTTTTGTCTATTAATAATATTCTATGCAATTTATGCAGACAAATTCTCTGTCATTGACAAGTGCAACAAAAATATATATAAATCTTGAGATCCCTTAAGTTGCTGAAATAATTGACAAGTGCATATTTCTAAAATTTATAATAACAAAAAAGTCTAATAAATAGCATATACTATCTCACAAAATGCCATTAACTTAATATTTTCTTTTAAAAAAATTCAATGATAGGAATGGTCAAAAATATAATCCTATACAAGAAATACCAAATATACATGCAAAACAATTTTCATAGGAGGATTTATCTTTAAATAATATGAAGACAATAGTAAAGATAAAATGCATTGAATGAGATCCTACGAAACAGGTTTGTTAATTATTTCAAATTATACTCATCATTTATGTAAAAAAAATAATAAAACATCATATTATTTACATTAAAAAAAATACATATTAATTTCAAAGTTCATTGCAAGATGTGAACTGCTAAGGTATTGCAATAATAAGTAACATTGATACAACAACGAGTTGGTATTGCATTTTGTGCATACTTTGTGAAAGGAATGTCAAATTACAAGCAAGATCATTTTGGTGTGCAAAATGTAAAACAAAAATAAATCTTTCTATCCCAAAGTTAGAGGCACTCACATTAACTACATACTCTCCAAATATTTATAATATATTTATCTCACTATAACTACTATATATATACAATTGCAAACTATTTCAAATACAAGATTCAAATTGAAGTTTTTAATGCAACTAACAAAACAAAGTTTGTGATATTTGATGGAGATGCCGAGAAAATCCTAAATAAATCTACAAGATCGAGATCTTGCTGAAAAATAAATTAAGATACAACTTATTTAAATTATTGTAAAAATATTGATATTGGAGAAGGAATCCCACATGATTTGAAAAACAAATTAGGAAAAAAATGGATTTCTCTACTTCATTTGAATGAATTTAATCTAAAAGATGGTTTTGAAAATTACATAGTTGCTAAGATTTTTGATGCGCCTTCAAATGATAAAAAGGTATGGAAGAAAAAAAAAAAACACAATTCAACATGCTATATTAATTCTTTTTGCTGCACTATTCCAAAATTAACAAAAATTTTTTTTTATAAAAAACTGTCACATCATTGAAATTTAATATAAATGATACCTATGAAAAATCTTAGCGACAAAGTCCAAACTTTGTAAGATCTAATCAAGAATCTCTCGGTACCAATTCATTAGTAATTAACACAAATGATGCAACAGAAGGAAAAAATGATGAAAGCTCAAAAATTGAACAAATATGGACGGACTAAATTTCAAATGATAAAGATGGAGAAACTGATGATGATGACAACAAGCGTCACCATACCGCAATAACAAAGCATTGAAGAAAAAAAAAATTGTAATGAAACTTTTTATTACATCACATAATAAAAATCAATTATATAGAATGAATTAATATGCTTTTATCAACTTTTATTATACAATATTACTCCAAATTGTTTTCATTATTGCTCATTACTTGAACAAAATAATTATAATAGATATATGTGAGCAATTTATAATTGTTACTTTTTTATGATGAACTCATTACTAACAAAGTTTTATAATAAATATGCTATAATATATGTATAATATTTTTCAAAAACAAATTTACATAAAACATTATAACATTATTCGTGCATCGCACAGGAAAATTACTAGTTTTTATAATTGCAATTTCAAAATGATTTTTTATGTAAATAAACTCCTAATAGATAAATAAAATAATGAATATGTTATTTTATTTTGAATTTTCTTGCATTCAAATATTGCTTAATATACACACGAATGAATTGTTATTTTGCAAATTGATCTCAAATACTCTGTGTGTGTGTTTGCTTGCACGTGCATAAAAATTGTAAGGACCAGATTTGAACTCCCAGCCCACTACGTGGATGGACTCAGGCCCAAAAAGTCCAAAACAATAAATTTGTAGAGAGTGGGTTGGAAAACTGGGCTTTTGTTAATCCAACGATCACTAGAAGGGATTCAAATGATAAGAGAATGAAAAGAAAGAAGGTTGTATTAAAGAAAAATCGTCCTCGGCAAAGTCCGAGGAGGTCTATTCTTATATATTATTCTCAATTCTGTTTACAAATTTGGTTCTGGGATGCTACAGTGTTTCTCTCTTCAATTTTCGATCCCCTGTATCATTGTCCCCTCCTTCCATTTATACTATCTCTCCCTTTCATCTCTACCTTCCACGTGCATGCCAGATGGTTGGTGTTGATACTTGTCCCATCAACCCCTCTCACAAGTCCTTATGTAGTAGCTATAAGGCTAAAATACACTGTTTAGGTATCACATCCACATTAATGAAGCCAGAAAATTAGCTGCAGAGCATTTAATGTAGTGGCAACAGCTTTATCCTAAGATATTCCAAGACTTTCCCCTATCTGACATCTTTACAATGCTTATCAACTCCAACAAGGCTTCTCGGAATGTCACCCTGAACGACAGGCAACCTCTTCGAACCTCAAAATTGGTAAGCCGAGGATGCATTTATCCTCGGCCCACCCTCCTGAGCCATCATGATCAAATCTAAACCCTATTTACTAACATTTTTCTGATAAAGATTTTTCTTCCTCGGACAACCCTTTTTCTTTGGGTTGGGCTATAGGTCTGAAACACAAACGAAAGATGGACTTCTGGACCCAATATCCCTACAATAGCCTCTCGAGATTCTTCTTTCTGGTTCCTCGGGAAGAAAGGGGGATCTCAACGTCACCATGCTTGCTCTGTGCTTAGTTCGTCCCACCTCTGCTCACAAAGATGCCTTTTTGACTGCCCAAGACACGTTCTTGTCGCTTCGGCTTACAAGACGCGCTCCTCATTAATTTTTTACAGCCTTATGTCCCTCACGTTCTACGGTGCGATATAAATCCAACGGTTGAGAACTTTGTTGGGACTTGGGCGGGAACTTTCCCGCTCTGTAGATTTCTCTTTGATATAAATACTACTCAAATCAAACGTTCTCTTTACTTTAGCAATCAATTAGCTCCTAGCGCACATACATTGAACTTTCCAACTCTCTCTCTCCTTACTCGTGCTTCTACAAATACTAAAAGCCTGTTCGAGGACACACTCTTTACTCCTGTAAGTCTTTACAAATCTTTGCGCTTTACTTTTCCATACGGTTTTTCTTGTTCCTCGTACTTTTCCTCTTCTCGGCTCTATTCTTTTCCCTTCAACCACTTTAGGCTCCTCTAAATCCTTCTAGACATTGGTAGATTTAAAAGTTTGGTAAACTCCAAGGAGGGGATAGAGAATTTTAGGGCTCAATATAGGATCCCTTCGGGTGTAGGCATTAGGTATTGTGAAGAGGGAGAGTGGCATGAGAAAAGATAGGAGGGAGAAGTGGTGATCCTTATGATTGCCTTCATAGAGGGTGGGATGAAAATTCCCATGGGCACTGTGACTAGGGATTACCTTAGGGCTCACCGGTTAGCTCCCACCCAATGCGCCCCACCAAATGTGTTTAGGATTTTAGGGTGTGTAGATGCCCTCAATGAAAAGATGGGTTTAGGGCTCACCCATCATGACATCAACTGGGTTTATAACCTCCACCACTTGAAGGGACAAGGGTATTACCTAAAGTCTAGGTATCCCAAAGTTAAACTCATTCAGTGCCTTCCGGAATCCAACAAAGGCCTTAACAAATATTTTCTTATCGTGTCAGGGGAGAGGCATGATGACCTCCCCTATCCAACGAGAGAGGGACAGCCAGGTGGGGTTTTGGGTTTAGGGTGCTTATTTACAATTTTCTTCTTTTCTTTTAGGCTTGTTCCCTTTTTTTTTTTTTTTTTTTTTTTTTTTTTTTTTTTTTTTTTTTTTAACATCTGATAAAAGGTTTTTTTTGTGTTCCTAATAATTTTGCAGACAAACATGCTGTCGAATCGAACTTCAACCTAGTCAACAGGGAGAGTTTGGATAACATACTCCGAGCCGAGGTCTTTGTACATGACGACGGCCAATTGCGAGCGGCTCACTGAATCTTAGGGTACAAGTCGATCTCATTCGGCTTTCAAGCACCAAAGTGCATGATCAGGGCACAAGACCCCCGTTTACACTACATAAGTGTAGCTATCCCTGGGTTTCTTCTCCCCTAAGGCACTCCCATTTTTGAAGGCACCCTCTCCACTCAACCTATCCTAAAGGGCGATCCTGTCTTTTGATCGATCCCGGAGGGCATTCCCAAAGTAGCTTTCCCAACTCAAATCGCAATTGGTGAATCTACTTCCTCCCAACCCACCAACACAGAAGAAGGCAAGGGAGAAGAAGAAAAGGAAAAGGAAGTAGTGGACGTCTTGGATTCAGACGACCTCTTCGAAGTTTTCAACAAGCCCTCATCTCCTTTGACATCAGTTGGTGATCTCGGCCAATTTTCCCAACTTTAATCCAGTCATATTGAAGGAGAGGTTCCTCTATTAAACGAGATGGGGATTCAAAGAAAGCAGAGGTCAAAACTCCAAGAGCTGTTGGAGTCCCAACCTAGGGGAAAAGCATCTGGGAAGGCTGCCCAAACCCGACCTCCTACCCCTTCAGCTTAAACCCATCCTCTTATTCCTCCACCTGCCCAACAGACCTGCGCCGACTGTGCAAACTACAAAAGGAAAATGGATGACAAGGGTAAAGAGGTCATGGAGGCTGGGAGGACCTATCCCCATTAAGAAGTTGATCTTCAAAGGGGGTCTAAGCATCCCCGGACCATACAGACGAGGTCAGCCCATGAGGCAGACAGAATGGGTGACCACTAAGTTGCAACCCCAGCCTGGGCCCCACCCTTAGAGCTGGATGGGGCTCTTCTGTCAAGTGATGCTTCCATTCGGGATCTTTATGGGGGGACGGCAGGATACGTAGCCCATGCTGTGGAACAAACCCTTCTGTTATCGAAGGACATGGCCGAGCTCAGGTCCATGAGGAATTATGAGGTCTTCCTCGACCTTAAGAGAGATTTGGCCATGATATGCCTTCTATCATTTATCTTTCTTTTATTTTTTATATTACTATCCTTATTAGTTTAACTTGTTTTCATTCTCAGGCCGTACAAGTAGTTTTTAGGGCTGAGGAGATGGTGACTAGCTCCCACCGGTTGTACAAAGAAGAGGAGGGGAGGCGAATTGCTGCTGTTAGGACATATATGGTTCACATGTTAAGAACATATGTCATACTATTTATGTAAATTGGCTAATCCTTTGACAAAACGCACCCTACTTGTAATTGGGTAGTTCTAGGTATTTTTAATACTTCAAGAAACAAGGTTTCAAGATCAAGTGTTGAAGTCATCAAGACTGTCCAAGAAAAATCAAGCTGAAGTGCATTTTCATTAAAGCTTGACACCTTCTCGATAGCTCCTCAACACCTGCTATCTGTCGAGATTTAAAAATCAGGTTTTCTGATCTGATTTTCTTGGGATCCGTGAATATGTTTTTGGGCCTTCTTTTCGTCTAACCCTAAACATATAAAAGAATTGTTTTAAGAGCCGTCAACAGAGACACAAGTTGCTAAAGCATTGAGCAATCCTTGTTCAAGCAAATTGTGATCAAAGACGAAGTTCTTGACCTAGTTCATCTTCTCTGAAGAAGTTGCTGTGTATTTGCACCAAAGGGTTTTGTGACCAAGCATCTTCCTGATCTTCATCGCATAGGATGAACTGAAGAACTTTACAGCCAACCTCTCTTTCTAAAGTTGGTGTTTGAAGTCGCGTACTGGGATTCGCGCATCTGGTTAGTCACGTACTTGGGAGCCGTGCATTAAAGGTGGAAATTGTCACTACAGATCAAGTCCAATTGGGTATTGGGGTAAGGGTTCAACTGTAGGTTGGTAAGGTATTTGGGATTCCTTTACTTGTAACCACTTGATTTGATAATAGTGGAATTTCGGGAGTGGTGACCTAAAAATTACCCGGTAGGGTTTTTGCCATTAGAGTTTTCCCCATTCGTGAACAAATCACCGTGTCATTTAATTTCTGCTGCATATTTAGTTATTCGGTGATTTGTTTGTGCTGCCACGTAATTGCATGATAAATTGATTAATTAATAACTTGACTAATTAATTAATTGGTTTAATCACAAGGGGTCATTCAGTTTGTGGCCTATCAAGTAATATCAGAGCAGGCACACTCTGATTAGGTTTAATCTTTGCTGTGTTGATCCATTGACCCCTGTTTGTCATGGATAGAGGACAATCATTAATTATACCTCCTTTATTTGATGAGATTAACTATGCCTACTGGAAAGTACGCATGAGAGTTTTTTTGCAGTCCTTAGATGAGAAGGTGTGGCAAGCTGTTGAGATTGGCTGGACCAAGCCAAAAGAAGCGCCGGCCGATTGGGATGAAGCCAAGATCAAGGCGGCAAACTTCAACAGCAGAGCGTTAAATGCCCTATTTAACGTAGTCACCAATGAGGAGTTCAAGAAGATATCCTCAACAGAAACTGCTAAGGAGGCGTGGACCATCCTCCAGACAACTTATGAAGGAACAAAGGCTGTCAAAGATTCAAAACTACAGAGGCTCACTACTAGCTTTGAAGAGATTAAGATGGAGGAGGATGAGTCGTTTGATGAGTTCTATGCCAAGCTTAAGGACATAGTGAACTCATCCTTCAATCTTGGGGAAACCATCCCTGAACCCAAGGTTGTAAGGAAGGTGCTCAGATCTCTACCTGAGAGATTTCATGCCAAGATTACGGCAATAGAAGAATCAAAGGACATTGACAAAATTCCTTTGACTGAGCTGGTTGGGAACTTGCAGACCTACGAGCTAGGGTTATCAAGGATTGGCAAGTCAAGCAAAGGTAAGAGCATGGCCTTGAAGGCAAAGAGCAGTGATACAGATGAGTCTTCCAATGATGAAGATTCCAAGATGAAGTCCTACATTACAAGGCAGTTTAAGAAGTTTATGAATAATGCAAATGGAAGGAGCTTCGATAAGGACCGAAGGCAATCCAGTTCTTCTCAGTTTAAAAGCCAAGACAAAGGGAAGAAGGATGCAAAGGAAGGTGGTCAATACACTGTTCCCGCAGGACCTAAGTGTTTTGGGTGTCATGGGTTTGGACATATGAAGAATGAGTGTCCTACATATCTCAAGAGCATTAGGAAGAGCAAGGCACTTGCTGCAACCCTGAGTGACACTAAGCCTGAAGATGATTCCGACAATGAGGATGACGGAATCTTAAATGCCTTCACTACCACAGTCAATCCTACTGAAGGGATTGTTGAAGAAGTGGATTAAGAAGAAGAATTGGTGGACACCAAGTGTGAGAAGATGGATGATCAAGATGATATCCATTCAGCCTATGAGAAGCTTTACAAGCTCTCAGAGAAGCATGAGAAGTTGTATAGGCTGGCCACCAAGAAGCTCAGTGATGTGGAACTTGAGGCGAATCAAACTATTGGAGTATTGAGGTTTGAGAACAACTTCCTGGCTGAGAAGACCAAGAAGCTTGAAGCGGAGTTGTTTCAAGTAAGAGCCTAACTGGAGAGGACCTCAAGTGCAAAACTTGATGAGATGCTCAGCATTAAGAAATCTGCTTCAGATCGAACAGGCTTAGGGTATGGTCTTTCTTTCTCTAATTCTGCTTCTACTAGTTCTACTGTTTTTGTTCCTCCTGCTAATACTGTTAAAGTTGAGAACATTGATGTTAAAACTGAATTAGCTAGTGAGAACTTAGACAAGGGTAAATCTATATTAGGAGCACCCCCTAAGCAAGATAAGAAAGATGCTAGAAACCCTAGGGCTAAGAAGGCTAACTCTCAAAAGCCTAAACAAAAGAAGCAGCATCTCTGTCATCATTATGGAGCTGCTGGTCATACTCGACCAAATTGCTACAAGTGACTAGCCACCCAATAGAGCAACGGCATGACAGCATCTGGAAGCCAAAATCAGCTTCAATCCTCTCTTGCTCCTCTTGGAGATCTTCTAAAAGCCCTCATGTTCCTTTCGAACTTGAACGGTTTCAATTCTTCCCCCTCACCGCCGGTTCAAGGGTTTAATCAAAGGAAATGTTCTTCCAAGATGTGGATGAAAAAGGATTCTAAGTGATTTCATCACTTTCTTCTCCCTTATTGTTTTTCTTATTTGTTGCATTGCTTGTGTGTTTTGCATTTTTGCTGAGTCAGTCTAGTTTTATGTATTGTTTTTTTTTACTTAACATGTTTTTGTGTGTTTACTTTCAGTTTTGTTTATTTTATTTTTGATATAAAATAAAAAAATATTGAAAAATCAGAAAAATACAAAAACAGTGTGTGTTCTGTGTACTTTGGTACTTGTGTACCTTGGATGGCCAATGAAACTGAGTTTTCTAAACTTTGTATCTCTTGTAGCTTAGATGAGCATCTCTATGCACAACTAAGCAAGTGAGCTTTGTGGCTCTTGTCTGTGATGAGTAAGATTAAGTTATCTCTTAGACTTAACACTCATATCACTTTTTTTGACGGGTAGGACTAGAAAATACTAAAAGAAAGGCATAAATAACCATCTCACCACTGTTACCCGCCAATCATTAATGACATCTGTATGCTTCAGCATAGCAAAAGTGTGATGTCAATAACATTTGTGTGCTTCGGCATAGCAAAATTGGAATGTCAAATATCAATGGGTATTTCTTCTCTCTCATAAGCCCATGCATGACATGCTTAAAAAGAAAATATGCAAAGAAAATAAAAAGAAAAAAGATTAAAAATTCTTTAAAAATGGTTGTAAGCGTGTATTCTAGGAGATGTGGGAGTTATAGGATGTACCTTGAAGGTGATAGTCCCCATAAAACAATTATGATTGTGTGTGAGTTAAAGTTATTTTCTCATATCTCAGATCGTCATAACATGTATACACATATGCAATCTTGCGATATTTTTCACACACAACATGCAATATTCTTTGCTACTTTTGATACATGTACAGGTACAATGTGATTTGGCCATCACTAAGGTTTTACATGTGCTTTTGTATGCTCACTAAACTGTCCTGACTTGTTTTTGAAAAATAAAATTGGTTAGACTTGTTTAGTGTGTGTGTGTTTTTGGGAGATCCATGTGCTTAAATTCTTCATTGAGAGATGTTTATGAGAGCCATGTTATGTTGATTGGATCATTGTTGAGGTGCATGTTTGATTGCATTCATGTCTGTGTTTTTCACTTCTCAAAAAACTGCTTTTCACTGTTGGCTCGACACCTCCTCAACACCTCCTCGATACCTGATCATCTGTCGAGCTTCTCAAGCCTTTTTCTTATCGCAATCTCGACACCTCTTCGACACCTGGTGGATCGATCGAGAAAGTTTCTGTCTCCTCGATACCTGGTCGATCGATCGAGCTTCTGTTCTTGGTTTAGGTGTTCATTCCTTGATACCTTTTCGACACCTTCAGCTGTCGACGTGTTTTTTTTTTCGACACCTACCTCGATACCTACCTCGACACCTCTCGATACCTCTGCTGTCGAGAATTACTGAAACTTCTATTTAAGCTCCTGTCGCGATCCGATCTTCATTTGCTCGATCTCTCTTGATCTGTCCGCGACTGTTCCTCTCCCAAACACCCTTTTTCTCACTCAAATCCTCAAACCCTCTTGATTTTCGGTCTTCCCTTGGTTTCAATCACCTGGTAAGATCTCTTTTCCCTTCCTTTTTCATGCATTGCATGTTTTAAAACCTAGATTTTGGGATTTTTTGAAATTTTTGGGGTTTCTCAAAATTGATGAGTTTTTCTTGAAATTTTGGGTTGGGTTTTCACTTAAATGCTTTTAAAATGTCATACATTGCATTCCATGTGCATTAGAATGATATTTACATGCATTTAGATGTGTGTTTCTTGTATGTGTGCTGATAGGTTTGGATTGGGCTGAGCCCATGATGCCTTCTGATTTGCATGTCACATGCTCATGCATTCCCATGCATACGTACTTTTTGTTCAATATATTTGTCAAATTTGAACTATCTGGGACTTTTCTGATTGTCTCCCTCTCTATCTCTTTCTCATTCTTTTACGTTAGTAGTGTCTATGGCACCCAAACGTAAAACCACTCCTGCTTGGAACCCTCTGCATTCTGGAGCTTCCTTTTCTTCTGACTCTGCTCCTCTTAACCTTCGGTTCTGTGATGGAGATGCCCACAAGGCATTTACTGAGAACTTTTCTAGACGAGGTGTTCATTCGGAACGCCAAGTCATTCTGGCGGATTTCGCCGACACTGACCTTCCCTCTGTCATTCATAGTAGGGGATGGGAGTCACTATGTGACATCCCGGTCACCTGTCCTCTCGTGCTGATTCAGGAGTTTTACTCCAATATGTACGAAATTGATCGTTTAGTACCTCTTTTTCATACTCGCATTCGAGGTACGCGCATTGCTGTCACACCGCAGCTAGTTGCGGATGTGCTTAGGGTTCCTAGGATAGAGTTTCCTGACTATCCTACTTGTGAGCGTCTGAGGACTGTGTCCAAGGATGAGCTCATTTCTGATTTTTGTGAGCGCCTTTCTGACTGGGGTGAGCATCAGTATATATCATGTAGACCTTTTGCTAAAGATCCTAGATTTCTTAACATGGTGATGACTTTTGTACTCCATCCTCTCTTTCACTACAACTCTATCACAGATCCTCATGCTCGATTTTTGCTATCTCTTCTTGAGCATCTTATGATAGATTTTCCTTCTCATTTCATTTTCTCTATCATAGATGTTCATCTAGATTCGGTGTCCCGTGATAAGCTCATCTTCCCTTTCGCTATCACGAGGATTCTACGCCATTTTTCCATCCCTTTCCCTGTGTCCGACCACTTCACCCACATATCTGCCATAGATACCGTTACCATAAAACGTAGTGAGGCTCAGTTTAGGTCGAGATAGCCGGACTCCACTCCTCCCTCCCGTTCGGCTCCATCCAGATCAGCTCCATCTACATCGGCTCCTCTTACTTCTACAGGCGATGTATCTCTTGGAGACATTATGGCGCAGCTACAGCGCATGGATGCTCGTCTCGATACACTCTCCACTGAGTTGTATCAGGTGAACGTTCGTGTTGGTCGTATTGCACGACGGCAGGCGACCATGAGTGGTTTTGCTTCTGAGGCTTCTCCTCCACCACCTCCTCCAGTCGCTTCGGATTCTGATGCTGAGGATGATGATGATGATGATGGTGATGACGATGATGCTTTGGATGATGATGATGAAGATACTAGCTCTACTGATGAGATGTCTACGTGACACTCTACCCTTTGTCACTCATGACAAAAAGGGGGAGTAGTTTTGGATTATGATAGTAGTCATCTTAGGGGGAGAGTTAGTATATGACATTTTTGATAGGGGGAGTGCTGATATTTTGAGGGATGTAATGACGTTTTGATGTATCTTTTCTTTTCTATTTTTTAGATACATTGATCTTGTATATGAGGTCTTGTGACCAGTTTTACATACATTGTACTTATTTTTCTATATATGTGGATGTATGTTTTTCTTTCACCTATCTCTTCATGTGTTGTTTCTTTTCTATCTTTAGACACATATTCTTTATACTTGTATGCAATCTAATTATTTTTGTTTCACACAAGATGCCTTGATGAGTTTTATTTAAAAGTGTTTCAGAAATACAGGTTGTCAAAGTCTACTTGCCATAAACTCTCTACTTGCAAAGTTTTTCAAGAGTTTGTGTTAGGATAGATTTTATTGTGTTCAACAAGTGAATATGAGTTGAGTGATTTATGACTTCTCTCATATGTTCATTTGTTTATTGTGATTTTGTCACGGATTGCCAAAGGGAGAGATTGTTAGGATATATGTGGTTCACATATTAAGAACATATGTCATACTATTTATGTAAATTGGCTAATCCTTTGACAAAACGTACTCTACTTGTAATTGGGTAGTTCTAGATATTTTTAATACTTCAAGAAACAAGGTTTCAAGATCAAGTGTTGAAGTCATCAAGACTGTCCAAGAAAAATCAAGCTAAAGTGCATTTTCATTAAAGCTCGACACCTTCTCGATAGCTCCTCGACACCTTCTCGATAGCTCCTCGACACCTGCTATCTGTCGAGATTTAAAAATCAGGTTTTCTGATATGATTTTCTTGGGATCTGTGAATATGTTTTTGGACCTTCTTTTCTTCTAACCCTAAACATATAAAATGATTGTTTTAAGAGCCATCAACAGAGATACAAGTTGCTAAAGCATTGAGCAATCCTTGTTCAAGCAAATTGTGATCAAAGACGAAGTTCTTGACCTAGTTCATCTTCTCTGAAGAAGTTGCTATGTATTTGCACCAAAGGGTTTTGTGACCAAGCATCTTCTTGATCTTCATCGCATAGGATGAACTGAAAAACTTTGCAGCCAACCTCTCTTTTTAAAGTTGGTGTTTGAAGTCGCGTACTGGGATCCACGCATCTGGTTAGTCACGTACTTGGGAGCCGTGCATTAAAGGTGAAAATTGTCACTACAGATTAAGTCCAATTGGGTATTGGGGTAAGGGTTCAACTATAGATTGGTAAGATACTTGGGATTCCTTTACTTGTAACCGCTTGATTTGATAATAGTGGAGTTTCGGGAGTGGTGACCTGAAAATCACCCGGTGGGGTTTTTGCCGTTAGGGTTTTCCCCATTCGTAAACAAATCACCGTGTCATTTAATTTCCGCTGCATATTTAGTTATTCGGTGATTTGTTTGTGCTGCCACGCAATTGCATGATAAATTGATTAATTAATAACTTGGCTAATTAATTAATTGGTTTAATCACAAGGGGTCATTCAGTTTGTGGCCTATCAGCTGCCGTAAAGGCCTTCCATGTAGCAGAGAAGAGCAATAAAGATTTAAAGGCGAAGTTAACCAAGGAGGAAAGAGGGGGTCTAAGAATCCCCGGACCGTGCAGACGAGGTCGGCCCATGAGACAGACAGAAGGGGTGACCATCAAGTTGCAACCCTGGCCTGGGCCTCACCCTTGGAGCTGGATGGGGCTCCTCTGTCAAGTGATGCTTCCATCCAATATCTTTATGGGGGGACGGCTGGATACGTAGCCCATGGTATGGAACAAACCCTTTTGTTACCGAAGGACATGGCCGAGCTTAGGTCTATGAGGAATTATAAAGTCTTCCTCGGCCTTAAAAGGGATTTAGCCACGGTATGCCTTCTATCATTTATCTTTCTTTAATTTTTTATATTACTATCCTTATTAGTTTAACTTCTTTTCATTCTCAGGTCGTACAAGTAGTCTTTAGGGCTGAGGAGATGGTGACCAGCTTCTACCGGTTGTACAAAGAAGAGGAGGGGAGGCGAATTGCCGCCGTGGAGGCCTTTCATGTAGTAGAGAAGAGTAATAAAGATCTGAAGGCGAAGTTGACCGAGGAGGAAAGAGAAATAAAAAGTGGCATGGCCGCCTTAGATAGTGTTGAGAAGCAGGCTGAGAGCCAACGGATTCTTCTCCGGAACGTCGAGGATCAACTGGCTGTCGCCAAGGAACAGATAGCCGCTGTAAAGAAGAAACTAGAGGAGGTTGGAAAGACCAAAGACCAGGCTGAGAAGGCTAAGGAGGAGGTGAAGAAGGCCGAGAAGAGGCGTAACAAGAAGGTTACGAAATTGGAGTGGCCGAGACCGAGAATGCCCTTAGGGCTGAGGTCCCCGGGATGTGTAGAATTTACTGTGACCAAATATGGAATGAAGCTCTCAACCAAGTTGGGGTTAAGGCTTCTTCTGTGCTCAAGAGGGCAGAAAATATATACTACCCCCTAGCCATCCGTCCTCCTCCCTCAAGCATCTCCCAGGTAATCGCCCCTCCTGAGGCAGCAGAAACTGCTAAGAACGGTTTCAACAAGGTTCCCCCTCCTCCTGGTAGTCCCCCAAAAACAACTGAGCAACCTAGGACAAATGAGAAAACATTTGATGTGACCAAGGAGGGGGCCACTGATGCCAGCATACCCTCGGCTGCTATCCAAGATCATTTTAAGGAAAAAGAGGACATCAGGATGGAGATTGTTTTGGCAAGCCTTCCAATTCCAGCCAAAGGTGACTTTAAGGGGGCAGATCAAGGATCCTCGAAGGTTGCAACTCAGCAAAACAAAGCTCCTCCTCCAAGAAAAATAACAATAAAAAAGAAATAGATTCAGGCCATATTTTTTTTTTTTTTTTTTTTTTGTCTGCAACTTCTACTTTGGCTTCTATAATTTGTAATCAAGTTGCCATTTTGTATTTTACCCTGCCTTGCTTTCAAGCTTTTGCTAATGAAAGATATGAAAATTTTACTTATTTCTATGATTCTAATTTAAGTATTGATATAATTTCTATCTCGCCTAGCACTCGTTAAATGTAATAATGGGGTGAAATCCATTTCTCATCAATCTATATGAGTGATAGAAAAGTTATCCCTTCTTACATGACTAGCATTAACACCAGTGACATATACTAAGTTTATCATCTCGGCAAAGCATAACCTTAAGTTTAAGAACATACACAGCATTGCAACATGTGCCTAAGTTCAAAATTACTTTGTGCCTTACTCATCAACAAATTCATAGGGTCAAAGGAATAGTTAATTTTTACACAAACATAAATATGCCTTTAAATGCTTTGAGTGATGCTCATGGGCATTTATTTGGGACTTTTGTTGCAACGAAAATAATTACTGTTTAGGGTGATTATACCCAAAGTACGTGGTCCGAGGAGCCAGGAATAGCTTAGGTTCTGTTTAATACTTAAGATGATAATTGAAAGTTATCAACTTTCCCAAGGTATGTGGTCCAAGGAGCCAGGTATGACCAATGTTCCGTTTGATACTTAGATAGATGTCAAGGAGTATTAATTTCCCTAAAACATGTAGTCCAAGGAGCCAGGCATAGCTTAGGTTCTGTTTAATACTTAGGAAAATAACTTAAAGATATCAATTTTCCCAAGGTATGTGGTCCGAGGAGTCAGGCATGACCAATGTTCTGTTTGATACTTAGATAGATGTCAAGAAGTATTAATTTTCCTAAAGCATGTGGTCCGAGGAGCCAGGCATAGCTTAGGTTCTGTTTAATACTTAGGAAAATAACTTAAAGATATCAATTTTCCCAAGGTATGTGGTCCGAGAAGCCAGGCATGACCAAGGTTCTATTTAATACTTAGATAGATGTCAAGAAGTATTAATTTCTCCAAAGCATGTGGTCCGAGGAGCCAGGCATAACTTAGGTTCTATTTAATACTTAGGAAAATAACTTAAAAATATCAATTTTTTCAAGGTATGTGGTTCGAGGAGCCAGATAAGATCAAGGTTCTATTTGATACTTAGATAGATGTTAAGAAGTATTAATTTTCCCAAAGCATGTGGTCCGAGGAGCCAGGCATAGCTTAGGTTCTGTTTAAAACTTAGGAAAATAACTTAAAGATATTAATTTTCCCAAGGTATGTGGTCCGAGGAGTCAGGCATGGCCAATATTCTGTTTGATAGTTAAATAAATGATGAAAAACGCATGACACATAATACAACAAACCCGAATTGAGTGAAGGAAGTCTTTATTAATAATAATACCTATTAAGGTTATTTACATTCCAGGGACATAGTACGCCCTTTTCCTCCAGATCTTCAAAATGATACACACCTATTCTAGCCACCGATGTGATACAGTATGGCCCTTCCTAGTTGGGTCCCAATTTTCCCCATGCTGAGTTCTTTGCAGTTCCTAAAATTTTCTTAAGACCAAGTCTCCAATTGCCAGTGGTCTTAGTTTTACGTTGGCATCGTATCCCTGCTTGAGCTTGTGTTGATAATTGGCTAATTGGACCATGACACTTTCTCTTCGTTCTTCAATTAAGTCTAAGCTCTTTTCCAACAGTTCATCGTTGCTGCTCAGAGTGAAGGAACTTGTTCTCAGTGTAGGGAATCCAATCTTTAGAGGGATAACAGCCTCGACCCCATAAGTCATGGAAAATGGGGTCTCTCCCGTGGACCTATGAGGTGTAGTCTAGTATGTCCATAAAACATGTGACAACTCTTCTACCCATTTCCCTTTCACATCATCCATCCTCTTTTTGAGTCCACTTACTATGACCTTATTGACAGTTTCAACCTGTCCATTCTCCTGTGGATATGCTAGGATAGAATATCTATTTGTTATGCCCAAGTCGCAGCAATATCTCTTGAAGGCCTTGCTATCAAATTGCAAACCATTGTCCGAAATAAGGGTACGAGGGACTCCAAACCTGGTGACAATGTTTTTCCAAATAAATCGTTTGGGATCCACGTCTTTGATGCTTGCCAGTGGTTCAACTTTAACCTACTTAGTGAAGTAATCTGTGCCGACCAACAAATACCTTTTGTTCCCTGCTACCTTAAGGAAAGGGCCGATAATATCTAAGCCCCATTGAGCGAAAGGCCAAGGACTGGATAAAGGATTAAGGACCCCCCCTCCCGTTGGTGAATGTTTGGGGCAAACCTTTAGCACTGGTCACACTTCTTCGCATAGTCCTGAGCTTCTTTTTGCATATTTGGCCACTAATAGCCTTGTGTAAGGGCCCTGTGTGATAGAGATCTTCTTCCCGTGTGGCTTCCACAAATTCCTTCATGCAATTCCTCCTGGATTAGTTCAACTGCTTCATGGTGTACACACAGCAGATATGGGCCAGAAAATGACCTCTTATACAACTTTTGATCCTCGGATAGCCAGAACCGAGGAGCTTTTCTTCGTATTTTGTCAGCCTCAGACTTATCTTCAAGCAAAACATCTTCCTTGAAGAACAATACAATAGAGTCCATCCAGCTAGGACCCGTATTTATTTGATGGACATGAACCATATTTCTTTTTTCTTCAGTAGGATTACATAGATCCTCAACAAGAATCACCCGAGGTAGGCTTTGTGCCGACAACGTTGCCAGTGTGGCAAGAGAGTCCGCATGGGTATTCCTACTTCTAGGAACTTGTGATAAATTAAAAAACTCAAACCCAGACTGTAAATGTCTAACTTGGCTCAAGTATTCCTACATCCTGGGATCTCTGGCTTCTAGCTCTCCTTTGACTTAACCTACCACCAGCCTTGAATCAAAGAAAACCTCTACTGCTTTTCCCCCCAACTTCTAGACCATGATCATTCCTACCAACAGAGTTTCATATTCAACTTCATTGTTTATGGCCGAGAAGCCCAATCTCAAGGATTTTTGAATCGTGATCCTCTCTAGGGATATTAGGACTAGCCCCACTCCAGATCCCCTATGGTTCACTGCTCCATCAATGTAGACCTTCTAGGGTAAAGGCTCTTGTACGGAGATTACTTCAACAGATTTTCCATCCATATTTTGCTCCTCTACCCTCTCTCCCACTGGGATTTTGGTGAACTCAGCTACTAGGTCAACAAGGACCTTATCCTTGACCAAGGTGCGAGGCATGTACTTGATATCAAAAGCCGTTAGTACTGTGCCCCACTTTGCAATTCTCCCCGTGTAATCAGCACTCCGAAGTAGAGATCTGAGTAGGAGTTGGGTTAGGACAACAACTGTGTGTGCTTGGAAATAGTGGGGAAACTTACGCGTAGCATGCACCACGGTCAGAATGGCCATTTCTAATGGTAAGTAACGAACCTCGGCCTCATGTAGGGACTTGCTCACATAATAAACCGGCCTCTGTACGCCATTATCATCCCGTATTAGCACCAAACTCACTGTGTAGGAGGCCACTGCGATATAGGCAAATAATACCTCATCCACCTTGGGCCTAGACATGATGGGTGGTTGAGACAAATACTCTTTCAACTGCTTGAAAGCTAGAACGCACTCCTCGGTCCATTCAAATCCCTTCCACTTATTCAATAACTAAAAGAAGGGCCTGCATCTGTCTGCTGACCGAGAGATGAATCAGTTTAGAGCAGCGGTCATTCCTGTAAGCCTCTGAATCTCTTTGGGATTCTGAGGTAGTTGCAGATTGTTAATTGCCTTAATTTGGTCAGGGTTGACTTCAATTCCATAGTGCATGACCATGTAGCCCAAAAACTTCCCTGATCCGATACCAAAAGAACACTTGGAAGCATTAAGTCGTAGCTTATACCTCCTCAAGATATCAAAAATATTTTCGAGGTCATTAACATGATCGGACTCTACCTTGCTCTTCACCACCATATCATCAATGTAAATTTCGATGTTTTTCCCTAGCTGAGGCTCAAACATCTTGGTCATCATTCTCTGATAAGTAGCCCATGCATTTTTCAAACCAAAAGGCATCACCTTATAATGATAATTTCCAGTATGAATGACAAAAGCTGTCTTCTCTTGGTCGTCCAAAGCCAAAGGTATCTGATGGTATCCTTGAAAGGCATCTAGAAAGCTCATCCGAGGATGGCCTACTATTGCATCTACTAGTTGGTCAATCTGAGGCATAGGGAAAGGGTCCTTTAGGCAGGCTTTGTTCAAGTCCGTAAAATCTACACATACGCGCTATTTCCCAGTCTTCTTTTTTACCACTCCTATATTAGCCAGCCATTCAGGGTAGAAGACCCTTTGGGACGACAACTTTTCCAGCCATTCAGGGTAGAAGACCCTAATCTGACCCTTTGGGACGACAATTTTTCCATCAAAACTCACTAAAGGTGAATCATAGGTTGTCAGGTTCTCAGGCTTTAAGTTCAACCCCCTGTACAAATCAGGATACATGATCTCTGCACCACTGCCTTGATCCACCATCACCCTTTTCACATCATACCCTCTTATTTTGAGGGTTACCACTAAAGCATTAACATGTGGCTGGATGGTTCTTGCCTTATCTTCATCCGAGAAACTTAACGTTGGTCAAATCACCACTTTAGCCCTCTTCTGCCCGAAATTAATGTCCTCGGCTGGTAGCCGAGCAATAAACATCACCCGGGAGGGCTATGAGCCAGTCCTCCCAAGTGCAGCAAAGATGACATTGATTGTGCCTATTGGGGGCCTTCAAGAAGCATTCCCATGAGTCCTTAACCTTAACTGATTACCTTGCCCGTCGGGGCAACACAAGAGATGCTGTAATCTCCCCTCCTTGACCAATTGCTCCAAATGATTCCACAATGTTCGACAGTCCTCGGTGTTATGTCCCCGCTCATGGTGGTATTGGCAATGAAGACTTTGGTTACGCCTCAAAGGATCTCCACTCATCTTGTTCGGCCATTTGAAATATGGCTCGTTCTTGATCTTCTCCAAAACTTGGTGCACTGGATCTCTGAACACAGTATTTATTACTTAAGGAGCTGCAGACTCAGACTGTCCAGCAAAATCTCTTCGGGTTCTGTTATTGTTGTAACAGTCCAACCTAAAATCCCTCCTCTCTTGAGGGATAACCTTGCCTTTCCCCTTATCTTGCTGTTGGTCCTCTTCGACCCTCTTATACTTGTCAATCTGATCCATGAGTTGGCGTATACTGGTAACAGGTTTCCTCATCAAAGACTTCCTCAAACCATGCTCAGAAGGTCGGCCAAGCTTGAAAGAGCTAATGGCTACATCATCAAAATCACCATCTATTTCGTTGAACATTTTCCAGTATCTGTCTGAATATGTCTTCAGGGTTTCCCCTTCCCTCATGGATAAAGACAATAAGGAGGCCAAAGGTCGAGGAACCCTGCTACACGTGATAAAGCGAGATCCAAACGCTTGAGTGAGTTCCTTAAAGGAATCAATGGAACTTGCCCTCAGACCATCAAACCACCTCATCATCACAGGCCCCAAACTGGACGGGAATACCTTGCACATCAAAGGCTCGTCCTTGGAGTGTACGGCCATCTTTTGATTGTAGTTGCTAACGTGCTCCACAGGGTCTGTTATACCATTATACATGGTGAATGTGGGCTGTGAAAATCGCTGAGGACGTCTCCCTCCCTCAATCCAACGTGTGAAAGATGACCTAAAAATCTGGTTGAGTGCTTTACTCATAGCATCGTTTCTCAGGCCAACCAAGGACAAATTTCTCCGTTTGCGCGCTCATGATGATAGTCCTCTTCATACGAGAAAGACTCGCTAGGTGGAGTCCTCGATCTTCGCTTATAGCTACCATCTTCTTCACCATCAGAAGAGAGGTCAGAATTGGATGGAGCTCGCTTTCCCCGTTCGTGGCGCAAGCTCCTCTTCAAGTGATCAATCTCTTTCTGCATGTTTTTGGCATTCTCCTCACGAGAGACGTGGCTTTTACTCCGAGCTTGACTGTTACTGGTATGGGTAGTATGTACACTTCCTTCCTGGTCTCTTTGTTGTTCGAGATCACGGAAATTATCTTAACGTTGAGACCCCATAGATTTTACCTGATATGGACCTGAACCTTCCATCGTTTTACACTAGATTCACTATAACACCAGTAATTCCCACAGATGGCACTAATTGTAAAGACAAGATTTGAACTCCCAACCCACTACGTGGATGAACTCAGGTCCAAAAAGTCAAAAACAATGAATTTATAGAGAGTGAGTTGGAAAACTGGGTTTTAGTTAATCCAACCATCACTAGAAGGGATTTAGATGATAAAAGAATGAAAAGAAAGAGGGTTGTATTGAAGAAAAATCGTCCTCGGCAAAGTCCGAGGAGGTCTGTTCTTATATATTATTCTCAATTCCGTTTACAAATTTGGTTCTGGAATGCTACAGTGTTTCTCTCTTCAATTTTTGATCCCCTGTATCATTGTCCCCTCCTTCCTTTTATAATGTCTCTCCCTTTCATCTCTACCTTCCACGTGCATGCCAGATGGTTGATGCTGATACTTGTCCCATCAGCCCCTCTCACAAGTCCTTATGTAGTAGCTGTAAGGTTGAAATACACTGTTCAGATATCACCTCCACATTAATGCGGACATAGAAATAGCTGTAGAACATTTAATGCGGTGGTAACAGCTTTATCCTAAGATATTCCAAGACTTTCTCCTGTCTGACATCTCTACAGTGCTTATCAACTCCAACAAGGCTTCTCGAAATGTCACCCTGAACGATAGGCAACCTCTTCGGGCCTCAGAATTGGTAAGCCGAGAATGCATTTATCCTTGGCCCACCCTCCTGAGCCATCATGATTAAATCTAAACCCTATTTACTAACATTTTCTGATAAAGATTTTTCTTCCTCAAACAACCCTTTTTCTTTGGGTTGGGCTACAGGACCAAAATACGAACAAAAGATGGACTCCTGGGCCCAATATCCCTACAAAAGTGATGTCAAATGTAATTTTTGCTCCCCCCTTAAGTCAAATCCTGGCTCCGCCACTAGACTTCCACCCCTGATGGTGTTTAAGAGAATACCTAGTTGCAAAGAATTGCAAGCTAGAGGTTTCATTGTTGCATGGAATCTCAAGTGAAACTTTGGGCTTCTTTTGCGTCTTCATGCAATTCGAATGGGATAAACTTTGTTATCATGGGAAGTTGGTAGTTGCTCTAAACCGATTTAGTTTTTTTTTTTTCCACCCCACTATACAACCATTGAAGAGACCAGTCTTATGTAATCTTAGACACGTGACATTTTTTAATGAGTCATATGACTTGTTTAAATAATACACATGGATAGTCTTATAAATTTTTACATAATTGGTTGGAAAAGATAATTTTAAACTTGTTTGGAGCTAAACTTTATACATTGGAAATTAGTGAAGATTGCCTTAGGAACAATGATAAATGTATGTAGCTTAATGAGATCATAAGGAGATTTTATGTTGCTTCATTTATCCTAAATATCCTTTGTTGGTAAGATGAATACGAGAGAGTACGGAGAATATCAATGTTGAGAGAATCCATTTTATGGTTAAGATTTTATATAAATTGTCATTGTAGGAGGTAAAAAAATTAATTAAGCCAATTACAATATGTCATGTCAAAATTTAGTGACAAATTTTAAATTTGTGTCATTAAATTAATTAAATTAAATGATGACATATGTCATTCAAGATAATATCAAATTCTTCTCAAAAAAAAAAAAAAAAAAAAAGATGATATCACATTGGCAAATTAAAATTTGCCACATGTCATTTAGTACACAAAATAAAGATAAATTTCCTATTCAAAATTAATGGATAGTTATCTCATTCTCCACCAACTTTTCAAGATGTCAAAACTCTAGAGAAATTTTCCCTCAAAGAAATTCATTTGAATCCTTCCAAGACTTGAAATTCTATTGGAATCAAGCTCAAAAGCCAGCCCTAAATCATTGAAGTTTAATCCTTCTTCCAAGTCATTGAAGTTTGAATTCTTCTTCCAAGACTTGAAGTTCTATTGGAATCGAGTTCAAAAGTCTTCATAAAATTTAAAAAGCCTAAAATCTTTCCATAAACTTCAAAATACCCTAAACCATTGAAGTTTAATTGATCAAGCTTCTAAAAGCCACGAAGAACTTCAACCCAAGTGCCTTCAAAGAACTTGAAAAACAACAAATTTCTAACAAGCTCAAAGTCATTGGTTTTAAAGACATTCTTTGACATTTCGTGTTTAAGTCAACTAGTCAAGATTACAAGAAAATAAAATTAGGGGATTACTCTTTTGTAAAAGATTAAAAGGATCAAAAACAAAGAATTGTACTTATTATTCAATCAATACAAATTACATTTGTGAAGCACTTTCAAATATTTTGATTTTCAAACTTGAAAAATCTTGTGTTTATAGTCACTATTAAATTTAAAAAATTTCAAATGACATGGCATTAGATATGCATCTATATTTCTAATATTTAATTTCAACCATAAAACATGTCCGCTTTAAATAGAAATTATTTTCCTCTAGTAAAATTGGTAATACCCTAAAACAAACACATTACATTTACCCACCGTTTGTAAAGAGCTAGAGATAAAAATGGTCTTTAGCGGTGCCATGGAATTTTATTTTATTTTATTTTTTCAAACGAGGAATTTTTCATTTTTTTAGCAAGCTTTTTACCTAATTTAACAAAACAATTTGAAAAGTTAGGGAACAAGAGAAACCCAATACCTTTTCATAAAACAAAGAAAACATTCTATAACATAGCATTTGAAAATTAATAAAGGAATAAAAGAATTTTAAATTTAAATTATATATAAAATAGATGAGAGGTTTGGGTGCGAGTTGGGCCGTGAAGCCTGCCATTCGGCTGCTTGAATAAAGCCCGACCCGAATCGTAAAAACCGTGTCATTTTTCTTGCAGAATTGAAAAGAAGCAGATCCAATTCGACGCAGACAAAAGGAACTTCGAAGAGAAACGAGAAGTGAGTGAGTGAGAGAGAGAGAGAGAGATGGCAATAATGGATTCGTTGAGGAGGTTCGTAGCGCATGAGCCAGTGATTGCAGCTTGTTGCTTACTAGTTGGTGTTAATGGTAATTTTTTTTACTCTCTAATATTCCAATTAATGCTCCTATATCCAAAACTTTATCAAAATTGTATTGAATTTAGGGTTTGGTGATTTATTTTTACGTGCCTAGTTATTTTCCACAAATTTAGGGTTCTTCCAGGTTTGATTCAGCTGTGTAGTGAGTGGATCAATGATTATTAGTCTTTTTTTGATGAGATTTTGGTTTTTAAGTTACTAATATGATTGAAAATAAGATTTATTATGCAATGGATAATGGTTAGGGCATGGTTTTGGGGTTTTTCTTTTGTGGGTATTAGGAGCAATATGCTCAAACAAAGTATGAGTTGAATGGAATATTTTCTTTACCAACAACCTAGGAATTATTATGTTGTTGGCTGAAAACAGAACACCCAAAACATTAGGGTTAGGATGTGTATTTAGATAAAAGAGGGTTTGAATAAAAACTTATAATCCCAAGTCTTATGAGCTTGGCTGAACTGCCAAATCATGTTCCATTGTAGGATTTAAAAATTTTGGATTATTGTATAAGAAATTATTTGTCTGATATAAGTGCAAATTAGGCAACGGCTTAGCCCTTCAGGGGTGAATGACCCTGGATTATCTGGCAACTAATTCTAGCGGGTGGGACCAGTTGCCTATAGGTTTTACCAGTGTTGTTAAAAGCGCGCCCCAAGTCTCCAGCGCTTTTTGCCTCAAAAGCTAGGCTCATTCAAAGAAGCGCGCTTTAGGCGCGCTTTTTCAAAGAGCTCAAGGCGTGCATTTTGGAGCTTTTTTTTTATATTTTTCAAAAAATATAACCAAAACTGAATTAAAACTATAGGATCTTGACATTATTGATATAAACCATTGATTTTGCATATTTTTAGTGTAACTTACTTATCAAAAAATATATTTTGAGTATAACTTGTCCTAAAACCCAATCCACCACCTCCCAGTTCTTCTCTATTTTTATTTTTTCTCCTTGAAATAGTAACCCACCACCTCCCAGTTCTTCTCTATTTTTATTTTTTCTCCTTGAAACAGTAACCCACCTAGCTCCTTGGTACCAATTACCATGTTGCAACGTCCTCATATTCTTAGCTCATTCATGAAAAAAAAACATATGATATAATATATGTGGTAATTGTTTAGTTACTTTAGTGGTTGATGTTGAACATATCAGACTAATTCTTATAGAGTTATAGTCATTAAGTAATTAAATTATTAACTAATATTACTAATTAGTCATAGGGCATTATGGACATAGGAGATTTAAGAAATGATATTACATGGAAGTACTCATATCTAGCTTGTCCAAAAAAATAAAATGACTTGACTTGCAATTTTTGTGTTAAAATTGCAAAAGTAGGGCATATCTAAATGTTATATGAATTATATAAAAAAATTTTATTTCAATTTATATGATAATTTGATCATTCGATTGTTGCATTTCTCATTAATAATAATTTTTAAATTATTTTTTAAAAATGTGCGCTTCACTTCAATCAGGTGTGCGCTTTGTGCCTAGGCTCCAAGAGGCCTTTGCGCTTAAGTGCGCCCCTCACTTTTACCAACACTGGCTTTTACTGGTTAAAGGCGAGTCCAAAAGGCTCTTCTTTAGAAAGCTTTCCTATGTTATACCAATAAAAAAAAAGGAAAGCAAATTAGGGTATTCTATAGTATGTTATGCAGGGAATCACTGGGTCTCTGTGACACTTTGTGGAATTCCTAGAAGAGATGGCTGGCAGTATCAAGTTCTCAATGACAAGAAGATAAGTTAGATTTGGTTTTGCATCATAATAGTGGTGGATCATGATACGCAATTTTTACAATAAGGAAGAAATATGAAGAAGAAAATCATATACACTTGTGAACAAGCCAAGGGATGGATCCATGGAAGAGTTGACAGTTCTTTCGGTGGACTTGAATGGTAATAATGGGTTACATCTACCTGAGGCTGAAAATTCCATATCTTAAGCTTGTTGTTTGAGTATATTGGGAAAAGGAATCTAAAATGGGGGTTCCCTATATGTGTTAAACAATTGGAGCTCATGAAAGCAAGAGAACTTTTAGGGTTACTTTAGCAACTGCTTGTTTATGTGACATGTGGGCCTTGGCCATCATTTTGATAATAATGTATAAAGTTATTTGGCCTTGAGTAGCTATACCACAATACATATCTAAATGCCCCAAACTTCAGTATCTCATCTTTGCTTTTCGTGAAAAAAATACCAATTGAAGTGGAGGGTTTCTTCAAGCACATTAACAAATCATTGGTTTAACTGAATAACTAAATAAAATAGGTTGACCTTTCTCTTAGTCTCTTAGGTTGATAGATCTTCTCAATTGAAAGATCGGCTGTTGGTACAATCGTTTGGTGTGGGTAGTAGATGCAGGCCCCCAATCACATAGTTGGACAATGGATGCCTGCTACTCTTTGGACCCAACTTATACTGATTAATTCCATTGGATCTGACTGATAAATTAGATCTTATTTTATTTTTTTAATTTAATTTACTTTGTTTTTATTTTCATTGGTAATGAGTTATTACCATTCCTTACCTGGTTATGAAGATACAGCCTTTTCTTACTTAGTTATGAGGTTGTTTCGTTTCCTTTATTGATGTAACTTAAGAACCCTATTTAAATGCCCCAAACTTCAGTATTGGTGTGCTTTGCTTAATTAATAGAAATTTTTATTGGAATTTTCTTCCAATGGCTTGGATTAGCCTCCGGCGCCACCTTAGGTTTTAAGTCTTAGGTTTTATCCATCTTTCCACAGCTTTGTGTTGACTTCAAGGAATTATAGGTATAATTGCTATTGACACTGATATCCTTAAATTGAACTCAATTCTCAAAGTGAATTTTTGTTGTAAAATAAAAATTTACAATGACTGAAAGGGCCACTGACCTATACAGTCATCCTTACTGTAAGGAGAAGATGTTCCCATGCAAAGACAATGTTCCTTTTTCATATGCTAGAGAAGTCAATTTTTTTAATGATTTAATGGATCATGCATTGAATGGGTTTTTTTACAACCAATAATTGTTGGGTTTTAGGTTTTTTCTCCTGGGGAAAAGGTTATCTTTAACTTACTGGTATCTTGTTAAAATTTTAGGAATCTTCCTTCCAGCTGTTGTAAGGCCCATTCTTGACTCCTATGAAGCGGCCAAACAAGTTCCCCAGCCTGCTTTAAATGATGTGAGTATTTGACTTTGCAATATGTTTCCTTTATGCTTGTACCTGTATCTATTATCTTTTTCTGTACTTAGTGAATTTTAGCTTGTTTTTGGTAATCATTTTCATACTTAAGCTCTTTTTAAGTTGAGTCATTTGATGATAGGGTATTTAAAAATTTAAACTCTAGTAGTTTGGAAGATTTGATGTTAAAAGAATGTCCTTAGCATTATTCACCGGCACCATGCCCCACTTAGAAACAGCTCATAGTTTGGCTGCTTCAAGTAACCTTCTTTTGAAAGGATAAGCACATCTTGCCTATGGCCCTTTATAGAGTACCCTTGCACGCTAAACATTGGTTTTGTCAACTACCTTCTTTCCATCGACATAAATATACTTATTTTTGGGTGTTTGCTCCTATACTGTCTTGAATATCCAAAGAAGAGAGGTGAAAAAGATGAGATAGAGAGAGAGACAAGTTTTACTAGTTACACTCCATGATGGGTCAGAGTTGATAGATCAACTGTTCATTGATGCAAAAATTCAGCCTCATTGTGATTGTTATTTGAGTTGCATGTTATTCTTTTATGTTTATCAAAAAACATAAGAAGAAAAAGGGGAAAAGAAGTTGATTCAATGGATTTGCTAAAATCTTCATTCCTAGATGGGTTTGATCAACTAAAAAACACAGTGGGATCCGTTTGTGACTGCTGCTGTAGGTGTGAGATGCACAAATGACATTGCAACTAGAAATTTAACATCAACCAATATTCTTGTCACTCCCTTTCTCTTATCCTTACTAATGTTTTGCATCATTACAGGTAGTTGCGGGTATGACTGGTAAGAAATAAGGGCGATGGGGTTTATTGGTGAAGTAATTTCAATTATCCTGCCTCCCTTGAACTCATTTTTATTTTCATCAACAATGTAATAAGCCGCACTTCTATGAGTTATGTGGAGATTTAAATGATTATGCATTTAAATATCTTCATATTTTGTGTAGGCATATGAAGGTTTATCATGTTTATTTTAAAGAGTTAACGGTTCATGAACCTGCATTGATGCATCGTTATGTCCAACTTGGAAATTCAGTAGTTTACTTGGATATAAATTTTGTTTCCATAAATGAATTGATGCCATGTGTCTAAAATTGCTTTAAAGTATAATTAATTCAAGGAGATGCTCATATGGTTCCTGTAATCCTTTTTCACCCAATGTCTTTTGAAGAGAAAAATGTCAAGACTAGTTTGTTTGCCAAAAGTTCTAGTAGTAGCCTAACTTTTAATTGGGAGACTGTAGACCTTGTTGAGTTGAATCAAGCTTTGGCTTATTTTCCCCGTTAGAACAAGTGGCTTATCTTCATATGGAAAAAATTGGCCAGTGCTATGTAACCACAAATCTCTTGGCAAGTTTTGGCTTGTTGATTGCAAATTATTTCTAGTTTGTAACGTACGAGTTGCAATTACTCAGAAACTGGAATTGGCAGTGGTTCCTGGCAAGCTTTGGCTTGTTGATTGGAAATTAGTTCTAGTTTGTTATGTATGAGTTGCGACTTGCAATTAATCTGAAACTGGAATCGGCTTTTGCAATAAAATCATACAGCATATAGTAAAAGCCTCACTTTTTTCAGCGAACGCCATTTTAATACAACCTCATTTTCATAATAGAACTAGTTGAAAGTCATACAACGAAACTACCAAAGTAAGAACTCATAGTCACACGATAAAGACTACAGTACTTTCAGAGCTCTCCTCTTTCTTTCCTTTCAGTCTTTTCTTCATGTTTTTTTTTTTATACAGAAATAAGAATCTAGACCTACATAATTTGCACCTACGCCAGTAGCATTATTGGCATGGTTATGATAGCTTGACGACACATAATTTAGTTTGCTAGGAGCCCAATCCATAAATATCTTTCCGTAGATTATATAAATGCTAAATAAAAAAACTTGCAGAGCGAAGAGAAGCATGATTTCATTGGATTTGAACATCTTAGCCTTAGGTTGCCTGATCAAGTGTCAAGTTTAAACCACGTGGATGTCCTCCTTCACTTTTCTACTACTCCACGGAACCACCTGCTTCAGGCCATCATATATTTTTGCCTACATTAACAAACACGCACATTTATGATTTGTGTACCATCTACAATAATGTATTCATTATCAGACTCAAAATTAAGTAATTCTTCAATATCAACTTTATTTCATCACCCATTTTAAATAATAATAAAAAAAGCTTAATTTGACCACTGCCATGGCCTGCACTCGAAGATTGCTTAAAAGTCGAGCCAGACAACATTCATCGTTTTCCCCCATAAACGACAGCCCTGCAAAAGCAGAGAGCTTTTACAGTTGTATTCAACGAGCTACCTACTAACTTAGTAGGATTTGGGATAATCTAGTAGTAGTGGCTTAGGCTTTAGGTCCAATTAGCCAACCCCAGGAGGCAATTTAGTCAACAACTACTCTTTCTTGAAAGCCAATAATTTTCAATCCCATTAACAAGTTACAATCAGACCGACAGCTAAATATCACTAGAACTTAAATGTTTACGGTATCCATCAAAATCACATAAATAAATGTAATAAACAACAGAATTGATAAGCTGGGTCAAGCAGAGTTAAGAATAAAGAAAAAAATGAAGATATCACAGGGCAATAGCATTACTCAAAGATTTCATGTACTCCAATATAAAATTGAATTAAGGAAAACAAAAAAACAAAAAGATATAAGAGACAAACTAACCCAGAAGTGATGAGACTTGGCGTTGGTGGAGAGACTAGATAAGCTTCGAACCTTTCGAATCCTTGTGATCTTGCCATTTTTACTGTTGCTTTCTCCCACATTACAACTATCACCCTCTTTATCCACAGAAGATGGGAAGACATGACTACCCCCTCCAAGTCCAACCTCTCTTTTACCTTTGAAAATCCTCCTACCCCATGAACCAAACCAAGTTTTCTCCTTGATCCCTCTCTTGCTAAGAACCATTGCCCCAAGCTGACCTCTTTCATGGCTAAAAGACCCATAGCACTCTCCACCAATGATTCTAAATGAAGAAGACTGAAAGTTAGACCTGCCCACATAAGGACCCTCCAAGACAGTGTTGGGTGAAGGCAAATTAGTATCCAACAACAGCCTTGGAGGTAGTTCCAAGCACTTTGGGGCTAAGTCAAGGGTAGTGAATTTGGTGAGAGTGGTGCAAGGCCTAGGCTTACCTGGTTCATCTTCCCAGCGAAAAGGGACTGAGGCTAAAGTGTGGAGTGGTGGGGTTAGCATACCTGAAGGATCTGGTGACTGCATGGTTTGGATTGAGAATAATGGTAGCTTTGGAGTGGAACTTGGCTCTGGCTCTACCTCACTTCCCATGACTCTCTCTCTCTCTCTTTTCTCTCTATGCTTTTTGCTGTTGTGTTTTTTTTTTCTCTCTAGTCTCTTATGGAGGACAATAAGACAATAATAAATAATGAAGAGGAGGGAGGAAAGTCCTCAAAGAAAAGGCTGGCCTGACCTGTTTTAGTCATCAGTGTATTGTCAATAGTGATTAAGTGATCAATGCCTTTATTGATGAGCAAGTGTTAAAAAGAGTGCATACCCAATATAGTTATCATGATCTCTCATATATGGCCGTCAAAACAGGAATTTCAGCTTAATTTTTTTCATAAAAAAACATGTGCTTATTCTTTGACCTTTCGTACGGCCTTGGGGTTTATTTTATTTTATTTTGGGGGTAAAATAGAATTAACTCTAAGAAATTACTAAGGTTCTCTTTAGGATCTACTTATTTTGTTGAAGGGTCATGCTAACAAATATTTTTAGGACACTCTTTAATAATTTATTTTAAGAAAGTTTTAATACCACTTTTATGAAAAATGAAAAAAGTTGTCAAAATATTAATTATTTTGTTTTCATTTCCCATAAAAATTTTCTTTAAATAGATTATTAACCAGTGCCCTAAGGGCACTCGTTAGCATTTTTCTTTGTTGAAATTGAAATTTTTTTACTAAAAGTACTGTAGATAAAAGTAAAAGTTAACTGAAATAGTACAGTAAGACCTACAAATAGTATCAAAAAATACAGTGAGACTCATAAATAGTAGTAAAAATAAGCTAAATAGTAAAATAAGCTGGCAACTTTCATCAATGCCAAACACATACTAAGAACTTTGATTGTTAGCACAAAAAGGTTAGTGATATTAAACTTTTCGCATAAGTTATTATTAGAATATCATTACTCTTATATGAACCTATTACTGATAAGATCGTTATAATGCATCAATTATAACAATTCACTCAATGATTGTTAAAAAAAAAATCACAAACAATCAATTTTGTATAATTAGTATCAATCTACTTTAAAAAGAAGATATATCACTAGATATATTGGAAAAATTATTATAATCCTTTAAATTAATCATGACGACAACTAATAAGCAATCCTACTGCCTAGTTATTTCTACAGTCGCCATAAAACACCAAAATTCTAACTTAGATTAAATAAATAGCTTAAATGCAATTGTTTTGAGAAAAATTGTAATCTTATGTTTTGATTTGAGGAAATTGAAGAAAAGAAGACAAGAGAAGGAGAGATGGCAGTGACATGTAAAATAAATAATTATAAACATTATTTTACGGGATTTATGTATTAAAATATTATTTTAATTATAAAATAACAATGTTTTTAATGATTCTTCATAAGTCATAATGGTTTATAAAGTTAGAATAATTGAAATTAACAAGACTAGCGAAAGCACTAAAGCAGCAATATCAATCTCTAAGGAATAAAAAAAAAACAATTTAGAATTTACAAATAGAAAAATGTTAAAATATCATCAATTTTACTACATCAATAACATAATTATTTTATAATAAATATATTTTTTAATTTAAAAACTAATTTGTGTAGTAAAATTTGTATTACCTGCAAGTTTAATTCATTGTTCCTGGTGAGTTTCAGTTAGCTCTACTGGTAAAGTTTTTTATTGTTGTATAAAAAATTTAGAGTTCAATCTCCGTCTACACCAAAAATTGATTAGTATCTTAGTCTGATAATAAAAAGTTATTATCAAGAGCGGACGTCATAAGTTAAAACTCTCTTAAAATAAAAATTCATTGTTCCTGGTTTTCCTGCCAAATAAAGGAGAACATGTGCAGAAGTTAAATAATTCCACCAATGTAAAGACTTTTTTTTTTCTTTGAAGGTGAAAACCAATGTGAAGACTTTTTTTTTTCTTTGAAGGTGAAAACCAATGTGAAGACTTGATAAATGGTTGGACCAGAATGGTAATATTGATATATAATTTTATTTGTGTTTCTCTTTTGCATAGGATGCCAACATGAAATGGGGAGTGACTAGTGAGTTCCTTTTCAGAGTAGACCTTTTGGACTTTACTTCAACCCCATCGATTGCCCTTCCAAGCAAGTCAGAATCTTTTGTCGCCCGACCCTTTGCGTTGAAGTTTAAAACACTTCCTTGTAAAACTATACAAAAAGTCATCTGAAATCTTTTCGTGGAGCAAAGTATATTAAGGAACGCTGAATTAACATTACAATAATTACAAGCCCCAAACTTTTCCCACGAACGCACAATGAATGCCATTCCCGACTAGACGAGTGATAATGGCTGAAATGACAAGAGGAATTAAACAGATTTAAGCATCAATATATTTAATTAAACTCTAAACCATCAAATATAATAATAATAATAATAAAACTCTAAGACCCTAGAGGTATGAAAAAAAATATTATATTGGAAAAATTATGTGGCCTAAAAATCCTATTCTGTCTTGGAACAATTTTATTTTAGAGGCTGAGACTACTCATCCATTTTGTTTAATTATTTGGACAAATGTATTTAAATGTTTCCAATGTTCTTCTATAGAGTTTGAAAAAGATTAAAACTCCATCTATATATACAATCGAGAAGTGTGTGAAAGTAGTGAAAATGTCATTCATTATATTTTGAAATTCACTTCGTGCATTTTTTTTAATCCAAACATAGGTATGTTTGGGATTCACTTATTTTGTTGAAACTGAAAACTTTTTACTCAAAATACTGTGGATAAAGGTAAATGTTAGTTAAAATAGTACAGTGAGACCCATGAATAGTACCAAAAAGTGCAGTAAAACTCATGAATAGTAGCAAAAATAAGCTAAATAGTAAAATAAATTAGCAAAAAATAAGCTAGCCAAACAAATATATAGTGACCAAAAGGGACTGTGAAAGCAATTTTATATCTATCATTCTCATCTATTTGTATATGCCAAAACCCACTTTTCATATCAAATTTAGAGAATATGGTTGCTTCATGTAATCTGTCAAGTAAATCTTTTTTGATTAGTATAGGGTATTGTTAGGAATATGAAAAAATTATTGTAATCCCTTTAATTAGATAGTTAGCTAATTGGTTGAGATTATGATGAGTTAATTAGGATTTGAGTATGTAAGGTTGAATTTTATCAACCATTTTGTTGGCTTTATTCCATGCCAATTTACTTGTAATTTAAGCACTTAATAACCCTGTATTTAGGTGGGATTATTTGTAAGGGTAGTGTATGAGAAGATGCGAAGAAAAGCTCAATTATGTGCAAAGAAGCAGAGGTTCGCGGCTAAGGACTCGCGGGTGACTCGCGGCTGCAAGCCGCCAAATGCTGGCACGTGAGAAGCACGCAGGGGAGCTGAAAGGTCGCGCCAACTGTCACACTACAGGACAAAAGTCCCAGGTTGGCCAGGCCGTTAAGTCGCGACTTGAACTCGCGACTTGGACAAGCCGCCAATTCACCCTGTTTGGCAAAAATTGTCTCTTCGTATTCCTTTCTCACCCTACTATATATATACCCTTATACCCACCATATTGTGAAAGCTTCCAGAGAGAATTTTGTGAGAGAAACCCTAGAGAAAAACAAGATTGCCTCATCCCCAATCTTTACCTTAGAGACTCTACAAATTCCTCTACTTTCTTCCTCTCCATTGTCACATCCTTGAGAGGCTTTTGACCAAATCCTTTTCTCACCATACCCACATCCGTGAGAAGGTTTATTTGGTGCTGTTGGGAAGCAGTTAGGAAGGAACCAATCTATATTGGTTGATGCTATGGGCTATAGCGGAATCCGGTAAGCTAGAAAAAAAAAAAGGTTCGGCGCAACCTCGTTGGAGCAAGAAGCTTGGAGGGCTTAGGTACATCGGGTAGATTAGGCTTGGAGGGTCTATTGCTGTTCATGTATCCCAACTACATTTTCTAGTGGATTATTGACCGCTTGGAGGGCGGCGGAGAGGTTTTAAGCCGAGGGCTTCGGTTTCCTCTTCGATAACACATCGTGTGTTGTCCGTGTGTTTGCATCTTCCTTCCCTTTATCTTTACCTTATATTTACTGCTGTGAATGTGTTTATATTTGGCTTAGATTAGTTATCAATTCTGTGATTGGCTTATGTTCATATTCCGCACATTAATTGTTTGACAATAAGCTTGAATTGATAATTTGTAATTTGGGGTCAAAACGTTCAAGGGTATTTCATACCTAATTTGAACTTTCAGAGTACATGTAACTCATTTAACACATGACTTAATTCATAGAACACATGTTGAATTAACTAACCAATCATGTTGAGCCGTGTGGGCCAATCACGTTAAAGCTAGTATTTTATAAATACATGATTATAATTCAACATTAGATATCATTGAAGAATAAACCAACTCATTGCTTAGTGCATTTATTTTCTCTTTCTCTCTCTTTTAATATTTCTCTATAGAGGGTGGCTACCTTAAATTAAGTCAATTTCCCTACAATTCCCATCAATTCCCATACAATTTCCATCCATCCTCATTAGGAACCACTAGGTTCCTAACAAGTGGTATAAGAGCTGTCGATCTTGAGACGAGCGAATGTGACTAAAGAGAACTTTGGAAAGAAAAACGGCAAATAGTGAACAAAGCTTTAGAGGATGTCAATGATGTTTCAGAGAAGGTTAAGGCCTTGGCTGAATCTAAAAAAGCCATGAAAGAAGAGCTCTCAAGATTGCAAGAGGATCTTAAGAATATGACGGAAGAGGAGTTACAACTCTTAATTCAATGGAACTCGAAAAGTAGATCAAGTTCCAAGAATCTACTATTGTTGTTGCAAGCTAGGACGTTGATTTTTGTATTAAAGTGGATGATGATATGCATGTACACACTACCCTTGAAATTCAGTCTAAAGAACTAAGGAAAAATGTGATAATGATCCAAGAATCTACAATGCAAGAAGCCGTTGTTGTTGGTGTGGACGAAGAACACATTGTTCTTGTGCAATCCCTTTGTGTATCGGGCAATTAATCTAACATAGCCATGGAAAGCTTAGCCGTGCATGACATGGGTGTAGTGCATCCATTAGCTTGATACAACTCTGAGACCTTTGAATTCATTGCTTATGGAGGCACAATAAATATGGATCATATTTTTTGTATTAAGTGTGATAAAATGTATCTTGATATTCTTTCCAAGGGTGGAATTAGACTTTCAATGAATGAATATGGGTCAGTTACAACTTCGCATTTTGATGGCAACATATCACTTTTCAACATCATGATTGGTCCAATGCATGAGTCAATGATTAAATATGGAATGAATGTTAATTCAACTTTCCATATTGATGAGTTCTTTTGTCCATCTTTCAAGATTGCTCCAATACATGATCCAACCAATGTACGTAATCATGTAGCATTTGATGGAAGGGATATTTTGTGCTGTGATGAATGCTCGCATGCCTTGCATATAGAGTGCGGCCCTCTGCCAAGAATTCCTCGTGATACTTGGTACTGTAGGTATTGCCAGAATGTGTTCCAGAAAGAAGACTTTGTAGAACGTTTAGCTATTGCTGTAGCAACTAGAAGTAAGTTTGTTAATCCAGTTAGAGATTCGACCTGCTTTCTCAAATTATGGGTTGTGGCAAAGTGCTTGGAAGTAGTTGGTGTGTTCAATCTTCGAGATGCTTTGGAGTATTGGGTTAGTAGCCAGTTTCCCCTCATAAAGGTGTCATTTCACAACAACACCTTGTGGGTAAGGTGTTTTCAAGGGGAGAAAAATGTTAGGAATATGAAATAATTGTTGTAATTCCTTTAGTTAGGTAGTTAGTTAGTTGATTGAGATTATTTTTTTGAGAATTAGTTGGTTGAGATTATGATGATGAGTTAATTAGGATTTAAGCACATGTAGCTCATTTAACACATGGTTTAATTCATAGAGCACATGTGGAATTAACTAACTAATTATCTTGAGCCATAAGGGCCAATGACATTAGAGTTAGTCTTCTATAAATACATGATTGTAATTCAACATTAAATATCATTGAAGAATAAACCAACTCATTGCTTAGTTCATTTCCTCTCTCTCTCTCTTAATATTTATCTATGAAGGGTGACTACCTCGAATTAAGTCAATTTTTCTACAATTCCCATCAATTCTCCTACAACTTCTATCTATCCCCATTAGAAACCACTAGGATCCTAACAAGTATCTTATCCATTGTAAAGTTGTATTTAAGGGTTTATAATTTATGACTAATCTCGGAACTCCTCATTCCAGTTGAGCTTGTTTGTTAACATAAAAGGCAGCACAGCACTAAGGGACTTACTTTTCCTTTCTGGATTTTTATCTAAAAGTTATTGAATTTCTTTCTTACAATATTCTAAAAGTTATTTATTCATTTGTATAGGTCTGGGTTTAGTAGGTATTTTTCTTTAATTAAAGTCTTTCTCATAGGGTAGCTGAACAATATGTGGTTTTCTATGCCAAAAGGCAGTAGGGAAAGTAGAACATACTTCTGTCTCGATTTGTTGTTTAAATAATTCTATCTTTTGTTGAAGATGTGGGTCTATCAGTTGGCTAGCAATTCTTACATATTTTATTTCTTTTATCCCTTGCCCCTTTTTTACTTCACCCTTCTTTTGCTCATCAACAACACCCAGAGAAAGATCACCCCCAATTCATACCTCTAATTTCTTTCATTCTATCTCTCCTCACCTCTCTTCCAAACCTTAAACCAAACTGATGATGTATGAAATCAGTTGGTTGAACACTTCGGCTTCGGTCGGCTACAGCGGTAGCGAAGGCGGTAGCGAAGGCGGTAGCGAAGGCGGTAGCGAAGGCCTGAAAAGAAGAAACACTGAAGGAAGTGACCAGGGTGGACCGGTCAAATACTCTCCGATGATAAAGTTAGTTTTCTTAACAAGGAAATGTAATTCCAACTTTTCGGGAGTAAAGTATCAGAGTTTTCATCATACCTTTGCCTGTTTCAGACCGGTCCTTTATATAGGGGATCTTGGGACGGTTACTTGGTTTAGTAACCTCCCCAAGGTTTGTGGAATAACTGGCTTCACGGAGGTAACTTCCCCAACGGCTATAGAAGCAGTAACCGCTGATGGAAGTTACATACTTAAGAGAAATTGCTGGCGATGAACACGGGTTAGTTATCCGCTCCAGAATTTGTTAAGTGTTGTAGGGTCGTCCATGTGCAATGTCTATGGACGACCCTATGGACGACCCTTTGTCATGCCGTTGTTTGGTCGTCCATCTGCTTCGCATATGGACGACTCTTTCACTTTGATTACGAGGTTTATTCAATTGGGTCAGCTTCTCATGGACGAGATCTCTGGACGAATAAGAGATTTGGCTAACCATTGGTGATGGACGACCCATCTGGACGAGCCATAGATGTAATTTTTTTGGTTACCCCATCAGTTGCCCCCTTGTCCAGGGTGTCGTCCAGGGACATTATAGGGATTTTATTCCGTTCATACAGCCACGTGTCGTGGTTTAATATGTTGAGCAGTTAAATCGATTTGCATTTCCCTATGCAATTGCCACGTGTCATTTCCTTAGTGGAGGATGTCGCTTCGCTGACCCTACTGCTGGGCCCTATAAATAAGCACATTCTCTTTCTTGCCCTTCACCTCATCATAAACTTCCTTCTGCTCTCTCGTCCAAGACCCTCGTCTAGCATTCGTCCTAGTTCTCAGGTACTTATTCTTCTTTTTAGGTTTTCGTTTTCATCTTTCCTTTAGTTATGTCTTCGTCTAGTAGCATAGAGAGAGAAATAGATGAGTACCAGGACGTCTCATCTGGAAGTTATGAGAGTGATGAGGGTAGTACTAGTTTTAGTAGTTCTTCGGACGAGCAGTACTCGTCCGGTGTTCCTGGTATTCCCTTAGAAGAATTCCAGGAAATGCAGCGTAGGATGGCTTCTGGGGCTGGGGCTAGCTCGTCCAGAAGGTCACCTAGCCCTCCTCAAGACGAGGAGGAGGAAGAAAATGTCATCTATAGCTGTGCACCTGAGGTAGCGTCCACCTTAGACGTTTCTAAGTTAAAAACTTTAGTAGATAGATACCAAATTCCTAAGGAATTCAATCCTCGTCTACCCATGGAAGGGGAATGGTGTTGTTCACCTTCCTCTAGCTTGGGAGTATACTCGTCCTACCTTTTAGCTGGCCTTAGGTTTCCCCTAAATACATTCTGTAGAGGTCTTCTTCATAGGTTAGGCATTGGTCCTAACCAACTTAATCCCAATGGTTGGAGGACTGTGGTTGTCATGCAAGTGTTATGGCGCGAGGCATTGGAAGGGAACCGTCCTTTAACCGTGGACGAGTTCCTTTACTGTTATAAGCCCTCAGAGATAAAGAAGTCTGCTGGTTTTTACCAGTTCTCGTCCAGAGGCTCTCACTATAGTTTAATAACGGGCCGTAGCTCGTCTGACAGGCTCTGGAAACAAGAATTTTTTATTATTTCTGGAGATTGGGCTGGGGACCCAACGGAAGTTAGTAATGCCCCCTTCCCTCCTTTTACCAGCCCCATAGGTCGTCTTTGTCCTGAGGGTATGTTTTCTTTCTATGTCATTTATTTTATTCCTTGCATTTTTTCTATCTTTCAGTCGTCTAACCACTTCTCTTTTATTGGTGCAGCTGTTACTCGTCCACGCTTGGACAGGTTTTACTTGGATCAAATAGACAAAGTTCGTGCCTTCCCTAGAAGGTCTTTCCACGAGCTAGTGACCTTCAGCAGCTTAGCTACTTGGGGACTTGGTCCAGAACCCACTGCTGAGAACCTAAGCCACGAGGAAACCACTAGACGAAGTAAGTGTCGTCCATCCTTCTACTTCTTTCTGTTCATTCTTTTTTCTTTCCCCCTTTTTTTTAACTGATTTTCCTCGTCTATAGGAATAGTTACAATGAGGGAGAATAAAGACAAAACAGTGCTTAGTGGGGACGAGGGAGCTTCTGTGCCTCCTGTCGTCCAGAAAGGAGCCGTCCAGGCTGGGAAGAGGAAGTCAAAGAAGATTTCAAGTGGTGTGGACCTGGGCGACCTTCCTAGTCGTCGAGGTCCTAAGAAACCAAAAACCACTCAGACTTCCCTTCCCAAGGTCCCTAAGTTCACTCCGACGGTGAACCTGGACGACCCTCCTGTCATTGTGGAGCCCGTCCAAGTAATTCATCCAGCTACAACTGATCCCACTCCTTCTCTAGCCAAGACTCCTCGCAAGCCTCATTCGTCTGAAGCGTCTGATCGTCCTTCGAACCTTGTGCTGGACGAGGGATATGCATGGAGGACGTTCAAAAGTATCGTCACTGACAATGAAGTTAACGAATGTTACAACATGTCAGTGAAGGAGTTTGAACGTTCTGGTATCCATGATCTCTTCAAGGTATGAGTTCCCTTCGTCCTTGAGTGTTTTTACTGAATCTTTAAAAAAGTAGAATTTTCTTAACTTTCTTTCGTCCATGATCAGGCTATGTCAAAGTTTTATACAGCGACGTGCCAGGCCAAGGAACTTGCTGAGGAGGCCAAGACAGCGAAGGAGAAGACAGAGGAGCTGAATAAGGAAATCCTGCTGAAGAAGGGGGAAGGGATCAGGTTGATGGACGAGGTCAACCGTTTGCTGGGGGTTGAGACGAAGCTGAAAGACGAAGTTGAGGAACTCAAGGCGGATGCCATTGAAAAAGATACCCGCGTCACATATCTGGAAGGACAAGTCTCAAGGCTCACCTCGTCTTTGGAGAAGGCACAGGAAGAAGCCATATCAGCTTTCAAGAAGTCTGACGAGTACAAGAATCGTCTAGACAGCCATTATGCTGCTGGATATGAGGACTTCCGTGCTGATGCCAAGGAAGCCTTCCCTGATCTTAACTTCGATTCTTTCAAACTTCCCCTTGCAACGGAGAGCTCAATGTTAGGGACGAGTTCTGAGGACGTCAATGTGGTGGACGACGCCAATAACGAAGTGACACAAGACGATCCAAAGAATGCTCCCAGTGATCAATGATAACTTTTTCTGAAAAGTTTTGTATTTTTGCTTGAGTGCCCTAATGTTTTGGGCTTTTACTTTCTTTTTTATTTAAATTTATTTGAGTACAATTTCCTCGTCCAAGTTTATGGACGAGTTTTATGAACAAGCAATATACTCAAGGGTTTTTGGACGATGGTCGTCTACCCTTTAATTTTTATGAATGTATGAATGCCTTTCCTTTTCACTATTCATTGTGTTTGAATATTTTGTGAACAAGCTTCCTTCATATCGTCCATACCATTTTTATGGTTATGGGATTTTCCCTTTTGCTAAGGCTTTTACCTCGTCTTTAACATACGGATGAGCTCCTTTATGCAATAACACCTTTTGTAATGTTCGTCCATGAATGTCGTCCTTTATCAAGATTCATTTGAACAAATTTTGGACGACTGTTTACTCGTCTTTAATAAAAATTCCCCAACAAATGCTCGTCCATGGGCTGGATTGTTGAGTTGGTTAAATTTGTTATTGGGGCTGAGGTGTTTTTAGATACACATTGTTCGTCCAAGGCGTGGACGATTATAATTCAAGATTGTCTCGTCTTGAGCTTAGACGGACATACCTTGTTCATTTTCCTTGCTTTATCCTTATTTAAAGGAAAGCTTTTGGACGATACTTCCTTGCGTCCAAGGATTTTATTCGTCCTTGGCTTTTATTTTTCTTTGCTTTATCCTTATTTAAAGGAAAGCTTTTGGACGATACTTCCTTGCGTCCAAGGATTTTACTCGTCCTTGGCTTTTTCGCCTTCCGTGGATCATTTTGAATCATAGAAAATGAAGGCTTCCCATACCATCATACATATTTAAAACACACCATATGTATATTTAGAAATCCATACTATGTAATCATTTGTCCACATTCATGGCACATGCTTAAGAGCTTGTGCTTTTAAGGAATTACAAATACGTAAAACATAACTTCGTCCATGAGTAGCATAAAATACACACTTAAAACATAATAGTAATAAGCAAATACTGGAAGATAATATTGAGCATTACTTCAAACGTCCAAGGTTCTCGTCCATATCAGGGCTCGTCCATGAACACCCTTCACTGATAGTATCTCCTTAGATGTTCAACATTCCATGGGTGCTCTAACTTTCGTCCGTCCAAGGCTTCCAAATAGTAGGATCCTTGTCTTTTGGAGTTGATAACTCTGTAAGGTCCTTCCCAGTTTGGTCCCAGCTTCCCATGGGCCGGGTTTTTGGTTGCCAAAGAGACCCTTTTAAGGACGAGATCTCCAATGCTGAAGCGCCTGGGTTTTACCATAGCATCGTGTTGTCTTGCCATGAGATTTTTGTACCTTGCTGTTCTTTGCTCCGCGTCCATCCTTACCTCGTCTATAAGATCAAGGTTAAGACGAAGCTGCTCATTGTTTTCGTCATCTTGGTACTTCATCACCCTATGGCTGGCCATATGTACCTCTGCTGGTATGACCGCTTCACTCCCATAAGCCAGTTTGAAAGGGGTCTCTCCTGTGGGAGTCCTTGCTGTTGTTCTGTAAGCCCACAAAACACCTGGTAATTCATCTGGCCATATTCCCTTTGCCCCTTCAAGCCGAGTCTTGATGATTTTCAACAAGGATCGGTTTGCTACTTCTGCTTGTCCGTTAGCTTGTGGGTGGGAGGGTGAGGAATAGTGATTCTTGATTCCAAGCTGATCACAAAATTCTCTGAAGGGGGTGTTGTCAAACTATCGTCCATTGTCTGATACTAGTACTCTTGGTATTCCAAACCTGCATATAATGTCCTTCCAGACGAAGTTTCTGACATTTTGTTGTGTAATTTTCACTAAGGGTTCAGCTTCCACCCATTTAGTGAAATAGTCTATGCCAACTACCAAGAACTTCATCTGTCTGGTTCCAGTTGGAAAGGGGCCTAAGATATCCAAACCCCACTGTGCAAAAGGCCAAGGGGCCATCATTGGGGTGAGGTATTCTGAAGGCTGCCTAGGAATGTTACTGAAACGTTGACATTGGTCACATACCTTAACATATGCCTTAGCATCAGCTTGGACGGTCGGCCAGTAGTACCCCGCACGAATGACCTTGTGGACGAGTGACCTAGCTCCTGAGTGGTTTCCACAAGCGCCTTCATGAACTTCTCTCAGCATGTAATTCGCCTCGTCTGGAGCTAAACATCTCAGGTATGGCTGTGAAAAACCTCTTTTGTACAACACTTCGTCCATAAGGATGTATCTGGCTGATTTGACTCTTAGCTTCCTAGCTTCGTCCTTCCCTTCTGGAAGCCTTCCGTGCTTGAGGTATGAGACTATCGGGGTCATCCAATTTTCCTCTCCTTCTATGTGCAACATTTCTGGAAGATCTATGCTGGGCATAAATCGTATTTCATCTAACTCGTTCGTGGCTTCATTAGCGGAGGCTTCCTTCGCTAGAGTATCTGCTTCCGTGTTCTCTTCCCTCGGGATTTGAACAAAATTAGCTTCCCTGAATTTCTTCACAAGGCGTAGCACCTTCCTCAAATATTTTTTCATTCTATCTTCTTTTGCTTCACATGTTCCATTTATTTGGCCTATGACCAACTGTGAGTCTCCCAGGACGAGTACTGAGCTTGCTTCTACAGATCTGGCCAACTCTAACCCTTTAAGAAGGGCTTCATACTCCACTTCATTGTTAGTTGTCTGATACTGCAGGCGAGCTTTGTACTTCAATTTATCTCCTTCTGGTGACTGCAAAACAACTCCTATACCTCCTGTTTGCAGTGTAGATGATCCATCTACATGGACGACCCATTTTTTACTGCCTTCTTTCTCATCCAAATCCTCATAACTTGGAGTAAATTCTGCAATGAAATCTGCCAGGGCTTGTGCTTTTATTGCATTCCTCGGTTGGTATTGAATATCAAATTCACTGAGCTCAACTGCCCATTGGATCAATCGTCCTGCAGCTTCAAGTTTGTTCATTGCCTTCTTGAGTGGATGATCAGTCATGACTATGACGACGTGACCTTGGAAATAGTGTCTTAACTTCCTGGAAGCTGTTATTAGCGCAAAGGCTAACTTCTCTATCAATGGGTACCTTCCTTCCGCTCCTCTCAATGCCCGGCTGGTATAATACACAGGCTTCTGCACCTTTTCTTCCTCCCGGATCAACGCTGAGCTCACAGCATGTGGGGACACTGCTAAGTACAGATATAACTCTTCTCCTAGCACGGACGGACTTAGCAATGGAGCCGTAGTGAGATAGTGCTTTAGGTCTTGGAAGGCCCTTTGGCACTCGTCCGTCCACTCAAACGCCTTCCTGAGAATCTTAAAAAAGGGTAAACACTTATCAGTGGCTTTTGAGACAAACCTGTTCAGTGCTGCCACTCGTCCAGTTAGTGACTGGACTTCCTTGATGTTCTTCGGTGGTTCCATGTTCAGTATGGCTTGGATCTTGTCTGGATTTGCCTCAATTCCTCTCTCTGATACCATGAATCCTAGAAACTTTCCTGACGATACTCCGAATGCGCATTTACTTGGGTTTAGCTTCATCTTGTATCGCCTAAGTGTTTCAAAAGTTTCTTGAAGATCATCTAAGTGGCTTCCCTCATCTAAGCTCTTCACAAGCATGTCATCCACATATACCTCTACATTCCGTCCTATCTGTGGACGAAACATATGATTCACCAACCTTTGGTAAGTTGCCCCTGCATTCTTCAAACCGAAGGGCATCACCTTGTAGCAAAACAAACCTTGACTTGTAATAAAAGATGTCTTTTCCTGATCTGCCTCGTCCATCTTTATCTGATTATATCCAGAGAAGGCGTCCATGAAGCTCAACAGTTGATGGCCAGCCGTAGAATCAACCAGTTGGTCAATACGAGGCAAAGGATAACTATCCTTAGGGCAAGCTTTGTTCAAGTCGGTGAAGTCGACGCACATCCTCCACTTGCCATTTGCCTTCTTTACCATTACTACATTTGCCAACCAATCCGGGTAATAGACTTCCCGGATAAATTGTGCTGTGGTTAGTTTCTGAACCTCTTCCTTGATAGCCTTCTCTCGCTCAGGGGCGAACACCCTCTTCTTTTGACGAATAGGCTTAGAAGAAGGGGACACATTCAGTCGATGAGTGATTACGCTTGGATCAATGCCAGGCATGTCGTCATGACTCCATGCAAAAACATCGGCATTCTTTTTGAGAAACTGAACGAGGTCTTCTTTTGCCTTTTCCTTCATACTTGTTCCAATTCTAGTGAATTTCTCAGGATCATCTTCTTGCAACAAAACATTCTCTAATACTTCGGTAGGTTCCGCAACAACTCTTTTCTCTTCTATATTCATAGTCTGCATCTGCTCGTCCATAGCCAACATGGCTAGATAACACTCTCTGGCTGCCAACTGATCTCCTTGTGCTTGCCCAATCCCACACTCCGTAGGGAATTTAACTGATAGATGGTAGGTGGACGTTACCGCCTTCCAACTGTTCAAAGTTGGTCTTCCAATGATGGTATTGTATGAGGATGAACAATCCACCACAAGGAAATTTACTTCCTTAGTTATCTGCTGTGGGTATGATCCTACCACTACAGGCAAGGTAATGGTACCTACAGGCTGCACTTTCATTCCTCCGAATCCGATCAGTGGCGAACAAGCTGGACGAAGCTGATCTCGTCCAAGCCTCATCTGCTGGAAGGCAGGATAATACAATATATCTGCTGAGCTTCCATTGTCCACCAACACCCTCCTGGTTCTGTAATCTGCTATGAGTAGGGTAATGACGATTGCATCGTCGTGTGGATGATGGATTCTCTCAGCTTCCTCGTCCGTGAATGAAATGGTTGGCTCGTCCGTCCCCCTCGTCCTTGGGGATCGTCCAGAGAGTTGGACATTTTGCACTGCTTTGAGATACGTCTTCTTTGCCTTGGAAGATTGTCCTGTCGATGTTCCACCAATGATAACCCTTATTTCTCCTAGTGGAGGTCGTGACGACTCTTCCATCTTTGCTTTCAACTTTTCATCTTTATTATCCCTTCCAACAAAATGCCTCAACTTTCCTTGTCTTATGAGATTCTCAATCTGCTGCTTCAAGTCGTAACACTCGTCAGTGTCATGCCCATGATCCCTATGGAAGCGACAATATTTATTCTTATTGCGCTTGTTAGGATCTCCCTTCATCTTCTCTGGCCACTTCAAGGAAGGATCATCCTTGATCTGCATGAGCACTTGGTCGAGTGGGGCATTCAAGGGTGTGTAACTTTGACTTCTTGCTGATGGGCCTGCCTTCCTGTTATCCCTGTCTCGGTCCTTCCTATCTTCCGTTCGTCCCTTCTTTGGACGAGGGCCTTGATCAGAGTGACGCGGGGGATGGACTTCCATTCTTTCAGCTCTCTTCCTCTTCTTGGCTATGATGGCATCTTCTGCGTTCATAAAGTTCTGGGCTGAATGGACGAGTTCAGCCATGGATTGGGGCTCTTTTTCATACAGCTTGTGAATGAACAAGTCCGAGTTCACCCCGTTGTGGAAGGCTGCCAAAAGTAGTTTGTCGTCCACCTCGTCTACTGTCAAGGCTTCCCTGTTGAAGCGTGTGATGAAAGAACGCAGGCTTTCATTCTCCCCTTGCTCTATGGTCAGCAAACTGGACGAAGAACGTTTGTGTCTCTGTCCTCCAATGAAATTATTGACAAATAATTTGCTTAACTCCTCGAAAGAACTTACGGAATTCGGAGGTATTTTGCTGAACCACACTCGCGCTGGTCCCTTGAGGGTGGTAGGGAAGGCTCTGCACATAATCTCGTCTGGTACTCCTTGGAGATGCATTGTTGTTTTGAAAGTAGCGATATGATCAAAAGGATCACGTGCTCCATCATATGAATCCAGGGAAGGCATTTTGAACTTCGGAGGCAAGGGATGCCCATTGATGGAAGCCGTGAAAGGGGAATCTGTTCGGTGAACCAAATCCTCGACAGGATTTGCCCTTCTCATGTTTTCCTTCATCTCGTCCATGACCTTCCTCATCTGGTCCATTTCTTTCTCCAAATGTGGCACCCTTCGCGAAGTGGTGCCTCTTGACTGAGCCTCGGGCTCAGCATTTCCTCCTCTGTCTTCCTGACTTTGGGATTGTCTCTCAGCATGTCCTTCACGGCGTTGCCTCTCCATCTCCCTAGTCAATTCTTGATTCTGGCGAGTTAACTCCGCCATTGCGGCCGCCATGGATTGCATGTGTTGGATGGAAGGCGACGGCATGACAGGCGCCGATTGGCGATCGCGAAGGGGGTTACTTGAAGCGTCTCTGCTTCCCTGATGGCCTGGGCTTGTAGCCCTCGACCTAGTCCGAACCATTCAACCTTTTGTTGCAGAAAATCAAGTCGTAAAACAACTTACGCTTCCCACAGACGGCGCCAACTGATGATGTATGAAATCAGTTGGTTGAACACTTCGGCTTCGGTCGGCTACAGCGGTAACGAAAGCGGTAGCGAAGGCGGTAGCGAAGGCCTGAAAAGAAGAAACACTGAAGGAAGTGACCGGGGTGGACCGGTCAAATACTCTCCGATGATAAAGTTAGTTTTCTTAACAAGGAAATGTAATTCCAACTTTTCGGGAGTAAAGTATCAGAGTTTTCATCATACCTTTGCCTGTTTCAGACCGGTCCTTTATATAGGGGATCTTGGGACGGTTACTTGGTTTAGTAACCTCCCCAAGGTTTGTGGAATAACTGGCTTCACGGAGGTAACTTCCCCAACGGCTATAGAAGCAGTAACCGCTGATGGAAGTTACATACTTAAGAGAAATTGCTGGCGATGAACACGGGTTAGTTATCCGCTCCAGAATTTGTTAAGTGTTGTAGGGTCGTCCATGTGCAATGTCTATGGACGACCCTATGGACGACCCTTTGTCATGCCGTTGTTTGGTCGTCCATCTGCTTCGCATATGGACGACTCTTTCACTTTGATTACGAGGTTTATTCAATTGGGTCAGCTTCTCATGGACGAGATCTCTGGACGAATAAGAGATTTGGCTAACCATTGGTGATGGACGACCCATCTGGACGAGCCATAGATGTAATTTTTTTGGTTACCCCATCACAAACAATACTATGCCTCTCCCTCCTCATCCTCTACGCCTACACTTAAAAAACCATTTAACATTGTTTCTTCCTCTTTTCCCCCTTCTGTCTTCTCTCTCACCTTCTTCCATCACATCAGACCTACTGCCTCTATTCTTCCCCCACAGACAAGACAGAATGTTCGCATTGATGCTAATGCCCAGGAAGTGGCAAAAGACAATTGGAACCTCGTCTTAATTATAGAACTAGAATTTCGGCATATAACAAATCCCTTTCCTTAGCTAGGTCACTTCATTCCCCTGGCTAGGAGCACCTTAAGACAGAAACCCTTAAGACTCAAAGATTCTCTGAATTTATCCTAGTTGATACAGATTCCATTTTCGTAACCCATTGCCCATGCAACAGTAACCCTAATAGAATCACCTATTCTAAAGTTGTCATTAAACAGATCCTAACACCTACCTAATGAGAGCACTCCCCCTGGATTACTAGAAACTTCTCCCGATCTTTCAATCCATGGTTTTTTAATCATTATGATTACATAGAAGCATGTGATAGATTTTTACTCTTTTCAAAATAATATTAATAGACACACATAGTTTTTTTTTTTTTTTTTTTTTTCCTTCATTTTGACATGTTCAGAAAAACAGACTTTGTCATTCCCATATGGTTTCTGGACTGGTGGAACTCTTACGGTCCTGAAACTTCTATCTTTCCCCTTGACCTCTTAAGAGCTTTTGACATTTTCCAAAAAAGAAAACCAAACGGTCCATCTTACATTCATGACTTTGCAAAAATCCTCCAATTTTTCTACAAATATCTCAAAGAAACAGATATGGGGTCTGAGCCTAATGCCTTGGCCAGGATGGGTGATTTGGTACAGGGGTAAAAGCATTGTAGTGGCAAACGAGATAATAGCGCAGATACAAGCGGCGCCGATAGAAACATTGGGATAGTTCGAGGCGGAGATGAGCAAGGCCTAGAAAAATCTATTTCCGATCACTCCTTCAAGCATCAGAGAGGGCGATCTTCCAATGGATCATCCAGCGTGGGGGCAAACTCCCAATCAATGGTGAAATTCCTCACGGACACCCCATTGGTGTCTTGGGAGGAAGCAGAGATGTTGAACAGGCAACGAAGGCCATTCGTAGTACCACACTTCGACGAATCGGGGTGGCTCATTCAGGAGAAGAGGCTGGTGGATTTCAGGGGGATGGCTTCAATGCACATGGACAATCACCCTATGCTGAAACTAATTCAGATTCTTACTCCAATCCAAGTTTGCGACGTGCTAGTGTGCTGCAAGGAGGATACGATGGGAATCCTGAAATACTTGATGATATGGAAGCCGAATTGGACAACCTCCAAGGACCTGTTGAGGAGGCTAGGGTGGAGTACGATAGATGCGGCTATGATGAATCCTAATCAGGACGATAGATGCGGCTATGATGAATCCTAATCAGGTTGAGGTACCAATTGGTCACTTTGTTCAGATGAATATTTTGATGTGGAATTGTAGAGGTGCTCTAAACCCTGATTTTAAGAGAAAGATTTTTGAAATGGCTGTGAATCATCACCCTTCCATTATGGTTATTACTGAAACGAGAGTGGGAGGGGAGAGATCTGAGAGAATTATTAAGGGGCTTCCATTTAATGGTTTCATCACTACAGATACTATTGGTTAAGCGGGTGATCTCTGAATTTTGTGGAAGAAGGAGGAAGTTGAAGTTCTGGCCTTGGCCTCCACTGAACAGGAAATTCATGCTACTGTAAAGGTACACTCCACAAACCTTTCTTGGTTAATTACTACTATTTATGCTAGTCCGCATTTAGTGGAAAGGAAAATTTTATGGTCTAACATTGTTGAAGTTAGTCAACTGCATAATCTTCCCTGGCTAATGGTGGGGGTTTTAATGAGGTCTTGTGTGGAGAAGACAAGTTTGGAGGAAGTCAAATAAATCTCAATAGGGCCATGGATTTTAAGGCATGCCTGGATGCGTGTAGGTTTGTGGTTTTGGGCTTTGCAGAGCCTAAGTATACGTGGTCCAATAAGAGGCAAATTACGGATCTAATTCTTGAGAGAATTGATAGGTGTTTTGCTAATTCTTTATGGAGAATCTTGTACCTTAAGGCTATTGTAACTCATTTACCCAGAACCTTCTTGGATCACCATCCTATTTTGATTGAGTTAAGTAGGCCCAATCCAAACCAATTGAGCAAGCCATTTCGTTTTCAAACTATGTGGATCACTCACCCCGACTTCCCCAAAGTTGTCAGAGAAGCTTGGCTTGAGAATAATTCACTTTCTGTGTCCATTTTGAATTTCACCAAGAAACCAAGGAAATGGAACCATGAGGTGTTTGGGAATTTGTTTGCTAGGAAAAGGAGAGTGCTGGCCAAAATTGGTGATGCCCAGAAAGCATTAGCTAATAGTCCTAATGAGTTTCTTATTCGCCTTGAGAAGAAACTTATTGAAGAATATTCATCAATCTTGCTACAGGAAGAAGAATTTTGGGCCCTAAAATCAAGACTAAATGCAGCCACATTTGGGGATCGTAATACCTCTTACTTTCATGTTTCTACGATTATTAGGAGACACAGAAATAAAATAAGATGTATAAAGGATGATAGAGGGGAGTGGATTGCTGATGAGGAAGGTGTAAAGAAGCACATTCTTGCTGGTTTTGAGAAACTTTATACCACGGGGTTAGAAAAGGCTTCCATAGCCTCACAGATATCCAACTTTTCTTGCTATTACCTCATGGAAGATAAGCAAGCTTAGGTTGGTAGGGGAGTTATTGAAGAGGATGTCAGAGAAGGATTATGGGCTTTAAAACCCTTCAAGGCACCGGGTTTAGACAGATTGCATGCATGGTTCTTCTAGCACTTTTGGTTTGATGTTGGGAATTCAGTGTGCTCGGAGGTAATCCCTATTTTCAATGGTGGAGTTGTTCCTGAATATCTAAATGATACTCTCATTACACTGATTCCGAAATGTCAGTCCTGGAGTCCCTGAACAATTACAGACCTATAAGCCTTTGTAACACAGTTTATAAAGTGGTTTCTAAGATCATTGTTGGGAGGATTAGACCCTTGATCAGTAAGCTGATTTCTCCTGTCCAAACTGCATTTGTTCCTGGTAGGAAAGGCATAGACAATGGGGTGATTGCACAGGAGCTATTCTATGCTTTTGATAGGAAAAAAGGGAAACAAGGGTACATGGCCATCAAGGTAGATTTAGAGAAAGCATATGATAGGATGAAGTGGAGCTTCATTCATAAAGTGCTCCAAGCTTTCAAATTTCCCCAAAATCTCATTCGTGTGATAATGAGTTGTGTCACCACGTCAAGAATTTCAATCTTGTTCAATGGAGGCACTTTGGAACCATTTACTCCTTCACGGGGAATCAGGCAGGGGGATCCTCTCTCCCTTTACTTATTCATTCTATGTATGGAGTACCTTGGATACTTAATTGAGCAGAAATGTACTGAGGGTGTTAGGAAGGCTTTTAAAGCATCTAGGGAAAATGTTGGCATCTCCCATTTATTTTTCGCAGATGATCTAATATTATTTGCTAAGATTGATGAGGAAGCTTGTGAGGCGATTTTCGAGGTTTTGCGGATTTCTATGATGAATCTGGGCAGAAGGTTAGCCTTGAAAAATCCAAGATTTATTTCTCTCCAAATGTGGAGGCAGAAGTTAGAGATGAAGTGTGTGAAAAACTGGGAATCCGAGCCACAACAATGATCGGGAAATATCTTGGTTTCCCAATCAAACACAAAGGAGCTGCCAAAAATCATTTGAACTTCATTGCGGAGAAAGTGATGAACAAATTGGCAGGGTGGAAAACTCAATTCCTTTCCTTTGCCGGGAGATCGGTGTTGGTGAAATCAACTATGGCAGCTATTCCTAATTATGTAATGCAGGGAAGGGTTTTGCCAGTCCATTTATGTGAGAAGTTGGATAAAGTCAATAGAGATTTCCTTTGGGGCACCACCAATGAGAAGAGGAAGATGCACTTAGTTGGCTGGAACAAAATCATACAAACCAAGGAGAATGGAGGACTTGGAATTCAAGAAGCTAGGGCAAAAAACATTGTTTTGTTGGCCAAGTTGAACTGGAGGATGAACCAAGAAAAGGATGCTTTATGGTCTAAGGTAATCTTGAGAAAATATTGCTCTTCAGACAGGAGGAGTTCTAGGGACCCGGATAAACTCCCTGCTTCTTCTAATTGGATAGCAATTAAGCTTGGGTTCCAAACCTTTGTTAAAGGTATTTTCTGGGGTATAGGAGATGGAACCAGGATTAAAGTTTGGTCTGACTGTTGGATAAAAGGAGAATCCCTTAGGGAACTTGTGGAAGGCCCTTTGACAAGGCATGAGAGTGACATGGTGGTTGCTGATTTGATCAGTGGTAGAGGGCAAGGGTGGAACTGGGGTGCTGTTTATTTTGAGTTACCCTCTAGCATCAAAGAAAAGATTAGAACTATCCTATGTCAAAATTTTGGAAGGGCAAATGACACCATTCTTTGGAAATTCTCTAAGGACGGTGATTTCTTTGTAAAGTCAACTTATGATATTGCCAAGCCTCCTCAGGATCAAGATCTTCAATTTCAGGGGCAATGGATTTGGAAATTGGACTTGTTGCCAAAGATTGTTCATTTCCTTTGGCTGTGTCTACACGACAATATTTCTGTAAGGGAGGTGTTAGCATTAAGAGGAATTAATTGGGAAGGAAGGTGCCCACTGTGCAAAGATCATAATGAAACAATTACTCACCTACTGAAGAAGTGTATATATGCTCGAGAATTCTGGCATAGGTTGCATGTTCCTCCTCCTTTGGTTGGTTCTTTTAATTATGAAGTTCAGGATTGGCTCAAAGTAAATTGCCAAAGTAAGGAAAGTCACCTTTCCTCAGCACCTTGGAAGTATTTGTTTCCCTTTGCTGTTTGGAATCTCTGGAAGCATAGAAATAGGGTTGTATTTGATAATACCACCCTACATCCTAATCTGCATAGGCAGTGTGTGAGCCAGGCATTGGAGTATTTTTTCTGTGTGGAGAAGATTCAGAGGCAGCAAAATATGGTGGCTATTCCTGTGAAGTGGAATAAGCCCCCACTTGGTTGTTATAAGTTAAATACTGATGTAGCATCATTAGGCAACCTAGGGAGAGCTGGGGGAGGCAGACTAATTAGGGACAGCTCGGGGAATTGGGTTAAAGGATTTTCTAGATCCATTGGAAGAGCAACGAGTATGGTAGCAGAATTTTGGGCATTAAGAGATGGTCTAATACTAGCCAGCCAATTGGGTATTCAGCATCTAGAAATAGAATTAGATGCAAAAGTTGTTGTTGACTTGTTGAACTCCAACAATCCCTCTTATGCAGCTTATTCTTCTTTGTTGGTGGACTGCAGGTGGTTGCTAAACAGGATGCCTCGAGCCACAGTGAAGCATGTGTTTCAGGAAGTTAATCATTGTGCAGATGCTCTAGCAAAGAATGAATGTAATCTTGATGTAGAATTCTATGTTTTTGATGCTCCCCCATCTTTTGTTACTGTTCTAATCTGCTCTGATGTAAATGGGACTAACTATTGTAGGCTTATAGCTGCGAACCTAGCTATTTTGGCTTCTTAGTTTATATATATTATCCCTTTAACCAAAAATAAATAAATAAATAAGTGACAACTTATGACTATATATATATATATATATATTGGAATTTATATAGAGGACAGACCAAATACATAAACGATTTACCACTAAAAACTGAAAATTTTCAATATATTGATGATTGCCATAAAAACATTTTTCATCCCTACAAACTATAGTATTTGAGTATGGACACTGTTCATATCTTTGTCTTGTCACTCGTTTAACCCATGCCAATCCGAACTGGTCCAACTTTTGATGTGATCTGAACAGGGCAAATTGTGCAAACAATGATCACCACACAGGGAAGGATACTTGTAAAACATGTGGTGTCTCCAATCCAGCTAAGATGTCTTTCACTCAAAACACAAAAGTCAAACCCTTAAAATTGAAAGCATCGGGTCATTTTAATAATAATAATAATAATAATAATAATAGGCAAATGCTAACATGCACCACGCAGAGCTGGTTAAGATTAGATTAATATGTCCCGTTTAATAAAAAAAATTAGATAAGTAGAAGAAATATGCAGAAGACTGGCCTCATAGTCTATTTTGATATATTTTTTTTCTTTCTATAAAGTTGGTCCCACAGCCTATAAAGCTGCAAAGAAATGACATAAAATTGCAAACAAAAAAAAGACAAAAAGTTGTTGTTTAACACAACCCTAACAATAATGCTACTATCGAACAATTTTACATGATCTTTCTCACAACAACAATTATCTTATGTGGTAGGTATTGTGATTGATTATTTGTCATTGTTATATAAACCTACTATTTTTTCTCCACTAGTCAACGTTTGCTACATAGTACAGTTATGGCAAATTGTATAAGAAAATGTGTAGTATTACAATTATTGTTTCAATAAACCAATTTATCTTTCGCTTTTTTTTTTTTTTTAAAGAGAAGATATGTCAACAAAATTTTTGTTACAATTTTAATGTTACTGATTATATATGATGAAACAAAAATTGTAGATTTATAAAAACGAATGACTCATAATGTATATCATAGTTGTAGCACAATCATTATGGTAAAAAAAAAATCTATAAAAAAGTTTATGTTAAAGCTTTTATAAAAATATATTATTTTATAGGATCTTATACAGGCAATAAGTTGTTTTTTGTTACAAGAATTTCAAGTTGGAATGAAAATTTTAAGGTGAAGACTGAAAAACTTTCTCATTCTATCGTTTGAGGGTGGGCAGGATTGGTTGGCATTTTTCTTTTCTTTTTTTGTCGGTATTGTGCATTTTTCTCTTTATGTGCAGACTCATCTGTTTGTGAAATTAAAAAAGGACCTTTTTCTAATTTATATATATATATATATATATATATATATATAAGAAACGGGGTTGACTGTAAATAACAAAGTACAGTAAATATCGTACTACAAGCGGTTAAAAATATGTTTGAAGTGCTTTCTTTCTCCAACACAACCATCATATAAAGATCGATCCTTAACATTGTAAGATCATCACCGGATTTAAGAATTTTTTTCAGGCTGTTCCTTAAGAAGCGTAAATTATATAATCTAATAAAAAGAGAAATTCATATATTGACAATAACAATAATAAAAAAACACGCAAATACATAAAGTTTATAATTGTCTTCTATGAGTTTTCATATTTTGAAATCATTGCATGATAGTCTCATTATCAATGCTACAAGCTACATCTTTTTTAACGTACACAACCAAGCAATCATTCATTTACTGAATGTAGAATAAATTATGGAGCAAAATTTAATTTTATTGGCATAAAAAAAAACTGAGGGTGTTCTGAAATTTTTTTTTAAAGGTAGACAAATAAAAATTTTTAAATGATTAGGGTGGCGGCCCCTGAGTAAGAAGATATGATAGGTGGTCACTATAATAATTGTTAACTTCACTTCATTTTCACAAATCAATAATTCACTAAATTAAATTCGGAGCGTACAAAAATGGAATTAGCAAATATGAAAGTAATTGATGCAGGTGGCCTATGGTATCAAATCGTATAACAGTAGCATATTACAGCTTTAGGGATGCATCAATAATTCACTAAATTAAGCTCATTAAAGTTGTTGAGTGATTAAGAGATTGTATATGAGAAAAAAGGGAAAGTACTGAGCGAAAACAATAAATTAACATGGTTCAGCCTGATAACTTCCATCTATAGCGAAAAGTCCTTGACAACTATATCTTTTTATTAAGCTCTATGTTTACAATGAACATAACGTAGGATTTATTTTCTCTAAAATAATAATAATAATAATGTATGGTTTATATACTAAAAAAATCCTAGGTTAATATTGCACCTATTCTAAAGATATATACACACATAAACTTAGGGTGGGTTAGTTTGTTTTATGGGTATATGGATCTACAATTGATTTGGGCCTCTCAATGGGCCTGCATGGGTTTGTTGATATTGTAACTATTCTAGTGTAATACTATTGAGGTGATGAGTGACATGACACAATAATGTCTTGTTAAGAAGAAAATCTTATTTGAGTCGAGTCCATGTGTCAATCTCACAAATATCTTATGTGCCTAGCATGTAAGATGCTTTCTCCTTGTCGAGGGCAAAATCTTCTATCACTGACATGTTATTGATGATAGGACTACAAGTAGGATCTTATGTCAATAGGTGGTATAACGTGTTCACAACCATGTATTGGTTTCTTGACTAGGATTGACATGGTGGTATCTTTTAATCCAAGTGGCTTAAAAAAAACCCAAAAAGAAAACTAATTAGTTCACCCTCTGTATCCACCTATTCCTATTCTTAAGCCACATGAAGCATATGATGATATTGTTTAGTGTGGGGTCCCAAATATTTAACAACCCCGGCCCATTCCACATCGGGCCCAAGGTCCACGCCGAGGAGAGGCAGAACCCGAGGATAAGCGAACGATGCCCAGGTGGCTAGGGGACCTCGCCGAGGACGCCCATGTCCTCGACAAGCCGATGTTGATTGATGGAAGCTGTCACTCGTTCATTAAATGCATGCCACCAACACTCTGGCCGCATTAATGGTGAAGTGACTAGTGAACAGTGCAGCCTTGGTTACTCCAACTAATAAAAAGCCTGCAGAGGTGACTAATGGGACAGGCTCTCAGATATAAGTTGAGATGACCGACAAGTGGACGAGGGAGATCAACTAAACAAGACTATATAATAAATAGAACCTCCAACGTAAAGAAGGAGGGGGGAGGAACTCTGGAAGATAGAAACATAGAAGTGGTTTTCAGGGAGTCCAAGGACAACCCTTATCTTTTTCAGTTCTAAAGGAAAGTGATCCTCGGACTGAGCCGAGAACGAACTTTCTTCATAAACACTTAGCAAAAATCACTGTTATTATCCTCCCAAATACTTAGTCAAATTCCCTTCTTGTTATTCCTATGAATCTCACGTAAACCATAGTTCGCTTTGCTGGTGCTTAGCCCTTCTACCCATGCTCTACAAATGTTATTGTTTGGGTCCAAAACAATTTGAGTCCCTACATCTAGTAAACAATGGCTTATAGTGAAACATGGCAGAGCGTGGCTTGCACCCTAAAGGTGTCAACATTGAAGTTGGTCTTTAATTGAGTTATCACAAGAAGAGTGTTGTTGTGGAAATTTTAATACGAAAGTTTTACAAATTGATCAAATAAAATTAAATTTTAAAAAAAAATTAAAAAATTAATTTATTATGTTGTTGAAGTGGCACCAATTATACTCTTGCCACATCAGTTTATAAGGTTTTTATAGTATAATTTGTATTAACTTCATAATTTTCCATTACAAGACCCAACATGAAAAATAGGAGGAGTTTATGTTGGACTCTGGTTTTGCAGCTCTGGTTGCTTTTATTGGAGGAGATTGAAGAGCAAAATAATTTGCTGCCGCTTGGTTGAGTGAAGAGAAGCGTGGCTGGTGCTGGTTGGGGGCAACGATACCTCGCAATAGCGTGGTATTAGGTTGGTGGACTTTTGAAGGATGAAATTTTTGCTATTGGTTTGTTGACCTATGTCCACAACAAAGTACCTTTCATGGCTACACCTTTATTTTTATTAATTCATATATTTACAATAAGTGCAACGTAGAGTTTATACGTTAGAGAATTCTTAGCTAACCCTAAACAAACTCATAACTAGTTTATTTGTTCTACAAGTACATGGAAAGAATGGCAACAAGGTGGAGTTGGATCAAATGTATTTTATTTTTACCAATTTTCAATGAATAAATAAATAAGCTATTTATTTTTATCTAACAAATAATAATGATCCAAATGAATGCATGTCAAACTTTGAAAATTCCATGACTTCAGATAACCATCGTCTTTGTAGGAATGAACAAGTTTCTTTTTTATCAGCACATCAAAACCGATGAGTTCCATAACGAGAAAAATACTAAGTTCTCTTAAAATTTCTAAATTTCTTTGAAGAACAACTTTGATGGCAGGACTCGTATAATATAGCAACAGAGTCTTGTTTTGCTATGCAAGAATTTCAATAGCATTACATCTTTTACCATTTGACACCTTCCACATGTGAACAACAAATCATGAAAAGTGATGTTATTATGTAGTATAATATATAATGTGGTACTCTTTCATTTCACAAGAATAATACCGTAGAAATATTATATAATTACCCATAATTTTTTTAAAATTAAACTCCCTATACGATTACAAATAATAATAAAGTCGAACTACATATATATATATATATATATATATATATTTTTTTTTTTTTTTTTCCTTTTCCCTCATTTGGCTTACGTTATCTTTCATTTAATTTTAAATTGCCTACCTTATGAATGGCCTCTTTGTGTACCTATTTGTTTTGATGAATTCATAATGTGCTCCAGTTGTTTCTCAGTGAGGTGTCTCTCTCTTATAACTTCAAGACTTTGTCTTTCTTGTTTTAATCTTTGAGTAATACTACAGACACAAACTATTTTACAATATTTTTACAAACAGCTGACGTGGCTTTAGTAATTTTCAAATAATCATTAATAAACATAAATGTGATATAATTGATGGACCTTTATTAGAACTAATAAAAATTTTGCCACATTAATAATTTATAAAATAGTTTGTGACTGTAGCATTACTCTTAATCTTTATATTCGGTCAGTAGAAGTGGTGAATTTTCCTAATAGGTTGGCCATGCAAAGAGAGAATGCAAAGAAAAGAGGAAGGAAAAAAAAAAAAAAAGGAAGGCCTTGCATTATCCAGTTATATCCTAATCCAATAATCAGCCACAAACTATTTGTAGTTGTTAAAAAAATAATAAAGGAACCAGTAGTCTCATGGCCCATACATTATCCAGTTATATCCTAATCCAATAATCAGCAAAACCAAGGTTCATTTAGTTTGCTTTGTCTTATATAAGCAAAAATTCCAACACAATTAGAACTTTTACTTTATCATTGCGTTTCAAATTAGTGGAGAGCATAATAATTAAAGCAATGAAATAAGCCAAAGCCATCAATGGAATGGAAAAGAAAGTGATATTACCAGTATTCATTATGGAGTGCTCAATGCCCATGAATGATGAAACCGTAAGCCTTTGATTTTATCTACCCAAAAAATTCAAGTGGACCTATCTGGGCCCAAGGTGAGCTGAAGGGTAACCCGAATTTTTGCAGTTGGTCCAAGTTCCATACAGTCCGCTTTTGGGTTGTGTTATCTTAGCCCAAGTTCAGCCCATTTCCTTATAAATTGGTCTGGGCTGGCGAGAAAATAATTGTGTTTCAGGTGTATGTAGCGAGTCTCATAGCCTGTAGCCTCCAACACATAGGTAAGACCCACATCTACGTACACTCAATACACAAGATACGTTCTCTTTACACCCCATGTTTTCAAATGTGTGGCCATGGGTCCTTTGTTTCTCAAGGTCTGGATGATTGTGGGTAGTCTAAACCCCCTATTTTATTTTATTTTTAAAAAATATTTTTAAAAAAAATTGAAAATCACAATTTTCTACAAAATGGTCTCTCTGGGATGAGGGAATCAAATTTAAAAGGATTGTCTCTGATATTTGCTCGCTTCAATTTGGTGCCCATTTGACAACATCCTAAGAAAAGTCCTGAGTTCACAGCAAAACATTAACTTTAACCCAACTGACTTTTTCTTTACCATGTATAACCAAAATTCCAACCACCATCAAGCAAAATGTAGTATGTATGATTATGTAAATCTAAAACTTCAATTTGATTATGACTAAAGTGGGTCTGTAATCCAATGAGATATCACAAGATCAAGAAAATCTCCAATCCAATGATGTAAGATTGGAGCAATGAAGGTGTTGCTGGAAAAGTACATCAAATAAGCTTTGATAATACCTCACTTGAGCAAAATTGACGTCAGAAATATCAAGAACCAAGGAGACTAACGCGGAAACTTTGATGAAAAAGTAGAAGGGAAGATCTCAGTCGAAGTTCTTAAACTTATTGTGTTACTAATTTTGAGCACAAATGTACATCATTACTTTTTTTTCCCTGGGCTAGATACAATAGAATTTCAACAAATTCAAATCTCTTATTCAACGACAAAAAATTTTATCAATTAAGTGAAGTTCATTTCATAAAGCACTCCTCAAGCATTTTTTTTTTTTTTTTTTTTTGTTTTTTTAAGCACAAAGGAAAAGCTTTGCTGTGCTTTTTATATTTATTTTTGTTAAAAGAAATATGTGAATCATTAAAATTGATCGGTGGAACCTAGATCTTGAATGAAAAATATGGACCATTGATTATAAAACCAATATTCTTAAAGTAATAATTACAAGCGCACAAAAAGTTCACATATTAAAAGAACACACAATCCTATGACTTTGATCGTGATTTTGATAACATCAGCATCCACAGTAAGCAGTGTGAAGTGTGAACTACATGCAAATGAAATAAAGGTGGAGAAATTAATACTTTTGGTGAAAGTTCAAACTCTAGGGCAAGGTGTTTTTGGAGGAAAATTTGGTATTTGGGAATGCCAAACAAGTTTAAAATGTTTGATTGGCATGCTTGCCATGGCATTCTCCTTACTAAGACCAAACTGTTTTGCAAACAAAACATACCAAGTTATATGTGTGAAGTATGCAACAAATAGGTTGAAACTAACATCCATGCAATATAGAGTTGCCCTTTTGATATAGAGGTATGCTTAGCCAATAGTGTAGCTCACAGTAAAATTCCACCATAGCCACTGGGATTTAAGAACTCATGAACTGGATACTATATATAGACAAACAAAAAGATCAAGTGGTAGAGCTTTAATTTATAAGGGCATGGATGATCTGGTGTCACATGAATGAAGTTTGTCTTGGAGAAGCTAAACTCCAATTGTAGCATCTCGAGCAACAGCATAGGCTTTTGAATTTCTGCAGAATCAAGAAAGCCACAGAAAAGAAGTCTTCACTAGAGAACACCACCACCCACTGATAAGTTCATTGTAAATTTTGACATTGTTTAAAGGAAACAATTCTGTTGGAATTGGGGTGCTGCTGAAGGACATGCAAAGAAATGTTGTAGCAGCTTTGAGCAAGAGAACTACCAAGGGTGTGAATAGTGAAGCAGCAAAAGCACTTGTAGCATGAGAAGGTCATAACAATCTTTGCCAAAGACATTGGAGTACAGGAAATTATTGTTAAAGGTGACCATTAAGTATTAACACATTACAGATCTCAGTATACACGTGCCCAGATTCATGAGGCACCAGAGATTGGATTGAAAAAACCCCACATTTGATTGTAAAGCGATAAGCTTACCTTAGTGTCCATTTAGCATGGGCTTAAAAAGCCAACTTTTGCTACTATTTAACTTATTTTTGCTATTATTTATGAGTCTTATTGTACTTTTTGGTACTATTAATGGACTTCACTATATTGTTTCAGGTACCTTTTAGCCTTATCTACAGTACTTATAAAAAAATAAAAAAAAATAGTTTCAGCTAAATAAGCTGTTTCCAAACAGACTCTTAAAGTATGAAATAAAAACTGCTTTTTTCTATCAAAAAAAGAAAAAAGAGAATATGTAATATGATTAACTCTTACTGTGTAACTTATACACTCGTTAAAGTTTATACTGAACCCCAAAATTAAAAATGCTCTTTTACGTTTGTTTTAAATATATTTTCAAATTACAACCCTAGTGGAGAGGCAACTAATACCTCCTACGCACTTCACAGGACATCATTAACATCGGACACAATGAATGAACGGGTACAACGCAGAATATACCAAAGCACATTCAGCAACAAAAAAAAAAAAAGAATATACCAAAGCACAAATCTAAAGAGAAACTTCTAGGTATTTCATATATATTCCATTAGGAGATACCAGGGCTCAATAGGTTTGAAGGACATGCCATAAATTCAAAGGTCTTAATTATTAAAAAAAAATCTCAATTATCAAGTTCCATTTATCACATTATTGGTTTATTAAGGTTTCTAGGGTATCTCATGTGTAGGGAGTGAAATAATATGACTAAAGACTAAAACATCACTTTTATATATAATATGTTTCATATTTTCTTTTTTATTTGTTGTCATAACTCAAACCAAAACTAGTAAAAAGGACTTACTTCAATATATTTTGTTCCTTATCTGAAAATTTATATAATGAAAATCATAAGAATTTTGAGAATAAGCACATAAAAATGCTTTAAAATACTCGTGGAAAGCACATTTTTTTATGCCTGGTAGTATCATCCTTTCGCTTGTTTGCCTAAAAATGCTTTAAACAGCCGTAACGTTTATATTATTTTATTGTGTTAAAAGTTAATATAGATCCACTGCTGGATGTTTTGTAAAATGAGTAAATAAAATAGATTAAGTGACTTTTTGTGGTGCCAAATATCTAAAAAAATAGCTCTATTGCTATGGATGCTCTTATACCAATTTATTATAGTAGTAGAAGCTTTAACACCTATCTGTTGCCTGCATAACGAAATAGCAAAGAGTTTATGCAAAACAGAAATAAAAAATAGAAAAGACAATCACACATGAACAAGAAGACAACCATGAGGTTGATGAGAAAGTTTCATTAATAAAAGATGAAGACTATAAAAATAGCACTTTCACAAAAAACCCACTATTATTTGGTTATACACACAACTAGTAAGTGGTAGCTTCCGTTACCAAAAGTCTTGTAACTGAATTGAAATCTTCCCATGCATAAAGTGTTTGGAATCTAGAGAAAAAATGGCTTAAACTGTTAGCCTCCGTTATTCTCAACAAATTCACATTAGAGTTTCCTATACAACATTGACAATTTTGCTTTATTTTTATTCTTTTTTCAGTTTTTTCCTCATTATCTTTATGCATTGCACATGCTCTGTCAAAACATTTATATTATTTTCACACTATTTCCCATCTCTTACGTTTCGGAACCGCCCACTAAAATGAAATCCACTACTCTGCTGTCTATTTTGACCGGTAAAAGCATTATTTTTTTTCCCTTTTATTCAATGAATGAGTTGGAGGATGCAACTTTAAGGTGACAGACAGTAGTGACCCCATATCTTCTATGTCGTTGTCAATTGGATTTTACAACTTTTCAAAGTCTTTTTTTCTTTCTTTTTTTCTTCTCTCCAATTTTGACTACTAGTTGCCTGAGAGATGGTAATCTAGTAACCTTACGAAAAACAATCCTTGCCTCCACATTTTGGACAAACTTTTAATATGAAACCAAAAGAGAAATCAATATCTCTCTCTCTCTCTCTCTCTCTCTCTCTACTGTAACAATTACTTAACACACACCATCTAGTACTTCTCAAACAAATTGCCTCAAATATTTATTGAGTATTTGATTTTAGTGTACATCTGAGTCATGAATGTGCATTTTGAGAAGGAAATAATTTAAAAAGCATACGTTTTGACATGAAAACACTACTTTTAAAAACGTAGCTAAGCATTTAGTAAAATATGTGATACATTATTATAGGAAAACATGATTTTGATTATTAAAGCATTTGTGAAAAAGAATCTGATGGTTTGCAAATTGATAATACGTTTTTTATTCAATTAATAGTCGTGTAGTTAGAATTAGAGCCTTATATACAAACAATACTGTAAAGGCCAAAGGGTTTAATCATTTTTGCCCTACAAGTGATGCTTCTATATTAAAAAGAGGAGATTTAGAAGAACATAAAGTAGGTTTCTTCAAATAGCTAGCTTGGTAGATTGTGAAATTAGAATATGCCTACACGTATAAGTTAGAAGCTTGTTTATTGTTTTAAAATATGAAAATAGCATTGGATGCATTTAGATTTCGGATTGTTTGTATTAAAAGATTTTTTTGGATGTAATGTGATTTGAAGTTATGTTTGTGAGGGATTGTGAACATATTTGTACGTTAATATTGAGTTTATTACCGTTATTATTGTTTGTGAGAGTTACGTTGAATGATAGTAATTTACATTATTGATGATGAATTTTGATTAGGATTGCCCATGGATGCAAGTTTCTAGTTGTTCAAATCGTGATAAACTTTGTATCTTTCCGGTTTATATGATCACCCTTCTGCTTGGCCTAAATTACTACTAAATGTGAATACAGCGAGCAACAGCATTATTCTTCATTTCCAGGAAAGAGACAATGCACCTTTTTACCTAATTCTTCAAAGTACAAGAATTCCTCAAGTTACCAGAATAATTGGCCTAGGGCCCTCTCACCAACCAAATCGTCGAACATAGGCTTGGGAAGGGAACCAAGTGTTGTTTTAACTCCATTATTAAAAAAAAAAACAAAATGCATGCACTACAACTTGTATCTACAGAACTTTACCTGTAATGTAAGGGTCAAACTATGCACATCAATAGCACAACCCTTGACTCCATGGCTCCCATCCAATAGCACATACCTTGACAATCTGCCAACTTTTTAAGGAGCCAAAACAACTTAAAAAGTTTTATTTAGAGAGCCTTCAACAAGCAAGATTAACAGCATGGACATTTTATGTCCTTGAAAATGTGTACAACACACAGAGTCCTTTGTGAGGAGGAAAATGATAAACCAAGGAGGTCAGCAAAAACATAAAATAGAATAGATTAAACAAGGGAGCACAAGAAAAGAATATTCACACACAAGAAAACCAGAGTAAAACTGAAATCAAAATGCAAATACATAGGTATTCTTACAGGCAGAATAATGTTTTTACCAACCACCCATAAACAAGGTATACACAAATTCCAATTCCCTTGCTTTAAGTTCCTCTACTTCAACATAAGAGTCTATCACCCCTTGCATCAAAACCCAATCCATTGAGCATACTTTTTGGCTGTCCTTGTGAAAGCTCCAAAAATCTGAGCAAACCAAACCACCAGCAACCCACCCCAACACAAGCAAAGAAAGCCAAACAATATAAAACCATAAGGTAAAACGGAGACTGAACTATTTAAGTTTCAGCCCCATGCTCTGAGTCCGAGCTCACAACAGTTCCTTCACCTTCAAATGACGAAGCATTAAGCTTGCATCTCGTACTCATCTTTTTCACTTCCTCACTTGAATATATGTAGATTTTCCTAACCATCTTAACAAACTCCCTGCAATCAGAAAGAAAACGGTATTTACAAAACATGGCTATTGAATGGGAAATAGAATACTGTAGTAGACCAATTTTGAGTTACTTACGGCCATGGATCATCACCCACAAGCATCTTGTCATTTTCATCATCAGTAAAAACAACTGCCCATTTGTTCCGTGTACGAAGTTCCCCTTTAATCTCAAACATTTTCTCCAGCTCATCTATAAGATCATTGTACCCCTTCAACACAGTCAAGTCAACAGCACGGCCAACAGCAACCCCTTGCATTTGCACCTTCTCAACAACAACAATATTCAGTGTCATCAGCATCAATACTAGAAGTATCAGCACAATCCAAATTGAACCAGCAATAACAATAAATTATACCTTGGTACGAGTTCTCATGGAAAGAGTGGAGCCCTGCTTGCTCTGTGTCTCCTTCAGTGACACGTCTGGTATAAGTTGCTTCTGTTCGTTTGAGGACTTTGAAGCATCCAGATTATGCACCCTATCAGCTTCTGGTATTGCAGTTGAACTAGATCCTTTGGCACTACTGGACATCATTATTGCTGATTCCCTCTCTGGAGGAGCAGTGGTTTGCGAGTTTTTTGTCAAATCAATTCCAAATAGCCGGCAACCAAGAAAAGTCTTAGATTTTGTCCGCTTTTCCACATGGTCATTTATGGGACCATTATTTAGCATGGGTGAACCTGGAGAGAGAAAATCAGGGATAGTTGACTGTGCTGTTGCAGTTTTGTTGTCCTCTGCTGAATCCGAGAAAAGATCTAGTGAGACATTCACATGTGGAGAAGAGGGCCAAATGCCTTCTGTTCGGATGCATGAGCCATTAGTGTTGATTTCTTTATGGCTAGAAGGCCAGCCACCACAGGTTTCACGGCTTTGGACTTCAGCACTACCTAATTGGGTTAACTCATGGGAGTGAGTTGATCCATGAAACCAAAATGCTGACGCTGCAGAATTGGTGGTGATTTCTACATTCCAATAGTTGCATATAAATATCAAATACTCAGATTCACCTATTTCAACGAACAAACTCAACAAAGTAGTTTCTCATACCAGAAGATGGAATATCAACAGGTCGGGGCCTCTTGCTCTTTACCACTGGTTGAGTAAGGTTTAAGGATGCAGAAGAAGCAAAAGGCTCTACCTCCCAGGGGGAAACCCTCTCTGGCCTTGGTATTGTCGCAGGTTCATCCCAGTGAATCTAAAATGGGAAGTAATTGTAACAAACAACTATAAAAAAGAAGATAATAAATATGTCAGAATATAAATGCATAAATAAAAACTATTTTCAACCTTCAATGACCGCCATTTAGAATCTGACCACTCTTTAGATATATCTCCAACCCCAACTATAGTGCCTGTGAACCTGACCAAACAAATTACATAGGAATTAACTATTAAGATTAAACAGAGGTAGGACCCAACGCCCCAAAAACATATTTTATTTGTTACCTTCTTTCCGGAGAGTCTTCTCCCTCAAATCTCATCTTAAAGCGCATGCCAACTGAAAACGCATTGTTAACAGCCTCTAGATATTTGTTTACACCAATAATGAACTGGCTAGTCCTGAACAAATCATGTAGCAAAAAAAATCGAAGCTAAATAAACAGATTAATCAACCGATACACACATCCAAGTTTACAAATATATGAGCACATCTATCAAACCTTGGCTTGTAAAAAACTACAAAAAGGGTTTGGGTCATAACAGCATGAGAAGCAGTAGCAAGCACTCCAAGATGCATGCTCTGGCTGGATATCACAGATGAAGGCATGGGACTCTGCTGACGGGCAAGACGCCGTACACCTACTCGCAATTCCCCATTATCACCCCTATACAACAAGTTATCGTTAACCAAAAGGATTAAGCTACCACAAGATGCATGCACCTGACTCTAAACAACAAAGCACGTATAATACATCTAGTTTATGTACCTCAAAAACACAAAGGCATCTCCCGCAACCAATCTCTTGGATGTGACAAAGTTACTCCATCCCGTTGTAAGCAAATGCCTCCGTGGTTGGCCTAATCATTCAGTTTAAATGAGAGACATCGCTTTAACAATAGAACAAGGCTACAGAGTCATTCCCTTGTAACATATCTAATTCTACTTGTGCTTTGGACTAGTTTGCCCCAAATGAAATAAACTAAGGCTTCTACCAGAAATTGAACAAATGTGTTACCTCTAAATATATGCTTAAACTTCCACTCAGACCCATGAAGATCCTTGGCAACCAATTCCTGAGTTGGTGTTACTTGGGTCATGTCCTACCAAAATATAAACAGCAAGCAGGGTATGTGAAAAGCTTTCTATCAGCCACTAGAACATGTATATTCAACAACAGATTATCAAAATGAGAGTTATTACCAATGAAGGCAGGCATTCAGTGGCGTGCTTTCGAAGAACAGAGAACCCTCCATGAGTGCTTGTATCTGAAGCAGTTAAAATTTTACAAAACGAGTGCACTGTTTGCCTTGGAGGCTCAGGTGGGCATATTTCAGGACTTGAAGGCTCATTTTGCTGCAATTCACCATAACCAAATATAAAGTCATTCTACTCCAAGACCTTATTTCTAGAGTTGGCTAATTCTTTTTTAGGCAACTATTGATTGCAGAGAAATCGTGGAGAATAAGATTAAATGAATTAGAAATTTGTCATTGTCTTTCTCTGATTAAGGGTGTTTAGCAACTGGACAAATTAGATTTTTTTCTTACAATAATTTTTTCCTCCAAAACAAGTTATCTGATATCATTCTTTCATAAATTAGGGGAACCAAAAAATATATATAAAAAATATTCTCTATTCTCAAGCCCACCTACCTAAAATAGGTTTTCAAGTCCAACTACCTTTCTTTTTTCCACATTTTCTCAGCAGCCAAGCAGAGCCAAAAAATAAAAAGTTAAATAATTAAGACAAGAAAGAAATATAATCTCACTTCTGCTTCCGGTTGCAAAGTGATCTGTGCATAAACCTCATCTGATTCTTGTTCAGCCTACAAATAAATTGACCAACAATTTTAATAAATCCAAGTTATAGAAAACAGAAAAAACAAAAACAGATATCTAGAAAATCAAGAACAAAAACAGAATACCAGTAATCGAATGTGAACAACACGACAAAGGATCTTGGGAGGAAGATTAAATAGAGGGATTTGCTGATTTAGCCCCTGATTTGTTGATGCTTCCAACTACAAAACCCAATAAAGCAACCAAAAAATAAACATTGAAAACATGCGAAAACAAAAGAGGAAAAGCAGATTTTGATCTGTTTTTGGAAACAAGGAAAACAAAAACAGTGAAAGCAAAGAGAGTGGTTGCACTGTACCTGTTCCATGTGACCCTGAGGGAAGTAAAACACTCTCTCCCCAGGCTTTGGTACATCCACTAGAGGCCCTGCACATAGCTTCCACAGCTCCGTGTACAGATCATCATTTACACAACCTGCAAAATTCCAATTAAATTTTCCAAAATAAATTCAGAAAAAATATAAATATAGCGGATCTTAAGCTTTAGCTTTATTTAGTAGCTGAGAAAGTTTCTGCTTCGCTTGGTTGCAAGAAAACACAGGCGAATGAAGTAAGCTACAACTTCTAACATCAATTTATTTTTGTGAGCTGAGAATTCAAAACCTTCACTCTACAAAGCTTAAAGACTAAACTTTAGCTCAGCTGGTAGAAGTTATTCACTTTTTTTTTTTCTTCAAAACCCAGAACGGAAAAGAGGGTTTTACTATAAAGAAAAGAACAAAACTTTCACTTTCAAATTATTTTCCTGCGTTTTCTCGGCAACCAAACAGAGAATGCTTTCATTTCTACTCTCTTTTTCCAAATTTCTCGGCTAACCCAGAAAGCTTCCTTACCCGTTTCCGCTTGAGAAATCGACGAGCCCCTAGGACTCCCTTCCAGATGTGCCATTGAAGACCCCACAAACAAACAACGTCGTACAAAGGAAAACAGTGAAGAAGAAGAAAATAAAACCAGCAAACGAAAGCAAGCTCAAAGGTCAATCCTTTAGTATCTGTAGTAGTAGTAGAAGAAGAAGAAGATGATGATGATGATGATGAAATATAAGACTACCCCATTTACAAGCAAGAAAACCCAGAAAGAGAGTAAAGGCAGGCCTAGGCAGACAGGACGGTTATGCAACGAGTAATCATAATGATTAGTTGCTGTTGAGGCTGTTATTGTTATTGTTGTTGTTGTTGTTTTGTAACGACTGCCACTCTCTCTTCTGCTTCGGTTACAAAACCGGCTCTTCTGCTTTTGTCTTTGTTTGGTCCCCAAAAACCACTTTGCTTTTTTTTCCTTTGTGAATCTCTCTCCGTGTCTCTGTCTCTGTCTCTCTCACTCCTCAGCCTTGTGTGGTGTTACTTACTGCTGTCGTTTTTGGTTCTTGTTCTTCTTGTTGGGTTTGATTTGGTTTTGTTCTTCTAACAAGGGAGACCCTGAATGAATGAAATGAATCAACGTTACCAAATCCCCAAAATTTGCTTGCTTTTTTTTTTTTCTCTGTGTGACTGAGAGAGAGAGAGAGTCAATATATTAATACACTCTCTCTTTCTCTTTTTCTCTCTCTCTCTCTCTCTCTCTCTCTCTCTCTCTGCTGGTTTCTTTGTCCCTCTAGTCTCTTTCTACTTGTTTGTTTTCTCTCTATCTAGTCTCTTCTTCTACCCTTCTATATTAGACTATACTGTTGTACTCTATTTCAGTGTCCACTCTCTCTCTCTTTAAAATAAAAAGTCTGTCTAGTCCTCTGGCCTATGATGCCATACCCGTCCTGCTACTTTTTTTCTCCAGTGATGCGGGATAAACACTCCTACTTGGCCCACCAAATTTTCATCTAACAAATATATTTTCTTTTTCTTTTTCTTTTTTGATAAAAAATATGTTTTCTTTTATTTCAACAGGTTTTACTGGTATAGTACAGTCAACTGAACAGAGTTACATTCATTATACATACATACATTCTGTAGAGTTTATAAGTAGTGATGACATCTATTTGTTTTGGGGGTTACTACTAGTAATGTTCTTTCTTTAATCCAGATAGTGTAGGATATAGTTTGTTATTATATTAGAAGAATGATGTCATAATGAAAAGTTATTACTTATTAGCTATTAGACAACTACAAATCATAGTAACACTTGTTATATAGAGCAAACAACAATAATAATCAAAATAACACTTCTAAATCAAATAAAGTATCAAACGCCAAAAGCTTTATCATTCAACTTGTTGATATTTTTGATATTTATAACTTAGACATCCAATATTCAAATCATTTTCTATTATAATTAAAAGATATATTATCAAAGAACATATACCTCCAGTTTCGAGGGAAAAAAAAAAGTTTAGCTTACCTCTAGTATTTTGTTAACTGAACATGTCTTTTTATTTTAAATATACAATGACAATTAGTAGTGGGTTTTAATCTCCACATTTTATTTAATTAATAGGTGATGTGACAATCTCTCATTAAAATAAAAGAAGATTTCTTTTAAAAAAAATACTGGAGGTAAACCAAACCAAATATATATATATATATATATATCTCAAACAACAAATGCCAATTTTACATAATTTTACTAGTAACATGATTGTTTTACATGATAGAACAAAAACTAGCTTTTTGGGGCATAAATGGAGTCTTTTCTTCTTTTGATGGATGGGATTGCACTATGAATGGTGGAAACAATTATAATGACAGCATATGAGTTTCAATCATGATCAATGAAAAATAGAAACATGTACATTCGATAAGAAGGAACTGGTTTACCAAAAAAAAAGAGATAAGAAGGAACTGTGTAAAAAGATAATAGAAAAAATATCTGTTATCATACCTATGTGATAAATTAAGACATTCATTTTCTAAAACATTCATTTTCAATTAATCCATCCCTGTGAAAGTTTCCCCTCCCCCCCCCCCCCCCCCCCACCCCCCTCCCTAGAAACCATCCCTATGAGAGTTGGGAAGGAAAAAAACTAGCTGTATTGGGTGTGTTGTGTTACCTATTATACATTTATAATTATATTTTTCATTAACAAAAGTTTTAATATAACTTCTTTTAAGTTTTAACCATTGATTATTTCAATTGAATGGATCAGAGACTCTCTCTTTCTGGAAAAGAAAAAATAATTTAATAGAAAAATCACTATTGTACTTTTTTTAATAGGAGTAACCTTTTTTTTTTTTTTTGAGAAACTTAATAGGAGTAACCTGACTTCACTATTTGCCAATTTTAAGGCAAAAGGAAGTGTTATATAAACTCAAGCTATTGATTATAATTTTTTTTTTAAAGAAAAAAAAGAAGCAGTTTTATACCTCATAATATAGAAAAACAACTTTGAAATAGTTTTGTTATAGTTTAAAATGTCAACTTATTTTATAAAAAATACATACAAATCTATGCAAAGGAAATGCCAAAATTAACAAAATAACTTGAGATTAAAAGAGATATTTAAGTGACCTTTCACCGCCCTTTTATACCAAGTACCTCAAAAGTCAAAACCCTACAAATTAGTAGAAATATCTCCTAACTCTAGAATCTTTTCAAAATAATAATCACCCATTACTTTCTTAGTTCTCTCTTAAGTAATTCTCTTAATTACTTTGTTAATTTTAGCATTTTCTTTAAGCTTGTCACATAAAAACAAAGAATAATTGCATGATCTGTATTGTTAAAAAAATTTATTTCTTTCAAAAAGTAATATGTTTACAACATTTTTACAATAAATTTTAAATATTAAATTATTATTAGTCCTAAAAAAAAATATCTTCCCCTTTTTACTATAAAAATATCTTCTTCTCTTTCTTTTATTCTTTTTTTTTTTTTTTTTTATGATTCTTTTTGTTGCTTTGAATATAATCCGTACTTGCGGTTGAAGGTAATAGATATAGGATAAGGGGATCAGCGTTCCAAATGGTGTGGAAAGCAAACGGCAGCCGTGCGATGAGTGACAACGACGCCCAGCATTCATTACCCTCTAATTATAACATCCTCCCACATCACATCACATCAATGCTATAGTTGCGCCGTATAACTTGACGGCGCATTGGGAACTGTAACGGCTGAACCACAACCACGATATTTAACGGAAATTGTTTCCGTTCCGTTACCATTTTACTACTCGCACCATCTACTACCTTCTTTGTCTGCATCGTGGCAGGCAACTTTGTGTTGGCTCGTGTAAACCCGGCAGACTATTTCTTGTTTTTTTCTTAAAAATTTTTTGTGTTTTTATTATGATACTTTTTGACCTTGTTAATAATGGGTAACTACGTGCATTGCCCCTCGTTTCTCTCTGTGGGACCCATATGTATTCAAGAATGTAGTATTAATTTGATAGTACTTCCATTCATTTCTGCCCCGCGCTTTGGAGGGTATGTGCAACCCACTCGCTCCAAATATCCAATTGGTGGCACCATGTCATTAAGCGCTAAAGCATCCAATTGGGTTTCAACTCACACTTCATTATTTCTCAAAAACAAAAAAAAAACTCGTACTTCATCGATACTTCATTATGTTATCATTCAAAAGGAAAATGAAAAGAATTCACCACATTATACATCTTATTTAGAAGATTAATTCCATAAGAATTCTATTAGTTGAGTTAAATTTTGTTGTTTTAATGAATTCAATACGCGTTTTGAATAATATTAACTTCTAAAATATTGTTGACAGCCTTGAACCTTGTGGCTCAAAGCTTACGCTCATTTATTAGAAGGGTCATAATTTGAATCCCTCCTACCTTATTGTTGTAATTATCAAATTATAAAAAATAAAAAATTTCAAAATATTTTTAGAAGACAAATATTCAAGTTAAATGCTTAAAGTAAGCGATAAGCAAGTTGGGCATTAAAAATAAAACTTCTTAAATTAATCAAAGAACTTTGTCAAAAGACTAGAGAACTAAATTAATTTGATCCTTTAATTTTAAAACTAATAACATATGTAACATATTATAAAGGTCTAAGTGTGGGTTTTAAAACCTTGTAGTTTTTGATAACTTATTTGCATAATACTTATCAAAAGATATAATTTTTTATCATTTTTATGCAAAATGTATAACAAAAGGCTAAAAACTAGCTTATTTTAAAAATAAAAAATAAAAGCAAAAAAGTAATATTGTTAATTTAAAAAAAATAACTGAGACAAAAAGAAAACGAAAATAAAAAGTTTTAGGCAAATATATATTTATTGATTGAATTATCACTTATTTGATTCTTATATTATCTTAAGATACTTACTTTTTATGAAGGTTAAGTTGCACATGAACCTAATTTATCTTTTGCAGGGCCAATTATAAAAAGAACTGGGATCATAATAGGAGAGTGCCTATCAATGTCACAAAGAATTCTCCTTGTTAGGATAAATGTTTTGTTAAATCCTATAAATTCAACCATACATTTTGACTTATAATAATATACTTTCAATATTCTTATACTTATACAAGACAATGTTGAACTTAAACTTTCAAAATGAACAAACCAAAAAAAATGTTCGATAACATTTATTGATAGAATAAAATCTCTTAAACTAATAATGAGTCATTTTTTTAAATAGAAAACGAATTGAGTGAATTGATTTTTATATTTTTCAAAATACTCCATATTATACATTTTATACTCTACCTTGTGTATATTTCTTTAAACATGTTGTCAAGATTTTATTAGCACACATTGTTTGGAGAGTGGTATGTACTTTCTTTGGAAGGGCGTGGGGTACCTAATATTTCTGACCATTCCGATCTGTTAAGTCGTCCAGCTTTGGAGAAAAAAAAAATTATATACTATTAAAAAGAAATCTGGTATGTGGTCCGACTGTACATGTCATAATATTTTTTTTTTTTTTTGAGAAACACATGTCATAATATACATACTTCATTGAGACTCACTCACCTCGTGGTTTCGTCCATCTCATACCTACGTGTCATCGGCTTACTAGTTTTACTCATGGTTGAGTTGGCACATCTTTATGGGTTCTCATTTGCACTTACCATAATATCAATTTATTATCAACTATTAAAATACTTGTTGTTTAGGCAATTATGAAATATTTTGCTGTGTTTGATTCGAAATAAATTGAATTTTTGGAAAGTATTTTTGTATTTACTGGTGTTTAGGTTATTGGAAAATACTATTAGTCAATCAAAAATTGCTTTCGATTGTCTACCGCTCAACTACAATCTATCACTAATATCCTTAATTTTTGGTGGTCAACTATTGCTACCGCCAACCAGTGGCTAATGGCCACTGACAGTCGGTTGCTGCCTGCCATCACTGATCCCCAATTATGATTGTTTTTAATTAAATGTGCTTGAGAGTTGAGAAAAATGTGAGAAAGAAATTAAAAAAAAAAAATTTCCATAACCAAAAACTTAAAAATATTTTCTAGAGTGTTTTTATGAATGCAACTAAATACTTGAAAATAATTTATTTTTTAAAAAATATTTCCACCTGAAAATATTTTTCATTGAACTAAACACAACATTTGCACAAATTTTTGTGGATCTAACTTGTTGTACTAGTTTTCTTAATGAGTAGTGCCACATGCACCAAATTTTTTCACAATTCACTCCCCTCTCACAAGCTTTCTTATTAATTTATTTATTTTTATCAATAATTTGAAAAACCATGTAAACTCTAGTTAAAGATCCATTTGGGTACATCTTTGTAGTTTGTATTACAATCGAAACATGTTATCCTCTATTATAAAGCCTAATCTTCACCAAGTTATTAGACAAAATTGACAAAAACGTGTTAGGTTGGGTACATTGGATTTTATCAAACCGATTGGATTTTTTTTTTTTTTTTTAATCAGTAATGCGAGGAACCATATCAACTCTAGTTAAAGATCCATTTGGGTAGGCCTTTGAATTGCAAGTGATATTTTGACATTTAAAATGGAAAATTCCATTGTTAGATAGGTATTTTTGTTGACAACATGGTTTGAATGGTGCACATCAACACATTGTTTGCTAAGTCAGTTTGCAAGCATCCAAATTCTGCAAAAATTAATCTCAAGAGGTATGAACTTTGATTCAAATGCTTCATTTCCAAAGCTATCTCAGTTCATATTTATCCCCCAAGTTGATAAGATAAGAGTGCATATAATTTTTTAAGAAAAAAATTTGAGGAAAAAACTGAAAATTTGAGTTAGAGGGACAAATTGCTTACCAACTCATTATGAGTGTCGATTGGCACTTTAATTCTCCTAGGATTTTAGATTTCCTTCCTTTTCTTGATTTTTGATAAGTTTTGGGGCAATTAGAAGTTCATATAATGCTAAGAGATAATTTTAAATTTTAATTAACCATTTTATTTTTCAAGATAATCAATCAATTATTAAAAAAACCTAATTATTTATTAGGATCATCCAATGCAATTATGTACATTTTTGTATTAAGCTTGGACCAATGAGATTTTATAACACATAATTATTATAATTAATTCTTTAAAGAGTCCATCATTATTAATTATCCATATTCACATGTGGTTAACTCTAGGTTCAAAAATGTGTGTTATTCGTATAATCGCATGTGGTTAACTACTTAACTCTAGGTTTCAAGAAAGAGTGTTATTCGTTTAAACTTGAGGTGGCTTGATTTTAAGATTTGGTGGTCACATTTTCATATTCAATGTGTCATTTTGATAGTCAAGACTTATGATTTTTTTTAAGCTCTTGTTTATCTAATAATCAAAATGACAATTTTGCCCTTATGTTGTGAAATTAAGCTTGGTTTTAGGTTAAATGACGGTTACAAAATAAAGTGTCTATAGAATCTTACATCAATCATTTTGTAAATAAAAAACGAAACACAATTAAAAAAAAACATGAATTACACACTTGCTACAATTGTTTCCATATGTTCCAACAATCACCATGACCATAACAACTTTTGTACGAGTAAATGAGAATTATGTTATTATCAAACACTTGTATTTAGCCTCAAACAGAAACTTTGGGTTTTTGAGTTGGAACCTGAGAGAGAGAGAGAGAGAGAGAGAGAGAGTTATGTTATTATCAAACACTTGTGTTTAGCCTCAAACGAAAATCTTGGGTTTTTGAGTTGGAACCCTAGAGACAGAGACAGAGAGAGAGAGAAAGAGAGGGTTTTTGAGTTGGAACCCAAGAGAGAGAGAGAGAGAGAGAGAGAGAGAGAGAATTATGTTATTACCAAACACTTATGTTATTAGCCTCAAACAAAAACCTTGGGTTTTCTTGGGAAATCCATGTGTGCAAGTTTATTGTGAAAAAAGAAGACTAAATACCTCCATAAATCCTAATTAGAGTTAGGGTTTTCCAATCCAACAAAATGGGTTGCCAACATGGATGACCCAAAGAAAATAGAGAATTGTGCTTATATATTATTACATTATATATTATGATGTAATAATATATAAACAGTTACGCACAATTATTTATTTTCACAATAAATGACCTAAAGAAAGGGGGTAGAAAATTCCAAGGAGTTGATTTAGTAGTTTCCTAAAACCTTATAAAATTTATGAGATTATAGATTCAAAACCTCTAGTTAGCATCTTGATGCCACCCCAAGGGATTCCTCCTTATGAAGATTTAGTGTGTGAGAGACATAGGGATTACATATACTTGAAGAAATAGTTAGGTACTCAAAGAAACCTAAATACCCATAGTTCTTAATAAAATAAAATAAGGGAAAAAAAAAAAGAAAGAAAGGGGAAGAAGGGAAACTCAATGATCTCCACTATATATATATATATATATATATATTTAGAATACTAAGTATTTTTAACACACATAAATAATTGTGTGTTTCCTTTTGGGTTTCTTTCTCCCACTTATAATCTTATATTATAAAGACATTTGGAAAATAATATAAAAATTGAGTCATAACTCATTAGCATCTTCTAGAGTTTTTAAGGTAATTTCAACATGAAGTTTCTACAACCTTATCAATTTATTTTAAGATATTTGGATTAGATTTTGTCACATCATCAACATTTAGACAAACATAACCATCATCATTTTGGTTTCAATTTGAATTATTATTATGTGACATAATCCGACCCGTTAATTTTGAAATGGACAAGTAAAATTTTAAGAACTTCATCATGGAATTACACTAACAAGTCTAAAATATTCTCAAACGGTTCTGAAGATTGTGTATCTAAACTCTCAAAAGGTTTATTTGCAACAAGATTTTGAGGAGTAACCAATGACAAGTTGGAAGTCTAAGATTTGGGTGAAAAAAAAAGGGATCTATCATATCGTGCTTAAGTGATGAAAGGGAAATTTTATAGTCATTAGAGGACCTTAATTGCTTACACTTGAGTATTTATATGCCAATGCCCAAGCACGCGTGAGATTTATATTTAATTTCTTTGACCAAAAGAAGAGAGGGAGATGAGGAATCACCATTAAAATTTGATTTTATTTCTTTAATGCAATTTTGAAGTTTATTGAGGACCGTTCCTTTCAAAGCAACCAATGGCTAAGCACAAAATGTTATTCTATTGTATAAAAAATGTTATTCTGTTGTATATAAGAGCACGGACGAGAATATTTTTTTTTATAAAAAAATATTCTTAAGAAAAGCTTAGTGGTGGAGTGGGATCCAAATCATATTCTTAATTATTATTAATTAAAGCACCAAATACCCCTCTATTATGCGTCTATGTTTCACTAATCATAGGCAAGGAAACAACTCACTTAACAGTTAACATCGACTGAATAATCAACCCTTCATTAGCACATTATTACATACTCACCCTTTTTCTCACGTGAAGTTTTAAACCTAACTTGATCAACACTTTTATATGCCCCTAATTGATTGACTATTATATATTTAGTGTTATTTGCTTAATAAACTATATAGGGGTCATTTTTCTTTTCCCCCAAGAGAACTTAATCTTTTAAAGTGAAAGCATCTACGAGACAAAATCAATATAATGATCGAGTAAATTATCAATATGCATCTTTGATAAATTTAAGAACTTCATTTTGTCCCTCTCATTTGGTGGAAAAAGAGATACAGTTTTAGAACCAACTTGACCTAACCTAAATAGCAGGATATGATTCTTTGCATCTTTTCAATTTTAAGCAACTCTTTTGACTAATAAGTAATAACACTCTCTTCTCCTAGACAGAGAGAGAGAGAGAGAGAGAGCACTAGAAACTTACCCCATTAAATTTTACAAGTTGCTGTACGTGTGAGGAGAGGAGTGGGAATCAGATCCTTTTAGCTAAATGAGTAAGGTGCTAACTTTCTGAAATGGGTGCGAGAAGGTAAAAATGGGTGCGGTATTAGGGATATTTTTCCTTTAATTGATTGATGATTGTAGGAACTTTTTAGCTCGCGAATGGGCCGTACATCCATCCTTTTCATATATACTGTGAGGTGAACAGAGTAGCGGATGAACTAGCAAAGGGCGAAGCTTGCAGCAAAGCAGACTTTTTGAATATGCTACACGCTCAATTTTTGTATGATAACTACTTAGAGAGCATTTGGTACGCCATGATGTGCCCTTAATGTGATGCACATTACTTTGATGTCACATTAAGCTATTTGGTTCATTTAAAAATTTTTTTTTTTTGACATTATTGTAATCTAAGATTTTAAAATATATCACATCACCTTAATCATATCACTTTCTTGAATGGAGGTGATCTTACACTACTTATGGCAAACACTTTAATATGATATTAAGGTAATATGCATCAAATCAATTTCCCATCACGGTGAACCAAACGTCCCTTAAAGAATGTTATGCATCTAGGCACTCGCAAAGAGCGACCTTGTTGTTGTTGTTGTTACTATTATTATTATTTCTGGGTGAGAGTGGGGGGTTGAGCCCGATATTAGACCATCACATGATTCACATAGGATTTGCATGTCAATTGGTGGCCATTGGCAAGGTTAGAACATGCCTAACTATGTTTTTCTTATATATTCACAAAAATTCTAGGACCACATAAAATAATACAATTATCTATATGGCATTGAATAGTGAAAAAAAAAAGTGGTAAGCTCATGTGAAAATGATATGCAGCCAATCATAACTTGCCACAACTCCTGTTTTTTACTGGCTAAAAATGCCATATGACATTTTTAGCCTGTAAGATGTATTTTATAATTTTTTTTTCATAGGAAATGGAGAGGAAATTTCTATGCGCCAAGCATAACTAAAAACTATAGAAGAAAAAGTCTTTTTTTGATTAAGCTAATATTGTTTATTTGGACCGCATAATTTATTATGTCATGATTCATAATCACTCCAAAAAAAAACTATAAAGAAAGTTGAATTAACCTTATCGTATAATCTTTATCCATTTTATCTCTGTAGATTCCCTTTGGATTAGAGATTAGATCCGGAAAAATTGACAAAAAAATTGATATTAAATCATTTGGTAAGAAAAGCTAATGAGAGGCTTCTCTTACTATCTTGGCACAAGTGTTTTATTTTGATTCTATTCCTTGAAAAAAAAGGACAAAGAATTGGTATCTTGGCAGAATCATCTAAATTTCTCGAATTACTTTGGGCTATTGCAAAATTAATTTTCACTTTCGGTCATGTTAAAGCTGAATATATGTGTGATTAAGAAAGATAGAGAGAGCTGGGAATTGACATCCTCTACAATATGTGCCCTCCTTCCTTGACATAATATATTGGAGAAAATACATGATTGGTGGATTTTGAATGCATGCTCAATGTCAAAACCAATTTAATTTGTTTGTGTTCCTTGGCTGCCCTAAACCTTACAAATTATGAGGCAACCCACATATACTTTCGAGGTTTGGTCTTTATAATTTTTAATTTTTCTTTATGCCCACTTAGGTCTTACTACATTTGATGTAGGGAACCCCTACTAAAATATACTTAAAGAATAACCATTAGGATTAGTTTATTTTATCCTGGTACCAGGAGAGACATTAAGAAATCAGCATCGTGGTAGGAATTCCGAATTCATGTTAAAATATGTGAAAAGCAAATCGTGGAAATTGAAAGTGAGTCCGCCTTTTCCTAGCTTCATTTGATTCTGCATGTCACCAATTAAGTCTTGCCGCAGTTTGTTACTGGACTAAAGAAAAAAAAAAACAAGTAAAAGAAATATGGCACAACTAACAACCAACCCTTGGAGGGGGTTTTTGAATTCATATTGAAATTGTTTTATAGAGAAGTCGGTGTTTGTCTAACTCCGTAAAAGAAATAAGGCACAACTAACAACCAACCCTTGGAGGGGGTTTTTGAATTCATATTGAAATTGTTTTATAGAGAAGTCGGTGTTTGTCTAACTCCGTAATTTTTTAAGTGCATTTACCATATCAGCAATGTGTGCATGATTGGGTTGGTTCAGATTTAAGGTATTTTTTAAAATTCAATCAATATAACTTTCTTGGCCCAAATTCAATCCATGAAAGCTCTAAAAACCAACACGTAAGTATAAACTTGTATAGATATAAATCATAGTGTCTATAAGTATGATTAAACAATGCTCAAGATGCGGCCAAGTCAGTATACAAGAACATGAAGTTGTAGATTCAAGGAATCATAATTTAACAATTTCGATCAATCAAAACTAAAGTTCAACCGATCGAAAGTCGCTTTCTAGAATTTATTTTTCAACGCATTAAGCCCAGTAAGTGATTAAGGTTTCAGTCCAACTACACTTAGTATTTAAATGAAACCCTAATGCAGGTTTTCTAAGACTTGGAAGCTACTCTTTTGAGATCTAAGAGGTTCTGTACCTTCTTCTCTTTCAAGCCTCTACTGAAGATCACACACATATATACTCATTGAATCGGTAGAATCAAGTTCCTAAACTTCAGCTATCAAGTATACTAGAGATCTAAATCTTCAATGAGATTTTGAAGCACATAGATTGGAGGTTCACGTTACAACAATTCACTGTAAAGGAAGATTGTGTGATTCAAAGCTCAGTTTGATAACTGAAGTTAGATTTACTACAAATTGTTATTCTTAATTGTAAATCTCTAGCTTATAGTGAAATTATTACCTTGGGATTGATTAGGTCAAGTCCCCCCAAGTTTTTCCTTTGGAGCAAGTTGTTTCATAAGGTTTCCTAGGTCATCATATTGTCTCTTATTTAATTTTCCACACTTGCATGATATGCATGTTTGTTTGTTTAACCTAATTAAAAACTTGGCCTTAAAACTAGTTAAACACTAGTTATCTATAGGGTCTAAACCTTACCCTATTCTTATTAGGGTTTGGGTTGGGTTGGGTTGGATAGTCAAGTTGGAGTCATCTTGATTTGCCTAATAAAAATATTGAATTTTCATTCAACTATTTGAGCACATTATTTAATAAATAATTATCAAACTAACAAACTTAAAATTAAATAAATAAAACCCACACACACAGTATCGATAGTGTGGGTTTGGTTTATATATTTATATAAAAAAAAATCAACATGCATTTTTTTTTTTCATATTATACTATTATAAGGATCAAAGTGGGGGTTTAGATGTTGAGTACTGTTCAGATGTTAGAGATATATGATTGGCCATGGAACTAAACAAGGGTTTTGTTATGAAGGGAGATGATGAATGTGGCAGGTATTGTGTGAGAGGTCTTAGGAGGGGAATTAGGCCATACGAGAATATTGAAGAGAGAGAGAGAGGGAGGTAGTTGAAACTTCTTGAGAGACTTAGAGAGAGAACTCAAGAAAATGCATCACAATTCACTAATAAGATTAGGAGGTTTACAATTGAGTTCATTCTTATACATGCATATGGACTTGCTCAATTCTAGTTTTAGTTGTTCATTTAACACATGTTAAACATTATTATGGTTATATTCTCATACTTATATAACATGTGTTAAATGAGCTCCCCCCTAATCTAATTGATACATGCATGTGGCTAGTAGCTAGTAGCTGGTAGCTAACCCTAATAACTAAACTTGACTAATTAATCCTGTTACGTGAATTGACCCCTCATCTGGGACAAGTGTTTTTAGTTTCAACGAACTACTGTAGAAAGATGGAAAGTAAGGAGAAAAGGCCGTGCAAATCGGTAGTTGATGTGCCAAGCAAAAAGCCGCCAGGAAACCTCTTAAGAGTGCTTGCTATCGATTGGCGGCTAGGGTTTTGACCCAAGTGCCAAAAACACATTAGGGTTTTAGGAACTTTGATTTTTGGAGTCAAGCCTTTATTCAACGAGAGGTACGTACGTAGTTTGAGTTACAGGTTGAGTTCCTTTCAACTTTATAAATGTATTCTAAGTTGATTGAAATTTAATATTCTTATTAATTAGCACTGTCGTTGTTTATTATGCCTAGTTATATTATTATCATTGACAACAAATTGTCAAAATTAATATTTCTAAGTTGATTGAAATTTAATATTCTTATTAATTAGCACCGTCGTTGTTTATTATGCCTAGTTATATTATATTATTATTATCATTGACAACAAATTGTCAAAATTAATATTTTTAATTATATGTTTTACCATTAATATAAAAACACCAATATCTTAGTTTTACTTATATTTTTGAATTTTTCTTTGATCTATTATGATCTTTTTTTTTTAATAATGGGACGATTATATTTTGATGTCAAACATATTTGTTGAAGTAAAAGATATTATATATATATATATATATATATATATATATATATATATATTTAATATTTTAAATTAATCGAAAATAAAACTATTTGAAATTATAATATAAATAAGAAACTAGATAATATTTGTTTGTGCCCTTCATTTAGCTGGAAAGTCTGGAAAAAAAGTAGAGAAACATATTCTTTTTTTTTTTTCATTAATTAATATCATAGATTAATTATTTTTTATAAAATTATATTAAGATAATATAAATATATTACTAAAAAGAATATAATATAAGAAATAATCTAAAATTTATAAGTGTTCTTCCAATTTTGAATTTTTCGATTAATCTATAATACATCCATACCTTACGTACTTCTATATATCTTTTTAACATCACTTTTTATATCAAAATTCTAATAAATTTTATAAAATCGCTGAACCTAATAAAACACTTTTTTTTTTTTTTTGCATATCACGTTCATGTGTGTGCATATGTGTATATATTTTATATATAAAATAACTAAAAACATACACAAATAATTCTATATAGGATTCTTTAAAGTAGAACTTATACTTCTTAATATATCATTCATAACGATGATAACAAACAATACTAAAACAATTATTGTAAGTTCTATTATAAATTGCTTACCAATTGATATGACAATAAATTAGATTTAAGTTAGATCAATAAAATAATAAATAAATTTATCATTTTATGTATAAAATTGATACATCAATTTATAAGATTAATGTTAATAAAATTTATAATATTCTAGCATTTTTTTGGTAAAATAATAAAATATTTAAAAACTGTTTAAGGGCGGGCTGAGTGGGACTATGAATCACTTTTGTCCGTACAAATGTTGACTTACTTTTGACCTGCTTGGACGCTTTCTCATTAGCCGGTTGATCCACTTGTTAAGCTGAGAATCTTTTGATGTTTTAATTAGACCTCCATTTCTTCTCTGTCTTTCCACCTTTATATTCTTTTTATCACTATGGACATAACAACTCATGTCACCTTTACACTACTGCGAAGCAAATTATAAGACTTCAACTCATCTCCAACTATCACTAAAATTCGTGGGGTCCTTATTATAACCTCAGAGATTACTTAATTTGCTAATTACGCACAAACCAAAACAATACATATATATGGAAACAAAAAGGGTAAACATTATTGAGGTAATTTTTTTGAAAAAAGTTGTCGTCCACAAACTAGGTAACTTTCTTTCTTGAAAATGTACCAAATCTAAATAATTATTTATTATCCATTTAGATATATAATTGCATCCTAGACTCATGCATACTAGCAATGAGTTTAAGTTTACTTTTATAATAATTTATTATACGAATTTTGCAAACAAGTCAACCTTTAAACACAATCTTCTAAGGAAAAAAAAAAAACACTTTTAAACACAAAACAATAAAATAATAAAATAATTTATAAAATTTATTTATTATGCTATTGATTCCGTAACTATCGCAATGAAACTCTCCATTCCAAAATACTGTATTCCTTCCCTTTCAGTTGAGAACCACATAACAGACATGAGTCTTTTTTATTGTTTCGTACAAACACGTATGTTACGTGTTTTTATCAACTATGATTGATTTAACATAATTTATATTTATCTTATTTTCTTATTTACTTAAATGAATTAAGTTAATAAATATGGTCATTTTTTTTTTTTTAATTTTCCTTCCTTCCAGGATTACTTTTGAGATTTATGTTCTTTGTACCCCACCACCCACGCATACAATTTTTGATTACTTAAACAAACTTAACCCCAAGTATTTCAGCTTTTAGAATATAGCACAAAGCAATATGTATGGCAAAGGATTAGTCAAATTAGGTAAAGTTACCACTAAACAAAATTAAAAAATATAGTTTACTTCTAATTGGTCATTGAATTGAAGGACCTGTGGACAATCATATTAGTGCCTGAAACAGATTATGAAAAAAAAAAATGGTGGGGACCAGATTTGGGTGAGCTTGAACCATGGTGGGGTCCTAAAAGGCATTACACAATTAATGACATTCATGATTATCTCATTAAGGATACTGTGGATTGGAGAGAGTTCGCTGGTAATGAAGCATCGATCATACACTTATTAGAGATATGTATTTATTATTATTGACCTTATATTATTAATACTCAAAACAAATATTAAACAATGTTTTAGTGGATGACAGTTAGGCAATCTAGCAAAATTTTCACAAACATTTGGTACGTGGGGTTGTAATATAATTTAATTCTACTAATATTTATTTATTTTTTTCCCAAAAACAATGTTGTGGTTTAAGGTACTTTCATCTTATTTTACCATACATATATACACGTAACACGTTGGCACTGGGATGTCGTAACTCGTAAGTGCTCATGTATGAATGAATATGATAATAAATAAAGCTGGTTTAATTTAAACCATGTTATCGTAAAAAAAATGAACAAAAAAAATACTATAAACTCAACATGATTTCTACTCAGGGCCCATTTTCATGGCACTTTATCATTCATTCATTGCAATGTAATGCTAAAGGCTACCAACTTAGCTAATAATAATAATAATCTATACATATATTAATAACCAAAACTTAGATAAAATTTAATTAGATTTCAATTGGATTCTCAATTTTGCGTCACATATCTTATTGAATTTTTAATTTTTGTGTCAAATGAATTATTAAGTGTAAAAATTGACGAGTCCAAATCCAATTAAATTCTAAATTGGATTTCAATTAGAGTCTAGTTATGCGCCACGTGTCCATTTAATTTTTTAATTTTTGTGGTAAGTGAATTATTGAGTACAAAAATCGAAAAATCTAAATCTAATTAAATTTTAAATCATATATATATATATATATATATATATATATATATAATGAGAAACCATTACAAATTTTAAAAATATATAGTTTAAGAAATGTGTAAGCTAATACCATGTATAATTTGAACATCTTCTATAAAAAATGTATAATTTGAATTGTATAATTGAAATTATTTTTACTTATACCCGACACACTAGTGTGTGTGTGTGTGCGCGTATTTAATAGCCAAAGCTTAGAGAAAAACCCAATTAGATTTTAATTAGATTCTCAATTTTGCGCTACGTGTCTTATTTAATTTTAAATTTTGTGCCAATTGAATTATTGAGTGTAAAAATTGAAGAGTCCAAATCCAATTAGATTCTAAATTGGATTTCAATTGGAGTCCAAATTTTTTCCTTGTGTCCATCTAAGTTTTTAATTTTTGTGGCGAGTGAATTATTGAGTGCAAAAACCAAAAAGTCTAAAATCAATTAAATTCAAAATCATATATATAAAAAGAAACCATTACATATTTTAGAAATGTATGGCTTAAAAATGTATAAGCTAATACTATGTATAATTTGAATATCTTCTAAAAAAAATGTATAATTTAAATCGTATAATTGTAATTATTCTTAATTGTATCCGTGCATATGCACAGGACTACACACTAATTAAAAATAATATTATAGACATTTTTTTTTTCACAACATTTAGCTACAACTTGTTAAAGGGACAAATTTTTACTAATTTTTACATGAATTTATCACTAATACTAGTTTATTATTTACCAATGACAACTTGTCATTACCACAGTTTAGTTTTGAAAATATTTGTGATAGAGGCTGTGTCTGTAGAATTATTGAAAAGAGAAAAGTAAAATTTATTTCTTGTGATTTGACCATATAATAGTTTAGTACATCAATTTTCAATTATTACACTTGATCCCTTAAACTTTGAACTAAAATGAATTTAATAGGATATTGTCCAAAGACCTGCTAATGAGTTCATTTTAATTCAAATTTTAAGAGGTCAAAATGTGACAATATATTGAAAAGTTTGTGAAACTAAACCACGATAAAATCAAACCACAAAAAAGAATAAATTGTAATTAATTGAAAGTTTGTCTGTTAATTAAGATGGAATCCTACGGGAGTGTTGGCAAGGCATATAATAATTTAATTTCACTTTAGTAACTTTTTTGAGGCCTGTTTTTGGACTTAACAAAAAAGCCAGGATCATTGTGACAATGGCATTCTCTTTACACAATAAGAGCCCCCCATTAAAAACAAAAACGTTTATGTACAGCCTCTAAGAAAAAAGATTCGTCGATATAAAAAATGATAATAAGAAAAAGGTTTCGTTATTAATAGCAAGTTTATTATTTGTACGGACGTACAAAAGGAGTTTGATGTTAAACAATTTGGGTATTGATAAACAGTCGAAACCTAGCTAACGCGTGCATGTCATATGCATGATGTTAGCAACGCAGATAACATGCGTCTGTAGTGTAAACCACAAATCATTTACCAATCATTATCATTATCATTATCACTCTACCAAGGTGTACTAGGCTTAGCTTAGTGCTCATAGGAAAAATTTTTAGATTTTTTTTTAAATCATTAATAAAATGAGATAAGGGGATTCAAACTTTGGACGTTAAAAAAAAAATCAAGAATTCCAGTTAATTAAGTTACAAGGCCGCTAGCAGAATTCATAAATAAAAAATAAAAAAATAAAAAAAAAGGCCGCTAGCAGAAAATATTAGTTACAAAATTAGATTTAATGTATGTTATTTTACAGTTTGTTGCTGGTTCTTTTAAAATAAATAAATAAATAAAATCTAACACTTGTCACTTGGCTTTGTCAGTAGAAGTGGCATGACTTGACAAACAGGTCAGATAGACAGGTTCAGTTTTGATCTTATCGGATATGAATAAAGTCGGTTATAGTTTAGAACTTTATTGGATTAAATAAGTTTCTATTCCTATGGCACTCATTCAGTCTTTGACGCGTCAAATCAATCCTGAATAATCCATAATTTTCCGTATAAAAAGAAATTAACACACTTTCTAGCGTCTTTTTTCGATTTTCTTTCGATATAAAAAAGATAATAAGGAAAATACTCAAAGATAAAATTGAATAATATGTAAATCTCTAAGTTTATAGTCCAATAATTAATTCTAGTAATCTACTAGTGTAATAATTCAAAAGAAGGAAAAATATAAAGCGTGTATACATGTTAACATGAAATAAAGTTACATCAACTATAAAATATAAGTTCTATTTTGGAATAGCTTTTTGTTAAAAGCTTATTTGCTAAAAATTGGCACTTATATAAGTCGAGACCTTTAAAAAATTGTACATAAACGAGTAAGCTAAAAAGCTAATCCAAACTCATATAATATATACCGTTTTAAGAATAAACATGTTTGATAAAGAAAAAAAAAAGTAAATTTAATTGTTGTAGATTTGATATAACTTTAGTGAATAATGTCATTAATATTTTAATATATAACATAGAAAATTTAATATAACTTTAGTGTACAAACATACATATTGAAAATGAATTAATAAAAAATTGAGTTTAAAATTTTATAATAAAGACTTGGTTAATGGGCCACATTAGGTCAAGTAGAGTACAAGTTCGACCTAATCGAGTCAGAAAAAAAATTTGGTATGTACAAGTCAAAATTTTATCAAAACAAAGCCAGGTTACCATATCTATTACCCATACCTTATTTTTTTGGTTTGGGTTTGGTTGGGATTAGGGGAGGAGGCACCTATAACATTGGGGGAGCCATGGCCCCTCAAAATTATTGAAAACCTTTGTAATGATATATTGGTTTGAGGTAAAAAATAAATTGGGCTTCTAAAATTGTAATGATTGGCTCCCCAAAAAAATTTAAGCCCAAGTCCACAGTTGTTTTTTATTTTCTTTGCTTTGAAATCTTGTAGTGTACAGTCAATCAACCCCACATCCCACCGTTAATTTCTCTAGTAGAGCCCCACCCAAATAAAACATAATCTTTTACCAAAACCTATAATAAATGCCTAGCTGGCTTGTGTCATTTCTTTTTATATTTTATAAATATACAAGAGTGCATTGTGTTATTTGTGTATTCAATTGTTAAAGTGTAGTGCACATAGTGCATTGTTCGAACTTATTTTTGATCTTTTTTTTCATCATGTCATTTTTTCTCTAACTGATTATATCTTTTACTATTGGATCTAGTTGCTTGATAAGATTTTTTTTTTTTTTTTTGATAGGTAGTTGCTTGAAATTGTGCTAACATTAAATGTTTTTAGAAAATAATTTAGTCTGCCATAGACATAAGATTTATTCTTCTTTTTCTTTTAAAAATTCAAAAAGGAAATTGCTAAGAATTTCCATATAGAATTCATAATGAATGGATTTTATTTAATGAAGGATCAATGTTGAGCATACCTTTTATAGGAGATGCCAAGTTTATTTTATTTTATTTTTTAAAATTGATACATGTTAATAGCAAATTAGACAAATTTTGTACACACATTTGAGTTTAGAAATATTGTTATATTTTAAATTTGATCATCTTGTATACAACATATTTATGAATTATGATGAATATACCAATATGTAACTTGGCCCCTCCAGGTAAAAAATCATGGCTATGCCCCTAGTTGGGATAACAGGTTTGAGTTCAATTTTTGTTAGGTTTTGTCACCAATAATTGGTAGAATACTTGTCACCTTTTTGTGTGTTCCGTACCATTTTGATTCCATGAGATAAATATGGTAAATTATGCTTTGTCAAAAGGGATGGAAATTTGTGTTTGTTATGTTTATGCTACATGGAAATTATGCTTGTTTTGGCGATAATATTTTCTAGAAAATTAGTCATTTTTCAAAATGTATTTTTTATAAAACTATCTCAAAAGTATTTTCTATAAAACTATCTCATTTTCCTATGTTGGGTAGCAACCTTAAATGAATTGAAAAATAATCTCCAAACTTCCCTTATCTAGTTTGCTGTAAGATAGAGTTGTTTTCCAAAAAAAAAATTAATGGAAAACAATTTCTAAAAATAAGCCATATTTTTTCTGTTGACCAAAAATAGTTTTCCTTTAATTCATTTTTTCTAATGCTAGCAAACACTAAAAAATACGAAAAACTATCTTTATATAAGGTTTTCCATCAGAACAAACGGAACGGTAAGTTGAGCTAACACATAACATAAGCTCTTGATTGGTGTAGGGGCCTTTTTTGTGTTTGAGGTTGGGTTGGGCTGCCTTACTCACTTTGGGCCGGCTTGTGCACAAACTGAGCCTTGTCTGCCAGGAACGTTCTTACAGCAAGCAGAGCTATTACAAAAAGGTTACGGCAGGCAGATATAATAACAATAAAGAAAAACAGAACAGCGTCTTTTTCTTAATAACAAGGCTGAGTATTCTTATGGCAATCATGGTAATAACAATGGCAATGATAATAACAGCTTTTATAGAAAAGAATGACTGAATGAACAATGATGGAAGTTAATAAATATCAAGTCAAGTTTAAGTCTGCAATGGCAAAGAATCAAGGAGGAAGAACGCTTCTTTTCAATGAAACTAATTTCCCAGGAGAATATCCTGCCGCGGGGATTAATAACTTTGAGGGAATCGGACCTAAGTGATAAATGCTTGAAAGAATTCCTTTTGCTTAATCGTTGCTTAAAGAGTGGGATTTTGAGGGGGAGAGAAGAAAAACGATCTATTGGTGCATGCCCATTATCCTCACTCTTTGCTTTCTTATCTTTTTCTTCTTTCCTTTCTTTTTCTTTTAGTTTTTTCTTCTATATTTTTCTTCCTCTGTTTTTCAGTCCTCTGTACAGGGCATGGCGATGATCCTTTTATAGGGCCTGCTGTGATTGATTTTTACTACTTTACCCTCCAACGGCCTTTGTCTGGTCTGGGCGTACTTGCCGACCACCGTCGGTGTACTACTTACCATCGCCAGACAAAACCAAGTTTGTGTTGTTTTTTAGTCCGCCGTGGCACTTTCTCCTGCCGCGGCATAAATGCTCTCTCTCTCTCCCTATATCATGCACCCAACGTTCCCCCCCAACCTTGCCTCTTTTAAGCGGTCTGTCATCCCAGCAGGATGTACCTCCCAAAAGGGCTTGGGCAAGGAACGTAAAATAGATCTTTTCCCCTCTCCCCACCACCAAACCACACCCTCCCTTACCTCTTACCACTGACCCATGGCCCCCACCACGTCCCATATTAGCTGGGTACAGGCTGGTGGTGCCTGGGCCTTGCGCGTGCTTTCTTGTTATGTATGTTTAAAGTCTGCCCGTGGCTCATGTGTTTGTTGTGATCTGAAGTTTTGTTTACATCGTCTGTCATGCTTCTTTGTTCTTTCATGTGGGCCATTCCATACATTTCACTACTTCCTTTAGGATTGGGCTTCTCTTAATACTGGGTTTCACATTTCCCTTGGCCCCATTTCTTAGTTATACTCATGTCCTGTTTTATTACTTAGTATTTCCTGCCATGACGATATGTTCTTGCTAGGCCTCTTTTCAAGCCTGTCGTTTCATTCCTTCCCCTAAGTGACTTAACAGAGCCACTGGTGTTCTCACTCATGGGCTCCATTGTCCCTTTCTTTTTCCCTTAGGCCTGCGGCCCATTTACTTCCTTTGGGCTTCCTCGGCCCATTCACTAACTTTGCATTCCCATGGGCTTTTGCTAACTTGATTAGGCTTCCCCGACCCAATCTCCTCATTCTCATCCTTGGGATTTATGAGCTTGCCATCAACCCTTACTTTCTTTGTTTACATTGCTTTGAGCCTGCCGCGGCCCATTCTCACTTTTTCATACCACATATTGCCCATGGGTGCCATTTCTCTCTTTCCGGGCCCTTTGGGCCCATTTGCTTCCTCAAGACCCATTTATTCATGTTATGGGCCTATATTCTATTATTCCTACCGTCTGGGCTTAATAGTCTTATTTTTATGCCTGCCACTCTTATTGCCTGTTTTGCTGGGTTGGACCTGCTTTACAAAAATGACCCTCAACAATTGGAAAAAGTTATATTTTAGTTGGTCAAAGGGTATTAAATTGGGGTTATAAATATAATTATCACATCTTAAAAAAAAAAAAAAAAAAAAAGAAACTTCCTAAATCGATATTTTAAAAAGGCAATCCATATTTCCCCAAAGTGGTGTAGTGGGACTCCAAATCCTGAGATCATGAACCAAATTATAACATATTATATTATACTAGCAGCATTGACATGATATGCATGGGTTAGTTAAAAAATAAAAACTATATATAATTTAAAATTGAGAAAATATGTAAGTTAAACTTAATTTTCATTAATATCATGGAAATTTAATAGATAATAAATAGATTTTGTTTTTTAAAAAAATTTATGTGGTTGAAACAACTTGCCTAAGACCAGATTTTTATAAAATCAAAAATATTGGTAGATGATTAAAATAATTTTGAATAAATAATAAAAAAATTTCAGTATTTTTTTTTTTTTTGGTTGAAAATTTTGGTAAATCAACTGTTAATCAAAGTGGTATTTCAAACTTTTTAAATTTAGGTGATAAAATTTTATGTGATCAATTATTTTAATTAATTTAATATAAGTAAATAAAATATAAGTAAATAAATAATAAAAATTATTTTATATACTTTTTGAGAGATCATGCCCTTGGCCCGTTGGATCAAGGTTTGGACCAAACTCGCATGAACGATTGGAGTTGTTGGTGTCTCTCAACAATAGAGGTTCTACCGTTTATAATGGAGTTGACATTTATTTTACTTAAAAGAAAAATAAGAAGCCATATGAAAAAAATTACAACATTTTTATTGATATATTTGAATGTACATCTTTTGAAAAACAACTAAAACATTACATAAATTTAATTCTAAGTGCAATCTAAGAACAAGTACATTGCATTTGAAAATCACATGATCAAAATTACAGTTCTATTCTTGTAATGTGAAATGACCGTTTCGCTCATGAATAAGGTTAATTACAGATTGCAAAATAAGGTGTCTACAAACTTGCAAGTTTTGGTAATAGATTTTTACTTAATAAAGCATCTTAATAGTTTTAATGTACTTGAAGAGAAATATGGATGAAATTTAAAAAAAAAAAAAAAAAAAACAATTGATATTGATAATAACGATAGAAAGTACAATAAATAACTATAAAAGTAATAAGTAAATCAAAATAGATTTGTATAAATATGATAGGAAAAATCATTTGTAACATATATTATATTTTTAACTATAAAAGAACACATATTTTTTAAAGTAATTTTTGAATAGACAGATTTCTTATTTGGCGATAAAAGACTTTACTAGTTGAACTAGTTGGTAATTTTTTTTTTTTTTTTTTTTTTTTTTTTGTATAGCATATGAAATTTCTCTTGAAAAAATGTATCGATCCTTAATACACTATGCATATTTACTAAGAATTATTATGTATGGTTTATTTTATGCGTTGCACAAAGCACAATTTTTTTTTTTTTTAAGAAACAAACACACGCACGCACAGGGGATAGAGAATGAAGTTATATACAAAACACAAAATATGAAAAGACTATGAATATGAAAATTCCACTAAATAGAGCATTCATGATCACCATCGTGAAAGAATGTGCAAATTGCATTACAAGGACGAAGTGAGGGTTTTAATTTGAGGGGGTTATGAACTATGAATTTTTTTTTTTTTAAATTTAAGAATAAAAAATATACTAGGATTCAAGTCTAAATATACTATGAAAAATAAAATCAGTATTCATTTAATTAAACAAAAGAAAAACACAAAGTAATTATTTATGAATAATTTTTAAATAATTTTTTTAATAGAAAATAGAATTCAATATTCCTTTAAATCCTGAAAATAATGTATGAATTATGTACTAAATTCGTAGTAATTTCCCTTTTGATGTAAAAAATAATTTTCTTTTTTTGTTGCAATACCTAGTTATGACAATATTTATTAGGGATAAAACCCATTTTTGTCCCTACATTTTCACGCGATTCCCACTTTGGTCCCTGACTTCTTCTTTTTTCACTGCTTTTAGTCCCTATCCTGGAAAACGCCTCTCGTTTTTGTCCCTGCTGTTACTTCGGGGACGAAATTCGCACAGCTAGCAAACGGCATAAGTTAAGAACATTAAAATATTGTCCACTTAAGGCACGTGGCTTTCCCGCCCTGCAGTTAGTCCCATTCCCGCCTGTAAGAGATCATGTGCCCCTCACGTGACTTTATTAACTATATAATCAGCTCAACTCCTCAAATTCAGAAATTAAAACCCTCAAAATTTATTAGAAATCCCAACTCATCTCCTCGCCACGTAGCTCAGCTCCTCACCACGTAGCTCAGCTCCTCGCCACAGACTCAACTCCTCAGTCCTTGCTCAAAACTGCTCTCATGGAATCAAGCCTGATGTCATCAAGTGGAAGCTTGAGGAAAAGGGAACCCAATGCTTCTGCTCTGAGAAACCGGTTTTGATTGTTTCGTAGACACCTAACAATCCTGGAAGAAGGTTCTACGGGTGTCCAAATTACTGGGTAAGTTAGTATCTATATAATACACTATCTCTTTGTACACTTTTTAAATTTCTATTGATTTTTTCTGGGTGGGGAAAAAAACAGAGTGAGATTCTTTTCAGTTATAAAGGGTTTTCTTTAAGCATAAAAATGGGTTTTCTTTAACTCATTATAAGTGGTAAGCAAAATACTAGAAAATCTATTCAATTTTTATCTCAGCTGATTAAACTTGAAAAAATTTAAAGCAATTGAGTCTAATTCTCTTTGAATGTTTTAGGAAGCTTTTTTGTTTTTTAAATGAAATGTCGTAGGAAACTTTAGTTCTGCATGATTTGTGAGATCCAATACTTTAATAAGGGATTCAAGTAAAAATTTACATAAGTAGCATAAATATGATTAGAAGTTGACTGATCAAAAATGGAAAATAAAAAGGGATTGGTTGGGTTGGATTTTGAGAGGAACAACATATCCTTCTCAAACCTAAGGTTCTCAGCTTTGGCTACTGACCTAAAAATTAGGTATCTACCCCTCCTAATAGAATTGTCAACCTCAGCAGTAGGGGTTTCACCATCACTTGAAACTTCACAATGCTCACTACTTGATGAACTCTCATCAAGGCTAAGCAACTCCTCACTCTCATAGTCAGAATTCATGACACCACCACCCATTTGTCCTGGTTCAACTTCACCGTCTTTAGCTTGATTGTCCCAACTATCAGTACTATCTTCAGCAATGTCTATTGGTTGCATTTGTGGCTCTTCTTTTAAGTCACTCCCCTCAGCCTCACTTCTCTCCTGAACTTGGTCATCAACAACTGGTGCTTTGCCAACCCTCCTAGCCCAAACCTGCTCACCATGGTCAACATTAGTAGTTTCAGCATTATCATGGCCTCCAAATTGTGAAAAATCAAGTCTGTACTCTTCATCAGTATTATTTGTTTTAGCATTATCATGGCCTCCAAATTGTGAAAAATCAGCTTTGTACTCTCCATCATCATTCTCATTATCATTATCCTCTTCATACTCAGCATACTCATAAAAGTGATCACTTTGAAGCTCACTGTCACTGCTAACACAATAAACCACATCTTCATTTACTCCTTTTGGTTCACTACCAGGTGGTCTAACAGCTAAGGGCTTTAAATCCTCCACTGGTAACTCAACTGGTTCATTCACTGGATGCTCCACAAAGACATGAATGTCCCCATATCCCTTCACCAAGTCGGTCATGAATACAGCAGCATCATCATTACCCAAAATCCCTACAGATACTCTTGATCTCTACTTTTGACCACTTATCTAGATCACAGTTTTCCACTATATCAACTGTCCCTCCCACATAAGCTTGAAGGTCCCATGTAAAATGCCCACCATGGTGGACATGCAGAGTAAAACACTCGTCCATCCTGCATGCAAATATTTACTTGTTGAAATTAATAATACTTTGTTAGGCTAATAAACTAATAAACAAATTAAAAAACATACAATACGACAAAGGGAACACATGGACCCGGACAAACAATGCAAATACCAACAAAAATATTCCATTGTTTATCAGTCAATATTGTGGCCCTTGATAAACAAAAGTAAAATAGACACAGCTGCAAATACCAAAAGCTATAAACAAAAGTAAACAGCCAAACAATGCAAATCCCAAAAATATTCCACTATCACAGTCAATATTATGTCCACTACAAAAGCTATAAAGGAAGAGAGAGTGAGTAAGAAAGAGAAATAGAGACCCAGACCGATTATCTAGAGCAAGAACAAAAACAAAACACAACATCTTAAAATTCCCAAATCCTCTAAATCCAAAAGCAGAGATTGAGACCCAGACCGATTACCCAGCACTTAAAAAGAGCATTCATATGAGAGAGAGAGTGAGACATAACGAGAGAGAGACAGAGTGAAACAGAGATAGAACCTTCACAAACACGAAGCTGCTACAATCACTCTGAAGCCATCTGGGTAAGAGGTTAGGGATCGTGCTTGCTGATTTGGGGTTTCTTTTGTGGTCTATGGTGATTTGAGCGAGGTTAGGGCAAAGTTGTTAGTTTTATGTTTTTTAGTTAGTTTGTTAGGTCTACGGTGTTTTTTTGTTAGTTTTAGTTTTAGTTGCTTTGGGGTTTGAGTGCCACGTGACTAACTGCAGGGCGGGAAAGCCACATGGCTTAAGTGGACAATATTTTAATGTTCTTAACTTATGCCGTTTGCCAGCTGTGCGAATTCCGTCATTGAAGTAACGGCAGGGACAAAAACGAGAGGCGTTTCCCAAGATAGGGACTAAAAGTGGTGAAAAAAAAAGTTAGGGACCAAAGTGAGAATCACGTGAAAATGTAGGGATGAAAATGAATTTTATCCCTATTTATTATTGAATATACCCATCTTGTAATTATAGTGGAAATACAAAGAGTAACTATTAGTAAAATAACTCCATAAACAAGTTGGTAGATTATTGATCTTTTAATCCTTACTAAAACATTTGGAACCATTCAAAAAGAAACTATGAAGAATAAAAACAAAAGTGTATTACAAATATACTACCATCCCATCAAAAATTTGAAGGGGAAAAAAGAAGAAAACATGTGGGCAAACACCCATAAAGATTAAGAAACTACTTTAGAATAAAAATAAAAGAGTAAATTTTCTTGAATACCCTTAGTCTTTTTTTTTTTCGTTTGCCCTTAATCTTCTACCGAATTTAGAATTTTTTTTTTCCTTTGTTTACTAAAGAATTTTAGTTACCTAAACACAAAATACACAAATAAATAAATAAAACTTTTTTTTAAAGTATTTTATGTTTAAAAAAAAATTATTTAGAGAAAGACCACAAGTTATAAGATAATTAACCTATTTTTTTTATAAAAAAAATCAACTAATTTAATCTTAAAAGCTCAAATAGTGTAAAACACTATTGTTTGGTTAGACCCCCAATTTTAAACACTATTGCTTGTTTAGACCTCCAATTTTAAACTTACAGCTAGATTGCTTTTATTCTACTTACCTAAGTGCGAAATAAGAGTAAGTGTAACACAATGAGGCCGGAATTACTCTAAAGCATATGCATATACGATAGACAATAAGTATAAAGCAAAAAGAATAAGGGAAGAGAAATGCAAACAACGAGATAATACCGAGATGTATTATCGAAGAGGAAACCGAAGTAGTCAGCAAAAAACCTCTTTGCAGCCCTTCAAGCCGAAATGATCCACTAGTGAATAAAGTTGGAATACAAGGATATCAAAAAGACCATCCAAGCCTAATCTATTTAATGTACTGAACTCTTCGAGTTCCAGCTCCCAACAGACTTCACAAAGTCTTGTCTTTACTAGTTATCCGGATCCCGAAATTAGCTCCAAATTGCATCCGCCAATCAATGGCTTCTTCCAATGCTTCCCACATGCACCAAAACTTCTCTCAATACTCAGAATGGGTGAGGTAAGTGTTTAAGCTAAGAACCTCTCAAGGATTTGTAATTGGAGAGGTAGGAGTAGAGGAAAATTAAGAGAAATTGTGTAAACAATTGTGGGTTTACAATTTCTAACACTCAAGTGTTTTGCTAGGGCTTTCTCTCTGAAAGTGTCCTTACAATTTCATGGCTAATGTGGATGTATATATTAGTGTGGATAAAGAAATGAGGAAAACACTCTTTAAAAACATCCAGGCAGGGAGTTTTGCGGGTCACTTGCGAGTTGGCCAAGTCGCGAAATGACTCGCGAAATGTAGCCTGGCAAAAGACTGTTCAGATTCCAGCATGTGCTTCTTATGTAACTTTTTACAAGTTGTCCACTCATGAGCTAGTCGCAAGCAAGTCGCGAACTTCACTGTTTTCACAATTCTTCACCAAACTTTCACTCTAAACCCTTCCATTAAATTCCACAAACATACAGGAAAATGATTGAACAAAAATACAATCAAATATGACATTGAATTAAAGTCAACAAAAACATAATTGTAAATCACAACTTTACAAATCTTTAAAGAGCAAAATGATAATATATAAATTATTTAGTAAATAAATTATTTAGGGGATGGGGGGAGCCCATTTGTGGTCTTAACTTGACTCCCTTCCTTATCATATATATGTAATATAGTAAAAGTTTAATATTTCCAAATGTGTTTATGTCATTAAAAAAATGTCATAAATATTAATTTAAACATTACAAATTATACAATATACTTGACTTATTATAAATGCATTAAAACTGTTAGATAATTTATTTTTAAGTGAAACCTTATTACCTAAGCTCCCATAATTATTAATTTACAGTTTTCATAAAAAAGTCACTCTTACACCTATATTTTTATGCATAATTTTAATCCATAAAAAAAATCCAGTTAACAAGTGTTGAAGTACATTGATTAAGGTTGAATTTTTATTTGTAATTAATCAATTTTTTTTGGAGAATCACAACATTCAATTAAGGAGGTAATTTTTTTTTTTTTTTTTACTACTTCTCAATGCAATGAGCCCCACTCAATTCCTCCTTAAGGAGTCCAATCAAACACCCGCTAACATATTATAAAATGGGTCTTGTTAATGGGTGCCTTTAGAGCATTTGTTAATTAACTATTTTATAAAAGTTTTAATATCACTTTTATGAGAAATAAAAAAATTGTAAAAAAAGTAATGATTTTTTTTCAATAAAATATTTCATAAAATAATTCTCTTATTTCTTATAAAATTAGCCGATCAGAGCCAGCAGGCCCAGCACTAGTGCACAACAAAGACAACTAGATGGATTTACCAAATGAAAAGGACCCTTATTAGCTACATTGTGGGCCTCGGAGCAGAACTGCCAAGGTAGAGATTTATTGGGCAATTGGCCCACGTATAACATCGGGCTCAACAAAAGAAATGGATAAACCAAACTGAATTGAATGAAAATGAACATGAAATAGTGTAAACACCCCATTTGGAGCACCAAATAAGATCAACCCACATAAATTCTCATGCAAATCCGGACCAATGACCAAGTGGTCAACACCAACACATCTCATAACTTGAAATACTAATTAATATCAAGTGCTAAGCCTGATCATTATAAGTCAGCATCAGCTTTGAAGCAACAAATTCAAGAAAGTTCAGCAGAAAAAAGAACAAAAAATTAAAGAAAGTTTAAATGGTCCGACCAACTGATACATTCATAACCACTTGCCATTGTAGACAAGATGATACCTCTCCATACATAAAGTGCTTCAATACACAAAGTGCTTGGAATACAAGGAAATGAGGGATTTGAGTTGTAAAATCAACAGAATATTAATGCATATATTTTTAACCATCTCAAAAAGAAAAAAAAAATGATACATCTATTCCCTCGGACAAAGTAATGTTCAGGAGTTCAATAATTTGTGCCCTCAATTACTTGAGACAACTGACCCGTATCTTTTTACTTTCCTTATCTTAAGTTAAAAAAAGAAATAAAAAAATCAAACACATGATATATCAAAGTATAAAACAAAACACAAAAGGTAGAATAGAAGATTTGTATCTTAATCCGACCTCCTGGAAGAAGGTTCTTTGCCATGAATTTTGCCTAGATTTTGTTGGGTATTCTTTTTCCCATGCAACATTTGCCACTTTTTAAGACCCTACTTTGAGCTAAAACATGTTAATCACAAAAGATGCCGATAGTTCCATTGGATAACTCGTTGAAAATTGAAACAAAAATGACACTATCGCATACATGTATAATGAAGCCAATATAACTTGGTTGATCGCAATATAGTCTACAACTTGTTGACAAATGTAGGCTAAACATGACACCATGAAAACATCAGGAAGATGGAGGCCCTTTTTTAATTAAAAAAAAAAAAAAAACCTAGGGAACCACATTGTGGAACTACCATCTGCTTGCTGTGCATGGTAATCTAACGAAGAAAACAGTTCACACAAAAATTCCACATCTCACTATGGCATAAGATCTTGTGAGATTGTACAATCAAATGCTGAAGCAGACGCACAAGTGCTGGGACATTTGAAGCTTTTTTCCATGGCTCAGGTGATAGGAGAATCTCAAAAATCTGCATGTAGCTTGGAGGAACGGGTGGTCTATTCAATTCAACGAGCCGAGCCAGCAGCTGAAACGCATAAGGAAAGAATTCAGTTACATCATTGGCCAATATCAGCTGGAGGGAAGGGAAGAGGCCTGCTTCAAAAGCTGATATAAGAGAGGGGTCCCTCTCGCACGTCCGCTTGACAAGAATGGCCACAGACTCAAACAGATAGTGATTAAAAATTGGATTCTTTGGGTTTTTGCAAACTTCCATGAGAATAGAGGTCAGTCCAGAAATGCAAGTTCCAGCAACCTCAGAAGATATTTCTGCTACCCCAAGAACCCGCATGATACACTTCATTATATATTGATTCTCTCGGACTCTGGAAATTTGAAGGCATTAAATAGGTTGGTCATCAGCGCAACAAAAAATGGAGCAATGTCGTTTGCAGTATACCTAGATCTTCCCCCCTCATCCTTGACAAGCAACAGTTTCTCAATACAACTTGCAGCATAAGAATGAACTACATTCGATTCCGCAACAAGGAACCGAATCAAATCTCAGAAAATCTGAACTGTAACATCCTTTGATATTTGATTCCTGAACATTGTAAAGAATTTCAGTGCACCTGCCTTAAGCATTGGAAACCCATTCACATCCTGACCCTTCAATTCCAGCACAATAACTGAAGCAAAAAAACTCTGAACATCAACAAGACCTGTCGAGACCAAACTACCCCCAGCCTTCTTAGTAGCAAGGGAGACAACTAAGTATATGGCACAGTCCTTATCCTTCCAATTTGCAACTGGGTTTGCAGCAAACGAAGTTAACAAATGCTGAATCTGTGCAGAAACTATCTCAGTGACCTGTTGCTTATAATTGGTCGCAATCCCTTTAAAAAGCTCACACGCAATTCTCCTCCTAGTATCAAGATCACTACCCTCAATATCCCTCCGAATGAACTCAACATAATTCATTTCAAAGAGTTCCTCGTCCTCCTCCCTCAACCTCACATTCGGTACCACAATACCCTGACAAATCTGCGGTATCACTCCCTCACCTGCAAACAAAGCATGGTGCACACTCGTGCTCACCGTGGTCAAAAACTTAATCGCAGTCACGGCCAATTGATCATGACTCGAAGATTGAGTCACGGTCCCCAATAAACTCCAAACCGCAAGCGCAAAATCATTCAAGTACACCTGAAACTCCTCCTCATTCTTTTCCATATAAAGATTAATATTCTCACACACCGCGGCCCTAAGCTCATCTACGATGGCTAGCCCATCAGCCTTGCTATTCTCAAGCACAGGATAATTAGTAATTAGATATTTCCTAAACTCAGTCATCCACTCTTTCATATGGTCCTCGAAAAACTCGGGCAATTCTTGAAAATTTAATGAATAGAATGTCCTACAACACAACCTCTGAGACTCGAAAAGCGGCTTAATCACCGCCGCCGGACTGACCGTGGCGGCGAAATCAATTGAAGCCGCAGTTTTGAGAAAGATTTCTAACAAAGGCGCGGCGAAATTATCCAAACAGCATTTCAAATCAAGCAAGAGATCATTGGTTTTATACTGATAACGAAACTTCTTAAAGATAGAGTTAGCAGTACCGAGAATACCGTTAATAGAGGCGTAATCGGAGGCCTGCGACTCCTTCTAGAGCTCGACGATGAGCTACGGGAGCAATGTGGGCCAGGATTTGGGGAAATCGTGCTTGCCGATGAGAGCTAGGGCTTCGCTGAGCTGGGATTGGATTTTGGGAGTGGAGGAGAGCATGAGGCGGACGATTAGGGCTTTGATTTCGGCCTTTTCGGAGTCGGGGATGAGGGGGTTTGATTCATCGGGAGAGGCAGGGCTCATCGGGCGCGGAGGTGGTTTTTGAAGTTGACGGAGGGCTCGGAGACGAGGCGGAGGACGGCGAGGCCATAGTTGGGAGTGTCGGCGGCTTTGGAGAGTGAGGACTCGGCGAGGCGGCGGGGCTCGGGAGCTGGGGAGAGTGTGTGGAGGAAGCATTGGGAGAGGAACTGCAGTGTTTCAGGGTTCCACTCCATAATAATCCAAATTGATTTTTAGATTTCAGAGGTTTTGAGTGTTTTCTGGTTATTGATATTAGGGTTTTTGGTGGTTTGTAGAGAAGATTTTTGAAATGAAAAGAGGGAAAAGTAGAGAATTTTTGGAAGTGGGAAAGTGTCAAGGAGACGTCTACTGAGGAAGGGTACCGAGCCGCACCACTCCACAGGCCGACCGATTGAACCGAAGATGACGATCGGAGAAGATGGATAATTCCGACGCCAATGCGGTATGGTCGTCGGAGACAGGTGTTTTATTCCGAACGAAATTGCAAAATAACCATAAAATCTCAACTATATAGTTAGTAGTCAATAGTTTCAAACTATATTTTTTTTTAGCAACTCGAGTCTAAGAGACTCGATTTAGGGGCTATAAATCGAGTTTTTAAGGGTCGATTTTCATGTTTTGATCGGGTCTGAGTTGGCACTTTTTCCACGTGGCATTCACGTGGCAATCGAGTCTCTTATACTCGATTTATAAGCCCCTATATAAAAGAAAAGAATAGCAGCGCAGCAAATAAGAAATCAGAGTAGAAGAACAAAAAAAAAAAAAAAAAACCCGAAGAATAAGGAAAGAATCCTGGCCGGCGCACCCAGGCCAGGCGAGCCCAGGCCGCGTGAGCTCAGGGTCGCGCGAGCTCTTTCTCTCTCTTTGATCTCTGATTTGGTCTTTCTCTCTCTCTGATCTGATCTGATCCGGTCAGGCCTCGCGAGCCCAGGCCGCCTGTTTCTAGATTTTTTTTTTTTTCTTCACTGATGAACATATTTGAGTTTGATCTATGAACATATTTGAGCTTGATCTTTTTCTGGATTCTTTCCCTCTTTGTGATCTGATTGTATTTTTTTTTTTTTGGTATTTTGGCTTGGACATGAGAGACTTGGAGACTAAAATGTTTTCAAAAGTTTTTGAATTGTAAATCGAGTCTCTAAGACTCGATTTAACTGAAATGTTTTCAAAATTTTTTGAATTGTAAATCGAGTCTCTAAGACTCGATTTAACTGAAATGTTTTCAAAATTTTTTGAATTGTAAATCGAGTCTCTAAGACTTGATTTTCAGGTGTCTCCACGTGGCAAAGAGATGCCAAATCAGACCATGGAAATCGAGTCTCTGAGACTCGATTTATATGCCAAAATCGAGTCTAAGAAACTCGAATTGCTAGTAAGTAATATAGTTTAAAAACCGGAACAACTAACTAGATAGTTGGAAAAAAATAGTTAGTTAACTATTTTCCCCTTTTATTCCGATGCTAACCGAACTGCACCAAAATTTACAGAAAGAGAAGCCGAGTTACAGTTTTTTAATTTAGGATAAATTGCAAAACATACCCCTAAAGTTTTGGAGGGTTTGAATTTTACACCCTAACGTTTTAGAAATTAAATTTTACACCCTAAAGTTACATTTCGTTTGCATTAACAGCCCCTCCCGTTAGTTTTTGCTGACATGTTCGTTAAGTGCCATATAAACTTATGATGTGTACTAATGATCCAATTGAAACATAACACATGGACTTACCTATTTTAATTATTCCATCTCAAATAAATAACCAAAAACACTTTAAATAATTAAAATTAAATTCTTTAAAATTCAAAGTCACATAAACTTAAAACAAAAAATAAAATAATTCAAATATTTCTTCTTTAACATTTTCTGGGCATCCCAAAAATTCCTAACATCAAATCCAACCCAGTAACATCTCAATTAATACCCACATAGGCCATAGAAACTATCAAAATAATAAAAGAACTAAACTAAAACAAAAATCACAATTACTCCACAAATCGGTGAGGCCGAGAGAGAGAGAGAGATAGAATACCAGTACTCAAAGGGCTGGGCTACTATCTATGGCTACTGTGGTTACTCAAGATCATCAGCCTTGCATTTCATCCCCAAGTTCTTCAACTTCTTCCTCGCTCTCTTCGGCCTCGCTATCGCTACTCATCTCGATTTGGTGGTGGTTTCAAAGATTGGTGGCTAGGAGATTGACATTGAGATTGGAGAGCCCATATCTGGAATCATGGTCTCTCATTGGTGGCTTGGCGAACACTAGAGAAGAGAGGGTGATGGGCATTTGGCTTTGTTTTGATGGGTCACGACAGTTAGTGGGTAAATGGGTGTTGTGCCCTGATGGCTATGGATTGGGTTATTCGGCGGAGTGCTCTTAGATCTCATCAATTGAGATCGAAAGGAAAATGCTCGTTTGGTTTTTTTTTTTTTTTCTCAACATTCTTGTTCATTACATCTATTTCAATTTTAATTCAATTTTCCTAGGTTCGATTATTTCTTCATTCCAATCTTATGGTTGTGTTTTTCTGGGTTTGAATCTACTGTGGTAATTTGTTTTTTTTTTTTACTGGTTTGAATTTTGGGTTTGATTTTTCTGGTTTGTTCATCGTGTTCTTCGTTTTTTTATTTTTCTGGGTTGTTCGCTAGTGTTCGTCGTTTTTGTTCATCCTATCAGGTAAAAAAAAAAAATTTAATTAAATTATTGTATTTTTTGAGGTAAAAGATAGAATTAAATTATTTAATAGTTTGGTAGAAATAATTTAAAGTTTTTTAGGTTATTTATCTTAGATGTAAAATTAAATCCACGTATTGTTTTTCTCAAAAAAAAAAAAAAAAAAAAAATCCCCGTGTTGTGTTTCAATTGAATCATTAGTACACTTCATAAAGTTATGAGGCACTTAACAGATATGTCAGCAAAAACTAACGGGAGGGGCTCTTAATGCAAATAGAATGTAACTTCAAGGTGTAAAATTCAATTTCTAAAACGTTAGGGTGTAAAATTCAAACATCCTCAAATTTCAAGGGTACATTTTGCAATTTACCCTTTAATTTATGAGACAGAGCTTATTGTGAGGGTGAGCGGCGAGAGAGATGCGAATGAGGGTGTTGGTGTTTATAGGTTGCCTTATTACTTTGCTACATGGTCTTTTTTTTTTTTTAATTGTAAGTTTGATCCATACGGACTATTGCTTAAATTTCTTTTACATGAATGTTGGGCTTGGACTTTTAGTCTTTAGGTCATTAGTTCAGAGACAAAACCCCCCACACAGGTCAAACATTTTCATAGCTCCCTTTTACGCAATAAACACTCTTTTTCTTTTCACTGTTAACTCTCTCTTCCAAACCCAAATCCTAGCCGCCGCCACCTCTCTCTAGAAATCTGGTTGCTGCCACCTCTTGAATTTTGGTTTCCATTGAGACTTTGGATGAACCTAAAGCATCTCTCTTTCATTGTCGGTAATTGGGTATAGATTGTTAAGGTATTTAGCTTACTTTCTTCCGTTGTGGTTTTCAACTTTTGATTTCTCTGGCTTTGGGTTTTTGATCTATGGTTGTAGTGTGGGTTTTGATTTGTGAGAACATGGGTTTTGATCTGTCACTGTGGTTACATGAGTTTTGATCTGGGGGTATGTCTTAGAATGACCGACTAAACCGAGCCGCACCGGTGCTCAAAAACCGCACCGATGGACGCTGGAGAACCGATCTCTAGTGATGATGAACGGAGGTGACGGAGAGGTAACCGATCCCTATGATGCGATGGCAAATTTGCCCAAAAACCACACCGACTGAACCGTGCACGACACTTTTGTATACAATGGATTTTGTGGGTTTTTTTTTTTTTTTTTTTTTAATGGTTAAGATCGATGCTTTGTGTTTATGTTTTTTTAAGGAAATTAGTCATTTAAAAAAAAAATTGTTTTTATAAAAATTATTTCATTTTTTTTATATGGTAGCAGCAACTTTAAATAAGTGAGATTTAAAAAAAAAAAAATCATATAAGGTATTTCATATTGTCAACTTGTAAAACTAATAAACTATTTCATTTTTTGATGCTATCAAATATAGATAAATGTAGAAATTTATATTCTCGTAAGGTTTTTCATCGAAACAAATAATGCAACAAATAATGTGAAATGGTGCGAAAAATAAAAAAATAATTTTTAATCTCAACTCTTAAATTTAAAAGAATTTTTTTTTAAAAAAAATTATAGAGAAAAAAGAACAATTGCACATGCTACCAAATCTTGATTTGTGTTTATGGAAGGTAAGCAATAGCTTTGAGTTGTTTTTTTTTTTTTTTTTTAATTTTTTTTATAAAAATTAATTTAATTGTTGATAAGATATTTGAAGTTTGGACATTTTTATTGAATATATGAGGAGGTGTAGATGAGTTATGTTTCTCTCTTAATTTTATACTATATTTGGTTGGGGTAAAAACGAATATGATGGAAAATGGGAGAAAGAGAATGAAGAGGAAAATGTGATTTTTCATAGTTGAATTGGAGAGAAAATGGACATGGATGAAGTTCTCCAACCAAACGAACTATTTTTCCCTTTCTAAATTAGGAAAAAAAGAGAGAATAAAATATCATTGAGAAATAAAAGTATGAAAAGACCCCACATTTACATTTTTCTATTTTTAATAATAAATACATAATAGTAAACTACTTTTCAACTCTACCAACCAAATTTGTACAGTGAACAAAATATATTTTATATCCTACCAAAATAATTGATATTATCCTCCTACTTTTCCCTCTATCAAACAAAACCCAAAAACACATTGTTTTTTCCTATAAGTTGGGGCTTTGAGGTTTTAAAAATTTTAAGTGGTAGACTGTGAATAATAAAGAAAATTAATATCTATATAAAAATGATAGTTTTCTAAAAAAAATAAATAAATAAAAATAATAGACAACTATTCAATCAATCACAATATACCGACATAAAAGCTGTGGCAAAAAACAAGTTGCGGACCTCTAAAAACTATTAGATAAGTAGAAGTACAGTGTGACATAGGATTAGATAAGTGGGAGTTAAGAAGGGCCAAACGAGGGCCCAAAATTCCTTATGGGGCATAGGATTGATTTTAGAAGAATATAGTGATGGGCCGGAACACGAAAAAACTTGCACAAATTTTTTTTCCCGTTTTGAAAAAAGATTTATTTTGTTGTATTGAAGTCTAGAAATACAACCACTTTCAATTTGATTGAGGCCTTTGTAGATGGGTTGAGTGAGAGTCAAGTGGGCTACTCACCAAGCCCAAAGTGTTAGAAAGCCAACTAGTGATTTTTGAATGAGATTTTATTTGTAAGCCCCAATCTAATTTGGTTGCGTTAAGATCTTTGTAAACTAGCCCAGCCCATACATTACTTATCAAGTATCAACTAGTTTTCATTCTCAAAAATAAATAAATAACTAGTTTAACACCATTTTTTTATTTTGGTTTTTCCTACAATGGTCAATGAAGAGGAACCCTGTTACTGTTACGAGTATATATATGTATCATTTCTCTCATAGCTGAGTGGGACCCACCAATTATAAGGAAGAGGATACATATACCTGTAACATGGTATAATTTTCCATCAATGAAGCTCACAACTCAATCTTATCAAGGATTAATTGAAATGTATACATCACATAATTAATTCATTAATCTTTTTTCAACTAAAACAGATATTAATAAAATATCTTATTTGATCATAAGTCTAGTATTTAGGATTAACTAGTTGGAAACCCCTACAATGTGTGGAAAAACTTTGTCTAAAAGTATGTTGGTCTCAAGTTTTGCATAAAAAGTATAATTAAATTATATTGGTCTCAAACTAAAACAATAAATACTATTGGAAGACTTAAAAAAAAAATGGGTGTGCATCTAACTAAAAGTCTCTATAGTCTCTAGTTTCTACCATATGAGATACCAAAGTTATTTTTCATCATAGATTACATGCCAAATATTTGTAGCTAGAAACCTATAAATTGTTTAGATTTTCAAAAGGAACAAATGCTATCATAATCTATATCCGCAGTATCTCAATTGTTTGTCAATAGCTAAACTTATGATCATCTTTATGCTTATGATGGACCTACAACTTTCATGCATTTGTGTAAAAAAAAAAAAAAACTGCAATTCAAAGGCATCACATATAATTTGGTCCAATTTGATGTGAATTTCTTAATCAACTGTAAGAGCATATCAAAAGTCATATTAGCAAATTGGTCTTCATACCTAGTACCATAGCATCATGGACAACTCAAAATTTAAATATAGTTGAATGCAATATGACTATTGGTGACTATGCCATATTGCATTCACTTGGCATTTTTTGTAACACAATTGGTCTTCATACGTTAACTTTGTCTAAAAGTATGTTGGTCTCAAGTTTTGCATAAAAAGTATAATTAAATTATATTGGTCTCAAACTAAAACAATAAATACTATTGGAAGACTTAAAAAAAAAATGGGTGTGCATCTAACTAAAAGTCTCTATAGTCTCTAGTTTCTACCATATGAGATACCAAAATTATTTTTCATCATAGATTACATGCCAAATATTTGTAGCTAGAAACCTATAAATTGTTTAGATTTTCAAAAGGAACAAATGCTATCATAATCTATATCCGCAGTATCTCAATTGTTTGTCAATAGCTAAACTTATGATCATCTTTATGCTTATGATGGACCTACAACTTTCATGCATTTGTGTAAAAAAAAAAAAAAACTGCAATTCAAAGGCATCACATATAATTTGGTCCAATTTGATGTGAATTTCTTAATCAACTGTAAGAGCATATCAAAAGTCATATTAGCAAATTGGTCTTCATACCTAGTACCATAGCATCATGGACAACTCAAAATTTAAATATAGTTGAATGCAATATGACTATTGGTGACTATGCCATATTGCATTCACTTGGCATTTTTTGTAACACAATAAGAAAAATACTCGTTATCTTAGAAGACAATCCTTCCAATATGTAGCCCATTGGTGAAATTGAATATTATCTTCAATTTGGGGAATCTTAATATATCACTCAAAATGAGAGAGAGAGAGAAGTTTTGAAAGAAGAAGAGAAAATAGAGTGGTGAGATTGTTGAGGTTAGACTGAACATTTCCCTTTTATATATATATATATATATATATATATATAAGGGAAATTATATATATATATATATATAAATTTGTTAGAGCGATTGTATATCTTTCTTGACTATACATCTCCAATAGTTTACACAAAATGGTTGAATTAGGACTTGAAAAATGAGTAGGAACGTTGGTTTGGTCAAATGGGATCACTGAATTATAATTGCAAATTGTTGTTTGCAAAGAAGTTAAAGAGTGTGTGTAGTCTGAATGGAAGTTTGTATGGAGGAAGAGAGCTTCTAAGTGAGTCAGGGTCTTGGCTTTCAAGTTTCATCTACGCGTGGGGGAGGAGAAAGAGAGTTTGTAAGTGGGTTAGGGCCTTGGCTTTCATCTACACGTGGGAAATGATCATACTTGGGTCATATATGTAAGGGCTAGTGCGTGTGCACTTATTGACAGTGTGACATTAAAACATGATGTGGGCTAGTGCGTATACATGTGTCTTATAGATGATTCAAAACCATGGTAAAGTATGGTTTTACATTGCACACTAAATATTCTCTCTACTTATATATCCAAAACAAAATCTATCCAACCAAATTACCCAAGCCTAAATCATATTTAAACCCCAAATTTAAAAAAGAAAAAAAATTACCCATAGGGGTTTCGGCAGCTTAATGGTGGTGGGAGGCCAATAAGATGGATTTGGCAGCCCCTTTAGATTCCTCTTTCTCTCTCTTACAAATGCATTGTCAATCTTAGGTCTTTTATTTTGGTAATAGTGAAACAATATGCTTTATTTAACAATTTACAACATTTTCATGCCGCTCTATATGTCCCTAGTACCTTATCTAGTTAGTTATTACTATTAGTCATTTAAACGGTGGTTATGCTAAAAGACGAATCTAAATCTTCTATCCCACTTTTCCTACTCCACTCTATACTCCACAAATAAAAAATGACACATATACACATATTTAATTAAATTCTATTTTTTTTCTTATTTTAGATACCTAAAATAAATATTAATAAAAAGGCGTAAATGCACTTTTAGTCCCTACATTTTGGGATCATTTCTATTTTGGTCCTTACATTTCCATTTCACAACTTTTAGTCCCTAAACCAATTAACGCGTGTTATTTTAGTCATTTCCGTCAGTCAACAGACGGAATTAACTGAATTGACTAACGGAGAGATTAAAATAGTATTAAAAATTTACTGTAGCACTCATTAGATAAAAAAAAAAAAAAAAAAAAAAATCTAAAGAACATAAGAACACCAAAGAACAGAAATCCAGATTTTAAACGTAAGAACACTAGCACAAAAAAACCAAAAAATTACATGAATTGAGATTTAAGAACATAAGAACTTGTTCTTCAATGTTCTTCTTAAATCAAGAAATAAACCTAGCAACGACGTCAAACCTAGATTGAATATCAAAGACATCAATGTTCTTCAAGTGTATGTAAACCCAGGACAGCAACGACGTCAAACCCAGAGCAAACCCAGATTGATTATCAAAGACATCAAACCCAGCAACAACACCAAACACAACAAATTTTAAAGCCACTCATACAAATTTTGCACAACCATTTGCCTAGACTTACCATTCCATCCGCAAATAAAAACCACAGTAGCAAAGCATTCAATCTATTTACCAAAACAATCCCACGAGTCCCCTTTAGCCCGTATCAAGAGAAGGTGAGATCGAAGATTCACTATGGGGTTTCGATCTATAGAACTTGAAGCTCCAGCCATGAAGGATGAGAAGGCAAGTAAGATCGAGATTAGAGAAAAAGAAAGAATGGGCTGGGTTCAGATCTACTTTCACTTTGCCTATATTTGCCTTCACTTCACTTAGATCTACCTTCATCGTGCCTAGATCTACCTTTGTCGTGCTCTTGCCTAAATCTCCCTTTGCCATGGCCCGATCTGTCTTCTCTGTACTCAAATCTCCCTTCATTGAGCTTAGATATGTCTTCGTTGAGCTCAAATCTGTCTTCGTCATGGCTGGATCTCGAAGAGCGACAGATCCGCCTCCATCTCTCTCTCTCTCTCTCTCTCTCTCTCTGAGTTTGAGCTCCAGAAGAATTGAAGAATGAAAAGTATCAATGAAAAGTAAGGGTTTAAGAAGGAAGTTTAAATGGTTGGTTTGGATCTACAAGTTTTGGTTTTTTTGTGCCAGTGTTCTTACGTTTAAAATCTGGGTTTTTGTTCATTGGTGTTCTTGTGTTCTTTAGATTTTTTTTTTTTATCTGATGAGTGCTATAGTAAATTTTTAATAATATTTTAATCCCTCCATTAGTTAATTCAGTTATTTCCGTCTGTTGACTGACGGAAAGGACTAAAATAATACGCGTTAATTGGTTTAGAGACTAAAAGTGGTGAAATGAAAATGTAGGAACCAAAATAAAAATGACCCTAAAATATAGGGACTAAAGATGCATTTACGCCTAATAAAAAACCAACACATTCCCATACGACCCCTCTCTTTATTTTGTGTGAACACTGTCGTTAGCCTACCTTCAAAAGAAGCCCACCTCATAGTTTTCTCAATATCTACGACTTTGTCTATCAGACCAAGCAAAATTGCTTTGTTGATTTGAATTGAAAGTTAGAAAGTATAAACTTTTAGGCTTGCAATCTGTTGTGATTCAAAATTTTAGAAGGAAAACTGAAAATTTTCAGTGCCTTGATAATTGAAGAGGAAAGCTACGAAAATAGTAAATGCAAGGGATAATCACAAATAAATTTTTATTTATTTATTTATTTAGTTTTTGCTTTTGCTAAACCCAAAGGTGGCTTCTCTGTTAAAACAATAGGATTGAATATTTGGGTTTGCTAAGCATAAAGGCAGCTACTTGAAAATAGAGGCGGTGGATAGCCTTGAATAGCGGTGTTAATGGCACTGGCGATCTCTTCCATTGGTGACCAATGGTGGTGGGAATGTGTTGGAGTATTTATTTTTGATTTATTTTAGGTATCTTAAATGAGAAAAGCAAAATTTTATAATTTAATTATGGGTAATGCTAACGAGTGCCCTAAGAGCACTCGTTAAGAATTACTGAAATGCCATTGTATTAATGGCAAGCTGCAAAAATCTATGCAATGAAATGGTATGTGTCAGTTTGCTTAGAAGAAAACAAATGTTTTAGAATAAACTCAAAATACCCTTCTGCTTTTTCAATTTTCTCCATTTAATGTTCCATCCACGTGCAGTCCCACCCCCAAGAAGTCATCCACACGTGAGATTGGAGTACTCGTTAATTTTTCCCTCCATTTCACCTTTGTTTTTTTCTTTTACTTTTTCCCTCCAATCCACTATTTCACTTTTTCATCTCCCACTTTTCAGTTTTCTGTAGTCATTTTTTTTTTTATATCATCACTCTTCTTTTTACTCACTTCTAAAAACGTAATTAGAAAAAATATTGACACACGTTGGTGGTCATGGTCCATGGACCACAAGCAAATATGTAGATATTGAATTTAATCCCAAACTCAATTAAAATTACTAATATATTAATAAAAATCCTATTATATAGGTGGACTTGTGTCAAGTTTTTATTTGCGAAGTATAGAGTGAAGCAGAAAAAGTAAGATAGAAGATTTGGACTCTTAAAAAACATAAAGAAGAGAGAAATGTGTGGTGTAAGCTTAGACAATTAATAAGAGACTAATGGTATAACAGTAAAAATAAGTTAACGTGAATTTTGGGTAACAGTAAAAAGACTTAATGAAAAGAGGTAAAAGAGACTAAATGAAAAATTAGAGCGACACATAATATGACCTCATATACTCTTGCATGAGGTCTTTGCTTTTATATATATATATATATATATATTCGTTGTTCAAATATGTAACGAGTTCTAGAAATTTGTAGAGGAAATTGACAAACCATTAGAAGACCAACTTTGTGCCTATCAAGAATCCAAACAATTGTTGCTAACTCTATTATAGATGTTGAACTCATAGCTTTAATTTCAGCTTGTGAGGAAGCAAACTGGATAAGGAATTTGTTACACGAAATCCACTTTGGGAAAACCCAATTCACATGTTGATTTATTATGAAAGCATAACTACATTGGTAAAATACATAATCGTTATTATAACGGATAATACACTCATAAGGAAAAAAATAACTATTTTTAAGCGATTGAATCATTCATATAGATTATCTTAAAGCACTGGTAAGATGGAGTGTTAAAATATACATTGAGTGGAATAAGACTAAAGTCTATACAATCATGAGTCACATATGAGGAATTAAGGATACCTAGGGATTAAAGACTATGGGAATTAACTTTAATGGGAAAAAATAATTTTGTGGTGGCCATAAGAAATGCACGATCATTTTTTTTTTAATATACATTTTTAAATTTAAATCATCACTTTGGTATAAGAATATTTATTTTGTGATGTTTAGCGGTTAAATAATTAAATTGTTAGTGAAAATTTGCAACTCTTATGATTGTTTAAGAGTTGCAGAGCACCCTTAACATATTTTACTTGTGTGATTAGGAGTGGAATCACTCCCTAATAAGAATAACCTTATTCTCAAATATTCTTATGAAAATTAGGATCAACACATTATTGTAACATGCTAGTTAGTAGAGATTATGTCCAAACCTAGAGTGTTATATGGGTGAGTATGGAAACTTTATTTTTCATACCCAATCATAGTTCAAGTTTGAGACCAATATTGACTATGAAGTAGAGATTGGTGTTGATAGCTCAGACACACCGACTTTGCCTAGTGTTGATAGCTCAGTCACAAGTTGTGGCTAAAAAATGACCACCTAGAAAGGCGACCGGCAGCATACAAAAACTTAGTACCATTGGTTGGCTAGACTTAGCCCTAGCAAACCATAATTTGGGGCTGGACATGCCGACTCTTAAGCCCAAGGACAACGGGGCCCCACATGATCTATCCTTTTGTGGCCGACTTAACTTAGGGACAACCTAAGCCCAACATCGCTAAGATGGGCTATCTATAATCTACTTTGTCAAAACTGAAGGAAAAGTCTAGTAATTTTGTTTCCTTTACCTATAAATAGAGGCATCAAACTGACTCTCCCTTTTCTCTTAAAAAAAAAAAAACTACTGACTTTCTCACATTTTATTTTTTAATTAATGTGTTAGGATGAAATTAATGAAATAATACATATAACATTATTAAAAAAAAAAACCACATAGCATCATGATGCTTGTTTTGGGATAGGTTTCTTGTATGTTATCTTTAATGTTTAAGGTATAACACGTGAATTATTGACACGTGACAAAATTGTTATGTTGTGTGATTATGTATTTACTTAAAATGACAAAAAAAAATGTAAAAAAGAAAAAAAAATATGCATTAACATGTGATGTGGCGGAACCATAAGATTTTATGTAAATATTATCTTATCACATTTAATGTAGAAAAAAAAATATTGTGGAATTACTATTTAACATGACATGAATTAACTAAAAGAAGATTCTATAATTGTTGGAAAAAGAGAGTAGAAGATTTGTTTGGTAGAGCCAGATTTTAAATCAGAGTTTGGTACCTTTTTTTTGTTTTTTTAGAAGAGGTTCGATCTTTTTTTTGGAGCAAAAAGAGGTACGATCTCTGTTACAAAGACAGAACACTTTCATTTATTAATAGAATTAAAAACTTTTACTGTTAAAATTTATTGAGAGAATCAATTTTGGGTTCCAAAGTCCAAACAAAGAAATTGACCCATGACTACACAAGGCCCACAAGGATAAAGAACTAGAGGAGCCTCTCAATGATACAGAAAAAATTGAAGACAGAGATGGCTACAGGAACATCAAGCGGGACAAAGGTACCACCATACGCCATCCTGATGCATGGGTGACACAGACTCCCTAATCATTCACATCCTTTCTTAAAATTCGAGTTCTCTCGCAAACAACTATTCAGTCATATGAATAGTTGTGACAGAAATTATGCATTTTTTTTGGTATTTGATTTTTATTTTTGTTAAAATTCACTAACGTGTTGTAATATTTTGTTTATCGATTTCTGTGGTATGATTAGTGATAATAACAGTAGTACTAGTTGTATACCAAACAAGAGAATTTATTGTTCCCGTCCAACTCCCACTTGTTTTTCCTTTTCCTTGTCTCCTTCCCATCCTGCCAAAACCCCACTGCTCTAACAGCATCTAATTATTTTGCACACGTTTGATTCCATCTCTGTTAAATCAGTGAACTTGCACAAAACCACAAACATGTTTTTACAGAGTTTTGAAAATGTCCATTGTTTTTTTGTTTGATAGTTAGAAAAAAGAACAAGAAGCATGATTAACCCATATTTTGATAATTGGGTGTTAGAAGTTAGTAATGTTTCTTATTCTGATGCATCATGAATTTTAGTTTGATATTTCTCTTAATTTGAGATTTGGATTGCATTGGAGCTTTCTTGTTCATGAGCCATGCACATCACCAATATTTTACTTGGAATATGCTCATTGTATGTTTGACAAAATATTAAAACATATGGTTATCAGGGAAGCCACGACTCAGTATATTTGCATTTACATGGTACTAAAATAGCCCTTCATTTGTGCTCGATAGTCTAACATTTTGTTTTTGCATGTGTACTCAATGTTTTTTTTTGGAGGAATCGATAAGGATATACAAGGGTCTGGTTCTCTATGTGTACTGACCGGATGGAACTTGACTGAACTAATATTGTCAAAATTGGTAGAAAACCAATAGTCGGACCAATGATTACTGTATATGGACAGAGGAAAGGCCTGACTTCTTGAACCAGATCCTCTTGTGTTGTATCTGATGTAACTCATACCTCATAAATGAAATATGTATCATCATATATATATATATATAAAGATATTAATTGTTTAAATTAAATCTTGAGGGACCAGATGTATAACAATATGGAAGTTTTTTATTTTTAGAAACAAACACACAAAAGGGAAAGGGAAAAATAATATGGAAGTTAGAGGAACTAAAATGTATTTTACACTAAAAATTTAAAATACATGAGGTATTTTAAAATTATCTTTTGGGAGATTTTTTTTTTCAATACATTATTCTTTGCAATAAGCCAGACACGAGGGTCTTACATTTTTATGATCTCTCCTATTTATACTCTTTCATATCCTTCAGCAGCACCTACGGAGACAACTTAGGTCATGTTGGATTTGACGAAAAATATTTTATGCATTTTAGCATAGATGTTTGGAGCAACGAAAGGTTAACTGAAAATTGTTTTCCAATTGACCGTAAAATAAAGGCATTTATAGTAGAAATTAGTTTATACTTTTATTTTCCAAAAATCATTTTGTCTCATCCAAAACTTATCATCCGAACCTCTACTATTTACCCACCCCACTCATTGTCTGCTCTTGGGAGATGAGAAACCTAAAAATGTAGTAGAAAATAATCAAAATAGGTTTTCCATAACATTTTTAGGAATGAAATCAAACACTTGAATTTTTTTTTTTTTTTGATGTATTTTCAATAACGCAATCAAATACTTGAAAATAATTTCACCTGAAAATATTTTATGGTCGAAAAATATTTTCCATTGAATCAAACACATTCTTAGATTTTAGGATGGCTTTGGAATGCACGATAGGTGCTTCCAAGCATACAAAAATTTAAATGTTACTACCAATTTTAGGATGGCTTTGGAATGCACGGTAGGTGCTTCCAAGCATACAGAAATTTAAATGTTACTACCAATCTATAAATGAGGGTCAAATCATCACTCGATCTAATATTTTTGCCGACCCATGGCGTGCACACTTACAAAGGTGTGAGACATGAGTCGACCCATGTAACTGTGATTACATGGTGGAGAGCTGGAGACACATAGCTAAGAGGTGGAGAAATAAAGTAAATACTTGAAAATGAAAGAGTGAGAGGTGAATTAGTTGATTGGGGATAAGATGAAATCCCCTTATCCAATAGCATGCAGCCACGTGGAAAATTTTTAAAAAAATGTGTTTAAGTTGAGTTTATTAGGCGGAGAATTTTCACACCCGCCTAATCACCCAAATATATATATATATATATATATTTATAAACCTCAGACCTGCCAGTTATTGTCACCTATGCAAAATTGATTGTGACTCTTTTGGGCCAGACAATGTCGATTGAGTGTTGTTGAATACTCCTGTATCATCATCAATAAGAAGAAAGGGAGGGGGGGGGGGGGGGGGGGGGAGGGGGAGGAGGAGGAGGAGGAGGAAAGAAGACAGAAAAAGGAAAAAGAGAACCCTTTTATTGATAGCCTTCCTATCAGCATTAATTTTGTTTCTAATTATTTTTTAACAATTTTTTACCTGCTTGGTCTGAAAATCCATGTGAGATGATGTTTATATTTTATAATGCGATGTGAGATGATGTTATTTCAATATTATTTGTCACTTTAATAAATCGTAAAAAATGTCTTAAAAAAATTGTGTGATTAACATTGCTCATAGCTTACAAGTACACAAATAACATGTTATTAATTATAAATAGAGAAAAGTTAACGGATGACCTAATCTAATTAAGGAGATTGGTTTATGAAATATTTTTAGAAACTTTTTATAGGAAAAGAAAAAAAAAATATGACCGTTTTTTTTTAATTATATTTCCTATGAAAGTTGTATAAAAAATTTTCTAAAATAATTTATTAACAGATACCCTAAAAATACCCGTTAACAACACTCTTATAAATAACTAGCCTCATCACATGTGCTTTGCGCGTGCGATGAGCCTTTTTTTTTGGTCTAGTGTCTTAATTCTCCATTTTTTAAAATTTTTTTTGGATAAATTTGTTTTGAAGACATGGATTAGTGGAAGAGTATCTTATTTTGTAAGCATTTTAAATGGAGTTGAAGATATATTTTTAGCAGACTGTCCTCAAGTTTTTTTCCTATTAAACATAAGATTTATGGGTATTTCTGAATCACATAAAAGTTTAGCCCAAAGAGAGGAATCCTCTTATAAATAGTATTGATAAAATAATATCAATTATACATGTAAATGAGAAGTAATAAAAACTTACCCTTCAACTTAGGGCATGTTTGGTACACTGAATGAAGATTACTACATAAATAATAATTTTTATTACTTAAAAATGTATTATAATAACTAAAGGACAAAATTTAGCTATAAAACTGGTTGTAGCCTAAAGTTATTACCTTACTCAATAAAATAAAAATTACTCCATATTTTGAAAATGAAAACGTTGAATTACATGTTCTTTATACTCTTAATACGCATGTCAAATTTTATATCAATTAGATATTATTTACTATATGATCTATAAGCTTTTATTTTATTCATAATTTTAAACTACAAAAACTTACAATTTAAACAATTTATTGATGATATAGTTATTAATTTTTAATTTTCTAGAAATTTTGCAAATATGAAAGATATAAGAAGAAAATATAATCAATTAGTGAATTTGTCAAAATTCACCTCTAATAAAAAGATATTGAGTAAGATTGTAGTTTAAGGTTACAACTAATTTTGTAGCTAAACTTTGTTTATAACTAAATCTATTCATAAATTTGGTTGTGATTTATAACATTAGAATAAAACTTAAGATTTATTTTATGAATTATCTTACTCATACAGTTATATTTCTTTAAAATAATATTTTTTAAATGTGAGAGAAAGATGAGTTTTTTTATTTATTTTTTATTTATATAATTATTATGTTTATATGAAAAGTTTTTTTTTATTTAAAAATATATTAATTTTAAAAATTATTATACCTACTAAAAAAAAGTCATCACAACAATTTTTAAAAAGAAATAGTTATTTCTTATTTTAATGAATAGCTTCATTAAGAAAAACTAAACCATAAAAATACCTAACATGTCTTAACAAAAAATGCGCTTAAAATTGCTCATCTAAAGATCGGAGATTGATTGCTAGCTGGCTCATTTTTCTTAGTTGAGAGCAGCACGTCTTGTCAAACCATTTTTTTTATGCTTCTTTGTCGGTTGAATTTTAATATCCCTGCTGGAAACGCGTGGTCATTTTCGTGGCTTGAAAGCTCCGATAGAAGAGAAGAATAAAAAGTTTGATGAACTATAATGGTAAGTGCAGCTAGAACCTTCACAAATCACAATCACGACAGTGATGAGCCTTTAGTTCTCTTATACACAACATTACTACTGGGCCTCATTGTCCAATCAAGCAAGTGTATCCTCATTTGAGTGTAATAGATCATGTTCTTGCGGGCCTCTGTTTGTCCAGCTGATTTAATTAGTGCTGTAACTTTTACATGACAGTGTGATTAACTTTAGGATGACAAAAATGTTGATCCATCCTCCCGTACTACTCTCTGCCCTGTGCAGATTTTCTTCGGCTTGTCTCACACCCATTTCACATGGATTTTTACTATTCAAAGAGGCGACCGGACAGAAACGAAACGCCTATGATCCAAACCCGTCCTGTCTTGTTGTCATTCTTAGATTACTTTGCACTATATATAATCTCTTGGCACTATATATAACTTTGCAACCGAAAACTCAAACTTTATTCAATTCACTCTCTTTCAATTGTTATATTATTCTTAGGCACTAAAATTGCAACTACGTACTTTTAAAATAAATGAAAGACAGATTTGTTAAAGTGGTGGTTTTGCTTGTACAATCATATTCTCGTAATATGAAGAGGAAGTAAATTTTGTTTTAGCTATTCAATACCACACAAGAGAATGGGATAAGCTCCCCTCCCATTTTTTAATTATTTTTAGTTAGATGTGACTTATGAAACATGTGATATTTATTTGATTTTATGAAGTTTATATGGATTATTTTTAATATTAGGGAGGTATTTTTTCAACTTCTTGTGTTAACCAATAACCGCTTCCCTTTGTCTAAATACTCTCGCATATTTGTAAACCTTGGGTATAATTTTCAAACTTTACACATGTACATGACATGCCATATGAATTTTTTTATGGTATAAATAAATGTCTCCATGTCTATTTAAATGATGTTAAGAAATTTAAATGGATGATAATTTCACAAGGCCAATTTTGGATTATTGGTCAATTTTATATTAAATAAATCATTCTCACTCTCCATTTTTCCAATAAAATGCATATATTTGAATTTCTTTTTTTTTTTTCCTAGAAAAAAGAATTTCTTCTTGTGGTTCTACCCGACCTTTTTTCTAGGGGGAAAAATCTTTTTAAGCAAATGGTTTTTAAGTATTATTTTGGGAGAAACAAATGGTTAGTTGTCCAATTAATATTAGGTAAATGTCTCTATTATTACATGAGTTATTAAAATCCAGCTCATACGTATAAAATAAAAAAAAATCTAGTTCTTAAAATTAGAGTTCTATGGACCACAAGAATTGTATTCTCATTCGATGAGAGGGGGCAATGACAAAAATGACCAATTTATAAGTTTAGAAAAGCAAACTTAGGTGAACCAAAGAAACAATTTATAATATCAAGAGTTTTGTAACTCAACAAACACTTTTTGATATTTTTATCGAAAAAATTCAAGATTCAAATATCTCATTCTCCATTATAGCTATCGACTTATATAAAAAAAATAAAAAAATTATCATGTGTCCTCACTCTCTCCTTTTCTTTTACTATATTTTATATAAATTAAATTAATTTCTTGAAAAAAAAATTATTCATAAATTATGATTATATAAAATTAACTAAATTATTCACTAACATTGGTGTGCTTCTCAATTTGTCATGTGATTCTATGGTGGGTCTCACATACTTTCTCAAGGCCAAGACTGGGCATAGCACTAGTTGGGTTCAAACTTCAAATTTTCAGATATTTCATGGTGGTATAGAGTGTCTTGAGCATTTTGAATAGCAATTTTTTTTTAATCCTTTTCACCATCAAATCATACATCATTGTGACGACTCGTGATATGCTATAAATTGAGTCAAGTGTCAAGTCAAGTTAATTCTATAGCCATGAAGTTGATTGTCCATCAAGTTTGACAAAAGTTTCATAGTAATCGAATTCACTTTGAACAACTCGAAACAAATTGTCTTTCTAGTAGAATCTTATACCATACCATTGTAAAGATATCTTGACATACTACCTTTGGGATCAAGATTTGAAGCAAACCAACCCGAATCAACTAGTTCGATGTCTATAAGGTTGGATGTAGACAGTGATTTTTTTTAAAAAAAATTTCATGATTTTTGAGGCTTCGTAATTAAGACAACTCGAAATCGATTCTCTTTACTATTTTACTTAATTCGGATGAATAAGGGAAAAGAAAAAAATTTCACCACTAATTCATGATAACAAAAATGACATTATTTTAGACTTTTCAGAGTTAGAAAATTATTGACACTCTGAATAAAAAAACATGTACTCTTTTGTCTCGTATGAATAGCAAATCCCACTACAAATTTTCGTTGTAAAATCCAATATTATCTGAGAGGATGGAATTGATACCACGTTATTGTATAATTTCTCTCTTGAGACTAATGGTCCGTTTGAATTGAGGGGAAAGGAGGGGGAGTGAAGTAGAATAGAGTAAAAATGACTCAAAATTAGCCCGTTTTCAACAAACTCTACTCTACTCCGCTTTACTCTTCCTCCCTCCTCCCTCAATCCAAATGGGCCCTAAACTTCTTTCTTTTTTATCTCATCTTAGAAAAAAATAAATAAATAAAAAAGAAAGAAGAAAGAAGAAGAACATATGACGGAGCCCTGTTTGGATCTTCCTCGAAAAATGTATTGCCCAATTTGCTTTCTATAACGTTCGTGACTTGGGACGTATGTATATGTTCTTACGAGAAAATTACATGGCTGGTACGAAACCTACTCATTGCTACAAATGATAGTTAAACACTAAAGAAAAGGTCAAGTCCGTGAAAGTTGTAAGTTGTAAGACATCCTTTTCTTTCCTATATTTATATATATGTTATTAGTTAGCCAATAATTTTATACACAAATTATAAGATGTCATATCATAATCTTCTATGTTCAAATGTACCATCAAAGGCATCACAACACGTTAATGTAATTAAGTATTGACTTTATGAAGTTGATCTCAATTAGATTCAAGAATATATATAGGTTTTCCTTGAGATATACCTATCTTAGTCAACTAATAGAGTATGTAAAAACGTTTATCATGAGTCATGACAAAGAAGATAAAATTGCTTACCAGGTAAAAAAAAAAAAAAAAGCGATAATGATGTATTAGCTTAACTGGTAATTAAATGCGTTTGGTGGTTGAACAGCGATTGCACTTTGGCTTTACACGCACGGACTGCAACAACTCCCTCTCTCTCTCTCTCTCTCTCAGAATTTTTTACTGGAAAAAGTTTCAAATCAGAATTTTTTACTGGAAAAAGTTTCAAATCACAAAATTTTTCATAATTTTTTGCTACAACTTTGATGTGGTAGTGTAATTAGTGAAAAAAAAATGTTGGGTCTAAGGTGTGTAAGTGATGGATAATTATTCACACTTTGCTATGTTAGAGTTGTGATAAAAAAAAATTGGAATAATTTGTAGTCCTAAAATACTATTTTTACCATATTTTTGTGCAGCTAATTAATCATAACAGTGAAAAAGAAATTTAAATTCCACAACTTTTTATTATTATTATTATTATTTATTTTCCAACTTATTTTGAGCAGTGAATTTTGATTGGTCCACTTTCACTTTTACATAGTTTTATCAACCACACCCTATCATCTTATTATTAGCTGTGGAATTAATTGAATAATAGATTTATTGATATAAATATTAATTATACATATATTTGAGCACCTAATTCCTTTATGAAACAATCTCTACAGTTTATCTGTAAAACATATACTTTTGATTTTGAGAGAAGAGGGACACAAATCTCAACAGCTTTAAACCCATCAAAGCGAGCTCAAAGTAGTGCACTAGAATGCTCAAAATTAATAAGGGTACTTGCGATGATAAACCCTTCTCTAACAAATAAGTACGTACATATATCAAAAAGTAGAAATAACAAACAAAAGCTGTAACCAGTACTTTCGATGAAAAACACTATTCATAAAAAAGAAAAAGATAAAAACACACATAAATATACGAACCCTACCAACAGTACATTAGCATCAGCAGGATTCAGAGGCATGCCATGAATGGCTGTGCAACGTCTCCATCAGGCCACGTGGCACCGTCACTGGAAAACGACCACCCACACGACCCAGAAATCATGAGCTCTGGCAATTCAATCTCGGCCCAGAAATCATCGGCATCCGAATTAACAACGTGGCTCTTCTTATTCTTAATGTTCTTCTTCTTAGTTATCTCCGAAGCCCTCATGTGTGCTGCTTTGGCTGCTGCTGCCTGTATATCTCTGGCCGTACACGTGGACGGCCTCGGCAAGTGCTCGACCTCGTCGGGGAAATTGAGCTGCGCCTTTCGACCCTTTAAGCAGTAGGCGGCGACGTCGTATGCCTTGGCTGCCATTTCTGGGATTGGGAAAGAGCCAAGCCAAATGCGTGATTTTTTGCGGGGTTCTCTGATTTCGGACACCCATTTGCCCCACCTTCGCTTTCGGACGCCGCGGTACACGGGGTGTCGTGTACCGCTGTGTTGGCTTTGAGGAGAGGTGGTGCTTGTGGTGCTAGTGGTGGTGGTGGTGGTGGTAGTAGAGGTGGTGGTGGTGGTGGTGGTGTCATCTTCAGTGTATGGTAGTTGCTCCATTTACATTAGGAGCCGTTGGCTTTGAGTGTGTCAAATGACGTTTTATAGTAATTTGTTTGTAAGATACGTAAGAAGGGGTAAGATTGATTGGGTTAGTGTGATTTTACTGATATGCCCTTGTGTAAGAATTGATATTTGGGCGTAATACATACGTTAGTTTTTGACATTGTTATATGCTTTTTTTTTTTTTTTTCTTTTAAGATAATTACATTGTACTGCTAATTTTGTAATTCGAATTTTTTTTTTATAGGCTTTCAAACGCTTTGTGTATATAAATGTGTCAATTTAATTACAAAACTTTTGGTATTATATGCTAATTTATACACAGTTGTACACACTATAATTAATATGGTTTTAATTATATTAAAGAAACCAGAAAATGGTGTTTTGAAAATATCATTTTTCAATTTTAATTAAATTCAATATGTTTCTTACACACCGTACATAATATAATTTTTTGGCTGCTCTGATGTGTTCTATACTTCTACGTAAAAAAAAAAAAAAAAAAAAAAAAAATCTACCTGGCATTGTAGCGCGTGAGGATTCAGGATTGTGATGGTGATGGGTTCTGCGTATTGGGGACATGATTGGCTATTTTTCAATCAACCAACGGACCAAACATCGAGTGAAGTTTCCCGAGAAGATTTAATATTTCTCTCTCTATGTTTCCTTTATTTTATTTTAGCATGCGAGAGACGTGGAGAGATTTTTAGTTTTTTACTCGCACTATTTATCCACGGAATCTTGCGGCCAAAATTTTAATTTCCTCCACAAATGCTACTATTTCTTAAAAAGAACACGAGGAAAAACTTTTCTAAAAGCTAATTTTGTATTTTTGTCGACATAATAATTATTATAAGTGAATCAACAAAAGGAGAAAATGGCTTATTTTGTATGAATCTGAAAATAGTATCTGTATGAGTCACCCAATATTAAGTTTCATCATGTAATTGAGGAAGATTATTAGGTAGCAAAGACTTGTTCACTAAAATATGATCATTAATTATTTCTCAATGAAATGATGATGAAATACGTTTAATCGAACAAAGATCCTCTTGATTTATAGGCAAAAATGCAAAACTAACCCTCTAACTTTTAGATTTTGTCATTTCAGTTCTCTAACTTTCAGTTTTGTCATTTCAGTCCTCTAAATTTCAATTTTTGTCAATGGAGTCTTCCGTTAGAATTCAATTATCTTTTTCCATTAAGTAACCCTCTAACTTTCAACTCTTTTTTTAATAATAATTTTCATAATTAAAAGAAAATTAAAAAAAGCTGTATATATATATATATATATATAAAAAAAAAAAAAAAAAGTAAGGGGAACGACATCGTTCCCCTTACCTAAGAAATCAAAACTTTGAACATGTCGGAGAAGTCCTTAATCTGAGTCCCAAATGAAGCATAGCCAACAATGGCGTTCTCGGGCAACAAGCCAATGGCACGCCGCACGCCTCAAAGCCGATTTGACGTAGCCCATCTCCTCCTCGATCATGCAAGTATCGAGCACGAAAACGAAAACCAGGAAGAGTGTATTGATCGGTGGTGTGTTGAGCGTAGACTTTGCTGGGGAGATTGGTATCGGAGATCATGGAATAGTGAGAGGGAAATGGTTGCGCTGGTAACAGAAGGGGCAGATCCGGATCTTGGCGGCAAAGACGACGCAAGCGTAAGACCATAACGGTTGAGAACAGAGGCACAAGTTTTGCAGCAAAGCAGAGTGGGATTATGCACTTGCTCGCTTCAACCTTCGTTCGTGGCCACACGTTCCAACTCATCCAACTCCGTCGATTCCCTCTGGATTTGTGTTCGCCATTTCCGACTTGTTTTCCGACATGTTTTTTTCTTTTTCCTTTTTTTTTTTTACAGGTTTTTTTATTTATTTTTTATTTTATAGTTTTCTTTTAACTATGAAAATTATTATAAAAAAAAAATGTCAAAACGGTGTAGTTTTGATCACTTAATAGAAAAAAATAGCTAAATTTTAACGGAAGACTACATTGACAAAAATTGAAAGTTAGAAGACTGAAATGACAAAAATGAAAGTTAGAGGACTGAAATGACAAAAATGAAAGTTAGAAGACTGAAATGACAAAAGCTAAAAGTTAGAGGGTCAGTTGTGCATTTTTGCCTAATTTATATTTTGTAATTTATCAAGAGTTTTTGTTGTAACTTAATTAATTGGTATTTTTAATGAAAACATTTAAAATTCAAATCTCTCAATCTCAACTACCAAATTATCAACAAAAAAAAAAAAGTCTACATCATTTAAACCTTTTAAATAACATATTTCTAAAAATAAAATACAGTTAACACAGCATGAGATTTGAAATAGTGCAAACCAAGTATAAGACTTTTCAACCAATTTAGTCCATAAACTCAACTTGACACTAACCTTACTCAACAATCAAGTTGGTCAATTTTAAAAAGTATTGGACCTGATTGATCTTATCCCAAACTAGCTAGCTTATTAATATTAACTATATTTTACTATATTTTTAAAAGAATCTATTAACGTGTGCGCTTAGAGTATACATTAATAAAATATTTTAGAAATTTTTTTATAAAAAATTAAAAAAGTTGACAAATTTTATTTATTTTTTTAATTTTTCAATAAAAACTTCCTAATACGTGCTCAAAAACATACATTAACCGACCTATTTTTCAAATACAGTTATAAATTTATATGATTTAACCACGTTCATGAACTAGCTAGGTTTTTTTTTTTTTTTTTTTTTTTTGAGGGGGATGAGCTAGTTAGGTTCGTTTAAAGAACTGGAAAGTGAAAAGTACTATAGGGCAGTGAAGGAATGCACTCGCCCACATGGTTTCTTATCTGCTCCAATAAATGCGAAGGATATTTGGACCCAAATGACAAGATGGTCGTGACATGTAGAACCACCAAACGGCGAGTGAGGGAGCGTGCCTGATAAGAATAACTTCATCACTCTGTCCCCTACCATGCAGGAGTGGTGGACGATCGAGGTTTTGGCAAGAGGACAAAACCAATCTATACGCTTTTAACCAAAAACCTCCTTATCAAACCCTCTACGCCTGTTGCCTTTGGTGTGCTTCACGTGGTGGACGGTAGCACGGGATTTCAATGAACTCGATCCCTTTTTCTTCTCTTTATATTTATGGAGTCTATACTCTATAGTCTATATACATTCACAACTTGTCCATACAGATTTTGCCATTGTGAATAGTAAGTTTTTATTTATTTATCTTTATAAGATGATATTTGCTGGGGTTTACTACTTTTATAACTTTGAAATGAGTGTGACAAAGATAAAAGCGCATGTGTAGATGGGATGGCTAAATGCTCATTCATGAATTCGACAAGAAATAGAAGTAGCCATGCCTTGGCCTGTTGGCTTTTGCATAGGTACTGAGTTGATGGTGACCACATTTTCTATATATAATTAATACCATGAACCCTCTAATCAATCATATTTACATTTTTCATTATAATGATAATGATCCTTAAATATATATAAATATATATATATATATATAGTTTGTCATATAATATTTGTGGGGGAATAAAAATAGCATAGAAAATATAAAACAAGGACATGAAAAAAGTATCTAGTGATAATTGGGCAAAGCTTTGTTCAGTATACTGTAGGCTGTAGCCAAGTTTCTAAATTATCTAGTTGTAAAGATTTTCAGTTAAATGGTATTTGTAGGACCCCCTGGGGGAGTACTGTTCTTGAAATGTGACTGAAACACAAAAAAGGCGAAATCGTTAAAAATTATTCAATGTGGTTAATATTATCGATTGAAAGGAGAGCTGTTCTTGAAATTGGCAGTGAAAAAGGAGAAATAGTCAAAAAAAAAAAAAATCAATATTTTTATGGGCATAATACGTACGTTTCTACCTCTTTTATAAATAGTGAGTTACATTATGAATTTTGATGATACCCAAGATTTTAGTGGGTTATTTATGAAAAATTTGCGAAAGAGAATTACTTAATCAAGGGATACTAGTGTGATGTCAGCTTAAATTTCTTCATACTTAAGTTGAAACTCACAAAATTCAAAGACGTTGAAAACAATAAGGTCTTGTTTGGGTGTAAAAATATAATCACTCACTACTCAGCATTCATTACCTTATAACTCATTTCCTATCATTCAAAAATCCCAAAATATCACCTAAGCTTGGTTTGGCACCTAAACCCGAGTATGTTTTCAAATCCAAAAACTCAAAAATGTGGGACCCACCCTCTGACCTATGCTACCATTGTTCCTTGTGGGTATGTCTTCTTCTTTATTCATCTTTTTTAATAAATAAAAAATTGACTCTTTCTCTCTGTCAATATGTAGTTCTTATTTATGAGTTCTTGAATATGTCTTTTCTTCATTGTGTAGCTTTAGTGTTTGATGATTTACTTCAGTGAATTTTCCTCTTTTGCTTTTGTGTTCTGTAGAAATTGTGGTAGTATTTTGTGGTGGTACTTAGGTGATGGAGGTGGAGTATTGCATTTGATGGAGGTGGAGTACCCAACTACTGTTTTTTCCATTGATGAGAAGAAACCTTTGTGCTTGAGAACAACTAAAACCAATGACTGAAACAAATACCAGAAACAACGAAAAGTTGTGGTGGATCTACCTTGGGGTTTTTGAAACTTTGAAAAAATGGTGGTGGTGGTTTTCGGCTTATCTCACTGTCGTCCTTCGCTGTTCTGAGCTGTGGCCGCTGCGGGTTGGACCAGGTCCTCGGCTTGTTAGATGTGACTAGGGCTGACCTTAGACATTTTGGACATTTTGGGGTCTAAGACGAAAACTAAAAATAAGGCATTTTTTATACTTATATATATTAATTAAATTAATGTTTATTTAATATTTTTATATTATAATATATTTCATTTAAAATCTATTTTTCTTGCCTTTTGAGATACAAATTGACTAATTAAATTTTTGTATTCAAGTTCTTCTAACATCTCTTTTTCAATCGATAATATAGCTAATCCACTTGATTGTTCTTGGGACTCAATTAATTTTTCTTTTTTTAAAGTTTTTTATATCCAGATGCATATTTTCTAGTAGACATTTCTAATCAAACAATATATTTATAAAGACTAAAATAAAAAATAACTTTCAAGTGTAGAGCAAATGAGAAATAGTACCTGATTTATATAAAAAGTATTGTTATAGTTTCACCGAACAATAACAAGTTTTTAGCAATCTCAACCTGCATAAATAAAGACTTATTCAATATATTACCACTAACTAATATATATATATATATATATATAAACACAATTAAAAAAAAAAAAAATTAAGCACAGCCATAACAAAAATTTAAGCACAACCATAACACAAGGCTTATTAAAAAGACCCACCCACTAAAAAACATAAAACAAATCCTATTACACCAATAACCCAAAAAAAAAAAAAAAAACTTTTAAGGCCTAAATGTGAAACGTCCAGCCAGCCATAACTCAAAATAAACAAAACAGGCCCAATCTTATTATCTTAACAAATAAAATGAAGAGAAAGCCAAGCCTTTATACTTGAAACTTCAAAAGTCAAAACCTGCAGAATCAATCAAAACGCATCTACACCGTAAAAAAAAAAGAAAAAAAGAAAAAGGCAATCGACAGTTTTGGTTCACTCCTCAGTCTCAGTTTAGAGAATCAAAGTTTTCAGATCAGAATAATCAGATGTGATCGGATGATTTAGATTGGAGGAAGCTTGAGCAGTTGAGCCAAGCAACTAGCAACAGTGGAGAGAATCAGAGAAAGAATGAGAGAGGCGAAGAGCAAGAGTTGAGAGAAAGAAGCAGAGGAAACGGTAAAAATTTTAAGGATTTGAGGCTTTTTATTTGTTTTGATTTGTGATTGTCTTGTGGTTAATCTCCTAGACCAGATTTGTAGTTTATCTTGTTGATTTTTGGTTTGTTTAGAGGATAATATGTTATTTTTGGGTAATTGATTTTGTTTAGAACCAATGTTTAACCGGATATACCAAATTTTTTATTTTTTGGTTAAAAGGATGTGCCGGATATTTTTAATTCATCTGAAACTAAATTTTTTTCCCCTACTACCCTTTCTTTTCTAAAATTTTGGGGCCCTCCTTCCGCTTGGGAACCTTAGGCAATTGCCTAATTGACCTAGTGGAAGGGCCGACCCTAGATGTGACTGGGCTAAGGAGATTTATGTGAAGATAGGGCTGTGCTGAGGAATGGATGTGGCTGTGCAAGGGAAGTGATGTTGTGGTTGTAGGTGTGAAGTGCAAAAGTGAATTAGAGCCATTGGTAAGAGTACAAGAAGGAGAGCCTGATTTGACATTACTCTGATCGTGGGCTCCGGTGATGTGAGTGTATTTATGAATATGCCACCGTTACTCTGTTTTTGTAACTCAAAAACATCTAAAACTTGTTTTTGTTTTCAATAATTCATCACTTGGTTTTGTGAGAACTGAGTGATGGAAACAATACCCCAAAACTCATCCAAACAAGCTTCTTCTCCGTAGAACTCACTAATTTTGGGTGATGAGTGATGGAAATAGGACGATGAGTAATAGAAACAAGCAAATCCAAACAACCCCTAAGAATTTTCTCTCATACCTCAAAGTGAGTGTGTAGTCTGGTGTTTATATAGGAGTGGTTTTCTAACTCCATCTTCCTCAATTCTCTCCATTTCCTGGAGTCATGGCATAATGAAGATGCTATGTAACTAATAAAAGGTAAGAATCTTGAGATTTGTGCCCATAATTAGAAATCACGCGAGTTGGTGGAGCGAAGATATCACACACTTCAACTCTGTAAATCATCCTTTTCATATTAGGATGCCTTGTTCTCGTCCTCATCTACTTCAGGTACTTACTCATAAGAATGTTGCATAAGTCGAAATATCTCTAGATAAGTACAGTTGGATCATTAGTGTCCATTGATTAATGAAACTCACTATCAAATAAGGAAAGATAATATTACTCCCAAAATAATACATAATTACTTTGAACTCATAAATATAAGATGTCCAAATATGAATGAACAAATTAAAAATGTGCAAGACTGTGTATATTTAAGGTTTGTGAGTTCCACTAACAGCCTTGTAACTCAACTGATTGACACATTTTGGTATGTCATTGACATCAAAAGTTCAAATTTCTTCTCTCTCTTTGTAACAATCAAACTATAAAATAAATAAATAAATAAGTTTGTGGGTTCCAAATATCTCAACTAGAAAAGTTTCTTATTATCAAATAAGAGATTTGAGGTTCAAACTTTATTTATACTAAAAATCAATTGATATTTTGGTCTAATAATGAAGAATAATCATTATGGAATGAACACTATGAGTTGAAATTGTATTGTATTTATAAAAAAATATATATACAATTAAGGTTCAATTTAGATGTAGTGAAGAGATTCGCTTAAGAATGACTACCAAGGTAGGTATATATATATATATACACAGTGGCAAAGCCAGAAATTTAAGTAGGAGGGGTAAGATTAAAAGTAAAAAACTAATCTAAAAAAATTAATCGATATTAATAATAAAATAAATAAACAACTATATGCTAATGTAATTGTTATATAGATTCTAACATAAAATCTAAACATTAATTTGTCTTTTCACATCTAGCTTAATTTACTCAATTGCCTTCAACGATTTTTTATATTTTGAAATCGTTGCATCATTTGTTCACACTCAATAGTCTTAAATATATCTTTTTTATTTTGTTTTGCTGTAAGATATTTTTTTAATCATTATTAGGTGGGTCCATTCCCACATGATTTCCAATTTCCTAATGGCAGTAGGATGACGTTGTGTGATTCCTATTTCATTTTGCTGTAGAATTTTTTTTTTTTTCAAATCATTAGTCGGTTGGTCTCCCACATGATTTCCTATAGCAGTAGAATTTGCTTTTTGTGCACAACTACGCCTAGTGTCCTCTTTTGTCAGGGAGGGCTTAATGATATACCTACTTTTTTTTTTTATGAACATGATATTACTATATTAACAGGGAGGGCTTAATGGTATATATTAGGGGTGTCAATGTTCGAACCAGCTCGCAAATACGACACGAACTCGACACGTTTTTTTTGAATTAAGGTTAGGCCTTGATGGGTTTAGGTTTTAAATGGGTCAATCCGAAAGAGACACGATAAGAAACAGGTCAACCCGCATAACCCGCAATAGACACGTTTGACACGCCAATTTATTTGTGTCAACCCGAAATAACCCACTTAACACAACCTGTTTAACTCATATAACAAATAAATATTTATTTTATTTTAGATTTGTCAAATACCTTTTATATCCAACATATATTTTAAATTTAAAAAGAAAAGTAAGTAATTACAAAAATTTACAAGGGATATAATTGGAAATTGAAATTTTACAGACCTTAGAACTACCAATACTTTTTTTTTTTGGCATAGAACTTACACATGAAATTGGATGAGCTTGTGGAAGATGTTATGAATTTGGACATCAACAAAGAATCTATGGATGATAATCATAGTCATAGTCAGGATTAGTTTACTGTTTGCTCAAATTCTTTCAATATTAATACTTAGCATTTGACGAGTTCCAATAATTTTATATTTTTGTTGAACTATGTTATTTTATTTTTATGAAACTTTGTTATTTTGAATTTGGGTTGAAGTGTATGCACTTCTTTTGAAGTGTAAATAACTTATTTCTAGATGAATGTTATATTTTTGTTGAACTATATTATTTTGAATGTGGGTTAAAGACTTGAAGTGTATGCACTGCTTTTTGAGATATAAAAATAATTATTTCTAGATGGATGTTATATTTAATATTATGCAAGTTGAAATGAGTTGTGTTATATTCGTGTCAACCCAACACGACTTGTTTATTAAGCGTGTCAAATGGGTTGGGTTAGGTTAACCCGCCTTATTAACAGGTCGGGTTAGGGTTGAAGGATCATGACACGATTATTAAATGGGTCGGGTTAGGGTTGAGCCATTTAGTCGAATACCCATACCTCGACACGACACGAACCCGACACGCTAACCTGAATTGACACCCCTAATATATATATATATATATATATATATATAGGGACGAAGGAAAGGAGCTTGAACTTCCAAATTTTTTCACTGCTATATATATATATATATATAAGTTCGGTTAATGAATATTCTTAGAACATTTGTTAATAGGTTATTTAATAAATGTTCCTGAATATATCTTTTCTATTTTGTTTTGCTGTAGGATTTTTTTTTAATCATTATTAGGTGGGTCCATTCCCACATGATTTCCAATTTTCTAATTGTGTGATTCCTATTTCATTTTGCTGTAGAATTTTTTTTTTTTTCAAATCATTATTAGGTGGGTCTCCCACATGATTTCCTATAGCAGTAGAATTTGCTTTTTGTGCACAACTACGCCTAGTGTCTTCTTTTGTCAGGGAGGGCTTAACGATATATGTACTACATTAGCAGGGAGGGCTTAATGATATATAATATATATATATATATATATATATATATATATATAGGGACGGAGGAACGGGGCTTGAACTTCCAAATTTTTTCATTGCTATATAAATATATATATATATATATATATATATATAAAAGTTCGGTTAATGAAGGTTCTTAGAACATTTGTTAATAGGTTATTTAAAGAAAGTTTTAATACCAACTTTATAAGAAATAAAAATAAAAATAAAAAACTCTTTAGAAAAGTTAGTTATTTTTTTCTTTTCTCATAATATTTTTTAAAAATATTTTCTAAATTAATATCCTTAAGATAGCTGTTAACTTTATATATATATATATATATATATAATATAGAGGTTTCTTTGCGTGTGTGTTTTTTCCCTCATACTCACTGGTTAGTTTTGACGGTAACCAAAGAAAGTTAAGAAAAGAAAGCATTAAATTGGTGAATAGAAACTAATAAAGAGTATTTGCTGTATTTGAAAGTCAAATATCCAAACGAAAAAAAATTAAAATTGGAAGGGATATGTATAATCGCCAAAAAGCTTGAATAATCTAGTAAATATTTGGGTGTTTGGGGAAAATTTTGACATATAAAGATTTGACATCTAGCATATTTAGAAAATAAGATGAGAATGAAAACTTAAAATGTGACACATGGATATTCATTTTAATTTACACTATAAAAATTATTTTTCTCATCACATAAGTATATACATTTGTTTATTATTATTATTTTTTTTATCTTTTTAAATGGACTTCACGACATTGACCAATTAATGCCTATTCCTTGGAGAAGATAACTGGTGGTAATGCAGAACCAATCAAATTCTCACGTTTGTTGTAGCAGAAGATAGAAAGAAAGAAGAAGAACAAGGAGCATAGATGAATCGAAAGCGAGTACCCTTATCTGGATTGCATCAAATGACCTTAAACCACACATGTATCACTATCTCCACCAACAGAATATAAGAACAATGGACTCGGAATCTTCTCTTTCTCTCTTCCCTCTCTATTTTATTATTTTTGTTTTTGGGGGATTTATCTGTGGCAGAATGCATGCAGATGGGTCATTATTAGCTACCTTATCTGGATAGACTATTGTCTATGACTATGGGAACATACTTGCCAAATTTATCTATCAGGATTCATCAGTGAGAGCTACGCTAGCTAGTTATATATGAATGGCACTATCAATTACAGCTACTAAAGAAGAGTTCCTCGCATGACAAGAGAACGGAGAGTCATTCTCCAACTTTGTTACTTGATAAGATATTTAAGGGAATGGAACCTGTTTAGACTAGGGATGACAATTTTTATCCGGCCCGAGGGTACCCGGCCCGGCCCGATCCTAATGGGCCGGGTTTTACCCGGTTCGATTAGGAATAGGGTCGGGTATGGGTTTAAAAAAAAATCCGAAGCGGATCCGGGTTTTATTAAAAAAAAATCCGAGACCCGACCCGAGACCCAACCCGAAACCCGGCCCGGTAAAAACCCGGTTAATTAAAATTACTAAAATACCCTAATATATATATATATATATATATACCTAAAATTTCTAACCTAATTCCCATTTCAGCAGCCTCACTCACTCAGCAGCCTCCCTACACTCCCTCCCTCTCAATCCGACACAGTCCTACACTCCCTCACCCTCACTCCACCGTGAACACCACCAAAAACCCAGACGACCTCACAACACCACCAAATCACAACACCACTGCCTCACCTCGAGCTGTCGCCGTTTTTCTTCGCCAAATCGAAGCTGTCGTCACTTTTCTTCACCAAATCGGAGCATCAGTTTTTTCTTCAGGCTTGACCAAATCGGAGAGCATCAGATTCAGCTTTAGCCTTCAGCCAAATCGAAGAGGATCAGCTTCAGCCAAATCGAAGAGGATCAGCTTCAGCCAAATCGGAGAGGATCAGATTTTCTTCAGGTATTTTCTTCAGTTTGATGGTGTTGGGTTTCTCGGATTTTAGAGACAGATAGAATGAGAGATGGTGTTGGTTTTTGATTTTTGATTTTTTGGGTGTAAATGTGTAATCCAGGACCATTTTGATTTTATGAATATTGGGCTTGCTTTGTAACAAAGTTGATTTTGAATCTGATCATTTCCATTGTAATCATTTCCATTGCAAATGGGGTTGATGAGTTGTGGAGTACAATGTAATTTATTGATTTAAAATTTTAGTTATGATTTATTGAATTATGATTATGATATTTGTTATGATTTATTGATTTATAGATTTATAATTAACATGTGATTTATTGATTTATAATTAGTATCCTTAGCCTATGATTTGGACTGATTTGGCATTTGAACTACGCTAATTATTTAGGCTTGAATATGCAGGCTTAATGTAGGCAAAATCTGGCAAAATTTAAGCTTAAATCTGGGCTTAAATTAAAATTTGGGCTCAAAATTCTTCTTCTTCTTTTTTTTTTTTTTTTTTTTTTTTTTTTTTTTTTTCGGTTGGGCCCCGTTTGGGCCCAATTCCTAAACAGGGCCTGCGGGGCCCGGCTGGAGCGGGTCCGGGCCCCGGGAAAAAACCCGGTACCCTAAACGAGCCGGGCCCGGGCTACGGGTTTTGTCCCGCGGGTCGGGTCCAGGTATGAAAAAACCCGGCCCGAACCCGACCCGTTGCCATCCCTAGTTTAGACCTGTTGAGATGTTTATATATGTGTCCAACATTTGTCATGTCTTAACATGCCAACGAGTCCAGTACTTCTGTGTATTAGACTCAATCCTATTCTCAAGGGATTGGACTGCTTCTAGAAAATCTTACATCGAGCTAGCTGTTCGGTTACAAAACTCTCCTCAAATTTAAAACCCCATCTCTTTGAGCATTTTACAGTGTCATTCCAAAGTTATTTTTTTTTAATTGTGATTTATTAGTTGTAATGTTCCTTTTCCTGCTAATATTTATCAGCTTCATCTTAATTTACATATGTTTATCACATAATCATAAAAAAGTAAAAGAAATATAATTTTGTGTGATAATCTAAAGCATGTGAATTTATAAGTTCAAGTATAATAAAAATAGGAGAAAATTTTAATGGCAGGGAGCTGCAATGACCCTTTAATTTAGAGGTTTTTTTTAATAGTTTATATATATATATATATATATATATATATAGACGGAACTAGGATTCAAACCTGAGGGAAGTCTTTTGTTTGCAAATTTTCAGGCAAAGTCTTTTGTTTGAGGATTTTTAGAAATTGGGATATCAATGTTAGAGGAGGCAAGGTGACAATATCATTATTGGTTTTTTGATTTATTTTTTGAAAAAAAAATATTTCTTCTCATAATCTACAAATCAAATTAAAGTCATAGTAACTATATGAATTTATTTATAGTTTTAAAAATTGGATTGGACAAAGAATCGAAAATGAGTAATTCTTGATTTTTTAGTCGAAATAGTGACATCATAACTATTTTAATTATGTATTTAACATTATAAATACATAAAAATTTAGCTTTATTCTTTTCATATTATTCTATACCCGACCTTTTATAATGCTATATATTAATAACTACAGTTCAAAGCTTAAACCCATATAAATTGCTAAATCAATATATCCACTAAAATATTGGCTAATTAATAGCGTAAGAGGAGAGATACTTCAAAAGTTACGTATCCAAAAATCTAATGATAATGATGACAGCTCTCAGGCAATCAAATAATAAGGGGCAAGTCTATCTTTTCTTTCAAAAAAAAAAAATGACAAGGGGCAAGTTATACACTTATACAAACTAAATATATAATAAATTTTTTTCATCAAAATTTTTTTTTTTGAATCGTTTTCCATCAGTTAGTAACAGCCATGCACAAATAAACTTTTTTTTGCATTATTTTATTTTCCTTTTTAAGTGCTTATCACATGAGTTTGGTTCAAGTTACACCTGGTGTAATTCTAAGTAATGATACACCACTCAATATTTTTTAATAGGATACCAATTTTAACAAATCCACCGTTGGATTACATTATCTTCATATATTCTCCATGCCTGCAAAATTGAGAGTAATGATCGAATTTTAACAAATCCACCGTTGGATTATATTATTTTCATATATTCTCCATGCCTGCAAAATTTCAAGGTGATCGAATATCAATAGCCTTGTCATCAATTAATTATTTAAATTCAAGTTTTTGTAGTTTAAAATAATACGTAAAAAATGTGTTTATGGATGAAATAGTAAATAACATCCGATTAGCATGAAAATTGGCATACATGTTAAAAACATATAAAACATGTAATCTAACGGTAAAATTTCCAAAATATGAATTTAATAACAAGTTGTTGGGTGGTGTAACACTTCTTATAGTTATACCATGTGTAACTTGAACCCAACCCATATATGGATAAAGACAAGTCTAAACATCACAAAGCCTACAATAACTTAAAAATATACTACAGTAATAAAATAGAGAGAAGTTTAGAGAACTCATTAAAGCAAATAAGACACAATAATCACAAAACGAGAGAGAGAGAGAGAGAGAGAGAGAGAGAGAGAGAGAGAGAGAGAGAGAGAGAGAGAGATCAGATTAGAGAAGAAAGTGATCAAGAAACCATACCTCAGTCGATTGTGGAGTCACCAATGGACCCAAGGAAGAAGGCTCGAGTGTTTGTAATTTTATTTGGTTAGGCATTTGTGATTTGTAATTGTTTTATTAGTATTTTTTGCTGTTGTTATAGACCAAATATGTTATTTGTTTGTTGATAATTTGGGTTTGCCTAAAGGTTTTCGTTATTATCTAGATTTGTGAATTTTTTGCTGGTGTTTTGGTTTACCTTAAGGTTTACCTTGGTGTTCTTGAAACAATTGGGGAAAAGAAACGGTCAAATAATTTTTTTTTTTTTTTTTTTTTTGTTTACCTTAAGGTTTATCTTGGTGTTCTTGAAACAACTGGGGAAAAGAAACGGTCAAATAATTTTTTTTTTGTTTTTTTTTGTTTTCATTTGTCAATTTGTAAAACTTTTGTGGGAGGGGGGATAAGAATAAATATTAAGCGTCCGTTTGGTTGGAGGGGTGGAAAAGTGGGAGAATAGAAAATAGTGGGAGGATAGAAAAGTGGGAGGATAGAAAAGATTTTAATTTCTCTCATTTTTGTTTAGTTGAGAGTGGAAAAGTGGAGAGATGGAAAAAGTGAGTTTGTATAAATTTATTCATACACTCTTGTTAAAAAACAATGTCCAATTGAAACAAAAAAAGTGACAAATAACAACCAAAAAAAAAAAAAAAAAGCAATCACCCAATTTATTTTAAAAAAAAATCATGTCTAGTTAAAAATAAAAAGAAAAACAAGACAACTACCACACCCACAACCCCCAAAAAAAAAAAAAGCAACGCCTAGGAAAAAAAGAAAAAGAAAAAAAGCAACATGCCACCCCCAGCCCAGGAATGAAAAAAAAAAAAGATAAAAAAAAAAAAGCAACGCCTAGGAAAGAAAAGAAAAAAAAAAGAGGCGACGTGCCTCGCAAAAAAAAAAAAAAAGGAACTAAACATAGGCATTTTTTGTCCATTAAGCAGTCTCATTTCTCCCTTCAGTTTTTTCTTTATTTTGGGGAGAAAATTTTTTGGTGGGCCCGGGAAGAAAACACTTGGACCCTGAGAGAAAACACCTGGGCCCCACCGTTTATTTTCCTTCCTCTTCACCCAACCAAACACACTCAAAAAAGTTTTCATTCCCATTTTCTCTCCAAAGTTTTCCATTTACCCTATTTCACCTCTAAACAAACACACACTAAAGGTCAAGATCTAAAATTTTATGTAAATTTATATACTAATATATATATACTAGTCAGGGCAGCACGTGCAAGGCACGTGCTAGCCATGGGAAAAAAAAGTTGTGATTAAGATCAATTCTAAATTTTGTTTGTATCACAAAATAAAGATATAAATAATTTGATTTTTAAAATACATAGATATTTACATTAATTAAAAGATATATTAATTATAAGAATTTTGATAATTATATTATAAAAAGTTAATCTCATTATAAAAAATTTGATCAACCACAAAGTTAAGAGAGTTATTTAACATATAAATATTTATTTCACTATAATAATTTTTTAGTACTTATTTGCTATAGTTAATATATCCACTCACTAAAAACTTCTAAGAATTATAACGAATATCATCATCTTCTAACAATAAACAACTGAGTTTGCCTAAGAATATAAAAAATGAAAATAAAAAAAGATAACAAAAGGCATGTGTTATCGAATTTTCCATTAAATAAATTTTAAGTTTTAAAAATTTAAATCTAGAAAATCAATGTTCTTTAGATAACAAATAAAAAACCTTTTATCATCATTCTAACTTTCCAAGAATTATTACCATCTAAAACTCAAAATACTGGAAGAAAATTTTTGGGATGTTAAAATTTAGTGGGAGTATTTTAGACATTACACAATAAAATATTTTAAGAATCATAAGCTTTCATTAAGGTTTAACTGAGAGAAAAATAACATGACATATTTGCTCTTTTCCAAAATATTAAGGGAAAAATTGCTTGATTTTAAATTTTAAGAAGGAGGAATTGTAAACTACCCCAAACGTAAAGGATGAAAAGTGTTTTTTTTTTCCTAAGTTTTCGTTTTTGTGTGTAAAACTATGTAGTTTTACTTAAAACGGCGCGCAAAGGAAAAAAAAAAAAACTGAATTTTGATCCTATTGATTATGCAAGTATCAATAGGAAGAAGTTCAATTTTGATCCTATTGATTATGCAAGTATCAATAAAACTGAATTTTGGGTAGTGGAAGATGAGGAACCTCAATTTCTGGATCATAAGGAGATAGAGAATGCATTATATGAAGAGGAAGCCTATCCAATCGAAGAAGGGTTTTCTACCCATGTACAAAGAGGTTAGCTTATAACAATTCTTTGCCTAGTTGCATATTTTAATTAAACTATTTATGATTTATGAGAAATGATTATGAATTTATTGTTTTTTGGTTTTGGAATTTGTATAGATATGGACAATGAAGTGATTGAGGATGATAATGACATCAATTTGTAATCATTTGGTGATGAAGATGATGCTCCTCCCGGATTAATTTAGAGATAAAAATCATCCTATTCATGTTGAAGATGAAGAAGATGAGGATGAGGATGAGGATGATGATAATGATAATGATGCTAGTGGTGGAGCATTTGGTTCACATGATGATATTGATTTCAATTGTCTTCATAACAAATGAGGCTTGGGTCTTAAAACTTAGTAATTGTTTGTTTGAAAATTTAAAACTTATTTACTATTTGGATGTAATGAACTTATTTGTTATTTTCCATTTGGATGTAAATATAATAACTGATGAACTTTTTTATTTGGTTTTGTTGAAAGTTTATTATGTTAAGGATGATTGTTTTGTAATGTTATTATGTTAAATTCTTTAAAAAGATGTTATATTATATACTTATATACTTGTATTTTTTTAAAAGGAAACATATTTGTTACTATTGGTTTGTTAGTTTTAGACTTTTAGTATATTAAAAAATTATTAATTATTTATATAATTTAAATAAATAATAATTAAATTATTTATGATGTCACCGGTTCGACCATAAAACCGGTATTTAGCTCCTTTTCCGGTTCTTTCACCGTACCGGTTTTTAAAACCATGGTTATAAACATAGCTCAAAGCGGGTTTATAGCCATGTTTTTTAAAAGCACAGCTATAGGTTTGACCTTTAGCTGCGGTTATAAAAATGCGGCTATAGACCCGCAAGGGCTATTGCTGCGCAGTTTAGGCTTGGTTTGTAAACGCAGCTATAGGAAACGCGGCTATATCCTATAGTTGCGTTTTTTGGGTCTATAGCCGTGTTTTTGAAACGCGGCTATAGCCCCCTTTTTTGTAGTGTCTTTTAAATCCATACTAGCCGTTGTCAAATTCATTAGGGCCTAGTTCTCCAATTCGCTCTCTACAAATTCATTGCACTTGACTCACTGGGCCAAGATCCCATACACCTTGGGCTTGGGCTGCATAATGTGTCCTTACAAACAATATTGTCAAAGTTGGCAGACTAAATGACAATTTACTAAACTTAAAGGATGTAAATTTTACTTTTGCCTAATAGTTTAGTTACTTTTCTCAAATTTTTACTCTTAAAGATATTTTTTGAGAATATATTATTTTGAGCACGAGAGATAATTGAAAGAGAATCCCTATTTTAAATATGCCCCATGGCCACATTATTCTATACCAATTTGAAATACATTTCAAACATTATTAGTGACAAATTATTTAAACATTAACTCTATATTCTTTTTATTTTTGGCTAATTACAACTTACCCACTTGTAGTTTGGCCGAAATTTAAGTTGCATACTCGTAGTTTAAAATTTGGCACTTTACCCACTTGAGGTTAGCTAAGTTAGGGTTTCGTAACCCATTTCTGTTAAAAATGAGGCTAAATATGTAATTTTGCTCCTATTTTATGTCTCTCTCCTCCCAAAATATTATATATATATATATATATATAAAAGGACAAGAGAAAACAAGATCAAAAAGTGAGAGTTTTGTAAAAATTAAGAACAAACATTAGCCCCATTTTTAATATTTTCCTAACCCTTTCTTTCTTTGATTAACTATTTGTAGAAACGGACAAGAAGGACATGATTAATCATTACAACCTCACCAGGAGGATTTCTTGATCAATCCCTCTCCTTGTGTTATACTTGCTATAGGCTTGAACATGGTGCTACATTTCTGACTTCTGCTACCTAGTATCTGAGTTTTGGAACCTCTTTTTTTTTTTTGCAAACACGCACTCGTACAATCAGGCCTGCCAACTTGCAAATGGGGGAGTTTAAAGGTTTATTTCTTTAGGGAACTAAGCCAGGTTGGACAGTGAGAGTGCAAGGAAAGGTAGCCTTGTTATAATTGGTAAGTTGGTGTTTAAGATGGACAAACTATTACATGTTTATGGGTACGAATACTCTCTAGAACTCTCTGGTTCAGGTCCTGTATCTTATTAATGAATTTTTCAAATTTATAGCAAGTATAACACAACCCAAGGAGAGGGATTGATCAAGAAATCCTCTTGGTTGAGGTTGTAATGTTTAATCATGCCCTTCCTGTCCGTTTCTACAAACAGGCAATCAAAAAAAGAAAGGGTTAGGGAAATGTGAAAAATGGGACTAATGTTTGTTTATAATGTTTACAAAACTCTCACTTTTTGATCTTGTTTTCCCTTGTTCATTTATGTTTTGGGAAGAGAGAGATATAAAATGGGAGCAAAATTACATATTTAGCCTAATTTTTAACAGAAGTGGGTTATTGAATCTTAACTGAGCTAATCTCATGTGAGAAAAATGTCAAATTTCAAACCACAGATAGGCAACTTAAATTTCGACTAAACCACAGGTGGGGTGGGTAAGTTACAATTAGCCCTTTTATTTTATATTAAATTGTAGGGGAAATTGCATTTTACCCACCTGTGGTTAGGCCCGTTTTAACAGTGCCCACCCGTGGTTTAAAAGTTATCACTTAACCCACCTGAGGTGGCCTCCGTTAGACCCTAGTTACCTACCTTTGCCCTTTTCGTTAAAAAATCCTCTTTACTATATAAGCCAAAATTAAAACCCAAATAGAACCCTAAAAGGAAGAACGAGCTCTCTCTCTCTCTCTCTCTCTCTCTCTCTCTCTACCTTAGAATCCCTAAAAATCTCCAAACCCATAATCCCTTTCTCTCTTCACTTAGATTGCCAAAGTGAAATCTGACACTTGCAAGCAAGGAGGTGTATTGAAGCTTGGGTTTTCCTCTATATCAACTTTAGCCCAGTCTCCTTCACACTCTCCATCAAAACATCACTTTAAATGAACACCATCCTTTGCACACACAAGTTTTACAACCTGATTTGTAAAACAATTTCTGAAGCCATCGTAGTCGCGACCCATTTATTGTACTCCACAGGATCAAAAATCTCCAAGCTGTAAAGTTCCCCATCAACCAAAATTAGATATAAAGTACTTCACACAAAACCGCCATCAACAACAATTAAGAATGAAATTCATTTTTACACAAATCTATACCCCCCCCCCCCCCAAAAAAAAGATAAGAATCCAGATTGATTTCTTTTTTTGAGCAAATCCAGCTTGATTTCTAATTATACAATAAAAGCTCCACCTTTATAGGGTATAGTCTTCACAAAGTCCTCAAACAATCTCATATCTAAGTGGAGTAATAAAATATTCACTTTACTTATTCTTTTTGAATAGACGAATACATTCTCACCAATCAAACAAGTACAACATCTAACAAATTTCATTACATAATAACCAAAAGGCAGGGAAAAACTAAAAACCCATTTCATTCAAGTCCCAAATAAAGTTAAAAAAAAAAAAAAAAAATCCAGATCCCTAAATTTTCGAATTTTCTTTTCTTTCCTATATTTTCAAAACAACCAAACAACACTTTGAAAAAGTAAACAAAAAAACCCAAGCTTCAATACACCTCCTTGCTTGCAAGTGTTCAGATTTCACTTGGGCAATCTAAATGAAGAGAGAAAGGGATTATGGGTTTGGGGATTTTTAGGGATTCTAAGGTAGAGAGAGGGAGAGAGCTTGTTCTTCTTTTTAGGGTTCTATTTGTGTTCTAATTTTGACTTATATAGTAAAGGGGATTTTCTAACGGAAATGGCAGAGGTGGGTAACGAGGGTCTAACGGAGGCCACCTCAGGTGAGTTAAGTGATAACTTTTAAACCACAGGTGGATACTGTTAAAACGAGCCAAACCACAGGTGGGTAAAGTGCAATTTCCCCTAAATTGTATTTTGTTTATAGAGGAAATTGTAGTTAACCCACCTATTGTTTGGCTCGTTTTAACAATGCCCACCCGTGGTTTGAAATTTGTCACTTAACCCACCAGAGGTGGCCTCTGTTAGACTCCCGTTACTCACCTCTCCCTTTTCACCGTTAAAAATGGGGGTAAATGTGTCTTTTTCATTATATTTTATGTCTCTCTCCTCTTTTCTCTCCTTCTTCTTCTTCTTCACATAAAACGTAAAAGAAAAATATCAAAAAACAAATCAAGATAAAATTTGTTTCATCATTTTTCATATACATAATTAGCACAAAGTTTTACAAAAGAGGGTAGACAAAGGAAAAAAGCCCTCTCTCTAAAACTCTAACCCTTTCTCTTTTGCTAGGTTCTCTAAAAAAACCCAGATTTGCAAGTAAAAGAAAAATCTTAAAAAAAAAAAAAAAACCCAGCAATCTAGCAAATCCAACACCACAACCAACTCACTGAACCATCAAATCATAGTCTCACCAAACTACCACCACCAACACCACCACCGTTGTTAGCCACCGCCTAAAACCCCAGATAGAGGTGCAAAAACAAAGAAACAAGAAAAACCCAGCAAATAAAACCGGCCAAAAAAAAAAAAAAAAAAACCCAGCAATCTAACATATCCAACACCACAACCAACTCAATAAACCATCAAATCATAACTTCACCAAACTACTACCTCCAACACCACCACCGTTGTTAGCCACTGCCCAAAACCCCAGATCGGGATGCAAAAACAAAGAAACAAGAAAAAGCTAGCAAAAAAAAAAAAAACCCAGCAATCTAACATATCCAACACCACAACCAACTCACTGAACCATCAAATCATAGCCTCGCAAAACTACTACCTCCAACACCACCACCATTGTTAACCATCGCCCAAAACCCCAGATCGGGATGCAAAAAGAAAGAAACAAGAAAAACCCAGCAAAAAAAAAAAACCCAGCAATCTAACATATCCAACACCACAACCAACTCATTGAACCATCAAATCATAGCCTCACCAAACTACTACCTCCAACATCACCACCGTTGTTAGCCACTGCTCAAAACCCCAGATTGGGATGCAAAAACAAAGAAACAAGAAAAACCCAGCAAAAAAAAAATAAAACCCAGCAATCTAACATATCCAACATCACAGCCAACTCATTGAAACATCAAATCATAGCTTCACCAAACTACTACCTCCAACACCACCACCGTTGTTAGCCACTGCCCAAAACCCCAGATCGGGATGCAAAAACAAAGAAACAAGAAAAACCCAGCAAAAAAAAAAAAAAAAAAAACCTAGCAATCTAACATATCCAACACCACAGCCAACTCACTGAACCATCAAATCATAGTCTCACCAAACTACCACCTCCAACACCACCACCGCTGTTAGCCATCACCCAAAACCCCTAGAAAGTCATTTCATACCTGATACAAAGGAAAACCCAAGCTTCAGCACACCTCCTCCTTGCTTGCAAGTGTTCAGGGATTTCACTTTGGCAATCAAAGTAAAGAGAGAAAGGGATTATGGGTTTGGGGATTTTTGGGGGTTCTAAGGTAGAGGAAGGGAGAGAGCTTTTTTCTTTTTTTTAGGGTTCTATTTGGATTCTAATTTTGGCTTATATAGTAAAGAGGAATTTATAACGGAAGGGGCAGAGATGGGTAACGAGGGTCTAACAGAGGCCACCTTAGGTGGGTTAAGTGACAAATTTCAAATCACAGGTGGACATTGTTAAAACGGGCTAAACCACAGATGGGTTAACTGCAATTTTCCCTTGTTTATATGTGTTGTGCCTAATAGCGTTAAACATTTGGTTTTGAGCTCAAGTAATGAGCACAAAGATATTGTCAGCTATAAACGCCTTATTTTACAACCAGAGTAAATTTAAGACTGAAAGTAACACTGTCATTCCACCAATCTAATTAAGGGTAAAATTTTCATTTTATTCCATTAGAAGACTGAGGATCTATTACGGATTGGTTGACTGGGGAGAAATAATTTTTAATAATATTGTTTCCCCTTTCCTATTTATAATAGGATTTTAATTCCTTTTTCAAGTTAAATTAGGATTTTAGATTATGTTCTTTCATTTTTCCTAGTTGAATAAAGCTTTTATGTTGTTTTATTTATTTATATAAGTTGTTTTCCTTTCTCTAGTTGAAGTAGGAATTTTTTTTTTTAAAAACACTTTTTTTATCTTAGGCCCCGTTTGGGAGGAGGGAATGGAATGGAATGAAAATGAATGAAATGAATAATTTTAAAATATTCTTCCCTTTCCTTGTTTGGGAGTTTTAATGGATGGAATGGAAAGTTCATTCTCTTGTTTGGGAGTTTAAGTGGGAGAGAATGAAATAGGTAGGAGGGCACACTCATTCCTCTCTATTTCCTTAAAATCTCAAATTTTCATTCCCCCCGAAATTGGGAGGAATGGAAGGGAATGGAATTAGATTTAATGAATTTTTTACTAAAACTCTCAAAATACCCCTATATATTCAACCTTTTATTTTAAAATACAGGTCTAATAGTAATATTGTCATAAAATGATTATATTCTATTCCCTCCATGTTACTCCCAAACAAAATTACTTACATTCTATTCATTCTCATTCCTTTCCACCCTTTTATTTTAAAACATTCAATCAAGGTTACTTAATTCCATTTCATTCCATTCATTTCCCTTACTTAAATACATTTCATTCTATTCCATTCCATTCCCTTAGGAAGTTGTGATTAATAAAAGTTTCTTTTCAAAGGTTTCTCTATTCTTTTACCTACTAACCTGGTGTTATTGTAGAACTTAGGTTTTATATATAAGTTGTAGTTATTGTGTGTTATAGATTTTGTTTCCACATGCCCTAGCTACAACTTATGGTTGAAAATTAAAAAAATTTCTATCATTTCAACATTTTCCATTTTTCACTTTTTCATCCTCCCACTACAAAAAAAGAGGGCTATAGCCGCATTTAAAAAACGCAGCTATAGCCCGAAAAAACGCAGCTATAGGCTATAGCTGCGTTTTCTTAGCTGCGTTTACAAACACAGCCTATGCGGTGCAGCTATAGCCCCCTGCGGGACCTAGAGCTGCGTTTTTAGAAACGCAGCCCAAACCAAGTCTATAGCTGCGTTTTTTACGCCCTATAGCTGTGTTTTTATACCTCAACAAATGTGGGAGCTATAGCTGCGTTTTGTAAAAAACGCAACTATAGACCAGGTTTGGGCTGCGTTTAAAACGCAGCTCAAATGTGGATCCTAATCTAAATTTTTTTAATCTCTTCAAGTGGATGATCTATGGATGGCACTACTTCTCAGGAACCAATTTATAGACTAAAATTAGACCAATATAGGAAAACATTACATAAAAGCTGAATTTATCAAATGAACCCAACACCTCAATAACAAAATGAAACATCATATTAATCATTAGGTTATTGGCTGTCTAATTGGGCGATTGCTCCCAAGTCCAAACCCAAATTTTGTCTCACACTACGTTCTCTACTTTTTCCTACTTTATATTTAATTGTGTATAAATATCTTAGAGTAACTTTTGATAATACAATGTTTTTTTTATTATTATTATTAAACATAAGGATGGATCATTAATCAGAAGGAAGGATAATTTCTTTTTGATTGATCAGTAATCTCTCTAAGCCTACTTTGAGGTCTATTGGACACCAATAAGATCCTTCTAGGAAAGAAAGTTTTTAACGTATAAAATTTCCTACACTCATATCTCAAGCTCGATTCTCGAATCACTATACAGTACAGACCCATTATTCGGAGTCGGCTTTGTGGGTTGCAAATGCCATAAATATGGCGTCCCAATTATCTGAAACCTCTTGTTGGAGGAGAAGCTTGTTTGTTGTTTTAAATAGGGAGGAGAAGATTGTGTCTGTGTAACCAGGGATGGAACCTGCAGAAATCTATTCTAGAGGGAGTAGACTTTTAGGACAAAAATGAAATAGTATGAAACTCAAAACACAAATGCATGTTCACACATAATTATGCGTTTGAAAACACCAAAAAATAATTAGTTTAAGAAACTATCATTGGATCAATCTCTCAAAAAACTTACTTACAAAAAAAAATAAAAAAAAATAAAAAATTATGCATACATTTGTTATTTGCTTGAGAATATTAGTGAATTTTTTTATATTTTGTTAGATATAACTACATTCAAATGACTAAATAATTCTTAATTTGAAATATGTTTTGTTAGGGTCATTATTTTTAGGTTTTGACAAACTTGTTCCAAAATGTACATTATATGTGTTTTGAGTCTTAGTTTTTAGTGTAAAAAATACTATTGAAGATTTATGTTGAAGGCACAAGAAAATTGCTCAAGGCACTGCTTAAGAAACTTAAGACCAATTCAAATGTTTATTATTTTTAATGACATCTTATGTTACTTAATTTGCACGCTTTCTTGTCTCAAAGATCAACAAACTAAATATTAGAACAATAAATTGAAGAAAAAAAAATTTAAGTAGTCAAGAAAATTATGAAAACTAAGCATATTGAACAAATAATTCGAAAATTGAATTGTTGAAATTAAGCTAGCAAAGCCTAAAACTCCTTGGATAATATTTTATCACTCATTCTAAATAGTTATTCAACTTTGGATTTGAAAATGCAATTTCTTTTGCCACATACCTTAGAAATAATTATATTATATCCCTTAAAAAAAATTGTATTAAAACCACTAAACAATTGTCATGTATTATGAAGGGGATAAAAATCGGGGATGACGGATCCGTTTAAATAAACCTGACGACGTTGAATTAATGGGCCATCGGAAATAAGGCAGCGAATGGAGCAATGGACATATATACCACATGATGGATGGACCCCTCTCCATAATAGACGGATAGTCCCTCTATATGGACGGATTCTAGGTTCATGGACCCAAGGCCGACAGATACCAAGGCCATGTGGCACTCACATGACTTGAGTAAACCCCACATAGAAATATCTTGCGCCCCACAATTAGCCCTAGTTAAAGGAACCCCAACATGGAAAGAATCTTGCAATATGCGCACATTTATGAGAATCTTCCTCAAAGGAAAACATCTTCCAATGCAAGAAACGAAGGTCGATTCCACACTACTATAAAAGCCCAAGGCCCTCAGAAAACAAGGTACGCATAATTTCTGGCACTCTAGAGTTGTGAAGAGAGTTCTCTAACTTAACTTTCAGAGGGTCTTTGGCCAGTACCACACCGGTACTCTCTTAAGGTCTTCTTTTTCTGTGTTATGCAAGTGTTGTCTTGGGCACGTGAGGACTGTGCGACTTACTGATGATTTTCGGCATCATCATATTATTTTCATAAAAATAATGAATTTGAGTAGGCGTTTCTAAAATCTGCATAACCTTATTTTTACGAGACACTATATATATATATATATATATATTAAAAATTCCTTAAAAGGCTAATTTTTTTTAGGTGGGCCAAATCCTTTTTGTTGAAGGGTAAACTCTTAAAGTTTTTAACTTTCTTTAAAAAAAAAAAAAACACATACAATTTTTTGAAAATAATTGAGGCGAGGGGGAGCCATGGCTCCCCTTAGCCAATATTTAGCTTTGTCCTTGTGTGTAAGTGCTTGCTAGGGGGTTGGAAATTGGAACATGGAATTTGAATTTAAAATTGAGAGAAGAGTCTTAAAGCGGGTAAGGAAGGTGGCAGAGAATGTAGATTATTATGATTGAGGTGTTTGTAATTATGAAGACGTAGGTTATTGTGTTTTGTTGAGGGAGACTTGAATTTATGTAGTGGTTAGTGGGAAGTTTAATTTTATAATTTTGTTGTGGGACATTTGTGTGAAGAGGTTAAAGTGGGAGTTATTCACGAGTTGTTTTGGGCTTATAATTTTTTTTATATAAATTTATCTTGAATTTTAAATTTGAAATACCAAAAAATATAGTGTATGGAGATTTTTGTTATTGTCATTGTTATTATTATTGTTATTGTTATTGTTGTTGTTGTCAACTATTAGTTTTATGTGGTAAATCTTTACTTGCAGAGACTCAGTATAATTTGATATATATATCTAAGGCAATGACTTTAATTTTTTTTTATTTAATTAATAATTTTGCATTTCTATAAAGTATTTAAATGCATTTCTGTTCTTGAGATATAAAATTACTAATTGAGTTTTTGTCATAAAAAATTATTAATATGTTATTTTCAATTGATAATATGGCTAATTTAATGAATTAAAAGTAGTATTTTATCATTTTTAATTTAAAAAATAATGGGGCTTTTTAAAAATTAGAATGAGACTTTATAAAAAGAAAAAAATTATTCACTCACAAGATAGGGCCTTTGTTTATTAAGATAGTTGAGGCCCCTGTTTATATCCCATTCAGATTTATGCAACCTTTTATATATAGAAAAAACAAAACACAATCTGAATATTATTTCAATCAATAAATAATATTGGATTTTTTCACTTCCTAAGTGAAAGAGTCCGCTGAATATTTGTGCCAACGCAAGTCCCAGCTTTTATAGTTTTAAAACAAATAACTCAAAGTTAACCTTTATGGGTATCACTTCTTCCAAGACATTAGCAGAACTTGAAAAATTAAGGTTATTTTGTCTATCATTATGATGGAAAGGAATCCTTTTAGATATTATGAAAAATGGCTTCTGCAATTCTATGTGTGGAAGATTATTTAAGCCTAACAAATATGTTAATTATTGATTTTATTGCTCAACATTTATTTCTCCATCAAAATTTGGGAGAAAGATAGAATGAAACCTAAAAAAAAGTACTTTTTATGTCCAACTCATTAATTTTCATATGGTTTCATTATGATAATAATCACATCAATTCAATCAGTATTCGTCGACATTATATATGACAAAGTCTTCCTTAACCCAAATTCAAGAATCATTGATTAATTTGACTAGATATTTCCTTCATTTTGGCCACTTCATTTCATATGTAATGTATTATTTCATATATAATGGTGAGTTAATTTTTATATTTGTTTTAAGTTTATACATATGTTATATTTTTACTTTTCATATTAAGTTGACCGCGCACTATGTCAACTTGTGATTAGATTTCAACACTCATGTTCACCACAGGTACTTGAGCATGTTATGTCAACTTATGCACCAATTACAAGTTTACACATAAACAAAGTGTGGTCCGTGTGGATTTGAGTTAGGAAGAGGTTATTTGAAGTCTTATTAAGAGCGCTTATATCATTGCTTGTATAATAGGAAAAATGCCACTTTTTAGCCAACTAAACCTGAAATTCTCTTATATCAAGCTATGCAAAGTTCCGTAAAAATATATAATTTCTACAATAACAATGTAAATTTATACTTGCACTATTTATTTTGCATTTAAATTTTTATACTTTCTTTATGTACCCCAAAAGTAAAAGAAGGAAGTGACTAATAATTCTTGTGTGTGAAAGAAAAAGAAATAATTTAAAAAATAAAAATATATAATATTTTAATAAAATATAGTGTAAAATAGATAATTTGATGCATGATATTTTGAAAAGTGAGTATGTTAGTCATATATATATATATATATATAAACTAAGTTGTTTCTACCCCAAAAAAAAAAAAAAAAAAGTAAGTTATTATGCTAAAATATACCCAAAACACAAGAATGATTTTTTTGAGAAATTTCTAAAAATTCATCCAGACGCCAACTTTAATTAATTTTTTATATTTTTGTTTTAATTTTATTTTAGGTTAAAATGCAAAACTCACCCTCTAAATTTTACCTTTTGTTATTTCAGTCTTCTAAGTTTGTCTTTTGTCATTTTAGTCCTCTAAGTTTCAATTATACTCAATTCAGTCCTCCGTTTAATATCCATCAAATTGTACCGTTAACTTACACAAAACGACGCCATTTTACACTTTAATTAATATTAAATTTGTTTTCTGAATTTTAGAAAAAAATAATAATTTTAAATAATTTTAATTTTTTTTTAAAAAAAAACCTAGACCCAAGTCCAGCTACATATATATATATATATATATATATATACAGAGATGGGTTCAAGTTACACCTGATGTAACTCTTTAGAGTTACACCTTTTCTAAACCATCAGATTTAAGTAAATCTAACGGTAAAAAAAAGCACTCATTAATACTAATATTCTAATTTGTATCTCATTAATTATCCCTTATTTATTGCATTCCATACCTATCTCTAAACCTAAAAAAACACAAAAAGTGTACGTCTCTCTCTAATTTTTTTTCCCATCGTTTCTCCCAAAAAAAAAAAAATTTCCTCCATTGCACGCCTCTCTCTCTATCTCTTACTCCTCCACCGCTCTTTCACCTCCACTGCCAAGTCATTGGTAGGAAAAAAAAAAAAAAAAAAGACCAAACAATCAAGATAAGTTATTGAAATAAAGAGGGATGGTTAGAGATTATGCTTGACCGCTGATTGGTAAGAGATGATGGACGTGGTCTTGGGCAAGAAGTGATGGATAATCGTCCTATGAATGTAGTCTTCCACATTCTTGTGGAATCCAACATTTCCACCACTCTAAGCTCGGATTCCAATCCTTTTCCCTTGAGCCCCTCTCTTCTTTCTCATCGTGTTGGTGCTCATTTGAACTATCCATTACATGCATTCGTTGCGAAGAAAGCACAGGACTTATCAATGCAGCCACTCCCAAGATCCTTCTCTCCTTTAGCTGCTCCCTTACCATGTGACTTGCATATTGTGGGCCTTAAGGTTCCTCGGCCTTGAAATTCATTTTTTAGTTTAACAGCTTGAATAATAATGTATGAAAAGTATATTATTATTTTTTATTGCCTTATTAATGCGTAATACAAGTTTTTATTTTTATTGTTTTCCCAACTCAAATATATTTGTTTGATTTTTTATACTATTATTTTAGTTCAGTAAATGATTTGGTACTTCTTCCAACCATACAACAGAGTCTTAAATATAAAAATTTTACTTCTTGCAACCTTGTTTTATTATATTACTAACTATTTTAAGTGCTTGTATGAAATAGTTAGTACTTACCTTGATAGTTAGTATCTCAGGTATTGCACTAGATCTCAATCCACAATTTTCTAATCTATTGTTCAACTGGGACAGTTTTATTATCAACAGTGCAAACAATGACTCTACAATTTCATGAATTGGCATCAGCTTAATCTTGTATGCCTGCATGAACCATGCTCAACCCCTCCCCTCTCTTACATAGAGAAAAGTGTACTAAAAAAAAAATAAAAAAAATTTAAAGAATGATTTTAAAGATATGCAATGGGCATGGATTCCTTCAGGGAAAATTCCCAACAGATGAAATTTCAGTTGGCAGTTGCCACCAAATTGACTTGGATGTCATTGTTCTAGAGGCAACTAAAATTGGATATTCAGTTGAGAGCAGATTTCACTGGGGTATATGAAAAATTAGAATGTGATTTACCAGTAGTACTCGTATATAGAAACCTCTCATTCATATCCAAAAATATTGCAAGTCTAAAATCCGCAATTAGCTATCCAACATTACAATTAATGTGGCCGGGATATTTGGTCTAGTTTGTTCCTGTACCTCAATCATATAGTTCCACAATAAGAACACAAATGAGGAAAAAAGATAAAGATAAAATTACAACAAAACTAAGAGGCATTGCAGGATCTCTGTATCTTCGATATCATAAGATAATCTCCTCCTGTACGCTGACATTAAGAGTCTTATTTGGCAGAACAATGCTGTTTATCACCACAATTTCATCTTCCACTGTCACTGCTTCTCCTGTGAAAATGATAAATTAACAATCAACATTGGCGAAGCACACTAGAATTACAGCTGTCATAACATCAAAAGCCTTGAAAAATATAAGACACAAACAAGAAAGAAAGAATGCATACCGAGGATAGTAATTCCAAGCATCCCTTTTTATTTCAACAACTTAACTGGATTGTTTGGTCTCTCTTTTTTTTTCTTTTTTTCTGCCGGCGACCTGGCGGTGGAGGTGGACGAGACAGAGAGATAGAGAGGTGTGCAATGGAGGAATTTTTTTTTTTTTTGAAACGGTGGGAAAAAAAAAATGAGAGAGAGACGTACACTTTTTGTGTTTTTTTAGGTTTAGAGATAGGTATGGAATGCAATAAATAAGAGATAATTAATGAGATACAAATTAGAATATTAGTATTAATGAGTGTTTTTTTTTACCGTTAGATCTACTTAAATCCAATGGTTTAGAAAAGGTGTAACTCTAAAGAGTTACACTAGGTGTAACCTGAACCCATCTCATATAAATATATATATATATATATGAGATGGGTTCAGGTTACACCTAGTGTAACTCTTTAGAGTTACACCTTTTCTAAACCATTGGATTTAAGTAGATCCGACGGTCCAATAAAGATCCTCATTAATACTAATATTCTAATTAAGATCTCATTAATTATCCATCATTTATTATATTTTATATATATCTCTAAACCCAAAAAAAAAAAGTGTTATATTATTTGACTTTTTCACTACGTTTCTCTCTCTTGGCATTCTAGGAACTCTCTTGATTCAGTGGCTTTATTTGCTTATATTGAACTGCTGGGAATGGGACAAGAATCATGGTGAGATACTGCGTTCTAAGGCCATACCTATTTATGTTTAAAGCCATCTTATCCTGTGAGGTTGGCAGTTTTTGGGTCAGAGCTTGCAAGTTAGTGGCACGATGACATTTATTTTACAGTAGCTGAGAAATCTGAATGAGGCTTGACTGAGTGAGTTATTCTTTGTAACTATACCAAAAAATTTAGACTCCTTTTTCTCTCACAAAGTTCACCATTTTTTTTGTACGTCTACTATTAATACAATCTAAAAGAAGGTTTTTCATTTATGCAAAATTGCATGCCATTTTCCCTTGTTATAATTGTCTATTTAACATAAATTTGAGTTGATTTGGTTTGACAAGAAACTTCTATTTAGCTTGATCAATGAACTGCCCACCGTTTTTGAAGTTGTAACGGAGAGGAAGCCTATAAAAGACAAGCCCAGTGTGGATAGCGAAGCAAGTCTTGGGGCAGCACAAGGGTTAGAAAGATGGAACTTAAGCTTTTTTTTAATTTCTTGATTCTTGTCTATCATTGAGGAGAAAGAGATAGCGAGAGAAACGTAAAGAGAGAGTTAAATATAACACTTTATTTTTGAGGTTAGAGATAGATATAAAATATAATAAATGATGGATAATTAATAAGATTCTATTAAGAATATTAGCATTAATGAGGGTTTTTTTTTTATCGTTGGATTTAATAAATCCAATGGTTTAAAAAAAATGTAACTCTTTAAAATTACACCAGGTGTAACTTGAACCCATCTATATATATATATATATATATATATATTTTGTCCCTCGTTCTGGTTAATCAAAATATAACAAATATTTAAGCTAAGGTAGAAAAGAATCAAAGAAATATCTTTCTCTTCTAAGACTTGGTCGGCGCGTGGACCATTGTACAGCCTCGGCGCGAGATCTAATGGTGGCAAATGAGGCAAACGATCATGAGCATCAGTTGAAGAAGGAGCTGTAGAGAAGAAGGAACCGCAGAGAGAAAGGGTATTCTGGTAATTACAAAACTTTGCTTTAGCTTTGGCTTCTCAAAGTGATTTCTTCAATATTTGCCTCTGCAACGCCATAGCTTCGCCAATCAATAACCCACAGAGATTGTTCAAGGGTATTCTTCTTTTGAATATTTCCCTTTTGAATACTTGGGTTTCAGATTTTGTTCTTCAGGGGTGAGGAGGGAGTCGCCATTCTGGGTTTAATTTGTGTGTGCGTGTGTGTGTGTGTTTTTTTTTTTTTTTAGTTAACGTTTTTTCTAAAATTCAGAAATTAAAAATATATATATTAATAAAAGTGTGTGGGAGTTAACGGTGCTATTTAACGTATAGTAAACGGGAGATTGAATTGAGTATAATTGAAACTTAAGAGTTTTTAATCTCATTTCCAGACTTCCTTCCTTTACACAAACTCACATCGTCTCCCTCCCGAACGCCATTCTGCCGCCGGTGAATCCCTTGAAGACGACGACGACCTTGAAGCTCCCCACACTGCTCAGCCCTCTTCTCCTTGAAGCTCCTCGCAATTCGTTTCCTCCAAGGAAAGAATTTTCTGGTAGCTCTCAAAACGATAGGTAAATCCATCACAACGACAAACACACTACGTCTGACCCGTGTCATAGATTTTTATGTATGCATATATCATTGGGTTGTGGGTATCTACGAATATTTACTTAGCATATCAGAGAGAGAGAGAGGAGGATGGGGCAGAAATTCACACACACCTGTAACTGTTTGATGAAATGCTCAATCCAAATAACAATTAGTAGGTTCGGTAAACTAAGTTGGTCTTCTTAAGTTATTGCTTTTAAGAGTGTTGTATGGTCGTGCAGGCAAACTGTTTGATAAAATGTCCAAATGGGGAAGTGGGTTGTAAATGAAGGTCTCAATGCGTGAACATCTCTGCTCGCTGCTCACTAACACGCTTAATGTGTGCTTTTATGTTGTTGTTGTGTTATCATGCACGGTGCAATATGTGGTGGTGGAATTTTGTGTTCAATATTTTGTTTGATGTAATGGTAGGTGTGTTTGTAATAATAGTGTGAAGATGTCTTAAAATTATTTTAAAGTTGGGATCGAGTTTGTGTGAACAATCATGATCTCGTTTTGGATGTTTGCTAGTGTGTAATTGTGGTCGTCTTGGAAGCCCGAAGGTTGCATTGTAGACTAATAAAGTATGCTAAACTTGGGATTGAGTTTGCATAAACAATCATGAACCTGCTTTGTCTGTTCCTTCATTGCCTCATGTGGGGCATCTGGCAGGAGAGGAATGCGTGTACTTTTGAAGGAAATGAGAGATCAATTCATGATTTGAAGCATTCTTTCTGCCAAGCCTTGTTCGTGTGGATAAATGCTTCCGGTGTATTTACTTTTAATTCTTTGGCTGATTTGCTTGATAGTTGTACTTTTCATGCTTTATACTTTTATTGTATTGCTAATTCCTTAGTACACTGCTGTGTGCTTTGGTTCTTTGTATGATTTCATCTTTTTTCAATGAGGCATTATTGAAAAAAATGATCTTGTTTGACTATTGCTAGCATGTTATTGTGGCCATAAATATCCCAGGGCTATTGTTTTCCCCCCTATTAGTAAGTTACACACACATGGGATTAACCTAAGAGCTCACCATCCACCTAGAAGTTATAAGAGGAGGAGGTGCCTGTTGAGTCATAGCTCATTGACATAACCCAAGGTTGCCTTGTAGACTAATGGATTTGAGAAACCTTAGCTCCAAGTAATTGGGGTTAGAGCTGATCAGGTCAGCTACCTGGGTTTGTAGTTTATAAGCCCCTAAATCCACAACTAAGATTTTTGAATCTTGAGTGGAATCAGGGATGGCAGTTGAAATGTATTTCTGCAAAACCAACATAAAGTGCCCTTATCCAAGGTTGTTGTTGTTGGTTTTTTTTAATTAATTATAATTATTTTTTTACTTTATAACATAGAGATCCTTTTCAAAGTGGAGCCCTTTGGAGTTTGGAATCACCTCTAGCCAATAAAACCTACGGGCAACTAACCCCACCCACCATAATTAGTTGCCAGGTAATCCAAGGCATTCACTCCTAATGGGCTAAGCAATTTATGCTCATGCCCATTAGCTTCTTTTTTAAACACATATGTTTAATCTTTATTCAAAATTTGTGAATTTTAGAGATTAACTCTGCATTGTTGTGCTGTGAAAGCATCGTCTCAGAGTGCCATCAAGTCCTCAAAGTTTGACCAAATCTTTTCTTTTTGACTCAGCAAGGTGAAGTGAGGATGGCGACTAGCAACCTAAAGAATATTCTGGCTACGGCAGTCACTAGAGGAGTGACCGAAGCAAGGGCAAGGATATTTGGGCACATACTTAACCCAACAGGCCAGAGATCGCCCCACAAGCTGTTACGCAAGAAGCTCATTGGTGAAAAGGTTTCTGAATGGTACCCACATGACATCATGAAAGATGATCCTCTAATCATGGCTCGTCGAGAACAAGAGTAATCTCTCTCTCTCTCTCTCTCTCTCTCTCTCTGGGGTGCCCATCAAATATTTGCTTAGGTTTCTCACTTAATCTCTTCTTCATGGAACTTATTGTGAATGTCAAGGAAAGGAAAATCATGAGCTTCCTCTTCATCTTAAAATTATTATTTGCCTATTATAAAAGAAAAAGGGATCTTTATGGGCAAGAGTCTTTGTAGCTCAACCGGTTAGCATCTACTAATCTTTCCAAATAGAGACATACAGGGTTTAAATCCCCTCACCCCAACTACAGAATTATTAAAAAAAGAAAAAGGGATCTGTAAGCAGTTTTATGTCTTTTATTTGTGAGGATTTTGCCAGTCATTAAAGTGTCTGTTATGGTTGCCTGTTTTGTACGGACAAGCAACACCTTAAGAGCATAGTAGTTGAGCAACTCAATGGGCATGCCACTATGATTAATACTAAATATGGTTTCCCAATGTTCTGTTGATCAAATAGGGCTATTGTACAGAGTAGCATGGATTTTAATGAATGAGAGAAGCAAACATTTACCTTTAGATTTCATACAATTAATAAGAGAGAAACTGGTCAGTTTCTGGTTAATTTTCTACATTAACTACTGAATCATGTTCTAACACTATTCTTCTAGTTAGGCTTTTTCTGCTATGTTTAATCTTTGACGGTTCTCTGCAATCTACTATTGATTATCTAATTAGAAAGTTTGAAATCAGCTTACCTCAGATTTGAAAATGCCCATCTCTCTTGGAGTTGTTCTACCATATGTTAGCTTGATATTAGAAGTGTATTTGGAGGGATCTATTCCATTGCCAATATTTGCTCTACAGCTTTTTGTATTAATTTATTTCTATTGGCAAGTTGTACATATATTCAACTGGTCACCCGAACTTTACCCTTCATCATGTTCTGATAAGAGGAGGAGATGCCATTTGAGACTATAAGCTCCTTAAACTATACCAACTAAAATGGTGTTCTCTATCTTGAACTTCCATTAGAGCCGCATTCCCTACTGAATTTCTTAAAATATCCATGCAATACATTGATCATTTTAGCATATCATCATTTCCTCCCACACCTCCCACCCCCCACCCCACCCCCCCTCATTTTTCTGGAAGTAACTATATAATGAAATTGCTTGTGTTTCTCTACTTGTATGAAAAATATTCTGGTGAAGCAATTTCTTTAAGAAGATTTTCTCCTGAGTATTTTTGTGAAGGTTGATTAAGACGATAGGAATGGTTTGTAGCTTTAAATGATCACGTGGAACTGATTCATGTAAACTTAAAACAACTGACATATACACACATTGTGCTTTGCCCAGGCGCTTATCCAAGCTTGAAATGTTGAAGCGTCGTGGAAAGGGACCACCCAAGAAGGGCCAAGGAAAGCAAGCTGCCAAACGTAAAAAGAATTGATGTCTTCTTGTGTTCTTGGAATTAGATTATCTTTTGAACAAAAAGGCTGTTAGCCTGTGGAATTCTTGTGACAACTTTTCAGGATATTTTCCTGACTTATTTTTGCCTAAAAGAAGGTTTGAGGAATCAATGCATTTGCTTTTGAGTTACTGCCCTTTAGCCCTGGATGCAGTAGAAAATTGCGACTAAATTGAGTGGTTACTTTCCCATTTACATGTGTGGTGTTGCATGCCATGCGTCATTTACATTTTGCCTTAAATCAAGATCAGTGACTTCTATTAAAAAAAAAAAGATCAGTGGCTGATACACTGTTTGTTTTGCTACTAAAGGAGACACAAAAGGAATAATTGCAACTTTATAACACCCGTCATTTTCTTAGTAAGCAAAGGCACCATAGCTAATCAATGCTATTCCAATAATGTCAAACTAAGACAACATCATGTACAAGCAAATCCAGGTCTTTAGTAGTCCGATCTCTGTCTGAGACTACAGATTATCTGTTTTGAGTCCGTCAAAAACTCTTCAGACATTTTCATATATGCTTAGCTGCAATCACTTTAAAGATCAAATGCAGGTTTTTATCATTATGTTTTTGTCCAGAGGTTTCTAGTGAACTCAGTTTTATTATGTGTGATCTTCAATCGATTGTGTTACCTCTGGGGACCAAAATTTGCTTTTACGTATATATATAAAGAAAAAGAAAAAAGTGAGGCTTATTATTATTATTATTTTTTTTGTGCAACTGGAACATGGTAATAGGTTGGAAGTTTATGACAGAAGCCATGGGCAAAGGTTCGTTCTTTCTATGATGCTCTTGAGGATTTCGATAACAGTTATTTTCCTACTGACAAACATTTGGAGAGCCAGGGTTCCTAGAAAGGTTGGATTCTTGGGTTGACAGCAGCGTGTGGCAAATTCTAATAATTTCATCAGACATTATTGTCATAACAGGCTAGTAATATGTGTAAGAAATCTAGGTTGATCATCTTTGGCATTGTCCAGTGGCTGGAGAGTTGTGGTCTCTTGTGTTCTCTATGGTGTATGATGTATTATGATCAAGACCGTGCCTTATGCTATGGAGACCATCTGGCAGGAACATAGTAGGAATTTTGAGGTTGGTGAAGCGAATGAGTTTTGCAATTAAACTTCTACTTTTTGAGAGTGTTATATGATTGGACTAGTCTATGTGATAGTTTACCCTTCCACTTACTTTCTTTGATTTCTTGATCATGTGGATTTCAGATATCAATTCTTATGGACTTTCTTGCACAATTACTACGAATAAGAGTGCCTCATCTTGTTCATACAATTTTTTTTTCCAATTACATGCCCAAAAAAGCAAAAGATTAGAGTGAACTGGCATTGGTAAACAAAGACCATTCCTTAAAATATAACTTCTGTTTTTTGCAGTCTGATTATAGACATTCTCCACTTCAATAACCATAAATACGAAATTCAATCATCATTAATAGATGAGATGGACAAAGGAACTTCTTAAGCTCTTAGTTATTTTACTACATTATTTTACTCAAATTTCTTCTCCTTGGGCTTTCCCTTAGGAATCTTGCTCAGGAGACCAGCATCCAGCTTCCGATAGTTATGCTGAATCTGTTCCAGGACTGCATATACAAAGCTGTCAACTTCATCTTCGTACCTCTCGTATAAGACTGGCAATGTGTGGGCAGCAACAAAACCTATAGAAATTAAAAGATTGTCAATGATGAACTGTTGCATAAAACACCTGCTGCATTAAGTTTAGTTCACATATATGCAAGCAACCAAGCAACGCTAAGAATATAGAAATAAAGATTATCCAAATGATTTTCAAGTTCCCATATGCTTTTGACACAAATAGGGGGGGAGTAATCTTCAATGATAAACTCTTACATTTTGCCAAAAGGAAAGAAAATGGTTTGCCTCAAATCTTTTTGGCTGAATGTACATCGAATGATCATATAATAATTTACTTATTGGTCCTTATTGATCTCCCATTCTAGACCTCTTTAAAATGCAGGAAAGTAGAGCCCAGTTTCATTTTTGAAATGCTTCTTTTGAGGAATAGGTAGATATATCAGATATAAGTCTCATCCGTCCTATAACATTCAATTGTGTCTGTTTGGGATAGAATAAATTCATTTGCTCATTTGGCTTAATTAAAAATAATCTTGTTAAAAAAATAGTAAGTGTCTAGTAAAAATGAAGCCTTTAAAGAGGTATACAGCTTATTAAAGCCAGCTTATAAGCTTAAACAAACAAGAATCATTGCTGGCTTCAATTTCAGACAAATGAATAAAATCCTCTTGTGAACCAGTCAGTACACACGAGTCATTCATCACATCTACTTTACTTCCAACAATAAAGAGCATTGCCATTCCGTGGTTCACAACTTCACATCATATATACCCATGCTTCATCAAAGACCATCTTCAAAACCCAATTATTCCAATAAAATGACAAATATATTCTTATTAGATGTTAGTTACTGCCCACAGTCCCAACATTAGTGGTTAGTGCCATTTCATGTTCCATTTTTAATCAAAAACCCAGAAACTTAAAGGCTAATTAATTTTTTCCAAGTCCATTGGAGAACTGTATTTGATTTAATTCTTAACCTATGCTGCTTCTTGCAATAATGGATTTCTAATTAGTGCTGAGGCCAAATTGGACCAGGAGAGATGGACATATGTTGCTTTATGTAATAACATATTGCACAAAGTTTTTCCAAAATTCTGAAGAGAAAGATTAACATACTTCCATAAAGCTTGGCTTGATTGAATTTACTTCAATTTTTTATACTATCTTTCTTTCTTTTTTTCCTCTTTTTGATCCTAGATCCAAAATATTGAGAATTTTACAAGCAGCAAGTAAAATACTAAAGTATGCATCAGAAGTACAGCATTCAATAGCATTATAAACTTACTAGAAGATCATGCAACATAAAATAATAATAATAATAATAATAATAAAGGATCACTCACCAACATAAAATACAGTCAAAAAATTGCACCAGCTCCCTACCACAGCAGCAGCCCACAAGCTTACTACAACCTGTGAGGATTTCTTGACAGTTAATGCCATCTTCCAAACTAAAAATATACATGTATAACAGGCCAAGTTGTTGGATTAAAAAATTCAATCACAAATCTTGTCTCCTAATACTATGGAATCAACTGCAGCTAGTTCTTCATATTCTTCAGATTTGTCACAAACTTTTAAGTCATTTTTTATATTAAGCAAAAGTTATTATTTGAATTAAATCTTTTCAAATGCATGTTCAAATAATCATATTCACCAGCATCATCAGTCTGTGCTAGGATGATAAAATAAATTTCGGATTGTCAAGGGTAAATAAAAGAACATGTACACACACGCACAAATAATTAAACAATATAAGATCGATTCATATGGATGAAATTTCATAGAAGCAATAAAGCAGACAATCAAACTTGACTTGTCTTCTTCCACCATTGAATTACCAACATAACCTTGATCAAGTACTTGCAGAAACAAGGGCCATAATAATATCTACAGTCCTCGTTAGTATCCAGATTATCATTTTCACAGATCAAGACCATTGTAATTTTGAAATACTCAAGGGGAATCAGGGTCCAAATGATTGCTACTTTTTCTGATTTATCGTTAGTTCAAACATACCAAAAGAAATTGCTTAATGTTTCCTCCACATGCAACATCCTGAAGAAAACCCAGAGCTTGATTAATCACTGCACCTATTTCAACGGCAATGTTGACAAATATCTCTTTAGGCAGAACAAGACGGGGGACTTTAGACTGTGACCTGCCACTAAGTGTAACATGTCATCAAAAACTAAAACTCAGCTCCACTTTACATGAACTCACCGACCAAAAAGCACAAAAGCAAGCATTTTAATTTAAGATCACCTGTTGAATAAGCCTGAAGCATTTGTCCAAATAAACTGAGCAAGCATACCAAGAACCAGAGCAAAGAATAAAAGAGTTAGAAAATGGTAATTGAGCCATTCAAATAGCACCCAGATAGCTGTTGCACCAGTTAAAACACTAGCTGAAATCTTCTTGTTCCTCCATAACAACACATCAGCAGCTACACCATTCAGAAAAAGAAAATTTAGTGACAATGAAAATTATAGAGATTACAGGAATAGAAACAGAATGATCCTACAGTTTCCTCCCCCCAAAAGATTGTGGACAGGCTTCTGGCGTCCAAACAGCCTATTCAACTGATTAGTGACTTGGTTTGATTTCTCTTCCCCAAAAAAAGATACAGATTTCTTCTTTGAAACACTATCAGCAAGTGTTTCTACAATGTTGTCCAAAAGATTCTCAGCTGTTGATTTCTCAGGCATTGTTCCTATGCTTCAAGAATCAACAAAGATTATTGTCAAGAAATGAACTTGATTTCTCTGTAAGCTCTCCACTTGGAATGTTTCAGACATACAAATGCACATGAGGCGTATGTTAAAGATTTGGTTGTGGTTTACAGCATTGATACGTAAGAACATAACAAAATTAGTTCTGATTTAAATGAAGGCAATGACAGGCCAAATGGGTCTTTTTTTTGCCTGTTAAGTAATAAGGCACATGACAAATCTTTAACCTGATGCTCATGTTAAATATCTAGCACAAGAATCTATGGACTCTCTGTGATCATAGAATTTAATCTGCATGTAATTACCATATTTAAACAAGAATTAAATTAGGACAAATTTTAGACTCAGTACTAGATCCCTCAATATGGAAAAGTAGGAATTTGATACCCAGACCAGAACTAAACAGTTCATAGCCATCTAAGATGGCAATCTTGTTGATACAATAACAAATTTCAAAAATACCAATCCTATGCTCCTATACTAGATCCTCTAGTGTCATGATCTATAATATTCATATAATCAATACTCATAGTTGTCAAAACGTGAATCGTATCGTGAATTGATTTTGATTTTCAGTATCATGTATAGTAAGATACACAAACACTTGATAAAATTTATAAAAAATTATAGATATACATATATAAATGGTATATTCATTATAAATTTTAAATATATTCAACTAATAATTAATTTATTCATCACTTATGCAGTAATATTTAACAGGCTAACTAAATAAATCAAACTAGATTGTGTTTATAACATACACATTCAAATTGCTTAAATTCAAAAGTGATAATATATTACAAATGACACAAAAATAATAATTTATTTTCATCATATTGCCTAATCAACCCCATTTAAGTCAATGCTATCATTATGTTTATCATTTTGCAAACTTCTTTTTTCATTAAAATTTTCTTCATCATCATTAACATTTACTATCTTTTCTTATTCTTTTTATTTTGATAATTTTTTTTTTTTTAATTTCTTCTTGGCATTCTAGTTTCTTGGACTTATAACAATAATGACAAAAATAAAAAATTATTATATTGTCAATTAATATCTTATTCATAGTATAGAAAATAAATGTGTAAATATCAAAGTAAAGTGTAAGTATATACTACGTAGTCCAAATTTTGTATGAGAAAGAGAAAAAAAAATTATAAATATGTTATTTTATTAGGCTAAATTAAGTAACCTAATGATTTTGTGGTAAAAACAAGTCTAACAACTTGTTAGATTCAAATAAAAATACAAATTTTAACAAATAATTTAATTTTAAAGCATTTGTCTATGTACTGTGCGATATGTACACTTTTACGATACGATACAATTCATACGATACGCACAATGTATCGTACGATTCATGAGTACTTATGATACGCCGATATGATACATAACTTTTTACACATGATACGATTGTATCGTATGATACTGACCACTATGTCAATACTTTCTCCACACAATACCCAATTAGTCAATGTTTTATATATCACTCTATCTTCTTCTTCTTTTTCTTTTTTTCTCTTTTTTTTTTTAATTTTTTATTTTTATCTAAGATATAAATCTACTCTAGCCTAATATAAGTGTATACGTATATAAAACTTCCTCTTGGAGACTTAAACCCTGACCCTTAACCTCCCCTTACAAGAACTTATACTAGTAGAATGATCATCACACTAAAAGCGTGAGGTAGTAGGTATATCACTATATCTTAAGCCTTTATAAACCCAAAAGTACTAACAAATTGATTGACCAAGCCATATACACCGTGCAAAACCTATAGTATTCACAAACCCTTATATTTAGCTCTTGTATGAGTGTTGTAACCGTCTACTAACAAGCACCAGCTCAAATGGCACTTCCTCCCCCAAAATAATGGGGAGGGTGTAAGATTGTGAATTCAAAACACATTAAGTACATTTGTAACTTACCAATAATAACAAAAATAGAAAAGAAAAAACAAGGTAACTGTCATTGAAGAGGTGACTGCCATTATTAAATGTCACCTTGATTTAGGATATTCAAAACTCTGCCACAAAGATAGCTTTAAATTCCTATAGAGGCAATGCTTCTCATAATTAAACAAACTAAATATCTACCTAGAATTCTTCTCAAAAAAAAAAAAAAAATCTACCCAAAATCACAAGTATAGTTTTTAATAACTGATTCAAATAAATTAAAAAGCTATAGGGACACAAATAATTATTTTTATAAGATCTGACATTGTAAATAAAGCCCTAGCTTGCTTAACATTAATAACCACCACCAAAAAGCAACGAAGCACCCAAACTACAAAAATATCTAATCAGTCTTATAATGTCTGTAAAATGCCAATATTGGTCAGGTACCTTTTATTTAGACTATCAGCATGCCTTATGTTTGGATGAGACTGAATATTCATCATCCTGTCCGGGTTTATTTGGCATATCTTTGAAAATATTAAGAAAAAGTTGAACTTTGCCCAAAACAACAGTACAAGAAACAGTCAAACCAATTAAGAGCTCCTACCCTCATTCATTTTCCCAATCTACAAATAATCAAAACACACCAAGTAATCAAAGTATCTAAATTATACAGCATTAATCTGCTCTTAAATTGACAATGGTTGCTTCCTTAGTGGAGCCATTTGAAACGAAATTTTAATATATAAAGAGTTGCTATGCCACACATCATAAAAAACTTAACTCTTTAGTATTTTAATATTGGGGCAGACACCTGGATTGACAATCTACAACTTCAATTATTAATGGTCTCTATACCCCCACACAGGCCTTTACAGATATCAGATTTAATGAGTTGGGCTCACAATCGATCAGGAGTTTCGGACATGGTTTTCAGCTATATTCTGATGTCTGACATCTTCATCCTCTGAGTCAGACAATGTGTCTGGTGATATGCATTCTAGCACACCCTGCAAATGCATTTTACTAGTCTTGTAAAGGTTGCTATATATATTATCGATAGGTTCTTTCTACACCAATTGGGTCTTTGCTCTTCACTAAAGCAACTAGTGTAGTAATTGAAGAATTACATTGACACAACAAAATGAATATTACTAAACCAAGTAGAAACAGAAAAAGGTATGTAATCACTTATCTATTCAGCTGCCGTACCATTAACAAATGAGCAAACCTCTATCTTGTGAAGATGAAAAAGTATCTGGAGGTATGATTAATTGGTCTTTACTTACATAAAAATAAGAATAAGGCTTTCAAAGACTAGAAGGTTGGAATAATGCTGCTCTAATGAGACACATGTGATCTCAGGGATGGAGGATGATTTCTGGGCTCAAAGCTCTTGCAAGAGCTTATACAACCCTAATACTAGGGAAGTATATGAAGAGCCAAAAAAAAAAAAAAATATATATATATATATATATAGTATCTTACATTCATACCAAGAAATGAACCAGTTGTCCCCTCCTTTTAAAATAAAGGAAGTTGTAATACACGAAGCTAGTCACCTTGTGGTATCAATTGCGTTAGTTGCTGGATCATGAAGATGGTATGCAGCAACATCAATTAAAATTGAACAAACTTAATTAAAGCTAACAGAGATCACAATTGAAAAGGAGGAAATTCAGTTAAAGCTAACAGAGGTCACTATTGTTCAAGAGGACTATGCTTACAAATGTTATCAGGGATGCCACCCTAAGGTTTATTTGGCTCTCTAAAGTTATTCCAAAGAAAAGCATTGTTGACAGCTAATGATAGGAAACAGGTCATGAACAAAAGATAGGTAGTCATTCAATGGGGCTTCAATGAAAGTGAACCGTGTTTTTTGCAGAAAGTATTGCAGAGGAGAGAGCACATATTATATGATTGGTCTCTCTAACAGAGTATGGAAGAAATCTACAGCTGGGTTTAGCAATCAGTTGGGTTGGAACCTGGGATATGGAGCCTTAATTTCATCAGATTTGTTGAAATAAGCTTGGTCAGCCCCTATATACCATATGTGGAAAAAAAAGAAATGCAAGAGATCATGGTGGGGCTTGCAGAAGTGAAGGAGGGTTCATTCAAGCAATATGTCCACAATTCAGGCACTTTTCTCTTCCAACTGTATCAAAAAATCAGTTCAAGCTCGAAAAATATCAACTGGGGATTACTTTTAGGGATGGAAAAAATGTTTCACCCTGCGCAAGTTTTCCCAGCCCCATCTCATCCTAAGTGTGTGTGTGTGTGTGTATTTAAATTATTTCTCAACACTTACATCAATGTTCCTCCCTTTTCTCTCCCATCTCTATCTCATTAGTGCTGAAGTAACCTCATTAGAGATGGCAAAATGCCCTCCGCCCTGCCCCGCCCTGCCCCAACCTTCCCTGCTCCCCCCCATAAGGAAAACCCCACTCCAAATAAGGGACAGGGAGGGATGGGACACCCATGATCCAACCTTGCCCCGCCCTATTGCTATCCCTAATTACTTTGACAATTTTTACAAATTAATTCGAGATCTTTCAAAATTTGTTGTAGTCATCTGAGCTATATACAGAATGGTTCTAGTTTCTGGATAATACCTGCTCTTTGCTGTCACAGCCTGGCTACTTGTTCTTTTGTAGTACCTTTGTACTTTCTTCAGGTTTGAATAAATTCATCCATTCAACAGCCATAAATAAAGACTCCTATTTTGCAAAATCCTCCAATCTACCCATTTATAAAGAACATGATGACACATGGATATACAAATGACCAAGTTACCAAGAAAATCAAGAAGCTACAGGGGCCCTTGTCACCGAAACTTGTTATACCAATACAAGCACAGAATAAGCATCATAGGAAAAGATCTCATAGAAGTTACTCATAGTTAACCAGGTCCTATTTAAAGTTAACTAGATGAAGACGTCTACAGAAATTTGAAGGAAATACATCTTGCAAGTTAGGGAGTTTGCATGACAAGAATACTATCATTGAAAGTCAGAACCTCTTTAAATACAGCATTCACAGTAATTTATTAAATTCTAACTGAACAACACCAGAAAGTAGGGTAGAAATACAAAGGAAAAAAAAATCATAACCTAACCACCAAGACAAGAGAAAAAGAAAACCTACAAGAGCCATAGAGTGATGGCATATAATTCATATTAATGCAAAACAAAGAAGATTGAAATCAAATGACTTTTTGTCTTTGTCAGTTGGAGGCCTAATCCTTTACATATCACCCACCCCCATGCACGCATATGCAGGGGTGGGGGGGTGTCACTGTGTCAGGGGACAGATGAAGTTGAGATATGATCCCTGGCCATTTATACAATGCTAACGGAATTACCATCTACACACTAACTCAGAACCACAATGAGAATTCACCAATTTGGAAATCAAATTGACTACAACAATAACCATTCGGGAGCAAGAGCTAAACCAAGAAAGCAAACTACTATCCACACCACATATTCATAAACAATCACAGCTTGAACAGAAGTCAAAACTTCACCCTCAGATTTTTTTTCCTCCTCTGATGAGAACATGGGTTTTGTGTACAACTCCTCATAAGAATCTTATTACATGCACTATCAGAATACCAAAACAAAGGATTCAAAACCATAAGTGAGAAGTAAACTGAACAATGCTAACAAGAGGATTTCCAAAAATTTGCCAAAACCACTTCAGCATTGCAAGGCCAGTCAATTTCTCATACTTCAAATTTCAAAACCACTCTGCTGTAAGACCACAGCAGTCACATTTGACATTTCATATCCAATAAACAAATCTTGGAAAGTGTAAGTCAAAGAACCGCAGGACAACGAGTAGAGATTAATAAAATACTCGACTATTTAAAAAAAAAAAGAAAAAAAATTTAAATACCATAAAACATGCAAAAGCATTATTATTGAACTAATAAACAAATAAAAAATAACATATTAAGCCTACAAAATTATAAACCAAACTGAAACATCAAAGAAGACCCAAAAAAGAAACTTCAGCATAGTCCTTAACTGAACCCCAGGATAACAAGAATCAATCTTAAATTTCAATGACCACAAACAAACTAGAATCTACAGTGATACAACCAATACACCTCAAAAAAACCCAATCAATCAATCAATCCATGACCCCACTGGTACAGAGCAAAACATCCAATTTCTGTACACTTAACCTATGAAATTACATAAAATAAAAGACCCAGAAAGCAACCAAAAAAAAAAGAAAGGAAAATGAAAGAAGAAGATGGTGAGAGCACAAACCAGATGGGTCTTCCAAGGAGATCAGAACAGAGCAAAAGATAAAGCAAGCAAACAGAGAGTAGTGGGTATAGTTTTACTAGGCGGTGTGGATTTTGTGTAGCATGGAAAACATAATAGACGAGTGGGCAAGAAATGCGTGGAGTAACTGAAAAGTGAAAGTTATATGATAAATATGATTGGTCCACAAATACAGTACAAGTGGCAAACCACTCATGAATTTGTTTACTTCTGGTATTTGCTTTGGCTTTGATGCTTTTTGAGAGTTTTTACTTTCTGGGGTACCAAAAAGTAGAGAGGTTTTTGGAGCCTGTCGGTTGTTTCTGCTGTTTGTAACTTTGTATGAGAAAAATGAGAACTGAGCTGGCCTCACCTAATTAGTGGAAAAGGTGATTAAAAAAGAACGACGGCTCTATAATTGGACTTTGGTAGCAGTCAAGTCAGCTGTTGATCAAAATGAGTCAATCAATTTTTAGGCAATGAGCAACACGCTGCTGGTTTTCTTTTGACCCATGGAATGATGGTTGAGATTAATCTTATCCAGTTGGGAAACTTGGGAAAATTAGTGTGTGTTACGAATTGGGCCTAGCCTGCCTAAGCTCGATCGACTCCATATGGCCCCAATCATAGTACAGTTTATGTTGGTGATGGGCTGATGGCTACCCACCCATGTTTGGATAGGGTTCCCATTATATATATACCCATAAGAGGAGTTTTAACCAACACAAGCCAGGCACATCCTAGTGACTCCTCGTGGATCCAATCACTTTAAAATATCTCACTTGGTGACAAACTTATGGTAATTTTGTATATTAAGCAAACTAGAGTTTTTTTTTTTTTTTTTTTTTTTTAAATATAAACAGGAGCATTTTTTTTTAGTTCTACCATCAAGCCCATGCCTTTCATGGCAATTGATAAGACTCTCACCCTCTCTATCTTAGGCTACCATTGGAGGTTTTTAGATTGTTTAGTATCAGGGTCGTCGGCCCTTTCACTAGGCTAATTAGGTCATTGCCGAAGGCCCCAAAGTGGAAGGGGGCCCAAAAATTTTAAAAAGAAGGGGTAGTAGAAAAAAATATTTTGTTTCAATTGAAATTCCAAAAAATCTGATACATCCTTGTGATCAAAGAACAAAAAATCTGGAACATCCTTGTAAATATTGGTACCCCAAAAAATCCTTTGGTCTAAACAAAATCAATTATCCTAAAAATATCATCCTTAACCTCTAAAGAAAGAAGAATTGAGAAGAAAGAAGACAAAGACAAAGTTGAGAGTCTGAAGAACTGAGAAGAAAGAAGTATTGTAAACTTACTTGTGGGGCCCCAAAATATTTAAACAACCCCGGCCCACTCCATAGCCGGCCCAAGGCCCGCGCCGAGGAGAATATAGAGGTCGAAGGTAAAAGGGAAAAGCCCAGGCCCTCAAGGGGCCTTGCCGAGGATGCCCACCTCCTCGGCCAACCGACGTTGATAGAATGAAAATATCTCTCACCCCTTAAACTTACGCCACCAACCTTCTGGCCGCTTTAATGGTGAAGTGACCAGCAAACCCAGGTGCCTCGGTCACTCCAACTAATAGAAAGTCTGCAAAGGCGGCTGAGAACTAACATAAAGCCTGTAAAAGCAGATGATGTGACAAACTCATATACACAGTGTCCAGATAACCGATGAATGGACGGCTAAGATTAACTATAACAATACTATATAACCAAGAGGATTCCCAGCATAAAAAAAGGAGGCCCCTGATATTTATCAATCCCAAGGGAAAGGACAAGATTGCAAAATGAGTTCCAAAGAGAAATAGATCCTTGGGCTGAGCCGAGGACGAATACGCTTTACAAACACTTAACCAAAATCATCAGGATTCTCACAAACACTTAGCCGAAATCATTATAAAGATTTACAAAAACACCTAACCAAAGTCATGGTCCTTATCTTCATAGAAAACACTCAGTAGAATGACTTTGCTGTTATTCTTGTGGATTTCATATTATCCGTTGTTTATCTTGCTATGTTGGTATCTAGCCCTTCTACCCACACCTCTACAAATTTCATTGTCAAGGGTCTATTACAAATTGAGCCCCTACAATTTGCGTCGTCTGTGGGAAGGACTTGTACACTAGCAAGTGCAACGGTTAGTGTGAAAAAGTTCAGAGTAACACTTTAAAAAAAAAAACACCAGAACAATACAGTTTACAGCAACAACATTCATTCAGAAGTCTACAATCACAAGAAATAAGAGCATGCCAAAAGTAAAAAGAGACAAAACAAGTCTACTTCTTTATTAATATATGAAGAAAAAGTTACATCTCTTACAAGTGATGCCCGTGGGGCTTGTTCTAAAGCTAACTACAAAGACAGACGCCTAACAAAGCTGGCAGAGGAACAAAAGATAGAAAAAAAAGGCTCGTTGAGGAACAAAAGATAGAAAAGAAGGCTGGATGAGAAGCAATAGAAGAGGAAATGGAGAGGGGAAGGCTGGTTAGGGAGCAAAAATAGAAGAGATAAAAGGGAAAAGAGGGAAGAAAGGCAACATGGAAGGCGGAAGAGGCCGCGGCACAGGACGGCTCCACTTCTGAGTTCCGCCTGGTTTCCCTCCCACCCCCATTGCTGCCGGCTTGGAGGGTCACCGACCTATACCCAAGGGAAAGAGGTTACGTTCTTCTTGGATCCTCTTCCAGACGGCAAGGAGGGTTCCTCCTCTGGTTAGGTTGAAAAGAAGGAGAATCTTCGGATTTCTCCTACCCCAACCCTAACGTGACGTCCAGGGTCGGAGTGCCATCGTCGGCTCCTGATAGGGACTGTGCATCCTCGGGACCGCCTTTTCCAAGGGCCAACCCATCTGAAGGGGCTTAAACTGCTATTTCTTACAGAACCACAGGGCAATATTTTTGGGAGAAACTTAAGACGAATGTTTGTCAAATGTGAAGGAAAAGGTTGCTATAAAAATGCCTTTTATAGAGGGCGAAAAGTTGGTGAGAGCCAATTCGCATTAAATCCCAAGGAGAGATTTCCGGAGGCAATAATTTCGCCCAAATTCCAAGGGGCTTACCCGCCGTTAGATCCTCGTAAATCCAAGACTGAGGTTATTGAGGAGAAGCCTCATTAACGATGAGGCACCGAAGCGTCAGAACGCGTTACTCGAATGACTAAAGAGACGCCTCGTAATCAGAAGAGTCACGTCAAACGAAGAGGCAGAACAGAGCAGGGTCTTCTCATACTCCAACCCCAGCATGCGTTTGTGATTATTTTGCTTGAAAAGTGTATTCATTTAATGTTTATTATAGATTATATCAAAGTAAAATTAAATGGCTACGGATAAATAGATAAGATAGTAAATAAATGAGAAAACTAGGTACTAGACAGAACCAAGGCATTGTATGGTCCTCAGACCCAAGCCTCTGGGGAAACCAGATACTTCAGATGAAAATGAGAAAACTAGGTACTGGATAGAACCAAGGCATTGTATGGTCCTCGGACCCTAGCCTCTGGGGAAACCAGATACTTCAGATGAAAATGAGAAAACCAGGTACTGGACAGAACCAAGGCATTGTATGGTCCTCGAACCCAAGCCTCTGGGGAAACCAGATACTTCAGATGAAAATGAGAAAACTAGGTACTGGACAGAATTAAGGCATTGTATGGTCCTCGGACCCAAGCCTCTGGGGAAACTAGATACTTCAGATGAAAATGAGAAAACTAGGTACTGGACAGAATTGCCTCTGGAGAAACCAGATACTTCAGATGAAAATGAGAAAACTAGGTACTGGACAGAACCAAGACATTGTATGGTCCTCGGACCCAAGCCTCTAGGGAAACCAGATACTTCAGATGAAAATGAGAAAACTAGGTACTGGACAGAACTAAGGCATTGTATGGTCCTCGGACCCTAGCCTCTGGAGAAACCAGATACTTCAGATGAAAATGAGAAAACTAGGTACTGGACAGAACCAAGGCATTGCATGGTCCTCGGACCCTAGCCTCTAGAGAAACCAGATACTTCAGATGAAAATGAGAAAACTAGGTACTGGACAGAACCAAGGCATTGCATGGTCCTCGGACCCTAGCCTCTGGGGAAACCAGATACTTCAGATGAAAATGAGAAAACTAGGTACTAGACAGAACTAAGGCATTGTATGGTCCTCGGACCCTAGCCTCTGGGGAAACCAGATACTTCAGAATAAAAACCAAGGCATTGCATAGTCCTCGGACCCTAGCCTCTGGGGAAACCAGATACTTCAGATGAAAATGAGAAAACTAGGTACTGGACAGAACCAAGGCATTGTATGGTCCTCGAACCCTAGCCTCTGGGGAAACCAGATACTTCAGAAGAAAAGCCAGGGTCTTGCATGGTCTTCGGACCCAAACCAATGTGGAAACTGGTTACTATAAGGCAATATAAGCGCTGAACGAAACCAGGGTCCTTGTACTGACCACAGGCCAAATCTATGGCGAAGCCAACCCCTTTGATGCTAAACAATGAACCCTATCAGGGACGAAAACCACGAGAAACTGAGCGCTAAGGCACAAATGACTTAAACGTACCCATCCTAGAGGAACCAATAAGAAGCTCAGGCAGAAAAGTATAAACTAGAAAGATAAAAGCCTTGTAAAAACAAGGAAAAACTCCTTGGACAGGCACCTAGCGCCAAAAAGAAATTGCAAGAGCGGATAAAATAACGGTAACATTAACAAAGAGGTAAAGCTCAACAGGGCATGAAAATGTGCCGAGGAAGTCAAAATCCTCCTCCCCGCCCTAGAAGTCGGGCAGCAGAATTTTGAGGGGCTATTGTGGGGCCCCAAATATTTAAACAACCCCGGCCCACTCCATAGCCGGCCCAAGGCCCGCGCCGAGGAGAATATAGAGGCCGAAGGTAAAAGGGAAAAGCCCAGGCCCTCAAGGGTCCTTGCCGAGGATGCCCACCTCCTCGGCCAACTGACGTTGATAGAATGAAAATATCTCTCACCCCTTAAACTTACGCCACCAACCTTCTAGCCGCTTTAATGGTGAAGTGACCAACAAACCCAGGTGCCTCGATCACTCCAACTAATAGAAAGTCTGCAAAGGCGGCTGAGAACTAACATAAAGTCTACAAAAGCAGATGATGTGACAAACCCATATACACAGTGTCCAGATAACCGACGAATGGACGGCTAAGATTAACTATAACAATACTATATAACCAAGAGGATTCCCAGCATAAAAAAAGGAGGCCCCTGATATTTATCAGTCCCAAGGGAAAGGACAAGATTGCAAAATGAGTTCCAAAGAGAAATAGATCCTCGGGCTGAGCCGAGGACGAATACGCTTTACAAACACTTAACCAAAATCATCAGGATCCTCACAAACACTTAACCAAAATCATCAGGATCCTCACAAACACTTAGCCGAAATCATTATAAAGATCTACAAAAACACCTAAGCAAAGTCATGGTCCTTATCTTCATAGAAAACACTCAGTAGAATGACTTTGCTGTTATTCTTATGGATTTCATATTATCCGTTGTTTATCTTGCTATGTTGGTATCTAGCCCTTCTACCCACACCTCTACAAATTTCATTGTCAATGGTCCATTACAAATTGAGCCCCTACATTACTAAATTCTAAAGAAGTAATAAATAAATATATGAGAGAACAAATGCAATGGGAAAGTTGAGGAGCAGAGGTGGCCACGTGGGTGGGAGCTTGGGAATGGGAAAAATGATTTGAAGGGAAGGTTCTAAGAAGGTAGTTTTATTTGCTAAATAACCAAATTTATTCTCTCAAAAAAAAAAATCTGGCCACTTATTTTGAATATTTTAAAACACTATTTTTTTTATATATAATTAAAACAATATATTCATTAATCTATATAATTTATCTATTATAGTAAAAAGTAATATTAATTACACTAATATACATTTTTTTTAGTCTAGTGTTAGGAAAGTATATTTTGTAGGCATTTTAAGTACAGTTAGAGAAGAGCTCATTTTAGTTCTCACCTAAGGCCCCAAAATGTCTAGAGTCAGCCTTGTTGTGTATATGTGTTCTTGCTCTAATAGCAAGCATAGCTGTTAGGTTTGAGTGTTAGTTAAACTATTGAGATACCAATAGTTTGGAGGTGTACCTACCATGGTTGTAATATGTTGGAGTCCTTTGTAAATGGTGGACACATGTCAAAAAACAAAGGGATAAAGACCCTCTTTATTTGCTTGAAAGACTAGCCTAGAACTCGATACCAGCCTAAAGAATGACTAGAAGTTATTGGTGCACTTCAAGGCTTACAAAATGAAACTAAGCCGTGGACCAATACTATGGTAGATGAAATTTGAGATTTTTGAATTTAAAATATGTCCTTCATCGCTTCAAGTCCATTAAATCCACCACTCAGATGTCCCCAAAGTGACTATTAAATAGTATTGGGCTTTGTGAACCCTAGTTGTGTTTGATCCGTATTATGACCACATGACCCAATATAAAAGTGCTATGGTTTTTAATGGGATTTTTTCTGAGACTTAGTCCATTTTGGCCCACTTGTAGCCTATTGTGAATTTTATGTGCAGAATGAAAAAAACTGTTGTTTTGGAGATTAGGGTTTGGTGTTGTTTTGAGAGAGAAAACATTACTATCGTATAATGTTTTTTTTTTCCAGTGAATAGTGAAAGCACTGCAACCAAGGGAGTTAATCTCGTACCAGAGACTGTACCGGTTTGACCAGTGAAAAAATATATTTTGGTACCGGTGTACCATTTCAGGTTTACCGCTATTATATATATATATATATATATATATAAAATAAAAATAAAAGTTTGCCATAAAACATTACCTCAATTCAGAACAAATTATTCATGATTTTAGACTTTAGCATCAACTAAAAGAAAAAAAAAAACAATATAAAAAATAGAAAGCTTAATTGTTCATTGTATACTAAAAAAACAAATGATACAAATAAATACAAATAAGTTTTCTCAAAAAAAAAAAAAAAAAGTTAATACAATTTAAGTTACCATTCTACCTTTATAAAAATTTGAAAATTACAAAACTTAAAAAAAAAAAAATGCCGAAACTCCAGCGTTTCGTATTGGTTTAAATACCGGCCGTACCAGCCAGTTTTCGGGCGTTTCGGCCAATACTAGCCGATATAGAAAAAAAAAAAAAAAAAAAAAAAAAAAAAAAAAGGCCGAAAACTGGCTGGTACGGTCGGTATTTAAACCAATACGAAACGCTGGAGTTTCGGCACCAGTGCACATACCGGCCGTACCAGCCGATACGGTACGATATCTTTTTCCTTGACTGCAACTTCATGGATGTAGGCAAATTGCTGAATCACGTAAATATTGTTTTGTGTGATTGTTTTCTTTAGCACATATTTTTTTTCTCTATTTTGCATCTCACAGATTTAAGAATTTCGTGTATATTCCCTACAAATAGTCCTCTCCTACATATTCAAAAATAACATCAACATGAATAGCAATAGAAATAAATTTGAAGAGTGATAAGCTTTAGAAAATAATATTGATTGATTGATATTCCCATGAAAAGTTGAAATTTCAGTAAAATATCACAAAATTGGAATAAATGAAATCATTATTGGATAGCAAATTTTATTTGGTAATTCCAACAACTCAATTATGAAATCCTTTAAAATAGATTTTTTAAAAAGAGTACATTGAAATGATTATTACACTGGTCCAAATATATATGTGTGTGTGTGAGAGACACGTCCAATGAACTAAGTTTTGATAATGAGGCATTTTCAGATTCATTGTGACTTTCCATTCTTCATAACTGAGAAATCCCTCTCCATCATCAACAGCCAAAACGAGCAGGCTAGTAGCTGCAGCCACAAAAGTGTAAGATGTACTGATGTGCTTGTAGTGCAATGACAAAAGGTCTATAATTATGTACATCCATAAAGAGCTGACATGGCACTTGAAATGGGAGTAACGTGGAGCCACGTGGCACCAATCAAAGCCTCCACAACCTTATCCCCCATCAAAAATCTAATCTTCCCATTATCCACTTCTCTCACATCCAATATCCAAACCCAACCATTTTCCTTCACATATCACAAAATTAACATCAAAAAGCCATTATCCACTTCTCTCCATACCACACAACCTCTAAAATACCTTACTTTTAATTCAGGAGTTTTGTAAGATTAAGTGGAAGTGAGTAAAAAAATGGCCTCCACTGCATGTTTCTTGCACCACCATGCACTCACCACTCCCACTAGAGCCTCATCATCACAGCGCCAAGTGCCAAACATGAAGCCCACTCAAGTAGTCTGCAAGGCACAGAAGCAGTCAGTTCATGAAGATGATATGAGTGCTGTCTCTCGCCGGTTGGCTCTCCAAGTGCTCATTGGTGCTGCAGCCATTGGCTCCAAGGTTTCACCCGCAGATGCAGCCTACGGTGAAGCTGGTACTTTGCTTTCTTCAATCTATGCTTTCTGACACGTGCAGCATGTAATAAAAGTGATTGTTCAATACTTACAGTCTGCCTTAACCAAAAAGCATAAACAAAGCTTTTACTAAACTTTCTATTTAATATGTGTGTGTGTGTGTGTGATTGTTTGTTTGTTGTAAGATAGATGTCATTAGCTTATGAATTGGTCAATTGGGTCAGCACATGAAAATGTTCTTAATCAGATTATATTGTTTAACTTTAGAGTTGGATTTTTTTTTTTTTTTTTTCTGTTAATTATTATTTGATAAGTTTGCTGATCTTGCTATTATAAACCGACCTTAGCCATGCCATGAAAAATCAATATTTTGACGTTGATTTAATGTACAATCATGTTGGGATTTAGGTTCTAAGATTTGTGAGGATTAACACCACAATTAACAATGTAAATATGTTAACAGGACCTCCTGACATTATATAAGGCTTATCTTTCCATCAATTACCGTAATTCGTGTTTAATAACGAGTTGCTTCACTTTGGGGATCGAATTTATGTAGTCAAAGGTTGTTGAAGACTAAGTATACTAATTTCAATTAGGGAATGACATCCAAATTGGTGTTCAAATTACTGTCTGCCACACTTAATCTAAACATTATTCGTGGCTCTAACAAGTTGACAAGTTAGATATTTTTTCAGAGACAATTCCTTTAGTTAGAACCTAGTCTAAGCTTACTAAGGAAGTGAAATCGGTAAAGAGAAGCCTAGTTTAGTTTACTGAGAGCATAGAATTTGATCTGAATCTACCAAATGATGACAATAAGGCCATATCAAATTCGACAGAAATGCATGCCCCATGATCTGGCACAGTAGCTATCCATGTAACATGACCCTGATACTTTAGTTTGTAAAATTCCAGTTTATAAGAATGAAAATGCATTCATCTAGAGATCAAAGAGTGTTCTACATATTAATTTTGTGGTTAATTGCAGCCAATGTATTTGGCAAGCCAAAGACCAACACAGATTTCTTGCCATACAATGGAGAAGGATTCAAGTTATCCATCCCCGCAAAGTGGAACCCAAGCAAAGAGAGGGAATTCCCAGGACAGGTTCTTAGATATGAGGACAACTTCGATTCCAACAGCAATGTTAGTGTCATAATCAACTCAACTGATAAGAAATCCATCACCGATTATGGTTCCCCCGAGGAGTTCCTCTCCAAGGTATATATATTTCTTTGACTTGTTTTTAATTTCAGTTTTCGATCAAGAGGCATCAGAATTTTTTGTTTTGCGTATTTTCTCTAGTATAGGTTTTCTCCTTATTTCTTGAAATGTAAGCTTCTGCTAAGGTCCATTTGGTTGAGCTTTTTATCATCTTAAAGAGGAACGTACAATGTTTACTTTTACATAATAAACTGATGAAAATAAGTTCATCCAAATGCTTAAGGTAACATCACACAAATAACATATGTATGAATCTTTTCAAGATGTTGGCAGAAAGTGTTATCTAACAAATAAGCTTTGATCTGGCTGTTTGTAGGTGGACTTTTTGCTTGGGAAACAAGCCTACTTTGGCAAAACTTCTTCTGAGGTACTAACACGACAAAGAATATTACATGTTTTTTAAACTAATGAGTGATCATAATCACAACTATAGCAAGGCCATTTTTGCATCCTTTTAATAATCATTGTTTTAGTTTTTCTTAAAGTTATTTTTACAGATCTTCCCCGAGCTAGTAAGGTTTTTGCCTTTAAAGCCTTCTAACTCCAGGGTGGTTACATATATGTAATCTAATGAAATGTGAACTTGGATTGTTTAGGGTGGTTTTGACGATGATGCTGTAGCAACAGCAAATGTATTGGAGGTTTCAACTCCAGTGATTAATGGAATTCCGTACTACTTCTTGTCAGTGTTGACAAGGACTGCTGATGGGGATGAAGGTGGCAAGCACCAACTAATTACAGCAACTGTTAAAAATGGTAAGCTTTACATTTGCAAGGCACAAGCTGGAGACAAACGGTGGTTTAAGGGAGCAAGAAGGTTTGTGGAGAGCACTGCTAGTTCTTTCAGTGTTGCCTAAGAATTTAATGAGGGTTTGTATATGTAAATCACCTTAAGATTATGATGTTATTTTGTTTTGAGTTGTCTAGCCCTTTGTCCAGAGTTATCAGAGCTGGTTATTTGAGTGAGTTGGTTGGAGGAAACTTAATTGTGGATATATATTTGAATATTTGGCTGCAGATATGAACCCTCTTTAACGAGTTTTAAACCCTCTCCCATTCCCTCTATCTCTCTCTGTCTCTCTCTGTCTAATGGTTATGCCATTTTACTTTCTAGCCATAGACCATTGTTTAAAGTTTTATTTACAGAAGTTTTTTTCTTAGCAATGTTACAATTTGATCTAGGAGTGCCTTCAAATAAATTTTTTAAAAACGTTGTTGTGGAAGTACACATAATGAATGCTTGTTTAAAATCCTGGGAATTACAGTCTTAAATAACACACTTCATGCTATGTTTTAGCACTTGAATATCCTTCTTCATCTCAGAAACTGCTCATGCGGTCTTATTACTTTGCCTTATCTGATTTAAAACAGCTTATTTGGTTAATGTACAACTTTTTAAGGCTTCAACCTTTTCTTTAGCCACAGTTGTGTATTTGTCCACCTTCTTATTTAAAACTCAATTAACCAATAAAAATAAGCTCTCCCAAACTAGAAGTGTAAAATTCAATAGCCTTCTAGTGATTGATCTAAGTTCTTATGTATGATTCCAACTTCATAAGCACTCTAAGGACATTATATGACTAGAAGATAAAATCTACTAAGGATGTAGCTAACTCTCTTTCCATATCTGTTCTCACATGCAAATCCCATTCCTATTCATTTATTTATTTTTGTGACATGAAACCCCGACCCCACTTTGGTGAGGCCAAGGTAAACCAGAATGTAAGCAACCCCAGCAAGCCACCCATATCAAGAAAGTGAAGATTCAAACACAAAATCTCGAACTTCATCCACCAAGCCTACTGCATCTGGGCTAATCCCATCCTAAGTAGCATGATAGTCTGATCAATTTGCAAGCCAATGGCATAATGAGTTAGAAGCCATACATTCAGTACACTATAAGTCAGTGCAAAACTAAATAGCTCTCTTGACCATGCTGTTGAAAAGTAACTCAAATTTCTATTTGGACTTGATTACTTATTTGGATTTTCTTGATATGGAAGGAAATTTGACTTAATTGCTTTTTTTTGTGATTTTCTTTGTATTCATTACCAAAGAAGCAAATACTATTTCTTCTTCCTGAAGAAAATAAGATTTGAATGCTTCTATATAGATCATACAATTAAGGTTTAGTGGCCTTGACCCAAGGGTCCTCCCATATGAGAAGAAGGGTTCCCCTAGGAGAAGAGAAGACTTTTAGAAGAAAATTTCTCTTAATAGAGGAAAATACTCCTAGAATAGAGTAATTTGATAGTTCTTATAGGATTGACAAGATACCTGATGATGCAAAAATCTTTAGTAGGCTACTCGTCCAACCATTGAGCATTGGAAGGTCTGCAAAAAAAAAAAAAAAAAAACTGATCTGAAGGCACCGGTATAGTACCAGCCTAGAGTCTCCAATGATTAAGTGAAAAAACTTTTTAGAATTAGAATAAGTTGAGTAGAATGCAGATGTAATTTCAATATTTCTAACATACCTTGCAAATGGGATTGGCTGGCTTCATATAGGTGTAGCTCATGACCATTGATCTCATTAATGCCCTTTTCCTTAACTGGAGGATGACCATTTAGTGCTACTTAAAATGGTCACAGCGATGAAGGGATTCATGGTTGTTGGATAGAAATTTACTCAGCACATTAAATGCTCTTCCTTAGTATAGTGGATTTTATCTCTCTCCCTCTCCATGGAGGTAGACTCTCTGTTCAGAGGACTGAAGAGTCGTTTGAACAAAAATATACAAATCAACACGTGTTTGCGTATGTGTGTGGGGTTTGTTTTGACTAATATATTAGGATCAAAACTTGGCTCTCCAAACAAAAATTCCAATTTTCGTCCGTGAGGGGGGTTTATCATTGGCAATTGCCAAGGGCCTTATAACTCAATTGGTTGACATTTCTTAGTATTTTTAAGACATCTGGAGTTCAACCTACCTCCCCCTAGTTGTAACTATTGAATTAAAAATAAATAGATTGGCAATATAGTTATATACTTATCAAATACAAATGAGAGGACAAGATTCAAAAACCTCAGAGCTTATATGAGTGGAACTTTAAAGCTTTCCCAAGCTCAAATGGCCCTGAATGGCTGAACCCATAATGTGAAGTTCACTCAATGAATTACAGTATTTATTATATGTACAATTAATTACATGCTATTATAATTAAGTGCATACTGGCATAACCAAATGCGAATGTGTGCAAATTGGATCTTCTTGACTATATCTCTTACTCAGCATTTCCTGCAACCTGAAAAGACTGATCAGTAAGCGCACAATGTGTTGAAAAAGACACCATTCTTATCTATGTCATCTTGACTAAATAAGGCAAACTGGTGAGAACTGAGAAGGAATCAAATTATTCTGCATGATATGATTTTACTGTGCAGCCTCACTGAAAGTCTGAAAGCATTACCTTCATCTTCCGAAGTCTGATTCCATCAAGTGTACAGTGCAGGGCAAACAAACAGCCATTGTAGACAACAACTGATGTAATAAAGAAACTGCTACAATGTAAATGTTGATTGTATGCTCTTTTGTAACTTTTGATTACCCACCTTCTCAGGTGGTGAATTTGCTGGCCCTTAATAAGGCAGCCAATATCTGTAACAGACTTATTTCTATTTCTGTCTAGTCTAATGTAATAAGCCTGTTGCCCACAAAAATAAGATTATATGCTGTTTTTGTCTTTTATTCATATCATGGAAAAGCTTTTAATCATTTTAAAACAATAAAATTGGCATATTTCTAAGCTGGAAATAATCTTAAAGAAGATTATATGCTTCCAAATTTAGCTGAGGGACCACAACCCATTCAGAATTTTCATTCCTATCTACATAGTACAAATTGCAACACAAAAAAGCACCCTTACAACTGTTATATATAGACCCCTGATCTTGTACTGGAAAATACTCAAAATTAGAATTAGTGATCAAACTGCAGGTTAAGATGGAAGCAAACCGTAAGCTCAGAGGGTACGTTAAGGGAAAGTTGATGTCATTCTATCGAACAGCCAAGCCTTCCTCAACTGTTCAATATACAACTGCTTCAACAAAGTTTCTGGTCCAGCAGGACAACTGTGTGTTTGCTCAGCCAAAACAGAAGGTATCCTTTATAGTACAGGATAACAACCGTGAACTAATGACTTCATATGAAAGCATCTATGCTGTGCCTGATGATGAAAGCATCGATATGAAGGCTGCAAGTTACATATCTTCTGCTCAAGAACGTTTCAAAGCTTGAACAAATCAACCTCGCTCAGAACGAAATATGTGTCAAGAAAATGCAGTAGAGGTCATGATTTCCTTTATCCTGCTACCATATATATTAGTGGTGGCTTAGTCTTGTAATAAGGCTCCTATTGCCCGGATTAATTCTGTACAAAATAAAGGTGTATTGTAATTTTTTTTGTCAGAAGGGTGTATTGTATTTGTTTTATGTATCTCCACGCTTAGTACTACATCTAGTTCAAGAAAAGAAATTCTTACGGATCCATCTGATGCTTTACCTAATCTCAACAAGGAAACCATTCTTTGAGTTATTACATAGGCAAAAAAAATTAACTTAGAATCCGATAACCTCAAATTAAATTTGCTTTCTTTGGTTATTTGAGTAACAGTTAAGTGGTACAATTTATCATTCTTATATTAATAGCTTAAACTTTTAAGACGATCAATAATGTATTATGGTATTAAAACAAGTATTCCTGACTTTAAATCTTGTCCCACATAGTTGATGAAAATAAAAATGTTCGAATTCCACTTGACAAAAGCAGGTGAGTAGTTAATATAATAATATAATTAGACTCAAAGTCATAATCCGAGGGCAATGTGTTCAAGTTTTAAGTCTCCCAAATCCAAGATCACAACGTAATCAAAAAAGATTCCTCCATAATTTAAGATCATATATAGCTTTTCTTCATCATGCTCTATAGTATTGTAGGGCTTTTTTTTTATGCCCTAGACACGTGTCCTAATATCAAAGGACAACCTCTAGTTTAGGCCTCATCACTGTTGGGTGAGTTGATCCCAACTCTCTTGCAGATGAGCTTATTCTACAATGCCTAAGACTTGGTGGCGTCAACGTTTGGTGATGGAGCTGCCATATTTGGTACACTATCATGGCTTAAAATTAATTACCAAAAGTTTCAAAATTTTAAAAAATATTTACATGAATTATTTTAAAATTAGTTGTAGCCTAAGACTACAACCTTACTTAATATCTTTTTATTGGAGATGAATTTTGACAAATCCAAGGATTATATTTTCTTCTTATATCTTCCATTCTTGCAAAACTTTTATAAAATTAAAGCTCAATAACTATGTCATCAATAAACTGTTTAAATTACAAGATTTTGTAGTTTAAAATTAGGCATAAAATGTAAGCTTATAGATAATATAGTAAATAATATCTAATTGACACAAAATTTGATATGTGTATTAAGAACATAAAGAACATGCAATTCAACGGTTAGATTTTCAAAATACGTAGTTGTGGTGGGCGCAAGAGAGGCCCAATGGACTTCCTCACGCCAGGTCTCACAACTTATTTGTATGGTGGGATGATGGCTCCTACTATGGGTCGTTCGCAACTAGGAGGCTTGACGAGGGTTCCTCTAATCTCTGTTTGCACACCTCTCCCCTATCCTCTTAGTATTGCTCTTGTTGTTACACTCTTCTATATGGGTTTCTCTCTCTCCATTCATCAACCTTTGTTCCTCCTTCCAATTTCGTATTTATAGGACATCTTTAGTGGAGTGACCATGATTGTCCTCATGGTTAATGGATTGGGAGGTCCAATCTGAAAAGGGTTTAGTGGGTGTTTAGGTGGGAGTGGCTTTGGAAATGATCCCCACTACAGCGGATGTGTACGGCGGCGACATTCCTAAGATAACACCGGACAGCCCCATTACTGTGTGACCGGGCAAGTATAATAGTGTTCGGCAGACCGGCCCGGACAGTCATATCAGAGGTTATATCCGTGCCCGGCATAAAGGGTTGAGTCTGCAGATGACATTTGGGCCGGATCTGTTCACAGGTGGGCCTTAGGCTGTGCCCCAGGGACATCGGATGTTAGGCCCATGGCCCTCTTCGTTGGCCCAAGGCCCAACTCGCATAGGCCATTGCCACTCTGGCCCGTACATTAGCCCCCCCCCTTGATTCATGCCCGGTTGGACGAGCGAGGATCAAGGGAAACAACAGGAAAGGAAAGGTACCATGCCCAGAAAACTGAATAGACGCGCCTTTTTGGATGCGACTAAATGTCCATTAAATGCATTCCTCAAAAGGCGTGTCGTGCTTGGCCTCCTGACCTCAGTAGCCATACCCACCTGCCGTTTCGTGAACCGAGGCGTGCGCCCGCCCTTGGTTTCTGAAAAGTCTCATCTCATTATGTTTCATGACTGCGAATTGCCCCTCATTAATGCACCATCAACCGTCGCGCATCCTCCCTTCGTGCCTATAAAAGGATTATTCAGACCCACATTCTCATTTTTCACTTTCTCTGTCTCTGAAATTTCTCTCTGCCGAGCACCAAACGCGCTAGTTGCCCGGCAATCCCCAGAATCAACCTTCCTATTAGTGCCAAAAGTAAGTACTCTTCCCCTTTCTTCTGCTTCAATTTATTTCTTTCCAATTCCTTCAAATACTTTAGGATTTGAAATGGGTTACGCTCACCTTTTAGATTCTAGAAACTCCTTAGTCACCTTTAGGCGTGACTACCAGATTCCCGATGACGTGGATGTGATGTACTGCCATGAAAGTGACATCGCACTCCACAGAGGGGCAAACACCGCCTTTTTTTCGCTTATGTCCATACTGGAGGGTGGGGTTAGGTTCCCCATCGATCCCCTGTTACTTAGAGCCCTTAGGTACTACGGGCTATGCCCCGATCAACTTGCCCCAAATTTTTACCGGGTGATGAGTTGCATAAGTAAGTTGAACCATACATTCGGTCTACAATTGGACCATCACGACGTAAACCATGTGTACAGTTTGTGTGGGAAGAAGAAAACTAACTACTATATAAAGGTCAGAGATATGAGGATACGATTGATTTCCTGCCTGCCGGACTCGAATAGGAACTCTGCCGGGGAGTTCGTCTGGGTACATGGCAACTGGTATTCCGGGGATGTTCCCCCTCCTTTGTCTCGACGCGAAGTGGGTGGGTGTCATTGCAAGGGCTATTTACTATTTATTTCCTTGTCTGTCTAACTTTTATACTGATCCTTTTCATTTATATTGCAGACGGCTCGATGTTCACCCAAGATATTCGGACGGTCCACGTGCGGGACCTCAACTTTGTCCTTCGTTCAGAAATCTTTGTACACCGTGACGGTCAGCTCCGGGCTTCCCATCTCATTCTCGGCATAGAGCCCGTTTACACTACCTGGCAACCCTTTGGTCAAGCCCTCTTAGTTGACAGCCCCCTTCTCTCCTATATTGACGTTCGGCACGCTAACTTCCTCTCGGCAAACCTTACAGTAGGCGAAGCTCGAGAACTTGGCCGGCGATATACCTGTTCGGACGAGCTCGCTCCTATAAGGGACGCATCAGCCGAGGCGGCCTCTCGGCGACTCAGAGAGCTTGCACACAGGGCTCTTGAGCGTGAAGCGGAGGAAGAACCTGCCGAGCAGCTAGATCAGGAGCCTCCCAAACAGGAACCCGAACCGGCGGCCGTGGAGTCGAGTAATTCATCCCAAGCACACCCGGGTGTTAGAGAAATGGTCACCCGTAAGACTCTCTCGGTCAGCCGTTTCCTGCCAGGGACTCAGCAAGTCGCGCAGCAGCAGCCGCGACAGGGGCAAGTACAAACCCCTCCCACGCATACTCCTCCTCCTCCCCCTGTTCGCCCCAAGAAAAAACAGAAAGTTACACAGCAGCCCTCCACCGGTCCTGGAGCCGTTCAAACAAAAACTCCCACGGCTCCGTCCAGGGGTATCACCATTCGGGAGCCTCAGGGGCAAGTTGGGGCGAGTATGGCGTCATCCTCCCGGGAGGTTCCGGGATGGCAGCCCACATACGAGCTGGACGGCAAACCCCTCCCCGCGGACACGACCATACGGGTGTGGGAGAAGGGTGAAGGGGGCCGCGTTGCCCAGTGCTTAGCTCATGGTTTACTCCTGCCTGAGGACGTGAGCACCTTCGCCGAGGCATCCGACGACTATATGAGGATGAGGCTCCAGTGGCACGCCATCGCGGTAACTATTTCGTATCCCTTTCTTTGTTAACTTAATTTCCGTGCATGATACAATATTGACTGCCCGTATCCAGGCTGCCCAGCTGACCCACATTTTGAATGAACGGGTGAAGGACCTAGCCCGAGATGCTGACCGGGAGAAGACCGGGAGGGAAGCAGCTGTGAAGTCCGCAAAGGACAAGGCTAAGGCCGCGGAGGCTGCTGAGAAAAGGGCTGTTACTGCCGAGAAAGAGAAAAGGCTCGCGGAAGAGAGGTCGGCGGAGCTGGAGTCGAAGCAGAACGAGACGGAGTTGAAGCTGGCCGAGGAAGAGAGCCGGAATGCTGCCCTTGCCGAGGAAGCAGCCGACCTCCGTGCTGCGCTCAAGGAAGCCGGAACAAAATGGTACAACGAAGGGTTCGCGGACGCTGAGAAGGGGGTGGAACCGGTTGTCTACGAGGCTCGGCGGCTATCTTTTCGTGATGGCTGGTTTGCTGCCCTGCAGGTCTCGGGGGTACCCGCCGATTCGCCTCTCAGGGACCCTGGCAAGATTCCCTTCTTGGATGCCCCTCCGGCAGCGTAAAGCCCCCCAGGCCTTGGTGACAAAGAAGAAACGGACAGCCTGAGGGAGCTGGTGGAGCAGATAGATGCCCACGTGGAGCTGGTCGGTGCAGAGGCGTCCAGCAACCCTAACGCCGATGATCCGCCCGTCGAACAAGTGGAGTTCCCAAATCTCGCTTCTGAGGGCCAGCAGCAGGAAGTGCGGACCGGAGACCCCCCCCGTAGACCTTACCGAATGAAAGCCAATTAAACCCTCTTATCTATGCTCGGTTTTTATAATTACTTTGCTTATGCCGCCGGGCTGTGGTGGTTAAACTCTTTTATTCGTCTTTTCTTTTTACCTTTATCTGCCCGTCACCGGGTTTCGGTGACTGAACAATTATGTTATTTTTCTGTCTGAATATTTTGTTGCTCAGTTTTCCTTTATTATCATTATTCGTCACGTATACATGCTCTTTTTCTTGAGTGCGACATGCTCGGGCCTTAAGTTTGCCCTGAGGAATTACCCCTGCGTGGGTTTCATACACACATGTTAATGTATGTTTTATTATCCTTAGTGTTTTTACTTGTAGAAATTTTTAAGGCCCTTACATGCTCGGCGAATGGGATTCGAACCGAGAGCAGGTTCCCATGTTTAGATCGCTGTAAGGTTTAGGCCTGCTCGGTGACTGGATTCGAAACGAGCGTAAGTTTCCATCCTTAGGTAGTTCGTAAGGTTTCCACCTGCTCGATGAATTGTTTCGAATCGAGAGTCAGGTTTCCGTCCTTAGATGATTTGTAAGGTTTCCACCTGCTCGACGAAAGTGTTTAAGCCGGGAGTCAGGTTTCAGTCCTTAGATGATTTGTAAGGTTTCCACCTGCTCGGCGAGAGTATTCGAGCCGGGAGTCAGGTTTTAGTCCTTAGATGATTTGTAAGGTTTCCACCTGCTCGGCGAGGGTATTCGAGCCGGGAGTCAGGTTTCAGTCCTTAGATGATTTGTAAGGTTTCCACCTGCTCGGCGAGGGTATTCGAGCCGGGAGTCAGGTTTCAGTCCTTAGATGATTTGTAAGGTTTCCACCTGCTCGGCGAAAGTGTTCGAGCCGGGAGTCAGGTTTCAGTCCTTAGATGATTTGTAAGGTTTCCACCTGCTCGGCGAGAGTATTCAAGCCGGGAGTCAGGTTTCAGTCCTTAGATGATTTGTAAGGCTTCCATTGCCAATGACTTGCGCCAACAACTGTTTTCATTAACACTAACAAATTTACAATTCAAACTGAACACATAATTAATAATAGAACCTCTTCAAATTCTGAACATTCCAGGGCCGAGGCAGTGGTTTCTCGTCTAGTTCTTCCAAATAATACGCTCCTTCCCCGGCCACTGCCGTAACTCTATACGGTCCTTCCCAGGTCTGTGCCAACTTACCGGCATGGATGTCTCGCATATGCCCCACGGCCCTTCTCAAGACCAGATCCCCGGCGTCAAACTTTCTTACTCTCACACCTCGGTCATATCTTCTGGCCAGTTTCTGTTGGTACTCGGCCAGTCGAATAGTTGCGGCTTCGCGGTGTTCCTCTAGCTCGTCTAGGTGCTGAACCAACATTTCGTCATTAGAACTGGGGTCGTACTTGGCCACTCGTGCGCTGCATATACTTATCTCGGTTGGTATAACAGCCTCGGCACCGTAGGTAAGTGAGAATGGAGTCTCCCCCGTGGACCTCCTTGGTGTTGTCCGGTAAGCCCACAGGACGCTATGTAGCTCCTCGGCCCAGTTTCCTTTCGCATTATCCAGTCTTCTCTTCAACCCGTTTACAATCAACTTGTTAACAGCTTCAGCTTGGCCATTGCTCTGAGGGTACGCCGGGGTGGAATACTTGTTTTTAATGCCGAGGTCCGCACAGAAATCTCAGAAGGCCCGGCTATCAAACTGCAATCCATTGTCTGATACAAGGGAATTTGGAACTCCGAATCTAGTGACAATGTTCTTCCACACAAATTTCTTCACGTCCACGTCACGAATATTGGCCAGGGCTTCAGCCTCCGCCCACTTCGTAAAGTAATCGACGGCTACGAGAACGAACCTTCGGTTGCCTGTTACCCGGGGGAATGGCCCAAGTATATCCAGCCCCCATTGGGCGAAAGGCCAGGGACTGCTGACCGAATTAAGATGGCCGGCAGGCTGATGGATTAGGGCAGCATGCTTCTGACATTGCTCACATTTACGCACATATTCGGCGGCATCCTTCTACATTTGAGGCCACCAAAATCCCTGAGTCATAGCCCGGTGAGCTAGTGAACGCCCCCCTACGTGGCTGCCATACACCCCTTCATGCAGCTCCGCCAGAAGCTCATTGACCCTGCCCGGATGTAGGCATAAAAGATATGGTCTCCCGAAGGATCTTCGATACAACTCCCGATCCTCTGATAACCAAAAACGAGGGGCCATTCTTCGGATTTTATTTCCTTCCTTCTCGTCGGGGGGGACCCGATTTTCGGCCAAAAACTCAATGATGGGGTCCATCCAACTAGGTCCCTGCGTAGGAATTGCCGCGACTGCCGGATTACCGGATAGCTTGATGCTTGGCTCTGGAATTTGCTCTATTCTGATGAGCCGAGGTATGGCCTCGGCCACGGACGACGCTAGCGTGGCGAGGGAGTCAGCATGGCTGTTGTGCGTCCGAGCTACTTGTACGATCTTCGCCGTTTCGAATCCGGTCATAATCTGCTTCACTCGTTCCAGATATGCCTTCATCCGGGGATCGCGGGCCTCAAAACTACCGTGAACTTGATTGACAATCAGCCGGGAATCCGAATACACCTCAACATCTCGGGCTCCCAAGCTTGAGGCTATGCTTAGCCCGGCTATCAATGCTTCATACTCTGCCTATCCGAATCTGAAAAAATGCTCCAGGCGAATCCCCTCGGGTCCAATCGCGACTATCCCCGCGCCTGACCCCGTGGAGCTGGAAGCACCGTCCACGTATATTTTCCATGAGCGACAGCTTACTTGACAGACTATCTGGCTTGAGGTCCTAGGAGAAAATTCAGCCACGAAGTCAGCCAATACCTGCTCTTTTACGGCAGTCCTCGGCTTATATCGTACATCGAAAGCCCCGAGCCTGGTCCCCCATTTTGCAATTCGCCCCGTGAAGTCTGATCGTCTCAGCAACGACTGCAATGGATATTCGGTCAGTACATACACGGTATGGGCTTGGAAGTACTGCGGCAGCTTCTTGGTGGCATGCACTAGCGCCAAAACCAGTTTTTCTAATGGCAAATATCTGGTCTCCGCGTCAACCAGGGTCTTGCTGATGTAGTACATAGGCTGTTGTACCCCACGGTCACTTAGGAGCACTGCACTCACGGCATGGTCAGTCACCGAGAGGTACATAAACAAGTCTTCTCCAGGTGCCGAGGCGGTCAGTATTGGTGCGTGCGTCAAGTACTCCTTTAAATCCTGAAATGCTTTTTCGCACTCGGCATCCCACTGGAAACCCTTCCATTTTTTTAGGAGCTGATAGAACGGACGGCAACGATCCGAGAATCTCGAAATGAACCGGTTCAGGGCTGCCAACATCCCGGTCAACACTTGTACTTCCTTCGGGTTGCTCGGAGACTTAAGACGTTGTACGGCAATAATCTGGTCGGGGTTTACTTCTATTCCTCGGCTGGAGATCAAGTACCCCAAAAACTTTCCAGCCCCCACTCCGAAGGCACATTTTTCTGCATTAAGGCGTAGCTTATGCTGCCGCAATACCTCAAACGCCCCTTGAAGATCCGGTACGTGCTGCGTTTGCTGTTTGCTTTTTACTACAAGGTCATCAATGTATATTTCCACTGTCCGTCCTATCTTGTCACGAAACATCCTTGTCATCATCCGCTGGTACGTTGCCCCGGCATTTTTTAAGCCAAACGGCATCACGGTGTAATGTTAATTGGCGTCGGGAGATATGAATGCGGTCTTTTCCTGATCCTCGCCGGCCAGGGCAATCTGGTGATAGCCTTGAAAGGCGTCCAAGAAGCTCATTCTCGGATGCCCGTAGGTTGCATCTACCAATTGATCAATCTTGGGCATAGGGAATGGGTCCTTTGGGCATGCTCGGTCAAATCCGTGAAGTCCACGCAGACTCTCCATTTGCCATTCTTCTTCCTTACCACCACTGTGTTTGCGAGCCATTCTGGGAAAAAAAATCTCTTTAACTGCACCTGCCTCTTTCAGCCGCTGGACCTCGGCCTTGACAGCCTCGACGTGTTCTTGGGCTTTTCTCCTCGGTTTCTGCTTTTTGGGAGGGAACGATGCATCCACGTTGAGCCTGTGGACGATGAAATCAGGGTCCACCCCGGGCACTTCGTACGGACTCCATGCGAATACGTCGAGGCTTCGAACAAGAAACAATAGCAGCTCAACTCTCTCCTGGGTTGTCAAGCTGGCCCCTATCTGGAAGTGTTTGCCAGTGTCCGGCAGGATTCTGACCTTTATTAATTCCTCGGCGCAAACAGTCCCCGAATCTTCTCGGGGGTTCGGTAATTGCTGTAACGGGGTCCCTTCAGCCTCCCTACTCTGCTCGGCCCGCTGGCCCTCCCAGTTTGCTGCAGCAACAAGGCACTGCCTGGCCATTTGCTAGCACCCTTGCACCACCGCGATACCCTGCTCGGTAGGAAACTTAATCTTTACATGCAAGGTGGACGGCACAGCTTTCATAGCGTGGATCCACGGCCTTCCTAGGATTGCCATGTATGGTGAGAAGGAATTAACCACCATGAAGGTGTCTTTTACTTCCTTTCCTCCCACGACCACTGGTAACGAAATCCGCCCTTCTGGTACCACCACTCTTCCATCGAACGAAACTAGCAGCATGTCGTACTTTCTCAAGTCCTGCCTTTTCAAGCCAAGACCGTTGAACAAATCCGAATACATTACATCAGCCCCGCTGCCCTGATCTATCATCACCCTTCTTACATCGAAGCCGCTTATCCGAGCTGTAATTACCAATGCGTCTTCATGCGACTGTATTGTCCCTTCTAAATCAGCTTGTCCGAAGGCGATGGCCTCCAGGTGATACTTCGTCTTTTTCCCCACTGGTGCTGTGCCCGGTGATTCTCCCGAGGGTGCGACCGTTAACACCCCTCTTCCCGCTGATGCCTCACCCCCCGGGGTCAAAAGTATCATCTCAATTACGCCGATCGGCGGAGGTTATTGGATGCCCTTCTGCCGCCCTGGTTGACCAGTTCCTTGGCTGCCGGGATTTACGACGTATTCCTTTAGATGTCTAGCCCTTACTAGTTGCCCCAAATGATCTTTCAGTACCCGGCATTGCTTGGTGGTGTGACCCTTGTCCTTATGGTAACTGCAGTACAAGTTCTGGTTCCGCCGGGATGGATCGCCGCCCATCTTATTCGGCCACCTGAAATATGGCTCATTCTTGATTTTTTCAACTATCTGGTGCACCGGCTCCTTGAACATTGCATTCACCTCTCCTGCCTGCCAAAGCGGCTCCTGCGCCCTCCATTCCTTCTGAGGTCTTGGCTGGAAATTCCCCTGCCGAGGACGGCTTGCTTACGGGGCCTTACCTTTGCTCTGCATCCGATCATCCTCCAGGCGCTTATATTCTTCGATGCGCCTCATGTCCTCGGGTGGCTTCTTCGTAAGTGATTCCCGTAGTTCGGAGTCCTCTGGTAGGCCCATACGGAAGGTACTGGCCGCTATTTTCTCATTCCCCCCACCTATCTTGTTATAGAGCTCCCAGTACCGGCTGGCGTAGCTACGAAGGGTCTCCCCCATCCCCATCCTCATCGATAGCAGGGCATCAACTGGTTGCGGCACCCGGCTGCAAGTTACAAACCGAATTCCGAACTCCTGTACTAACTCGACAAAAGAGTGGATGGATTTCTTCCGCAGTCCGTTAAACCATCTTAGAGCGATTGGGCCAAGGCTGGAGGGGAACATCTTGCACATCAGCGCGTCATTATGAGAATGCAAGGACATCATGTGGATGTAGTGGCTGACGTGCTCGACCGGGTCTGTTTTCCCGTCATAGATATTAAATGGAGGCCTCGGGAACTTCCTCGGCATTGCGGCCTGTTCAATGTCATCGGAGAAAGGGGATTGGGCTACCCTGCGTAAGGCGCGGCTTAGTGTATCCATGGCGGCGTTATGCGGCCGCTACTCCTCGGGGGAATCAGATCCCCGGTCTGCATGATCATGTGACCGCGAGCGACCTTGGCGATGATAATGCCCCCGTGAGTGCGATCTTACTCGGCGGTTGTATGACTCGTGCGAACGTGAACGTTCCCTTCGCCAATGGGACCCTGAATGGCTGGCCCCCATCCCCCAGTGACTTCCCAAGGGTTCGGCCTTCCTTTCCCGGTTGTCACGCTCTCTCCTTTGTCGCCTGTCGTCTGCTTCGAGCTCGAAGTCTCTCACGCGCCTGCGCAGCCGTTCAATTTCCTGGTCCCTTTCATCAATCTGTCTCTGCCCCGAGGCGTCCGTTACCGTCCGCTGCGTCTGATATGACCCCTCCTCGAGACCGGACATATCCTCCCATTCACGCTCCCTATCTTCGCGTCTCTTTTGCCTTCTTTCGCGCCAGGACGATCCCCGGGAAGACCCAACCGAACCACTTTCGTCCCCACTCCCCGAACGTCTCCCGGACATTGTCTCGCTCGCAAGTCTCAGTCGAATTACAGCTTTGTAGGAGATTCCCACAGACGGCGCCAATTGTGGTGGGCGCAAGAGAGGCCCAATGGACTTCCTCACGCCAGGTCTCACAACTTATTTGTATGGTGGGATGATGGCTCCGACTATGGGTCGTTCGCAACTAGGAGGCTTGACGAGGGTTCCTCTAATCTCTGTTCGCACACCTCTCCCCTATCCTCTTAGTATTGCTCTTGTTGTTACACTCTTCTATATGGGTTTCTCTCTCTCCATTCATCAACCTTTGTTCCTCCTTCCAATTTCGTATTTATAGGACATCTTTAGTGGAGTGACCATGATTGTCCTCATGGTTAATGGATTGGGAGGTCCAATCTGAAAAGGGTTTAATGGGTGTTTAGGTGGCAGTGGCTTTGGAAATGATCCCCACTACAGCGGATGTGTACGGCGGCGACATTCCCAAGATAACACCGGATAGCCCCATTACTGTGTGACCGGGCAAGTATAATAGTGTTCGGCAGACCGGCCCGGACAGTCATATCAGAGGTTATATCCGTGCCCGGCATAAAGGGTTGGGTCTGCAGATGACATTTGGGCCGGATCTGTTCACAGGTGGGCCTTAGGCTGTGCCCCGGGGACATCGGATGTTAGGCCCATGGCCCTCTTCGTTGGCCCAAGGCCCAACTCGCATAGGCCATTGCCACTCTGGCCCGTACAGTAGTAATGTGAATGATATTGAGTAAGGTTGTAGACTTAAGCTACAATTAATTTTGTAGCTAAATTTTGTCCTTTAAATTATTTTGATAATCAATTATATTTTTTATTTCAGTAAATAAAAATAAATAAAAACTTGATTTTACACTCAGTAATATTTGTACGTAAGTTCAAGTAATTCTTGTTCTTTCATTTTAACTATCTATATCTTATTCTTCAATTTCAGTTACATTATTAAAATATTTTCTTTGATTTACATATAATTTTCGATTAATTGGTACATAATTCTAGCTAGTTTTCCCAAATTGAAGAGCCCTAATAGAGATTTGGGGCTTGGGGGAAATTAAACTCTAAGAACAAAGGACTGCAGAAAACCTCAGACTTGGAGAATTTAATCCTCTATCCAAATAGATCACAAAACCATTGGAATATTATTAGTTTGCATATGGATCTGATGAATACCTGCTAGTCTAAAGTACATACTTGCTAAATTTAAGACATTAGATTTAAGCCTTATCTAAATGGAATTACTGGGGTGATAATGAATTTTAAATAACATTTTCCCTTAATAATTTCAAAAAAAAAAAAAAAAAAGCTTAAATTTTGGTAATAGTGGCATTATTTATATGTATATATCTAAAAGTTGAAATGTAGCATTTATTGTTGTTATACTTTTGTTGAGCCACATTAGCGGCCACATCATCCACCTATTTTCAATCCCTCTCTTATTTTTAACTTTTTTATTCTTATTAATTTCCCAACTTATTATTACACTTTTTCCAACATTTCCTCCTCTTTTTTATCATTTCATCTTCTCACTACTATCTACCTTGATATCACTCTTAATCTATCTATTTATCTTCCTTTATTTTTGGTTTTTCTTATTCCCATCATCTTACTATAAATTTGCAATTCTCTCTCCCATTCTATGCTTGTTTTCTCACACAAAAGCTTATTTCTCTTTTTCTCTCAATTTTTTTTTTCATATTTCGATGGATTTTTTTATTTTTCTTGTATCTCTACTTTTGGTTGGTGAGTTTTTTGTATTATTTAGAACTCTACTTTGGGTTGATGTGACTTATTTTTGTATTTTTATATTGTTATCTTTTTTATTTTCTTGATTTCATAGATGTTATCCTATTGCATTATAAAGATAATATATAACAATATAATGTTATTTTATTGCATAACATGACTTACATAATTTGGTGTTTATTATTATATATTTTATTTTTAATCCTTCTTCTCATCTTATTTTCTATAAATTTGTTATTCTCTCCTGAAAAAAGTGATTATTCTTGCTTTCTCTCTTGATTTTTTATTCTTTCCTACAACTCTACTTTAAGTTGATGAAACATTGTTGTAGACACTCAATTTTGTACCCATAATTTATCCTTGGGAGATGACCAAATAATCATTCTAAATACCCAAAAATCATGATTGCATTTCATTCATTAAGTCATTCACATATCATAAAAAATGATCTTGAGATTCTAACGATCACGACAATATGTTCAGCTTCCAAATCAGACGATCAGATTGAAAAATATCAGAAGATCAAGTTTTAACAGTCTGCCTGCGTTCATTTGGGTGGAACTAATCACACGTGATTAGTTGAAATTAATTTTGATTGGTTAACAATTAAAATTAATTAAATAAATTTCTATGATTGGTGGTTTATTTTGTTAAAATAAGATTGGTTTCATAGGAATAAAAGAAATAATCTGATAATGTTAAAATTGGATTGATAATTAAGTTTTTAGGGTCATTATCTCTAAAATAATTATTTTAAAGATTTAATTATCAAGTTAAGATGAATTTTATCAGGAATACAAGTCCAAAATATGTCTAAGTACAACTTCCAGCTCAGAAAAATGCCCAAAAAAGAGTCCAAAACGTGTAAAAAACAAAAGTTGGACGAAATTGCTGAAAGTACCAATCGACACTTCAACGGTGCCGATTGGTATAAATTGCAGAATGGGCCCAAATACGTTTTTTTTAAGGTCAAAACTCATCAAATTCGATTTTTTGGGATAAAACTTGACCTAACTCGTGTTTGCTAACTTCCAAAGCAACCCTAGCTTAGTTTTTAAGTAGATACACCTCTATAAATAAAGGAGAAAACCCAAAATTCAGCACCCCTCTTCCCCTTAACGTTAAAGAAAATCTGGAAGTTTTACTTTAAGATTTTCTTTTTTGTTAATTGCTAATTCTTTAGATCTCAAAGAGATCCATTCTCTTTGACTTCTAAAGTAATTCCCCCTTTTGTTTGATCATTCATGCAAGTAAGTAGTTAGTTTATGAGTTCCTTTCTTTCTATATCATGATGGTTCACATGTTTGTTTTGCATGCTTATTCAAGTTTATTCATGTCATTCCTTTATATTTTCATGGTTAATTTGTTCATATGATACTCACATGATTCATGCATTTAATAGATCTAAGATGGTTTTTTGAAGTTTCCTTTATGAATCTATAACTCTTTTTATAAATCTCTAGTTTTCTATTCATGAAAAATAGATCTAGAGTTTTCTCCAAAAATCTCTTGTGGTTTATTAATAATAAAATACAAATCTGGAATTTTTCTACTTGTTTTCTTTCTAATAAATAAATAATAATAAATAAATAAACAGATCTAGAGTTTTCTCTACAAATCTACTGTTTTCTTCCTAATAAAATACAGATCTGGAATTTTTCTCTACAACTTACTGTTTTCTTTCTAATAAAAGCGGATTTGGAGTTTTTTTTTTTATTTTTTTTTTATTTTTTTTTTATAATAAATCTTTTCCTTTCTGTAGATAAAATACAGATCTGGAATTTTTCTATACAACCTACTATTTTCTTTCTAATTAAAAAAAAAAAAAAAAAGATCTGGAGCTTTCTCTATAAATCTATTGTTTTCTTTCTCATAAAAAAACAGATCTGGAATTTTTCTCTCAAACCTATTTTTTTACTAACAAAACAGATCTGAAATATTTTCTTTAATCTATTATTTTCCTTCCAATCTAAAAAACAGATCTAGAATATTTTTTCCAAAACCTCTTGTTTTAAAAAAAGAATGGTTTCATTAAGTCTATTTCCTAACTTAATCTTGGACCTATCATTCAAACACATGTTGCATTCAAAATCATCTCATTAATATGTTTAATGGGTACTTAGTTGATCATTGTTGAGGGTCATTTTTTTTGGGAATCCAAGTAGAAAGAAGAAAGCCCAGTAACACGGGCAGCAAAGGGTTGGCAAACAGATAGTAAAACCATTAGGCCCAAGCGGCAGGAATAATGGATCACATGCCCATGAAATAAACAAATGGGCCTTGAAGAAGCAAATGGGCTTAAAGAAGCCCGGAAAAAGAGAAGTAGCAAACCCATGGGCAGTATGTGATGTAGAAAAGTGAAAATGAGCCACAGCAGGCCCGAAGTAATGCAAGCAAAGAAAGTAAGGGGTTGATAGCAAGGCCATGAGCCCCAAGGATGAGTATAAGGTAATTGGACCGGGGAAGCCTAGTGAAGTTAGTAAAAGCCCATGAGAACAAAGAGTTAGAAAAATGGCCAAGGAGAGCAAATGAGCCAAGGATGCCCAAGGGAAAGTAAATGGAACACAGGAGCCCAGTAATGCAATGAAAAACCAATGGTCATACTGAGCCACTGGGGAAAGAATAAACAGCAAGCCTAAAGAGGTCCAGCAGAATTGAGTCACTACAGCAGGAATGACAAAGTGATATGGCAGGAAATGATGTCAACCAAGGAATAGGCTGAAAGAAATGAAAAGCCCAGTATCAGATAAAGTCCAGGCCCTAAGGGGAGCGGGAAATCAGAAAGCAGCCCACATAGAAGGTCAAGAACGGATGGCAGACTGTGCAGGCTATCCTCCAGACCACAGCGGATGCATGAGCAGCAGGCAAATTTTGGGCATACATGAAAGGGAGGCATGCGCAAGGCCCAGACATCACCAACCTGTACCCAGCCAATACAGGACACGGTGAGGTCATGGGTCAAAGGTAAGAGGGCATGGTTTGGCGGTGGGGAGAGGGGAAAAAAACCTATTCTAGGGTTCTTGCTCAGACTCTTTTGGGGGAAGTGTCCTACTGGGATAACATACCACCCAAAAAAAGCAAGGTTGAGTTGGAATCACTAGGTGCATGCCATGAGAGATAGAGAGAGAAAGCACCCAGATCGCAGCAAGAAAGAGTGCCACGACAGACTAATAAACAAAAATGTCCTTTTTGTCTAGAATGGCACACAGACGGCCCAGTGGTGATCATGGTTTTCAGACTCGGACCATTTATTGAACCGTAAAAGGGAGAGGTTCAAGGTTTTTGAGGTCGAACCGGGGTCGAACCGTGATGACGTCATAATTAATTTAATAATTATTTTAATATAAATAAATATATTAAATTAGTATAAATAGAAAATTTAACTAAAATTATCCAATTAAATATAAATATCTATATTTCAAATATATATTTTCATATCATAACTTTTACAAGACAATAAGAAATATCAAATCCTAAGCAAATTTAAATATAATATCTATTTATTTATTTATATATTGATTAGTTAAACTTGTAATAATAATAATAATTATTATTATTATTATATAAGAATTAGAAAGACACTCAAATAAAATAAAAATAAATTATTTAATAATTTTAAATTGAAATAATTTTTTAATAATTTTTTTTAGAATGAATTATTTAATAATTATTATATGCTTAACTGTAAATATTAATTAAAATTAGAGCAATAATAGGAATATAACATTTTATACAAATTTTGTCACAATTTGCCACATGATGAGATGTGAGTGGTAGAGATGTAAACCCATAATTTTTTTTTTCATTACTTAAACTTTGCCCTGTGTCAAATTATAGCAAAAAATTGTGTAAAATATTAGAGAAATGGTATGGCCATAATATTTTTACAACAAATCTTAAGTAACAGGTTGTTACTGGTTGTTATCGTTGGGGCAAAAAAATAATCTTAGTGTTAGTTTCAAATTTGAACCAATAACAACTAACCACCTATAATTTGTTGTAAAAATATTGTGGACGTAGCATCTTTCAAAATACTACATTATTCTTAAAAATACTTAAAATATTTAGTGCACCTATCAATCATGTTACACCACGTTGGGCAGCTGAAAAAATATCTAAATCTAATGGCTGAAATTTTTTTGCTTTTGTTAAAAAACTAAATCCTTTCATCATTTCCAAGTTAGCCACGTGAGGGACATTGACTTGGAATTCAAAAGGAGTAAAAAAGTAACATGAGTCCAAAGAAAGAACGAAATCGGAATTTAACCATAAAATCCCAACTATTTAGTTAGTAGGCCTGGTTTTCAAAGTAAATTGTATACTAACAAATCGAGTCTTAGAGACTCGATTTTGGGCCCATAAATCGAGTCTTTGAGGCTCGGTTTTTAGCTTTTGATCAAATCTGACGTGGCGTACTTGCCACTTGGCATCCACCTGAAAATCAAGTCTCTAAGACTCGATTTCCACTTGTGTGTGACGTGGATACGCACGTCGACGCCACCTGGAAATCGAGTCTTAGAGACTCGATTTCCACTTGTGTGTGACCTAGATATGCACGTCGACGCCACCTGGAAACCGAGTCTATAAGACTCGATTTCTAATAGCATTTTTTCAAAATTTAAAGTCTTTTAGTTGTTGTTACGCCTCTCCACTCTTACTCACCCTCTCCAATCTCACTCTCACTCTCACTCTGACAGAGACCAGGGCACTCTTAGTCACCATCTACTCTCTCAACCTCACCGACCCACTTTGATTGTCTCAGCGTCACTAACGCCGATGCCGACCCCGAACCACTCTAACTCTCTCAGCCTCACCGACGCCGACCCTCACTCATCCTCTCACTCTCTCAGCCTCACCGACCTCGACCCAGTCTCACTCACCTTCTCACTCTCTCAGCCTCACCGTCCCTGACCCATTCTCACTCAGCCTCTCACTCTCTCAGCCTCACTGACCCCGACCCACTCTCACTTAGCCTCTCACTCTCACTCACCGACCCACTCTCACGCCTCTGTCAGTCACCCTCTCCACCCTCACACAGACACCCTGTCACCATCTCTACTCTCACTCAGTCTCCAGTCTCAGTCTCCAGTATTTCACATTCATCAGCTTCGCCAAAAGAACGAAGATTGTATCAAACGGTCATCGCAGAGCTTTGAGGTCCTTCAGTCTACGCAGTCTCTGAAAAAAAAAAAAAAAAAGGTGAGTCCCTTTATGCAAAATGCAAAGTGTGTTTCACCGTTTGGTTGCTGAGAAACAATAGGAAAAATCAAAGAATCTTTGGTGAAAGTTTGGTTTTTTCTATTTTGGTTTCGTTTTGAATTTCTAATAGAACTGTTAAAAAAGATCGAAGCTTTATTGTTTTTTGAGATCGGATTATGTTTCTGGGTTTGTTCATATTTGTTGTGGAATCGGATTATGTTTCTGGGTTTGTTTATATTTGCTGAGGATTTAATTTTAGTGCTTTGTTGATCAAAATTTACTTTGATCTAAATCTAAGTTTGATTTGGTCAGTTATGGTAAATTGTTACTAAGAATGGAGGAATTGGAGATATATATATATATATATATATAATTGTTTGGATACTGAAGTACATGTGACAATTGGAGGCTAAATGAAATTAGGATTAGTTGAAGAAGTTTATGAATGATTGAATCTAGGATAGATAATAGCTTCTTGGTGCTGAGATTGTTATATATCAACATGTCAATAAACAATAATGCTTGGTGGTTATAAAAGAATTGGTAAGCTACTATGATTGTTTTGTCATGGAAGGCATAGATAATAGCAATGCTTGCATTGTGTCTATTGGGCATTGATGGCTACTTGTTGCCATGGGGTACCAAGAATTAAGACACTACTTGAAATTCCCTGCCTTGGTGAAATGTGCAACCCTTCTTATTGCCCTTATGGAACTGGATAGGTACCTTCCTCTGGAAAAAGGTTTCCATTGGAACATTGGAGATCAAGTTTGTGTTGCTCTAAAAATTTTGTTATTGTGTAGTCTGAGGACCAACTTTGTTTTGTAGCTCATACATGCTTTAAGATTGCCATGTTGGAGAGCAGCACTTGTGGGATAGGGTGCTGTCAAGTGGCCTCTTCTATTGTGGTTTTACAACCTTCACACAAAATTCTGTTCGACTAACCTACAAGCATACTAAATGGAAATAAACATCATATGATGAGGATAAACAGATAATATATATTTGCTTGAATACTTCAATTCAATCAATTGTGTTAATGGAATTGGAAAGTGAAAATGTCTTATTTGTATGTTATTTTCAGTAACTTTTTGGTGCCTCCCGCACTCTTTTCTTTGTTTTGAATATTAATGGCAGCATGTTTCCGTGGATGTCTGTTCACTTGGTAGTGTCAGATCACTCTGGCCTTCAGTTGCATGGCCACACCTGGCATAGATGTCCAGCTCAAACCTTTGAATTGTAAAACATTGGAAATTTATTGTAACTATTGAACTCTTAGTCTTTGATCTTTTGTTTGTAAATCTGTACTTTGATTTGATGCAATGAATCTCATAAAACATTCAATACTAGTCCAACTTATTTATTTTTTTTGGAAAAAAGTCCTTTAGTAACTTGAACTCACATCTATTTGTTAGAGTGCTTTTTATATATTACATGTTTGGAGAACCCTTAAATACATTGTGAATATTCATTCAGCATGCACAACTTTCTAGTACTGCAAAAGAAGCATGAACAACTTTCTTCACAATGGAAATTAGTATGTATTGTGAAGAAAAATATAGAAAAGTCTTGGGTGTATCCCATTTGTCTGTGCAAAAAGCAACAGCCATGCTACTATGGAATGTGAATCTTGAAAATGTTTAGGCTGAAATGTATTGTTGGTCTTTAAAGTTTAAAAAATGAGTGCTATTGGTCTGTCTACTTCGTTAGATTTCTTATTTTTATGTCTAATGGAGCAATGAGGTAGTATTTTTTAATGACATGACAACTAATCTTTTATTAAAAAATTAAACATGCACACTTTTGGACTCGAGCTGATTCTCTTACCCCAGCCAACAAGTTACTCAAGTTGTTATGTCATTAAAAAATGCCACCTCATTTCTCCGTTAAACATGGACAAGAAAACTAATGGAAGTAGACAAAGGGCCAATAGCACTCATTTTTGAAACTGTAGGGACTATTAAGTGTTCAACAGGTAAACTTTAGGGACCAACCATGTATTTTAGTCAAATTTTTATTTGAAGCCTCTACAAGGCATAAAAATGTGTAACACTTAGTGGCAAGGTAAAGGAGTTTCTAATTTTTCGATGGTTCCAAATAGGCTTTTATGAGTTCTCAATCTCATTGCTCAACATTTGAAGTTTTGATATAGATGGTTAAACAATTTTAATTTTCACTAGTAAATGTGTGTTCAGATTAGCTTTTTGCTTATTTGTGGAAAGTTGGCAAAAGTTAGGCTTTAATAGCTGTATATGAGCAAATAAGTTAAATAAGCTACCAAAAAAGCTTAACAATGCACTCTAAGAGAATTTTGTCGCATTTAGTAAGAGTTTCCTTAGAATTAGAAAGCCTTAGCTATTTAAATTTTAACTACCCTGGATGTGTTTCTTTATTTGATTTATGTAGGATTCTATTTGAACGAGTTCATGTGACAAAGATACGATACTGAATTTAATAAAGAGCTTGTTAAATGAGGCCATATGTGGATGGCCTATGGAAATGTTGTTTGGTCATATAGATATACAATTTTATAGGTTTTTAGATGGTTAGAAATATTTACATGCTAAATATGTCGTCCCTACAGTTTGAAACCGTGCACTCCCCTTGTTCCCCACGCATTTGGTGCTTGGGGAGGTACCAACTTGCTCAAATGGTGTGGTACAATTTTATAGTATTTTTAATGTTATATAGAATTATAGATGCACAATTTTCTTTCAATATTCTTCAAAATTGGGGCTAGGTATATTCCAGTAGTTCACACAAAATTGTAGATGACCTGACAATAGGCATCTGTTATGCATTGTAAGAATCCTATTCAAACTTTTTATACCAGATTTATGGGATTATAATCATTTTTTTTCATATGTGCTCCCATCTTTAGAATGTAACAAGCAAAAGAATGGACCACAAAAGAAACTGGGATTTAGAGATACAACTTATGATTCATGACTTATAAAGATTCCTTTTTTAACTTAGGAGGAAACTTTAAAAGTAGCAGCACGTTAGTTTTCATTGTAGTTAATATGGTTAGTGGGTTGTCTTGATATGTGACTTAATGGTAATCGGACAAATGCATATATGAGATTTCAATTATGCATTAATTTTTTTTTTTTAAATCTTTACTAATATTCAAGAATCTTGAATCTGATTAATTGTTGCCAATGAGCTCTAGCTCAAATGGCATCTTCTCCCCTTGTAAGAGTATGGTAGATGATGAGGTTGTGGGTTCGGACCCACCAGGTTCTTTTTCAAAAAATGAAAGACCACCATGCACATGCATGCATTCTTTCCTTAGATTTGCAATCAATTCAATGCACCCTTAATCTTATCTCTAAATTTTATGGTCTTTTTTTTTAATGCTTAATAAATATTATAAATATTATAGTCATTCTAATCTGGCTCTGCTGCAGTCGATTGCTACTGCTACTCTTTTTCTTGCTTCAAAACTTTACCTAAAAAAGAAGCCACTAAGTCTAAAAAGCTCTATGTTCATACCTCTTTTGGTTTAGTCTTTCATCTTTTACTGAATTCTCATTGTACAAACTGGCTGGCCAATAGCTCTAACTTATACCTAGTTTCATAAGCATATTGTGTGTTCATTTCTCAAACTAACTACTTATCATTCTTGTGCAGTATGGCTGCTGCAAATGCTGGGCGGATTGACTATACACAGCCTGGACCCATTGATAGGTCAGTTTTGACACAACAGCCCAAGCATCGGTCCGAAGCTATTTGGAATGGGCAGGTAAAACATAACACTAAAGACTTAACCGATGTACATCTAAGAAATTCATACAATGTACACGCATTTGAATAAAATATATTAATCCATGGTTCTGTTCTGTGCAGGATCCAGGGTCCATTACCTGCCGCAGCCGTGGTTCAGAAATCTCCGATCGAGAGCCAATGGTGGACGACCGAGTCAGGAACATCATCAAGGCTGTTGGTTTGGAGGGACTCCTCTGGGTCCCAGGTAGAGAGATTGACCATGGCCTGATAACGGCCTTAGTGGAGCGATGGCGGCCCGAGACTCACACCTTCCACATGCCACATGGTGAGGTCACCATCACATTGCAAGATGTGGAGGTTCTTCTTGGGCTTCGTGTTGATGGTGACGCTATAACAGGGAGCACCATAAAGACTTGGGCGGCGGTGTGCCGGGAATTCCTTGGCTTTCAACCTGTAAATCAAAACAACCATAAGGAACTTCATGGCCAGCGGATTCTCATCAACCGGCTTTTGGCGCAAGTTGCAGAACCATTGCCGCATAATGCTAATGAGGATCAGCTGTATCAGTACGCACGATGCTACATCCTAGCGCTACTGGGGGACACAATATTTATGGACAAATCCGGCGATAGGGTGCATCTAATGTGGGTGCAACAGTTGGAAGACCTTCGTAACCCACAAAGGTATAGTTGGGGAAGTGCTAGCCTTGCATGGTTGTACAGAGAGCTATGCAGGGCAAGCGAGGGCACCAGTCAGATGGGTGGGTGCCTACTATTGGTCTAGTATTGGGCATGGGCCAGGTTCCCTTATTTGTGCCCGGCAGTTGAGCGTGGCCCGCCAGTGGGTGCTTATGGTCCTCTAGTGCGTGGTCCACTGTCCCTGAAGTAAGTCTCTACCTCATACACGTCATATACATTATGTGATCATTACCTAAGCTCACAATTATGTAACTTGAACTTACATATTTATTTTATTTTAAAGGCTTCTAGCAAATTTTTATGTCAACATAACAAGAATTTGAACAAAGGTTCAATATATATGATTCTGTTAATATGTCAGGAAGTTTGTGACTGTCATGTGGCTTGTATGTGCTTTGTTTTTTATAAGGTCAAAATTCTTATTCTAGTGCTATTATTAATTAAGTAAATATCTATAAGTCAATCTCAGTAGTTATATGTGATTACATTATAGTTTAAACATTGGAATTATGTTAGTAGGAAAGTTCTACATATTGATCCGTTGTTCTTGATTGTAGGTGGTTGTGGGTCCCAAACAAGAAAAATAGGCCCGCCCACATCTTCAGGGACAGGTATCGCAAGCAAATAGCTTCAATGTTGCCAGACCAGGTATGATATGAAGTCTTTAACATGTTTACGAACAAGATATAGGTTTGGTGAACTTTGAAATATAAACTTTAAGTCCTAATGTGTTCTGTACTTCTTTTTGGGTTGTTGTAGGTGGTGTGGCAGCCATATGAAGCTGAGTTAGAGGACCTTCCCCCATGGTGCGTTGCAGGGACGGCCGTGTGGACGGCAACGGTGCCGCTTGTATGTTTCCACCTAGTAGAAAAACATACACCGGATCGTGTCGTTCGGCAATTTGGGATGATCCAAGAAATTCCCCGCCTTGTTGAAACTGACGAAGTGCTTCATGGCATTGATTTGAGGGGTAAGGTCGGTGTTGATTGGGTACGAAAACATGATGTGCATATCAATGAGTGGGGTAATCGCCTTGAACGGCGTTGTGAAGCAGTGCTTGGTGATATGCCTCCACAGCACGAGTACCACAACTGGTTCATAAGGGTAACTCGGAGGTTCATCGATAGGCCTGGTGCAGTAGTGACTATGCTGGTAACTTCTCAATGTCTTCTACATCTTACCGTACTTCTTAGCATAAAACCACTGTTGAATTAACATGAGATATCTTACTACATTTTTTGCTTAGCACTTGGTCTCCCTTTAATTTGCAATTATTACTAGCAGAACCAATTCATATCCAACATTTAGTTTATTATCGATTGGCATTGTTGATTTCGTATTGCTGAACTAATATGTGTGGTTTTTCCATTTGTAGATTGAATGTTGCACCCGTTTGTTGAGGCGTCACCCAGTGGGCTCGAAGGACCACCAGGACATTACTGACGTGCTGACGGCAGTGCATGCGATTGAACGTGTACAACCTCCTATCCTTGAGGCCCCGAATGAGGAGGTTGCTACTCCTGCGGGCCCAAGCACTACTGAGGGCCCAAGCACAAGCACAGCTCCGGCCGGATGTCCCCCTCGTCCGCCTGTTGCTACCCCTCGGGTTGTCCCTACCCCCGATCCCTCTCCATCTACCCCACATCCATCCCCTCGCCCCACCATCTCTTCACCCACCTCACCTCCATCCCTTAGGCCCACCATCCCTTCACCCACCCCACAGTCATTTCTTGAGCTGTCAGCCATTCCATCCTTTGACCTGGGTCTTACTCCAACCCCACCTGACATACAGCAGAAGCCACCCTCCCACAGTGCGTCTATTGGCCCTTCTTTAGCCATCGACCCACCCCCTGTTCAGGCTGAGCAGGTTGTTGGGTTACCTGTAGTGGCAGAAGGTCGGCCGAAACGCATATCAAAGCCACCTCCATGTGGGACAGGGGGGCACAAACATGGACACAATGCTGGCCCCGATGCATCTGACGAAGGACATGCAAGACCTCCTCCTTATTATACGAGACGGCATAAGGCCCAAAAAAGGTAACTCAAATGATACCTTTTGCAAAGTTTATTTTACAATATATGAGCAGCTAGAAAGCATTCTTTGTTCTGATGGTTAGTTCATTACATTCTCTGATCAAATTAAGCATATTCATGCTCAAATTAAGAGTATTTTTTTTAAGGAACAAAAAAAAAAAGAAATTTAGTTAAATTCTTCTAATGGAAAGGTTAATGGCACACATGAATAGCTTCCCATGACTTTTTAGTTGGCAATCCTTTCAATCCAGCTTCAAAGAGATATTGATATGTGGCTAGGGGCAAATGGAAAGGTCTTAGGTTTCCATATTCATTGTCACAAGAATATTCTTTAAAACTCTTTAGTCATGTTATAACTATGAATATCTCCTCCCCTCCATTCTTTATTAGATATGCTTGAGCATTGTAATTTGAGAGATTGATTGTACTCCTCCCTATGTACACTGCTGTGTACAGGGATGTTTTTCTGGTACTAATAAATTTTGTTACTTATCCAAAAAAAAAAAACTATGATAATGAACTCAAAATATAATAACTTGGGGACAAGATAGAAGTTTGATACGAGATGAATACTTAGACCCAATTGCTTTAGAAGTTATGAGTGCTAGTTTGGGAATAGATGAGTGAATTAGGGAATGGGGAAGCTATGCTTGTTGCAAAAAGAAGTCAAATGGTTTTTAATGCTAAGAGTCATTTGGAATTAATTAGGGAATCACATAGAAAGTTGGGGGCCCATTTCAAAATTTGGTGTTGGCAAATTCATTAGAACAGAGTTGGTTAAAATATGGAAGTTTCGGGAACAGTTGAAGAATAATGATTTGTATTGTTGTTCGTGAATACATGATATATTGCTTTACCATTTGAAATTGCAGCCAATTTGAGTCAATGTTTTGAAAAGATGTGTTCAATTTTTGGTTTTAGGGTTATGCATGTTCAATTTAAACAAGAATTCCATGTAACTCTATAACCTTTTGAGTTTAGGAACCCCTATAGAATTCATCATTTCTTTTACACTAGAGTTGATAAGTTTGCAATCGGTATTGAGGTTAAAGAAGACATTTTCGATTTGCATTGTCAAGGTTATAGAAAAAACTTACTGAAGATATAACCCAGAGAACTTAATAATTCATTGTCATGACATTTATTGAAGATATAACCCTGCGTTGCTGTTGATTACATTTTAGCAACAAAAGATGTTGCTCTGAAGTTGGTAATTTTGCTAACATATGCCATTAGATACACTACTTTATTGGTTCATACATATTTAGTTTTCCTCTAATGCCTCTAATTTTCCAGGTAGATGCATTGAAACATGAACTGGAGGGTTTTTATGGGAAGAATCAATTGGAGTCAAAAGACCTGTCCCGCATTGTGAACTCAAACCACTTTGCTCGCTTAACCAAGCTCTTGGATGAGGATAAGGTTTCTGGCAAGATTGTCCATGGAGGTGAAAGGGATAAAGCAAACTTGTGAGTGGCAGTGTGTATTTTCCTATTGTTTCATTAGTATAGTTTTGCTAAGTGCAATGGGCCTTTCATACTGTTGATGCTTCTTTCCTCCAACCACAGGAAGATTTCCTCCAATCAATTGGAGTCAAAAGGCCTTGTTACCCAGATTACCCCCAAGTCACATTCAAAAACATCTCATACTCAAAACTCAAAATCGTATTAACGGTTCACGGAGTCGAGTCAGCTAGCTAACTCTCGAAGGTACTCTTCTTCACCTTCCATTTCATCAAATTTCCTCTTTCGTTTTCCATATTTTGATCGAATCAGAATCAAATCCCACATTTTTTTGATTGGATTGTAAAGAAAAGGGATGAGTGAGAGCAAAGTGAAGAGTGGTGGATCCGATGCAACGCGAATATCGGACGTTGAGAAATGGCTAGCTGCTCGATTCGGCGATGCTGGCAAAGAAGTCCCCGATTTCGAGTACACTCCCAGAAGTGTCTCTTATTTACACAATCTCATCACCATCTCCGAAGCCAAAGAAAAATCTGCCGATATTGTCACCAAAGATTTTCGCCGAAAAGCTGCCGAATATCGCTCTCAAGGTCAACCCCTACCCCTTTCCCTCTCTCTTTTGGCATTGATGCTTAGAATGGTATACAATTTGGCCAATAGTGAATTATCATTTTAGTCCTCAAAGTTTAAATTTTGTCATTTGAACTGTTAACTTCGAAAATTTGCTTTTTTGTTGTTGTTGTTGTTGCTACTAATAACTATATCTTTTGATAAACGCTATGCAAATAAGCTACTGGGAATTACAGGGTACCTGAATTGTTGCTCCGTCTAGATACGGCTTATTTATTTTGATGGAAGTATTGTAGATTAAAGGTAAAAGTTAAATAAAATAAGTAGGTGACTTACTTGGGATTTGCAAATGGTAGGAAAAATAAGCTATAAGCTTACTTATAAGTGTATCCGAAATGGGCATTAGTCTCTCTGTTCATTGCTATTTGACAAACATTGTTAACTCTTTTAAGACGACATCGTTTTGAATCATTTTTCAATATTACAAACTGAAAATATGTCGTTTTAGGAGAAGTTAATAAAATTTTTCAAAGGGCAAGAGAAGGAATGACTAAAATGACAATGTTGACAAGGTTAATAGACCAAAAATGACAAGATTCAAACCTAGTGGACTAAAATGACAATTTGCCAAACTTATAGGGTGTAAATCGTAATTTTGCCTAAGATTTATTACATGAATTTGTAGCAGTATTGTAGGAAACTTGTAGTATTTGGAGTAGCAGTTTTTTTTTTTTTTTTTACTTGGATTTCTGGTCTCATAAAGCTGTTGTTTTGTTAATATGGTTGTAGCTGCTAGGATCAGGGAGATATTGGAGAGTGTGGGGTTGGCGCAGGAGAGTTTGCCATCGACTGTGGTTGGATCTGCCCAAGTTCTTGCAAATGTGTCTAATTTGTTGAATATAAGAGACACTGAACTAAGTAGGTGGGTTTTCTTTGTTGTTTTTCTGTAAGTTTTTTTGTCCTTTAATCTCTGCATTTATTTTTTGGAGATTAACTAGGAGAAATGTGTTTTTTTAGCTTTCTTGTAGCAATGGGGGATATTTCTTTGAGGAAGACTGGTGTGGAAGAAAAGAGGGCTAAAGTACAAAAGGAGTCCAAAATTCTTCTTGATTTTACTCGAAAGGCAATGTCTAGGCTAACTTATTTGAAAAGGTAAAATTTTAATGGAGATACATATTTATATGTTTTCTTTAAAAGCATTGCAAGTACTGTTCTTATATAGTTAAATTTTATGTGGTATTTCGAAAAATATTTTCACTTTATGAAAGTGATGTTGATTTTCTGTTGTATTTTTAAAAACCATTTTTTTTTAGAACGCTGGCACAGCTAGAAGATGATGTAGCTCCATGTGAGGCTCAAATGGAAAATTGGAAGACAAACTTGCAAGTTATGGCTGCGAAGGAGCGGCAATACCTGCAATAGTGTGCCAACTACAAGGTATTTTAGTATTATAAATTTAATTTGTTCTCAGTATTGGTCACTTATCATGACCAAAAAGAAATGTTGGTCACTATCTAGGGGACATTACGTTTCATAATTAATGACAAAAAATGTGAGTCCTTCGGTGGTATGATGCATTTACAAGAGGTGAAGTTTCATGTGAAGCCTATGTGGATTGAGTAATATCAACAGAAATTCAAGTGGTCCAAAACTAATATGAAATGTGAAGGTAAAATAACTTAAGGGCACCATTTTTAGTGCAAATTTAACTTCAGATTTTTTGTTTTTGTTTTTGTTTTTTTAAATTTATTGATGAAACTGAATATAATTGCATGGTCAGTGAGTTGTTAAACTATCTGTATAGGGTTGTGATGAGCTCATTGGTTTTTGGATTCAAGCTGTGTGCGTTCTCTAACTCTCCACATGATTGGTTTGAAAATTTAGATGAATGCGGAGGCTAAGACATTGATCAGAGCTCGGTTAGGGTTAGGGTAATTTGGTGTTTCAAGTGGGTTCTTGAGGTGAAAAGTGTTGAGGGTATGTGTGTGGAACTTCTAGTATTTTGGTTACGTCATGGGTTCCATGAGAGTTTGAGTGGAAATGGGCTTAGGTGACTACTTCAAGGGAGTTGCAACCTCCATAAGAAATTGAGAGGAGAAAGAATGAGCAAGACTTAGATAGAATGGGACTTAAGCAAGAAACAATGCATCAATTTTATTATTCTTCATTATGACTAGTACATGATTACAATGCTCTATTTATATACTTTCATGCCCCATTCCCATTGGCTATTACATGCTTCATTCCATTTGGCTTATGCCAAACTAACTCATTAGACACGTGCTTGAATGAATTTCCACATGTCAATGGGTTATATATTCAATGTCTTACTCCTAACTCACTATAAGTCTATAGCTCCTAGCCATTTAGATGTGCTAAATTTTCCCTAATCAATTACAAAATGTGTTACAATTCTAAACTAAGTACATGGTTGTTATTAGAAGCTTCCTGTCTGCAAGGAGTTGGAATGAGCTAGAGTATTAAACTGTCAGCACTTGGATAACAAAAAAATGCCTATTGGAAGCTTCTGCTGCCTATTAGAGCAAACTGTTTCCTGATCAGCAGTCACACAAAGAAAAACCAATTTTTACTCAAACCACTCTAGGACACAAAAATATATACAAAGAGAAAGAATAATTTGAACAAATTTTCCATTTCTAGAGGGCTAGGGGACTGATGGCCTTTCTATTTATCGGTTTACTTTATTCGCAGTGGAAATTGGATTGAGATTAAGTGTAATACCTATGAATGGTTGGGGTTGAAATAGAGGGAATCCTGGAAATAGAGGGAATCCTGGAAATTGGTCTTCCTTTGTGTGTCCCACAACATCAAATCACTATAGGGGCGGCATTAAAAAAATATTAAAAAAATAGTTATTTGAGCTTCCTTTTTTGAGCAAGACCCGCATAAACCAATTCGTTGAGCAAAAAGCATTAGAGCATTCGCACTGGGGATTGCAAATGCCAAATATAAGGAAAATTTGGCATTTCAAATCCCAAAGTGCTCAGCATCTGGGATTGTAAACGGCTACTATTGTAAAAATTTTTAGAATTGTGCTACAGTGCAATTCTACATGTAGAATTGCACTGTAGCTCAATTGTAAAAAAAAAAATTATTTTATTCCTCTTAACTCTCCTACTATCTACACTCTGTCTCCCGTGTCTCTCTCTCTTTCAAATTTCTCCCTATCCCTTTGCTCTCTCTCAGTGATTTCTCCCTCTCCCTTTGCTCTCCATTAGGCCACCGTTGGCCGCGTCTCGATGTTTTGCTCCGATGGGTTTGCTCCGATGTGGGTGTGGTTTGTGGGTTTCTCGGTGGAGATTGGTCTGGTGTGGGTCGTGGCTCTTTCAAGTCCAGTGGGGGTTGTGGGTTGTGGGTCTTGAATCGGTGTGGATCGTGGTGGATCGGCGGGTCTTGAACACCTTGGTTAGGTGTTTTCGATTATTTGTTTTGGCTTCGTTTGGGCGCCTAACAGACATGTTACCTCTATATGAGTTCTTTGGGACATTAGGAGGCAGTCACTGTTTTTGTTGATGAAAATAAGTAGATTGGACTTAAAATGAACTTTCTCATCCAATATTTATTTTTAATTTGATTTATCTACATATTTTGAGGATGCTATTGTTTGGTTTAACCCACATTTTTCTTCTTTAAAGTCATTTTGTTTGTGACTCATGTTTAACACTTTTTGGGACAGTCTGTACTCAATCGTGTGGGCTATGCCCCAGAAATTAGCCATGGGATGCTGGTTGAAATGGATGAGCACAGGAAGGAGTTGGAGAAGAAAACAAAGCCCATACTTGAAACCTTGAGGAGCTACCAGGACTTGCCGCCGGTAAGTTTCTATTTCAGTAACAAAGAACAATTGGCATGTGTTGGATTTCTTTTATTTTTGGAAAGATTTTGAAATTTTAATTTGTTTTTATTATGTCATACAGGATAAAGCTTTGGCTGCTTTGGCAATTGAGGACAAGAAAAGGCAGTATGCTGCAGCTGAGAAGTATCTTGAAGATGTACTGCATTCAGCTCTTTCCACTTCAGAGTAAATTCACTAAGGGATAGCTTTTGTTATTATTTAATTGTGGCTTATTTCTGGACAATGGATGAGTATATTTAGTTGATCTGATGATTTCTACTGAAGGATGTTGCCTTGTTGAATTTACCCAATTGACTTTGGCTTCTAACAATGAAATTTTCATTATTATAGATTTAGTGGAAGAGAAAAACTGATGGAGACTACATTGTATCTATTATAAGTTATAACGAATTGTTGATATGTTCCTGAAGAATTTTGAACCATTTTTATTCATTAAAAAAAAAAAAAAAAAAAAAAACCCACCATTTTTGGCTTATTAAATTCGTACCATATCAAGTTTCCTTGAATTAACACTATTCATTTCAGTCAGGGCATGTAATCTAATGGATCTTTTTTTTTTTTTTTAATTTTTTTTTTTACTTCCTTAACCGTTCTCCCATCTATCTCTCTCTCTTGGTTGAGTTCATATCTCTCTCTCTTGGTTAAGTTCAATTGGTGGTTTAGGTGTGGTGTGATTGTGGCCGTTTGAGGTGGGGTTTGTGTAGGTCTTGCCATTTGTGGTAGTGATGGGTTTGCTGTTAGGTTGAGTTTTGAGCGGGTTTATGGGTTGGTTATGTGGTTGTTGCTGAGTTTGCTGGGTTGTCCCTGTAGCTTATGCCAAAGTAACGAAAAAGCTCAATGTTTGTAGTTAAAAGTAAGAGAGCATGAGAGGAGCTGTTGTTTGTTTTTATTCGGTTTCCTTTTCTTTTCTTTTTTTTTTTGCCTGTCCCTCAAATAAATGAAAATGTTACATCATTTACTTTGTACTTCTTTTTGGCCATCCCTCAAATAAATGAAAATGCCAATTTATAAGGTTCATTTTAATTTTTCTGTACAGTTTTTTAAAATCTTAATATTTTTTTCTTAATTTTTCAAAATAGAAGTATATTTTAGCACATTTTTAACAAAAAAGTTTTAAACAAAAATCTAGGAGATTATGGAAATCCGCAATAGAAATTAGGGAGAAATATTAGGAAGCCAGTTCAGTTTCCAACTAAGTTCTAAAAATGGTGTAAAAAAACTGAGTTCTGAAAATGGTGTAAAAAAAAAAAAAATTTATCCAGTAGAACTCGAGTATAAGGCAGTCGATTTCAGCTGTAAATCGAGTATTAGACACTCGATTTTAGCTTAGTACTCGAGTCCACCATCGGCGAGTACGCCAAGCTGAGAGTTCTTCAATATTTTGTGTGAATAATATGCCCAGTGGAAATCGAGTCTCTTAAACTCGATTTCCATATTGAGTGGCATAATGGTAATAAGCGGTCATAAATCGAGTATTTGAAACTCTATTTGTATTGGCAGTTATTTACCCTTATGCCACCCAAATGGAAATCGAGCCTCTTAGGCTCGATTTCCACTGGGGATTTTTTTTTTTTTTTTTGGTTTCTCTATTTTTCCTTCCCCTACCTGCATTAAACCAGATCCACATGAACAAACTATTTTTTTTCCTTCCCCCACGACCATAATATATATATATATACCTATATTATTTTGCTACCACCAATGAAAGGGAGAGTACATGAGATATAAAAAAAAACTGGATTAAGCCAGTTACTGTTCATGGACATTACAATGGCCCTATGACCTATAGAGCGGAGAGATTTAAGCAGTACATGAGGCACACAAAACACATTAGTGGCTATCATTGAACTATATAGTAAGTACTATCATCGCCGACATTATAGGCAAACGCTGCACAACACAACTAATGTAACAAGTACAATGGATAACAAATAGTTCAATTACAACATTGTTCAGCCATGAACAAAATAACAACTGAGTCGATACAACATAATCGCCTTGCACTTGTCCATACCGCAAAAGATGTCCCATGTACAATGCCATTCCTCATTTGTAGGATTTGCTCACCTAAAAAGCATTGTTGTACAGTTGTTAGTTCCCAAATACAAAGAGTAAAAACCAAATGAATTTCTGAGCATTATTATATAAAAACAGTGACAGCACTTGCCTAGTTTGCAGCACTACCACTTGTCGAAGCCCCATGGGAACCGCTTGTCAAAGCCCCACTGGAATTGGGACATCTTCTGCGGTTATGCCCCTCTTCATGACATAGCCCGCATCGCTGCCTCGGTTGAATCTCAATCAAGTCCGGAGCTTCCCTTCGACTTCCCCGTTCTCGCTGTACCCCATCCATTTCATTCCTTAATCTTGACTTCACAGGACGACCTTTGGCCCGCAACAGCTGTGGATCAGGCACCCACCGTGGTCTGCGAACGTCCCTCCACAATGACTCTGACAGTGGCACCACAAATTGATGTGCATATGTGTCAATGGCGTTCTTCAAACTGTAACATGGGTCAATATAGTCGGTGGCATTGAGGTGTAGACCTTGAAGAACTTTAATTGCATGTGAACAAGGGATCTTAATGTTTTGCCACTTTCCACAACCACATGTTCTAGCAAATATGCGCACATCATGACTGTGGTTTCCCCCTCCACCTCTTCGGTCGTTGTACGGGGTAACCACTTGATATATACCAAGTTCATGATTAAAATGCCTCAAAGTGTGTCCTGAAATTTTCTCCTCATTTTTAGTATAGATCCCCATTGCATAATCAGTCCACACCTTACCTTGAGAGGGATTAGAAGAAATTAGTTCCCTTCGATCGTGGAAATATGCAACAAGTTTGCACCAAATGAACTCAACCATTGCAGCAATGGGCAAACCGCGGGCACCTTTAAGTACCCCATTGAAGCATTCAGAGATATTGGTTGTCATTGCCCCGTAACGTCTTCCACCATCATGTGACTGGGTCCATTTGTCCAAATCCAAACTCACTAGATATGTATATGGCATATAGCGTGTAATATTGGGATCATCAGGTCTTACACCCCTCAACATGTTAATCTCGACATCCTCAATGGTTTGCATTATGGACTCAAATTTAGCTTCATTAGTCGCATATCCAGCTTTCAAGGCCAATGCCTTTAGAGTCGGGTCATCAAAGTGTGTGTTGAAGTTGCTAGCAACATGTCGATATTGATGAAATACCCGTTCTCTTCCGTCTTAACCTCTAGGCCACTCTCGAATGGCGCATTTGATACCTTTATGTCGGTCAGAAATAATGCAAATGCCCTCGGCAAGTATGACATGCTCTATCGAAGTCCTGAGACACTCTAAAAACCATCCCCAACTAGCCCCTGACTCCTTGTCCACAACAGCAAAGGCAAGAGGTAAAACCTTTTGGTTAGCATCGGTTGCCATTACAATCATCAACACCCCTCGATATTTACCATACAAATGAGTCCCATCAATACTGATCACCGGCCTGCAATATCTGAATGCAGCAATGCATGGAGCGAATGCCCAAAATACATAGCGCAGTAACGTAGTATCATCTATGCCTCTAGGTATGGTGTGATAGCTGTACTGGGTACCCGAATCCTGATCCAAGTATGCCAACAACAACTTTCACAACCTTTGGTAAGACTCCTCCCAATCCCCATATATCTTAGCAATTGCCTTTTGTTTTGCGTCCCATACCTTATAGTAAGAAAGTTCATGCTTATACTTAGTATGTATGATCTCCCAGAGCTCATCAATACGAGCAGTGTGCTTTTGTCGCAATTTTTCCACAATTTCTGATGCAACAAAATTAGAATCCATCATTTTACCGTCTCTTCGCCGACCAAAGGGTATACAACTATGTGGACCCACATAAGACGTGACCATCCACAGACCATTAAGTTTATCCTTCTTGAGTGCCCCAACGTACCACTTACAGTTGGTGTTAATGCATGCGGCGCACAATTTAGTTGTGGTCGACCTCTGGATAATAAAATTTCTATTATCACTTGCTGCGTATATTATCAATGCACGCTTCACCGCCTCTTTATTTGCAAAAGTCAACCCTTTACTAAAATGCATCCCATCTTCCCAAGTAGAAACAAATGGTATCTGAAGAGCTGAAGGATCAACCATATTTTCCCAAGTATTTGCGTAAAAGGACTCGCTAGGAGGTGCGTAGGCAGTGGTCGAATTTGTATCATGGTGGACGCGAATACCATCGTCTGCATCACCTTCATCATGGTTCTCCATATTTTCCTCTTCAAAAATGAGAACGACTTCATGGTCATCCACATCGTTCTCAAAGTCACCTCGGTCAATCCTCTCTTCGTACTCGTCCACATCATCAACATTTTCACCATCATTCATAGCATGATCTTCGTCTTCGTCTTCCTCCTCTAAATGTGTCTCTTGAGGATGGAGGGTTTCACCAGTATTGGCAACATGATCTTGAGTTGAGAGCGTATAACCTCCCATTGTATACTCTCCCATTGTATACCCTCTCTCCTCTAAATGTGTCTCTTGAGGATGGAGGGTTTCACCAGTATTGGCAACATGATCTTGAGTTGGGAGCGTATAACCTCCCATTGTATACTCTCCCATTGTATACCCTCCCATTGTAGTGCATCCATCATCTAGGGGTGTAAATTGTAAAGACGTAGTTATTTGTTGCACCGTCTCCGTATCAACTTCTGCAAGTGCCTCCAAACTTACGTACAACTCAGCAGCATTTACTTGGGGCATTTTCTGGATCCTATTAAACATCATCTTTACATGTTTGTCTTCTTTGATTGCCATATACCCGTAATTTATCCGTTCATGAAGAACTTCTTATGGGTAACGATAAATAATCTTTATGTCATACCAAGCACGATTCAAATTCAATTCGTCCATTATTTTCTTCTTCAAATCATCCAATGTCTTCAACTTACGACGTATCATCATGTAGTAGCATTCGATACCCTCCCCTCTAAATGGGAATCCATCAATCCCTCCAGGATTATCAAGGGGTCCACCGAAGTATACATTTAACTCAATATTCTTCAGAGATTGTGAACCTATTAGAGAGTCAAGTATAATAAGTTAGTCCTATATTTTACTAGTCTTCAGAAATTAATAAAATAAAATAAATTAAAATTTGGATAAGCAAGAGCAAGTGCGTGAGAGAGAGAGTCAAGTGTAATAATATGTTGCGAACCTAAGTCAAGTGTAATAATATGTTAGTCGCATATTTTTATCTCTTTCATTTAACATAAATTGCAAAACCTTTTCTATCTACTCAAAGTTCAAAAATTACAACTTCTCACTTTGCATTTGCATATACTCACCCCACATCACATACACGCACACAATCATTATCATTTCATACTAACACAAAAAAAATCTAAAGACAAAAGTCATCCCATTGCAAAATTTCAAATCAGCTCTAACAAAAATATAAATAAAAAAAATCAAACCAAACAACAATACAATCATTAAAAACCTAACAATACAAATATACCAAGAATACATCTTAAATATATATCAATCATTCTTTCATAGTCAAGCAAAAAAATAAAATCAGAGTTTAGAGAATAATATTTACTCTAATTGATGGGATTTCAGTGGTTTTATCACATTACACGTTTATGTTAAATGACTAGTTTATTTTAATTTTGTTTTCTTATGATTTATATTAACTTGGACCAAATTGGACTGGATGGACCGAATGGACTGAAGTGGACCGAAGTGGACTGAAGTGGACCGAAGTGGACTGGATGGACCGAATGGACTGAAGTGGACCTAAGTGGACCGAAGTGGACTGGATGGACCGAATGGACTGGATGGACCGAATGGACTGAAGTGGACTGGATGTACCAAGGTGGACCTAATAGACCAAAATGGACCGAATGGACTAAATTGGACTGAATGGACTAAAGTGTACCTATGGGACCGAAATGGACCAAAAAGAGTGAATGACCAAAGTGGACTGAATGGACCGAATGGACTGAAGTGGACTTAAGAGACCGAAGTGGACCGAAATGGACCGAAATGGTCTGCCTGTGCAATTTTGAGGTACATTCATTATATTAACATAGTTACAAATTTTCCACAATAAAGCCCCTAATCTCTATAAGATAAAATCAGCATTCTTGTTTCACTGCTAAAAGTTTAAGTAGTTATTTAATACTCAAGCAATTACATTTGATATTTTTTCACTGCTCAGCATTCTTATTTTTTGGAGCAACATTTGATATTTTTAGTAGATGGCAAAACCAAAATGAAGCAATTACATCACCAAATCAATGATTATAATTTCATACTCAAGCAAAAAAAAAATTATAGACAAAATATCAAAACCAAACAACAAACAACCAACAACTAACTAGAGAGTGAGACCTTACCTAACATGAGGATGTGCTGGGATTGTATGAGAGTGAGAGGGAGGTTGAGAGGCAGAGTGAGAGAGAGTCAAGTTGCTGTGTAAGTTGAAAGCTCCGGTGAAAAAAGTGCATCAGTAAAAGTGAAGGGATAGCAAATTAACCTCACTAGCTAGTTGATTATCACGTGAAGGACCTGGAGCAGTCAGAGTTCAAGCTGCTGAACACGTGAAGGACAGAGCAGTCAAATCTTTAGGGACCCAGACCACGTTTCACTTGTTCATAACAATTCAAAAATCGAGTTTCTAAGACTCGGTTTCGCTTTTAGCAAACCGAGTCTCTAAGACTCGAGATCTACGTGGTGTGTCCACGTGGCAAATTAAACATTGAAATCGAGGCTCAAAGGCTCGATATAGAAATCGAGTCTATAAGACTCGATTTCCACGTGGGAAGCTTTCCACGTCAGAGTGCCACAAAACATGAAAACCGAGCCTTTGAGGCTCGGTTTTTTGACCCAAAATCGAGCTTCAAAGGCTCGAGATGCTACTATGCAATATACTTCCGGAACCGGCCCAACTAACTATAAAGTTTAATTTTTATGCCTGGTTACCCAGATTACCCCCAAAGAAAGAAAGAGAAACACATACCTCAGAGAAAAAGAGAAATTACAGAGCTCCATCAATGGAAAAAAGAAAGAGAAGAAAAAAAGGAAGAAAGAAGAAGAAGAAGCAGCAGCAGCAGAAGACGAAGCGTGATCGGCGACTGTGTTGGCAGAAGACGAAGATACGTGTTATTGTAATTTGTGTTTTTTTTTTTTTTTGGATCTAATGTAGTTTGTGTTTACTGTTTATTTGCTGAGCAAGTGTGGAGTTTGTTTTGGCGCAGACTGTTTATTTGCTGAGCAAGCGTGATCGGCAACTGTTTTTTTTATTTTTTGATCTAATGTAGTTTGTGTTTTTTTGATCTCTGGTTCTTTTTTTTTTTCCTGGCAAATCCCTTTGTTCAAGATCTGAAATTATCAGATCTCCTTCTGATCTTTGTTCTTCTTCATGTTCTTTTATTTCTTCTAGATCTGATCATAAATTCATACTAGTGTATTGGCCAAAATTCACCGAAAAAGTTGAAAAAAAGGAACCGTTCAAACCTTAAAAACCGGTCACGGTTCACAGAACCAGGCGGTCGGACCGCGGTCTGTGCGGGTCCCTGCTTTTGTTGCATGGAACGATTCTTCACCCTAAACAGACCGTAAAGCTGAACGGTTCGAGGTTTTCCCGGTTGGACCGTACGGTCCGGTCCGAGTTTCAAAACCATGGTGGTGATCGGCAAGTACACCCAGACCAGACAAATGTGGTTAAGGGCTAAAATTGTAAAACCCGGTCACGGTAGGCATTATAAAAGGAGGCCCTTGCCGTGTACAGTGGACACAACAACACCACGAGCACTGTAATAGGAACTCCTAAGAAAAACCAGAAAAAAATAGAAAACGAGTAGGAAGGAGAGAAAGACAAGGGAAAAATTAAAAGGAAGAAAAAGAGAAAACAGAGAGTTAGATCGACAGGCATGCACCAATAGGTTGATTCCCTCTCTCCCTCTCAAAGTCCTGCTCTCTGCCACGAGCAAAAGGATACTTCTGGGCACCAACCATTCAGGTCCGTTTCTCTCAAAGTAATCAATTTCCGCGGCAAGATTTCCCTGGGAAATTATTCACATTGAGAGGAGATGTTCTTTCCTCTCTGGTCTGGTCCCTGTACATCGGATTTGATTTGATTTCTTTCCTTTTGATTAACCCATATATATTACCACTTATTCCCTTAGCTTTCTTTATAAAAGTGATTGTCATTGTTGTAATTATCTTTCTTAAGTAGGGATTATTCGGTCATTTTGATTAAAAGCAGCCGAAGTGCTCTCTTTTGTTATTATTGTCATTATGTCTGCCACAGCTTATCTAAAATAGCTTTGCCTGCCATAAGCGTGCTCTTGGAAGACGAGGCATAGTTTGCGCACAAGCCGGATCAGATCGAGTTGCAGCTGGACCGGTCTCAACTCCCTTACTCATAATACTTGGGCCCAATATCTCAGGAGGCAGCCCAACCTCAATATACCAAAAAAGGCCCGCTACAATCATTTAGAGTCTAAAAGACCGGACTTTGTCCGAGTAGAATGGGTGCTTAACACCTTCCCATTCTGTAACCTAGTCCCCAAACCTTAGGTTGTGGTTCGTAAAATAGTGCTTTATCAATTTTTGATAGATTGTATCTTTTTACTTAAATTGTATTTAGGACCAAAGCGATGTAATACTTTACTCTACCAAATTGTACATGTATTTCAATCAATGAGATTCGATGCTATTCAATATGTAATCTTGTATTTTCACAGTTTTCTTATTTTTCATATAAAATAAGGTGGCGACTCCATGAAACCCCAAAAAGAGGTGCCAATACCATCTTTTTTTTTTTAGAGACGGTCTTTCACAATTGTGTTTTTTAAAAATCTATTTTGGATTAATACATTTTAGTTTTGTATTTTTTTTTTAGTTTCCCATTACAAGTAATCTTACTCCCTCTTATAGTTTTGATTTGATTTTTTTTTCAAGTTAATACTTAGTTATTTTGGAAATGAGAATTTGAATTTATATAAATAAATAAAAAATCTTGGCTATGCATTTGAATGTGTCTATCAATTGGTTTAAAAAAAAAAAGTGTCTATCAATTATTTTAGTAATATTAAGTGCAATTTTGTTATGAATTTTTTTTCTTATCATGATAATCTCTTTCGAGAGAAGAAGAAATTTGAATAATTTATTTGAAACTTAAAAAGTTTAGTTGCACCAAATAAACATATTACATTATAACATAATTTCAAAGAATATGAACCATCTAATAAATGAATAATATCAATCAAACACACTCAAAATAATAGAATGATATATTGGTAAAAATAGAAAGATGAAATAATTTTAAAAATTGTATTTTTAGGGAGAACAAATCATCTTCAACAAATTTTTGAAAACAAATTATACATTATACTACAATTGCAAAATAATTATCTATACCTACTCATCGCGTGGGTTTTCGACTAGAACATATATATCTCAAAACTGAAGCTTAACATTTATCCTTGCTATGCTTCTACTAAGTCACATCAGAATCCACATCATCCACCCATTTCCAACATTCTCTCTCTTATTTTTAACTTTTTTTTTCTTATTAATTTCTCAACTTATTATTATACTTTCTCCAAATTTCCCCCTTCCTTTTACCTTTCATCTTTCCACTACTATATAGTATATACCTTAATATCACTTTTCCTCTATCTTTTTATCTTCCTTTATTTTTTGCTTTTCCTATTCCCTCCTCTTACTATAAATTTACAATTCTCTCTCTCATTCTATACATATTTTCTCACACACAAAAGGTTATTTTCTCTCTCTTTCTCTCTCTAAAATTTTTTTTTTTAATTTTTTTGGTGGAATATTTTATTTTTCTTGCATCTCTACTTTGGTTGATGATTTTTTGCATTATTTGGAACTCTACTTTGGGTTGATATAATTAAGTTATGTTTTTAAGTTGTTATATTTTTTCCCCCCATCGAGTTATGTGCAAGTGCAGTTCATGTGGGTCAAAGAAGTATACACCTAGAAGATCAAATTCTACTTGAATTGTTATTAGGAATTTTCATTTTCTGGGTTTCGTTACTTTTTTATTTTTCAATTAGGTGGCACTCTCCATATCTATGTAAAGATGTCAGTATTTTCTTTTAAGCCTTTGTGTTTTTGTCAATCTTTACACCAACCTTGACAATTCCATTAAGACAAAGAAACCAATGATGTTTCATAGTTATCAGAAGGACAAGATCAAGGACTCATGTTGAAGGTCGAGCAAGTTTGGATTGTAGCTGTTGACTCAGGCAGAGAGGTAGAGTATCAGTACAAAGCAATGGAAGAATTATAGCTGTGACTATATAAACGATGGTGTTTATATTTAAAACAGCTATACTACCCGTACTTTAGGATTAGTTTAATTCATAGCTATTTTTTATATACACGTTTATTAATTTGATTGGTTGTAGAGGTTAGATCCGTATATTGTGCAAGTAGTAAGAAGTTAGCTATTCTCAGACTTTGTATAAATACTTGATGTACTTTCATTTTCTTTCAATGCAATATAGAATTCTCTCATCAAATTCTCATAATAGTTACTTTGTTGTCTCAAATGACATAGTGCCTCAATGAAAGAGCTAGCAAGATACTCTAAAATATAGGCACCTGAAAAACTCAAAATTCCATTTTTGACAATTTTGAGTCCAACCTTAGGAACAAACTCTGGCAGCCATGGTACGACTCCACCGTGTAGGTTAACCCTATAAAAACTTTCCCGTGCATCGCACAGATTAGCAACTAGTAATAATAAATGCTAAGCTTAAGATTTTAGATATTACGAGTTTGAGATTTATATTTTTTTCAAAATAAATTTTGATTTAGAATAGGTGCTCTCAACTCAAACATGTCTTTTCCCTATGTTTAAGTCCACAAAAATGGACCAAAGTAGACCAGAACAGACCGAAGTGGTCCGAATGGACTGAAGTGCATATAAATGGACCAAGGTGAACCAAATAGAACGAAGTGGACCAAATGGAAAAATAGGATCAAATGGGTACAAGGTGGACCGAAACAGACCAAAGTGGACTGAATAGACCAAAAAGGACAGTGTACCATTGTGGACCAAAAAGGATTTAAGGGGACTGAAGCGGACTGAATAAAAACGAATAAACAGATTGGTGCCAAAGTGGACATAATGGACTGCATAGGAACAAATAGGACCGAATAGGACCAATTTAGACCGAATTAACTAAATAGGACCAAGTCGACAGAATAGGACCAAGCTGGATAGAATGGACCGAATAGAACTGAAAGGGACAGAATGGGACCAATGTGGACGAATTGACTGAATAGGACCAAAAGGGACTGAATAGAACTTTGGGATATTTACTAATTTTATTGCATTTTTAGGGCTCATATTTCTGATTTCTAATGTCGGACCAATGTGGACAGAATTGACCGAATAGGACCAAAAAATGGACTGAATAAGACTTGAATATTCATTATTTTTAGTGCTCATATTTCTAATTTCTAATGTCTATTTTATTCGTATTGTTTTACTCAAAACTAAAGAGTTTAGCCCAAATATAATAAAATTTCATACTTTCTTACCCAAAAATTAAGGAAAAAAAATGAATTTTTGAGCTAAACATGAAAATGCAACCTATAAAAAGAATCAATTAAGGCCCAATTAGTCCAAAATGGACTGAAGAGTACCAAAATTGAATGAGTTGACCAAATTGAATCGAATGGGACCAAAGTAGACCTAATTGGACCAAATAGAAATTGTCTAATTTTTAAAGAGAAAAAATTATCTTCAACAAATTTTAGAGAAAAAAATTATAAATTATATTACAATTACAAAATAATTATTTATTCTCACGCATCGCATGGGTCTACAGTAGTTATTGTATAATAATTAAAGCATCATCCTATTCGATATAAGTTAGCTCCATATTCCCTTAATCATAACCAAGTAATCAATTAATTAAATGCTAAAATTGAAATGGTTGATTTATTATCAGAAACTTGTTGCACAATTCACATGCTAGTTTGACTTGAATGTCTGACTGCAACGATGATAAAGTATTTACACATAACCAATGGTCAGAGAAAGAAATAACAAACAATGATGCTTTCAGCCTGTTTTTCAGGTTCTCCCATTGCAATAGTGGATGCCATTGCTATGAGCATCCTTGCGCTTCATATTTAGTTCATTTAGACCCCATATCCGAATCGTACGGTCATCACTGGCTGATGCCAACATGTGGGGGTTCACAGGATTCCAGCTCACACAATTAACAGCTCCAGAATGACCTGGCAATGCCTCTATCAGCTCACCTGAGCCTCTGTGCCAAATATAAACCTGCAATCACAATGGAAGTTCACTGTTTCATGCTTGATAAAAGGAAAATTGTACCAGCAGATTCAAATGGCAATCACAGGAATTTTTATTTATTTTTTTTCCCAATCCTATAAATCAAGAGTTACATATACTTTTGAAGTTTGAAGGTAACCTTCATTCTCTGCATCACAATATGAAATTAGTTACACGGTGCAAAATCTGTCCCAAACTTACAATGTATATCAAGGACTCCCCTCAAAGGTCCAAATAATTCAGGGGTCCTGATGAGACCTACTATATATACGGTTCAGGGATCAAGATGTACTTTATTATATATAACATTTGCAAGCACACGCATAACTATGCATAATATACTTGTTTTAATGAAAATAGAAACAGTTACACCCAATGAACATGGAGCAGAATTTTTCCTTGTAAACAAAGAAAATTCTTCCTCCAAAGAACCCAAAAGGATAAAATTAAAACCATACCTGTGAGTCCTCACTACCACTGGCAATAAAAGCTTGTGCAAGTCCACCAAAGCAAGACCTAATCACAAACCGGGCACGTTTATGACCTATATACTTGGCAACAAGCTTGAGGTCACCTTCAATGTTCCACAGATGAATTTCTTGGTTTAGAAGATTAACCAGTAAGAACCTATTATCCCTTGATAATGAAAACGATGTTATTGTTTGATCCTCTTCAATATATCTTTCGACTTTTGCTTCCCTGTCAAGTAATAGTATGGCATTTTCTTTAAAAATACTTATAATCTGCTTCCCATCACTCGTTATTTCCAAATCAGATATCCTTAGAGTTCTTTGCCCTTTCCAACACTCCAGCTCTCTCCCATCTAGGTGCCACATGCAAATACTCTTGTCATTGACGCCAGAGAATATCCACTTGCCATCTGGAGACCATCCACAAGACACCAGGCCAACACCAGCTTTCTCATAAATATGAAGGCACTCACCAGAAGAAACATCCCAGCGCCTGACAGCTTCCTCCACTCCACAGGTAAGGAGCTCATTGCAATCGGGACTCCATGAAACAGAGCAGACAGATTTCTGATGACCACATAATCTATGCTTCATAGACACACCACGATTCACATCAACCTACAAACAAAAATAAAATACAATATGTATGAGAAAACTTAGACCACCCTTTGCAAATATTTCCAAAAGCTAATACTTCAGATCTACTATCAGAGTAAAAAGGGTCGAGTCCAAGAAACAAAGCTCTAATGCTTTTGGGTTCTTTTCCCTTTTTTTTTTTCGAAAGGAGATTACAAATTTTAAGATTCTTTTGATGCATAGAGATATAAATAATGATACCAGATTCTAAATACTTAAAAAGTAAAACCCTATCTTTTTGACAATAACAAAATGGTAATTTTCTCCTACTAATGGATAGATTTTAGAATGATAGGATCTTAATCCAAGCCTTCTTGATGCAACACAAAATTCTCAAGGGGGTTTACAGCACAGGAAACAAAAATGACAAAAATGGATAGAGCTTAGGAGTTAGCACCAAGATGGGAGGGATAAAACCTAGGAATCGGCAGAATCAACACTTAGGGTTGCTCAGAGTCAACATCAAGCAGTACATAGCAAGGTTTTGAATTCTGTTTTGGTGACTGTTCTGGATTGGCAACTAGAACGGAATATTTCGGTCTCGGCGTGTACCGGTACACCGTTTCGGGATTATGCACCAGAGAGAGAGGAATATATATATTGTAATATAATAATAACTAAGTTATTTTTTATTAAAAGAGAGATAATACTAAGGTTATTACTTATTATATTATTGTTAAACTAAAATTTTCAAATTGATTATCAAATAAATTTTTTAAAAGAATTTTTCTAATGAATTGATGAAATGGCATTTGTGCAAATAAGAAAGAATATAATGACATTTATTTTTTTTGATAGGTAATAAGAATATTATTAAAACAAACTAAAAAACAAACGAAAGCCAATACAAGGTGTTCATGATGGTGAACACAAGGAAAAGCAAGAAACAAAACAACCAGCAAACAACGAACAGGAAAAAACTTAAAGAGCAATACAAAGAGAAGAAATAAACTCTAAGATAGTGGAGCAATCCGAGAAGCCCCAACACCTAGACCAATCAAATAAAGTCTTCTGGCAAAGAGCTTGTAATTGAACCAAGGATTTCTCGGTGTCCTCAAAAGAGCGCCGATTTCTTTCTGTCCAAACAATCCACATCAAACAGCCAGGAACCATATTCCATATTCCATATTCCACATCAAACAGAATATAATGACATTTATAAAAGGGGAGCACCTTCCTAGAAGCTTCCCATTTACTCCTCTCATGTAAGTATCACCTAATTCATCTCTTTTACCCTTCTTTTTATACAACTTTTTCATTTCTCTCTCACCATTCCTCCCCCCAATCCTATTCCTTATTTTCTTCTTCCAGATCTGTAACTCCCTCGTTTGACTTCTCGTCCTTTTTCATCTGTTTTTGAACGTACCCCACATGACATTCTCAATTCAACTATTTCATCATATTTGATTTTTATTTATTAGCTTTTCACATGTCCTTTTCTAATTCAGTTCGTTTTCTCCATGTGTAAACCCACCATGAGATCCAAAAAAAACCCATCCAGTGACTCAAAGCAAAGTAGCAGAATCCAGAAAACTCATTCTTCATTTCACTCCGGAACCAACATTTCACCTGGTATGACAAAATTCCGGCCGGAACGCCGGTACAATCTGGCATTTAGGACGAAACGGAATAAGGGGGTTACCTGCACTGGGACGGAAAATTCTGGCCGTTTTGGCCAGGATGGAACGGTTTTTAAAACCATGGTACAAAGAGAGAGAAAACTTAGATGTCAGCATCTTGGGTTGCCTAGAGGCAACACCAAGCATATAAAGAAGGAAGAAATCTTGACATTGGAAGGAAATTCCAACCAAAATTTTGTATTAATCCATGATCAAGCCTCTACAACCCAAATTTCATAAAATAAGGAAAGGAAATATCTTCATAACCAACTAAGGAAAATGACTAGCCTGTAACCAATTCATTAATTTATTACTTCATTGTCCTATTGCTACAGAGTTGTGGCCTGTGGTGTTTGGCTTGTTGGAATGTACTGGGTTATGCCAAAGACAGTCATCGAGTTACTTGCTTCTTGGCAAGGGCAGTTTGGTCATCATAGAAATGGAATTATTTGGAAAGCTGTTTCTCACTGTTTGATTTGGTGTATTGGAGGGAGCGGAATGCCCAAATTTTTGAGGATTTGGAACTACATTTGACAGACATTAAGCTAACCTTGTTGGAGATGTCTGTTGTGGGTTGTTACTCTTTATGTTCGATTTTTTTCGATTTGATTGATCATTGTAATCTATGTGCATGATTGTATTGTCCTCATTTGTATACATCATGTACACTTGAATGCCTGTTTTCTGGTTTCAATAAAATTTTCATTACTTAAAAAATAAAAATAAAAATCCTAAAAATTCTTAACATTTATCAGTGTCAATGTTCTCAACAGTCAACATCCATCAATGTCAACAGCATTAAAATCGTTCAGGTCCAACAAAATCAATCAGCACCAACCAGTCAACAGGCATATTTGGTATCCACACTGCATACCACTTCAATACCATTCACATGCACCACTCACATACTCCTGAACAGATTCAAGCCACAACCTGTTTTCACCCCATCACAACCCCTCAAATATTTTTTTATTAACCCTAACAAAACCCTAAAACATGTTGGCAATTTCTAGCCTTTTTACCACCAATTAATCATAGAAACAAACCCTAAAACACCTAATTTCCCCTGTTGCTAAAATATTCTGCAACCTAATTCTTTCAAGAACTAACCCCTATTGGCCTCTTATATCATACCTTTTCAACCTGGCTGCAGCTACAATTTCTAAATACCATAATACACCCCAAAAGTGCAACCTGTCAGCCCTAAAGACCAAACCAACCATATGCAAAAATCTATCTTACAGCACCACTAGCACCATTTTTGACGTTTGACGCTCTTCTTGCCCATACTTTTGCCCTAATAGCTCCTTTGAGTCATCTTGACCTTGTTACAAACAGCTTCTGTTAACAGAGACCACATCACCAACTATCTTGAGTGATTTTATCTCTCACCTTGACCTTGATTAGTAACAGCACAAGTGCATTCATTTCTAATTCAATATCTTCATCACTGAGCCATCTTTAACTAGGCCAAAATTTCACTCCATCTGGCATGGTTTTCTTTCAAGCCATTCAAAATCAATACAACAACAACCAAGGCTTAGTCCCAAATTTTTGGGGTCAGCAATTGATCCTGAACAAATTATTCAAGGTCGATCACTTGTATTCTAGAAGACATCTTGAAAAATTAGCCCTTTATGGAACCAACCTAATATATTAAGACAAGATGAGCACGAGGAGATATACATACATATATATATATATATATATAAAATATCTCCACTCTAAACGGCTATTCCGTCCAGGAGGTACAGGTTCCACCCTATCTGAACAAGAAGAGCTACTAACAGAAGTATAATATGTTAAGCCATAATTTAGTTGGGTGTCTCAATTGGTTTAGTATTTCAGCACTTTTAGTCCAATGCAATTGTTCCCTGCTTAATTGTAAAATATTTATCAAATGATTGCAGCTCCAGAAAAGGTTAAAACCATGACTTCAAAGTCAAACTCTTGATTTTTGGGACCAAACCTCAATTTAAGTGCAAAAAGGAGAAAATTACAACAGAGACAAAGCAATACTGTTACATCTGACCAAACAACGCCAATATCAGAATGAGAAAAAAGAAGAGAGATACTCTTCATAACTACAACCACAAAGCTATAATTCATGACAGTGGTGCACTTCTCAGTGCTGGTAAATAACTAAATATGGAGGGGCAAACAACAATAATGAACTCTGACATGTAACTGCAGGAGAGAGATGCAAACCATCATAGATAGGAAAAAAGAAGGGAGATATTCTTCATAACTAAAATAATAAAGCTATAATTCATAATAGTGTAGCACTTGTCCATGCTGGTAAATGACTCCCCAGCGGGATTTTTTAATAACTTGATAAGTCTTAATGCGAGGTGATTCTCTCTCACCGCTACTCTTCATTCAGGTTTTGAAGGTGTTGAGTAAAATGTTGAAGAGAACCAAGGCAAGGTAATCCTCTCTCACTGCTACTCTTTATTCTGGTTTTGGAGGTGTTGAGTAGAATGTTGAAGGGAACTGAAGCAGGGAGTTTCATCTCTGGATTTAGAGTTAGGAATGGAGAAAACAGCCTTTTGGTTTCCCACGATTTGCTGATGACACAATTCTGTTTTGTGATGCTACCATGAAACAACTTCTTCACATTAGGATGATGTTAACATGATTCGAAGATGTAACAGGCCTAAAAATGAACCTCAGTAAGAGTGAAATTGAACCAGTAGGAGAGGTAGGAGGCATTGATGAAGGTTGAAGACACTGATGTTTTGGAGAACATTTTTGTTGTATGATTGGCGGCTTGCCCTTGAATTATTCAAGTATGCATTTGAGATTGCCTTTTAAAGCAAGAGTGGCGCAGAATACCATTTTAGAGGAAATGAAACATAGACTATCGAGTTGGAAACATTGTATTTGTCAAAAGGGGGAATACGCTTTCCAGTTTACCAACTTATTACCTTTATATTTTATAAGTTTAGTCTAAAGGCCCCAATGGGAGATTCAAACTAGTAACCTCCACTTAATAAGGCTTTGTCCCCAGTTGATGTGCTACCCGTTTGGATTTGATAAGTTTTCACCATCCTTTCTCTTGGGGCGAACATATTGGAGATATTGCAAAGGAATTTCTTATGGAGCTGCCTGGGTGATGAGTTCAAACTCAATCTTAGGGATTGGAAATGAGTATGTCCTTTTGCCTCCAATGGGAGTTTGGGGGTGTGCAAGCTAAGCACTTTTAACCAAACTCTTTTTGGAAAATGGCTATGGTGATACCAAGATCTATTAGTAAAACTGCTATGGTGATTTTGGCAGGCAGATACTCATTTGTGCAGATTGGTTGTCAAGTAAATGAGGGAGTTGAGAAGCACAAAGAGTTTTACCTTACGAAGGAGTATTAGTATGGGTTTGGGGTCATGTGCAGTTTGTGTTAAGGAATGGAAGTCAAGTGAGGTTTTCGCATGACAAATGCTGTGGAAATCAATCCTTGAAAGAGAAGTACCCAGAGCTATATGTAATTATAGTTGATAAGGATGCTTCAGTCCACTCTCACTTAGAGGGCACACTCATATTATTATCAAGATTATCCGTGATGTTAATGATTGGAAGTCAGGTGAGGTTTTTGCACAACAAGTGGTGTGGAAATTAATCCTTGAAAGAGAAGTACCCAGAGCTATTTGTAATTATAGCTGATAAGGATGCTTCAGTCAACTCTCGCTTAGAGGGCAGACTCATGAAATATCAAGATTATCCATGATGTTATTGATTGGAAGTCAGGTGAGGTTTTTGCACAACAAGTGGTGTGGAAATCAATCCTTAAAAGATAAGTACCTGGAGCTATATTTAATTATAGTTGATAAGGATGCTTCAGTCAGCTCTCACTTAGAGGGCACATTCATGAAACATCAAGATTATCCATGATGTTAATGATTGGTAATCGGAGTCAGTAGATTTGCTATTTTGTATTCCAACCTCCCAAGTGAAGCAGGCCCTGATAGTGTGAAGCACATAGAGTTGAGAAGTGTTGGGTTCACCCATATTATGAGGCATGGAAATGCTCCGGTTATGTGAAGTTCCCTTGAAAATGCATTTGATGTTCTAAGGCTACAAAAAGAGTTCTTTGTGTAGACAACCAACATGGAGCACAATTTTAATATGTGATCATAGTCGTCAAAATAGAAATCGAATTGTGCATTGATTTATCAATTTTTTGTGTACCATGTATCTTAAGATACATGAACATTCAATACAATTTATAAAGAATTATAACTATACACATATAATCTTGAAACACAATCAATTATTGACATATTTTATCATCATTTATGAGATAACGTTTAAGAAATATAAATAGGCAAATGAAAACGTATTGCAACTTCCATGATTTAGTAAATTATTAATTTATTATATAATTTCAAGTAATAAGAAATAGATAATTAACAATTCACATTTAAATGGATTATACTCAAAAGTCAGAACATTTAAATGGACTATCTAAAAGTAACTATAACAACAACAACAAACCTTAGTCCCAAAGTTGTCCCAAATCTTTGGGGTCTGCTATGGATTCTCCACAGACTAATCAAGGTCGACTACATCTATTTTTCTTCGCCATTCTATCCTATCCAACATTATACTCTCTATCATCTCCTTAATTAACACAACATTTTATTTACTACTGCCAACGGACTATCTAAATGCAACTATACATTAAAAAGATCATTCATTCAATATAATTAAAGATCACAAACTAAAATACACAGTCCAACTCAAAGTATCCAAAAATCTCCAAATATACAGAAAAAAAAATCAAGATAATATATATAAAAGAGTTTCAATCTCAAGTAGGACTACCCTTTTTCATTAAATAGTAGAAGAAAATTACTAAGTGGTTTATGCGCATGCCTAGGACTAGATGAAAAAAACAATAGAAGATAAAAACAAAAAAAGAGAGAGAGAGAGAGAGGGGGGGGGGGGGGGGGGGGGGGCCGCAGGGCAGAGCATGGTCTCTTGGATGGCTATTGTTTACATGGGTAAAGTCTAATAAGATGTTCGGAAACTCTAAAAGACTAATCTTTTCGGAAGGAAAAAAAATGAATGAAAGAAACAAAAGATCAAAAGGATCCTTTTTTTTTTTTAAGTTGAATAAGCAAAACCTCAATTATGTTTAGAAACTCTAAAAGACTAAGGTTATGTCTGGTAACAGTTTTTGTTTTATATTTTCAAAAACTTGTTTTTGGGAATATAAAGAAAAAACAATTTTCTTGTATTTTTGAAATCAAAAATATGTTTGGTTAGTTGAAATTAAAAAGATAGTTTTTTGAAGAAAAAAATATAAAATACTAAAATATGTTGTTACTAAGATTTGAACTCTAATGCTAACTCATTAAATGAGTTAGATTCATTAAATTAAATGCATGTTTTCATTGACTTTTGAAAATTAGAAATTGAAAACAGAATTTCGCATGTTTTCAGTTTCCTTCACAAATTGAGTTTTAAGAACGATTTTTGCTTTCTGTCCATTTTGGGTTGCCAAACAAGTTTTTTAGTCTCAAAAATAGAAATTTGTTTTTGAAAATAGAAAAAAAGGAGAAAAATACAGTTACCAAACATAACCTAATCTTTTCGTAAGGAAAAAAATGAATGAAAGAAACAAAAGATCAAAAGGATTCTTTTTTTCTTTTCTTTTTTTTAAGTTGAATAAGCAAAACCCCGGTACCATATAGTACATTACAACTCACCGATTCGAAACAATTCACATCATAAGATTTATGAGCATCTTTGATACATCCAAATGATTCAGAAATTTTTTTTTTTTTTTTTTTTGATAAGTAATATAACTTCATTGAATAAATAAAAGAATACACGAAACCAAAGCACATAGGCAGTGTACTAAGGAACCAGGAAAAACAGCAAAAACTATAAAGCAGAGAAAGTACAACTATCTAACAAATCTGTCAAAGAAAGTATGCCCAAATGATTCAGAACTTTTTGCAAACATTTGATACATATCTTACAACACTCAATACGATTCATCGGATACTAACAACTACGCATGCTATAATCTCATGAAGAAAGGAATTACTCTAACAGATTGGTGTTGCCAGTGTAAAATGAGACGGTGGACCATTTGTTGTTGCATTGTGATGGCACAAATGGACTAAGTGTTTGGAGTTCATTGGATAATGCCTAACAGAATTTTTTTTCTATTATATGGATAAGAGGAATTGGTTAATTGGTTTAGGAAACGTTCATCCTTTGTTTGGAAACTAGCCCATTAATGTATGTTGTGGCAGAGAGAAGGATCATTGTACATTTGAAGATCTGGAACCTTGGTTGTTCGACTAAAGTTGTCTTTCACAAGATCATGTTTGAACAGCCCCCATTCCCTAGGTTATACTAACAATCTTTCTATTGTAAGTTCATTGATTTGTGCTTGTAACTTTTATTCTTTGTAATTCTTTAGGACAACATCATGTATACATTTGTGTAAATGAGGTAGTGCCTCTTTAGAAATAAAATTTATTACTTATCCAAGGAGGGAGGGAGAGAGAGAGAGAGATCACAATACAGTCAAATCTAAACCCATTAAAAGTATTAATCTTACCTCCCATATGATAACTGAACGATCATTTGATGATGAAGCCAAGTATTTCCCATTATGTGAAAACTGCAAGAACCAGACTTCATCGCTGTGGTCTCGTAATATCTACTCAAATAGAAATAAAAAGAAAGATTCAAGATGGAGATCCAATGACATATAGATACCAAATTCACAATAGCAGCTGTAACTAAAGCAAATGCATAGTCCACTCAAGGTTAACAAATTCTCCAGAAAAGAAACAAAACAAAGAAATTGGAAAAGATCATGAAATATTATCAATAAGTACAAATGTGGAAATTACCCAAAAAAAAGGGTCACAGAAGTTGTAGGTTTAACCCAAACCAAAACCTTCATTCCCTCCCTTGAGGGACCTCACTACCATAAGAGACATAAATTTCTCATGCATAAAGAAACTTTTCTCTCTTTCTTTTTTTTATGAGGGTTTATAAAGGGTGGAAAATAGATATAAATCAACATCTTGAAGCATTTGTAGCTAACAACTAAGTGCACTTACCACAATCAAGTAAAGGATATCACTTAAGGTATTATAAACCCTCTAATTTGCCTTCTTAACTAAATGTATGTGTTCTGAGTGAAACAGAATGTCATCAAATTGATGTAAGCTGAACATCTAATCAAGAGATCCTCAATTTTTTGCATAGCACAGTGTTTTTGAATCCTTATTCATTCACTTTTAGCTGCCTTTAAGGGCCTTCTAAAGACAAGTTAGTACTGCATAATGCCACTTTTTCTGACATTGCTGGATAAGAGTCCTACACTGATTCTATTTACCTAGCAAAGTTGTAGAATAACTGAATCAATTTTTTTTTTTTTTTGTTAATTAGGACACGATAACTTTAGGAATCTTAAGCTTATCAGGTGTCTTGTAAAGTAATAGTTAATAATAATAATAATAAGTGGAGAGAGATTACTGATAGGGTTCATGGCAGAGTCTGAAGGTAAAAGTCACAGGAATTCCCAAAACCATATAGCTGAACCTACATTTTGATTTGGGATGTTTCAGTGCAGGCCTTACAGTCAATAGACATTCTAGGATTATGAAAAGAGGGTTGCATGTTTAGGATTGAAGAACAAGTGCTGCTTGTGGATTAAGTAGAAAACATAGTAGTATAGAGTTAAAAGAAGAGGATGAGAGGACGTAAAAGTTAAAGAATCTAGAGACCATGTATTCAAGAATTTAACAAAAAACATTTCTGCACCATGAAACTATTATCATTTTGGAACAATGGACCACATCTGCAAACACTAGAAAGTGTAAGGCAAAGCATTAGCCCCATCCCCCACCCCTCCCCACCTCCCTAAAAAAAATAAAAATAGAACAAGGGTAGAGAAAACTTTGAAAAAAAGAAAACAGTTGTGAATTTGTAAATAAATCCTCAAGACACAGGTTTTTTCTAAGAGATATGAATCAGAGAAGCAGTTATAATTCTTTTAATCGTCTACATACAATCATGAATATAGTTTCTAGGGTGGAAGTGTAACACAAAGCATTAAACCCTGCCCTTTTAAAATAATAGAAAACATGGAAGGACACAAAGTAACTCTTAAAATATTTATTAAAAGAAAATCAGAAAAGGTTATATTCATATACTTTCTCAAACATGTAAAGAGCATAGCTAACCCACCATTATAATTTATTTGGAAAAAAATAGATGGACAGAGAGAAGGCATAAGTTGAGAAGTTGTTCCCCTCAAAAAGCAAGGTTTGAGAATTGATGCATAAGTTGCATAACCCCTTCTATTTTATTTTTTAATTGAAAAATTCATCCAAAAGTGTGTGTGTGTGTGCGTGAGAGAGAGAGAGAGAGCTGAACAATAACTAGGCAAGGCAAATGCCTCTAGAGGCCCTTTTTTTTTTTTTTTTTGTGCGCATGGGGTTAAGTTATGCACATACCCCGTAAGTCTTGCCCTCACGATCTTACCCTCCATCACATTATTAAAAGAGGAGGAAGTGCCATTTGAGCTAATTCTCATTGGCAAGGAAAATGCTTCTAGAGATTGTCATAGAAACTATAAAAAGGTGCACATTCAATATGACTAGGCTTGACAATGCCCTGGAGGTGTTGCTCAATGTTTTAACTTTTAAGCCTTGAGGCATTTTAGAATCACCTCATCTTGAGGTAAAGAAGAGGTCATTGTCAATCTAGAATCTCCAACTTGATAGCACAACCATCACACGTTATTACTTTAGTCCTTTTTTCTTCATATCTGTCATTACTATATTCTCATTAGCAAGGAAAAATGTTGAACAGACTTATCCAAAAAATAAAAAGAGGAAATAGGTTGAACAGAAATGGAAGCACTCACTTAAGCTACCATCATTGCTTGATATGGTTGATATGCCTAGTAAACTCTCCATGTTAACCTACATTATAGATAGTTTGGCAAAAAGAAAGGAAATATACCCTTATAAGCGATATGTTGTCTGCTTCAGGTATGGAGTAAACAAAATTGGTTCAATGCAATGGAGTAAGCTCTTGACTACCTTAAGTTGAGGGGTGCACATAGAGCTAAATCATGCTCCATAAAATGACTTAGTTCCAGCATACTTATTACCAATACCCACATCAAAGTCAACTAGCTAATCCTTATCAACCTAGAACTGCCCCCTCCTCCCAAAGCAACAAAAAGAATTAAACCAAGAAAAAATAACAATAACAACCCATAGAGAAAACATCAAATTCTAGGGATCTCACTCTGGCATAAACCTAAAAACATGCATGCTATTCTTCTAATAAAGGTCTATCTGGATTTATTCTCTCTTTAAAAGGAAGGAATAGAGTTAGCATGATTCCATCAATACTAGGTTCCACTAGCAGAGGACAAAACATCACCAACAATATCCTCTGGAAGTGTATCCCTTCACCGCCAGCCTTTATATATAGTTCTACCATGCCCATATTTTCAATCTGGTGGATGAAATTTGTATTTGTGCTGCCACCCTCAGTAAAATTTATAAATTTTATGCCAAACTAACTACCCTGGGATTCACAACTTTTAAAAACCACCTTATGAAATTCTCATTTTAGTCAGATGCCACTCCCTCTTCAATCATTTCAGGCTTCAAACTTACACTAATACTCTTCCTCCTCAGATCTATACTTCAAATGCTTATATGTTCATAAAATCTCTTCATTTGAGTCTCAAATTCCTTGCTAGACACGAGCCTCTGAAGGATTGGAGTCATTGGACATTCCACATCCTCATATCATGTAAGGAAACCAACTTCCAAGAACATGTTCCTGATCCTAGCTGGCCCTTCAGAACAGACATGAATATGTTTGGAAGCTAACACATTCATGATCCTAGCCCTGATTGGATCCTGGGCCTCCCCTAAACCTTTCATCATGAAACTTCATTCATGAGGCTGCTGCAATACTTCTGATCAGCCACAAAAGAAAAATAAATTCATCTTTTTTACGTCAGCTACAAGCAATAACATCAACCTTTGAAAAACCTCACAAAATAAATAGTCAATTGATAACCAATAACTTTTTGATAGGTAATTGATAACCAATAACTTGCAGTTAATTGATTGTACACTGGGTAAATGACTTGTGATATTACATATAATGAGAAAAGTACACTTCTCGTGACAAAAGAGAACAATAATGACCCAACACATACATTACATACTACTAAGACTGGTTGCTACTAAAGTACATCACAACCACAGAAAAGTTTCAAGTGCATCAGGATGCAGTCAACCAAGAACAAAAGGTAAACATGTATAAAAACTATTTATGAAGCTTACACCGTCGAACAGAAAAGATTTTCTCTAACCTGTAAAGTTTGAGAAGGAATCTGATCTCTTCCACACTGATGATCAGTATACAATGACATTTCCTTATCCAAAGAGTTGTGAAAAGGGCAAGCATCTCGTTGCAAAAGAAGTGCCTGTTCGACTAAGTGTTCCAACCTTCTTTCAGGTATCATAACTGTTGGGGGAAGCAGTTTCTGCAATTCCTCCAGTAGCTTTGACCTAGATTTTTCCCTCACAATGTCTTGACTGTGAGACCCAACTAGAACAAACTGTGAAGGGGCAACTACACGGGAAGAAAGTTCACGAACTCTAGCACCATTAATGCATAGAGGAGTTATCTCAGTCCTCAATGTATTCAAGGCATCCATGACCTTTTCTGCATTTAAAAGTTCAAGAAACTTCTGCTCCAAAATAAGAAAAGAGGCTGATTTAACAATGCTTTCATCTAGTAGTCCAATTTTTTTTAATGTGGCAACACTTTCATCCCAATTGCCATCAAGTACTTGCTGCATAAACAGATTTACCACAGAGGAGTGTAAGGGTATTCCAGACTCTTCCTCTAGACGTTCACCACTCTTCTTATAACCAAGAGAATATAATGCTTTGGCTATTATACGGACAAACTCAACTCTTTTAATAACTCCTTTTGAACCAACAACCTCTTCGTCCCCTTCAGATGACAGGGGTCGAGCCATCAAGTCGCTTGAAGAGCCAGATACGGGCTCTATAAGAGATGAACCGTTAGAAAGACCTCTCAATTCTTCAGTGGACAATTTCACGCGTTTCGTGGCTGGTTCTTCATCCTCTACACCTCCCATGAAATGTGCACCTCAGCCCATATATTATTACCACGTAGAAAAACAATAAAGAGAGATAACTTGAAAGCTGCCTCCAATAAATCACAAGAAATAACTCCCTGCATAAAAAGTCAAAGGATTGGTCATAAATTCCTAAAATTGAATGTAACAAATAAAACAGGCAATCGCAAAGACCCTCATCACTATCAACAAATGCAAAACAATAACTTGGCTATTTTCATCAAGTACAATATTGACAATAAATTTCTAAATGTAAAGAGAAAATTAGATTACTTGGGCAAAATTATTCATCTATGCTGGTGATGTTTCTAAAGTTCAGTATAAATGTACCACAGTTCTATGTTGGTTGCACACATTGCTTGCTATCATTTCAATGACAACAAATTACATCACACATATCATATATTTTTTTCCCCAAGTTGACAGAAATAATGACTTATATTATAAATTCTAAAAAAAAAAAACATATAAAAGAATACAAATATAGCAGAAGTTCAATGGCATATGTTATACTACCCAAGTTCAGAATGATACTATAGTACACTCATTGGAGCATTATCCATCCAATGTTTTTCTGCTTGTGATCTAGATAAGGATTATTAAATCCCAGATCTAAAGCACAACATTTTTTTGAAAAAATACGAAGGAAAATTCTTTGAACTGATAAACATAAAAAAGAAACACGAATTTAGATCTTTCACAATCAAAAAGTGTATTTATAGTTGCTGTTAAGATCTTTGCCAATGCCCAATAAGCAAGTGGCACCATTTCACCAACTAATATAAGCATAAGGGCAGCCACCCTGTCTCTTGAATATTGCTATATTTACGACATCCCTTTCTGCAAGATTTTTTTTTTTTTTTTGCATACAGTAATTCATTCACCATTGTTATTTCTATAATTTATAACTTTGAGACATACTACAACTTAATGACACCTATGCAATCTTCTTTTCTAACAACTCCACTCAATTATAGCATCCAAGTACACAATAAATTCTATATAACTTAAAAAGCTTACCACTTTTAATTATTTTCCAAAGAATATACATTTTTATCACTATACTGAAAAATTATAAAAATCAAGATGGTTATACATGCATAGCCATATATCATTCATACCATATCAATACATTCAAAGGTGGATGTTTTATAACTAGGTTTTCTTGAATAAACACCGTTCTATAGCAATAATCCTTGCAATTTTCACTTTCCCCAAGGAAAAGATAACGGAAGGAAGCCTATATCTCCAGCAAAGGTTTACTTTCCAAGTGAGAAGTCTGATCCAATTACATAAGTTACATATAAAAGTCAACAAATCTTCTATAAAACCAATTTAAGCCCAAGTGATAACCAAGGACTTTAAATTTTATTTTATAATTCGATAGTTACAATAGGGGAGGGTGGATTTGCACCTTGGACGTCTCTGTTGGAAACAACAGGAGGTGCAAGTCAAGCCACAAGGCTCTTGGCTAAATGATAACACAAAGACCACATATATATATATATATATATATTTTTTTTTGATAAGTAAGAATGTTATATATATGAACGGCTACTCTATGCATGAAAAACATAGAGCAAACCCAGAAAAAACAAGAAGAACAAAACAAAGAGAAAACATAAAGGAAAACCAAATAACAAATTAATTACAAAAGAGAAAGAGAACTAAGAAACAAAGGGAGAGAATCACTAGTTGTGAGTCCCCAAGCTCGAGACCAATCAAAAAGAGTCCCACTAAAAGAAGCAAGCATCTAATCACCGGAACTATACAAATCCTCAAAAGTCCGCCAATTCCGTTCCTTCCAAATACACCATTGGATGCACAACGGAACTAAGTTCCAAATCTGAGACGAATGCTTCCCCACCCAATTCCACCAGCCAAAAAGCAAATTTGAGATCGATCTAGGTATAACCCAAGACAAACCAAAACTTATAAAGGCAAAGCTCCACAACCGATGAGCCATCTCACAATGAAGAAGTAAGAGGTCTACCGTCTCTCCAAAATGGTGGCACATAATGCACCAGTCTACCAAGACCAATCACCTCAATCTCAAGTTATCACCCGTTAGGATCTTATTCCAAGCTACACACCAAACAAAAAGAGAAACCCGTCTAGGTGCCTTTACTCTCCATATACCTTTCCAAGGAAAGACCTCCACCCCCTGCCTTGACAAAGAAGCTTCTACAGATGCCTCCTTATCAATGGCAATACCATACAGCCTTGGGAAAGCCAATTGGAGAGGTTGATCCCCATACCACCTATCCTACCAAAATCTCACTCTATTCCCCAACCCAGCAACAAACTGACAATTTTTGCTAAAATCCTCCCATCCCATACGAATACCTCTCCACAAACCACACCCATGAACTCCCCTTCCTAGCTTTGAGGTCCATCCCCCCAATCTTCCCCATATTTTGAAACTACCACCCTCCTCCATAACTGATCCTCTTCCTTCCCAAACCACCACAACCATTTCCCCAATAAGGCCTTATTGAAAGTAGTAAGTTTTCTTATCCCCAAGCCACCGTTAGCTATATGATTAATGATACATCATCATATAAACTCAATTACAATGGCCTTACACATTACAAACTTAAAGAATGCAACTTTGTCAAATCAGTTCAATCATTTCAAGGGCAATAAACTCAAATTCTCGTCTAATTAGATAAAAACTGAGCAATTCAACAGCCAATTAAGCGGATGATCCACAATCTAAAAAAGAACTAACTTCTTTATACATGAAGCTGAAGTAGTTTATGCAAACACATTGGGTTAATTACATGATCTTGAAGAAAAAATCATGAGCCAAATGTTACCCCATTATGTCCTCCATAGAAGCAAATATTAATCAACAAAGGGAAAGAAATTAATTCAAATTGAAATCTGCATACTTCTTAGCAATAGTTAATTAAAACCCACACCAGAAACATTAATAAAATGGCAAATCTACCATAACTGGCAATCAAAACCAACAAGAACAAGAAATCTGACACAGATATGAGTGAGAAAGATATGTTCATAGGTAACTACAATAAATTTAAGCACTAAACCAAAGTCACAAAACAAAAGATGCAGCAAGAAATGAGTAACAAAATCCAGGAACATACAGAATCAGTACAGAATTGGCCCAAATTAGAGGTAATTATGTAGTAAGAAAGCAAAATCTTCAATACCCAGAAAGCGATTTAGCTTTGGGAGCCGATTTGTATCAAAAGCAAATGAACCCAACACAGGAAAACAGATTGAGAAACCAAAGGAGCAAAGCACACAAAGACTTTCTTTTTCTTATTTTGTCGGCACATTAACAGTAAAAATAGAGGTGGGCAAGCACCAGATTGAGCAGAAATTTGTGAAATATGCAGATAGAAAGGCGAATCCACGATCGGGAAACAGGTTTCTTAAAGGTATTCGTACCCCTTGAATCGGAGGAAAAGTGTTTGGTACCTTTCTGGGTAGAAAGAACTCACTGAGTTTCTCTTTGCGTGGAGGAAACCAACTCACAATGGTGGCTTATGGGGGAAGAGAGAGAGAGAGAGAGATAGAGAGAGAAAGAGAGAGCAAGAAATGGATTTGTATGTGTCCTGGTAGCTGTAGTGGGGCTTTTATGCCTTGGCAAATCCGGACTTTGTGGCAAGCTGGCTCAGTTAGTCCAAATTTGGGCTAACCCAGCCCAACTTGACATGGGCTTGTCTTAGTCAATGTTTTAGGCTAGTCAAAGTTTTGGCCAGCCCAACCCAACTTACCATGACAATGACATGGGCTGAGGCCTAAAGGGAGAAATTATACTTTACCACAGTAAATGATTTAAACTATACATCATATTACACATTATATCCTGAACTATTTGAATGCATATTTTACACCCTAAACTATGACATTTGTTATATTTTACACCTCCAACGTTAGTTTTCTTGTTAAATTAGACGAAAATTTATATCACGTGACTTGCATATGATTTTTGCTTAGGTGGCATACAATTTAAAGATAAAAACACTTAAAACAAATACTTTTTTTCTCATCTCTCTTATGTGTGTACAAGTATAGCTCTCTCTCTCTCTCTCTCTCTCTCTCCTCCCCCAGATCTCCAAAACAAACTATCCCATTTGAGAAATGCTACGTTCATAATATTTTTATAACAAATCTTAGATTGTAAGTTGTTATGAGCTATTACTAATGGGCAAAAAAGTAATTTAAGTGGTGGTCTCAAATTAAAAATCCATAATAATCTACCATCTAGGATTTGTTGTAAAAGTGTTGTGAAAATATTGTGAATGCAGGACTTTTCATCCCATTTACACCACTAACCACTGAATTTTGATTTTTTACATAAGAGAAGCAAAGTTCAACAATTTCGTTGAAACCTTTGTCACTTGCTTGCTAGGAAATGATCATTAAAACTAGCAATTGAAGCTAGTTGCCTCACATTGTTTAAATATGAGCTAGAAGAACCACTAGCAAAATTTAACATGGCTATTGAGAAGTCCCATGAGACATTACAAGATATGTGGATGAATTTAGTAGTTTTTGAACCATACAGCTAGCATTTGTAGGAGATTTAGAAGAGATATAAAGAAACAAGACAAAAAATACAAAACATAAAAAATTCCTCTAATACTTTTGTACAGAACTTGATTTTGGGACTAAGGGATTTCGTCGTAGCAGTGGAGCAATGGGATCACGGTGGTGGAGTAATGGTGGTGCCATTGATGGTTTTGTTTTGGGGATTTAGGGTTACATGTTTAGCAAGATCTAGGGAGACGAGCAATTGAACAATGAGAAAGAGGAGAATAGTTACTGGTCGAGAGAGAGGGGAAGAGCTGTTGGGGACTTAAGGTTTAGATAGATTTTGATTTGGGGAGGAGGAGATGCTAGCAGATGACAGGGAGAGCTTTTGTTAAGTAGAAAGAATAAACGAGGAGATTGGTGAAGACAAAAAGAAAGGAGTATCAATTGCAGCGTTCGAACTCTAAATCTCTTATTTAAGTACAATAATCTCTGTGGTCAAGCTACCTAGAACACTTCCGAGAATGAATTCCAAAAACAATATAAAATACTAAATACTAGTGCACACTTTATTTTTGCATACAATTGTACACACACTTTGCATTACTCGCAACTTCAATGCAAAGTGTATGTGCAATTGTGTGCAACAATTGAGCAAAGTCATGATTTTAATACAAAATGCGGGTACGGTTGCATGCAACAATAATTATTTTTTTATTTTTTGATAAATGTTGTGTGCAACAACAATTGAGTGTGAAATAAACGTTATTTTTTTGTAAAATTTAAAAATCTAAATATGGTGGAGGAGACCGAATCACCGAATACCAAGCGGCGAGCAGCAGAGCCGTTGCCAATATAACGAGCAAAGTATCAAAAGCATATACTTAGGGCAAAATGAGCCGACACGTATACGAAGCAGAAGTAAGAAACCCCCAAAAAACCAAAACAAAAGAAAAAACAGGAAAAAGAATATGAAGAAGTAGTAGAAAAGAAAAGAAGCCTCTGAAAACAAAACCCAAAGAGTCGTGTCTCTATCATCAACTCTTGCCTTCTCTTCTCTTCTCTTCTTGCATTCTCTTCTCTCTCTGGGGGTCTACTGTTTTGGCCACCCAAAAAGGTCACCAGAAAAGAGGATTTTAGCTTTGTTAAGATGGCCAGGAACAAGAAGAAGAAACTGTGGAAACGCGATAACGTGGATGTTTCAAAGCTTAACATTGCTGAATCCACAACGATTCACATTACCCAACAACTTCAGAAGTTCTTTGAGTCCAAGGCGGAAGGTATTCAAATTTCTTTTCAATATAATTTTGGTCACTGTTATGTGGGTATTGTTTTTATTTTTTTTAATGTATTTGGGTTCTCAGTTTGATGTTGGGTCTGAGCTTTTGATGTTTCTTATTCAAGTGTTTATGTCTGTTCGTAAAGATATTCTAAATGCTCATCAATAAAGACTGTTTTTTGGCAGTTTACTTTTGCCAAGACTTTTTATTTTTGGTTGGGGGGCAAGTATTTTTTTTGGACTTAGAGAATCTTTCTAAAGAAGAGCCCTTTGGACTCGGCTCTTGCCCGGTAATCGAGGGCCATTCACCCCTTCATGAATCATGGTCATGCCAAAGAGCTTTATTTTGGGAAGTATATGAAAGTTTGAAATTTGGGATGAGTTTTGCTTTTATAACAAATAAATATTGTGTGGGTATTGATTGGTTCTGGGTTGAGTGTATTTGATGGTGGGTGTGGGTTTTGGTTGGTTATTATGGTGTTTTTCTTCAAGATGTTTTTGTTACTTCATAAAGCTATGTGAAATTCTTAGAAATGAGTGTTTTTAATTTGGCCTTTTGTTCTGAAATTGAAAGAAAAAGAAGGTATGAAAAACTCAAAAACTTCTATCCCCTTGAATATGAAGACTAGTAGTCTATCACAGTGAATGGATATGACTGGAATATACTTGCTAGAGAAAAAGAAAAGAACCGAGAATGTTGTTTTCTTCTAGGCCATGTCATTTAGAAATTCATTTATACTTCTTGCATCTGCTGTTGATCCTATTGCAAATTTGTGATCATTTTATCTCTTATATTAGGAAAATTTTTACCAAGTATATTTATATTATTTTGTGGACCTTTGGATGTTGCATGCAGTTTACAAGTTTGAAGATAACCTGTCAAGTGATGAACGTGCGGCGGTGCATGAATTATGCAGGAAAATGGGTATGACGTCCAAGAGTAAAGGGTAAGGCTCTTAAATCTGTTTATACTTTATTTTACCATGATGAAATGCAACATTCAAAATTAAAAGAATTTTACCTGCTGCTGGATATCCAGCTTTGCACTTTTTTTCAATAGTTACAATGTGGGGGAGGAGGGATTTGAACCTTGAACTCTCCATTGGAAACATTAGGAGGTGCTACTTGAGCTACAAGGCTCTTTGGTAGCATTGTATTTCTTATAAAGAATGCATTCTTCCTACATTTGGATTTAGCTTGAGTTCTTTTGTTTTGATATGCTTTCTTTTGAACCTGAACTTTGTGTAGGCATGGGGGCCAGCGTCGTGTATCTGTTTTCAAACCTAAAAAGCAGGTTGCCACCAGGAAGGGGCCGAACAGTCTAACTCATTTGACATTTTCGGAAGGGGCAAAAGTGGTTTTACATGATTTGTTTACTCAATACCCTCCTGATGATGAAGAGGCAGACAAGGAAAAGGTTGGGAAGAAAACTGAAAGAGTTGATAAAATGCGATGGAGTAAAGTTGATATTTTCCTCAAGCCTTCAATGAGCAAGGCAGAAATTGCAAAGAAAGTGGAGTCACTTGCTTCCAAAATTGAGAGGGCTGCAAATTTGAAACAGGTGTTTCTGACATTATGAACTCAGTTGAAATTTTATGAATATTGTTGGTTAGATGCTCTCTGTAATTTTATGGTTATAATTCTTGTAATGGGGAATCTCACAGTGAAAACTTTCTTGGATTTTGTGCATGCAGGTAACCGAAGGCAGGTCTAAGCTTCCAATTGCATCCTTTAGGGATGTCATTACATCAACAATTGAATCTCACCAGGTTATTTTAATTAATTTACATCTCTTAAAAATTTATCTGCTTGGTAACTGGCTTGCAGATTGCATTGTGCATGACTTTATTGCAGATATTTCTCATATGAGTTAGATATATCCTCATCCCAATCTATTTGGGTAAGGTATTGGTTACTAGAAATTGTGTTTATCCTACTATATTGAGCTGTGGTTCGGATTATTAGTCTTCAGACTGATGACTGAATACTTACTGATTGTCACTTTTCTGAAAGCAGGTAGTTCTCATATCTGGTGAGACTGGGTGTGGAAAGACCACGCAGGTTACAAATTCTTCTTTATCTTCTTTGTGGTATAAATAACATAACTTGTTTGAAACTTAGCCTTCAATTTAGTCCTTTTTGATTATATGGTTTTTGTAATTACCCAATGCACCTTTGAGTTTTGTACTTATATAATTACACATGATGTGTGAAGCATTTGATCGTTGTACTTGAATGCTCATTTTTGTCTTTTATTTTATGAATAGAAAGAAGATTACAATCCAACAGTTGGCAAAATTTAAAGTGGGTGCACCTTTTAATCACTTTGGAAAACCGAAGTAGCTTTACTGAAGAAGAAAATCCTATAATGAGTAAGGCAGCAACAAAGTCACAAAAGAGCAAAATTAAGAACAGAAATTCTTCAAGAATCTTGTCTAGTTTTGATCTGTAGGCTAAATTAGCTACTGCTGAGTAATTTTTGTTTCTCTGCATCAGAAGTTTTTCTGGTTTAGTTTTATTCTAATTTATAGAGTATTTTTTTTATAGGTAACAAAACTTTTATTCAAAAATGGTGAACATTATGTTCACGATGGTGAACATTCTGATGAAGAAAAAAAAATACAAGAAGATCAAAAACTGAAGCAAACAGAGTTTAAGAATTTAGAAATTGAAATACAATTCGTAAAACCCCAAACACATGCCTGCTGAAACAAAGTACTGAAGGGAAGAGCTTTTAAGAGGTCTAAGGGTCTCTCATCGTCTTCAAATATGCATGTATTACATTCCTTCCAAACCAACCGCATTAAACATGTCAGGACCATATTCCATACAATTGACAGGTGCTTTCCATACCAATTTCTCCAAGCAAAGAGGAGAGAGCTAACCGTCTTCAGCATTACCCACTGAATCCCAAATACCTAAAAAACTGCACTCCATAATGCATGAGAAAACTTGCAGTGGAGTAGAAGATGATTCACAGATTCCCCATCACAACAACATAAACAACACCTATTAACTAATGACTGACCTCTCTTTACTAGATTATCAATGGTGAGTATCTTATCCCTTGTTGTTGTCCATAAAAAGGACACCTTTTTAGGCACCTTTGCACACCAAATACACTCCCAAGGAAATACATCGGTGAGAGGACCAGACAACAACTTATAGTAAGAGCGCACATCAAACACCTCAGTCTTAGTCAACTTCCAAGTCAAATTATCAACCCCCTCACCCCTCGGCATAGAGGAATAAAGAAACTCAATAAAAGAACATACAGTAGCCAGCTCCCAATCCTGAGAAGCTCAAGGGAATTGTAAATTCCAGCTCCTACTTCCCCCTTCTGAAGTGGATACAATCAGGTCAGATATCCAGGCTTCTTTAGACAGAGAACAAGCAAACAAAAGAGGAAAATCTCCTTTAGAGGAGTATGCCCACTCCAAGGATCATGCTAGAAACTAATACAGTTACCCTATACACAATCTGTCCAAAGAACTTCTCAGCTCCTTCTCTAATGCTCTTCCACATCCCAGACCCATGAGTACCTCTTACAATTCTAGTGCACCAGCCTCCTCTAGCTTCACCATACTAATTTGGTGTCTTTGGAGGGAGAGAAATTGTAGATGTTTTGAAGTTATTGAGCGTTCTATTCCGGACCTCAAGCTTCTCTTTTTTAGAACTTTAAGAGAGTGGTTGTTTGCTTTGCAACAACAATCATTCCCTTCTTTTATTGATTTCCTAGACTCTTGCAATTTTTGTATTTGATTTCCTTTCCCTTGTCCACTTCCTGTGTACTAGGTTGTTCCTTTTTTATATCAATATACTTTTTACTTATCAAAAAAAAAAAAAAAGCTTCACCATACTAATTTATAGAGTCATGGGTAGTGTTTTTGTAACTTTCCATGTTTCTAGATTTAATGTACCTGTGGTCCATGGGTGGTATTATGGATTTTCATATGTTTGTAGGCTATTTTTTTTTTTAATTAGAGAATAATTTATTAGAATGAAGGATCGCTCAAATTTGAGTGTACTTAAAGAATTACAAATGGACACTATGAGGTCCAAAAAAATCAACGATAGAAACTACAAGACACCCATCCAATTGAAGTACAATATTCAAACAAAGATACCAAAAAACCATTCTTTATATCTTGCATAGATTGCTCTTCGTTCTTAGAAGTCTGGTGATTCCTCTCTCCCCATATGGTCTACATAGCAGAGTGTGGTGTAGCTTGCCACACAAGTCCTGCTATGATTAGGTTTAGTTGGCAATTTATATTGATCTATTCAATAAAGGCCAATTTTATGAAAATTTTGCAGGATTTTTTCTTTTGAGATTTGCATGCTACAGTCCACCGAGGTTTTATTTGTAGGAAAACTAGGTATGATGCATGGATTATCTTCTCTTCAATTTACAGCAACTTTATTTCCCTTTAAACCCTATGATCCTTTAAATAGAAACCCCAAATCACCCATTTTTCATGTCAACAAACCTCCCAATTTCCTTAGAAGTCCATATCCTATTCCTGGGTTATTGTTCACAGCATGAAACAGCAGCCCAAACCTAAAATTTTCTGCTTTGTTTCTCCAAATTATACCTCTTCCTTTATCTTCTTAGGAGCCCTAAATCTCCTAGCTTTTTCCAACCGTAATCCTCCATTAAGCCCTAACCCCAGCCCTCCAAACTCCAAGATGCATGCTGTGAAGAGAATCCAGTAACTTGCCTCTTATTTCCAGTTGTTCAAAACTTGGTCATTACCAGTCTGATTTGAACCTGTAAACTACTTTCTATTCCCATATTTAGAAAGGGAAGAACCTATCCCAATTATTATTTTTAAAAATCCAATTAAGAAAGAAAGAGATAGAATTAGGAAACCTTGGGGGAATTGATAGATCATTTGTTGCTACATTTCCCAATAGCACAGGAACTATGGAGTATCAAGTATGATCTTCTGTTTGGTTGGAATTAATTGGGTGATGCCACGAACGGTGATTGAATTGTTGGTATATTGGAAAGGACATTAGGGAAGGTGTGAAGGATTTTAAAGTTGGAAAGTTATTCCTCAATGTTTGATGTGGTGTATTGGAAGAGAGAGGAATGGATGTATGTTTGAGGAAACGGATACAACAATAGAGAATTCAAAGCATCTATTCCTAAGGATTCTCTTTGAGTGAGCATAATTAGGCTATGACCTCAGCCATTGAGTTTTCATGAATTTTTAGATAAGTTAAATTTTAGAAGTTAACATTTTGAAACTGTATTGTAGGTTTTATTCTTGTACGCATCCTGTGTTGGTAAAACCCCCCCTTTTTTTTTTGTTTCAACGAAATTTTATTACATATCCAAAAGAAAAAAGGAACCTTGGGGGTCTAACCGATGCGTTCTAGGAGTTTTACCTAGAAGAACTTTGATGGAGTAGCACCGTTAGAAGTGCAAAAAATTTCGCTAATCAAGTTCTCATACTTATTGTAATACCACAAGCCTTGCTTATATAGTAGTTAAAGTCCTGACTTAATATGGAAAAGTTAAAAACTCTTAGTTAGAAAAGGAAAGACTTTTAATAACTAAATAAGACTAATACCCCCACTAGGCATCAAAAAGATGAATAAACTAGAACTTATCAAAAAAAAAAAAAGATGAATAAACTAGACTCATAAGTCAACCAAACAAGACAAACTTTGAAACCAAGCGATCCAGAATTGTTAGTCTTCCAAAATATCCCTAATATAGTTTTTTTTCCTTGTTAAAGAGTCTGCATATGAATATAGATACCATGATGTGGCATCTACATTGCTTGTTTCAAGATACCATACCTCATCATGTTTGTCTGTGTGTTGCTTGTGAATAATATTTTTCTAGTAAACAAAATCAAAAGTAAAGGTTAATGGTAGTATAACTATGGAAATGAGCTTTGATTTTAGTTTAAAATAGGTATATGCAGTATCGTAATGAGAAAAAAGGAATATGATTGTGCTAGATTGGTGCTGTATGTGCAAAAGGCTGGGGAGACGGTTATTTACACCATTGTTCTAATGTGAAAATTCATTTTATTAAGATTGGGAAAAGAATGTGTATAATGTGAAAATTCACGTCCAAGAATTAGTGTACTTACTATCTCTTTGCTGGTCTCTAGTATACTCCCTATATACAGTGTTTTTCCTTTTCAATAAAGTACGCTATTTATCAAAAAAAAAAAAAAAAAAGGAAGTTGAGATTTATGAGAACATGACGCATGAAATTAGAGCAAATTGGTTGAAATGGAGAAGTGCAATTTGGAGGTTATATGGGTGTTAGAAGTGCATTTTTTAATAGCCTGGAGATACAAAATGTACTCACCTTTTTTGCTTGTAAAGTGTACATATATTTATACTTGTTCAAAGTGATTTGATATTCCAAACAAGAGGACATGTTACCAGGATTTGATTCATATAGTTTTATGTATGTAAATTATGATGTAATTATCTCACATTGTTTTTTTTTTTAAGTTTCAAAATCCAAGCCTAAAAGGCGACCAGCTGTTAGCATTGTTTGTAGGGTTTTTGTTTGTTTTTCTCATGCTTGGGGATTCAATCCTAGGGATGATTCCATTCTGTCGTTTTTAGACTCTCTATCTTGTTGTACATAATTCCCTTTGTTGTTGTTTTTGTATGTATTTTTTTCTGTACATATGTTATTTGGCTGCTTCGTTCTTCTTTTCTGAAGTAGTTTTTTGTTAATAAAATTGTCTTACCTATCCAAAAAAAGGAAATCCAAGCCTAACAAACAGGTAGCATCATCTTAGCCTACCATCCCTGACCTATAGCCTAAGTTTTTTTAATAGATCTTTAGTTGAGCAGTGGACAACAGAGGTTAATGTATAGCAGGCATATATTATATAAAGAAGAGATAAATTATCATTCTTTTTCAAATTTGTTGGAGTTTATTGATTTCTTAAATTTTAGATGCTTGATTTTGTTTCTAGGTGTTTCTCTTGTATACCTTTCATGTATTATGGTTGTCCCCCCCTTTTTTTTGCCGTTTTGTTCTATCAAGGGGGAAAAAAAAGAACCTTACAAGACCTGATCTGCTTTATGATTTTCTGTGACTGAGCACACATTCAACAAAATTGTAAAAGTTCATGATGCTGGCTTTTCACTGCAAATATATTTATATATATATATATATATATTACTTTATATATTAAAATACAAACATATTTAAATTTTCAAGCATTTTCTTGGTGTTACTTTTACTAATATTCTCATCAAACATGATTCAGGTCCCTCAATATCTTCTAGATAATATGTGGGGTAAGGGTGAGGCCTGTAAAATTGTGTGTACTCAACCTCGACGGATCTCAGCGACATCAGGTGTGCACTCTTTGCTATGGCCTCCAAAGTGCTTAGTTCTCTTAGTTATTATATAATTTTTAATTTCTCAGCTTAAGGTGAACATGATTTTGAAACTCTGGGTAATTTTTGTATTTAGTTGCTGAGAGAATCTGTTATGAAAGAGGAGGGAATATTGGTGATGATGTTGGATACAAGGTAATGTTCACAACTTCTCTTAATGTACTGGGATGCCTTCTATCTTCTGTATACACTTCAATACAACCATTTTGAAAACAATTTTGCGGAAATTTGCATAATGAACATTTTTTAAAATATAGTTTTCTTTTCTAAACCGCATGCTATTCATACCAGCGAAGGAACTTTATTATTTATTTTTAGGTTTTTGGGTCACGTAAGATCAATTGTATGAATAAGAAAGTACCTGTGAAGTGAAATGTTGATTTATCTGTTTATAATTGTGTTTAATAAAACAAGAATAACTTCTTGGTGTTAATGGCAGTAAGAGTAAGTGTTTTGACATTCTTTTGCCAGTGAAGTTATGGGTGGTTCTTCTTTTGTTTTTATTGAGTCTAAATCTTTTGAGTTTGCTGTTGAGGAAGGGGGTTTGTTTTTCTCTTTATGTATCTATGAAAGAGGTAGGCAATTCACTCGCTCTGTATGTATGGGTAAGGAGAGTGCGAAGAGAATTTTGTTTCACATTGAGGAGTTGGCAACTAAGCAACAGACAGGTCAGTTTGCGAGAACGGTGCGGGAGGGAGATAGAACTTTTATTCTTCAGTTGGGTCCAATGCCCATGGCACTTTTGTGTTGATCTCTGAATTAGTCAAAGGCCGCCGAAGGGGTTCCATCGTCATTCCGGAAGGGAAGTTAGGGAGTGGCTGGAGAAGATTTGGTGTCCATTTGAGGAAGATTTTATTTCCGGTTAGCCAAAATCTTGGTGTTCAGCTTAGTAGGACCAACACGAAGCTGGTGGGGGTGTTGGAGAATTTCCGGCAAAAACCTGAAGGTGGTGTTTACAAAGGGAAGGAGTTGATGTCAGGTTTTCAAATTTTGAATCCGAATTTTTCTTGGAGAGGGAATTCCGGGATTGTAAAGGATAGTGATGGGGAGGTTGTCACTTCAGTCATTAAGGGTGCTGCGTGTAGCAGTGGTTATACTTCGCCGACATTGGATATCTCTCTGCGCGTGGAACGTGGGACTGATGGGCAGTGGCAGGTGATTTCTTCTAAGGTTAGTGAGGTGGGCCCGGTTGCTGCGTAGTCCAGTGGCAATAACAAGCCACACAGTTTTAAAAATGTGTTAATGAAAGGAAGTGGGCCAGCGGCCCATTCTACTTGGAAACCCAAAGCCCACGTTGGGCCTCATAAGGCTTTGACTGTTAAGTCCAAGTCTGTAAGTGTTTGCTCTAAACTCAACTCCAGTGAAAATCAGCCTAATGTAGACTCGTTTACGCTGTCCTCTCCAACTTGCAACTCCGACACACAGATGTGTGGGTCTCAGCCTTGCGTTTCGGATGGCCATGTTGCGGGGACCGGGTTCTCGTTTTCGGATGGTGCGAACACTACTTCAGCATGCAAATCTCCTCTTTCGGTTTCTTTCCAGGTGGTTTCAGGCTTGGGGTCTTCGGTGGCTCCCTCTGTTCTTGGGCTTCCACAGATACTCCCAAGTAAGCCGCCAGTTTCGTCGACACCCAACAATCCAAAGGTGGGTAGTTGTTTACCGGCGAGTGACGAGGATGGAATGGGGTCGGAGGAGGGGATTTTTGAGAATGAGTCGGCAAGGTCTTCTTAGCAAGCTGAGAGATCGGAGAAGCCAGACCAGATTTTCACCAAAATTCCTCAGGATTTTGGTCCTACACTCAGTGATTTTATAGGTGACCTGAGCAGAACATGGGGTGACTCCAATGATTGGAAGATTGAATTTCGGGATGGGAGGAAAATAGTTATCCCGCTCTCAGCTTATCGCTCTCCTAATTCCGTGTCAGACCTGACTGCTTCGGAGGGTGTTTTTAATTCAGGTATGGATTCTCTTGTTAAAGAGGGGCAGTATGGTAGTGGGATATCTGAGTATGATGGTGTTGTGGGTTCTGTTGACTCTGAGTTTGGGTCAGAGGGTAAGACTTGGGACTCTGAGGTGGGTTTGCTGAATTGGGAACATTTAGGTGAACCACTTGATGTGGCACCTCTGGCAGTGGACAATTCAGTGGTTTTGGAGATCCCTACGGCAGAGGAAAGAGGGTGTTTGGTGGATGTCGACGACTCTAAGTTGTCTCTTTGGGTAACCAACAAAATAAAAGCTTTCCAGAAATCTGTTAGGACCTCGCTGGAGGGGTTTGAAGAACAAGTTACAGGTTTGCTCTTAGCTTTAGAAGAACAAAGAAAAAAAGGGATGTTGGATGTAGCCTCTCAGAGGAAGTTGGTTAAGGCTGGGCATAAAGGGCATTGTGAATTAAAGAATTTATTGAGTTCTTGGGATGAGGATAATGAGACAGATAGGAGCAGGAGTGCAGTTAGGGATCGGGCTGTTGTAGTGCATCAATGAATTTAAGAATTGTTTCTTGGAATGTGAGAGGGTTGAATGAGCAGGAGAAGCGGCTTCGGGTTAGTAATTTGATCCGTAAGTGGAAAGCTGATATTGTTTGTCTACAAAAAACTAAGTTGGAGCTAATTAACAGGGGTGTCATTTGCAGTTTATGGGGAGGTCAACATGTGGATTGGCTCTATTTAGGTTCTGTGGGTGCTTCAGGTGGGGTGTTATTGATGTGGGACAATAGGGTGGTGGAAAAGGTGGAGGAAGCAGTGGGTCGTTTATCAGTCTCTTGTAAATTCAAAAATGTGGTGGATCAGTTTGTTTGGGCTTTCTCTGGTGTCTATGGGCCCAATTGTGATAGTGACAGATGTCTATTATGGGAGAAGTTATCTGGTGTTTGTAGTTGGTGGGAAGTGCCTTGGTGTGTGGGAGGTGATTTTAATGTGGTGCGGTTTCCCTCTGAACGTTCTGGTTTTGCAAATTTTTCTTCAGCTATGCATAGGTTTTTTGCTTTTATTTCAGAGCTTAGCCTTATTGATCTGCCTCTGGTTGGGGGGAATTTCACTTGGTCTAACACTAGAGAGGTGGCTTCAAGTTCTAGATTGAACAGATTCCTTCTATCAGCGGACTGGGAGGAGAAATTTCCTTCTGTTTGTCAGCGTCGTCTTTCTAGACTGCTTTCTGATCATTTTCCTATTCTGCTGGAGGGTGGGAATCTGCTTGGAGGTAAGAAACCTTTTAGGTTTGAGAACATGTGGCTCAAGGATGAGGGCTTTTTGGAAAGGGTGTGTTCTTGGTGGGAGTCCTATCGTGTCCAAGGTTCTCCTAGTTTTATTTTGGCTAACAAACTGAAGATGTTGAAGTTGGATTTGAAAAGATGGAATGTGGAGGAGTTTGGTAATATTGGGCTCAGGGTGCAGAATCTGTGGAAGGATCTCAATGTGTTGGAAGTTATCGAGGAAGATCGTGTTCTATCTGTGGAGGAGAGTGTGGAAAAGGATCGGATTCGGGGAGAATTAGAAAAACAACCTTGTTGGAAGAAATCTGCTGGAGGCAGAAGTCTAGGGCTCTTTTCCTTAAAGAGGGAGATAGGAACACAAAATTCTTTCACCGTATTGCGAATTCTCATAGAAGAAGCAATACCATCGATAGGCTTATGGTGGATGGAGAGTTATCCATGGATCAAGGGATCATAGAGGGGTGCATCTCTCATTTTTATAGACAGTTATACTCGGAGGTTGTGGTACATAGACCTCTTTTGGATGAGGTTGTTTTTTCTAGCATATCTGAGGAAGATGCCAATTGGCTGGACAGATCTTTTGAGGAGGATGAAGTTTTTAGAGTGGTTCAAGATTTCAATGGTGATAAAGCGCCAGGGCCGGATGGTTTTTCTATGGCTTTCTTTCAATCTTGTTGCAGCTTGTTGAAAACTGATATTATGAAGGTGTTTCATAATTTTCATGCTCATGCGGTTTTTGAAAAGAGTCTTAATGCTACTTTCCTTGCTTTCATTCCTAAGAAAAATGATGCTGTGGATATCAAAGACTTTCGGCCTATTAGTTTGGTGGGAGGGTTGTACAAGATTATTGTAAGGTGCTAGCCAATCGAATGCGAAGGGTGGTTCATGGTATTATCTCAGAATCTCAGAATGCCTTTCTGAAAGGCCGTCAGATTTTAGATTCTGTCTTGATTGCTTCTGAGTGTTTAGACAGTAGACTGAAGTCAGGGGTTCCGAGGGTGTTGTGCAAACTAGACATTGAGAAAGCCTATGACCATGTGAATTGGGAGTTTCTCCTGTTTTTGTTACAGCAATGTGGCTTTTCCGATAAGTAGAGAAGATGGATATCTACTGTTAAGTTCTCCATTTTGATCAATGGTTGTCCTTCTGACTTTTTTGGGAGTTCTAGAGGTCTGAGGCAAGGTGACCCGTTATCCCTTTTTCTTTTTGATATTGTCATGGAGGCTTTAAGCCGTATGTTGGACGCAGCTATTGCGACAGGTCAGTTTTCGGGCTTCTCAGTGGGGAGGGCTTCTGGTTCCTTGGTGACGATGTCCCATTTGTTGTGATGCTGACAGTAATCATATAACAGTTCTGCGTGGGATTCTTTCTAGATTTGAGGAGGTGTCAGGGCTAAAAATTAATTTAGATAAGTCTGAATTGGTTCCAGTTGGGGATGTGCCTAATATGCTTGAGCTAGTGGAGATTTTGGGCTATAGAGTGTCTACTCTTCCGATGAAATATCTTGGTCTTCCGTTGGGTGCCTCCTTTAAAGATAAGACGATTTGGAATCCTATTTTGGAGAAAATGGTGAGAAGGCTAGCTGGATGGAAGAGATTGTATTTATCTAAGGGGGGCAAGGTCACTCTCATTAAGAGTACTCTCTCTAGCCTGCCTACTTATTTTCTTTCCCTTTTCCCTATTCCTGCCAAGGTGGCCAAGCGGATGGAGGATTTGCAAAGAGACTTTCTTTGGAAAGATATAGGTGACGACTGTAAACTTCACTTAGTAAGTTGGTCGAAGGTTTGTAGGCCAGTAAAGAATGGAGGGCTTGGCATTCGGTGCTTGAGAAGGTTTAACTCTGCCCTATTAGCCAAATGGTTGTGGCGTTATGGTGTGGAGAATGATGCCCTTTGGAGAAGGGTCATTGAGGCGAAGTATGGGAATGAGTGGGGTGGTTGGTGTACAAAATCCGTGCCTGGTGCTTATGGTGTTTGTTTATGGAAGTCCATCAGAAGAGGCTGGCTGAATTTTTCTAAGTTCCTTCGGTATGATGTGGGTGATGGTTCTCGTGTGAAGTTTTGGGATGATGTGTGGTGTAGGGATCGTCCTCTTAAGGAGGCGTTTCCAGATTTATATAATATCTATAGGGCAAGAGATGCATCTGTCTCTGAGGTTATGTGTTTTGCTAATGGGAGAATTTTTTGGGACCTTCAGTTTCGCCGCCTAGTGAATGATCAAGAGTCACAATCTTTGGATTCGTGTATGGTTTTGATTTACTCCACTAGGGTGCGAGGTGTTGGTACTGACAAGCTTTGTTGGAAGCCGGCCAACAATAGGGGTTTCGTGGTGAGCAAGTATTATCACTCTCTATCCCCCTCTACCGCTACTCCCTTCCCGTGGAAAATGCTGTGGCATTCGAAGGTTCCCCCCAGGGTAGCTTTTTTCTCTTGGATTGCGGCCTTAGGCAAGATTCTAACTATAGATAACCTTCGGAAGAGGCATTTTGTTGTCCTTGAGTGGTGTTTTATGTGCAAAAGGTGTGGTGAATCTGTTGATCATCTCCTCCTTCACTGTCCCTTGGCCTATGAGATGTGGAGTATGGTCTTTTGCTTGTTTGGTATTTGTTGGGTGATGCCTCAAAGGGTTGTGGATTTGTTGGATTGTTGGTCATGTAATTTCAGGCGTCATCGTAATATAGTTATTTGGAGGATGGTGCCGCACTGTTTGATGTGGTGTATCTGGTGGGAACGGAATGCCAGAAGCTTTGACGGTCACGAACGGTCCATTCTTGAGTTTAAGTCTTTTTTCTTTTTTACTCTTCTCGAATGGTGTTTAGCTATACCATCTTTTTCTTGTTTTTCTCTTCCTGTTTTGGTTGATCATTGTAATTTGGTTTCATGATGTTTTTGCCTTTTTGTACATTTCCTATGTACGGGGCTGCGTTCTTCTTTAATATATATTTTCCATTACTTATCAAAAAAAAAAAATTGTATGAATAAGAAATTTACAAAGAGTAGAAAGGGGACAAATAGAGTATACCAGCTAGATACCCATAAGTTCCCTTAAAAGATTAAGAGTAGAATGAATCCTTGAAATTACACAAATTTGATGGTCCATCCAAAGACATTCAAAACAAAATAATTAGGTTGGGATTCTGCTGCTGTGGATTCTTCTTAGGAATGAATATCAAAATATGATGTCTTGATTTTTCCGTATGTAATTTGGTACGTAGCTTACTTAAGCAGTAGCAATGGAATGTTTACATGGAAGTGTAAATGTACTTTATGTTAGTACAAATTACCTATCCTGGGTTTGCACAACAAATATCTGAAATTTATTACTTTATTGCTATTATTTCCACCTCTTACATCTGTGACCAGCATTATTTAGTTTGATTTCTCATATCCTTTGTTTATTTGTTTTATCTTTATACATTGAGCTATTACAGTTACTAACTGTATCTTTGTCTCCATGCTAGATACGATTGGAAAGCAAAGGTGGGAGGAACTCATCAATTGTGTTCTGCACAAATGGGATTTTATTGAGGGTGCTAATTTCTGAAGGGGCTGGTAGGTCGAAAACAGAAGGCAGAGCGAAACCTGCAAAGCGAGAGATTTCTGGCATTACTCACATTATCGTGGTATGTATCCTTGGTTAACTACTAGTTTCTCTCAAAAAATAAAAAAGGTAGTTTCTCTCAAATAGAATACATGGAGTGTAAGTTTGTAAAAGTAGAAATAAAGATGAAGGGATTTTAAATCTTGATTTAATAATTCATAAGGATGGAGAGATTAAAGAGCATGTGAATTTTAGGATAAGAGCAAAATGGATGAAGTGGAGAAGTGCATCTTGAGTGCTGCACCTTAAGTTTTTTTCCTTCTTGTTGTTTGTTGCTTTTTCTTGTGTTCACCATCATGAACACCTTGTATTTGCTTTCTTCATTTTTTCATCTTGATTAATATTATTCTTATTACCTATAAAAAAAAAAAGAATAACTATTAAGTTAAAAGAGGTTGTTTTACTAAACATTGAGGAAATATCATTGTAGTATAACCTGTAAAAGATCGTCTTCAAAGCACATAAAGGATTGTGCTTTGAAGCGCGTAAAGGATATCTTCAACTTCATCCTAGTCCTTTAGGAGCCTTCAAACACTCTATGACTACGCTCCCTCCAAACAGTCCACGTAAGGAGAAATTATAAGGTCCACGTGGTGGATAAGTGACGTGGTCCACCATTCCACTAAAAGACTCACACCTGTTTAAATTGCTGAGCTAAATTTTTTTTTAACAGAAATTGATTACTGACTCAACAATTTTAAATAAGTGAGAGCCTTTTAGTGGAATGGTAGACAAATGACATGGTCCACCAGAGGACTGTATAATTTCTCCCACGTAAGGTATAAGGGTACTGCATTCTAGACAGTAGGAATACTCTGTCTAGTAAACCTCCCCTTCTTGCATGCCAACACCTCAAAGACTGTGCAGCATAACTCATTGTACCCCGAATAAACAGATGCAGTGTGCTAAAAGGCCTCCATATATCTACCAGGGGAAAGATTAAGAATCCAAAAAATCTGATAAAGATGCAGCAATGATGCCCACAACAGGCAATGATCTCAAAAAGAAACTCTTCAGCCTGTTTTGAGAATGCTCCACATACCACGTTCGTGAAAGGCCACACATTTCTTTCATACCATATTGTCCATATAAGGCACGACTGCACCATATTACAAGCCATATTGCTTTGATGATGTCCATGTGGTATTGCCAAAAAGTGTTTTGTTTTAGGGAAATTTCTCTTTACTAGAATCCTTGAGGAAGACCAAAATAATAAATGTTGTAAAGTTCCAAGGTATTTTGAAAGACCAAAAGCAATAAATGTTATGCAGTTACAAGATATTTTTCAAGTGAAGCTCATGCAGTTTAGTATGAATATATGTTTCCAGTTTCTCTTTTCAAGTGAATGGTTCGTTGAGTTCTACCTACTTCCTTATTTTGCATCTCTCTTTTTATTTTTTATTTTATAAGTAATGAAAAATATATTGATATGAAAAAAAGTGTCACCTAAGTATATAGGAAGTATACATCAGGGACAAATTACAATCAAGCTCTTTATTTTGCATTTCTCCTTTATTACTATCAACAAAATTTCATATGCTGCATCATGCTTAGTCAATGAAGGGTTCTTATCTGGGTCAGCATGTATGTTGGGAGTGTTTGGCTTTGTCTTGGTAAAATTAACATCAAGATCTATTAGCATCTTGGCCAAGTTGTATCATATGATGGAGAGTAACATTTGCTATCAGCTAATAATAATCCTTCTTCCTCCTCCTGCAAGAATGGACTGACGATGGGTCCATGGATTCAAAACCCACTGAATATGTGTAACATACTGATAAAAAAAGAAGAAATCAATAACTGTAAGATGGATGAAATGCTGTGTAAAGAGAACTTTCTTTCAGAGAGAAACTTGGGGTAGCTTCAAATAGTTGTAGTTTTTTAGACAGTGAATTGTTACTGGGGGAAAAATATGTAGATATGATTAATGAGACTGCAAAGACTTTTGATATGGCATTGGAATTTGTTAAGTTGATGATGTTTGACACTGTTTCCTTCTTACCTTTTTGTGTACAATGATGACAAGAGTGACGAAATCTGAGATTAGGTAAACTGTAGTGGTGAGGCATTTAACTTGATGGTGACATGTGACACCTAGATTGCTTAGAAAAGGCTTCTATTTTGGAGGAGGCTAGCTAAAAGAGTAGCTAACGTGGTGTTGTAGAGACTCACATGAGAAGGGAGAGATTTGTTGAAATTTTCAAGTCAAGGTGGTGTAATTGATTAACTGTTCAAGTCTCACATTGGGTAGTATTGACAAAAGTGAGTAGTTAATTGATTTGGGCCATAATCCCTCATTGTCTCATGTGGGGTAGTTGGTGGGAAAGGAATGCTCATACTTTTGAAGGAAGTGAGTGATCAATTCATGACTTGAAGCTGTCTCTCTTCTAGACCTTGTTCGAGTGAACAAATGCTTTTGGTGTTTTTACTCCTAATTCTTTGGCTGGTTTGCTTGATAGTTGTAATTTTCATGCACTGTAGCTTTGCTGCACTGCTGGTTCCTAAGTAGTTAGTACACTGCCTGTGTGCTTTGGTTCCTTATTTTTATTCATTGAAGCATTATTTACTTACCAATATATTTATATATCTAGGATGCACTGATACTCTATTTTTGCTCATGTACCCGCATTCGATACATATCGCACCGGTATCGCACCGGATACCTCTAATATACATACCCAATTATTTATTTATTTTTAAAGTGCCAATACGTCCAGGATATGCCTGTGATACGGCTTGGATACCGTTGTAACCCAACCCCCGATAGTGAAAGATAGCCTAAACTTGTAAGAATTTTATTTATATTTTTTATATATTGGTTTCAATGTTAAACACTTACTTAGTTATCTTTTAATTACTCTTTTGGATCTTGGTTTCAACTCTCATAGACCCAAGAACCCAACAATGATCATTTATTTAATATTTTTGGATATTTCGAAGCTAGCTTAATGTATTAGTTGTGGGCAATATGCTAGAAATGTAATCCTCAAGGGTTTTTTTTATTGATGGCTTTCAAGTTTTCGTATATTTATGTTCCCTAGGATGCTTGTAAGTGGTAATTAGAAGAGAGAGAGATGGGAGAATAATAGACTATCACTGGAGAGTGGTGGCTTTGTGTATATATATCTATCATTAATTAAAGTGTAAAATACAAGATTGCTCCCCACTAATGCCTAATTCTCTTAACATATCTGAATTCAAATGGTTATGTAATGTTTTCCATGACCTTGATTTTACTTTGCAGGATGAAATTCACGAAAGGGATCGCTACTCTGATTTTATGTTGGCAATTCTCAGGTACTCCATAATTAGGAGAAACTCGCTACAAGTAAACATGGATGTGTGGCTTGTAACATGAATTGAAAATTTTAAAATGCATTTTTTTGGTGAGTTAACTTTTAAAATGTGAAAAGGTTGTTTCATGAAATGTGGCATTAAGACATCAATATCTGATACTGAGTCAATTATCCAATGAGTAGAAGTAGTTCTGTGTTTTTGCATTCATTTTCTTTTTTCAATTTTATTCTTCTTTGATTGGTATGTGACTCACGTGCCCCATGGGATTTGAACCCATCACTCTAACCCTGTGGGGTTGGAAGTGCCATTGAGAAGCTTGCTGCATCATTGCATTCATCTAGAATTTTTTTTTTTTTGGGTGTGGTATGGGAGATTTTTATTCTTTTCAAACTGAATACATAATGGACAATAGAATGCAGTTGGTAGGCATAGGTTTCAGCTTTGTTTTCATATTTATTAGATGGTAATTTTCTTTCGGTTTTTAATTAATTTCTCTGGTAACTCTTTTATTTATTTATTTGCAGAGACTTTCTTCCTTCCTGTCCTCATCTGCGTTTGGTTAGTTCTAATTGTATTTCTTTGCATTGAATGTCATATGGTTGCTTCCTATCTTATTTTACATTTTAAAATCCTTCCTGTTTGGGACCTCTAATTTTATAAGGGATTGTCTTATGGTATGAAAACCAACAGATACTTATGAGTGCTACTATTGATGCTGAACGATTTTCGCAATATTTTGGTGGCTGCCCAATCATCCGTGTCCCTGGGTTCACTTATCCTGTAAAGACTCTGAGATTGTTAGTTTTCAATGTATCTGGTGTTGATTTTAGTTGTAATACTTAGCATTTTCCTCCCCTTTTGCAGGTTAACATTTTTTATTTGGAGGATGTACTTTTGCTCCTGAAATCAGTGGAAAATAATAATCCTGATAATACTTTAGCCGTTGTCCCTAGTGAGGACCCAGAGTTGACAGAGGAAGAAAAGCTTGCTTTAGATGAAGCCCTGAATCTGGCTTGGTCAAGTGATGAGTTTGATCCAATCTTGGAGCTGGTTTCTTCTGAGGGTACCCAAAAGGTGTTCAATTACCAGCATTCTTTGACTGGGCTATCACCATTGATGGTATTTGCTGAAAAGGGTAGGGTGGCTGATGTTTGCATGCTCCTATCTTTCGGGGCGGATTGTCATTTACAGGCCAAGGATGGATCTACTGCATTGGAGTTGGCTGAACGAGAAAACCAACAGGAAGCTGCTGTAATAATTAAAAAACACATGGAAAGTTCCATTTCCAACTCCATCGAAGAACAACAAATACTTGATAAGTATCTAGGCAAAATGAATCCTGAACTTATTGATGTTGTTCTTATAGAGCAGTTGATACGGAGAATATGTACTGATTCACAAGAAGGAGCAATCCTTGTTTTCCTACCAGGATGGGAGGATATAAATAAAACCCGGGAGAAACTGAATGCATCTGCATTTTTCAAAGATACTTCCAAGTTTATGGTATTATGTCTCCATTCTATGATTCCATCTGTGGAGCAAAAGAAAGTTTTTAAACATCCACCTCCTGGTTGCCGGAAAATTGTTCTTGCAACCAATATTGCTGAAACTGCCATTACCATTGATGATGTTGTGTATGTCATAGACAGTGGTCGTATGAAGGAGAAAAGTTATGATCCTTATAATAATGTATCAACCCTTCAATCTTCTTGGGTCTCAACAGCAAGTGCAAAGCAAAGAGAAGGACGTGCGGGCCGCTGTCAGCCTGGAATTTGTTATCATCTCTATTCAAAGCTCCGAGCGGATTCTTTGCCAGAATTTCAACTTCCTGAAATTAAGAGAATCCCAATTGAGGAACTATGTCTGCAGGTACTCTATTCTCCTTCTAATGACTTCCTGTTTATGGGCCATAGTTGTTATGGTTGATAGTTGTGTGCTAATCCTTGTAACTGTGATCCAGATTGTGTAAACCTCATTTGCAGTGCATTTCCTATGTATGTTTTATCATATCAGTGCAGAGAAGCAGTTTTCGGATTAAAACCAATTTAGGAAAAACTACATACACCATTTGTGGTTTGTTTCCCTACTGTTCTACTCATCGATGTTCATCCATTCTTGGTATAATTATCATTTTAAGATGTATACACATACCACTGACATGCTACAGTTACCCAGTTAGTATTGCAAGGTGAATTATGACCTGGGTAGTGACCTAGGTCTAGGCTCAATATATCTATGTACCAGGCAAAGCATTGTATCTGATTCCCATACTTGGAACTGTTTGAGATAATATTGTTATAAGCAGGCTGGTGCCTCAGATACTAGGAACTTTTATTAGAGGATGAGTTTCCCCTGTGGTTATAAATTTCTCTCTTTCTTTGATGGAAGACGGTGAATTTCTATTGATGAATATAAGAAATGCCTTTTCCTCTGCTTTCTCAAATGTTGAACTTTCGGAAATGAAGCAGTGCTAGTTTTGATTAGTATAATATCTGTGATGTTTTATTTTGTTAATTTTGTTTGTCATATACAGGTGAAACTGCTCGATCCAAATTGCAAGATAGAAGATTTCTTGAACAAGACATTAGATCCTCCAATTTTCGAGGCCATACGAAATGCAATTTTAGTTCTTCAAGATATTGGGGCTTTGTCAGTTGGTGAAAAGCTTACTGAACTTGGGGAAAAGCTTGGTTCTCTACCTGTGCATCCATTGACGAGCAAGATGCTTTTCTTTGCTATAATGATGAACTGCCTTGACCCAGCATTGACTCTGGCATGTGCCTCTGACTATAGAGATCCATTTACTCTTCCCATGTTACTGATAGATAAGAAGAGAGCTGATGCTGCTAAATCTGAGCTTGCATCATTGTATGGTGGGACTAGTGATCAGCTAGCAGTAATAGCAGCATTTGAGTGCTGGAATAATGCAAAGCAAAGGGGCCAAGAGGAACGGTTCTGTTCTGAATACTTTATCTCTAAAAGCACTATGAGTATGTTGTCTGGTATGCGTAAGCAGCTCCAAAATGAACTAATTCGGAATGGGCTTATTCCTGATGATGTTTCCCATTGTAGCTTGAATGCGCGTGACCCAGGTGTACTCCATGCAGTCCTTGTGGCTGGTTTGTATCCTATGGTGGGAAGATTGCGTCCACCTCATAAAAATGCAAAACGATTTGTAGAGACTTCGGGTGGTGATAAAGTTCGTTTGCACCCCCATTCCACTAATTTTAAGTTGTCTTTCAGCAAAACCAATCATTGCCCTTTGATTATGTATGATGAGGTAACTCGTGGAGACGGAGGTATGATCATAAGGAACAGTACTGTGGTTGGGCCACTCCCATTATTATTGCTTGCAACAGAGATTGCTGTTGCTCCAGCAAATAATGAGGATGAAGATGAGGAAGATGACGATGATGACAGTGATGGAGATGAAAGTGATGAAGATGGAATGGATATTGATAAGAAATCAGTTGGACGACATGAAGAAAAGATCATGTCGTCTCCTGATAATTCAGTGACAGTCATTGTTGATCGGTGGCTCTTTTTTGGGTCTACAGCACTTGACATTGCTCAAATTTACTGCTTGAGAGAGCGATTATTAGCAGCAATTTTATTCAAAGTAAGTACTTCCATTGTTCATACTTCTGGGTGTTACTGAATTACACATTGCCCTTTAACTAATGCAGATGAGTTTCTTGAGTCCTGTAATCTTTTGTGATCAATTGGTTTTACCCTTTGTTTATTTATTTATTTTTAAATTCTTTTTTAGGTAACACATCCAAGGACTGATCTTCCTCCTGTTCTTGCGGCCTCAATGCATGCTCTAGCCCGTATTTTATCTTATGACGGCCTATCTGGAGTGTCATTGCCATTAGAATCTGTGGATTCACTGACTTCAATGGTAAATGCTACTGAGATCGACAAGTATTCCCCAGGGAAGAAGAAAGAGATGGTACAGAATCCAAATGGGTTCCTAAGATCACTTATGACTCAAGGCACACCCAAGAGGTTTCCTTGCCATCATCACAATACCAAGGTACCTGCATCAAAGGGACCAACAAATTTGGGTGCTCCGTCAAGTCACAATGTTCGGCTGCCACTTAATTCAGCTGGCATGAAATTTGCACCACAGGGTTCCAGATTAAATGGGGATGGTTTGGCCACGCAGTCACATGGTCCTAGGGGAGACTCCCTTAAGCGGCAGCGTGAAAATGGGACTAGATAATGGTGACAGTTAGTCAAAACAGTGAGTTTGATAGGGACTGAGATGGTTGTATGAAAAATGTTAGGGATAAGGGGTAGTTCAATTAGGTGGAGACTTTACACCATATATATGAAGCAAACATCTCTAGGCCAAATCTCTCACCTTCCTTCCCTTGTGACGGAAATCATTAAAAAAAAGTGTTAAAAATATGCCAAGAAAGCAAGGTATACAATACAGATGTTTTGCTCAACTTATTTTAAATTCTGCTCCATCCTCTCGATTTATAAACAGAATCTCAAGAATATTACCATTTACCATGAGTTATCTGTGGCTTCTAGTAATTACACAATGATAAAAATAATATAAAGCGTGAATCGAGTCAAATCTCCTAAAATAATAGTAACATTTCCATAAGACACGTATAAGAGCAAAATAATTATTTCAATTTATTTCTTTTTATTATTTACTAGTAATGGGCAGAGCGGATGATGAAGTAATGTGAGAAGGTTATATATAGAATATTTAAAATATTTTAAAGTAATAACATCTAGTAATGTTTTCAATAAGAGTAACAATTCTTACTTGTTATTTTTTAAGTTTCTCTCTTAAGATTTTGCTATATAACTATTTTTTTTTTCCATTCATTTTTTAGTTAAGTAGTCATATGGCAGAATTTTAAGAGGAAAACTTAAGGAACAACACTTAAGGTACTATACATAAATTTTGTCATTTAGATAATATGAAGAGGTTTTTATCAAATTAATGATGTGATACAAAATTATGGGATGGAGAATTTAAACTAAAGAGGAAAATAGAAATTAGTTATCAAGTGGTGTAATAAGTTGATTGTTTATTTAATCATAGTTTTTTGTTACTTTAATGTATCGAGTTTGAGTTGGCATATATATTTTTTAATATTATATTAATGTTTATTTGTCTTATGGAAATATCATAGAAAATTCTTGATGTCACATTTTTGTTATTAAAGTATGATAGTAGTAGGTTAAACACTTTGTAAAAATAGTAATACCATACTAATAGAATTTTATTATAATCCAAAATAGGAAAAATTTGCTGAATAGTAACATTTTAGAATTTTTTTTGGTGAATAGCATGCAATTGAAGTTAATTAGTTAAGTAGACTGTTTTTGGAACTTGAGTTTGGGCTGGAACTTGAGTTTGACAAACTCGAATTCCAAGCAGTATGCACCAATACTGATTGTCAAACTCGAGTTCCAAAAACAGTCTACTCTCTTGTCAACCTATTGGGCCCAAACGATCTTCGGGCATGGCCTATTGGTGGTGCTATCCTTGGACCCCCCACATATATAAATGTAGGGATAAAGGGCCTAGGGGTATATACTGGGCCTTGGGCCTTGGCTGAGGACATTGAGTGATCCAATGACAGATAAACAGTAGTGAAGATGTAAGACTCATAACCCCATGAGTAAGCTACAAATGAGAAGGTTGAAAAAGGTAGGTCAAGGAGGAGTATCTCCTCGGCTAAATAAAGTAAAGGTCAAAACGTGTGTTCTATCATCCAAAGTGACATTTCAGAAAATTCTATTGATAAGGACATGCATTGTGAACGTACAGGACAGATGGGGGCTGGGAAATATCTAAGAGAAAGTTGCTACCACAGCATTGAATGCTTTGTAGCTAACTCTCTGACTGCATTAATAAGGAAGTAATATTTAAACAGTGTTTTTTAGCCTTACAGCTACCCCCAAAGATTTCAGGAGGGTGCTGATGGGACAAGGATCAATACAAGCAATCTAATGTCCACGTGGAGGGTAGAGATGAGAAAATGGAGATAGTATAAAATAGGAGGAAGGCCCTAAGAGAAAAGGAACGAAAAATTGAGAAAGAAACGCTGTAATAATTAGAATTGTATCTGTGACAAACTCCAAGTAATATATACAAGAACTAACTTCCTCGAATTGTGCCGATGACAATTTGCTTTAGATAAAACCAGTCTACTTTTACTTTATTGTCATCTGGATCTATTATAATTGCTACCAAACTTATTAGAACCTAATTTTCCATCCTACTCTCTACAAATTCATTGTATTGGGCTCATTAGGCCTAGATCCTTTTAACTTTTGGGTCTAGGATTCAAACTGCGACCTTATAATTGGCGTTGTCTGTGGGGATTTTGGTGTTGTAGTGAGTTTAACGTTCAATTATGGTAGGTTCAGGTTCGAACCAGGCAGAATCTATGGGGTCTCAGTGTCAAGATCATTTCCATAATCTTGAACAAAGAAGGGACCAAGAGGGAAGTGTGCACACTACCCATACTAGTAGGAGCCAGTCTCGGGGTAGGAGCCACGTCTCTCATGAAGAGAATGCTAGAAACATGCAGTAGGAGATTGATCACTTGCGGAAGAAGTTGTGCTGCAAACGACGAAGGAAAACTCCTTCAAGTTCTGTTTCTTCTTCCAATGGAGAAGAAGATGGCAGCTACAGGCCCAAGTCGAGGACTCCCCCCAATGAGTCTTTCTCGTGCGATGAGGATCACCACCATAGGTGTAGGGGTAAAAGCCCATCTCATAAAGGTTTGGGAAACGACGCTATGAGTAGGGCGTTGAACCAAATTTCCAGATCACCTTTCACACGTAGGATTGAAGCAGGAAAACTTCCTCGGCGTTTCACTCAGCCAACATTTACCATGTACAATGGTCGCACAGACCCTGTGGAGCACGTAAGTCACTTCAACTGGAGAATGGCTGTACACTCCAAAAATGAGGCCTTGATGTGCAAAGTATTTTCATCCAACTTGGGGCCTGTGGTGATGAGGTGGTTTGATGGCCCGAGTGTAGGTTCTATTGATTCCTTTAAAGAACTCACTCGGTCGTTTAGATCTCATTTTATTATATGTAGTAGGGTTCCTTGACCCTTAGATTCCCTATTGTCCATGTCCATGCGAGAAGGAGAAACCCTGAAAACGTACTTGGACAGATATTGGGAGATGTTTAATGAGATCAATGGGGATTTTGATGACGTGACTATAAGGACCTTCAAGGTCAGCTCGCCCGCCAAGCATGATTTAAGAAAGTCCTTAACCAAGAAGCCGGTGAAGAGTGTGCATCGGTTTATGGATCATATCGACGAATACAAATGGGTTGAGGAAGATCAACAGCAAGGGAAAGGAAAGGCTAAGGTTATCCCTCAGGACAGAAGGGATTTCAGGTCAGACATATACAATAATAACAGACCTCGAAGGGATTTTGCTGGGCAATCTGGGTCTATGATTCCTCAGGTGGTTAACATGGTGTTTCGAAAACCAATACATCAAGTCTTGGAAAATATCAAGAATGAGCCATACTTCAAATGGTCAAACAAGATGGGAGGAGACCCCATGAAGTGCAACCAAAGTCTTCATTGCCAATACCACCAGGACCGGGGGCACACCATAAAAGACTATAGGACTTTAAGGAGTCATCTGGAGCAACTGGTCAGAGAGGGGAGGCTAAAAAAATTTCTATATCAACCTAATGGACTAGGAGGTCAGGCAGGATCAGGATTTCAGGGGAATGCTTTCTCTAGAGCCCCTTTGGGCATAATTAATATCATCTTTGCTGTTCTTGGAAGAATTGGTTCTCAACCTTTCAGGGTGATGTCTGTGGCTCGGCCACCTGCTAAAGACTCTAATTCCGAGCCGAAGAGGGCTAGGGTGGAGATTTGACCGGCGTTGAGTTTTTTGGATGAGGACAAAGTTGGAACTACACAGCCACACAATGATGCTTTAGTGGTCAGACTCAGGATAGGAGCAATGTTATGAATACCGTTTTAGAACCCATTTCGTTTTGTCCAATGGAACGGAATATTTTAGTACCGGTCTATTTTGGCATACCGTTTCAGGGAGTTTCGGGGTTCTTTAAAAAAAAAAAAATATATATATATATATATATATATATATATATTCTTATATAACATAAAATTATCAATTCAAAAAAGCGTTAGTAAATATCAAATATTACAAATCATTTAATAGTAAGCCTTAACATCAATATTACATCAAGGATTTATAACAAGTTATTACTTACACAATAGTAGTTAATAAAATAATCCCATAAAAAATTAAATAAAATAATATGTTTACTGATTGCTATTAATATAGTGATTTAAAATGAAAACCTTAATAAAGGAGTTTAGATTGTTTATTTTTTTTTAAATTCATATCTTAGTTATTATGTAAATAAATGAATTTTTTTAAAGCTAAATTTTGTAAATAAATGAATATTTTAGGAATTTGGGATAATTATAATCATGATTCATGAAGCTTCTAGGAAGCTCCACTCCCACCTACTCCCACGTGCATTGAGCCATTTTCCCTTAATAGTTAATATCACTTTTCAAAGCTCTATTCACCATTTACAAGTCTCATAAATGAAACTCTCTCACTCTAGAAGTTCTAGAGAGTACAGACAACTCAGACAAGCCGTGAAGAAGAGATTTCAAATGGTAAGCAAATTAATTTCCACTTTGTCCACCATACTACCAAAGCTTGGATTTTTGCTTTCTTCTTCTTCTTTTTCTCTGGTTTTTTTTTCCCCTAACAAATCATTTGGTACTGACTTGAGATTCTGATGTCTACTTCTCTGGTTTTTTTTTTTCTTTCTGCCTAGCATATACTTTAGTAATGTCAAGTTTATGTTTGAAATAAGATGAAAAAATTCAAAAAAAAAAAAAAAAAAAAACTCAAAGTGCATACTAGCCGAATGAATTGATTTAAAAAAGAAAAAAAAAAAGAAAAAGCCAATATCTAGTACCGGCTAAAATTTGTATCTCAGCCGATATTTGCCGAAATTGGCCAAAATGACCGGAACACCCCGAAATAGGCCGAAATTTGACTCGAGGTGGAACAGGAGGTATTATGGTACCAGTTTCCATGCCGGTACGAAATATTCCGGCCGTTCTGGGCAGAATAGAACGAAATCAATAACAATGGATATTAGGGTATGATGTGAAGAGGGTGTTGGTAGACTAAGGCAGTGAAGCAGAGATTATGTACCCTGACTTGTACAAATGGCTGAACTTGAAGCCTAAGGATTTGACAGCCTATGATTCACATTTGGTAAGCTTTGATAGGAAAGTTGTCATTCCAAGGGGCCAGATCAGATTGCCGGTACAGGTAGGGTCTAAAGTGGTGGAGGTAGACTTCATTGTGGTTGATGCTTATTCTCCTTACACAGCCATTGTGGCAAGACCCTAGCTTCATGCCTTGGGGGCCGTTTCTTCGATTCTGCATTTGAAGGTGAAATATCCATCGAGGGACCAGATTGAAGAGCTTGTTGGGAGTTAATCCATGGCTAGGCAGTGCTTGGTGGCTGCAATTATGCATCAGCCTGAAGTTGAGTCCTCGACTTTTACTGAGGGGGGCTCGTAGCAATCAAGGATTCCGGTCCTATCTACGGATGCGGTGTAAGAAGAGGCAAAATGTGAGAGGTTTGAGGAAATTGTTCCAGAGAAGTTTTTTTAGGTTGGAGCTCAGCTGCCTCCTCGGGAGAAGAAAGAACTGTTGGCATTTCTAAGGAGGAATATTGATGTGTTCGCATGGAATGCTTATAAAGCTTTTGGGGTGGATCCAGACTTTATTTGCCATCATTTGAATGTCAACTCAGCTATCCTTCCTAGAAAGCAACCGCCTCAGCGCTTATCTAAACAGCATATGGATGTTATCTAAACAGCAACCGCCTGAGTGGTTGGCTAATACAGTGGCATAAAGACGAAGAATGGGAAATGGCAGGTATGTGTAGACTTCACTGACTTGAACAAGGCTTGTCCAAAGGACCTTTTCCTTGTACCTTTGATTGATCAGTTAGTTGATGTAATGGTAGGTCATCCTCAGATGAGCTTTTTGGATGCCTTTCAAGGGTACCATCAGATATCTTTAGCTTTGGGTGATCAGAAGAAGACAACTTTTGTCACTCCTACTGGGAATTACCACTACAAGGTGATGCCCTTTGGTTTAAAGAATGCAGAGTCTACTTATCAGAGGATGATGACCATGATGTTTAAGCCACAGGTAGGAAAAAACATTGAGATCTATATAGATGACATGGTAGTCAAGAGTAAGTTGGAATCTGAGCATGTTAACAACCTCGGGAATATCTTTGAGATTTTAAGGAGACACAAGTTGCGACTTAATGCTTCTAAGTGCTCTTTTGATGTCAGATCAGGGAAGTTCTTGGGGTACATGGTTACTCATCATGGAATTGAAGTCAATCCTGACCAAATTAGGGCAATTAACAATTTATAGCCACCTCAAAATCTCAAAAAGGTCTAGAAGTTGACAAGAATGACTGCTGTCCTAAATCGATTCATCTTTCGGTCAGTAGACAGGTGTAGGCATTTCTTTCAGTTGTTTAATAAGTGGGAGGGATTGGAATGGACCAAGGAGTGCGTCTTGGCATTCCAGCAGTTGAAGAAATACCTTTCTCGGCCACCTATTATGTCCAGACCCGAGGTAGATGATGTTTTGTTTGCTTATATTGCAGTGGTCTCCCATGCGGTGAGCTTGGTGCTGGTACGGCTATATGTGAGCAAGTCACTACATAAAGCTGAGGTCCGTTACCTACCACTGGAGAAAGCCATTTTGGTAGTGGTGCATGCTACGCGTAAGCTCTCCCACTACTTCCAATCACACGCAGTTGTTGTCCTGACCCATCTTCTGTTCAGATCTCTACTTCGAAGTGTTGATTACATAGGGAGATTTCCAAGTGGGGTACGATCCTAGGGGCTTTTGATATCAAGTACATGCCTCACACCTCTGTCAAGGGTCAAGTTCTCGCTGATTTGGTGACTGAGTTTGCTGAATCCCCATTAGAAGAGAGAATGGAGAAGTAGGACATGGACAGAAAATCGGTTGGTGTGGTCTCCTTGCAAGAACCTTCATCTTGAAGGGTATACGTTGATGGTGCGGCGTATCAAAGAGGATCTGGAATGGGGCTAGTTCTAATATCTCCGGAGAAGATCACTATTGAGAAATCCTTGAGATTGACCTTCTCAGCCACAAACAATGAGGCTAAATATGAAACTCTATTGGTAGGGATGACAATGATTCAAAAAATAGGAGGAAAAGCAGTGAAAGTCTTCTCAGATTCAAGGTTGGTGGTGGGCCAAGTAAAAGGAGAATTAGAGGCCAGGGATGTAAGAATGCAAGAATATTTAAGTCAAGTTAAGCATTTACAGTCGGGGTTTGAGTCTTTTAACTTACAGCACATCCCTAGAAGTGGAAACACACATGCTGATTCTCTGGCCACTTTTGCAACCTCCTAGGTGGTAGGCCAAGTAAAAGGAGAATTAGAGGCCAGGGATGTGAGAATGCAAGAATATTTAAGTCAGATTAAGCATTTACAGTCGGGGTTTGAGTCTTTCAACATACAGCACATCCTTAGAAGTGGAAACACATATGTTGATTCTCTAGCCACTTTTGCAACCTCCTCGGCGTAGAGCTCGGGTTATCCTTGTTGAAGACTTGTGTAAGCTTATTGAGATGAAGAGTGAGGTGGTCCATGTCCATTAAATTAGGGTAGGACCTAGCTAGATGGACTCCATAGCACTGTTCCTTACGGAGGATATCTTGCCCGAAGAGAAGTCAGAGGCTGACAAGGTGTGAAGAAAGACTCCTCGATTTTGGATGTCTGAAGACCAAAAGTTATACAAGTGCTCCTTTTCTGGGCCATACTTGCTGTGTATACACCTTGAGACAGTGGAGCTACTCCTAGAAGAGTTACATGAAGGGATTTGTGGAAGCTATACTGAAGGCAGATCCTTATCTCACAGGGCCCTCACCCAGGGATATTGGTGGCCAAATATGCAAAGAGAAGCACAAAAGTATGTGAAGAAATACAATTAATACCAAAGATTTGCCCCAAACATTCATCAGCTAGGGGGAGTCTTTAATCCTCTGACCAACCCTTGGCCATTTGCTCAATGGCGCTTGAATATTGTTGAACCTTTCCCTAAGGCAGTAGGGAATAAGAGATAGCTGCGGGTCGGTACGGATTACTTCACCAAGTGGGTTGAAGCTGAACCGTTGGCAAATATCAGGGATGTAGATGCCAAGAGATTTGTTTGAAAAAACATTGTCACTCGGTTTGGGATCCCTCATACACTCATCTCAGATAATGGTCTTCAGTTTGATAGTAAAACCTTCAGGAGGTACTGTTGTGACCTAGGAATTACGAATAGGTATTTCACCCTGGCTTATCCACAAGGGAATGGACAGGCCGAGACTGTCAATAAGGTTATAGTAAATAGACTCAAGAAGAGATTGGATGATGTGAAGGGAAAGTGGGTGGAAGAGCTGTCACATGTTCTTTGGACATATTGGACCACACCTTGTAGGTCAACAGGGAAGACCTCTTTTTCAATGACTTATGGAGCTGAGATCGTTATTCCTTTAGAGACTAGTTTCCCAACGCTGAGAATGAGTTCTTTCACTCCAAGCAACAATGATGGGCTGTTAGGGAAGAGTTTAGACTTGATTGAAGAGCGAAGAGAGAATGTCATGGTCTAATTGGCGTATTATCAACACAAACTCAAGCAGGGGTATGATGTCAACGTGAAGCTAAGGCCACTAGCGACTGGAGACTTGGTATTGAGGAAGTTTTTGGGTACTGCAAAGAACCCAGTATGGGGAAAGTTAGGGCCTAATTGGGAAGGGCCATATCACATCACCTCGGTGGCTGGAATAGGTGCATATTATCTTGAAGATCTAGATGAAAATGTTGTACCACGCCCCTAAAATGTAAATAACTTGAGAATGTATTATTATTAATGAAATTTTTCCCTGTCATATTTTGTTTATTACATTATGCGTTATACTTCCTCTTATTTATTTGAATATCAAACAGAACCTCGGTTATGCATGACTACCTGGACCACATTCCTTGAGTAAATTAATACTGTAGGTTCACCTAACTAAGTGTTAAACAGAATCTTAGTCATGCCTGGCTCCACGGACCACATGCTTTGGGTAAATTAATACTTAATGACATCTTTTTAAGTGTTAAACAGAACTTTAGTCATGCCTGGCTCCTTGAATCACACGCTTTGGGTAAATTAATATTTAATGACATCTTTCTAAGTGTTAAACAGAGTCAGGCATGCTTTGCGTAAATTAATACTTAATGACATCTTTCTAAGTGTTAAATAGAACCTTAGTCATGCCTGACTCCTCAGACCACATGCTTTGGGTAAATTAATACTTCATGTAATCTTTTCTAAGTATCAAACAAAACCTTGGCTATGCCTGGCTCCCCGGACCACATGCCTTTGGGTAAATTGATATTGTAGGTTCATTTTACTAAGTGTTAAACATAACCTCAATTATGCCTAGTCTTTTGGACTACATGTTTTGGGTAAATTAATACTTCATGAGATTTTTCTAAGTGTTAAACAAAACCTTAGTCATGTGAGACTCCTCAGACCACATACTTTGGGTAAATTAATACTTCCTATTATCTTCCTAAGTGTTAAACAGAATTTTTGCACTGCCAGGTCCCTCAAACCATATGTCTTGGGTAAATTAACACTTTCCATTACCTATATGAGTATTAAGTAGAACCTTGGCTATGTTTGGTTCCTCGGACCACATGCTTTGTGAAAATTAATACTCTGAGTTATCCATTTAAGTGTTGAACAAAACTTCAGACGTATCAAGTTCCTTGAATCATGTACCTTGGGGAAGTTAACACTTGGAAAGTCCACCTTAGGTCTTAATTGAAGGATTCTAAGGATACATTAATAAGATACTCTTAAAGGGAAAAGCCTTAAGCACTCTCTTTCCCTATTAAGCATTTCATTTGTCTCTCAGGACTTAGGCATTTTTCTCACCATATACACATGTTTGATTCATTTAAGTTAACAGTTAGTTATTACTTCTAGCCTTGTTCAAAGTGTGGGTGTTCACATTTGGAGGCATCACCAGTTTAAAGGTCTCAGTAAAGAGCAAGACAAGGATTATAGCCAACTAGAAATAAGTATTGCAAGAAAAATAAAGATTCAGAAAATGAAGTTGAAGTCTTTTCATTAATAAAGGAAAAATACATTATGGACAATGGCAAACTGCCAATACAAAGAAGAACTGCAAAAGGAAAATAAAATCCTAAAGTTAAGCCTTGGAACTGGGAGAAGGGTCTTCTTTATTGCCAGGCTTGCAAGCAAGAGCATCTTTGGCCTTGGTAGTATCCTTGGACTTGTCCTCGACCTCCTTTGCCTTGACAGCAGCGTCCTTGGCCTTGGCAGCATCCTTGGCCTTAGCAGTGTCCATGGCCTCTAGCGAAGCCTGGACTTCCTTTCCTTTGCCCTTGTCCTTGGTTATCTCAACCCCCTGGCTTTGGTCACCAACTTGGCTTTAGGGACCTCGAAGGGGGAAGAGAGGCCTGGGTGGTAAGGGGCTGCTCCATTGAGAGTGGTGCAAAAGCAGTGGAAGGTGGGAGGTCAGTTGGAACCTTGCGAATGTCAGGAGGGTAGTAGATGTTCCTAGCCTCCCTCCACTTCGAGGTAGTAAGGACTCCTGCAAGGTTGAGGGCCTCCACCCACACTTCCTTACAGTAGTCCCTGCAGACCTCGGCCAGTTCATCCGCCAGTTGGACCTCAGTCTCTTGCACCTCCAGTTCGTAGGATGCTTGCTTTGAGGCCTCAGGCCACGGCTTCCTCGGCCATCCGAGCGGCGGCTTTGGCTTTCTCCAAATCAGCACTCAGCTCCAGGACCTGCTGCTTTGCTGTGGCTAGTTCTATCTTCGTGTGGTACAACCTTTTACACTGGTCCTCAGCTTGGTCTTGGGCATTCTTCAAGCCCACCTTGGCACTCAGATGCGCCCTTTCCTCAGTAACCAGCTTACTGGAAAGCTCTTTATTTTTCTGTTCAGATGCGCCCAAGGCCTTGTTGGCCTCGATGCGGAGGCTGGCCTCAACCCGAGCATCATTTCAGGTGTCCTTGACCCACTCCTCGGTTACAAAAACTTCCTGGATAGCTTGTGCAAAAACAACAAGGGAATACCATGTAAAAGAAATATATATGTATAATGAAATAGTAATAATAAAACAAACGGGAGGGGCAACCTAACGTTTAAATTGAAAAGTATGACAGTGAACTTACCATGGTCAGATCCCTTTTCAGGGACATGAAGAGGCCTGGCTGCCTCATGTGCCTCAGAGCAGCCATATCTTTTGGCAAGAGGAGGGGCTACTCTAGAACTTCAACCACGTAAGAGGAGTTCCATGGAATGGCAGCTCCGTCTAACTCTAGACAAGGTGCCCAGGTGTGATGTTGTTGGCGGACCTCGGCCACACCCGGGTCCTCCCTGCTCTCCACGGAGGAGGCCTGCCCTTTGTCTTGGGCCATTTTTTGCTTCTTGGTCTCCTGGCAAACTATTTCACCCTTTTCCACTTCCTGCTTCTTCATTTTCTTCTTCAAATTGGGTATAGGGAGCAGGCTAGTAACAAGAGGGGGAAGGAAGGGGAAGAAAAGAGGGGGGTTGGGACTTTGGGGCCTCCTTAGAGGATGACTTTTTATTCCTCCATGTAATGAGTGACATCTCTTCTTCTTCCTTCTTGGAGTTGTCGTCTATTTTTGCAAGTATGAGACCTAGGTGCAAACACCTGAGATCCTGTCAAACTCGTCCTCGAGGTTAGATATGTGGATGATAGGATCCCCCTGCTCCTCTCTCTTTTCCTCGAGTTGGAATTGGTCTATTTTCTCATCGAGTGGTAGGCGTGAGGAAGCAGTTTCTTCCCTCGGAGCCGTTGCTTCAAGGAGTGCAAGAAAGGGAGGCAGCTTAGCGGGCACAACGTCCTCTCAGGCAAGAAACCTAGGTACAGAGATGTCTATCCTGCGGAGCTAAAGGTCACCTGCCCTGATTGTGTGGCCCATTTCCTGGAAGTTGCTCTATAGTGGTTCAAAGTCCAAAATGAGGTGGACCGCTCTCTGCTGCCTGTCTTCACTCACAAACACCTTGGATCTTAAGACTCTATTGAGGTCTGTGACGTTGACCAAACTGAGGCAGGGCGCTACGTGCCTTTTATCTACAAAAATAACCGAGAAGTAAATCACGGTCAGACCAATAAAACCCGTCATCAAAGGAAAATGAAATACTAAAGGGAAAAGCAGCAAAGCTAACAGAACTAAATCCCGTGACAAGGGACCTAACCCTAGGGTACCCCACCTAGCTCTCCTTCCAGAGTTGGGCAGTGAAGACCGTTGTGCCATTCCCCAGAGGCGATTAAGTAGTCGTCTTTCATGCCTTTGTTGAACTTGGGAAGACATAATATAAGCCTAACAATGGAGGACCTGGACTTGAGGTAATACCCCAAGTCAGCAAGTGAATGGCACTTGTACATATGGACGACGTCGTGCCAGGTAAGTCTTAAACCCATCTGCTTGTTGAGAGCATCGACGCTACCCAAGACTCTAAATAGGTTGGGTGCACATTGATGAGGACACAACTTGTGGTTAATTAGGTAGTCTCGGGTTATCCTACCCATGAGAAGCGTCATTCCTCCTTCTATGAAGGCGATCATAGGAATGACAACCTCCCCTTCATTTCTATGTGTAACCACCTAATTTGGAGCACAATATCACAAGGCAACTCCCTGTGGAATGTAGTACTTAGCCTTGAAGCCCTCCATACCAGTAGGAGAGTCTACAAGATACTTAAATCTACCCATCTTGGCAAGCTAAGGGGAAGTGAAAGAAGTTTTCAAGGAAAGGAGACAAAGAATAGAAGGTTGAGGAGAAAAGAACCTAAAAAGGAAGGAACTTACGAGAATAAGCATGTGTGTTGATTCCTGAACTTCTTAAAGGTTTATTATTATTATTATTATTTTTTAAAAGGACTTGGAAGATTTAGAAACTTGGGAAATCTTGAAGGTTTGAGAGTTTGAAACTTCTAGAGTGCTTGAAAATTTGTAAAATGAGGAAAAATAACTCCCCCCAGGTGCCTTATATAAGAGGCGGAATTGAGTGGGAGTTATCTTGCTCAAAATTTAAGGAGGAATGTGAACCGTAGGATGCAGGGAACAAAGCGCCGCCCGGAGCATTTAATGAGGTATCGCGGGCTTTGAAGCGTTTGGAACAGTTACGGGACACACGAAGCAATACTCTCACGTGTGGGAATCAAGGAAACAAATGGATTTAATTCTCCAAAGTCAAAACCCCATTTTTTCTCCTCGGATAAGAGGGGAAAAATCGAAGTTTTGAGGAGCTATTGTAGGGATAAGGGGCCTAGGGGTATATACTGGGCCTTAGCTGAGGACGTTGAGTGGTCCGAGGATAGATAAATAGTAGTGAAAATGTAAGACTCAGAGCCCCATGAGTAAGCTACAAATGAGAAGGTTGGGAAAGGTAGGCCAATGAGGAGTATCTCCTCGGCTAAATGAAGCAAAGGTTAAAACGTGTGTTCTATCATCCAGAGTGACATTCTAGGAAATTCTATTGATACGGATATGCATTGTGAATGTACAGGACAGATGGGGGCTGGGAAATATCTAAGAGAAAGCTGCTACCACCGCATTGAATGCTCTGTAACTAACTCTTTGACCGCATTAATAAAGAAGTAATATTTGAACAATACTTTTCAGCCTTACAGTTACCCCCAAAGACTTCAAGAGGGTGCTAATGGGGACAAGGATCAACACAAGCAATCTAATGTCCACGTGGAGGGTAAAGATGAGAAGAGGGAGATAGTATAAAATAGGAGGGAAGCACTAAGAGAAAGAGATTAGAAAATTGAGAAAGAAACACTGTAGTAATTAGAACTACATCTGTGACCAACTCCTAGTAATATATACAAGAACTGACCTTCTCGGACTGTGCCGAGGGCAATTTGCTTTAGATAAAACCAGTCTACTTTTACTTTATTGTCATCTGAATCTATTATAATTGCTACCCAACTCATTAGAACCTAGTTTTCCATCCAACTCTCTACAAATTCATTGTATTGAGTTCATTGGGCCTAGATCCTTTTAACTTTTAGGCCTAAGATTCAAATTGCGACCTTAAAATATATATTTATTTATTTATTAAATATTATGCCTCGTCAATTGAAGTGATTCTTAATTTTTATTTTTCATATATTAGATTAAAAAAAAGTCAACAATAATAATTAAAGGTAAATAAATCCACAAAATATGAATTTGGCGAGGAAGAACTATCATCAAAATGTGTGGAAAGTGAAGAAAGAGAGAAATTGCTGATTATAAAAGAGTTCAATATATTGTAATTAGTCAAAAGTAATGAAATTAAGGGATAACTATAACCTTAAAGTATAAAGCTTCCATGAGCCATGAGATATAGTCGGAAAGAAGTGTTGTGCTAGTGCCGCATAAAGTGGCATAACTCGCTCACGTGGCGAGTTATAAGTAGTAGAAGAGTGATGGTAGGTCCTTGTGACTATACGAGGACACCCCTCTACCACTCACAACTTGCCACGTGGGTGAGTCATGGCACAAATTGTGCCACTTTATGTGGCAAGAGCATAAATCCCGGAAGAAAGGCACAACAATTAAATTGTTTCATATGCCATGAGATATGGTCAAGCACTAATGTATTTATTTTGGTCTAAATGAACTTGTTAGGACCAAAAGCGCTCCCTCTATTTTATGGGGCATTTATAATATGAAAGTGAAATTATAAAATTTTGGAAGTTTCTGCTTTTAATTATTGTGCTCTTTATTATCAAATCAAGATATTAATCAGCAAATACTTTACCAATTAAGTTAACTGAAACCTACATACTCTAATTTAAAATTAATTCACCTATTAATATATTAATAATTCAAACACTAATTTGGACAATCCATTGAAATTTACAACATAAATACAATAAGGAAAATTTTCATTTTAAAACATATTCTGTAGGGACGGTAACAAATAAAACACATAGTCCCAAAAAGTAACAAAATATTAGTTTGTTACTATCATTACTATTTATCAACATTATAGTACTAAATTTACGAATCACTTGTTTGAGTTTTGGATTTTGATTATTGTATTAGGTGTGTTTTTTATTTTCTAAAAAAAATTAAAAGAATAAGTAAATAAGTAATAGTGGATTTTATTAGAGCGTGATTCCATGTGGATATGGATGTACCAACTACCAAGCATATCCATGCAGTCAACTTCATTATCCATTGTTTATTAATAGGTTCATCTTTCTTTATCATCACCCTTTATAAATTTTTATTGTGACAACTGTCAATCAAATCAGGAAAAAAAAAATGGCAAAAAAAGAGAAGCAAGTGATTATAATAGCAATGAAAGGGCACCCAGGAACAGGGAAGACAACCTTAGCTGAATCCATAGCCACAGCTCTCAAACTCCCTCTTCTTGACAAAGACGATGTTCGCGATTCCACTTCAACCCTTCAACACACTCTACCTGCCTCTTCTGCTTCCAAGCTCCTCAACGACCTCTCCTACGACGTCGTTTTCAGGATAGCCTCCACGCAGGTCCGCCTCGGCCTCAGCATCATCATCGACTCTCCGCTGTCTCGCAGGGCCCACCTGGACCGGCTTGTCCACGTGGCGTCGTCAGCTGGGGCCCGCCTGTTGGTTGTGGAGTGCAAGCCGAAAGATGAAGGTGAGTGGAGGAGGAGGGTCGAGTGGCGAGGCGGCGGCGGCGATGGAGAGGCGGCGAGCTGGCACAAGCCTGCGACGTGGAGTGATATGGAGAGGCTGTTGGAAGGGTACGGTGGGAGTACGGAGTACGATTTTGGGGATGTTCCGAGGTTGGTGGTTGATACGACGGCGGATGTTCCGGTTGGGGAACTTGTTTCCAGGGTGGTGGAGTTCGTTGACTCTCACGCTGCCGGTAGCGGTGGAAGTTTTGTAATATAGAAAAAAAGAAAAGAAAACGTACGTGTACGCCTCAGATAGAGACACGTGGTGAAGTCACTTTTTTTGGGTAAAATAAAAAAAAAAGTAACTTCACCACGTGTCTCCATCCTATGTCTAGCTTATGATTTTCTATTGTACCTCTTAGTTCGATTTTTTTTTTTTTTTTTTTTTTTTTTTTTTTGATGTGGTAGTTCAAGTTAAATTAATAAAACATTTTGTATATACGAGATTTAGGACCTATTTGGTACGTGTATTTAAATAATAATTTTAAATTTTTTTGAAAATAAATAAGTAGTGAAAAAGTGTGTAGAAATATGTGTAATATTGTTTAAAAACTGAAAACATATGTTTAAAATTGTGCACCAAGCAGAGCCTTAGAGTCCAAAAGTTATTGTTGTCTTAGGTTGATGTGCAGCCAACTTGAAAATATGCCAAAACAACCTAATTTTATCCTGTCGGTTTTTAGCTATTGGTTATTTTTATTTATTTTATTATTTTTTTAAGCGAGTTGGGTTGAATTTGTGTTAATAGTTTCATAAATCCACCCAAATCCACTTGATCCACCCATTTTTAATATATATTTAAAATGTAAATTATATGGTTTTGTTATTTACGCTTTTGTCCATTTCTTTGAATAAAAAATCAATCTTATTTGGTTTGATTGTTTGTGTTAGTTTGATGTACTATCTATAGTTATTTGTGTTGGTTTGATGCGCTAATCAAATAGTTTATATTGATTTGGTGCTATGCTCAAGTTTGATTAATACATCAAACTAATATAAAATAAGATTATAAAATTGTTGTTATTTGTGTTGGTAATCTTATAAACCTATTGTTTTAATGCTTAAGTTTTTATATTTATTTTTCTGAATGTACAAAATTTGTGGGTCCAACTCGATCCATGTGAGTTGGGTTTTTCTTAAACCAACAATAGTGGGTTGGATTGAAAAATCCTCTCAACCCAACCCACGCACACACACCCACCCCTACTTGGGGTTGATGATCAAATTGATGCTATAAATTAAAATTCTATAATATTTGTAAATATTTCTTTCTCAATGCACAATATCGTTTCATGAATTTACACCAATGAAAATGTTAACCGGCCTAGTTAATGATTCAATATAATTTCACTATTGATTTAATAGAAATTCTTTTTCCATATTATAAGATTGTATTAAACATGGATTAAAGTTTTTATTTTTTTATTGTTTTTGTTTTTTACTTATAATTTGATAACTTGGTGTAGGGAAGATTGAACTCTAAATATTTTTATTAAAAGATAAAAGTTAAAGGATACCCGACCATGGGTTAAAGTTCAATTCAACAAATTCTGTAAAAAAAAATTTGCTATAAAAAGGGATTTGAATCTGCTAGATAAATCCATTTGAATCCATTCACGACCTAAATTTATAATAAAAAAATAATCATTACAAAGTAAGCATCATATTTTTAAATCCTATCCCATTTTTGCATTACCTTAAAGGAAAAAAAAAAAAAAAAATTTCAAAACAGACCCCATCAGATTATGCATTCCTGTAGCAAATAATAGATATTGCTAGTTAAAATGCACCTTTCTAAAAAAAAAAAAAAAAAAAAAATTCAAATATACTCTTGCATATTCTGTTCACTTGCCTTTCTCTCTCCACTTGATTGATTTGTGTTTTGCTTATAAAATATTTATTTTTTATTTTATATTACTTTAATGAGATGAGTTGTAAAATAAAGAATTGAATGTATTGTTTTTTATTTATTTATTTATTTATTTTTATTTTTATAAGAGAATGTATGGTTTATTGTTAATGTAACGGTATAAAATAAATAAAGTGGGGTTTAAGTGGTGCAAAATGCATTTTCTTTTGCACAAACCAATGGAAATGCTCTTAGGGTGCGTTTGTTTTGGTTGAAAAGAGTTTCAGGAAAGCCTTTTACACCCCTTTACGTGTTTGGTAAAAACAGGAAATTGGGTCAAACGAAAATCACTTTCCGCGTTGACCGTAAAATACCCATGTTGGCCCATAAAACCATTTTAGGTTTTATTTTACTTGAAAATCATTTACACCTCTCACACACTCTCTCAAGCTTCTCACACGAACATTCCAAGCTCGGTGAAGACTGAGCTCCACAGAGCAAGACACGTAAATGCAGGTCACCGTCTGACGACCCAGTTCGTGCTCCTCCTTCAGTCCGTGCTCCTCACGCCAGTTCGTGCTCCTCCGCCGACCCATAGTCTGCCGATCCACCCACGTTGAGTCCGATCCACCCTCTATTTCACTCCGACAACCTCACCTCACCTCCGATCCACCCTCTACTCAGTCGATCTAGTCACCTCACCTCCGATCCACACACCTCCGACCCATCCTCTACAAAAGCCGATCCACCCACAGTCCTTCCCTCAATCTCTCAATTTTTCTCTCTTTGATCTCTGATTTTTTTTTTTTTGGTGTGGGTGGTGGTGTTTTGGTGGTTTTTCTGTTGTGTGGTGGTGGGTTTTGTGTGGATAGTGGTGGATTTTCTGTGGGTGCTGTTGTGTGGGTGGTGGTGGATTTTCTGTGGGTGGTGGTGGATTTTGTGATATAAATTTTTTTTGGAAGCTGAGAAAATGGCTGAGAAATGTGAAAAATTTGTAGGAAAATAGCATTTTCAGAATGTTACCAAACACTAAAAATTGTTTTCTAATATAATTTTTAAAATGCAACCAAAAACTAGAAAATATTTTCCTTTCCCGAAAATATTTTACACCCGAAAAATATTTTACATTGAAACAAACACAGCCTTAATATAACAAAATTACATTTTACATGTATAACGTGACTTTCCATATAACAAAAAAAAAAAAAAGAAAAAAAAAAGCAGGATATAACTCACATTAGCGTCCATGTAATATTGTAATGTAATTCAGAAAATTTTTTTTCAAAAAGAATTTGAACCTGTTTACATCCAATATGTAGAAAATTAGAATTTGTGCCTGTTTACATCCAAGTGACAAACTACATAAACGCGTACGGGTTTTTCATATCTCTAGCACTGAGTTGGGCTTGGGCTGGGGCTTGAAACTCGAGTATCGCTCTATGTAATCCATATTTTATCATTTAGGAAAAAAAGAAAAAGAAAAAAGAAGATGTTCATATATTTTACCGATTGAAACTGATAAGATTTTATATGGCTGTCAGGCTGTGCTGTCTGTGCATATTGTTAAAAAAAAAATGTTCTCAATATAAGCTCCGTTGGTCCACATCAAAAAATTAATGCCTTTTATTGTGTGCTTTATGTTGTGTTTTTATATTTAGATATTTAATCAAAGAAAATGCTAGAGATATAAATTTTTTTACAAATTATTGATAAGCGAAAAAAAAAATTGATATAATCACTGTTTGTGGATATGAAAGAAAATTTATATTACTAATATGGAATATGAATGATCCAAAACAAGGTAGTTTTACAAAACTCCGTCATTTAAGCTTATGTAATACATTACTACTGATATAATAGATAAAGATGGAATGATAATATGGACTCATTGAGGATATAAATGAAAAATTTTAAAATTAACAGACCAAAATGAAAGCATTCCCAAATGTAAATGGGCACAAGTGTAATTTACTCTTTTTGGGAGGGGGGGGGGGGAGAAACTTTTTTTATTGTACCATAAGGTCCATACTTCCATTTTTATTAGAACCTCTTTCAAAAGAGGAGGTATACCATGCATCTGGTGCATGTATCCCTCCTCTCACATAAGAGTGGACCTATGTGAAATCTACCTCAATATAAGCTAGAGAAAACATACACCAAATACAAAATATATTTTCTTCTCTCAAAAACAAAATTATCTCTTGCACGTGTGTGCAATGAGAGAGTCCCTTCATGGTATGTGAACCTCGAAAGCCACTTGAGACATATAACATACATAAGAGAAATCAATCCAACACAAACATCTCAGTCAACTCAACTATTTAGTAAAAAAAAATAAAATGGTATAGCCGTATAAGGCAAAAAAGAAAAAGAAAAAAGAAAAAGAAAAGCCCTTAATTAACCAAGCTTATAGAGCAGATACAGATAAATTAGAATCATATCCATCCTAAATAAAGTAGCTGGGCCCCCTCCCAACTAAAACATCCAGAAAGAAAGAAAATAAATATGTACGTAAAAACTCTACTATGCCAGACTGGCAGTAGATACCAAAACCCACAAACAAGTTAACTCCTTAATTCTTATCCACAACACAATAATGACAATAAAATAACCTTTTTTTTTTCCCCTTGTTTTTAGAGTTAAAGTTTAATTCGAGGCAAACAGAACACTATGCATATTTTCTTTTTCCTTTTTTTTTTTTTTAACTTTCTTTCTTTTAATTTTATTTTCACGTTGTTTCCACGTCCTTTACTCGTACTTGTTTGGTCAACCTTATTCTTTGCTCACTGTGCTTTACAGTTTAATCTCCTCCAGTAAGCTTCCGAGACAGTTCCTCAAAATCCATCTCTCCTCTCTCTCTCTCTCTCTCTCTCTCTGTCTCTGTCTATCTTCTGCAAAATTCTATTTCAGACTTCAGAGCCCATAAATACTCTCCAACAACTTGGCCGCTTCCTGTTCCCTGTACTCCATCAAATTCGATTCACTGTTCACTACTGCATCTGAAGCTATAGCTGCTTCCCCTGCTGGGTCAACTTCAAGGTCTTCATATGTGTTTATATAAGATCTTTTTACTCAACTTTGTTGCAGATTCTTCATCTTATGCTGCTTCTTCTTCTTCTTCTTCTTCTTCTCTTCTTCATTTTTGTATTTATTGAAGCCAAGTCAAGGGCTGTCTTTGTGTTCTAGTGTTAATTTGTAAGTCTCTTTGAACTTTTTATTAAGGTGTTAGTACATATTTGGTTCTTGCTTGTTAACCATGATTAGATTTGTGAATTAATCATGGGTGTCTTTGTTTTTGGAATAATAATTACTTAAATCTACGGATAGTTATGCTTGTTTCATTAAAAAAAAAGGATTGGTGAGTTTCAGCAAATGGGTATTGCGTAGAAATTAAGTTCAAGCTCTGGATTTTCATTTTTTTTTTCGGGGTTTTTTTAATAGCTGTTTTAAGCATGGTTTTAGGATTTAAAGTGTTTTCCTTAATTGGGTCATCTTAATTAGTTGTATTATTCATTTGTAGAATTTTGGAGTTACTATATGAGGTTTAGCTGATGATTCCCTTAAGCCTTGTTAGGCCCAAGTAGGATCCCCTAGATTTTAAGCTATGGATAATGGGAATGAAATGTCATCGTCCTTGACTTTTGCTTCGTCATCTTATCTATCAAATGGGTCTAGTAGTCAAAATTTATCTGCAGCTGCCACTGGCTGCTCCAATCTTGACAATTTGAGTCTAAACAAGCTCAGCGCCAATCTCGAGAAGTTATTAATTGATTCTGAGTATGAGTATAGCGATGCAGAGATTGTTGTTGAGGACATCCCTGTGGGTGTCCATCGGTCTATATTGGCTGCAAGGAGTCAATTTTTTCACCAGCTTTTCAAGAGGGGAAATGGTGGTGAGGTGAAGGAAGGCAAGCCAAGGTATTCCATGTCTGATTTAGTGCCTTATGGTAGAGTTGGATATGAAGCATTTAATGTCTTCTTGTCTTATTTGTACACTGGGAAGCTTAAGCCATCGCCACCAGAAGTATCAACTTGTGTTGATGATGATTGTGCACATGATGCATGCGGCCCTGCTATTAATTATGCTGTGGAATTGATGTATGCTTCTGCCACTTTCCAGATGAAAGAGCTCGTTCTGGTTGTTCAGGTGAGTCGGACATACTTCCATTAATTTGTGGTTTACTCTTTATCTGTCTTGTCCATGATATTATGCTAATCATTCTGTTCTTGTCTCAAGAATGTGAGCTTGTCTTAAAAACTTGTTTTACTAAATGGCTTCAATTGGATATGAATGAAAACAAATTTCGGAGCACTTGTTAATCATATCTAAGTCAAATGATATAACTTAGGTTCCATAACATGTGAGAAGTATTGATTTATTTAATGAAACTCAAAATGACCATTAGAGGCTTGAGTGATGCATATTACAAAATTTATTATATAAACCTTACAAACTAATATGTCACAAATCACAAAAAAGTAATTTACATTTCTATGTATTATGTTGATAAAGTGATACTGATCGCATTCATTGCCATGCCAGCCTATAGATCTTTTGTGGTAAAATTGATATTAGTTTTAGCAAGTAGAGTTACTTAGTAGTTCATTGAAAAGGCATACAGCCATCTCCTCAACTTCATTCTGACTCAATACTAAATGTACGCATGCTTGCAGCGCCGTCTCCTCAACTTTGTTGATAAGGCTCTTGTGGAAGATGTCATTCCAATTCTTGTGGCTGCCTTCCACTGCCAACTGAACCAGCTCCTCTCTCACTGTATCCATAGAATAGAAAGATCAGATCTTGACAATATATCTCTTGAAAAAGAACTTCCTGATGATGTTTCAAAAGAAATCATATCACTCCGTCTCAAATCTCAGCAGGAGGCCGAATCTATTGTACCAGAAGTAGTAATGGACCCCTTACATGAAAAGAGAATTAGGAGAATCCACAAGGCATTGGACTCTGATGATGTTGAATTAGTGAAGATGCTACTGAGTGAATCTAATATCACTTTAGATCAAGCTTATGCCCTTCACTATGCTGCTGCATACTGTGATCCTAAGATTGTTAAGGAGGTGCTCAACTTAGACTTGGCTGATCTCAACTGTAGAAATGGTCGAGGATATACCATACTTCATGTGGCTGCAAGGCGTAAGGAGCCATCAATTCTAGTGGCATTACTGCACAAGGGAGCCTCTGCATCAGGAAGTACATTGGATGGACAAACTGCTGTTGCAATATGTAGGAGGTTAACTAGGCCAAAGGATTACAATGAGAAGACAAATCAGGGGCAAGAATCTAACAAAGACAAGCTATGCATAGATGTCCTTGAGAGAGAAATGCGAGGAAGTTCAAGATCTGTAAACATGGCAATCTCATCACAGGTGATAGCTGATGATTTGAACATGAAGCTTCACTACTATGAAAATAGAGGTGACAATTCGTTACTTCTCTCATTTCTCTCAGTTATCTACTTGCTTAATTTTGATCAGAATAATTGATTGAGATTTTATTTAGGAATAATTAATGCAATATGATAGTTCCTTTTCCCCATATTTTAAAATAAAATCTTACAGTGGACTCTTTTCTAGATAAGTAGCCAGTTCTCCTTACATAGCATCATTAAAGGAAGAAGAAGAAGCTATTTATCCTTTTTCAAATTTATTGCTGAAAATCTCTTATTAACTTGCATATGTAAACCTTATTTTAAAAAAAAAAAAAAAAAAAGACAAAATAAACATATATTTTTTTCCAAATAAATAGTGTATAAGTGAACAAATTTAGTGTGTGTATATATATATATATATATATATATACACACATGCTAGCACTAAGTCTGTGGGATCATGGTTAAAAATCATATTTAAATTAAATAAAATATTCCTATTATACTATTGAAATCGAAAAGCATATAGAGTGCAAATATAATAAAAATAATAATTTAAGTTACATGGTGAAACACATCATGTAAGGCCAAATTTTTATCAAAATACAAAATTTATAATAGATTATAATTTATTTGAACGATTTAAAATAAAAAGTTAAACTTGTTTTAATTTTCGTAAAATTTTAGGTAATAGAGTTCCAATGGAAGTAATATTTTAAATTTCTTGAAACTTCGGCAATAAAGTTTCACATAGTAAATTTTTTTAATAATTACTTTTAGTTAGTAACATGGTGGAAACACGTTATAAAACATGTAATGCTAACATTGAGTTACACATACATGGCTTAAGCACATCTTTTAAGACCAAAAATTGTAATAAATGATTAAGATAGTTTATAATAAATATCAATGTTCTTTTGATTTTTTTTTTTTATATAATATTTTGGTAATAAATTTTTTTTTCTCTCTTTAATCTCTTCTTTATTAACTAGATTCTTACAGCTCATCTTTAATAGACTTTACACAATTCGAGTCTCTTGTTTTTCTTCCCTTTGAACACCTAGTTCTTGGATTTCTTCGTCCACTGTCCCTTCTTTCCCATCTTCTAATACAAATACGTAGTATCACCAAGCTATGTTGAATAATGGTTATGCTTTCTCTCTCTCTCTCTCTCTCTCTCTCATGATATCATCTTACGATATTTATAACATCTACTATCAACTTTTCGAGTAAAGATGAAACATATATGACTAACATTTGGCCGAATTTTAAGAAGGTAATTAAGTGTGAATCCCACTTCTTGAACCTAGTGTTTGTCAAAATCATATCATACGTAGTTGCGAGTCTAAAATAACATCTCCTAGCTCATTCCTCCATTCCGATCTAAATGAGCTCCTTCATATCCCCCACTCTCCTTTCCAACATGATCATTCAAGTATCACCCAATAAAAATCATTTTCTCATTGGTAGCCGTTATATCAATTTATCAATGTCCTTCCAAAACTTTTGCTAAGTGAATTCTTCTAACCTATTTGAGGAGCGTACACACTAACTATGTTACTTATCTCCTCTCTTAAAATAAGTTTTATTAATATAGATGTATCCCATATACTCCTAATTAATCTCAACAACTTATTTAAGAATTTTTTTTCCCTACCCTAGGTTTTTTTTTTTTTTTTTTTTTTTTTTTTTTTTTTTGTCTTTTCCTATATATCATAATTTATATATTGCATGTTCATGGAGCACCCATATCCATTTGTCAAAACATTGGGTCCAATGTAGTATGTCACTAATAGGAGTCTTTGCGAATGTTCCATTCATGATGAAGTACTAAATTTTACATTGGCCAACAACCTACCTTTTATGTCTGAAAGAGCATATACATTTTGCATTGAACATTCGGTGCACATCACTCTCTTTAATAGTTTCTTTTATATGGAGTGAAGTACTCAACTTCACCAAAATTGTCATGGTTGGAGTAGACATCTTAAGTCCATAGCGAAGTTAGATAAATGACCTTGGTTTTTTAGATGCACTTTATTTATAGGATGAGTTAGTATAGGAGTTAAACACACATGAAGCAAACGTGAGAAGTTTATGGAGTGAATGCATATGAGAATTTATTAATGTTATGTAATAAGGACAAAGTTATGGTTACCCCATGCATCCATCCATTTGAAACCAAGAGTGAGGAAGATAAATAAGAATACAAAAGAGTTCTCTTCCCCTTCCCTCTCCATTATATCTTCCTTTGAGAATGAGTCTCTTCCATTGTGAGTGGTATGTGAGTTTGAGCGTGTGTAGGCTCACCAAATTTCAACAAGATAGAATCAAAACCAATGGGTTTATGATGAGAATGAGATTGACAATGTGATGGTGTCAATTCAATTTCCTTGGTTTAACAAAGAAAATTTTAATAATTGAAGTATCCGAATGAAGGCGTTACTCGAATCCTAAGACATATGGGAAATACTATAGAAAGGTCATGTGGAGTGATAAGATGAAGTATGTTGGACTCTAAATCAAAAGAAGGTCGAGCAAAAGGCTCGAAGAAAAATAAAAAAGCTCTTACATTGATCTATCAAGGTTTAGAAGAATCAATGTTCGAGAAAGAGGTTGCTAATGCAACTTCATCCAAGTAAGTGTGAGATCACCAAGATATTCTTCAAAATTCTCTAAAAGGAGTTGATAAGATGAAGAAAGTTTGCCTTTGAACATTGAGAGACTAGTTTGAAACCTTACACATGAAAGAATTCGAATAAGTTTTGGATTATTTTTAAGGTGTTGGCCATTGTGAATCAATTAAAAAGATATGGTGATAACTTGAATGATGCCCATGTGGTAGAGGAAATCCTCTAGTCCTTAGCTTCAAAGTTTGACTATATAGTTGTGGAAATTGAATATAAATATTTGGAGCTAATGGCCATTAACCAGCCCATGAGATCTTTACAAGCCCGTGAAAAAAGGCTCAACAAGAAAAAAGTAAGAGATTTTGTAGGAAATGTTACAGTCTGAGCCCATCTTGAATGAGAAAAGAAGGATATGAGAAAAGCTAAGAGGCTAAGGACATAGAGGTGGTTGTGGAAGAGAATACGGAGGAAGGAATGGTGTGGCTCTTATAGTGATGAAGAGAAAATTCCAAATTGACAAATAGCAAGAGATTGCAGAAGAGGAAGTTTCTCAAGATCATATAGAATAAGGTATGGCAAAGCTAATGTTAAATATTATGCTTGTCAAATATTGGCCATTACGCTTCTGAATGTTGAAATGCCATAAACAATATTGAGGAAAAAACCAGTTTTGTTGAAGATAAAAATGAAGATGTAGAGTTGATTTTGTTGTTGGCATGCAAAAGAAAAGACAAATAAGAGAAGCACGTGTGCTATCTTGGTACTGGCTCTAGCAACCACATGTATGAGAATAAAAAGATGTTTTTGAAGTTTGACGAATCAGTGATTGTCAATGTTACTCTCGGTAACTCATTAAAAATTTCGGTGAAATGAAAAGGTAAAATTGTTATTCATTTGAAGAATGGAGTCACTGCTTTATCTTTTATGTTTATAACGTGCCAAGCATGAAAAATATTACATTAAGATTAAGACAACTCCTTGAAAAAGATTGACATTCACTTGAAAAATCGTAGTTGCCTAATAAGAGGCCATCAAAATAATTTGATAGCTAAGCCGCCAGTAACAAGAAATAGAATATTCTTGTTGAACATTCATATTGATATAGCTAAATGATTAAAGGCTTGCTTTAAAATTTCTCTTGCCTTTGGCACTTGGGATTGGGGCATATGAATTGGTGGACTACGTGATGTTTTAAATGTAGTTATATTTATGAGATGAGTTAGTTGGATTTAAACATACATGAAGTAAAATTGTGGGAAGTTTATGGAGTGAATGCTTGTGGGAGTTTGTTGATGTTATGTAATAAGTACAATGGAAGTTATGGTTGTTTGTGGAGTATATATACTCCATGCATCCGTCCATTTGAAGCCAAGAGCGAAAAGAGAAATAAGAATAAAAAAGAGTTCTCTTCCTCTTCCTTGTCCATTCTAACTTCCTTTGAGAGTGTGAATCTTTTCCATGAGTGGTGTGTGAGTTTTAGTGTGTATAGGCACACCAACTTTCAACAAGAGAATCCCAACCAATGGAACAAATCCTTCAACTTGTTCATACACCAATCTATCTCATACTGTGTGTTTTTTTGAATCCAAATGCTAAGTTTCTTGGAGGGAAACGAAGGACATACTCTTTAACGTATTGAAATCAGAAAAACATTGAATTCTTGAAGGAATTAACGAATTAAAGGTTTTTTTTTTTTTTTTTTTTTCCCGTTTACAACCGGGGAGGGGAGATTGAATCTCTAGTTCCTACCTTATGATAAAGTGCTAAAAAGTTTTTTTAATATATTGCAGTGGCATTTGCACGGCTGTTGTTTCCTGCTGAAGCCAGGGTAGCTATGGAGATTGCAGATGCAAATTCGACCTCACCGTACACAGGCCTTTCAGCTTCAAAAGGCTCAAAAGGCTCCAGCGGGAACTTAAGGGAGGTTGATTTGAATGAAACACCCTCTGTACGAGCCAAAAGACTCCAATCAAGGCTGCAGGTTCTCCTTAAAACAGGTATATTCAATTTTATGCAGACTGCGTAAGTGACTTGTTATTCCCAATGTTTTCAAAATCGAATGTTAAAACAACAGAAAATTAGAAGAGTTTTGAGTTTTTAAAGTCAGATAGAGGATCAACTGTAGGTTGGACAGATATGACATTACAAAATAATTAAAAATAACTAAGTGTGAGTTTGGATAGCATTGAAAGTGGTTCTCAGCTGCCGTTTGGCCTTTTTTTGGAGGTCCCACGGCACTGTTCATGGGACCACCAAACTCAGCAAAATGCACATACTTATGCATTTTTGGGTTCCATAGCACTATTCACACCTTTAAAAATTATTTTGCTAAAGTGTTTTTATCAATAAGTTTTCAGTTTTTAACAAATAAGCGGTATCCAAACAAACCCTAATTAAAGAATGCGCAAATTCTATATTGAAAAAACAAGAGGAAAGATTAAAAAAGAGTGTTGCATGTTTCATATTCAAAGAACAAAGGAAGATCCTCTATTTCTTCATCTATAAATAAGGGAGAGGTTTTGACAATAAATGTTGTAAGTCCTGAGTTGAAAAAATAAAGAAAATTGTTATATGAGTTCCTCTATAAGTGTAACATGTAATAAGCCTAAAAGTTCTAATGAACCAATTTTTAAAGAAAAAAACCGGATCAGACTATATACTTAAAAGATTCAAATTCATAGGTGTCTTAGAATTGTAGAAAGTGGCCAATGACTTTGTAATTCAACTGGTTGGCACCTTCTAGTGTTTCCAACCGAGACATCTAGGGTTTAAATCCCTTATTTCTGAATTATTGAATTAATAAAAATAAAAAGGTTAACTAGCTTTGTTGCTAGAAAAATACAAAAAAGTAGCAAATACTTTTGAGCTAAGTCCTCATTAAGCCTATAGAAATCTACTTTTTTTTCCCTCTTGCTAGATGATAAAGAGTTGTAATTTAAATAAATTTAGTTGTCATTTTTCTCATATATATCTGAAATATTTATTTTCTGCCCGTTCCTTCCCTTTAAATTAAAGGGTATGCTTTTTATGATTCTATGGTTTATAGTTCTTTTTTTCTTTTTGGTTCAGTGATTCTATGAGTTAAAATTAAAGGAGAAACAGAAAAATCTAGAAAGAATAGTAGTGATCGGAAGCAGTGAGAAAGAGAAAGAACACAAAGGAAAATTTACGTGGTCTAATGATTGATTGTTTGTGTCTCAATATAAAGCCCTAGTGACTACATCTTTGATATATAATGAAGTGTGTTGTATAATGAATCTGTAGGGTATATATAAAGACTATATGAGTTAGGGTTAGATGTATATGAACTTATTACATAATAGGGCCTCTTGGACCAATACATAAAATGATGTGAACTGATTATATATCTTTAACACTGTGGTTTATGGTTTTGAATGTAAAAGCATAGTTGCTGAGAAAACATTATTGAAAAATGAAAACATGGACATTTATAATCACAGGTTCAATTGAAGTTGCCGCTTTGTTTCTGATTTATAGTTGTAAATTCTAAATGTCTTCTTGGGAATCAAATATATCATCTAAATAGGAAAAAAGAAGAAGAAAAGAGAAAATATTAGAAACTTTCCATTATCGTCTAGGAAGGAAATACAATATACGAGTTAGCACTCTAGCTGTCAAACTAACAGGGTGAAGTAATGGAGTCAAGTTCTAAAAAGCTCACAGTTAAAGGAGTCTTTAAACAATTATGTTAAAGATATTAGGATCCAAGAAGTCCAAGTATATTATAATCACAGGCTCACAGGTTCAGTTGAAGTTGCCGCTTTGTTTCTGATTTAGAGTTGTAAATTCTAAACCTCTTCTTGGGGATCAAACATGTCATCTAAATAGGAAAAAGAAAAGAAAAGAATGAAAATATGAGAAACTTTCCATAGTCGTCTAGGAAGGAAATACAATATGCGAGTTAGCACTGTAGCTGTCAAACTAACAGGGTGAAGTAATGGAGTCCAGTTCTAAAAAGCTCACAGTTAAAAGAGTCTTTAAAAAATCATGTTAAAGATATTAGGATCCAAGAAGTCCAAGTTTATTGTAGACCCTTGTACTTATGGGACAAGAAAAGTAATTGTAGTCTCCTAATTCTACGTGTACTTATACATATTATAGGTCCAAGAGTGTTAAAGATATTATGGTCTAAGACACCTAAGTCTATTATAAATCCATGAACTTGTGAGACCCGAAAAGTAATCTTCGTCCTACGTACTTGGACAGTTGGACCTTTTGCGCCATAATAATTTTTACCAATCAAATGCAACTTGTACTAGGTACCCCATGTTTTCATAACATGATCATTCTCTTTGAGCTTACTAATTGAATTGATGTAAATGGCAGTGGAAACGGGTCGACGCTACTTTCCCAATTGCTCAGAAAGGCTAGACAAGTTCTTGGAGGACGATGATATGCCTGATGCTTTCTTCCTTGACAAAGGGTCTCCTGAAGAGCAGAAAATGAAGAAGATGCGTTTCATGGAACTTAAAGAGGATGTGCAGAAGGCATTTTACAAGGACATTGCTGAGAGTCGTTCAGGTTTGTCATCATCTTCATCATCCTCATCTTCTCCAAAGAAGGAGGGAGCTAATCACAGGGTTAGGAGAAAATGAAATTTTATGTAAATTGTATTATTCTTGTAACCCATAAGAGTTTACTAAATTTTTATTCTCATAGATCATATTCTTACAGAGCCTTGGTTCTGTTCTTTATTGTAATAATATAAGGACAGGAAACCTACACTGTTCAATAGGAGTACTTTTTTTTTTTTGATAGGATCTCTATAGGAGTACTTGTTAAGCTATGTGGCTTGTGAAATCATATAAAATAAAATAGAAATGCTGCGAAAATGCGTGCCCGTCATTTTCTTTAGGGAATTAATGATTTCGGTGCCAATAGTCTAATAAATTGTTTTGGTTTTTATTTTTATTTTTATTTTTTTTAATATTTAATGAAAATAAATTGTATTTTTTTTTTTTTGTGGAGAAACCAGACAAAGCGCCTGGGAATTTATTCCAACAAAGAATTAATGAACATCAGATAAAGCAGAGGTGCAATGTCCTCGGATAAGTCTTCTAACCAGACTTCTAAACCCATACAATTCTTTGCCTTCTGGGCTAGTGCGTCTGCAACAATGTTGCATTTTCGATTCACATGACAAAAATGATAAAACTCTATGCCTGCAGCTTGGAGCCGTATATCTTCCAAAATATTCCCATAAACAGAGAAATCAGAATTCCCTTGGGAAATGGCTTGAATAACCTCAGCAGAATCACCTTCAAAGATCACCTTCCTGGGTCCGATTTCTATGGCAAACTGAACAGCCCTTTGACAAGCCAAAGCTTCCAACTCAGCCACAGATGAAGAGAGCAGGACTGGCATAGTCAGAGCTCCAATAGCATTGCCACCACAATCTCGAATAATTACCCCAATGCCAGCCGAGTCAGTAGACTTGAACACCGCTGCATCAAATTTAGTTTTATAAATATTTGCAGCAGGAGGCTGCTACTGGGGAATTGGAGCAGAGGCAGGAGCTGGTGTGTTGTTATCCTGAGCAAACAGAAATTCTTGGAGCAGATTCCCCGCCCTAGAACAGATGTTGGCTATAGGCTGCACAGGGTGGCCGAATTTGAGAGCATTGTGTCGACTCCAAAGGCACCAGGCTGCCATGACAAATATCTCCTTTCTGAAATCCTCCTTGACCTGCAAAAAACCAGCCAACAATTCTTGGAAGCTCGGTGGAGGAACTGTCATGGAATGATGAGTCCAGGAAAGAGGATTCCAAACACACTCCACTTCCTTACACAGCCACAGCATGTAAGGTATCCTTGGGTTGTTCTTTGCAGCTTTCACAGATATCTGAGGAGCTGATTTGGCGTTGATAGAGGTTGGACATCGTTGGCAGAGCAATGTGACACGCTCGCCAGGCAAAGTGCTTGACTTTATTGGGTACTCTCAGCTGCCACAGCCCTTTCCAAAACTGATTTTGTGGAGCTGATTTTCAAAATTGCAGGATGTTTGTGGGTTTCTTGAAACTGTTTTACAATGCAACAAAGAAGTTCTCCGGTACTTTGTATGTTACTTCAAATACCTTCTTTGATGAGATGTTTGTGATTTAAGAGAATATTGCTCATTTAATTAAATCTCAAAATCATCTCTTGAAAAATATGGCAACTAAAATGGAAGCTAAATTTGAAAGTATTGGGGGAAAGGGGATAAAATTAAAAAGCTTTTGTATGTGGCTGTGGCTCTTGATCCAAGAAAGAAAATGAGGTTTTTGAAGTTTTCTTTTTCTGAAATTTATGGGAATGAAGTGGTTGATGAGACGGTTGATTTGGTGAGAAAGACCATAGATAGGTTGTATGATTATTACTCTTGTGTTGATTCACCAAATGTGGCAGTACTAAGTGAGAATGAGAGGACACACATAGAAGGTGATACAATTGGTTGTGCTAATCCATATGTGATGGTTAATTCTCGATATGAGTATTTTTTAGAGGCTTAGAAGTCTATAGGGTGTAGCAATGAGATTGAAACATATTTGGCTGAAAATTGTGAGAGTAGAAGGAATGTGAAATTTGAGATTTTGGGGTGGTGGAAAGCCAATTCAGATAGGTACCAAGTGCTGTCCAAAATGGCTAGGAATGTGCTAGCTATACCTGTTTCCACAATTACTTCTGAATCGGCATTTAGTACCGAAGGGCACATACTTGATCCATTTCGAAGTTCACTCTCTCCTCTCATGGTTCAAAATCTTGTTTGTGTTCAAAACTGGCTGCAAACCTATGTCCCAATTTCTTTTCGCAAGTCAAAGGATGATATGGAGGCCTTAGAGGATGAATTTCATAACTTAGGTAATATGTTTAACTTCCAAACTTCTTGTCTATGAAGTGTTATTAATTGTGTCATATACAGATCATATTTATCGAGGTTTAATGCTGATGCTCGACAGCAGCTTGACAGAAGCTGTATCTATCGAGAATTATGAAATTTGGATTTCCGGATCTAATTTCACGCATATTCATATGTATGTGTATAGGGTTTCTTTCTTCACAACTCTAGACATATATAAAAATTATTTTAAGTGCTGTCAAAGGTGATGTAATGTGATGCAACTTGATGAAAAGTCATTGTGCATACAAATTGTGACTGGAGACAGAATTTGCCCTAGTTCACCTTATTCCTTCTAGAAGCTACTGCGTCTTTACGCCAAGGGTTTTGCGACCAAGGAGCGTCCTGATCTTTATTGTTAGATGAACTGAAGAACTTTGTAGTCAACATCTTCCTCAAGTTGGTATGTTAGTCACGTAGTGGGATTCGTGCATCATTGGTTAGTCACATACTGGGATTCGTGCATTGAAAGGAGAGATTGCCGCTACATTACAAGTCCAATTGGGTATTAGGGTAAGGGTTCAACTGTAGGTTGGTATTAGGTACTGAGATTCTTTTTACTTGTAACCTCTTGTTTTGATAATAGTGGATTCTTGAGAGTGATGACCTTAAATTCACCCGGTGGAGTTTTGTCTCGGTAGTTTTTCTTATTCATAAACAAATTATCTGTGTCAAATTTATTTTCTGCTACATTTAACTTAACTGGTGATTTGTTTATACTACCACGCTTATTGCATAAAATTGAACTTAATCAATTTCACTTGGCTAATTAATTGATTAATTTCTCAAAGGGGCCAATACATTTTTGGCTTATCAATATTATTTTCACCAACTCTTTTTCTCTCTTCCTCTTCATAAAAAATAATTAAAATAATGAAAAAGAAGTGAGAACATGACAAAATAGGAGAGAGAGAGTCAGAATAAAATAATAATATTTAGTTTTGCGATCAGTGAATAGTAAAGTCTAAAGGGTGAAGTAGAAGTGTGCTGTATTACTATTGTAAATTTTTTTGCAACTAGAAGACCGGGTAATGGACTTGTCTTGTGCTTGGATGCTAAAGCCCCGCAACATATACCATTTGCAAGACCCACTTCCTCTACTCTGACCAAATTCCTCTCCTCTCCAAACTCCTCTCTTCTCCAAACACCTTCTTCACACCATCGCTAACTCCAAGTCCAAAAAGACTCAATTCGTTCTTGGATTCATCATTACGTGGCGACCCACTTTTGCTAAAGGACCAAAGGTAACTCCGTAACTGCCCCGTTTCTTATTTCAATTAATCTGTCAACTGGGATTTCTTTGTTCATTATATATACAATGAAAATATGGAACAAATGGCTCTAGAAACATTAACTTGTTCATTGCTATTGCTATATATCATCTTGGTGGGGTTTAGATTTGCAGCTGTTGTGGGTGCCGGTGATGTTGGTTTTGGGTGGTGGGGGTTTCGATTTTGCAGAGGTTGTGAGTGGCGGTGAGGTGGTTTTGAGTGGTCATTTTGTTTTGGATGTAGTGGGTTGCAATTTGTAGGGATTGTGGTGGTTGGGGTTGCGGTTGTGGGTGGTGCTTGCAGTGGCTATGTCTGTGTGGTGGTTGTCGTGGCTGTAGCGGTGGTTGTCGTGGCTGTGGCTGTGGTGGTTTGTGCTGGTTGTGGCTGGTCTGGTGTTTATTGCATTGAATATATTATTTTATTGCGTGGTTTATATTATTTTAATACGTCGTATGCTAAAATAAAACTTTTAATGTTGGGTATATTGTGAAGTGAGTTGTTAAAAAAAGAGAGAGAAAGTCCCTTTGGACTGGGTAAGACGTAAGAGTATGCAAGCACTGTTGGAGATGAACCCATGAGCAAGAAACTCTCTGGTGCACCGCACATTAGCAAGAAGCTAACTTGTGCAGCGAGAAGAAACAATTCCAAAGGAGGACTGGTAGTAAAAGCTTCTTTTATGTAAAAAGAAGCGATAGATTTGCTTTATTAATCGGGAAACCTCATAGCTTTCCTTCTGCTTTAGCATCACAACTTTTGGACATAAAGGAAAAAGAATTAAAATCAAAACGGTTGTTTAAACACCATAATACATATTTTTACATATTTTTTCATTCACACGTTTAGTAACGGTGTTTAAACAACGAAAACTGTTGTTTAAACACTGCAACACGATCTTTCACACATTTTTTTTATCCACATGTATTTTTACAAAACTTTAATAACGTTACTAGAAATTTCTTACCAAACTGGCCCGAATTAAGGTCATCAATTAATAGTGAACATCCTCACCAAGAACTCTACAAAGATTGGCAATAAATCAATCTCCTGATACCAAAATGTAAAACTCTTTTTTTTTTTTTTTGAGAGAACACCGGTCCTCCGTGTTAAAATATTTAGTATTCTCAAAAGAAAAAATAGTGGATTAATCCCACATCAAAAAATGAGTGTGAATTAAAAGAGGTTTAAAGTCTGTGCTGTGTATTCAAGAGATAGGCTTTTTTGGATATACACAACTGCCTCTTTCTTCAAGGCATTCTCTCCTCTTTCCTTGTGTGTTAAAATACTTAGTATTCTCAAAATGTAAAACTCTATCATACAATTTTACTCCAACTAAAATTCTATTACCAAGAGTTTCAACAATTCAACATTTATTTTAATTTTTTGATTATCTATAATAATTTTGTATTTATAGTGAAACTTACCGATTACCTACTCTATTAAAATTTCAAGTGGTTTAATAATTAATTAATTATTAAGAACATTTTAATAATATTAGCAAAATATAATTTTTTAGAGTAATGTTACAATCACAAACTATTTTACATACTTTTACTCTGACAAATTTTTCCTTATTCTTATTCGAGCCCATCAACCCACTACTGATAATATTTTTTCAATTATCAATAATTACTCACCACATCAGAATTTCTTAAAAAAAAAAAAAATAAGACACAATATTTTAGCAAATAGTATTCTTAATCTTTCGAAAAATGCCGATTGATGGGTAATAAAGTAATTTTAGGTGTGAGTTCAGATTAAACTAATCATAACTTACCACTTAAGAATCGAAGAGATAATAACCTTATTTTTCAGTTTGTTTTATAGTTTTGGGGACAGTTTATATAGTTTCTGTAGAGTTCAGATGTAGACAGCATACGTAACCCAAAAACAAACGCGTATAAGAATCGCAGATTGGGTGACCCACTTTGCTTTGCTTGGGACCGAAGCTCAATTCTCATTCGTACCCTTTCTGTCCGTCTGTATTCTATATAATCTATCTCTCTCTCTCTCTCCCCTTTTTCTGAAAACCAATACCCATAATTTTCCAGCAACTTCCTTTTCTTCCAATATTCAGGTAAACCCAAAAAACATAATTTTTTTTTTATTGCTTTTGTGTTTTAATGTATGATCCTTTTAACTCTGCTTTTAATTCCCATATGTTTTTATGCTTTAATCTTATTTTTTGTGCTTTGAGACATGAGTTTGTTGGGTTTGTTCTGTTTTATTTATTTATTTTTGAGAAAGTCTTATTAGATGTTACTGGCTAAACATTTGTGTTCACAACCTTGTTGTGCTTCGAAAGAAAACATAAACAAACTAATTTTACTGTCTTTCTTGGGATATATTTAACGTTGTTTTGTGATTGTTGGAGTTAAAAGTTTTGGTCTTGGTTTGTGATAATTGCTTTTTGACAAGAGCTGGTTATGGTCAATTTAGATTTTAAGAAAGTAAACAAATCATAGTTTTCTCTGTAATGTGTTGTTGCTTGTGCCACTGGGATGATCACTTGCTTCTCCATAGTTCATTAGCTTGCAATTTGAGTTATTTATAGATTTCAATCACTAAAGTTTTGAAACTAGGTAGTAAGTTTAGTTGAATTTATTAGAAACTTTTGAAACTAGGGATCATGCTAGCTTTCTTTGAAACTTTTCTATAAAACTTAATGTGTTGCTTGAAACAGACTGATCTAATATTCTTTTCTTTTCTTTTTTTTGGTGAACTCTATGTCACAATGAGTGCATTGTTCAACTTTTCCATACCTTTTTGAAGAAAGTTCCTTAGTAGGCAGGTTTATGTTGTATAGAAAACACAGGCTTTTATTTTATATTATTTATTTATTTATTTAAAATTAATGTTTAAGATTTAAACAGGTGGTTTTCCATGTATTGCCCTGCCATGATGGGCGTAGTAGTACTAATCAGGTTTTTTTTTTTTTTTCGATTGCGATAATAGTGTTTGATATTTTTGTACTTTTAAGGATAAGTTAAGTCTTTGAGAAGCACCAAAGCAGATGCTAGATTGTTACTTTTGTTGCTTAATACACATATGATGTGTGTCTGTGATGTATCTGCTTTAGCATTTCTGTTCCTTTTAAATACCTCCCTGCCCTGGGGCATGTGTGCCTAACTCCCCATGTGATGATGGCTATGACAATGGTACTAGACCAAAATTGGATATTTATCTTTTGTTTGGGTTTTTTTTCTTCAATCATAACATATGTAAGTCTTTTTTATCTACGGGTTATATCAGTATATATTGTGTAAGCATATGTGTTTTCTTGTCATTAATCTAATTTATCTTATATTTTTATTAGTTAATTTACCTAATTATTTTCTAATAGCTAAATTTCCTTTTGTTAGTCTTCCACATTATTTATTCACTAAAGAGGCAAAAGCAGAGAACAAAGAGAAGAAGAGCATTACGCAATAGAAAGAGCGTCTACGTATTTGCTAAAGAGTATCCTGTAATGCTGGTTTCTGAACAGGCAACTATGGGAATTACATTGTACCAAAACCATGCTGAGCAGCTGCTAAAGGATTATGTACTTGCAGATTCATTTATACCTTGCACTTCCATCATTGGTGGAATTTTTGCTTCCAAAGTGGTATTTCTCATCATTGCTAAAATTAATTGTGGCACATCAGTCCATTTAAAATGGTTGCTTCTCATATGTTCTTTACATACCTTGTCAACTTTTTTCCCTAATTCTGTATCTTCTCTTTTTTCTTCCCTGTTTTCCTCTTTTAAGCATTTCCTCCTTTTCAGGTCTATGATCTTACCCAGACAATCAGTGCTATTTACTTCAAGAGCTATGCCAGCCTTTCAAAAATGCAGCGTGTTGAGTGGAATAACAGGTGTTGAATATTTCCCCATTTAGTCTGATCATTTTTCCCCTTCTTTGTTGCAAATTTTTTATATATGTTAACTGTTTATGCAGGGCCATATCGACTCTTCATGCCATTTTTATCACAACTATATCATTATACTTTGTGTTCTGGTCAGATCTCTATTCTGACCAATTTGCTGGCCTTATTACACTTCGATGTTCTCAACTGTCCACATTTGCCTTGGGGGTGAGTGTGCCTAAAATTATTTGATTTGCTATTGTCATTATTGCTGTTGATGTTGGTGCTGTTATGATTATTATGTTTGTGTGTTTCTTATAAGAGTCTTTGGACCCAATGGCATCTCCTTGTCCCATAAACAAGGGGTTGAGGGTGAGGTCATGAGTTCAATCCTGTAAGGTGTGTAAGTAGTGTTTACCCATCAATGAAATACAGAGTACGCATCGATATTGTATTAGTATTTCATAGCATAAATGTGAGCCAGCTTGAATTCTGGCCAGCCGTTTTACATTGAGAAGAAATAAAATAAGGGAAACTTTTGTGGGTGCCAATACATACGATATCTAGTCCATGTTGGCCTTTAGGTACAGTTCCCTTAGATGTATCTAATATTACTTTTGTTAGTTAACAAATGCCAGATTTTCTTTTGAGAGCTAGAAAGGTGTGAGGAGCTATAGTATCTACAGGAAACCAAGTCATTCTTTCTTATATTGGGCATGGATAGAGTTTTATTATGAGATCCTTATACTACCTATTGACAAATCGAACATGCCACTATTTTCTTTTTCTTTCTTAGTTCTTATGGAAAAACTATAGTCAATGATATGAGTAGAGGTGTAGAGAAAAGAAAGATAAAAGAAGGGAATTGCAAATCTTTTTTTGATAAGTAATAAGTATATTGATAAAAAAAAAAAAAGGAACAACCTAGTACACAGGAAGTGGACAAGGGAAAGGAAATCAAATACAAAAATTGCAAGAGTCTAGGAAATCAATAAAAGAAGGGAATGATTGTTGTTGCAAAGCAAACAACCACTCTCTTAAAGTACTAAAAAAGAGAAGCTTGAGGTCCGGAATAGAACGCTCAATATCTTCAAAACATCTACAATTTCTCTCCCTCCAAAGACACCACATTAAGCAATGAGGAATGATGGACCAAATGTAACCATTTCGATGACGACCAAAGCTGCTTTGCCAACATCCTAACAGCCCCAAAACAGTGTGTGGCATAACCCAAGTAACTCCAAAAAGACCCAAAACCATAGACCATAAATCCATAGCAAAAGGACAATGAAGGAAAAGATGGTCAACCGATTCACCATTTTTCTTACACATATAGCACCAATCCAAAATCCACACCTTCCTTTTTCGTAAATTATCAATCGTCAAACATTTCCCTAAGGCAGCAGTCCAAACAAAGAAAGCTACTCTAGAGGGAATCTTCTGCTTCCAAATACTTTTCCAAGGAAAACCAAGGAAAGTGTTGCCAACTAAAATTCTATAATAGTCTCTAACCAGGAAGCCCTTATCTTTGCTAGGAATCCAACACATTTTATCCTCACCTAGCCCCCTTAAATGAGAACCATATATGGTTTCCATGAAGTCTGACATAGCCTCAAGATCCCGCTCATGCACCCCCCTAAAGAATCTCACGTCCCAAAAGAGGACACCATTGGCGGACTTCATAAGCTTAGCCACACTGGCATCCTTATTCCTGCAAAATCTAAACAAGTTAGGGTATCTAACATCAAGAGAAGACTCTCCACACCACCGGTCTTGCCAAAACTTCACTCTAGACCCATCACCAATATCATACAGGATATGACGCGAGAAAGAAGGCCAACTGTGACTGATATTTTTCCATAAACCAACACCATAAGGGCCAAACACAGACCTGGTACACCAGCCCCCCCACACACAACCATACTTCATCTCTATCACTTGCCTCCAAAGGGCATCTTTCTCAATCCCAAATCTCCAAAGCCACTTACCAAGTAAAGTTTCATTGAAAAGTCTTATCTTCCTTATCCCTAAGCCACCTGAGGAAATAGGAGCACAAACAGTAGCCCGTTTAACCAAATGAATTTTAGGATCATCTCCAAAACTGCCCCATAAGAAATTCCGCTGAAGCCTCTCAATTCGGTTAGCCACACTAGCAGGTATAGGAAATAAAGACAAAAAATATGTGGGTAAATTAGAAAGGGTGCTTTTGATTAGGGTGACTTTACCACCCTTGGATAAATATAAGCGCTTCCATCCCGCCAATCTCCTCTCCATTTTCTCAAGAATTGGATTCCAAATAGTCTTATCCTTAAATTTAGCACCCAAAGGAAGACCCAGATATTTCATTGGGAGAGAGCCTTGCTTGCAGCCAAGAACGACCAAGAAAAGGTCAAAATTATGGACTACCCCAACCGGAACCAATTCAGACTTGCCCAGGTTAATCTTTAGACCCGACACCGCCTCAAACCACATAAGAATCATACGAAGAATCAAAATCTGATCTAAATCAGCCTCACAAAAAATTAGCGTGTCATCCGCAAAAAGGAGATGAGACACCGCCATGGATCTACCCTCCAAGTTCCCCACACAAAAACCAGACATGCGGCCTTCAGAGACAGCTTTATCCAACATTCTTCCAAGCGCTTCCATCACCAAAATAAACAACAAAGGAGACAACGGATCACCTTGCCTCAAACCTCTGGTGTTACCAAAGAAACCACAAGGAGAGCCATTAATCAAGATGGAGAAACGGACTGTAGATAGACAGAAGAATATCCATTGTCTCCATTTGGCAGAGAACCCACTTCTTTCTAACATCTGCAGCAGAAAACTCCAGTTTACATGGTCAAAAGCCTTCTCCACATCCAGCTTACAAATCAGCCCCGGCACCCCAGACTTCAATCTACTGTCAAGACATTCATTAGCAATGAGAATAGGGTCAAGGATCTGTCTGCCCCTCACGAAAGCATTCTGAGATGCCGAGAGAATATCCCCCATCACCATGCGGAGTCTATTAGCCAAGACTTTAGCAATAATTTTATAAACCCCCCCAACCAAACTAATGGGCCGAAAATCTCTAATCTCACTTGCAGCATGTTTTTTTGGAATGAGAGTAACAAAAGTTGCGTTTAAACTTTTCTCAAACCGACCATTGGCAAAAAAATGATGAAATACGGCCAAAAGATCAGGTTTAACAATCCCCCAACAAGCTTGGAAAAAAGCCATAGGGAAGCCATCTGGACCAGGGGATTTATCACCATGAAAACTCTGAACGACATCAAAAATTTCTGCCTCTTCAAAAGGTCTCTCAAGCCAATCCGCATTATCGCTAGAAATCATTGGAAAGACCAGTGAATCTGGAAACGAACGATCAACCTGCTGCTCAGAGTACAAATTCATGAAGAAATGAGTAATGTAGTCTGCAATTATACCTTGATCAAAAGACAAGGTACCATTAACCATAAGGCTTTCAATACCATTATTTTTTCGATTAGAATTAGCCATTCTATGAAAGAATTTGGTATTGGCGTCTCCTTCCTTCAAGTGCATCACCCTAGACTTTTGTCTCCAACTAATCTCTTCCATAAGAGTCAACTTTTCAATATCAGTACGAAGATTAGTTTGTTCTAACTTCTCTTCAGCTGTTAATCTATGAGTCTCTTCTTTAGCATCCAAAACATTCAGCTTGCTCCAAAGGTCCTGTTTCTTAAATGTGACATTGCCAAACTCAGTCTCATTCCACTTTTTTAAATCCAACTTCAAGGCAGCCAACTTCTTAGCTAGAATAAAACTTGGGGTTCCTTGGAACAAATAGGAAGCCCACCATTCCTTCACTTTGTCGACAAAATTATCCACCCTCAACCACATATTTTCAAAATGGAAAGGAGTTCTACCTCTTCGCTGACACCCACCCTCCAACAAAATAGGAAAATGGTCAGAAAGAACTCTAGACATCCTTTTCTGGGTAAACTGAGAGAAGTGGTCTACCAAAAGAGGGGAGAAAAGGAACCGATCTAGCCGAGAAGCAGAGGACGAGTTGGACCAGGTGAAAAGACCCCCTTCCATATGAATATCCATCAACCCATGCAAGGAGATAAAGTCAGAAAATCCATGCATAGCCCGAGAGTAGCTAGCAGCCCCCAGCCGCTCTGATGGGAAACGGATTATATTAAAGTCCCCTCCAAGGCACCAAGGCAAATCCCACCAACTGATCAGCCCGGTTAGTTCCTCCCACATCAACCTGCGCCTTTTGTTCAAATTTGGACCATAAACACCTGTAAAAGCCCACTCAAATTGGTCGCCTACATTTTTAAACTTGCATGAAACTGAAAAATGCCCCACCGCTTCCTCCACCTTGTCCACAACCCGCTTATCCCACAACCCGCTTATCCCGCTTATCCCACTCAAATTGGTCGCCTCTATTTTATTAAAAGGTCATATCTGGTGCACAAGGCGCCAGCTACTGTAGGGGCTGAGAGGTAGTTGGTAAGTAGCTTTATACCTTAATTTTGAAGAAACTTGAACCTGCAATAGAGGCCTTGAATGAATACGTTATGGGTATTGAGTAAGTCAATTCAAAGGACCTTGTGTTATAGATTCTTCTAACTTCCTTTTCCTCTCTATAAACTTATGAAACACATGCAAGGGGAAATTAATTCATCTTACTAATACATGCTATCTTACCTTCTTTTGCATTAAAGCGGTCTTGATGAAATATTGTTTTCTACCTTATGTCATAAGTTTGGTTTGTTTCAACCTTGTATGCCTGTTTCACCTCCTGCTGTGTTTTATCTGGTAAAAATTATGTTTCATATTTTGATATAATTTTAACAGGTTTCGGTTGGTTACTTCCTGGCTGACCTTGGGATGATATTATGGTTTTATCCTGCTCTAGGTGGATTTGAGTATGTAAGTATATTCAATTTTGAATAAATACAATCAAGCTGTGTATCTATGTGTGTAATATAACTCGTATACATACAAACAAAAGTTACACGTGTAATTTTTGTCAATGTCATAGCATGTAATAACTTTCTATTAGGTGAGGTTAATTTTTATTTATTTTTATTTTTTATAACAAATTTTCCATTGAATTTCATTATTTCCTTTTTCTTTCTATGCTTGTTAAATATCAAGATAATCAAAGATCAATAACTATTTTATCTATAAAATGTTTAATTCCATGTTTTATATATTTTGAAAGAATACACAAAAAATGAGTTTATGGATTGGCCGATTGGGTAAAATCAATAACATCTAATTAACGTTGAATTTGGCGTACCTTTTAAAAACAATAAGAATTTATTGGTAGGATTTTCAAAATATTAATCTAATAAAAAAGTAAGTGGAGGCAACATTAACAAAGAGATGTATCAGGTGCTATATATTGATTAACATCTTGATTATAGTGGGTATATATATATATATATATACTGCATAGGAAATTCACCATAGAAGAATTGGTTACAAGTTACTACAGTTTGAACACACAAAACCTTCATAGCATAGACTCTCCATGCAACCTCAGCAAACTATTCGTTTGCCTCCAAGCATTGTGGCCCCAAAACTCTTGAATCCTTTTATAGAACTTCCTCTATGATAAAACTCATCCGCAACCACCCAGTACATTGGTACTCCAAAGAACTCTTCAGAAGGCAACAACAGTGGACTCATTGTCAAGGAACAAACTCTTTGGTTTCAACTTTCAAGGACAATCGAGAGGAAAATATATCTAAGCTCGAAGTTTAATGAACACAAGGATTGGTTTTTCTGTTTAGGTGCAAACAGAAAAACACTCTAGATGTTTTTTTGTACTTCTGTGTTCTTAGGTTGAAAATCATGCCTCAAGGAATATATATTTGATAAGTACCTCTAGGAATATATATTGGTAAGCAAAAGGTTAGGGTAAGTCAGACTTTAATTAGAATTTGGAATCAAATTTTCATAATCTTGCTCTAGTGAGGGTTGTGCAAGTGTCTCGCGACTTTTTTTTGCGAATTCTGATTTTGCTGTTCTGAACCTTCCTCTCTTCAAGCAATTCTTTGATATACTTTTACCTAGCTTAATAACATGTACTTACAACCCGTTTTGACACATGATTTGTCACATTGAACTTGCCAACACTAAATCCTTACATAAAGACATATATATATATATATATAGGTGAAATGTTTTATATTTTGGTGTTATTTTTTTACAATGCAACTTTTTCACAATTTTTTTCATAACTACTAAAGTGGCAGTTGTCATTTGTCAATGGTAGACAATAAAGTAGCATCAATGGTGGACCCATGTGAAATTCATTAATAAGTTGTGAAAACAAATTGTGTCATGGGTGAGGAGGAGAAGAATTAATCTAGTTTGAACTACTTTTAAGTTTTAACGTGGATCTTTTCCAGCACATAGTTATAATATTAATATTTCAGGTAATTCATCATCTTCTTTCAATAGCAGCAGTAGCATATGCAATGTTAACTGGGGAGGGGCAGCTATACACCTACATGGTTCTTATCTCTGAGACGACCACCCCTGGGATCAATTTGAGATGGTAATCTTTTATTTATTAAGTGACCGACTTTTATAAAGGTATTGATTTCTTTTCCGATTTTGATGCATATCAGTTTGGTTTATGAAGGTATCTTGATGCAACTGGAAAGAAGAGGTCTAGAGCATATGTCATAAATGGGGTCGTTATATTCTTTGCTTGGCTGGTACGTCGAAATTTTATTTTTTCATATAGCTTTTGTTCCTTGCTTTTATAATTTTGCCAACAAAAGACACTTACAAATCTCCCCTGAGCTTGGCATTACTTCCTATCCTTGTTCATGGTCATTTAACATTTCACATTTTTTGCAGGTTGCCAGAATAATCCTGTTCATGTATCTTTTTTACCATTTCTACTTGCACTATGATCAGGTAATAACAATACCTGTATATGTTCACCTGGTGAATATTGTATCTGTTGTAAATTTGGCAAGCACACCTTATGTTTTACCTAAAACTAACTTATAAAAAAGGTTGCACCCAATGCACAAAACTCCCACTTTTGCAGGTTCTGGGAGAGGTCATGGTAGGTAGTTTTACCCGCTATTTAATGGAAAGGCTGATTCCTGGACTTGAAGCCTCGACCTGTTGCTTTTGGTGGAACGAACTTACCTTCGCACCAACACACTAACATATGAGAAGCTTAATTTGCCAAATTTTGTTGCATCTTGTTTTTAATCATGTCAGAAATGATTGGGTCAGAGTCTCCACTTTGTGCATCATAATTAATGATTCATTTTTCACCAAGATGATGGATGAAAGGAATTAGTCTTTAGGACCGCAGTACTATTTGGTTTGATTTTAGGTCCTGACTTTGGAAGACTTTCATAATACCATCAACCAAACATGTTCATGCGGAAAATTACATATCATAAAATGGGTTAATAGCATGGTACTCCATCACCGATAGACACAATATTTAGTGACAGTTACTGGTAGATAAAGAATGTTTGCATGGATCTGTCACATACAAACTAAATTGATATCCAGATATTTCCATTTTTTGGTATCCATTTGCTTAACTGAATGGAACTTGGCCAATATGCAGAATCATTATGTATTCATGTTATTGTTCTCTCACCAAACAGGTTCAGCAGTTGCGGTCCTTTGGGTTATTTTTAGTATCTGTGGTGCCATTGGTGCTAACTGTCATGAACATGATGTGGTTCACAAAGATAGTCAAGGGACTAAAGAAGACAATAGCCAAGACGCAGTGAAGGATACATCAATTACTGACACTTTGACTGCAAACGTGATTGGAAGGCTTAAACCGTTATCATCATCGGCTTCAGCATTTTCTCCTCTGTACTTTCCATTCTCCCACGTGTAAATGGCATAGCGGTTAATAGGCAGTCATGGTTTATGATCAATGTGAATATAGGTACTCAGAAAAGATACCTACCTCTTCATAAACCCTTGTTGTGCTATTATATTAAGTACTGATCTATTCAGAAATGAAATATGACAAAAACTGTCATCTACAGGTTTTTAATTACCAACTCAGATAATTTTCTGCGGATGAAGTAGCATGAAAGAATCTTTGTGAGTTAGAGAGCTCTGTTTGTGTTTGGAATGTAACTTACTAAGGTATGGATCTTTGGTATGGACCTGGGACTGGGGAGTCTTTTCAGTGGCTCTGCAAAGGTTTGATGCTTTATAGTTCAGAATTTCTTTGTACTTAGAGCATCTGCATATCATCTTTTAAAATTTAATCAAATTTTGAAAGAAACTGGGCTTAGATATCGTTTGACCAATTAAGGTGCCCTTCATAAATAACCAAGCAGCCGATATTGCAATTGCACACGACTAAAGTAGACCAATTGAAGGGGTTCTTTATCATCTTTTAGCAAGAGTTTTGTACCTCAAATAATATTATGTGGGGTTATAAAGTAGACTTACAGTGATGAGGGACTTATTAATCTCGACTTATAGTGTAATTTTTATCATATTAATAATTTGAAAATCTCAATATTAGATTACATGTACTTTGTTCTTAATGTGCGTGCTCAGTTTTGTGTCGATTGGAAGTTATTTATTATTTGATTAATAAACTCATTACTTGCATATAATTTTAAAGTTAAAAAAATTAAAATTTAAAATTTTATAGATGAAATGGTTATTAATCAATTAACCATCTTGATGTTTTGTAAGTATAGAAGATATAAGAAGACAAAGTAATTCAATGGTGAAAATATACATCTAGTAGAAAGTTATTGGATAGTATAGCATAAACGAAGGTTGCACCTTATATATATATATACATATATATATATATATATAGAGAGAGAGAGAGAGAGAGAGAGAGAGAGAGAGATTAAAAAGGAGCATGATTGTATTTTCCCGCCAAACTTGGGTTAGTTACCATGTCCTTATTTTCTTCTAAAAATAAAAAAGTTACTGTCCTTTCTTCTTACTAAATGAAAAAGAAAATCAAATAGCCCAAGAAATTATTCACTCGGCTAGCAGGAGAAGAGGCAAGATTGGCCATATGATTAACAAAATAGATCTTGAGAAAGCCTATGATAGATTGGAGTGGTCATTTATCAGGGAAGTGCTTTATGGTGCAAATTTACCCTCAGATTTAATTTGGATGATAATGAGTTGTGTTTCTTCCACTTCAATGTCTATCCTCTTTAATGGTGCAGTGTTGGAACCTTTTCTTCCTTTAAGGGGTATTTGGCAAGGAGACCAGTTATCCCCTTATTCATTCTATGTATGGAAGTGTTAGACAGAATTATTGATGAGAAATGCGCTAATGGGGAGTGGAAGCCAATCAAAGCTTCAAATAGTGGGCCTGCTATCTCCCATCTCTTCTTCACGAATGATCTCCTCCTTTTTGCAAGGGCAGATATCACTAATTGTAGAAGTGTAAGAGATGCTATAGATGAATTTTGTATGAAATCTGGGCATAAAGTGAACCCTGTCAAGTCCAAAATCTACTTCTCTCCAAATGTAGAAAGAGATCAAAGAATGGAATTCTATGATATTTTGGGATTTTGATCCGCTGCTAATTTAGGCACATATCTGGGTTTTCCACTAAGACACACTGGATCCTTTAATCAAGACCTTAATTTCATCATTGATAGAGGGGTGGAAGGCAAATTTACTTTCCTTTGGTGGTCTTAGAATTCTTATTCAAGCATCCACGAGCGCCATTCCTTCTTATGTTATGCAAATCAACTATCTCCCCTCTAGAATTTTAGATAGTTTAGATAGACTGAACATAAACTTTCTGTGGGAGCACTAGTGAATCCAAGAGAAAAATCCACTGGGTGGAATGGAACTAGGCGACTCGGCCCAAAGATGGGGGAGGTCTTGGGCTTCAAACAACCAAAGGGAGAAATATAGCATACCTTGCTAAACTTAAGTGGAGATTCCATACAAAAAAAGATGCTCCGTGGTCTCAAGTATTAAAGAAAAAATATTTAACGCGGAGGAGAATGTCATCCAATAATGAGAAAGCCTTGCCTACCTCTCGGACATGGAAAGCAATGAAAAAGGGTATGGATATCTTTGACAAAGGCACTTGGTGGAGTGCTAGTCGTGATAGCAACGTCAAAATTTGCCTTGAATTTTGGACTTCTAAAGGGCCTTTGAGATTGATAATCCATGGTCCCTTCTCTAAAGGGGAAGAAGAATTCAAAATTAAGGATAGTGTAGGAGTTGGGTTGGGACTAGAGGAAAATCTTCTTCATTTTGCCAAATGATATTGTCAAAGAAATTCGAGCTATGCCCCACGCCTGTGTTGCTTCTGAGGAGGACAGGATTATTTGGGCAGCGACTTTAACTCGCCAGTTTAGTCTTAACAGTGCTTATCTGCTTACAACCCAGAACTTGGACTCTTTTCAGCCTTTCAATGGCAGCTAGATTTGGAAAATAAAAACTCTCCCAAGAATCCAAACCTTTATTTGAATGTGTTTCCATAATAGCATCGCTACTCGTGTTTGTATAGCTTCCAGAGGTATGCAAATAAACTTAACATGCCCTATCTGCCACCAAGCTCCTAAATCCATTATTCACGTACTAAGGGACTGCTATTTGGCCACCTCCTACTGGCAGAATCTTGGAGTGAACCTTGGTTGAGAGTTCTTCTCCCTACACTACAAAAAATAGGGTCTATAGCCGCGTTTAAAAAACGCGGCTATAGACCCCAAAAACGCGGCTATAGGTTCTAGCCGCGGTTCCTATAGCCGCGTTTACAAACCCGGCCTATACTGCGCAGCAAAAGGCCTATAGGGGTCTATAGTCGCGTTTTTGTAACCGCGGCTAAAGGAAGACCTATAGCCGCGTTTCTTAACCACAGCTTTAGGATTCGGGCGGCCATAGACCCCATCCTATAGCTGCGTTTTTCTAAAACGTGGCTACAGATGAGCATTGAGTTGCGTTTATAACCGTGAGTTTAGCTTCGGATCTATAGCCACGTTTTAAAAACGCGGCTATAGGTTTTTCCAATGGTGCTGAAACGGGAGTCTATAGCTGCGTTTTTGTGGAGTCTATAGCTGCATTTTTTAACAAAAACACAGCTATAGGTCTCAGCCTATAGCCGCGTTTCCGGAAACGCAGCTATAGGCACGGTGTTGAATACCTTCACTCTTCTCGTTAAGGACTATAAGTTTGTCAAGGACTTATATAATTTTCTGAAAACCACGCATTCTATATTGGTGTAAGCAATCATCATTTTATGCTTATTGACTTCCTAATAAACAGGGAAGAACTAGTGCTACAAGCACTCAATCCATACACAGGCACATGCCAGTACCACATGGACCACCTAGCAAAGTAAACATAACATGTTGCAGTGCTGATGGGCTCTAAAAGAGAAAAATAAATTCTAAAGAATTAACATACAGAAAAATAAATTTTAGTTTGGAACTTTCACATACACAATCCCACTAAAATTAGTTCCAAGCTAAGTCTTGAAATTGTTTTATTTTTGCTTCACGGCTTATATCAAAAGTGAACCAGTTTTGTGATTTGCCAAACACCCCAAAAATTTTACTTAATAGGATTTCAACTTGAGCTCAAATTTCCACAAAACGAAAAATAAGACTCAATTCCATAATCATCAATGTTAATGAAATATACATGGCAAAAGGAAAAGGCAAATATAAATTATATATTCTTAAATACTTGCAAATGGAAAGAGATAGAGAAAAAAAAAAAAAAATCATACTTGATTTACACAGGTGAGGCGAGCATTATAATGCAAGAGCAAGCTTTTGTTACTACAAGTGGGTGCTACAATTTAAAAAGAACAAAACTAATGTGTCCAAATCATTCAAAAGCCAAAGATATAAACTCCAAGCAGAAACCAATGCCAAATACAAATGCAAGTTCACAAACTGCACCTTGATTATATAAGGACCCAAAGTATAATGCACATATAATAACATAAGGTATTCCATGAAACTACAACGTATATAGAATATCCAAAAATTTTACCAAGTAATAAAAATTTGTTAAAAAGTTCCAAAGGGGTGCAAAGAATAGCACAAATAACATCCTTTTTATAAGTTAAGAATAGCACAAATAACATTAAATTAAAGATAGATGCCAGTGGCTATCATCGATTGTCACCCCACAAATAACCATCTTCTACCCCATCACCCAGAAAAGGAAAGAAAGAATACATGAAATAAAAACAGCTCAAAACCTGTTTTCAGTTTCCTTCACATTATGAAAATTGAAAATAGTTTTTGATTTTTGCCTAAAAACAGTTATCAAACATATCCTAAGATTCCAGAGCATTTGAGTTTCCTTTGAAATAAGTAAGTAAATAAAAAAGGAACACTTCCAAATGAAGCACAACAGATATTAAAGTAAAATTCAGACAAGACCTAAGATAATAAAACTGTGATGTAAAAAGGTTACCTAAAGTGAGGGTCCTTTTGCTGAATGTCAATAATTGAAGCTGTGACTTCAATTGCCACTAGAAGACATCCTCTACTATGCCATGTCGATATCTGAAACCCCCAAAAATAAAAAAGAATTCAAGTAAAAATCTCAAACTACAATCACTACTGTACAATTAGTTTTAGTCTAGGAAGAAATAAATATGATGGATTTACCATATACTTTACACCATAAACAATTTTTTAGAATATAAAATTTGGAATAAGAAAGCAACATCAATTAACTAATCGTATCAAGGATATAAACTCAAAAAAAAAAAAAAATCATATCAAGTATTAATGCAATCATGTTGGTATTCTTTACCTAAGCAAAATAATGCAATCATTTGCTTAAGGGAGGACCAAGAGATGCTTAATTAATCCACAATTGTAACCTTCCAACTCATAACCCCAAAAAACACAAAACCAAAGCAAAAATTCCCACGAGACAATCTGTAATGGGGGACAAAAGAAAATAAAAATTAAACAACCACCTCCTTCACCACGGCACAAAAAGGAGAGGCATACCAGACTTTTCAAAGGCTCATTTACCAAGCAAATGGGGTCCATTACAAGATTTGGGGGTCCAAGAAAATAAACAATCAAAGTCTTTTGCTAATAACAAACACAATACAAAACAAAATAAGAAACACTTATCAACCACATCTGCATTCATATATCCAGTCAAAAGAATCAGATTTTTACAAAAGATCTTCAACACAAATGAGACAATCTGTAATAAGAAGTTTTGGTAATGTGCACATGCTCTATTTATGTAAATCAGTTTAGAGAAGCACTTCATTAAACACATAATTTGCATTACAAACCCACGAACGAAAATAGAAATAGAAAATAAAGAAAAACTCAAAACAAATCATTGAAAATACTATGAAAAAAAACCCACAAACAAATCAAACGAATCCCAAACAAAACCCACACACAAACCAAAGGAAACCCAAAACGAACCCACAAAAAAAAAATTTTCAAACCCACAGAAAACCCCAAAGCCTTTATGATAAAGATTTAATAGAAAGAGAGAAATAGAGAGGATAAAGATGAAGACTAGTCATGGTGAGAAATAAACCTTGCTGCGAGAAAAAGCGAAAACGGGAGCGAAAACAGATGTCAGTTTGAACGGCGGTGGGTTTCTAAGAACAGAGGTGGGTTTGAACGGTAGAGTGGCGGAGATGAAGTGGAGGAGGAGCGGCAGAGATTGGGGGACGACAGGGTTTAGGGAGTGAGAGACGGTGGTGGTGCTGAAAGTGATGGAGAGGGAAGGGTTGTTTGAGGATAGACCGATCTGATTAGGGATTAGGGATTTTTGCATATATACCATGGCCTAAAGCCGTGTTTTTACATATAAACGCAGCTCTAGGTTTCACTATGGCCGTGTTTGCCAAACACGGCTTTAGGTACTTCTATGGCCGTGTTTGCCAAACGCGGCTTTAGGACAAGGCCTAAAGCCGCGTTTTTACTTAAAAACGCAGCTCCAAATACCCTCTAAAGCCATGTTTTCCAGACGCGGCTTTAGGACAAGGCCTAAAGCTGCGTTTTTACTTAAAAACACAGCTCTAAATACCCCCTAAAGCCATGTTTTCCAAACGCGGCTTTAGGACATATTTAAAAAAAAAAAAAAAAAAATCTCATAATGGGTCTATAGCCGCGTTTTTAAAACTTGGCTATAGCCCTGACCCCAAAAACGCGGCTGGAACATCACTAAACGCAGCTCTACATCAACTCTGAAGCCGCGTTTAGTAAACGCGGCTCTAAGCCGGTCTATAGCCGCATTTTTATAAACGCAGCTATAGAAAATGCGGCTTAAAACCGCGTTTTTTGTAGTGCTAGATAGTAGAGAATGGTTGAAGAAATATTGTAGATGGGATGTCAAAGTTGGTCCTTTCCTAATCCCTTGGAATGTTCTATTCTCCTTTGGTCTATGGACCATTTGACAGCATCGTAACAGAGTGGTGTTTCAAAATAGAACTCCCAACCAAGCGATCCATTCTGAAGTCACTTAAAGGGCAGTAGAGTATTTTTTCTGTGCACACAATCAGACAGCGATTAGATCCTAAGTCGAAAAAATAATCCATTGGGATAGGCTTACTAGGGCTTGGTTCAAGCTTAATAAAGATGACTCTTCAATTGGAAAACCTGGTAATGCAGGTGGAGGAGGTATTCTCCTCTTTGATACCGGGGCATGGATCAAAGCTTTCTTAAGAAACATTGGAATCACTACTAGCCTATTAGCTGAACTCTGGGCGATAAGAGATGGATTAAGCATGTGTTTAGATCTAAGGATTTATGCACTAATAGTAGAGTTAGATGCTAAAGTAGTTGTTGATTTGATTAACAATGATAGCTTGTCTAACGCTTCTAATACCTCCCTTATGGTTGATTGCAGGCTCATTCTCTCCTAAATTCCACAGGTTAAGGTGGTGCACTGTTTTAGGGAAGAAAACTATTGTGTAGATGCTCTTGCTAGAATAGGAACTTTTCAGGAATCAGATATTTTGTATTATAACTCCCCCACAACCCACCCCACCTCGGGGGGTGCTTTTGAACTCGTTTCTTTCTGACCCCTATGGCCTTAGTCATGCTAGGATGTTTTCTGACTTTGACATAGTTGCTGCTATTGTTTAGTTGTTGAATGAATTTCCTTTTTACCAAAAAAATAAAATAAAAGAAAATCGAATAATCATTTTCTTTATTTGTTGTATTTCAGTGGCATTGTCTGTCCTCTTTCATGAAGAGAACTATTTTTTTTTTTTTTGAGAAAAAGAGAACTAAATTTCAAATCCCCCTATTATTATAACTATAGAATTATTATAAAAAAAAAAACTTGATTAATACAATTTTCTATTAATTTCAAAATTTTTAAGAGAAAAGAATTATTTTATTTCAATTCATTCTAGAGGCAAAAGAATTTTCCCACTGATCATTAGTCCCAAATGGGTCAAAATAAATAAAAGAAATGAAAAAGGAAAAAAATAGTTTGTTGTACAAAACTCAAGAGCTCCCCTATAAAAAAAAAAAAAAAAAAATCTATGGTGTGTATATTTAAAAGTTGCATAAAGTACTTAGGGTCTAGGGGGAAAGGATTCGAGTTGCGGGGGTTAGCAGTATATTGTAATTATCTCTTAAAAATACACATGATTCTCCAAAAAAAAAAAAAAAAAGGTACAATACATGTATTAAATGTTAAAAAAAAAAAAATTATACTTGTATAAAAGTACTCCAATTTGTTGAGAATAAGAAGTACTCCAATTTAATGGAACTATAATCTCTTACCGATAGTCCAATACTATAGTTGTTTATTATGTCAAATAGAAGTACTCCAATTTTTTTAGAAGTACTCCAATTTAATGGAACTATAATCTCTTACCGATGGTCCAATACTATAGTTGTTTATTATGTCAATTTGTATTATTAAAATTGCCAATAAAATTGTCAAAATTGATATTTTCTGTTTTTATGGTTTACTATTTTTATTAAACATCAATATTTTTAATATATATATTTTTATATACTATTAATTAATCTATTAAGATGTTTTAAATAATTAAATAAACCTATTCTAGTCCATTATCCTAAAAATATGAAACAATTTGTAAGGAGGGAATAGAACGTATGATTAAGGATGGTTAATACGTTGTCCTTCATGAACCGTCCCATCCTGCTTTGTCCCATGTAGATTATATTGCTTTGAACTGACAAGAAAAAAATGAGTTTTGCTCACTCAATTCCGCTCAACCTAAGATAAATTTTTACCGTCTTGAAGAGGTGATGAGGGACGGAATCGAGTTTTACTTATCTCGTCCAACTCAAATGTCAGTGTGTTGGGGTGTGTGTGTGTGTGTATATTATGTCAGTGTGTTGGTGTGTGTGTGTATATTATAATCTCTTTTATAGATCTCTTATTTTGGGGCAGAGCCGGGGGGGGGGGGGGGAGGTTGTGGGTGCAGGGGCAGGCGGGCAATTGCCTCCCCTGACTCGTCCTAAAAAATCTTTAGTTACTTCTCTTCTTAAGTTGCCTACCTAACATGATGAGAAAACAAAACAAAAGACTCACACTCCAGAAAAACAAAGCTTAACACCAACATTAAAAAAAAAAAAAAAAAAAAAAAAAAAAAAAAAAAAAAAGAAAGAAAGGAAAAAGACTTCCCTCTGGTAGCAAAGCAAATGACTTTTACGGGAAAAAATTATGAAACTGTTTATTTCTGAGAAAAAATTAGGCGCGTGGCATGCATTCAAAGTTATGTAGGAAGCTGGACTCTTTTTGAAAGTTGAGTTTGGCAAACTCGACTTTGGGCTGGAAAACGAACGCTATAGTAGCGTTTTTTTTAGTGCCTATAGCAGCGATTATAGAAAATGCCACTATAGGGTACCTATAGTGGCGTTTTTGACAAACGCCACTATAGTGTTCATTTTCCAGCCCAAAGTCGAGTTTGCCAAACTCGACTTTTAAAAAGAGTCCAACTTGCTGAATAACTTTGAACGCATGCCAGGCGCCTAATTTTTTCCCAAAAATAGACTGTTTCGCAAATTTTGCCACTTTTACGCCTACTTCACTATTCTTGTCCCACGTTTAAATTTCAGTAGTGATTTGTTTTGCTCCCCCCCCCCCCCCCCCCCCCCCAACTATTCATATCACTAAATTAGTCTTATAAGATGATGTATCAGCACTACTCTTTTTTTTTTTTTTTAAATTTATATTCTATATCTTGACTTTTTCAATGTTCTAAACTCTGGTATTTTATTATAAACCCAAATTTTATATACTTTGGATTATATATATATATATATATATAAACTTTGCATGTATATTCTTAACGCTTCTAGATTAATTTGATTTCTTAATTTATTTTAACAGTCAAATTAGATGTCTAAATTTTTAAATAAATCTTTTACTTTGATTGTTAGTAATTTTGAATTGGGTGTTTTTGTTTCTTTATTTTAATGATATGAAACATATGCACACTTGTTCACAATTGTATAATCATTTTGTTATTATTACCAATTAATATTTTTTAGATTAATTTCATTTTTAATATTGTCCTCCTTAGACCGAAATCCTGACTCCGCCACCGATTCTATTTATAATTTTTTTTTTAATTATATACATATTCTAGTGTCATCCCTAAACCACACACACAATCTCTCTCTCTCTCTCTCTCTCTCTCTCTCTCTTAATTGTCACTCATTTTTTTTTCTCTTTCATCTCTAATTCATTAATATCAAAGCTACCTTATTATTATTTTTTTCGAGAAACATCATAATGAATTTAATTTAATGTAAACTAGCAATGTCTGCTAGAACAACAGAGAGACACTATCCACACAACATAGTCGAAAATACTTAAAGCAAAACGAGTTAAACTATGAGCTACTATGTTACCTTCTCTCTTGACATGAGAGTAACGTAATTGATTAAAGCACCTAGCTTTTTACCTTACATCATCAATTAGTAATCCATCTGAGGACAAGAATGGACTTTTGTATATAAGTGCATGCATTAGAATATGATAATCACCTTCCAAGACCACCTTTGAAAACCCTAAGTCTGAAGCTAGCTGCAAGGCAGAGGCAGCTGCTATGGCCTCCACTTCAAACGAGCTGTGAATTTGAGGTAGGATCCTGGACAGTGAAGCCAAGACAGCTCCTTGAGCATCACATATAACTATGTCGATTCCAAATTTTTGCTCCTTACTAAAAATAGCACCATCAAAATTTACGTTCGCCATATCCAAGACAGAGGCTCGCCAATGAGCACGGGTCGTGGTGGACTGCAACCGAGGAGGGGGTTGTACTGCTAGGAATTCCGATAAGAGTTCCTTTGCCATGGGTGCAAGTTGATTAGGGTCGCAGCAAAGTTGATGCATTCGAACACGGTTTTGGTGTGTCCAAATTGTCCATGCTGTGACCGAGAACAGCTCTAGGTTTTGTTGTCGTTTGATCAGCCACGATGAAAATTCCTAGAAGTCCATAAAGGTGTTAGATCCTCGGCAAACCCAGGCAGATTCATCTTCCCACACTACATCCAACTCGCTGCATGACTAGAGGGCATGTAGAGCTGTCTTGGGTTCCAGCTTACACCTGTCACAGAGTGGGTTTTCGATGATGGTTCGACGCACAAGATTCTGTTTTGTTGGTAAGGAGTTTCAACAGGCTCTCCACATTAGGATTTTCATTTTATTCGGAATATGCAAGGACCAAATACCTCTCCAAAGGGCTATGTCTAGCTCTGCCTCATCTTGAACAAATATGCCGTCGATTGTATTATGATTCCACGGCCTTGCCTCCCCATTAATAAGTATCTTAACACTTGCATCAGCCAAAGATTCAATTATTGGTGACAGTACCTGTGGTGCTTGCTATCGTGGGAGCCAAAAATTATGTCAAATGCCCACTGTTTTCCCATTCCCTATTCTCCATTTGCAGCCCCTTGATACCGCATCCCTTCCATGTAAAATGCTAGTCCATGCATACGATCCACCTCTAGATTTTTTGGCTTCCATTATTGTGTAATTAGGAAAAAACCAGGCCTTAAAGACTTTATGAAACAAAGAACCTTGGTTTTTCAAGAGTTGCCATGCTTGCTTAGCCAAAAGAGAGTCATTGAACAAAGCCAAGTCCCTAAGACCCATGCCGCCCTCCAATTTGGATTTTGTCAACTCATCCCATTTCAACCAATGGATCTTCCTCCTTTCTCTCCTTTGGCCCCACCAAAAATTTTTAATTAATGCTTCAACGTCATGGCATAGCCCCAAAGGAATTTTGAAACACTCCATGGCAAATGTCGAGATAGCTTGGATAACTGCTTTGATTAAGACCTCACAACCCGCTTGAGACAAGAGTTTTCCCTCCCAACTTTGTAATTTCCTCCAAACCTTTTCTTTGATGAGATTGAAGCTATATTTCTTCCTCCTTCTGACCAATGATGGTAGACCCAAATAATGCTCATATTGTTCAATCTCTTGTAAACCCAAAGCTGTTTTGCTCTCACACTACAAAAAAATCGACCTGCCTCAGCGTTTTTTTCCTAACGTTTTTACAAACCGCTGAAATAGATAAGTATGTACCAGCGCTTTTTGAAAACACTGGTACAGGAAATCCTATTACAGCAGCTCAAAATCGGCGCTTTACAAAGCGCTGCAATAGGAGGCCTATAGCGGCATTTCTCAAAAACGCTAGTATAGGAAGCCCAAAAGTGCTAGGATAGGGTTATTGATTTCCCTTATGGAAAAGACCTATCCCGGCGCTTTTAAAAGCGCTGGGATAGGGCACCATATTCTAGTGCTTCTAAAAGCGCTGATACAGCTCTTTCTCAGGGAATAAATAATGACCTATCCCAATGCTTTTAAAAGCGCTGCGACAAGTCATTCTCCATTCCCGTATGGAGAATGACCTATTCTAGCGCTTTTAAAAGCGTTGGGACCAAGTGGGTCAATACCGTACCGGAGTCTGTACCGGTTTGGCCAACGGTACGATATATTTCGGATACCGGTCGATACCGGTGTACCGTTTCGGGTTTACCGCTATTTTTTATATTTATAAATAAATAAATAAATAAATAAATATATATATATATATATATATATATGTGTGTGTGTGTGTGTGTGTGTGTGTGTGTGTGTGTGTGTATGTATGTGTGTGTGTGTATATATTATAATAAATATAAAAGTTTACCATAAAACAGTTCCTCAATTCAGAACTAATTATTCATGGTTTTAGACTTTAGTATCAATTAAAAGAAAAAAAAAACACAATATAGAAAATAGAAAGCTTAAAAGTTACCATTGCATACTAAGAAAACAAATAATACTAATAAGTTAATGCAAATAAGTTATCATTCTGCTCTAACAAAAATTCAAAAATTCACAAAACTTAAAAAAAAAAAAAAAAAACTTTTTTCTGTACTGGCCAGTACGCTTGGTACCGGCCGGTATTGCCCGAAATTGGCCGGTACGGCCGATATTTAAACCGGTATGAAACGTTGATATTTCGATACCGGTATGCAACCGATACGGCTGGTGCCAGTATTGACTACCTTGGTTGGGATAGCTCTTTTTCCATAAAGGAATGAGAATGACTTGTCCCAGCGCTTTTAAAAGCGCTAGGATAGGTCCCTCCATTCCCGTATGGAGAATGACCTACCCAGCGCTTTTAAAAGCGCTGGGACAGGTCCCTTCATTCCTGTTTGGTGCTCTCCATGGTGGATTTACTAAAGAAGATGGTTGTTTTGTTTTTGTTAACTTTTGCCCCAAGGCTTTCTCATAACATTTTAGGATGTCCATAATATGCCCACACTTACTAGGAGTTGCCTTGCAAAAAAGTAGACTATCATCTGCAAATAAAAGATGGGTTAGTTTTGGTCCCCTTCGACATAGGGAGAAGCCTTTAATGTCCCCCCTTCTTGCAGCTTGTTGTATAAGCCCATGTAGGCCTTCAGTGCATTGAAGAAGTAGGAAAGGAGATAGAAGGTCCCTTTGTCGGATGTCTCTAGTAGGATGGATCAAACCTTGGGGTTCTCCATTGACTAGAATAGAGTATGTCACTTTTCTAATACAAACCATGATTAACCCAATCCATTTTTCATTAAAGCCCATTTTTCTCATATTATTTTCAAGATACACCCATTCGACTTGGTCATTAGCCTTGCTCATATTAAGCTTAACAGCCATGAAGCTTGTATCCCCTGAAACTTGATTTTTCATGCAATGAAGTGATTCAAAGGCCAGTAGAATGTTATCAGTAATAAGTCTTTTTTTGTGAAAGCAGAATGGTGTTCAGTGATGATCAAAGGTAAAATTTTCTTAAGTCTATTGGCTAAAACTTTGGAGAAAACTTTAGAAAGAACATTGCACAAACTAATGGGGCGATATTCTTGGACAAATTCGAGGTTTTTTGTTTTGGGAATAATGGTGATAAAGGTATGGTTTAATGGGTGAGGGAGAGTACCTGAATTGAGCCAAGATAAGACTAAGCTCATAACATCATTATCCATTAACCCCCAAAAATGTTAATAGAACAAGGGGGGCATCCCGTTAGGGCCTGGAGCTTTCAGTTGGGCCATTTGCTTCAATGTTGTGACAATTTTAGATTCTAAGAATGTTCCTGTTAGTGCTACATTAATATCATCTGTGATTACCATTGGAATGTGATCAAGGAAAGCCATATGTGGGTCCGGGTTTGATATTGCAAACAGCTCTTGGTAGTACCTAATGAGGACTGAAACTATTGTTTCTGATTACACTTGCCAAGTATCTTATTCATACTTGATGCCGCGAATCAAGTTTCTCCGATGCCTTTTGCTGGCTTGGCAATGAAAGAACTTAGTGTTGTTGTCACTGATAGGCCAAGAATGTATTGACCATTTTGGTAACTTAATCAATTAATTTAACCAAGTAAAATTAATTAGATTCAAATTACATGCAATAAGCGTGGTAGTACAAACAAATCACCAATTAAACTAAATGCAGAGAAAAATAAATTTGATACAGGTGATTTGTTTATGAATGGGGAAAACCATCGAGGCAAAATCCTACCGGGTGAATTTAAGGTTACCACTCCCGAGAATCCATTATTATCAAAACAAGCGATTACAAGTAAAAGGAATCCTAGTACCTAATACCAACCTATAGTTGAACTCTTACCCCAATACCCAATTGGACTTGTAATGTAGTGACAATCTCTCCTTTCAATGCAATGCTCCCAGTACGTGACTAACCAATCGATGCTCGGATCCAAATACATGACTAACCAATTGATGCATGGATCCAAGTACGTGACTAACATACCAACTTGAGGAAGATGTTGGCTGCAAAGTTCTTTAGTTCATCCAAACGATGAAGATCAAGAAGCTCCTTAGTTACAAAACCCTTGGCACAAAGATGCAGCAGCTTCTACAAAGAATATGATGAACTAGGGCAATTCTATCTCCGGTCACAATATGCGTGCAACAACAATTGCAACAACCTTTACTTTAGTTTTGACGACCCTTAAAATAATCTTTATATATGTCTAGTGTTGTGAGAAAAGAAACCCTGTACAAATACACTTGGATATGCATGAAAACAGATCTATAAATTTGAATTTCGTAATTCTCGATAGATACTGTTTCTGTAGAGCAGCTGTCGAGCATCAGTATTAAATCTCGATAGATATAATCGTCAAGCTATCTGTCGAGCTTTAATGAACAACACTTCTTCACTTGTTTCTTGGACAGACTTGCATGGCTTCAATACTAGACTTGAACTCTTGTTCCTTGAAGTATTAAACCCATCCTAGATCTACCCAATTATAAGTAAAGTGTGTTTTGTCAAAGGATTAGCCAATTTACAATAACATATGTTCTAACAAGTTCCACATATGTTTTAACAATCTCCCTCTTTGGCAATCCGTGACAAAACCATAACAAACAAATGAAGTATGAGAGAAGTCATAAATCACTAAACTCATAATCACTTGTCAAATATAGTAAAATCTAATCCTAACATAAACTATTGAAAAACTTTGTAAGAAGAGAGTTCATGGCATGATAGATTTTGACAACCTGTCTTTTTGAAACACTTTAAACAAAACTCATCAAGGTATCTTTGTGTGAAACAGAAATAAAAGATTGCATACATAAAGAAACATGTGCATAAAGAGAGAAAAAAAAAAAACACATGGAGAGATAGTTGAATGATAACAACATCATCATATATATAAAAGAGAAATAAGTACAATGTATGTTATCAAATAATGGTCACAAGACCGGTGTACAAAAGGGTAATGTAACTAAAAAGAAAGAAAAGAAAAGTCATATATCTTCACTACATCCCTCAAAGACAAAAGACACTCCCCCATAAAAAATGTCCTATGCTAACTCTCCCCTTAAATACATGACCACTCTCATCTTAAAACTACTCCCCATTTTTGTCGCGAATGACAAATGGTAAGTCATTGATAAGTCGTCATCTCCTCATCACTAGAAGAGCCAGCATCCTCATCCTTATCATTATTATCATCATCGGAACCATCATCAGCATCCTCGTCCTCAGAAGCCTCTAGAGAAGGAGAGGGAGATGGAGAAGCAGCGAAGCCACCCATGTGAGCCTGTCATTGTGCAATACGACTAACACGAGTGTTCACCTAATATAACTCAATAGTGAGTGTATCAAGGCGAGCATCCATGCGCTCAAGCTGTGCCATGACGGCCTCAAGCGTCACACTACCACTCGAAGAAGAGGGAGCAGAGGTGGATGGAATGGAAGGGGCTGGAGTAGTCATCGTCTCGGTCCATGGCCATTTCGGTCGAAGCTAGGCCTCGCTTTGACGAATAGACGCCGTGCTAATGGCACCCATGACGGTAAAGAGATGAGAATCAGGGATCGAGATAGAAAAATGACGAATGATCCGTGTGATAGCCGAAGGGAAAATGAGCTTATCACGGGTTGCCGTATCTCTATAAACATCGATGAGAGAGAATGAAGTGAGAGCGAAAGTCTATAGAGTGGTCCTTAATGAGGGATAGCAAAAATTGAGCATGAGGCTCTGTATTGGAGTTATAGTGAGACAGTGGATGGAGAACGAATGTCATCATCATGTTTAGGAATCTTGGACCTTTTGCAAAGCCCGAGCATGAGGTGTTTTTGCATTTACCTTATGAAGAAGGTATCTCACAGAAAAGAGACAAAAGTTCGTCCTTGGACACAGTTCTCAGACGTGGACAATACCCGTGGAACGTGTAGTATCTAAGAAATAATATCCGGTGTGACTACGATACGTATACCTTTAATATGCATAGCAAACTGAGGTATAGAGGTATCGATACCGTGCATGTTGGAGTAGAACTCCTATATGATCACTGTGGGACATCTCACAGGTATCTCACATAAAGATTCCCATCCCTGACTGTGAATGATAGTAGGTAGAGCAGTATCGAAAAAGTCTGATAGAACCACATGGTGTTTCGAATGAATGCCATGTTTGGAGAAGTTCTCCAGGAAGTCCTATGGGCCTTCCTATCATGAAACCGAATGTGAGTGGGGTAGGATCAGAAGAAGATGTCTTGGAATGAAGAGAGTTCCGATATGGAGTGGATTTGTGCTTGGGTGCCATGCACAGTCTATCTGAAGAGAGAGAGAGAGAGAGAGAGAGAGAGAGAGAGAGAGAGAGAGAGAGAGATAAATACAACATCATAACCCAAAACAAGATGGGTAGAAAAAAAAGGGTACGTATGCATGAAAAATGCACAAACATGTGACGTGATAAAAGAAATTGCATCATGGGTTCAACCCAATCCAAACCTAGCAGCACACAATTTTCAACATTCAAGCACACATCTAAGTGCATGAAACATTGTGAAAATGTAAATGGAATGCAATGCATGATCTTATAGCAACAAATAAGCACCACCCAACGCAAAAATTCCACAAGAATCTCAAAAGTTTTCAAAAACCCCAAAAATTTCAAGAAAACCCAAAACCTAGGTCTAAATGCATGAAATGCAAGAAGAATGAAGGATTAAGAGATCATACTAAAGGAGAAATGCATAGACTAGGTCGAAATCCAAGTAGGGAAGATGAAAAGAGTGAGAAAATAGTGTTTGGAGAGAGAGAGAGAGAGAGAGAGCTTTTCTGTTGAGAGAGATATGAAAAAGTGAGATCTGATTTCGCACTGAAGCTATTTAAAGAAATCACAGCTCGATGGATCGAGGATCTGTCGAGCACTAAATCTTGACAGATATGAATCTGTCGAGGTGCTGTCGAAAATCTGTCGACGGCAAAATCACCTCGATGGATCGAAAAGCTATTAGCCAGACATAAACTTTCTCGATGGATCGAGAATCTGTCGAGAAGCTATTGAGACAAATTACAGATAGCTCGATGGATCGAAGATGCGATAAGATCTGTCGAGGATCTATCGAGAAGCTGCCGAGCTTGATAAAAAGCAGTTTTTCAAAGAGAGGAAAAACACACAGAAATGAATGCAATCAAGCAAGCTAGTTAACCAAAGATCCAAACAACATGTTAAGCTCTCAAAAACATCTCTCAACAAGAAAAAAATGCAAAGCATTCATGATCCAAAACACACACACACACACACACACACACACACACACACACACACAAAAAACAAGTCTAACCAATTTTATATTTCAAAAACAAGTCAAGACAGTTTAGTGAGTACACATTATTACATGTATCCCTTGTGATGGCCAAATCACATTGTACCTGCACATGTATCAAAAGTAGCAAAGAATTTGTGTGTTGTGTGTGAAAACATCGTAAGAGTGCATAAGTGTCTCAAGTTATGACGATTTAAGTTATGAGAAAATTAATTTAACTCACATACAATCATAACTGCTTGTAGGGGGCTATCACCTTCGAAGTACATCCTATAACTCTCACATCTTCTAGAAATACGCTTGCAACCATATTTAAAAGTATTTTGATACTTTTTGCTTTTATTTTTCTTTGCATATTTATTTTTGAGTATATCATGCATGGGCATATAAGAGAGAGAAAGAGAAAAAATACCCAATTATGTTAAGTTTTAAACATCACAATTTTGCTATGCCGAAGCATACATATGTTATTCATGATTGGCGGGTTTTAGTGGTGAGATAGTTATTTATGCCTTTATCTTAGGAGTTTTTAGTCCTTCCCGTCAAAAAGAGTGATGAGTGTTAAGTACAAAAAATTACTTTGAGCGGTTTAGACCCCTTAAACTATAACCAGATTGCGTAGCCTAGATTAATTAGCCAAGTTGTTACTTAGTCAAATTAAGCAATTCTAGGTTAAAACAATCACAAAATCATATCATGCATGTAAAACATATAAAGCAGCGGAAAATAAATAACACAGTGATATGATCACCCAGGAAAACCAAACCGGTAAAAAACCTGGGGAGGATTTTACCCACCGATCCTCAAGGCAAAACGGAATCCACTAAGAAAGAATTGAAGTTCTTACAAAAGGACTTACAAGCTCCCCGCTTGACTTCCTAATGCTATCCACCAGTAAAACTTCTTGACACGACCACGCGCAGGCTCCGAGTCTACGGACTACTTCTTTCTTTGTATTCCTTCAATCAGCTACAAGCACCCACGCTTGATATTCTTTAAGCTTCAAAGGCAGCAACCAAGTTGATCATCAAGATGTTGAAGTGATCTCAATCTTGAAAACCCTAAGCTTTGTGTAAAGGAAAGCTCCTCTAGATCTTACAAGAGATTTACACAAAACCGCAATGTATGAGCAATAATACAACTTGTGCAACTCAAAAAAACGTAGCTAGGGTTTGCCTTATATACCTAGGGCAAAAACATAAAACCCTAAACGTTTAAAGAGTTTGGGCTGAGTTGGAATTCTGCAGAAAAATGCATCTGGGCCGACTTTCGATCGATCGAGTCTAACCTTCGATCGATCGAGCCAGGCCGAGAAGCCCCAATGCTTCTGCAGTCACTCGATTCCAACTTTACAATATTTAACCAACTTTGAGCAAGCCTAAACTAGACTAAATACATTGTTTTGATCATGGTTTGCCAACATTACAAATTAGAGTTCTAAATATATAAAATCCTAAGACCTTAGAACCTAACAAACTCCCCCTTTGGCAATCCGTGACAAAACATAAATTAAAAGCTCAAAGTTTACAAGTAATAAGCCCTTTACAAAATAATGCTCATAAACACAAGTTCAACCTAACTACTATCCATCGGTTGCAAGTGTAGACAGCAGCTTTGTTGAATCAACCTGTATATTCCTGAAATACTCAACAAACACATAAACGCATGTGTGGCAGAAAATAGTATATAAACAGGTATAATATTCTTGTAAGATTCACACAACACAAAATAAAGATATATATCAATGAATCAACTCAGAAATATAAATCAATAAGCAGTGAATCATAAGACAACAAGAATCAAAAGAAAACATGTATATCAATATATCAATCAATGTTACTTCCCCTAACATGAATATCCCAAAAATGATATACAAAGTGAAGCACCTAGATACAATCTAATAAACTCCACAAAAAATATCCCACGCTAAAAAAAATATCTCCCCCTAACACAAAAATCTCCCCCTATCAACAAAATCTCCTCTACAAGTCAAAAACTCTACTCCCCCTTTTTGTGACGGAATGCCAAAGGGCATCATAGGCCATCATCAAAAGGAGGTGGTGAGGAAGAACGAAGATGCGCCAAATCCGCTCTCAGAGCACGAATCTCGTCGAACAGATCCACCAAAAGCTGACCATGAGTCGCCTGAACGGTCATGACAGTCTCCAGAGTACGACGAACATCGAAGTCAGCCGCAGGAGGTGGAGGAACAGCAGCAGCACCTACAGGATCTGGAACAGCCTCACCATCAGGACCTGTAGAAGAAGAAGGAGGAGGAGGAGTGCTACTAGAGGGATCAGACCTAGGGTGTTTAGAACCAGCTCGAAGATGAGCGGCCCTCTGTCTAAGAAAAGACGCACCTATAGGACCTATAACATGAACAGGCTCAGAAGCAGGGAAATCCTCTAAACCTAGATACAGTAAAATCCTATGAATGAAAATAGGATGGACAAGGGCATGAGCAGTAGATGAACTCCTATAAACTTTGTTCAAAGAACGAAGAAAAAGATGAGGAAAACTAATAGGAGCATCAGTAACAAGAGCGTACAGAAAAACACACCTTTCAAAAGGAATGGTGTGCAGATGAGAAATGGGCCAGAGTGAGTGACAGGCTATCCTAAAGAATAGATAGGTAGTCTCGGGAAGCTCAGCGGTGGTGATCCTAGAATCAAAACCCCACTGGATAGATGACCCAGTGATGTAAGACATGACATCACTCAACTCTGGTGACTCATCATAGGGATAGACAGGATGCTGTACCAAAGGTACCTCAAGAGCATTAGCCACTACCTGAGGAGTAATGGAGTACTCTACACCTCGTATCCAACTCCTAACTAGAGTGTTGGAATCATAGATGCGGATTGAGATATTCGAAAAGAACTCTCTAATCAAGGTAACCGGAGGAGGAGGGTCAGACACAGCAAACAAAGGAAGCCAACCCCTACGCTCAAAATTTGCCCTAATGGCAGGATCAAGCTCATCAAAAGAGACAGAACGCTCAGCCCAAATCTTCCTCTTAAGGTTTAAAGTCTCGTAGAGCTCTTGGTTTTTCTCACTAGGGAATCTCTCACTATCAAAAGAAGGAGGGGGTGGAGAAGGAGGGGGAATAGTCCTACGGGCTCTAGTCTTCCTAGGCATGGTGCTAAGGAAAGGACAGAGACACAAAGAGAAAACCAAAAAGAACAAAAACAAAACCAAGGGCAGACTGCAAGTTAGCACAAAAAAATATAGAATAAAAATCTATATGATGCATGAACATTAACAATGTTATGATGCATGAACTAATGCAGTAACCAGGATCAAATTAAGTTCAAATTCACAAAATTGGCTTGAACATAGAGTTGAAAATTTGAGAACCACTTGAAAATTTTTGTACCAAATTGATGAATTAATCATTACACATCATTGAAAACAGTTTATAATAACCAATTACATCAATTAGACTAGCCAATTTCATCAATTAAACTCAATTTCACAAAAATCCCAAATTCGGATCAAACACAAACCCTAGAAATTTAAATTTTCCACAAAACACAAAATTGATCAAATTAAACAATCAAGAACATGTCTATAGGGTGTCCCCACCAAAACCCATTGAACAATTGCAAACAATTTGGTCCGAAACAACACAAATCCCAAAAAGAAAAGTTCCGAAAATCTCCTCTAAAATGCATGAAAAATGCATGTAAATGTGAAAATAAATTGAAAAGGAAGGGTAAAATAGACATACCGGCTTGAGGAGAGAGAGATTGTGCAAAAAATTTGATTGAAAACGACAAAAAATTGACTGGATTCCTGCCTCGTCGGAGAGAGAAGAGAAAAGTTTGAAAAAGTTTTGAAATAGTAACTTTGAAAAAGTCAGATTTTCTCTTTTAAAAAGCTTCTCCACGATCTTCGATCGATCGAAAATTACATTCGATCGATCGAATGTGATAGTCATTTTAGCACAATCTGAGGCACTTTTTCGATCGATCGAAAATCAGGTTGGATCGATTGAAATGGGCAGAGGCACACTGAATTTTGGGGAAAAACACAGTTTTGAAAAATTGCAAACCCAATTTTGAAACAACTCCTCAAAGCATTTGAACAATGAATACAAAATGCATGAGTATGAGATGGAATGCATTTTCAAAAAACCCAAAATTTTTAAACCCAATTTTCTCAAACATAATTTTCAATCATCTTCCAAATTAATTTTCTCAAGCAATAAATATGTTGTGCACAAATCTCAAGATATTTTCAAACTTGGTTGGTCAGACCAAAGACACACACACTAACATGTACAGTGTTTAACAAAGAGTAACTTGTGTAGTGTGTGAAACTAGCAAAGACTTGAGATACATGTGAGGTGATACGTGAATAGCAATCAAACACAAAGTCTACACAATTCATCACATAGAATTTAAAAGAGACTATCACCTAAAGAGTTACATCCTATAACTCCCACATCTCCTAAAACAAAAGCTTGCAATCATGTAAGTTTCTTTCATTTTTGCCTCTTATTTATATGAATTGGCATTCAGCTTAATAGTACACACCGGTTTGAATTAAGTGAATTGGCATCAAGCCTAATAGTACACACCAGTTTTTTAATTTAATTTGAGGCTACACCTTATGTTCTTTTTGTGCATGTGCTATACTTTCTCGAGCACTAAATCTTATGATATGTACTAAGGTGTTCATGATTGGCTAGTGAACAGTGGTGAGATGGTTATTTATGCCTTTCTCAAAAGGATCAAGTCCAACAGTAAAAAACAAGTGACTTCATGATTAAGGCAAAGTGATTAAGAACCACACACATCTTTCCCACACAATATGCACTACAAAGTTTCAACTAGTCAAGTGCAGTAAATAAGCTCATCAAAGTTACACAAGGTACACTAGACATGACATGTGTAAAAAGAATGACCAACCTTATTTTCAAAAAATCAAGAAAAATAGTGTTCAACAAAGATTTTGCTTTCTCCCTTTTTTTTTTTTTTTTATTATTAAAAGAGAAAACAAATAAATCCTAGAATGAAATGCATGTATGTAATGCAATGCAAGTCCTAGAACAAAAGAAAAACACAAAAACCAAATAACAATGGTCACAACAGAATAGAGTAATGAAGCACAAGGACCATGTCAGAAAGACTCAGTTAGTTCGAGTCTTTTGCATCCAAAACTTTTTAGATGCACTCCGAGCATTGGAGTTCTTATTCACATTAGAGTGATTCCTAACTCCAGAATTGGAATAAAGGTTTAACGCCTTTACCAATTCACCAATTAGTGCCATAGGATCTTGTGCTTGAGGCACAGGCACTTTTGGTCTTTTTGCTCTCTTATCAGCTTGAAGCTTGTAACAGTTAAGACGGATATGTCCAGACTTACCACAATAATGACAAACCCAAGCAGGTTTACCATGCATCTTGTCCTTAGGTTTGGTAGGCTCCTTAGGTTTGGATTCTCTTAAGTCTACCTTAATCTTCTTTGGTGGTGAAACTTCTACAGGTTTAACTACCTCACTCACAGGGGGTTTAATGGTTTCACTCACAACCTCACTCACAAGAGGTTCAGAAGAAGAAGAAGAAGGAACAAAGACAGTGGTATGTGGTCCAGAATCAAAGATGCTTTCAACATATCCTAACCCAGCTTTATCAGAAGGATACTTTTGAACATTCAGCATGTGATCAAGTTTAGAACTAGCAGATCTAGCAACAGATAAATCATGTTCCAAAGTTCTAACTTTATCAAGCAAAAGCATGTTTTCAGATTTGACATTATTCAAAAGATCATTAGTATCAAACAGTTTTACAAGCAAATTTTTCTTTTCAAGCTCAAGAGCATCAATTTTCTTCAAGCCTAGATCAACTTTCATAGCATCCTTTGCAGCAATTTTGCAAAGTTTGTTATAGGCCTCTTGAAGATCTGCATCTTCAGAAAGTTCCCCATCAGCAGGGTTCTTCTCAGCAGATATGCTTTCATCTACTGTACCAGTAGCAGTGAAAGCAATGAGGTTTCCATCCTCGTCACAACCGGACTCATCATCAGAAACCTCATTATCACTAAGGGTTACAGCCATAGCTTTACCCTTATTCCTCAAGAAAGTAGGACATTCAGATTTGACATGACCATACCCTTGACAACCAAAACACTGAGGACCCAAAGAGTTATTAGAAGATTGACCTACTTGTTCTCTAGGTTTTTCAAAATTGTTAACATTAGTGGGATCATTCTTCCTAAAGTTTCTAGGTTCAGTAGTGTTGGTGTTCCTTGCCTTTCTATTAGTGTTTCTGAGAAAATTTCTAAAGTTCTTGGCAAGGTAAGCTATCTCCGTGGGAGAGAGCTCATCATCAAATCCACCAGCTTCAACATCATCAACAGACTTAAGTGCCATTGATTTGGATTTGATAGTCTTGGGTAAGTCAGACTCATAAGACTGAAGAGATCCTACAAGCTCATCCACAGGGATGGAGTCAACATCCTTACTCTCAGTAATGGCTGTCACTTTGGGTCTAAAGTCTTCAGTTAAGGATCTAAGAATTTTCCTAACAACTTTAGGTTGATCATAGACTTCACCCAAATTATAAGCAGAATTAACAATATCATTAAGTTTAACATAAAACTCATCAAAGGTTTCATCATCAGACATTCTAATGTTTTCAAACCTAGAAGTTAATTGCTGTAATTTGTTAATTTTAACAGCCTTTGTGCCTTCATGCACAGTTTGGAGGATTTTCCAAGCAGTATGAGCAACCTCAACATTAGAGATCCTCTTAAATTCCTCCATTGAAACAGCATTGAAGATGACATTCATAGCTTTGCTATTGAAGCCTGCTGCTTCTTTCTCAGAAGTTTGCCACTCACTCACAGGAGTAGTGGGCTTCTCCCATCCGTATTCGACGGAATTCCAAACCCTCTCATCTATGGATTTCAGGAATGCTTTCATCCTTACTTTCCAGTATGCATAATTGTTCCCATCAAAGTGAGGAGGAACAAACAGAGAGTGTCCATGCTCCATGACAACCGGGGTCAAGGATCAGCTCAGAGATAAAATTCTCAAACAAAAGAGCAACCTGCTCTGATACCACTTGAACGGTTTAGACCCCTTAAACTATAACCAGATTGCGTAGCCTAGATTAATTAGCCAAGTTGTTACTTAGTCAAATTAAGCAATTCTAGGTTAAAATAATCACAAAATCATATCATGCATGTAAAACATATAAAGCAGCGGAAAATAAATAACACAGTGATATGATCACCCAGGAAAACCAAACCGGTAAAAAACCTGGGGAGGATTTTACCCACCGATCCTCAAGGCAAAACGGAATCCACTAAGAAAGAATTGAAGTTCTTACAAAAGGACTTACAAGCTCCCCGCTTGACTTCCTAATGCTACCCACTAGTAAAACTTCCTGACACGACCACGCGCAGGCTCCGAGTCCACGAACTACTTCTTTCTTTGTATTCCTTCAATCAGCTACAAGCACTCACGCTTGATATTCTTTAAGCTTCAAAGGCAGCAACCAAGTTGATTATCAAGATGTTGAAGTGATCTCAATCTTGAAAACCCTAAACTTTGTGTAAAGGAAAGCTCCTCTAGATCTCACAAGAGATTTACACAAAACCGCAATGTATGAGCAACAATACAACTTGTGCAACTCAGAAAAACGTAGCTAGGGTTTGCCTTATATACCTAAGGCAAAAACATAAAACCCTAAACGTTTAAAGAGTTTGGGCTGAGTTGGAATTCTGCAGAAAAACGCATCTGGGCCGACTTTCGATCGATCGAGTCTAACTTTCGATCGATCGAGCCAGGCCGAGAAGCCCCAATGCTTCTGCAGTCACTCGATTCCAACTCTACAATATTTAACCAACTTTGAGCAAGCCTAAACTAGACTAAATACATTGTTTTGATCATGGTTTGCCAACATTACAAATTAGAGTTCTAAATACATAAAATCCTAAGACCTTAGAACCTAACATACTTAATCATACTCATTACAAACACGAGCCACAAAGCTCACTTGCTTAATTAGTTGTGCATTGAAATGTTTATCTAAGTTACAAAAGATACAAAGTTTAGAAAACTCTACTTCAATGGCCATCCAAGGTACACAAATACTAATGTACACAAAACACATACTGTTTTTGTATTTTCTGATTTTTCAAAATTTTTTTTAATAAAAAAAACAAAATAAAGCAAAACTGAAAACAAACAAACAAAAACATGTTAAACAAAATAGCATGAAACTAGACTGACTTAAAAACAAGTAAGCAAAACACACAAGGAATGCATAAACAAAAAGAGGGAGAGAGAGAGAAAAAAGTGACTGAATCACTTTGAGCTTTTTTCCTTCCATACCTTGGAGGAACTTTTCTTTTGAGCGAACCTTTGATTCGGTGGTGAGGGGGAAGAATTGAAACCGTTCAAGTTCGAAAGGAACAAGAGGGCCTTAAGACGATCTCCAAGAGGAGCAAAAGTGGCTGGAAACTGATTATGGTTTCCAGATAAGATTATTCTATTACTCTGTTGAGTGGCTAACCACTTGTAGCAATTTGGACGAGTATGCCTTGAAGCTCCACAGTGATGATAGAAATGTAGCTTTTTCGGTTGAGACTTTTTGTTGTTGACTTTCTTAGTCCTAGGGTTTCTAGTCTCTTTCTTTTCAAGCTTGAGGGTGCACCTAAAATAGATTTGCCTTTGTCTACATTCTCACTAGCTATATCAGTTTTACATTCATTGTTCTCAGAATTAACATTATTAGCAGGTGAGACAAACACAGTAGTACTAGAAGAAGCAATATTAGGAGAAGAGAAATCATACCCCAAGCTGGTTCTATCAGAAGTAGATTTCTGAAAGTTAAGCATCTCACCAAGCTTTGCACTAGAAGTCCTCTCTAGTTGAGCTCTGACTTGAAACAACTCCGCTTCAAGCTTCTTGGTCCTTTCAGCAAGAAAGTTGTTCTCGAACCGCAAAGCTCCAATGGTCTGATTTGCTTCATCAAACTTTGTGGAGAGCTCCTCTCAATCTAGCTCAACATCACTCAGCTTTTTGGTGGCCAGCCTGTATAATTTCTCATGTTTCTCAGAAACCTTGTACAATTTTTCATAGGCTGTATGAATATCATCTTGATCGTCCATTTTCTCAAACTTAGAGTCCACCAAATCCTCTTTATCATCTACTGTTTCTAAAACCCCATCAGTAGGATCAATTGTAGCAGTGAAGGTATTCAAGATTCCCTTGTCATCATTGTTATTTGAATCATCCTCAGGCTTGGTGTCACTCAAGGTAGTAGCAAGGGCCTTGCTTTTTCCAATAATCTTGAGATATGTTGGACATTCTTGTTTCATATGTCTAAAACCTTGACATCCGAACACTTTGGTCCAGAGGGAACAGTGTATTGACTCGCCTTCTTTAGCATCCTTCTTCCTTCTATATTGGCTCTTGAATTGTGAAGAACTGGATTGCTCTCGGTCCTTGTTGAATCCTTTTGCATTGGTATTTTTCATAAACTTTTTGAACTACCTCGTGATATAAGATTTCATCTTAGAATCTTCATCATTAGAAGACTCATTGGGTTCGGGAATGGTTTCTCCAAGATTAAAGGCAGAGTTGACTATGTCTTTCAGCTTTGCAAAGAACTCATCAAACGACTCATCCTCCTCTATCTTAATTTCTTAAAAGCTTGTGGTAAGCCTTTGAAGTTTTGAATCCTTGACAACCTTAGTCCCTTCATAAGTTGTCTGGAGGATAGTCTACGCTTCCTGAGAAGTTTCTGTAGAGGGTATCTTCTTGAACTTCTCATTGGTGACCCATTAAATAAGGCATTCAATGCTTTGTTGTTGTTGTTTGCCGCTTTGATTTTAGCATCATCCCAATCAGCCAACGCTTCCTTTGGCTTTGTCCAGCCAATCTCCATAGCTTGCCACACTTTCTTGTCTAAGGACTACAAGAAAGCTCTCATGCGTACTTTCCAGTATGCATAGTTAGTGTCATCAAATAAAGGAGGTATAATAAGAGACTGTCCTCTATTCATGACAAACAGGGGTCAATGGATCACACAGTAAAGATTAACCCTAATCAGAGTGTGCCTGCTCTGATACCATTTAATAGGCCAAGAATGTATTGACCCCTTTGGTAACTTAATCAATTAATTTAACCAAGTAAAATTAATTAGATTCAACTTACATACAATAAGCATGATAGCGCAAACAAATCACTAATTAAACTAAATGCAGTGAAAAATAAATTTGACACAGGTGATTTGTTTACGAATGGGGAAAACCACCAAGGCAAAACCCCACCTAGTGAATTTAAGGTCACCACTTCCAAGAATCTACTATTATCAAAACAAGCGATTACAAGTAAAAGGAATCCCAATACCTAATACCAATCTACAGTTGAATCCTTACCTCAATACCCAATTGACTTGTAATGTAGTGACAATCTCTTCTTTCAATGCATGGCTCACAGTACGTGACTAACCAATTAATGCATGGATTCAAGTATGTGACTAAGCAATCGATGCATGGATCCAAGTACGTGACTAACACACCAACTTGAAGAAGATGTTGGCTGCAAAGTTCTTCAGTTCATCCAAACGATGAAAATCAAGAAGCTTCTTGGTTACAAAACCCTTAGCGTAAAGACGCAGTAGCTTCTACAAAGAATATGATGAACTAGGGCAATTTTGTCTCCAGTCACAATATGCATGCAACAACAATTGCAACAGCCTTTGCATCACCTTTGAAGGCCTTTAAAATAATCCTTATATATGTCTAGGGTTGTGAGAAAATAAATCCTACACAAATACACTTGGATATGCATGAAAACAGGTCTGGAAATTTGAATTTCTTTTGTCCAGATTATATCTTCAAGCTCTCTTCCTGTTCGCAGGTTCCCAAGCCCCCAATAGTTCCACACTAGGAGATTCATAGTGACTGGCGGGGCTGAACCTCAACCTTCACCAATTCAAAGGGTATGTCCATCCCACTCTTTAAAACTTGTATTTTTTTTTTTGGGTAACTCACAGTGGTCATCAATCTGCACAAGATTATGTTTGCCATTTTTTTGAAGGTCACAATTGTGGGAGACAGATTGTGCAGGGGCTAGTCTAGCCACCCTAGTCCATCTTGGCAGTGATGAGTGATTTGTTGCTTTACAGACCTCGTGTGTGTCACATGGGGATTAAAGGTTAGCTGGTGGAGAGTTATTAGGGCTATAACTTTGGTTTAAAGGTGATGGGGGGTTACTTTGTGGCTGAGGAGTCCTATTGGTATTAAACTCTTTTAATGCTACCTCAATATCATCAATATGCGTTGCACCAATAATTGAGTGAGATGGGGAGGCACGTGTTTTGTGGTCTAGGGTTTCTGTGAACTTCGGGTTGGATTGTAACTGACTTTGGCCCTCTGTCATGATTGATCCTGTCGTTACCGAATCATGCGTTACCAAATTTGTTTTCACTTTCCTTCTTTGGCTGTGATCGGTGGGACCGTGACAGGCCGTTTGCATGTTCCCCATCGGCTTTTAAGCTTGAACTCCGGTATCCTTGTTTTATTGATTCTGTTGATCTTCCTCCCCAACTAGAGTACTAACAGATTGCCTAGATGGAGTTTTCTTGGTTATGTAGAATCCTGGAACTAAAACCACATTTTTTCTAGATGGTGAGAAAGGTAGGGCTTGTATGTTGGGACCATATTGTCTCTGATTCTTCATGAGTGAACCTTCGCTATTCAGCTAAAGTTCACAGTCTTTGTCATTGTGATCAAGGCATATGTTCGGCAATTGTTCATATTTGAAGCTGACCCATATTTTTTCATTGCTCCCCACTGTTACTAGGCGACCTCGGCATAAAGGGATTGTTATGTCTATGGAAACTCTAACCTGAATAAAACTACCTCCCTCATAGTCGCTGGGATTGAAAGTTGGTAAAACTATGCCCAATACTCCGCAGATTTTTTCAGTTGCCTTCACATTCGTGAACTTGATGTGGATGCCATTAACTTGCACCCAGAATGTGGATCTGTCAAAAGTAAGCTCCTCAATAGCGTTACTCTTATCGTAACTTTGCATAACAACAAGGTGTTTGTCAAAATTCCATGGTTCACTAAGAATCACCGTATTAGCTTCGGATTTGTTGTCGAAGACAAAAAGCATTGTATGGTTGCCCATGTTACGTACCTTAAAACCATTGCGGGAGTGCCAAAGAGGAGTAAAAGTCTTGGCGATGACATCGATGTTCAAAACATGCTTAGTGAGGAATTTTGCTGCTATGATGAATTCTTGAACATCGCATTCTTCGTCGAGACAGCAACCTGGCCTTCTCTTTTTGACAGAGTGAGACAAGTCCAATTAGGGGTCAAATCTTCCATGAGTAAACGATGACTCAGAGACTACGGAGAGGAAGAAACTCAAAAACTATGGGACAGAAGAAAAAATACTTGACTGTTTCCCAAACTCCCACGAAAAAAACCTAACAAACCTTGAAATAACCTTGTTATTTTGAGGAATACTAACTCACCTTCAAAGAGAAGGGACCACTATTCTATTGTCTAAGAGGAGTAAGGAGGAGCTTTCTTAGATATAGAGAAACTAATGGATTGAGAAACAACCTTGCATGAGTAATATAAAGCCACCTTATTAGAAATGAAAAAATATCTTCAATCCATATTGCCCCCGACTTGCCCAATTCTCACTCTGCAAGAGTTTTGTGTGTGTGTGTGTGTTGTCTCGAAGAGAGAACAAGATGGGAATGGGACACCCTAATCCAGCCCCAACCCATCTTGTCCTGTTGCCATCCCCAAAATTACATATAATGTGATCATCTTAAAAAGAGAAGTGAGAATTGAACACAAACTAATTAACCTCAATTTTCATAGATGTGATATGATCTTTTGTTGTATCGCCCTTTAGGATTTACAATGACAAATAGGCTTTTCTTTCAACTTCTTTCTCTTTTCTTGGAATCAAGTGGAAGTCTTTAAACTAATTAAACTTGTTTAATATACCATTTCATTTGTTGAAAACTTATACCTTCGTTTAGTTTTTTATTAAAAACCTTATTATTATATTAATATGAGAATAACATTACTTTTGCATTGTGTTGTGTTGTACGTGGAATACCTTGGCTTTCTATAATATCATATACTATAGTGGTTTTGCAGTTATTGTATTTGTCCTGTTATACTATTTCTTAAATATAAACCCTTCAATGCATGTATTGTAAAACTATAGTCAATGGTAAATAAATATTTAGTCATTTCGGAATTTGAATCGGGGTGTATGCCATTAAGATAATCACATTAAAATTTTCATTTTTTTTCCCAATTATATCATCTCTTCTTTCTTTACCTATGTTAATTTCTCTAACATGTTATCTTTTTTTTTTTTTTTTTTTGAGAATCTCTAACATGTTATCAGAGTCATATTTTCCCCTTTTCTAGTGTGAGATTAGAGTTATTATTCTTATAACGTGCCTTGAATTTTTATTTATTTATTATATATAAACAAATGAGAATGACCCCTAAAGTTTTGTAGAAATAACAACCTCCCTCTTGAGCTTTGTTATCAGCATAATTGACATAATGAAATCTTTTTTTCTCTAGTTGCCTTATTTTTGTGGACTAAAGTACCCTTAGCTAAGCTATAACGTTATTGATTTTTCCTTAGTTTATTGATTTCTCAACTAAATCTCTATTTTACTCGAGTCACCCGATATTTACCCAAAAAAACTCTTTGAGCCACCTGATATATTTACCCAAAAATTAAGAACATTAATTATATCGCTTAATCAAGAACGAATTCAGGACAAAATAGAGATTTCAGTATGTATCTGTTAGAATTATCACAAACATCAGTGGAGCTGTCATTCATGCAAAACTTTGAGGGTATGATCCCCTATAATTTCCTATGCAAAACTTTGAGGGTATGATCCCCTATAATTTCCTAATGTCATATGACAATATTGTCTACTATCAAATGAAATTATTAATGTCCCTATACAGTAAACCTTAGTGAAGTTGTTTGTTGAGATTTCTAGGAATCTGGTGGGAATTGGAGCAGATTTGAGAACCTTTATGACTAATAGTTTATTATACATTCTCTACTCAGATTAGGTAACATCCACACACACACATATATATATATATATATATATAGTTTAGATTCATACCCATATAAAAAAACTTCAATTCCTCATTTATGTCATATTTTAATTAATTTTCTACTAACAATCTAATTCGTATTAACATACTCAGAGGATAAATACAAACAAAGAAGTACATATCTAATCTTGATAGGTAATTTAGATGGTTAGATCCAAGTTTATGCTACTGCTCCCAAGAGAGTGGAATTGGGGAATGTTTATGAATTCATTTAAGGAACTAGAATCAGGAATGTTATAATCAGTTAAAGGCCAGAACTCTCTCTCTTCTACACTATGCATCGCTGGAGGAGCCGAGGATAGTGAGAGCTCACAAATTTCATCAGGTCCACTGGTTTCATTGGACATGCTACAAACTAAGCACGTATTTGTATCCTGCAAAGATAATATGCATGCATGATAATCTTAACTACTCCATATGAAAGCAAGCAGTGAAGCTCACAACATGGCATAGCATGCATGTACATATACAAAATGAACTTAGCATGCATGTACACATACAATATGAACTTATTTGTTTTAACTAGTGAAGGTCATAACATGGCATAGCATGCATGAATATATACAACGGATCATGTTCTCAATTTTCTAAGATTAGATGAACTTATTTGTTTTAACATATTTAGTTTACGTCACAACCCTATGGGTTATATCTCAAAATGATTAGTCTAGTCACAATGAGCAAGGAAAAAATGCTAGTCACACATGCCATAATTAAGGTTCTTTGTAATTGTTATTAAAACCTAAATCAAACCAATATATGCTTGATTTGGGTCTTATCACATACCTACACAGCACACACTTAATCAATATCCAATCAATCTAAAGCGTCACAGTTTATTTCATTTAAAGTGTACAAATATAATTTTGTGACTAAAAAGAACTGAAACTTTAAAACAATTGTTCCTAAGAAAGAAGCAAAATAAATAAATGAAATTAATTAATCCCATTCAAACTACTTTATTATGAGATCCTTGACACAGGACAACCTTTTGTTCTTCATTTTCTTTTCACGATTTAATTTTTTTTTTTAAATATTAATTTTTGTTAAGTAAATGATAGAATTAAGTTTATGAGGTTTGTTCCATAAAAAAAAAAAAATTTTTTTTTTTTTATGAGGTCTGATTAGAGTTTTAGTTGCAAGCCCACCTCCAAAAACAGTTTTTTAACCTCCAAAGTCACTTAAACACTTATTACATATCCTTTGTGCTTACTCTTATAAACATATTGATATATGGGATTAGAAACGAAAAAGTTAAATTGTATATTTCTTTTTCAACTTTTGATATTTGTTTTAAAATCTTCTTTATATTGTGAAATGTTGCACTTTAATTTTTATATATTTAAAATTGTTCCGAAAATGTCTTCATTGTTGTCTAATGGATGAAAAATGATAGGGTCAGCTCTGCTGTGAATCAAGCTGCTCTTGTGCACTGTGTTCTGCTGTCAAAGCTTTTCTAATTTGGAACTTAGTTAGGATAATTTCTTATGTGGCAATGGTAGTTAGTTGTAATTGATGTGGCAATAGTAGTTAGTTATAATTAATTGAAAAATACTGTATAAATACTCTCTTAATCTCTCTCTCTTTGCATTCTGACTCTTTAGGAAGCCTAGTTTCCTCAAAGAACTGCTCAAACTATCTCAATTTTATAAGAATCAATGGATTCTTATAATAAAAAAATACTAACGTAGCAAATAAAATTCATGCCACATCATTAAAGTGACGTTGGTTTTAATAATTTTGTTTGATATGTTAGTGTTTTACACCAACAAATGATGGTAAAACCGTTTTGAAACATTTTAAATATAATAACGATTTAAAAAAAAATGCAATTTAATCAAACTAAAACCATGGTCATCCTTGAAGGTTCAAGCACCGTATCTTATAAATTTTAATGTCATTAATTTTCTGTATTAATTATCTAATGATTCTTCAGCGAGTGGAATCGCATTTCTCTTCTACAGTCATTGCTCTCTCTCTCTCTCTCTCTCTCTCTCATATTGTGTGCATGCATGTGTGTGCGCATGCCATGCATTTATGCCATCCAAAGGTTGAGAGTATACCTGATGCCGATTGCTAGTTTCTTCGATTGTTTGTAGAAGCCTGTTGCTGTCTTCAGAAAAGATTTCATGTCCAAAATCCCTGCTGTCATATTCCCCTTGTCTTAACTCATCCCCCAATGGTCTGTAGAATATTGAGAAAAAAAGAAGAAGATATAATTTAATAAGAATGGGGTTGTTTTTCCTAATGAGTAGATTTTCTCTAAGCTGTCTTTTCCTGATGTGTGTGTGTGTGTATATATATATATATATATCTCGAAAAGGCCCTTTACCAATTCTCACAGATCAAGGTTTAGTCAAGTATTGACTGAGGAAATGGACAAAGTAACAGGTGGGATTTATTTAAAATGCCTCCATTTTGACAGGACATTAAAATAAATTAAAATTCTCTATCTAGGTAGTATGTTACTATCTTTTGCAGCCTATGGAAGAGGCCAAAACTCCATAGATATATACCTTATTTATCATAACCCTTTAGTAGGAGAGAAATGGTCAACACAATATGGAGAAAAAAAAAATACTATAATTTTTTCTGCATTATAATATATCTGCTACAAATTAAAATCATAGAAATATCATAAAATACTAAAGATCAACTCCAAGTTAATAAAAGAACTTGTGAGTTGACGAAAACCCATAAATTTAAATATATTCCAAATGCACCGGTTGATTGTTATTAAGCCACTGTGTGTGGTTACAATACTTCTGTATATGCTAGTTAAAGAAGGTCAGAAGCAACCGTGAGTGCCTATTTTGTTTCCACGTATTACTGCCAAATTGATGATCTAGTTGTACTTGCACATATCAAACATTTTCAAAAACACGTGTTTTTGAATTTTATCGTTATTTGTTGATTGACATGCATTTCAGAAACCCCACCTTATAATCTTCAATAAAAACAAAACCCCATCTTATACTGTCTGGAGCCTGTAAACTTTAGAGATAAAAACACACCCCAAAAAGAAGAAAAAACAAAAGGTGAGTAGCACTAATATTTATCGAGCTTTGGGGAATTGTCAAAAAAAAAAAACCCCTACTATATATTTTGACACTCCACAGTTTTTTATTTTGTAATTTAATAAATGGAGAAATGGTGAATTAAACCATAGATTGAAAATATTAGAATATATTAATTAGTTGAGTTACAAGACTTTTAACAATATTCTACCGACAAATACTCCTTTACGACCATTTATGTGTCATTATATATAGATTAAGTCAAGTAGCTTAGAGATATATATTATATGTTTTTTATGAGAAGAACTAATATTTAAATTCCCTGACCAATTATTGTAACTATTAGAGTTATAAAAAGATCAACTGAGTCAAAACACATTTTACAAAATAATGCTTACTAAAAAATATAATCTTAATATCCCAAATTTGCTTAGTATGAAATTAAAAAAGAAGGAAGGGAATTCCTGAGTTTTCAAATGTGTTGACACCGGTATTATTTTAATGCAAGGATTTTGTGCGTACTCACTACCATGAAACCCTCGAAAGAAATTGTTTCCTCAGATCCTTTGCCGAAGAAGAAAAAATAAAAACATAGAGACAAAATAATTGCATGTGAATATGAACACCGATTCCAGCTCTGTGGCCGAGAGTTGCGGCTAAAATAATTGCTAGAACAAAAGTGTGGTCAACGCAAATTACCTCTGAGGAGAGCAAACAGAAAAGGTTCTGAGATCTTTAGAATGTGCTTTTCTTTCACGTAAGTAGTGCTTCGTTGGAACCAGTACACTGATGTTACTACGATCCTTCATGCTTCTATACATCTAATGGTAGAGAATTATTGAAAGAAAAGATTAATATTATTGAGTATCAACATGTATTATGGGGTAAAGTAATTTAATAAAGAAAGAAATATACCAAAATGCAAGGATCGATTAATATGGTCTACCTAATGATAGAATTATAACCCATGAAAGATATCTAATCCCTCTTTATTCTATAGTTACAATAATGAAAGACGAGGATTAGAATCCTAGTTCTCTTAATAATGCCACGTCACAAAGTTATAAAGCTCTTGACGTCCTTATTAATCTCCTTATATGTATATAGAGAGAAATTAAAACTCCAACACAAATTGTGAGAGTTTACATAGGCCAACACCCTTGCATTAACCGTTCTACCATGAGCTTACAATTTTTGCGTGCAATACCTTCTAATTAACAAGGCTTATTGGCAATTATTTTGGGTATTGAGAATTTTTAGTTTTAAGAGTTGTAAATTAAATTCTTGAGAGTTTAAACTTTAAACTCGTGAAAATTTGTGGAATTTTACATTTATGTTGTTTAGATATATTTGAAATCTAAACTTAATTAAATTATATTATAAAAACACTATTTAAAACTATAAATTGTAATGACTTAAATAATCATATACATATTCGTTTATTCACTATAGTTTTAATAATTTGATCAACATTGACAATTTTTTAATTGATAAAAGTACCCTTGAACATATATAAACATCTAATAGGTGTGATTTTTTTTTTTTTTTTTTTTTAAACTAGCTATGTGCTTAAGAAATAAAAATTTGAAAAGATGAATTTTAAGTGTCACATTTGTATTTATCACATATACAAGACATGCAATATTTGAATTTCTTAACCTAAATCAGAGTTACAATTTGCAATTCATGGGAATTGTAATTATTATCGGAAATTTTATCAAACAAACAAAAACATTTTACAAATTCTCTGGAATTAACAATTTCTATAACAAATTCTAACATAACAAACACACCCCTTAAATTTATTTTAGCCAATTGTTTGAACATTAGAGCGAACTTTTAAAATAAAAGAAACTTCTCTAAGACCTTTGTAACAAATCCATCACCTCTCTAAGTTAATCCCTAACTTTAATTGACATTATACATATTATACTTTTCTATTAACTCTAATTGTTATTGTCTATTGAATCAGTCATGACCAAGATGAGAAACTCTGTTCACAATATATATGGCATATCAAAAACACATAAGAGAAATGAAGACAATGCAAGTTGAATGATTAATTAACTTTCTATTTAATTGAATTATATTTTCAAAATCAAAAATTTGTGTTGATGCTATTGGTATAATCTTTTATAGTTACTAAATTATTTATATTTTATGGTATACACTTTTATCCTTTAAATTTTGTTTGATTTGTTGGAAATTAACATTCTTATGGTGGGTTTTAGTTAACTCGATTGGTAAAATCTTTTTTCATTACATAAAATACCAGGATTCAAATCCCATTTACAAAAAGAAAAAACCAATTAATGTCTTAGCTCGATAATAAAAAGTAATTATTAAAGAACAAATATCATAAATTTAAATCCTATTGTATTTATCACTCATAAAAAAAAAAAAAATAACATTCTTATTTTTTATTAAAGAAAATGTTAAAAACCTATGCGAACACATCAATTATTATTGGTGATTTTTCACTTAATCCAAAATACTCTCCTATTATTCTTTGTAGAGTCTGAATTTTAACAAATTTTGAATTTGAGTGAAAATCCATGCATATGTTTAGACTTTTATCTTGGATTTGTAATTTTTCATGATCTTATCACCAATTCATATGATAGCCTATAATCATATATACGGCTATAAGTTGGATTCAATGAGTCAGCAAATGTCATTGTAGAATATAAACAAAGATATGCAACAAAAAAGAAAAGAAAAGAAGGAAACATATAAATTCACTGAGAGTAAGGATTCAAATCTTGGTGCTTGCTAATAATGAGGAAAAAAAAAGTTTGTTATTAAAACTTGGTTAGGGACTAAACCACCAGCCCAACCAACAGGAATTATGGCCTACTGGGTTTTGCTTTTGCAGCTTAACTTAGTACCGCCCTTACTTTTTAAGCTTTCTTTTCGCAGAGCATACCTAACCCAGCTCTATATTTTAATGCTGCATGATATGTATAAAAAGTCTTGGCCTAAATAATGGCTAGTCTTTTAATAATAGAGACCTATCAGGCTAGTCATTTTTCAAGTAATAGGATTTCAGCTCATTAGAGGGTGCTTTATAGTGACAGGTGGGCAGAAATCTATAAGCCAATTTGCAAGGTGGAAATCACATTTATTGTCATTAAGGCCACATCTATTTGTCATTTGGGAGAGACAAAATTTAAAGAAAATAAGGGTGAAAAATAATAAAAAGGTGTAAGCACACAAAGATCGAATAAGATGAATATTTCTTCTTGTAAAGTTGTAATGGAAACTAATTGAAGTTCATCAATAAAAGGTAGAATATTATTGCTTTAATTCGTGCTATTTAAGAATTCTTTTGCTTAAAGTCTGTTAAACTGTGAGAAATTTTTTGATAATCCGAATCATTAATGTTGTGGCCAAACTTATCAACGACTTATTATTATCAGACAAGAAAGTTTCATGTCACATCTAATCCATGAGCTAGAATTTTGTTTATCAAAGAGAGAGAATATGATCTGTTTAAACTTCTCCTATGTGTTGTAGGCACAAATATTCATGCTACTACTCAATGGAATTTGAAAAATTTATACCTGAAGATGGCTTTTGACGTGAGAGATCGTCAATCCTTTGACACTCATCATCTGCAGAATGCGTTTTGGGGTTGCTTCTGCAAAACCAAGAATATCTATAAAGTCTTCGTCAGAAAATAATATCAAGGGATATAAATACATCAATATTGATGGGTTTTATTCCTTCTTTGTTTGGAATAATGTATACATATGCCACCAAAACCCAAATTTAGGGCATCATAAAAAACAGACTTGTTATTTCAAAAAGCTTTGCTTAAATCTTTTTGCACTTTGTTTGCAACATGAATCAGCATAATCTTCTGCAGGCATAAATAAAACTAGCTAAACCAGAATTGAAACCCCCATAAAAACTTACTGTCTTTGCCACCCAAGTTCTCAACAGCTTCAACAAAGAGATCATGAAGCTCAGTGGTCCACCTCAATCGAGGAAGCTCAGATTTGTTGTATTGCCTTACTGATCCGATTCTGTCTGAATTTTTCATTTTCTGGAGTTGATGAGAAATTAAGAAGCTCATATTACAAGATAATATGGATACAACAACCTTAAATATGAACGCAGCAGCAACCACACAAACACAATGTTGAGTCTAAGACCATAGACTTTTTGAAAACAATAAAGGACTTTTTATAACATTCTTTCTCATTTATTTTTATTATTACTATTATCTTCTTTTTTATGAGGTCAGAATATTGAACATTCTATAATACCTTATATATAATACAGACAAGTAATCGAATCGCTACTTTCAGTAATTCTTTACTTAGACCGTTTCTTAATTACTATCTAGGAAAGGAAAAAAAGGTCACGTGAAATTTTCTTATAACCAACCGGTGTTGCTCATTCAAATATAGGGTCAATTACTAATTAAAAACTAGCCCAATTAATTAGGCGCCGTGGTTAGAGTAATTACTAGACCTTCCTTTGGTTTAGTAAAGAACTAGGTGCAAGACTTCCCTTCAGGGAATTGAAATAGAACACAATCATGACAATTGATTAATTATTTTTGGACAATGTGTTGCGTTTGTGTTTCGTACAACACTTTAAAACACAATAAACACTACATTCAAACCAAATCCTAACTAGTCACTAACCCATGTAATATGTGAAGAAGTTCAATAAAATATGAGATTCTCTTTGTTTTATTTGTCTTTTAAATACGAATTTAATAATCAGTTAGTTATAAAATTAATAACTTTGGATTTTATCATATCATTTATAAAAAAAATTAAGGATAAAGCAAAATTTTAATGGAGGAAGTAAATATAAAAATTTTATAGGAATCCTTATAGAATTTAAGCTCAATAAAAAATTAAACTAATAACATAAAAAAAAAAAAATGTAAGTTTTCAAAAATTTATGCGAGAAAATTAGAAGTTGGCACTAAATCACAAACTTTGATTTTAAATATATAGAAAGGAGTTTATATATATATATATATATATATTAGATTATAAATTATGAAAGTCAACTAAGGTTAAATTTTTTGTTTTACAAGTGTTTTGTCATTTGAGAAAAATCCATTATGTCATCAGTTTATTCTAAATTACAGGATGTTTAGTGATGGTATCCAAAAGAAAAAGAGGTAATTTGTAATTACTCTTAAACAGAACATGATATGTTGTAATTTGCTATAAAATATACTACATAATATTTTGAGCTAAAAAAATTACATAATTTTTTTATCGACTTCATGCAGTAGCTTAGACGATCTGGACTTTTCATGACGAAATCAACTCAACAAAGCTTAATAAACTGATGTTCGCTGCATATTTTAAGGGTTTTAAAAAAAAAATTTAAAATGATAATTAATTATATATAATAGAAATGAGAATTCTTCGGCGTATGGGGTAAGCCAAGGTGAAAAAGAACTCAAGGTAACAATGATGAAAATATTTAATTACTAGTCCCGAAAGTCAGCAATACTGACGCATTCATGCATTTTTTTTTTTTTTTTGAACATTTGAAAAGATATATGATTTTTAAAGATAAATTAAAATGACAAAGTTTAACTCTGAATTCGTCTGGAGCTATTTTTTTGAACTCATTATGTGGTGAAGTATAATATTATTTATGTGTATTATTTAAATATTTCACATAACTCGTTAAAAATGTTGCGACTAAAACTGTATATGAATAGTTTCTTTAATTGCTACATAGTAAATTGTTTCATTGTTCCAAACATATTTTGGAGCCAAAACTTTTTTCAAAAAAATTAACTAGATTAAAATCTTCCAAGTGTTATGTTGTCTCCTTTATACCCATAGTGGTTTTAAAATATTAAGATGATCAAAGTCCAATAACTATCTCTATAACAACCTGATAAAGTACCAACCATATTCCACTATATCCCAAAATAACAATCAAGTTACAATTAAGGTTTCTCACATAATTGCTTATAAAGCTCAAGTCTACCTTATAAACATTGATGTTGGACTCAATACATGCTCATGCAACACATGCTAATTCAATTCTCCAATGTAACACACACAATTTAGGATATCACACCCTCACCAACTTAATTTTTTAATGTCCTCATTAGAGTGCATGTTACATTGTAGTGTCCACAAGACACATTACACCCATTAGGTTGGTTTTGATACAATTTGTCACAACTTAAGAAAAGTGTTAGTCACACTTATATATGTTTTATTCCAAAAGTACTAGCTAAATTACAATTAAGATTACTTGTAATTGCTTATATAGACTAATTCATCTTTATAAACATTGAATCGAAATTCAACACATGCCGCATAACACTCACTGATCCAATCCTCCAACCCAATTCAATCTCATTTATAAATATTTGAATTTTTTTTCAAGTTTTTTTTTTGGTTAAAAAAAATAAAATTACACAAAAAACAAAGTTTATGGACTGCATAAATTTGATATCAATATTAAGAACTTATAGTATAAAGGTAAGATTTTCAATTATTCATCTAATAAAAGTTGTAGTATGGTATACATTGAGACACACACACACACATATATATAAGACAAAGTTATATTTAGTGTAATTATTAGTTAACAAAACTCGAACTTATTAGATTGACAAATACCCCTTTTTGTGAATATTTAGAATCATCTTCTTTCTTTAATTTTAATTTGTAAACTTGAATGGTTATAAGTTGTATTAAAATTTTGATAAACAATAACGTACTAATTATGGTATTTTTGTGTAAGTAGTTTATCAGTTATATGATACGAATTATAATTTGGAAGCAAAAATATGTATATTGTATGGGTGAGTATTCATTTATCGTAGACATATATAAATATATATATATATATATATATATCATATAAATCGTATCAAATTATTGTATCGATGTCTATCATCTGATTCATATATATATATATATATATATATATGTGAATTTGTTTTGAACTTGCTAAGATTGGATTAGATCTTATTGAACCTAACAACCAATATATATATATATATATATATATATTTAAAATCTTTTTTTTAAAGAATAGATTTACAACACATGTAAGTGCACGTTTTGACAAATTCTCATTTTGTCTGCTTTCACTTTATCTCTTTTATTTTATTGTCCCACCTCTACTTTCCTTTTATTTCCAAGATTCTCATCTATGAATGCATACTTGGGTTAGTTCTAGTATGCTTTTGATTACCACTTATTTTGTTGAAAACTGAAAATAATAAAAAATAATAATTTTCAGTTATTGTTCACTTTTTAAATTACTGTTCATTTGCCTTAATGCACTGTTCATGACTCATGAACAGTGCAAGAGGCGCTGGTCAAAAAAATAAAAAATAAATAAATAAAAGAAGCCAAATGCAGATGCGTGAATCCAAAACACAAACCAAACGGACACCTATATTTCCTATAATGAAAGCAAATCTTATTAACCTCCCAACAATCGACCAAATAGGGGCCCGTTTAGTAGAGGAATTAGAATAATGTTGCTTGTATTTTTTTGAAATACATGTGGGTGAAAAAGTATGTAAAAATGTGTATAATATTGTTTAAAAACTGAAAATATGTGTTTAAGATACTCTACCAAATAGGGCCTAAATTTTTCTTTTTTTCCTTTTTAAAAAGGCTATAAAGATAATATTCTTTGTAGTTATTTAAAAACCCTAATTAAGCAAATTAAATAAATAGTAGAATTTTCAATTTTTTATGGGTGTGACTTGTGTCCAATGGAAGTTTCCACTGAACACGTTAGATGATAGACATGTGTCCGAATTCGGATGTGTTCAATAAAAATTTTCACTTGACACAAGTCGTGTCCATTTTTTATTTGCACAATGATTAAGATTCATTCACATATGTATCACATATGGCAACCCATGTGCTATAAACCTATGACATGCATCCTTCTATTTAACTTTGTTGCTGTGGGCATTGGATAGAGAGCCACAAAATGGCAAAGCAAAACAAGTAAGTCAAGGTGTGAATTTATTAAAGAACATAATGGCATCTCTTTCTCCAATCAATTTCATGTCAATAAAAGACGGTGCCTACTTTTGGACCCATGTATCCGTCATTGTGCTGCCGTGTTCAACACTACACTTCCTCCAAATTCAATGTGCAAGAAAAATTAGGAAAACCTAGAACTTCTTCAAAGGTGCATAGTAGGTGGACACGTTATAGTGTATCTAATTCCACGAAAAGTTATGGACCATCATGTCATCCAATCCAGGTCTCTCGGGTTGTAATATTTTTTGTAACTTGACTGCTTGATTTTCAAAAGGTGGTCCCCACTCCCATGCACGTAGGCCAGAAAAGTATATGTGAACACAAAACTCAAAAGCTATTCTCATTGTTACTTACTCTATATCTTATTGGATTAGGCATGTTTTTGTATGCGTTTGGAGGGAATGAGATAAAGAATGATTTAAAGAAAGATTACTTATAAAAGGTGGACTGGCTTGGCTAATCCTCATATTCCTCGTGAAAGTGACAAAGATATTCTTTAACATTTTGTTGAATGATTCATCGTTTTTCTTTTTCTTTTTTGCTGAATGACATAGATGATGCAGATAACACTATTGACAATTATGATTATCTTAGTCAAATGGAATTTTTAGATGCTCTTCATCCTATCCCTAATCTAAATTTCATACATTATGGGTCCTATGACGACTTAATTAAATAATTACCATAGTTGGAACTTTACCTACACTGTCCTCCCTACAATTATTGACAGGAAATATCAGAGATCCTTCTTCTCGTCTTGGTTGTTGTTGGAGGACTTATCATTAAAATGGAATGGAAAAATTTCATCCAGAGGGTCCCACTTTAAGAAAAAGATATTTTTCCTACATTAACAAACAAACGTGCACACTTGTTGGAACTAATTAAAGAAGAGATGAAAACCTTGTTTGATTGCAGAGATTACCATATTTATTCAAGTGTAAAAATGAGTGGTAGCCCTCGTTATTGTTTAATCAAAATGCAGAATTGACAAAACACAAGAATTTACTTGGGATAATCTAAAACAGATATATACTTGCAAAATCTGGATGATCATAATGTCATGTGTTGCATTCTCTCTCTCTCTCTCTCTCTCTCTCTCTCTCTCTCTCTCTCTCTCTCTGTGCAATCCAACTTAAGCACCAAACTAGAATTGAACCTGTAAACTAATCCGCCTTGGTCTTGGGGTCGAGATGTTAGGTAAATACTAAATAGAGGAGAAAAATGAGGTGAATTTGAACCAAAAACACTAGACACCACACATAAAGTGCTAGTACTGAACCTTAACTCGGGATTGTAACATACTAGCAAAAAACTGGTTATTGGGTGCATGGCAAATGAGAAAAGGAAAAACAGTTCCACTTTAAAAGTTTACTCAAAATCTGGCAGCCAAACAAATGGAAAGTTGCACGAGGGATTTACAATTTCTATGAATGTAAAACCAGTAATTAATTGGTAACTGCTCTTTTTTCTTTTTTGGATTGATCCGACATGGGCTTACAAGCCGTAAAGTAAATATCCCATTCCGACCCAACGTAGCATTCAATAGTGCCTAACATTTTATTCTCATCCTACCTAGCATAGAAAATCATGCCACTGTTCACGCATCATGATAATCAAGTTGTCTTTTTTCTGCCTCATGATGATGATGGTTAATTAGAATGTTTTTGTTCTTCTTAGAATGCGCCTCAGCTTTTTGAAAGACTCTGCTTCATCTCTTTCTTGGAAACTATGATCTTAATAGACTTCTCTCTCTCTCTCTCTCTCTCTCAAGTAGGGTAGGATGTGGTTCCCATTCTGACAGAATTTGTTATATAATCAATTCTTTTGACGAAATAAATTTCTTTCATATTTGGGTCATTGTTTGAAATCCAGCTAGCTGCGCGAAATTCTAAAGGTCATGTCCTGTGCATCTAGAAGACTTTTAGAACTAGAATAATAGAAACCAAAAAAGGAACGTGAAAGAGAGTAATTATAAAAGTGTTTAAGATGCACGCCGCATTATTCAAATATCATTGCTTCTTTTCTTCAAAAAAGAAGAAAAGAAATGCAATGCCAAGTTTCTATCTAATTAAGATTTCACCTTTTTAAAAATTAAATAGAAATATACCACTTGTTATAAGAAAATATCTTTTTTTTTTTTTTTTTTTTTTATCTAAGGATTCGCTTATTTTGCTGAAACTGAAAATTTTTTACTGAAAATACTGTAAATAAAGGTAAAAGTTAGCTAAAATAGTATAGTAGAACTCATAAATAGTACAAAAAAATGCAGTAAGACAGATGAATAGTAGTAAAAATAAGCTAAATAATAAAATAAGTTGACAAAATTAATCATGTCAAGCGGACACTAAGTCACATGTGAAAAATGTGAGAGATTTCTAGATATTTTTCTAGTAGAGTTTTGGGCTTATCTACTTGTATGGAGTTGGTTCGAGCCAAACAACAAATTGTTAACAGGCCCATGTTTTCTAAAGGAGACTGTCAAAGAGAAAGTCTGCTGTACCGATTCTTTGGTTTTGCTAACTACCGAGAATACTTGAATATACTTTAAAAAAAAAGTGGAATTCTGCACCTCAATTTGATTATGTTTGTGAGAATTTAGAAAATTTTTGTACTATTTATTGTATGTTCACCAACACTTTCTACTGGGATTAGATATAGAGGTGTGAAAATTTCCAAGCCTTGCATTGGATCCAAAAAAAAAAAAAAAAAACAAAGAAGTAGAAAAATAATCATGTGGCGGCAAACGTCCCATACTTCTTGTTTCAAAAGAAATAATTCAAACTGATTCAATGGCGGTTAGATTTGACTTGTTCTCAAGGACATGATAACCAAGAAAGACTTCTTTTGTTGGTAATTATTAGTATGGTTTTTAGTGGCTGTTGTGTCTACATTATTATTATTATTATTTTTATTTTTTTTTTTTGGGGGGGGGTTAACTAACCTTGACTAAAGAAAACTGATCACACACACATTTTTTTTATTAATAAAGATCACATACACTTAATCTTGAAATATATGTAGGGAACACGTAATTAATGATTAGGGTTAGGGTACATTGCACCCAAACTAAAGTAGGTCTTTCAATGTGTAACAAATTGAACATACTCTTGAATTACGGATTCATATACTATACCATTACGTTTGGATTATAGGAATGTGGACATCCAGAAATTCTAGTGAGAATCCTAATGTTATTGCTCGGAACACTAATTGCAAGTTGATATGAAATGCTCGACGACTCTACCTAATTTTGCAAGATTAGATAGTCATTACCAAAGAAAATAATTGTTTTGGAGGAGACAATAGATCGCCACCCAAAAAGGCAATAGTGCATTCTAGAGGGCAACAAAACTGGGTCTCCCATAAACCATGGGTCTTTAATGAAAAAATATATACTATCTAATAAAATTCAGGTCTTAAAAAGTCGTGATTGTGTTAAATTTTTGTCTTTTCTTTTTTTAACAACAAGTGTCTATACTCTAATTAATTATAAAAATAATTTATCTATATTGAAATTTATTATTAATAATTTATTTTACGTAAAATTTTATTTCTTAAGTTTTAAGAAATTTAGAATTTTATTACCAAAAGTTTCAAGTAAATTAGAATAAATTTAGCATTTATGTTATGTTATGTTATTTTATTTTATTTTATTTTTTTTTGAGAATGCTATGTTAGTTATTTTGATCAAATATCGTAGTTTATATTTTAATATAGTAAATTTTATACATTATACGTACACTGTGTTTTTGCAAAGTGGTTCAATACATTTATTTAAATGTCGTAAAAATTAAAATGGTTTTAGCATGTAACTAATTAATTATTAAATAACTAGCTTATTTTAAGTAAAAATTTATTATAAATAACTTCAAGTGACTCACTAATTATTGATATAATTTCGATTTATGTTTTACATACAATTTTTAATTAAAGTTGTGCATCTAATGCAGTAAAATACAAATCCTTTATTTCATTTTTTATGTTTCACTTTTTGTTTCACCAATTACAATTTGGTATATATTCATTTGACTTTCCTTATAAAATAACCAAAGGTTAAAAATAAATAAATATATAAATCAATTACATGACATATCATGATTAGTGTAGTATAAAGTGAGATACAAAAATAAGACAAATGATTTGTATTAAAAAAAAAAAAAAAATGTAGCCCAACCATCCACATGCACTGTCCTAAGACCATACTAACTTGACAAATAAAAGTAGCCTCCAAAAGAGCATTAACAGCTTATGGCATTGAAAAAATGTCACCTCTATAGACACATGGATACAGGAGACGTGGCGTCTATATGACCCTATATATTGCGGCAAAGACAGAAAATCAAAGGCAATAGACATGTGTTCCCATGACCATGAAGCTTCCATGTATATATACAAGCTCTATTTTGTAAGGTCTTTGAAATTTACATTTTGTCCCCTTTATAGTTTTTGAACATATGTGTGATAAGTAACAGGTTCTTTGTACATATATCCTATACATTACACAAATGTGTCCTAAGTAACAGGGTCTTTGTACATATATCCTATAATTTTAGGTAATAAGTTGTTACTGGTTCTAATTTGAACCGACCACTGAAATTACTTTTTTTTTTATTAATAACAATCAATATCAACCTACTACTTAGAATTTGTTGTGAAAATATTATGAATATAACATTTATCACTATTTTTTTTAATATAAAAAAATGCTAGTGGCTCCTAAAATTAATTTTGCAAAAATAGTTCTCACAAATTGTAATACCCCAATATTTGTTTCAATGAAATTATTTAGTTCAAATGCAAAACTCATCTTTTATGTTTCAACAGAAATCATTTTAGTCTTTGAACTCCACTTTCGTTCATTTTACTCCTTTAAATTTCAAGTTTATTCAATTAAGTTCTATTAAATGTTGCGGTTAATTGTCCAAAATTTTAATTTTTTTCTTCATATAAAAAAATCTAATTAACAACTGAAAAATATTTTCCTCAATTTTTTTTGAAAAAAATTTAACAGAAATTGACGGAGAAATTTTAATTGAATAAACATGAAACTTAGAAGAATGAAATAAATTATGATGAAACTTAAAGCTTGATTTTACATTCATATATATATATATATATATATATTTGCATTCCGATGGAAAATCTTAATCCATAGAAAATGTTTTCCGCCTCTTAAAGCGAAAATCATTTTCTGCCCCACCACCATTGCTTTCGATGCCAGCACATGGTCCACAACCACTCCCAACATGACCACACAAACAGAGACAGAGTTACTCCTAGAAAACATTATCTCTGTAACAACAAAGATAATATAAGCTTATAATCAGATGATTTAATAAAAGGCCATTCAAGCCCAAAAACAAACCGAGATGTTAGTGAAATCTGGATGAAGATAACAATCATGATAAGCCCAAAACAGCTAAACTCATTTTCTGAAGTCAGAAGCTAGCCCTATAACTTGGTAGTAGAAGAGCATCACACCTGTTGGATCAGATGACATGCAAAGGGAATCTTCAAAACCTCACCAGTTGACTTGGGGCTTCAGCTAAAACCAAGGCCCCCTTAAATGAATAATAGATAATCAGTGTACCATACACCATAAGTTATATATTAGAGAGTAATTTTTTATTTTTTATTTCTTCATTTTGCTGTTATACATTGACAATTCTGTACTCTTCTTCAATTTCTCTTTTGTTTTTCTCATACATAGACACTCATGTAGTCATGTAGATAATTTCAATGGCTAATCACAATTTAATGATAATCAAGTTTCTTGTTAAATTTACCAAATTGGATTAGCACCCACGTTAAGCTAATCGATACGAGATAACTTAGCATCAATTTTTCTACCCCTCCATTTAACATAAAATAAGAAGACTAAAATGCAAAACCCACCATCTATATTTCACTAAAATTCATTTCAGTTCTCTAACTTTGTTTTCATTCATTTCAAATCTTTAACTTTCAAGTTTATTCAATTAAGGTTTTTTCATCAAATTTTGTTATATGTTGTGGTTAATTTTTCAATTTTTTAAATTTTTCTTCAAATTTTATTAATTAAAAAAATTCAATTAATGATTGAAAAATATTTTCCAGATTTTTTTTTCCAAAAATTTTTAACAAAAGTTGATAGAAATGCCTTAATTGAATAAATTTGAAATTTAGAGTACTGAAATGAACGAAAACAAAGTTAAAGAACTGAAATGAAATCTAAAAGAACTTAGAGGGTCAAATTTACATTTTAACCAAATAAGAATTATTAAGGATTAAGTAATGATAATCTTATTGCCAACCACAAGAGAGGCCAAAATCATATTTTCAATTTGAGTTCAGGAAGTCTGTCTTCCTTGAGAATTTTACAAGTGGGATCGATCGATAAATCATGGCCTACTAAGTTTAACTGGAAAGGTCTCTTAAATTGTTCACCTATTACTTATAAAGTAAAATTTGAAGCTAAAACTTCGACAGCATTCAAGAAAAGAAAATACCATTATTAAAACCACATGTAATTACTCTACAAAGCTCAGAAGATCACTATTTAGGCTCCTTGAAAAATACAAAAGAAAAAAAAAACATAAAAAAAAAGAAGAAAAATAAATTAATCAGATTCCTGCATCAACTCACCACCAAACAGGACCCAAACCATTATCAATTATTCCCTGAGAAATAGAAATTAATTAGATTCCTATAAAGATGAGAGCATTTTATGTGCCAAAGATGAAACCAATTATATATACTAAGTAAACAATGCTCGATAGTTTGAGGAGCTGCCCTTTTTCACATCATCGTAACAGTGTTAGATCACCAGACATAGTCACATCATACACATGTATTGTTCACAAGCAAAATATAAATAAATATAGACCTGTAAAGACCCTTTTTGTAGCCCAAGTCCAAGATGAATGATACCTTGGCCCAGAGAGCCCAATAATTTGTAGAGAGTGAGTCGAAGAACTGGGCCTTAGTGAAATTAGTAACGGCTAGTATGGATTTAAAGTGAAATTAGACAATAGTAAAGTCAATAATACTGAATGAATCTAACGTCCGAGGATATTAACTGGATTACAAATCTTCTCAAGATGATTACAGATGATATTTCAATTGCTACAGTGTTCTTTCTCCCCTTTTTTCGATCCCCTCCTTTGTGGAGGGATTCTCACTTTATATAGTCCCATTGGATTATCCTCACTTTACACTTATCGATTATTCGTGCCCTTACTTGAGTACCTATCCCATCAGACATCCTCTCTGGCTTTCTATGAATTGTGGTGACCAAGACAGCACTGTTCAGGGGTTTTCTCCACATAAATGTGGCAAGAAAAGTAATTGTAGGGCATTAAATGAGGTGGTAGCAGTTTTTCCTTAGATATTTATCAGTCTCTACTACTCTTGTATATATATATGAAGCTTGTTCTTATCACTGGAGCTTTCTGGAAGATCACGTTGGTGGTCGGAGTATTGGTTTGTATCACATTCAACATATCCGAGGAGTAATTCCTCCTCGGATAACCCTTTGCTCGTCCCTTACCTACAGGATTTTATGACTGGAGCCTTCTATAATTACCTTCTTCTTCTCGGACCAACTTGGGTTTTTGACTTGTGGATTAAGCCCAAAGCCCACTATCTAATTTTTGGGCCTTTTACCCCCACAAGACCAATAAGTGATACCTTTTCTTTCTTTCTTTCTTTCTTTCTTTTTTTTTCAATTAAAAAAAAAAATCATTTAGAAAATTAGAGATATTGACACTATATTTTTATTTTTATTTTTATTTTATTTCAGAAAATGTTGACAAATGTGGATTTCATGCTTAGGAGTTAAAAATCCTTTAGTTTTTATTTATATTTTTATTATATTAACTTGTATATTTTTAGACATCTAGAGACTCACTTGATGTAAATATATAGAAGGATTGATGTAAATATTTTTGTTATATGTAGATCATATATGAAATCAAAATTAAAAACTTATTTTGTCTGCATGTATATATATATTTAACTTGCTCCCTTAAAAAATTTTCTGGCTTTGCCACTGATACCAAACATCATCTAAATGACCAAAATTTATATGGTGCAAGTATTAAAGAAATATCAAATTTTTGAAAAACAAGAAAACATGTGGGTGAATTATTGGCCTCACCAATCTTTATCCACTTCTTACTATTACTGGTAGAAAATAAAATCTTTTGGACGGAGTTTTCTTTCTCAAATTCAGAATTCTTTTGTATTATTTGCCATTACAAATATACCATCCAGCATTTTATATTGAGCAAAAGTAAATATTAAAAGTACAACTGAAACCAAGGCCATCCTTTGAACTAATTAGTCCAACATGCCACATAATCTTTTTTTTATAAAAAAAATTACACTTACACAGAATACTCTCAAATATAAAATACATAAAATGGAAGTCCAATTGAGCACAAGACCAACCCCAGACTTCAGCCAAACATGCCATACAATGTCAAAACAAACAAGGGAATACACAAAATACCCGCAAATGCACCAACATAAACTGAGTGTGATTATTTTTGAAACAGGAAAACAACACCATAATTCACGTAGACAAGCATGAATCACTCCCCAATCATACGCCATTGTCATGCACTGCCGCTGCAAGATTAAGGCTCATAATCTTCATCTGACTCAGAGAACATGGTCCTCACCACTTTCTATACAATACCTTGCATGCAACACCAAAACAAAGAAAAAAGAAAATTATAGAATATATATACAACAAGCTACTTATATTTTAAATAGTTCGAAGACAATTTTATATAAAATCATAGCAAAAGTTAATAATCTATAGAGAAGCTTGTCAAACTCACCTGACATCACCCCTTAAATGCATTAATTTCTTCTTTGTCTAGGTCTTTGATAATTAGGCCTTCTCTTCTTGTCTTTTTGTTCTCCTTCAACAAACCGTACTAGCCATTTAGGTTTTCCTATTTTGAATACGGCATATCCCATAGCTAATCCAAACAACAAGCCACATCCATAGCCGATTAACACAGCCTTCCAACCAAATCCGCTAGCAAACAATGAAACATTGTCGTCTTGGAATATTGATGGTAGTGTTGGCGGTATTAGTTCATCATTGCTACATTCAATTGACAATGGAAATCCACATAATCCCAAGTTCCCATAATATGAATCATTTTCAAATGTCCCAAATTGTTTGCCTTGAGGAATAGGTCCTCTGAGTTGGTTTTGTGAAAGATTTAACTTGGCCAGAAATGTTAGACTTGTCAATTGAATAGGTATTTCTCCAATGAGCCTATTTGAAGAAAGGTCTAAAGATTCAAGTGCTGACAAATTTGCCAATGATAATGGGATATGGCCAGTTAGGCTATTATGGGAAATGTTGAGCAATCGGAGAATTGTGAGCCTTGCAAATACTTTTGGAATTTCTCCTTCGAATTTGTTACTTGATAAATCAATCGTTGTGAAGATGGTTAGGATTCTCTGTAGTTCAGTGTCCAAACCTTTCACTGTCACCACCACTGAATCTTGATAATAATCAGTTTCACCCATGTATTGTTGTTTTTTACCTTCATCTTTAGTCATCATAGCATTCAAATTTTGAAAGTAATTTCTTGGTAAAAAACCAGTAAACTCATTGTGAGAGAGGTCAAGAATTCGTAGTTTAGAGAAAATATTTCCACTAGTCTTATGATTTCCTATCGGACCATAAAATCTATTGGATTTCAAGACAAGAACCTTTAGCTCTGGAAGAGCTTCCAACCAGTAGGGGAAATGATCATTTATTTTGTTATTTCCAAGGTCTAGAACTTCCATTTTTTTACAGTTGACCAAAGACTTTGGTAGTAGCCCTTCTAATTGATTACCATTAAAGACAAGTGTTATCAACTGATTATCCTTTGCAAATGTATCAAGGATGGCACCATGGAAGTTGTTCATTCGCAAATCCATCACTGAGATAGATTCACTAATGTTTCCCAAACATTGTGGAAGCGTACCACTCAAACTATTATGAGAGATATCAAATAATCTAAGGGAACTTATATTGCAAATCATAGATGGGATATTGCCAGTCAAACTATTGTTTGAGATAAAAAGGATCTCTGTAGAGAAAGGTGGAATAGGAAACTTTCCTTGCAGCAGATTGGCATGAAGGTCAAGATATATTAGATTCTTCCATGGAATTCTATTTATACTTGATAAAAAGTTATGAGATAGATTTAGGTAACTCAAATTCTCTCCAATTTCAAACATCCGTTCTGGAATTCGGCCATAGATCCTATTATTAGATAGGTCTAAGTAATCTAATTTTTTTGACAATGTTAAGAAATTTGGGAATTCAATTATGTTGCAAGAAACTAATTTCACGTACTGAAGAGCGGGGAAGGAATAATTAAGCTTACTTTTGATGCTCAAAGATAAACTGTTATATGACAGATCAAGATCTTGTAGATATTTGAGCTTTGTGAGATTATCAAAATCCACAATGCCACTCAAATTATTTGATGAAAGATCAAGATCTATAAGATTAGCAAGATTGGAGATTGATTCTGGAATTGAGCCATATAGCTTGTTATTTCCCACTCTAAGAATCTATAGTGAATTGCTACGATGGAATTCACCAATTTGACTAGTCAGTTGGTTGTTAGACAAGTCAACTTCAATGAGTTTTGTGAAGTTGGTCAAAAAATTGGGAATTTTACCTTCAAAGTTGTTACTTAGGTCAATGGATCTGAGATCTTTTAGGAATGAGAGTGACGATGGAATATGACCAATGAAGTTGTTAGATTTGAGGAAAATTTCAGTAACTTTCGTGAGGTTCCCAAGTGTTGCGGGTATCAATCCTGCAAAATTGCAATTTTATGAGATTAAAAAAGATTTCCAAGGAATATGCATTACCAACTCAAAATGATGATGAGATTTTACCAGTGAGCTGGTTGAACTGTAGAGCCAAGTAAGAGAGCTCCTTGAGTTTTGAAAGTAATGACGGTATCTCATTACTGAAATCGTTATTTCATAAATCTAAATGAGTGAGTTGTGTAAGGTTACCAAGTGATGTAGGAACTGACCCGGTAAAACTGCATTCATTCAATCCCAAATTCCTTAAGAATTTTAGATTGCCAATTGATTTCGGTAATTCTCCTGAAAAAGTCATCGAAGAGACATCCAAGAATCTTAGGGGATTGGTCCAATTTGCCATTGGGAAAACCCCCGTGAGTTCTCTATTTTCCTTTAGATTGAGCTCACATAAGTTTGGAAGGTGGAAAATGTTATTTGACATCCTCCCACTCAATTGACAAGCTTTGAGAGTAAGGGATTTCAAAGAAGAAGACAAATTCATGAAAGAACTAACCGAAACAAGGGACATGTCAACTTCATCAAGTTGAAGTTCTCTTAACTTGGTCAAATTTTTGACAAGCCTTTTCATAAAAGATGCTTCAAGGTAAACGAATGCATTGTGAGAGAGATCTAGTGAGGTCAATTGGGAGAGGTGGGATAATTTAAGAGGGACTTGGCTAGAAAACCAAGAGCCTGAAAGGTTAAGATATCTCAACCTAGCAAATTGACCAAATCTAGATGAAATTGGCGAAAAAGAGAAGTCGTTGAAAGCAAGGTTGAGATGTTGCAGGTGAGGGAGAAGAAAGAGGCTAATGTTTGAAGGGATGGTGCCATAAAGCCAGCTACAACTGAGGTCAAGGCCAATCACGTCCCCCCTCACCCTATCACATGTAACCCCATCCCATGAGCAGCAATCAGTTCCCACCTTCCAAGACTCCATCTTTGGATAAGAATTATCACACAAGAATGAAGCAGACTCTGAAAAAGAAAACAAATGCTTAAATTGGAGCAACGCAGAGCTCTGGACTTGGGAGCACAGTAGTGCTGAAGAAGAGGAGAAAGATGATGATGATGATGATGAAGTAAGTTGAAAATGCAAGAGCAACAAGAGGTAAAAGAGTTGGGAGAGCCATATGAACCACCTCATCATTCCTAATGAGTTCTTAAGTACATACTTGGAGAGATGGGAGGTTAGTCTTTTATAGGAAGAATGTCATGGATTGATAATAACTACCTCATTTCTTGTTTACAGATCCAACGTGTTGTAGCTCACGACATCATCATTACAAATGCTTCTATGTGAAAATGGACAGTGTGATTTCGAAGACTAGACTCTGTATTTGCATTTGAGTGAGTCTTCTAATTCCTCTGACACAAGAATCATGAGTACCAAAATTGAGAAAATAGGGCATGTAATTACGGACTTCGATCGCTATGTAACAGTGTAACTTTTAAGTCTTCTTTTTTGGACTTTCATAACTAGTGATTAAGAAAGAAACAATTTTCCTGTATGATCTGTTTATTTTTTAAATTAAAAAATTAGATACTCACCAAGAATGAGTACCTTAAACCCACGAGACGACTTGTCTGCCATCATGCTTTAGAGCATTCCCACAAGGCCCCAAAAAACTTAACAAAAAATTCTAACTAAATTTTTACAAGAAAGTCATTTTCTATTCCATTTAATAAAAAATTCTAACTAAATTTTTGGTACACTTCCAAACAAGCTCTCTATTTCATTTTTTTTTTCGGATAACATCTAATCTATTCAATTTTCTATTCCATTTAAATACTTTTTTTTTTTTTTTTAAATTTTATTCCCCAAGGGTACTATTTTCCCTCCATCACTCCAACATTTTCTTCAAGTTCAAATAACAATCCCAACAACTCCACCACCTTCAAAACCCTAGACCGAGCACACCCAGACCCAAGTCCATTAAAATACACCCATTAGACAAGAGCTCTAACCCCACTCAGCCACTTCTAACTCAATTGGCTGTCACCATAACCCTCTAGCTGCCATTGTTGGGATGAGTGAAGACCAATTGTTAAATTACGAATTCTCCTAAAAGCTTAAATTGATAAGAAATGATAAATTTAATCATTTAACCATATAACTCTAACATTCTCCCCTCAAATGTGGGCTCAAACTCTATTTTAGTAGGTGATGCTTATTATGTGAGATTTTAAATGAGAGGTAAAGTCGAAAAGACAATGATCGAATTTAAGATTTCCTACTCTGATTTTATGTTAAATTTATAGTTCTTCAAAAAACTTATAGCCTGTTTGGATGGAAGGGGGAAGGAGGAAGAGTGGAGGGAAGTAGAGTAGAGTTAGTTAAAAATAAACTAATTTTGTGTTAAATCTACTCTATTCTCCTTCCCTCTTTCTCAATCTAAACGGACCATTAAAGTGATGAAAAATGGTCAATTTAATTATTCATCTACATAATTCTAAAACCAACGGCCAAAAAAAGAAAAATAGTAATGGAAATCTGTTGGAGGAATAGGTTCGGCCATAATGAGAAGAAGAATGTGAGTGGGGAAAAGGTGGAGAGAGATTCGGTGAGGAGGAAAAGAAAGAAAATAAAAAGTAAGAACAAAAAAAAGAAGAAAAAATAATAATAAAAGAGAGAGATCTCTTAAAAGGAAATACAAAACAACAATTTTTGTTGAGTTATTGTAGCTTTGCAATATTTTATTGAACGACTGGCGAGTAAGTTGGAGACCAAAAAAGGGTTTGGCTAACCCTAACTAACATATAGAAAGAAAAAATAAAAGTGGTTTGTTGAATTCATTGTAAAATTGCAATTTTAAAATTTCAAATGTTAACTTATACCGGTTGGCTTAAGTATTGCTTTGCACTCATATATAATTACATATTACGTTATAATTTCATCAAGTTAATAATTAATCTTCATCATTAATTAGATGTCTAAGATGGATGCTTCTGATCAAAAAAAGAATTGTCTAAAGTGGAAAAATTATTTTGTACACCCTAAGGATCACGTCACCCCTACATAGTCCTACCCAATAAATGAATGTCATCTTTTAATTTATTGAAGTTAACCAGTGCCATCCATACCAAAAATTAAGCAAACTCTTGTTATAGAAAAAATTGTAAAATTAGCCCGGGAAATTTTATTTTAATGATCAATGTTTGCAATTTTAAACTGTTTAAATGTTAACTGATATTTCAATAAAAATAAAAAATAAATTTTAACTGCTATTGATTGTCTTAGGTTTACTATTTACTTATATATCATCACACGTTAAAGTAATGCTGCAGCGACAAATTATTTTATAATAATTTTACAAAACTGTTCATATGACACATTTTTAGTACTGACATAATTTTTTTTTCTTAACAATAACCATTTACCATATTAACAATTTATAAAAAAGTTTATAATTCTAATATTTTCCTTTACATTACCGGCCAATATTTAATTTCTCCCTTAACCATGTATGTTGAGGCTCTTTTCATCAATTAAATACTTTTTAAGTCCTACGTGGATTAAGGTTATAATTTAGTAACATTTTTCTAATGCTGTTGTTTTACCTGATGTTTTAGTTCGATGACTATGACAAACACCCAAACCGGGAAGCGTGAAACCCATTTTGGGTGTCTAATCCATTTTCCTTATTTCACATTTGCCGTCAACAAAGCCATCATACTTTGCACGCTGTAATAAGTGGAATAGATAACTTTCTCAGGACAGGTTGTTTGATTTACGGACTTTGGAAAAAAATAGAAGAGGGGAATGAAGTCGGACATAGGATAGGAGTGTGAAAAGGGCTACGTGAAAAATGTAAAATGTCTGCTTGGTTCTTGTTTTCAGTTTTGTGTTTTGTTCTCCAAAACAGTTTTAGGTGTTTTTTTCACCCAAAAAGTTGTTTGACACTAGTTTTCTGATAGGTAGTGTTAATAATTACACACACAAACCATACACACACGTAGAAAACAACTGAAATTGAAGGCATAATTGCAGTGGTTTTGTGCGTGTGTACGGTCATGTGTTATATTGTGTGCGCAAAGTTGTTTAGCACTAGTTTTATGATTGGTAGTATTAATTACACATACAACCATACACACACGTAAATTTAAATAAATAAATAAATAAATAAAAACTGAAATTGAAGGCATAATTGCAGCTGTTTTGTGCGTGTGTATGGTCATGTGTTAAAGTGTGTGTGCAGCAGCTTTAATTACCATTTTCCAATTCTATTTCTATTAAAAAAGGGCAATGACACAAACATTACGACCCACTATTGACACATGATTCCTGCTTGCTCGAGGAAGAATATGCATCATTTGAATCCTTTACTATGAAAAAACCAAGTTCTTTGGGTCGACTATCCTCATGTTGCTGTTGCACGAATAAGGGACTAATATGGATGCAACACAACAGTACTTCTGATAGAGAGAGTGAGTCCCAATATAGTTGAGGGACCATATTAGTAATTTGAGCATAATTATCCCACTAATTTGGATAGTAAGTAAACATTACGTTACGAGCAATCATGATTAATAAGCTAGCCTACAAACTATTGGAAAGAGATACAATGAGACATGGTTCGAAAGTTGATGATTGGTATTAGAATTTTTCCTTAGTTAGGCGTGATTAGTCTCGCTAAAAAAGACTAAAGACTTTGCATACAGATTAATCTCAAATTAGGATTTTGATTTGGAATTTCAAATATACATTACAAATGCCCTTTTAGTTTAAGGCAGATAGTTAAAATTACATAATTAAAAAAAGAAAAAAAAGAAAAGAAAAGGTAGTTAAAATTAAACTTAAAACTAATGCTATCATCAAGAGCTTGTTTCTCAGCAACAAAAAAAAAAAATAATAATGCTATCCAAGAGCTTCTTTTGAATTCTATCATAGTTTTAAGGTGATGCTTCAGAATAAGTCATAGATTATTATGACTGAGTTCAAAGTTTCTTCTTATACACTCACTTAAAATAAAATAAAAACCCTTAAGGATATAATAATGACGATAGCATTCCAATCACTATGGTGTATCTTTTTCCTTCGCTGGTTGAAACTCAAATCAAGGTTAGCATTTTATTCAAAATCGTCTTATATATGGATTATTGCATTCGATGAGAGGTTTTGCATTCCCCCTATCCCCCGTATATGTATATTTCTTCTTTCTTTTTCCTCTTTTTGTGTGTGTTTGTGAGCACCTCATTGACAACTTTTTTTTTTTTTTTTTTTTTTTTTCAGATGTATGTCATATATACGTGACTAGTTACGTAGTCATCCCTTTTCTTGGTATAAATTTTTCGAGTCCTGAAAGTGAAGATATGGTAGTAGCTAGTCATTTCGAGAAGTTCCTCACTAACCTAAATAATAAGAAATCATATTCATAAATCATAGCCATATGAACCACTACAAGAATAATAATTCTCACATGTAAATGACCCTATAATGATAGAAATAAAACTTCAGTATCTATTACACTAACAAGTTCAAATGGACAAACTCAAGCCTGAAAAAATACAAAGATATAGAACCCAGATAGGTTCTAACGTATATAAAAGATAATACAAGCACTGATGCAAAGAATCATCCAAAGAAAGATTGAAAAAACAAGAATGGAATTGTGACATCTCAAGCACCAGTGCTTCACTTTGACGGGGGTGGGGAGAGGAAAGGAATTGTTGGGATTGTGGTCGGAATGGTAGGGATCGAAGGAATAGTGGTTGGGATGGTGGGCAATGGATTACGTGGCAAAGGAGGTAGTGTCACCTTGGGAACAGTGGGCATGGTTGGCAATGTTGGGACTTGGGTGCTTGGCAATGGTGGCAATGCGGACTTTGGTAGAGTTGGTTGATTTGGCAATGTTGGCAATGGGTTGGTAGGCCATGGTGGCAGTGTGGTAGTTGGTAATGTAGGCTGAGATGGGACTTGGACGCTTGGAAGTGGTGGCAATTTGGGCTTTGGCAGAGTTGGTTGAGTAGGCAATGTTGGCAAGGGAGTGCTAGGCAGTGGTGGCAATGTGGCTTTAGGTAGTGTGGGCACTGATGGCAAAGGAGGCAATGTGGCCTTTGGCAGAGATGGAACTGTAGGCAGTGTTAATGCTGGGGGTGGAGCAGCTGGTGTATCCAAAAGCTGTCGAGTAGCTAGGCTCACATCGATGCTTGAGAGTGACAATGCTATGATCATAGACAGAAGGAAACAATACTTAGAAAAAGCCATGGTTTAAATGATAAGAGCAGAAAGTTGTAGGAGCTAGTTCACTTCTAGTATTGGCAATGGCAAGTGGTGTCAAAGAAAACTTGTACAATTAGTTGGCATTTATAGAGGCCAAATGCTGAAGGATTTTAAGGACTAGGAAGTGCTAATGTGAGTTTAGTGAAATATGATGGTAGGAAGAAGCATCAGTTAGCTCACCTCCCAAGATAGGCAACTTGGAGGTTGAGGTTCAAGACTACTTACAAATCTAGAAAGACGTGGCTTGATATTTGCCTTTAGGAAATCAGACCAACCTGTTTAATGGCTCATCAAAGTATGTCAATGAGTTTATTGAACGAATTTCAGACTAACAAACATATATTGGGTCCACAAGGCAGTTTAACTGTCCAAATGGACCATGAATTTTTGTGACACATATAGTTTTAGACAAATAGTCTTTTGAATATTGAGTTTTATGGTGGGATTAGAGAACATATGGTTGGCTAATTCCAATCAAGAACAGATGGTCACCTAATCTGGGAGGTCAACCAAAGATATGAGCGTGGTCAGTGATATCATATGACATACACAATATATATATATATATATATATATATAACTTTTATTTTAACATAATTTTTTGGGTTGAATAGCAATTTAATCTAACAAACCGAAAGTGTTATTGGGGATTAGCCCATCTTCCTTCTCAAGGCCTGAGGGGGGTATGGAGGAAATGGAACTAGGCCCCAAGACCAACAAGGAGCAGCCCTAAGCAGCCAAGTTGTGGACCATTATACATTGGAAGCACCATTAAAGTAGAATAGTACTATAGCATTCTCTCCAATTCAAGTCAATATATTTCATCTATTTCGGAGTTAGATTTTATTTTATGAACTGCCACATCATTTAATTTTGTAAATGGTGTGACAGTCTATATATCTTTGAAAATCCGCCTTTTCCTTACATATTTTTGCAAATTTTTTTTCCTTCTAATTTTCATATTTTCAAAATTATCTTTTTTAACGGCCATTTTTAAAAATTAAAAAAACAAAAAAAGTTGTCATTTTCATTTACGGATAAAGTTAAAGCTACAAAATTTATTATAGTCTTAGGTTACAATCTTACACAATATTTTTTTATTAAAGGTGAATTTTGACAAATCCACCATTCGATTACATCTTCTTCTTTTATCCTTCATACTTGCAAAATTTCTAGAAAATTAAAGATCAATAGCTATATCATCAATAAATTGTTAAATTGCAAGTTTTTATAGTTTAAAATTATGAATAAAATATAAACTTATAAATTATATTGTAAGTAATATCCGATTAACACAAAATTTGACATACGTATTAAGAGTATAAAGAACATGCAATTCAATGGTTAAATTTCAAAATATGGAGTAATTTTTATTTTATTGAGTAATTTTGTAGCTAAATTTTGTTATTCATTCACCTAAACCCAAATTTCAATTTTATTTGTTATTGTTGTCTGTATGACTCACTTTTTATTAATGACTCAAATAATGATGAGATAATAACAAAAGTTCTCACGGAAGAAGAATGATCAACATCACAATGTCAAACTGTTCAACATTATTAGTGCATTTGACCTGATCATTTACAAGGTCATTAAAGGTTTTTTCTCGACTACTTTTACGAAATCACCATTATATCCTTCCAATGTATTTCGGATGAGGTTTTGAATGAGACATTCTATTTTTTTTCCATATTCAATCTATGATAAAATCTCATAGACATTACTATAGCAAAAAAAAAAAAAAAAAAAAAAAAAAAAAGGAGATAATGGCCCAGGCTCATTTATCTTCCCTTTAAAGATGATTGTTACACTCAAATTACTTGCGTAAGGAATAATAGTTGATTTCATAGATGAATATGTGAGGAACGAAGAAAGCACCACAACGAAGAGTCTAAAACAATTTATTGAACCGGTGGTTTCTATTTACTTAGACGAATACTTGAGGTATAAAAAAAAGACATGGCGAATGCTGCCTAGCCAATGTTTGATTTATCCTCCTAGCTAGTTCGTAAGCTTTGATTATATTGGAATAACAAAATCCAGTTAATTTTACAAAATTGATATGGCGAATATTGCTTGAAGTCTGAACTCAGGCTAATATTGACAGACCTGTCCTATTCCTAGACTTTTTATTGTTATACTCTCAAAGTTAGGAAATGCATGAATAGATGGAGTTTGTTTGCATTCTCAAAAATATGGAACTTGGTGAAAAAAAGTTTCTTTTATTAAAAATTACTTGAAATTACACATTCTCACGTAAGGGCTTACAGAACATGACTTTTCTCCAATATGAACTATGAAGACAGACTTTACAAACTTAAAATTGTTCAGACTATGCCAAGGTAATTAGGTTCATCTCATTATTAAGTTGGCCAACTTTGAGGTTCCCAAAAATGCTCTGACATAGGCAGCCGGAAGTGATACTAGTTTCTTTGCTTTTGGTACATAAGCCCGCTTTGTGAAGTTGTTGTAATCATTAGCTTCAATGGCATCTAAGATCTGTCGGTACAACAACAACGATGCCCATACTGCCCATCTACTAGTTAAGTTGAGCTCTGAAACCCCCTTCTCTGCTTCATCATAGAACATCCTTGCTCGCTTTATCTGGCCCTTAATGAAACTACGCCATTTATCGGTCACTTTCCCACGAAATATGTCATCATCTGACAAGCCAGCTTGTGCTAGTTCATTTTGTGGGAGATAAATTCTTCCTCTACTAGCACTACAAGATCACATACGAGGTATAAGTGTTTATGTATCATCAATCCAAAAATAAACTCAGTCTCATTGAGCCAATCTCAAGAATTGGGATTATCATCATTAATGGGGCTGTAAAATGAATCAAGTTGTTCGTGAATAGCTTAAACTTGGTTTGTGATGCTTGTTAGAACTCGAACATTAACACAAAAAATTAGTCTTGAACTCAAATTTAAAGCTCGAGTATGTAAGGTTTAATCATTGAAAAAAAAAAGGTTTGGTTTGATATGTTTGTGAACATTAAAAAGATAATAGCTTATGCAATTAACATGTACAACTTAAATTGGAACAAACAGGTGGTGGTATTTAATTCTCTTTAAAACATGTTTACTAGAATATGCCTTATAAGAAACTTACTCTTCTCCAACATCTCTGAGTATGTTGGTGAGTTGATTAGCAATTCCAAGGGCTAATGCAGCATTGTAAACACTCTCTATTGAAGCCTTCGATTCTGGTGCTATCCCTATTACTGGAACACTCATAAGCCCCACAGTGCCGGCAACATAGTAGCAGTAAAGGTAGAGCTCATCAAAGTTCTCGTATCTTGATTTTGTCAAGTCTAAAGTCATTCCTTCTATCATGTCTTTGAAAGGCTGTCCAATGAAACAAGTTATGGAGAATATATTGGCCAATCTTAGCACAAATTGACATTTTGTCTAATATACAAGTGAGCATGCCAGTTTGTTTAGACATTTGGAATGTACCTGTATATCAATAGGGTACTTTGAGACAGTATCAGATAGGGCAACATCATACACATCAGACGGTCGACCTTCAAAAAGATCAGTTAATCTTTTCTCCCATCTTTCTAGATCCTTGGGTGTGATGTATGTAGCATTAGGCCCATCCACAAGCTCGTCAGTCCTTCTGCACCACACTATAGAATAGAAGACATTCCATCCTTTCAATCATCACTTGTAATTTTCTAACTCTAGCTAGGCTTAATAAATGTACATCAGCTTTCAGCCTCTCATGTTTTAACTGCAGACATCAACTTTTCGCCTTTTTAAATGTGTACATCAGGGCATACAATGATACAATTGTAAATATTATGTGAAAGAGTTTGCCTAAAATGAGAGTGAGAAAATATTTACAGTATAAACACTAGTTATTTAAATAGTAGGCACAGCAAAATAAAATATGAAGTACTCAGGTGGTATAGTTAGACTCTTCCAAGGTGGGGAAGAAAGAGATGGGCGATTGGATTTAAATGGGATTTGATTTGCCATCCTTGGCAGTACTATGTGGGTTTGGGTTTGGCTGAGTAATATGGCAATGCCGCTGTTGCAACAACAATAATATGGTGGTGGTGGTGGTGGAAATGGGGTGGTTGAGGTCACTGAAGAGAGAGAGAGAGAGATTCCATGAGTGAGTTAACTGGAGTTGAGTTGGATTTTTATTTGATTTTTATTTTTTTGAGAAAGGAGTTGGATTTTTTATATGACATATTTTGATTAGTCTAATTATGTCACCTAAATTTCATATTAATAAATCACATATGACGTAGCTCATATTTATTTGTATTATACTAGGTATTTCTAGTATCAAGTGGCACCAATCATGATTAAAAAAAAAAAAAGTCTTAAATCACATTTATTGTCACATCATTGTGTAAGTTAATTAGTTAAAAAACTTTAGCATTTTCTATATAAAAAACCTACCTTAATAAAACTTCTAGATCATCTCAAATAATTGTATTGGTTCAAAACTTCAAAGGTGATTTTAATTGTCATTTGGGGAAAGAAAACTAAAACATGCCAAATAAGGCAATGTTTTTAATGGGACCAAATAAAGCATTTTAACACAAGCATGTCATACTTCACAATAAAAAAAAAGTAAAGTGTTAATTTTTTTTTGGGAGCTTCAATCCACTTTTAATGATAACTTTTTATCATTAGATAAAGAAATCAGTCGAATTTTAGTGTAGGCAGAAATTGAACCACAGATCAACTGAAACCCATGATAAAAAGAGTAATGTTAAAAATATATAAAATAAAAATTAAAAAAAAAATTTACAATTTATAATTGGTATAACGTCACCTTAATGCAGTTTTTATCATACGCCAACTATAACATGACATCTTAATAATTGTTAAAAGAATTATGACTTCTTTTTTTTTTTTGGTATCATTACACTTATTAAAGCAAAAAAGAATAAACACGAATACCACTAATCGCCCAAAAAGCTTTTCGTAGTTCTGGCATCATGAGTAATGTACCTGAAAATAGCGTGAGAGAAGTGATTAGCTCATTTCAACAGTATTTCCCCAATTATACAAGGTTTTAAAAATGCATCAGTTAAAAATTACCGACAGAAAGTCAAGTTCCAGCAACGTATAAACTCAGCTTTTATTAATTGGTTTTATTTTATTTTTAAAACCAACATTAGGTTGGTTCTATCTAATCATAGATAATAAATTCATAGTAAAACGATTTATGTGGGCCTTGGCTAAGGCTATTTAAGAGTACGAACTGGGTAGAGGAAGACTAATCATTGAAGAAAATCAGTTGGAATCTTCACAAATTCTTTTTTTAAGAAGTATGCTCAGAAATATATAGAAGTTTAAACTACACATGTATAATTAAGAGACTCCATCTATAGGTGATGTTCCTTAAGTTTTCCTATTAAGATTGTACTATGTAGTTACTTAACTAAAAAATACACTTACATCTTATAAAAAAAAAAATTCATATATATAACAAAATTTTAAGAGAGAATCCAAAGAAATAATATTTAAATAATAAATAATAATAGTAAAAAGTCAACACTCAATTGTTTTGATTGAATATATTTTCTAAAAAAAATAATAATTACGAAAAACTTATTTGTTTTCCAATGTTAGGAAACATTAGAAAATGCTTTTTGTTGGGAAAATGAGTTAAAAAAAAAAAAAAAAACATTAGTAGTATTTAATTTATTTATATAATGGTTTATTGGATACGTGACACACCCAAAAAAAAAAAAAAAAGCTTTTAGAAAATGGAAATTTTTTTTCTGTTTTATTAACTTTTTGTTGATTGCTTTTAGAAGGTGTGTTAAATATATTTATTAGTTTTTTTATGATTGCTTTTAAAAGGTGTGTTAAATATTACATGTACTTGAAAATTTGAGATTTTAAAAATTCTACATAAACAAAATTAGATAAAAGTTAAAGTAAAAAAAATCGTGACAAACAACATGACTACTGAAAACGTTTTTTTTTTTTCTTTTTTTTGGTTGATTTGCGCTTTCCACCATTCCAAACATCGGAAAACACATAGAAATCATTTCCCAAAATATATTTTCTGTAAACACAGAGTGTTAGAAACAAAATAGATTACTACCAGTACCAAGTCTACCATACATACAGAGGAGCTGAAAGAGCTAGTATATATACCCAAGTAAAAGGTGTTGTTGTACTCGGCACAGACCTCTCTACACCTTTCATAAGCTTCATTCAAACGATTCCTGAAGAAACACTCACAATCTCTCAAACAAATCTCTCTTAATCTCACTATCACTCTATGAATCAAAACAGAAAGAAAAACAGAGACAAAGAAACAGTCGAGAGAGAACTCAAATAGTATTGATATTAGAAGAATACAATGCAGTGAATGAGTATACAATTGAGTGAATAACTATATATAGATACATCAGAGAAGGAAGGAGGGAACGTGATGAACAAATGACGTCAAGAGAGGTGATGCCCAGATAACGTCTAGCATAACAAACTTGTAACTGCTTTACACGTTCTGTAACAACCCTTCACACGTGCGTGGCTTCCTCAGGTCTTCAATAATCCTTACAAGATAAAACGACATCGTTGGGTTTTAATGATGAACGACACCGTTTCATTTTATGTGTAATTATTGCACTGAACTACATGCCGTTGGAATGACTGCATCTCCTCCTTTAGTATTGGACTCTATGCTTGCACTGTCATCCCCCCTCAAACGAATGGGGAACTTCCACATGAGTTTGGAAGTAAGCCAATTGAATCTGGGAGAAGACAGACCTTTAGTAAACAGATCAGCAAGTTGATCATGAGTTGAAATGAACTTAAGCAGCAAGTCTCGCCTAAGAACCTTTTCTCGAACAAAATGAAAATCAACCTCAATATGCTTTGTGCGAGCATGAAATACAGGGTTAGATGCAATGGCCAAAGCACTGACATTATCACACCAAAGAAGAGGAGGCTGAGGAAGAACAATGCCAAAATCTCTGAGAAGCATTCGAAGCCAATACAACTCTGCTGCAGTAGAGGCCAATGCACGATACTCAGCTTCTGTGGAGGATCTAGACACAGTGCATTGCTTCTTAGCAGACCAAGTGATTGGGGAATTACCAAGAAACACCACCATACCAGTAATAGAGCGTCTGTCCACTGGATCCCCAGCCCAATCTGCATCACTGTAAGCAGATAGGGATATTGGGCCTGGAGTAAAAGCAATCCTAAAATGAAGAGACCCTTGAAGATACCTCAATATCCGTTTAGCAGCTTGAAGGTGATTTTGAGTGGGAGTGCTCATATGCTGACATGCTTGTTGAACAGCAAAAGATAAATTTGGTCTGGTGAAGGTAAGGTATTGTAAAGCCCCAACAAGGCTCCTATAGGATTTAGGATCAGGCAAAAGAGGACTATCATTGGGAATAAGATGATGGTTTGGAGAGCATGGTGTTTTACAAGGCTTGCAATCAGTCATGTTAAATTTCTTAAGAAGATCAGTAGCATACTTGGACTGATGCACAAATAAACCAGTAGGAGTATAGTCAATTTGTAACCCAAGAAAGTAGTGAAGTAATCCAAGATCCTTGAGGTCAAACTCTTGTCCCAACAACTTGATGACAGTAGACACAAATAAAGAATTATTACCAGTGATGATAATATCATCTACATAGAGCAACAAGTACACAATGAAGGACTGCTGCCTCAAGATGAACAAGTTACCATCAGCAGCTGAAGCATAGAAACCCATATGAAGCAGTTGAGATGTGAATCTATCAAACCATGCCCGTGGAGCCTGCTTAAGACCATAGAGAGCTTTATGGAGAAGGCACACATGTGTAGGACAAACAGGATCAATATAACCTTGAGGTTGAGCCATGAACACTTCTTCCTTGAGAAAACCATGCAGAAAAGCATTGGATACATCCAATTGCTTTAATTCCCAACCATGTTGCACAGCCAAAGCAATAAGAAGTCTAACTGTGGCAGGTTTGACAACTGGACTGAAAGTTTCATCATAATCCAATCCATATTGTTGGAGATAACCCCTAGCCACTAATCTGGCTTTATATCTAGCACCTGACCCATCACTATGCCTTTTAAGCTTATAGACCCATTTGCAAGTTACAACATTCTTCTGTGGAGGAAGAGGGACCAAGGACCAAGTGTTTTGCTTCTGTAATGAAGTGAACTCAGCATCCATTGCAGCAACCCATTGAGGATGCTTGGAAGCAATGGCAAAGGAAGGAGGTTCAACAACAGTATAATCACATTGGACTTTCATAACTTTAGGCTTATATATTCCATGCTTAGACCTTGTAACCATAGGATGAGCATTAGTGGTAGATGGACCAGGGGCAGTAGGAGTAGGATTGGAAGATGACACAGGAGGTAGTATAGGTTCAGGAACCACAGACAAGGAAGTGGATACTGAGGAAGGAGTTTCAATGGGAGCAGGAACAACAGGAATGGAAGATGATGAAGAAAATAATGAGGGAAGGAGAGAAGTAACCAAGTCAGAGTCAGATGGAGAAGAAGGGAGAGTGTCAATAGATTGAATAGAGGCAGAAGGAGTAGGGTGAGATAACCAATCAGACACAGAAGTTGAGAAAGGAATATTAGGATTAGTAAGAGTAGGATTAGCAACAAAGGGAAACAAAGATTCATTGAACAAAACATGACAAGCTATATAGATTCTATTAGTTGAAGGATCAAGGCAAATGTACCCTTTTGACATAGGTGGGTAACCAAGAAAGATGCATGGAGCAGACCTAGGTTGTAGTTTGTTTTTGTTATAAGGTCTAAGGAAAGGGTAGCAAGCACATCCAAAGGATTTAAGAGCCTGAACTAATGGAGTTTTTGAAAATAATTTCTCCCAAGGAGATTGAAAGCCTAACACTGATGATGGAAGCCTATTAATAAGAAAAATTGCAGCAGTGAAAGCATATGACCAGAAATTAATAGGCAGATGAGACTGATAAAGAAGAGCAAGACCTGTTTCTACAACATGTCTATGTTTTCTTTCTGACACTCCATTTTGTTCAGGAGTATGAGGACATGAAGTTTGGTGGAGAATGCCATGAGAAGAACAGTAAGATTTAAACTCAGCATTAACATATTCAGAACCATTGTCAGTTCTCAAGGTTTTGAGTTTAGAATTGTGTTGAGTTTCAACCAAGGATTTGAAGTGTTTAAACACAGGCAGAACCTCATTTTTAGATTTAAGGAGAAACATCCAAGTGAAACGAGTATAATCATCCACAAAAAGAACATAGTAATTAAAACCAAGTAACGAAGTCATGGGAGAGGGACCCCAAACATCACTATGGACAAGTTCAAGAAATGAAGTGGAAGCAATTGAAGTTCTATTTAAGGGAAGTCTGTGCATTTTAGCACTTATACAAGATTCACATGAGGAACAAGCCTCAGTAATCATTGACAAAGTAAGAGATGAAAATACATGTTTAAGAACAGAATACAAAGTTCTAGCATGAGGGTGACCCAATCTGTGATGCCAGAGCAGAATTTGGTGTGGTTTGACAGATACAAAAACAGAAGACTTGACATGGTTCAATGAAATGGAAGAATCAGAGATAGATGGAATAGGATAGACCCCATCCTTACTCAACCCTGCATAGAGGATCTTCCCCGTGGGCAAATCCTGAATTAAGAACTTGTTGGCATCAAAATAACAAAATGCATTATTTTGGAGACACAATTTATGAACTGACAGAAGATTAGATGCAAGGTCAGGCACTCTTAGAATATTATCAAGCCTAAAGTTATGAGTTAAAGTTTGAAGTTTACCATTCCCAATGTGTGTGACTGGAAGTTCCTGTCCATTCCCAACAGTGACAGTTTCATTGCCTTGGATAGGTTGCTGATGGATAGATAGCTGTGACAGATTAGGAGTCACATGATCTGAGCAGCCAGTGTCAGTAAGCCAGGAATTGGAGGCCTGGACTTGAGCAGCATTGGCCACCATTGAAGCAAGCTTAGCAGGAGCATGTCTTCCTTGATATGCAAAGTCCATACGATGGTAGCAATCAAGAGCTGAATGACCATTCTTTCCACATATTTGAAAGGTAAGCCTGCCAGATTGACCTTGGGATGGACCTGGATTCTGAGAATTCTTAGATTGATTAGAGAACTGAAATTGAGATGAAAAACCTTGATTTCCAGGACTAAAATTCTGAAATTGAGATCCAGAATTAGAACCACCAAAATTGGAGCCAGAACCACCAAAATTGGAGTAGTTACCACCAGATCCACGAGCACCTCTGCCTCTCTGGTTGTAATTTCTTCCTCCTCTTCCTTGAGAAAAGCCTTGTGAGTGAAAGTTGGCAGCCATAGCCATAGACACTTGATCAACACCATTAGATCTTTTCTTAATAATTCTCTCTTCAGCATTAAGTAATGCATTCAATTCTTCCACAGACAGCACATCACTCCTAGTTCAAATAGCAGAGCTAAAAGAATCATAGTTAGATGGAAGGCCATCAAGAACAATGTGGAGAAGCTCCTCATCGTCCACAAACACAGACACAGCAGCTAATCTATCACAAGCTTGCTTAATTTTCTGAAAATATCCATCAATAGATTCATTCCCTTTCTTAATAGCATTCAATTCATTTCGGAGACTCATAATATGAGACCTTGAAATTGATGCAAACCTCTTCTCTAACACTCTCCACACTCCTCTAGCAGACTTTTGCCCAACTGTGAGAGCAAGAACTACAGGGGAAAGCGTTGAATTCAAGAATGTGAACATTGCTTGTTCACGGTTCTTCCAAACTATGAATGCTGGATTGATTTCAGAAGTAAAATTTCCAGATGAATCTTTGAGAAATCTATCTGGAGCAGTGATTGAGTCATCAAGAACATCAATCATTGAATAAGTATCAAGAATTACCTCGATTTGATGTTTCCATACTACATAATTCCCATAATCCAGCTTCACAGTCATCATAGATGACATGTTTGATAGCAACAGCAACGAAGAATTCACTAGTAAACCTGAAGAAGCCATAGCAGGCACAGCACTTGAAGAAGACGATGAAGAAGATGAATCAGACTGAGCAGAAGCCGTTTGCTCTGGATCAATGCTCTGATACCATGAAGAAACACTCACAATCTCTCAAACAAATCTCTCTTAATCTCACTATCACTCTATGAATCAAAACAGAAAGAAAAACAGAGACAAAGAAACAGTTGAGAGAGAACTCAAATAGTATTGATATTAGAAGAATACAATGCAATGAATGAGTATACAATTGAGTGAATAACTATATATAGATACATCAGAGAAGGAAGGAGGGAACGTGATGAACAAATGACGTCAAGAGAGGTGATGCCCAGATAACGTCTAGCATAACAAACTTGTAACTGCTTTACACGTTCTGTAACAACCCTTCACACGTGCGTGGCTTCCTCAGGCCTTCAATAATCCTTACAAGATAAAACGACATCGTTGGGTTTTAATGATGAACGACACCGTTTCATTTTATGTGTAATTATTGCACTGAACTACATGCCGTTGGAATGACTGCATCTCCTCCTTCAGTATTGGACTCTATGCTTGCACTGTCAATTCCAATCACTCTCAATTGGTTTTTTCAGATCCAATGCGCTCTCTCTCCTCTGCTTTCTCACCAGAGCTGCTTGCTTCAGCACCACTTCGTACACCCTCTCCTCCAAGGATGTAAATGAGTTTGCAACTGCGCTTGAATTTGCAAAAATCCCAGATGAAAAACTAAGCTTACACCTCCTTTGTGTGCAATAATTTCTGGGCATGAGACTGAGCAAGGAGTAATGAGCATTCATTTTGGGACAAGCTACACAGAGAATCTCGTGACTACTTTTTTTGCTTTGCTTTTATACAATAGTTTAGCCCTGTTGATTAGTCGCATTTGAAAATTGCATACTTTATTTTATTATTTTAAAAAATTACTTTATTAATTATATTATATTATTTTATAATATTTTTAACATTTCAACTTTTATTTTATTATATAATACATTAAAATAATATTTTTACACAATAAAATAACATATCCCAAAATCAACACCGGTCACAGCAAACGACTTCTATTTCTTTGAAAATCTCTATGTAAAAACAGATTTTTCCTTCTGGTACCATGAAATACAAAACAAAATATAGACAGAAATTTTTTTTTTTTTTTTTTAAATGCTAGCTTAAGCCACGGCCTAGAAAGACAACCAATATGAACACACACAAACACAAAAAGTTAAAACATTGATTGCTTGATTAGAAAACATGAAGTACTTAAAAAAATAAATTAAAAAAAAAAAAGGAATTTTAACAACATGCACTTTTTAGGCTGAAAATAATCATATACCACATTTTGACAAAATTTATGGCAAACTAGCACTGTTTCTAAAATATTTAGCAATGTATCACTTTTTTAGTACTCGAGTTTCACAAAATCGAATTTTAAATAGTACTTGAGTTCAGTGAACTTGAGTTCCTAATGAGTCGCCAGCATGACACCTAAAATTTGTGTAATTAAAAAAATAATATGGTAGGAATTTGTGTAATTAAAAAAATAATGTGGTGATTAATATTACTAAAATCAAGTACTTCTTTACAGTGCTGAAGCTTAATAAAGTTGAGTACGTTATTTTTATTTTTATTTTTTCCTTTTTCTACTTTTTGTTTCGTTCTCCATCTATGTAAAGAGAAGCCACACCAGCTGCAAGATGTCCAGTGTTGAAGCCACACCATCTTTACGTAGTGCTTTGTGCAATGGCGTTGGTTGGACACAGTATCCATTGTTGAAACCGAAGTTGAAGTGGAGTAAATTAGGTTGGCATTGACAAGTCATAGGCAGTGCCAAGGTCAACACTCAACAGTGCATGCAGTAGGGTTGAATTTTTGCAGTCTGTAAACTGTACTACAAACTATACTACATTTTAAAGGGTCCGATTAATAAATCTATTTTTGAAAAAAATTTATCGATAATTAAAAAAAATTGTCAAAATTTTTTCAATTTTTGATAATTTTTTTTTTCAAAAATAGTATACTATTATGTGCTTTAAGAGCACATGTTAGTAAAATTTCATTTTAAAATATGATAAAGTGTCTTACCTATTGGATAGGTGGCTTGGCAGGAAAAGTTTTGTACAATACACGCAAGCCAACTTGTTCTTTTCTTCCTTTCCTTCCTTTAACACTCTTCACATCAAGTCACAATAAATACAAGCCAACTTGTCTTTACTTTTGTACATAAAGATGAATTCAATTCTTCTTGTCGGAAAGCTTCTCCAGCAAGTTCAACTTGCGAGAAGTTCTAGTGCCACAAACTAGTGCACATCTTTGCTCACAACTCACCCATGTGGCGAGTTGTGGACAAAATTGTGCACTAGTTTGGTTAACTTCAAACTTACGGATTACAACAGAAGGTAAATGCCTATTTATACAGGTTGTATCAGAGTGCAGCCATAAAATCAACTTGAATTGATCTTATCTAGAATTGATCTTATCTACTATTGAGCTACAATGAATAACCAGTTAACATTGTAATTAACATATTGCAAAATGTTCTTAATGTTTACTGCTCTCTAGCAACCGTTAGCCTACTGTTTCTTGCATATTATTATTATGTAGCATTCTTATAGTTATTTCATGTGCATTATCCTAACAAAATGCCCTTTCGTGTGCATGTAGTGCCAAGCGTGCTAAAGTGTCGACGCCGATCTTGTGAATTATGCCATGATAGGCTAGACCCACAGATCGTTCGTTACATAACTGAAGCGGGTTTCGAAGGATTATTCAATGTTCTAGAAATGGTTGATCATAGCATTGGTAGAGTGTTGGTGTCCAGAGACGCACACGTTCCACTTACCTCATGGAGAAATGGGTATCACTTTACAAGATATCGAGGTGATGCTAAGGGTTTCTATTGATGGGTTGCCCGTGATTGGGAAGGTGAGGTTGGATTGGAGTGGGTTGTGTTTTGAGTTACTGGGTCATCGACCTCCAGACCCGGTACCGCATCCCTATGAAAACAAGTCTATCCTTGCTAGGGCAAGGATAAGAGTCAGCTAGCTTAAGCCATAGTTTACCGGTCCTTTAGCTGCAGATGCTACTGACGATGTAATGTAGCAACATAGCACTGTGTCAATTAAAGATGATGCATTACTTCGTTAGATGATGAAAGAGATATTTTAGACTTCTTAGAGATATTCAAGCAATGATGATTTTCAAAAATTTCTACCTACAAACATTAGATGTTGTTTTTAATGTCTACACGTTGTGTGCAATACAGAATGTTGTTGTTAATGGCTGACAAATGATGATTATGTACGTTCAACTTTTGCAAATCTAAAGAGTAACTATTCATTAGTTTTAGCAAATCTAAAGATTTTCATTTTTTGTCAATAAAATTTACACCCCCAAAGACCCAATATAACCTAATATACACACATAACACTCATCACCCAAATTAGATTTATTTTACATTACTTGTAGCAAATTTAAAGATTGTCATTTTTATTAATTAAAATTTACAACACCAAACAACTAATATAACCCCAATGTACTCACATAACACTCATTCAAGAAAATACCAAAGCACAAGTAATACAACCTATCAAATGAAAATCCTTCTCTAACAAAAACATACATTATGAATGATAAACTTTTATAATATCTGAAACTACTCTTTACCTACACCATAAAATTCTCTATGTACTTCAAACAAGAAAATGAGTTTCTTACCTAAGATGATAGAGAGATAACACTGAGTCCAGGGATGTATAGCTGTGGTTCTTGAGGAGAAGCTGTGAAGAAAATGAGGAAATTATGTGCATCTATGAAGGGAGGTGTGTATAACAGTATAACTCGATGATGCTATAGTCGAGTATGGGTTACTAAACTCGATGTTGCTTTAATCGAGTTAAGTATACGACAAAAACACTTCACGTGCAAACAGGTGATTTTAATTTCCTCAGTAAATTGATTATATTAGGATCGAGTTCCTATATCATTAAAAATATTGCGAAAAAGCCACGGTGGCGATCTAGCATGGCAAAAACGTGATGGAAACTCGGTTTTAGCATAATCGAGTTCTTTATATAACCCAACTATTGGATAGTCGAGTACCAAAATAAGGACACGCCCCTATATAGTTTTGAAACATGGACAAATTGCTCCTTTTTTTGCCCAATAGGGGCAAAAGCCCATTTTCTCCATAGTTTAGGCATTGTTTATTATGGACCAAACTTTAGAAAGGAGGTTGGTTCTTTGAAAAGTCTGCAAGTTTACAACAAATATGTGACCGTTGACCAATAGGTCAACAATAACACAAGAGACACAGACACCTCCCACAAAATATGAAAAATAATTAAGTGATTTCAGTGTGAGAACCAATAAACAATTGTTGATAAAATTATTATGTTTGTTGTGAGGCTAATAGTATTTAATATTTACAAGACTATTAAGTAAACCAAATGGTACGTACTTGCCACTATGTATTAGGTAGACGTGGCAATTCGGTCAGTTGGGTTGGGTTTGAGTCGGGTCAATCGGGTTGTGGGTTGTGTTGGCCTGTCACATAAAATTTTTCTTTATAAGAAAACATATATATATTTGTCATTTGGAAAATCACGCAGCAAATTACTTGATGTAAAATGCATCACTTTGAATTTATCACTTATATCAATAATGAGCTTAGATAAACATATTAATATTTATTCAATAATTTTAAAATTATACAAATTCCAACATCATTAACCATAACAAAATAGCACAAAAGATAAGTAAAACAAATACACAAGTTTCATTTTTACACAATATCAACATCTCAAAACATAAATCAAAATTACAAATGCTTTATTGGATAATTAATTTGACAAAGAATAAAAATATATAAAAATTTTATAATCTTGAAAACTGATTTTATAATTTATTATCAATTTTGGTTGACACTCTATTTCAATTTGAGAATATACATTAAAATTTGATTGTTTAGCTTATTTATACATGATATCTTTTATGAATATAATGCTATTGTTAAGCAATGCACACTCCATGAAATATCATAATATTTTGAAAAGCCGTTTATTTTGGACATGAATTGTTAAAAAATAAGCCTAAACAGTCATAATTTATGCTAATTTCATTGATATTTTGGCTTCACTCGTTTCACACTTATGAATATTTCTCATACATGTCTATAATTTTAAATATATGTTTTTAATTCTACTGTAACTAGGTTATCTTGGCATGTATTTTATTATTTGATATTTAAAAATATTTACTCATTACAGAATGCTTTAACAATTCATCTTTCAATTCATTTTTATATAGTTATGTAAAGGTCTCAATTATTTTCTTAAAACTCACAACAAACAGTTAAACCAATATTGTCTTTTCTTTTCTTTTTTCTTTTTCTTTTTTTTTTTACCTAAAAAAAAGTTTTTAAAAAATGGTTCAGGTCATGGATTAGGTCGGGTTGACCCAAAAACAAGTCAGGTTACGAGTCAACCCATTTTTGCTTTGGGTCAAAAAATTCGGGTTTTGGTTGGGTTGGAACAGATAAGCAAATTATGACCCGTTTTGCCATGTCTAGTATTAAGTCCTCCCAATTCAACTTTTCTTTGGACGAGATATATATATTAATGAAGATGGCTTGAGTAAACCATGAAAAAAGACTAAGTAGTCTCACTTTAAAGTTATTCACTAATATAAATCAAGTTAAGTTCCTACATGCACATTGTTGTCTTTCATTTTTCTACTTGTTTTCTTCAAACTGTGATGAAAATATTGGATGAAATCATGAAATACATTTTTCTCCCGTGGAAGATAACTGAGGAGAAATTAAACCTTGATTCTAAAAATATTTAATAAATTCAACTGAACCTATTTGTAATGAGGTGATCGAGCAAAATAGTGAATATAATGCTTTACAGGTCTTGAGTTCAGTTTTCCTTTGTGTTTCAGGCCGATTAAATTTAATTTGAGGCCTAATAAGACAATAAGTTCAGTTTTCCTTTATGTCTTTGAGGGTGTGGTTCAATATATAATTTGAGGGGTAAGACAATAAGACAATAATAATTATAAATTTGACCTGAAATATTAATTCACTCCTTTAGCCATTAGTCTCTCTTGCCGTTGAACATTATTGTAATGGAGAGCCAAAAGATCAGACATCCCTGCTCTCCAGCCAAGACTTTCAGCCTTCAACTGTCGTTTAGGCCCTCCGTATGCATATTTTTTTGCACCACAAACAAAAGGCAAAAACTTTTTAGATATAATAAGACGTATTTGCACCAAATAAAGATATGCATTTGTTGTATTTCTATTTCTATGGTGCAAATAGAGATATACAATTCTTGTAATTCTATTTCCATTCATAAAAAAAAAATTCCATATCAGTTATAACTTATGAGCCAGCAATAACCATCAGTTAAAAAGGGCAGCAAGTCAATTCACTGTTGTACCTTTGAGTAAGATGCCTATAGAGAAAACTGGAATGCAGTAGATCATAAGTTCGAGGATAGGAATTAAAACACTTGCACCAGTCATGATAGATTCTGTTAAATAAGTTATTAGCAACGAGATGTGTTATACCATGTTGTGTATGCTAAAGTGAATGCGGAAGAGGAAAGTATAGAATAGGAACACTGAGAACACGAGGGTTACGTGGTTCAGCCTTGTCTGCCTACATCTACGGAGGAATCCCTTAAGGGTTACATCTTTATTATGTATAAGAGTGTAGTACAATAACTTGTGTTACAATGAACCCTAACATGAGGATATATAGGCGACTAAATCCTAAACTACTAGTACAAGCAGGATTGGGCTTGGGCCTATTATATTGGGCTAATATATGTCTAATATATATCTCTAACAGATTCCAATCAACCCTCTGTCAAATATAATGGACTCAGGTAGATCAATAAGTGCTACAACAAATCTGAAAGAAGCAGAATCTCAAAATCAGTTCAGTGAATAGATAAAGGGTGATCCTGCAGCATGTCATTGACTCCATACAGCAAGGAATGAGTGATGAAGAAAAAAAAAAGTGGATTATGTATAAGGCTATCTATTAAATTATAGAGCCCTCTATTTGCATGTTCAGCATTATGGAAAGAAAAAAGCAAAGAGCAATAAAAAAAAACCGGAGACTATCAGTTAAATAATAAAAAAAAAAAAATGGAATTAAGTTATTAGCAAAGGGCTAACTCTGTATCCTTTACCCTTCACGATGAGCATTCATATCACATTCCTCACACTCAACCCGTTTATGGCAAGGTCATATAAATAAACATCCAATACAAGGGAAGACCAATGTTTTGTGACGTCCTAAAACAGTTCTTCAGCACCTTATCAATTGATAGGATTGAGGTTTACTACTAAGCCTCTTGGGCCAGCTGAACAAGTTACCCATACTATCAACCGGAAGCAGAGAAAGAAAATGACTGAGAGCCAGACCTGCCACAGAAATATAGAAAAGACTAGTACATGTATGGATAAAATTCAGAATAGTATTCTAAAAAAAGTGATTCACAGGCAATGGTCCAGTAGCTTTAGTAACAGTAGCAGCAGCAATGTTAGTGTGATGGAGAGATGGAGTGCTTTGGAAAGATATTATGAACCATCTTTCCTATCTTTCCGTTCACATAAAGGGGGGTTATTATCTCTGCATTATTCATAGCAGGAAGGTGAGACAGGCTTTTGGTATATTACAAGCACAATTCCAGACAAATCAACAGTCCTAGCCACGACTTTCCAGCTCATTAATTCGGTAAAAGTCACCATAGCTGCAAGAAACGTTAAATGTGGATGTCTAACTTTGATAAACCAAACATCTATTCAAGCTTTTTTAGATCTCATATTGGTAAATCTGAAAAAGTAAAAAAATAGCATTATGAAGGTAAGAATTATTAAAAATCCATCTAAGAAATTATGAGGATTTACAGCAATATGATTAAGACAGAGTGAGGTCAGATAACAAATCCTTCCATTCAGTCTTATCTCTTAAATCATCACGATTAACTGGTGTCGCAGACCATACCAGGGGAAAATAAAAAGAAGACGCAACATAGGAAATGAAAACAAAATAGTACTCCAGACTTAATAGTGAAAAACAGCTGCAAAAAGTACCATTTTCATCCTAGTGAACCCCGCATCATGCACAATGAATCAAATCATATGCATTGTCTTGGAAAGGTCAGTCTTCGTGTTCCAATGACTGACAAAGTAAGCAAGAATTCCCCCTTCAAGAGCAAACTGTATCTGAGCTTCTTGCTCATCCTTTGGAGCAAATGGCATGGTAGTAACATTTTCGTCGCCATTCAATATTGGTAAAGTCTGTAGAAAGAAAGGAATGACAAAGATCATTCAATAGTCTGCAACAAAATTACCATTAATGCCAAACACAACAGACTCAAATTCCATATGTTCATTGATGAGTGAGACCAAAATGAAAGATCAAAACTCCAAAAGAGAATCAAATTTCCTTGTTTTTCACGGGATTATTTCAAAATCTTGTCACTACCACCTTTCTAGTCCGTTTCTATTTAGAAAAATTGAACATGGAGAAGAAATAGACACAAAAACATTTAGCTGGCAAGGTTCATAAGCTAGTAAATTCGTAAAATGGTATTCTGTTTTTATAAACTCAAGGTAACTAATAACTGCTTCCTTGAATTGAGTGCCAACTCTATGAAAAACAAGGCAATCACTGGACTTACATACCCAGGTTTGGTCCTTGTGCTCAGCAATCTTTGTATGAGGGAAGTTATCACACTAAATCTTGGAGAGAAGGGAAAAAAACACTTCTTGATAAATAAAATATAAAAATTTATACTAAAATTGTAGAGTAAAAAAAAAAAAAAAAAGAACCAGCATCTTCTCACACAAGCAGAAGTCAAAAGTTTCTTTCCATTCAAGCAAATAACAAGGTTTACAGATCACAATAGGTCAAGCATTAGAATACAAAACAAGGGATAATTAATCAATATGTACCACACAACACAAATCCACACAAAAATGGTCTGATATTTATATACATATACATAAGAGTTTGAGATATAACCATTGAAATTTCTGGACATCAAATACTATCAATTTAACAAAACAAAAAGAAATCCCGGTCATTGGGTCAGATGGCATCTAAGACAAATGCAGGGTCTCCATCATATCACTGGTATCTCCAGAAAGATTGCTGGCTAGTGGCTTAGTAGGTTGAGAAGACGATTTAATCGATTCAGGCTCAACAGGATCAGCAATAGCTTGAAAGCTTGACTTGTAATGATCTCGTTCAATGGTCAGCCTACTAATATCCATCCTCAATGAGTGTAAAGCCATCTCATGCTCTCTTTGAAGATCTTGGAGGCGGTGCTCTGCGCGCTGTCTCTCCTCCTGCAGGAGACTCTCTGTGCTCCGTCTCTCCTCTTGCAAGAGAGATTCTGCTCTCCGTCTCTCCTCCTGCAGTAGGAGGTCTGTGCACTGTCTCTCCTCCAGTAGGAGACGCACTGCAATCCTACTCTCCTCGATCAAAGACCTTGAAGAATCCCAAGCCTTTCTAAGAAAGGCTATCTCAGTCTGTGCAAATATGCAATCTCGAGCGAGCATGTCACGTTGCTTGATGATTTCAGAGACAGCCTGCGTCTCATCGTCGCTGTTTGCATGCTCAGCACAGGTGGGGCAACTCCCATCTCGAAAGTCAAACACCTACACAGAAGTTAAAAAATAAAAAACTCATAATGAAGACAAATGAAGAAAAGAACAGAAGAGGGGGAAGGCATGATAGAGATATGTACCTGGCCAAGAGAGAAGCAGCCGCGGATTTCACCATCAATTGGGAAGGGGGAATTGATGACATAGTGGGCGGAATGCACGAATTTTGCCTTGAAATAAATATTTTTCTTCAGTTCAGTTTGATCATCTCCTACGTGTGGGTTCTGAAAATTACGATGCTAATGACGCGTTTTTTATAATCTTCGACAGCACCTTGATCGATGCTAATATAGGGATGGGGAGGCGTTCCCCAAGTGAAGTAAGCTTGAGGAGGAGTACAACTGTTGAGGAAATATATAGATAGCATCCATACCCATCTCCTTAGAGGCATAATAAAAAGGGCACTTTTCAGCCAATGTCATCTCCCACAAATTATGTCCCCTTTTCTAGATTATTTTTCTTTTATTTCTTCATCATCTAAATTCTCGTTGCCAGCAGCAGGTAATGGGACTTTAAATGCAGCTACAGTTTCGTAAGAATGTCCATAAAGGAAACCCCCGACAAGCTCACACCTGCCAATGAAAGTATTAGCAGGGCAGCGAGGGAGTGTTAGGCATTTTATCCATTGGCCACCATCAAGATCAAAACTGTAAAGACAGCTATAAAGGCCCTGCCTGGCTAAAAGGTGAACCCTTTTCCTTGCCTCCTCAAGATCAACAGCATACCCAACCCATTCAGTCTTTTTATTCTCAATGTCACAAATAATGGGAGGGGGATTTGGCAACACAGTCCACTTATCATCTGAAGGATCATATATCTCAAACAAAGCTGGCTCTTTTATGGCTTCCTTTTCCGCTAAGTTTTTTTATCAAGTTGCCGCTTTCGAATGTGAGAGTACTTCCAAGCACGTAAATCTTCTCATCAACCACAAAGGCCACAGGATCAGACTTTCCAGTGTTCATCATCATCGCTTTCATCAACCTATCATCGTCGGCATCGGCTGCGGCTGTTGTTATGGTATACCCATTTCTTCTTGTTTGAGGTTTTGAGGTTTGCTGTGGATAATCTCTTAATTTCTTCTCTTTAGGGATTTTTGATTTTTTTTTTCACAGCAAACCCCAAACCCCAATTTTTCCAAACCGATTTGAAATTGATAGATATACCCATCTTGATGTCATAGCATGTATAAGATCTATTAACTGCAATCTGACAACAAAGGATGAGGAGAGTGACTTCAAGCTATGGTTGCACTTCATCTTCAAAGCAAACATTGATTTCATAAATATTCTAACAAAATTAACAAATGGTGATCCTTTAGCAACTTGGTGGGAGGTGTGGATGGCATGGCACTAGTAAAAGATGTGATAGTGTTGTAGTGGTATTATGGATCTGTGGGACGCATGAAGGTTATTAACCCATAGCTAAATTCGTTTGAATACTGGGTTTTTGATTTATTTTTTAATGTGGAATTTCAGTTTCAACTTTCAAGTATTTTCTAGGTTTTTTCTGTTTCATTTTATGGATTATTTATGGGTTTTTGATACTTGTTTCTTTGTTATCTGTTTGGCTTTTTTTGTCCAAAAAATTATGTTTCCTTTTTATTTTGTTAGAGATATTCTTGTTTCTCAATTTCTGAATACATGTCAGTATTGATTTTTTTTCTTCTCTTATGATTGTTTCTCAGGAGGTGGTGTAGTCTTTGAGAAAGAGAGAGAGAGAGCGAGAGGGAAGTAAGGGAGGTGGGAAGAGTTAGTGACTTGAGCTTGAGGCATTAACTTTCATTAATAATGAGCTTTTCCGTTAGTTTGAGAAAGAAAAATAGTAGCCACATGTCATTTTTTAATAAGTGGTACATAGAGTGGAGCATATTTTGTGAAACAGTGGATTTGGACTCCGTTTGGCTGAAATTGCTGTGTTGCTTCTAACTTCATGTGTGAGCTACAAAAGGTGGGGCCCTTTTTAGTCTTTTTGTTGTCATTTGTAGAGGTTTCTCGCTCTAATATTCTGCTGCCCACACGTTTTCCTTTATCTTTTTTTTTCTTTTTTTTGTAATTACTTAGATACTCCTAAGTGAATGGGTGCTCTACAAGTTTGTGGGGGCCTTTTTTTGGTATTTTTGTCTATCAAATTTGTCATGTAATATAAGAATTTTTTTTTTTTAGAAACATAAGATTTCATATTGAATAGTAGAATTTATTATGTTTTTAAATTTTGAGACTTTTTTGGATTATTTTTATTAGAGTAGTTTGTATTGTTGCTTCAGCTTAAATTTTAACTTGCTTAAGTAATCCTCATCTTTCAAGACCTTCTTTCTCTTTATTTTTATTTTCTATTTATAACAAGTGAAGGGGGTTTGAATACAAGTTTTCCACATAATCAAAATCGAGCAATTGTATTGTGTTACAATGCTCTCTCTCTCTCTCTTCCTTTTTTCTTTTGGATAAGAAAGTTACATGGTTTTTAATCTTTTTTTTGTTATCAAAATGTCTCCCAACGCACGGGTTCAAAACTAGTTTATGTTCAAAACTAGTGACTACTACTAGTTTTTTTTTTTTCTTTTTCTTTTTCTCAAGTTTTATAAGGGACAGACTAATAGGCCAAATATATATATATATATATTTCTTTTCTTTTCTTTTTTAAATCCTTCCTTCCCTTTTTAAACTTATACTACTAGTTTTTTTTTTTTCTTTTTTGCAAAATACCATTTTGGAACATATATTTTAGAATCACGGACAATTTCATCCCTATTATTTTCTACTTACCCTCAATTCGGTCTTTACTATCAACTCACTAATAAAAAAATGTCTACGAGACTAATGGATTGCACAGTTAGATTTATAAAGAAGAAGTTGTGCATAGGAATATATATAAAAAACAATACACTAAAAAATGATATATAGAAAGAATTTTCAATTGTGAGGCTTAAGTTAGATTTCTAATCAATCTTGGAATTATAAGAGAATGGTAATTATTAGGAATAAAATTTGTATTAGGAAAAGATTGTCATAATTAACGATATAAAAAAACCTAAAGATATAAAAAAAAAAAAAAAAAAACCTAAAAATTAGGATGCATGTTTTTCCAAAAAAGAAAAAAAAAAGCATATGATAAAAAAAACACACACACAGAATGTAGGCCATGCATGTTTTGTTCCTTCATCTAAAAAAACAAAGAAGAAATTGATATAAACAAAATGTAGGTTACATATTTTGTGTGTTCTTTTATTTCAAAGAAGTTGATGAGAACAATAAATAAATAAGTAAGTTGAAAATAACAAATACTTAAAAAATTTTAGAAGTCGTTTGTCATTGACTTATTGTCTATTTTCTAAGAAAGCTATCCCCAACAAAAATTGCATATATATATATATACACACACACATGTGAAGGGGAGAAAAAGATAAGTGAGATACATGTGAAGGGGATTCATTAATATTATTGAATTTTATAAGGATAAAGAAGAGAGAGAGAATTACACCATAAAAAAAGATTAGTGATATATACGTCTACAATACTTTTAGAACAAATTTTAGGTGGTAAGTTGTTACTGGTTCTAATTTAAACCAACCACTTAAATTACTTGATTTCTTATCAATAGCAATCAATATCAATCTGCCACTTAGAATTTGTTGTGAAAATGTTATGAAAATATTATGAACATAACATTTATCACTATTTTTTATATATAAAAAAATGCTAGTGGCTCCTAAAATTAATTTTGCAAAAATAGTTCTCACAAATTGTAATACCCCAATATTTGTTTCAATGAAAATATTTAGTTAAAATGTAAAACTCACATTTTATGTTTCAACAGAATTCATTTTAGTCTTTAAACTCTACTTTCGTTTATTTCAGTCCTTTAAGTTTGAAGTTTATTTAATTAAGTTCTGTTAAATGTTGCGGTTAATTGTTCAAATTTTTATTTTTTTTACATATAAAAAAATCTAATTAACAATTGAAAAATATTTTCCTCAATTGCTTTTAAAAATTTAACAAAAATTAACAAAGAAACCTTAATTGAATAAACATGAAATTTAGAAGAATGAAATAAATTATGATGAAACTTAAAGGTTGGTTTTTCATTCTTTCTTTCTTTTTCTTTTTTTTTCTTTTTTTTTTTTTTACATTAATCAATAGAAAATGCTTTCCGCTTCTTAAAGCAGAAAATCATTTTCCGCCCCACCACCATTGCTTTCGATGCCAGCACATGGTCCACAACCACTCCCAACATGACCACACACACTCAGTTACTCCTAGAAAACATTATCTCTGTAACAACAAAGATAATATAAGCTTATAATCACAAGATTTAATATAAGCCCAAACGTACCGAGATGTTAGTGAAATCTGGATGAAGATAACAATCATGAAAAGCCCAAAACAGTTAAACTGATTTTCTCAAGTCAGAAGCTAGCCCTATAACTTGGAAGTAGAAGAGCATTACACACATTTTGGATCAGATGACATACAAAGGGAATCTTCAAAACCTCACCAGTTGACTTGGGGCTTCAGGTAAAACCAAGGCCCCCTTAAATGAATAATAGATAATCAGTGTTCCATATACCATAAGTTATATATTAGAGAGCATTTTTTATTTTTTATTTCTTCATTTTGCTGTTATACATAGACAATTCTGTTCTCTTCTTCAATTTCTCTTTTGGTTTCTCATACATAGACACTCATGTAGTCATGTAGATAATTTCAATGGCTAATCACAATTTAATGATAATCAATTAGTTTCTTGTTAAATTTACCAAATTGGACCAGCACCCACATCAAGCTAATCAATACGAGATAACTTAGCATAAATTTTTCTACCCTTAATTTAACATAAAATAAGAAGACTAAAATGTAAAACTCACCCTCTATGTTTCACCAAAATTCATTTCAGTCCTCTAATTTTGTTTTCGTTTATTTCAGTCCTCTAACTTTTAAGTTTATTTAATTAAGACTTTTACATCAACTTTTGTTATATGTTGTGGTTAATTTTTCAATTTTTTTTTTTAATTTAACTTCAAATTTTTTTTAAATTAAAAAAAAAATTCAATTAATGATTAAAAAATATTTTCCAGATTTTTTTCCCAAAAAAATTTAATGAAAGTTGATGGAAATGCCCTAATTGAATAAATCTAAAACTTGGAGTACTGAAATGAATGAAAACAAAGTGAAATCTAAAAAAAACTTAAAAGGTCAAATTTACATTTTAGCCAAATAAGAATTATTAAGGATTAAGTAATGATAATTCTATTGCCAACCACAAGAGAGACCAAAATCATATTTTCAATTGGAGTTCAAGAAGTCTGTTTTCCTTGAGAATTTTACAAGAGGGATCGATCAATAAATCATGCCCTACTGAGCTTAGCTGGAAAGGTCTCTTAAATTGTTCACCTGTTGCCTATAAAGTAAAATTTGAAGCTAAAACTTCGATAGTATTCAAGAAAAGAAAATGTCATTATTAAAATCACATGTAATTACTCTACAAATCTCAAAACACCACTATTTTGGCTCCTTGAAAAATAAAAAATTTTAAAAAAAATTAATCAGATTCCTGTATCAACTCACCACCAAACGGGGCCCAAACCATTATCAATTATTCCCTGAGAAATAGAAATTAATTAGATTCCCATAAAGATGAGAGCATTTTATTTGCCAAAGATGAAACCAATTGATATACGAGAAGTGCTACGTCCATAATATTTTTATAATATTTTTACAACAAATCATAGGTGGTTAATTGTTATTAGTTTAAATTTGAATTTAACACTAAGATTACTTTTTTGCCCCAACAATAATAACTAGTAACAACCTGCCATTTAGGATTTGCTATAAAAATATTGTGAAAATGTTGTATACATATCATTTTTCAATGATATATATTAAGTAAACACTGCTCAACAGTTTGAGGAGCTGCCTTTTTTTTTTTAGAGAGTTTCAACCTATGGCGTTCACTCCTAATAATAGCTCTTTATCATCATACTAAGACATCAATCAATTTTTTGTGTAGGCGGGGATTGAACCCCAGATCTCTTATTCAACCATTAGAGACTTTACCAGTTGAACTAACTGGAACCCACATGAGCTACCCTTTTTCACATCATCGTAACAGTGTTAGATCAATAGACATAGTCACATCATACACATGTATTGTTCACAAGCAAAATATAAATATAGAACAATAAGTGACACCTTTTCTTTTCTTTTTCTTTTTCAATTTTTTAAACAAATTTTCATTTAGAAAATTAGAGAGATTGACACTATATTTTATTTTTATTTCAGAAAATATTGACAAATGTGCATTTCATGCTTAGGAGTTAAAAATCCATTAGTTTTTATTTATATTTTTATTAAATTAACTTGTATATTTTTAGGCATGTAGAGACTCACTTGATATAAATATATAGAAGGATTGATGTAAATATTTTTGTTATATGTAGGAAAATATCATATATAAAATCAAAAGTAAAAACATATATATATATATATATATATATATAACTTGCTCTCCTTAAAAATTTTCTGGTTGTGCCACCGATACCAAGCATCATCTAAATGACCAAAATTTATATGGTGCAAGTATTAAAGAAATATCAAATTTTCCGAACACAAGAAAACATGTGGGTGAATTATTGGCCTCACCAATCTCTATCCCCTTCTTATTATTACTGGATGTAGTTTTCTTTCTCAAATTCAGAATTCTTCTGTATTATTTGCCGTTAAAAATATTCCATCCAGCATTTTATATGGAGCAAAAGTAAATATTAAAAGTACAACTGAAACCAAGGCCATCCTTTGAACCAAGTCCAACATGCCACGTAATCTCAAAAAAAAAAATTTACACTTATACAGAATACTCTCAAACATAAAATACATAAAAATGGAAGTCCAATTGAGCACAAGACCAACACCAGGCTCAGTGCCGGCTGAAGCTATAGGCCATTTAGGCCACCGCTTAAGGCCCCCACTTATAAGAGGGCCCTCAAATAGTAATAATATATTATATAATATTGCTTTCTCATCATCGAAAAAAAAAATACCAGAGAAAAAAGCTGAAGATGAAAGCTAATCCCATCAGGCCATCATCAAATCTTTAGCAATTGCAGAAGAAAAGATTACAAACAGCAGAAATCTTTAGCTTGCAGAAGAAAAGATTACAAAAGGCAGAAAAAAGAGACAAATAAGAAAAGGCAAAAAAAAGAAAGAAAAAAAAAAAAACACTCACTCTCTGGCTCTCTCTGTCTTGATTCTTAAAAAAAAAAAAAAAAAAAACACTCTTTTTAGTTGGCTTACTCATCAATTAGTGTTGGCAATAGACTTGGTGTGTTCACAGATCTTCATTTCAAGTTCGTTTTTTATTTTCACTTCCTTTGCCTCTTTTGTCTTCTTCATGTTTACTATTGGGTGTCTGGGTTTTTTTTTCTTTTGAAGAGGAGTTTGCTCATTGCGGCTGGGTTTTTATTCTTCTTTTTGGCTGAACTTTAGTTTAGTTGTACTCTTGTACTCTTAAGTCTTTTTTATTTGTTCTCTTAAATTTTGATTTCTTTAGATTTCTCTAGAATGCTATGGAATGGTCCCAATGGACCCACTTAAAGAGTTAAAGTATTGATTCTAGACTTCTAGTCTTACACTTTTTTTTTTTTTTTTAAGAAATCAAATTTAGTGGGATGGAGCCATAGAGGAATAGTGGGTTGATCTTAGTCTTAGTGGATCAAGTTGAGTCATACACATTTTGCTAAAAAAAAAAAGGCCTACTGCTACAAAAAAAAAAAGAGTATTGATAACAAAATTATAAATTTAGAATAATTTACTTTGTATTAATATTAATTTTAAATTTTTTGTGCAGGTTTAAAGTGTAAAGCGATCATATTAAGTAAAGCTACAATTGTGCTTTTAATAAACCAGGTTCTATTGTTTTATATATTAAATTTATATTATTCTAGTTAAATTGTAATTTTTTTTATTATAGATTGTGTTTCATTTATTCATAAATATTTTTTAATTACAAATGTCTACTAGAAAATATCCATCTGGATATGAAAAACTAAAAAAAAAAAAAAGACAAAGAGAAGAACTAATTGAATCTCAAAAAGGAGCTATGGACAAATTTATTACTAGTAAAAAACAAAATCTTGTAGAAAATTTGAGTGAAGGTTTCATAAATGAACAAGAAATTCATCATAAAGAGTTAGAAGATAATGAAAATATACAACAAAATGATAATAAAGAAGGTGGTCATGATAATGTTCAAACATGTAATGTCACCATTCTTGATAATGAAGCTCAAAATAATTTAGAGGAGAGTGAAAATATTAATGATCAACCTAATTATATTCCTACAAATATTTTTGATCCAAGTCAATGGAAAACTATTGATATAAAATTAAGAGATTTGTTAGTAGAAAATGGTCCAATAAGAGTTGATAATCTAAACTTTCCTATAGATAAGAACTCTAGACATTTTTCTACTACACATTATATTCGAAAATTACCAGATGGGGAGAAACATGATAGAAAATGGTTAGTGTATTCGAAAGACCTAGATAAAGTATTTTGTTTTTGTTGCAAGTTGTTTAATTCAAAATCTAATGCAAATCAACTAGCTAATGGAGGAACTAAGGATTGGAAAAATATTAGTTCTATTCTTAAAAATCATGAAACAACCAATGAGCATATTACTAATATGAATACTTGGATTGATTTAGAACTAAGATTATTGAAGAATAAAAAAATTGATAAAAATGTCCAAGAACAAATTAAGAAAGAGAAAGATCATTGGAAAAAAGTGTTATTAAGAATAATAGCGGTGGTAAAAAATCTTGGTAAAAATAATTTGGCATTCCAAGGAAAAAATGAAAAGATCTATCAAGAAAATAACGGAAACTTTTTAAGTATAATTGAAATGGTTGCAAAATTTGATCCAATAATGCAAGAACATGTTCGACGTATTCAACATGGTGCAATCCATAATCATTATCTTGGACATAATATACAAAATGAAGTGATACAATTATTAGCAAATAAAATTATAAAAAAGATTAAAGAAACAAAATACTTTTCAATTATACTGATTGTACCCCCGATGTAAGTCATCAAGAACAAATGACTCTCATACTAAGATGTGGATATTTCAATAAGTCCGATAAAAATAGATGAACATTTTGTGGAATTTTTAAAGGTAGATAATACTTTTGGAAAAGGTCTTTTCAATGAAATTATAAATGCAATAAAAAATATTGAACTTGATATTAATAATGTACGTGGACAATGATATGATAATAGGTCTAATATGAAATGGGAAAAACAAGGGGTACAAAAAAGAATTCTTGATATAAATCCTAAAGCATGTTACACACCATGTGGTTGTCATAATCTCAACCTTGTCCTATGTGATATGGCTAATTCTTGTCCTAAAGCTATATCTTTTTTTGGAGTAGTACAACATATATACACACTATTTTCTTCTTCCACAAAGCGATGGAAAATTTTACAAGATAATGTGACAGGTTTAACTCTTAAGCCATTGTCACAAACACGTTGGGAAAGTCAAATTGAAAGTGTGGAAGCAATAAAATTTCAAGTTCTAGAAATAAGAGATGCTTTGTTACAATTGGCAAAAACAAGTGAAGATCCCAAAACAAAAAGTGAAGCTGATTGTTTAGCAACATATGAGATTGAAAGTTTTGAGTTTTTGCTAGCTATGACTATTTGGTATGACATATTATTTGCTGTTAACTATGTTAGTAAAAATTTACAATTGAAAGACATGCATATTGATGTTGCTATAGATCAATTAAAAGGTCTCATGTCTTTTTTAAAAAAATATAGAGAAGATGGATTTACATCTGCTATGAATTCATCTAAAGAAATTGCAACCAAAATGGAAATAGAGCCTATATTTCGTGAAAAAACGTATAATTCGTAGTAAGAAACAGTTTGATGAGAATGTCAATAATAAGACAACACAATCCGCTGAAGAATATTTTAGAATTAATTATTTTTTATATATAGTAGATCAAGTTATTTCTTCAATTGAAAGTAGGTTTGAACAATTTCAAATATATGAAAATATTTGTGGTTTTTTATTTAATTTTCAAAAACTAAAATCACTAGATGAGGATAGTTTGAAAAAAAAAATTGTCTTAATCTTGAATGTTTTCTCACACATGAAACTTATTCCAATATTGATGGCTTAGATTTATTTTCAGAACTAAAAGTTTTAAAAGAAGTTTTGCAAATAAATGAAAACTCTCCAATTAATGTACTAAATTATATAAAGAAGCTAGAATCTTTTCCAAATGCATGTATTGCTTTCAGAATATTACTAACTATACCTGTTACAGTTGCTTTCGCAAAAAGAAGTTTTTCAAAATTAAAATTAATAAAATCCTATTTAATATCAACTATGTCATAAGAAAGATTAAGTGGATTAGACATATTATCAATTGAAAAGGAAATGTTAGCAAAACTTGAATGCAAAAATTTAATTAGTAATTTTCCCTCTCAAAAAGCAAGAAAAATAAATTTTAATTGAAAAATATATATGAATTTATAATTAAATATAATAAAAGGCCCCATTTAAAGCTCCTACTGTATCACACAGAAACACAACGGCACTCTAATTTGAAATTTTTGAATTTGGCTCTATCTCTATCTCTCTCTGTTTTTGTCATCCAATCAAAAAACAACAATGGAGTACGGTTTCAATGTAAAGCGGTAGAAGGGCCTGGAAGATGGCGATGTAGGAGACAGTGTGAACTACACCACTCTCCTGGACGAGTTGGAGCTGCTCGATGAGATGGCTTCAACCACCGATCTAGAAACTTTCTCTGTTCTGGTTCGTCAAGTGGATCTCATTCACCAACAAATTTTGGGTTTTATCATTCTTCAACAACAACAACAAACCATACCCAAACTTTGAAGGTTTTTTGGGTTTGTTTCTTCTGGGATATCAACACTCATTGGTATAATGATGGGTTTGAGTCTGCAATGGATGGGTCAGATCCGGATTGCCTAAACAAGTATTAGGTCTTGAAATTTCACAATTCAATTTTTAATCAGGTTTTGGATAGCAATGTTCTTATTATTATGAGACTAGGGTTTTGGAATTTCACGCTCGATTTCCATGTAGCAAACTCGAGTCCAACAGACTCAATTTCAATCATCCCAAAACCGAGTCCATTAGACTCGATTTGCATGCCTACGTGGACAGTTTGTCCACCTCAGCTGCTGCCGCAATGGGAAAATCGAGTAATTTATACTCGATTTATAACCCCAAAATCGAGACTCACACTCTCGAGTTGTTACTTAGCAAAATAGTATCAAAAGTGTGCTAACTAACAAAATAGTTTGGCTTTCAATGTTATTTTCAAAAAAAAAAAAAACCCCCGACTTTTTGTGACACATATGGTTTTACACAAATAGTCTTATGAATATTGAGCTTCATGGTGGGATTAGAGAACATATGGTTGGCTAATTCCATCCAAGAACAGATGGTTACCTAATCTGGGAGATCAACCAAAGATATGAGAGTGGTCAGTGGTATCTATATGGCATACACAATATATATATATATATATATATAACTTTTATTTTTTAATTATTTTTTGGGTTGAATAGCAATTTAATCTAACAAACCGAACGTGTTATTTGGGGATTAGCCCATCTTCCTTCTCAAGGCCTGGAGGGGGGGGGGGGGGGGTAAGGAAGAAATGGAACTATAGGCCCCAAGCCCAACAAGGAGCATCCCTAAGCTGCCAAGTTGTGGACCATTATAAATTGGAAGCACTATTAAGGCAGAATAGTACTATAGCATTCTCTCCAATTCAACTCAATAAATTTCGTCTATTTCGGAGTTAGATTTTATTTTATGAACTGCCACATCATTTAATTTTGTAAATAGTGTGACAGTCTACATATCTTTGGATTTGTAGAATTTAATATGAAACATGTAATATATATATATATATATATATATATAATTCTAACAATTGTATTTTTGAAAATCCACCTTTTCCATACATATTTTTGCAATTTTTTTTTCCTTCTAATTTTCATATTTTCAAAATTATCTTTTTTTAACGGTCATTTAAAAAAAAAGTCCTCATTTTCATTCACCTAAACCCAAATTTCATTTTTATTCATTCTTTGTTGTTGTCTGCATGGCCACTTGTTTTAATGCATCATAATGACTCAAATAATGATGAGATAATAACAAAAGTTCTCATGGAAGAAAAAAGATCGACATCATAATGTCATACTGTTCAACATTATTAGTACATCTGACCTGATCATTTACAAGCCCATCAAAGGTTTTTTCTCGACTACTTTATGAAATCACCATTATATCCTTCCAATGTATTTCAAATGAGGTTTTCAGTGAGACATTCTCTTTTTCTATTTTTTCCATATTCATTAGAGGGTTTTATTTGGGGGTCTAAAGTAATATACTATTGTAGCTCTGAATGAGATTTAATTGCATGCAAGTGAGTGATTGTCATTCAAGGTTATCATGATCGAGATCCTCAAGTGTAATGTTATATCTAATACAAATAAGCATGTGATGTGCCCTATAATTGTGAATCATAATGTGATGAACCTTCTTTGAAAACACTATCTATTCTCTTCTCTACCATATGAGACTTCTCTTTTATATTATCCTTTTTTTTTTTAAACAATTTTGATATTTTATCATAATTTGTGGTATATAAAAAATCTTTGTAATAGGGACCATTAACATGAGATTAGTAAACAACCTTCGGCATAGCCTTAATGATCACTTCTTAAGCTTCTTCACTAGGCCAAAATTCATTCCATTTCCTATACTCGTAGGACTATTTCCCATACTTCATTTTAGGGGCGGAGCCAGGGGGGATCGAGGGGGGGCAAGTGCCCCCCTGACCTCCCCCAAAACTCCTTTAATATAGGAGTCTAACGTCTAGCTTGCCCCCCTTAACATACTTTTGGATAAGTTTGCCCTCCCTTTGTAAGAGACAAGTTGAGAAGAACTAGCAGATAACTTAATAACGGACTCACAAGAGTGTTTGCTTTTTTGATAAAATATTATGACTCACGGAACTTTGATCTTTAGCAATAATTAATAATTAGAATTCAATTATATGAGGGACTCTTGTTGACTAATCCATTGGTTCCTGAGACTTTGCTATTGCTGCATAGTTTTAGAAGTTGGCATCCCTAGTTATTCAAAGCATTGAATGTAAAGTGAAGTTAGAGGATACCCCTGTTAGCATGCAAGATATGCTCTAACCCTCTAAATCTTATGTATTAGCTTCATATTCAAAGGTAATTCCCTTCGTTTTAGCCAAAGTCATCTATGGCCAAGATTCCATCAGTCGAGAGCTTAGTCGGTTGAAGATGTTATGAGCGTTGTATCCAAGTTTTATTAAACTAACAATGTTTTTATTTTTTATATTCATTACATAAAGTCTTAATATTTTTATGAACAAAAAAAAAAAAACGCTCAGTGGGTCCTATTTATAAACTATTGTTTGGTATAATTCATAGTTTACAATGAGAAGAGTGGTATTTGAACTTGAGATATCTTTGAAAAATTTTGCTTCTAATCTTATGTTTTTAATCTTGCCCCCCACCCTAACCTCAAATTCTGACTCCGCCATTGCTTCATTTCCTTTACTTGTCAGATTAGTTATTTAGATTAATTTCCAGTCACTTCTCAAATGTAATGGCAAGTATGTGATGTGCTCTAAAATTTTGAATCATAATTAGATGAACCTTATATGAAAATTCTAATGTTAACTAGTGGGACTTTTGGGTGTACTCACCCTCCTTCTCCTTTCCTTTTTCATATCTCTTGTCTAATAAATCATGAATCAATAGAACTTGTCTAATTTTTTTTTCCACAATTTTGATACTGTATTAGATAATTTGTGGTACATCAAAATTTTTTAAGATATGTAGCATTAACATGAGAATAGTTAACAACCTCCAGCAGCCTTAATGATCACCTCACAAGCATATGCCATCCTATATTTATCGTACCATTTCTTATACTCCATTTCCTATACTTGCTAAACCAGTTGTTTTGTTTATAATTTGTGTTGTGTATAATCTGTGTTTTGTTTTAGTTTTTCATATTCTTCCTAGTCTTGAATTTATTTTTCTTTAATACTACTCAATGTGTTTGTATTTTTGTGTCTTTCTAACATGAGTTGTGTATAAAATAGAGAAAAGAATACATAGATTAAGGGTTTGTTTGGATACTGCTTATTGCTAAAAACTAAAAATATTGTAGCAAAATAATTTTTAAATGTGTGAATAGTGTCATGTGACCCATTTTTAATGAAAGTTTTGCTAAAAAAAGAGATTTATGGGTACATGAACAGTGCATTGGACCCACAAAAATGCTAGACGCGCAACGCTGGATGCTGGACGCGCACCATAAAAATATTATTGTGTTTTAGTTTTTTGTATTCTTCATAGCCTTGAATTTATTTTTCTTTAATATTACTCAATACGTTGGTATGTCTTTTTGACATGAGATGTGTATAAAATAGAGAAGAGAATACATAGATTAAGTTGGTTGTCTGAGTGAACCAACTTAAATGATTTCAATGTAGGTTAAATGGTTAATTCAAGATGTCAAATTACAAGGTTACTTCAGGTCATCCTGAATCAAATGAATTTGTTAAATTTCTCGTTAAAGAGGCTACTCCTAAAGACAACACTAAACAGTACCATCAATTGACAGACCTTTTGGACAAGATTTACCAAATCATCCTCCATAACCCTGAAGCGCATCACATTTTGGCCAATATAAAATATCATACTATGTTTTTGGAGTGGCTGAAAGTGAACAAAGATAACTAGTCATCCGATTTTAGGAATTGGAATGTAGCTCGGCTTATTGCATAGGCCTCTAAGTTGATTTTGGCACTTATATCATTACCATGTTGATGGAAAGAGTAACGGTGGTAAAAAAGTAAAACAAGTTTTACTTGTTCATACTTCATGATCGATTATATAATAGGGGTAATGAAAAAGTAAAGAAAGAGAATGATATTGATGATCTCTCAAAAATCATATTCAAGAATACTCTTAACTTAGGGAACAATTTTTCAGCAGAATTATAGCATTTGAGTGACTTACTAAAATCTACAACAATTATCTAATACAATATGAGAATTGTGGTAAAAAAGTAAAACAAGTGTTACTTGTTCAAGATCGATTATATAATAGGGGTAATGAAAAAGAAAAGAAAGAGAATGATATTGATGATCTCTCTGAAATCATATTCAAGGATATTCTTAACTTAGGGAACAATTTTCTAGCAAAATTAGAGCATTTGAATGACTTACTAAAACCTGTTGTTGATGGAAGTCCTAACAAGTAGAAACTGATTCTGAAACACCCCTCCCTTTGGAACTTTAGTCTTTGGATTACTTTTGTTGATCGAGGTCATATGTATATGAAAAACAATAAGCTATTTGAGATAGTGGATCAATATCTTTATAATTGTAAAAACTTACATAATTGGAAATCGAAGGTTCCAACTCATACTCCATTGGGAACTTTTCTAAGCAACAATCCTTATAAATCAGTCCCTATTGAGCTTTTTCACTTTACAAGGAATTTTCTAAACCATTATTTGGACAAGTACATTGTAATTGTTGATGCAACACCACGAAGGAAGTGGATTATGTTACAAGAAACACTGGCTCTCTGTACATTCACCTCACAAGCATCTTCTATATTTCAAACTCCATTTCCTATATTCGTCTTACCATTTCCTATACTCTATTTCCTATACTTGCCAGATCAGTTATTTTGATTAATTTTTAGCCACTTCTCAAATGTAATGTCATATGCAATATTGAATAGTATGTGATGCACCCTAGAATTGTGAATTATAATTTGATGAACCTTATCCGAATACTCTAATATTAGCTGGTGGGACTCTTTGAGATGCTTACCCAGTTTGACATCAATAGAGATTTTGTAATCTGCCTCAAGGTTTGTGCTATTGGTTTGTTGAATTAACCTTCATGTAGGGAAGAAGTTTTTAGGGTTCGTTTGAGAACAGCTCATTTAGTTGAAATTGAAAACTTTTTGCTGAAAGTACTGTAGATAAAGCTAAAAGGTAGCTGAAATAGTACAGTAAGACCCATGATTCCATGAATAGTACCAAAGAGTGCAATTGGACCCATGAATAGTAGCAAAAATAAGTTAAATAGTAAAAAAAATTGGCTTTTTAAGTTAATACCAAACACACACTTAGGGTTCGTTTTGGATCTGCTTATTTTGCTAAAACTGAAATTTTTTTGCTAAAAGTAATGTAGATAAAAGTAAAAGTTAACTGAAATAGTACAGTGAGACCCATGAATAGTTCTAAAAAGTGCAGTAGGACCCATAAATAGTAGCAAAAATAAGCTGAATAGTAGCAAAAATGAACTGAATAGTAAAATAAGTTGGCAAAAATAATCTTTGCTAAACAGACACTTAATCTAGTTTTTTCCGCGTCACAAGCTTGTAAAAGTCATTTAAGCTTAATATATTATGTTATATATGGTGTCAACTACCATCCTAAAAGTTACCAATCATTTTGAGTGATGAGTACGACATTCTTAGCACCTAAATTAATTGGAATTTATTTCAAACACCATAAAAAAAAAAGGGGCAAATTATGATTTACCTACTTATGATTTGGCTGAAATTTAAGTTGCTTACTTGTAATTTGAAATTCGACACTTTACCCACATGAGGTTAGTTTATTTAGAATTTCGTAACCCACTTCTGTTAAAAGCATGACTAAATATGTAATTTTGCTCCACTTTTATGTCTTTTTCCTCCAAAAATACAAAAAACATAAAAATACAAGATCAAAAAAAATCTAGCAGAACACTTGCATCATAGGATTTCAAATCATAAATAAGCACTTAAATGGTTAAACCTCAGGTGGATAAAGTGTCAAATTTCAAACCACATGTAGGCAATTTAAATTTTGGTCAAACCATAGGTAGATAAGTTGTAATTTATCCAAAAAAATGTTGGAGGTATATTAAACATATTAGCCCCATAGTATAGGCCCAAGCCCCATCTACTTAGTATGCAAGACAAGTCTCTTACTTGTACTAAAAGTCTAGGGTTTAACCTACTATATATACTAATGTTATGGTTCATTGTGACACAAGTTATGCACTACACTCTTATATAATAAATATGTAACCCTACTACATATACTAATGTTATGGTTCATTATGACACAAGTTATGTACTATACTCTTATATTTAACAAAAAAAACAGATTCAAGGAAGTTCAAAATTATACACATATACCAATGCTTAAAACATGATCAGGTGCAAGGGATAATAACATTGATTATTGAGCTAAGGCTCTGTTGTTGTGTATTGAGCTGCATATTTTTTCCATTCCAAAAGATACTAATCCAAAGTTACTACCATTACTAACTGCTTTTTCAGGCATAACAAATATCACAATGAGAACAAGATTGATTCTACTCATTTCTTCAAAACACGCACCGCTTCTAACATATCCATATTAAAACCCTTATTTATATGAATTACAAAGAGACTTACTTGCCATCTGTGTGATTGGCCATCTTTAGAAAGATAAAGATTCAGTTCCACAACTCTAGGAAGCTCAACAAACCAAAACCACAGTCCCCAATTGCTAGCCAAATAGTAAAATCAAAAGAAAATAATATATACATGTTAAATATCAATACATGGCACAAATTTTCTATTAAAAATTGAATTGACAAATTCAAAGGAGAAAAAATATATATATCAACGAGGTATTTCATATGTGACTTAAAAGGAATTAAGGAACCCATATTTTGCCCAACAAAATCTGACCCGTGGAAAGGAAAAGAGAGATGGGAATCTAAGAAATATCAACCAGAGCATTAATTGACGGTTGGAATCTGAAATTTCCTCTCTTGGGCATGTTTGTAAATTTTCCCCTTGAACAATTCTTTTGCCATGAAAGTCATTGCTTAATCTTGAGTTTCAGAGGCTGAAACCACCTCTCAGAAGAAGACGATTTGTAATTACAGAACAGAACATGAGAGAGATTGACAATGGAAAAAGAAAATTTGGTGAGGGGTTAAGGGAAGAAGCAATTGAGATGTGATTACAACAGTAATTCTCACTTGGACCACTATCTTTTCATGGACATACCCGAACTTGTTCTCATACCAGCAAGAACATTGACAATTCTTGCATCTATGTCAGCTTAATATTTTGGTACTGGTCAGCCCAAACAAACTTGGAACAAAACCAGATATAAATTTGCATTCAATATATTGTGGTAGACAACTATTTATGAGTAATGTTACCAAAGAGAATTGAACTTAGAATTATATGTTAATCATAAGATAAGAAAATCTTTGATTGTCAAGCTGAAGATCATTTAAGAATTAAGAATGCAGTAATTAAGAAAAATATTTTTTACTAAGGGGGTTTAAAAATTCCTTTGGTCCTTGATAAAGGAACTCTGGAAATTTATGCCAAATTCTACATAAAAAGGCCTTAAAAATTCTGGTTTTGTGTCTAAAACCAGACTTATCCAGAAAGCTGAATTAGACTTAGATATCCCATTTATCTTACAACAGATCCTTCCCAGTTGCCACTATCAGTGATATATTATATACAGGAGCAATTCATAAGAAAACATGAAGTTGTATGTGAAAAGTTGGCAGTAGAATTTTTGGACTTCTTTCTTTTTCCCCCTCCTTTGAAGGATATCCATGATTTTGAGGTGTTATTTTTTCCCCCCTCTCCTTTGAAGAATATCCATGAAGTTCTCATGATGGGCAGATTGTGATGATAGTAACCTTGAATGGTTATGCTCACCCTCATAAGTGACAATAAGCATTAAAGGATCTTGCTTGTATCTCTCAACATGCTTTCTTGCTGGGCAACTCTTCATGCCGCTGCACTATATTATCCCCCCAGGAATCCAAAGTAGGCTAATGGAACTGATATTAGTGTTTTTCCTACCTAAGCCTGTTTTGTGAAGTAGTCATTAGCTTTAATGGCATCCAAAACCTGTCAGCAACAACCATGCCCATACTGCCGCCCATCTACTCCGCTAATTTTAGCTCACCAACCCCATTCTCCGCTTCATCATAGAACATCCTAGCTCACTTTTATGTGCCCTTCATGAAACTAAGCCATTTATCCAGTCACTGTTCCAAGAACTGTGTCATCATCCGACAAGCCAGCTTGTGCAAGTTCATCTTGTGGGAGACAAATTCTTCCTCTACAAGCACTACAAGATCACACACAAGGTGTTAGTGTTTTTGTGTCACGAATCCAAAAATAAAATACTTTAAAAAACACTCAAGTATCAATTCTCATTGAGCTAATTTCAAGAATTGGAATTGTCATCATCAATAGTGACAAACCTAAATCAAAGTATCTGTTGAAAGGCATGTAAGGTGTTAGTGTTTTTGTATCACAAATCCAAAAATAAAATACATTAAAAAACACTCAAGTCTCAATTCTGATTGAGCTAATTTCAAGAATTGGAATTGTCATCATCAAACCTAAATCAAAGTATCTGTTGAAAGGCATGTTAGAGTCATTTGAAATGATGCAATAGAAGAGGGAGCCAAGAGAGAGAGAGATAATAGCTTAATCAAATGCAAGTTTGACTTGATATGTTTGTGAACACTAAAGATAATAGCTTATGCAATTAACATGTACAACATAAATTGGAACAAACAGGTAGAATATGCATTATTATAAGAGCCATACTCTTCTCCAATGTATCTGAGTATGATTTCTAAAGAGATTCACTGCTGTACCTTGGTGGAAGATTTCTAAAGTAAAAACACTGTAGATTATAAGTTCAAGGATAGAACTTAAAAGACTTGCACCAGTCAAGATAGATTCCAATCAACCCTCTGTCAAATATAACGGACAGAGTTTTGGCACATCAATGGGGATGACATTCATTTCCCAGATGACATTCATTACCCAAACAAGTAGTTCAATAAGTGCTACAGCAATTCTGAAAGAAGCATAGATAAAGGCTGATCCTGTAGTATGCCATTTATTCCTTGCAGCGGAGGAGTGGTAAAGAAAAAGTGAGTGTATTATATTGAAGTCTATCTATTAAATTATAGAACCCTCTATATGCTCAGCATTATGGACTATGGAGAGAGAAAAGTAAGAGCTATACAAAAACTGGAGACTAACAGTCAACTTATAAAACAAACAAAAAATGGAATTAAGTCATTAACATAGAGCCAACCATCTAGGCGAACAGTCATTGACAGAAGTTATGATAAAGACGTAGGAAACATTTAAAAATAAATATAGGTATAGGCATTTTGTAGAAACTGTGCTCAGTCAAAAATATTTCATTGGAGTTAACTGTTTTTTCCCTTTAAGTTTGGCATGGAGTGTCATTCCCCCCAACCTCAAGGAGAGTGTGATGAAAGTAATGCAATTAATTTCTTATTAAATATCGCAAAAAGCAACCTCAGGTTGATACACTTCTACCCTCATCCACTCCCACCCCAACAGGGAACAAATATTCAACACCTAGAGGTTTAGTATTCATAGGAGCACATTTCATTAAAAAAAACCCCATATGTATCGAATCCAACAAATCGATTTTCAAAGTGGAAATGACAGAAGATGTCATTACAAACCTTATACTTCTGAATAAGTATCGCCATCATGTAGAAGATGGAATTAATCTCAACAACAATAATAGTTATTGAGTTTAAGAGATCAAGCAACGAGACTGGAGATATCAATAGCAATCTAAATTAATACTAATTTACCTGCAAGTAGAAAGCATGCTCCCAAACATCTATACTGAGCAACAGAACTGAATTTGGTCCCTTAGTTACCAGTGGGTCCTGCATAATAAATTTCAAAAAGCAAGTAATATAGTTTTATCCGCATGTTAGGACAATAAAAACATTTTGACAAATATAAACTATACTAAAAAGTAAATAAACCACGTGCAGAAGCAAGGTTAGCACTATCTTTAACATCAATCTTTACTAATCATAGGAGTTCTTCATATTTGCAAAGCTCCTGAAAATGAGAGTTAATATAGCAACATATATCTGGGCTAAGAAGAATGGACACAAGCACAACACCACATGGGACACAAGGACACAGCAATTCTTAAAAAATTATGACACAACATGGTGGGGATACAACAATTAATTAATTAACTAATATATTTAGGTCTATTTTATTTGTTTGTAAGCATATTTTATGTTTATTTTGATTTTTCAAAATAAATAAAAGCTATCGGAATCTGACAAAGAGCTGATCCTTATTGAGTGTTAGTGACCAACGAAGTGAATGCAAGATTGGACTAAGCTTGTTAATCATTTCCATGGTGTCCAGAACCAAAATATATCAACCTGGTCTCAATAGAAGATCTATCTCAACGATTACATCAATGACATCACAAATGACAAAATTGCAAATGTCCCAAATCACCATTTATAAAGCTAAATTGAATAAAATATTGAATTAGGTTTAGCTTTCTTTTTTTTCTTTTTTTTGGTAAACAAAAGTTTTTGAGACAGGTGCAAGACACATATACATCACTATTAGAGAATATTAATAACAAACACAATATTATGATTGTATCACATATTTATTTATTCTAAAGCTCTGCATCATTTGGAATGGGGACCAATAATTTATCCGCAACAAAAATTACTTTCAAAGAGTTTGTCCAACTGGATGTTAAAAGTAAAATCAAGAGTATATAATCTACATTTTGAATGTGAGTGTGTCATCAAACACACAAACAAATAGCAAAAACACAAAAAATAACCCATTCAGACATTTTCAAGAACACTTCACCTGCACTTATTAATGTACCTGAAATATTAATTCACTCCTTTAACCGTTAGTCCCCTCCTTCATCTCTCTTTCTATGGAACATTATTGTAATGGTCGTGGCGCTTGGATGTGTCTGCTTGCGAGGCATGTGCATCACTGACTTGGCTCCAGATTTCTTTGTGACTTTGAGCTTTGCATCTTAGATCTCTTCAGAGGCTCCTCTCTGCCCCTCTTTGGCGCTGATTCTTTGATAAGTAATAAAAATGTATTATAAAAAGAAGAGAAGTGTCACCTGAGTATACAGGGAGTATACATTAGGGACAAAGTACAAATCAAGAGCATAAAGTACAAAAGTCCAAAAACCCACGAACTGAAAATAAATCTTGAACTGAAGTGAAAGAATGACAGGCTAACACAGCAACCCAATCCAGGGCACTGATTCTTCCCTTACGTCATTTTCATTCAATTCTCGTCACATAGTGTAAGCAGTTAGGACTTGTGAATTGGTAAGCGTAAATTGCATCAACTTGATCCCTGGATTTAATTGAGAGTCAAAAGACCAAACAGCCCCCGGTCTCCAGCCAAAAATTCTCTTTTTTTATACGTAGTAAGAAGATATATTTTTACCAAATAAAGATAAGCAATTGCTGTATTTCTAATTTCATTCATAAATAAATAAAATCCATGAGTTATGAGCCAGCAATAACCATTGGTTAAACGGGCAGCAAGCCAGTTTGCTGGTCTGTGAGATTTCTAAAGAAAAAGCCGGAATGCAGTAGATCATAAGGTCAAGTATAGGAATTAAAAGACTTGCACCAGTCGTGATAGATTTCAATCAACCCTCTGTCAGGTATAATGAACAGAGTATTTGGTACATCAATGGGGATGAAAAAATTTAGTACTCCAGACTTAATAGTGAAAAACAGTTGCATTAAGTACCATTTGCATCCCAGTGAACCTCGCAACGTGCACAACGAATCAAATCATATGCTTTGTCCAGAAAGTTCAGCCTTCGTGTTCCAATGACAGACAGAGTAGCAAGCGCTCCCCCTTCAAGATCAAACTGTATCTCGGCTTCATGCTCATCCTTTGGAGCAAATGACATGGTAAGAACATTTTTGCCCAGCAAATAGACACCAAAGCTAGCAACACCACAACCAACATCTAATATAGCCCAGATGTGCCTCCCTCATTCAATTGTTGGTAAAGTCTGGAGAAAGAAAAGAAAAACAAAGACCATTCAATAGTCTGCAACAAAAATACCGTTAATGCCAAACACAACAGACTCAATTTTTATATGTTCTTTGATGAGTGAGACCAAAATAAAATATCAAAACTCCTAAAGGGAAACAAATTTCCTTGCTTTTCACTGGATTATTTCAAAATCTTATCACTACCACCTTTCTAGTCTGTTTCTATTTAGAAAAATTCAAAGCAAGCAAGCAAGCAAACAGTGCCGGCTCAAGGCATAGGCAAGTTGGGCCTAGGCCTAAGGCCCCACCAAAAAACAAATTTTTTCTTAGGAAAAAAGGCCCCACTTTCCATAGTTAAAGGCCCAAATTTTTATAAAATTATATATATATATATTTTCTAAATGTTGTGCATTTTTTTATTAGTGATGTTAAAGATACTACAAATTTTACTATTGGCTTACAAATTACCATGATATTAATCACAAAAAAGTGATATAAACATTCATTAGTTAAATTGATGAAGTTCATCAATGAGAGACAATATCACATTATATTTTGAACATTTTATAGTGCTTTTAATTAGCGCATTTTTCTTTTTCATTTCTATTAAGACTCTCAAAGTACGAGACCAATAGAACTTTAACTCGATTGAAACCCTAAAATATTTCAAAAAGATGTTGCAAATGTGTTAAATCATCAATTATAGATTAATCTCTCCTAATAGTTTGAGACTTTGGTTTTTGTAAAATAATATCCTACAAAGTCATACACCAAATATATCTATCTCTCTCTCTCTTAAAATCAAAATATAAAATTAAAAATTAGATTACAATTTTATTTAATTATGCATCGTCTTATATCTAAAATAAAGTATCTTTTTCAATCGCAATATATTTTTATTTCTTTTTATTAATATTTATAGGTTCAACTATGATATTCAATTCTCTATATGAAATTAACATTAATCTAGTTAGTATTATTTATGTATTTAATGTATTAAATTAACCTTAATTTGATTAGTATTAAATAATTTTGTTTAATTAATATTTACATATTAAAGGCCCCACATAAATTTTTCGCCTTAGACCCCAAATTATGTTGGGCCGCCCTGCAAGCAAAGAAATGAATTTGTTTAAGTTATCAACAAGAAAATAAAAGTCAAGATTATTTTCGATTTGAGTCATGTTTTGAAAGAGAGAGCTAATTTTGTTATTAAAACGGGGTCAGCCTATGAACTTATTTTGGTCCAAGTCAGAAAAAAGAGAGTATGGGACATAGCCCATGATCTATAGAAGCCGTTCTAGTGTTTAAAAATCTCGTGTCTCTGTTTATTGTTTCATTCAGTCTACTCAACCTAACATCTAAAACATTAAAATCCCATGCAACAAACAGTCTAAAGCAAAGTTTGAGGGGTCAGAGAAATATACCTAGCGGTTTTCACCTAGTAATGGTGGTGGTGGTCCTCCTTGGTGTTTGTGCTGGCTTTGGAGTGAAGCAGCGGAGCTTCATCTGGATGAGATATGGGTTTTTCTTTGTGGGTTTGTGTAGGTACAATGTTTGATGTTTGGCTTTGTGTTTTGGGTTCTGATTTTGGAGCTTTCGGTGGTTGATGTTTGGTGTCTCTGTTCTGTGTATGGGTTTTTGAATTTGGAGATTTGGAGTTTTGGATGGAACTGTTACAGATTGTGGGTTGTGTGTATTTTTTTTTCTCTCTCTCTTACCTCTCCTCTCAAGAATCTCCCTTTGGATTTTCAATGAACAACAAAGAGCTCCGGAGACTCTCTCAAAATTGCTAGCCGTTAGCTTTTGAGAACCCAGTGGCTTATGGCACAATTGCTAGCGGTTTGATTTGTATTTTAACCCCCTTGAACCCAACGGTTCAATGGAAAAACACAGAGCACATACATAGAGGGCATGCCTCACCCTTTTCAAATCCATTTCTATTAACAAATTGTATAAAATTTTACGATTGTAGAGATGTTAGTTATTTATAGGTCATAATAAAATACAATAATAACAACTAAAAATGAAAGTATTATGAAAATGTTGTGGCATTTTGTTATTGTCATAATATTATTAACATTGTTGAGATATAAGTTCTTTATTAATCAAAATAAAATAATAATATATCATACGAAGTCCCACCTCAACTTAAGTCTTAAAACAAAGGTATTGTGAAAATTAAAAATGCCGTTACGTTTTGTTTTTATCACAATATTTTCACAACATAAGATATAAGTTCTTTGTAGGTCAAAATAAAATAATAAAATATCATATCTTATAAAACTGCAATGACATTTTAATTTTTTTTTAACTTCTTTTTCAGTTGAGTCACATTTGGTAATCCAAAATTCACTATTTCATATACAATTTTCTTAGGCAGGCTTTTTATTTTTAAATTTATAAATTTATTTTTATTATTTTATGTACGAATTTAAATTTTTAAAAAATTATAATAAAAAAAATAGTTTTACACACTCACCCACCACAAAACAATAAAAAATACTTGGGGGAAAAGTCCTTTCATCCCTTTATGTTTAGGGTAGTTTCATTTCTCCTAAACTTTAAAATTGAACAATTTCTCTCTTTATATTTTGGAAACGAGCAAATATCCCCTACTAAAACTCTCTTAGTTGCCTTATCGAAATCTTATGATTCTTAGAACATCTCATTGTGCAATGTCTAAAATACTACCACTAAATTTTAGTATTCTAAAATTTCTCTTTGCGCATTTTTAGTTTTATTTTTATGCGATAGTCATGCTTGGAAAGTTAGAATGGTGATATAGGATGTTCTATTTGTTACAGAACACTAATCTACTAAGTTTAAATCTTCTAGACTTATAATTTTATTTAATGGAAAGTTCGATGACACATAATTTTTATTATATTGTTCTTTTTTATTTCTTTTCTTCCTTAAAAAGGTGTTCATTAAAAACCGAGTAAGCTAAACATTGTTGCTAAACTTATAAAATATAAGGTAATAAAGGAAGAAGTATGAATAAAAAAAATCTTCATTTTGCATGGTTGCAGTTATTTGATGAAGAGCTTCAATTGTAGCTGATGGCATCATTCATTGCGAAAATTTAAATATTGTGACAAAGTATTAGCAAAACTCAGTTGCTTATTATTGAAGATGATGATATTGTCTTTAGAAAATAGGTTCTAAGAAACTATTAGGTGACGTTTGATATGATGTAATATTTTAGGATTCTTAGAAATGTTGAAAAATTCTCACATTTGGTTGCAAATTACACAAGAGTATTGTGGGGCCCTATCGCATTAACCACGCTGGCCCACCTTACACGGCCCAAGGCCCACGCCGAGGATAATACAAAGGCCGAGGGTAATGGGAAAGAGCCCAGGTCACCCAAGGGCCTCGCCGAGGATGACCACATCCTCGGCACACCGACTTCGACAAAGGAAAATATCCTTCATCCATTAAATAAACACTACCAACATTCTGACTGCCTTAATGGTGAGGTGACCTACAAGCCCTAATGTTTCGGTCACTTCAACTGTTAGAAAGCCTGCAAAGGCGGCTGGGAAATAACATAAAGCCTGCAAATACAGATGATGGGACAATCCCCTGTACATAGAAACTCCGATAATTGACAAGTGGACGGTGAAGATCAATTAAAGTAATAATATATATAACAAAGAGGATTCCCAACAAGAGGAGGGGGGGATCAGTCCTAAAAAAATGGGACGGAGCATATATATCAATTATAAGAAAAATAGATCCTCGGACGAAGCCGAGGATGAATATATTTCACAAACACTTAACCAAAATTATGAAGATCCCCACAAACACTTATCCAAAGTCATTATAAAGTCTCTTACCAACACCTAACCAGATTCATGGCCTTTATCCTCACAGAAATTACTCAGTAAAATCATTCTGTTATTACCCATGTTGGTTTCACATCATCCGTTGTTCGTATTGCTAGTGCCTAGCCCTTACACCCACATCTCTACAAGTTTAATTGTAAAGGGTCCATTACAAATTATGCCCCTACAATTGGCACCCACCGTGGGGCGGACTTGTGTATTAGCAGTGCGACGGCTGGTGTATAAAAAAAAAAAATCAATCAAGAGCAAATACAGAACTATACAGCAGCAATATCCATCCAAAAGTCTACAACAACAAGAAATAAGAGTATGCGAAAAAGAAAAGAGACAATACACAAAGCAAGTCTACTTTTTTTTATTATTAATATTTAAAAAAAAAAAAAAAAAAAACTATTACATCTCTTACAAGTGATGCTCAGGGGGCTTGTTCTAAAGCTAACTACAAAGGCAGACGCTTAGCAAAGCTGGCTGAAGAACAAAAGATAGAAAAGAAGTGAAAGAAGAGATGAAGAACAAAAGGTAGAAAGTAAAGATGACTGAAGAACAAAAGATAGAAAAGAAGTGAAGGAAGAGAGGAGGAAAGAAGAGAAAGAAAGCTGGCAGAGGAACAAAAGATAGAAAAGAAGGCTAGATGAGAAGTAAGAGAAGAGGAAAAGAAAAAAGGAGGGCTCGTTGAGGAGCAAAAGAAGAAGAGATAAAAGGGAAAAAAGGGAAGAAGAGCTACATAGGAGGTGGAAGAGGTCGCGGCACAGGACGGCTCCACTTCTGGGTTCCGCCTGACTTCCCTCCCACCCCCATTGCAGCCGGCTTGGAGGGTTAATGACCCATACCCAAGGGAAGGTGGTTACGTTCTTCCTAGATCCTCCTCCAGATGGCGAGGAGGATTCCTCCTCTGGTTAGGTTAAAAAGAAGGAGAATCTTTGGATTTCCCCTACTCCAACCCCAATGTGACGTCCAGGGTCGGAGTGCCATCTTCGGCTCCTGATAGGGGCTATGCATCCTCGAGATCGCCCTTTCCAAGGGCCAACTCATGCGAAGGGGCTCAAACGGCTATGTTTGGCAGAACCTTTTTAGGTGATATTTTTGGGAGAAGTTTAAGATGGATGTTTGTTAAGTGTGAAGGAGAAGGTTGCCCTAGAAACGCCTTATATAGAAGGTGGAATATTGATGAGGGCCAATCCGCAATTAATCCCAAGGAGAGATTTTCGGAGGCAATAATTCCGCCCCAAGTTCCAAGGGGCCTATCAATCGTTAGATCCTCATAGATCCATGGCTAGCATTAATGAAGAGGCGCCTCATTAAACGAGAAGGCACCGAAGCGTCAGAACACGTTACTCGGACAACCCAGGAGACACCTCATAATCAGAAGGGTCCCATTAAACGAAGAGGCAAAACACGGTAAGGTCCTATCCTCCACAAACTCCGCCCGCATTTATTATTATTATTTTGCTTGAAAAGTGTAATTAATTAATGCTTATTGTAAATTATAGCAATGTAGAATTAAGTGGCTACGGATAAACATATAAGATAAGGAATAAAATGAGAAAACTAAGTACTGGACAGAACCAAGGCATTGCATGGTCCTCGGACCCAAGCCTCATGGGGAAACCAGATACTTCAGATGATAAAATGAGAAAACTAGGTACTGGACAGAACCAAGGCATTGCATGGTCCTCGAACCCAAGCCTCATGGGGAAACCAGATACTTCAGATGATAAAATGAGAAAACTAGGTACTGGACAGAACCAAGGCATTGCATGGTCCTCGGACCTAAGCCTCATGGGGAAACTAGATACTTCAGATGATAAAATGAGAAAACTAGGTACTGGACAGAACCAAGGCATTGCATGGTCCTCGGACCCAAGCCTCATGGGGAAACCAGATACTTCAGATGATAAAATGAGAAAACTAGGTACTGGACAGAATCAAGGCATTGCATGGTCCTCGGACCCAAGCCTCATGGGGAAACCAGATACTTCAAATGATAAAATGAGAAAACTAGGTACTGGACAGAACCAAGGCATTGCATGGTCCTCGGACCCAAGCCTTATGGGGAAACCAGATACTTCAGATGATAAAATGAGAAAACTAGGTACTGGACAGAACCAAGGCATTGCATAGTCCTCGGACCCAAGCCTCATGGGGAAACCAGATGCTTCAGAATAAAAACCAAGTGTTGGACAAACTCCGGCACTACGTAGTCCGAGGACTCAAGCCAATAAGGAGACCACTCCCTCAAGAAATACTAAGTGTTAAGAAAAACCAGGGTCTTTGCATGGATCACGTGTCTAAATCTGCGGCAAAACCAACCCCCTTCGGTGCTAAACAACGAGCCCCATCAGGGAAGAAAACCGCGGGAAATTGGGCGCTTAAGCACGAGCGACTCAAACCTACAATTCCTAAAGGAACTACTAAGAAACTCAGACAAGAAAGTGCACTCTGGAAAAAGAAAAACTTGTAAAAAACAAGGAAAAGACTCCTCAGACGGCCCCTTAGCGCCAAAAGGAGATTACAAGAACAGTTGAAGTAACGGTAACACTAACAGAAAAGCAAAAGCTCAACAGGGTGCGAAAAAATGCTGAGGAAGTCAAAATCCTCCTCCCCGCCCAAGGGGACGTGCAGCAGAATTTTAAGGGGCTATTGTGGGGCCCTATCGCATTAACCATGCTGGCCCACCTTACACGGCCCAAGGCCCACGCCGAGGATAATATAAAGGCTGAGGGTAATTGGAAAGAGCCCAGGTCACCCAAGGGCCTCGCCGAGGATGACCACATCCTCGACACACCGACTTCGACAAAGGAAAATATCCTTCATCCATTAAATAAACACTACCAACATTCTAACTGCTTTAATGGTGAGGTGACCTACAAGCCCTAATGCTTCGGTCACTTCAACTGTTAGAAAGCCTGCAAAGGCGGCTGGGAAATAACATTAAACTTGCAAATACAGATGATGGGACAATCCCCTGTACATAGAAGCTCCGATAATTGACAAGTGGATGGTGAAGATCAATTAAAGTAATAATATATATAACAAAGAGGATTCCCAATGAGAGGAGGGGGGGGATCAGTCCTAAAAAAATGGGACGGAGCATATATATCAATTATAAGAAAAATAGATCCTCGGACGAAGCCGAGGATGAATATATTTCACAAACACTTAACCAAAATTATAAAGATCCCTACAAACACTTATCCAAAGTCATTATAAAGTCTCTTACCAACACCTAACTAGATTCATGGCCTTTATCCTCATAGAAATTACTCAGTAAAATCATTCTATTATTACCCATGTTGGTCTCACATCATCCATTGTTCGTATTGCTAGTGCCTAGCCCTTACACCCACATCTCTACAAGTTTAATTGTAAAGGGTCCATTACAAATTATGCCCCTACAAGTATCTAGATTCCTTTCAATGCCCTTTTGTGAGAATGTGGGTTCTCTTTTAAAAATGTAGATATCCACATTCCCACGCTTGGATAAAGTTGCATTTTGTATAAACTGACAATTTGACCCTTTTTTTCCTATCCTTTAATCAATAGAAATAAAATAAAAAAATTATTATTATTATAAATTGACAATTACATGTCATTTAACAAATATATTATATTATATTTTTATTGAATTTTTCATGATTTATAGTTTATATTTTGTTTCTCATAATTTACTTGGAAGAAGATTAAAAAAAATAAAAAATAAAAAGAAGGAAAGAAAGACTAAATGTTGTATTTACAAATCAAATGATACTTTGGAAAAAACATTTTAGATTCTCAAAATTTTTATTAAATTCCAAATCAAACCAAACATATAAATAATTACATTCTCAGACATCTAGATTGCTAAGCATTATATTTCTAGGAATCTGGATGTCGGGATAATGTGGATTTTCCCATATCAAATGTCACCTCATAGTAAATAGATATTCATATATTAAATAGCTACCCTAAGTTTAAGTACATGGTTTCATGCTTCTTCAAATTGAAATTCTATCATAATTTTCTCACTTAAAGGGCAGCACATGCAAGGCACGTGCCATCCCAAACTAGTGTTGGACAAATGAGAAAAATTTCAGATTTGGATAATAAATGAAATGAGGATTTTTGCACATTTTTTGAAAACTGAGAAGATAAAATTGAGGTTAAAAATAATGGAATGATAAAATAGAAATTAAAACCATAAATAAAAGTAAAATCAAAATCAAAGTTAACACGATAGATAAGAGAGATCGTAGAGTTTATGCGCATCCTTTAATTTGTTTATCATTGGGAAGTTTGTTTCATTGGGAGGACACTCGTGCAACGTGGTATGCATCATAATTGAGGGCCAAAAATATCATTTCATCACATCCTCTTTAATTCAAAATTAATTTTCCCTATAACATTTAGAATGAGGACTAATGATTTATGTGATTTAATATACGAGAAACTTCTTCCAACCTACTATGTAACAATTTAAATGACCATCCGTGTATACTTGAGTCACATAATCTGATTAATGAATGATGTAGATTGTTCAAATAATTTAATTATACATGTGATTTAATATTGTATGAATTGCCACATAATTAATTGAAGTAGGTGCTTCCAAACCAATTTGGAAATAACCTCTATCCAAAATAAATTATCCTCAGATTAACATAAAATAACAATTATAATAAAAGAATAAATAGTGATAATCTTATTGCCAACCCAATGAGAAATTTTAACCAAAATCATATTTTCAATATGAGTTCAGTAAGTCAGTGTTTTCCCTAAGAATCTTATAGGTTGGATTAGAGGTGACAAAATTGAACACAACTCGCGAACCTAACAAGACACGATACAAAATTAGCAAGTTATAGGTTGAAACTTAATAGGTTAGTGTCATATTCAAGTTGACATGATTGACCCATTTAATAAATGGATGGATTTCATTTGACCTGTTTGCCTATTTTACTTAAATGGCAATTTACCAATATAACCCTTAAATTCTAAGTATATAAACTTATTAGTTGTTGTGGTTTATTTTCTTTAGCATATTATGATTGATTTTTTTTTTTTTAATAAGTAACATAAAATTTTATTAAAAAGAACACAGTTGAATACATAGGAAATGTACCAAAGACAAAAACATCAAGAAACCAAATTACAATGATCAAGCAAAATAAGAAGGGAAAGACAAGAAAAAGATGGTAAAACTAAACACCATTCGAGAATAGTAAAAAAGGAAAAAAGACTTAAACTCAAGAATGGACCGTTCGTGTCCCTCAAAGCTTCTAATATTCCGTTCCTGCCAGATACACCACATCAAACAGTGCGGCACAATCCTCTGTGTAACTATATTGCGATGTCGCTTGAAATTGCATGACCAACAATCCAACAAATCCACTACCCGTTGCAGCATCACCCAACAAATTGCATGATTGATTATTTGTGATATTGAGATATGCTTTAGTTTTAAATGATTATTTGTGATGTAATTACTTGTTAATTCTAAATTTGATATTAAAAGTATTTATTTATTTAGTTTTTTATACACATTTGGTTAATACTATTTTTTTTTTCCATTTGATAAAATGTGATAAATAAGTTGACACGATTGACCCGTTTAATAAATACGTTGCATTAGGGTTAAGGAATCTTGACCGTTTAATAAACACATCAGTTTAGTGTTAACCCATATAATCGAATATTCATGGGTCAACACGACACGAACCTGACACGTGAACACGAATCGATCATGCCCCATTGTGCTGAATTGAAAATGCCTCTTAAGTTGTTCACTTGTTTCTATAAAGTTAATTTTGTTTCTATAAAGTTAATTTTGAATCTGAAACTAAGAAATTAATACCATTATCTTATTAGCCAAACCAGGAATAGTATCATTTTTCTCTTCTTCTTTTTTTTGTTTTTTTTTAATAAAAAGGAAAGCTACCAAGAAAAAGCTTCTATTTTCTACAACCATCTCCCCCTTTGCAATACAGCCATCCTCAGCCAGTTTTACATCCTTTGCAAGACAGCAAACAGGCTTAAGATTCCTTGGTCTCTTCTGCATCAACCCACCATGAAACGGGGCCCAAACCATCTTCATCAATTGATCCCTAAGAAACAGAAATTAATTAGACTCCTATAAAGATGAGCATTCTAAGTGCCAAAGATGAAACCGATTGATATGTAGTAATGAGACGCTGCTCAACAGTTTGGGGAGCTACCTTAGGTTCCAAGCATATGTAGTAATGAGACACTGCTCGACAGTTTGAGGAGCTACCTTAGGTCCAAGCATATTCTTTTACCACAACAACCAACCCCCCCACCCCCCCCCCTTCTCTCCCTCTCTCTCTTCCCCTATCTGTTTCTCCTTAAAACAAATAATAGTAATAATAAAATAATTCAAATAGTTTCATCTCATGTTAGATCACCAGACATACACAGGAACTGTTCACAAGCACAAATAATTATTGTTTTCTACGCTAAATATGAATATAAACTAAGTGATGCCCTACAAAAGTATAATGCAATTATGAGTGTGTTCCTATTATGCGTGTTGTATTCAAATCATTGATAGTACTTATATTATCAACGTTTTAAATTAGAAGTAACCTTGTTATAGTTCTGCTACATGACAAGTTGAAAGCAAAGTCATGACAACAATAGCAATAAAAACAATAACATTACCATAAGATACTACCCTTCAAAATAGAAACCCTTTTTAAAACGTTCCACCATTCTGTTTTGAATACATTATTAGACAGAAAAGGTTTTTTGTTTGATAACTGATAAAAAAAAATTTATTTTATTACAACATATGAAGAAAAGAGAAATACTGGAAGGGAGTTGCCCGTTAATGTATAGAATGTAGCAGCTTGTCTTATACCAGTTCAGATCTTAACTTTCAGAATCCAGCCCTAAGCTGATGCCGCTCTCTAAAGGATCTCGTATAAGTTTGTAATTAAAACAACACAGATAAAGACCAGCCAAACATACATATTTATGGACGTATGTATATACATACTGATAAGCCATGATAGGATACCATCATATCAAGATTAATAGGCTGTGATCCATTTACATAAATGCATTACCCTTTGGGAGACCTACGCCCCATAGAAACCTTCTACGTGAGACCATCCCTTCGCCTGTAAGTCCTAACACAAGGTTAGAATTCTAGCTCTTCCAAAGTGGTATCTCACTAACAGCTTAGGCTTCCCAGGAAGGAGGGTGAATTTCAAAAGAATTGAACGAGAAGCCTTATGAGGTAAAAATCTCATTTAGAGTTCTGTAGAGTGGGAGTAAAGGTCACTTATCTATCACCCTTTCTACTATCACCCCCCAAAAACCAAACTCTGCCTTACATAAAGTTGATAGAGTATGCTAAAAGGAAATTTTGTATAAAGTCTACTTATTGTTATTATTATTTTTTGATGTGGACCGGATACCTGATTCCTTCTAAGAATCCTAATACCAACCTAACAAAATGGCAATTTGATTCTTAATTTCATCTTCGATTTTACGAATGTTCTACATCTCTTCTTTAATAATCATTTTTTTATAATAATCTTTGTGATTTAATAGTTTAAGGTAGTCCTATCAAGAGGAAAGATAACAATGTGAAAAATTATGAAATTTTGGGCTTCTTTAAAAAAAAGAAAAGAAAAAAAGAGGCATAATGATTTTACTTATACATGAGAAAGTATTTACCATTGCACAATAACCAAAGATATCAGTCATTTGACTCTACCAATTTATAAAAAAGAAAAATATTCTTGATTTTTCTTTTAATTACAAGAGTCTTGCATTTATGGTTTGTAGATCCACTTGAATGGAATGGATTGGATCACAAAAATATAAAAAAATGGCTAATGCATTATCAATCTTGATAGGGTGGCTTTCTATAATTGTGCACTTATAATTTTACAGAGACATAAAATATTACAAGTATTGGTAAATGTGTCAAGTGAACAAGCCCCTAGAGGCTGGAGACTAGGTACAAAGCCTCAAGTGCACACTTGATTGAAGTAAAGTGCATATTTTATAAATATAATGTATAACTAACCTCTTCACACATAGTCAAACCGCATGTTCAAAGGCTCTTTTTTTTTTAATATAGAATATAATCTTTTTAAGTTGTATCCGCAAGTGTTATATTTTAAGTACAAAATGTGTCCTAATTTTAGGGAATTTGAATTTTATTTTTTACATATTTTTTAATCAATCTTTTATTTTGAGAATTTGGAATTTTTATGTGGGTGCATTGTGGGGTTGTTAGTGGATAGTGCAATTGCACAAAATTTGTCTATTTTGCCTATTAGCTCAAATGGATAGTGCAATTGCACAAAATTGTGAGTTCAAATTTTATAAAAGTTATTTCAATTTCTTAAAAATTTTATATAGTAAATTTGAAAACAATTATCAATGGAAAAATCATAATAATCTAGTCTTATAAAATTTATATGGAATATTTTCTATAATTCTTTTGCACTTAATAAAAATACATGATTGTGATAGCTATGATAGAAATGAAGTATATGGTTCAATCAATATATATATATCCAAAAGTAAAAGACCAAAAGGCAGAAGATAATAGATTATCCTTGTTCATGTCTTTTGATATGTAAACAAAAATTGTTTGTGTTATACACCATCTTAAGAATAATTTTTGTATAATAATAACATTCCATATCATTTCCATCAAGATTGAGCAATTAATTTTAACGCTTGACATATTTTTTAGATGAAAAAAAAAGCGCCTATGGGTGGTTTGGGTGCTTCTTCAAAAAGCACCAAAAAAAGCATGTCTAAGGCGCGTTTCATTATACAAGTTTCTTTGGCCAAGCGAAGTGTTTAGACCTAAGGTTTGAGCTTCAAGCTTTAAGTGTGCCTAAGTACGCTTTTAACGACACTGGTATGAGATCAAGGAAGTTGCAACATATGCCAATTAAATTATGAGATTCAGGAGATGAACTTACAGTAATCACCATAGGGGCAAACGGCTTTGCTTCTTTTGGCTGCTCAATTGGAATTGGAGGATAACTTACATTGTGAACTCGAAACTTGATCTGCCACATTTAAAACCAAAAGTTAGAAAAACCCTGCACTTTCATATGTTTGAACAAATAGCTAAAACGTGTCAAACGACTAATAGCATAGCAAATTTTTTTTTTTGATAAGTGCAATAGCATAGCAAATATGACCTCATCAATCCCATCAATAATATATGGTTCTTCATCATACTCCCACTCCCATGTGCCTTTGTCCCTGCAGTAGTCATAATAGTGTAAATGGTTAATCATTAAGCATATTGATTAAAGATGAGTCATAAAATGATTAAAACGAACTTATGCAGGATTTGGTAATGCATTAAAAAATAAAAATAAAAAGATCAAATATTGAACCAAGCAGGGACCTTACTTCTTATTTGGGTCTGGCTTGAAGCTCGATGGCTTTGGAAAAAGATGAGCAGGTATATAAATGTCATCAAAAAATCCAATTGATACTGCCATTTAGAGTCAACATCAGTATCCAGGCACTAGGTAACATTTTTTATTACTTAAGAGAGAGAGAGAGAGAGAGAGAGAGAAATGAGGAAAGTATTATTGGTGAGTTATAGGTGCACCCAGTGAGTCTTAACCCATGACCTCACTCCTCACCTTACTCTTATAAGGAAAGGATGTGTCATTTGAGCTGGAGCTCATTGGCAAGAAAGTTTTACATCAGTAGCACTTGATAAGAAAAAGACCAATTACGTAATTCTTGTAAATGAGAACCTGGCCCTAACAATTTAGAGTATCCAGCTTTGATCACAACCTATCAATATCAGGCCAGTTGCTGAAATTTTTTACAACTCAGACTAGCCCAAAAAAAACAAGCAACGGTTTCTCAATACTTAAGCCATCATCAAGATCTTCAGCTGAATTCATAAACATGCCTCTAAATAAGTTAATTTGGTTTGAGAAACCAAATTAACTAGGTTTGAGAAACCAACAGGATATATGCAGTACACACTATTATCACCAATAAATTCCTAACCATCAATTAAATTATGTTGCAATGTCTTAATCTTCTGTGACAAAAACTACTGTACAGGAGTATCATGAACCAACTTGAAGTTTTTATAAAGACAAGAAAAGAGAAGTTAGTATGAAAGGAGTAATAGCCTCTATTCAGCCCTTCCAACCAACCACAGTCCCCGCCCTGAGAGAGAGAGTGGTTCGCCACAAAACTAAGAAATGAAAAGGAGCCCCATGAGAGTGGAATGACAGGAGGGAATTTATGCAGCTGAACCAAAATAGGAAGAGAAGAATATAATACTCCAATGATTGGGGCCATGTTATCTTAGAAGCCAACAGGACTAGTCTTAATAGCCATAGATGTAGCTCAGAATATATGACCCTTATTGCCACTTACCATTCATTAATCAAGATCTAGTGGTGAGGAAAAAGTTTCCATCAAAGAGAGGACTCTATTATGACCTAGGACACACACAAGTGGACAAATATTTTAGATCAGCCAAAAAATATTGAATACTGGGTAGGAAAATTGATGAAGACTCAAAAAACAATTAGATAAAAAAGAAGAAAGAAAATCTACTAAGGTAATGATTTTTTCCTCCACAACCAGTTAAAACTGCCATCATTCACTGCTTCATACCCGTGGAAAAAAATATATCTGAAAGGAGCATTCAGCTCATGACTTGATAAACTCGAATGAAACACAAAGTTACCTTTGTAGAAAACAGAGGTTTGCTCAACTAACCTCATAACAGTCATACCTAAGAAGAAATGACTCACCAGTTGAGTTCTCAACTAATTACGACCCAATACAAGTTGATCAAAATTAGCTGGATTAATTAGTTTCCATGCCAGGATGAAACTAGGAGATTAAATTTTAGCCCCAGACCCACCAAAAGCACAAAAGAAGAGCACATTATTCACATGGAGCATGTGTGATGAATAAAATAATACTTGTACCAAATAGAAGGAACAGTTAAACCAAAAAAAGAAAGAGATCCAGAGCACTAGTCGCATTATGGTCAAATAAGTAAAAGAAGCACAAGACATACAGCGTAAACCAGTGGCATTAGATTCTCTAACTTTTGCAGCAATAATCTCTCCCACAAATGGACGGAACATTATCAGTCTAAACACAACCTGCCCAAATATAAAAACAAGATCATCAAGTTGTTTTATAATTAATGACATTACAACGTAGAGATCTCCATTGCAAGCAAATAAACCAATTGTGTCTTATAAAACAGTTGGACAAGAAATCCAGTTGTACATAATCAAACACCACCACCATCACCAATCTACTGAAGAAGGGGAAAAAGGTGCTAAGGAAAACAAAACAGGCCTTCAAAAATTCTATCAGAAACATAAATGACTCATTCAACAATGAAGTGAAATCTAAACACTCAATTAGTAAAAGCTTTGCATTGATCAAGAATAGCACATCTTGTCTTATCTGACAAAATTGAAAGCAAAATTACAATTCGGAACCCAAAACTCATTCAACACACACGCAGAGACATGTATATGAAAAAAAGAGGGTTACGATAGGTTGACAGATAGTGTAAAATTTAATCATTTTTTATTTTATTTATAAGCGCGCGCACACATCAATATTATGAGAAAAAAATTACTAAAAAGCTATTACTCTTATGAAGATAGTGAACAATGATACAATACATGGTCAAATCTTAAGACTCGTTCCCAAGAAGGACTACATCAAGAATCTTTGGCCTCATTTAACAACTTAATGAGATATTACCTTCCACACCTCCTGATAAGCTAATTTTCCCTGTGACAATTAAAAGGATCTCACAAACACAGCACCCCTCCACTACCTGTTACCCCTCTTTGAGTATGTGACCTTGCATGCGTAGAATCAGAGAAATCAAATCTGGCATAAATCTTTGCTAACATTCTTACCCAGAATCCAAACAAACGCAGGCAAGAGGATAAAAAAAAAAGAGAGAGAAAATAGAACTAATAAAAATTGACTTTTGCAATGTGACTTTTTTTTTTTCTTCTTTTTGACAAGTAATGGAATTTATTAAAAGAGAACAGGTACATAAAAACGCACATGCAGAGCATACACAAGGATTCCAGTTCACAAACATGTAATGCCAGTTTATGCACATCCCTCTACAAGTCAAAATTAAGTCTAGCACACAAACAGGCCAAAACACTTGGATCAAGTAGAAAGATGCTAATGCTTAACAAAAAACTGCATAAAATGGAACTAATCACTTTATAGAACAAGAAAAAATAAAAAGAAACAGGAGGAGGTATAATATTAAGAATACCGTATAGGTCGCAGCACCGTCACTGGGAAAGATAAAGCCACCTTCAATAGATTTGATATCATAGACAGAAACACAGAGCCCCAAGTCTGCAATAACCTTCATTATCAAAAATAAATCAAAAAGCCTTTCAAGAATCAGCAATAATAAAAATAAATCAACGATACAAGTCCAACAATTACCTTATCTAAGAAAAGTTTTTCAAGCTCTCCCTTAATAGCTTCCTCGATAGGAAGGTTAAGGAGACTAGGTGGCACACGAAATGTGTGCTCAATTCGGCTAAGGTAGAACATTTGGACCTAGTACAAATATTTTGTAATCCAAAACTGAATCAACAAGAAGAAGGATGTGCTATGTTACATTACATAGACTCAAAAATTATAAAAACAAAAAAAGAAGCAAAATAGAAAAAACACTTGCACAACTTGCTGTTATTATTAGTTGTTAGTTGTTACCATCCTTGTAAGCAAGCATTCAAATACCCAGTTAAATAATAAGTGATTAGTTAGAAACAATGTACTAGCAAACAACTATCAATAATTCAAGAGTAACGCTGCAAAAACAAACTTTTTAAAAACATTTTTACAAACTATTGATATGACAAATTCTTACTTGTTCTTATTTGGGCTCACTATTGACATCACTTTTTTCTTCCTAATAACCACTTACCACATCAGCTGTTTGTAAAAAATTTTATAACATAGTTTGTAGCTTTAGCATTTTCCATTGTTCAATACATAAGTAAAGGAACATGTTTTCCAAGCTCTAACAAGTTCCAAAAAACACAACAAAGCCAAGTTTTAAACTTTAAAAGTCGAAAGTTTTAAAGTATCTAAATTTCTAATGTATGTAAAAGAAATATTTATTTTTAAAACCATCATCGTCAATTTGAATGAATGAATGACACTACAGCCAACTTTTTAGAGTGTATGAAGCAGGTGACACTCACTATTAACGTTGATGTTGCAAACATCAAAGCAAATTTCAAGGGATAAAATAAAACCTTGATGTGAGACACTGGCGGTGCTGTAACGTCGAGGGAGGACGAGGGCGGTGCCACCGGTATTGAGTTTGTAACTTTTGGGAGAAACTGGTTTTTACAAACTATTGATATGACAAATTCTTACTTGTTCTTATTTGGGCTCACTATTGACATCACTTTTTTCTTCCTAATAACCACTTACTACATCAGCTGTTTGTAAAAAATTTTGTAACATAGTTTGTAGCTTTAGCATTTTCCATTGTTCAATACATAAGTAAAGGAACATGTTTTCCAAGCTCTAACAAGTTCCAAAAAAACACAACAAAGCCAAGTTTTAAACTTTAAAAGTCGAAAGTTTTAAAGTATCTAAATTTCTAATGTATGTAAAAGAAATATTTATTTTTAAAACCATCATCGTCAATTTGAATGAATGAATGACACTACAGCCAACTTTTTAGAGTGTATGAAGCAGGTGACACTCACTATTAACGTTGATGTTGTAAACATCAAAGCAAATTTCAAGGGATAAAATAAAACCTTGATGTGAGACACTGGCGGTGCTGTAACGTTGAGGGAGGACGAGGGCAGTGCCACCGATATTGAGTTTGTAACTTTTGGGAGAAACTGGTTTTTTTAGGCCAAAATGCAAAAGTCACCCTCTAAGTTTCACTGCTTTTAATTTTAGTACTCTTAACTGCCATCCACTGCTACCCACTAAGTCCCCCCAAAACATCGCCGATTTGGGCTGAATTTAATATTTAGTATTTAATTTATTTCTTATTTTTTATTTCTTATTATAAAAAAAACTTTAATTTAAAAAAAAAAAAAAAAAAAAAAAACCCAATACCCAAATGGTGTTGTCCCCTTCCCTGTATCAGCACAGCAGAACACAAAAAAGAACCCACCCACCAAAATCCCTACCCTAACCCGAAAACTGAGAGAAAGAGAAAGAGGGAGTAGGAGAGCAAGATCAAGAAATGGAAACAGAAAACTCAAATCAACGCACAAACAGAAACTGAAAACAGAAAGTTTCGGTTTGTGCGTCCTTTTGGTTAGAAAAAGAGTCACTCACTCATTCTATTAAAAAACGTACTGTTTGTCAATTTAAGAGGTGTGTCACTAGCCACTTTCCCTGTAGGTTTGTATCATGAGAATTTAACCAAACCAACACAATTCTGATACAAAGAACTCTGATTCAAACAGAGTCAAAAACATCAAAGGCAATTAAGCTAGACAAAGCTTTTTGTACCATAGAAGGAATTAGACCTGTGAAAAACTGTCAAATACTCAGGCCTATCTATTGGAAATTAATCCATAATATATAATCCTATGTGCATAATAAAAAAAAATAAAAAATCAGTTTGATAGTAAACATTCTGAAAAATTCAGGGAGAATCCTTTCCCCCAACACATATTATATTTTTTTCATGAAGATTTGTGTATTTGTTGTTTTCTTTCACCGACTTCAAACATGAAATTGCTGCTAATTTTTATCGCTATATTTGTTAAATTTGAGAATAATCTCTCTGATAGCTTTAAATGTGGAGGAGCTGAGTCCTCAATTCTAACATCCTTAATCTATAGTGTGGATTTTTCTATTTTTGCAATTGCTACTGGCTGATGCAAACATTTAATCAAACAGTTGTATATCTCTCTCAGGCATTTAATCAAACAGCTCTATAGCATACTTAAAACCAACAGCTCTATAGCATACTCAGAAAATCGAACAAACAAGCTCACAGAGACCCAACCCAAAAATAAAACCAAACCAAGAGTTTCTATTTTAGAAATTCGCACATGGAGATTTAAAAATAAAAAAAAATAAAAAAAATTCTTTTGTGGATTTAAACAACAATACGTAAGAAAGGGGAATAAAAAAAAATACCAGGCGGTGGCTGGGGAACGGCACGGCGGAACCAACAAGTCGCCGCCGGGACAACGGCGTCGAGACGACGGAGAGACGATCTGCAGTGGCTCTAGCTCGATCGCCTCTTTCCCTCTTCCCCGCCGGTAAGACCTCTGGTCACTCCTCTCTCTTCTTTCTATCGTATGAGGTTTAGATAGGGTTTAAGGAACACGTGCATCTCACGTGCTCTTATTCCGTTAGTGTTTTACCGCGGAGCTATATGGATGATAGAGTATTAATTTCGTAGGTGTTAGTTGATAAAGTAAATTAGTCAATAAAAAAGTTTAGAAATATTTTCGCCACTAGTTTGAAGTTCAGGGAGCTTACAGTCATTTTGTCCAAATAAATTTAAAGTGTGAATTAAATTTTTATCATATATGATAATAAAGACATAAAGGAGAAGTATACACGGGCAAATTGACAAATCACCGACCAGTTGCACAATAACGCTTTTGACCTTTTATTATTAATATTATTATTAACTTAACAATATAATGATGTACTTTTACCATTGTTTTGCTGCTGAACTCAGTTTCTCAAATGAAAGGTCAACATTGTACTCAAAAACGTCTATGGATCGTTGCATTGGATGAGAGGTTTTGCACCCCTATATATGGATTTCTTTTTTGTTTTTCTCCTTTTATGTGTTTATTTGTTCCTCATTGATTGCTTCTTTTTCTTCTTTTTAAATAATTCAATAATTAGAGAAAATGGTTTAAACTCCAAACACTTTAATTCAAATGTTAATTGAGTTACAAGATTTTTGACATTAATTATTTCTTTTAGATTTATGTAATTAGTTTATGCCATCATCCCCTTTCTTAATATAAATTCTTCAACCATAAAAGTAAAGATCCAATAGAACCCAATTCGAAGCTCCTCACTAACATAAATAATAAGAAATCATATTCATAACCACATGAACCATTAGAAGAATAATAAAACTCACATATCCAATGACCCCTATAATGACACAAATAAAACTTCATTATAATCTCTTAAACTAACTAGCCTGTATAAAAAACGACAAATATAAAGAGCCCAGATACATTCTAACGTATACAAAAAGTAAAACAAGTATTGGTGCAAAGAATCATCCAAGCAAAGCTAGAAGAAAGAGGAATTGGAAATGTGGCATATCAATTCTCAAGGACAAGTGTAATAGTGCTTCACTTTGATGGAGGTGGGGATAGGAAAGGGATTGTTGGGATTGTGGTGGGAATGGTGGGGATCGAAGGAATTGTGGTTGGGATGGTGGGCAATGGATTAGCTGGCAGAGGAGGTAGTGTCACCTTGGGAACGTTGGGAAAGGTTGGCAATGTTGGGACTTGGGTGCTTGGCAATGGTGGCAATGTGGACTTGGGAAGAGTTGGTTGATTTGGCAGTGTTGGCAATGGGTTCGTAGGCAATGGTGGCAATATTGTGGTTGGTAATGATGGCTGAGATGGGACTTGGATGCTTGGAAGTGGTGGCAATGTGGGCTTTGGCAGAGTTGGTTGAGTCGGCAGTGTTGGCAGTGGAGTGCTAGGTAGTGGTGGCAATGTGGCTTTAGGTAGTGTGGGCACTGATGGCAGAGGAGGCAATGTGGCCTTTGGCAGAGATGGGATTGTAGGCAATGTTAATGCTGGGGGTGGAGCAACTGGTGTGTCCAAAAGGCAACGAGCCGCGAGGCTCACATCGATGCTTGAGAGTGACAATGCTACGATCATAGACAGAAGAAAACAATGCTTAGAAAAAGCCATGGTTTAAATGATAGGAGCTAGTTCACTTGTATTATTGGGCACTATAGGCAATTGCAAGTGATGTTAATTGAAGAAAACTTGTACTCGGTGGTATTTAAAGAGACCAAATTCTAAAGGATTTTGAGGACTATGTGAGTTTGATGAAATGTGGTTGTAGGGAGAAACATCAGTTAGTTCACCTGCCAAGATAGGCAAATTGGAGCAAAACTAGTACTAAGTAATTACTAATGAAGAAAGATATATGGCATGAAAATTGATTTTCGCCTTTATGAAATCAGACCAACCTGTTTTATGGCTCATCAAAATATATCAATGAGTTATTGAACTAATTTTGGACCAATTGGTATGTGGTGGGGTCGACTAGGAAGTTTACCTGTCCAAATGGACCATGCCTTCTTGTGACACAAATATATAGTCTTTCACTAAATGAATATATCTTGTAGAAGATGGAAATCGAGTCTGCAGAATTAATTAATCAAAATATTCAAAAGTCTAGAATTTTGTTATTTATGGTGGAATTTAGACAATATGTAGTTGGCTAATTCTCGACCAAGAACAGATGGTCACCTAAACTGGGAGGTCAACCAAAGATATGTTGTTTATTCCATATGACATATCTGTCTATATAATATATTGAATTGAAAGCTTTCAAATTAGATTCTGCGTACACTTTCAGTTTTGTTCAAATGTCCTAATTGCATTCTAATTTGATTTGATGGAAAATATTTTTTAAATTTTAAATGTATTCTAATTTTGTGCTAATTGTTCTTTCAATTGCATATTAATTTGTGTCAAGTGCCTTTACATATAAATTTAAAAATCTAAAATTTGAAAAAAAAAAAAAATCATTAAACTTATCTTACTTCCATGTTATTATGAACGTATTTACAATTTGATAATACACCACTCTGCCGAATTTGTTTTATCCTCCTAGGTCCTACCTACCTGATAAACATTCAATTTGAAGTGTTTTACATTCTCAAAAACATGGAACCATTGAAGAAATATTCCTTCATTAAAATTAAATTGAAATTTACACATTCTAAAAAAAATAATTGTAAGGACCTAAAAAAACATGACTCTCTCCCATATGAAAATAGACTTTGCAAACTTAATTTTGTTTAAATTAAGGTTATAAACAAGCTAAGAATTAAATTTTCAACTTTGTTTATTTAATTTTATTTGGAACACAGCTGAGCTCGAGCTAAATACCAAATAAAATTACATATTCAAGCTTGATTCATTTTCTTATCAAATCTACAGCTTATTTGTGAGCTATATGGTTTGAACACGACTAACATTTTTTACACCTTCACAAGTCTAGAATTTTTAACATGAATAAAATATTTATATGATCAATAAATTACAAATGATAATTTGATATCATATAAAGTTATTTATAAATTTGTACAATCCAATCTCAAATGTATATAAGTATATTTTTTGACAAGTATACATATAAAAATATATTATTATTATTATATATAATTGAATTGAATATCATATTTATGAGCTTGTTCATGAACTAGGGCCGGCCCAAGGCCTAGGCCTAAGGCCCCACCACAAAAAAAGTTTACCTCTTTGGAAAAAAGCCCCATTTCCCATTGAAAAATGTCCAATTTATTTTTTTAAAATGGTTGTGCACTTTTTTTTTTTATGAGTGATGCTAATGATACCACAAATTTTACTATAAGCTTAAAAGTTAACATATCACCAATCATTAAAAAAAATAATTCAAACACTCATTAATTAGATTGTTTAAGTTCATCAATCACAGTCATTATCACATCATATTGAGACAATTTTTAGTACATTGAGCATTTTTTTTTTCATTTCTAACAAGGCCTCCAAAATATGTGACCAATAGAAATCTAACCCAATTAAAACCGTAAAATGTTTCAAAAAAAAATGTTACAAATGTATTAGATCATTAATGATGATTAATCTCCCTTAAAAGTTTGAGACTTTAATTTTTGTAAACCAATCTCCACCACACATCAAATAATATATATATATATATATATATCTCTCTCCCCCCCCCCCCCCTCTCTCTAAAAAATATATATCTAATTAAAAATTATTCTTCAAGTATGATATTCAATCGTCTATATGAAATTAACCTTAATTTAATTAATATTATTCAACCAATTAAGTATTTAATGAATCAAAAATTTTAGTTTTATTTAATTAATATTTACATATAAAATGTGCTATATAATTTTTTTTCCTTTGTAGGCCTCAAATTTTGTTGGGTATGCTCTATCATAAACACATTATTATGTTTGAACTTGACTCGTCTAATAAACTTGAGCTTGAGATTGACTTAGTTGCTAAACAAATGACCAATAACAAATATTTACCAGTTGACTTGAACTCGAGCTATTTATAAATGATTTGGTACATTTACTCTCTTAATTCAAACTTGGCCAACTTTGAGGGTCTCGTAAGTGCTCTGGCATAAGCAACCGGAAGTGATGCTAGTTTCTGTGCTTTTGCTACATAAGCCCGCTTTGTGAGTTGTTGTAATCATTAGCTTCAATGGCATCTAAGATCTGTCGGTACAACAACAACAACAACGATGCCATATTGCCCATCTACTAGTTAAGTTGAGCTCTGAAACGCCCTTCTCTGCTTCATCATAGAACATCCTAGCTCGTTCTATCTGGCCTTTCATGAAACTACGCCATTTATCGGTCACTTTCCCACGAAATATGTCATCATCTGACAAGCCGCCAACTTGTGCTATAGTTCATCTTGTGGGAGATAAATTCTTCCTCTGATAGCACTACAAAATCACATACGAGTAATAATTGTTATTGTATCGCGAATTGACATTTTTTCTTTATTCAGAGTCATTATTGACATTATTTAAATCAAGAATACATTTTATATCTTTTAAATTCTATCTGCCAACAGGGATAATAGATTTTTTTTTTTTTTTTTTTTTTTTTTTTTTTTTTTTTTTTTTTTTTGAGAATCAACATGGATAATAGATTTAGTTAGTTCATCAAATCTTATCACTTTTTTTTTTTTTTTTAATTTTCCTGAAAAATCTTATCCATTTTTGCTTTTTCGTGCAATCAAATACACAAATATATTTATAATGCGTCACCTTTATGAATTAATTAATATGACCATTGTGGCCACATGTGGGATGCGCTTGTACTATGTGTCGGGACTAGGGAAGGCATGACTGAGACCTTAATTTATATATGTAAGAGAAGGTGTGAAACACTTTTTTTTTTTTTTTTTATAAAAAAAAAAAAAAAAATTTGCAAAAACACAAAAGAGTATGATTGACTTTGGGCTGAATAGAGAATAGTTCACAATACGAAAAGTTTGAAGTTTGAAGGCAGCGAAAATTTCACAAAAGATGTCACAACTCACAATACTCTTTCTTGCTTTCGTACTGTGAATTGTGATAAGCCAATGTATGCCTTAGTTCAAAATACGAATTGTTATTGAGAAAAATGTTTCTCCTTATGGACTTGTCTCAGGTACAATGCATGCCTTAGATCCAATGCAATAGATCCATTGGAATGATTACACGTAGGCAAAAGTAAAAGCATGTTACTATCATGCTGGGTCCAATGCGATTGGACACGAAACTCATGATTTGCACTTTTCTTATACTCTCTCTCCTTTATTTATTTTCAAAAATTAGATAGTTACAATAAAAAAAATAAAGATTTAAACATAAAAAAATAAATGTCATGTATACATCAAGAGGGGTCAATTAAATAGTTGAGTAATAAAACTCCTAGTCTTTATTTGTTAACTTAACGACGTAATGATGATAGCATTCCTATAATAAGTATGGTGTATTTTTACCATTGTTGTGTTCTTGAACTCAGTTACTCAAAGTCTCAAATCAAATCTCAACATTGTATTCAAAATCGTCTTATGGATCATTGCATTGGATGAGAGACTTTGCACCCTTATATATAGATTTTTTTTTTTTTTAATTTTCTTTTTCCTCTTTCTGTGTGTGTATGTGTTCACCTCATTGATTGCTTCTTCTTCTTCTCTTTTAATAATTTGATAATTGAATGAGAGAACTTAAACCCTTAACATCTTCATTAATTGGAAATGTCAATTAAGATACAAAATTCTTGGTATTAATCGTTTCTTTTAGATTTATGTGATTAGTTTATGTAGTCGTCCCTTTTCTTGATATAAAACTTTCAACCATGAAAGTAAAGATCTGATAGAAGCCATTTCGAAGAAAAGCTCCTCACTAACATAAATAATAAGAAATCATATTCATAACCACAAGAACCATTACGAGAATACTAAAACTCACATATCCACGACCCCTATAATGACACAAATAAAACTTCATCTGAATCTCATAAACTAACAAGCCTGTAAAGAAGACTAAGAAAGAGAACCCAGATACATTCTAACGTATACAAAAAGTAAAACAGTACTGGTGCAAAGAATCATCCAAGCAAAGCTAGAAGAAAGAAGGATGGAAATGTGGCATCTCAACTCTCAAGGACTAGCGTAATGGTGCTTCACTTTGATGGAGGTGGGGAGAGGAAAGGAATTGTTGGGATTGTGGTCGGAATGGTGGGGATGGAAGGAATTGTGGTTGGGATGGTGGGCAGTGGATTAGCTGGGAGAGGAGGTAGTGTCACCTTGGGAACTGTGGGCATGGTTGGCAATGTTGGGACCTGGGTGCTTGGCAATGGTGGCAATGTGGACATTGGAAGAGTAGGTTGATTTGGCAGTGTTGGCAATGGGTTGGTAGGCAACGGTGGCAATGTGTTGATTGGTAATGTTGGCTGAGGTGGGACTTGGGCGGTTGGAAGTGGTGGCAATGTGGGCTTTGGCAGAGTTGGTTGAGTCGGCAATGTTGGCAAAGGATTGCTAGGCAGTGGTGGCAATGTCGCTTTAGGCACTGTGGGCACTGATGGCAGAGGAGGCAACGTGGCCTTTGGCAGAGATGGGATTATAGGCAGTGTTAATGCTGGGGGTGGAGCGGCTGGTGTGTCCAAAAGGTAACGAGCCGCGAGGCTCACATCGATGCTTGAGAGTGACAATGCTATGATCATAGACAGAAGAAAACAATGCTTAGAAAAAGCCATGGTTTAAATGGTAGGAGCTAGTTCACTTCTAGTATAGGCAATGGCAAGTGGTGTTAATTGAAGAAAACTTAAATTCTGGTGTATTTATAGAGGCCAAATTCTAAAGGATTTTGAGAACCACGTGAATTTGATGAAATGTGGTTGTAGGGAGAAACATCGGTTAGTTCACCTTCCAAGATAGGCAAATTAGAGCAAAACTAGTACTAACTTATCTAGAAAGATATATGGCATGAAAATTGATATTCACCTTTATGAAATCAGATCAACCTTTTTTATGGCTCATTAAAATATGTCAATTGAGTTATTGAACGAATTTTGGACCAACAAGTTTGTAGTAGGGTCGACTAGGAAGTTTACCTATCCAAATGGACTATGACTTCTTGTGACACAAATATTGTCTTACATTAAATGAATATATCTTGCAGAAGGTGGAAATCAAGTCTGCAGAATTAATTAATCAAAATATCCATAAGTCTAGAATTTTATGCTTTATGGTGGAATTGGACAACATGTAGTTGGCTAATTCCCAACCAAGAACAGATGGTCACCTAAACTAGACGGTCAACCAAATATATTTTATCTGTTACATACAACATACACTTCAATTTTGTTCCAATTTCCTTCTAATTGCACTCTAATTAATTTGATGACAAATGTTATTAAATTTTAAATATATTCTAATTTTTTGCTAAATGTTTTTTCAAGTGTAAAATGAGTTAAGTTGAACCAATTGAGTATTAAGTGTCTGTTTGGAAATAGTTTATCTGACTTTTTGCTGAAAAAATTATAGATAAAAAGTAAAAATTAAATAAAATAAGTATATGACACACTTGGAACCCACAAATAATAGGAAAAATAAGCAAAAATTAAATAAAATAAGTAGGTGACTCACATGGGCACTACAAATAGTAGGAAAAATATGCAATAAGCTAGCATATAAGTGCATCCCAAACGGACACTAAATGCTCAAGTTTGCTCATTTAATTTTATTTCGAATACAAGCTGATCAGCTCGAGCTAAATACCAAACAAAATTACTTATTCAAGTTTGGTTTATTTACTTGTTGATCAAGCTCGAGTTTGTTTGTGAGATATGTGATTAACTTATTCTTTTCTGATATACAGTATGAACATGGCTAACAATTTTTTTTTACACCTTCACAAATCTAGAATTTTTACCATAACTATTTGTATAATCAATAAACTACAAATAATAATTTGAAACCATATGAATCTATTTACAAATTTATATAGTCGAATCTCAAGTTTATATAAGTATATTTTTAGACAAGTATACATAAAAATATAATATAATTATATGTAATTAAATCAAACATCATATTCATTAACACATTATTATTTTTGAGCTTGACTTATTTAATAAACTTGAACTTAAGCTTAACTTGTTTGCTAAACAAACGAACAATAATAAATATTTTCCCAAATCAAACTCGAGCTGTTTAGTTCATTTACGCCCAATTCAAATTACGCCAAGGTATCAGGTTCATATCTCATTACTAACTTGCCAACTTTGAGGGTCCCTTAAGTGCTCTCCCCAAGGCAACAGGAAGTGATATTAATTTCTTTGCTTTTGCTACATAAGCCCGCTTTGTGAAGTTGTTGTAATCATTAGCTTCAATGGCATCTAAGATCTGTCGGTACAACAACAACGATGACCATACTGCCCATCTACTGGCTAAGTTGAGCTCTGAAACCCCCTTCTCGGCTTCATCATAGAACATCCTAGCTCGCTTTATCTGGCCCTTCATGAAACTACGCCATTTATCGGTCACTTTCCCACAAAATATGTCATCATCTGACAGGCCAGCTTGTGCTAGTTCATCTTTTGGGAGATAAATTCTTCCTCTGATAGCACTACAAAGTAGAAGGTGCAAGTGTTTTTGTATATAAAATATAAAATAAAATCCTATATAGGACCACAAAATATTTAAAGAAAAATTACATTTTACTACTCTAAACTATATCCTATATGATTATAAAATGAATAAAATTGTTTGTGAACAACTTAAATTTGGTTCGTGGCTATTGTTTGAACTCAGTCATGCACTAACATAATGAAATAGACTTCAACTCAAATTTATATCTCAATTATACAAGAATTAATCTTTAAAAAAAAGGTTCGGTTTCATATGTTTGTGAACACTAAAGATAATCTTATGCAATTAACACGATGAACAACTTATATATTCATTTTGATTAAATCATTACTATTGAAGTGTAAATGAATTAATTAGTAGTTTTGGTGACTAATATGCATTATCAAAGGTATAAAATATAAGGTTTAAGTAAAAAATTGTAATATATAAATTAATTTATTTAATCAATTCAATATATATAGTTCGTTTGGGAAACTAGCAAGCTAAACTTTAAACCTAAAAATATAACTTGGAATTAAACTCGACCTTAATAACAAAGTAAACACACACACACACACACACATATATATATATATATATATATATGAAAATGGGAAGATGTGTATATCTGCGCTATAAGAACCTTACTCTTCCCCCACGTCTCTGAGTATGTTGGTGAGTTGATTAGCAATTCCAAGGGCTAATGCAGCATTGTAAACACTCTCTATTGAAGCCTTTGATTTTGGTGCTATCCCTATAACTGGAACACTCATAAGCCCCACAGTGCCGGCAACATGGTAGCAGTAAAGGTAGAGCTCATCGAAGTTCTCGTACCTTGATTTTGTCAAGTCTAACTTCATTCCTTCTATCATGTCTTGGAAAGGCTGTCCAATGAAACAAGTTACAGTGAATTGGTCAATCTTAGCACCTAATATGTGCTGTCTAATATTAAAGTGAGCATGCCAGTTTGTTTAGAGCATTCGCAGGTGCAAAAATTGTTGTTCTATATTGTATTATTTATTTTACACTACATTTTATTAAAAGGAAAATACTAACGACTGCCCTTATCACATTTTTTTTAACTTTTTTAATTATTTATCTTTCTTCGCACATAACAACCATCATTAACTCTCTTTATTTATCCTCAAGATGCATAAGTAAAGAAATACTAAAAACTTAATGCAAATTGAATAATGTCAATTTAAATTTATACGGTAATTATATCAAATTTATAAATATATATTGACATTTTTAGGCAAAAACATGTAAATTTTACATATTTTTTTTTCTATTATACATCTATCGATATCGATGTGAGTGCTTTAAGCCATTTGGAATATACCTGTATATCAATAGGGTACTTTGATGCAGTATCAGATAGAGCAACATCATACACATCACACGGTCGACCTTCAAAAATATCATTTAGTCTTTTCTTCCATCTTTCTAGATCCTTGGGTGTGGTGTATGTAGCATTAGGCCCATCCACAAGCTCGTCAGTTCTCCTGCACCACGCTACAGAGAAGAAGACATGCCATCCTTTCAATCAACACTTTTAATTATCTAACTCTAGCAAGCTATTTGAGCGTTGATTATTACACATACATTGTACATATATACAAATTGGTTTTTAACTGAAATCGTGACTGCGTGCATAAGAGTAATTTCTGGTCTTAATATATGTACATCAGCTTTCAACATTTTTCATGTTTTAAAGGTAGGTGGACATCAATTTTTTGTCTTTTAAAATGTTTACTACAATTGTTTATATTATATGATAGAGTGAGTATAAAAGAATATTTACTGTAATATATATTATTTAAACAGTAGCCAGAGCAAAGTAAAACATGAAGCTCAGGTGATAGAGGCTCCGCCAAATACCACTAATCGCCCAAAAAGCTCTTCGTAATTCTGGCATCATGAGTAATGTACCTGAAAATCGCACATGAGAAGCTCAGTTCAACAGTATTTCCCCAATTATATTTTAAAAGTAATTTATAATGCATCAGTTAAAATGACCATAAGTTAATTTCAAAAAATGTACTCATAGTCATAGGCTCATAGCTGAAAGATTTTTTTTTTTTTTTTTTTTTTTTTTTTGGTGGAGAAAACTGAAAAAGTTAAGACTGAATAGCTTGTTTGAATTAAGGAGAAGAGAAGAAAAGTAGAGTAGAGTTTACTAAAAATTAGGTTATGTGTGATGCTAATAGTGGTGGTGGTTGTCGTCGTTCTTTTTTTTTATTAAATAATAGGTTGGTTTGTCTAATCTTCCTAAACAGGAATATATTTAATCAGTTTATTTATTGAAAATTAGTTAAAATATAAATATACCACAAAAATATATATAAATTCTAAAAATTTATTTACATACAGTTAAACTAAAAAGTTTTTTTTAGGGGAAAAAAACTTGCTTTCTCTTTTAGTTTGCATTGTGGATAAACCGTCTAATAATTGCATTATATGTTGAACAACATTAGAATTTATTTATTTTTAATAGATATGGTAGAATTTAGAATGTGAATTAACCTTCAAACAAGCACTAATATAATTATCAGAATTGCAAAAGGATCACACTAAAATGAATTATATATATATATATATATATATATATTGGCAATCAGAATAATAACTACAAAGTTCTAAAATTTTGCATCTTATCTCTCACATGTAGCAACCAAAAAGATGAGTCTCAGCAATCAACAAAAGACTTTGGAAAGAAAATCGCGCGTTGGCTCCCAAAATGCGGAACCAACCAGACTCATAATGGACTTAGAAAAAATCTTTCTTTCTTTATGGATCGAAAACATATGCTATAGTCTTTAAACCTGCAGAAAGGAGTAAAACAAAATCAAATGATATTATTTTGCAAAGACATAGTCTTTGGTTAAGAATCCAAAATCTTTTTGTTTAAGAAGTATAATTAAAATATAGAATACACATATATATTTACTGACGTGTACATTTAAAAAGAGTTATTAATTATAAAATATTCTAATAATATATAAATATGTATTCTATCATCTCACATATTAGTAAGTCCGTAATTAAATTCAATATAGAACCTACCATTCAAATAAGAAGAAAGAGCTGGGCAAGTAATGTAGGCTTGTCATCAAGTGGGGTAACAAAAGTGGTTAAATCTATGTTATTTCTCTCAAAAAGAATAAGAAAAAGGAGTATGCAATTAATGCATTCTCAAAATATTCTATAATTTTCCATTTAAAAGTAACAATCCTTTTTAATAGATGGTTATGCTGGAAATTGTTTTCTAAAAGAATCTCTCTCTTTTTTTAATAAGGAAAATTATGAAAAGTTTATTTGTTTTCTTATGTTTAAAAACATTACAAAAAGTTTGATTGTGATCTTGAAATAAGATTAAAAACATTGCCCTTTCCATGTCCCGAACATCAGAAAATGTAGAAATTACTTTCTTAGAAACAAAATAGATTTCGATCACAAATAGTGTTTATTACACATATTTACACGGTTTTAACACACAACCCAAATAAAAAATAAAAAACAAAAAAGACAATGACTTTGAAGCCACGATTGTCAAATAAAAAATAGTGATTCAAGTTACGATTTTAATTATTTTTTGGAGTATGTGCAAAATAGTTTGTATGTAATAAATTAAACCCTAGAATGAAATACATACTAAGGTACGGAAAGAGCAAGTATATATACCCAAGTAAAATGTGTTGTCATGTTCGGCACAGAACTCTCTACACCTTTCATAAGCTTCATTCAAACGATTCCAATCAGTGGTAGTGGTACCATCATTCTCAACTGGTTTTTTCAGATCCAACTCACTCTCTCTCCTATGCTTTCTCAGCAGAGCTGCTTGCTTTAGCACCACTTCATACACCCTCTCCTCCGAGGATCTTGATAGGTTTGCAACTGCCCTTGAATATGCAGAAACCCCAGATGAAAAACTAGGTTTAGAGCTCAACTTATTACAACTACACCTCCTTTGTGTGCAATAATTTCTGGGCAAAGAGTGATCACGAGCATTCACTCTGGGATAAACCGCGCAAAGTACAGCAGACATCTTAACTCTCAAGCAAAGATAATCTTCTTAATAATTTTTTGTATATGAGGTAGGCTCTTTGGATAAGGTAACCACTTTATAGCAAATGCATGTGCATGCATATGTCACCACATCACTGACCAGTTGTTATGAACAGTAACGTCGAAGACTCCGCAGAATTGAATGTGAACGACAATTTGCTACAGTATTTTACTATTCACCGACGCACGTTTTTAATCCATTGGTGGTTATGAGGTTATCAATCTTCAGAGACCTCCAAAGAAGGAAATCTAGATGGGAATAAGGTTGAAAGTACAGCTAGGGGGGCTGAAGTCCCATGCAGTGGAAAGCTCAAAAGCAAAAGCAAAAAGTAGGGGTTGAGATGGTGACTACTCAAACATGTGAGAAGGAGGGGGTCTTGGTAAGTGTTCCTATTACCCAATCTGCTTTATCTGATATTTCTAATATTATGAGCTCTAGGAAAAGTAGTGTTAGGGTGGAAAAAGCCAAAAGGGTGAGGAAAAAAGCCCATGCACGGCAAGTTGTTAATGCTATTACTAGGAAAGTCACAAAAAACACTAAAAGGCTAGCATCTGAGGGGGATTTCAGTGAGTTACCTAATAAGAGGAGATTGGTTTCTTGCTTTGATCAAGATCAAAATATTTTAATGGTGGAGGCTGCGGAGCAGCCCCGCCAACAGCTATGAATATTTTATGCTGGAACTGTCGAGGACTTGGGAGCCCTTAGACAGAGCAAGAGCTTGGTGATTTAATTCGGGCTCATTCTCCCTCAATCGTGTTTGTAGCCGAAACATGGTTGAAAAAAGCTAGGCTAATTTATTTATGTGACAAGTGGAAGTTCGATGGTATGATTGAGTTTTCAAGAGAAGGGAGAGGCGGAGGGGTGGTGATTTTTTGGAAGAAAGGTGTGGATATCTCGGTTGATTCTTACTCACCAAACCATATTGATGCGATCATTAATAAAGGAAAGGAGGGGGAGTGGAGATTTACCGGTTTCTATGGGGAATCCGAAACAAGCAATCACCATATTTCTTGGGCCACCCTAAGAAGATTAAAAGCAAAATTTACTTTACCTTGGATATGTGCGGGGGACTTTAATCAAATTATTCGAGCCCATGAGAAATTGGGGGGGAGACATAGACCATGTAGGCAAATGGAGGAGTTTAGGGACGTGTTGGATGAATGTGGTTTTCAAGACTTGGGTTATAATGGTAACAAATTCACTTGGTGCAATGGGCATGCGGAGGGGCATACAGTGTGGGAGAGAATTGATAGAGCGGTTGGAACGTCGAATTGGCTCTCTATGTTTCCGGCAACGAAAGTTGTTCATTTGGAGTATGGTACATCGGATCACAAGCCGATTTTGATTCACTTATTGGGTATACCCAAGCGAGTGAATAAACCTTGGCGGTTTGAGCAAATGTGGATGAGGGATGAGGGGTGTAGAGAAGTCATTGAAGATGCTTGGTCCCATGCATACCATGGTAGTCCGATGAGTAGAGTGGAAGGCAAAGTGGAGAGGTGTCGCAAGAATTTGAAGTGGTGGAGCAAAGTTGCCTTTGGTAATGTGACCCGTAGCCTTAGGGAGAAAAAAGTTCTCTTGAAAGTGGCCGAGGAAGAGGCTATAAGGGGTGGAAGTTTCTCTCGGGTTCAAAGGTTGAAGTCAGATATTTCGAAGCTTTTGGTTAAGGAAGAACAAATGTGGAAACAACGATCTCGTGCTCTATGGTTGCAAGAGGGTGATAGCAATACTAAGTTCTTCCATAGTAGAGCGTGTCATTGGTTTAGAAGGAATTGTATTGATGCTCTTAAAGATCCGAGTGGGGAGATGTGCACGGATGAGGATGGGATTTCTCAGATTTTGGTCAATTATTACCAACTCCTTTTTAATTCATCTAATCTGTGTAGGGTGGAGGAAGTCGTGGCTGGTGTGCCTTGCTCTGTAACGGAGGAGATGAATGTAGTGCTAAATGGGGAGTATACTAAGGAAGAGGTGGTCACGGCTCTGAATCAAATGGATCCATTGAAGGCCCCGGGTCCGGATGGACTCCCTCCCCTTTTCTTTCAGCATTATTGGCCATCAGTGGGCGCTGATGTGACGGAAGCAGTGTTGAGTTGTCTTGCTTCTGGTGTCATCCCTCCATCCGTAAATCAAACCTTCATCACCCTCATCCCAAAGGTAAAATGTCCCACTAAAGTCTCTGAATACCGCCCTATTTCTCTATGTAATATTATCTATAAGCTTGTATCAAAGGTGATTGCAAACAGGCTTAAAGGGGTGCTACCCTCGATTATCTCAGAATCCCAAAGCGCTTTCCAATCGGACAAAGCAATTTCTGATAACATTCTTGTAGCTTTCAAGACTTTGCACCATATGAAGAACCAAAAATCTAAAAAAGGGGGTTTTATGGCTTTGAAGCTTGATATGAGCAAGACTTTCGATAGGGTGGAGTGGAGTTTCTTGGAGGCCACTATGTTGATATGTTGAAGATGGGATTTGATGCGCGGTGGGTGGCCTTGATTTTGAGTTGTATAAATTCTGCTTCTTATTCAATTCTTGTGAATGGAGTTCCTAAGGGCGATATCCGGCCATCAAGGGGTATTAGGCAAGGGGATCCCCTCTCCCCATTTCTTTTCTTAATTTGTTCTGAAGCCCTCAATTGCCAAATGCAACAGGCCGCCAGGTCCGAAGCTATTAGAGGTTTCTCTCTTTGCAAAAATGACCCAAAAATTTTCCATTTGTTCTCTGCGGATGACACCTTCCTTTTTTGTCGTGCTACTAAGAGTGATTTGGATGTTATCCAAAATATTTTGGTGTTGTACGAGCAAGCCTCTGGCCAAAAGCTGAATAGAGAAAAAACTACTGTGTTCTTTAGCAAGGCTACTCCGACTGATAGGAAGATTGAGATAATCAACGAGTTGGGGGTTAGTGAAGTGCGGGAATATGAGAGGTAACTTGGTCTCCCGGCGGTGGGGGGGAGGAATAAAAAGGCAAGCCTCAATTTCAATAAGGAGAGAGTTTGGAATAAGCTTCAAGGTTGGAAGGAAAAGCTTCTCTCCCAAGTGGGTAGGGAGGTGCTCCTAAAGGCGGTTGTTCAAGCTATACCCACCTTTGCGATGGGTTGCTTCAAGCTCCCATCCGGATTACTAAATGACATAGAAATGATGATTAGAAAATTTTGGTGGGGCCAACGGGGTGACCAACGCAAGATTCATTGGAAGAATTGGGAAACAATGTGCAAGCCTAAGGCGCTAGGGGGTATGGGTTTTAAAGACTTGGAGAAATTTAATGAGGCTATGTTGGCTAAGCAAGTGTGGAGATTACTAGTTGATCATTCCTCTCTCTTTTACCGGGTCTTTAGTGCGAAGTATTTCCCAAGTGGATCAGTCTTTGATGCTAAGGTAGCGTCGGGGTCGTTTGCATGGCAAAGCATCATTAAGGCCTCAAAGCTGGTTCAGTCGGGTTTACTTTGGCGAGTAGGGAATGGCTCTAAGATTAACATATACAAGGACAGGTGGCTGCCTGGAGGAGCCCCGGCGTATGTAGTTTCTCCAAGAATTGAAGAGGTTTCAAATTGGTCGGTAGCAAATTTGTTAGAGCCGGATGGAGGTGGCTGGAATAAGCAACTAGTGGATGACATTTTCCTGCCTTTTGAAGCCCAAAGAATCAAAAGTATCCCCCTGTGTGTCATGGATCAAAAGGACTGCCTCTCTTGGCCGAGAAGCAGGTCAGGCTCCTACTCCATCAAAACCGATTATCAGCTGCTGTGCGAGACTGAGACGAACTCCCTACCTTCCAGCTCAGATTCGGGGGTGACAAAATGCTTCTGGAAGAACATTTGGCGGCTGAAAGTGCCAAACAAGGTAAAGGTATTTCTATGGCGTGCTTGCTCTAGAGCTCTCCCAACAAAGATTAATCTCCAAAAAAGAAGGGTGGTGGACAACCCAACGTGTGACCAATGTGGCTGCATGGCTGAAGATGAATTCCACGCTCTTTGGGATTGCGAGAAGGTACGTGAGGTGTGGACACCTGTCTTTGAGGAGGTGAGGAGAAAAGGTCAGCGCCTTCTTGTTATGAGCGACCTTGTGAGTTTTATCATGGCAAAAGGTTTATGTTTGGAGTTGTTTGCGATGACGGTGTGGTTGATCTGGATGCGGAGAAACAAGCTGAGATCGAATGATAATCCGCTGCCATGCTCCAGGATTGCCTACTCTGCCTCGGCTCTGTTGGCTGAATTTCAGCAAGGAAAACAGAGCTCGGTGGGAAGAACCAATTCCAATCTGGTGCGATGGCAACCTCCGTCTGGATCTTCAGTCAAAGCTAACTTCGATGGAGCGGTGTTCGGTGGGGACCAAGAAGCTGGTATTGGTGTAGTCATTCACAACAATGAAGGGCAGGTGTTGGCGGCGCTGTCGGAGAAGGTACGGATGCCAGTATCGGTGGAAATTCTTGAGATGTTGGCGGCTAGGAAAGCTGTTATTTTTGCCAAGGACCTCGATTTCAGCCAGGTGTGTTTTGAAGGTGACTCTGAGCTTGTGGTGAAGTCCTTACAGTCGGGTTTGGTTTCAAATGCTTTGGTTGGCCATTTAGTAAAAGACATTATGTCTATAAGGGGGCACTTTCTGTCCTCAAATATCATCCATGTAAGGCGGCAAGGCAACAATGTTGCCCATGCTCTAGCTAGGGATGCTTGTCTTTCTTTTCCTTTAAGGGTTTGGATGGAGGAAGTCCCTCCAAATATTTCCTGTTTTGTTGTAAAAGATTTGCCTTAGTTTAATGCAGTTTGCTCTCCCCGAGTTAGGGGGTTCCTCAAAAAAAAAAAAAAAAAAAGGTACGTAATCGCCGTTGTGTACGTAGTAGGTCCTCCCAATTAATTCAACTTTTCTATGGATATATTTGATTTAAGAGTGTGTTTGTTTGAAGGTGAAATAAGGTAAATGAAAAATTTTGAAGAAAAAATAGGAAGAGAAATTTTTTTGGGTGTGTTTGATTAGGTAGGGAGGAAGGAAAATAAATTGTGGGGTTTAAGTGTTTTCTCTCCAATTTCACCAAAAACTTTTCTTACCAAAATAGAGAAAAAACTAAAAAAATAAATAAATAAATAAGGCCGCTTAATAGACAAATTTTTTTTTTCTTTTTTTATTTGTGCTTTCCTGAGAAGCTGTTGGCTCTTCCTTTTTTTTCTTCTTTTTCTTTTTTTTTTCCTTTTTTTTTTCTTTTCCTTTCCTGGATGTTGCCCTCTTTTTTTTCTTTTTTTGATTTCCTAGGCTGTGGGTATGATAGTTTTTTCGTTTTCTTTTTTTCCTTTTTTGTTTAACTAGACATGTTTATTTTTTTGGGACATGATTTTTTTTTTTATAAATTAGGTGATTGTTTTTTTTTTTTTTTGGTTGTTTGTCACTTTTTGTTTTAATTGGACATTATTTTTTAATAAGGGTGTATGAGTAAATTTATATAAACTCACTTTTTTCCATCCCTCCACTTTTCTACTCCCAACCAAACAAAAATGAGAGAAATTAAAGGGTAAAATATCATTTTCGTCCCTAAACTATCACAAAAGTTCGTTTTTCGTCCCTAAACTTTCAAAAGTTCTATTTTCGTCCCTAAACTTTTCCAAACGTATTGATTTTCGTCCCTCCCACATCAGCACTCCGTCAAAGCCACATCAGCACTCTGTCAGACGGAGGGACGAAAATCAATACGTTTGGAAAAGTTTAGGGACGAAAATAGAACTTTTGAAAGTTTAGGGACAAAAAACGAACTTTTGTGGTAGTTTAGGGACGAAAAACAAACTTTTGAAAGTTTATGGATGAAAAATGAACTTTTGTGATAGTTTAGGGATGAAAATGCTATTTTACCCGAAATTAAAATATTTTATATCCTCCCACTTTTCTATCCTCCTATCTTTTTCTATACTCCCATCTTTTTCTATCCTCACACTTTTCCACCCCTCTAACCAAACGAACCCTAAGGCTTTACTTGTTTACATACTTTTAGAGCATTCACACCAAATTGTCATAAATGCTAAAAACCTATTGTAGCAACAAAACCACCAAAATGCATGCTACAAAAAAAATGTTATAGTTAAAAAAAAAAAAAAAAACTAATATTTTATTCCACAAAAGTTAAACAAAGCAAAATTGATGGTTGTGGTTGCGATTGTTGTTTATTGTGTCGGATATATTATTTTATTATGTTAAATGCTAAAATAAAATCATTGATATTGGGTGTTTTTTTAAGTGTGGTATTAAAATAGATAAAGTAGTGTTTTGAGTTGCTAAAAGTTATTTTTTTTAGCAACCTTGATGTGAATGCTCAAGAGTAATACTAAAGATATAAATTTTTTTATAAAAAAAATTACAAATTGCTGATGTGGTAAATGGTTATTGGTAAATAAAAAAGTGATGTTAATGTTGGACCGAAATGAAAACCAATAAAAATTTGAGCACATCAACAATTTATAAAAATGTTGTAAAATAATTTGTGGCTATAGTATTACTCCTTACTTAAATAGACATTTATTATGCATGCACACATACTTCTATATATTACTAAAAGCTAAAGCGTAGTATTTATTGTTGCTACACTCCTGTTGAACCATATCAACAGCCACATCATTCTTTTCTTTTTCTTTTTTTTTTTCTCTATTTAAACTTTTCTTCCCCTTATTTTCCAAAATAAAAAATTCTTCTCCCTATTAGTTCAAACACCTACTATTACATTTCTTCCAACTTTTCCCTTACTTTTTTGCCTCTTTATCTCTCCATTAATTATTTTATCGTTATATTTATGCTTTTTTATAATTTGCATTTTCTTCTACTTTTACACCAACTGTTACACTTCTTCCAACCTTTGTCTTTCTTTTTTGCCTATTTATCTCCCCACTACTTTACCGTTATACTTCCTTTCTCTTTTTTATAATTTGCTTCTTCTTCTACCCATTTTATTTTGTATAAATTTGATATCGTTTTCTCATTTAATCCATATTTTTCCCACTCAAAACTGTGAGTACTCTCTCTCTCTCTCTCTCTCTCTCTCTCTCTCTCTCTCTCTTTGTGAATTTTTATTCTTTCTTATAACTCTGATTAAGGTTGATGGTTTTTTTTTTTTTTTAATATGTGTTTTGGTATTGTGTTTTTTTTAAATATCTCATCAGAAAGTCTTCTCTTTCCTTTTTATAGTTTTGGTTGAATTTTAGTTTGGGTTAATATTTAATTTTTGGGAAACATGAATTTGAATATGCCTACCAATTGTTTGAGTAAAAAATCATTATAAAGCCTATTATTTATTCCTCTAGTTTCATTTTAATTTTGGTTAAGATAACATTGTAATTTTGTAATAAGTTTTGATTATTATGATAATTTCCTTATTCCTTAAGAGATGAGAAATTTGAATAATAAATTTGAAACTTATAAATTTTAGTTGTATATTAAGCAAATATAATACACTAAAATAGAAGTTAGAAGAATATGGTTCACCTTAAAAAAATATTAATCAAACATTAAAAAATAATAATAATAAAATGAAATATCTATAGAGATAAAAAGATTTAAAAAAATACTTGTAGAAATCTTTTTTTTTTTAAATAGATAAAAACTTGAAGTAATGATTTTTTATATATATATTACACTTCTTTACGTAATATTTACATTCCCACGCATCACGTGGGTCTGCGGCTAGTTATATATAATACTTAAAACCAATTTAGCAAATAAAATAACACTAATGTGAATATTAAAGTATTTTAATATTATATAAAACCCATTGTGGGGTACATGAATTCAAATAAGGTATTTGCGCCACATGTCATACCCATGGCCGAGGGGACCATTATTGTGCCGATGAGGTCACACGCTCGGACAATAAGGCCACGTCAGTGGCACGTTACTAGAGGAGGTCATGTTGTTGAGAAAGAGTTTTAGGGAGGGGGTTAGCCCTGACATGATTGAAGGGATGGTGGCTGTCACCACATTTAATTCATCCCACCAAACCTCCTGGCTGCATTTATGTAGAGAAGACCCCTAAACAGTGTTATCTTGGTTGCCCCAACTCACAAGGGGCTTAGGAAGGTGTCTGATAGGACAAGCACTCAAGTAGTGGCTTGGATGATCAACAAATGGTAGACCAAGATCATCTAAAGGAAGCTATATAATGTAAGAGACCCTCTAGGGAGAGGGATCAAAAATTCAATAGAGAAAACACTATAGCAAGAAGAACTAAAATTGTATCCAAGTTTAAAAGAAATATATCTAAGGACCACTCTCCTCAGATTTTGCCGAGGAAGATTTTCTTTGGACAGAGCTCATTTTCCTTTACTTTCTTATGTCTTTGATTCACTATGCGTATTATTTGATCCATTGAAGCCTAGCTTTAAAACCCACTCTCTACTAATTCATTATATTAGGCTCTTTGGGCCTGAATCCATTCATCTTTTGGGCTTAAGAACCAAAACCAGCCCTTACACCCATATATATATTTTTTATATTATGCTTATTTATTATAATTTTATATATAAATAAGTAGGGTTGTAATTTTTTTTCATTATCAAAATTCTATTTATAATTCTCATGTAATGATATTTACTTACTAAATAAAAAGTAAAGGAAAGCTCAAATTAAGTAACATACATTCGTAGGGTAATAAAAATGATTTATTAATTAAGAAAGTAATATAGAGTATAACATTAGATACAATAAAATGGAAGAAAAGAATATAATACATATGATCGACCTTAATTAATATGTTAAAGATCCATAGTCAACCCTAAAATTTAAGATGAAAACTTATTCTTTTTATTGGTATGAATAAACCTTTTAAGTATAAGTTATATTAAATTTAGGGCCACTAGACTTATAGTGGCATTTTTATTTTTAGTGAAAATGTTTGAATAAACCATGATGAAAGATATGTAATCTATCAGCTTAAGTTATTCATTAAAAAAAGAAAAATCAACTTAAGTTCCTACATGCTGTTGAATTTAATAAGTAAATCATACCATGAATGTAAAAAGAGGGAGCACCATTTTCTATACTCCAAGAGTACCTAATTATTACTCATAAATTGGACAGGTGTCCAATTTAGGCTGAATAACTTGGATAGTGTTTAATTTCGGCATTTTGTTATGTTGCGGCCTTCACCAGCCATTTTTTCCAGCCTTCAATTACTGCAACATCTTCCAATCAAATTGTATCACTTCATCTCATCCAAAAAAAAATTGTATCACTTCACCTATTTCCTTCAGACTAACTAACTTGATATTACTATATATAAATGAAGTTATTGCAAAGAATGGACATACCATTTGTATCAAATATATCACTTGCATGTATTTCGGCAATAATAAAAGAAGTAGATGACTACTTAAATATTAAGTCCTATTTTTCTCAACAAAAAAAAATATATTAAGTCCTTGTCGGAGGCAGTTTTTTGCGCGTAGCCACGTGTCTTCTGTTGGAGGTGTGACTTTGCTAGGTCAAGATTTGTTTTGGGGAGTCCAATCCGGAACTCGATATTGGGCCACATAGACCAATGGCTTCTGGTGCATTTTAAGCCCACAAAATAAATAAAACCCAAAGTCTTAAAATCATGATAATGGTTAAAATATAATATATTTAGCATAACAGCTTTGATTAAATGGTGAGTTTAACGTTATTATCATGTGTGTTAAGTGATGTCCATTAGAATGTAAATAATTAAGTGTCATATGTCCAGTAATAAGATGAGTCCAAAATAGTTCATATCCAACTACGGTTCATGGTTCATACTCAATATAATAAGGTATGTCCAGCAATGGTTTATGTCCAAATAAGGTATGTCCAACAATGTTTTATGTCCAAATAATATATGTCCATGGGTGGTGTATGTCCAAATAATATATGTCCAGCGGTGGTTTATGTCCGAATAATGTACGTCAACAGTGGTAAATCAATTTATTAATATGTATGTTCATTAATGAAGTATTAGTGAGACCATGTTTATTAAATAGTGAAATAATATTAAAGTATTTTGCATTCAGCGGTACAATAATAATGGGTTAACATATACTTAATAATATAATTTCAAAGATGGAGAAAACATTGACTTATCTCTTATGTTTCTAACTCCAGTGGTATAGCATTACTTTATTCCTTATATGATTTGTGGCTCCAGTCGTATAGCATTAGTAAGCTGATAACATTTCAGCGGCATAATAATATGAGTACAGCGGTATAATAATAATAAAATAAAATATATTTCAATAATGTAAATATAGAAATAAAGATATAATGATTATCTTCATAGTTTGTGGCTCTAGCCGTATAACATCAATGGACTTATAATATTTCAGCAGCATGATAAAATGAGTCCAGCGGTACACTACGATATTATGAGTTCTTTCATGGTGACTTCATGATTAAAGGGGAAAAATTGGTGCAACTGGAGGGAGAGAAAATATGTCCAGCCGTGTGTATAGGTCGGTTAAGTTTATCCTCTTTATCATACACTTAAATGATTTTCCCCAAGTAATGCTCTTTTAGTTATTAGTCAAATATGAGTGATATTGCCTTCCAAGAGAAGGGCTTTTGTAATATGTTCTTGGAAGAGTGTTTGGTATCTATATGAAGATGGTAATATATATATATATATATATATATATATATATGTTTTGTGAGATATGGTGTTTGTAATACGTATAGGAATTATATGTAGATACTTTGTTAAATATGGATATTGTATAAAATTACTTTGTGAGACATGGAGTTCAAAGATATATGAGAAGTATGCATGGATATTTTGTGAGCGATGTGTTTGTAAAATATAGGGAAGTGTGAGAGATATTGAGATTAAATATAGTAAATACATGAGATTACAGTTGCTGCTGGAGTGGTTTTTGTGTTATGTCATGGGTTACGTTGCTTTCTAAGAAGGGAGATTTTGTACGAGAAATAAAGATGGAGATAGAGATGTGTTTTTGTTCAGCAAAATGATGAAGTTTCAAAATATTAAAGCGTGGAAGAGATGGGTGGTAGTGTGTATAATAGGTGTTATCTACGAAGAGAGATTTTGTAAGAGAGATGAAAAAAGATATGGAGATGTTTAGAGATATGGTAGCAAAATGAATGGAGTTTCAGAATATTGAGGATGAGAGAGGGATGGATGGTGGTTGTGTTAGTGTGTAGCTTGGTCCTCTTTATATAGAGCCAAGTATGTAACTAGATTAGAATTAGTTGAAAGGAAAATTAGCAAATAAGGAAAAGTCTTTGACAAAGTAAGTGATTTCATTAGTGAGTTTTGTTTTTTAGCCAAAAGAAGAAAGTTTGAGACCTTAATGTTGCTGAAGCTGCTGTTACAACTGTCAGTCACAGCTGTCAATTCTACAGCAGTATCTGCTGGATGATGTCATCTAAATGACATCTTCTGCTGGAGGAAAATATTTGGCATTAAATTTAGGTTTTGGCTGAAAATGGTAAGATAACATTTATGAGACCTTCCTATTTCTGATACTGCAGCTGGAGGCTAAGGATCTTAACTTAAAATGGTAGGATTTCTTTTATAGGATCCTTACTTCTTTTGGTATAGCAGGTAGTTGCTAGGATTGACTATTAATGGGCAAGTGATGTCATTTTAGAACATGTGTCAACTACCTAATTTGCTGCTGGAGCTACTGCAGCTTCTGTTGGAGCTATTGCAGCTTCTACTAGAGCTGTTGTAACTTCTGCTAGAGCTATTGCAGCTTCTACTGAAGCTGTTACAATTTCTCCTGGAGTTGTTACTAATATTTTTGGCTAAGTTTCCTCTTTTGGAAAGTTATATGTTTAGTCTATGGTTTTATTACAATATAATTTTGGTAAGTAATAAACTAGTTGGTTGATATTTGATGAAATTTTAGAAATGTAATTATAGTTCTTTGTGTTTTAACCAAATCTTGAAAAGCAAGAAGAGCATTTAATGCTAGATATGAGATATTAATATAGATTTAGCCACGTGCGTAGGATTGATTTAAATGAAAATAATAATATAATTTATATGAAATAATATAATTACATTTTTAAACTTATATTGTATGATGAACATTAATTTTTACGTAAAGAGCATGTGGAGTTTTATCATTTTAAGTGTCATGTAATATAAGAGACTTACCAAATGTTACCTATTGCACACTGACTCGTCAGAGTTCAGGGAATTGGGAAAGACATGCCTAGCAACATGTTTTCCTTTATCAACTTTGAACCACTAAAACTTTACTGAACATACTTCTTGACCCTCCAAACCACGACTCCCAAAATTCCCCCGATGAGACTCATGAGCTTGGATCATGAGCCGAAAATGAGACGTTGTTCCATGAGATTGAACCATGGGCTTTGATGAGATAATATCGCTATGGGTTTTGGACCATGAGCTTTGACGTCTTTTTGTGTAAATATGAGCTCTTTTAGGCTTTAAAAGAGATTTTCCCAAAATCCATGATAATGTTGATGTGGTGCAGGTTGCCAATGAAATAAAGGAATGTGGTGTGAAAATTTTGTCCTCAACAGTCCTATACATAATCACTTATAGTTTTCTGTGTCTACTACTTTCTTTCTTTTTTATAAACCTCTACTACTTCCCTTTATTTTATAACATATGCACTTTTTTTATCCTTCATTTTTCTACTTGTTTTTCCTTCAAATTATGATGAAAATATTGGATGAAATACACTTTTCCGGATTAGATAAATCCTATTTATAATGAAGTGGGCAAAATAGTAACTATCTTATAGATATTGAGTTCAACTTTCTTTAGGTGTTCCTAGACTAGTTTAATACAATTTGAGGAATAAGAAGGTTATTTTAAATTTTGCATTTTTTGTATTTAAAATCCTACATCTTAATGCAATATTAAAACGCTTCTCGCATCTTGAGATAATATATATATATATATATATATAAATCAAGTCTCTGTATTTAAAATTTTCTAACATACTATTTTCAATTGATAATGTGACTAATTCAATCGATATATTAATTAAGTCTTTGTATTTAAACTTTTCTAACATACTATTTTCAATTGATAATATGACTAATTTAATCAATTTAAAATATCATTTTAACAATTTTTTTTTAAATCATTTATGCTAAAACAATTATTTGGGATGGGGACTTTTTATTAGTATGTGATTCTTTTTTGAAAACGTTTAGACTTTATTTCATCATATCAAGCTCTTGTATACCTAGTGGAAGGTGATGGATATGGGATCTTAAATAAAACACTCCTACTCTTAATTTTAACGTGGAGAGTGATCCTAAAATTTTAGAGAATGAATGGCTTTTAGAAATGTAGCTTTTTTTGGAAAGAATCTATAAATGATTATGTAGGGACCTGGTTCGAGCACTATTCCTTACAAATGAGTGGACTCAAGCCCAGCTGGCCCAGTACAATGAATTTGTAGAGAGCAGGTCAAAGAACTAGGCGCTAGTGAGGGTTGTACAATTAAGCATGGTAATACATGGATCGATTGACAAGAATACAAACTAAAAGTATGAAATTAGGCTCCTTGGCCACTTTCTTTGATAGTATCTTTCTTATATATTTTTTGGTACTGGGTTACAAAGGTTACACAAGTACTATGATCCTTCCCCTCTCCTAAAACTGCCATCCTCCTTTATGGAGGACTTGTTACATTTTATACCCCCTTCTGGTTAATCTCGGCTCTCCATTTATCGATCATGCAGGTCATCATTCGAGTGTCTGTCCCATCAGCCACCTTCCCATCCTTTCTGTGGGTGGTAACAGCTGAGGCGGCACTATTCAGGGGTCACTTCTCCATTTAATGAGGCCAGAACGTTAATTGTGGGCATTTAATGTGAAGGTAACAGTTCCTCCTGGGATTGCTCCTTCACCATGCTCCTATGGCCAACCCGTTGTACTTGCCTCTGTCTTGGATTGCTCTAGAAGGTTACCTCTGAAAGCACTTTGCTCTTCTTTTCAATGATCCGTGTGGGCCGAGGACATGGTTGTCCTCGGCGGTATTCCTGGCGAATGGAGCTTCCTTAACTCGTCCTCGAACACATCTTTCTCCTCGGCATTTGCCTTGGGCTTAGCATAGAGTGGGCCGGGGTTGCCAAATTCTCTGGCCCCACAATAGCCCCTCAAAATCCTGCTGTCAGGCTCCTCAAACGGAGAGGAGGATTTTGACATCCTCAGGCCGCTACCGCGGTTTGTTAAATCTTGTCCTCCATGAGTATCAGTGCCCTTTCGCCTGTCTAAGGCACGTTTCTGACGCCTTGGTATGCGGAGCGCACTCGCATTAAATTCGGGCAGCTCTGTGCTCCCCACGTTCAATGGTGTGATGATAATCTAACGATGGTGATATTCTTGACTATATGGGTGGAAAAACTTTGCACGGTTGTTATTTTTTATTGGGGGTATAAATACCCATTTGAATTGATCCGCTTATTTACTTTCGCATTCAAGAGACCTTGTGCACATACTTCGAATTCGGTCACGTCTTCAACTGAACTTGCGACTTCCTTCAGCACAAAAAGCCTGCCCGAGAAGCTTTTCCTCATTTCTGTAAGTCTTCTTCTCTCTCTCCAAATTGCGTTCTTCCCTCTTTTAGACTTCTTTCTTCGTGTCTCTTAGTTGCCTCTAGGAATGGGTAGGCTCAAGAAATTGGTTGAATCTGAAGAGGCGATGGAGAAATTCATTGCTGATTATAAGATACCCAGCACCGTAGGGCTAAGGTACTGTGAAGAGGGGGAGAGGAGGTTTAGGAGGAAAGAGGGAGAGGTGGTGATTCCCATAATCGCCTTCTTAGAGGGTGGTATGCGGATCCCCATGGGTCAGGTAATGACGAGTTACCTTAGGCATTTCCGGCTTGCCCCCACCCAATGCGGCGTCAATATGTTTAGGATTCTAGACTGTGTAGATTCCTAAATGAGAAGATGGGGCTGAGGCTAACCCATCATGACGTGAATTGGTGCTACAGCCTCCAGCTTCTGAAGGGCAAATCCTACTACATGAAGACGAGGGAGGATAGGGTACGGCTTATCCAGTGCCTCCCCTCATCCAGCAAGGGACTGGATAAGGACTTTCTCATCGTGTCCGGGGAGTGGCACGATGGCCTTCATTGTCCCACAGTGGAGGGCACGCCAGGTGGGGCATTCGGAGTAGGAGAGGGTGTTACTTTTTTGAATTTTCGTTACCTGCTTTGTTTGGTTGCTAATAGTAGTACGTTTTCGCCTCTACAGATCCATACGTTTTCGAGTGTCATTTTGGCTTGGTCAACAAGGAGGACTTGGAGAAGGTGCTAAGGGCGGAGATCTTCGGGAACAAGGCCGACAACCAAGTTAAGGCTGCTCACAGGATCCTGAGGTACGACCCTATTCAGAAGTCATTCGCCGCGCCAAAGTGTGTGATCAGGGCCAAGGATCCTCGGCTCAGAAGAATTACCGTGGTCGAGGACGGTTTCTTGATCCCGGATGGGTCCTCTACTCCGAAGGGTACTCCGTTGGCGGGCTCCTCTACATCCCACCAAGCTGCAGGGACCAAGGGAGGAGGTGAACAAACAGAGGAAGAAGGTACCGATTCGGGTCCGGCCGAGGACGACTTTGGCGTGTTCGAACAAGTTCACCTGCCCGAGGATCCCTCTGGTGACTTGGGTGACCAGAGTCTGACCAAAGCTGACTTTCTGCCAGCAGGGAGCTCTCCTCCGGCCAAGATGGGCTTCAAGAGGAAAACCCAATCCAACTTACTTGACCTGCTCGAAAGCCAACCGGGGAAGCCTCAGCCTAAACTTCCTCCTCCTCCACCCAAGTCTCAGCCTGCCCAGACCAGGTCAGCTTCCACCCAGCCCAGGCTTCTTCTTCCTCCATCTCGGTCGAGTCCATCATCTAGGCCCGAGCCCTCTGATCCTAAGCAGAGGAAGGACAAGGGTAAAAGGCCAATGGGAGGGGAGAAGCCCCATTCCCCCCAGGAGGAGGGCGATACTCGGTGACCTTTCAAGCAATTGAAGATAGGGTCTCAGGGTCAGGACAAGCAGGTCGTCGCCCGTCCTGAGGCTAATGCCTGGCTCCCAGCCCCAATGCTCCATAGAGGGCCTCTGATGAACGATGCCTCTCTCAGGGACTTCAAAGGAGGCGAAGGCACACTTGTAGCCGATGCGCTGGAAAGGTCCCTGCTACTCCCTGCGGATATGGCTGAGTTGGAGGCTTTGAAGAGTTAGGAGGTCTTCCTCAGCCTCAAGCGATACTTGGGGATGGTAAGACTCTCAACACTTATGATTCTTCTGACTTCAATTTTCTTTTCTTTTTGTTTCTTTCTTACTTGTGCATTTGTTTCAATTGACAGGCTGTTCAAGCTACTTTCAGATTGGAGAAGGCCTCCATCAAACAGGACAAAGCCATTGACGCAGAGCGTGACAAGCACATAGTGGTTAGTCGGACCCTCAAGGCCACCAAGGCTAATCTCGCGAAAGCCCGAGAGGAGCTAAAGGAAGTAACCAGGGCTCGAGACAGCGCCGAGTCAGGCCTGGTTGATGCCCAAAAGTAGGCCCAAGACCAGACGAGGCGTTTGGCTGGGGTGGAAGAGCAGCTGAAGCTCGCAAATAAGCTGATCGTTGATTTGAAAAAGCAGGCGGCCGATGCTGAGGAGGCCAAGAAGGTGGCTGAGTGGGCCAAAGAGGAGGCTCTTAGGGCCAAGACTGAGGGGGACTTTGGCAAAGAGGAGGCCCAGGCTTCCAAGGAACAAGCCGAGGCGGCAACCTATGAAGCTAGGGTAGTCAAGACGAAGGCTACTCTCAGAGCCCAAGTCCCTGGGGTATGCAGGCTCTACTGCTCCCAGGTTTGGAGTAAGGCCCTCAAACAAGCTGGGGTTGAGGCCTCGTCCGACCTATGGAAGGAGGAAAGTGTATATTATCCTCTTGCCATCCGCAAGGCTGTTCCTCCCAGCTCTGAAGCCAAGGTGACTGCTAAGGAAACTAATGTTGCCACTGGTGAAGGAGCCGAGGAGGCCGCGGTTATTACCGAGGTGGTTATTATAGCCTCTGACAATCCTGCCGTGGGAACTGGTCCTCTCGGGGTGACTGAGACAGCCAAAGGTCCCAATGAAGAAACACCCCAGGAGACAGCAAACCTCTTGGCTAATATCCAGGCCCCTCTTGCCGAGGAAACAGCACCATCCGCGGCGCCCTTGCAGGTTGTTCCTCCAAGTCAAAGCTTAGAGGACCCTGGGGCCACCACAAATCAGCCACCCATAAGGGGGAAAAAGATTAAGTTGAAGAAGTAGGCCCCTTGACGCCTTTGTTTTATCTCCCTTCTATTTTTGGAATAATGTAATGGCACTTTTATCTTTTTTTTTTTTTTTTAGATGTTGGAATATGATTCCTGTTGTGTACCTCTTATGGACTTAACGTAGCACGCGTTTTGTTTTCCCTTGCTTGTCGAATACTTATGGAATTTGTTGAAGTAGTTAGTTTCCCCAAAGGCTTGAGTTCGAGGACCACGCAAGGCCTTGGTTCTGTCTAACACTTACTGTTTTGAAGTAACTAGTTTCCCTATAAGTTTGAGTCTAAGGACCATGCAAGACATTGGTTCTGTCTAGCACTTACAGGATTTATCGAAGTAGTTAGTTTCCCCATAGGCTTGAGTCCGAGGACCATGCAAGACCTTGGTTCTGTCTAACACCTATCATTTTGAAGTAACTAGTTTCCCCATAGGTTTGAGTCCAAGGACCATGCAAGACCTTGGTTCTGTCTAGCATTTATAGGATTTATCGAAGTAGTTAGTTTCCCCATAGGCTTGAGTCCGAGGACCATGCAAGACCTTAGTTCTGTCTAGCACTTATAGGATTTATCGAAGTAGTTAGTTTCCCCATGGGCTTGAGTCCGAAGACCATGCAAGACCTTGATTCTGTCTAACACTTATCATTTTAAAGCAACTAGTTTCCCCATAGGTTTGAGTCCAAGGACCATGCAAGACCTTGGTTCTGTCTAGCACTTACAGGATTTATCGAAGTAGTTAGTTTCCCCATGGGTTTGAGTCCGAGGACCATGCAAGACCTTGGTTCTGTCTAACACTTATCGTTTTGAAGTAACTAGTTTCCCCATAGGTTTAAGTCTGAGGACTATGCAAGACCTTAGTTCTGTCTAGCACTTATAGGATTTATCGAAGTAGTTAGTTTCCCCATAGGCTTGAGTCCAAGGACCATACAAGATCTTGGTTCTGTCTAACACTTGGATGGTTGTCAGAGTAAAAAGCACGCAATCATGACAGACTTAGAATTTAAATTGACAAAGATGCTTTTATTAATAATAATACCTTCACAGGTTATTTACATTCCATGGATGAGGTACAGGTTTTTCGTCTAAATCTTCTAAGTAGTATGCACCTATTCCCGCCACTGAGGTGATTTGGTATGGTCCCTCCCAGTTAGGTCCTACCTTCCCATAGGATGGGTTCTTGGTAGCGCCCATAACTTTCCTTAACACTAAATCCTCTGGTGCTAGTGGTCTTAGCTTCACATTGGCATCATATCCCTGCTTGAGCTTTTGGTGGTAGTAGGCCAGCTGGATCATTGCCTTCTCCCTTCGTTCATCAATCAGATCTAGACTCTCCCCCAGCAGCTCATTATTACAGTCCGGGGAGAAGGAGCTCGTCCTCAGTGTTGGGAAGTTTGCTTCTAGAGGGATAACAGCCTCGGCCCCATAGGTCATGGCAAAAGGTGTCTCTCCTATTGACCGCCGTGGTGTAGTACGATAGGTCCATAGGACGTGCGGTAACTCCTCTACCCATCTTCCCTTAGTGTCATCTAGCCTCTTCTTGAGCCCATTAATTATAACCTTGTTGACAGCCTCGGCCTGCCCATTTCCTTGAGGATAAGCCGGAGTTAAGTACCGGTTCGTGATCCCCAGCTCACAACAGTATCTTCTGAAGGCCTTGCTATCAAATTGAAGCCCGTTATCTGAAATGAGGGTATGGGAGACCCCGAATCGCGTGACAATGTTCCTCCAGATGAACTTCTTAGCATCCACATCTCTAATGTTGGCTAAGGGCTCAGCTTCGACCCACTTAGTGAAATAATCTGTGCCGACTAACAGATACATTTTGTTCCCCGGTGCCTTGGGGAAAGGACCTACAATATCCAGACCCCACTGGGTAAACGGCCATGGGCTGATCAAAGGATTCAGGACGCCTCCTGGCTTATGAATATTTGAGGCAAACCTTTGGCATTAGTCACACTTCTTGACATACTCAAGGGTTTCCTTCTGCATCTTCGGCCACCAATATCCCTGGGTGATGGCTCGGTGCAACAAGGACCTTCCTCCTGTGTGACTCCCACAGATCCCTTCATGCAACTCCTCAAGCAGTAGTTCTGACACCTCGAGGTGAATACACAATAAGTAGGGTCCAGAGTAAGAGCGCCTATATAGTTTGTGGTCCTCGAACAACCAGAACTGAAGAGCGTTCCTCCGTATTTTGTCGGCCTCTGACTTCTCCTCAGGTAGGATATCATCTTTGAGGAATCTTACTATAGGGTCCATCCAGCTGGGGCTCGCTCTAGCCTGGTGGACATAGGTCATGCCTTCTGTCACATCACTTGCCCTCTCCAGATGCTCAACGAGGATAACCCGAGGTAGATCCCCTACCGAGGATGTGGCGAGTGTGGCCAATGAATCTGCATTAGTGTTTCCACTTCTGAGGACATGTGACAAGCTGAAGAGGTCGAAGTCTGACTGCAGGTGCTTAACCTAGCTTAAGTACTCTTGCATCCTTGCGTCTCTGGCTTCCAGTTCTCCGTTTACCTGGCCCACCACCAACCTCGAATCCGAGAACATATCCACTGCTTTTCTGCCCATTTTTTGCACCATAACCATACCTTACAATAAGGCTTCATACTCAGCTTCGTTATTTGTGGCAGGGAACCCAAGTCTCAGGGACTTCTCCACAACAGACTTCTCTGAAGACACTAGGACTAGCCCCACCCCAGACCCCCTTTGATTCGCGGCTCCATCAACGTACACTTTTCAGCGTGGAGGCCCTGGAACAGAGATTGCCCCAACTGATTTTCCCTCCATGTCTCCCTTCTCGGTCACTGCTTCTACCAGTGGTTCAGCAAACTCGGCCACTAAGTCAGCTAGGACCTGGCCCTTTATAGAGGTCCGAGGCATGTACTTAATGTCAAAAACCCCTAGAATCGTGTTCCACTTGGCGATCCTTCCAGTGTAATCAGCAGACTGAAGTACAGATTTCAAGGGCAGTTAAGTTAGGACAACTACTGTGTAGGCCTGAAAATAGTGGGGAAGCTTTCGCGTAGCATGGACTATTGCCAGCAGGGATTTCTCCAAGGGCACGTACTTGATCTCAGCCTCATGCAGCGACTTGCTCACGTAGTAGACTGGCTTTTGAATGCCACTGTCATCCCGTATTAGCACCAAGCTTACTACATGAGGGGCTACGGCGATGTAGGCATACAGGACTTCGTCGGCTTCGGGGTTAGACATGATCGGTGGCCTAAATAGGTATTCCTTGAGTTGCTGGAAGGCCTCGGCGCAATCCTCGGATCACTCGAATCCCTTCCACTTGTTAATTAGGAGGTAGAAAGGTCTGTACAGCTATCAGCCGACCTGGAAATGAACTGGTTTAGGGCCGCGATCATTCTAGTGAGTTTTTGAATCTCCTTAGGATTTTGTAGAGGTTTCAAGTTATTGATAGCTTTAATCTGATCAGGATCGACCTCAATCCCCTTGTGGGTGATGATGTAGCCCAAAAACTTGTCTGACCCTATGCCGAATGAGCATTTGGAAGCATTCAGGCGCAGCTTGTGCTTCCTTAGGATGTCAAAGATACAACCGAGGTCTCTTAGGTGCTCGGACACCACTTTACTTTTTACCACCATATCATCAACATAAATTTCAATACTTCTGCCCAGCAGCGGCTCGAACATTCTCGTCATCATCCTCTGATAGGTGGGACCCAGCGTTCTTCAAGCCAAAGGGCATCACTTTGTAGTGGTAATTCCCAACAGGTGTCACAAAAGCGGTCTTCTCTTGATCATCCAGGGCCAGTGGTATCTGCTGATAGCCCTGGAAGGCATCTAAGAAACTCATCTGAGGATATCCCGTGGTGGCATCCACCAGCTGGTCTATCCGAGGCATAGGGAACGGGTCCTTTGGGCATGCCTTGTTTAGGTCCATGAAGTCTACACAAACCCTCCATTTTCTGCTTTTCTTCTTAACCACCACAGTGTTGGCCAACCACTCAAGGTAAAAGACCTCCTTGATGGCCCCCGCACGCTTAAGCTTCTTTACCTCTTCTCTAATCGCATCGACGTGCTCCTTTGACGAGCGCCGAGGTGGTTGTTGCTTGGGAACGACGGATGGGTTGACATTGAGATGGTGACAAATAAAGGCTGGATCGATCCCTGGAGCATCGCAGGCATCCCATGCAAATACGTCAATATTTGCTTTAAGGAACTCGATCAACTCCTCCTTCTCTTGAGGGGGCAGCCGAGCCCCTACCTGAAAGAACTTCTCCGGAACATCTCCAATAACCATCTTGTCAAGATCTTCACATTTTGCTTCCTCGGCAGCTGCATCGAGAGGCGCCGCCAGGTCCTTTAATTGCTATAAGCCCCCTTCAGCAGTGGCAGAGGGCCCCGCATCGAGCCGATGCGATGTGGCAGCCACCATGCATTGCCTTGATGTGGATTGGCAACCATGGATTTCGAGGACATGGTCCCCTAACGGGAATTTCACCTTCTAATGTAAAGAGGAGCCGACAGCCCCCAAGGTGTGGAGCCATAGCCTGCCAACGATGGTTGTGTATGGGGAATAGGTGTCCACCATTATGAAGTCTACCTCCACCACTTCTGGGCCGGTCTGGATGGGCAGTCTAATCATGCCCCTTGGGATAACCAGCTTCCCATCGAAGCTCATCAAGGGAGAGGTATAGGGTGTCAAATCCTCTGGTCTTAGCCCCAGCCCCTTGTAGAGGTCGGGGTACATAATCTCGGCTCCGCTACCACCATCCACCATAACCCTTCTCACATCATAGTCCCCGATTCTGATGGTGATGACCAGCCTTCTTCGGCTCTGATTGGGACTCCTCGGCACGCGTATGGGCCACGGATAACACTCGTGAGGGGCGCGCACCTGTCCTTCTTGGCGCAGCCAAGATCACATTGATCGTCCCCGTTGGCGCCCTTAAGGTAGTGTCTCTCTGGGGCTCCTAATAGGTCTGGCCTTGGTGGCCACTGGAATGGTGCAGAAGATGCTTCAGCTTTCCTTCACAGACTAAATGGTCCAAGTAGTCCCAGAGGTTCCTGCAGTCCTCCGTGGCGTGTCCGTGGTCTTGATGGTACTGGCAATACAGGTTCTGATTGCGCTTCTTGGGGTCTTCGGCCATCTTATTCGACTCCTTAAAGTATAGTTCATTCCTTATCTTTTCCAGCACCCTGTGTACTGGCTCTCGGAATACGACGTTGACAGCCTGAGCGTTGGCCAGCCCGGATTGCCCCGCAAAATCTCTCCTCGGGCGGTTGTTATTGTACCGGTCCGACCTGAAATCCCTCCTCTCCTGAGGGATAACCTTCTCTTTTCCCTTGCTTTGCAGCTGATCCTCTTCTACCCGCTTATACTTATCGATCCGGTTCATCAGCTGGCACACACTGGTGGCGGGCTTGCCAGTTTGAGACTTCCTCAGGCCATGCCCCGTCTGAAGACCATTTTTAAAGGTGCTGACGGCGACATCCGCATACTTGCCGTCCAGCTCATTGTATATCTCCCAGTATCGTCTGAGTGGGCCTTTAGAGTTTCCCCATCATGCATGGATAGAGACAACAGCGCACTCAAGGGCCGAGGAGGCCTGCTGTTTGTGATGAATCGGGAGCCAAAGGCTTGGGTCAGCTGCCTGTATGAGTCTATAGAATTCGTCTTCAGACCATTGAACCACCTCATTGCCACTGGTCCCAGACTAGAGGGGAAGACTCTACACATCAGCGCCTCATTCTTAGAGTGGACAGCCATCCTCTGGTTATATTGGCTCACATGCTTTATAGGGTCCGTCTTGCCATTATAACTGGGGAAGGTTGGCTGCTGAAATCGCCGAGGAAGCATAGCCTCTTCGATATGGCGAGTAAAATGTGATTTAGAGAGCTGATCCAGTGCCCTGCTCATGGCATCACTCCCCACGCCCCTAGGGGACGGGCTTTTATGCTTACGCCTCCAGTAGTGCTCTTCTTCGTGAAAGAAGGTCTCGCTTGGGGGGGTCCTTAACCTCCGCCTATAGTCATCATCGCCATCTTCGTCGGAGGGTGTGTCGAGACTAGGACGAGATTGCCTTCGTTGTGCATGGCACAACTTTCTCTTCAAATCGTCTATCTCTCGCTGTATGGCCACCTTATCATCCGGTCTCCTGGACACGTGGCTCCTGACCTCTTCCGATTGCACGGTCTGGTCATCGTTTTGCCTCCGTAGCACGCGACTGCCCCCGCAGGTATGGCTTCTGCTAGTCTGTGTGGTGTGTGCACTTCCCTCTCGAAACCTTCCGTTTTCTTCGTTTCGACCGCGCTCGGGGTTAGGGAAGGTACCCTGTGGTTGGGACCTCGCTGGTTTGGACTGGTGGGATCCTGCTTGGTGAAGGCCTGTTCCTGCCATGCTTGATCGTTGCCCTGACTAACACACAAGTTCTTCCCACAGACGGCGCCAATTGTAGGGATCTGGTTCGAGCACTATTCCTTGCGAATGAGTGGACTCAAGTCCAGCTGGCCCAATACAATGAATTTGTAGAGAGCAAGTCAAAAAACTAGGCCCTAATGAGGGTTGTACAATTAAGCATGGTAATACATGGATCGATTGACAAGAATACAAACTAAAAACATGAAATTAGGCTCCTCGGCCACTTTCTTTGATAGTATCTTTCTTATATCTTTTTTGGTACTGGGTTACAAAGGTTACACAAGTACTATGATCCTTCCCCTCTTCTAAAACTACCGTCCTCCTTTATGGAGGACTTGTTACATTTTATACCCCCTTCTGATTAATCTCGGCCCTCCATTTGTCGATCATACAGGTCATCATTCGAGTGCCTGTCCCATCAGCCACCTTTCCATCCTTTCTATGGGTGGTAGCAGCTGAGGCGGCTCTGTTCGTTGTACACCAAATGGATGTAAAGACAACTTTTTAAAATGATGATCTTGATGAGGATGTTTACATAGAACTACCCAATGGGTTAGTACTTTTTGGAAATGAAAAGAAAATTTGTAAGCAAATCAATTCTTTATACGCTTGATACAAGCCTCAAAACAATGGCATGGAGAATTTGTGATAATTTGTGTCCTTATATGGATAATTTTAAATCTGTGAAAGAATATGGTGTTATGTATGTCTTATATATGTTAATGATATACTTATACTTAATACAAAATGTGTAAAAGTATTTGACTTCCGTGTATAACATAAAAGGTCTAAATGAAGTGGATTTTTTTTGGGAATTAAGGTGGATGTGTGATGCTTCGTTATATAAGCTTAACCATATCACTATGGTATAATTTTTACGGTTGTTGAATTGTTGTCCTGATTAAATCATATCGAGTATTGCATTGGATATATGATATGTTTTTGCACCCATATTGATTTAATTTTTTTTTTTCTCTTTTCTTGTATGTGTGCACTTCATTGATCATTTCTGTTAGGACATATATGGTTCACTTGTTAAGAACATATGTCACTCTTTTGTGTAATTGGCTAATCTTTTGACAAAACGCACTTTACTTATAATTGGATAAATCTAGGTGTTTTTAATACTTCAAGGAACTGTGTTTCAAGATCAAGTGTTGAAGTCATCAAGTCAGTCCAAGAAACGAGCTGAAAAGTGCAAGTTCATTAAAGCTCGACAGCTGGCTCAACAACTGCATCTATCGAGCTTAAGAAAGCTGTTTTAGCCCCGTATGCTCGACACCTGCTCGACAACTCCTATCTGTCGAGGTTTAAGAAAGAAACAGAAATTCTGATCTGTTTTCTTAAGATCTGTGAATATGTCTTTGGGCCTTCTTTTCTCCTAACCCTAAACATATAAAAGGATTATTTTAAGGGCCGTAAAAGAGTTCACAAGTTGCACAAGCTTTGGGAAAATTCTGTTCAAGCAAATTGTGACCGGAGACAAAGTTTCGCCCTAGTTCATCATTCTGAAAGAAGTTGATGTGTATGTGCACCATAGGATTTTGTAACCAAGCATCTTCTTGATCTTCATCGTGTGGATGAACTGAAGAACTTTATAGCCAGCAATCTTCTCTAGTTGGTGATTGAAGTCGCGTACTGGGATCCGCGCAAATTGGTTAGTCACGTACTTGGGAGCCGTGTATCAAAAGGATGAACTGTCACTACAGAATAAGTCCAATTGGGTATTGGGGTAAGGGTTTAACTGTAAATTGGTATAAGGTACTGGGATTCCTTTACTTGTAACCACTTGTTGTGATAATAGTGGAGTTTCGGGAGTAGTGACCTAAAAATCACCTGGTGGGATTTTTGCTGTGTATGTTTTTCCCATTTGTAAACAAATCACTGAGTCAATTTATTTTCCGCTGCACTTAGTTTAATTGGTGATTTATTTGTGCTACCACGTGTTTGCATGTTAATTTGATTAATTAATTAAACTTGGCTAATTAATCAATTAATTCATTAAATGGGTCAATTCGTTTTTGGCCTATCAATTTCTTTTAGATTTATGTGGATAATTCATGAAGTCGTCAAAATCCTAAATATGAAATTTTGGATTCATGAAAGTAAAGATCTAATAGTAGTCTTATTTTTGTTTTTTTGGCTAAGAGGTCTGATAGTAGTCATTTTGAGGAGAAGCTCCCCACAAACATAAATATATAATAAGAAATCATCTTCATAACCACAGTACATAAGAACCAGTACAAGAATAACAACACTCACATATCCATGACCCTATAATGACACTAATAAAACTTCAAAATATCTTACACGAAGAATTTCAAATGGACACACTCAAGCCTGTAAAAAAGACAGATATATAGAACATTAGAACCCATATAGGTTCCAATGTATACAAAAAGTAATACAAGTACTGGTGAAAAGAATAGTCCAATCAAAGCTAGAATAAAGAATGGAAACGTAGCATCTCAAGCAATAGTGCCTCACTTTGAGGGGGGTGGAGAGAGGAAAGGAATTGTTGGGATTGTGGTCGGAATGGTAGGGATCGAAGGAATTGTGGTTGGGATGGTAGGCAATGGATTAGCTGGGAGAGGAGGCAGTGTCACCTTGGGAATTGTGGGCATGGTTGGCAATGTTGGGACTTGGGTGCTTGGCAATGGTGGCAATGTGGACTTTGGAAGAGTTGGTTGATTTGGCAGTGTTGGCAATGGGTTGGAAGGCAATGGTGGCAATGTGGTGGTTGGTAATGTTGGCTGAGATGGGACTTGGATGCTTGGAAGTGGTGGCAATGTGGGCTTTGGCAGAGTTGGTTGAGTCGGCAGTGTTGGCAATGGAGTGCTAGGCAGTGGTGGCAATGTGGCTTTAGGCAGTGTGGGCACTGATGGCAGAGGAGGCAATGTGGCCTTTGGCAGAGATGGGATTGTAGGCAATGTTAATGCTGGAGGTGGAGCAGCTGGTGTGTCCAAAAGGTAACGAGTCGCGAGGCTCACATCGATGCTTGAGAGTGACAACGCTATGATCATAGACAATAGGAAACAATACTTAGAAACGGCCATGTTTTAAATGATAAGAACTGCAAGTTGCGGGAATTGATTCACTTCAAGTATTGTATTGGCAAGTGGTGTTGATTGAAAAAAAAAACTTGTACTTGGTGGTATTTATAGAGACCAAATCTAAGTTATCTAACAGGATTTTGAGGACTAGGAAGAGCTAATGTGAGTTTGATGAAATGTAGTTGTAGGAAATCAAACCAACCTGTTTTGTGGCTCATCAACATATGTCAATGAGTTACGTACAAATTTCGGACTGACACATGTAGTTGCGTCCACAAGGCAGCTTACTTGTCCAAATGGACCATGACTTCTTGTGACAAAAATAGTCTTCAAAATTTAATTATAAAAAAAATTCCAGAATTTTCTGCTTTATGGTTGGATTATATTACATGTTGTTGGCTATTCCCAACCAAGAAAATACGGTCACCTAAACAGGGAGGTCAACCAAAGATATGTGAACCAAAGGCATCTATATAATTATAACAATATACAATATATAAAAGCATGAGTTGCTTAATTTTTATTTTTATTTTTTTCGGTTGAATAACAATTTAAATGAACAAACCCAAAGGTTATTGGGGGACTAAGCCCAATTTTCTTGTACAAGGATCCAAATGGTATAGAGGAAATGAAAGAAGGTCCCGGGCCAAAGAAGAAGAACCCCAAATTATGGGCCATTGGGCTGCTACGTTATGGGCCATTTCTTAGGAAACACCTTCAAAATAGCCGATTGCAAGCCCAATGTAGTTGTTTTTTTCAATTGCCGAAGCTCTCACCTGTTATGCATTCTCAAGACAGGAATAGGGAACACATTGAAGAAATATTCTTCAACTGGCTTGAAATTTACATATTCTCACGTATGGGACAACAGAACATGACTTTCTCCAATATGAAGACACACTTTACAAACTTAGAATCGTACAAACATGGCAGGATATCAGGTTCACCTCATTACTAACTTGGCCAATTTTGAAGGTTCCATAAGTGCTCTGCCATAGGCTATGGGAAGTGATATTAGTTTCTTTGCTTTTCCTACATAAGCACGCTTTGTGAAGTTGTTGTAATCATTAGCTTCAATGGCATCTAAAATCTGTCGGTACAACAACAATGATGCCCATACCGGCCACCTACTAGCTGAGCTGAGCTCTGCAACCCCCTTCTCCGCCTCATCAAAAAACATCCTCGCTCGCTTTATCTGGCCCTTCATGAAAATACGCCATTTATCAGTTACTTTACCAAGAAATATATCTTCATCTGACAGGCCAGCTTGTGCTAGTTCATCTTGTGGGAGATAAACTCTTCCTCTGCTAGCACTGCAAGATCACATACAGGTGTAAATATCCAAGACTAAAAAATAAAATGTCAATCCACCTCTCTCCCTAAATTGCATGAAGCCAATCTCAAGAGTTGGAATCATCATCAAAAGTGATAAATTTAAATCAAAGTATCTATTGAAAGGGGTGCAAAAAAAAAAGGTTTTACAATAACCACCTAGAATAAAGTCAAATACATGTGCTTTATAGACGCGATATATAGCTGTAAAATGAATCGAGTTATTCCTGAACAGCTCAACTTCAATTTGTGAAGCTTGTTTACATTCTAACTCAAGTTAAAAGCTCGAGTACATAAGAATTATGCTAAAACAAACCCAATCAGCCTCTCCAAAAAAATATTGGATGTAAGGCTGCATGTTATGAGTCTATGACCTCTCCCAGAGCCCGCAAAAGTGGAAGCTTTGTGCATTGGGTACAGCCATCATTAACATGTACAACTAAAATGAAAAAAATTTAAAACTGCATTTTCATTTCATGTTTAATAAAATCATTACTATTGAAGCGTAAATGGAATAATTAGATAATCATTAGATTATAGTTTGGGCGAATGCAACATCAAAGGCATGCATTTAAGTTTATTAAGTAAAAATTGTATTAATTTACTTAACCAAATTTGTATTACATATTTACATGATTACTTGACTATGAAAATGGATAGATATGGAAAAAATCATATCAAATTTGTATGGTATATATGCAATTGTGCATTCTAAGAAACTTACTCTTCTCCAACGTCTCTCAGTATGTTGGTGAGTTGATTAGCAATTCCAAGGGCCAATGCAGCATTGTAAACACTCTCTGTTGAAGCCTTTGATTCTGGTGCTATCCCCATTACTGGAACACTCATAAGCCCCACAGTCCCGGCAACATAGTAGCAGTAAAGGTAGAGTTCATCAAAGTTCTCATATCTTGATTTTCTCAAGTCTAACCTCATTCCTTCTATCATGTCTTTGAAGGGCTGTCCAATGAGACAAGTTATGGTGAATTGTTCAATCTTAACGAAAATAGACATTTATCTAATATACAAGTGATCAAGCCAGTTTGTTTAGCCATTTGGAATTTACCTGTATATCAACAGGGTACTTTGAGACAGTATCAGATAGGGCAGCATCATACATATCATATGGTCGGCCTTCAAAAAGATCATTTAACCTTGTCTCCCATCTTTCCAGAGCCTTGGGTGTGATGTGTGTAGCATTAGGCCCATCCACAAGCTCGTCGGTCCTCCGGCACCACACTACACAGCAGAAGAAATGCATCCTTCAATCAGCAATTATAATTATTTAACTCTAGCTAAGCACAAGAAATATCCACGGAAAAGTAAAACATGTAAAATGAGAAAAACATTTTTGTTGGCAATCTTGGCTATGTTTGAGAGTCAACATACAATCTCAAAAAAGAAATGTTAGATATATAACAATAATCAAGAGAAATGATTATTGATTTCCCAAATGGATATAGAAAAAAGTGGGGATAGTGAGAATTATGAATTTGGCCTTGAAAAATCCATAAGAGTTCATTTTGTGTCTAACCTATCAATTGTATCAGTTTAAATGTTTAATCCCTTAAGTTTTGAAAATAATTCAATATTACCCTCACATCCATTTTCATTCTAAAAATCAATAGATTTTGTAAAATTGTTCTACAAATAGAATTTTCTTTCAACTAATCATAACTTTCATTCTTAGTAATACGAGATCAAAGAGTTCAGAGAAGGCATAATTTTAACTGTGAGTGAGGCAAGAGTAACATTGAACCGATTTAAACATTTCAAGAATTACATTTATAAATTGATAATTTCAAGAGTAATTGTCATTTCAAAGAGAAAAATTAAAAGGGCAATGCTAGAGGCGCAAAAAAGTTGACGACTTAAGATTGTGTAACATCATTTTCTCATGGATATACAATTAACACAACTTTTAATATATTTTTTATAAGTAATAAAGATGTATAATCAAGAACACTACCTCATGCAAAAAGACATAAGGCAGAGATAAAAGAGTACAGGGAACGAAGAAAAAAACAGAAAGAAAAGATACTAATTTCAAAGGAGAGAGCTAAGAAACATAAGTAGAGAATCACTAGAGGTAAGTCTCCAAGCCCTAGACCAGTCATAAAGGGTGCCACTGAACGAAGCCAAAAGTTGATCGTCGGAACTTTCCACGTCCTCCAATTTCGTTCCCTCCAAAGACACCACATTAAGCACAATGGAGCTAAATTCCAAATACTAGACGCATGCTTTCCAAGCCAATTCCATCAACCAAAAAGAGTATCCGCCACTGATCTTGGCAAGGCCCATGCAATCCCAAATGATCTAAAAACCAAACTCCACAACCGATAAGCCTTATCACAATGCAATAGCAAATGATTGGGAGTTCGAGGGGATTGAGTCTTAGAACAGTTTTGTGGGCGGTAGATAGATACTTGATTCAGTTCTTATTGCCAATGAGTGTGTTGATAGTAGAATGAAGAGCAAGATTCTGGGGGTTATTTGTAAGCTGGACATTGAAAAAGCCTATGATCATGCGAATTGGGAGGCTCTTCTAGATTTGTTGAGGAGAATGGGATTTGGGGTGAGGTAGTGTAGGTGGATCCGTACATGTATATCTACAGTCTAGTTCTCTGTCTTGGTTAATGGGTCTCTAGCTGAGTTTTTTGGGAGTTCGAGGGGATTGAGACAAGGGGACCCGCTATCTCGTATGTTGTTTTTAGTTATGATGGAGGTTTTCAGTAAGATGATGAAAAGAATTAAAGGTGTTGGTTTACTTCAAGATTTCACTACTGATGGTAGAGGGGGTGGAGGGGTTTGTGTCTCGCATCTTTTGTTTGCGGATGATTCGATTCTATTTTGTGATGCAGATGTGGAGCAGATTCTACATGTTCAGATGCTCCTTCTTTGTTTCCAGGCTGTGACAGGATTAAAGGTTAATGTCTTCGAAGAGTGAGATGGTTCCCATTGGGGAGGTTCCTAATATCCATGTCTTGGCAGAGATTTTGGGTTGCCAGATTGGGTCTTTGCCTATGACCTATCTTGGTATGCCTCTAGGGGTGTTCCACAAATCCCCTACTATTTGGAATCCTATCTTGGAGAAAATTGAGCGTAAGTAGGCTGGTAGAAAAAGATGTATTTGTCAATAGGTGGAAGATTGACATTGCTTAAAAGCACACTATCTAGTCTACCGACTTACTTTTTATCTCTTTTTACTATTCTTACGCATGTGGCCAATAAAATTGAGAGATTACAAAGGGACTTCTTATGGGGGGAATCCAAGACACATTTGGTGGGATGGGATAAGGTGTGTGCACCTTTGGAAAATGGTGGGTTAAGAGTAAGGAAATTAACTACTTTTAATAAAGCCTTACAAAGGGAAATGGATGGACCTCCAAGCTAGATAGAGGAGTACATGGATGTGTTTTATGGAGAAGCATCCAAATGGGTTGGGAGGTTTTTAGTAAATATATACAACTTTTAATATATACTAACCACAATATGAAATCTCAACAATTGTTAAATAAAAATTTGTGAAAATCTTTTGTGTCACTACTTATTAAATCAGAAAAAAAGAAACTGTGCATACCATAAATTGCCCAAACAGCTCTTCGCCGTTCTGGCGTCATGAGTAATGTACCTGAAAATTGCACCAGAAGAAGCTCAACTAAACTGTATTTTGCATTGTACAAGAAATTAAGATTCAAAAAGAAAAATGCACAAGTTAAAAATTACTGAGTTAAGTCAATTTTAAAGAATGTACTCATAGTTGAAAGAGATTGCTTACGCTGGTTGGTCTAAGTATTCTAATCATGGTAAAATGATTTGTGTGGGCATTAGCTAAGGCAGTATGAGACAATAAAGGGGTGGGTGAAGACTGAAGACTCAGTTCGAAACCTCCCCACTTATCTTTACCAGAATACGTAAATAAATAAAATAAAATATAAAAAATATTCCAAGCTTTTTTTATGTTGCATGCATTTGATTTTAACAAATCTGGCATCAGAATAATACCTGCACAATTCTAAAATTTCATATCTTCTCTCCCAGTTTTCTAACAACCAAAAAGATGAACACTATGTAATTTACTGTGTTGTAGTGTTTATCAATTAATAAAATTGCCATATTTTCTTCACACAAAAGGAAAAAGTGTCACAGGAAACAGAAATAGAAAAACAAACTTATATAGTGGGAGAAAAAAAAAACATATATAAGTCTTTAGGGCCATAGAAAAGTGAATATATGAAACCAAAGACTTATTCTTCTGCAGATCCAAAACCTTTTTGCTTAAATAATATAGAATTAATGGACCCCAGATAAATTTTTTTTTTTTTTTTTTTTTTTTAAAGCAACAACATTATGTAGATAGAAAGTCAAAAACAGAATAGATAACGGCCACACAAACAGAGAGAGAGGAGCTGAAAGAGCAAGTACCCAAGTAAAATGTCTTTGCATACTCAGCACAGACCTCTCCACACCTTTCATAAGCATCATTCAACAGGTTCCAATCGGTGGTACAATCAGTCTCAATTGGTTTTTTCAAACCCAGTGCACTCTCTCCTCTCTGCTCTCTCACCAGAGCTGCTTGCTTCAGCACCACTTCATACACCCTTTCCTCCGAGGATCTTGATGGGTTTGCAACTGCACTCGAATATGCAGCAACCCCAGATGAAAAACTAAGCTTAGAGCTCAGCAGCTTATTACTACTACTGCACCTCCTTTGTGTGCAACAATTTCTGGGCACGAGACTGAGCAAAGAGTGAGCATTTTCCTTGGGACAAACCACCCAAAGAAGAACAGCGGACATCTCAAAGCTAGCGCAGAGAATCTGAATCTTCTGAATATTTTATTTAGCTTCGATTTTAGTGAAGCTTTGAGGCTTTTTCAATGGACCTCACCTCTAGTGTAGCTTCTTTGAAAGAAGTGCTCTAGTTTATGACAAATGAGTGGACACTTAAACTAGCAGTAGTTTAGTTGATACAAGGAATTGAAATGTGTGGACTATGTTTGGTAAAATCCACACTGAGGGTTTTAACTCCATAACCCTCATGGGATTGGGTGGTTGTCTGTCAACAAACGTAGACACAAGTAGCTGCCACTAGGTACATAAAGTATTAGATATGTATTTTTTAATTTGGTATAAGAACAAACAAGCCGTCTTAGCTCAGTGGTAGAGCGCGTGGCTTTTAACCACGTGGTCGTGGGTTCGATCCCCACAGACGGCGCTCAGGGGGGTCTTTTGAAATTTTAGCAAAACAATAATATTTTTTGATAACCCAAAAAGAAAATTTATTTGACTTAAAATTTCGTTTATTTTTTTTTTCTTGAAAGCGACTCAAGATTGTTTATTAATGTAGAAGATATTTGAATAAATTCATGATAAAAAAAAAAAAGTAATTAATCTCCACTTAAGTTATTCATTAAAAAAAATCAACTTAAGTGCCTACACATATTTTGGAAAAACTTTTTTTTTTTCCATGAAATGACTTAACCCTAATTACAGATGTTCATATCAAACCTATTTATAATGAAGTTTAAAAAATAGTATATTTTAGGCAAAAATACTTTTTCATCTTTGTTCAAGTTCATCCCTAATAATTTTGATGCTCATCAATATAGTTCTTATATATGGTCCAAATTGATCTTGATGATGCTTTGAAAGAAATCTATGACATGGCAAACCTTGAGACAAATAACATTATTAATTACTATAAAGGCATCGCCAATCTTAAGGATGGAAGAATTACATTTCTTAAAACTAAAAGTTTTTTATAATTAAGGAACCAAATTTTTATGAAGTATCCTTTATTTTAAAAACTAAAAGTATAGTTTGGCCATAGACTAAAGTGGCTACCAAAAAGGAGATAACTTATCTGTAAATTTTCTTATTTTTGATACCTCGCCTGTAGGGGTTGTTGATGTTCTTAATTATGACTTTGGTGGTCTGTACTCTAACAAGCTTTGTCCTGGTACTCTTGTTGTTCCTTCATTAGCCTCGCTTAATGAACTTTGTTTTTCCACTAAAAAAAAGAGATCACCAAATGCCTCTAAGGCTCTAAGCTAGCATTTGGATTTTTTTTTTTTTCCTTAGTTTATTAACATATTTACTTATGTATAGTATTTTAAAATCTCATTTACTTAAGAAAATGATTGTATAAACTAATCCAAGTACACATCTCCATTAACGTAAAATAGAAGCTAAACATTCTAATGAATCCAATCAAACTAATTGAGTTTAAGCCTATAAACCGATGCATGAAGGAAAATGAGTCATTTTACAATCAAAATAAAAAAGTTATTATGATAAATGAGGTTTAATTATGAAAACCCAATTTTTTTTTCATAAAGAGTAATGTTACAAACACAAACTATTTTACAACATTTTTACAAACTGCTGATGTGGTTTTAGTAATTTTCAAATAATTATTTGTAAACATAAATATAATATTAGTAGTGAACCCATATTAGAACTAATAAGAATTTGTCACATCAAATAGTTTGTAAAAATGTTATAAAATAATTTGTGGTTGTAGCATTACTCTTTAATAAATTAATAATTATTAAAAGTGGAAGGATTTAAACTCTAAATGTCTTTATTATATGATTTTTTTTTTTTTAGTACCGTGAAGAAAAGAGGGTTAGAATGTTAGATCCAAATTAGGTAAATGAAAATTTGTGTTGCTTCCTTTTGTGAGGTTTGACTAAGATAAGAACAAAGAAATTGAAAAAGATAAATAGTTTTCTATTAATTATCCCAAATATCTTTTACAGTAAATTCAAAGAATCTCATATGTTTTAAAATTTATCAATTGTAAAACACTTTGTTCTTCTCAGCCAATCTAAGGAGGAGTTTCAACCTATAGCAGATCTTTTATTTAAATATTAGAGACTTAACCAGTTGAATTAATTGGAATTCACCAAATACCTAATGCCCTATCTATAACATATAGAAAATTTAAAGAAAATTCACGTTCTCTTCCCCTAATTTTCTTTGATTTTGGCAAATCTTTTTGATAAGAAAGGTGCTATACGTGATTATATAAATAATAATAAATGTCATTACTGGATAATACTACAAAAACTGATCGGGTTCGGGTATTTCAAATCCCATACACTACGCCAAAGATACGTACTCACTTTGTCATACACCATAACGTTACACGTGAATCATCCGATTCCCAAACAACTATGTTACATCATAGAATTCCTTATAGGGCTGTGTCTATATATTATATAAGTGAAAAGGAAACTAAGTTTGACCAAAATAATAATAATAATATAACACTCAGCTGCCATTGTGAATGACATTAATTAGACTAGCTAACTAAGGGTAACCATGCATACTCATGAATGCATTTAAAATTAAACAAATATTAAAATTATTGTCTAAATTTAATACTACTTGTGCTCCCCAAACCTGTAAGAGCTGATGTCCTCGACAAAGTATTTGGGCCCCCAATTTATTTACTAATGGGTTTTTAAACAATCCTAGGGAAATGGCTTCAAAACACAAACTAAATAGTCCAATTTCTATTATTTCTGTGAGTTTTTAGACCAACACCCCCTTCCCCTCTAATCGTTCTTCTCCCTTCTTTACTCACTCTCTCTCTCTCTCTCTATTTTCTCTCTTTCCCCCTTTTTTGCCAATTTTTCCAACCACCCCCATTGTCTGTCTTCACTCTCCTTATATAGTATCTCCTTAGTGGGGTTCAAATCATTATTGTTTCACTAGTTTCCATGCAATTCCACTTTCACCCAGAATCCCATGAAACCATCATGTCTTTTAAGGATTCTCTTGAAACTTGTTCCAGATGCCAAATAGCGTTTAGTAGCGAACTCCCTAAAGATACTAACAACTCTCGGTAACCGACTTGAATTTAATCATTAATATTCACCATTGATTTCCCACCGCCTCATCAGACGGTAATGGGCCAAACACTGTAGGATTCCCCCAAACTATAATTTTTAAGTCCCAACATACGTAACGTCGGGCTAGGCTCACTCCAACTGGATTTGGGTCCACCTCCATCTTATAGGCTAGCTTTGGCTACTTAGGCCGATCTTGGGCCTTAGTTAAGTGGACTGATACTGATTATCTAGGCCCAAGCCCCCCACACTACTTATAATTTTTTTTTTCTAATTTTTAATAAGATAAAATATGTGGTGATCTTTGTTATGTGGTGATTTTTTTTTTTTTTTTTTTGAGAAGATTGTGTGGTGATTTTTTTTTTATTTTTGATGGAATGTGGTGATTTTTATTAAGTAGCTGTGATCGATTTTTATTTTTATTTTATAATTTATTAATATTAGACTCTTAGTATTTTGCACTCATTAACTCACTTGGCACAATTAAAAAAAAAATTTAAGTGGACACATGGCACAAAATTAGCCCACAATTGAATTTTAATTTGAAATCTAATTGAATTTTCTCTATTTTTGACTTTAATTATATATATATATATAGATTATTATTAAAAAAAAATTTAGAAGAATATAGATTATTATTAAGAATACATTTTCTGTCTTTTAAATTTTAATGGCCATACCTAAAAAGATTCTAAATGGGGATAAAAGATTAAGTTAGTACTTCAAATTTATATATTTTTCATATCTAATTCTCTCATCATTGTTTCTCACCCAAAAAACAAATAAATAAATAAAAACTCTTATCATTAAATAACAAATTTGTTGTTTGGTTTTTGCCTATACCAAAAATTAATTAGTATCTTGACTTAATAAAGAATAATCATCATAGATCGAACACCATAAAATAAAATCTTATTGTATCTATTAAAATTAATACACAATATATATATATATATATATATAAGTTAAGAATGCGTCACTTTTATTTGACCTAACTTGCGGCCACATGTGGGATCCATGTGATTAGGTAGGAAAGGCACGTAAGTGAACTCGTAAGTCGTAACCTTGATGTTAGACGAGGTTGAAGAAAAAAAAGGTGTGATTGTGAATAGACTCAAACTCAATAGAATAGTTCAAAACACATACCCCTCCAATCGTCCCTTAACTTAGGACGTTGGTCCTACACAGCGTGTGAATTGCCGATATATATTATATACACGTCTTTGTATTTGAGTCAACAATTCTGACTCCGAAAGCATTTGGTGCTCTGTATGCAGCCCATGTTTTTGAAAGTTCCAAATGCCTTGTTCACAAGGTGAAGATTACGAATCCTTTTGTATATCTTTTGTGGATATCATGAATCAAATAAATCTATGCACCAAAACTTTTTTACATAATTTTAAATTCCTTCAACACTTTATGAATAAAAATATAATTTACACCCTATAAATTTGGGAAATTGTTATTTTAGTTCATTAAATTTAAATTTTGTTACTTTAGTTCATTAACTTTGATAAGATTTTCATTTTTTTTTTTTTTTTTTGAACGAATGGTGGAAACTATTATTAACAAAACTAAATTGTTTGGGCTTGGGGGATTCTGTCAACATCTCAGACATAACCCCATTGACTTTCAATACAGAAAACCAGCTCAAATTCTTGAGTGGTGTTATATTACCCCTGCCCTACTGCTATAAGAGCTTGGTACTCCGTTATCAGACTCGTGGCTCTCTCCAAGATAGACCGTGGGTCAAGCAGAATGTGCTCAAAGTAAAACTTGTTTCTTGAGTTCCATATGGCCCATGCCGTGGCTGCCCATCTGTCCAAGTCCTCACCTTCCAGCACGTCCTGTAGGTGTTTAAAGAGTAGGAAGAAATCCTCAGCCTCATTTCTACATTTCTGGACTCGACCCTTGACCAATGCCCAAACATTTCTTGCAAATGGGCACGTCCAGAGTATATGCGCCACTGTTTCAGTTTCACATCTACAGAACTCACTAGTTGCTTCGATTTGTATCTTCTTCCTACATAGATTGTCCCTTGTTGGCAGACAATTACTGCATGCTCTCCATAGATAAGATTTTCATTTTAGACATTATGTTCTATTGTCGTTCGAAAAATGTCACTAACTCTCTTAAAACAACATTGTTTTACTTTTGTAATATTGAAAAATAATTTAAAACAACTTTATTTTAAGGAAGTTGACTTAATTGTATTTTTCAAAAGACAATGGATGGAAGGACTAAGATGACAATGTTATCAAAGTTAACAAATTTAAATGATAAAATTTAAACTTAGTTGATTAAAATAACATTCCACCAAATTTATGAGGTATGAATTATAATTTTATCCATTTTATCTCTCTTAATTTAGCCAAAAATATATATTATATCTTTTATGCAGTGGCAGAGCCACATGAATGCCCAAAATTTTTATTTTTATTTTTTAAATATAGGTATATTTTATAAATATTTAAAGGTTAAATGAAAAAAATAGGAGTTCCCCCCCCCCCCCCCAAAAAAAGCATTGATCAACTAATTTAGTAATCATTCTCAAGAGAGAGAGAGAGAGAGAGAGAGAGAGTTTAGAGTTGAGTTGATATACAATTGCAATAGAATGAAATAATTAGATCGTAAGTTTTTTGAGTAAATAGTGGAACCCCTAATTTTTAGCTCAATATCAAATTCTAGTAATACGTTCAAATCATTCAACATTAATAATATATGCAATTTGGTTTAAATTTTCTATTCTCAAGATTTTATCAAAAAAAAAAAAAACTCATATGAGACTTCAATTGTAACATTATGATTTTGATTTGAGTTTATCTTGACACAATAATATCCCCCAACTCAAAATTTCTGGCTACACCACTACTATTATGTTATTAAAGTAATCTCAACTGGCAGTGGGTTCTAATTTGCTCAACTGGTAAAGTGTCTGATGATTGAATAGGAGATTTTGGGTTTAATCTTCACCTATACTAAAAACTGATTCGTGTCTTGATCTGATGATAAAGAGTACAAATTTGAATGCCATAGGTAGTTTGACACCAATGTCTTGCACTAAAAATTGTGTAAGCCCTCTATATCTTTATGTTCAAACTGAAAAACCAATCAGTTAAGTTTGGAGGTAGATAAGTCATTAAAAAATACAACGATATCACAATGGTCCCTTCTCCTAGGATATATGTTTGGCTATTGGAAATTTCAAATTTTAAGAGTTATAAATTATTATGAAGAGTTTAATCTTATAAGATATAGGGCACCTGACATTATCATTGGGCTATTACTTGAACTCCCTCTCTCATTATTAACCTATGAAAAACAAAAAAGAAAGTAAAGTTTAGCTCATAAGAATCAAAATGAGTTATTTTATAGTCACAACAAAATCTCACAACATTTTTACAAGAAGTAAAGAATCAATTCAACATAGGTCAAAATAAAATTTTACCATGACTCAAAACAATAAGAATGTTGTGAAAATGTTATGAGATTTTGTTGTTTCTAGACATCCTCAATTAAAATCTGTAATAGTTGATATTTAGGTTATTTGGAAATAAATTGAATTTGAATGTATATCATAGTATTATATTATAGATGAGCAGTGGAGCACTATATTTAAAATTATAAGTTTTAGTTGTTTAAAATGAATTTATACATATCATTTTAATATTATTTTCATAACTAACTATATAATAATAATAAGGGCAAACTATATATTTGGTCTTTAACATTTACGTTGTTTATCAATTTGGTCTCTAACGTTTCAGATGTGTCAATTTAGTCCCTAATCTTTTGGTATTGTGTCAAATTGGTCTCTGCTATTAATTGATGAATGAAAAAATGCTGACGTGACTAGCGGTAAAAATAAAGAAAAATGATATGTCCACAACATTTTTACAATAAATCCTAAGTGGCATGTTGTTACTGGTTGTTATTATTAAGGCAAAAAAGTAATCTTAGTGTTAAGTTCAAATTTAAACCAATAACAACTAACCACTTATGATTTGTTGTAAAAATATTGTGAACGTAGTACCTCTCAAATTTAAAATATAATTTTCATGCCACATAGACTACCACGTGTATTGCCACATCAACACAAACTAAAAAATAAATAAATAAATAAAAAGTTAGGGACTAAACCTTGAACCGCCACCTATCCTTAGTATATTTTTAGATTTAAAATTGTATTTCCTTTACTTTCTTAAGAAGCCTATGGTGGTTAAAAAACCCAGAAATTGAAGATTCAATTTACTTCATTTTCGCATATTTTCCCAGCAACCAAACAAGGAAAAAACAAAACAAATTCCAAAACCCAGAGAGAGATGCAGAGAGAATCACAATCACAATCATACTCGGACTCTGTTGTTTTTGCTGAGTGTGCTTGATCAGATTTAGAACTCATTTCGTTTTTGTTTAGGTGCTCAGGGATTTTTGATCTTTTTTGTTTGGAATTATGGATAATGGATCTATCATTTGAAGAAAATGGGATTGGCCCGATTGGGAGTTTCGAGAATGTACAGAGGAATAGAGGAAAGGATCTTTGAATTGTTGAATGGTAGGAGTTGGGATTAAAGTAAGGTCAAAGGTGTTAAATAGTCTGGACCTACTTGTTGATTTATGATAGTGATTGGTTTGAAATTTTTGAAGTGGGGTGTCGACATTAGTGAACTTGGAAGCCCAAACAAGTTAGTTAGGTGGTTTGAAATTTTTCTTTCATTGCGATTCCTTTCTGCATCTTTTTCTCTGGGTTTTGGAATTTGATTTATTTTTTTTCTTGTTTAATTGCTGGGAAAATATAAGAAAATGAAGGAAATTGAGTTTTAAATTCTGGATATTTTTAATCCAGGTACAATTCCTAAGAAAGCAAAGGAAAACTAAATGAAAGAAAATTTTAAATCTGAAAATATACCAAGGACAGGCGGCAAGTCCCTATTATTATTATTATTTTTTTTTTTTGTGTAGATATGGCAATATATGTGGTAAAGACTCATGATTCCACTTTCATGTTGATAGCAGTGAGGAAAGGACACAAGGACAACAACAATTAACAAAATTGGTATTTTAATTAGGCATGAATGATCAATATGAATAGAGAGAACGTAACTAGGGGAAAGTTTCTAGACTGCAAGAAGAGTATATTAGGGGGAAGATCCTTTACATGTAAGTACTTTTCGATAAAGACAATGCCCATCTTTTACTTAGTCATTTTGTATGTGGGCATGAACGTGTGATGATTAAGATGGCATACATTTTGATATCAATTTTCGATGCAAGTAAATGAGTTTTGAGTCACTTTTGGTCGTTTCCTGAAAATGGCTTTTAGTATAATATATATGGCACTGTTATCACTTTGAGATCCATCAAACTTTTCCTTTGGAGGAAGTGCATTCACGTCGACAGCAGTATAGGACATGTAAATATGAACCACAATCACCCATTGGTAAAAAAAATGGAAAGATTATTATCAAGATGAAAATAAGTTTTTGGATGCATGGCTCTTTAATCTGTGGTATGGAGTATATGGAATGCGAGAAGCGAATTTCAATTATAAAAACAAAAACAGAGAAAAAGGAAAAAACACCTTATTTATGTGAAACCCCAATAAACTACTTAGATTATTGGATTTGATTATATGAGTAGTGTGCCTGTCGTGTAAGCCATGAGTGTATTAATTAAATATATGCATTAGTTCGAACTAGGCTATATAAAATTGTGTACCACTTAATTATTTTTGCTTAATTTCATTATCAAATTAATTATTTTATTTCTAACATTTTGTTATGTGCGTGTAAAAATTGAGTACTTCTTAGCATTTTAAGAAAATATGATCTTATACAAGGTTTTTTTTTTGTTAGTAAATGGCAAACTAGCTTGTAATCTACTTTTTTTTTTTTTGGAAAAAAGAATGTGAGTTAAAAGAGATTTAACATATGTGTTGTGTATTTAAGAGTTGGGCAATTTTAGATATATATACACCATTGTCAGTTTCTTTAAGATCTTCTCATCTCTCCTCTCTTCCGGTGAGTGTGTTAAAATACTTAATATTCTAAAAAAATAAATAAATAAAACTTGTAACCTACCTTAATTAAGCAACATTTAAAAAATAATAATAATGAAATGCGAATGACTCCCACCCTTCTTTCCTCTCTTTTTAGGTACGTGACTACCTGTTCAAAATACCACCATAAATAATCTAGTTTCTTACGTCATTACGTCCATCACAATAGGCCACCCCGAATACATGGTAACTGTTTTTATATTGTAATTAATAAGATAATTATTATTCTACAGTTAATTTGACTTTCAAACCAATTTAAAACAATAAAAATAAAAGTCAAGCGATTAGAATCAATAAGCCAATATTCACTACAATTTTCATAAAATATTAACGTCAAGTTGTTAATATTAACGTATTATTAGAAGTTGTTAATAGCCTACAAGGCTACAACAAGTTTTGGTTTAGAGTACGTAGTAGCATATATCCACATGATCAAATATTTATTATACGGTGGCCAAGGGTTCAAAATCTTCATAAAATTTTGTGTTTATAATAGCAATAATAAAATTTTAGATCAAATGGTATTTCTTCTCCTTGCATATGATAAAATGAATAAGGTCATAGCTTCAACCGACATACATGATGAAATCATTGAATACGTATGTAGTTTATAAACAAAAAAAAAGAAAAAAAAAAAAAAAAAAAAGAAAAAAAAAAGACTTTTGTTTGTGCTGGAAATCCAATGGTCAAAAAGAAAAAAAGAAATAGAAAAGAGGTGTAGAACTTCCTGCCAAGAAAAGGGAGATCTCTCTAGAGAGGACCGTAAAGAAGATGAGGTTTTTTTTTTTTTTTTTTTTTGAAAAGGATAAAGAAGATGAGGTTGAAAGCTTGAACAAGTGATTGATATTCAATTTCAGAGACATCGAAACGCATATTCATTGATGTGTCCCAAAACAAACCATGGGTTTCCAGTGCACTTTTTTTTTTTTTTTTTTTTTTGGGTCGCCTTTAAGGACCTTTTGCTACCCTAGTATTCATCAGTCATATTCATATAGGTCCACACATGCATGTGTTTTCTTTTGGTTATGACATTGGACAATGACCCATCCCTGTGTTTGGAGCTTTGTATTATTTTGTACGTTTGCTTTGTGAGTTTATGAGGCCACTTGGTAGCCACAATAAACCCCTTTCGATTTCATGGTTGTCCAAGCTTGGAATCTACTCGAATGCTTGGCTTTTTTTGTACAACTTGAGTGACGGTCGGAGACGTTGATGTCACTTGGCACTTGCCAATGGGAACAAATTAACAACGTCGTTTTATTATTACTAGGTTCCATGCTTGTTTCTTTGTCAATGCTTTGGGCTTTATTGGACTCAAATTGGGCCCCCACCTACTATCATGCGTCCAAAACATTTACATGTGTTACAAATACACACGCACATAGATATGTGTATATAAAATTGACATCTTTGAGGTGGAATCCCTATAGTTTTGAGACAAATCAAACACGTGCTATACAACATTCTAGTGCATGATTCATTTTATATTAAAATTCTCTCGTGAAATTTGTGGATCAACAAATCTTATATATATATATATGTGAAAATTTCAGTTTCTTGTTATTCTAGCGAATTTGGACATAGATTATAGCACTTTAGTATTGTTGTTTGATGGACATAGAATAAAAGATTCCAGCACGTATACATGTGAAATTTATTGGAACTCAAGGACCCAAGCTTGGGGTTCAAGTGATAGGCTAACACTAATGGCATATTTTGTAGCGCTTCATGTACATTATGAGAGAGAGAAGGAGAGAGAGAGCCAAGCTTGTAGAGTAGGGTGTGGTACTGGTATCCCATCACAGCATATGAACCTTTATACATCTTAAAAATATGTAATGGGCCATAGACCTGAGCTTGCCTTCAGATATTGGGCTGGGCTGGGCTCTGGGTAGTTGGGTTCCTTTGAGTTCTCTACAGCTTCATCTTTTTAATGTAGGTTGGCTATATATTGGGACTTTTATTAATCAAGTAAAAGCCCAGTTTCGCGTAAATATTTTGAAACTGCGAGGCAAAAATATTGTTGTTATTATGATTTTCATGCTGTAAGGAACTCATAATGGTTTGGTTGTTGTGTTATTATATAATTTATACCTGCTATTTGATGGAGCGCCTGAGAAAAAAATTAATTTGTGAAACTTCTTAAGGCATTTTGAGAGTTCCTTGAATGGTTTCTAGAGTCTAGACTCTAGTGTGCGGAACTATATATAAAACTTGTGTGTGTGTGTGTGTTTTTTTTTTTTTTTTTTTTTTTTTTTTTTTTTTTTTTTTTTTTGTATGTGCAATATGTACATGGTACTTCATGGAATTAATGCCAAGGGATAAATTAAAATGTGAAACTTTGTTTTGTAAATGAGGCTTCAAGTGATAATCTAGAGGTAATGACATTTCTTGTAGTGCTTATATTATGATTTGAACCTTCCCCTTCTATCTGCTTCTTCTTCTTTCTTAAAAAAAAAAAAAACTATGTTTCATGAATATAAGCTTATTGTAATATGCCTTTCAATAAATTATAATTATGAAAAGTTGAAAACCATACTATACATATGGTCGAATAAATTGAACCATTTGGAGAACTTTGGTTTGGTATGAAAAAATATATGATTTTCCAAAAAAGAAAAATAAAAGATTGGACCATTTTAGAAAATAATATTGAACTGCAAGGTTTTTATACAAATTGTACAACTTTATATATATATATATATATATATATATATATATATATTATTTTACAGTTCTAATCTTAAATGAATCCAATAACTCCCCTTTTTTTTTAAAGAATATTAAGTATTTTTAATACACATATATGAAAGATTTTGAAGCTTGAAGAATGGTTAACAATGGCGGATGAACAAAATGAGAGAGAGAGAGAGAGAGAGAGAAACATAAAGGAAAAATAAGAAAAATAACTTCTATTTGATCAAGCTTAATCTGAATACATTAGCACCTACTCTATTTATAGTTTAAGTACAACACAGATTGAACATTCCAGAATTATAACTGCTTTCAACAGATTCATAACTAATTGCAATCTATGCTCCGTAAAATCAGGAGTGACAGCCTGGCTGGATTGACAGTTATTGCTAAAACTGTAACTGCAACACAGAGTGCTCCAAGAACCTTGGGTACCCATTGCACAAAGGACTTCTGGAAGAGATGACTCCAAATGACACCGTTGAGCACTTATAATAGATGTACATAAAACGACATCATTCTAATAACTTGAACGACAGCGTTTCCTCATTTAACTCAGCTTTACTTAAAATAAGATATAAGACGGCACCGTTTAGTCTAAAGAGACGTTAGACTAAACTAGCCGTTATACTTCTTCTTCTTCTATTTTCAATTTATGTTTCTGAGTTTCAGTGCTCACTTTAACGCGGGGAGAGAGAAGAAGTTCTTAAAGAAACTGACAATGGTTATATCCAAAAGGACCTATAAATCCAATAACTCAATATAACAAAAAGGCTTAATTTAGCTTCGAAATTAAATTGCATGGTTTTCAGTATTTAGTATGCTTACAGGTTTATGCTTAAATTAGTACAAGCTAATCAATTTTTATTTGTAAAACTTTTCTTCTTCATATTTTTAAATTTAAACTCTTATTTATCTATTGAAATAAAATAATTATTAAATTAATTATTTATCCAATTACTCAATTTTCAAATCAATAAATCGCTATAACTAACAATCTCTGTTTAATAAGTATGTGAGTCGTGAGAAACGTTATTTATTTTTCTTATTTTTGGAAGAAGAAAAACTTTATTTTTTGAAAATTGTAGTATGGCCAAATATTGACAAAAGCCTCTAAAAAAGTCTAGAGGTTTTTTTTTTTTTTTTTTTGAGAAAGAGTCTAAAGTATTTTCTGTTTGTGTATAGCATATCGTACGCCAATTGCAGACTAGAGGGGCCAAATTCCATAGCCCCTCAAAAGATCATTAAAAAAAAAATCTGTGTAATATATAGTGTAAATTGTGTAATAGAGATTTCTTACCTCTCTTTTGTGGATGATAGTTTGATTTTCTGTTGGGCTACAATAGATGAATGTTCCAATCTGATTTCTATCTTGCACAAGTATATATGAGCAAGTCTCAGGTCAACAATTGAACCGTGAGAAGAAATCCTTATTTTTCAGTCGCAATACCCCTAGGCCATACAGGTTGACATAAAGAATTGCTTTAGGGCAAAAATAATCAAGGAGCATGAAAAATATCTTGACTTCCTTTTTCAGAGGGGAAAAACAAGCGAAATACTTTCCATCAATTAATAGAGCATTTGAATCATAAATTATCAAGGTGGAAGGAGAAATTACTTTCTAATGTTGTGAAGGAGATCCTTATCAAGATAGTTGCTCAAGCGATCCCGATATATACTATGAGTGTTTTTAAGCTTCCAAATGTAATTTGTGAGGAGATGACAAGCTTGGTACGTCAATTTTGGTGGGGTCGATCTAATGAGAAAAATAAGATGGCTTGATTGAGTTAGGACAAAATGTGTGTACCCAAGGACAATGGTGGCCTAGGTTTTTAGGATCTTAAAGCCTTCAACCTTGCTTTATTGGCAAAAACATGGGTGGCGTTTACAAACTTGTACAAATTCTCTTGTCCACAAAGTACTCAAGGCTCGTTATTTTCCTAATGGGGATTTTCTTTCAGCATAATTGGGGAACAATCCATCTTATACCTGGAGAAGCATTATGTCTGCACAATTAGTGGTTCAATACGGTATTCGCTAGCAGGTGGGCAATGGCCAATCCATCAACGTATGCAATGACAAATGGTTGAACCAACCATCAACTTTTTGAGTTACCTCCAGACCTGTTATAGTACCAGCAGATGCAAAGCTCTCTTTGTTAATTGACCCATACACAGCAGCTTAGAGAATAGATATGGTTCAACAATTTTTTGCTCCACAGGATGTAAGGGCTATATTAAGCATACCTTTAAGTTCTAGACTGCCTAGTGACTGTTGGGTGTGGGCTTACATGCCCAAGGGATTGTTCACAGTCAAGAGTGCCTATAAACTCACAATGTCATTAGCTGATATGCTACAGCTAGCCAGGCATCTACCACTCGAATTCACAAGCTTTTTTAGAAGACAATTTGGAGACTCAATGTACCCAATAAAGTGAAATCATTTGCTTGGAGGGCGAGTAAAGATATTCTGCCTACCAAAGACAATCTTTGTCAAAGATAGGTTCTTGACTCTTCTATTTGTGAAGCTTGTGGAGATGCAATAGAGACCAGTGGCCATGTTTTTTGGGTATGTGTTGTAGCCCGCGAAGTTTGGGATTTGTCTGGTATTTGCTTTGACAAGGTTGGTGATGGGGTTCATGAATTCCAGCAATTTCAAGATTTCTTGTGGTACCTTAAGTTCGGGCAGCAGGTAGATGAGGAGCTACTTGGTTTGGTTTGTACAGTTGCTTGATGCTTATGGCCAACCAGGAATGAGGTAAGGCTTGGCAAAATGAGACCTCAAGCTTCAGCCATTTTGCAAAAGGCACGGTACTTACTAAATGGGTTCTAAATGGCAAACTTAAAATTAGCTAAACTTGTCCATGATGAAATTGTGCAATGACAGCCATCAATGGATCATGTGGTTCAAAGTTAATGTTGATGGTGCGACCTTTGCTCAATCTCAGACAGTGGGAATTGGTGTTCTTGTTCATGACTTTGCTGGGAGAGTGGCGGCCACGCTAAGTAAATGCCTACATGTGCCTTTGGGACCATTTCAGACCGAAGCTAAGGCCATGGAGGAGGGTATTTAATTTGCATGGGACGTGGATATTTGCGATATAGTTGTGGAGAGTGACTCACAGATTGTAATTTCTACTTTGATAGGGTCTAGTGGACCTCCAGTTGTTATTGCCAATATCATTAAAGGAATTCACGTAAAGTTGTATGAACTCAGAAGGGTACAATTTTTTCATGTGAAGAGACAAGGCAATCACCTAGCTCATATTTTGGATTAGTGTGCCAAGAACATTAATTCATATGTAACTTGGATAGAGGAAAATCTGCACATAATTAAGTCTGTTTTGTCTCATGATGTATCGTTTTTATATTCGTTTCAATAAAGTTATGATTTTTTTATCAAAAAAAAAAAATTGTGTAATAGAGAGATTCATTTTAAAACGTATATAAAAAAAACACACACACACACAAGTGATAGACTTGCAAACATCCCCCCAAAAATTCTTTATTATATATAATTTTTCTTTATATCCAAGGTCTTCAAAAATATTTAACTAGAGTCAATCCCACCATCCCTAAGCTATTGTATCAATTTATTTATATTGTTTTCGTGTTTACGTATATTGGTAAAGCCAAATGTAGGCTAAGAGTCTGTTTAGGATTTGCTTATTTTGCTAAAATTGAAAATTTTTTGTTAAAAGTATTGTAGATAAAGGTAAAAGTTAACTGAAATAGTACAGGAACTCATGAATAGTACCAAAAAGTGTAGTGGGGCTCATGTATAGTAGCAAAAATAAGCTGAATATCAAAACAAACTGGCTTTTTAATTTTTGCCAAACACACACTAAGAGAGCCAAATAACCTCTCAAAACTCTTTATGCATATAGGTTAGCGTAATAAGATTGCTTCAAATAGTGGAATAGTGCCCCCTTCGAGTAAAATGTTGCCCAAAATACTCTGTTAGTTCTTGAAATTTACTTCTTCTTTTTTTTTCTTTTTTTCTTTTTTTATGGTCAAGATTATAGAACATTCATTAAATAGGGGATAAACCCAAAGAAAATACATCCATATGAATATGGTCCAAGATCATTGAGGGAGTGTTCTTCACCCAGACAATGTAGTCCATTACATTACATGCATGTCTAGCAAACACATGTGCTGCTGTATTACAATTCTTGTGAATGTGTTGAGCCTTCCAAGCCTTGAAATTCTCCAGTTCGAACTTAGCTCACTCCACTACCTTCTGGATAGTGCATGTAGAAGTGTCAGGGTCTGATTCCATAAGGGCCAACATGATGGTCTTCGCATATCCTTCTACCATCACCTTACTTAAGCCTAAATCCCTTGCTAATAAAATCCCCTCCTCTGCTGCCCAAGCTTCAGCCTCCATTGGACCCAAAGGGAAAGGAAGTTTCTTGCTCATCGCCCTCATCAAACAACCAACCTCATTTCTGATCACTACTCCCACCCCGCAGCTACCATCCTCTTTAAAGACTACCACATCAACATTGATTTTATACCGACCAGGTTTAGGAGGATGCCATTGAGATCCTAACCGAGGAGACTGCCTGGGGGTTTGAATGGTTTGGGAATTACCTTGTTTGTACTTCTTTGTGTACCTGAGTGCTTCACTTGCTAGGACTTTTGCTGGCTTACATCTCTCCTCATGTTTATATAGATTGCGATTGTTCCATATACATCACGCAATTGTTGCAAAGGCAGACCAATCTATATCTTTTTCCTCTTCCCTAAGTTTCTAGTAAACATCAAGGAAGTCTTGATGGGAATTTTTCCACATGGGAAGCTTCAGCCTTGATTCCTTCCAAGTTTCAGCAGCTGTTTTACAATCCCATAATACATGACCTGATGTTTCCTTCTCACCACACCAAGCACAACATCCCATTTGGCCACCTTCTGTTTAGCCAGGCAGTAGTTTGTGGGCAATATATCTTTGCAAGCTCTCTACAGGAAGTGTTTTACTTTACCTGTACACTCTAGCTTCCATATTAACTTCCATGTATCAGCCATTTTGGAAGGATCAAAGCATTCCTCTCAGCCTCCTATTTCCTTATCATCTCTCAACTCCTTGAAAGCTACCTCATACGCACTTTTGACAGTGAATCTCCCATTATTAGACCACGCCCATATTTTAGAGTCATTGGGGAGACATGAGCTGATTGGTATCCCCAAAACAGCTTCTACTTCAAAAGGGAGAAAAGTATTTCGCACCCTTTCAATGTCCCACGAACCCCTCTCCCTATCCAGAAGGTGCTCTGCCCTTTCAACCATTGAACCTTGGCTTCTTGGGCTGACTACCTTAAAGGAATTAGGAGTAGGGAGCTATCTATCCTGCTACACATTAACACTTTTGCCATTGCCTATGGTCCACCACAGTCCTCTGCCAATGATACTCTTGGATTCCAATAGGCTTCTCCATGTGTATGAGGGATTATTTCCTAGCTAGGCTTCCATAAAACACGACCTTTTAAAGTATTTTGCGTTCAACACCTTGTGGAGCAAAGAGTCCGGGTTTTGGATTAGTCGCCATCCTTGTTTGGCCAAGAGAGCTAAATTAAAAGCCTTGAGGTCCCTAAAACCCAATCCTCCATCTTTTTTCTTCTGACGAATCTTTTCCCATGAAACCCAAGCCATTTTCTTTTCATTTTCCTTCTGCCCCCACCAGAAATTCCTAACCATGGCGTTTAAATCCTTGCACAATGAGTCTAGAATCTTAAAGCAACTCATGGTATACGTCGGGGTGACTTGAGCAACTACTTTAATTAGTATTTCTTTTCTAGCCCTCGATAACAATTTACCCTTCCACCCTGTAATTCTTCTTCCCACTTTATCCTAAATATGATTGAAAGCCTTCTTTTTCCCTCTCCCCATTAATGGTGGCAGCCCTAGGTATTTTTCATGTTGTTTGATAATTTGCACTCCGAATAACTCCTTCACCCCTTCCTTCACTTCACTTCTAGTATTCTTACTGAAAAAGAGAAATGTTTTCTCTTTATTTAGCTTTTGCCCGTACTTCTTCTCATACTCCTTAAGACTTGGCTCACCTGATTGGCCTCTTCCAAAGTTGCTTTACAGAAGATGATGCTATCGTCCGCAAAAAAATAGGTGGGAGATTTTGGGGGCTCCTCTACATACTGCTACTCCATTTATCTGTCCCATACCAGCTTCTTTTTTAAGCATCTTCGTCAATCCCTCTGCACACAACAAGAACAGGTACGGGAAGATAGGATCCCCTTGGCGAAGCCCATTTGAAGGAATTATCTTTCCTTTTGGTTCTCCATTGATCAGAAAGGAGTAGGACATCGTTTTCACACACATCATAATCAGCTGAATCCACTTTTCTTGAAAGCCCATCCTCCTCATCACCCCTTCCAAGTATCTCCATTCAACTCGGTTGTATGCCATGCTCATATCAAGCTTGACTGCCACAAGTCCTTTTTTTTCCTTTCCGTTTCATATTTATGCAGTGCATCGTCTCAAACGCTACAAAAACATTATCTGTGATCTGTCTCCCTGGAACAAAAGCACTCTGAGCATCTCCTATAACCCTTGGTAGGATTCGTTTCAGTCTATTTGCAAGGACTTTAGACACTATCTTATAAATAACATTGTAAAGGTTGATCGGTCTGAATTCCGTAATTTTCTGGGGACTTTTCACTTTAGGTATCAGGTAGAATTCTTGAAATTTACTATAAGTGAAAGCTTATGGTCCTTTTCTTCATTATTGTTAGGCTCTTGGAATTTCTAGAGAGAGAAATAGATTCAAAGAGAACCATTGTCTTCTTAGACTCAAAAGGTTCAGCACAATGTTTTTAATTTCCTATTTTCTTGGTAGACAAACAAATTTGTTGTGTGGAAGACCGATTTCTAATGGGTTTGGGTTAGGTCATGAGTTTTTTCATTTATTTTTTTATGTGGCAATATTATGTTGGTTTTTTTAAATATTAAAAGCGTTGCCACGTTACCTAAAAAGAGTCTCATCATTGCTCCGTTAAGCATATAGGTAAGGATACTAATGATAGTTAACATAAGGATCAATAATGCTCGTTTTTTTAACTTTTGGGATTATTAGCACTCATTTGAAATTCCAAGAACCAAAAGTGCTCACTTGGTAAACTTTAGAACATTCACATTGGTGGTGTGAAATTGTTAAAATGCTATTTTTAGCACCACAATATACAAAAAGTGAGCTACATTGGTGGTGGTATAGGTAAAAAATTTAACTCATTAGCTACAGTGCACAGCCATCTATAGCTATGCATTGTAGCTCAAATGGAAAAGCAACATAATATATTTTATGTGGTTGTGGTTGTAGTTTATTGCAGTAGATATATTATTTTATTATATTATTTATATTATTTTAATATTTTGAATGCTAAAATAAAACCATCGTGGTCCATTAATGTTGAGTGTTTTGTAAAGTGGGATGGTAAAGTAGATAAAATAGTTTTTTGTGGTGTCAAAAAATTTAATTTTTGGCACTACAAAAAGCTGCTTTACCTGTGGTACCAATGTAGATGCTCTAATAGTGTCTCCATGTCTTCCTTGACATATATGTGGTCCCTTTGCCTTCTCCAACCTATTGTTAGAAGTTTCTGGTATTGTAGTCATAGGCAGCTCTAACCTGAAAAAAATAATTATTATATATAAAATTTGTGATTTTTTTATCCTTTAAAAAAATTGTGATCACCCTAAATTTATTTTAGGCCCAACATAATTAAATTTTGGTGAAAATTTGACAACAAACTTGGTTGTAAATTAAGACTACAACTCCTCTTAATATTTTTCTATTGGAGGTGAATTTTGACAAATTTACCATTAAATTACATTTTCTTCTTATATCCTTCATACTTATAAAGTTTCAATAAAACCAAAGATTAATAGCAATGTCATCAATTAAATGTCATCAATCAAATATTTAAATTTCAAGTTTTTGTAGTCTAAAATTAAACGTAAGAAATGTGTTTATAGATCAAATAGTAAATAACATTCAATAGACATGAAATTTGACATATGTTTTAAAAACATAAAAAACATGCAATTCAACGGTTAGATTTTCAAAATATGTAGCAATGTTAATTTGTTTAATGAGAATTGTAACCTAAGGCTACAAATAAGTTTGTAGTCAAACTTTTTCCTTAAACCTCAATCCCCTTAACAATATATTAAGCTCTTACAAACAAAAAGGAAAATTTCAAAACAAATTTTATTGAAACAAAATTTTAAAAGAAATATAGCTTGCAGAATTGATAATGAGACTATCATGTAATAATTTCAAAATAAAAAAACTCATAAAAAAAATTGTAAAACTATGTATTTGCATGTGTGTTTTTTTTTTTTTTAATATATAAAGTTCTCTTTTTATTAGATTTTATATAACTTATGTTTTTATAATAATCATCTTGAAAAAATTAGTGAAGCCACCGCTAAGTGTAATCCCATTATCATTAGAGGCCTCTCATCGCCACAAGACCACTGCTGAACAAGATTATCCTATAAAGTATAAAGTCTCCCTTCTTTTGGTTGAAAACTGAAAAAGCTGAGATTGATATAGGACCATCACTAAAGTGTTTTACAAAAAGCTGTCCTGCGAGTGACATAATTGGCCAAAAGTTATTACTAGAACTGTAAATAAAATCCCAAACATTCAAAATAATATAGCTTAGTTTTTAGTATTTGTTTTCAAAACTCCAATTTTCTTTACAAATTTCAAAGTCTCACTTTTGTTTAAGTATTATATTAATTTATTTATATAAATCTATCATTGATATGATCCATATGATTAACTTATCACTTTCTCCAGAAATAAAGGTGAAAAAGCATAGCAACAACTTAAGTTTTATCTAAAAGATCAAGAGTGTAGTTCAAAAATCTTGATATGTTCAAGAGAAATGTCTAATATTAAAATCATTTATTCTTATTTTAAATTTAAAATTACGAAATTCATATAAATATATATATATATATATAATATTTCATCCGAATCACTTCTAAAGCTTCTTGTCATACAACAATGATATACCAATCTTACAGTCCAAACATATTGCTAAATTATCAAGGTGTTTTAACATTATTTTATTTTATTTAAAAAAAAAAAAAAACTCTCTCTCTCTCTCTCTCTCTCTCATTACACTTGTAGCTATTAATTTAAGTTGAGTTTATAGAAGTTTGTCGAATATTTGTTAATTCGAAAAGCTTATAATGAGAAGCAAACTCAACTATCATTTGGTGTTCAAAATATTTTATTTGTTAAATTAAATTTTGAGTTTATAGAAGTTTTATGGATAACTGTCAATTCAAAAACCACATATAATAGAAAGCCAACTTGCCATATACATTTTATTTCATTTTTGGGCCATAGTAATCATTTGCTTATTTTACTTTAATTTTTTTTAAAAAAAATGTTTTTTGGGAAAGAATAGAGGGTGACGAGATATTTTTTTATTAAATACATTATAGAATTTAAATAATAACATTTACTCTATGATCATTATTGTTAATTATCAGACTAAAATGTTAATTAATATTATTTATTTGATAATAAAATATTTTACTAGTTGAACTCTTAAGGGTTAAGGGAAAAGTCAATTGCCCTATGCATTATTTTTCTCTCTCACAGAGATTTGGCTATAGAATCTACCTAAAAGATCAAAAAGAGGAAATGACATAAAAGTAGTAAACAAAAGGCAGCAGAGGGGAAAGTCAAATTAAGAAAAACAAAGAAACGTTACTTGTCAAGAGATTAAATAAACAGCAATAAGGTAATAATAATAAGACATGGCACCACACACACCCACTGCAGTACACGACCAAAACAGCACTAGTCGCTCTCTCTAATCATTACTTTTGGCATTTTAACCCCCCGGATTCCCCTAATTAAAAACAAAAAAACAAAAGTAACAGCAAACACACAGCGAGTACAAAATTCCAACATACACAACCCGAGTGCGCCGAACCCAAAAACTCACATTCAATGCTGGACCCGTAACTTTCCCTCGCTTTCTAGTTTCAAATTTCAAAAACGACCCAACAACTCTCTCTCTCTCACGCTAAAAATTTTTGCTCTCATTCGTTTATTATGACTGAGTATTGAAAATTAAGAAGTAAATAAGGCGAAAAGAAAAGAAAAAAGAAAAATAGAAAAAAAAAAAAGGTGTAGAGGATAAGAGACAGGACATAGGTACTAGTAGTGAGTAATTATCAAAAAATCGATGGTATGCTGGTTGTGGAAGCGTGAGTGTGAGTTGGGATTAGTGTGTAGATCAGTGGTGGGGTTTCTTGACAGATCGGTTTCCAGAGCTATGGGTTGCTTCTTCGCTTGCTTTCGTGTCAAAGACGATCACCATCACCGCCATCGCCCTCACCTCGTCTCCTCCGATCCCACCAAGCCTACGGTCATTTCTCCACTCCTCTCTTTCTCGCCCCCTCTGTATGCTTCCCGAGAAAATATAACAGAAAAAAGGAAAAGAATTAGAAAGAAAATGTGTCTCTCTCTCTCTCTCTCTCTCTCTCGCTTTCTTTCTTTCTTTCTTGATGTGGTAGTAGGTCTGTCGTAGGTGCTGGATCGTAGTGTTCTTTGAAGGTGGATTTTGATTTTCTTTGAGTTTCTTTTATTTTCATGAGCTTTCTTTCTTTCTAAGCAGCCAAACAGGGATTTTCTTGCGTCTTTTAGAAAATTTTAGCATTTCTTTATCCTCCGTGAGAAAATTGAGGGAAGAGAGAACAAGATTAAGTCTTGAGCCTTCTAGTTTTTTTTTTTTTCCTTTTAGAATTAGGGTTCAGTTGACTGCGATTCAAGATTTCATGTTTTTGGTTCATTTTCTAAATAATCAAGCAGAACGTTGGTTTCGTGAGTTACATTTAACAAAAAAAAAAGTTATTATTTGAACTTACTTTCTGTTTGGCTGCTGGGAAAAATCAAAGAAAAGAATACAAATGAATTTTGTCTGTTTTGTGTCTATGTTGTTTTAGTTTATTGGTAACAAAAAAGCTTAATTTAATTTCAGAATACATTTTCTCAGTGTCCAAGCAGAGAATAAGTGAATTATGAGATTTCTTGCTAACTTTTCTTCTGTGTGTGTTATGATCAGGAAACTGTGATATCTCAAAATCGTTTGGCGTCTCTCTTTCTATCTGAAGGTATAAAATTTTCCTGTTGAGTTTTTTATTATATCGGTTCTAATTGTTTTAAGTACATCGATCTTTTTATTAATATCTAAAGCTGTGAATTTGTTAATGTTTTTGAAATTGGTTCTATTTTTTTTTTTTATAGAGAAAGAGGATTCTCCGCACGCTGATAGGGAAGCTCATGGTTTCGGATCTCCAGAAAGTCACAAGGCACTCAAGGATGAGGTATGCTGATCTTGGACATTACATGAAAGGTCCTAAAGATTGTGTTTATTACAATTATGCTAATTCAGATTACATTTTCTCTTTAAACTTTTAACAATAGTTTACATGAAGGTTTGTATAATTGTGTTCAATTTTAAGTTTTTAATGATTTTTATAGTGTTAAACCTTGAATAAGCATAGTTGAAGCTATGCGTAGAAGGAATTATGCCTCTGCTTAACACATGCTTATACATGCGTTTTTGCTATGTTACTTTTCAACTTTTGGAAGAGATGGTAGTCTAATTTTGTTTTGAAGCACAACAAATTAAGTGAACCAAAGAATTTACTTTTTAGTAATGACTAATAAAATTAATAACTATTTCCCATATGATGCGAAACACTGGTTATTCATCCTTAATGGACTAATGTTTTTGGGTTGCATGCGTTTTTTTTTTTGTTTTGTTTTTTGGGTATGCATATAGGCATAAGTTGAAAATTTTGAAATGGGAATGCTAAATGGATAATTAAAAATACAAGAAAGATTTTATATGAAATGAAGAACTTTGGTTTAATGATAGGATAGCTCCTATTGATTAAAAGATGAGGGGGACTGCTTGATATGAGTTCAAGTTGAGAAAATGAAAAAAAGGCAGAGGAACCCGAAACAAAATTGGTAGATGCTGTAAACAAGGATATGTTAATTAAAGAGGTGATAGAAAGTATGATTTTGGATAGAATAGAATGACAAAAAATACATACGGTGACCAATATTAGTCTCCAACTCTTAGGAGGTTTGATAGCACCGTCCTCAAAGTTTTGGGACCGAAGCTTTATGAGTCACGTTGAGGTTTCATGCATATAGAAAGTATTCATATATGCATGCTATTGCAAATGGAATTTAGAGGCACGTTGATATTGATTTTACAAGTGGCATAAAAGCTTTAATCAGAACTGATTTTCTGGTGTTTGTATTCTGTAGTTAATTCTTGCTTCATTTTGGTTGTATAGATGGTTTGTAAGGCCTGCCATATTCTTTTTTATTAGATTATTCAATTTTTTTTCATCTTTGTAGGCGCTTTTTAGGGTGCTGGATTCTAGACCTATCCCCCTTCCCTATTTGTAATCTCAGCAGATTTGAATGTGTGATTGCAAACCTATTGGCTGTTTCATCTGTCTACTACATGAGTTATCCTCAAAATACTAGAATCATCCTCATTCTTTTCAAATAGGGCATTGGTTACACTAATGGATAACTTTCTTTTGTCAAGGTTGTTATTGACTGTTGACAAGTATCTTTTTGATTGTATGAAATAAATTGTGCAGGCCAGGTTTCTTAAAGCTTGTGGTACCTTAGCAGAGACCCCTGCAGAAATTCGGAAAGGATCTGCAAAGTCAAAATTTTCACCTTCATATGATGGAGATTCAGAGCCTCCAAAATTCCATTCATGGCTTCCCAACACATCCATCAAGAAACTTCAGTTAGACAACCAAACTGAGCAGGCCACTACTCCCATTAAACTTAGTGAAGAGTGGGGAAAGGGATCAGGTTTGCAAGAGCAGACACCTAGCAGGTTGTACTCTCTCTATAATGATTATGTTTGTGAAACAATTGATATACTTTTAATTAATTATTGAGTACACCTGTCATGGGAAGGGAATTTTCCATATTTCAAAGCCAACCTGCCTGCTATTTGGTAGTATTAATTGTTTATATTTATGAAATGTGGACACCAATTATTTGTTAATACTTAGATTCACCTGACAAGATTAATAGCTTGCTGACATTTGTCCAATGCCATCTCTCTCTTCTAGCTGCATATCCAGCATACATAACACTGGAAGGGTCTCTTTCAGCTCAACTGAAGGCAGTGGAACAGGAAGTGTTAATACAGCTGTCAGGGTTCATGCTAATCAGACTGAAACCATTGCAACATCAGTTTCACCTTGGATTTCAGCCACAGAAATTCAGTGCAGGAGCAAGTCTGTGCGTTTTCAATGTGATTTTGATGCATCTTCCTCATCATCTGAAAATGTTAGCCAAAATCAAAAGAAATCTGAATCACCAGGTAATCAGAGTGTGTCAAAGCCTTCACCTTATCCAACCCCACTTAAGCTGTCTGACGAGATGCAAACACCTGGAACCGTTTTTCCCACAAACTTTGACAATTTACCATATGGGAAGACCCGAATCAGGTCCCAGTATGTGTATTCAGTTATGAACCCAGTTGAGAGTGACTCTCAGTGGAAGTTATTGAGGGAAGAAGATCCTAACTATCATCAACTTTCAGGTGAGCTGAGAGAATCTATTGAGTTGCCCGAAACTACAACCCCTAGGCCAGAAGCGGGGGTAAAAGAAACTTTGTCTGGGAAAGAGTTGAAGGTGGAAGCAAGCCTGTCTGCTTGGTTGAAGCCACTGCCATCCATTCAGGATGAGAATAGTAAAAATTTTGACCCTGCTTCTACTAGAAAACCTCATTTTGGTAGAACTCCTGGGGACAGGCCAATCATTGGGCTTGTTGCTGCTCACTGGAATGATAATGATCAATCTCATATTTCGCCAAAGTGGTGGGATGGGAATGGAATCCCAAATTCGACCAATAAATACAAGGAGGTATGTCTTGTGGCTTCTTTACTTTCAGCTTGAGGCCTTTGAAATGAAAAGCTTCATTTAAGGAATGCTGGTTGTTTTTGCAGGATCAGAAAGTGAGTTGGCATGCTACGCCATTTGAGGAGAGGTTAGAAAAGGCTTTGTCCGAAGAGAGTGTTATCACTCAAAGGTATGCTAGCTTCCTTCTTTGATATGTGCCATGTCCTGCATGACTGTAATTTAAAGTATACTGCTGGTAGCTTTTGAACGTAAATTGCAACGTAGTCAAAGGCAAAAGGTGACCTTAAGTTGCCTAGGCCTTGTATCATCTGGGGTGTAAGGTGTCAAAACAGCATTAGCTCTGTTGATGTGAGCTGCCAAATTCTAAATATTGTTAATATACATGTAGAACTTAAATCATATTTATCTATGCATAGAATATTCTTATTTACATATAATTATCTATCTAATGTATAGAAATATTACAATCAAGTCTCTAACATGTGTTGCATCTTGCACGAAGTAATTAGGTCTATTAATTAATTTGAAAATAGGGCACAACTTAGGCTCTATTAAGCAATATGACAATAGGTTTTACAAAATCTTCAATAATTAATTAATCTAACCATACGTTTTACAACAAGCTTCTGTAAATTAATCATCCAACAATAGGTTCTACAACGAGCTTCTACAAATTGTAAATCAAAGAGAGAGAGAGAGAATAGAATAATGAAAGAAAAAAAATACCAATGTGTTGTTTGTTATGGTCTTAAAAGCTGTGTTTAGTTTTTTTGATCAAATAAAGCCTTATTGTTCTGTTACTTTGTTTTGTTATGGTTGAACTTTTGCCTCACTGCCCTAAACATTGTTTAAGGCATTTGCCTTGCTTGCCTTAGTGCTCTAAAGACGCCTCACCTTATAGCCTTAGTGTGGCCGCTGGGTGAGCGTTTGGCTTGCTTTTGATTACCATGGTAAATTGTGATGATATGTATGGGGAGGGCATACCAATTCCTATTTTTGCATTATGTTAACTCCATATTCTATGTATAAGTCATCGTAAAGTTTCCCATTCTTAAATGTAGGTTTTGTATGATAACACTGATGTTTATGTTGTTGGCCTTTTACTTAAAGAATGTACATACCACTATTATGCCAAGAGTTCAGCTTAACTTAAAGAATTTATGTTTTCTTGTTAGCTGATGTTATTAAAAATCTTTACTTATTACATTTTCTATATATGCATGTTAATTTCAAAGCAGTAGTAAGTCATAAGTTAATATCATCACTAACAATAAGGATATTCAATGTCATTTGTATATAATGTAAAATAAATATGGGAAGCTTCTGTGAATGCAAAAAAATAAATGAAAGACTCCAGAACATTTAAAATGGATTATGTTTTCGTTAAGAGCTGAGAGCTTAACAGTTACCAAAGCTTTCATCAGCTTCCTTTTCTGGTTTCCTGTTTAAAAAGTTCAGAAGTTTTTAAAACTTTTTTTTTAACAGTCTGATTATGTAACTGTACGATTTACAGGAAGCCTGTCTATGGAAAACCAATAGCTTTTGATGAGAACGAGGAAAGTGATACGGCTCTATCTCAGTTGCAATCTTCAACCCATCCTAAGTCAGTAGTTTCATTCTGATGAAAGATGGTGGTGGCGTTTCTCCATTGTGTTGTGAGTTTGGTTTGCAGCCAATATACTGCCAATTAGTAGTGACTTCTAAAACCTAAATTGAAGTTTACATCGTTGAACTGAACAAGGGTATTGGTTTTGTATCCGGACATTGATTCATTGTGCTGGTTCTGGAAATCTTATTTTTGTGGTTATAGACTTTTCAGCAGCATGGGAGCTGCTTGTAATGTACATAAGTAATGGAAATCCTCTGCATCAATGGCTCTTTGGTTCTGAATCGTTCTTAATTTTGTTTGCCCCTTTGAATTTAAGCATTATGGAGTTAGCTATTTACTATTAAGTGTCTTGTAGCATTTGTCTGGCTATGTTGCCGTTTTTAAGATGATATTTGCTCTCATTCGAAGAGAGTTTACTAATTGGTTACTGGTAAATCACCTCTAAGATACAATAAAGCCTACGAATTCTATAAATAGCAATTCTAGAGAAATCTCAAGATTTTCTTGTGTTTTTTGTTAATTAGAATTCTGGATATGGACAAACACGCATATATAGAAAATGAAGAGACACAATTGAAGACTCATTACTTTCAAAATAGGGTCTAAAACAGTTGTTAAATAGTAACGAGTCTAATGACAATCAAATTCAGGTTAGGCACGTTTGTTTGCATAGTTTTGCAGAAACAAAAACTTTGATTGACCTTGCTTACACCTCACCTGACTGAAACTTGAGCAAACCTTAAACTTCCTCAAACAAAAAAGTTTGATAGATTTTTGGTTGATAATTGCTGAAGTAGTCATCAAATTGGAGAATCAATCCAGCAAACTTTTGAAAATCAGATAATTGTAACTGTCTTTTTAAGTCAATTTCACCATTTCCAATGTGGGTTACCTCATGTTATATACAGTAATATAATAAAGAGAAAATTCATTCAAAAATCCAAATTAGATTCTACTAATTACATTCCAACATTACGTCAAGTGTCCTAATTTCATTCTAGATTTCAAGTGTATTTTAAATTGGTTTTAATTTTATACAAGTGTCATTTCATTTTTGAGCAATGCTAGAACCACAATTTATTACATAACTTTTGTCACAACTTACTATGTAGCGAGTTGTGAGTGATTAAGGTGTGGACCTACATGATGAATCTACCATTTTTTCTCTACCGCTCATAACTTGTCACGTGACAAATTGTGAAAAGTGTTGTGATCCTAGCATTTTCCTTTGTTTTTAATGCTGTGTCAAGTGTCTTTGCATGAAAATCAATGAATCTAAACTTGTAAAACATTAAAAAAAAAAAAAAAAAAAAATCTCAAATAGAATTTATTATACTTTTATTTTTATTTTTATACAAGATGGAAATTCTATTATAGTATAATCTAAGTGTATATGTTTGTAAAATTCTCACTTGAAGACTTGAACCCAAACTCTTTCCTCCCACCCCACAAGCAATTATACTTATGTAATACTTTTAACCAATTTTAAAACTATTTTCTTCTCATTTAAAAAAAAAATCTATTTTAAATGAATTTAAAACTAGTTCTAACTATTCTATTTAAATATCATTTGAAACTACTTTTAATTCATTTAAAACCAATTTAGATTTTCTTACCCAAAAAAAAAAAAAAAAAAACTTATTATTAGTTCAAATATAACTTATTATTATATAGGATGATAGGAGTTGAAGAAATGCATTGTTGTTGCTTGAGAATGCCACCAGAGTTATAGCCACTTATTGTTGTAATTTAAAATAATAATAATAAATTTTTTTTAATATTTTATGATTTTTTTTTTTTGAAAACTAAAACTACATCATTTTTTGGTATTTAACGGCAAATCATCTAATTTTTATGGTAATGATATCATTTGTAAACTTTGATTTGTGTAAACTTAAGTATCTATGTATTATTATTATTTAACTTTTATTTTTGAGTATTTTGTTATTTTAAAATTTAGTTTTTTTTTTTTCATTTATTATTATTTTGCACGTGAAAATTAGAGATGGACTCGTGACCCGACGTTATCCAACCCGTTTTAGATAAGTTGTTTTTGACCCGAGCTCAATCCGTTTGCTAAGAGAGGAGTCTCGTGCAAATATTAAAAAGAAAAAAATAAAAATAAAAAAGAAGTAAAAAAGTGAAAACCCTAAGGATGTAAGTTGATAGTTTTTCCGTGACTTGGTAGGGGAAGAAGAGCGGAGAGGTCGGGAAGGAAAGGGAGAGAAAAGTAGTAAAGATGGAGAGAAGTGAAAAGACTAGAAGCGGCAGTCACATGTGGATACGAAAACCTACCTGAACCTGAGGGGATATCATGATTTTATATCCATTATAGTTTTCAATCTGAATTCTGATTTCCAATCACACTTGCCGCTCGTATTTCCTTCTTCTTCTTCTTCATCTTTTCCTCTCTCTCTCTCTCTCTCAAACCCTCGCCTTTCTTCTCTGGGCCTAGTGATGATGTTCTCACAGCTCTGAAGGTTCAATCTCTCTTTCGAATTTAAACCCCTTTTTATTTTCCCTAATTTTGTGCATTCTGCATCTGTGCTCCTTTAAATTTTATTTACATTTAATTATTTCAAATTGGGTTCTCATATTTACATATTTTTTTCCTTTTAGTAATTGAAGAATTTCTTATTGCTGTTTGTTTTGTTATAAAAAAAACCTCTGTTTTTTTGTTGGGTTTGCAGCAAAATATTTGGCTAGTAGTTATGTTTTGTCATATTCATGTTATATCTGTTTAGTGATAATGGATGAGAAAATTTTGTGAAGCATCTATTTGGTTGAAATAGACTCCCAAATTCCAAACCAGTTTGTACTTTATATAGTAGTTGCTTCCAAAATAAAACTTTCTAGGACATTTTAGCCAAGACTTGATGTGGGCAGAACTTTGATATCATATTGGGGAATCAAAGATAGCCATTTTACAAGGGCATAGGATCTTATTTACAATATTTCTTATAGGACAGCTTTAACATTAATGGAAGTGACTTGAATCAATTAGGAGGAGCTTTGACAGTTGGTAGTAGAGCTAGTGATGAAGTTTTATGGGTCTAGATAACAAACTAGAAACATAAAATAGGAAGAAATATATCAAATTGCTTAGATTGAGAAGAGCTCATCTCACTTCAATGAGTCTATAATCTTGATTAAGGTTTTGCGGTGGGATGAACAGCAAGTCACCAAACTTATGGTTGCTTAAATTCTTTTTGAAAAGTTAATATGAGGACTGAATGAACTTAAGGGTGAAATGCAAAATAAGTAAGGAGTTTCCTTACCGATAAAGTATCCTCAAGGCCTTAGTAACCTAGTCAAGAATTATGGTTTTGAGTAAGCAGCTGGTCCTTGAAGTACAAAACTACAAAAGGTCTCATGTTTCACATAGTTACAAAATGTTCAAAACGACTTCATTTCATTTTGTGGGAGGAACTTCAAGCTTTGAAGTGGGGCTTCCATAAGAATCAAACATATTTGGGAGGCCTCTTTGTCTTTGGTTTTGGATTAGAATCATGTGGTTTTGCATTAGAGTCTTCCCATCATGAATTAGTCTGTTTATATGTGTTGAAATCTTTTTGGTTGTTTTACCAAAAAAAAAAAAAAAAACAGACAGAAATTTTTTTGGTTGTGTTGCTTTATTGCTGTCAAAACAAGAGTTACTTACCATCTTGTCATTCACCTTCACTTACCTTATTTTTACTATTAAAAGATAACTTTTCCAGTAATACTTAAAATCTCATTATATGATCAGTTTTGCAAACTTTCTTTACCTTTTATGTTTTTGATAAAACAAATTGTAGAGGAGCTATCCCATCCTCTACCTTTCTAATAAAAAATTTAGCTTTGAATGAGAAAAACTTAATTCTTCATTCGTTCTGTTTAGGCCAAATTACTATTTTGATCCTTTAAACTACAGTTTAAGGTTAAATTGTGTTCATAAACAATCAATTGTGTTACTATAGTCCTTAAGTTTCTTTAAAATATTTCATTGTTTGTTTACTTATCATAAAAGAAAAAAAAATATATAGTCACAATTATACAAGTCGTGTTTCCTTCAAAATACTTAGTTTTGTTAGTAGGAATCAAAGTAAACTATAGATTGAGTCACGTCTGTAAGCTAATCTCATAGGACGGGCAAGGGTAACATTGAGCCATTTTCAAAAATCTATGGGTTTAAATTTTAGTTGATAGTTCGCGTATGAAATTGAATTTTGATGCATAATTTAGGGTTCAAAATTTACCTTATATAAACTTTTTTTTAGCTTTCATGGTATAACCTCGAAATGCTCTTTATTTATTTATTTATTATTATTTTTATAATCTCTAGTGTAATTGTTAAAAACAAAAAAAAAGAAGAGAGAGAAAGAGAGGAACAACATGTCCCAAGTGTAATATTATGCAGAGTGTCAAATTTATTTGACATAGCTTGCTACCAAAGAGGGTTAATAGACTCAATACTAGTCTCATCATAAGTGTGATGCTTATGGGGAGTGGAAAGAGCAACGAAATGGTGATAATTAATAATGGACAGAACCTGGTGAATCAGCATCATGAATAGACAAGCTAGAGGAAGCAATAAACCCTATGTGACTAAAAAGTATATGAAACCATCAACAAAATAAATGACAGGACTAGAAGTTTAAGAATGTTTTGGGGAAAATAGTGAGGCATCAAAGGTCATAGGTTGCAACAGGCAGAATAAATGTATTTGGAATTGCTACTTGAGCCTAGAGGGAACAGAAAAGGCAGCATAAGTGCAAGTGCAGGACAGAACTTAAGACGATCATGTTATTAGGCAAAGAGTGTAATGTCATCAGCATCTTTCAATGATGGATCTACATTTGTTCCCACAAAGTAGAGGTGTAGGCATACAAATTTAAAATGGATTGACTTGATTCTTGGCGATCTAAGAAATTTTGGTCTTGATACCAAATTCCAAGGCAACATGGCAAGGAAGTCCCGAGCTACCTTGGCTATCTCAAGCCCTGGTAAGAGATTGTTGATGGAAGGAGCATGAATGTTGTTCCAATCTTCAATCCTGGCATCAAAAGCATCATCAGATTCATTTGTCTTTTGAATTGGCTGGGATATTGCATCAGTGACATAACACCACAATTTTATACTTTTGAGGAACATAACCATATTTTGGGCCCATGAATGGTAATTGGACCCATCCAGACAAACAGTGATGGGATAGGTTACATCATTGGGCTGGGCCATGGTTAAGAAAACTTTGATTCCTTATGTAGAAGCAGAGAAGTTAGCATGCAACCAAGTCGTATGGCCTATCTTTGAACAAGGAACTAATTCGTGGAATTGATTTTACAGAAGATGAAGATTTGTGAACTGGAGCAATGTGGACAGTAAGTGTGTTCAAGATTTCACAACGGTGAAGATATGACTCTGATTCTATAATATTGCTCCACCTTGTTTACGTCGCTCTTGTATCAGATGCAAAGACTGAGAAACTGAGAAAATAGTGGCAGCACAGGCAATAGCAAGACATGACACTAGGCCAACAGCAATGCTGCACTGCTATGTCTGCTCAGAAACTTGAAGAAGAAGCTGACTGGTGTGGGCTACAATGGAATTTTTACGTTTTTCAGTAGATTCATACAGGTTTGGGAATAAGGAAACCACCTGTTTTGGTGGGGGTGATTAGTTTCTCATGTTATGTGCTAATGTGGTGCTCACATGCATCAAGTGCCCAAAAATTATTCACGCGAAAAGTTTTGACTAGAGATGCTAATCTAAGATTACCACATAAAATTTCATGAACCAAGAGGTCCCTAGGAACCATTAGATTATTACAGCATCCCCTGCCTCCAAGAAGAATGATATGTTATGAGACAACAATATACAATATTATAGAATTAATAACAAGTAAATGATATAAAATTAAACCACTTATACGTTTGAAACTCAAGTTTTCCAGAAATCTATACATTTGCACAACTTTCTACTAGATTTTTTTTTCTCCCATCATGTCTTTATCTACAACTTTCCTAATGCACATTTCTTGCACCTATCTCAGGTCAATCAGACTTTTTATTTTACAAGATTACCCCACTCAAAAACTGTAGGCTTGAAAAAAAGAAGTGACTAACATTGGGAACTTTTTTATTTTTTATTTTTTTATTTCTTTTTAGAAACAAACTAACTGTTAAACACATACATACTTAATTATAATCTCTTACCAAATTTAAACACATTACTTAGCACTTTATTTAACATTGAAAACTAGATATAATCAAATAAATTACAAAATTAAACTCCTACCTGCCTACATATAGTTGCGTAACCAAAATAGTATTTTAATTTTATTTAAAAAGGCAATAAGATATTAGATGTCAACCAATAACATTTATTTTATGATGCTTCTTCTTTATCATAAGATTAACATATATACTCCTATAAAAAAAAAGGAAAAAGATTAACTCATATCTTTTAAGACTAAAATGCAATACCCACTCTCTAAGTTTATTCAGAATTCATTTCAATCCATTCTCAAAAAAAAAAAAAAAAAAAAAAAAAAATCATTTCAGACCTCTAACTTTGTTTTCGTTCATTTTAGTCCTTTAAGTTTTAAATTTATTTAATTAAGATCTTTCTGTCAACTTTTGTTTAATTTTTTTTAAAATAAAAATTTGGAAAATAATTTTCAATCATTAATTGAATTTTTATTAATTAAAAAAATTTGAAGAAAAATAAAAAAAAAATTGAAAAATTCACTACAACATATAACAAAAGTTTATAGAAAAACCTTAATTAAATAAACTTGAAAATTAAAAGACTGAAATGAACAAAAATAAAATTAGAAAATGAAATGAATTTTAGTGAAATATAGAGATAAAATTTTGCATTTTAGTCTAATTTTTTAAAAAAGGGGTAGATTTTGTTTGCCGTTGGGCAATGGAAAAGTCGAATAAAGTTTATCCATCCATGGCACTCATGTAGTGATCTTGAATCTGTTTGGGGAAACCAATCTCTCTCTCTCTCTCTTGGGTTGTCTTCTCTGTTCACTTCTCTTTTTGGTTTATTATTTTTTTTATGAAAAGATAGTAGTAAATTTCAAGAGCTGTGTCTGTGGGGTATTGTTATACACATAAAAATGTATAATTTTTTATCACAATTTGTCATATAATGAGTTGGTGTGGTGTTGGGCATGTAGAGAACCTTCCACCGCTCATAACTAAAGTTGTGGTACAAAATTGTATATTTTTACGTGTCCATAACATTACTTGTGTTTGTGTGGCTGAGAATATTTTCATGTGCGAAGACTAATGATTTGGAGGGTAAAAGTGGGGTTTTACACTTCAATGTTGGCAAAATTTGCCAAACAGTACATTTTAGGAAAAAAAATAGACGAATGACATGCGTTCAAACTCGATTTTGGGCTGGAAAAAGAATACTATAGTGGTGTTTTTTTAGTGCTTATAGCAGCGTTTATAAAAAAGGCCACTATAGGTCGTTTTTAGAAAACGCCACTAAAAAAAGGCAAAATTTGCTAAATGGACTGATTTTTGAAAGGTTTTTGGTGAGTAAATTGCGCGTGAAACTATATAGTTAGTTAGACTGTTTTCTAAAAAAAAAGTGGAACTCGAGTTTGAGAAACTCGAGTTCTGTGCAAATGGAACTCGAGTTTCTTAAACTCGAGTTCCACTTTTTTTTTTTTTTTTTAGTCGATGACAGGCTGATTTTAAGAGAAAAATGGGCTGGAACTCGAGTTTCTTAAACTCGATTTTCAAAAACAGTCCAGCTAACGAATTACTTTCACGCGCATGCTGTTGACCCAAAAATTTCTTAAAATCAGTCAAACTAGCAAATTTTGCCCTAAAAAAAACATCAGTTCCTTTTTCAGCTCAAAGTCAAGTTGGCCAAACTCGACTTTCAAAAACAATCCAACTTACTAATTAAGTTTGAAAGCATACCATCAGCCTAATTTTTTTTGGGAAATGTACTATTTGGCAAATTTTGCCCTTCAATGCTCGACATAAATGAAGGCTTCAAGCATTTGGTAGGTTGACTTCAGTCAGACTCAAACTCTCCTTGGCTCTGCTAGGGTGCTAGGTGCTTCCTATTCTTTCTTCTCCAGTTGCCAAATTGCCATGGCTGCCGCCACAACTACTCCCGATCCCTTCTCTTCATCTTCTTTTTCCCAAAACAATTTCCCCTACGACGTCTTCTTGAGTTTCAGTGGCGGCGACACGCGCCATAACTTCACCGGCTACCTCTACGATCAGGGACGGAGCCAGGACTTGGAGTTAGGGGGGGCAAAAGTATAAACAAAAAAAAAAATTGAAACTCCAAATAAACATTCATCTACAATCATTATACACAATAAACAAATACTATGCACACAAACATTCAACAATTAACTAATAAATTTTAAAGTTACAAATAATCTCTTTAATTATTTATCTAACTTTAATGTTTTAAAAGACACTAACTAAAAAACAAAAACACTCAAGACAAAACTACCAAAATAAATATCACAATACACAAGCTATTTCACTATTGGTAAAGACAAAACAACAACTAAAAAAAATTACAAAATATCAAAGACTTATTGAATGTTGCGTGTGTAGCTGTGTTTGTCAGATTAGATACAACTTTTTCATTTATAAAAGAATGTTAAAGGTAAAGACAAAGATGGTTTGGTTCAGTTTTTATTTACCTCTCTTTTAAGTCTTTTTCTCTGGTATAAGGTCTCTACGTCCCAACCCCCAGGCTCCCAGGCCCAGCCGCTCAGCGTCCCTGTCCCTGAGTAGCTGACTACCTTTGCTTCTGCCGCTGCCGCTGGTTGCCAATTTCCTCTCCTCTATGTTCAGCCGCAAGTTAGGTTTTTCTTCTTTTGTTTTGTTTTGTTTTTTTTTTTTTTTTTTTTTGGTATGGTTTAGAAATCCCCTTCTTTTTTTCCTTTTATTATACGTATGAGGTAAATTGGGTGTTTCCTACTCCTAGACTAAGTAGATATCTAATTAGAACCGGCTCTGATTTTTTTTTTTTTTTTTGGTGTTGTTTGGGCTAATAATTTTTTATAGTATTTTTATCAATAATATTGTTAAGAGGGCAAGGTATAATTTTATTAAAATAAATTGCTAAAAATAATATATTATATATGTACTAAATTTTTTTTTTTGAAAATCTGGGGGGGGGGGTGGGGGGGCCACTGCCCCTCAGGTCCAAGAATAGCTCCGTCTCTGTCTACGATGCTTTGCTGCGGAAAGGAATCTACACATATAGAGATGAGGACGAGCTCCCTAGAGGACAAGAAATTTCCTCCGAGCTTTTGCAAGCTATAGAAAAGTCCAGAATCTCCGTCATCGTCTTCTCCAAAAGCTATGCGAGTTCCAGTTGGTGTTTGGAGGAGCTGGTGAAGATCATGGAGTGCCGAAGAACATTGAAGCAGGTGGTGTTTCCGATATTCTATTATGTTGATCCGTCTGATGTTCGCCACTAGACGGGTAGTTTTGCAAAAGCATTTGTGGAACATGAAGAGCGTTACTTGTTGGACATAGGCAAGGTTCTCAGGTGGAGGAGAGCTCTAGCTGAGGCTGCTAATTTGTCCGGGTTCCATCTGAGAGACAGGTAAGATCTAGACCCATATCCTTCACATCTTTATTTTACTTTAGCTATTTGAACCATATTAAATACATTGCAATTTCTTTTTTTTAAATAAAATTTATTCACAATTTCACATGAATCTTGGGGGGTTGGGAAAGATATCCAAAATACCGAAAATATTAATTTTCAATCCAATATATATATATATATATATATATATATATTATTCTAAATGTCTAATCTTATTATTAACCCAACTCCCTAACCAAGTAAACATTCAATAAAAATGCATGTTCTTAGAGCGTTAGCATCAACGTCAATACAGTTGTGGCCAAATTTGTTCTAAAACCCTCACTTTTTTCTAATTTAGCTTATATGAGAGCTTTTACTTTTTGACAAACCACTAAAATGGGCTGAGTGGCTACACTTGGCTGAATTTTGGTTTAACACCAATTTTCACACAACCACTAACTCACTACATTTGAGTATTTGTATTGGTCCCCCGCCAAGAATGCTTGATTATATCCCTGGCTTCCACTAAAGTGGAAGCTGTGGATTCTTATCTTAGCAACAAAGATAAGGTTCTAAAGCTTCTCAAGTTGAATTCAGGCTGATAAGCATCAAGTAGAGTGGTCAATCGAGGTGGGAGATTGGGTTTACTTGAGATTGTAACCTTATAAGCAGAGGTTTGTATGTCTCAAGGGTCCCTGTAAACTATCTCCAGGTTCCATGGCCCATTATTCTGTAGAAGATTGGCTCTATAGCCTATAAGCTAGGATACACCCGGACTTCCATGTATCCTGTCTTAACTCTTAAGCTCAAATTGGGTCGGCACATCACACCCAGTCCAACTCTGCTTCCACCTGATCAAGAAGGTCAACTACTGCCTGAATCTATGGCCATTCAGCGGACAAGGAGTATGCAACTCAGGAGCAGGGACATCACTGAAGTTTTGGTACAGTGGCATGGTACTTCACTTGAGAAAGCTACTTGGAAATCCTTAATGTAGCAGATAAATGAAGCTATGCAGCAGGTTCAGTGCAGCTAATGCAATAGCAACTAGTGTAGCATTCAGTTGCTGCAAGTGCAGTAGCAGTTAGCATATGTTAATTATAATCATGTGCTTTATTGGAATTAAGAAAATGTGTTTCCATTTCAGCATGTGCTTATGAATTACCTCTTGGAGATCTGGCCGTCTTGAATCAGCCACCCCAATCACAACCGTTCGGCTACAATCTTATTTGACATCCTCACCAAGCTTCCTCCACCAGGCCACTTCCCAGATCTTGTCTCCAATCAATTTCCAATTAATTTCCTTCTCAAAAAAAAAAAAAAAAAAAAAAAATTCCAATTAATTTAGGGCATCACAATCTCCTCCACTTAAATACCCAACATCCTTGTCAGGGCCCATTTTGTAGGGTTGTGTTTTCGAGACCACATAGGTTACCAAGTTGGCTCTTATACCATTTGTAAAGGATCAAAGAAAAGCGCTAGTAATATCTGTGCTATTCTTTAAAAGGACTAGTCCAGTCATAATTGAGACTTCTTTTAGTTGTTAATAAAGCCAAAATCAACCTAGTATATGCTCAACGTGGGACTCAAAACACTCCAAAACACACACTCAATCAATTTCCAATTGATTTGGGGCATATGACATCTAGTTGGTCTCACATCACCCAACATGAATGAATATAAACCAAATGGGCCTAAGCCCATTGTACTTTACTTGTACAATACTCCTTTTACTTAAATTTCACTCATATGTCTACTTATATAAAGGAAATCCCTTGAATAATTTTTTCACACAATTCAATATATAGCTTTTAGTCTTTTCATTTATAATAGACATAGAGATTATCACGATAAAAGCTAAGAATAAAATTAGTAACTCCTTGTAATTGTCAATAAAGTCGAAATCAACCTAGTATATGCCCAACGTGGGACTCAAAACACACCAAAACACACACTCAATCAATTTCCAATTAATTTGGGGCATGACGGTCTTGCATCATCCAACATGAATAACCATAAACCCAATGGGCCTAAGCCCATTGTACTTTACTTGTACAATATTCCTTTTGCTTAAACCTCACTCATATGTTTGCCTATATAAAGGAAATCCCTTGTGCAATTTTTTGACACAATTCAATATATAGCTTTCAATCTTTTCATTCATAATAGACATAGAGATTATCATGACAAAAGCTAAGAATAAAGTTAGTAACTGTAAATTTGTAATTGTTCCTCAAAGAAATTTCATGTTCTTGTACAATTATGGATTGATGTATGCTTTCCTTCTGTTTTTGTGGAAGTCTAATGGGCTACACAACAAGAGATATAGACATCTCTTTTTAAAAGACTTCCCATTAGTTTAGGTGAGATTGATTCCTAGAGTTTTTTTTTTTAAATTTCTTATTTATTTATTTTTGTTATACAAGGAAATTTTAGTTGTTAACCAAATTGATTCTCACATGCCAAAAGCCTTATAGCTTAGTGGCATTACCCAATTCTTTCATTGTAAAGGTGGTATAAATTTCTCGCTCCACTAGAATTGCCTTGTCAGTGCAAATTTCCTACCTTGAAAAGGTGATGAGGTGGGAACAGGTCTTGCTTGCCAGAGCCCCATCCTACTATATATATATATATAAGGGAGAGAACACCTTGGGGAGACTTCAAAGTAGTTAATTATTACAGGAGCCTAATTCATCTATATATATCTAAGAGCTGAAGCGTAACATTTATTATTTCTATACTTTTATTTAGCCACATCATGCACATATTTCCAACTCTCTTTCTCTCTCTCTCTCTCTCCTATTTTTAACACTTTTTTTGTCTTATTAATTCATCTCCCCACTATTATCTACCTTAATATCACTCTTCCTCTATTTCTTAATTTTTTGCTCTTCTTAGTTACATCTTCTTACTATAGATTCGCGATTCTTACTATAGATTTGTGTTAGTTTTTGCAATATTTGAACATGTTTAGCAGATTTCAATGACTATTTCACATATTATTCTTTCGAAGGTATTCAATTTTTCTTTTATATTTCTCTATTGTGTAATCATATATATTTTATTTTGTTTCAAAAATTTATAGGAAGTAAATCTTATGATTCTTTAATATTTTTTGGCATTTCAAAAGTTTTAACATCTAAATTATTTTTTTGATGGTGACACATCTTTCTCTTATATTTCTTTGTTGTGTAGTCACATACATACATATATATATATATATATATATATATATTTTATCTATAATTTGTAGGCTCTGAATCTTTTGATTCATTTCAATAGTTATAGTCATTGATTATTCTTTTGAATGTAATCCATCTTTCTCTTATATTTCTCTATTGTTTAGTCATATATATTTTGTTTTGTTTCAATAATTTCTAAACTTTGATTCTTTAATATTTTTTTTTTCTTTCAGAAGTTTTAATATAATAATTCTTTGAGTTATTTTATTTTGTAAGCCATTGCACATTCAACATTCAAGCAATGGCTTTTTCATCAAATTGTAACATCAATTTCATTTACGATGTTTTTACTTCATTTGCAGCTGTTTACTTTTTTCCTTTCTCTACATGTTCAGTGATATTGTGATCTAGAATCTTCTCGATTTGAATTTTCTAACATGGTAAATAGGCATTCAGTGATATTGTAATGTGAAATCTTCTTGATCTTTGGAGAGGGAGTGAGCAATTTGGGTTGCATTTTGGACTGTGCTGAGATGATGGATGTTGTGGTAAAGAAGGGCTCTTGGTATAGCTATGAGGACCACAGCCGATCTGCCCATGTCTTGAACTTTGAGATTCAGTTTTCCAATTTTTGAGGCCTGGCTACCTCGGATTAGTCACATATTTCGCTGGTTTTTCTTTTTCTTGTTTATCATGGGAGGTTCCATTTTCTTTTTTGTCAAATCCAAAACGTTTGAATTCTCAGTAGAGGAGGGAGGTGCTTACTTCATGTTACGTATTTATGAAAGAAATAAGGATTCTCTCCGGTCGGTCTTCATGGGTAAAGAGAGTGCTAAACGTTTGCTAACTTATGTAGAGGATCTCATGTCACATACACCTCCTGAAATGTTTGCTAGAACCTTTAGGGATGGTAATACGGTTTTTATTTTACAACTGGGATTCAATGCACATGGAAGCTTTCTTATGATCTCTGAACTTGTTCATGGTCGTCGGAAGAGCCTCATCATTGTACCGGAAGGAAAGCTGGGTAGTGGGTGGAGAGGATTTGGGCTCCATCTACGTAAGGCTATTGCTCCCGACTCGCTTGTCGTCAAACCGCCATCGCAATCTGTCCTGATTCTGACAGTGCAAACGTTCAGACAACAGAAATCTTTTCTGTCGGCAGCGGTGGACGGTGATCGGAAAAACAATGGTGGAAGCGGAAAGGGTAAGCTTTTAATGCCCAACATTCAAAATGCAATCAAATCTAGTCAAGCAATCAAATCAAGCTTAAGCAGTCTGAACCAGGGTTCGCGCGAGAGGGGTGTTGGGCAGGTAAGCACGTTTCCTGAGGCTGATTTCGCGCTTGTATTAAAGGATGATGCTCTGATGGGTGCTAAATCTCCTTTGTCGCTAGAAGTTTCTTTAAGTTTGGAGCGTGGGCTGAACAGTAAGTGGGATATTAAGTGCTCCAACATTAAGGAAGTGGGCTGTGCAAGTCATTCTAGCGTCGGGCCCACGCAAGCTGTCCTTAGGCCCAATACACTTGCTGAAGCTTTTCCTCTCAACCCACCCAACCCACCCCATGTCCACAAATTTAAGCCCAAGTCTTCTTTCGTCTGGCAGCCCAAAAGAAAAGAACTGGCTACCGGACCTTTCCCAATGAGAGAGACCTTATCTCTAGGGAAGCCTACATCGTGGCCATGCGAGAGACCCAACCAGTCTTCATCTTCGTGTCCATCGATGGTCTCCGATGTCGCCAATGCTCAAGTTCTCAACTCCGATATGCTCGACGAAGCCAGGTATGAGTCATCGGCACAGATTGACTCGATTGACTCGACTCAAGTCTCCGATGTTGTCGAGTCTGAGCTTCTCGGCTCCGACGAGTTCGAGGAGGCCATGAATGGGTCGGCTTGTACCACAGACTGCGACGAGAGCTTAGTGCATGACCTCCGATTAATTATCCAGGAGCATTCCGGCAATATAGTCAAGAAATGGGGGAATTCGGAGCAGTGGGTACTTGAATTACGTGATGGGAGAAGGGTTGCCATTCCGATTCAGATCCCTTTGCCTCGCTGTGAAGCTACAGAGGTATTGGAAAAGAAAAATCAGCTGGCCTTAGTTCCGGTTCCGTTGGAGTCTTCTGACGTTATGAATATGTCATTGGCTCTTTTTGAAGAGGATGAAGTATTGGTGGAGGATTGGGTTTCGGATACCTACTCGGAGGAAGCTGTTCAGCCCCTAGATGTTGAACCAATCACTTTTTCTCTGCTGTTGGCCATTGCAGAGCAGACTCTTGTGGATGTGGAAAGTTTTAGGGGCGTGGATACTTCAGAGAGTCAGGAACCTTATTCCGATTGGTTTCAAAAGAGATTCAATAACTTCGATAGCTTCCTTGGCACGTCCCTTGAGGGTTTGGAAGATCAAGCAACTGAATTTTTATTGGCTGTTGAAGCTGAATTAAATCGGAGGGCGGAGGTGAACAAGAAAACATGTAATTTAAAAGGTTCAGGGATGAAAGGTTTAAGAGAGTTGAAAGGGCTGTTTACTTCTATTAATTATGGCTGCACTTCTGCTAGGTGAAGTGGTATTAATAGGAATCGGGTTCTCTCTGTTGCTCAATGAATTTAAAGCTTCTTTCCTGGAATGTCAGAGGGCTGAATGAAGTTGACAAGAGGCTCCAGATTCGCAACTTGCTGCGATCCTGGAAGGCTGATATTGTGTGTTTGCAAGAGACCAAACTAGAGTGGATTACTAGAGGTATTGTTCGAAGTTTATGGAGTTGTCCATATGTAGATTGGCTGTACCTAGGTTCAGATGGTGCTTCTGGAGGCATTTTATTGATGTGGGATAAACGGGTTGTGGACAAGGTGGAGGAAGCGGTGGGGCATTTTTCGGTTTCATGCAAGTTTAAAAATGTAGGTGACCAATTTGAGTGGGCTTTTACAGGTGTTTATGGTCCAAATTTGAACAAAAGGCGCAGGTTGATGTGGAAGGAACTAACCGGGCTGATCAGTTGGTGGGATTTGCCTTGGTGCCTTGGAGGGGACTTTAATATAATCCGTATCCCATCAGAGCGGCTGGGGGCTGCTAGCTACTCTCGGGCTATGCATGGATTTTCTGACTCTATCTCCTTGCATGGGTTGATGGATATTCATATGGAAGGGGGTCTTTTCACCTGGTCCAACACGTCCTCTGCTTCTCGGCTAGATCGGTTCCTTTTCTCCCCTCTTTTGGTAGACCACTTCTCTCAGTTTACCCAGAAAAGGATGTCTAGAGTTCTTTCTGACCATTTTCCTATTTTGTTGGAGGGTGGGTGTCAGCGAAGAGGTAGAACTCCTTTCTGTTTTGAAAATATGTGGTTGAGGGTGGATAATTTTGTCGACATAGTGAAGGAATGGTGGGCTTCCTATTTGTTCCAAGGAACCCCAAGTTTTATTCTGGCTAAGAAGTTGGCTGCCTTGAAGTTGGATTTAAAAAAGTGGAATGAGACTGAGTTTGGCAATGTCACATTTAAGAAACAGGACCTTTGGAGCAAGCTGAATGTTTTGGATGCTAAAGAAGAGACTCATAAATTAATAGCTGAAGAGAAGTTAGAACAAACTAATCTTCGTACTGATATTGAAAAGTTGACTCTTATGGAAGAGATTAGTTGGAGACAAAAGTCTAGGGTGATGCACTTGAAGGAAGGGGACGCCAATACCAAATTCTTTCATAGAATGGCTAATTCTAATCGAAAAAATAATGGTATTGAAAGCCTTATGGTTAATGGTACCTTGTCTTCAGATCAAGGTATAATTGCAGACTGCATTACTCATTTCTTCATGAATTTGTACTCTGAACAGCAGGTTGATCGTCCGTTTCCAGATTCGCTGGTCTTTCCAATGATTTCTAGCGATAATGCGGATTGGCTTGAGAGACCTTTTGAAGAGGCAGAAATTTTTGATGTCGTTCAGAGTTTTCATGGTGATAAATCCCCTGATCCAGATGGCTTCCCTATGGCTTTTTTCCAAGCTTGCTGGGGGATTGTTAAACCTGATCTTATGGCCGTATTTCATCATTTTTTTGCCAATGGTCGGTTTGAGAAAAGTTTAAACGCAACTTTTATTACTCTCATTCCAAAAAAACATGCTGCAAGTGAGATTAGAGATTTTCGGCCCATTAGTTTGGTTGGGGGGGGTTTATAAAATTATTGCTAAAGTCTTGGCTAATAGACTCTGCATGGTGATGGGTGATATTCTCTCGGCATTTCAGAATGCTTTCGTGAGGGACAGACAGATCCTTGACCCTATTCTCATTGCTAATGAATGTCTTGACAGTAGATTGAAGTCTGGGGTACTGGGGCTGATTTGTAAGCTGGATGTGGAGAAGGCTTTTGACCATGTAAACTGGAGTTTTCTGTTGCAGATGTTAGAAAGAAGTGGGTTCTTTGCCAAATGGAGACAATGGATATTCTTCTGTCTATCTAGAGTCCGTTTCTCCATCTTGATTAATGGCTCTCCTTGTGGTTTCTTTGGTAACACCAGAGGTTTGAGGCAAGGTGATCCGTTGTCTCCTTTGTTGTTTATTTTGGTGATGGAAGCGCTTGGAAGAATGTTGGATAAAGCTGTTTCTGAAGGCCACATGTCTGGTTTTAGTGTGGGGAACTTGGAGGGAAGATCCATGGCGGTGTCTCATCTCCTTTTTGCGGATGACACGCTAATTTTTTGTGAGGCTGATTTAGATCAGATTTTGATTCTTCGTATGATTCTTATCTGGTTTGAGGCGGTGTCGGGTCTAAAGATTAACCTGGGCAAGTCTGAATTGGTTCCGGTTGGGGTAGTCCATAATTTTGACCTTTTCCTGGTCGTTCTTGGCTGCAAGCAAGGCTCTCTCCCAATGAAATATCTGGGTCTTCCTTTGGGTGCTAAATTTAAGGATAAGACTATTTGGAATCGAATTCTGGAGAAATTGGAGAGGAGATTGGCGGGTTGGAAGCGCTTATATTTATCCAAGGGAGGTAAAGTCACCCTAATCAAAAGCACCATTTCTAATTTACCCACATATTTTTTGTCTTTATTTCCTATACTTGCTAGTGTGGCTAACCGAATTGAGAGGCTTCAGCGGAATTTCTTATGGGGCAGTTTTGGAGATGATCCTAAAATTCATTTGGTTAAATGGGCTACTGGTTGTGCTCCTATTTCCTCAGGTGGCTTAGGGATAAGGAAGATAAGACTTTTCAATGAAGCTTTACTTGGAAAGTGGCTTTGGAGATTTGGGATTGAGAAAGATGCCCTTTGGAGGCAAGTGATAGAGATGAAGTATGGTTGTGTGTGGGAGGGCTGGTGTACCAGGTCTGTGTTTGGCCCTTATGGTGTTGGTTTATGGAAAAATATCAGTCATAGTTGGCCTTCTTTCTCGCGCCATATTCTGTATGATATTGGTGATGGGTCTAGAGTGAAGTTTTGGCAAGAACGATGGTGTGGAGAGTCTTCTCTTGCTGTTAGATATCCTAACTTGTTTAGATTTTGCAGGAATAAGGATGCCAGTGTGGCTGAGCTTATGAAGTCCGCCAATGGTGTCCTCTTTTGGGACGTGAGATTCTTTAGGGGGGTGCATGAGCGGGATCTTGAGGCTATGTCAGACTTCATGGAAACCTTATATGGTTCTCATTTAAGGGGGCTAGGTGAGGATAAAATGTGTTGGATTCCTAGCAAAGATAAGGGCTTCCTGGTTAGAGACTATTATAGAATTTTAGTTGGCAACACTTTCCTTGGTTTTCCTTGGAAAAGTATTTGGAAGCAGAAGATTCCCTCTAGAGTAGCTTTCTTTGTTTGGACTGCTGCCTTAGGGAAATGTTTGACGATTGATAATTTACGAAAAAGGAAGGTGTGGATTTTGGATTGGTGCTACATGTGTAAGAAAAATGGTGAATCGGTTGACCATCTTTTCCTTCATTGTCCTTTTGCTATGGATCTATGGTCTATGGTTTTGGGTCTATTTGGAGTTACTCGGGTTATGCCACACACTGTTTTGGGGCTGTTAGGGTGTTGGCAAAGCAGCTTTGGTCGTCATCGAAATGGTTACATTTGGTCCATCATTCCTCATTGCTTAATGTGGTGTCTTTGGAGGGAGAGAAATTGTAGATGTTTTGAAGATATTGAGCGTTCTATTCCAGACCTCAAGCTTCTCTTTTTTAGAACTTTAAGAGAGTGGTTGTTTGCTTTGCAACAACAATCATTCCCTTCTTTTATTGATTTCCTAGACTCTTGCAATTTTTGTATTTGATTTCCTTTCCCTTGTCCACTTCCTGTGTACTAGGCTGTTCCTTTTTTATATCAATATACTTATTACTTATAAAAAAAAAATAAATTGAAGTCATACAAGAGCAAATCATGCAATGGTGTAGTTTTTTAATCAATTTAAAATTTTATAAAATTATTTTAGTCTACCTCACAAATAGGTTGGTTCCCGTGCGTAGCACTAGTTAGCAACTAGTTACAATAATAATGATGACAAAGTGTAGTGATATGGCACAAGGCAAGGCTAAGGGTCACTTAGGCTAAAATCTATATTCTTATAAAAAACTAAGTTACAAGTACAAAAATGGGCTACTTATAGCTTGAGACTCAATTACTAACTTCGAAAGCTTTTAACTAATTTATCTATATCTATATATATATATATATATCTAAAAACTGAAGTATAGTATTTATTGTTACTACGTTTCTGTCAAGGTAGTCAAAGGCAAAAGGCGACCTTAAGGCGCCAAGGCCATGTATTGCCCGAGGCGTGAGGCGACAAAAAGGCGCTAGCCTGAGCAAAGCGAGGCGCCAAATTCTTAATATATTTATTATACATATAGAACATAAATCATATGTAACTAGTGTATTATAATATTATAATTAAGCGTTTTTCAATGTGTAGCATGAAGAAATTAGGTCTATCAAATTATTTCAAAATAGGATTAACATGGTTTAGGCTCTATTAGTTAGTTCTAACAATATGTTTTACAATAAGCCTCTATATAACAATAAGTCTTACAAAACATACTTGTAAATTAATTTAACTAACAATAGATTTTATAATAGGCATTTTGAAATTAATAGTCTAAAAACAGGTTTCACAACAAACTTCTATAAAAATAAAAATTAAAAATTAAAAAAAAAAAACTTGAGACTCTCGCCTTAGCGCCTTTTTCATGGCTTAAGGCAGTCGCCTTGCTCGCCTAGGCTCTAAAGGCAAGTGCATGACTAAAGGCTTCTCGCCTTAGAGCCTTTGAGGCGCCTCGTCTTGCCCGGGCGCCTAGGCGAGCGCTCGGCTCACCTTTGACTACACTGGTTTCTGTTAAGTCACATCATCCACATATTTCCAACACTTTCTCTCTCCTTTTTAACTATTTTCTCCTTATTAATTTATCACCTTAAACTTACATTTTCCTCTCACTTTTACCTTTTTATCTTTCCACTACTCTATACTTTAATGTTACAATTCATCCATTCATTCATCTTCCATTTATTTTGACTCATTTTCACCCTATTTTATACCATAGAAAATTGCCATTCTCTCTTTCTTTCAATCCATATTTTGCCTTCCACAAAAACTAAAAATACTCTCTCTCTCTCTCTCTCTCTCTCTCTCTCTCTATTTTTTTTTCTCTACTTTTGGTTGTTGAATTTTTGTGTTGAACTCTATTTTGGATTGATGCGATTTGATTGTGTTTTAATTTGTTATCTTTATTCATTTTCTTTTCTTTGATTGTTAGATGTTATCTTATGACATTATATAGTATATAATTTATCACCTTAAACTTACATTTTCCCTCACTTTTACCTTTTTATCTTCCTGCTATTCTATACCTTAATGTTATAATTCCTCTATTTATTTATCTTCCATTTGTTTTGACTCATTTTTTCCCAATTTTATTTACTATAAAAAATTGCTACTCTCTCTCTTTCAATCCATATTTTGCCCACACAAAAATTGAAAATACTCTCTCTCTCTCTCTCTCTCTCTATTTTTTTTCGCTACTTTTGGTTGTTGAATTTTTGTGTTGAACTCTATTTTGGGTTGATGCGATTTGATTGTGTTTTAATTTGTTATCTTTATTCATTTTCTTTTCTTTGATTGTTAGATGCTATCTTACGACATTATATGGTATATAATGTTATAATGTTATTCTATCACATAGCATGACTTGGATAATTTGGTGTTTATAATTATATATATTTTCTTTTAGTATTCTTTTGGTGTTTTCTCTATCTCCCAAAAAGGTGATTATTATCTCTCTCTCTCTCTCTCTCTCAATTATTTATTCTTTCTTGCAACTCTATTAAGATCGATGATTTTTTCGTGTTTTTTGTATCTCTACTTAGGGTTGATACATTTTGGTGGTGAGCCTTTTAAGTTCCCTATCACATGTATTCTCTCTCCCTCTTATAGTTTTGTTTGAGTTAATTCTAATATATTTTGAAAGTGAGAATTTGAGTTTATATTAAAATACAATCTACATGGCTATGTATTTGAATGTGACTATCAATTATTTGAGTAATATCAATTATAAATTTGTGATGAGGTTTGATTATCATAATAATCTCCTTAAGAAAATCAGAAATTTGAATAATTAATTTGAAACTTAAAAAAGTTTAGTTGTACCAAAAAAGAACATAACACATTATAAAAAAAAGTTTGAGAAATATAGACCACTTCAAAAAAGAATAATATTAATCAAACACACCCAAGTTTTTCAAAAAAAAAAAAAAAAAAATCTTCAATAAATTTTAGAGAATTATACTTTATACTCACTTAGCATAGTGACATGGCCTAATGCCAGCTGGTACAAGCCTAAGTAAGTAACAAATTCAGTTACAAGTTGTTATTGTCTAATTTGTAATCAAATCTCAACAACTAATCCGTTATAGCTTCTAACTAACCATACATGAACCTTAATATTTACAAACATATGATCTTTAGCTACTAATAGGACTAACCCAATTATGTTATATTAATCACTCACCTTCGTCATTATTATTTAATGTGAGATTTCACTCACACATGTATGGCCAACAACCTCCCTCTCATGTGTGAGTCATTGCCTCTATGTGAGTTTCGAGACCTTTCTGTGGGCCTTGAACAAGTCCTATTGGTTCCCCTTGCCAATGGGCTTTTCATGTCACCAACAGTTCATCCATGGGCCTCTCATACATCATTTATGGAAACCACATGTCAAACCCACATGATCATCCATGGGACCCCACACTTTTGTGTCCACATGAACCTCATGCTGCGGTCTATTGGAAATACTCTTTTGTTGGGTTTTTTTTTTTTCCCAAGATCATTTTTGTGGGATTTTATAGGCTTGCCTTGTGTGATGCACATTTGTGTGGGCTCCAAGGACACGCACCTCGTCCTTGCTCCAACAATGAAAGGCTCCTTGGTAACCTTGCTACCTTGCTGCACACTAGCATGGGCTTTGATAACACTTGTTAGGAGATAACATTTTGGAAAGACTCCAATTAACTAGTTAATATAACATATAAGGACACTACTTTGGGCTTAACTATGTTATATTAATCACTCGCTCTTGTCATTATTATTCAATGTGAAATTTTACTCACATGTGTATGCCCAACAATATGTATATTTTTTTTATTTAATATATTTTTAAATTATTTATAGATATAATTTAATCTTGGTCATACATATCCTATTTTTAATTAATTTATTTTTTTACATATTCTTTTACCATTTCACAAAACAATTGCTTTCTTTATCTCCTAGGACTATCACAATTGTCCTCCCATTTCTCTTTCATCTCTATATCATTAATATCAAAGAAATCTCATTAGGGATGGAAAATTACCTAAACCCTGCCCATGACCTGTCCCACTTGGGTTTTCCCTGTCCTGAGGAGGGGATGGGGCAAGGATGGAACACCTCTAACCCAATCGTGCCCACCCTACTACCATCTCTATATCATGGAGGGGAATTTGGGGTTCGAGTCTCCCCTCCCCACTTATTGTACAGAAAAAGAAAAGGTCAATGCTTGCATGTTTATACACATGCTCAACATAATTATATGGTAGTTTTTTTTTTATAAATGTAAAATATTATTAAAAATAAAGCTAACCTAAGTACATTGGGGATGTACTATGGGGGCACAACTTAGGAACCAAAATTACAACGATCAAGTAAAATAGTAAGGGAAAAACAAGAAGAATGAGACCAATCCACACTCCATTCAAGGATAGTTTACAAGAAAAAAGAAATAAGCTCTGGTGTAGAATGTTCACAACCCTCAAAACTTTTAGCATTCCTTTCACACCAAATAAACCACATCAAGCAATGCGACACAAGTCTACAAAAATCTATATTGTGATGTCGCCTAAACTTACCATTCCAAGACTTAAACAACTCAATAACCTTTTGTGGCATAACCCAGTGAATTCCAAACAAACAGAATACCAATGACCACAACTCACAAGCTATGGGGCAATGAAGAAGAAGATGATCCATTGACTCTCCACAACTCTTACACATATAATACCAATCAAGAACAAGAATAAGCCTTTTGTGAAGGTTGTCTATTGTTAAAATCTTACCTAAGGAAGCAGACCAAGAAAAGAAAGCTACCCTTGGAGGAACCTTCGATTGCCACTTCATATTCCAAGGGAAGGATAAGAGAGTAGGAGGGTAGAAAGAAAAATAAAATCCTCTAACCTCAAAACCTCTACTCCTTATTGGCTTCTAACAAACCTTGTTAGGGCTAAACCACCGCACAGTCGAAGAATAGACCATATCCATAAATAGATCGAAAGATTCTTGCTCCTAATCTTGCGGTAGACAATGAAATTGAACATCCCAATGAATCCTCTTAGCAGACCAACACATAACCTCAATCACTGAAGATTCCCTTGACCTACTAATACAATAAAGTTCTAAGAAAGCCTTTTTGAAGGTATAATCCCCACACCACACATGCTTTCAAAACTTCACTCTAGTACCATCCCCCGCATCATATAGTAGGAGTTGAGAAAAGTTTAACCAGTCACTTCTAATAAATCTCCACAGGCTAACACCATATGCACTTGTTACCTTTTTCGTGCACCAACCACCCCATACATTCTAATATTTCACCTCCATGCCATGCCTCCACAACCATTTTCCTAGGCAGAGTTAAAACTCCTCCATCGTCTTTTATACCTAGCCCCCCAACCTATAAAGGCTTACAAACCTTAGTCCATTTTACCAGGTGTAATTTAGATTCGCCACTAATTCCATTCCAAAGAAAATCTCTTTGTAATTTTTCCATACGATTAGCCACTTCCTAGGTATAGGAAGAAGGGAAAGAAAATATGTATGTAACAAGGAGAGATTACTTTTAATAAGAGTTATCTTACCCCCTTAGATAAATATAGTTTCTTCCAACCTACTAATCTTAGCAACATCTTCTTTAAAATAGGATTCCAGATTGACAACTACTTAAATTTTGCACCTAAAAAAAGGCCCAAATATTTCAAAGGAAGTGAAGATTGCCTACAACCCAACAGCCCCACCAGAACATCCAAATTGTGCACCTCTCCAATAGGTACCAACTCAGATTTCCTCAAATTAATTTTTAAACCTGATAACTCCTCAAAGCTATAAAAATCGCCCTCAAAATAACTATTTGATTAGGGTCAGCATCACAAAAAATTAGAGTGTCATCCGCAAATAAAAGATGAGGCACCATTATCGATGTACCAGCCATATTACCTACAAAGAAGCCTGAAAACTGTCCAGCAATAGCAGCCACATCCAACATACGACTCAATGCCTCCATAAAAATATCAAAGAGCAACAGAGACAAGGGATCCCCTTGTTAAATCTCCCTAAAGCTTCCAAAAAAATCAAATGGGCTACCATTAAGCAAAATGGAAAATTTGACAGTTAAAATGTGACACATTATCCATTTTCTCCATTTCTCTAAGAACCCACAGCACTGAAACGTATACATTAAAAAATCCAAATTCACATGATCATACGCCTTCTCTACATCCAACTTGCACAGCATCCCTGGAATCCCTGTCTTCAATCTACTACCAATACATTCTGAAGCAATTAAAATGGAATCCAAGATTTGCTGACCTTTCACAAATGCATTCTGTAAATCTGAAATAAGCATATGTGCCACCCTTCGAAACCGATTAGTTAACACCTTAGAAATAATATTGTAGATCCCACCAACTAAATTAATTGGCCGAAATTCCTTGACCTCTAATGCATCAACCTTTTTGGAAATAATGGTAAGAAAAGAAGTATTAAGACTCATCTCGAACACAGCCTCAATATGAAAGTTTTGAAACACTTCCATCATTTCTATCTTCAAAACACTCCAACAAGATTGGAAGAAAGCCATGGAAAAACCATATGTGCCAGGAGCCTTATCACCATTAAAATCATTAATCACTCCAAATACCTCTTCCTCATCAAATGGCCTATTTAGCCAACGGGCATTTGCCTCAAAGATACTAGAAATTTCCACATCATCTAAAATAGGTCTATGAGCCTACAAAAGTGAGAAATACACTCTAACCTCAGGATCCAAAGACAATTCTCCATCCATCATAAGCCTATCTATGGAGTTAAATCTCTTGTGAGAGTTGGCTATATGATATTGTGAGAGTTGGCTATATGATACCTGTCTCCTTTTATACAAAGGACTCTAGATCTTTGCCTCCAACAAATTTCTTCCAAAAGAGTAGCTTTTTTTAACTCACTACGAATTCTTTCCAATTCTAGCTTTTCCTCCTCCCTTAGACCGCAACTTTCCTCAGTCATCTCTAGATCGCTAAGATCCTTCCACAATTGTTTCAACTGATCTTCTACATTTTCAAAAACCTTCACATTCCATCTTTTCAAGTCATTTTTCAAGAGTTTTAGTTTGTTGGCCAGAACAAAACTCAGAGCACCTTAAAAATGATAAGATTCCCAACAAGATCGTACCCTCTCCACAAAACCCTCATCCTTAAACCACATATTCTCAAATCTAAACGGCCTCCTGCCTCTTTGAAAAGAACCACTCTCAAGGACAATCAGAAAGTGATCTGATAACAACCTAGACATTCTTTGTTGACAAACAGTTGGAAACTTATCCTCCCAATATGCAAAGAACCCAAACTAGCCTTTGAAGCAACTTCTTGAGAATTAGACCAAGTAAAAGTTCCCCCTTCAAATGGAAGATCAATGAGGCCTTGCTCCGAAATAAAGTTGGAAAACTCACACATAGCAGCAGTAAAAACAGTAGAACCAAAATGTTCGGAAGGAAACCTTACCACATTAAAGTCACCACCCACACACCATGGAACATTCTCAAATCAAATAATTCCTCCCATAAGAACCATCTATCTTTTAGTGAATTAGGACCGTAAACACCAGTAAACGCCCATATGAATTGATCTGACACACTTGTAAATTTACAAGAAATCGAAAATTACCCCACCGCTTCCTCCACTTTATCCATAACCCGTGTGTCCCACATCAATAACACCCCTCCAAAAGCTTGACAAGAGCCTAAGTATGACCAATCAACATGTTGACCACTCTATAAATTGCGAATCACAGTTCTAGTTATCAACTCCATTTTTGTTTCTTGAAGACAAAGAACATTTAGCCTCCATTTCTTAATCAAATTTCTAACCCAAAGCCTTTTATCTTACTCATTCAACCCTTTACATTCCAAGAAATAATCTTCAAATTCATTAATGAACCACAATAGCCTGCTCACTACTTGCACTCCTTAGTTTAGTTGAACCATACTCAACATTCAAAGAGCTTAGAAAAATTTTTAATTCCCGCTGACCTTTTTGCCTCGATTTGACCAGCTTCGTTTGATCACCTACCACAAGTTGTTGTTTATTTTTTTCCCTATCCTCTAGAGCTAAAAACAATCCCGTAATTTTCTCCTCAAAACCTTCAAATAAAGTCCCCACGAATTTCCTAAAATCCTTGATTCAATTGGTTACCCATTGTGATAATTGATTGTTATCAATATTTTCCTTACACCCAAGCTCTCTCACAAAATTATACTCCAACTCCAAAGGAATTTTTGTGGCCAAAGAAACCACAACTAAAGGCTTGCTACCTCTCTCCCAAGTCATCGACCTTTCATCAAATTCCCAAAGCTCATCCTCTAACCCAGTAACAACAAACATAGAATCTACTATACCATCACACTCATCAACCCAGCTTACAATATGCCCCTCATTGACAAAAGAGGTATTACCTGTTATAGCTTCTCCCTCCATGACTGAGTAATCTGACTCGCTCTCTGGAGACCAATAAATCAACAGTGGAAGCATCATCTGCCTTCCATCAAGCAGTTGTAACATCCACTCTTTGGAATTACCCCATGATTTATCCAAATCTCCAACCAATTTCCTAATTGTGGGGCAAGGGTGATGGACCCTTTCAAGGTCGAAAGACTCATGAGATGCAGCAACCGAATCTTCCAAGCCCACCTCCCCCCCCCCCCCCCCCCCCCCCCCCCCCAAGCTTCTGTCACAACCTGAGATGACTGAGGCACCACCGCTGGCAAAATCAGCTCGCTAGGTGACTGGGACACCATCGTTGTCAAAATCAGCTTGATGGATGCCTGGGACACCTCCATTGACAAGATCGGCTCAATGGGTGACTGGATAGGCCTGCTCGAACTCACCTGAGTATAGTCGTCACTAATGCCTAGAACTTCTGGTGCTGATATGAACAACTATGTGACTAACGGAACCAACGCAAGTCGATTGGATGGCAATGGCAAGACTACAGGGCTCACGGGTTGCATTGTAGAGCTCACACTAGTCTCTTTTGGGAAAATTTTGCTAAATAGCATAATTTTTAAAAAAATTTGCCAAATAACATCTGACCAAAGTTATTTAGTTTTGTAGTATCTTTTTGGAACTCGAGTTCTAAGTGAAATTTAAGTTTACCAAACTTAACCGCCTCTTTCCATTCTCTTTCAATTCCACAATCAGACTTTTCCCTAACCAACATGAAGTCCTAACTTCTCGCTCCTTCCCAGTTGCAAAATCTTTTGAATTCAAATTAAATCTCAAAGGGTACCTGTGTTTATTTCCTTCTGGTTTTTGCCTGAGTTTCAAAAACTACCACCTGTGTGCAAGGTTTGTCTCTCGAAGGATCCGCTTTTTTCTCCACTATTCGATCCTTCTCCTTCTCTCTGATGAAGAGCTGCTGTGTGTGTTTCATATCCCTTGCCTGCACAGGACCTTTCACCGTTTCTATAAAAGACCGAGAAGATTGAACCTCTGAATAATGTTTAGACCTGTGAGGTTTCACACCACCCATCGCATATTGGTGGGATAATGATAGATCTCCTAAGCCGGCCTACTTTGAGTTCTGTCACTGATAAATACTGGCCAAACAAGTTGGAATTTGTTGCAATTTGTAAGCAGTATCTCCTTCCGTGAAAAAATGCTTGGGGTTGACCTCAATCACAGTGTGTTCTATTTTATGCATTAACCATTGTTCTGCGCTCTTGCCCATAAAAACTGATTGTATGAGATATTTTTCCCGTTCAAAAATCTAAAGGGAGAAAAAATTCTTCCCTTCCTCAACCACCAACTGAAACAGCTTAGATTCAATAATAATAATAATAAAACTGCAAAATCCACTCATACTGATCCAATGAAAGAAACGAAGACAGTATTTCTGACTAATTTGTGGTAGCCAGGCCTCCAAAAAGTGCCAATACACGGAGAAGAGGATGAAAACTAATCCTCAATCACTATATCTGGAACTAACAATGAAATTTTAAAATGGGGCAAGGGAAAGTTACAAAGTTTAACAAGATGTGAGTCAATCTCCTACTTGATAATGTCCTATACTTATGAAAATAAACCATAAATCATGATTATGGTTTTTAACTATTTAAAATTTAGCTTCTTCAAAATTTTCCCAAGAATTATATTTTAAATGCTAGCATGTTAGGGATAATGGCACCAAGACTAGAATGCTCTAAGCTTTTGTGTCACCCTGAAACATTTACTATATTTCATTGCTTACTTGTATGCTGTCAGTATTGCTAAATGCTGTCAAAATAACTTCCAGGCATGAAAGTGAGTGGGTTGAGAAAATCACCCGAGAAATTATGAAAGTACTGTCCCATGGATACTTATTTACAGCACTCTACCCAGTTGGAATAGATGCTCGTGTGCAAGACATGAATTCACTGTTATGTGTTGGAGCTGATGATGTTCGCATGGTAGGAATTTGGGGAATGGGCGGAATGGGAAAAACAAGCATTGCTAAAGCCATTTATAACAAATTTTGTGATGATTTTGAGGGTACATGTTTTCTTGCAAATGTTAGGGAAACTTCCAAGCAACATAATGGTCTGGTTCTTCTACAAAACCAATTTCTTTCTGAAACCTTGAAGACAAGCAAGATAGAGGTAGGTAGTGTTGGTAGAGGAATTGTTATGATACAAGAAAGACTTTGTCGTAAAAGGGTACTTGTTATAGTCGATGATGTAGACCATTTGGAGCAACTGTATGCCATAGCTAGAAGTCGTTCTTGGTTTGGTTCAGGAAGTAGAATTATTATAACAACAAGAGATGTGCATCTGCTAAACAATCTTCAAGTGGATGGAATATATACAGCTAAAACAATGGATTACAGTGAATCTCTTGAGCTCTTTAGTTGGCATGCCTTTAGGAACAGTTATCCCACTGAAGATTATATAGACACATCAAGAAGTGTAATAAATTACTGTGGAGGATTGCCACTGGCCCTTGAAGTTTTGGGTTGCTTTTTCTTCCGTAGGGGTATGCCAGAATGGAAGAGTGCATTGGAGAAATTAAAAAGCATTCCCCATGATGATATTCAAAAAAAACTTAGAATAAGCTTCGATGGACTGAGTGATGATACTGTGAAGGATATATTCCTTGATATATCCTGCTTCTTCATCGGAATGGACCTAAACTATGTTGTACCAATTTTGGATGGCTGTGATCTTTTTGCGACGATTGGAATAAGTGTTCTCATTCAGCGATGTCTTCTTACAGTTGGTGAGAGAAACAAGCTTATGATGCATGATTTGCTTCGAGAGATGGGAAGAAATATTGTTAGTGAGAATTACCCCAAGCAACCTGGGAAACGTAGTAGATTATGGCTGCAGAAGGATGTAGTTGACATTTTGACGAGTCACGAGGTAAGAACTTCCCTTAGGGAAAAGATTAAATGTAAAACATAACTTTGTTTATTTACGTGATACAAGGGAAACAAATGTATGACCTCGCTTGTTTACTTTTCTAACATCATTCTATTGTTTTTGAGACTATTGGCACCATTACATTTTCTTATACTATTAAGCTAGGGTCTGATAGGTGCAATAATCAGTAACAATTCATTGGTAGGTGAAGGGATTAGAAAAATGGTACATTTTCCTTTTTTATAGTATGAGGTTGTACGGTACAAGCATGTTATTCTCAAGTTTATATATATATATATATATATATATATGTATATTGGTCTAAGGAATTGACCAAGTCCTAGAACTATTAGGACTATGTTTTGCCGACTTAATTAAGCAATTCTACTTTTAGGTGGAGTTTGTATTGTACTCCACGACAAAAGGCCCACATCTCTGCTATATATACACTAGTTATGCGGCTATTGTTGATGAGTTATTAGTGCCGCAATATTAGAATAGGTTTTTTATATTCTCTGGTATTTTGTATAGAGTTCTATGGCCTGACTTTGTTCTAGAGATTTTTAAGTTTCTCTAGTCACGTGCTTCTGGTGGTTGAGAGCTCTTTTGGGTGTATTTGGAGTTTGGGTTTTGTGAGAGTGTTTTGGTACCACCTTTGTAATCTCTTTCTTTTGTTAGTGAAACTTTCTCCTTGACGCTACCCGTGGACGTAGGCCAAAAGCCGAACCACATAAATCTTTGTGTTCCCGTGTGATTGTTTCTTTTGTCTTTCTAATTCTATTCTGCATAAGCCCATTGTTATTTGGATACACACAACAAAATGATATTCATGCTTTTGCTATTCTCAACAAATTGTTATTAAAGCTTCCACTTTTACAACATATATATATATATATATATATATATATCTTTTTTCAAATCTCCCAACTTCCACATAGCCAGTTTGCTTACACAGTTCTTATTTTAATCAGGGAATGGAAGAAGTTGAAGGCATCTCTTTAAAATTGCAAAGATCAAGTAAGGTAAATTTCAGTACAGAAGCATTTATAAAGATGCAGAGGCTGAGATTACTCCAACTTGATCACGTACAACTCACTGGAGACTATGAATATCTTTCCAAAGAGTTACGCTGGCTCCGTTGGCATGGATTCCCTCTAACATATATGCCAAACAACTTTTATCCAAGAAAGCTAGTTGCAATTGACTTGCGAAATAGCAATCTCAGAGAAGTTTGGAAAGATCCCAAGGTATAATGCAACCTTAACCATCAAGCCATAACTATTGATGTTCTAGGTGCTAATATTGTGCTTTCTTTTTTTTTTTTTTTTTTTTTTTTCCTCTCATTTTCTGTTTTTCTCATTTGTTTAGCAGTTGCTGGATAAGTTGGAATCACTAAATCTTAGTCATTCCCATTATCTAACCCAGACCCTTGACTTTTCGAGACTTCACAATCTTGAAACATTAATACTCAAAGATTGTACCAGTTTGTTTAAGGTTCACCAATCCATTGGGGATCTTCATAATCTTGTTTTGGTAAATTTGAAAGGTTGCAAAAGCCTTAAAAGTCTGCCAAGGAGTCTCTATAAGTTGAAGTCTCTTAAAACACTCATTCTTTCTGGCTATTCTAAAATTGACAATTTGGCTGATGACTTGGGGGAGATGGAATGCTTGACTACTCTTCTGGCAGACAACATTGCCATAAGACAAGTTCCATCACAGCAACTAAAGAACCTCGAATATTTATCTCTACGTGGGTGCAAAGGATCATCACCTAAGTCATTGTCTTCATACATTTGGTCTTGGATATCACCAAGTAAAATTCCCAAGTCAGTCAATATATTGCCGGATTCACTACAAGGCTGCTCCTCGCTGAAACAATTGTCTCAGTGACTGCGATTTATCAGATGACACAGTTCCGAAAGATCTTGGGAATTTATGTTCTCTTCAATCTTTAGATCTACAAAGAAATAAGTTCCATGTCCTGCCATCGCCTTGGTGGTCTTTTGAAGCTTCGTAGGCTCACTTTGGATAATTGCCCAGAACTTCAATCAATACCAGATTTACCTACCAGTTTGAATAGTCTGCATGCAACAAACTGCACGGCGTTGGAAAGAATGCCAAATGTATCAAAGAACACAAGTATGCAAACTTTGTTGCTTACTAATTGCCACAAATTAGTTGATTTTCCAGGTTTGGATAAGGTGTTGAAGTCCTTTGGAATCCTTCACATGGAAGGGTGCAACAATATAACAAGTGCTTTCAAGCAAAGCATCCTACAGGTTTCCTCTCTCTCTCTATTACCCCCCCCCCCCCCCCCCCCCCACCCCCTTCCTTTTTATTAATGAATATATTTTTATTTTTATTATTATTATTATTATCTTTTGAAGTATAGCTTTTATAAGTCATGCTCCTCATGGAACAGGAATGCATTATGAGTGGAATTGGTAACATGTTTAGCATATTCCTCCCTTGTGATGATATTCCTGATTGGTTCTCATATAAGGATGAAGGGCCATCGGTATTTTTTGAAGTGCCTCATATTATTGATCTTAATTTGGAAGGGTTTGCGGTATGCATTGTTTATTCACCATGTGCTGGCAATTGCAATATAGTATCTCAAAATCTTCCTAGCATTTCAGTTGTCAATCATACCAAGAATTTTTTTCAGACCGCTAGGCTAACAGTTGATGTAGTAGTCTCCCACAAAGATCACCTGTGGCTGGGCAATGTTTCTATATGCGAGTTCAATTTGGAGTACGGTGATGAAGTAAAGGTTATCGTAGATTTTGGGGATGGATTCATAGTTAAGAAGATAGGGATCAGCCTATTATGCAGCATGGTTATTGATGGAAAACTGATTCATTATGCCTCTACATCAAATGAGGATGCCATTGTTGTTAGTGACAATGAGGATGTTAAAGATCAGGCCTGGCCGATAAAGTTTAAGAGAAGACATACGCATGATGAGGAGGCAGGACCAAGTCATTGTTGGCTTGAAGATGAACCAAATCCTTTAAGTGTGAAGATATACCCGGATGACTGTGAGTGAGGAATAGAGATAGAAAGCTCGAAATTTGAACTTATTGTAATTTGTAGTAGCTAAAAGTCACAATGATAAGAAGAAACATAATGGAGTTGCGGGTCCACGACATTTCATGATTCTTTTTGGCATCAGGGTCACGTTCAATGTATTTCTATTAGGCCCTCTTCATCTCATTTGAAGATACACAATTTATTGCTAATGATTTGTCATCTATACAATGTCTATGCATATTTATCAATACTACATATAATATGGAAGCTTTGCAATAAATTTTACAAATCTCTTTTTACACCATGTCATTAGCATCCTTTAGACGATGGCTCAATGGGTTGGGTTTCGTTTAAATATGAGCAATTGCCAAACGTTTGCTACTGGTGTGGGTGCTTGACACATGGGGACAAAGATTGTGATCTATGGATCGGCAGTGAAGGTACTCTGCCTGTTGAAGCCCGTCCGTATGGAGCATGACTGCGTGCACCACTGTTCAGCCAAGCTCGAAAATCCACGGTTGTTGTCCCTGGTTTTTACAAGCAAAGAAAGGAGACTTCGCACACAAAAGCAACTAATGGGACTTCCCCCACTTTCAAACTGCAAAGCTCACCGGCGTCACCACCACCTCCGGTGGCTCCTATACGGAAGGTAACTCCTGTATCTCCACTTATCATTGTTACTAATCCCATCTTAGATGATAATGCTAAGAATTGTGAGGATTTTCCTCCGGGTTTTGAGGGTCAAATAGCAAAAAAAGAAAAGTTCGCATGGCAACTACAAGAGATTGATGAGGAATTGGCGAAATTTAAGGATATGGAAGGAATTGACACCAGTGCAACATCCTTACCTTATAAGGACTCTAATACTTCAACTCATTCTAATTTTGCGGAGAAGTATGTCTCCAAATACCTTATTTTCCGCAAACCGTGATTTCTCTACACCAATTAATGAGTCCATGCCAGCTGCTTTTCCTATGAGGGATATTTCAAACACACAGGAGACTTACCTCCAGGTCACTCATCCACCTGGACCAAAATGGACACATGTTCCTTGGACTGCCTCAAGGTTTCTGAAATTCTAGATGTGCATGCAGGGAACAAAAGGGTCTCACACTCAGCTTTCAATCATTCTGGGTTACCAAAAAAATCAAAATTGGTTTCTCAAGATGACAAGGAAAACAATTCATGATTGGCGGAGGCTGGTTCCCAGCCCCACCAGGTACCATGAGTCTTTTATGTTGGAATTGTCAGGGGCTTGGGAACCGCCAGACAGTTCAAGAGCTTGGAGATTTCATCCGAGTACAAGGTCCTTCAGTTGTGCTCTTGGCCGAATCATGGCTGGATGAAGCAAGGCTTGGTAGTATTTGGGATTCTCTTCAATTTGGTCATCATCATGGGGTTCCAAAAATTACCTGTGGTGGTGGTTTAGCTCTTTTTTGGAAGAAAAATTTCAGTGTATCTGTTGAATCTTCATCTCTAAATCACATTGACGTAGTGATAAATAAAGGCAAGGAAAATGCTTGGCGCTTCACAAGATTTTACGGGGCGCCGAAGACCCACCTTAGAAATGAGACATGGAACTTGTTATGTGAGTTGCACAGCTAGTATTCGCTACCTTGGTTGTGTGGAGGGGACTTTAATGAGCTTCTTAAGTCGCATGAGAAGCATGGAGGCCGTATACAACCCTATAGACAGATGGAAAATTTCAGACAGGTACTAGATGAATGCAACTTGCTAGACTTGGGATATGTAGGAAACAAATTTACTTGGTCAAAAAGCTTCCCAAACGGTGGAATGGTGTGGGAGAGATTAGATAGGGCCGTGAGCACAGTGGCATGGATTGATCTCTTTTCGGTGAAAAAAGTGCAGACCTTATCATGCATAACCTCATATTATAGCCCGATTTTAATTTTACCGGATGGTTTCAGTGCGAAATTAAAACGTCCTTGGCACTTTGAACAGATGTGGTTAGAGAATAGAGGTTGTCATGACACTGTTAAGGGAGCATCGGAGTTGGCTGCCTTAGGTTCACCTATGGCAACAGTAGTGTCGAAGATTGAAGCGTGCCAACGGAGTTTAACATAATTGAGTAAACACTCCTTCTATAACGTCTTAGTTGAGTTGATGGGAAAAAAGAAATTGCTTCAGGCAGCTGAACTGGAAGCGGCCCAAGGAAAAAACATTGAACTCTTCATGCAGCTCAAACTGAGGTTAGTGACTTACTCAAACTAGAGGAGAAAATGTGGCAACAGAGGAGTCATGTTCATTGGATGATCTCTGGTGACAGAAATTCCAAGTACTTTCACAATCGGGCTTCTCAACGATTCCGCCGCAACACAATTTCTGAACTCCGTACTGCTGAAGGCATTCTAGTTTCAGGTGATGAAGGTGTCTCGGCCATGGTGGTGGAATATTACTCAAGTTTGTACACGTCCTCAGATCCGATTGAAATAGAGGAAGTGGTGCAATTCATAAAACTAGTGGTGACAGAGGAGATGAATAGAGACCTGATTGGGGCTTTTTCTAAGGACGAGGTGGAAGTGGCTGTGAAGCAAATGGCACCCCTCAAGGCACTCGGACCTGACGGTATGCCCCCCATTTTTTTCCAAAAATTTTGGAACATTATTGGGGATGATGTAGTCAAAGCAATACACTCATGTCTAAATTTGGGAAATATCTTGCCAGGTTTGAACCACATCTTTATTTCTCTAATTCCCAAAGTAAAAAGTCTTGAACTTGTCACTGATTTTCGCCCTATTGCTCTTTGTAATGTATTATATAAACTTGTGTCAAAAGTGCTAGCTAACAGATTGAAAATTTTTTTGCCTCATGTTATATCAGAGTCACAAAGTGCTTTTCAATCGGATAAAGCGATTTCAAATAATATTCTTGTGGCCTTTGAGCTACTTCATCATATGAAGAGGAAGAAATTAGAAAAAACAGGACACATGGCTCTGAAGTTGGACATAAGTAAGACATATGACAGATTGGAGTGGCTTTTCCTCTAACGAATCATGGAAAAAATGGGGTTTTATTCGAGATGGGTTGGCTGGATTTTGGAGTGCATTAGATTGATCACTTATTTGGTATTGATCAATGGTGAGTCAAAGGGTCACATAGTTCCGACAAGAGGTATTCGCCAAGGGGACCCCCTCTCCCCTTACCTCTTTCTCTTATGCTCGAAAGGCTTGAATGTTCTCATTGAACAAGCTATGCATGATAAGCATGTTGAAGGCTTTTCCCTTTGCAAGCCAGGCCCAAAAATATCTCACTTATTGTTTGCAAATGACAGTCTCCTCTTTTGTCAAGCAAGAGTGGAGGATGTGGAGAAAATACAGGAGCTCTTGGGGAAATATGAGTTGGCTTTGGGGCAAAAAATAAACTTAGGAAAAACCACAATATTCTTTAACAAAAATGTTCCTATGGCTGCCAAGGAACTTATTTAAAATTCTTTGGGAGTCCCGGAAATTAAAGAATATGAGAAATATTAGGCTTACCAGTAGTGGTTGGGTGGAATAAAAAGGCAAGCCTAAATTATATCAAAGATTGAGTCTGGGGAAAACTCCAAGGGTGGAAGGAAAAGTTATTGTCTCAGGCTGGAAAGGAGGTTTTATTGAAAGCAGTAGTTCAAGCTATTCCAACTTTTGCTATGAGTTGTTTTCGTCTACCGGTTGGCCTTTGCCAAGACATTGAGATGTTCATTCGCAAGTTTTGGTGGGGCCAAAGGGGAGAAATGATAAAAATTCATTGGAAGAAATGGGAGGTGATGTGTAAACCAAAAATGGAAGGAGGTTTAGGGTTCAAGGATTTTTGCAAGTTCAACGAAGCAATGCTAGCAAAGCACGTGTGGAGACTCATTCATGACACGAGATCTTTATTCTATAGGGTGTTCAAGACAAAATACTTCCCAAATTGCTCAATCTTTGAAGCAAAATCATCCACAGGTTCCTATGCTCAGAAGAGCATTCTATGGTCTAGACACTTGATTGGGCGAGGAGCAAGATGGTGGGTGGGTGATGGGCAGACCATTAAGATCTTTCATGATGCTTGGCTACCAACTAATGAAGGTAGAATCACAACACCTCAATCTAATCTAGCCCCTGAAGCAATTGTAGCTTTGTTGATAAATCAGGCTTTGGGATGGTGGAACACTCACTTAATTGATCACTATTTTTATCTGCCGGATGCTAAGCTTATAAAGTCTCTGCCTTTGATGGCGTAATGTTTCGAGAATCCAACGAGGCTAGCATAGGAGTGGTCATTTGAAACTCCAATGGCGAAGTGAGGGCTGCCTTGTCTGAGAAGATTAAGAAGCCGCCTACTGTGGAAATCTTGGAGTTACTTGCTGCCAAGCGAGCAATGCTATTCTCCCTTGAAACTGGTACTACAAAATCAGTGATTGAAAGGGATGCTGAGACAGTGATTAGGGCACTTCAGCATGGTGGCTGGGAGAGAGCTCACAGGGGTCACCTAATAAAAGATATTTCTGCTGTTAAAAACTCTTTTCAGAGTATTTCCTTCTCTCATGTTGTTCAGCAAGGCAATGCAGTTGCTCATGCCTTAGCCCAGAGAGTAAGACATTCATTTCCTTTTTCTGTCTGGATGGAGCATATTCCATATGACATTGTATCTTTTCTTTCGTCTGATTTTCATATTTCTTAATTAATAAAGCAGCAGAATGTTTCTTTCTCAAAAAAAAAAAAAAAATTCAAGCTTTCATCTCCTCCCATCATTGTCTTTTTAAAATTTTCATTTGATTCCTTTATAAAATTTTAAATCTTCTCCCTCTTAAGATTTACCGTTTCTAAATTTTCTCAATCATTGTCTTTTTAAATTTTCAACCTTTCATATTCTTCAACCCTTCCTCTTCCATCTTAATTTTCTTATAAATTTATTTTTACTTCATTTTCACCTCTCTCTCCTATTCCTTTCAAGTTGTTCATGACAAAAAAGGTCAATACTCTCTCTCTCTCTCTCTCTTCAATTTTGTTTCTCTTTTGGTGGATTCTTTTATGGCGTAAATACACTTTTAGTCCTTATATTTTGACTTTTTTCCATTTTAGTCCCTACATTTTATTTTTACCACTTTTAGTCCCTAAACCAATTAACGCGGGACATTTAAGTCCTTGAAGCATTATTCCGTTAGCCAACTAACGGAGAAACTGACGCTCACATTAAAATATTATTAAAAAAATTATTTAACATTTTTTTAATGCCAAAATTTAAAAAAAAAAAATTATTCAATTTTAAAAACAGATCCACGAGATCTGAATAGAAACCCAGCAAAGAACATGAAACCAGCAACTAAAAACCTCATACTCTCTCTCTACCCTCTCTCACTCACTGCTCGCCCTCTCACTTCATCCTCTTCGATCCCACCACTCCCTATGACTCGTCTAAGTGGGATGAGATCGAGGACGAGCTCGACTGAACCTGACTCCTCCTTCTCCGCCTCGGCCCCACCCGATCCAGTCCCCAGCTCGGAGTCCGATTCGCTCTTGATAGGGTGGCCATGGAGATCGACGCCTTGTAAGGTATCCTTGGCGGCCTTAGGGACTTCGATTCGCTCGAAGAAGACGAAAGCGTAGCTGCAAGAAGTCACTGGCATGGTTGTTCATGAGATCTGACTCGAGTGCTCTGTACTGGGCAAAGAGATCCGTGAGATCTGAGTTTGCAACGTCGCTGGCATGGTTGTTCATCATCATTGGAGTCGCCGGCGTATCGAGCGCACCGTACTGGGCAAAGAGATCCATGAGATCTGAGTCCGCAACGTCGCTAGTATGGTTGTTCATCATCATCGGAGTCGCTGGCATCTTCAATTCGTCGGAGTCACCGCCGATTCTTCCTGGCCTGGTGTTCATCATCATTGATTTGTTGTTCGAAGGCGGCATTTGCGAATCGATTGCGAATTTGGGTCTCACCACAAAGAGAGAGAAAGAGAGAGTGAGTGATTGGGTTTGGAAAGAGAGAGAGATCGAGAGATTTGATTTTGGGGAATGGTCTAGAAAGAAAAAAGAGAAGTGGATGAGAGTGAAAAGAGGGGCGGATGAGATTTGATTGGGTTTGGTGGTTTCGGGTTGCTCTGTGTTTATTTTAAATTTCTGGGTTTGTTGTTTTCATGTGGATTTTTTTTTTTTTTGGGGTTATGGGTTTGATTTGTTGGAGGATTCAGTGGAGGAAAGGGATTTTGAATGAATTTTTGCATGTTTAATTTTTTGGGCAACCTTCATGTTCTTTTCCAAAGAACATGAAGAACATGTTACTGTGTTCTTCCGAAAATAATGAAAAGAAAAAAAAGAAAAAAATTTAATTACTCTTTTTAATTGGTTTATATTTGTTATTGTGTTCTTTGTGTTTGTGATCTTGTGTTAATGTTTAAATTTGAGTTTGTATTTTTTGTGTTTGGTAAGAATATGAATCATACAGGGGAAGAACATAAAGAACATGAATATGTTCTTCTGAGTTCATCAAAAAAAGAATATGTTCTTCTGAAAAAAAAAATGGAATAAAAAAAATTCATTTTAATTAAAGAAAGTAAATTTTTTGTTTGAAAGAAAATTTTTTTTGTTTATTTTTAATTAAAATTGAGTATTTTTTTTTTTTTAATTTTGGCATTTAAAAAATATTAAATAATTTTTTTAATAATATTTTAATGCGAGCGTCAGTTTCTCCGTTAGTTGGCTAACGGAATAGTGCTTCAAGGACTTAAATGTCCCGCGTTAATTGGTTTAGGGACTAAAAGTGGTAAAAATAAAATATAGGGACTAAAATGGAAAAAAGTCAAAATATAAGGACTAAAAGTGCATTTATGCCTTCTTTTATTGTTTCAACCAATTTTTACGCTAATGGTGCTTTTGTTATTATTGATTTAATTGTCACATCACATTTGTTTATCTTTTTGAAAATTTTGTATCGACTTTTATGCATATTTATGTATTTTGGTATTTCAATGCTTAATCACAAGTTCTTTTTCTTTATCTCATTGGTTTGATTTGATTTGGGTTAATAATTAGTTGTTTTGCAAGTTAGAATTTGATTTTTGTTAGTAATCCATTTAGATGTTAAACTATGAAACTTTACTAAGTTTTGTTTATTTTTAATCCTTTTGGGTGGACAAATTTGTAGTTTTTGTAGAGAAAGTACTCTTAATAGTTGTATTAGAAGTACCTTATATCGCCACTTATTTAGACAAAAGCAAAAATTAGCCAAACAAAAATAATTGGATGAGGGACATATTTTAGCTTTTGCAATTTGTATTTTCATTATTACTGTTATTATTATTACAACAATAATAATTATTATTACTACTATTATTAGAATGCATATAGAAACTTAATTACGAGATTTTGCTAATAATTTTTTATTTGTAATTTTTTTGGGTGGATAATTTTGTAGTTTATGCAGAGAAGATAATCTCAATAAACCATCAACAACAAATTGTTATCCTAATTGGTCAAATTTGTTTGGGTCATATTTTATGTAATTGGCAAATCCTTTGATAAAATGCAGTAATTATGTAGATCTAAGATGGATTTAATATATCAAAAAATATGTTGTTCAAAGTATATCAAGTGTTCGTATAAAAAGTCATGAAGATTGATCCAAGAAAAAAGCTATTTATTAAGTCTCGACAGAGGCCTACTATCGAGACTTAATGTAAAGCTCAATAGATAGCTCAACAGCAACTTGATCTATCGAGAACTACGATTTTCAAATCTGAAATTCGGCCCAAGCTTATGTATTTTTTTAGTGTTTCTTTTCTCATAACCCTAGACTTATGTAAGGCTTATTTTAAGAACCGTCACACACGGATATAGAGCTCAAGAGATTTATTTTCTCTATGAGAAGCTACTGCGTTTGTAAGCCATAAGGTTTTGTAACCAAGTGCTTCCTAATCTTCATTGTTGATAAAGTGAAGAACTTTGCAGCCAACAACATCGTTCAAGTTGCTGGAGTTAGTCACGTACTGAAATCCGTGCAAAGGGTTAGTCACAGATTGGAGATTTGTGCATCAAAGGAAAGAAGGCTACTACAAGTTCAAGTCCAATTGGGTATTGAAGCGAAAGTTCAACTGTAGGTAAGTATTTCAGGATAGGCCAAGGTAGTTGATAAGATTTCTTATACTTGTAACCGCTTGATTGTTGATTAGTGGATTCTTGGGAGTGGTGACCTTAAAATCACCCGGTGAAATTTTTGCCTTACGAGAGGTTTTTTCCATTTATCAACAAATCACCGTGTCAATTTAATTTTCGCTGCATTTAGTTTATTCGGTGATTTGTTAATGCTTTCACGATTTGCATGCAATTAAACTTAATTAATCAACTTGGGTAATTGAATTAATTAACTGGAGTCAAGCTATTTTAACCCAACAAAATTAATCATTGTTAAGAGACGATTGATATGACATTTTATTTGCTTGCAAAGCATCTTCATATGAGTGTGTTTTGATACAATATATAGTTATGAATGTATTGAGATAAACATTTTATTAAAAAAGAGAGATCATGATCCTACTTTGTATACTTCAAAGAGATAGATTGGTTTTGGATTGAAGATAAGTTGAAATTTTTTTAATGGTGCAAAAACGATATTTTTATCATTCATTTCTAATTATCATTATTGGAAAATTTTAAATCCCCCTCTGAATTCTATCACTAGCAAGTTAGCTCATAATATGAGTAGATGAAAACTTTTTATTATAGAGAACACAAAATTCATTATTTTAAAAAAGAAAGCAATATGACATTGCTTATTTTTAGGAAAAAAAAACCCTTACCTTTTGTCAGTTTGATAAATGGTTATATATATAAACATTTCTCAATTAGTAGTTTAAATACATCCAAAATTAAATTCTCTTATTAGGAAAACACTTTAATCCTAATATATTATTTTATGAATATTTTAGAAAATACATTATATATTAGATTTCATTATAAAATAATCAGATATTCCCACGCACCATGCGGAGTTGCAACTAATTAGTGATAATTAGTAATGGACGGAACTTGATAAATCGGTATCACGAATAGACAAGTTAGAGAAGGCAATAGACCTTATGTGACTAACAAGCATATGAGACCATCAATAGTATAAATGACAAGATGGAAGTTAAGAATGTTTTGTGGGAAAATTGTGAGGCATCAAAGGCCATATGGTTGCAACAAGCAGAATCAATGAACTAGGAATTGTTAGAGGAAACTGTTGGGTTTACATGCATTAAATAATTATGAGGAGCTAGTCGTAGAACCACGAGATGTGTGGAAATAGATAATTTTATTTTAGTTATGGTATAATATATAATTTGTTTTATAAATTTTGTGGAAAATAATTTCTAAAATAATTTTTCCTTTATCTATCTTAAAAAATATATCATCGTTTTATTATTTGGATTTATTTGATTGATATTATTCATTTTTTAGGCAATCCATATTTTGATAAATTATGTTATCGTGCGTTATATTTTCCCTTTTTTTTTTCCTATATAACTAAATTATTTGAGTTTCAAATATAGTATTCAAAATTTTCATTCTCTTAAAAACAGATTATTATATTTATAATTTTTCTTATTGTAGGAGTAGTTTCGAACTATTGATTGAGTTTTGTTTACTAATATAGATACATGAGATAAGAACTACACATTTCTTAGACATTCCTAAGAGACTATAGCATATTATAAATTTAATATTTAAAATAATATGTAGGAAAAAAGTAGACTTTATGTCTAAAATTGAATACTTCACCTATCGAAATGAAAGAAAAATAATATGTATAAAAACACAAAGAGAACATGATTAATATTATTTTTTTGACTATATACACTTTTATTTATTAAGATTTAATTGTCTTTAACTGGATTTTCATATCGCATTTTTGTTACTATGCTCCTGTTAAGCCTTCTCATCCGTCACATCATTGGCCACATCATTATTCTTTTTATTATTTATTTATTACTTTTTATTTTTTGACAATATTAAATATATAAATATATTGGCTTTACAAATTCATCTTAGGCATTTTTAATTTTACATATTCATTTACTTTAATTTTGATGTTATAACTAAATAATAAATCAATGAAAAGTTAAAATTAAAATATTGTCTATGACTCTATACATATTAATCTTGGGCAGTTTAATTTTAATATTTGATAGACGCATTCAAATACATATCCAACATTTTATTTTGATATAAATTCAAAATCTCACTTCCCAAATAACTAAGTATTATGTTTAAAAAACAATCAAACAAAAGCTAAAAGAGGGAGAGAGAAGACTTGTGACGGAAAACTTAAAAAATCAAATACACTACCAAATTGTATTATCCCAAAATAGTATTATATACAAAAATACAATGATTCATATATATATATATATATAGAGAGAGAGAGAGAGAGAGAGAGAGAGAGAGTAATCACCCTTTTCGAGAGAGAAATAGAAAATAAAATGAGAAAAAGAAGCATCAAAATAAAAAATATAATCATAAGTCAAACACCAAATTATCTAAGCCATGATATATAATAGAATAACATTATATTCTTGTACACTATATTTATATGCAATAGAATAACATTTAACAATCATAGAAAAGAAAAAAAAAAAAAGATAATAACTTAATAAGACAAAACCAAATTGCAACCCAAAATAAAATTCTAAAGAAGTCACAAATACATCAATCTAAAGTAGAGATACCAAAAAAAAAAAAAAAAAACACAAAAATAAAACATGAGAGAGAGAGAGAGGGAGTAATAACTTTTTTTATGTGAAAAAATATGTATAGAATGAGAGAGAAAATGTCATATCTATATCTATATATTACTAAAAGCTGAAGCGTAGCATTCAATGTTGCTACGCTCACATTGAGCCACGTCAGCAGCCATATCATTTCCACCATATTTTTTGTAATTGTTCAACAATTTAAAATTAGTTTTTTAAATTTTAAAATACAAAAATATAAAATAAATCCCACCCTTATCTCCACCATAAAACCCACTTCTTATTAATTTAATTCTCACCACTATCTCCACCATAAATCCCACTTCTTATTAATTTAATTCCACCATCATGTGTCTCTCCATTAACCGAGACTCTTCAAATGTAGCTATTATATGGAATTCCAACAGCCATCAAATAAATTCAGGTGCAGCCAATAAAAGACATAAAAAGACATGGAATTTCAACAGTCTCTCCATTAATCCATACCTTTTCACTACAATAAAAGTTGTGTCTTTAATTTGAAATTCAAGTGTTCACTACGTTGTGTCTCTCCATTAACCCAGACTCTTCAAATGTAGCTATTATATGGAATTCCAACAGTCATCAAATAAATTCAGGTGCAGCCAATAAAAGACATAAAAAGACATGGAATTTCAACAGTCTCTCCATTAGTCCATACCTTTTCACTACAATAAAAGTTATGTCTTTAATTTGAAATTCAGGTGTTCACTACGTTATTATTGAGAGTATCAAGCAGGGGAAGAGAGAGACACAACGTTACATGGATAGTTATAAATTTTGCAAGTGTCAAACTCCTTCCCTAAAAAATAAAAACAAACACTTCTTCTATCTGTCTATACTTTCTTCTCCGTCTCTCTCTCACCCTTTCTCTTTACTTCCCTATATATAAATTTTGTCCTATCTGCAGAAACTCAAAGCAAGACTTCACCATTTTTGACTTGCAAAGTTCCAAAGCAAGTCCACAGGTTCACCGTAAGTCCTAATTTTTTTTTTTTTTGGGTGCAATTTTCTTATGATTGTTTTTGTTTAGTGAGAAATTGAAGGAAAAGGGAAGGGAAAAAGGGTATTCTTAAAGAAAAGTAAAACTTAAATAAATCAAAAACTGCCTTTCAAAACCCCTTTACTATCAGCCTTCAACATTCATTGGTATCTAAAACATTTATTGGCTTTAATAGACAAATCAAAACAGAATTTTGTTCAATAGATTCACCAATTTTCTCACTGTGTCTCTGTATAATTACCCCCCCCCCCCCCCCTTCTCTCTCTCTCACATGTTTTTTTTAGGTAATGTTTGAAAGAACATTAAATGTCTTTTTGTGTGGTTGTCTTTAGAATAAATAGATTATGACTTTGGCAATTTACTTTCTGACTTAAGTGGTTTACAAATATTGGGGTCTTGAAACTTAATTTATCATAATTTACCACAAATCAAATTTTATTTTGAATATAAAAAAAATCAATTGATATTGTATACCTATTATCTATACCTTTAAAAGAAAAGTTTTTGAAAGGATCTTTTTTTTTTTTTTTTGCCCTGTTTGAAGCTTCTCAATGGGTATCACTAGCCTTGAATACGTTGTGTTCTGTTAGTCTATCCTCTCTTTTCTCTACTCGTCTCCTTCCCCAAAACCACATCATAACCTCCATTTTATTTGGTATGTGGTTTTACTAATAGGCTTTGGCTTTGGGATTTTTGTTTCATATGCCAAGTTCTATAAAATGAGCAAAATGAATTTGAAGGTTTAGTCTTGGTTATCTTTGTGTTTGTTCTCTATTTGTTTGTTTAAATTTCTCCATGAATAAAATTTGGTCTAGGGATCCAATTTGTTAAAAAGATTTCTTCTTCAAAATGTTATTTTTCTACAATATTTTTCTACATGAAATCTGCACTGTTACACATCTAAAGTCTACTTTTTTTTACAACTAAAATCTGCATTACACTATTTCACAAAATTTACACTGCACTGTTTCATAGAAATCTGCACTGCACTGCACTATTTCATTAAATTTGCACTGTTTTGAATAAATTTCTGCATTGTTTTTAAAAACTTTTGTCTTGGTTATCTTTATGTATTTTCTCTATGTGTTTGTTTAAATTTTTCAGTGAATACGTAGGACATATTGAATATATATCAATACTGCTTTGGATGATCTTAATTTGAACTCCTTTTTATTCCTCTCTTTATTTGTTTCATTCATCGAGATTTATTTATTTATTTTTTCCTGTCCGTGTTTATAGTTAAGTTTTATATTTTAGTAAAAAAATTGTAGTTTGTTCCTATGATTTAATTTTTTTTTTTTTAAAAAATTGTATTAGTTGGATGATCTTAATTTTGATTCCTTTGATATTGTTTCTTTCATATTCATAATCATTAATTATTAGACTACTAGGATTCTCCTCTATGTGTTCACAAATTTAGTAGCAACCCTCAATTGTATTTGATACGATGGGAGGTATTACCTATGTAGTGATTCTACAAAATTTCGAAAAATTGATGTTCAAAGCAATGTACAACTCACACCAATATCTGTAATTAAGGAAAACAAAAGGAGTTATTCAATACTACTACAAAGCAACAAAGCAAAAAGATACAAAGAATACTTTAAAGTTGTCTTTTTAATTTATTTGAAATATTGCTTAAGTAGTTCTGTAAATGTGTGATTCATACATTTATTAGATAATTGAAGATGTTAAGAATTGGAATCTTAATTTTAATTTTAATTTAAGTTTGATTTTTTTTTTTCCGTAATTTAATGTTTCATATCAAGGATAGGAAATTTTGAGATTGATATCCTAATGTACAATCAAAGAGGAAACTGCAAAGAACTGTTTACATCTTCAAATATAATAGCTTTCCCGTGCATCGCACGGGTTAGCGACTAGTTTATAATAATAGAATGGGGACAAGAATAGTCAAAATAAAAGGAAGAGGAAAAGATAGATGAAGAGTGACATTAAGGTTAAGAGTAGTGGAAAGATGAAAATGTAAAATAGAAGTTATGGTTGGAAGTAGTGGAGAGAAATGGAAAATAGGTAAATGATGTAGCCGCTGATGTGGCTTAACGGAAGCGTAACAACAATAAATATTACGCTTCAGCTTTTAGATATATATAGATATAGATGTGAGTGGTTAATATGACATAGTTAAGCCCAATGTTATAAGTGTAACCTTTTAGGTTAAATGGTATCCCTAGATGTTATATTAACCCCTTAATTAGAGTCTTCCGGTTTTACCTCTCTAATAAATGGTATTTGAGTCTAATAGTGCGTGGCAAGATGACAAGATGTCAGGCAAACCTAAAAAGTTGATTCGTAGAGTTAATTTCAAGACAAGCCTATAAAGCTCACAATCCTGAAGAAGATCAAGAAAAATAAAGAAACTGATTTGTGGAGTCAATTTCAAGAAAGATAAAGTTCTGTGAGATCGAGTATTGCGGACAAATAGTGTCTTCAAGTTTGCAGTGTTAAAGAAAGAGAGACTATTCTAGGCTACAAGGATGTGACTCTGATACCATGGTAGTACTACGCCTTCTCATTGTTTGTGACGGGTGGGCCTATAGCGAGATAAATCACTGGTCCAAAGAGTTTTTTCAAAGTGCTGGTACCTAGACTTGAACTAGGAGCTCCCAATCAAACCCAAAACAGCCACTTTGAAACTGAGTGCCCAACCACTTGGCCAACCCCACTGGGTTTACTACGCCTTCTCTTGTCTCATATAAACTCTTCAATGATTACTTTGTAAAGTGGAGCAAAGTGAACAAGAAAAACGTGGTATTCTGAACTTTGTACGTCATAAAATAGGCCAATAACATTAACCACCTGAGTTTTCAACTCTGCAATACTTTTAACATAGCACTCCTGATTGACAGCCTTGAGGAGTGCATCCAAGTGGTCCAACCAAAAACTCTTCTTCATTCTCTCATGTGCTAAAAATTTTGATCCGTTACATTTTCTACTATGACACTCGGTTAGGGATCCAATCCTCCACTGTTTTCCATACTATATAACAACTTTTGAGTGCTTAAAATTTCACTTGTGAGGCAGTTACGCTAAGGCTGGACCCTGGAGACTTGCTCTCCCTCTATAGCCATCCGACCTGATCCTCATGTTCGTCCTCTATATTTACTTTTGATAAAAGTGAGAACCAAAGAAATTAGGCCACCCCTACTACATCCCCCCAAAGGTTTGCTATACCGTGTAAGCCATTGTCCATGAGGTCTTAGAGACACCAAGTACCAACGAAAGATGATTCTCTATATTTTAGCATAAAGCATTGCATCAAACTTTACACCAAACTTCTGCCCAAGTACTGAGGCATTGAAGTTTTTAGTTGCCATGCATCAATGAACCCAATCCTTCAGAATTGTGAATTATTGTTAAAAGATGGGTCCCAGTGGGTCTACAGACTACAATGTATCCTTGAAATAATTCCCAATGCCTCAGCTAAGGGAGATCAGCCAAGGACCTTATGCACTTTTTGCATTGTAACAAGGCATATAGTATGATTTTGATCCATTTAGGTGACTTTTTTATATGCTCACTGTTTGGAAGAATATTGAATTGCATAATATATCATTACGTAGTAAAACATGTAATACCTTAAGCATTTTTCATGCCATTCTCCAACCAAACATTTGTAATTGAACACAGTAGTCCACCTTCAACATGCTTACCCTTTCTCAGAAAAACAACATAGCCATAAGGACATTGTTCAAATTTTGTCAATTAGCATATGCCGACCCACAATTTGCCAAATAACAAAAATTTTTATCAAGTACTAACGATTCAAATTTAATCACCATTCAATTTTCCTTATCCCCCTCAATGAATGAACAAAACTTATTGCATACAAAGTCGAAAAAATATCATTGTCCAAAAAAGGAAAAATTGCAACATGGTCACCATCAATTGAACTCAACTCTTTCCTTCAATTCTTCAAGTATTAGAAGCTAGCCATTCTAGTCCTCAAGTATGGAAACTAGCCATTCAAATCTTCAAGTTTTCATCAGAGTCTTCATCAAATCTTCAAGTAGCCACCATTAGAACCTCTTTTCACACAGATCATTTTGCCTAAGTTCAATTCACGTTCAAGTCTTCAAATACTGAAACCAAGTTGAAATTATATAAAGTTACTAATTGAGCTCCATATTTAGAGACACTAAGAGACAATTTAAGAGCAAATGAAATTAGAATGAAGTTCCATTTCTTCATATTGCCAAGAATTCAAAATAAATAATGAAAGCAGAAGGAAAAAAGGTAACTGGATAAAAACTCATCAAATATTGCTAGTGATCAAGAACAATAGTTGAAGTGATTCAGAGGATGAAGAAGCTGTACCATTTCCACGTAGCTGTACAAGGTGATGGTGAACTTCGGTCCTTGTTGAGCAAGTCTGCAAATCCAAGCAAATAGCAGATTCATAATGACATAATTTCAGAACAAAAGCCATAACTAACATTGATAGAGGGGGTATCAGATGCAAAGACCATGAGAAAATATTGGCAGCAGGGGTAGAGTACATCAGGCAATAGCAACACGACACCAACAGCAATGCTGCACTGTCTCTTTGCTCAGAAACTAGAAGAAGAAGCTGACCGGGGTGGGCTACATTGGAATTTTTGTGTTTTTCAGTAGATACTACATGTTTGGGAATAAGAAAACCACTTGTTTTGGTGGTGGTGATTAGCTTCTCATGTTATGTGCTACTGTGGTGCCCACATGCATCAAATGCCCAAAAAATATTCTCCAAATTAGGGACAGTAATCTAAGATTACCACATGAATTTCCTAGGAATATTCTCCAAATTCCGTGAACTGAAAGTCCCTGAGGAACTATTATTATATCATCCACTACCTCCAAGAAGAATGATATAAGAACTGTTAAGTTAAAGGTTATAAAACACAACAATATACAATATTATAGAATTAATAACAAGTAAATGATATAAAATTAAATCGCTTATACATTTTAAACTTAAGTTTTCCAGAAATCTATACAATTGGACAACTTTCTACTAGATTTTTTTCTCCCATCCTGTCTTTATACAACTTTCCTAATGCACATTGCTTGCACTTGCACCTATCTCTGGCCAATCACACTTGTTATTGTACAAGTTTACCCCACTCAAAAAATATAGGCTTAGTAATAAATATATAAATAAATAAATAAAAACTATAGCCTTGAAAAAAAATATATAAAAAAAAGTGCCCAACTGTTACACAGTTCTCATCCTTTTTCATTCCTGTCTTAAATTGCTGTATTGTTGTTTAGCAACGATATCTCATGCCATCACTTGCTACTAAAAGGGTTCTCATGTCATCAATTTTTTTCCTGGTGGAGCAAATTAGTCAATTAGGAAGGGTTCTTGGTAGATGCAAGACACTAATCTGAATAAACAAAGAACATCAGTTTTACTGCATAACTGAACAGTAAAGTTCAGTCTAGACGATGAAACAGAGGGATTTTCATGATGGATGCTCGATTAACAGAAACATCAAAAGGGCTTAGCAGACTACATTAACAACACTGTTTCCTGTCCGAAATGATTCCATGCAAGCTTCACTTCCCACATTAAAGAAGGAATAGGAAACAAATGGTTTTCTCCTTTTTTTTTTTTTCTTTTTTTTTCCTTTAAGAAAAAAACATCCAGACCTTTCTCACCTGAGAACCATCCTCCAATTATTTAACTCAAACTAGGCAGAACTAGAGGAGCCTCTTCCTACATCATAACTGGAGCACGACAACACAAATCCTGATTCAAATAGAAGGGAATGAATGTATCATAAATTCTGCAGCAATTGAGGTACTTCTACCATCTCCATATAAAGACAAAATATATAGGTGCAAATACCTTTGGTGAGGTACTTCTACCATCTCCATCAAGCCAGTGTTTAAAAGATACATCCTGGAAAAAGCTCAACCCTCCTTGCAAGCTCATCCTTCAATAGCAGCATCAATTTGCAGCAAATAAATGAAATGAAAATAAATAAATCTATTCAATTACAATTGCCAACCGCATGAAGAAAATTTATAAGAGCATGCGTTACCTTCTAGCTCATGCATCTCAGCTTATAGCACATATTTTCATAAATTTTCTAAGCAAAAAAGAAGAAATTATTGAAAAACAGTTTCTGTTCTCTATATTTTAAAAGCAAACTTTTTGATCAACATTCAATGGTCCCATAATGTTGACTCTAACAATTTAACGTTTTGTGTATACTATAGTATAAATGGATCTCTCTGTTAGCTTGTCCTCAAATACATAAATTAAAACTTGCAAGGAACAAAGGGTAATTAAATAAAGTTGATAACCAAATTAATAGTACAATTAGAGGTCTTAGGATTGCGAAATAGCCTTCCATTTAGAGAGAACAAATACAGTAAATAAGTTTTATACAATTTACATCTCAACTGATGCAGTTTAAGCTTTTATAGTTTGGTATTAACTGAGTTGAACAAGCAATGTGACCAAGGTTTAAAAATATAAGCCATATGCAAATCCTGAATTGGCAACACATCACAAGAAAAAAAATCCAGAAGACCAAATAAAAATTAAATATAAGCAAGTAGGCAGAATGAAGATCTTGGATAGCAATATTACCTTCATGATGATTGATGCCTGCCAAGAGATTTGTAACTCAATGACATATCCTGCTCTCCATTATTAGGAGAAAGAGGGTTCGAATCCCCCTCCCCTCACTGTTGTAACTACTGACTTATTAAGAAAAAAAAAAAAAAAAACTTCAAGATGTCTTACAAAAATACAGATGAATCTCTGTATTACAGAGAAAAGAACCTGTAGCAACAGATGAATCTCAGCCAACTGAAGCAGCCACATCAAAAAGGTCCACAGTGCCTATTTAGTCATCCAACAAAACTATATTTATCTGGTGTAAAACCTCTATCAAGCATGTCATTATATAATTCCACAGCAAGAGGGTATATCATAATTTTTCAGAAAAAAAATAACTGTGGGTTGAGTCAACCAGGGAGTAAAGTAATTTCCTGTAAAAATCATTATTTCTAAAAGAAAAGCAAAAGCGAAAGAAAAAAATTCTAACGGTTTAACATTGGGAACTAGATATAATCAAATAGCTTATAAATGAAATTGAAATCTTACGTATAGTTGAGTTATCAAAATAATATTTTACTCATCAAAAAAAAAAAAAGTTATCAAAATAATATTTTATTTATAAAAAAAACGGATATTAGATATCAATCAATAACATTTATTTTATGATAGTTTTTTCTTTATCATAAGATTAACACATAAATGGAGAACCCATCAAATAAGAGAACAAAGTTTCATGGGTGAAGAATATTAGCGTGGCTAAAATTTATTGGACGGCGTAAAAGTGAGTTTAAGGGTCCATTTAGATACAACTTATTGTTGTTGAAAGTTGCTGAAAACTGATTGTTGCTAAAAATACTGTAACAAAATAATTTTTAAATATATGAATCGTTCTGTGCGACTCATTTTAAATATTTTTTATTACGTAGACAGTACACACTGTTCATGCAAAGTAATTTTTTCTCACAATGCCAACAAAAGCTGGCAAAAAAAAAAAACGCCGCAGGAGGAAAACGCACCGCAACTCGTATTGGTAGTTGCCTTGACTTGACTCGGCTGCTGATGAGCCCATAAAGGCTCCTTGGCTCTGAGTCTGCTACACAACTCGTACTGCTAGGTTTTAGCTATTCTTCCCCAATTTCCAAATTGCCATGGCTGCCACTACAACTCTTTCCAAACCCTTTTCTTCGTCTTCCTCTTCTTCTTCCTACCGAGCCCCCGACGACTATGAGTACGATGTGTTCCTGAGTTTCAGTGACTACACTTACAAGAAATTCACCGATCACCTCTACCATGCTTTGACAAAGGCTGGATTCCGCACCTTCAGAGAAGATCCTTCCAGGATTTTACAAGCAGTGAAAGGGTCCAGAATATCCCTCGTCGTATTGTCCAAAAACTACGCGTCTTCCAGCTGGTGTTTGGAGGAGCTCGTGGAGATCATGGAGTGCGTAAGAAGGCTGAAGCAGATGGTTGTTCCTATATTCTATGATGTTAGTCCCTCCGATGTGCGCAACCAGTTTGAACAAGCGTTTGGGGAACATAGAAAGCATTACTTTTTAAATGGAGACAAGGTATCCATCTGGAGGGGTGGAGACAAGGTATCCATCTGGAGGGGAGCTCTCACTGAAATTGTTAATATTTCCGGGTTGAATCTGGAAAGCACTGACGGGTAAATGTCTGATATTATTATTAACCCAACTCCCTACCTCTTCTTCTTTTCTCTTTTCTTTTTTCTTTTTTTTTTTTTTTCTTTTTTTTGAGAGGAACTCCCTAACTTAGTAACGGTTCAATCAAAATGCGTGTTTTTTTTTTTTTTTAAGATAATTACTAACACGACGACTCCAAACATTTTTCTCCTAGACGGATATAATAATAATAATAATAATAATATTATTATTATAATTTATAAGGACTAACATTAATTACTTTTTTATCTGATTTGTCTTAATTTTTCTAATAAGTTTTTTTTTTTTTTTTAAATTTCTGTAGTTATTTTGTAAAATTAATTAATTATTGAAAGGGACGGCGCAGTTCTGGACCAGGGCAACGTCCCCCAAAGAAAGTTCTAATGGATAGAAAAACACAATTCATCATTAAAATTTATTGCTCTAACCCAATTAATTTGAGAAAATATATAGGAATAGGCACTTGTGCTAGATTGGGGATAAATTAATTATCACTATTAATCTTAATTACTTACTATTATTCCTAACTGCTCAAAATATTTTCCAGGAATGAAGTTGAGTTTATCCGAAAAATCATTCAATATATTTCACCTATGAAGATCTTCTCCAAACCCTTCTCTTCATCCTCATTTTCATCTTCTTCTTCCGACCAACCCCCCGACGACTATGAGTACGAAGTCTTCCTGAGTTTCAGAGGCGAAGACACTCGCAAGAACTTCACCGATCACCTCTACCACGCTTTGACAGAGGCTGGAATCCACACCTTCAGAGACGACGAAGAGATCCGAAAAGGAGAAAAACTTTCTTCCGAGATTTTACAAGCAATACGAGGGTCCAGAATATCCCTCATCGTCTTCTCCGAAAACTACGCGTCTTCCAGTTGGTGTTTGGATGAGCTCGTGGAGATCTTGGAGTGCCGTAGAACGTTGGGTCTTTCGGTTCTGCCTATATTCTATGATGTTGACCCCTCCGATGTGCGCAAGCAGACGGGTAGTTATGAACAAGCGTTTGTGGAACATGAAAAGCGTTACTTGTTGGATAAAGACAAGGTATTCAGGTGGAGGGGAGCTCTCACTGAAGCTGCTAAATTGTCCGGGTGGGATATCAATGACCGGTAAATGTCTAATATTATTATTAACCCAACTCCCTGCCTTTTTTTTTTTTCTCTTTTTTTTTTTTGAGAGGAACTCCCTAACTTAGTAAGATTCAATCAAAATACGTGTTCTTATGAACATACAAAACAAAAGTCTCACATAAATAAATAAAAATAAATAAATAAATAAAAAATTCAATTTAAATAGGCGGTGGTAAACATAATAATAATATTATAATTAAAATTTATAGAAATGACATTTCCTTTTTTTTTTTTTTTTTTTTTGGTAGAAGAAATGACATTTCCTATTCATTTATATAAATTGTACTTTTCATTAGGGTTTCTATTTAACTCAAACAAATAAATCTATTCAATTTCACAATGTTAGATTTTTACTCATTCGTAGAAACCGTAAGTGAGAGTGTCCTTTATACAAACTCAAGAAAAAAAAGGGTTATTTTCTCCATGATTTATGTAGAAATATATATAAATTGAATACTTCATTAAAAGATAGAAGACATTGATTTAATTATTGCATTTACAAAAACCTTCAAGAGATATTATCATTTTTATAATTTTATACAAACATGTTATCATATATCTTATTGGATCAGCCCGAAATCCCAAAAAGTTTAGAGCAAAGCCCACTAGGAACCCAGCCCGTAGTCACCCAAGACTGATGGACCGAAATCCAATCTTCACACAAAATGCGCAAGTTAGCACTTTCCAAAACTTCTTCTTCCCAACCCAGACACACATACTCTCTCTCTCTCTCTCTCTCTCTCTCTCTCTCTCTCTCTCTCTCTCTCTCTCTCTCTCTCTCTCTCTCTCTCTCTCTCTCTCTCTCTCTCTCTGTAACTGAGGTGTAGCAAAGATGCAAGCCATATCGAGGTGTATAGTTTGTTTTGTCCGATTTATCCTCATTTTTCTAATGAGTTTTTTTAATTTGTTTATATTTATTTTGTAAAATTAATTAATTATTGAAGGGACGGCACAGTTCTGGGCCCCCAAAATATCTAATGGATAGAAAAACACAATTCATCAATAAATTTATTGCTCTAACGTAATTAATTTGAGAAAATATATATTATGATTAATGCATAGCCACAAACCTTATATTATTTCCTCCAATACTTTCTTTCTCTTTCCTAATTAATTTATTCCTGACCTTGCACAAGTGCCTATTCCTAATTTTGTTGGGTTGCAGATTTTCTTTAGCATGGTCATGGCCTTATTCTTATTTAAGTATTGGTTATTCAATAAAGATTATCAAATTGTAAAGATTATGATAAGATTAAACCATCCAAAATCTGTTTAGTGAATAGAATTTTTTGTAATTCAAATTCCAGGCCCTACCGTATGACAAGACAATAGTAAGGCTTGAAGTTCTTACAATGTTAAATATCTCTCTCGGACTCTCTCTAAACTTCTCTAAAATTTTAAGGAGAGACGAAAAACCAATGCGTATATGTTCCACACCTAGGAATTGTCAGTAAATCACTAAAGATTTTTTATTTTTAATTTTTCTTTGAGGAAACAAATCATTAAAGATTTTGATAGATATTCTACAACTCAAGTACGGTTTAGCAACCATATAGTCAGTGCACCTTCACAAATTACCAGAGAAGAAAAAGCTATGATAAAGAAAATCCACAACTCTTTTTGTTTTTGAGAAGAAAATCTGCAACTCAACAACGTTAGGAATAGGCACTTGTGCTATGTTGGGGATAAATTAATTATCACTATTAATCCTAATTACTCACTATTATTCCCAACTGCTCAAAATATTTTCCAGGTATGAAGCTGAGGTTATTCGGTCTATCATTTCGAAAATTTTATCACGACTGGACAACAAATACTTATTTGAAGCACTCTACCCAGTTGGAGTAAACTCTCGCATTAAAGACATGACTTCACTATTATGTGTTGGAGCTAATGATGTTCGCATGGTAGGAATTTTGGGAATGGGCGGAACGGGAAAAACAACCATTGCTAAAGCCATTTATAACAAATTTTATCTTCATTTTGAAGGTAGAAGCTTTCTTGGAAATGTTAGGGAAACTTCCAAGCAACAACATGGTTTGGTTCATCTACAAAAACTACTTCTTTCTAAAACCTTGGGGACAAAAAAGATAGAGGTAAGTGGTGTTGATAGAGGAATTGTTATGATACGAGAAAGATTTCAACATAAAAGGGTACTTGTTATAGTTGATGATGTAGACCAGTTGGAGCAACTGAATGCCTTAGCTGGAAGTTGTGACTGGTTTGGTTTGGGAAGTAGAATTATTATAACAACCAGAGATGAGCAGTTGCTAAAGAATCTTCGAGTGGATGGCGTATATAGAGCTCAACTAATGGATGACAATGAATCTCTTGAGCTCTTTAGTTGGCATGCCTTTAGAAACGAATATCCAGCTGAAGGTTATATGGACATCTCAAAAAGTGTAGTTGCTTATTCAGGAGGATTGCCACTGGCTCTTGAAGTTTTGGGTTCTTTTTTGTTCAACAGGAGCATGCAAGAATGGAACTGTGCATTGGAGAAATTAAAAAGGATTCCCCATGATAAAGTTCAAGAAAAACTGAGAATAAGCTTTGATGCACTAAGCGATGATACATATAAGGATACATTCCTTGATATATCCTGTTTCTTTATCGGACTGGATAAAAACTATGTTGTACAAATATTGGATGGCTGTGGTTTTTTTGCCGAAATTGGAATAAGGGTCCTCATTCAGCGGTGTCTTCTTACGGTTGATGAGAGAAACAAGCTTATGATGCATGATTTGCTTCGAGACATGGGAAGAGAAATTGTTCGTGAAAATTACCCCAAGGAACCTGGTAAACGTAGTAGATTATGGCTACAAGAGGAGGTAATTGACATACTGACACTACAAAAGGTAAGAACTTCCTCTAGGAAAAAGATTAATAGTAAAACAGAACTTTGTTTATGTACATGTGTTAACAAGGGAAATAAATGCATGACCTCATAACAAGATATGCCAGGAAAGTGTAATCCCCTTCATTTCTAATCAATAGGGACACTTGTTTACTTTTCTAACATCATTCTATTGTTTTTGAGCTTCTTGGCATGGTTTACATTATTCTATTAAGAAAGTGTGATAGATGCCAATAAGAATACATTGGTTTGGTGCAAATGTTGATGAAGGGATTAGAAAAATTGGACATTTTTCTTGCTATAGTACGAGGTTCTGTGGTACATGCATGTTCTGCTAAGTCTCTGTTTCTTTTTTTTCTTTTTTCTTTTTTTAGATCTCTCAACTTCCACATAACCAATTTGCTTACATAGTTCTTGTTTTAATTAGGGAATGGAAGGAGTTGAAGGACTCGCTTTAAAATTGCCAAGAAGTGAGGTGAATTTCAATACAAAAAGAAGTGAGGTGAATTTCAATACAAAAACATTTATAAAGATGGAGAGGCTGAGATTACTCCAACTTGATTACGCACAACCCACTGGGCATTATGAATATCTTTCCAAAGAGTTACGGTGGCTCCGTTGGCATGGATTCCCTCTAAAGTTTATACCAAACAACTTTTATCCAAGAAAGATAGTTGCAATTGACTTGCGATATAGCAATCTTAGAGGAGTCTGGAAAGATCCCAAGGTATAATTTAACCTTAACCATCAAGCCATAATTGTTTATCTTCTACGTGCTAATATTGTGCTTTCCTTATTTTCTCTCTCTTTACCAGTTACTCAATAAGTTGGAAGTCCTAAATCTCAGTCATTCACATGATCTAACCCGAACCCCTGACTTTTCAAGACTCCCCAATCTTAAAAAATTAATACTCAAAAATTGTACCAGTTTGTTTGAGGTTCACCAATCTATTGGAGATCTTCATAAACTTGTTTTGGTAAATTTGAAAGGTTGCAAAAACCTTAGAAGTCTGCCAAGGAGTCTCTATAAGTTGAAGTCTCTTGAAACTCTCATTCTTTCTGATTGTTCTAATATTGACAATTTGGCTGACGACTTGGGGGAGATGGAATGCTTGACTACTCTTCGGATGGACAACACTGCCATAAGAACAGTTCCATCTACCATAAACCGACTGAAGAACCTCAAACATTTCTCTCTACGTGGGTGCAAAGGATCACAACCTAAGACATGGTCTTCATACTTTTCATCTTTGATATCACGGAGTAAAATTCCCAAGTCTGTCAATATATTGTTGGATTCAGTACAAGGCTTGTCCTCTCTAAAAGAATTATGTCTCAGTGACTGCGATCTATCAGATGACACAATTCCGAAAGGTCTTGGGAATTTATGTGCTCTTCAATCTTTAGATCTACAAGGCAATAAGTTCCATGCCCTACCATCAAGCCTTGGTGGTCTTTCAAGGCTTCGTAGGCTCATTTTGGATTATTGCAAAGAACTTCAATCAATACCAGATTTACCTACAAGTTTGAATAGTCTGCATGCAAGAAACTGCACGGCTTTGGAAAGAATGCCAAATGTATCGAAGACCTCAAGCATGGAAACTTTGTTCCTTACTAACTGCCACAAATTAGTTGAGATTCCAGGTTTGGATAAAATATTGAAGTACTTTGGAATCCTTCACATGGAAGGGTGCAACAATATTACAAGTACTTTCAAGCAAAGCATCCTACAGGTTTCGTTTCTCTCTCAATACCCCCCCAATCCCCCTTCATTTTTTTGAATGAATATCTTCTTTTCTTTCTTTTTTTTTTCAAGTATAGCTTTGATAAATCATGCTCCTCATGGAACAGGAATGCACTATCAGTAGAGTTGGTAACATGTTTAGCATATTCATCCCTGGTGATGATATTCCTGATTGCTTCATGTATAAGGGTGAAGGGCCCTCAGTGAGTTTTGAAGCTCGTATTATTGATCTAAATGTGGCAGGGTTTGTGGTATGCGCTGTTTATTCACCATGTGCAAGCAATGACAATATATTATCTCAAAATCTTCTTAGCATTTCAGTTGTCAATCATACCAAGAATATTAGTCAGACCACTAGGCAAATAACAGTTGATGTTTTAATCCCCTCCGAAGATCACCTGTGGCTGGGCAATGTTTCTAAAGATGAGTTTAGTTTGGAGGACGGTGATAAAGTAGACGTTATCATAGGTTTTGGGGCTGGATTCATTGTTAAGAAGATTGGGGTCAGCCTATTATATGATGGGGTTCTTGATGGAAAAAAGATTCCTTATGCCTCTACATCAAATGAGGATGTTAAAGGTCAAGCTTGGCCTATGAAGTTTAAGAGAGAACTTCATGATGAGGAGGTAAGACCAAGTCATGGTTGGCCTGAAGATGAACCACAACCTAAAAGACTGAAAGATGAGTAATTATACCTCTACATCAAATGAGGATGTTAAAGATCAGGCCTGGTCGATACAGTTTAAAAGAGGACTTCATGATGAGGAGGCAGGACTGAGCCATTGTTGGCTTGAAGATGAACCAAATCCTTAAAGATTGAAGTGTGAAGATAATACCGGGATGAGTGTCAGGAGAAAATATATAGGACTTGCAAGTCAATGGCAATTCATTATTCTTTTTTAGTATTGCAGTTCCGTTCAATGTATTTCTATTAGGCCCTGTTCGTCTCATTTGAAGATAAACATTTTATTTCCAATAATTTGTCATCTATACATGAGCAATTTGTAACACCATTCCTTTGAATTTGTAATAAGATGTCTTTGATGTTCTTTTTGCTAATAACCAAGAGATATGTTTTGCCATTCCCCTCTTTCGTTGAAAAAGTTGGAAATGCATTCTTTTTTTCTTTTCTTTTTTAAATATCTATCGTTAGAAGTGCTAAAAACAAATTGACAGAAATAGAAAAAAGAAAAAAAGAGGAAGAAATGAAGGTCATGTCCCAAGTGTGAGTTCTTATGCAAAGCATCAAGTTCATCAAACATAACTTCCTACCAAAGCGGGTCAATACTGGCCTCATGAGTGGTAAGAGCAAAGAACTAGTGAAAATTAGTATGGGATGAAATCTGGTGAATCGATATCAGGAATAGACAAGTCAGTGTGACTAAGCATATGAGGCCCTCAACCGTATAAATGACAGGATAGAAGTTACTTATTTTTACAACCTGAGTTTTCAACTCTGCAATGCTTTAATATAGAGACATCCAACCAAAAACTCTTCTTCATTCTCTTAATATTTGCAAAATATTTTGACGTTACATTTTCCCCAATGACACTCAATTAGGGATTCAATCCTCCACTCTTTGCCATACTACATAACAATGTTTGCGTGCTTACAATTTTACACATGACAGTTACATTCAGGCTGGACCCTGGCGACCAGCTCCCCCCCTATAGCTATCTGACTCAATCCTCATTTTTGTTCTCTATATTTAACTTTTGATAAAAGTTAGAACCAAAGATATTAGACCACCCCCACCACATCCCCAAAACATTAAAGAAGAGATTCAACCAAATCAGAACACCTACAAGAACCAGAAAATCTTTAATTTCCAATTGAAATTATATACTCCATTGGAGTTAAAATTATCAACAATTCTCTAAGAACACTTAAAGAGTTGACACTTATTTAAAACCCAAAAAAAGTTTTTTTGGGTAGAGCAACAAATTGAGAATATAAACAAAAATAGAAACCAAACAACGCAAGAAACTAATAGTTGTCAGCACCTCATCATAATTCACCAATTAAACAAGAGCAGCACAAAGAACAAAAGTTCATATTTCCAATTTCATCAAGAAAATGAAATGAGAATGAAGTCCCATTTCTTCATATTTCCAAGCATTCAAAATAAACAATTAATGCAGTGAAAATAAAAAAGGTAACTGGATAAAAGGTCATCAAAATATTGCTGGTGATCAAGAGCAATAGTTGAAGTGATTCAGAGGATGAAGAAGCCGTACTATATCCATGTAGCTGTACATGGTGATGGTGAACTTCAGTCCTTGTTGAGGAGTCTACAAATCAAAGCAAAAAGCAGAGAGAGAGAGAGGGTATCAGATACAAAGACACTGAGAAAATAGTGGCAGTAGGGGTAGAGTACATCAGGCAACATGACACCAACAGCAATGCTGCACTGCTCTATCTGCTCAGAAACTTGAAGAAGAAGCTGACTCAGGTGAGCTACATTGGAATTTTGGCATTTTTCAGTAGATTCCTATGGGTTTAGGAATAAGAAAACCACCTGTTTTGGTGGTGGTGATTAGTTTCTCATGTTATGTGCTAATGTGGTGCCCACATGCTTCAAATGCCCAAAAAAGACTCACACAAAAATTTTTAACCAGAGACGGTAATCTAAGATTACCACATGAAAATCTTAGGTATATCCTCCAAATTCCATGAACCGAAAGGATGCACAACTCCAAGAAGAATGATATAAGAACTGTTAAATTAAATGTTATAAAACACAATATACAATATTATAAAATTAATAACAAGTAAATGATATGAAATTAAATCGCTTATGCATTTTAAACTTAGTTTTCTAGAAATCTATACAATTGAACAACTTTCAATTAGATTTTTTCCTCCCATCCTGACTTTATCTACAACTTTCCTAATGCACATTGCTTGCACCTACCTCAGGCCAATCAGACTTGTTATTGTAAAAGTTTAACCCCACTCAAAAACTATAGGCATTAAAAAAAAGAAGGCACCCAACTCTTGCACAATTCTCATCCTTCAAATGCCCAAAAAACACGCGGAAAAAGTTTTAACCAGAGACGGTAATCTAAGATTACCACATGAAAATCTTAGGTATATCCTCCAAATTCCATGAACCGAAAGGATCCACAACTCCAAGAAGAATGATATAAGAACTGTTAAATTAAATGTTATAAAACACAACAATATACAATATTATAAAATTAATAACAAGTAAATGATATGAAATTAAATCACTTATGCGTTTTAAACATAGTTTTCCAGAAATCTATACAATTGAACAACTTTCTATTAGATTTTTTCCTCCCATCCTGACTTTATCTACAACTTTCCTAATGCACATTGCTCGCACCTACCTCAGGCCAATCAGACTTGTTATTGTAAAAGTTTAACCCACTCAAAAACTATAGGCATTAAAAAAAGAAGAAGGCACCCAACTCTTGCACAATTCTCATCCTTTTTCATTCCTGTCTTAAAATGCTGAATTGTTGTTTACCAATGATATCTCATGTAATCACTTGCTACTATAATGGTTCTCATGTCATTATTTTTTCCCTGGTGGAGCAAATTTGTCATGTATAAAGGGTTCTCAGCAGATGCTAGATGCTAATCTAAATAAACAAAGAACAACAGTTTTACCGCATAACTGAACAGTAAAGTTCAGTGTCAAGATGATGAAACAGAGGGATTTTCATTATGGACACTTGATTAACAGGAACATCAAAAGGGGTTAGCAGACTACATTCACTACATTAACAACACTGTTTCCCTTTAAAATACTTATTAACTGACATGATGCCATGCAAGCTTCACTTCTTACATTAAAGAAGGGATAGTAAACAAAAGATTTTCTCCTCTTTTTTCGTTTTGTTTTTATTGGTTTCCCTTCCCTTTAAGTAAAGCAAATCTAGACCTTTCTCAACTGAGAACCATCCTTCAATTATTTAAATCAAACTAGGCAGAACTTGAGAAGCCTCTTCCTACATCATAACTGGAGCACTACAACACAAAACCTGATTCAAATAGAAGGGAATGAATGTATCATAAGCTCTGCAGGAATTAGGTACTTATACCACCTCCAAATAAAGACAATATATACAGGTACAAGTACCTTTGTTCAGATACTTCTACCATCTCCATCAAGCCAGTGTTTAAAGGATATATCCTGTAAAAAGCTCAACCATCCTTGCAATCTCATCCTTCAATATTAGCATCAATCTGCAACAAATAAATAAAATGAAAATAAATAAATCTATACAATTACAATTGCTAACCACATGAAGAATATTTATAAGAGCATGCTTTAAATTCTAGAATTCATGCATACTTTTTGATCAATATTCAATGGAAGATACCATAAAGTTGACTCTAACAATTTAACCTTTTGTGTAAGCTATAGTATACAGTGCATATATGGTTCTCTCTGTTAGCTCATCCTCAAAAAAATCAAAAACAAAAGGCAATTAAATAAAGTTGATAACCAAAATTATAGTGCTAGATTAGAGATCTTAGGATTGAGAAACAGCCTTCCATTCAGAGAGAACAAATACAGTAAATATGTTTTATACAATTTACATCTCCACTGATGCAGTTTAAACTTTTATAGTTTGGAATTAACTGAGTTGAACAAGCAATGTGACCAAGGTTTAAAAATATAAGCCATCAAAAATCCTGAATTGACAACATAATATCACAAGAAAAAATCCAGAAGACCAAATAAAAATTAAATATAAGCAAGTAGTCAGAATGGAGATCATAGATAACAATATTACCTTCAAGATGCCTGCCAAGAGATTTGTAGCTTAGTGGCATAGCTTGCTCTCCTCAATAGATAAAAATATTACCTTCAGGATACCTTACAAAAATACAGATGAATCTCTGAATTATAGGGAAAAGAACCTGTACCATCAGTTCAATCTCAACCCACTGAAGCAGCCATGTCAGAAAGGTCCTCAGAGCCAGATGTGCCCACAAATGGATCATTTTCCATATAACCTTTTAACAGAAATAAGCTCTCACCATCTACTTTCAGACCTGGGACATGTTCTTCAGACAAAGGCGTACAGATTGCCTTAGCTGGTATCAACCCAAGATCTCTCATCTCAATTAAGAGATTAACAGCTGAATTAGAATTGTGTGATCTACAAAGAAAATTACATAGCCTAAAGTAATTATTGTAGCTCAGTTCTACCCTTGCATCAATCATCTCTTGTAGCAACTGTATCACCATTTTAAGATCTCTTTCTCTACAAGAAATATAGAGTATTACATTATATGTACGTGCATTGGGAGTTATACTGTCCTCCTTCATCTGGTTATACATGGTGCAAGCCTCTCCAGTTCTACCACTCTTAAGTAGTCCATGGATAGCAACTGTGTATGATACAGCATCAAGTGGATACTTCTCTACAACTGCTTTCCTAAATACTCTAATGGCTTTATAAAGTTTACCAGCCTTTATAAGTCCATCTGTAATTACAGTATGGATGTAAGCATCCTGACCAGGATAATTCACAATGATCCCATGGTAAACATTGATTGCTTCATCAATTCTTCCGGCTCCACATAGTCCACTTAGTAATCCAACAAAACTATATTTATCTGGTGTAAAACCTCTATCAAGCATATCATTATATAACTCAACAGCAAGATTTGGAAACCCTGCTTTACAAAAATAACTTAGAAGCGCATTACCAACTACTAAGTCTGCTTCTATGACAAGTCCATGGACTAACTTGGGTAAGAGAGAAAACCTCTTAGACAAACACATGGTAGATAACAAAGAACAGAATGTATAGGAATCAGGTGCCAATTTTTTATTTCCAAAATTTACAAAAACATCAAGCGCATCATCATACCTTCCAATCTTGGAGAAACAATCTATTAATACATTACAAAGAACCAAGTCAGGGGCATACCCTTTGGATTTCATGATATTTAAAACATGGAATGCATCATCAATCATTCTTGATTCCATAAGTCCCTTAATTAAAGTAGTATATGTTACAACATTAGGAGAACAACCAGTCTTACCCATCTTCTCCAACAAACTACACGCAATATCAATTCTATGCAACCGGCAAAACCCATCAATGAGTATACTCCAAACATTCACAGATATTGGAATGCCCAAAGTAACCATTCGACCCAGCACTTGACATGCCTCCACTAGCTTACTCAACTTGCAAAAACAATTCAACACCATCTCAAATGTCTCAACATTCGGATAATACCCCATTCCGATCATCATTGTAAAAACCTCCCGAACGCGAACCAAATCATTCAACTTACACAAATTACACAATGCAATATTAAATGTCAAAAAATTAGGCAACTGGGTCTCCTTCAAAACCTTAACGGCTACATCGACACGCCCAATCTTGAACAATACATCCATAATTACGTTACGCGCAAAAGTGTTAGGCTTAAAACCAAAGCAACCCATTTGCTCAAAAGCCTCAAAAACCATGTCATACATTCCCCCGCGCCAATAAATCCTCAACAAAAGCAAAAAAGTTTGTGCCTTTGTAACACACCCAATACTCTCTAATCCCCTAACAACCCCTCCAACCGTTTCATACCGTTGCATAAGGCGGTTAACCACACCAACCATGTGGTCAAACGCAGTCGTATTATGAAAGTAGTTGGGTTGTTTAGCACACCATAAAAAGAAGCTCAATGCAATCAAATCAGAAGTGCAGCTCAGTAAGGTGGAATGTACAATCTGATCAGTGAGAGTGATAAAGGGATTGTTTTTCTCGGGAAAATTTTGATTTTCCCGGAATTTTTTACTCTGGATAGTTGGGTTAGTTACACATACCGTTGCCGAGGAGAGAAAACGAAGTGGCAGAACTGAAGCAATGAAGAGGCGATTTGGGGTTGGGCCTAGCAAACTCCACCTATAAAATCTCCATAACATTTCCAGGAAAATTTAATTTTCCCAGAAACCAAACGCGACATAGGAAGCGAGTAGAGTAGAGAGCTGTAAAGGGTTTTTGAAAATCGCTGTAAAACTAAAACCCTACAGAAAAGAGAGAGATGATGGATCGGGTTACCAAAGTGTGTATTTGGTTCCGGGTCAATGGACTGTCCTAATGGTGAATTCTACTGGGCCTTCATCTGGTGATTTTTAGGCTGGGCCTAGTGGGTTGTATGGGCTTTCAACTACTGCACACGAACCCACAATTGCATAAGGTCTATGGAAGTAGGAAAATGATATATTAATTTTCATTCCATTCTCTCCTCCTAAATAGAGTGTTGGTGCATAGGGCAAGTGTGGTCTCTCCGTCTCTGCTTCAACAACCACTTTTCTTCTTCTTCTCTCTAAAAATCGCTGAACAAGCCATCATATTTTTGTCAAAATTCACATTTGACAAAAATATATTGAGTGAAAATGTAGTTATTGATTATCAAAAAAGTTTGTAGCCAAAATATTTCCTCAAAAAAAAAAAAAAAAAAAAAAGAATAATGACTCTTTAACTTTATTTATCGCCCTTATTATTATTTCACCATTTCTTTTTCTTTTTCTTTTTTCCAACAAGGGAAAAAACAAAATAAAAATATTACTTTTTTATTAGTTATGAATAAATTCTAAATGACTTGCCCGTAAAATAATTATTTTATTATTAAATTGATCTTACTCACTTAATAGAGTCCGATAAAATTTCAAGCATGCACGAGTGCCTTACACCATCCCATATAATGTACATGACCCTCTAAATTTATCTTTTCTGAAGTATAGACCAATTTATCTTAACAGAGGTTCATTCGAAAATTCTTTAGCAAAAACATGACCCAGGTCAAGTTTCAATCATATCTGCAATGCAAACCACCAATGAAAATGAATATGAGAGATATTTGGGGCTATCAGCTATGGTGAGACATAGTCAAAAGTCTTGTACTGCAGTGGCATGGCATGATCTCTGTTTTTTAAGATAATTAGGATTCAAATCACTCTCTCATATTATTTTAATTACCGAATTATTGATGTAAAAAAATGGAGCTATGATGGGACGTACTAAATATACTGGTTTTTGCAACAACCAAGACTTGATTGGTTATCACTTAAGACAGCAGTGTTATAATGTTGTAAAGAAATTGTCATTCGGGTTATGTTACAATCCGTAATTGTTAATGCAACATGAGCTAGGATTATGAAAGAGAGAAATAACCATTGTATTGTATTGTCCTCCGTTTAATGAATTTCTCCTCCTCTTGATCTGTTGATCACCCTGGGCATAAGCAAATCAAACACAAAATCGCTGTCTACAAACTCAAGTCTTTTTGTTTTGTTTGGGTTAGGAGAATTTGCAACTCAGCTGCTCGTACAGCAGCAAAAATAGCAATAAACTCCAGCTCTTCCTTTTGTTTTAACTTTTAACAAAGACAATCTGCCAGTAGTCTTAGTCTCTGTTCTGTTCTTCTATGAACGACATTGAACCTCATCAATATCTATATTGGCAGCTACAAACCAGTTGTATGCGCATGTAATTATTTTTGTTCGATGATTCCTACAGTAGCTTTTACATAAATACCTTCAAACAAGAAAATGCATTTAGCATGCATTTAATGATTCTCACTATACTAGTTTATTTTTCCTTTGTTTTGGCTTATTCATAGGAAAAAAATTCAGCCAAAAAAATGTAATGATCTGGTGAAGCTATCAGAGGCTCATTCCAAACTTTACCTCTAGCAAAGTTCTGAAAATCATTGGTTGCATTTTAAAATTTTTTATTTTGATTTCCATTTTTGGGTTGGGATTATCTATCTCATTGAAACTTAGAAGGCAAATTGTAAGAAAGAGAAAGAAAAATGTATTTCATGCATCTGATATATACATCTTCATAGGAGGCTAGCTATATGTTATGAGAAAGATAATACATGTATCAGATCCAGTCTTCCAGAAGACAATTATTGGAGAGAGAGGGAGAAAGGGGTACTTTTTTTGACAATCCAATCAACAACCACAATGAGCGTTTTCTTCAGCCATATAGCCTATAGGCGAGGGATCATCAGTAAATGGAATAATAGATTCAAATTGGTTCCTTAACTGAAAGTTTAGACTTAAAACAAACGATTAAATTGTAAGTAGTTTCTTCTACACGCAAGAAATGTGACAAGATTTAAAAATGATGATTAATTGTTTTTAGGCGAAAATGCACTTTTGATCCCTACATTTTGGACCTATTCTCAATTTTGTCCCTAAATTGATTTAGCTCTTAGGTCAGTCCTTGATTTTTAAAAATCGTTCTTAAAATAGTCTTTGCCGTCAACCCAGTGACAGAAAATGCTGAGGTAGCAAACGGAATACACTATTTGCTAACGTGGCTAATAAAATAATAATAAAAAAATATATTTAACATTTTTAAATGCCATGTCACCATTTAAATTAATAAAAAAAGCCAGATAAAATTTTAAAAAAAATGTAAATTAAATTTTTTTAAAAAACCTTAAATCTAATTTAAACTAAAATAATTTCTTAAAAAATAAAAATTCAAAAACGTTTTAATTCTTTTTGTTTTTGTTTTTTGTTATCCTCATCAACTTAAAAAAAATCTTCTACGCTCTCTACCACTAATCTCAAACTCCCTCTCTCTCTCTTCACCCTACACTCGGTCTCCCTAAATAAAAAATCATCGATTCAGCCTTCTTCTCCCTCTCTATTTCTCTATTTTTTTTTTCCTCATCTCAGTCTCCCTCTCTCCGAATCAGTGATTTCTGGTTGAGTGGTGGCGTTTCGGTGGTCGTGGCTCGCCGTGGGTGGGTTCAGATCAGCACAAGTGGGATTCAAATCGCTGTGGGCTGGCGTGGGGCCGTTGGTGCTAATGGGTGGCCGTGGTTTTGCTCGCCATGGGCCACCACAAGTCTTGGGTTTGGTGGTTGTGGCAGAAAATGGATCTGATTTGGTTTTGTTTTTATTATTATTATTATTATTATTATTTAGGTTTGTGGGTATGGATTTGGCAGTGGTGGATGTTGATGGTGGTAGTGGTGGTGGCGGTGGCAGTGGCGGCGGATGGTTTGGGTCTTGGATTTGGAATTTGGATTTTGTTTGGGTGTTTTGAGTTTTAGTGTGGGTCTTGGGTTTTGTTTGAGTTTGGGTTTGACTCTCGGCGGTGGGTGGTGTTAGGTTGATTGGCGGTGAGTTTTTGGTGGTGATTTATGGTTGTTGTGGTTGGTGGTGTGGGTGATTGTGGTGGTTGTTTTGGTTGTTGGTGGTGGTTTCAATTTGTGGGTATGGATTTTTTGTGCTGAGATTGATTTGGAGTGGGTTAGTCAATTGGGTTTGTCTTGATTTGGAGAAAAACGTGAAGAATGAAGTTCATGTTCTGGGTTGGAGGTTTCTGGGTTTGACATTTTTCTGGGTTGGAGGTTTGATGATGTGGGTTTGGGTTTGATGATTTTTTCGTGTTCTGGAGGTTTCGATGGAGGATAGGGATTTTGTATAAAATTTTGCATTGTTCTGGGTTTGATTGTACTCTTGTTCTGGGTTTGATTGTTCTTGGATTCAAAGCACATGAAGAACAAGTTCCTGTGTTCTTACCTCCTAAAAAATAATGAAAGCAATAATAATAATAATAATAATAATAATAATAATAATAATAAAATTAGATTTAAATTTTTTTTTAATTTAGTTTGAATTAAATTGAAATTGAAAAATATAAACTATTTTTATTTTTCTAATTAAACTGACGTTGGCTTTTTTTAATTCAGAAAATGCTGACATGGCATTTAAAAAATGTTAAATATAGTTTTTTATTATTATTTTATTAGCCACGTCAGCAAACAGTGTATTCCGTTTGCCATCTCAGCATTTTCTGTCACTGGGTTGACAGTAGGGACTATTTTAAAAACGATTTTTAAAAATCAGGGACTGACCTAGGAACTAAATCAATTTAGGGACCAAATTGAGAATAGGTCCAAAATGTAGGGACCAAAAGTGCATTTTCGCCTTATTTTTATCCAAACTAAAAATATCCTCCAATAGCAAGTAATTAATAAAAAAGTGTGTGAACATTACAACAAAGAGTATTATTCTTTCCAAAGAATTTGTGCTGAAGAAAATGTTTTCCTACGTACTTTTGCAACTTTCCACAGGAAGGGGCCGCGCCACCTTAAGGTCAGGGTGGCCCTATTATTCTTTCCAAAGAATCTGTGCTGAAGAAAATGTTTTCCTACATACTTTTGCAACTTTCCAGGACTACGTTGACCTGAATTTTTTTTTTTATATATAATAATTTAAAAAAATTTATTTGTCTACCCTTCAAAAAAAATTTGAGAACACCCTCAGTTTTTTTTATGCCAATAAATTAAATTTTGCTCTGTAATTTGTTCTACATTCAGTAGATGAATGATTGCTTAGTTGTGTACATTGAAAGAAATGTAACTTGTAGCATTGATAATGAGACTATCATGCAACGATTTCAAAATATAAAAACTCGTAGAAGGCAATTGTAAACTTTATATATTTACGCGTTTTTTTTATTGTTGTTGTGATCAATATATGAATTTCTCTTTTTATTAGATTGTACAATTTATGCTTTTAAAGAACACTCTGAGAAAAATTCTTGGAGCCGCCACTATCCACAAGCATGGGCTTATCAAACATGTACTGCATATACATGCATGCATCAATTATAACTCAGATTCAGATGTTCATGTTATCAGGACAATACATAGACTAGAATTAAAGACACACCATCCGTGTGTATATATATATATATATATATATATATATATATCCAGCTGCATTCAATTTTTGAGAGAAAAGTCAAATTCTTATATAAAACCACACCTTCATGAATGGGGCCATGGCGCTTTTCCATGTGCTTTGAACATCCAATTAAATTATTGAAATCATTTTTATGAAGAACAGGCATTGTGAGAAAGTGTGGAGATCCCGCAAACTTGGCTCTTAAATTATAGGGCCTACTTTTGAAGGCAAATTAAAGAAGAAATTGACCAAACGAATGAGTTATTTTGGACTTTGCAGCCAAGTACTATTACAACAATCTAACCAATTGAGATTTTCTCTGTTGCCACTTTGGAGCTCTAGATAGAACTGCCAATAATGTTGGTCTAATGCCATTGGGATTTCAATATGGTTTGAAATTCTGAACTCTGGAAAGGATTACTTAACTAAGATATATAGCCAGGTAGGCATTGCAAATTTAATTAAGAGAGAGATTGACTAAAATTAGAATACAAAATGTGAACTAGAACTTATCACCTTTGATTCCAAAAAAAATACATGTGAACTAGAACCATGGAAAAGCACAGGGGAAGGAATTTAATGTATAGCCCTTTTCAGTGTGGCATTTTGCCACCAAATATGACACATTGCTTAAAGATTGAAAGTGAAAGGTAGACTTTAAAGGTAGATATTTATCGTTAAAGTCATTGTATAATAATGATGTTTTTTGTTCCCATGCAAGAGAGAGAGACATAGAAGCACTTTTGACTTTATAAATATAATCTTAGCTAGTTCGGCCAGCCACACTAATATTGTGAGATGCCTCCCCATTTCAATGGTTTGGTTATTTTGCATATACGTGGAATTCTTGCTATGCTCGTAAAACATTTATCATATATGCAATTATATACAATACATGTAGTTCCTCCATCTCCATCTCTTTGCCTGGTATTTCCCACATGACATGAGACCATTTTTGATTTAATTACAGTCAAAGTGGAATAACGCACCAATATATATATAGCGACATAATTCTTCTTATGATGATCGCAACAACTTCTGAATTTTCTCCTGCTTTTATGATCTGTTTTTCTCTCACGTGGCCCTCAAGTTCCACGCGTGCTTCCTTATATAATACTTGTAGTTTTTTTTTTTTTTTTTTTTTTAATTATGTAATTTAGTCAAGTTTTTTAACAAATGATAGTCACTCATGTAAGGACAACGACTTTTTAAAGTTTAGGGTTTATTTTATTTTATTTTTTGAGAAAGAAACACAGGCAAGACGCGAGAAAGACGGAGTAAAATTCTAACTCCGAATTGGCTTAATGCTAAACTTTTTTCATATATATAATTTAATAATTACAATGGAAAAAGAGAGATTTGAACTCTAGTAAGTCTCCCTTGAATAGACATTGTAATGTAATAGATATTCCAATGGTATAACTATTCGGTTATTTGCTTATGTTTTTAAATCTGATATAAGTTTTAACTTTTGAAATGTATGACTTCTTAACCATACATGTGATTAGTCTCTTGGAATTGGAGCAAGCACTAAAAGACTTTTTAGATTTCGAAATCTATAGAGCATTTATCAAACTACTTGATCAAATAGAGAGAAAAACTAAGAAAACATAGAAGGGAAAAAGAAAGATAGAGAGAATGAGGAAAAAATTACATATATAGATACAGATCTATTAGTTGTAATAGTTGTGTACCTTGTTGTTGATGAATAAGAAAAATACAAGAAAAAACAACTTTATTCTGTTATAAATAGAAAAGTAAGCCAAAGTCTTGGAAAAAAGGTTTTTTTTTTTTTTTTTTTTTTTTTTTTAACGAATGAGCAAAAATTTGAAACTTTTTTTTCTTTCTTATAAAATATTTTAATATTAGTGTCATTAATATAACACTTTCACAACAAAACCTAGATGGCAAGTTGTAAAAGGTAAGAAAAAAGTGATGTTAGTTGTGAGTCCTAATAAAAACCAATTACAAATTGCCACTTAATCTTTATTGTGAAAATAGCATTAAAATGATTATATTCAAACTTATATCAGCTAGGTTTAAGTAAAATTTAAGGTGAAGACGTTCCAAATTTTATTTTAAGGGCTAAAAAAGATTATCAAAAATTATATATATATGTCAGAGGGTTCATTTGAACCCTTGACCTTAAGGTAAAGTTGTCCTTGGCTAGAGTAGAATTCTATCTCAGATAAAAAAAAAAAAATTTATTAAAAAAAACTAAAGTGATAATCTCTCCCTCTCAAACAAAAACCAAAAAAATTAATAAATAAATAAATTTCTCCCTCTCTAACATCTTAATAGTTATTATTTTCGTCAAACTGAAAAGTTGACATTTTACATTTCTTGTATGGTGACATTATCCCTCTCCACCATAATTTTGATTTACCTAACATTTGTTTCATTTCAAACTAAGACGTTGTCCACCACTAAACCTCTACTAATCACAAGCTCAACAACTATCTGAAAATCAACATGCGAAAATACTTTCTTTGTCATGGTTTTTATTTATTTATTTAGTATATAGGTATTGATTTAAAATAGACAATGATGTTAACTTTAAAAATATTCAAGTTTTGTGATAATTGAGTTCCATAACAAATGTAAATATAATTGTATAAGTAAGATATTCTTTTAAAAAAAACTTTTTTTGAAATTCAAAATTTATAACCAAACGTATGAACAAAACTAGATACTATATTATAAGATCTATTATTTCCAATAATATAAGTATTTCTTCTTGACAATATTAACATACCAAATGTTACCTCTTAGACTCGAGTAAGTATTATATGATATAGTCTCATGAGACCTATGTCTCAATGACATGTAGGTCCCACGTGTGTGGGACCCACATGTCATTGAGATAGGTCTCATGAAACCGTCTTATACAAGAATTTTCCCTTACACTCAATGGTTCAAGTTTCTCAACAACAGCAACAACAAAAAACTCAATGGTTCAATGGCATGATTGTAAATTGTAGTTACTAACAAAATAATGCCTATATGACATCACCAAAAAACATTTGTGTATTTTCTACAAGTCAAGTACCATTGCACATCGCTGCTATATTTAAAAACAAATATTAGTGGGTTCTATTTAACTCAACTACTAAAGTCTCTCATCATCAAACAAGAAATCTAAGGTTTGAACACTCTCTACACAAAAACCAATTACTATTTTGGCTTGATAATAAAAAGCAATCATCATGGAGCGGACACAGTTAGTTTGAAATACTATTGCATCTATAAAAAAAAATCATATATACTTTTCATACATTAATGATAAGAAACAGGGATGGAACTACCTAGGGGCTGAGGGGGGCCATGCCCCCCCCCCCCCCCCCCCCCTCAAGCCTTTGAAAAAAAAATTCCCTAGTATATATATTAGTATAAAAAATTTACTTTTGGCTCTAAAATTAATATACTTGGCTTCCCTCTCCCAAACAATTTACAAGCTAACCCATGAAACCAAAAATGAAAAAAATTATCAAATCATCCCTTATCTGGTTGTCCCAAGAATATTAAGAAAAACATTTAGCTAAACATTTGGACAATTTACAAATCTAGACAACCAGAAAAATCTACAAAACAATTCACATATTCAGATAATAAAAAAAAATCTTTGGACACAGTCTAAGTAAAAAAAAATTTATAACAAATTAATTATAATTCCTAGCAAAACAAATTGCAAAAACCCAATAATTTTTACCCAATTTTTACCTCTCATTTGAGAGCTCTTTGTCCCTCTTGAATGACTTCATCCCATAGTCACAGAGACAACTCCTATGCTGTTGATCACTCCATCCACACACCAAATAGTATCACCGACAACTTGGATTAGTTGGTGTCTTTAACTCAACCCATGAAAAAATTTTATTTTTTTAAAGAGCTGCTGCTCTTTAACACAACCTGTGGAAATTTTTTTTTTTTTTTTTGAACAATAGAATTTTATTAATTTTTAATGTTTTATTAACTTTGAGATACACTTGGCATGTATGCATAAATGTAATACACATGTGAAACAACAATCTACAGTTTTGTGCCTTACCTAAACTGTTACCAGAGCATTTTTGTGATTAGTTTGTTGGTAATAAATTTTGTGCCTTAGATAAATTAATGTAGTAATGGGAAAAGTTTTATTATTTACATTGTTGAAAACTCAAAGTTACAGTGCATTATCATGTGATTGTTTATTAGATCTTTTTTTACTATACTTGTTCAAAATTGAAATTTTTTAAAGGAAAAGATCTCACATCTTTATGCTACCTCAACCTTAACCAAGTAATTATAAATAAAAAATTCCTTAACCTAGACACCAATAATTGTCTCACCCCTTTTTTCGCTGAATATTAGTGCATGATGTTCATTAACCATTGTGGTGGGCCTTTTTGTACTGTTGGGATAGACTGCCTCCTGCTGTACTAGGTCCAAGTGTTCTGAGTGGGCTGCCTCCTACAGCTCACTTTGGTTCGGCTTATGCACAAACTATGCTTCATTTGCCAAGGACTTCATTCACATGCCCATGGCAAGCAAAGCTACTTTGGATGAGTCATGGTAAGCAAACATGATAATAATAACAAAAGAGAGTACTTTTGGCTTTGGACAAAGTGAATAAAGAATCCCCAATTAAAATGATAATCACAATGATAAGAAACACCTTGTAAAGAAAATGGTGGAAATAAATAGGTAAGACATGAGTTATCTAAAGAAAAAAGAGATCAATCTGTTATGCCAAATTATATCACAGGACCAAGACCAAGGAGTGAACCATCTTCCTCAATGTAAATAATCTCCCAAGGAAAATCCTGTCGTTGAAATTTATCACTTTGAGGGAAACGGACCTGAATGGCTTGTGCCCAAAATAATCATTTACTTTTGGTAGAGGGCAGGACCTTTAGAGGGAGAAAGGGGACAACCTATCGGTGCATGCTTGCCGTTCTAACTCTACCATCTTCGTGTTCCTCTTTGTTGTGCATGGCAGGGTCCTTTATATAATGCCCACCGTTATCGAATTTTACTATTTTAGCCTTTAACTATCTTTATCTGGTTTAGGTGTCCATGTCGACTACCACTGGTTTGTCAATTGCCCAGCCATCACCACTTACCTGTGCTGGTTGTGCCACCAGACAAAGAAGACTATTTTGTTTATTTGTTTGTTTGCCACGACACTCTTACCTGCTATGGTGTGGGTGCCCTCTCTCTTCCTATCCCTCATGGCATGCACCTAGTGGTTCCAGTTTATCCTTACTTCTTTTGGGGGGTATGTCATCCTAGCAATATATTTCTCCCAAAAGAGTTTGAGTAGGAACCCCAGAATAGGTTTTCCTCTTTCCCCACCGCTAGACCATGCCCTCTTACCTTTGACTCATGACCTCACCATGTTCTGTATTGGCTGAGTATAAGCTGGTGATGTTTGGGTCGTGCATCATAACTAGAGCACTACACACTAAACTTGAGTCAAATAGAAGGGAATGAATGCATCATAAACTTCACAGGAATTGAGGAAATTTAACTTTTTCCTATAATTTGAAAAATATACAGGTGCAAATACCTTTGTTGAGGTACTTCTACCATCTCCATCAAGCCAATGTTTAAAAGATATATCCTGGAAAAAGCTCAACCCTCCTTGCAAGCTCATCCTTCAATAGCAGCAGCATCCATCTTCAACAAATAAATGAAATGAAAACAAATAAATCTATACAATTAGAAGTGCCAACTACATGAAGAATATTTATAAGAGCATGCTTTACATTCTAAAATTCAGGCATCTCAACTTATAGAACATATTTTCATAAATTTATTAAGCAAAAAAGAATAAGTTATTAAAAATTAGTTTCTGTTCTTTGTATTTTAGAAGCAAACTTTTTTATCAACTTTCAATGGAAGATCCCATAATGTTGACTCTAATGATTTAACCTTTTGTGTATACTATAGCATAAATGATTCTCTCCGTTAGCTTGTCCTCAAAGAAATAAATAAAAACTTGCAAGGAACAAAGGGTAATTAAATAAAGCTGATAACCAAAATTATAGTACAATTAGAGGTCTTTAGGATTGAGAAATAGCCTTCCATTTAGAGAGAACAAACACAGTAGATAAGTTTTATACAATTTACAACTCAACTGATGCAGTTTAAGCTTTTATAGTTTGGTATTAACTGAGTTGAACAAGCAATGTGACCAAGGTTTAAAAATATAAGCCATCAGCAAATCCTGAATTGGCAACACATATCACAAGAAAAAAAAATCCGGAAGACCAAATAAAAATTAAATATAAGCAAGTAGGCATAATGGAGATCGTGGATATATAGCAATATTACCATCATGATGCCGGCCAAGAGATTTGTAGCTCAGTGGCATATCTAGCTCTCCATTATTAGGAGAAAGAGGGTTCGAATCTCCCTCATCTCACTATTGTAACTATTGAATTAAAAAAAAAAAAAAAAAAAAACTTCAGGATGTCTTGCGAAAATACAAATGAATCTCTGAATTTTAGAGAAAAGAACCAACTGAAGCAGCCACATCAGAAAGGTCCTCAGAGCCAATTTAGTCAACCAACAAAACTATTTTTATCTAGTGTAAAACCTCTATCAAGCATGTCATTATATAATTCCACAGCAAGAGGGTATATTATAATTTTTCAGAAAAAATAATACTATGGGTTGAGTCAGCCAGGGAGTAAAGTAATTTCATGTAAAAATCACTATTTCTTAGAGAAAAGCAAAGGCAAAAGGAAAAAATTCTAACGGTTTAACATTGGGAACTAAATATAATCAAATAGCTTATAAATGAAATTGAACTCTTACGTATAGTTGAGTTATCAAAATAATATTTTATTTATAAAAAAAAAAAAAGGGATATTAGATATCAATCAATAACATTTATTTTATGATAGTTTTTTCTTTATCTTAAGATTAACACATAAATGGAGAACCCATCAAATAAGAGAACAAAGTTTCATGGGTGAAGAATATTAGAGGCTGTTTGGATTGGGTGTTTCCATAACTCAATTCTCTGTTTCCATAACTCAATTCTCAAAAATTGTGGGACCCATACAAAAAGCTTGTTTGCCTTCATTATTTTTTGTTTTCATAACTCTGTTTTCAGTTTTCAATTCTCACATTTTTGAGTTATGAGTTGTGGAAACTGAAAACAACTTTTGGCTGTTTTCAGTTTCCAATTTTCTATTCTCAATGGCAATCTTGTAAATAATACTTATAACCGGGTCCCACCTCTGATTTTTGCTCCCTCTTTTTCTTCTTTTCTCTTTTTTTATCTATTCCTTTTGTCCTTCACTGGTCCGGGTCTATTTCTTCTTTTAACTTTCTGGTTCTTTGCTATTCTCCTTTCTTTTCTTTTTTCTTTTCTTTTCTTTTCACAATAGTTTCTAGGTTTGATTTTTTTTTTTTTCTTTCCTTTTCCTGGGTTCGGTCTCCCCTGGGTTCGGTCTCCACCTTCGCCGATTTCTGGGTTTGATCTTTTTTTTTTTTTCTTTCCTTTTCCTGGGTTCGGTCTCCACCTTCGCTGGGTTTGATCTTTTTTTTTTTTTCTTTCCTTTTCCTGGGTTCGGTCTCCACCTTCGCTGGGTTTGATCTTTTTTTTTTTTTTCTTTCCTTTTCCTGGGTTCGGTCTCCACCTTCGCCGATTTCTGGGTTTGATCTTTTTTTTTTTTCTTTTCTTTTCCTGGGTTCGGTCTCCACCTTCGCTGGGTTTGATCTTTTTTTTTTTTTCTTTCCTTTTCCTGGGTTCGGTCTCCACCTTCGCCGATTTCTGGGTTTGATCTTTTTTTTTTTTTTCTTTCCTTTTCCTGGGTTCGGTCTCCCCAGTGTTCTTCCCCTCTTTTTTTTTTTTTTTTTTTTTTTTTTCTTTTTTCATGATTGAGAAATCTGGGTTTGTTATAGAATATATTTATGCATGTTTAATTTTTTTCTGGATGAGAAATCTGAGATGAGAAAGGTGAAAAGGGAGAAAAATGAAAAATGGAAAAAGAAAAAAAGAATGAACTGAAGAACTGAGAAAGAAGAAAGAAAAATGGAGAAAAAAAAAATCTGACAAAGTAACAGAGGTGGGGTCCATGAATAGTGTGAAAAATATTGAGTTATTGAAATAAAATGATGGTGCCAAACAAGTGTATATTTTAGAGTGATGAGTGATGAGTGATGAGTGATGGGTGATGAGTGATGAGTGATGGAAATTGAGTGACGGAAATTGAGTGAGCAGAAAAAGCTGGCCAAACAGGCTCTAAAGAGCCTATTTGGTTAGCTTGTTTCCGTAACTCAATTCTCTGTTTCCATAACTCAATTCTCAAAAATGGTGGGACCTATACAAAAAGTTTGTTTGGCTACATTATTTTTTATTTTCATAACTCTGTTTTCAGTTCTTAATTCTCACCTTTTTAAGTTATGAGTTGTGGAAACTGAAAATAACTTTTTGCTGTTTTCAGTTTCTAATTTTCAGTTCTCAATGGCAATCTTGTAAATATAATGCAAAATCCGGTCCCACCGTCTGATTTTTGCTCTCTTTTATCTTCTTTTCTCTTTTTTTTTTTTCTTTTACTTTTCTCTTTCACGGGTCAGAGACTGCTCCTCTTCTTCTTCTTCTTCTTCTTCTTCTTTTCTTTTCTTTACTTTTCACTTTCTGCGTTTGGTTTTTTTTTTTTCTTCTTTTCTTTTCTTTTTTCTTTTCACGTTGGTTTTTGGGTTTGGTTTCCTGGGCTTGGGTTCTTCTACTGAAGAACTGAGAAAGAAGAAAGAAAAATGGAGAAAAAAAAAATATGACCAAGTAACAGAGGTGGGGTCCATGAATAATGTGAAAAATATTGAGTTATTGAAATAGAGTGATGGTGCCAAACAAGTGTATATTTTAGAGTGATGAGTGATGAGTGATGGGTGATGAGTAATGGAAATTGAGTGACGAAAATTGAGTGAGCAAAAAAAGCTGGCCAAACAGGCTCTTAACGTCGCTAAAATTTATTGGACAGTGTAAAAGTCTTGGTAGTTGATGATGAGCCCATAAAGTCTCCTTGGCTTTGTGCTACTGCTAGGTTTTAGCTATTCTTCCCCAATTTCCAAATTGCCATGGCTGCCACTACAACTCTTTCCGAACCCTTCTCTTCATCTTCCTCTTCTTCTTCCTACCGAGCCCCCGACGACTATGAGTACGATGTGTTCCTGAGTTTCAGGAGCTATGACACTGGCAAGAACTTCACCGATCACCTCTACCACGCTTTGACAGACCGTGGAATCCACACCTTCATAGGTGACGGAGTGATCCGAGCAGGAGAAGATCATTCTTCCAGGATTTTACAAGCAATAAAAGGGTCCAGAATATTCCTCATCGTCTTGTCCAAAAACTACGCGTCTTCCACGTGGTGTTTGGAGGAGCTCGTGGACATCTTGCGGTGCCGTAGAAGGTCAAATCAGATGGTTGTCCCTATATTCTATGATGTTAGTCCCTCCGATGTGCGCAACCAGAGTGATACTTTTGAACAAGTGTTGGTGGAACGTGGTTACTTTTTAAATGGAGACGAGGTATCCATCTGGAGGGGAGCTCTCACTGAAATTGCTAATATTTCCGAGTGGAATCTGGAAAGCACTGCAGACGGCTAAATGTCTAATATTATTATTAACCCAACTCCCTACCCTTTTTTTTCTTTTTCTTTTTTTAATTTGTCTATAGATATTTTATAAAATTAATTAATTATTAAAGGGGCGGCGCAGTTCTGGGCCGGGGGCAACGTCCCCCAAAGATCTAATGGATAGAAAAACACAATTCATCATTAAAATTTATTGCTCTAACCCAATTAATTTGAGAAAATATATAGGAATAGGCACTTGTGCTAGGTTGGGGATAAATTAATTATCACTATTAATCCTAATTGCTTACTATTATTCCTAACTGCTCAAAATATTTTCCAGGAATGAAGCTGAGTTTATTCGGAATATCATTCAATATATTTCACCTATGAAGATCTTCTCCAAACCCTTCTCTTCATCCTCATTTTCATCTTCTTCTTCCAACCAACCCCCCAACGACTATGAGTACGATGTCTTCCTAAGTTTCAGAGGCGAAGACACTCGCAAGAACTTCACCGATCACCTCTACTACGCTTTGACAGAGGCTGGAATCCACACCTTCAGAGACGACGAAGAGATCCGAAAAGGAGAAAAACTTTCTTTCGAGCTTTTACGAGCAATACGAGGATCCAGAATGTCCATCATCGTCTTTTCCGAAAACTACGCGTCTTCCAGGTGGTGTTTGGAGGAGGTCGTGGAGATCATGGAGTGCCGAAGAAGGCTGAAGCAGATAGTTATCCCTATATTCTATGGTGTTGATCCCTCTGAAGTGCGCAAGCAGAAGGGTAGTTATGAACAAGCATTTGTGGAACATGAAAAGCGTTACTTGTTGGATAAAGACAAGGTATTCAGGTGGAGGGGAGCTCTCACTGAAGCTGCTAATTTGTCCGGGTGGGATATCCATAACGGGTAAATGCCTAACTCCCTAGCTTTTTATTTTTTTCTTTTTTTGAGAGGAACTCCCTAACTTGGTAACGGTTCAATCAAAATGCGTGTTCTTATGAACATGCAAAACAAAAGTCAATTTAAATAGGTGGTGGTAAACATAATAATAATATTATAATTTATAAGGACTAACGTTATTTAATTATGTAATATATCCTATCTTCAATTGCAGGTAAATTATACCAACTTTCATTAAGATTTATTGAAATGACATTTCCTATTCATTTATATAAATTGTACTTTCCATTAGGGTTTCTATTTAGCTCAAACAAATAAATCTATTCAATTTCACAATGTTAGATTTTTACTCATTCGTAGAAACCGTAAGTGAGAGTGTCCTTTATACAAACTCAAGAAAAAAAAAGGGTTATTTTCTCCATGATTTATGTAGAAATATATTGCGGGTACTCAGGATTTTCACCTCAGGCCAAAATCGGTTACAAGGCAAAAAGCCCTTGGAATCTCCCTCCCCCTTAGGCCTTATAAGCATGAGCCGAAAAAGTAAGGGTACTACTAGTTTAAGCCCATTAGGTAGGACACAAAGGTGTCAAGCCAAAATCGGCTACAAGGCAAAAAGCCCTTGGCTTGAGGTGAAAATCCTGAGTACCCACATATATATAAATTGACTACTTAATTAAAAGATAGAAGTTGATTTAATTATTGCATTTACAAAAACCTTCAAGAGATATTATCATTTTTATAATTTTATACAAACATATTATCATATATCTTATTGGGTCAGCCTGAAATCCCAAAAAGTTTAGAGCAAAGCTCATTAGGAACCCAACCCGTAGTCACCCAAGACTAATGGACCGAAATCCAAACTTCACACAAAATGCACAAGTTAGCACTTTCCAAAACTTCTTCTTCCCAACCCATACACACCCACACTCTCTCTCTCTCTGTAACTGAGGTGTAGCAAAGATGCAAGCCATATCGAGGTGTATAGTGTTTGTTTTGTCTGATTTATCTTCATTTTTCTAATGAGTTTTTTTTAATTTGTTTATAGTTATTTTGTAAAATTAATTAATTATTGAAGGGATGGCACAATTCTAAGGCACCCCCCCCCCCCCTCCCCAAAGGTCTAATGGATAGAAAAACACAATTCATCAATAAATTTATTGCTCTAACCTAATTAATTTGGGAAAATATATATTATGATTAATGCATAGCCACAAACCTTATATTATTTCCTTCAATACTTTCTTTATCTTTCCTAATTAATTTATCCCTGGCCTTGCATAAATGCCTATTCCTAATGTTGTTGAGTTGCAGATTTTCTTTAGCATGGTCATGGCCTTATTCTTATTTAAGTATTGGTTATTCAATAAAGATTATGATAAGATTAAACTATCCAAAATCTGTTTAGTGAATAGAATTTTTTGTAATTCAAATTCCAGTCCCTACCGTATGACAAGACAATAGTAAGGCTTGAAGTTCTTACAATGTTAAATATCTCTCTCGGACTCTCTCTAAACTTTTAAGGAGAGACGAAAAACCAATGCGTACATGTTCCACACCTAGGAATTTTCAGTAAATCACTAAAGATTTTTTATTTTTTATTTTTCTTTGAGGAAACAAATCATTAAAGATTTTGATAGATATTCTACAACTCAAGTACGGTTTAGCAACCATATAGTCAGTGCACCTTCATGTATTACCAGAGAAGAAAAAGCTATGATAAAGAAAATCCACGACTCTTTTTGTTTTTGAGAAGAAAATCTGCAACTCAACAACGTTAGGAATAGGCACTTGTGCTATGTTGGTGATAAATTAATTATCACTATTAATCCTAATTACTCACTATTATTCCCAACTGCTCAAAATATTTTCCAAGCCTGAAGCTGTGTTTATTCGGAATATCATTCCAGAAATTTTAAAACAACTGGACAACAAATACTTATTTGTAGCACTCTACCCAGTTGGAGTAGAGGCTCGCATGAAAGACATGACTTCACTATTATGTGTGGGAGCTAATGATGTTCGCATGGTAGGAATTTTGGGAATGGGCGGAACGGGGAAAACAACCATTGCTAAAGCCATTTATAACAAATTTTATCTTAATTTTGAAGGTAGAAGCTTTCTTGGAAATGTTAGGGAAACTTCCAAGCAAAATGGTCTGGTTCATCTACAAAAACAACTTCTTTCTAAAACCTTGAGGACAAGAAAGATAGAGGTAAGTAGTGTTGATAGTGGAATCGTTATGATACGAGAAAGATTTCGTCATAAAAGGATACTTCTTATGGTTGATGATGTAGACCAGTTGGAGCAACTGAATGCCATAGCTGGAAGTCGTGACTGGTTTGGTTTGGGAAGTAGAATTATTATAACAACCAGAGATGAGCAGTTGCTAAAGAATCTTCAAGTGGATGGAGTATATAGAGCTAAACAAATGGGTGACAGTGAATCTCTTGAGCTCTTTAGTTGGCATGCCTTTAGAAACAAACATCCAGCTGAAGGTTATATGGACATATCAACAAGTGTAGTTGCTTATTCAGGAGGATTGCCACTGGCTCTTGAAGTTTTGGGTTCTTTTTTGTTCAAAAGGAGCATGCAAGAATGGAACTGTGCATTGGAGAAATTAAAAAGGATTCCCTATGATAAAGTTCAAGAAAAACTAAGAATAAGCTTTGATGCACTAAGCGATGATACAGAGAAGGATACATTCCTTGATATAACCTGTTTCTTTATCGGAATGGACAAAAACTATGTTGTACAAATATAACTGTGCATTGGAGAAATTAAAAAGGATTCCCTATGATAAAGTTCAAGAAAAACTAAGAATAAGCTTTGATGCACTAAGCGATGATACAGAGAAGGATACATTCCTTGATATAACCTGTTTCTTTATCGGAATGGACAAAAACTATGTTGTACAAATATTGGATGGCTGTGGTTTTTTTTCCGAAATTGGAATTAGTGTCCTCATTCAACGGTGTCTTCTTACAGTTGATGAGAGAAACAAGCTTATGATGCATGATTTGCTTCGAGACATGGGAAGAGAAATTGTTCGTGAAAATTACCCCAAGGAACCTGGTAAACGTAGTAGATTATGGCTACAAGAGGAGGTAATTGACATACTGACACTACATAAGGTAAGAACTTCCTCTAGGAAAAAGATTAATAGTAAAACAGAACTTTGTTTATGTACATGTGTTAACAAGGGAAACAAATGCATGACCTCATAACAATGATATGCCACCTCATAACAATGATATGCCACGAGAGTGTAATCCCCATCATTTCTAATCAATAGAGACACTTGTTTACTTTTCTAACATCATTCTATTGTTTTTGAGCTTCTAGGCATGGTTTACATTATTCTATTAAGAAAGTGTGATAGATGCCAATAAGAATACAATGGTTTGGTGCAAATGTTGATGAAGGGATTAGAAAAATGAGACATTTTTCTTGCTATAGTATTAGGTTCTGTGGTACATGCATGTTTTGCTAAGTTTGTGTTTCTTTTTTTAAATCTCTCAACTTCCACGTAACCAATTTACTTACACAGTTTTTGTTTTAATTAGGGAATGGAAGGAGTTGAAGGACTCGCTTTAAAATTGCCAAGAAGTGAGGTGAATTTCAATATAAAAAGAAGTGAGGTGAATTTAAATACAAAAACATTTATAAAGATGGATAGGCTGAGATTACTCCAACTTGATTACGCACAACTCACTGGGGATTATGAATATCTTTCCAAACAGTTACGATGGCTCCGTTGGCATGGATGCCCTCTAAAGTTTATACCAAACAACTTTTATCCAAGAAAGATAGTTGCAATTGACTTGCGATATGGCAATCTTAGAGAAGTTTGGAAAGATCCCAAGGTATAATATAACCTTAACCATCAAGTCATAATTGTTTATCTTCTACGTGCTAATATTGTGCTTTCCTTATTTTCTGTCTCTTTACCAGTTACTCAATAAGTTGGAAGTCCTAAATCTCAGCCATTCACATGATCTAACCCAGACCCCTGACTTTTCAAGACTCCCCAATCTTAAAAAATTAATGCTCAAGGATTGTACCAGTTTGTTTGTGGTTCACCAATCTATTGGAGATCTTGTTAAACTTGTTTTGGTAAATTTGAAAGGTTGCAAAAACCTCAAAAGTATGCCGAGTCTCTATAAGTTGAAGTCTCTTGAAACACTCATTCTTTCTGATTGTTCTAATATTGACAGTTTGGTTGATGACTTGGGGGAGATGGAATACTTGACTACTCTTCGGATGGACAACACTGCCATAAGAACAGTTCCATCTACCATAAACCGACTAAAGAACCTCAAACATTTCTCTCTACGTGGGTGCAAAGGATCACAACCTAAGACATGGTCTTCATACTTTTGGTCTTTGAGATTTTTTTTTGATAAGTACTTTTGGTCTTTGATATCACCAAGTAAATTTCCCAAGTCTAACAATATATTGCTGGATTCAGTACAAGGCTTGTCCTCGCTAAAAGAATTCTGTCTCAGTGACTGATCTAACTGATGACACAATTCCGAAAGGTCTTGAGGGTTTATGTTCTCTTCAATCTTTAGATCTACAAGGCAATAAGTTCCATGCCCTACCATCAAGCCTTGGTGGTCTTTCAAGGCTTCATAGGCTATATTTGGATAATTGCAAAAATATTCAATCAATACCAGATTTACCTACAAGTTTGAATAGTCTGCATGCAAGAAACTGCACGGCTTTGGAAAGAATGCAAAATGTATCGAAGCTCTCAAGCATGGAAATTTTGTTCCTTACTAATTGCCACAAGTTAGCTGAGATTCCAGGTTTGGATAAAATGTTGAAGTACTTTGGAATCCTTCACATGGAAGGGTGCAACAATATTACAAGTACTTTCAAGCAAAGCATCCTACAGGTTTCGTCTCTCTCTCAATACCCCCCCAATCCCCCTTCATTTTTTTGAATGAATATCTTCTTTTCTTTCTTTCTTTTCAAGTATAGCTTTGATAAATCATGCTCCTCATGGAATAGGAATGCACTATGAGTAGAGTTGGTAACATGTTTAGCATATTCCTCCCTGGTGATGATATTCCTAATTGCTTCATGTATAAGGACGAAGGGCCCTCAGTGTGTTTTGAAGTGCCTCGTATTATTGATCCTAATGTGGCAGGGTTTGTGGTATGCACTGTTTATTCACCATGTGCAAGCAATGACAATATAGTATCTCAAAATCTTCTTAGCATTTCAGTTTTCAATCATACCAAGAATATTAGTCAGACCTCTAGGTAAATAACAGCTGATGTTTTAATCTCCCCTGAAGATCACCTGTGGCTAGGCAATGTTTCTAAAGGCGAGTTCAATTTGGAGGGCGGTGATAAAGTAAAAGTTATCATAGATTTTGGGGCTGGATTCATTGTTAAGAAGATAGGGGTCAGCCTATTATATTGATGCACACCAAGGAGCTGGACATGCTGATCATACAAGTGGAAATGGAGCTGAATTTGCACAAGACCCTTTGTCATTTTCTAGTGGCCCAATTACAAGACTTAGAGCCAAACGTTATCGGGTTTCAACACAATTGTTGGTGAAGTTCATATCATATATGATGGGGTTCTTGATGGAAAAAAGATTCCTTATGCCTCCACATCAAATGAGGATGTTAAAGATCAGGCCTGGTTGATACAGTTTAAGAGAGGACTTCATGATGAGGAGGCAGGACTGAGCCATTGTTGGCTTGAAGATGAACCAAATCCTTAAATATTGAAGTGTGAAGATAATACCGGGATGAGTGCAAGAAGAAAACATGTAGGACTCGCAAGTCAATGGCAATTCATTATTCTTTTTTAGTATTGCAGTTACGTTCAATGTATTTCTATTAAGCCCTCTTCATCTCATTTGAAGATAAACATTTTATTTCCAATAATTTGTCATCTATACATGAGCAATTTGTAACACCATTCCTTTGAATCTGTAATAAGATGTCTTTGATGTTCTTTCTGCTAATAACCAAGAGATATGTTTTGTCATTCCCCTCTTTCATTGAAAAAGTTGGAAATGCATTCTTTTTCTTCTTTTTTTTAATATCTATCGTTAAAAGTGCTAAAAACAAATTGACAGAGACAGAAAAAGAAAAAAAGAGGAAGAAATGAAGATCATGTCCCAAGTGTGAGTTCTTATGCAAAGCATAAGTTCATCAAATATAACTTGCTACCAAAGAGGGTCAATACTAGCCTCATGAGTGGTAAGAGCAAAGAACTAGTGAAAATTAGTATGGGATGAAATCTGGTGAATCGATATTAGGAATAGACAAGCTAGAGAAAGCAATAGACCAAATGTGACTAACAAGCATATGAGACCCTCAACTGTATAAATGACAGGATAGAAGTTACTTATTTTTACAACATGAGTTTCCAACTCTGCAATACTTTAACATAGAGACATCCAACTAAAAACTCTTCTTCATTCTCTTACTATTTGCAAAATATTTTGGCATTACATTTTCCCCAATGACACTCAATTAGGGATTCAATCCTCCACTCTTTGCCATACTACATAATAATGTTTGCATGCTTACAATTTTACGTGTGACAGTTACACTCAGGCTGGACCCTGGAGACCAGCTCTCCCTCTATAGCTATCTGACTGAATCCTCATTTTTGTTCTCTATATTTAACTTTTGATAAAAGTTAGAACCAAAGAAATTAGACCACCACATCCCCAAAACATTAAAGAAGAGATTCAACCAAATCAGAACGCCTACAAGAACCAGAAAATCTTTCATTTCCAATTGAAATTATATACTCCATTGGAGTTAAAATTATCAACAATTCTCCAAGAACACTTAAAGAGTTAACACTTATTTAAAACCCAAAAAAAGTTTTTCGAGTAGAGCGACAAATTGAGAATATAAACAAAAATAGAAACCAAACAAAGCAAGAAACTAATAGTTGTCAGCACCTCATCATAATTCATGAATTAAACAAGAGCAGCACAAAGAACAAAAGTTCATATTTCCAATTTCATGAAGAAAATGAAATGAGAATGAAGTTCCATTTCTTCATATTTCCAAGCATTCAAAATAAACAATTAATGCAGTGAAAAAAAAAAAGGTAACTGGATAAAAGGTCATCAAAATATTGTTGGTGATCAAGAACAATAGTTGAAGTGATTCAGAGGATGAAGAAGCCGTACTATTTCCATGTAGCTGTACATGGTGATGGTGAACTTCAGTCCTTGTTGAGCAAGTCTACAAATCAAAGCAAATAGCAGAGAGAGAGAGAGAGAGAGAGAGAGAGAGAGGGTATCAGAAACAAAGACACTGAGAAAATAGTGGCAGTAGGGGTAGAGTACATCAGGCAACATGACACCAACAGCAACGCTGCACTGCTCTATCTGCTCAGAAACTTGAAGAAGAAGCTGACTGGGGTGGGCTACATTGTAATTTTGGCATTTTTCAGTAGATTCCTATGGGTTTAGGAATAAGTAAACCACCTGTTTTGGTGGTGGTGATTAGTTTCTCATGTTATGTGCTAATGTGGTGCCCACATGCTTCAAATGCCCAAAAAAGACTCCCGCAAAAAGTTTTAACTAGAGACGGTAATCTAAGATTACCACATGAAAATCTTAGGTATATCCTCCAAATTCCATGTACCGAAAGGATCCACAACTCCAAGAAGAATGATAAAAGAACTGTAAAATTAAATGTTATAAAACACAACAATATACAATATTATAAAATTAATAACAAGTAAATGATATGAAATTAAATCGCTTATGCGTTTTAAACTTAGTTTTCCAGAAATCTATACAATTGAACAACTTTCAAATTAGATTTTTTCCTCCCATCCTGACTTTATCTACAACTTTCCTAATGCACATTGCTTGCACCTACCTCAAGCCAATCAAACTTGTTATTGTAAAAGTTTAACCCCACTCAAAAACTATAGGCATTAAAAAAAAGAAGGCACCCAACTCTTGCACAATTCTCATCCTTCAAATGCCCAAAAAACATTCACGCAAAAAGTTTTAACCAGAGACGGTAATCTAAGATTACCACATGAAAATCTTTGGTATATTCTCCAAATTCCATGAACCGAAAGGATCCACAACTCCAAGAAGAATGATAGAAGAACTGTTAAATTAAATGTTATAAAACACAACAATATACAATATTATAAAATTAATAACAAGTAAATGATATGAAATTAAATCGCTTATGCGTTTTAAACTTAGTTTTCCAGAAATCTATACAATTGAACAACTTTCGATTATATTTTTTCCTCCCATCCTGACTTTATCTACAACTTTCCTAATGCACATTGCTTGCACCTACCTCAGGCCAATCAGACTTGTTATTGTAAAAGTTTAACCCCACTCAAAAACTATAGGCATTAAAAAAAAAAGAAGGCACCCAACTCTTGCACAATTCTCAACCTTTTTCATTCCTGTCTTAAAATGCTGAATTGTTGTTTACCAATGATATCTCATGTAATCACTTGCTACTATAATGGTTCTCATGTCATTAATTATTTCCCTGGTGGAGCAAATATGTCAAGTATAAAGGGTTCTCAGCAGATGCTAGATGCTAATCTGAATAAACAAAGAACAACAGTTTTACTGCATAACTGAACAGTAAAGTTCAGTGTCAAGACAATGAAACAGAGGGATTGTCATTATGGACACTAGGTTAACAGGAACATCAAAAGGGGTTAGCAGACTACATTCACTACATTAACAACACTGTTTCCCTTTAAAATACTTATTAACTGACATGATGCCACGCAAGCTTCTCTTCTCACATTAAAGAAGGGATAGTAAACAAATTATTTTCTCCTCTTTTTTCGTTTTGTTTGTTTATTTTTTTATTTTGGTTTCCCTTCCCTTTAAGTAAAGCAAATCTAGACCTTTCTCAACTGAGAACCATCCTTAAATTATTTAAATCAAACTAGGCAGAACTTGAGGAGCCTCTTCCTACATCATAACTGGAGCACTACAACACAAAACCTGATTCAAATTGAAGCTAATGAATGTATCATAAGCTCTGCAGGAATTGAGGTACTTATACCACCTCCAAATAAAGACAATATATACAGGTACAAGTACCTTTGTTCAGATACTTCTACCATCTCCATCAAGTCAGTGTTTAAAGGATATATCCTGTAAAAAGCTCAACCATCCTTGCAATCTCATCCTTCAATATTAGCATCAATCTGCAACAAATAAATAAAATGAAAATAAATAAATCTATACAATTACAATTGCTAACCACATGAAGAATATTTATAAGAGCATGCTTTAAATTCTAGAATTCATGCATATCAGCTTATAGCACATATTTTCATAAATTTTCTAAGCAAAAAAAGAAGAAGAAGATGTTATTGAAAATTAGCTGCTGTTATTTGTATTCTAAAAGAAAACTTTTTGATCAATATTCTTTTTTTTTGATAAGTACTTTTTGATCAATATTCAAAGGAAGATCCCATAAAGTTGACTCTAACAATTTAACCTTTTGTGTAAGCTATAGTATACAGTGCATATATGGTTCTCCCTGTTAGCTCATCCTCAAAAAAAACAAAAACAAAAGGTAATTAAATAAAGTTGATAACCAAAATTATAGTGCTAGATTAGAGGTCTTAGGATTGAGAAACAGCCTTCCATTCAGGGAGAACAAATACAGTAGAGATGTTTTATACAATTTACATCTCAACTGATGCAGTTTAAGCTTTTATAGTTTAGTATTAACTGAGTTGAACAAGCAATGTGACCAAGGTTTAAAAATATAAGCCATCAAAAATCCTGAATTGACAACATAATATCACAAGAAAAAATCCAGAAGACCAAATAAAAATTAAATATAAGCAAGTAGTCAGAATGGAGATCATAGATAACAATATTACCTTCAAGATGCCTGCCAAGAGATTTGTAGCTTAGTGGCATAGCCTGCTCTCCTCAATAGATAAAAATATTACCTTCAGGATACCTTACAAAAATACAGATGAATCTCTGAATTATAGGGAAAAGAACCTGTACCATCAGTTCAATCTCTACCCACTGAAGCAGCCATGTCAGAAAGGTCCTCAGAGCCAGATGTGCCCACAAATGGATCATTTTCCATATAACCTTTTAACAGAAATAAGCTCTCACCATCTACTTTCAGACCTGGGACATGTTCTTCAGACAAAGGCGTACAGATTGCCTTAGCTGGTATCAACCCAAGATCTCTCATCTCAATTAAGAGATTAACAGCTGAATTAGAATTGTGTGATCTACAAAGAAAATTACATAGCCTAAAGTAATTATTGTAGCTCAGTTCTACCCTTGCATCGATCATCTCTTGTAGCAACTGTATCACCATTTTAAGATCTCTTTCTCTACAAGAAATATAGAGTATAACATTATATATACGTGCATTGGGAGTTATACTGTCCTCCTTCATCTGGTTATCCATGGTGCAAGCCTCTCCAGTTCTACCACTCTTAAGAAGTCCATGGATAGCAACTGTGTATGATACAGCATCAAGCGGATACTTCTCTACAACTGCTTTCCTAAATACTCTAATGGCTTTATAAAGTTTACCAGCCTTTATAAGTCCATCTGTAATTACAGTATGGATGTAAGCATCCTGACCAGGATAATTCACAATGATCCCATGGTAAACATTGATTGCGTCATCAATTCTTCTGGCTCCACATAGTCCACTTAGTAATCCAACAAAACTATATTTATCTGGTGTAAATCCTCTATCAAGCATACCACTATATAACTCAACAGCAAGATTTGGAAACCCTGCTTTACAAAAATAACTTAGAAGCGCATTACCAACTACTAAGTCTGCTTCTATGACAAGTCCATGGACTAACTTGGGTAAGAGAGAAAACCTCTTGGACAAACATATGGTAGATAACAAAGAACAGAATGTATAGGAATCAGGTGCCAATTTTTAATTTCCAAAATTTACAAAAACATCAAGCGCATCATCATACCTTCCAATCTTGGAGAAACAATCTATTAATACATTACAAAGAACCAAGTCAGGGGCATACCCTTTGGATTTCATGATATTTAAAACATGGAATGCATCATCAATCATTCTTGATTCCATAAGTCCCTTAATTAAAGTAGTATATGTTACAACATTAGGAGAACAACCAGTCTTACACATCTTCTCCAACAAACTACACGCAATATCAATTCTATGCAACCGGCAAAACCCATCAATAAGTATACTCCAAACATTCACAGATATTGTAATGCCCAAAGTAACCATTCGACCCAGCACTTGATATGCCTCCACTAGCTTACTCAACTTGCAAAAACAATTCAACACCATCTCAAATGTCTCAACATTCGGATAATATCCCATTCCCAACATCATTGTAAAAATCTCCCGAACGCGAACCAAATCATTCAACTTACACAAATTACACAATGCAATATTAAATGTCAAAAAGTAAGGCAACTGGGTCTCCTTCAAAACATTAATGGCTACATCGACACGCCTAATCTTGAACAACACATCCATAATTACGTTACGCGCAAAACTGTTAGGCTTAAAACCAAAGCAACCCATTTGCTCAAAAGCCTCAAAAGCCATGTCATTCATTCCCCCACGCCAATAAATCCTCAACAAAAGCAAAAAAGGTTGTGCCTTTGTAACACATCCAATACTCTCTAATCCCCTAACAACCCCTCCAACAGTTTCATACCGCTGCATAAGGCGGTTAACCACAGCAACCATGCAGTCAAACGCAGTCGTATTATGAAAGTAGCTGGGTTGCTTAGCACACCATAAAAAGAAGCTCAATGCAATCAAATCAGAAGTGCAGTTCAGTAAGGTGGAATGTACAATCTGATGAGTGAGAGTGATAAAGGGATTGGCGGAATTTTTTACTCTGGATAGTTGGGTTAGTTACACATACCGTTGCGGAGGAGAGAAAACGAAGTAGCAGAACTGAAGAGATGAAGTGGCGACATAGGAAGCGAGTAGAGTAGAAAGCTGTAAAGGGTTTTTGAAAATCGCTGTAAAACGAAAACCCTACAGAAAAGAGAGAGATGATGGATCGGGTTACCAAAGTGTGCATTTGGTTCCGGGTCAATGGACTGTCTTAATGGTGAATTCCAGTGGGCCTCAATCTGGTGAATTTTAGGCTGGGCCTAGTGGGTCGTGTGGGCTTTCAACTAATGCACACGAACCCACAATTGCATAAGGTCTATGGAAGTAGGGAAATGCATATATTAATTTCCATTTCATTCCATCCTCCTAAATAGAGTGTTGGGGCATAGGACAAGTGTGGTCTCTCCGTCTCTGCTTCAACAACCACTCTTCTTCTTCTTCTCTCTAAAAATCGCTGAACAAGCAATAATAGATTTGTCAAAATTAACATTCAACAAAAATATATTGAGTGAAGATGTAGTTATTGATTATCAAAAAAGTTTGTAGTCAAAATTTTTTCTCAAAAAAAAAAATGAATAATGACTCTTTAACTTTATTTATCACCCTTATTATTATTTCACCATTTCTTTTGTTTTTTTTCTTTTTTCCAACAAGGGAAAAAACAAAATAAAACTATTACTTTTTTATTAGTTATGAATAAATTCTAAATGACTTGCCCGTAAAATAATTATTTTATTATTAAATTGATCTTACTCACTTAATAGAGTTCAATAAAATTTCGAGTATGCATGAGTGCCTTACACCTCCCCATACAATGTACATGACCCTCCAAATTTATCTTTTCTAAAGTATAGACCAATTTATCTTAACAGAGGTGCATTCCAAAATTCTTTAGCAAAAAGACAACCCAGGTCAAGTTTGAATCATATTTGCAATGCAAACCACCAATGAAAATGAATATAAGAGATATTTGGGGCTATCAGCTATATATGGTGAGACATAGTCAAAAGTCTTGTACTGCAGTGACATGGCATCAGGGGCGGAGCCCAGGGGGGGCAACTCCCCCCTGACCTCCAGAAAAACTCCTTTACTATTGGATATTTAGATTAGTTTGTCCCCCTACAAAGATATAAGCATAACATGTTAGTGAGTAAGAGAGGAAGGGTTTTAGTTTATTTACAAATTTTACACTTGGTTGGTGGCTGTGCTCTGTTTTTTGGTCCAAAAACAGAGAGTTTTTAGATGATATTCCTCTGAGGTTAATAAATATAGTTTAAGTTAATATGTCCAACACTCGTAATGCCAGTAATCAAGGAGTACACCATATGTCAGTTCAAAGTTAACATGCAGTGGGATGAATGTGGCCACGTTGAAATGGTTCTTACTAATTCACATACTTATTGTAGCATTATTTTTAAGTTAACAGTGAAGTGAAAATTTTCAGATTAAAAAAAACACTATTGTCTATTATCTATTAAAAAATTAAAAATGTTTTATATATATAAGATAACAGATACATAAAAATTGACTCACTACCTTGATATTTCACAATAATTGAAATTGATTTTTCTCATATCACTACATTTCTTAAGTCTTTTTTATTATTAAAATAATAATCTTCTACCATACTAAGTTTAAAATTTCTCACCACTTCAGCTCAAAGTAGTAGGTCCATAGCCAATGGCCCAATGAGTCATTATACAACTTTTCAAATATATTGTTATATTTTTTACATTTTTTCATTGAGTTAATCACACAGTTTATTTTGAGTACATTTACTAATTTCTTGAATTGTAAATAAATACATTGATTAATGTCTTCAATTAATTTTTATTTAATATGAATTGATTATATTTATTTATTATTTAGTTGTTTATTTATTTTTATCGATGCAAACTAATATTTTTTAGATTAATTTTGTTTTCAATCTTATCTTGTAACCTTGTCCCCCCCTAAACTAAAATCCTAGCTCCGCCACTGCATGGCATGATCTCTTTTAAAAAAAAAAAAAAAAAATTGGGATTCAAATCACTCTCTCATATTATTATATCTATCGAATTATTAATTTAAAAAAATGGAGCTATGATGGGACCTACTAAAATATACTGGTAATTGTTGCAGCAACCAAGATTTGATTGGTTATCACTTAAGACAGCAGTGTTATAATGTTGTAAAGAACTTGTCATTAGGGTTCAGTTTACAATCCGTAATTGTTAATGTAACATGCGCTAAGATTATGAAAGAGAGAAATAACCTTTGTATTGCATTGTCCTCCGTTTAATGAATTTCTCCTCCCCTTGATCTGTTGATCACCGTGGGCATAAGCAAATCAAACACAAACTCTTGTCTTTTCTTGAATGTAGTTATGTTTGGGTTAGGAGATTTCGCAACTCTGCTGCTCATACAGCAGCAAAAATATCAATGAACTCCAACTCTTCTTTTTGTTTTAACAAAGACAATCTGCCAGTAGTCTTAGTCTCTGTTCTGTTCTTCTTCTATGAATGACATTGAAGCTCATCAATATATGTACTGGCAGCTACAAACCTGTTGTATGCGCATTTGATTATTTTTGTTAAATGATTCCTACAGTAGCTTTTACATAAATACGTACACCTTCTAACAAGAAAATGCATTTAGCAAATAGTGCAGCTGCTCAAAGTGCATGCAATAATGAAGTTGAGGGCCCACGTTTTGATATCTCAAAAGCAAGGCCAGCTCTGGTCAATCAATGAATTGAATTCACACTATACATCACCAGTTCACAATAGAATCCATTCTATAATTTAAACAGCAGAGCCAGCTCAATTGGAATCCACTCTATAATCTTAAAAGTAGAGCCAGCTCTCTCCTCAACGAAGTGTAGACCTCATGCCACACTAGAATCCACTCTATAATCTAAAGAGCAGGGCCAGCTCGACTGAAATCTTTTTTATAATCTAGCTATGGCACCTTATGTAATATTTATGTACGGTTTAGATTTTTTTGACATTTGTTCGGTTGAGATTGATAGCGCAGAAAGCTACATTTTAATCTAGACTATTGATTAAAAAAGAGAGAAAAAAATAAAAAGTAAAATCGACAGGTGTGACAAATGTGCCAAATGCCAAATATTTGGCACATTTACCCCACCAAACACAAAAATGGAGCTTTATGAGATGTGCCAAATCTCAAAAATTATACAACATAGCTACAGTACCGTTGCAAATTTGCAACGATACAGACAGATATTGCAAAAAATTTATTGTTTTATATTCTCTTTTCTCTCTCCTCTTTCTTCATTTTTTCTTTTCTCTTCTCTCTCACTCACTGGTTCCCTCTCTCTTCTCCCTGTACCGGTTCCCTCTCTCTTCGACCAGTCTGGGATGTTCACCAGCAGTGACGACGGCGTAACTCCGACGACGACAATGCGCTCCACCACGCTCGATCAGCCACGCTTGATCTCACCCACGCTCGAGCCACGCTCAATCTCACCCATGCTCACGCTCGATCTCACCCACTCTGACTCCTTTCTGTCTTGCCGGACTCGTCAAGATCTTGTTCAGACCATGAATCTTGTAGTACGATAGCACACCGATCTCGCCGCCGATCTCGCCAGTGGGTTACGATGTGGGTTTTGGGTCGGCGTTGATGTGGGTTTTGACGTGGGTTTTGGGTTGGCGTTGATGTGGGTTTTGGGTCAGTGGTGGTTTGGCATTTGGGTGGTGGTTGTGCTTGGTGATTGGTATTTGCTAGTTTATTTCTTTTTTCTTTTTTTTCGGGTTTTGTTGGTGGTTTCTGCCTTGCTGGGGTTTGTGTGATGGGGGGTGGTGGTGGTTGCTACCTTGCTGGGCATGTGTGGTGGTGAAGTGGTGGTTGCCGGTGGTGGCTGGTCAGTGTTGTTGTTGATGTTGTTAATGGTAATGAGAGGAAGTAGATAATATATTATTTTAATGTGTAGTATATATTATTTTAATGTATAGAATTGAATAATAAAACATCTGATAAATGTGATGTTGTAAAATGATGTGGTAAAATAATAAAGTAGGTCTTTGATGTGGCAAAATGACATTTTTTTTTGCAGCATCTGCTGCGAATGCTCTTATCTAAAAGGCAGAGCCAGCTCTCAAAAGCAGGAGAAATTATAAAATTTATATGGTGGACAAGTAATTTGGTCTATCATTTCACTAAAAAATTTTTACTTGTTTAAAATTATTAGTTAGAAATTTTTTTAAATATAAATTAATTACTGACTCAGTAATTTTAAACAAGTAGAAATTTTTTAGTGGAATGATGGACAAATAATATGATCTACTAAAAGACTTTATAATTTCTCTAAAAGCAGATCCAGTCTACTTATGGAATGGTAGTTATTGATGATGATGTTGTAAAATGTAACCTCCAAAATCGTCCATATGGCTCGTCCTTAGAAAAAGAATGGAGAGAGGGCACGACAAAGAGCGAACCTCGTCCGTCCTTAATAAAGGACGGACAAGGTCTCATCCGTCCATTAATTAAGGACGGATGAGGCCTCATCCGTCCCTAATAACGGACGGACGAACATATTGAACTTGGGCAGATTTAGTTCTTACTTATGAACCAAGGCCTCCATTATCCGTGATGAAGCATCGGTCCAAATAAAGTAACTTCCGTGGAAGTTATGGAAGTTACCTCTGACTTTGATGAATTCCTCGACAATAGGAACGGTTATCAGAGCAAGTAACCGTACCATGTGCACTATAAAAACATTTCTCTACAAAAAGGTAATTCATTCAGACATTTTTTAGAAGAAGAAGAAGAGAAAAGTCTCAGAAATAGATTTCCCTTTTTTACTTCAACTTACTGACTTTACCATCGGAGGATTCAAAACCGGCCTCTATCGGTCTTTCTCTGATTTTATTTGGCCTTTCAGGACTCAAGCCTTCAAGATCATCAACGCCCGGAGATTTTAAACCCACTGATTTCAAAAGTTTTATCAGTTGGCGCCGTCTATGGGAAAGAAATTTGTCACCTTTGAACTTCATTTGTGGAATTCCACGGTTTCTTTTTCCGACAAAGGGTTGAAATGGTCTGGACAAGATCAAGGGCCACTAGTCCAAGCCCTCAAGAGAATAGAGATGCTTCTAGTAACCCCCATCGTAACCAACAATCGGCGCCTGCCGCGCAGCCTTCATCTGTCCAACATATGCAGTCTATGGCCGCTGCCATGGCGGAATTAACCCACCAGAATCAAGAATTGAGAAGGGAAGTTAATCTCAGAGGATAACGACATGAAGCCTATGGAGAAGAGCATGGTCAGAGCCAAAGAGTTGGGAGGAATGTAGAGCCAGAAAGTCAATCGAGGGGTACTACACCAAGAAGGGTGCCACATTTGGAAAGGGAGATGGACCAGATGAGGAAAGTAATGGATGAGATGAGGGAGAACATGAGGAGAACTAACCATGTAGAAGATCTAGTTCACCGAACAGACTCCCCCTTCACAGCCTCTATCAATGGCCATCCTTTGCCTCGAAATTCAAGATTCCTTCCTTGGATTCGTATGATGGAACACGTGACCCTTTTGACCATATTGCCACCTTCAAGACTACCATGCATCTTCAAGGGGTTCCAGATGAGATAATGTGTAGAGCCTTCCCCACTACCCTCAAAGGGCCCGCGCGAGTCTGGTTCAGCAAAATACCCCCGAATTCAATAAGTTCTTTCGAGGAGTTAAGCAAATTGTTTGTCAATAATTTCATTGGAGGACAGAGACACAAGCGTTCCTCATCCATCTTGTTAACCATAGAGCAAGGAGAGAATGAAAGCTTGCGTTCTTTCATCATACGCTTCAATAGGGAAGCCCTGATGGTGGACGAGGTAGATGACAAACTACTATTGGCAGCCTTCCATAACGGGGTTAATTCTAATTTGTTTATACACAAACTTTATGAAAAAGAGCCTCAGTCCATGGCCAAACTCGTCCATTCAGCCCAAAATTTTATGAATGCAGAAGACGCGATCATAGCTAAGAAGAGGAAGAGAGTTGAGAAAATGGAAACAAATCCCGCTCGTCACTCCGAGCAAGGACCTCGTCCAAAGAAGGGACGAACAGAAGATAAGAGAAACCGAGATAATAAGAGGACAGGCTCTTCAGCGCGGAATCAACAATATACCCCTCTTAACGTACCACTTGAGCAAGTCCTTATGCAAATCAAGGACGAGCCTTCTTTAAAGTGGCCAAAGAAGTTAAAAGGAGATCCCAACAAGCGCAATTGGAATAAGTATTGTCGCTTTTATAGAGATCACGAGCATGACACGAACGAATGCTTTGATTTGAAGCAGTAGATTGAAAATCTCACAAGGCAAGAGAAGCTGAGGAATTTCATTGAACGAGAACACAAGGACGAGAAATTGAAAGGGAAGGTAGAAGAATCATCGCGACCACCGCTGGGAGAGATAAGAGTCATCGTTGGGGGAAGTTCAACTGGACAATCGTCCAAAACAAGGAAAGCATACCTGAAGGAAGTGCAGAGCGTCCAACTATCTGGACGATCACCAAGGGCAAAGTCCACGGACGAACAGGCGATTACCTTCACGGACGAGGAAGTTGAGAGAATCCATCATCCTCACAATGACGCTATTGTCATCACCCTGTTTATTGTTGATTACACAACCAAAAGAGTGTTGATAGACAACAGAAGTTCAGCGGACATTCTGTATTATCTAGCCTTTCAGCAGATAAGGGTCGGACGAGACCAGCTTCGCCTAGTGCACTCGCCTTTAGTAGGTTTCGAAGGAATGAAGGTACATCCCGTAGGTACTGTTATGTTACTAGTGGTGGTGGGAGCATACCCACAACAGTTGACTACTCAAGTAAATTTTCTAGTAGTAGATTGCTCGTCCTCTTACAATGCCATAATTGGAAGGCCGACCCTAAATAGGTGGAAGGCAGTTACATTTACCTACCACCTGTCAGTCAAGTTCCTAACGGAACATGGGGTAGGTCAAGTACAAGGAGACCAATTAGCAGTAATCTGGCCATGCTGGCTACGGACGAGCAAATTCAAGAAATGAATATTGAAGAAAAGAAAGTTGTGGCAGAACCCATTGAAGCATTGGAAGATATTCCCCTAGATGAAAATAACCCTGAGAGGTGTACCAAGGTTGGAGCAGACCTAGAAGCGAAGGTTAAGAAGGACCTCATTTGTTTTTTAAAGAGAAACAGGGATGTGTTTGCTTGGAGTCATGAAGACATGCCGGGTATAGATCCTGGTGTCATTACCCACCGTCTAAGTGTATGTCCCTCCTCCAAGCCAGTGTGACAAAAGAAGAGGGTGTTCGCCCCTGAGAGAGATAATGCTGTTAAGGAGGAAGTTCAAAAGTTAATTGTGGCGAAGTTCATTCGAGAGGTATACTATCCTGACTGGTTAGCCAATGTGGTCATGGTCAAAAAGGCGAACGGCAAATGGAGAATGTGTGTTAATTTCACTGATTTAAACAAGGCTTACCCAAAGGATGGTTACCCGTTGCCACGCATTAATTAGTTGGTAGATTCTACTGCGGGCCACAAGTTGCTCAGTTTCCTGGATGCTTTTTCTGGATATAATCAGATTAGGATGGATGAAGCAGACCAAGAGAAGACGTCCTTTATTACCAGTCAAGGATTATTTTGTTATGAAGTGATGCCTTTCGGTTTGAAAAATGTTGGAGCAACATACCAACAATTGGTCAATCACATGTTTCGTCCACAGATCAGGCGAAATATGGAAGTCTATATCGATGACATGTTGGTGAAAACTCAGGACGAGGAGAGGCATCTGGACGACTTGCAGGAGACATTTGACACACTGAGGCAGTACCACATGAAGTTGAACCCTAGCAAATGTGCTTTTGGAGTATCATCAGGGAAATTCCTAGTATTTATGGTCTTCTACAAAGGAATCGAAGCAAACCCTGATAAAATTCAAGCAATATTGAATATGAAGCCTCCGAACAATGCTAAAAAAGTCCAGTCCCTCACCGGAAGAGTTGCCGCCCTCAACAGGTTTGTTTCTAAAACTACTGACAAATGTTTGCCATTTTTTAAGGTTCTTAAAAAAGCATTTGAATGGACCGCCGAGTGTCAGAAAGCTTTCGAGGATCTAAAGACATATCTTACCATGGCTCCTTTATTAAGCCCGTCCGTGTAAGGAGAAGAGTTGTACTTATATTTGGCAGTCACCCCACATATAATGAGTTCAGCACTAATAAGAGAAGAAGGCAAGGTACAGAGACCTGTGTACTATACGAGCACGGCACTGAGGGGAGCAGAAAGGCGATATCCATTAATTGAGAAATTGGCTTTTGCACTAATAACAGCCTCTAGGAAATTAAGGCATTATTTCCAGGCTCATGTCATCAACGTTATGACGGATCATCCACTTAAGAAAGCAATGAACAAGTTAGAGGCTGCAAGACGTTTAATTCAATGGGCCGTCGAGCTCAGTGAGTTCGACATAAGGTACCAACCAAGGCATGCCATAAAAGCTCAAGCTCTGGCAGACTTCATTGCAGAGTTCACCCTAAATTGTGACAATGTAGAGGAGATGGAAGACAAGAAGTGGATCGTCCATGTGGATGGTTCGTCTACACAGTACGCAGGAGGAATAGTGTGGTTTTGCAATCTCCAGAGGGGGACAAACTAAAACAGAAAGTTCGTTTGCAGTACCAGATAACTAATAATGAAGTTGAGTACGAAGCTCTTCTCAAAAGGCTGGAATTGGCCAAGTCTGTAGAAGCGAAGTCACTCCTCGTCTTGGGAGATTCTCAGTTAATCATGGGCCAAGTAAATGTAAATGGAGGGACGTACCTTCAAGACGAAGGTTCCCTAAGTCCCCCGTGTAAGGAGCAAAAGGATCCCTGCCAACATCTACAAGGTTCCCTGCCCAGAAACCAGAGACGAAGATAAACTCCGTCTTCCAATTCCTGTCAAATGAGGCTAGGGATTTTATTAACCTACAATCATTAGCCCTTGCTATGAATTGGTAAAAGCCACTAGATTGATTTATTTCAGAAGGCTTGTAACAGTAAAGGAACTCGTCCACAGTGAGAGGACGATCCCTACCAAATACTTCCTTCCCCAAAATTTGCATGGAGATAACTAATCTCCACGCATTAGGGTTAAACTAGCATACACCTAAACCTTATCTAACTAACAACTCTCTAGCAAATGAATTCAATGGAAACCTAAGACCACCTAGGAAATAAGCCTCATAAACACCTATTCCAAAATGGGGATTACAGCACCATTCTCCATAGACGGGCAATCTAGGGTTAAGCTCGTCTGGAATCTGATACCATGCCCTAAGATTGGAGAGCCTTTGCTCAGTCGTTTTGGAATGAATACCTACAGCACAACTATAGACTGTTTCCTCCTCGTCCAAAGGACTTGGTGGACGAACATTAGATGAGGAACCAGCTTGTGAACCAGAAGCTTTCCTAAGTTGTTCCTGGACCACTTCTAAAGGTAACCCAGGGACGCTGGAGATATACTCCTCGTCCATAGAATTCCCCTCACTACTATGACTATTGCTACTAGAATCACCATCACTGGATACATCACAATACTCGTCTATCTCTCTTTCTGTACTATTGCTAGACGAAGGAAAAGCAGTATCGGACATTTTTAGAAAACTAAAAAAACCTAAAGACGAGAAAGAGGAGAGTACCTGACTCTTAACGAAAGGAGACTATGGACGCAGAGAGACTTCTAGACGAGGGATTTTAGGAAGAAAATTTCAGAAAATGTGAAGGGTACAGGAGGGATTCCACTATTTATAGGCGACCCAGCAGGGCACTTGAAGCGACATAAACCAATCAGAAAATAACACGTGGCGCACTCCTCAAAAAATAAAACGACACAACCTTCCACCAACAGGATTACGACACGTGGCATGACCAGTCATGGGCATTAATACGTTTAACCAAGAAGGTGATCTGAAAACATTCATTTCCTCAGACGACCTATGGACTAGGGGCAACTGATGATGTTGTAAAATGTAACCTCCGAAACCGTCCATATGGCTCGTCCTTAGAAAAAGAATGGAGAGAGGGCGCGACAAAGAAGCCGTCCCCAGCGAACCTCGTCCGTCCTTAATAAAGAACAGACAAGGTCTCGTCCGTCCATTAATTAAGGACGGACGAGGCCTCATCCGTCCCTAATAATGGACGGACGAACATATTGAACTTGGGCAGATTTAGTTCTTACCTATGAACCAAGGCCTCTATTATCCGTGATGAAGCACCGGTCTAGATAAAGTAACTTCCGTGGAAGTTATGGAAGTTACCTCTGACTTTGATGAATTCCTCGACAATAGGAACGGTTATCAGAGCAAGTAACCGTATCATGTGCACTATAAAAACATTTCTCTACAAAAAGGTAATTCATTCAGACATTTTTTAGAAGAAGAAGAAGAGAAAAGTCTCAGAAATAGATTTCCCTTTTTTACTTCAACTTACTGACTTTACCATCGGAGGATTCAAGACCGGCCTCCACTGGTCTTTCTCTGATTTTATTTGGCCTTTCAGGACTCAAGCCTTCAAGATCATCAACGCCCGGAGATTTTAAACCCACTGATTTCGAAAGTTTTATCAATTGATATGTCAAAAAGTTATGTAAATAGTGGGTTTATATAACTTTTAAAATGATGGTAGAAAAGTTTATAATTAATGATATTATTAAGGGGTAAAGGAGAACTTTATAGAATAAGATTACTAAAATTAATACCAATATATATACTATTAATTTAAAATATAAAAAAAAAAAAAAAAAAAATTGGGAGGAGGAGGCATTGCCCCCATTATCAAAGAGTGACTCTGTAGTGTACCTATGGCGGCTTATACGACTCAACTTCAGCTTTTAGATTATCAACTTTTACATATATATATTAGTAATGGATTTTTCTCAAAAAAGGAAAAGAAAAAAAAAATAGTAATGGACAGAATCTGGTGAATCAATATCACAAATAGACAAGCTAGAGGAAGCAATAGACCTTATGTGACTAACAAACATATGAAACCATCAATAATATAAATGACAAGACTAGAAGTTTGAGAATGTTTTGTGGGAGAACAGTAAGGCATTAGAGCGAGAGGTCATATAGTTGCAATAAGCAAAATCAATGAACTTGGAATTGCTACTTGAAGGAACAAAGAAGGCAGCAAAAGCCCTTGTAGGCTCAAAATCATTCCGAAGAGACATGATGAAATTCATGAACTTATGAACATCATGGTATTAGGCAAAGAGAGCAATGTCATCAGCATCTTTCAATGATGGATCTACATCTTCCAATTGTTACCGCAAAGTAAAGGTGTAAGCATAAAAATAAAAAATGGATTGACTTGATTCTTGGCTCAATATCTAACAAATTTTGGTCGATTTTGATATGGAATCCCAAAGCGACATGGCAAGGAAGTCCCGAGCTGCCTCGGTAAGAGATTGTTGATGTAAGGATCATGATTGTTGTTCCAATCTTCAAGTTGGCAGCAAAAGCATCATCAGATTCATTTATCTTTCAAACTGGCTAGGAGATTGAATCGGTCACAAAACGCCACAATTGTCTACATTTGATTTGAGGAACATAATCATGTTTCGGAGTTTGGACCCATCCAGAATAATGGTGATAGGATGGGTGACATCATTGGGCTAGGCCATGAAAAAAAAAACTTCAATTCTGTTTTGGAAATGCAATCGAATGCATGCAACGAAGTCTTAATTCGAGCAATGAACTGGGTCGCAGTTTGAATTACAATTAGTACTTTGTTTAGGTACAGTTAAATATATGAGTGGATGCTGATATCAGGCTAACATGTTTGTTGACATGGCAGGATATTACTCCACCTGGATTGAGATACCCCTAGGTATTGCATGGGTGCAATAGCTCAAATCCTAGCCTTCCATTCAATCTAATGGCTCTAAAATAACTACACGTCATCACTCCGTGTCACTTAAGAAAAAACAATTTTAATTCACTCTCATTCCTTCTTTCTCTCATTTTTTTTTTCTGTTCGTATCTTTATCTCTCCAACATTTCACTCCCCAGTCCTCTCCTCTGTACTCTCTAATTTTCAAATTTTTCAAAAAATCTTGATGTTGCTGACTTGCTTTTGCCGCTACCACTCTCGCGCCAAACCACCGTCATCGCCACCATTGCACCACCCACCAACCACCGTTTCTCTCCCCCAATGATCTATCAACCCCTGCTACGCCTCTATCAGCTCCACTGCCTAGCTTCTCCAAACTGTACCGTCGGCCCAATCACTTCCCAGTAAGTTCTCTCCCTCTAAATTTTCATATATATTGAGAACACGATAGAAAATAAATTGACATTACAATTTTTTTTTTTTTTTTTTTAAGTTGGTTTTGAGCTTAGGGATTGAAATCTGATGGTGGGTTTTTTGGCTGTGGATTTATGGGTTCTTTTTGTTGGTTATATTTCAACAATTTACTTTTGTGATAAAGCAAAATGAACAAAACACAGATGTAATAATAAGCAGTAACTCAAAAAGATATCAAAGGCAAATACAATTAACAAATACTGTATAAATATAAAATGAAATTTGCAAATAATTAAAGACTCACAGACCAAATGCGTGAAAGGATGAACAATTGAGATCAAGTCTTGTGTTTTACACAATCTCCTTAAAGCAGAATTCGCCCCTCACACAATCACTGTGGTGCTTTGAAACTCGTGGATGTCTGACTCCCAGGATAAAATGATCTACAGCACGAAAATGAAGCACTCAAGGTCGTGCTCTACGAACTACTCAATGCCTCTTTCTCTCTCTTTGACATAAAATGAATGCACAAAAATTCTCACTGTGTGAGTTTTCTCCAATGGATAAAAAAGTTAAGTTTCATGAATGAGGGACAATGAAACTTATACGTTACTGAACAAAAATTTTGTTTCAGTGATAACTGCTGTGCACAGACTAACTGACACAATAATTAAAATATTATTATTAATTGAATAAGTGGGCCTAGTCCACACATACTTAAAGCCCAACCCAGTATCCAACCCAAAGCTCATATTTTCTATTATTTCCAATGTGGGACTCAAGAATTTTCACCACTTATAATAACATCTTCAAGTGAACATAGAAATCACCAATTTCATATTCACTCCATGCTATTTTTCCAACAATCCCCCACATGAATAGAAATTGATAAACACAAAGAAAATGATGATGCAGACACAGAGAGAGTAGAAGAAAAGTTACTGTATCAAGAGAAGTAGCTTGTGGCTTTAAACTTTCCTTTGTGAAAGACTATCGGATATACTAGCTAACCAGTGAACATGATGTCTTGAACTGTTCAGCCGTTTGTGTATACCAAGACAATAGAATTCACACAGCTCCTTTTCGGACATTTTTCGATTCTTATAATTGTGTTCATTTCAGCCCTGAACATATCTTGGTAGATTCATGAAATGCTCTAGAGAATTCAGCCTTGAAACTCTCATGGAAGCGGCCCACTTCACACTCATATAGGTGATTCTTATTAAGAGTATCCTACTATACCCCACTCAGAATTCCAAGATATAAGAATCATTAAAAGCAAAGCTTACCCTGAACATTGCTTACAGGCATCACTATTTCATCATAGGAATGGGAGGGAGATGTTATCTCCATAGTGATAAAAATAGTCTCCACAATTTTGTTGTCCCTTTGAAAACCTAGATCTTGGGATCTCCAGTCAACTAAGTGGGGTTACTGTCATGGAAACTTTAGGTAATAGGCTTTAACCCCATTCCCCTCGATGAGCAGTTTACTAGCTCTCCACTCAATCAATTGATTACAGATCCGTTTTATAATTTGGAAATACTTCTATTTGAGAGCAACTGCATCATGGTATTATGCCTCCAACACATATGTTGAGACCTACCATAACTCTGTGCCTTACCAATATAGACAAATAGGAGGCACATGTATCCAACAATGCATGTCTGTTTAGATTTATTGACTTCCCAAAAATACATATGCTCTTTGCATAAAGTGTTCTCACTAGACTATCGTCACATTTTTCATGTGATTGAGACAAGACAAGTCCATTAGATGTATTAGAAATTTTCATTTCTTGTATCACATCTACAACACTTACATGAGCATATCTCACAACAACATAGCCTCTTGTGATATATTTCACATCACACACTAGTTGCATTAAATCTAAACTCATTTGACATCATCTCATTGTCAAATTTTTTCATGTCATTGGATTGAAACTTAATTCAATCTATACAAAGATTTAACAATTTTACACACTTTGTTTGCTTGTACAAGAATCATAAACCCCTTTGGTTTATTGTGTATCAAGAAAACTCACATCTTCCTTTTATTTGTAGCCTTCTACACCAAGTCTCGCATTGTAATAGTCAATAATTCCATCAACTCTCAAATTCCCAAGTGGTAGATCTACCAATTACTATGCATAGATTTCAAAGATGTATTTATTACACTATTGACAATTTTTTTTTCAAGAAGGCACTTTAGGATTTTTCTTCTTTGAAGCTTTAGTTCATCTTCTAATATATAAATTAAAAAATTTGGACCAAACAACCATGACGTTTGTCCTTGTATTACGCTTAGGCTCAACCTCTCTTCCATCAACTCTTGATCATGAGAGATACTAAACGTAGACTCAAACTTTCTTTAAGGAAGTTTAACACTTGAAATATATTCTAATTAATTGTCATACATATAAAAATAATAGATTCATTAATTAGAAAGCACTATGTACTACTGTTATGACCATAACCAATGACAACACAATCAATGGTTCTTTCTCATTTAGGAATAGGAACCACAACATTCATCAAACATCCCCACATTTAAAGAATTTATAGAAAGGCAATCACTCTTTCCATAATTCACAAGGTGTTTTAGTGGTCTCTTTTAAGGCATCTCAATGAACAAATAATTGGTGGAAATAATAGCTTCCCCCCACAAGTTCTATGGTAATCAAGAACTTATTCCATTTTCATTGAGTTATTTCTCAATTTCATTCTTATAATGAATGGACATCTCTAATGTCTCATCCTTGTTTATTTAATAAGCACTCATAACAGACTCTTGTGCATTTCAAATTTTTGACAACTCAAGTATGTCAACTAAGCCATGTAACATATATTTCATCTAAAGAAATATTACAAAACATATATTGGGATTAAACACATTAATATCCAATCAAGTTCACACATGCTCAAAAAATATGTACATGTATGTAATTGAATAAGATTATACGTGCTCAAATACAATAATCATGTATTATTCATATCAATACATAAATAATATCTTTGGCCTAAAGGTGATCATTACACTCTCTAAGTAAAAGTGAAGCCCCATTAATGTGCAATTCGCCTTACTCTTTTTCAAATTTGATAAAACCAAATATTGGGCTTATATCCACAATTTTGAAATTATTTATAATAGCTCTCATAATGCTATTTTAATTATCAATTAGTGGATCACTTGATGAATCAGAAAAGACTAACCAATAAATAGATGGCAGCCACGCCCAAAATTGAGAGCATTTACAAGGATTCAAAAAATTTGTCTCCAAAGAAATTCCCAATTTTCTTTATTCATCATGCCCATACACTATTGCACATAAAAGGCTGAGGGCATGTTAGTAGCATTAATGACATGTTTAACCATCATTTACATCCATGCCCACTTTCATAACATATGCATGCATTGCCAAATACATAGTTAACATATTAACAAAAGATACCAACCATAGTATCTAAATAAGCTTATATGCCATGAACTAGTGCCTTTACAATCTTGCACAAAAATCAATGGTCAAACGTTAACTTGGTTACCATGACTGTCAAAATTGAAACACCAACACACAAGAAGATTGCACAGATTAATCACAAAAGTATATAATTGCAATCCAAATCGCATATATTAAACTGTTAATATGTATTCAACAATACAGATATACTGCCCTAGTAATTAGTAAATGTATCAAATTGTTATATCATTAATAAAAACCGACAAATGATATATACTCTGAGACATAAGACTAACCTTTTTTTTTTTTTTTTTTGAGAATCACATAAGACTAACTTAAAATCAAATAAAACACAGTTTAATAATAACCAATTAAATGCCAATCCTCAAAACTAAATTCCATATGGTACCTTTTACACGGCGTTGAAAGATTATCAAAATCTCAGTTTACTAGGCAGTTAATCACACAGGTTCACGAATGAATATTACAAATTGTGAAAAAACTATTCAATCGGATTGAATAGCAAAGAAACCGTTAACACTAGTAAAAGGAGAACCAAATACATGCCAACTATCACACCGAATTGCAGAAAAGAAGCACGCACAGTACAAACAAACTAAACAACAGAGTCTAAACAATGCCCAGCCAAGCAAAAATTCAAGTTTCACAAATATCCTAATATAATATATTATAAGCCAACTATTTTTCAAATCCAAACAATGCAGGAACAAATCGCACAGACCAGCAAATATATAGACCAAAGCCAGTCAAACAAGGATTCATATAAGACAAAAAAGCCCTAATAAAATAATATAAAAAGGTAGAAGGAAAGATCAATTAACAACAATCTCAGTCAAGCACGTAACCGACGTTATCAAAAGATCAAAGTTCACGATAAACACAAAATCAGTTTTCTAAGTTTTGCGCAGTGTAACTACTGTTACCGATTTAGTGTTTTTCAACCAACACAAAATTCCTTTCACCGTCAATCACAAATGTAAATTAAAATATATAAATTCTGCTTTAAGATCGTTGGTTATATTTCAACAATTTACTTTTGTGATAAAGAAAAAGAAACAAAACACAAATATAACAATAAGCAGTAACTCAAAAAGATATCAAAGGCAAATACAATTAACAAATACAGTATAAATATAAATAGAAATTTGCAAATAATTAAAGACTCACAGACCAGATGCGTGAAAGGATGAACAATTGAGATCAAGTCTTGTGTTTTACACAATCTCCTTAAAGCAGATTTCGCGCCTCATACAATCACTGTGGTGCTTTGAGACTCGTGGACATCTGCCTCCCAGGATAAAATGATCTACAGTACGAAAACGAAGCACTCAAAGTCGTGCTCTACGAACTACTCAATGCCTCTTTCTCTCTCTTTGACACAAAATGAATGCACAAAAATTCTCACTGTTTGAGTTTTCTCCAATGGATAAAAAAGTTAAGTTTCATGAATGAGGGACAATGAAACTTATACATTACTGAACAAACATTCTGTTTCTGTGATAACTGCTATGCACAGACTAACTGACTCAATAATTAAAATATTATTATTAATTGGATAAGTGGGCCTAGTCCACACATGCTTAAAGCCCAACCCAGTATCCAACCCAAAGCTCATATTTTCTGTTATTTTTAATGTGGGACTCAAGGATTTTCACCACTTATAAGTTATAATAACATCTTCAAGTGACCATAGAAATCATCAATTTTATATTCACTCCAAGCTATTTTTCCAACACTTTTAATCTGGTTCTTGTTTTTTTTTTGTAAAGTTGTGAATTTTTTTTTTTTTTTACAATTTTTCATTCTCACGGAGGTGATTTGTACTAAGAGCCAAGAAATTGTTGATGGGTATATTGTTTTGCTCAGTATTATGGGTTGGGTTGTTTTTTTTTTGGTTTAAGTTTCACTTGTTCGTTTTTCTATATGATGGTGTGGGTTAGGATGGTAATACCAATTAGAAAATTTTGTTTTGATTTTCTACTTGTTGCTCTCGTAGTTTCTTCAAGAGAAGATCACTGTAATTTGAGTGTTTGGGTTCTTGGTTTTCCTGTGAACAACTTGTCTTCTGAGTTTTTCTTATTAATTTCACCCATTAATTTGTTAATAGTTCTATCAATTTTACTAACTCCTAATAACACTCAAATTCAATCTGATGAGGAAAGCATCATATATGTGCAAGCATCACACTTGGTCTTGATTTTGCCAAGGATGTGCTCATAGACAAGGTTGTTTCTTCTATTATTTCTGTTCAACTACCTGACATTGTGAAGTTTGGGAAAATCCCATTTGTTGGCAAAGAGGATGATGTTTCATGGAAAATCAGTAGGTTGGGATGATATGGGCACAGGCTTCAATGAAGTGTTAGGCCTGAAAAAGAATTGACAAAAGTCAGAGGAGACCGGGGTGGCCGACCACAAACCCTCTGATGATTAAGTAGTTTCTTTCTTTGGGAAATCTAAAATTCCAAGACTCTGGGAATATTATCTAGAATGGACTTACCTTCCTTCATCGGAGTGAAAGTGTTTATATAGTGTCGATGTAAACAGTTATTCATCTCATAACTTCCCCTATTATTAAGGGATCAATTGGATTTGGAGTTAACTCCTGTAACTATCGTGAGAGTTATATTTTTTGACTTCGGTTTCCATGACTGTCATTGGAAACTATTCATGACAAAGAGGCTTAATTTCTTGCCACGGGCTAAGTGTAAAGCTCGTCTGTCTAAATGCTTTTAAGGACGTGTGAGCTTTTCAAGGGAGCCTTGGACAAGTGCTACGTGCACTAGGTTCGCCCTTGTTGGTCTTTCCTTGGACGGTCCTAATGGACGAGTACGCCATTTAAGGACGAACGAGGCTATTGGGGATGCATGCTTTACACTCTATCCTTCTATTCTTTTATTATGGACAATCCATATGGATGAGATACGACTTGTGCATTTTCATTACACCATCAGAGGATATTTTTCTTTCAAATATTAGAATTTATCATGTTAATATTGCCTCCTTAGTTCTTCAGATGTTAATAATGGAGAGATATGCATTGTCTTAGACTCTTAGTTGCTTCAGTTGCCACTACAAATTTGAGCATGAGTTGGCAGTTTTCTTGCAACACTTGGTTGGTTCAAATTGCAATTACAAATGGTGGGGGTGCATCTGTTCAAGTATACAGCAGCTAGGCTAACTTTTGCTCTAATTGCAGTAAATTATAGATAAATTTTTGAATTATGGTAAATGTAGTTTTTCTTTTGTTGGATTGTCTTTGTCATGGAAATTTCTGTCTGTTCTTAGCCAAGCTTGAAATAAGGGTTGTTCTAATTTCAAAAGGGGTGGGCTGTGTAGGGCACTAGAAAAGTACTTATATATAGCAATTATGTTTCAAGTTCCAGTCAAATTGTTGGTTTATTTCACTTGAAACCAATGAATCATATAAGACTTTTGCAAGTAAATAGAGGATTGGTCTTCTAAGATGTTACTGTATTGATTGAAATTTGTTTTTTAACGTTGCAGGATGATAGAGCATAGAGCTCCAACCAAGCTATATTGCCAAAAAAGGTTTTGAAGCATTCCTTATGGATTGATATCTTGACGTTAGCAAGACTAATTTTCAGTGTCATTAAAGTTTTAAACTTGATATGAGTGAACTTTTTACTTCGAAACATGCTATGAGACAAAAAAGACTTGCTTGAGTTTTATGTTGTATCGTTCAATTTTGACACTTGAGTGTCCTCGTTTATGTATACAAAATCCATTACAATGATGTATAGCACAAACCAAGAGAATGTGATAAAGTGCAATTATTCTTTTCTTGATATTTCAATATCTGTAATGATTTTTATGATTTATCTTTTGAAATGTTACCAAGCTATTAACCAATTATAGTAGTTTTGATTTCACAAAAAAGATGGTAAGAGACTTTTCTTAAAACTTGTGAGAGTGCCTTTTTGTTTAGCACTATGGCCCAAGGATTTTGGGCCTTGTGAGATGTTCTTGGTGGACTGGGATTGATTCTCCGCAGCTAAAGGGGCTGTTTTAAGAATCAATTGGTGCACAGAACATACTTTCCATAATGCAAATGGTTAGTAAAAAAAAGAAGCTGGAATATTTGCATTTGAACAACATTTATGCAGTAAAAGATTAACGCAAATGACAAAAATGAAAAGAATGGAACATAAGAACAAGCTGAGGATCCTCTAATTAAGTGAGGTATATTTCATTGATTTCATTAAGCTATGGTTGCAATGCTCACTAGGACGTGGTGCAAGGTTCAACTAAGCTCATAAGTTACAAACTTTGATAGCTATTCGAGCTTCAAAGTCTTGCAAAATTTGAACTTGTTAAATCCGAGCTTGTTCAATAGTGGCTGCACTGAGGACACCGGGGCGGTTCCTCTGTTTTTCTTATTAAGTTACAGAGTATTTTTCATGATTCTCTGGGATTTTAGGAAAGCAAAGCTGAACGCCTAAGAATGGTCTGATTGTTCTCAAAATCAGCGAATTGAATGCCTGTAGCATGGATCCCTTCCTCCTTTTATAGCACAGCTTCGGCCTCACCGGTGAACCAGCCATTCCCTGTTTTACCCCTTTGAAGCTTGTACTGTGCCTGGCTGCTTCAGGATCATGTCTCTTCCTCTTTCTTCATAATTCCCTTTTTGTTCCGACCACATAAAAGTTCCTCGGCTCCTTTCCATTTCCGGACATCCTGTGTTGGCTGGCTTGAGGTCCCAGCCTTTCCCAGCTGTACTCTTCCTTGTCTTTTCTTCAAACGATTGAATCAGATTTTTCTGCGTTTTTGCATGCTCTGTACCTCCTCTGCGTGTCTGGGTCACAAGTTTTGCGTGGCCTTTGCTTTTTTCCCTTTCTTTGATTTCTTTCTGTTGTGATCCTCCTGCGCGCCCTAGGATACCTCTGGGAGTTTCTCTGGGATTCCGGCCCAGCTTTCTCCTTTTTTTTCATTTTGGTCTGGTTTTGTTGGCTGGGCTCCTTTCTTTTGGATCCCAATCCTCCGGTCTTTTCTTTCTCTCCTTATTTTTGTGTGAAATGGGCCCAATACCTTTCCTTTCTCTGTGGGCCTATTGGTGGGCTGTCTAATTTCTTTTTGAACCTCAACATTTAGCTCCTCGAGCTCATGGGTTGCCTGCAGCCCATGCGTGAGTTCCTTACAGGATACCCTTTTGTTTTGATTTTTGCCGCGGAGATCCTGATCTTCTATTTTCTCTTTCTCTCCTTTTTTTTTTGGTATCCTGTCTCCTTTGTTTCTCTCCCTTCTTTCGTGTGACTCTTCCCCTTTTTGTGGTACGTGGCAGTTGGGTCGAAATAAAACTCCCACCACCTACTTTTACGTTTCCCATACACCCATTAATAACTGCTGATAACCTCCTTCTTTTTAAATTTAATTCCTGGCAACTGGCGCGTCTTTCCACACGTTGTCTTCTCCAACTGTTCTTATTCCTTCTCTTCTAACATCTCTCTCATTATTCTTCCTCTCTGCCTACCTGAGTTCTCTGTTACCAACCTCTTCTTCAATCAGTATCGTTGCCATCTTCTTTCTTTTTCTTTCTTCAGATACCCATCACTCCAATGGCCTCTTCTTCTTCTCGAAAAAGGAAGGAGCGTACTCCCAGTCCTTTTGAAGGTGAGGGCTCTTCTAGTTCTGCACAGGATGAGTCCGTCACTGTGCGCCCTGCTTTCCCTTTGCGAGACCCTTGGTACACTCCTAGCTTATTCTTTCCTCGAGTGTCTCATGGCGAGACTCCTCCATCTCCGCACACCTGGGTTTTCTCTGGTCAAGCAGGTTTTGTTGGTTCTGCACAAGTCCCAGACCCTAGGGAGATTTTTGATCTCCAAATCAGGCGGGGACTTCGAGAAGCGGTTCCTATCTTCTTTGATTTCGTTGCTGGGAAGATTCAGGGCTGGCCCATTTGGGTAGATAATGAGCTCTCTGATAAAGAGTTTGTGGGTCGCTTGGAGCATGCCGGCGTCCTGAAGGCGGTAGCTATTTCCAGAAACCTTGAGGGTTTCAGAGATGCCAAAGGGCTTAGGCATTTGGTGCGCCGCTGGTGTCCTTCTCTGCACACCTTTTCTTTTGTTGTTGGTGAGTTGACTGTCACCTTGGAAGATGTAGTCAACAATTTTCTCCTTCCTGTGCTTGGGGATGAAAACCCCTTTGATATCAAGCTTTCCGACGAGGATCTCAAAGTTGAAGAGAAGTTATTTGCTCATTTTGGTGGGCGTACTGCCTCTTCTGGTGGGAAACCGGCCAGGATGGGCAGGTGGGTTATGACTCTTTCGCGCGAGAAGGATAAGGAAGTCAGGCATGCTGGGTTCCTTGCATTCTGGCTTAGCAAGTTCCTGTTCAGCGAGTTCCCTGGGTACGGAATCAAGTCCACTCTTTTTCCTTTGGCGATTAAGTTGGCTCAGGGTGCTCAATATCCTTTAGCCCCCATGTTTTTGGGCCACGTTTACTCTCAGTTGGATCAACTCCATGGAGATGAGGCAGAGGGTGATTCTTGTTATGTTATCACTTCTTCGCTTCACTGCGCTATTCTCCAGGTATTTATGTGGGATCGTTCTTCAGTTACATTGGCAAAATGCAGAAATTTAAAATTTGTGAAAGACAAGTTTCAGGGTTCCCCTGATGTGATAAAAGGGCTTTGTGGCAGCTCTACTGACAGCCACCCCATTATTTTTCGTTGGCTGAGTCTAAAAGGTGGCAATCTTAATTTGGTCGAGTTGTTTGATCAAGCGGGCCATTTGAATTGGCGTTCTCCTCGGGAGTTTGGCCCTGGTTTTGTTTGCGATTCTGTGTTATCTCCTTTTCTGACTTCTACAGGTAATACTTTTGATCTACGTCGTGGTGATGAGGGTAGTTTAGCCTATTTGGCTTGCATTAGTCCTTCCTGGCTTCCTGTGCTTTCTTCGACTGGTCCACGGTACACCCATTACTCGGCGCATCGAGTACTTCGGCAGTTCGGTTTTGACCAGGATATTCCCCCAGTATTCAATGACGTAGTTCCTTCTCTTCCCTCCTTGGATCCCTTCATGAGACTTCAGGCTTTTTCTTATTGGTCTCATCGGAGTCCTCAGTTTGTTGTGCCTAACTCTCAGAGAGGAGTTTTTGCCTCTAATGGCTATGCTGGTTATTGGAGGAGGGTTCAGAAATCTTTTGCTGATTATGCGGGTTCTGAGACAATTGGTAGAGTGCCTAACCCTGACATCTCTTCTGCTCTAACATCCAACAGGCGCTTGTCTCTGCCTACTGCTGGTATTGTTTCTGCTGCTGTGAGCAGCAAAACTGGCTTTGCAGAATGGCATGCTTCCAGAGAAGGCTGGGTGACTTATGCGCAAGATTTCCCAGAGAACTGGTTGGGGTGTGACCTTGTTGTTGGTGCTTCTGCTGGGGTACCAATTAAGAAAGGAGCAGTGGAAGCCATAAGTCCCAGCGCCCCCATAGGCATAAGTAAAGGAAAAGCAATCAAACAGGAGAAGTTGAAGGAAGCCGCGGCTGAAGAGAGTGCAGAGGAGGTTGGTCCTAAGCCAAAGAAAAAGAAGGCTGGAAAATCTCGGAAACAGTTGGTACTTGCTGAGGAGAAGGAAGTGGAGCAACCTTTGGCCATAAAGGGCCGTGTGAAGACTAAGGTAGAGTCTTCTTCTTCCCCAGCTCCTGTGAGTCCTTCCGTTCATGGTTCCTTGGGACCCTCTGGACGTACCCGTAGTAGACAACAGAGACTCGGAGACCCTGTTGAAAGAGAAAGAAGGGCAAGGCCTCTTTCCTCCTTTGCTCTTTCGTGGTTTCGTTGTTTTTTTCTTTGAACTAATGAGTTTAATTTTTTTTTTTTTGCAGTCCAAACGTAAGCTAGACCCCAGGAAGGGTAAGAGTCAATCTTCTGGTGAAGATGTGGTATGTTTTCCTTATCTGTGTCTTTCGCTGCTTCTTTATATTTATTTCACAAGTGTCATTCACTTGTGCTGTCCTTTTTTTTTTTTTTTTTTTTGCTCATTCCCCTCCTCCCCCCTTTTTTTTTTAGGTTGAGGTTCCTCCCCCTGTTGTTGATGAGACTTTGGAGGAGGAGATGGCTGAAGCTGCGTCTCAGAGTAAAGAGGAAGAGGCTCCCATTGGCAGCATAGCTGAGGAAACCGGGCAACCAATGTAGGATGTCCAGGCTGCCCAAGATCCCGAGGCCCCCAAGCTCCCCGCGTCCCCAGGTTCTCACTTTGAACAGATTCCTAGCCCTGTCAGGACCGTGCTACCTCAGACTGAGTTAAGTACAAGGACCTTGGGGGGCGTATCATCATCTGGGCAAACGGGTGAGCCTTTCTTGTCTCTTATATATAGCGTTTTATCTTTATCTCTTTTGCACCCCTTCTTTCCCTTCTTTTTTTTGAGTTCTTCTTCTTTCCAGGCCAAGCTACTGCAAGATCTGCTTCTGGTGCTGCTACTTCTTCGGAATCGGAGGATTCTGAAGGTGGGGTGTGGACTGTACTTACTGCATTCTTTCTTTCTTCTTTTTTTTTTTTGCGTTCCCCCTTTTCTTTTTTTTGTTGCTTTTCTTTGTTATGGCGAAGCCCCCTATGTCCCTGCCTTCTTTTAGCCATTTTGCTGGGGCTTCCTCACCTTTTCTTCAACTTGCCCTGTGTTCTTTACCAGAATCTTTCAAGAAATCAGAGGAGGAAGAGGAGGAAATTTCGCCTCAAGAGGCTGACACAGGTTTTTTTTTTTATCACTTTTTGTTCCTTCCTTTCATCTCTTTTCCTCTTTTTTTTTATAAGCTAAATTCCCCCCACCCCCCTTTCTTTTCTTTTGCAGGGGTTGATATCAAAAATCCTGAAATTGTAACTCCTGAGGGAGGTGTAGGGTCTGCTCAAGCTGCACCTGCTCAAGCTGCTGCTCCTTATGCTGTTCAGGAGGTTGAAGGTTTCTTTGGGACCCCGGGCGATGATGCAGCAAAGGGGAAGGCCCCAGAGGTGGTTGCTTCAGACCCTGCTTCAAGGCTCCCCACCTTTTTGGCTCGTTTTGATCTCCTGGAATTCAACAGCCTTCCTGCCAGTCATTTTTGCCGCTTTGGACCCTCCTATGGCAACTTCTTGCGGTTCTCCGTGCCTATGGAAGGTCTGCCATTGCTAGAAGGGCTGCATAAAAGTCATGGGGATTTTACCCTTGGTTTCAGAGGAGGAGTATTCTTGGGGAACATTCTGCTGGAGCTGCTATGTGCCGTGTTGATTTCTATGAGAGATTCCTCACTGGACTCTCTTTCTGAGGAGAAGCTTTTGGGATGGAGGGGAGTTGTTCAGGATCTTTTGGAGGCCAAGTTTAACTTATCCTTTTTGTTAGAGTACCTGCGATCACTGGCCCAAGCGTTCTTCCAGAGGCAAGCTTCTGAGAGTATTGATGCTGAGATTGCTGCTGCTGAGGAAGCTCTGGCCCATGCTCACAAGACTTTGCAAGATCTGAAAGTCAAAAGGCAGCGGGTTCTTTCTTCTGCTGCACTTGCTCTTCCTCCGAGTGGCTCTTTGTTGGCCGGCCTCCTTACTTAGCTTTTCCTTCTTTTTTTTTTTTTTTTAAACTGTCTGGATATGCGTGGGCAATTTGGGATTGTATAATTTTCTATTTTGGTTGAACAATGTTTCTGTTTCTTTTTGTTTAGATCTGCACTTGTGCTTTGAGACTGCTTCTATGTGTTTGTGCTTTTAATATAGCTCTGCTTCTAATCTTTTTCAAGTGGCATGTGGATCTTCTTTTCTTGTCTTCTTTTTTTTTTGCTGAGTCCTAGCCTGTGATCCCCACAAAAAATTTTGTTGCAGGTCCCCACTAGGTACTCATTCTTTTCCTTCCTGGTTGCGCAAGTACTGGACTGGGTACATTTGACAACATATTATTGTACTCTTTTTTTTTGTCCCAGCTCATGAACTTGGCAGGTTTCCTTTACATCAAGTACTGGGCTAGGTATCTTTAGTTTATGCTTGAGATCCTAGTCCATGTATTTGAGATTTGGTTGCTTCGCAGCTATCTGTGGGGTGATCCTGGGTTATGTATCAAAAGATTTCCCCAGGTATCCCCTTCTTTTGTTGCACAAGTACTGAGCTGGGTACATTTGGTAATGTATTCTTACTTGTCCCAGCTCATGAATCTTGGCGAGTTTTTTTTTTGCATCAAGTATTGGGCTAGGTACTCTCAGCTCATGCTCGAGGTCCTAGACCAATGTATTTAATTTCAACTAATTGTAGTCCTTCGTGGGGTGATCCTGGGTTATGTAAGAAGATTTCCTCAGGTATCCTCCCCTGATTTTGTCCATGTTAGGAATTTTGTGATACTTAGAATTTAATAATTGAAAAAGCAAAAGCAGAAATTTCATTGAATCTTAAAAAAAATATATAAATGTCCTTCAAGGAACACAGCAAATCTAATCAAGATAATAAGGATCCTAGAATGTCGTTCTATCTCTAGTTTTTTTTTGAACAGAACTACTCAAATAATAGCATGTATATGAAAGAAAGAAAGAAGAGGAACACTTAGCAGGTTGGAGCAAAGATTTTTTTTTTTTTTTTTTTGCCAAAAGGACTCCAGGGTACTGAGGCCTTTCCTTTCTCATGCATAGTATTGTTTCAGCCACTTCCCATTTATGGGCTCTGTCAGGATTGTTCCATCTTCCTTCGTGAGGTAGTAGTACCCACTATACCCGTCCATGAATGAGAACATGGAACTTCCTGCAGCTGAGTCCACAAGGAGGTCAATATTAGGCAGGGGGAACTCATCTTTTGGACATGCTTTATTCAAGTTGCGGAAATCTACACAGCAACGGATCTGGCCATTCTTTTTCTTCACAGGTACTATGTTAGAAAGCCACCTGGGGTGCTGGATGGGTTTGATAAAGCCAGCTGCTAGTAGCTTCTTGACCTCTTGAGTTATCTGGGCTTCTATATCAGTGTGAAAGACCCGAGCTGGTTGGATCACTGGTTTAACTCCTGGGTCCACATTGAGGGCATGGACCACTAATTCAGGATCCAGACCGGGCATCTCATCGTAGGTCCATGCAAACACATCTGCGTATTCTTTGAGCAAAGCCAGCAGTGGCCCCCTTTCTTGTGTTGTCAATCGACTACTAATGAAAACAGGCTTCTGAGATCCCAGTTCAGCTCCTAAGTTTACTTCCTGCAATTCTTCCTCAGGCTGGATTTGTGTTTCTTTGACTGGCTCCTCTTGGATTTCCTCCTGGGCCATCATACATTCTGGTGGTCCGGGACCTTCCTGCACGATGCACTCAGGTCCCGCGCACCTTCACAAACGATATATTAATCTTCCCCCGGGCTCTCGTACTACTACACACTCCCGGGATCCTGAGGCGCTGGGCTCTTTCTTTTGTCTTTTTCTCTTTAGGAGGTCCCTCAAGTCATGGGTTCCTCCTCCCTCTTCTTTTTCCAAAATAGGTGTTCCTGGGGTCCTTGACATGGGACTTTCATCATCCGGTCCCAACTCATCATAAAACATTGTTTCTACAAAGTTTACTTCTCCTTGGTTGAAAGGGCTGTGGTTGGCAGGGATCCTTACAGGCCTTCCATTCAATCTCCCCTTAACGCACTGGTGGTATGTGGATGGTATAAGGCGGTGCTTATGGAGCCATGGCCGTCCCAGGAGTATGTGGTAGGACACTTCTGAATTGATTACGTGAAATCTGGTTAAAGCCACTATTGGCCCTACCCTTAGGGCCAGCTGTATATAGCCTTCAGTTGATTCTGCTGATCCTCCAAATCCGGTTATCTCCATGGGAGCCCCCAGGATCCTCCTTCCAGCTAGGCCCACGGCTTCCAGGGTGCTCAGGGCTATGAGGTTGAGTGATGCCCCTGTGTCTACAAGTGCTCTTCTGATTTGGACACCATTTATGGTGGCCATTAGGTAAAGAGGTCTGCGGTGGTCTGGGTGCTCAACCTCCATATCTTCATCAGTGAAAGTTATGGCATTTGTTGTCTCCAGGAAGGCTCGGCTGGCATGTGATTCTGCCGTGAAACATTCCATTCCTGACTCTGCTGCTATAGTCATGAGGGATTCCGTGGCCACCCTTCTTGCTTCTGGTCCAAATCCCAACTGATTGAATAATGACCTGAACTTGGGATTCTTTTGGAGGGTCCTGACTGTGTTTGGGTGGAAGGATCCTCCTGCCTCTTCTGCTTCTGCCGAGTTCCCATGGATCACCACAGCTACTACCCCCTTTCCTTTATGGTTAGGCAGGGGGTTTCTTTGTACTTCTGGCTCCTTCTGGGTGAGTTCCAGGGTTCCTTCTCTTAGCTTCCTGTGGAAAAGCCTGCGGAGGGTCCAGCAATCCTTGGTGGAATGCTTAACGTAATTGTGAATCCTGCAAAACAAAGGATTTTTCCTTTCTTCTTCGGTGGGTGGCCTGGACACAGTGAATGGCCTAATCACTCCATCTCCGATCCATTTGTCCAGGACGTGGTTTAATTCTTCTACGGTACATGGGATCACTGGTGGTTCCTCGAACATTTTTCCATCAGGCCTCTTCCTTTTTTCTCCCACTGATGCTGTCATGGCTTGGGATGCTGGTGCCCTCTTCGCCCTCATAGTTTGTGCTGTCCTTCTTGTTCTCTGCAGCAGGTCAGCGAACTGTGTGATACATAAGTTTTCGAGGTTGAGCCTGTAATCGAAAAGCATGTTGGAGATGCAAGTCTCCACGAGCTCTTTTTCTTCATGGTCCCCATAACAGTCTAGGGACACATCTTCAAATCTCTTGATGAACTGGACAGGATCCTCTCCAGGCCTCTGCCTTACCATCTGAAGGCTTTGGAAAGTGACCTTGTCCTCACCGGGGTAATATTTTGCACAAAATCTTTCCATCATTTCGTCCCAGGTCTTAATGGACCCAGGCCTCAGTGTAGTGTACCAAGTGTATGCTCTATCCACCAGGGACTTAGCAAATTCTCTTAGGCACAGCTCCCGGTCTCCTGCGTAGGGGCCCATAGTGTGGACGAACCTACTCACGTGTTCTACTGCACTTCCATTCCTTCCATCAAAAGGATGGAACTTTGGCGGCTCATATCCCTTGGGGTACGGCTTGCCGAGGAGTTCCAGTGGGAATGGGGGATCCCGAGAAAATTGCTTGGGGGTCCTGGAAAGTTTTTCCCTTTCTTGGTCCAGGAGGGCACTGACATCTGCCATTGTCAGATATTGGGGGTTAGTTCCTCCTCCCACTGCTGATCCTCCCTCTGGCTGGGTTCTGTCTTGGTTACCCACAATGGGGGCATTGTCTCTGACTTCTTGCGTCTTACTTTCCTTGAGCAGGTGAACTTCTTGTTGCAACTCTTTCAACATCGCGGTCATTTGAGCCACAGGGTCTAGCTCTTGCCTTGCATTCCTCTGTTCTGACACGGCCTCGTGCTCTGTTAGGGGCACCTCGCCTCTTTGTCTGGAGGCTACTTCATTTTCCCCCACGGGCTCAGAGGCCGTGGGTGGCATGTTTGCACCTTTACTGTTCCTTTGTCTTGGAGGCATGTTCTGCGAAGGGATTGCTTCTTCCCTTTTCTTTACCCAGTCCCCAGTGGAGTCGCCAAAATGTGAGAGTGCCTTTTTGTTTAGCACTATGGCCCAAGGATTTTGGGCCTTGTGAGATGTTCTTGGTGGACTGGGATTGATTCTCCGCAGCTAAAGGGGCTGTTTTAAGAATCAATTGGTGCACAGAACATACTTTCCATAATGCAAATGGTTAGTAAAAAAAAGAAGCTGGAATATTTGCATTTGAACAACATTTATGCAGTAAAAGATTAACGCAAATGACAAAAATGAAAAGAATGGAACATAAGAACAAGCTGAGGATCCTCTAATTAAGTGAGGTATATTTCATTGATTTCATTAAGCTATGGTTGCAATGCTCACTAGGACGTGGTGCAAGGTTCAACTAAGCTCATAAGTTACAGACTTTGATAGCTATTCGAGCTTCAAAGTCTTGCAAAATTTGAACTTGTTAAATCCGAGCTTGTTCAATAGTGGCTGCACTGAGGACACCGGGGCGGTTCCTCTGTTTTTCTTATTAAGTTACAGAGTATTTTTCATGATTCTCTGGGATTTTAGGAAAGCAAAGCTGAACGCCTAAGAATGGTCTGATTGTTCTCAAAATCAGCGAATTGAATGCCTGTAGCATGGATCCCTTCCTCCTTTTATAGCACAGCTTCGGCCTCACCGGTGAACCAGCCATTCCCTGTTTTACCCCTTTGAAGCTTGTACTGTGCCTGGCTGCTTCAGGATCATGTCTCTTCCTCTTTCTTCATAATTCCCTTTTTGTTCCGACCACATAAAAGTTCCTCGGCTCCTTTCCATTTCCGGACAGCCTGTGTTGGCTGGCTTGAGGTCCCAGCCTTTCCCAGCTGTACTCTTCCTTGTCTTTTCTTCAAACGATTGAATCAGATTTTTCTGCGTTTTTGCATGCTCTGTACCTCCTCTGCGTGTCTGGGTCACAAGTTTTGCGTGGCCTTTGCTTTTTTCCCTTTCTTTGATTTCTTTCTGTTGTGATCCTCCTGCGCGCCCTAGGATACCTCTGGGAGTTTCTCTGGGATTCCGGCCCAGCTTTCTCCTTTTTTTTCATTTTGGTCTGGTTTTGTTGGCTGGGCTCCTTTCTTTTGGATCCCAATCCTCCGGTCTTTTCTTTCTCTCCTTATTTTTGTGTGAAATGGGCCCAATACCTTTCCTTTCTCTGTGGGCCTATTGGTGGGCTGTCTAATTTCTTTTTGAACCTCAACAAAACTTTTTTTTCATCAAAATCAATAGACAACAGATAATTGAGTAACCAATTTAATGACAAATGCAATATTAAAACAAACACATAAAAACAACAAAAAATATTTGTTCCAAAAGAGTACAAATTCTATTGAAATGTATACTTTAATTACAAGGCCAAATAACAAGATAACAAGAGTTCTACTGAAATATAGACCTTGATTATAAGGCCAATTTTTCCCACTAGTAGAATATATATAATTTCCACACAGAAAAGAGGGAAATAAGTGTGTGCGCTTCAAGATCATATGCTTTTTCGATCTCAAGTGGCTTGACTATGGTAGCCCGTTAGTGCCAGCCCTTATGTATAACCATGCTGAGATTATTGAGCCACCAATTCAGAAAAAAACAGGTTTAGCGCTCAATTGCATCCAAGAAATCACCTGCATAGTGGATAGCAAAAAGTAGCAACCTTTAATATTGTTCAAGTTCAAACTACATAGAAGATAATATTGAAAGGTTGAAACAATGCTAGAAAAAAACAAGAAAATTACTATTAAGATGATGGACGGACTTGGGCCCCCCCGCCACCCCGGGGGGGGGGGGGTGTTGTGGTTTATATCAAAAGCATAGCTGTAAATACACAGAACTTAGCAAAGAAACAACTAATTTTGCCTGTACATGAACTATCAAACCTACATTACAAGGTTTAATTGCTATCAATTTCAACTATTACTACAAATTGAGAGCACATTACCACAAAAATGCAGTCAAACAAAGCATAGTATGAATATTTAATGACACACTGAAAGACATCTGTCTTTGGAACCTATTATTTACTACCAATGTCAAACTGCATCTGTCTTAGTACCTATTGTTTACTACCAATGTCAAACTGTCTACTATCACCGCAACAAGAAATCACACCCATGGTCTTTAGCTCTTACTGTAGCTTTCAAACAAGCTACATCAAAACCAACCTAGATTACAACTAGTAAGATCACAACCAACCAAAAAAAAATATAAGCATTCCACTAATGCTACATTACCTGTGCACAGCAAAATCTACCATTTCAACTTTGAGAGGTCTACAATGGAGACTCTCCATCATCAAAACTAATGCCATCTAACTGCAAATGAACACACTAAAGTGCTGTATAAATTTAGAACTTCACATTGATGCAAATTTTGTAATAATGAATTATTCCAATCACTAACCGATTTTTTTTTTTTTTGAGAAAGAATCACTAACAGATTTTGATATGCCTAATCTTCTTTGCAATACCCCATTAAAAAATAATAATAAAACAAATCTCTAAATTGTCCATATATATCACCTATATGTCCAAATTAAGTTAGATAAAGGTATTCATAGTGCCTTTCAAGTTCAACAATGAAGAAGCATTAAATTCTGCTCAAGTTCAAAAATAAACAAATTAATAATCCAACCCATAATACCGAGCAAAACAATATACCCATCAACAATTTCTTGAGTCTTAGTACAAATCACCACCGTAAGAATGAAAATTTAAAAAAAAAAAAAAAAATCACAACTTCACAAAAAACAAAAAAAAAAAAAAAAAAAAAAAGACCCAGATTAAAAGAACCCATAAATCCCACGGCCAAAAAAATCCACCATCTAATTTCAATCCTTAATCTCAAAACTAACTAAAAAAAATCAAAAAAATTGCAATTTCAATATATTTTCTTTCGTGTTCCCAATATATATGAAAAGTCAGAGAGAGAACTTATTGGGAAGTGATTGGGCTGGTGGTGCAGTTTAGAGATGCTAAGCAGTGAAGCCAGCAAAGGCGTAGCAGGGGCTAATAGTTCGTTGGGGGAGAGAAACGGTGGCCGGTGGGTGGCACGCAATGGTGGCTGGTTCGAGACTTGGTCCGTACGATGACAGTGGTTTGCTGCGAGAGCGAAAGCAAAGCAGCAACAGCAACATCGCGATTGATGTTGGAGAGAACAGAGGAGAGGACTAGGGAGTGAAAAGTTAGAGAGAGAAAGATATGAACAGGTTACAGGAAAAAAAATCGAGAGAGAAGGAATGAGAGTGAATTTTTTTTTTTTTTTTTTCCTAAGGCTCTGCTTGGGAATTCATAAGGGAAAGCAAAGCAGCAACAGCAACATCGTGATTAATGTTGGAGAGAACAGAGGAGAGGACTGAGGAGTGAAAAGTTAGAGAGAGAAAGATATGAACAGGAAAAAAAACGAGAGAGAAGGAATGAGAGTGATTTTTTTTTTTTTTTTTTTCCTAAGGCTCTGCTTGAGAGTTCATAAGGGAATGGAATGGAATGAGATGATTATAAGAGAATTGAATGGAATGTATTTAAGTAAGGGAAAGAAATAGAAAAGAATGAAATGGAATGGAATTAAGTAACCTTGATTGGATGTTTTAAAATAAAGGAATGGAAATGAATGGAATGTAAGTAATCCTGTTTGGGAGCAACATGGAGGGAATGGAATGGAATCATTTTATGATAATATTACTATTAGACCCCTATTTTAAAATAAATAGTTGAATATATAGGGATATTTTGGGAGTTTCAGTAAAAAAATCATTAAATCTAATTTCATTCCCTCCAATTCATCCCAATTTCGAGAGAAATGAAAATTTGAGGTTTTAAGGGAATGGAGAGGAATGAGTGTTCTTTCCTACCCATTCTATTCCCTCCCACTTAAACTTCCAAACAAGAGAATAGACTTTCCATTCCCTCCATTAAAACTCCCAAACAAAAAAATAAAAGAATATTCTAAAATTATTATTTTTATTCCTTTCTATTCCATTCCCTCCTCCCAAGCGGAGCCTAAGTGACGCAGATTGATGACGTAAAGTTGTTTGAGTATTTTTTGATATACGTGAGGTGAAAAAAGTGTGTAAAAAAGTGTGTAAATGTTTTTTAAATGCTCAAAAATATATTTAAACTTCCCTACCAAATACCCCTATTTTAAGCTTTGTAACCGCTTGTAGTTTTCAACTCTACAGTATTTCAAACTTCAACATGGTAAATTCACAGCCTTGAGGAGTAAATCCAACCAAAAACCCTTCTTCATTCTCTTATTTTGTCCTAAAACCCTCCACTCTTCTTCACCCAAGTACCGAATGACATCGGTTTTTAGTTACCATGCAACAATGAACCCGATCCTTCAGAATTGTGAATTATTCTTAAAAATGGGTCCAAATGGGTCTACCATATATCCATGAAATACTTCCCAATGCCTCAGCTAAGGGCGATTAGCCAAGGACCATGCACTTTTTGCATTATAACAAGCCATAATATGAATTTTTTATCCATTAAATTCTAATAAGTGATTTATATGCTCAAAGTTTGGAAGAATATTAACTTGCTTAATATACTATTAGTATCTTGCAGGATTCTCAAACCAAACATTGGTAATTGAACACAGTAGATACCCACCTTCAATTTGCTTAGGCTTTCTCAGAAAAACAACATAGCCAGTAGGACATTGTCCAAATTTTGTCAATTAGCATACCGACCCACAATTTGCAAAAAAAATAATAATTTTTTAAGGCCCAACGATTCAATCATCATTCAATTTCCCTTATCCCCCTCAATAAATGAACAAATTTTATTGCATACAAAGTCGAACAATGTCAATTGTCAAAAAAAAAAAAATTTGCAACAACATGGTTACCATCAATTGAACTTAACTCTTTCCCCCAATTCTTCAAGTATTAGAAGCTAGCCATTCGAGCCCTCAAGTATGGAAACTAGCCAATCAAATCTTCAAGATTTTATCCCAGAGTCTTCATTAAATCTTCAAGTAGCTACCATTAGAACATCTTTTCACACAGATCATTTTGCTTAAGTTCAATTCACATCCAAGTCTTCAAATACTGAAACCAAATTGAAATTATCTAAAGTTACCAATGGATCTCCATAGTTTTACTAATGCTTATCATCAGTTTGCCAAATATTGATTGCTTGAATCCTCAAAAGTCAAACGCTACAAACTTAAAGAAAGCTATCAAAAAATCCTCAAATAAAGAAGAGGTTAAACCAAATCAGAGGGCTTACCAGAACCAAAAAAATTTTCATTTCCACTCGAAATTATATATTCCATTGGAGCTAAAATTATCAACAAATCTACACTCAAAGAGTTAACACTTATTTGAAACCCAAGAAAAACATTTTTGGGTAGAGCAACAAATTGAGAATATAAACAAGAATAGAAACTGTTGGGTTATTTGGACCCCTTAAAACAACAATTAGATTAACCTAGTTAATTAGCCAAGTGATTTACTTAGTCCAATTCATGCAAAACTAAGTTAACACAATTAAATAATCATATCAAGAATATATAAAGCAGCGGAAAATAAATAACACACGGTAAAAACCTGGGGAGGATTTTACCCACCTATCATCAAGGCAAACCTGAATCTACTATGCGAAATAATCGAAGTTCATACAAAAGGACTTACAAGCTCCCCGCTTGACTTCCTAATACTACCCACCAGTAGAACTTACTGACACGACCACGTGCAAGCTCCGAATCCACGAACTCCTTCTTTCTTGAATTCTCCAATATGATACAAGCTCCCCGCTCATTTATCTTTAAGCTCCAATGGCAGCAACCTTGTTGATCATCAAGATGTAGATAATATCTCTACCTTGAAAACCCTAAGTTTATGTGAAGGAAAGCTCCTCAAAGATCTCACAAGAGATTCACACAAACCGCAATATGAGCAACAAAGACTTAGAGAGGTTTGGGTACAAACCCTAATAAAAGGAGGCACAAGAGGCACTCTAATCTCTCTCACGAAAGTCTCAAAAACGTTCTAGGGTTTCCCTTATATATAGGAGAGTTTTACTTGAACCCCAAGACGTTTAAATAGAGTTTGGGCTGAGTTAGAATTCTGCAGAAAAACGTTCTGGCCGACTTTCGATCGATCGAGTCTAATTTTCGATCGATCGAGCCAGGCCGAAAGTAACTAATACTTCTGCGGCCACTCGATTCCAACTTTACCTAAAAACACAACTTTGAGCAAGCCTAAACAAGACTAAACATCCTGTTTTGATCATGATTTGCCAATAATACACATTAGAGTTTTAAATACATAAAATCCTAAGTCTTTAGAACCTAACAGAAACCAAACAAAGCAAAAAAACCAATAATTGTCTGCACCTTATCCTTATTCATGAAATAAACAAGAGCAGCACAAGGAACAAAAGTTCATGTATTTCCAATTTCATCAATCAGAGACAATTTAAGAGCAAATAAAATGAGAATGAGGTTCCATTTCTTCATATTTCCAAGAATTCAAAATAAACAATTGATGAAGTAAAAAAAAAAAAAGGTGACTGGATAAAAACTCATCAAAATATTGCTAGTGATCAAGAACAATAGTTGAAGTGATTCAAAGGATGAATAAGCTGTACCATTTCCACCTAGCAGTGCATGGTGATGGTGAACTTCAGTCCTTGTTGAGCAAGTCTGGAAATCAAAGCAAATAGCAGATAAATAATCACATAATATCATAACAAAAGCCATAACTAACATTGAGAGAGAGAGAGAGAGAGAGAGGGTATCAGATGCAAAGAATGAGAAACTGAGAAAATAGTGGCAGCACAAGCAATAGCAACACATCACACCAACAGCAATGCTGCACTGCTCTGTCTGCTCAAAAACTTGAAGAAGAAGCTGACTGGTGTGGGCTACAATGGAATTTTTATGTTTTTCAGTAGATTCCCATAGGTTTGGGAATATGGAAACCACCTGTTCTAGTGGGGGTGATTAGTTTCTCATGTTATGTGCTAATGTGGTGCTCACATGCATCAAATGCCCAAAAATTATTCACACGAAAAGTTTTAACTGAAGCAGGTAATCTAGGTAATCACATGAAATTCCTAGGAATATTCTCCAAATTTCATGAACCAAAAGGCCCCTAGGAACCATTAGATTATTACATCATCCACTACCTCCAAGAAGAATGATATGTTATAAAACACAACAATATACAATATTATAGAATTAATAACAAGTAAATTATATAAAATTATATCACTTATACGTTGTAAACTTAAGTTTTCCAGAAATCTATACATTTGCACAACCTTCTACTAGATTTTTTTCTCCCAGCCTGTCTTTATCTACAACCTTCCTAATGCACATTGCTTACACCTATCTTAGGTCAATCAAACTTGTTATTGTACAAGTTTACCCCACTCAAAAACCATAGGCTTAAAAAAAAGAAGTGCCCAAATCTTGCACAATTCTCATCCTTTTTTCATTCCCTTCTTAAAATGCTGTATTATGGTTTAGCAACGCTATCTCATGTCATCACTTGCTACTAAAAGGGTTCTCGTGCATCATTTTCTTTCCTGGTGGAGCAAAATAGTCAAGCAGAAAGGGTTCTCGATACTCGATAGATACTAGATGCTAATCTGAATAAACAAAGAACAACAGTTTTACACTTTTTAATGCATGACTAAACAATAAAGTTAAGTGTCCAGACGATGAAGCAAAGGGAGTTTCATGATGGATGCTTGATTAACACTTAACAGGAACATCAAAAGGGATTAGCAGACTACTATAACTACATTAACAACACTGTTTCCCTTCAAAATACTTGTTATTTGGAATGACGCCTACAAGCTTCACTTCCCACATTAAAGAGGGGATAGGAAACAAATGGTTTTCTCCTTTTTTTTTTTTCCCCCTTCCCTTTAAGTAAAAGACATTCAGACCTTTCTAACCTAAGAAGCATCCTTCAATTATTTAGCTCAAACTAGGCAGAACTTGAGGAGCCTCTTCCTACATCATAACTGGAGCACTACACACAAACTTGAGTCAAATAGAGGGCGAATGAATGTATCTTAAACTCTGCATGAATTGAGAAATTTAACTTTCTCCTATAATTTTGAAAATATACAGGTTGCAAATACCTTTGGTGAGGTAATTCTACTATCTCCATCAAGCCAGTGTTTAAAAGATATATCCTGGAAAAAGCTCAACCCTCCTTGCTAGCTCATCCTTCAACAGCAGCAGCATCCATCTGCAACAAATAAATGAAATGAAAACAAATAAATCTATAAAATTAGAAGTGCCAACTACATGAAGAATATTTATAAGGGCATGTTTTTCATCCTAAAATTCATGCATCTCAACTTATAGAACATATTGTCATAAATTTATTAAGAAAAAAAGAATAATTTATTGAAAATTAGTTTCTTTTCTTTGTATTTTAGAAGCAAACTTTTTGATCAACATTCAATGGAAGATCCCATAATGTTGACTCTAACGATTTAACCTTTTGTGTATACTATAGTATAAATGGTTCTCTGTGTTAGCTTGTCCTCAAATAAATAAATAAAACTTGCAAGCAACAAAGGGTAATTAAATAAAGTTGATAACCAAATTTATAGTACAATTAGAGGTCTTGGGATTGAGAAATAGCCTTACATTTAGAGAGAACAAATATAGTAGATAAGTTTTAAACAATTTTTTAAAGCTTTTATAGTTTGGTACTAACTGAGTTGAACAAGAAATGTGACCAAGGTTTAAAAATATAAGCCATCAGCAAATCCCGAATTGGCAATACATATCACAAGGAAAAAAAATCCAGAAGACCAAATAAAAACTAAATATAAGCAAGTAGGCAGAATGGAGATCATGGATAGCAATATTACCTTCATGATGCCTGCCAAGAGATTTGTAGCTTAGTAGCATATTCCGCTCTCCATTATTAGGAGAAAGAGGGTTCAAATCCCCCTTCCTTCACTGTTGTAACTATTGAATTATCAAAAAAAAAAAAAATTCTTCAGGATGTCTTGCAAAAATACAGAAGAATCTCTGAATTATAGAGAAAATAACCTGTAGCAACAGATGAATCTCAGCCAACTGAAGCAGCCACATTAGAAAGGTCCTCAGAGCCAATTTAGTCATCTAACAAAAATGTATTTATCTGGTGTAAAACCTCTATCAAGCATGTCATTATATAATTCCACAGCAAGAGGGTATATTATAATTTTTCAGAAAAAATAACTATGGGTTGAGTCAGCCAGGGAGGGAGTAAAGTAATTTCATGTAAATCACAATTTCTAAAAGAAAAGCAAAGGCGAAAGGAAAAAATTCTAACGGTTTAACATTGGGAACTAGATATAATCAAATAGCTTATAAATGAAATTGAACCCTTACATTGGGTCCATTTGGATAGAACTTATTTTGCTGAAACTAAAAACTTAAAACTTAAAACACTGTAGCAAAATAATTTTTAAATGTGTGAATAGTGCTGTGAGACTCATTTTTAATGAAAAAATTGCTGAAAAGTATAATTTGTGGGATCCATGAACAGTGCACAGATGCACTGTTTACTACTGACTTAGTCCAAAGGTCCAGCTGAAAAATAAATAAATAAAAAAATAAATAAATAAATAAAATAAAAAAAACGCAAACTTGAGATAATCTCTATCCAAACACATACATAGTTGAGGTATCAAAATATTATTTTATTTATAAAAAATAAAATAAAAAAAGATATTAGATATCAATCAATAACATTTATTTTATGATAGTTTTTCTTTTATCATAAGATTAACACATAAATGGAGAACCCATCAAATAAGAGAATAAAGTTTCATGGGTGAAGAATATTAACGTAGCTAAAATTTATTGGACGGCATAAAAGTGGGTTTAAATATAGATACAGCTTATTTTGCTGAAAATTAAAAACTGAAAACATTTTGAGTTATCAAAATATTATTTTATTAAAAAAAAACAGATATTAGATATCAATCAATAACATTTATTTTATGATAGTTTTTTTTTTTATCATAAGATTAACACATAAATGGAGAACCCATCAAATAAGAGAATAAAGTTTCATGGGTGAAGAATATTAACATAGCTAAAATTTATTGGACGGCATAAAAGTGGGTTTAAATATGGATACAGCTTATTTTGCTGAAAATTAAAAACTGAAAACATTGTAGCAAAATAATTTTTAAATACGTGAATAATACCGTAGAACCCATTTTTAATATAAAAAAATTGCTGAAAAGTAAAGTTTATGGTTCCATAAACAATACACAGACCCACTGATATACACTGTAAATAGTATACAGACAGAAAAGTGTACAAGACCCACTAGTGTGATTTCGTCGGGTCGGTTCACCCAATATTAGCAATTTGAACAGTGCACTATGTGCACAGTGCACGGCACGGAATCACTGGTGTGCACTGTGTGAATAGTATACTGAGAAAAAGTCAAAAATCAGCTAAAAAAAAGAAAAACGCGCAATCCAAGGTCAGTCATACCTTTAGAGAGGCGAACTGATGTGCTGACTTTCTTGCTCGTGCTGGCTGCTCACTGGATGAGGATTTTGTTGTTGTAAATTTACCATCTAGTGATGTATTACTTAATATATTAAATTCAGATGCTACTTGTCTGTACTCTTTAAGGCTCACAGCCATGACTTCGCCATTTATGGCTTCTTAGTTTAATATATATATTCCTATTAACCAAAAAAAAAAGTCTCCTTGGCTCTGTGCTACGCTACACCTACTGCTAGATTTTAGCTATTCTTCCCCAATTTCCAAATTGCCATGGCTGCCACAACAACTCTTTCCAAACCCTTCTCTTCATCTTCATCTTCATCGTCTTCTTCCTACCAACCCCCCGACGTCTACGAGTACGATGTGTTCCTGAGTTTCGGAGGCGAAGACACTCGCAAGAACTTCACCGATCACCTCTACTACGCTTTGACAGGGGCTGGATTCCGCACCTTCAGAGACGACGAAGAGATCCTAAAAGGAGAACATCATTCTTCCGAGATTTTACAAGCAATACAAGGGTCCAGAATATTCCTCATCGTCTTGTCCAAAAACTACGCGTCTTCCAGGTGGTGTTTGGAGGAGCTCGTGGAGATCTTGCGGTGCCGTAGATGGTCAAATCAGATGGTTGTCCCTATATTCTATCATGTTAGTCCCTCCGATGTGCGCAACCAGTTTGAACAAGCGTTTGGGGAACATGTAATTTATGTAAAGCGTTTCTTTTTAAATGGAGACAAGGTATCCATCTGGAGGGGAGCTCTCACTGAAATTGCTAATATTTCCGGGTTGAATCTGGAAAGCACTGCAGACGTGTAAATGTCTAATACTTTTTTTTTTTTTTCTTTTTTTGAGAGGAACTCTCTAACTTGTAACGGTTCAATCAAAATGACTGCTCTTATGAACATACAAAACAAAAGTCAATTTAAATAGGTGGTGGTAAACATAATAATAAGAGAAATGATATGGCATTAACGTTAATTACTCTTTTATCTGATTTATCTTAATTTTTCTAATGAGTTTTTTTAAAATACAAAATTTGTCTATTGTTATTTTGTAAAATTAATTAATTATTGAAGGGACGGTGCAGTTCTGGGCCGGGGGCAACGTCCCCCAAAGATTTAATGGATAGAAAAACACAATTCATCATTAAAATTTATTGCTCTAACCCAATTAATTTGAGAAAATATATAGGAATGGGCACTTGTGCTAGGTTGGGGATAAATTAATTATCACTATTAATCCTAATTACTTACTATTATTCCTAACTGCTCAAAATATTTTCCAGGCATGAAGCAGAGTTTATTCGGAAAATCATTCTTCATATTTCACCTCTAAAGATCTTCTCCAAACCCTTCTCTTCATCCTCATTTTCATCTTCTTCTTCCGACGAATATGAGTACGATGTGTTCCTGAGTTTCAGAGGCGAAGACACTCGCAAGAACTTCACCGATCACCTCTACTACGCTTTGACAGAGGCTGGAATCCACACCTTCAGAGACGACGAAGAGATCCGAAAAGGAGAAGATCTTTCTTCCGAGATTTTACAAGCAATACGAGGGTCCAGAATATCCCTCATCGTCTTGTCCAAAAACTATGCGTCTTCCAGGTGGTGTTTGGAGGAGCTCGTGGAGATCTTGGAGTGCCGAAAAAGTCTAAAGCAGATGGTTGTTCCTATATTCTATGATGTTAATCCCTCCTATGTGCGCAAACAGGAGGGTAGTTTTGGACAAGCGCTTGTGGAACATGAAAAGCGTTACTTGTTGGATAAAGACAAGGTACAAAGGTGGAGGGCAGCTCTCACTCAAATTGCTAATTTCGCCGGCTGGAATGTCAATGACAGGTAAATGTCTAATATTATTATTAAACCAAACTCCCTAGCATTTTTATCTTTTTTTTTTGAGAGGAACTCCCTAACTTAGTAACGATTCAATCAAAATGCGTGTTCTTATGAACATACAAAACAAAAGTAAATTTAAATAGGTGGTGGTAAACATAATAATAATATTATTATAATTTATCAGTACTAACGTTAATTAATCATGTAATTTATCCTATCTTCAATTGCAGGTAAATTACACCAACTTTCATTAAGATTTATTGAAATGACATTTCCTATTCATTTATATAAATTGTACTTTCCATTAGGGTTTCTATTTAACTCAAACAAATAAATCTATTCAATTTCACAATGTTAGATTTTTACTCATTCGTAGAAACCGTAAGCGAGAGTGTCCTTTATACAAACTCAAGAAAAAAAAAAGGGTTATTTTCTCCATGATTTATGTAGAAATATATATAAATTGAATACTTCATTAAAAGATAGAAGATAGATATTTAATTATTGCATTTACAAAAACCTTCAAGAGATATTATCATTTTTATAATTTTATACAAACATATTATCATATATCTTATTGGGTCAGCCCGAAATCCCAAAAAGTTTAGAGCAAAGCCCACTAGGTCTCTCTCTCTCTGTCTCTCTCTATAACTGAGGTGTAGCAAAGATGCAAGCCATATCAAGGCGTATAATGTTTGTTTTGTCCGATTTATCTTCATTTTTCTATTGAGTTTTTTTAATTTTTTTATAGTTATTTTGTAAAATTAATTAATTTTTTGAAGGGACGGCACAATTGTGGGCCGGGGGCAACGCCCCACCAAAGATCTAATGGATAGAAAAACACAATTCATCAATAAATTTATTGCTCTAACCTAATTAATTTGAGAAAATATATATTATGATTAATGGATAGCCACAAACCTTATATTATTTCCTTCAATACTTTCTTTCTCTTGCCTAATTAATTTATCCCTGACCTTGCATAAGTGCCTATTCCTAATATTGTTGAGTTGCAGATTTTCTTTAGCATGGTCATGACCTTATTCTTATTTAAGTATTGGTTATTCAATAAAGATTATGATAAGATTAAACTATCCAAAATCTGTTTAGTGAATAGAATTTTTTGTAATTCAAATTTCAGTCCCTACCGTATGACAAGACAATAGTAAGGCTTGAAGTTCTTACAAAGTTAAATATCTCTCTCAGACTCTCTCTAAACTTCTCTAAACCTTTAAGGAGAGACAAAAAACCAATGCGTACATGTTCCACACCTAGGAATTGTCAGTAAATCACTAAAGATTTTTTATTTTTTATTTTTCTTTGAGAAAACAAATCATTAAAGATTTTGATAGATATTTTGCAACTCAAGTACGGTTTAGCAACCATATAGTCAGTGCACCTTCACGTATTACCAGAGAAGAAAAAGCTATGATAAAGAAAATCCACGACTCCTTTTGTTTTTGAGAAGAAAATCTGCAACTCAACAACGATAGGAATAGGCACTTGTGCTAGGTTGGGGATAAATTAATTATCACTATTAATCCTAACTGCTCAAAATAATTTCCAGGTATGAAGCCGATTTTATTCGGGAGATCGTTCAAGGAATTTCAAGAGAACTGGACAGAAAATACTTATTTGTAGCACTCTACCCAGTTGGAGTAAAGGCTCGCATGAAAGACATGACTTCACTATTATGTGTTGGAGCTAATGATGTTCGCATGGTAGGAATTTTGGGAATGGGCGGAACGGGAAAAACAACCATTGCTAAAGCCATTTATAACCAATTTTATCATCATTTTGAACATAGAAGCTTTCTTGCAAATGTTAGGGAAACTTCCAAGCAACGTGGTCTGGTTCATCTACAAAAACAACTTCTTTCTACAACCTTGAGGACAAGAAAGATAGAGGTAAGTAGTGTTGATAGCGGAATTGTTATGATACGAGAAAGATTTTGTCATAAAAGGGTACTTGTTATAGTCGATGATGTAGACCAGTTGGGGCAACTGAATGCCATAGCTGGAAGTCGTGACTGGTTTGGTTTGGGAAGTAGAATTATTATAACAACCAGAGATGAGCAGTTGCTACAGAATCTTCAAGTGGATGGAGTATACAGAGCTAAACAAATGGGTGACAATGAATCTCTTGAGCTCTTTAGTTGGCATGCCTTTAGAAACAAATATCCAGCTAAAGTTTATATGGACATATCAACAAGTATAGTTGCTTATTCAGGAGGATTGCCACTGGCTCTTGAAGTTTTGGGTTCTTTTTTGTTCAAAAGGAGCATGCAAGAATGGAACTGTGCATTGGAGAAATTAAAAAGGATTCCCCATGATAAAGTTCAAGAAATACTAAGAATAAGCTTTGATGCACTAAGCGATGATACAGAGAAGGATACATTCCTTGATATATCTTGTTTCTTTATCGGAATGGACAAAAACTATGTTGTACAAATATTGGATGGATGTGATTTTTTTGCCGAAATTGGAATCAATGTCCTCATTCAACGGTGTCTTCTTACGGTTGATGAGAGAAACAAGCTTATGATGCATGATTTGCTTCGAGACATGGGAAGAGAAATTGTTCGTGAAAATTACCCCAAGGAACCTGGTAATCGTAGTAGATTATGGCTACAAGAGGAGGTAATTGACATACTGACACTACATAAGGTAAGAACTTCCTCTAGGAAAAAGATTAATAGTAAAACAGAACTTTGTTTATGTACATGTGTTAACAAGGGAAACAAATGCATGACCTCATAACAATGATATGCCACGAGAGTGTAATCCCCTTCATTTCTAAAATAGAGACACTTGTTTACTTTTCTAACATCATTCTATTGTTTTTGAGCTTCTTGGCATGGTTTACATTATTCTATTAAGAAAGTGTGATAGATGCCAATAAGAATACATTGGTTTGGTGCAAATGTTGATGAAGGGATTAGAAAAATGGGACATTTTTATTGCTATAGTACGAGGTTCTGTGGTACATGCATGTTTTGCTAAGTCTGTGTTTCTTTTTTTCTTTTTTCTTTTTTTTAAATCTCTCAACTTCCACATAACCAATTTGCTTACACAGTTCTTGTTTTAATTAGGGAATGGAAGGAGTTGAAGGACTCGCTTTAAAATTGCCAAGAAGTGAGGTGAATTTCAATACGAAAATAAGTGAGGTGAATTTCAATACAAAAACATTTATAAAGATGAATAGGCTGAGATTACTCCAACTTGATTACGCACAACTCACTGGAGATTATGAACATCTTTCCAAAGAGTTACGGTGGCTCCGTTGGCATGGATTCCCTCTAAAGTTTATACCAAACAACTTTTATCCAAGAAAGATAGTTGCAATTGACTTGCGATATAGCAATCTCAGAGAAGTTTGGAAAGATCCCAAGGTATAATTTAACCTTAACCATCAAGCCATAATTGTTTATCTTCTACGTGCTAATATTGTGCTTTCCTTATTTTCTCTCTCCTTACCAGTTGCTCAATAAGTTGGAAGTCCTAAATCTCAGTCATTCACACGATCTAACTCAAACCCCTGACTTTTCAAGACTCCCCAATCTTAAAAAATTAATACTCAAAGATTGTACCAGTTTGTTTGAGCTTCACCAATCTATTGGAGATCTTCATTATCTTGTTTTGGTAAATTTGAAAGGTTGCAAAAACCTTAGAAGTCTGCCAAGGAGTTTCTATAAGTTGAAATCTCTTGAAACCCTCATTCTTTCTGATTGTTCTAAAATTGACAATTTGGCTGACGACTTGGGGGAGATGGAATGCTTGACTACTCTTCGGATAGACAACGCTGCCATAAGAACAGTTCCATCTACCATAAACCGACTGAAGAACCTCAAACATTTCTCTCTACGTGGGTGCAAAAGTTCACAACCTAGGTCTTTATCACCAAGTAAAATTCCCAAGTCTGTCAATATATTGCTGGCTTCAGTACAAGGCTTGTCCTCGCTAAAAGAATTATGTCTCAGTGACTGCGGTCTATCAGATGACACAATTCCGAAAGGTCTTGGGAGTTTATGTGCTCTTCAATATTTAGATCTACAAGGCAATAAGTTCCATGCCCTACCATCAAGCCTTGGTGGTCTTTCAAGGCTTCGTAGGCTCATTTTGGATAATTGTAGAGAACTTCAATCAATACCAAATTTACCTACAAGTTTGAATAGTCTGCATGCAAGAAACTGCACGGCTTTGGAAAGAATGCCAAATGTATCGAAGATCTCAAGCATGGAAACTTTGTTCCTTACTAATTGCCACAAATTAGTTGAGATTCCAGGTTTGGATAAAATATTGAAGTACTTTGGAATCCTTCACATGGAAGGGTGCAACAATATTACAAGTACTTTCAAGCAAAGCATCCTACAGGTTTCCTCTCTCTCTCAATACAAACCCCACCCCCCCCCCCCCCCCCCAAAAAAATCCCTCTTCATTTTTTTGAATGAATATCTTCTTTTTTTCTTCTTCTTTTTTTAAAGTATAGCTTTGATAAATCATGCTCCTTATGGAACAGGAATGCACTATGAGTAGAGTTGGTAACATGTTTAGCATATTCCTCCCTGGTAATGATATTCCTAATTGCTTCATGTATAAGGATGAAGGCCCCTCAGTGTGTTTTGAAGTGCCTTGTATTACTGATCTTAATGTGGCAGGGTTTGTGGTATGCACTGCATATTCACCATGTGCAAGCAATGACAATTTAGTATCTCAAAATCTTCTTAGCATTTCAGTTGTCAATCATACCAAGAATCTTAGTCAGACCTCTAGGCAAATAACAGCTGATGTTGTAATCTCCTCCGAAGATCACTTGTGGCTGGGCAATGTTTCTAAAGGTGAGTTCAATTTGGAGGTCGGTGATGAAGTAAAAGTTATCATAGATTTTGGGGCTGGATTCGTTGTTAAGAAGATAGGGGTTAGCCTATTATATGATTGGGTTCTTGATGGAAAAATGATTCCTTATGCCTCTACATCAAATGAGGATGTTAAAGATCAGGCCTAGTCGATAAAGTTTAAGAGAGGACTTCACGATGAGGAGGTAGGACCAAGTCATGGTTGGCTTGAAGATGAAACACAACCTAAGACTGAAAAAATGATTAATTATACCTCTACATCAAATGAGGATGTTAAAGATCAGGCCCAGTCGATAAAGTTTAAGAGAGGACTTCATGATGAGAAGGCAAGACCAAGCCATTGTTGGCTAGAAGATGAACCAAATCCTTTAAGATTGAAGTGTGAAGATAATACCGAGATGAGTGCAACAAGAAAACATAAAGGACTTGCAAGTCAACGGCAATTCATTATTCTTTTTAGTATCACAGTCACGTTCATTGTATTTCTTTTTTCTTTTTCTTTTTTGATAAGTACACGTTCATTGTATTTCTATTAGGCCCTCTTCATCTCATTTGAAGATGCACATTTTATTTCCAATGATTTGTCACCTATACATGAGCAATTTGTAAAGCCATGTCCATTTTTTACTTTGAATTTGTAATAAGATGTCTTAGATGTTCCTTCTGCTAATAACCAAGAGATATGTTTTGCCATTTCCCTTTTTCATTGAAAAAGTTGGAAATGCATCTTTTTTTTTTTTTAAATATCTATTGTTAAGAGTGCTAAAAACAAATTGATAGATACAGAAAGAGAAAAAAAGAGGAAGAAATGAAGATCATGTCCCAAGTGTGAGTTCTTATGCAAAGCATCAAGTTTATCAAACATAACTTGCTACCAAAGAGGGTAAGGGAAAAGAACTAGTGATAATTAGTATGGGACGAAATCTGGTGAATCGTCAGTAGGAATTGACAAGCTAGAGAAAGCAATAGACGAAATGTGACTAACAAGCATATGAGACCATCAATGGTATAAATGACAGGGTAGAAGTTACTTATTTTTACAACCTAAAATACACATAATATATACCCAAGAATATATATACCTAAATATAGTTTTTATTTATTTAAATAATTATTGTATCCCTATGGTGTTGTGTCCTAGTATTTCAAGAATTAACATATCATTATGTCTCATGTCATGTAGTATCCCGTATTGTGTTAGTACTTATGCCTTATAGGTGGCAGGATGTTGACATGATAATGTCGTGACAAAGTGTTGATGTAGCAGGATGTGACTACTAGCGTGGCTCCAATATTGGTGTTACTAATGACGTTGCCTATGGCTAACATGGCAAAATGTTGTTAACTTAGACACATGGTCAGACCAGATTTGTTGCGCTCACTGAACATGTGGGGTGCGTGAAGGAGACTATCGGCGTGTACTGTAGAGAGGCATGTGGATCCACTCACTTGCAGAGACTTCTTAGAGGTGTGTGAGGACTCGTGACGGCTTAGAATCAACTCTGACTTGAGTCGTGTGGCAGATCTTCGAATGAGAAACTCTGATTCGTGGAGGTTTGTAATGTAGCTCAAGGTATGTATCAAGGTTTAGGCTACAAGGAAGGATGCGACTTTTGATACCATGATAGCACTACACCTTGTTTATGTAGCTCTTAACTCATTTAAACTCTTCAATGAGTACTTTGTAAAGTGGAACAAAGTGAACAAGAAAAACGTAGCATTTTGGGCTTTGTATGTCATAAAATAGACAAACAACATTAACCGCCGGAGTTTTCAACTCTGCAATGCTTTAACATAGAGACATCCAACCAAAAACTCTTCTTCATTCTCTTAATATGTGCTGAAAATTTTGACGTTACATTTTCCCCAATGACACTCAGTTAGGGATTCAATCCTCCACTCTTTGCCATACTACATAACAATGTTTGCGTGCTTACAATTTTACATGTGTGACAGTTACACTCAGGCTGGACCATGGAGACCAGCTCTCCCTCTATAGCTATCCAACTGAATCCTCATTTTTGTTCTCTATATTTAACTTTTAATAAAAGTGACAACCAAAGAGATTAGACCACCCCCACCACATCCCCAAAACATTAAAGAAGAGGTTCAACCAAATCAGAACGCCAATGAGAACCAGAAAATCTTTCATTTCCAATTGAAATTATTTACTCCATTGGAGTTAAAATTATCAACAAATCTCCAAGAACATTTAAAGAGTTAACACTTATTTAAAACCCAAAAAAAAAGTTTTTTACGTAGAGACAAATTGAGAATATAAACAAAAATATAGAAACCAAACAAAGCAAGAAACTAATAGTTGTCAGCAACTCATCATAATTCATGAATTAAACAAGAGCAGCACAAAGAACAAAAGTTCATATTTCCAATTTCATCAAGAAAATGAAATGAGGTTGAAGTTCCATTTCTTCATATTTCCAAGCATTCAAAATAAACAATTAATGCAGTGAAAAAAACAAAAGGTAACTGGATAAAAGGTCATCAAAATATTGCTAGTGATCAAGAACAACAGTTGAAGTGATTCAGAGGATGAAGAAGCTGTACCATTCCCACGTAGCTGTACATGGTAATGGTGAACTTCAGTCCTTGTTGAGCAAGTCCACAAGTCAAAGCAAATAGCAGAGAGAGAGAGAGAGAGAGAGAGAGGGTATCAGATACAAAGACACTGAGAAAATAGTGGCAGTAGGGGTAGAGTACATCAGGCAATAGCAACACATGACACCAACAGCAATGCTGCACTGCTCTATCTGCTCAGAAACTTGAAGAAGAAGCTAACTGGAGTGGGCTACAATGGAATTTTTGTGTTTTTCAGTAGATTCCTATGGGTTTAGGAATAAGAAAACCACCTGTTTTGGTGGTGGTGATTAGTTTCTCATGTTATGTGCTAATGTGGTGCCCACATGCTTCAAATGCCCAAAACAGACTCGCACAAAAAGTTTTAACCAGAGACGGTAATCTAGGATTACCACATGAAAATCTTAGGTATATTCTCCAAATTCCATGAACCGAAAGGATCCACAACTCCAAGAAGAATGATATAAGAACTGTTAAATTAAATGTTATAACACACAACAATATACAATATTATAAAATTAATAACAAGTAAATGATATAAAATTAAATCGCTTAGGACTTTTAAACTGAAAACAATGTAGCAAAATAATTTTTAAATGTGTGAATAGTACCGTGAGACTCATTTTTAATGAAAATTTTGCTGAAAAAAGAGGCTTGTAGGTCCCATGAACAGTGCACGGGACCCACTGGAAAAGCATGAAACACTCTTCTAAAAAAAAAAAAAAAACAAGCCAAAACGCAGACGCTGCCTTTATCATCAGTATCCAAACAGGTACTTAGTTTTCCATAAATCTATACAATTGAACAACTTTCAATTAGATTTTTTCCTCCCATCCTGACTTTATCTACAACTTTCCTAATGCACATTGCTTGCACCTACCTCAGGCCAATCAGACTTGTTATTGTAAAAGTTTTACCCCACTCAAAAACTATAGGCGTTAAAAAAAAAAAAAAAAAAAAGAAAAGGCACCTAACTCTTGCACAATTCTCATCCTTTTTCATTCCTGTCTTACAATGCTGAATTGTTGTTTACCAACGATATCTCATGTAATCACTTGCTATAAGGGTTCTCATGTCATCATCTATTCCCTTGTGGAGCAAATTAGTCATGTATAAAGGGTTCTCAGCAGATGCTAGATGCTAATCTGAATAAACAAGGAACAACAGTTTTACTACATAACTGAACAGTAAAGTTCTGTGTCAAGACAATGAAACAAAGGGATTTTCATTATGGACACTTGGTTAACAGGAACATCAAAAGGGGTTAGCAGACTACATTCACTACATTAACAACACTGTTTCCCTTTAAAATACTTATTAACTGACATGATGCCATGCAAGCTCACTTCTTACATTAGAGAAGGGATGGTAAACAAATGATTTTCTCCTTTTTTTTTGTTTTTTTTGTTTTTATTTTTTTATTGGTTTCCCTTCCCTTTGAGTAAAGCAAATCTAGACCTTTCTCAACTGAGAACCATCCTTCAATTATTTAACTCAAACTAGGCAGAACTTGAGGAGCATTTTCCTACATCGTAACTGGAGCACTACAACATAAAACCTGATTCAAATAGAAGGGAATGAATGTATCATAAGCTCTGCAGGAATTGAGGTACTTATACCACCTCCAAATAAAGACAATATATACAGGTACAATTACCTTTGTTGAGGTACTTCTACCATCTCCATCAAGCCAGTGTTTAAAGGATATATCCCGGAAAAAGCTCAACCATCCTTGCAATCACATCCTTCAATATTAGCATCAATCTACAACAAATAAATGAAATGAAAATAAATAAATCTATACAATTACAATTGCTAACCACATGAAGAATATTTATAAGAGCATGCTTTAAATTCTAAAATTCATGCATATCAGCTTATAGCACATGTTTTAATAAATTTTCTAAGCAAAAAAAGAAGAAGAAGAAGAAGTTATTGAAAATTAGCTGCTGTTATTTGTACTCTAAAAGCAAACTTTTTTATCAACATTCAATGGAAGATCCCATAAAGTTGACTCTAACAATTTAACCTTTTGTGTAAGCTATAGTATACAGTACATATATGGTTCTCTCTGTCAGCTCATCCTCATAAACAAAAAAACAAAAGGTAATTAAATAAAGTTGATAACCAAAATTATAGTACTAAATTAGAGGTCTTAGGATTGAGAAACAGAATTCCATTTAGAGAGAACAAATACAGCAGATATGTTTTATACAATTTAGTGAATTTACATCTCAACTGATGCAGTTTAAGGTTCTATAGTTTGGTATTAACTGAGTTGAACAAGCAATGTGACCAAGGTTTAAAAATATAAGCCATCAAAAATCCTGAATTGACAACATAATATCACAAGAAAAAATCCAGAAGACCAAATAAAAATTAAATATAAGCAAGTAGTCAGAATGGAGATCATAGATAACAATATTACCTTCAAGATGCCTGCCAAGAGATTTGTAGCTTAGTGGCATAGCCTGCTCTCCTCAATAGATAACAATATTACCTTCAGGATACCTTACAGAAATACAGATGAATCTCTGAATTATAGAGAAAAGAACCTTTACCATCAGTTCAATCTCAACCCACTGAAGCAGCCATGTCAGAAAGGTCCTCAGAGCCAGATGTGCCCACAAATGGATCCTTTTCCACATAACCTTTTAACAGCAATAAGCTCTCACCATCTACTTTCCGACCTGGGACATGTTCTTCAGACAAAGGGGCACAGATTGCCTTAGCTGGTATCAACCCGAGATCTCTCATCTCAATTAAGAGATTAACAGCTGAATTAGAATTGTGTGATCTACAAAGAAAATTACATAACCTAAAGTAATTATTGCAGCTCAGTTCTACCCTTGCATCAATCATCTCTTCTAGCAACTGCATGACCATTTTAAGATCTCTTTCTCTACAAGAAATATAGAGTATTAAATTATATGTACGTGCATTGGGAATTATACTGGCCTCCTTCATCTGGTTATACAGGGTGCAAGCCTCTCCAGTTCTACCACTCTTTAGAAGTCCATGGATAGCAACTGTGTATGACACAGCATCGAGTGGATACTTCTCTACAACTGCTTTCCTAAATACTCTAATGGCTTTATAAATTTTACCAGCCTTTATAAGTCCATCTGTAATTACAGTATGGATGTAAGCATCCTGACCAGGATAATTCACAATGATCCCATGGTAAACATTAATTGCTTCATCAATTCTTCTGGCTCCACATAGTCCACTTAGTAATCCAACAAAACTATATTTATCTGGTGTAAAACCTCTATCAAGCATATCATTATATAACTCAACAGCAAGATTTGGAAACCCCGCTTTACAAAAATAACTAAGAAGTGCATTACCAACTACTAAGTCTGCTTCTATGACAAGTCCATGGACTAACTTGGGTAAGAGAGAAAACCTCTTAGACAAACATATGGTAGATAACAAAGAACAGAATGTATAAGAATCAGGTGCCATTTTTTGAGTTTCTAAATTTACAAAAACATCAAGCGCATCATCATACCTTCCAATCTTGGAGAAACCATCTATTAATACATTACAAAGAACCAAGTCAGGGGCATACCCTTTGGATTTCATGATATTTAAAAAAAGCAATGCATCACCAACCATTTTTGTTTCCATAAGTCCCTTAATTAAAGTAGTATATGTTGCAACATTAGGAGAACAACCAGCCTTACCCATCTTCTCCAATAAACTACACGCAATATCAATTCTATGCAACCGGCAAAACCCATCAATGAGTATACTCCAAACATTCACAGATATTGGAATGCCCAAAGTAACCATTGGACCCAACACTTGATATGCCTCCACTAGCTTACTCAACTTGCAAAAACAATTCAACACCATCTCAAATGTCTCAACATTCGGATAATACCCCATGCCGATCATCATTGTAAAAACCTCCCGAACGCGAACCAAATCATTCAACTTACACAAATTACACAATGCAATATTAAATGTCAAAAAATTAGGCAACTGGGTCTCCTTCAAAACCTTAACGGCTACATCGACACGCCCAATCTTGAACAATACATCCATAATTACGTTACGCGCAAAAGTGTTAGGCTTAAAACCAAAGCAACCCATTTGCTCAAAAGCCTCAAAAACCATGTCATACATTCCCCCGCGCCAATAAATCCTCAACAAAAGCAAAAAAGTTTGTGCCTTTGTAACACACCCAATACTCTCTAATCCCCTAACAACCCCTCCAACCGTTTCATACCGTTGCATAAGGCGGTTAACCACACCAACCATGTGGTCAAACGCAGTCGTATTATGAAAGTAGTTGGGTTGTTTAGCACACCATAAAAAGAAGCTCAATGCAATCAAATCAGAAGTGCAGCTCAGTAAGGTGGAATGTACAATCTGATGAGTAAGAGTGATAAAGGGATTGTTTTTCTCGGGAAAATATTGATTTTCCCGGAATTTTTTACTCTGAATAGTTGGGTTAGTTACACATACCGTTGCCGAGGAGAGAAAACGAAGTGGCAGAACTGAAGCAATGAAGAGGCGATTTGGGGTTGGGTGTAGCAAACTCCACCTATAAAATCTCCATAACATTTCCACGAAAATTTAATTTTCCCAGAAACCAAACGCGACATAGGAAGCGAGTAGAGTGGAGAGCTGTGAAGGGTTTTTGAAAATCGCTGTAAAACTAAAACCCTACAGAAAAGAGAGAGATGATGGATCGGGTTACCAAAGTGTGTATTTGGTTCCGGGTCAATGGACTGTCCTAATGGTGAATTCTACTGGGCCTCAATCTGGTGAATTTTAGGCTGGGCCTAGTGGGTTGTGTGGGCTTTCAACTACTGCAAATGAACCCACAATTGCATAAGGTCTATGGAAGTAGGCAAATGCATATATTAATTTCCATTCCATTTTCTCCTCCTAAATAGAGTGTTGGGGGATAGGGCAAATGTGGTCTCCCCATCTCTGCTTCAACAACCACTTTTCTTCTTCTTCTCTCTAAAAATTGCTAAACAAACAATGATAGATTTGTCAAAATTCACATTTGACAAAAATATATTGAGTGAAGATGTAGTTATTGATTATCAAAAAAGTTTGTAGCCAAAATATTCCTCAAAAAAAAAAAAAGAATAATGACTCTTTAACTTTATTTAGCGCTCTTATTATTATTTCACCATTTCTTTTTCTTTTTCTTTTTTCCAACAAGGGAAAAAAACAAAATAAAAATATTACTTTTTTATTAGTTATGAATAAATTCTAAATGACTTGCCCGTAAAATAATTATTTTATTATTAAATTGATCTTACTCACTTAATAGAGTCCGATAAAATTTCAAGCATGCATGAGTGCCTTACACCATCCCATATAATGTACATGACCCTCCAAATTTATCTTTTCTGAAGTATAGACCAATTTATCTTAATAGAGGTTCATTCCAAAATTCTTTAGCAAAAACATGCCCAGGTCAAGCTTCAATCATATCTGCAATGCAAACCACCAATGAAAATGAATATGAGAGATATTTGGGGCTATCAGCTATTGTGAGACATAGTCAAAAGTCTTGTACTGCAGTGGCACGGCATGATCTCTGCTTTTTATGATAATTGGGATTCAAATCACTCTCTCATATTATTGTAATTATCGAATTATTAATGTAAAAAAATGGAGCTATGATGGGACGTACTAAATATACTGGTTTTTGCAACTACCAAGACTTGATTGGTTATTGATGGGATAACAAAAAATTACATCTATATCTCGTCCAGATAGGTCGTCCATCTCGAATGGTTAGCCAGACATCCAAGACGATCTCCTATTCGTCCAGAGCTCTCGTCCTTGAGAAGTTAACCAATTGAATAAACCTCATAATCAAGGCGAAAGAGTCGTCCATATGCGAAGCAGATGGACGACCAAACAACGACATGACAAAGGGTCGTCCATAGACATTGCACATGGACGACCATACAACACTTAACAAATTCTGGAGCAAGTAACTAACTTGTGTTCATCGCCAGCAATTTCTCCTAAGTAAATAACTTCCATCAGCGGTTATTGCTTCTATAGCCGTTGGGGAAGTTATCTCCGTAACACCAGTTATTCCATAAATCTTGGGGAGGTTACTAAACTAAGTAACCGTCCCAAGATCCCCTATATAAAGGACCGGTCTGAAACAGGCAAGGGTATGAGAGAATTCTGAGAAATTACTCCAAAAAAGTTGGAACTACTTCTTTCCTTGTTAAGAAAACTAACTTTATCATCGGAGGATATTTGGCCGGTCCACCCCGGTCACCCTCACTGTTTCTTCTTTTCAGGCCTTCACTACCGCCATAGCCCACCGAAGCCGAAGTGTTCAACCAACTGATTTAGCACTTCATCAGTTATCACTTAAGACAGCAGTGTTAAAATGTTGAAAGAACTTGTCATTCGGATTATGTTATAATCCGTAATTGTTAATGTAACATGAGCTAGGATTATGAAAGAGAGAAATAAACATTGTATTGTATTGTCCTCCGTTTAATGAATTTCTCCTCCTCTTGATCTGTCCTAAAACAAACACAAACTCGCTGTCTCAAACTCGAGTCTTTTTGTTTTGTTTGGGTTAGGAGAATTTGCAACTCAGCTGCTCGTACAGCAGCAAAAATAGCAATAAACTCCAGCTCTTCCTTTTGTTTTAACAAAGACAATCTGCCAGTAGTCTTAGTCTCTGTTCTGTTCTTCTTCTATGAATGACATTGAAGCTCATCAATATCTATATTGGCAGCTACAAACCAGTTGTATGCGCATGTAATTATTTTTGTTCGATGATTCCTACAGTAGCTTTTACATAAATACCTTCAAACAAGAAAATGCATTTAGCATGCATTTAATGATTCTCACTATACTAGTTTACTTTTCCTTTGTTTTGGCTTATTCATAGGAAAAAAATTCAGCCAAAAAATGTAATGATCTGGTGAAGCTATCAAAGGCTCATTCCAAACTTTACCTCTAGCAAAGTTCTGAAAATCTTTTGTAGCATTTTAAAATTTTTTATTTTGATTTCCATTTTTGGGTTGGGATTATCTATCTCATTGAAACTTAGAAGGCGAATTGTAAGAAAGAGAAAGGAAAATGTATTTCATGCATATGATATATACATCTTCATAAGAGGCTAGCTATATGTTATGAGAAAGATAATACATGTATCACATCCAGTCTTCCAGAAGACAATTATTGGAGAGAGAGGGAGAAAGGGGTACTTTTTTTGACAATCCAATCAACAACCACAATGGGCGTTTTCTTCAGCCATATAGCCTATAGGTGAGGGATCATCAGTAAATGAAATAATAGATTCAAATTGGTTCCTTAACCGAAAGTTTAGACTTAAAACAAACGATTAAATTGTAAGTAGTTTCTTCTACACGCAAGAAATGTGACAAGATTTAAAAATGACGATTAATTGTTTTTATCCAAATTAAAAATATCCTCCTGTAGCAAGTAATTAATAAAAAAGTGTGAACATTACAACAAAGAGTATTATTCTTTCCAAAGAATCTGTGCTGAAGAAAATGTTTTCTTATGTACTTTTGCAACTTTCCACAGGAAGGGGCCGCGCCACCTTAAGGTCAGGGTGGTCCTATTATTCTTTCCAAAGAATTTGTGCTGAAGAAAATGTTTTCCTACGTACTTTTGCAACTTTCCATGTCCACTCTGACCTGAAATTTTTTTTTATATATAATAATTTAAAAAATTTTATTTGTCTACCCTTCAAAAAAATTTTGGGAACACCCTTAGTTTTTTTTATGCCAATAAAATTAAATTTTGCTCTATAATTTGTTCTACATTCAGTGAATGAATAATTGCTTAGTTGTGTACATTAAAAGAGATGTAGCTTGTAGCATTAATAATGAGACTATCATATAACGATTTCAAAATATGAAAACTTGTCGAAGGCAATTGTAAATTTTATGTATTTGCGTAATTTTTTTATTGTTGTTGTTGTTGTCGTCAATATATGAATTTCTCTTTTTATTAGATTGTATATTTTATGCTTTTAAGGAACGCTCTGAGAAAAATTCTTGAAGCAGCCGTCGTCCACAAGCATGGGCTTACCAAACATGTGCTGCATATACATGCATGCATCAATTATAACTCAGATTCAGATGTTCATGTTATCAGGACAATACATAGACTAGAATTAAAGACACACCATCCGTATATATATATCCAGCTGCATTCAATTTTTGAGAGAAAAGTCAAATTCTTATAAAACCACACCTTCATGAATGGGGCCATGGTGCTTTTCCATGTGCTTTGAACATCCAATTGAATTATTGAAATCATATTTATGAAGAAAAGGCATTGTGGGAAGTGTGGCGATCCCACAAACTTGGCTCTTAAATTACAGGGCCTACTTTTGAAGGCAAATTAAAGAAGAAATTGACCAAACGAATGAGTTATTTTGGACTTTTCAGCCAAGTACTATTACAACAATCTAACCAATTGAGATTTTCTCTGTTGCCACTTTGGAGCTCTAGATAGAACTGCCAATAATGTTGGTCTAATGCCATTGGGATTTCAATATGGTTTGAAATTCTGAACTCTGGAAAGGATTACTTAACTAAGATATATAGCCAGGTAGGCATTGCAAATTTAATTAAGAGAGAGATTGACTAAAATTAGAATACAAAATGTGAACTAGAACTTATCACCTTTGATTCCAAAAAAAATACATGTGAACTAGAACCATGGAAAAGCACAGGGGAAGGAATTTAATGTAAAGCCCTTTTCAGTGTGGCATTTTGCCACCAAATATGACACATTGCTTAAAGATTGAAAGTGCAAGGTAGACTTTAAAGGTAGATATTTATCGTTAAAGTCATTGTATAATAATGATGTTTTTTGTTCCCATGCAAGAGAGAGAGAGACATGGAAGCACTTTTGACTTCATAAGGGTCCGTTTAGATACAGCTGAAAAATAAAAATTGAAAACTGAAAAATACTGTAGCAAATAATTTTTAAATGTGTAAATAGTACCGTAGAACCCATTTTTAATGAAAAAATTGCTGAAAAGTGAAATTTGTGGGTCTATGAACAGTAAAATTTGTGCTGAAAAGTCAAACTTTGCGGCTACTGTTCAATGAACAATAGCCGCAACAGTGCTGCTACAGTAAAATTTAGATGAAAATGTGTAAAAAAAAAAAAAAAAAAGTTAAAAACGCAAACGCTAAACGCAACGTGCAAACCAAACGTACACTAAATATAATCTTAGCTAGTTCGGCCAGCCTCACTAATATTGTGAGATACCTCCTCATTTCAATGGTTTGGTTATTTTGCATATACGTGGAATTCTTGCTATGCTTGTAAAACATTTATCATATATGCAATTATATATAATGCATGTAGTTCCTCCATCTCCATCTCTTTGCCTGGTATTTTCCACATGACATGAGACCATTTTTTATTTAATTACAGTCAAAGTGGAATAACGCACCAATATATATATATAGCGACATAATTCTTCTTATGATGGTCGCAACAACTTATGAATTTTCTCCTGCTTCTATGATCTGTTTTTCTCTCACGTGGCCCTCAAGTTCCACGCGTGCTTCCTTATATAATACTTGTAGTTTTTTTTTTTTTTTTAATTATGTAATTTAGTCAAGTTTTTTAACAAATGATAGTCACTCGTGTAAGGAGAACGCCTTTTTAAAGTTTAGGGTTTATTTTATTTTATTTTTTGAGAAAGAAACACACGCAAGGCGCGAGAAAGAGGGAGTGAAATTCTAACTCCAAATTGGTTTAATGCTGAACTTTTTTCATATATATAATTTAATAATTACAATGGAAAAAGAGATATTTGAACTCTAGTAAGTCTCCCTTTGAAAACTCTAGGTGCCAACCACTTGATGTACAAGGTTTTTAATTCCAATAAATAAATAAATAATCTTGACCATGAAATAGATATGATCTCTATTTCCCTTAAACTAAGGAGGATATACCATCTCCAAGATATAGGGTGTTAAGGTTTCATTTGAGCTCGGAATATAACAACAAAAGTTTAAAGCTTGACATAAGCTGTTGCCTGATGGCTAGCTTCAGAGTAACCTTAGTGTGTTTGGAACGCACGTTGAACATGCGTTTCTGCATTTTGCTGAAAAATGGTGGGTCTCATGCACTATTCACAAGACCCACAAGTACAGAATTCAGGAAAAAAAAAAAAAAAAACCTTTAAAACTGGGTCCCACGCACTATTCACACATTTAAAAATTATTTCGTTACAGTGTTTTTAGTTTTTAGTTTTCAATTTTTAGTTTTCAGTAATAAGCGGTATCCAAACAAACCCTTATTATCTTACAATATAATTCAATACTAGAGTTAAACATAACAAAGCTTTGTTGCACTGCTGCGAGAGAGCTGCGGAGCTAGAAAAATTCGGTGCTATCATATAGATTTTTATTGGCTAAGTTCAAATCTCAGGATTCAATTCTGGACAAGCTAGTGGTGAAAACTACTAATTAAGCTGGAGTACAGTAGGGGTAGAGGGAATTTCTGGTGGACTGGTGACTTGGTGAGAGAGAGGTAGCCAAAGAGAGAAATGAATATAAAATTAATTATAACTGATTTGTTAATGAATAGTGTCTCAATAAGGGTAGAGGTACTACAAGTTGTTAAGCCTGATACAAACCGAGTAGGTGATTTTAACTATATTTGTTGTAAAATTTTGATTTGTTAAAGCTTTAACATTGTTAAAGTTGTGGAAGCATAACAATTTGAACAAAAAAAATGAATTTAATAGAACTATATGGATAAAATAAAATTTGAAGCCCTGAAAAACTAGCAAAGAGAACAATAGCCATGAATAAGTTGTTCACATGAGAAAGAGAGAGAGAGAGAGAGAGAGAGAGAGAGAGGACCTTTTCCAAAATAGGTGGGAGAGAAGCTATAGTGCATCAGACCTTTTATTTTATTTTATTATTTTTTTAAGCTATTACATAGGTTGGTGAATGACTATTAAGACCCTTTTGGTAAGGAATAGTTGTTTTTTTTCTAATTTTGAAGAATATACGTTTTGAATGAGTAGCTATTACTTGTAATAAAAATACAACTAAATAATTATTTCTAAAGAGTAGTTATTCAATTTTGATTATATTCAATGGTGAACTTATAATGATTCATTAAGACACACGTGCATATTTTCAGACAGTGCATCTAGCCTATGTTGAAGACTTTGTTTGAGACTCATAAATATTTTCAAACTAGTTGCAAAAACGTTTTCTTCATATATAATGCACTTTATTTTCTTTGAGAAAAACATAACAAAAGTAAAAATTAAAGAAAAACCTTAATATATTGTTCATAGATGACAAATGTAATAGGGATATCTAATTTTTAACCCTGAAATCTGCAATTGTCATTTGGTCTATATTTCTAATCCTCCAAATGCAAAATAAAAACAAAAAATAAATGTTTTTAAAAAAAATAAAGAATGTTTCTGTTAGAGAGATTCACTTAGGGCATGTTTGGTAGATTATAATAGACATTATAATATAATAGATATTCCAATGGTATAATTATTCAGTTATTTGGTTATGTTTTTAAAACTGATATAAGTTTTAACTTTTGAAATGTATGACTTCTTAACCATACATGTGATTAGTCTCTTGGAATTGGAGCAAGCACTAAAAGACTTTTTAGATTTCGAAATCTATAGAGCATTTATCAAACTACTTGATCAAATAGAGAGAAAAACTAAGAAAACATAGAAGGGAAAAAGAAAGATAGAGAGAATGAGGAAAGAATTACATATATAGATACAGATTTGTTAGTTGTAATAGTTGTGTACCTTTTTGTTGATGAAGAAGAAAAGTACAGGAAAAAACAACTTTATTCTGCTATCAATAGAAAAGTAAGCCAAAGTCTTGGAAAAAAGGTTTTTTTTTTTTTTTTTTTTTAAACGAATGAGCAAAAATTTGAAACTTTTTTTTTTCTTTCTTATAAAATTAAATATTTTAAGAGTAGTGTTATTAAGACAACACTTTCACAACAAAACCTAGGTGGCAAGTTGTTAAAGGTAAGAAAAAAGTGATGTTAGTTGTGAGTCCTCATAAAAACCAATTACAAATTGCCACTTAATCTTTATTTTAAAAACAGCATTAAAATGATCATATTCAAACTTATATCAGCTGAGTTTAAACAAAATTTAAGGTGAAGAGGTTCAAAATTTTATTTTAAGGGCTAAAAATAATTATTAAAAATTATATATATATATATATATATATAAATTATGGCCAAGTCAGGGGTTCATTTGAACCCTTGGCCTTAAGGTAAAGCTGCCCCTGACTAGAGTAGAATTCTATCTCAGATAAAAAATATATATATATTAAAAAAAACTAAAGCAATAATCTCTTCCTCTCAAACAAAAACCAAAAAATAAATAAATAAATAAATTTCTCCCTCTCTAACACCTTAATAGTTATTATTTTCGTCAAACTGAAAAGTTGACATTTTACATTTCTTGTACGGTGACATTATCCCTCACCACCATAATTTTGATTTACCTAACATTTGTTTCATTTCAAACTAAGACGTTGTCCATCTCTAAACCTCTACTAATCACAAGCTCAACAACTATCTGAAAATCGACATGCGAAAATACTTCCTTTGTCATGTTTTTTATTTATTTATTTAGTATATATGTATTATTTTAAAATAGACAATGATGTTAACTTTAAAAATATTCAAGGTTTGTGATAATTGAGTTCCATAACAAATGGAAATATAATTGTATAAGTAAGATATTCTTAAAAATATATATATATATATATATATATTTTGAAATTCAAAATTTTTTTTAATTCAAATTTTATAACCAAGCGTATGAAGAAAACTAGATACTATATTATAAGATCTATTATTTCCAATAATATAAGTATTTCTTCTTGACAATATTAACATACCAAACGTTACCTCTTAGACTTGAGTAAGTATTATATGAAATAGTCTCATGAGACTTATGTCTCAATGACATGCAGGTTCCACGTGCACATGTCATTGAGATAGGTCTCATGAGACCATTTTATACAAGAATTTTCCCTTACACTCAATGGTTCAAGTTTCTCAACAACGGCAACAACAAAAAACTCAATGGCTCAATGGCATGATTGTAAATTGTAGTTAATAACAAAATAATGCCTATATGACATCACCAAAAAAATATCTAGGTGTATTTTCTTTAAGTCAAGTACCATTGCACATCGCTACCATATTTAAAAACAAATATTAGTGTGTTCTATTTAACTCAACTACTAAAGTCTCTCATCATCAAACAAGAAATCTAAAGTTTGAACACCGCCTACACAAAAAACCAATTATTGTTTTGGCTTGATAATAAAAAACAATCATAATGGAGTGGTCACAGTTAGTTTGAAATACTATTGCATCTATAAAAAAATCATATATACTTTTCATACACTAATGATAAGAAACAAGGAATGAACTACCTAGGGGTTGAGGGGGGGCCATGCCCCCCCCCCCCCCCCCCCTACCCCATAGCCTTTGAAAAAAAATTCCCTAGTATATATATTAGCATAAAAAATTTACTTTTGGCTCTAAAATTAATATACTTGGCCCCCCTCTCTCAAACAATTTACAAGCTGACCCATGAAGCCAAAAAAGAAAAAAATTATCAAATCATCCCTTGTCTGGTTGTCCCAAGAATATCAAGAAAAACATTTAGCTAAACATTTGGACAATTTACAAATCCGGACAACAAGAAAAATCTACAAAACAATTCACATATTCAGATAATAATAAAAATATTTGGACACAGTCTAGGTAAAAAAAAAAAATTATAACAAATTAATTATAAATCATAGCAAAACAAATCACAGAAACCCAACAATTTTTACCCAATTTTTACCTCTCATTTGAGAGCTCTTTGTCTCTCTCAAATGACTTCATCCCATAGTCACAGAGACAACTCCTATGCTGCTAATCACTGCATCCACACACCAATTAGTGTCACCGACAAATTGGGTCAGATGGTGTCTTTAACTCAACCCATGAAAAAATTTTATTTTTTTTAAAGAGCTGCTACTCTTTAACACAACCCGTGGAAAATTTTTATTTTTTTTTAATGATAGAATTTTATTAATTTTTAATGTTTTATTAACTTTGAGACACACTTGGCATGTATGCATAAATGTAATACACATGTGAAACAACAATCTACTGTTTTGTGCCCTACCTAAACTGTCACTAGAGCATGTGTGTGATTAGTATGTTGGTAATAAACTTTGTGCCTTAGCTAAATTAATGTAGTAATGGGAAAAGCTTTATTATTTACATAGTTGAAGACTCAAAGTTATTGTGCATTATCATGTGATTGTTTATTAGATCTTTTTTTCTTTTCTTTTTTTTACTATACTTTTTCAAAATGGAAATTTTTTAAAGGAAAAGATCTCACATCTTTATGCTACCTCAACCTTAACCAAGTAATTATAAATAAAAAATTCCTTAACCAAGACACCAATAATTGTCTCACCCTTTTTTTCGCTAAATATTAGTGCATGATGTTGATTAACCATTGTTTTAGTTGTTTTTATTAATGTAATACTAGACATGGTTTTGAACTTTTAACTATAGTTTTTGTTTTTTTTTTTTTTTTAGAATCTTTTATATATAGCATTATGAAGTTATTAGGTATTGATGATGCCAAAAATCGTTAGTAAGCCACGTGATACTCACGTGCTTGAAATAAGGCTTGCAAAACAACAGAAGAGAAAACCCTAGGAGAGTACCGGTGTGGTACTGGCCAAAGACCCTCCGAAGGTTAAGTTAGAAAACTTTTCACCACTCTAGAGTGCCAGAGTTAGGGGGAATTATGCGTACCTTACTTTCTGAGAGCCTTTGGGTTTTTATAGTAATGTAGAATTGATCTCCGTTTCTTGCGTAGGAAGGCATTTCCTTACAGGGAAGATCATCATTAATGAGCGTATATTATGGAATCCTTCTTATGCTAGGACTTTTTCCATATTGGGATTCTATTGACTAGAGTTAGCCATGGGATGCAAGTTGTTTCTCTTTAGGATTCCTTGGAAGTCACTTAAATCATGCAGAAGCCACGTGGCCCTTGAGACCCGTCATCCTTGCGTCCATGCACCTTGGATCCGTCCACGACCAGGACCCCTCCATTATCAACCCACTGATCTTAATACAATCAGGTTTATTAGAATGGATTCGTCATCATGATTTGTCCCTCTTCAGTTGCCCCCTCACTCTATGGATCCGACACTTTTTATAAACGAATCCGTGGAGTGACGGTATTAGATTCGTCTTCCGGGAAGCGTGCATAGACTGATAGGCTGCCCTAAGGTCATTTAATGCTTGTAAGGATACGTGTCACTTTTTTAGTGTCTGGTCTCACGGAACGAAGCGTCCCTTCGTCTTTCGTGTCGTTCTTTTCTATATAAACCAGCTTTCTTCCTTTTCATTCTTTACTTTCTTCAGCGAATTTGTGATCAGAGCACATCTGTCTCCCTTTGACAAACGTGCATACCGTCTACCCAATGCATCCGTCATCTACTCATTTTCATTGTTCCTTTTTCAACTGGTAAGTATTGTTCCCCTTTTGTAAAATTTCTATAGACTTTGTACTCCCGCCATCTATTAGATCTGTCAGTCTCTTAGGATTTACCGTCACATGTAGGTGACAAAGATATCTAGTGCGTTAAGTAACCAATCGTGTGTCCATGACGGAGTGAGCTACGATGAAGTATTTCCGTTAGGTCAAAAAGTCCCAGACACATCAAGTGAAGAAAGGAATTCGTCAGTCACCTCTCCCTCAATGGATGAGGGTTTGGAGATGGACGAGTCAAAGGGTGACCCCAGTGAAGGTATAGATGGTGTTGAACCCCCAATCCAATCCGTTATAGGTCCTGATGGACTTAATGCTACCCATATGGACGGTTAATGATTTTACTTCAACAATCAAAGAACCCCACTTCAAGACTTTTAGGGAGAAGTACCAGATACCCATCAACATACCCATCTGTCTCCCTTATAAGTCAGAGAAATGTTACTACGAGGGTATTAAGGGTGTCGGGATCTATGAGCAGATGCTGAAGGCAGGGCTCAGGTTCCCCTTGAGTTCACTTCTCCGTCGCCTCCTCCAATACCTAGGTGTGGCCGTCACCTAGATCTCCCCAAACGCCTGGAGGGTCTTCCTTGACATGGAGGTCTTATATGGGGCTATGTCTGATGGGGCACAGAGATTAACAGTGGAAGAGTTTTTTAACTGCTACTGTCCAGCTGAAATCGCTTAGTCAAAGGGCATGTATAACTTTGTGCCAAGGAGCCCATTGTTAAGGCTCGTGTGTGAAACTCCCGACTCTAACAGAAATTGGAAGAGTCGGTATTTTTTCTTAGAAGGTGACGAATGGATGTGTCATCCCGACGACCATGAATACATGCCCGTCGACACAACATGGGGCATAACCCCACCGTCCGGTATGCATCCGTTTGCATTTAAGATCTTTATTGTTTGTTAGATGTCATTCTAACCATCTACTTTCTCTCTTTCATAGTTCAAGACCGTCCAAAAGTTTTACTTGAACAGTGGAGTTTCTTGGAGTGAATTTTTAATAAAACCAAGTTAGAGGAGAGGACGCGAGCTAAGTTGGTCACTTTAGACACTTTACACTGGTACTGTGACGGACCAGAGCCAACTATGGCCGCCTGTAGATACGACGCTCAAGTTCACCAACGTAAGTTCGTCACCCTGTTTTTTGGTTGGTTTTTACTTTACTTCATTATGAACATCCATCTACCTTTGTGCAGATATGGATACAGCTAGGAGGAGGGCTTATATCAAGCAGCAAGCTGCTTTAAAGAAGCAACATGAGGGGTCAAACTTCCAAGGGGACGGGTTCGACCGACCCATTTACTAAAAGGAAACAGCCAAAGAAAATTGGCCGTCTTCCCAAGAAACCCAAAACCGTCCCTAAACCCTTCGTGGGTTTACAAGCTGAGGCCAAGAAGATGGTTACTCTACCTGGCCTAGGGAAGGGCAAGGAACTCATGACGGGTTCTATCCCCATCACTGAAAAACCACCCGTCCTCCTCCGTGAGGACTTTAAGTTTACGTTGGAGCGGCTCTCATCCATCATCACAGTTGATGGCTATGAGGACTTAAGCAACCACGTAACTGAGGCCATGGGGGAGACGGGGCTCTTTTGCATTGCTTAGGTTACCTCGTCCGTCCTATTTTCTTTTTCTTTTTTCTTCTCTTCCACTTGCCTTGTTACTAACCTCCTTCCATTTCAGGCAATGCTAATGATGAAAGGGTTGATAGGTCGCCATGAGACGGCTTTGGACCATATCAGGGCGAGCGCGAACTCGACGGAGGACGAGCTGAATAAGCTGAAGGCCTGGAAGGCCATCTAGGAGAAGAAGCTGACTCTGTTAGTGCAAACTAGGGACGAGTTTGAGAAGCAGACGAAGCTACTAAAGCAGGTCTTGGCGGACAAGGAGAAGGAAATCTGTGATGCCAAGGACCAGCTCTGTCAGGCAAAGGAAGAAGCGATACGAGAGTACCATGATTCCAACGCCCTTCTAGCAGAGCTTGGAAGCTCCTTCACTGAAGGCTCTGACGACGCCCTCCGTCAATTCAAGACTTCTTATCCTGACCTGGACGAGTCCTATGTCTCTATCAATGTCCAGGACCAATCCTCAGTTCAGCTCGTCCACTTCGAGAGTACGGATGAACTTTTCGCTGATGATGCCCTAGTCAACAACCCTCATGGTGACAAAGGAAATGCTGCTGAGAGTCAAGTTAAACCCGTCGTGAACAGCACCTGTCACTCTGACGTCGTCCAAGTAGAGGAGGAGAAAGAAGAAAACACCCCTATTCAGCTGTAGTTTTTTTTTTTTTTTTTTGGTTGAAGAACAGTAAATGTATAATTTAACCGTTGTCTTCTGTATCTAAACTTGTCCCTTTATGGGATTTTAGAAGTATTTTCATTACTTATTTTGTTTTGTTTACTTTTATGTCTATGGAGAATTCGTTCAATTTACAGCTATGTGTGAATATGACTGTCATGATCATTCTCTTGAGTGAACCCATCCACTTTGTGGACTTGTAATGATGATTCAACATATTATCTAACCCATCCACTTTATGGACTTGTAGTGTTAATTCAACCTTTTATTGAACCCATCCACTTTGTGGACTAGAAATATTTAATTATCGTTTTATTGAACCTGTGTTCATTCAACGTTATGTCGAAACCGTCCACCATACGGACTTTATAATTATCATCCTTATGATGAGTCCGTCCACTTTGTGGACCAGAATTCTTAGTTGGAATCCGTCCACTTTGTGGACTTTATAGTTGTATCCGTCCATTTTGTTGATTATAACATCAACTCATCCATTTGGGATGAGCTCGTCCATTTTATGGACTTAATCATGAATCCGTTTACTCGCGGACTCTAAACCCATCCACTTTATGGACTTAACAACATTAACTTATCCTTATGGGATGAACTCGTCCACTTATGGACTTAATAATGAACCTGCCCACTTGATTGTGGACCCATCCACCTGTAGACTTGTAGAGTAAGTATGTGGAAACAGATAAATATAATAGTCATATCTGAATAATCTCCTCCTATTATGTGATAAATGCATGTAGAAAAATGATTCCTTAAGGAAAAACTTGCCCTTCGGGCTTAAAAAAGTATTGTAGCAAAAATAAACTAGAAAGAAATAAACTGGAAGTGAGGAGTTTCGTTGCTCGTCTACTGCTAATAGGCTACTGATAGTACTTCTTCAGGTGCTTTGTGTTCCATGGGTGATGCAACTTCTGCCCATCTAGTGTCTCTAGGTGGTAGGTTCTCTTCCTATGCCATGATGCAACTCTGTATGATCCTTCTCAGCTAGGTCCTAACTTCCCCTATGAGGCGTCTCTTGTGGCGCCCATTACCCTCCTTAGGACAAGATCTCCTACTTGGAAGTCTCTGTGTCTAACCTTGGAGTTGTAGTGTTTGGCCATAAGGTTCTGGTACCGTGCTAATCTTTGCTCAGCTGTTACTCTTACTTCGTCCATCAGGTCAAGCTGCAGGTGCATAGTTTCATCATGCTTGCTTTCATCTTGGTTCTCTACCCTGTAGCTTGTAAGCCCTATTTCCGCTGGGATGACCACCTCGCTTCCATATGCTAATCGAAACGGGGTTTCTCCTGTAGGGGTCCTCGCCATTGTCTTGTATGCTCACAAAACACTTGGTAGCTCCTCCAGCCATATACCCTTTGCCCTCTCGAGCCGAGTCTTGATGATTTTGAGTAAGGATCAATTTGTGACCTCAACTTGCCTATTGGCCTGCGGGTGGGCGGGTGATGAGTAATGGTTCTTGATCCCAAGTTGTGAGCAAAAGTCTCGAAATGCGTCATTGTCTAACTACTTCCCGTTGTTAGAGTCCAACACCCTAGGTATACCATACCTGTAAATAATGTTCTTCCATACAAAACTTTGTACATTATTTTCAATGATGGTGGCTAGGGCTTCTACTTCTACCTACTTTGTGAAGTAGTCTATACCAACTATTAGGAACTTCAATTGTCTAGCCGTTGTTAGAAGCAGACCCATTATATCTAATCCCCATTAAGTGAAAGGCCATGGGGCTGTCATTGGGGTGAGCTCCTCTGTTGGTTGCCTGATGAGGTTGCCAAATCTTTGACACTTGTCGCAAGCTTTGACGTATTCTTGGGCGTCCCTCTGCATGGTTGGCCAGTAGAATCCTGCCAGGATCAATTTATGTACCAACGACCGCGAACCAGAGTGGTTTCCGCAGACTCCTTCGTGGACTTCTCTCATGACATAATCCGCTTCCTTGGGGACAAGACATCTCAGGTATGGTCATGAGAAACCCTTTTTGTAAAGAACGTCTTTGATTAGGAGCCTCCTTACCATCTGGCAGCACGCCATCTTTTAGGTAGAAGGTTATTGGTGTTGTCCAGTAATCTTTGGATCCTACCTCCTGCATACTGATGCTGTCTATTAATGGTGAAATTTGAACGAAAGACAGTACCTGACTGGGGATGACCATGTGCTCTGCTGATATAGCCTTAGCGAGTCAGTCGGCGTACTCGTTCTCCTCCCTTGGGATTTGAACAAACTTTACTCGGAGGTTGTTAATCCGATCCTTCACCTACTCCAGGTACTTCTTCATCCGTTCATTCTTGTAGTCGTATTCTTCATTAACCTGACTTGTTCTCACTTGGGAATCGCAGTGGACAACCAAATTTTCATCTCTCGCGGCTTTGGCAAGGTCCAGCCCAGCTATCAAGGTTTCGTACTCTGCTTCGTTATTGATCACAGGGAAATCCAGACGTACCATGCATTATATCTTATCTCCTTCTGGACTATAGAGTATCACACCAGCTCTGCCTGCTTACTTGTTGGAGGATCCGTCTGTGTGGATGCTCTACTGTGGGACCTCTTCAGCCCCCTAGCCTTCTACATTAGTGAACTCCGTGATGAAGTCGGCGACCACCTATCCCTTAATGGCCGTGCACAGGCGGTATTGGATGTCGAACTCACTCAATTCTATTTCTCACAATGCCATTCTTCCGACAGCTTCAAGATTATTAATTGTCCGCCGTAAGGGTTTGTCCGTCAGAACGATCACCGTGTGAGCCTGGAAGTATGGCTTAAGCTTATGGGCTACAGTAACTAAAGCGAAGGCGAGCTTCCCCATTGGTGGGCATCTTTCCTCTGCGCCTCGAAGTGCCCAACTCGTGTAGTACATGACGACCGCCGAGAATACTGCTAAGTAGAGGAATAGCTTTTCCCCGAGCTAGGAAGGACTCAACAACGGAGGGGATGAGAAGTAAGTCTTCAGGTCCTCAAATGCCTACTGACATTCAGTCGTCCATTCAAAGGATTTCTTCAGCGTGCAAAAGAAAGGTAAACACTTGTCCGCTGCTCTCAACACGAACCTATTCAATGTTGCTATCTTGCCGTTGAGGCTTTGTACTTCTTTCACATTCTTCGAGGGTTCCATTTTTATTATGGCCAGGATCTTGTCTGGATTGGCCTCGATGCCCTTTTAAGACATCATGAATCCTAGGAACTTTCCCGCCGTTACTCCAAAGGCACACTTGCCTGGATTGAGCTTCATTTTGTAGGAACGAAAGGTGTTGAATGTTTCCCAAAGGTCCTCCAAGTGATCTTCCTCCCTTCGGCTTTTCACCAGCATGTCGTCAATGTAGACTTGGACATTTCTCCCAATCTACTGTGCGAACATCTTGTTCATGAGCCTCTGATACGTCGTACTCACATTTTTAAGGCCAAATGGCATGGCTTTATAGCAGAAGAGACCCTGGTTGGTAATAAACGAAGTCTTCTCTTGATCTAGTTGTAACCCGAAAAAGCGTCCATGAAGCTTAGTAACTGATGTTGAGCCATAGAGTCTACCAAGACATCTTCCTGTGGGAGGGGGTAACTATCTCTGGGGCACGCCTTGTTCAGGTCGGTGAAGTCTATGCACATCCTTCATTTTCCACTGGCTTTCTTGATCATCACTACGTTTGCCAGCCAGTTTAGGTAGTAAACCTCCCTAATGAAGTTCGCCTCTTACAGCTTGTGGACTTCTTCCACTATAGCTCGGTCTCGTTCTGGGGCGAATACCCGCTTCTTCTGACAGACGGGTGTAAAGGAGGGCAATACGTTTAGTCTGTGCACTATGACTGAAAGGTCTATTCCCGGCATGTCTTCATGGCTCCAAGCAAAGACATCCCGGTTATCTTTGAGAAACGTTGTTAATGCTTGGCGGACCGTAGGGCTGGCGAGGGTACCAATCCTTGTCGTTTGATCATTCTTCGAGTCGTTGAGAAGTATCTCTTCGAGCCTTTCGATGGGCTCTGTCATCATCCGATGTTCTTCAATGTTCATGGCCTGGAGGTGGTCGTCCATCTCCATCATCAATATGTAGCATTCGCGCGCAGCCACCTGATTTTCGCGTAGCTCCCCTACCCCATAATCTGTTGGGAACTTGATCATTATGTGGTAGGTCGAGATTACAGCCTTCCATGAATTAAGGGTAGGTCATCCCAGGATGGCATTGTAAGCAGACAAGCAGTCGACCACAAGGAATGTTACGTTCTTAGTGATCTGTTGGGGGTAGTCACCCACTACTATGGATAATGTGACAGCACCAAGAGGGAACACCCTTGTTCCTCCAAAATCAACGAGGCGAGCATTCGTCGGAACTAGTCGCTCTTTATCAATCCTCATCTGTTGGAATGCTGGGTAGTAAAGGATGTCAACCGAGCTGCCATTGTCAACTAGAACCCAGTGCGTGTTGTAAACTCCTACTCGTATGTTGACGACCAGTGTATCATCATGGGGATGGTAGAGACGTCAGGCATCTTCTTCCAAGAACTCGATGACGGGGTTGTTTATTCGCGCCATCTTCAATATGGAACCAATCAGCTGGACGTTCTGAACTATCCTGAAGTAAGTCTTATGAGCCTTTTTGGACGACCCAGTAACCATCATACCCCCTACAATCATTCTTATGTCTCCTATAGACGGCCTGGGAGGCTCATTCTCCCGTTAAGGAGTCTGCTCTTGTGGTAGGTCCATTCTCTCCTTGTTAACGAACCTTTGCAACTTTCCTTGTCAGATAAGGGCTTCAATCTGTTGCTTCAAGTCATAGCATTCAGCTGTATCATGGCCGTGATCACGATAGAAGCGACAGTACTTATCTCTAGACCTCTTATTAGGATCACCTTTTAGCTTTTCGGGAAAGGTCAACGCCCCTTCGTCCTTAATCTGCATCAAGACTTTGTCGATTGAGGCAGTCAGCAGGGTGAAACTTGTGAATTTTCTCGTGGAGGGCTTCGGGCGCCTGTCCTCCCTTCGTTCTCTGGTCCTAGCCATCTTTGGCCCCTTATCCTGCCGTACGTCTTCCTGCCTTTCCCTCTTCTTAGGCCTCTCTTCTCGGGCCAGCAATGCATCTTCTGCGTTCATGTATTTGGTTGCCCTGTATAACACATCCGACATAGTTTTTAGGTCGTTCTTATATAGGGAAAATAGAAACTTACCTTTTCGTAATCTATTTGTGAAGGCAACCACAAGTATCTTATCGTTAGCTTCGTCAATCGAGAGAGCCTCTTTGTTAAAGCGAGTGATGTAGGACCTCATCGTCTCGTCCTCCCACTGCTTATTGTTCATCAAGCACGCAGTGGACTTCTTATACCTATGTCCCCCAATGAAGTGTGAGGCAAGCTGGACGCTTAACTCTTTGAAGGTACCAATGGAGTTGGGCGTTAGCTTGCTGAACCAGATCCTTACAGATCCCTTCAGCGTGGTAGGAAAAGCCCTACACATGATCTCGTCTGGTACCCCTTGTAGATGCATCAGGGTCTTAAAAGATTCTAGGTGATCCAAGAGGTCCTTGGATCTGTCGTAATTCTCCACCTGCGGCATACAAAACTTCAGTGGGAAAGGGAATGAAGTGACAGACGCTTTGAATGGCAAATCCGTTTGATGGACCAAGTCATCAAGGTCGCTAGACACCCGTCCTTTGATGGCGTTCATCATAAGGTTCATCCATCCCTTCATCATCTGCATCTCGGTGACTATGTGAGATGGGATCGTATCAGTGATGGATGGCCGGCTTGTGTCTTGTCGTTCTAGCCTGCTTGGGGCGTTGCTTCCTTCCAGCCCGTCATGGTTCCTTCGCTCAGCGCTGGTGCCTTTTTGATCTTCCTCCTGAGTATTAAGATCTACATTCTTTTGGCGCAACTGTTCTTCCAGGTCATGGTTTTGTTTGATAAGGCATTCCACGGCGGCAACGAGAGTTTAAACCTGTCTCTCGAGGGCAGTCGTGCGCGGTTCGTCTCCTTGAACGTCGTTGGTGGTTGCCATCGAACGAGTGAGCACCATGCAACTTTTTGTCCGAGAGGCGATAGTATGGCTTACAAATCGCAAGTTCCCACAAACGGCGTCAACTGATGATACCGAAAATCATCAATATGCCACATGATGCTCACATGCTTAAAACAAAGCCTGCAAAACAACAAAAGAGAAAACCCTAGGAGAGTACCGATATGGTACTGGCCAAAGACCCTCCGAATGTTAAGTTAGAGAACTTTTCACCACCCTAGAATGCCAGAGTTGGGAAGGAATTATGCGTACCTTGCTTTCTGAGAGCCTTTAGGTTTTTATAGTAGTGTAGAATCGACCTTCGTTTCTTGCTTAGGAAAACATTTCCTTACAGGGAAGATCATCATTAATCAGCGTATATTACAGAAACCTTTTTATGCTAGGACTCTTTCCATATTAGGATTCTATTTACTAGGGTTAGCCGTGGGATGCAAGTTTTTTCTCTTTAGGATTCCTTGGAAGTCACTTAAATCATGAAGAAGCCACGTGGCCCTTGAGACCCGTCACCCTTATGCCTGTGCACCTTGGATCCGTCCACGACCAGTACCCGTCCACTATCAGCCCACTGATCTTAATACAATCAGGTTCATTAGAATGGATCCGTCATCATGATTTTTCCCTCTTCAGGTATAAAATTTTGTGAAAAGAATAAATAGATTTTTTAAAAAAATTTATAATGTGGATAGAATAAAGAATTGGTCTAACCTCAGTCAAATCTTGAAAATATCAAGATGTACCAATTGACTTATAGAACTCTTGATTATAAATGTCTATTATTGATTTTTTAAAAAAGAAAAAATACAAAAAAAATTAAAAAATTAATGCTAATAATGCATCGTTGTTAACATCTAGTATTAATATTCCAACTTTCTAAAATTCTTGAACAAAGAACTTTGGCCCTCCCCACTAAGTTTGAATCCTAGTTCCGTCCCTGATAAGAAAGATGATCTTCAAGTCTTCAACCGCTATCTCGTGAGTGTTTACTTCAATCCTTAGCTAATAAAATGCCATCCAATAGAATTTGTAGATATAAATTATTGTGTAGACTAAAGGCTGTAAGGGTGGAAGCATTTTCAAAAATTAGTTAAATAATAGGGATAGATTAAGAAATGTCAAGTAACGAATGGCACAATAGTTTGAATATTCTGTAATCCCTTACTGAGATTTATTGGATTAGTTAGGAATATAATGAATCAAGTTGTTTACAAAAGACTCAATGTGAGGAAAAAAACTTATCTATAATTTTTTATTTAATAAGGACAGATTGAGAAATGCCAAGTTGCAAAGGACACAAACGTTTGAATATTTTGTACTCCTCTATTGAGAATTTTGGGATTAGATAAGATTGTAATCGAATCAAGCTATTTATGATGACTCCACTCGTGAAAGAGTTTATTTCTTTAGTAAACTAGCTACACTCAAGTTCAATTAGGCTTGGCTATTATATGAATCAAGCACGAATATAATAATTTAAAAAATATGTTTATATATGTGCACATGTATAAAATATATTTATATAAATTTGAGATTTGATGTTTAAATTTGTAAATAAGTTCGTAAAATATTAAATTTTTTGTTCCATCATTTTGTCAGTCCCATCTAGAAAATCTAACTTTTTAAGGAATATAATCTAATGTGTTATTTTTAAAAAATAGATACAAGTTTCCAAATTATTATTGTTAATTTAAATTTGAGTGAAAGAAGAATATTAAATTTTTAATTAAATAAAAAAAAAAGGGTAATTAAGAAAGTTAGCAATAATGTATTCAATGACTTTTCAAGAGGACACCCCAACGTGTATGGAATAGAGGAACTAAAACAATTATTGAAATTTATTGATACTTAACACAGAGGTCATTTGAGTTCGGAATGGACCCAAGAGAGGGGCCCAAAGGGACTCAGTCCCCCCGGGCCTTGTAAAAAAAATTAGGTATATTTTAAATGGATTTGGATCCGGTGTAATACCCTAGGTATTACACCGGGGGCAATTATTATTAATGGTTAAGATTAATAGTTGCAAAATGCAACTTTCAATCTCAACTATTGATTAAAAAAAGTTAACAAAAGTAAAAAGTAAAAAATATTTGTGAGAAAGGGGAGGGTGAATTGCACCGGATCCTAATCCATTTTAAGCACCCCAACCCCCCCCCCCCCCCCCCCCCTCCCCCAAAAAAAAAAATATATATATATATATATATATATATGCCCTTCTTCTAAGTAACTTGCCCCCCTAACCCTCTAAATCATTAGCCCAACCCATGTAAATCCTCAACCCAAAATATAACAAATTTTATTTAATAAAAAAATAAAATAAAAGCCAATGGTGTTTTGTGTTTTTTGTTTTTGTTGGTAGATAAATGTATTTTAATTTATTAAAAAACAATGATTTTGTGTTTTTATCTTAGTTGATAATTTGTTAATATTATATAGATACTTATTTGGAGTTATTTATTTTTACTCCGGCCCCTCTAGCTTGAAATTCTAGATATGTCCTTGATTTGAGTGGATATTTGGTCATGTGTTCCGGATGGAGAAGTATCTAAAACAATTTTGGTAATCATCCTTATTTATATAATCCTCTTTAGACATCAAAAGGCTTATAATTTGGTATTATAAATGATTAAAATGACAATTCACCAAATTTAAATGATATAAATTGTATTTTTATCCAATAATAATAATTCGCCGGCACTCATGAGATAAGATTACATCAAGGTGAGAATAGACAATTTCATGACCAAAACTTGTTGGGATCGCACAACTGCAAAGGAAGAGAAGCTGATTCTTTTGTTTGTTTATGAGAGGAAGGTTCTCAAGGGCTAAAACAAAAATTTTCCAATATCAAATCAACGACTTGGACTTTTTCTAAAGTAAGATCCTTTTCCTTGCATTGTTGACTTGAAATTTGGGATTCATAATTATCTCTCTAGAAAGGCCTACATTTTTCTGTTTTCTGGACCACGTTTGAGTACTTGGGTTTCACAGCATTTATTATTTTTGAAAAAAATAAAACCCATAAGATTCGTTACAGGAAAAGATAACAAATATGATAATGAGATGAAGAATGTTACAGGAAAAGATACCAATTTTTTTACATGCCGTATGTGTTGATACAGTACTTACTGTTCCTGAAAACATTTGCTAGTGTGTCTGCTTTTACTGTAAAATAAAAAATAAAATTGCACAATATGCCATATAATGAAAGAACTATTTTCTTTTTTTGAAATATTGTTAATAACTTTAGCAGTTGGACTGATAAGTTGTACTAAATTGATTAGAAAATCAGGACAATGTTTTTCCATCTCAAGCCACAACTTTGTAACTTCAAAAATTCTGGTCATGGAGTTAGGCTCAACTTTGTTTTGGAAATTTTGGTGGCGGAAAATTGCAATGAAAAATTTTCCATGTTTTTCTCTTATATGCCTGGAAAATTATTGTTATCTTAGTCAGACCAAATCCAGCCTAATTTCTTATGTATTAGTATGATGTTAATGAAAATTAATTAATATGCAAACTGGGTCTGAAGTGTCTAATTAAGCTGAGTAGCTGACTCACTCTTACTTTTAATTAAAAAGTGCCAAAGGTTTGCAATAAAATTATAGCCAGTCAAGATACCCAGCCGCTGTTTTAAAGGTTTCACTGTTTTTCTCTGAAATTCTTTTTTCTGTTGTCATTATTATTATCATTATTTTGTTGAATATGAGATCTTCTTTATACCGGGAAGCAGTACAAAGTTTAAAACAAATAAGAACAAACTAGAACTACCAATTACTTAATTATTTTTTCTAAATCCAATTAAGCTTAATTTCTTGTTTTCACATATTGAATTTAGTATTTTTGGATCTTAGTACTAGTACAGCTACTTGGTCTCAACTTCACATCATGGAAATTGAATAGCTTTTCAGGGCTCTTTAACTCTTTCTTGGAATTTTGTTTTGATGGAAAATTGCATTACTATTTCCTCACAGCTAAAAACAGTCTATGGTGTCTAATATGGCGGCCTGTTGATCTTGATCTTCTTGAGAATAGAACGTTTGTCCATTCAAAGCTACGAATTTATTTCTATTTTTGGGTGTTTGCGTAAGTATCTTTTTTTTTTTTTTTTAATAAAAATTCTACTTTAGCTTTATCTAAACGTGTGTGTATATATATATATATATATATATATATGTGAAACTCCCTTATAAAAATTTGAACTCTGACTTTTACCCCCACACTTTACAAGCATTTATACTTGTGTTTGTGTATGTATCTTGAATAGGACATACGACCATAAATCCAACTAAAAAACAGATATTTCTTCACAACAAATTAAGAGCCTTTAAGTAAATTAATTACTAAATAAAGTATAATTAATTTCTAATTTTATCAGTATATCATGCCTATTTTTATCTCAATCTTACCAAATTAAAATCATATTTACTACTTTAATTATTTTCTATTTCTTCAGGAGTATTATTATCATATTATGGACATTATATAAGAGTTCGCCTATTTTATTGAAGACATCTGAATAATTTTGGAGAACTTGCTCTTTAAAAATTAGCTAGATCTACTGATCAATTATTGCCCCTTTGATGAACTCAAATCATTCTTTAATTCACTGCACTATATTATCATATTAACTAAGACTAGCCTAAACATGTAATTATGTTCCAATAAAATTTGCAAGCCAATCCTTTCTCTAAGTGTTTTCCAATTGAGCTATATTAATTTGTAAGTTGTGACAAATGTCTCCTAAATACATTACTATTTATTGGGTGGAAGTATTTGAGTAGAAGGTTTTGGATTTTATTTTTTGGTTTAAATTACTTGAATATAGTATCAAAACTACCGTTTTTTTTTTTCAATTTATAACATTCGTAGATGAATTTAAACTAATTAATATGTGAATTTAAATTGATTTAAGTGTAACATGTTATTTCAAAATTCATGACACTTTTTTTTTTTGGTTGAACATATACCTATAGAACCCCAAATCTATGTATGTTGTTAAAATTCATATCGAGTAATAAATTAATTCATTTTAAATCCTCAAAACCTAAAGTCAATAGAATTTCTTTACATTGAGTTTGGTGTACATGATTACTTTATGCTTTTCCAAGCACATAATTTGTGCACCAGGTGCATTTTTGTCTTTGATTATTTGTGCATTCAACCAACTCTGAAAAAGAAAACTCGAAGAGTGCGTTATTATTAGAAAGAAAACAATCCCTGGAAAAGGCATGGTTGAATTAGGATCAATAAGCAGACTTAAATTTGTTACAATGTATTGTAACAAAGAAGTAATCATGTTTATTCTTGGGTCTTTGTTGGGAGTCTCTGAAGTGTTTAGTAAAGTAACCGTGCTAGATTGCCTAACTTGTTTTATGCTTTGATCTTTCCTGGGTTAGGTAACTATCTATTTTTCATTTTGGTCATAGTACTACTTTTTTTTTTTTAATTTCTTTTGTACATAGGTCATAGTGCTACTTGTCTTGAAATTTTGCACCATTGTACAATTAGAATTAGATCACCGTACAGATGTACTTGGCATTGTGAGTGCTCTTTTTTCCTCCTCATATGACCTCATATAGCTGTCAAATTAGAAGAGAAATGTCCAAAGAGAGGAAAAAAAAAACTGTAGAAATTAGATTTAGAAAACGTAAACCAAATGAGAATTGACAATATTCATTATTCAAGTTCAACCATGTGGATAGGAAACAATATTTTTATAATAATTTCACAATAAAACTCGAATATTAAGTGAACGTTTGGATACATATTTTTTCGTCTATGTTTGCGTCCCGTGCATTTTGTATGGGTCTCATGTATTGTTCGAAGGACCCGTAAGTACATTTTTTAGTAAAAACAACTTTAAAACTAGGTCTCACAGCACTATTCACACATTTAAAAATTATTTTACTATAATTTTTTCTAGTTTTCAGCAATAAGTGGTATCCAAACAAACCCTAAATGTGTGTTTGGCAAAAATTAAAAAATCAGCTTATTTTATTATTCAGCTTATTTTTGCTACTATTTATGGTCTCACTACACTTTTTAGTACTATTTATAAGTCTCACTGGACTATTTTAGCTAACTTTTACCTTTATTCACAATATTTTCAATAAAATCTCAATAAAATAAGCGAATTCTAAACGAGCTCTAAATTGTTAAGGATAAAATATTAATGTTATTAATAGACTTGAAATGATAGTCAGCAACAAGTAACCATCTTGACTTTGTTATTGCCTAAACTTGTTATAAAATTATTGTAAAATTGTTACGGTTCAAGCTGTACAAATCTTTATCTATTTAGATTACTTTTTGTGATGTCTAGATATAGTTAGTCTCGTACGTATTTTACCTTTATTCACAATATTTTCAATAAAATCTCAATAAAATAAGCAAATTCTAAACGAGCTCTAAATTGTTAAGGATAAAATAATAATGTTATTAATAAACTTGAAATGATAGTCAGCAACAAGTAACCATCTTGACTTTGTTATTGCCTAAACTTGTTATAAAATTATTGTAAAATTGTTGCGATTCAAGCCGTACAAATCTTTATCTATTTAAATTACTTTTTGTGATGTCTAGATATAGTTAGTCTCGTACGTATATAAACGTGTCAATAAAGTCATGGGCTGTGGTAATGACTATATTGTTTTCTGTCAGTATGTATCTTTGTCACGTCACTCACGTCACAATGATGTACACAATACGCATATTGCACAATAGTCTTGAAAAGATAGGAGCACTGTTTCTGTGATGTGAATTGGTTGAAATTATGCCTAACGAGCGCATTGACAAATGACAATCAATATGGGAGAATCCAAGAAAAACCTCTTTTTATTATGGTCTCTAAAATTTACAAGAACTCTTTTTTTTTTTTTTTTTAAGTTGACTAAGGATTTTACATAAAACTAGGAATTAACCGATATGTTCCGTATATATTAGCTTTATCATAAACTATGATTCTTTCCATCACAGGCTGTAAATTCAAAAATACAACAAAAAATGATAAATAGTTTGCTCCCAACTTAGTCAATGCATCAATGCATTGTTAGGTATCGCCTTCAACAAATTCCTGCAATCAATTAACAAAGGCTCTATTAATAAATTAGCAGTTTTATTGTTCATGAGCAGCACAACCCTTAAAGCATCAAGTTCAACAATAAAATTATTTACAAGAACTAATTAAGTAATTAATAACTAGTGCTCTCAGCAAAACAGTATATATATATATATATATTTGATAGTTGGGAGAAAAAGAATTTAAACTAATATTTTAATGAATGATTTAAAATAAAATGAAATTTGATTTCAATTAAAATATATATATTAGACTAATGATATGTAAAATTATAAAGAATCAAAAATTTATGTGGTACAATATTATAAAATCAACCAAAAGTCAAACATTTTTAGTTTTATATGTAAATATAGATGCATTCAGTTAATTGGTGCCCACGTTTGTTAATTGATTATTTTAAGAAAATTTTGATATCACTTTTATAAAAAATATAAAAAATTATCAATAAAGTTTTAAAAATACTTCCTAAACCAATGCCCTTATGGCATATATCCAATTTGATTCCTAATATTCAAAAAGTCAAGTTTATGAATTAATTATTGTAAATTTGTAATATGACTAAGAGTTTTGTAATTTAGTAATATAATATGTTCTTTTTTATTAAGAGAATTAGGGTTAAATTCCATTTTCTTATTATTATAATTATTGAATTATGAAAAAATTATCCTAATAACATCCTTTCTCTCTACTCAGTACTCACTAACACAAATGAGTAATGTGTAGTTTTCTATTTTTATTTTTTATAGGATAAGATCCTTGAAGTTTATGCATGATAATTATTTTTTATAATTGAATAGTTGAGTTAAACCATGTGTAATGTGTATCATTAAAAAATTTCTTCTTCTTCTTCTTCTTCTTTTTTTATTTTTATTTTTTATGATAATTTGATGATTTTAATGAGGGTGAGAGATTTAAACTCTAATTGAAAATATCAAAATGTATCAATTGAGTTACATGCTCTTGACTAGCTAACATTATATAACTATTTTTTTTTTTGGATGAATAGCTAATATTAAATAAATAAAATGGTATAACATTATGAATTAATAATGATGAGAATAGCTCTTAGTGTTTTCAATAAAGACATCTAGCATTTACAGCTCGCTCCTCCAACTAACGAATTATAAAATGAAAAGGAAATGATGAGGATTATCAAAGTTTTACATATGGTTTCAAAAAAGAAAAAAAAAAAAAAGAAAAGAAAAGAAAGAGGTTCACAAAAACCTGCTCACAAGTCACACCCACCACATAAGGGTATCATCCAAGTTCAAAATCTGCTCCCTCAACTATCAAATCATCACTTTATAAGTACAAAATTCTTGTGGGGGTGACAAGGGGAAAGGGTCAAAGTTCAATTATCTAAGAGGGAGTTTTACACACATATACATTTAGATTAAACTAAATAAAAACTATTGAATCATTAAAAAAAATAATGATGAGGGAAATCAAAGTTTTAACATTTAGTTAAAAAAATAAAAAAAGAATGGTTCACATAAAGTTGCTCACACCCACCATACGAGGTTATGACCATGTTGGTCACCACCCGATCCCATTAATGCATACGTAGCAGGTTTGAAGTTTGAACAGGTTTTTAAGGATATAGTGATTTACAGTTGCCAAATTAGCGTTAGATTGTTACATTTAATTAATATGACACTTATTTTTTGAGAATCAATTAACAAGACACTTGAACTTGATCTATTGGTGTTAGTGAGGCACGGAATAATTAATTACGATAAATTAAATAATTCAAAGACCTTTTTTTTTTTTTTTTTGAGGAAGAAATAATTCAAAGACTTGATTTCGAATTTTTTTTTTTTTTTTTTTTTTTTAATGCTGGTGACTGGTGAGTAGTGACCAAGTCAAATGAGAGTATATGTCCATTATTAAAACAACTATACATATATTAAAGAATTAGTACAAATGTACAATTTGTTAAGTGGTCAAACCCTACATCAAGTAATAATAAAAAGCTCAGCAAGCGATTGATTTGACATTGTTAATTTGCTCAAATCCACAAATTTGAAATCTTCGATTAATGTTAGTATTCAACCTATATATTGTATCATAGTAAAACTTCACGGATCATTATTATTGTTCAAATCTCACAATCCAAGATCTAACTGTTCATACAACTTCGAGGAGAAAATTAGGCTGTCATGAAATCAGGGAATGTATAATGCCATTATTTATTTATTATTATTATTATTTATAGATACATTTATACAGTTTCAATATATGCATGGCATATGCTTTATAATAATTGTTTTTTATCATTAAGCCAAGACTCTAATAGATACTTGGCGTAAACAGAATTTGAGCCAAAATCTCATATTTAATAACAAAAAACTTTATATGTTAAGCTAATTAAAACTCATAATATGTCAATTTTTAAACGCAATAAAAAATTAAAAAATTTATTTACTATATTATTTGATGTGATATTAATCATATTTACTATCACATCAGTTATAAATGATTTTTTTTTGTAAAATAGTGTTATTATCTTTTACATTTTCCTGTGGAGAAATAAGACTCCACAGACAAGGTGGAGTAAGAACAGAAAAAACACCCCTTTTCCTCAATAAGAACTTGTGTTTCCAAGTCTGACAACCCTTTTATTTTTCCAAGTTTGACAACCTAGTCTATAAAGGAGGGCCAAAGTTTATGTTGGGTGGTAGCCTTGGTATTAATGAGAAATTCGTCAATGTGTCTTCTAGACATGATTTCAGACTCATGGTATAGCTTTCAAATCTTTTTCCCAACATTAATCTGTTTGTGAAAGCTTCAACTTTGAATTTTTCTCTATGCTAGTGTAAGTTAGCCTGCCTAAGTCAAAATGTGATGCCCACTCAGGTTGACTTTCACACTTAATTCCAAATTTCATGGCCAATGTCTCATGATTTTTTATATTCCACATCAAACCTATTAAACTATGAAACATTTTTATTTTATTTTATTTTTTAAATTCTAAAAAATCACATAAGAAAAAAAATATCTAAAAATCAAACATTTACTTTGTTAATTAATTCATTTAGTCATGAATTATTAGTACACCAAAGACTTCTTCCAGACGGCACACCTTATAAGAAGCTTCTACTTCGATACTAATTGAAACCACAGCCCACAGGTAGAACTTAGAAGTACCAGAGAGATATGGAGGTAGCAAAGGTGAGTTCTACAGAAAACAATAACGATGAAGACAATGAAGTTATGCTTCCAGGGTTTCGATTTCATCCAACTGATGAAGAGCTTGTTGGGTTTTATTTGAGACGAAAGGTGGAGAAGAAACCAATCAGTATTGAACTCATCAAACAAATTGATATCTACAAATATGATCCATGGGATCTTCCAAGTAAGTTCTGCTAGCTAGCTATAGCTCTTATCATCAGTTTTCTTGTATCGATCCATATACTATGTATGGTATTTTCTGTTTTTGGAAAGGTTTCAACCATCATTTAACCTCAGGGCAGTTGATGAAGTTAACTGGATACTGCTGACAATAATTTTCATCTCTTACACATGAACGTGTATATATATAACATAATATAACTCATCATCAAAGTAAGAAAGCAAGTACAACACTTGCTTTCATTTATTCCCTTCCCACTCTTTCACTCAAATGATCGAATGAAACCATAGGGTTTAAATTCTCTATCTATCACAAATTCCATAAAAGTATATTGTAATACTAATATTGTTATGTAAAAAATAATTTCAAAACCTTTATTTCAAAACACACACACAAACATATATATATATATAGAGAGAGAGAGAGAGAGAGAGAGAGAGAGAGAGAGAGCACGACCATGAATGTTTAGAAGCCTCAGTAGGATTATCATTCAACTGTGTATAATATGTTTAGTTTTTAAGAGAAATATTTCAAATTTTGATATTACCTAATTCTCTTCATGCGAAGATACTTGTGTTCAAATTCGTAGTTCAAACCCCTTTCTCCTTCTTAGACTCCCAAGTATTTTATACATGAGGAAGTGTCAATTAAACTATACAACTCTTAACTCTCTCTCTCAATTGTAGCAAAGGGGAAAAAAACATACTCATATCGAGTTGTGAGACAATAATAATATAAAGGAAAATATTGTTTTACATTTATTTATATCTACTGTTTAAATTTACATAATACTCATAATTAAAGTGTTCATGTGCAAATTTTAAAAAGTGAAAAGAAATTCTCCTTATTTAAAATATGAAAGTGACAAAATGTTATTTAGAAGCTGCTTAAAGGAGCTAGCAATTTAAGTATTACAATCACCATGATATATGAATATATAAGTTCCATTTGTTTTTACTCTAGAATAAGCATAGGATCTAGGGGACTTAAGTAGTCTCTAAACACAACATATATTAAAGATCTCCACCTTATCGACCACAATGTAAGGTTCATGGAAAGCAAGCACCTGAGGCCACAACATTCTCCTAATGTTCTTTTGATTCATTTTAGTTTCAAGATGAGACAAAAAACTCCACGGTTTCTTTGCATTTTCCTGTTCTTGACATCAGTGTCACATGAAAGAGACGAAGAAATATTCCCTTTTCTTCATATGCTAATAATGTCAATATTATTTATCTTGATTCTACATTACCTACCACATTTTACTATCCAAGACCTAAATTTAGTATTTGTTTCAAGTTGAATTCGCCAGCATCTACAACTAGTTTAAATCTGTTGGCATGCCATGACTAACCTCATATTATATCTTGCTTCCTATATATATTAATTTTAATTGTATCATGGACTTGCTTCTTATTGATCTTCTTTTGTTAAAATATGAAGAAGTTAGCACTGTGGGGGACAAGGAATGGTATTTCTTCTGCATAAGAGGGAGGAAGTATAGGAACAGCATAAGACCAAACAGAGTCACAGGGTCAGGGTTTTGGAAAGCCACAGGTATAGACAAACCCATATATTCAGTCCAAGAACATCATGAATGCATTGGCCTCAAGAAGTCCTTAGTCTACTACCGTGGAAGTGCTGGTAAAGGCACCAAAACTGATTGGATGATGCATGAGTTTCGTCTTCCACCAAATGGGAAATGTAGCAACCTCACTAATGCCAATAGTGCTCAAGAAGCTGTAAGAATATTCTTCTCATTTATCTTATTACCCCTAAGTTTTGTTCTAAATTAGCTGCGCCACTTTCGCATTTTTTTAATGTTTTCACACCAAGGTATGCTAAAAATTAAAAAAGTAGTTGATGTGTACCTTTTCCTAGTCGACAAGCAACAATATATCCATGATTCAGGCGGGAGATATTTTACCATTTCTGAACTCATAAAGTGATTATATTTAGGTTACGTTTGGATAGATTATATTTGTCCGCTTATTTTACTATTTAGTTTATTTTTACTAATATTTATGAGTTTCATTGTGCTTTTTGATAAGTTTCACTGTATTATTTCAATTAACTTTTAGCTTTATTTATATTATTTTCAGTAAAAAAATTTCAGTTTCAGTTAAATAAGCTGTTTCCAAACAGACCCATAAATATTTTATTTATTGTATTACGTCAACATAGATTTTAGTTTAAAATACATATACTTTTCAATCCTGGAATTTGGCTAAGTTTGATTTTAATATCTCAAATTTAAAAATTGCAATTTAATCTAAGAAAAAAAATTAGTAGGTATTAATATCATCCTTACATTCATTTGCTATTAAAAGAAATTGAATATGCGATAAAATGGGTGCTAAAGTGACAAGTTAAATAGCTATGCAACATAAATTGCATATATGATTAAAAAATAAATTAAAAAAAGTGTTCTAATTTGGTTTTTGATTGAGGCCAAGACACTGTAGTGATTGTTTTTTATTATCAAATCAAGACACCATTTAATTTTTTATATAAGTGATCTCATATCTTTTATTTAACAACTAGTACTAATTGAGCTTAATATCTACGACTGGGTCAGTATGTCCATTTAAAGGGACCACATTTCTTAATGCTGTTTTGGGCCCTATGGACTCCTGTGAAAGACAGTCAAACCGTTGAACCCATGAATCAAGGTCTTTGAACAGAGCAGACAAAAGGGATTATATATTACATTGATCACTTCCTTAACTTATGCTATTATTCCATCTAATCGCTTTTAAAACCTCGGTTGCTCAGTCCAAAACTTATTTTCTTACATGACTATGTTGGTTGCCAAGGAAGAAACGTCAAAAATGTACAACTATTTTGATAAAATGTTTGTCAGTTTCTGATTCTAAGCAAAACAGACAAAGCTAATTTTTTTAAATTTTCTCTGAACGGTTTTGCAGGAAGTTTGGACACTTTGCCGAATATTCAAACGAATCCCATCTTACAAGAAGTATGCACCAAATTGGAAAGAGACCAGCACCAAACAAAATCCAACTGATTCAAGTCCTAAAACATGCAGTTTGGACTCTGACAATAGTGAACCATACATAAGTTTTGAAGACTCTGTTTTCCAACAACATAATGAATGCAAGCCGTATATCCAAGTTGATGAAAGGAACCATTATTTTGTGGGTCATTTGAATACTCTAAATCAAGTTCCATTTACACCATCTTATTCAAACTTTTGGAACCCAAGTGGCGATGATTTCTTTACAAAAGGAAACTGGGACGAGCTCAGACCCGTGGTTCAGCTAGCTATTGATCCATCCCAAGTGTACAACTGTAGATAAGCAGATGAGGAGAGCATTCTTACTTGTCTCCCTCTTTTTATTTTCTTTGTTTTTTTTTTAGTTCTTGGGGAGGGTAGGGGGGTTTGGTTTGGTTAACAGTAGTTATGAACTTTAATAAATGTCATGTTTCATGAGTCAGATTAATTATTTAGTGTTTCTAGAGAACAATGGCATGATTCTTCGTCATATCACATAATAGTGTATCTTACTAATTAAATTCATAGTATGATCCACCATTTATGTGAGAGAATGAAGTATTACGTCATTGTATTCTAGGAATACATAATAATTTTTCTGGGATCAAGTTACATACATTTTAACTATACTTTCACAGCATTAATAACTTTATAGGAGAATATGTTTTTTTTTTTTGTATTATAAAATAAAGAATATTGTGATAATTATATATTTCCATATGTGGTTTGGACTGGTTGTACTTTGCTCACCCATAAAAAAAATATCACTTTACAGACTTGAGGTTAACTCCATAATACAACCATAGCCCAATTTGTGTCCATAGTTAAAAAACACATCAAAACATTAGGATACACCATTTACACTAGTATTTTACCATTATGCCAAAACACTTGTTATTCAGCAATAGCTTCTTAGAGAAATATATAAATCCAAGAAGCTAGATCAAATTTGTCATACTGTAGATAAATATAATTTTCACAAGAATTTTTATAAGGTAGCTAGTAGGTTAGGGATCTCACGAGCACCAAACTGTTGATAGAAAGGGAGCAGACTGTTGGGTTAAGATAGCTTGACCCCGGTTAATTAATTCAATTATCCAAGTTAATTAATTAGATTAAATTGCATGTAAATCGTGGAGGCATCAACAAATTACCAAAAATACCAAATACAACGGAAAATAAATTTAATACGGTAATTTGTTGACAAATAGGAAAAACGTCTCGCAAGGCAAAAATCTCACCAGGTGATTTTAAGGTCACCACTCCCAAGAATCCACTAATCAACAATCAAATGATTACAAGTATAAGGAATCTTACCACTACCCTAGTCTATCCTGAAAAACCAACATACAGTTGAACCTTACTCCAATACCCAATTGGACTTGATCTTGTAGTTGCATTTTTTCCCTTGATGCACAAATCTTCAACTGTGACTAACCCTTTTGCACAGATCCTAGTACGTGACTAACTCCAACAACTTGAATGGATGTTGTTGACTGGAAAGTTCATCACTTCATTAACAATGAAAATCAGGAAGCTCTTGGTTATAAAACCCTATGGCGTACAAACGCAGTAGCTTCTCACAGAGAAAAATAAACTCTTTGGTCTCTGTATCTGTGTGTGACAGCTCATAAAATAAGCCTTATATATGTCTAGGGTTATGAGTAAAGAAACCCTAAACAAATACATAAGCTTGGGCCAAATTTCAGATCTGAAAATTTAAAAATCGTAATTCTCAATAGATTGAGCTTTTATCGTGCCATCTGTCGTGCTTCTCATTTAGTCTCAATGGCAGTATCTATCAAGCTATCTGTCGAGACTTAATAAAATAACTTTTCTTCACTTGTTTCTTGGATCAATTTTCATATCTTTAATACGAACACTTGATATGCTTGAACAAAATATTTTTTGACGTATTATACCCAACTTAGATCTACCAAATTACAAGTGCATTTTGTCAAAAGATTAGCCAATTACATAAAATATAACCCTAACACATACTATTCAGCTAACCATCATTAATAGTGTGGGGCCCAAATATTTGGCAACCCCGGCCCACTCCATATCAGGCCTAAGGTCCAGGCCGAGGAGAATGCAGAGTCCAAGGATAAAAGGGAGAGGCCCAAGTCATCAAGGGACCTAGCCGAGGATGCCCGCGTCCTCGGCAATCCAACATTGAAAGAAGGAAGCTGTCACTCACCCATTAAATGCACGCCACCAATACTCTGGTCGCATTAATGGTGAACTGACCAGCAAATAGTGATGCCTTGATTATTTCAACTAACAGAAAGCCTGCAAAGGCGGCTGATGGGATGAGCTCTCAGACAGAAGTTCAGACGGCCGATAAGTGGACGGCAGAAATCAACTAAACAAGACTATATAATAGATAGAACCCCTAAAGTAAAGGGGGTTGGGAAGTTGGACCCTTGAGTGGAAAAGTAAAGGGGTTTTCCAAGGTGTCTAAGGACAACCCTTATATTCATCGATTCTAAGGAAAGCACTCCTCGGACTGAGCCGAGGACGAACTTTCCTCAAGAACACTTAGTTAAAATCCTGTTATTATCCTTACAAACCCTTAGTCAAATTCTTGTTATTTTTCTTCTGAATCTTACGTCAACTGTTGTCTTTCTTGCTAGTGCCTAGTCCTTCTATCCACTCTCTACAAATTTATTGTACGAGGGCCGTCCGAAAACGGGTCCCTACAATTGGCGCCGTCTATGGGAAGGACTTGTGCATTAGCAAATGCGACAGTTGGTGTGAAAAAGATCGAGAGCAACACTTCTTTCAAAAAAATATACACACAACCAAGGGCAACGTATTCATTCAGGAAGCAACCATCATAAAAAATTGAAAAGAATGCAGGAAGTAAAAGAGATAAAACGAGGCTACTTCTTTATTAACATTGAAGAAAAGTTACATTTTACAGCAGATACTCATGCAGGCTTGTTCTAAAGCTAACTACGAAGACAGATGCCCATGCAGGCTTGTTCTAAAACTAACTACAAAGAAAAACGCCTAAACAGGCTTGTGCTGAAGCTAAGAGAAAAGGAAATGGTGAGAGGCCTAGGCAAGCTTGTTTTAAAGCCAGGCCTAGTGGTGGAGGGAGAGGTGGAGACAGACTTATGTTAAGGTCGTCAACAGCTCCCCAACCACCACTTGCGGCGGAAGGAAGGAGAAGGAAGAAGAGGCCGCGGCGCCTGACGGTTCCACCTGGCTTCCCTCCCAATCCCACAACAACTGGGAGCCGGCAAATCACTGCCAGCCTGGAGGGCTGACAGATCCAAACCCGGAGGAGAAATGTTATGTTCCTTTCAGATCCCCCTCCGAACTGCAAGGGGAGTCCCATCTCTGGCTAGGTTGAAAAGAAGGAAGGTCTTCGGCCTCTGCCTACTCCACCTCCACCGTGTTGTCTAGGATCGAAGTGGCATCCTCGGCTCCTGAAAGGGGCTCGGCTTCCCTGTCGCCGCCCTTTCCCAGGGCCACTTCATCTCGTGGGGCACAGGCTACTATTCTGGCAAAACCCTTAAGATGCCCAGAGAGTGGCGTATTTGTGAGATTCGAATTCAAGTGTTTGTCAAGTTCGAATGAAGGATCACCCCAAAATGCCTTATATAGAAGGCAAAACTTGGTGAAAGCCAGCCTGCACAAAATCCTAAGGAGGAATTACCGGAGGAATTAACTCCCCACAATTTCCAAGAGGCTTATCAGCCGCTGGATCCCCGTAAATCTGCAAGGACATTAATGAGGAGGCGCCTCGCACACCGAAGCGCCAAGCGCGTTACTCGAATAGCCCAAAAGACGCCTCGTTATCAGAAGTGGCGCGCTGGACGAAGGGGCTAGACCGAAGAAGAATCCTCCCTCGGCGGAACAGACTCGAGGCCACTGTCATTACAAAGGCAGACTCCCTAACGCTGAGGATGAGCCCCCTAACTCCAAGCAGTCCAAAAGAACCAAGTGTTAGACAGAACCTAGGCCTTGCATGGTCCTCGGACTCAAGCCTCTGGGGAAACTTAACATTTAAGAAGAACTAGGTACTAGACAGAACCAAGGTCTTGCATAGTCCTCGGACTCAAACCTATGGGGAAACTAGATACTTCAGAACCAAGTGCTGGACAGAACCAAGGTCTTGCATGGTCCTCGGACTCAAGCCTATGGGGAAACCAGTTACTAAAAGAAACCAAGTGTTAGACAGAACCTAGGCCTTACATGGTCCTCGGACTCAAGCCTCTGGGGAAACTAATTACTTAAGAAGAACTAGGTATTAGACAAAACCAAGGTCTTGCATAGTCCTCGGACTCAAACCTATGGGGAAACTAGATACTTCAGAACCAAGTGCTGGACAGAACCAAGGTCTTGCATGGTCCTCGGACTCAAGCCTATGGGGAAACCAGTTACTAAAAGAAGGACTAAGTGTTAGACAGAACCTAGGCCTTGCATGGTCCTCGGACTCAAGCCTCTGGGGAAACTAACTACTTAAGAAGAACCAAGTGCTGGACAGAACCAAGGTCTTGCATAGTCCTCGGACTCAAGCCTATAGGGAAACCAGTTACTAAAAGAAGACAAGTGTTAGACAAAACCTAGGCCTTGCGTAGTCCTCGGACTCAAGGCTCTGGGGAAACTAACTACTTAAGAAGAACCAAGTGCTGGACAAAACCAAGGCCTTGCATGGCCCTCGGACTCAAGTCTATGGGGAAACCAATTACTAAAAGAAGGACTAAGTGTTAGACAGAACATAAGCCTTGCATGGTCCTCGGACTCAAGCCTCTGGGGAAACTAATTACTTAAGAAGAACCAAGTGCTGGACAAAACCAAGGTCTTGCATGGTCCTCGAACTCAAGCCTATAGGGAAACTAGTTACTAAAAGAAACCAAGTGTTAGATAGAACCTAGGCCTTGCATGGTCCTCGGACTCAAGCCTCTGGGGAAACTAACTACTTACGAAGAACTAGGTACTAGACAGAACCAAGGTCTTGCATAGTCCTCGGACTCAAACCTATAGGGAGACTAGATACTTCAGAACCAAGTGCTGGACAGAACCAAGGTCTTGCATGGTCCTCGGACTCAAGCCTATGGGGAAACCAGTTATTAAAAGAAGGACTAAGTGAGCGTTTGGATAGGTGGTTATCTGCGTTATCTGCATTTGCGTTTTGGGCATGGGACCCACGCACAGTAAACGCAGAAAACGCATCACGTTCTGCTTCTTTTTTTTTTTTTTCCTGCTGCTGCACAACGTTTTTGGGAGACAACGGCTACTGTTCATAAACAGTAGCCGTTGTTTTTGACTTTTAACTTTCTTTTTCAGTTTTGTGGGTCCTATGAACAGTAAATGGGACCCACAAATTTCACTTTTTATCAACTTTTTTATTAAAAATGGGTCCCGCTATACTATTCACACATTTAAAAATTATTTTGCTACAGTGTTTTCAGCAACTTTCAGCAACTTTCAGCAACAATAAACTCTATCCAAACGGACCCTAAGTGTTAGGCAGAACCTAGGCCTTGCATGGTCCTCGGATTCAAGCCTCTAGGGAAACTAACTACTTAAGAAGAACTAAGTGCTGGACAGAACCAAGGTCTTGTATGGTCCTCGGACTCAAGCCTATGGGGAAACCAGTTACTAAAAGAAGAAAAGTGTTAGACAGAACCTAGGCCTTGCATGGTCCTCGAATTCAAGCCTTTGGGGAAACTAACTACTTAAGAAGAACCAAGTGCTAGACAGAACCAAGATCTTGCATGGTCCTCGGACTCAAGCCTATGGGGAAACTAGTTACTAAAAGAAGACAAGTGTTAGACAGAACCTAGGCCTTGCATGTTCGTCGGACTCAAACCTCTGGGGAAACTAACTACTTAAGAAGAACCAAATGCTGGACAGAACTAAGGCCTTGCATGGTCCTTGGACTCAAGTCTACGGGGAAACTAATTACCAATGAAGAATCAAGTACCAGACAGAGCCAGGGCCTTGCATAGTCCTCGGACTCAAGCCAATGGAGAAACCATCCCTTCATGAAATACCAAGTGTTAGCCAAAGCCAAGGCCTTGTGCGTTCCTCGGCGTCAAACCTATGGGGAAACTAGTTGCTTCAAGGGAATCCTAGTACTAGACAGAACTAAGGTCTTGCATGGTCCAAAGACTCAAACCTATGGGGAAACTAGTTACTTAAGGAGGATCTAAGCACTGGACAGAACCAAGGTCTTGTACTAACCGCGAGCCCAAACCTACGGCGAGGCTGACCACTTTGGTACTAGTAATGAACACTACATGGGACGATAACCAATGTAGTCGGCGAAAGCGCAATTGAAGCCAGAATCATGCAAGTAAAAAAGATACACATATATGCATAATATAACACAAGCAAAACAAGTAAGAAAAGAGAAAACATATACTTCGCTGAATCTTTAGAGAAAAGTTGTACGAGGCAAATGTGCCATTACAATGCAAAAAAAAAGGAAAACAAGGCAAAGGCGCACGCAGAGGATCATTCTTACGGCTCCATCTCAACTCCCCCCTCAGGGGGCTGGGCAGAGGAGGTCTCAGAATCCTTGTGGCCCTCGCCCGGGGCCGCAGCCTGGGAGGGGTCAGCGAGGTGGGATACCTCCTACAAGAGGTGCTTGGACATCAGCTGAGGGGTCCACAGCCTCTCCAAGCGCATCAACAATGGGACCCTTACTTGCCTCGACGTTCCTAGGAGGATTAGCTTCCTTGGTTGGCTCGTCCGGAGTGATGGCAGTAGGGTCGCCTTCCTCAGAAACAACCCCAATGCCCTCGGCAGCCACCTCGGTCTCAGAACTTGGGGGGGTAGTCTCACGAATGGCAAAAGGATAAAATATGTTCTCCGCCCTCCACAGGTCGGACGAGGCTTCAACCCTAACTTGTTTAAGGGCCTCGTTCCAAACCTAGGAGCAGTAAAGTCTGCACATGCCAGGCACTTAGGCTCTAAGGTCGTCTTCTATTTCAATCGCCCCTGCCTCATAGGCATCCTACGCAACCTTGTCTTTGGAGGCCTCAGCCTCAGCCCTGGCAGATTCAGCCTCCTCATTGGCTTTCAAAGCCTCGTCCCTAGCAGACTCCGCAGCGCCTCTAGCCTTATCTGCCTCAAGCACCCTCTCTCCCAGGGTCGCGAGCTCCTTTCTGGCTATCCTCAGCTGATCCTCCGCTTGGCGCAGGTTGTCGGTTTGATCCAGAGCCAGTTTTTCGGCGGCAGTAAGGGCTGACTCAGCCTTGTCTCGAGCCACCTTCATCTCCTCCAACTGGTCCATCGCCTTTTTGAGATCAGCCTTAGAAGCGTTGAGAGTCCGCACGGCTTCCGACAGCTTTGTGCGCTCTGAGCCAGCGACCTTGCTTTGGCTACTGGTTATATCCTCCAGCCTGAAGGTAGCCTGGATAGCCTGCCGATTGAAACCAATGTGCAGCAGATAAGGAGCCAAAGAACGGAAAGTCAAGAAAATCGTAAGCAATCAGAAAGCTTACCATGCCCAAGTACTGCTTAAGGCCGAAGAAGACCTTCTTGCTCCTCAAAACCTCTAGCTGGGCCATGTCTGCAGGGAGTAACAAGGATCTCCCCAATGCGTTAGCCATAAGCGCACCCTCGCCCCCTTGAGGGTTCCTAAGGGAGGTATCATCCGTCAGAGGCTTCCCATGGAGCATGGGAGCAGGAAACCAAGCCTAGGCCCCTGCCTGGATAGAGGTCTGCTTCTCTTGGCCTCGGCGCCCTATCCTCAGCTGTTTTGATGGCAGCCGAACATCGCCACCGCCTCGGGGAGAATTAGACTCTTCACCCCCCTAGGTCTCTTACCTTTATCCTTCTTCTGCGGAGGACTGATGGGCTTGAACCCAGATGTCGAAATCTGTTGGGGTGGGGGAGGAGGAAGCTCGGATGGAGGAAGCTCAGAAGGAGGAAGCTCAAGAGGAGACTTCCCAGGTGCGTCCCTCCCCAACTGCCCCTCGATCAGTGCTAGCAAGCTCTTTTGAGGTCGCTTCTTGAAGCTCATCTTTGACCGAGGAATGGCTTCTTCAGGCAGAAAGTCCGCTTCAGTTAGACTAGGGTCACCCAGATCGTCGGAAGGGTCCTTAGGTGAATGGGGCTGGTCGAACATGCCAAACTCGTCCCCGAACGGACCTGAGTCAGCAACCTCCTCTTCTCCTTCAACCTTGGCAACTTGAGCCGATGAAGAAGCACCTACCAACGATACACCTTTGGGAATGGGAGACCCTTCGGGGATCAGAAATTCGTGCTCGACTACGGTGATGCTACGCAACCGAGGATCTTCGACTCAGATCACGTGCTTTGGAGCCGAGAATGATTTTTGGAGCGGGTCATATCCTAGAACCACGTGAGCGGCTCTAACTTGGTTGTCCGATTTATTCACAAAGATCTCCGACCTCAGCACCTTCTCCAAGTCTTCCTTATTTACCTGGCAGAAGTGACACACAAAAGCTCGCGGATCTGTATAGAAGAAAGCAAGTCCCTGTCAAAAACCAAGCGAAGCAGGACACTAAAAACACAAAGAACTAAACACTCTCCTAGTCTGGATGCCCCACCTGGTGTACCCTCCACTGTTGAACAAGGAAGGCCCTCGTGCCATTCCCTAGACACAATGAGGAAGTCTTTGTTCAGACCCTTGCTGGACTCAGGGAGGCACTGGATGAGCTGGACCCTATCATCCCTTGTCCTCATGTAATAGGACTTCTCCTTCAGGCGCTGGAGTTTGTAGCACCAGTTCACATCATGATGGGTAGTCTCAGCCCCATCTTCTTATTCAAGGCATCCACACAGCCTAAGATCCTAAATACGTTAGTGGCACACTGAGTGGGAGATAGATTGAAGTGCTTAAGATAGTCCCTCATCACCAACCCCATGGGGATCCTCATTCCACCCTCTAGAAAAGCGATTATATGAATCGCCACCTCACCCTCTTTCCTCTTCAAACTCCACTCCTCCTCTCTGCAGTACCTCAAGCCCACTGTATTGGGGATCCTATAATCAGCGACGAATTTGTCCATTGACTCCTCAGACTCCACTAACCTCTTAAGCCTACCCATCCTAAAGAACTAACAAGGAACTCAAGAGAACAGTACGAACTAGAGAGAAAAAAAGACTTACAGAAATGAGGGAAAGCTCCTCGGACAGGCTTTTTGTGCTAAGGGAAGTCGCCAGTACAGTTGGAGATATGACCGAATTCAGAGTATGTGCGCAAGATCTCTAGAATGCAAAAGTGAAAGGACAAATCAGTTCCACTGGGTATATGTACCCCCAACTAAAAGTAACTGCACGGACTTTCTCGCCCAATGAGCCAGGAGCATCCCCATCGTCCATTCATCATCACACCGTTGAACGTGGAGGATACATTGCCGCCGAAATTTAATGAAGGTAGCTCTAGATACCGAAACGCCAGGAACGTCCCCTGGGCAGTTGAAAGGATTGTGACACTGACAGAAAGGTAAGGCTCGACAGGGCAGGACATAGGCCCGAGAACATCAAAATCCTCCTCCCCGCCTGAGAGGCTGGGCGGCAGAATTTTGAGGAGCTATTGTGGGGCCCAAATATTTGGCAACCCCGGCCCACTCCATATCAGGCCCAAGGTCCAGGCCGAGGAGAATGCAGAGTCCGAGGATAAGAGGGAGATGCCCAAGTCATCAGGGGACCTAGCCGAGGATGCCCGCGTCCTCGGCAATCTGACATTGAAAGAAGGAAGCTGTCACTCACCCATTAAATGCACGCCACTAACACTCTGGTCGCATTAATGGTGAACTGACCAGCAAACAGTGATGCCTTGGTTATTTCAACTAACAGAAAGCCTATAAAGGCGGCTGATGGGACGAGCCCTCAGACAGAAGTTCAGACGGCCGACAAGTGGATGGCAGAGATCAACTGAACAAGACTATATAATAGATAGAACCCCCAAAGTAAAGGGGGTTGGGAAGTTGGACCCTTGAGTGGAAAAGTAAAGAGGTTTTCCAGGGTGTCCAAGGACAACCCTTGTATTCATCGGTTCTAAGGAAAGCGCTCCTCGGATTGGGCCGAGGACGAACTTTCCTTAAGAACACTTAGTTAAAATCCTGTTATTATCCTTACAAACCCTTAGTCAAATTCTTGTTATTGTTTTTATGAATCTTACGTCGACTGTTGTCTTTCTTGCTAGTGCCTAATCCTTCTATCCACTCTCTACAAATTTATTGTACGAGGGCCGCCCGAAAACGGGTCCCTACAAATAGATAAGGAGCCAATCTTCCCAACCAGCAACCCCTCCACACATACATAGAGAGTGAGGAAAATGTGAGAGTCTTTGAAATTCCAACCGAGTAGTAGATTAAAGGAAGTGATCAATCAGATGGAGCTCCTCAAGGATCAAGACATGACATGACAGAATGCCAGTACTCTCATAAAGCATTATTGGAGTGCATCTTAGTGCATTCACACATTGGCAAACCATTTATGGTGCACTATAATACCATTTTTTATTTTGGGATGACTTTTTTGCTAGTCCATATATATACATACATACTTATATATATATAAGCTAAAGCATAACATTTATTGTTACCTCACTTCTAATGAGCCTCAGTGTGTCATTTAAGTCAATTTTGGTTATTCAGTCTAGTTTAGTTCGTCTGATCCACTTGGTTAATTCTGGTCTAGTTCAGTCCATACAGTCTAGTTCAGTTCATACAGTCCACTTCGGTTCATTCAGTTTATTTTGGTCTATTCGGTCAATTTGGCTATGATATGTTGCTCTTCAATCCATGATATTCCTTAAATATAATAAAATATGATATAAATAATATAATAAATAAATTAGATAAATAAAATTGGAAAACAATTAGGTCATGTTGTTCAATTTTATATAAAATGATTGAGATGCTCGGTGTAATGTATATTTCTTTTGTACTTTTTTTCATATATTCATCTACATAAGCTTTTTACAAGTACTAAAAGTTCTTGAAATGATTATGTTAAGTTGTGATTTTGTTTTGTTCTTATTAAAATTCAGTAGGGGTGTTGGGGGGTCTTCCTCTTGGAGAGTTTAACTACACATTCATTACCCTTAACCCGAAGAAACGACTTGCAAACAACTTTGACCAATTTCACCTTATAAACTTATTCAATGTTGTGCATAAAATCATATCCAAGATGCTGCCAAACTAAATAAAACCAAATTAGCATTTGTCCTTGGTGGACAAATCTTAGAGAATTTGGTCATGGATTGGTGTAGGAAATCATCCTTAGCTTCAAGGCAAAAAAAGGAAATGAACGATTGTTGGGCATCAAATTGGACATGAGGCAAGCATATGACCTAATGTAATAGGATTTTTTTTATTTTTTATTTTTTTATCAAGGTAATTAAAAATTTTGGATTATGTGATAAATTCATAGCGTGGATTCACCGGTGCATATCAACTTCTCTATCTTGATCAATGGCTCTCCCCATGGTAGAATTGATTCAAGCAAAAGTCTGGGAATATGCACTTTTAACTAAGAAATTTACATCCTTTGTCTGAGTCCATAACAGCCTATCATCATGCTTGAGAATCCCGAGTAGAATTCTCAGTATCATATCATATGTATCTTATGCAATTGGAAATTTTGATTTAGAATATCTATTGTAATAACTTAGTGTGTGTGTGAGGGAAGACTACACTCACTCAAAAAAATTAGTAGGCTCTTGAAGAGTTCTAGATACACTCATTAATAGAAATAATAATAAAAATACATAAAGATGTGGCATGTTGCAAATAAACACTTGAATTCTTGGAAAATGAACCAAAAATACAATTACTTCGACTTTGCTTGTCCAAGGTTCCAGTTTTGGGTATGATTCAGAACAAAAATGTTCCAATTTAGGTGAAGATGTTTTTCAATTGTCAAAAGAATATCAGACATCAACATGTTTGAGCCGTATTAGTAAATAACAATGAGATTGGTAAGCTTCAATAGACGCATTTGGAAGAACGGGGTGTGGTTAACCAATGTCTCTATAGAAGTTGGCATTGTATACAACTTCCATATACAATGTTGAGATGTTAATATACAATGTTGAGATGTTAATAAGTGTATCCAAAACTCTTCAAGAGCCTACCTATTTTTTTGAGTGTGTGTAGTCTCCCCTCATGCACACACACTAAGTAATTACAATAGATATTCTAAATTAAAATTTCCAACCACATGAGATACAAATGATACTAAGAATCCCGTTCAGGGGTCTCAAGAATGATGATAGGGTGTTATGAACTCAGGCAAAGGATGTAAATTCCTTAGTTAAAAGTGCATGTTAAAAGTGCATATTCCTAGACCTCTGCTTGAATATCCATTGAAACTTCCTCGCTGCACTCATTGTAAGGCGTTTGGTCATTCCACAAATGCCTTGGAAAGAAAAGAAAAGCAAAGTTTGGATTCCAAAGGAAAATAAACTAACTCAGCAAAAGGCTCAAAATGAAGATACTATCTGGTCAAAGGTCTTGCTTGAACGGATGTCAGTGGATGCACAAATGTTCAGTCATGAAACGGTTTGCAGTAAGTCTAGTGTCCTCATAGTTCCTCCAAAAGCAAAGGATCTAGTAGTTTATGTAGCGAAAGTTGTAAGGCCTGGGAGTGGAAATAAACAAATAGATGGTATTAGCTACAGTAACAGGAGGTGAGAATGCTCAGAGAAGGGGAAGACATGCAAAATCTTGATGATTTCTTGGATGTCAATATTACTTTACAACATTCCATTGATGCTGCCTTGGTCACCAGGCAGGACTTTTAATAAGAAGAAAAAGAGGAATCAGAGACGAACCAAAGGTAAGCAAACTATTACAAGGTCATGCAAAGAACACTTCAAAGTAGGCTGTTTGTACAAATATAAAAAAATGGTTTATTGAGAAGCTCTAGAAGTACACTTTATATTAACTGTCCTCCACTGGGAAGGAATCGAATACCATTACATAGATATCAGTTTACCCTGTTCATAGCTCAATCATGAAAGAAATAAAAGGAAAAGAAATAGGTAGAGAAAGTTCCCATTTTCCTGTAACTGAATGTGTGCCAATCCCTACATTTGAAAATTTTTGTTTATGTAATTGTGGATATTTAATATCAAGGCTGATGAAAAGAGTTTGCTCCTTGTTCATGGTGGTTATTAACTGGTTGGCTAACAACAGGAATATCCAAGCTGCTTCCTTCAATCTCAGGAGCAACTTCTCTTACATCAGCTATCCTTGCCTCTGTTGCCTGAATATCGCTCCATTCACCATCTCCAATTGGCCGGAGGTTGACCTGATCTGCTGCCACGTGGACTACACTCTCCCCAGGACCTGGGACTGCCCTAGAAACACTGAGACATGCTTTATCCACATTCTCCTCCGACAAGTCTACATGCTTTGTCAGTGGAAGAGTGTTATCAATACTTGAGCAAGACTCGGTCTTCTCCTCAAAGACTTGCTTAGTATCAATATGATGTCTGTTGAGAAAAAAAAAATTGATTATTAATCCCGAAAAAGTAACAAACAATTTTTTTCATTACTTTTTATATTATAGTCTAATACTACTGATGTAACTTTAATGGAAAATTTTGGAATCAAGAGTGGTCTACATGTAGGCCAAACAGCTGAGCCTAGACATGTCAAAAACAAGGGGTGAAAATGACTTAAACTATAGCAATAGTTCCTCATATCTGCAACAAATTACATAATTGTCACACTATGTGAACTGTAGAGAATAATAACAATACAGGAGAAATGCATTATCTAGAGAGACACAGGTTATTGCTTGAACATGAGAAAAAAATAACATCTTGCATAACTGTTCACATTAACTATCATTTTGACATGATCATGCTTGGAGAATTCTTTGGATGGAAGTAAAACTCAATATCATATCCCGAAATACTCGGTGAGAAATATATGCAAAATAAAAAATTTGAAAATGAAAATCTTTATAAACTCCTTTTTTTTCCATACTTTGTGTTTTGGTAAAACTTTATCCTTTTTCTTACCTATTAGTTCCACTTTTACATGGATGAGAACTCACATCATTTTCAATTTAGTTTAGTTTAATTTTTAGTTGGGTTTTTTTCCTCTCCCTCTCTCTCCAGTTCTATTGCTTGATTAGTTGTTTTACATCAGTGTCATTAGTACTTTATCAAGTTACTTATCAAAAAAAAAAAAAAAAAAGTACTTTATCAAGTCTTTTTCCTGTAACAAGGGGCCTTACGTCAAGCAGAATACAAATGGGATTGATCCAGAATGATCCCTGAGTACTACGTGTATGGATAAAAGGGTTAAGATGCTAAACCTTTGGAGTTGTGTTTGTAACTTATTTACATATGCCAGAAGCTCTTGCTTTTCCTTCACAGCAGCTGACTCTTTCTGTACTGCCTCCTTTATTCTAGATCCAGCATCTGCCTCTGCAACCCTGACCTTTTCCTCTGCTCTCACAACAGCTGCTTCTAATATAACAACACGCTCTCTAGCTTTTGCAAGCTCAGAACGCCACATATGAGCCTCCTGATTAGCAGAGTCTCTCTGCTTGATCAATTGATCCTTTTCTCTACTCAAGGTCATAACCTTATGTTCATACTCTTTTAGCTACAAGTCAAATGAAAGGCAAAATATAGAGAGACAATTAAAAAGTGACATTTAAAATCACAACAGCATTTTGTGCAAGTAGAATTAAATAATAGGGAAGTTAGGAGATGTACATGGCCATTGGCACAGGATTCTTTTTAAGCTGTTTGCTCCATATCAGGTTTTATCAATACTATGTAATGAGCAATCAACAAAGTACCTTTGCCACACATGACTCCAGCTGCTTCTCGGAATCTCTTTTAACACGCTCAATTTCTGCACATGCAATTCTTCTTTGTTCATCCATTGTATGAGCTGCAGATGCAGCAGACTCAGCAGCTTCAGCTGTCTCAGATAATTTCTCAGCAATTTCTCTTATTGTTGAATCCCGTGCACGAAGGTCCTGAGCCAAATTGTGCAGTTCCTCATCCTTAACTCGTAGTGTCTCCTGCAAGATGTACTCACACAGTTAAAGAATCAAATCTAGGTTAAATTAAAGACCAAATAGACTTGCAGGATTAGCAATGACTTTAAAGGAATAAGCTTAGCAAGAAAACAAAAACAAAAGCAATATATATAAATATAAGAAAGACTTAAAAGGGATAAGAACCCCAAGATGGTGGCGACATGCCAAGCAAGGCCAGGCTCAAACAGGACAATAACAACATCAACCACTAAACCTTGGTCCCAAAACTTTGGGTTTGGCTATGGATCTTCAAATGACTAGGGTCAATCACATGTATTCTTTTTTGACACTCTATCCCACCCAAAATATCACTCTGTTACATCCAATATTTAGTACCATAGAGTATAAGTGGTCTTCTACTAAAAGGCACCTTTAAGGCGCCAAGCCAACTTGATTTACATGACAACTCAAAATTATGGGACCCAAACACCTATTCGTTTATTCAATGACTATGCAAGACCAGCTTAAATTGAGGCGAGGGCATATCCACAAACAAGAAAATACACAGAAGGCCCATCACAAAGACATTCTTCATCAACCTGTTCATAAATCCCTTAGCCAAGACAAATCAACATTAATTGCAGCCATAAAATATTGGATGACTCTACAGGATGCTTATATGCCATTATCCAAACCCCCAAATTTTGCCTAGTCATCAAATAGCACCTAACAATTATGCATATTTTTCCATTGCTTCTACTTTCCAAAGTTCAATAATAATAATAATATGAAAACAAAGAGTTCTCTACCACTATTCTACTAGAAGCTATTGCTATTTCTTGCTAAAGTTGTCTGCCTAGTATCATGCTTCTGGTGCACTTAACTGCTTCTTAACTGTACAAAAAGAGAAACAAGGCTCTACATATATTTTATAATTTGTCTTCTAGATCAGATTTTATGTCTCGGTTTCAAGAAACTGGGTTTCTCAAGATAATCAATTTTTAGATTTTAATGAACACAACATGGAACTTCTTTTTTAGCAAATGAGCAGTATGTACCTCTTTACTTTCATTTGTACCAATTTTGATAGTCCTAAATCGTTCAATGTCTAATTCTATGTAACTTCATAAACTTAAAGTAAATCATCTGAAAATTCTGAGAATATTAAGGCATTTATTAGGATAAAAATAATTTAAAGGCTGAGCCTGAGCACTCTTGATTTTGAAACCAATATTTCAAAAATTATCAATCTGATTACAACCCTTTTTTTTTCCTAGTTTTGGGAAAAGAGAGAGGGGGGGGGGGGGGGGGGGGGGAGATGTTAAAGTTTTTGTAACTCATGACTCATAAGCCTTGCAATGTCCAGGATCCTATGTCCTTCCAACCCTTCTTCTTCTTCTCAAGGAAAATAAAATTGCCACAAAGCCAGAACCAGTCAATTAGGTCATTTATTGGCACAAATAAAAAATAAATATTTGCAGTAACTCTATATCATTTGAACCAATACAAAGGCATATACTGGCACGTCTTAACTATTACAAATTAAATATTCCTTGTAGAAACATGAGAGAGGACATTCTAGCTATGCCTCCTAGATTTTTCCATCTATCTACTCAATGATCAGAGGCAGTCAAACAACAGCAAATGCATTTACAAGTGATTAGGAATGTACATTTCCAAGGAGGTTTTTTTTTTGTTTTGTTTTAAATTACGAACTTGCATTTTCAAGTTTGTCAAACAATTAAAGAGAAATTGCAGGATATAAATCTGGTGTAACTGCAGAAATGACAAAATTATATTTCATCCTATGCACCTGAATATCAAATGAAGGCATTAATCACCATAAATATATGTTATTGATGAAGTACAAAAGCAATAAGAGTCTGATCTTTATATAAATATTATTGGATATGCAGTCCATAACTGAAGTTAGGACATAGTATCACTACTATAAAATTGAAAGTGGAAAGCACAGGTAGAGTACCCTCATGATTGCTACATCATCCATTGGACCATCAGTTGTTCTATTTGTCACCATTCCTAGAGCATTTCTTAAAGAAATCTGCATTGCTGATTCAATTTCTTTAGAAGATTCGAGAGCTGTTGAATTGGCAGCAGCAACTACTGTTGCGACTGTTCCTAATTTTGCAGAACCATTTCCACTTAAGGAATTCACAGCCTCTTTATGGGCCTTCAGAACCAATTGTGTTGCGCTGAATGTCAGAAGGCAATGAGAAAACGAAACATAAGTAGAGAAATAAACTGCAATATATGCATTTGATAATTCAGGCAAGAAGACAAGAACTCAAACCTAGCGAAGACAAACCTCATCAGCAGATGCTCATTTTATGAAAAGAAATTTAAAGAATAAAATTCAACTGTAAGAACAACTAGTTGTTCATTCATTAAATTAACCCACCTTAGTATGTTACTTTCATTTTTATTAGGTTACTTTAGAACAGAAGAATAAATTTCAAGAAGCTTTAAGTAGCCAACATGATGTAAAGAAGAAAGAAGAACTCTCAAGGTAAAGCTTTAATAAAATATAGAATAAGATAACAGTAGAATCAAAAGACAACATTTCTTTTTCTTTTTGTTTTCTTTTTTTAATAAGTAAATCAAAGATAACATTTCAGTTGCAAGAAGGATCAAAGAATGTCGTAAATTAGGGAAAAAACTCAAATATAAAAAATTCAGTATCATTCTGAGCATGAAAAGAGTATGATTATGGATGCAAATGAGAATACATGTGGTGAACCCCAATTAGTCTGTGAGAATTTACAGCCAAACACAAAGTTTTGGTATTAAGTCTTTGTTGTTGTATCATTATGAGCAGGAAAAGTAAAGTGCTCATAAATGCTCTAAATTTTCTCCAAGATGTTCTTAGTTGTACATTTAAGGATAAGAAACAATACAATAAAGAAAAGTGATCTTTAAAAAAAGTATCAATCACCAAATTCTCTCCTAAAACCTAACTTTGGCACCCAACCCAAATCTTGATTTTTTTAGGAGAAAAATTAACCTGGAAGGCTGTTGCTAGTTCCACACTTCATGAATTCAGTGGAGGAAGAATGATAACATCATACAAGAGATAGAAATCAATCATGTCACTCCACTCGCACAACAAACATACGGAAGCGTGGACATATGAAAGGTCAAGACACCTTTGGCGTGTTTCTTTCTTTGTATGGACCGCAGCTTGGTATAAGATTTTTATGGGTGATAATTTGTGAAATAGGGGTTTTAAGTTTGTTGATTGGTGCATTATGTGTCGTTGTTGCAGGGAGACCGTAGACCATTTGTTGCTACATTGTGAGAGGGCTCATCGGTTGTGGAGCTTTGTCTTTAGATCTTTTGGGATTTGTGGGTTTTACCAAGATCGGTTGCAAATTTACTTTTTGATTGGTGGAGTTGGTTGGGAAGTACTCATCTAATATTTGGAATTTAATTCCATTGTATTTAACTTGGTGTATTTTGAAGGAATGATGTCGGCGGACTTTTGAGGACATGGATAGATCTGATGAACAGTTGCTTGCTTCATTTAGCGGTTCTCTTTTTGACTAGTCTAAGGCTTGGGGACTTACATCTAGTGATTCTATCCATGTGTTCCTTATTTCTCTCCTTTGCAATTAATTTTCTTTTTTATTTTTTGTTTTTCTCTTTTTTGTACTCTTTGGTTTGCTTTATGCTTTTTTCTGCATAAAGCAGTTTTTTGAATATATATCTTTCTTACTTACAAAAAAAAAAGATAAACAAGTTGCAATCAAATCTAGACCATAATCTTACCAATAAGTCCGCTCACAATGTCCCCTATTGCTAATTTTTTTTTTTTTTTTTTTTTTTTGATAAGTATCCCCTATTGCTAATGTTAGAAACCGCATTCCACTCAAATAGTTATCTGTTCCTTTGTTTAATAGCAAGAGAGGAGATGGGAGCAGGTACCCCTTCCCTTCTTTGGTTGTAGGGTGGAAAGGCAACAATAAAGTAAATTACCAGCAAACTATGATTAATGATAGGAATCTATTTATACATTGTTGAACATATCCCCCAAAATAAAATTAAAAAAAAAAAAAAAATTGTTTAAGACATTGTTGAGATAAATTGATAGGGTCAAAAGGGAAGTACAGAGAAATTCATTAAAGTCGGTATCCTCTCCTTTCTATTTCCCCAATTATAGAGAACTGGAAAAAAGGGCTTTGATAGGGTACATTAAATCCCTTTTAATCATCTCCCTCTCCATCAAATACATCAAACAAGGGGAAGGGTAATATCCCAACCCCTAACCTTCTCCTTTCCTTCCCTTTCCTTTTTGTTCATCCAAATACACCTTTCAATTTGAAGAGCCGCTCAGCCTGAACCCTCATGGTTTTCTGCCTACTTTCTATTGAGGTTCTAAAACAAACTTAGGTTTTCACCACTAACCAAAACAACAAAGATGGAAGAAGTGATGCATATCTTTCCAAATTCTCCCTAAATGACTGCATCCTTTCTTTTGAAAAATAATTGGGCAATTACAAATAAAAACCATCAAATATGTCAGACTCTCTCTCCCATAGTCTAACTTAATAATAATTTCATGGGACCAAATGATCAATGATGTTGGTTAATCTCTTTACTGGGGAGGCAACTTTGCATACCAACTATCCAGCAATTTGCTAATATACATATGCAAACTAAGAAATTATAGGATAAATCATCATATAGTCCCTTGAACTGTGAAGCCAACCTCACAAAAGCAAACCATCTGAAATCTGAACCAAAAAAAAAAGTTCCATGGTTTCAACCTTGAAGACAAATTCTCACAAAAATAAAATGTTGAGAAATTTCTTGTTGGGGGGGTGGGTGGGTGAGGAGTTCAAATACCATTTGGTTGGGTGGAATGCGGTTTGCTCTCCTATTGCTACTGGTCGTCTGGGTGTAAGGAAGATAAGTACTTTCAATCAATCTTTATAAAATGGCTTTGGTGCTTTAGTTTTGGAAGACACTCATTTATGGAGATGAGTAATTGCTACAAAGAATGGGGAGGATGGATTTTAAAACTGACTCAAGGGACACAGGGAAGTAGCTTGTGGAAAAGCATTCAGACAGGATGGGATGGGCTGTTACAACAATATGTAGGTTTTGATGTAGGGGATGGTCATCGCGTGAGGTTTTTGCATGACACCTGATGTGGGGATCATCCTTTGAAGGGTTTGTTTCCCGCTTTGTTTTCATGTTCCGCAAGTAGAGGTGATTCATTACGAGAAATTTTGATTGGAAAATGGCAGGGGAAATGAGAAGTTAGAATGTCAGTTTTCAAAGAGCTTTTAATGATTGGGAGTAGGATTCAATGAGTGCTTTTCTTACTCTGCTTCAGTCTAATACCCCTAGGAGAGATGGTTGTGATAAATGTATATGTGAGACTCTCCAAATAAATAACAGATGCACACGGGAATCATGACACACTCATAATTATTTATACAATCTTAGAAAGTCATTACAACAGACTCAGACCCTGTAAGAGGCTGCAAAAGGAAAGATCCAGAGAACTTACTTCAAGGTTGATACCCAAGCTCTAGCTGCACCAGGAGTCTCTGCACAAAGGAAGTAGTCTTTTTTCTGTGGGGTCCCAATATCTAATTACTTTAGTTAAGAAGCACACACATGTAGAAATTTCAAACACCCCAAACTAATCCTTTCACTTGAACTCCAAAATATTTTCCACATTGCTTAAAAAGAAAAATAGAAATGATAAATCAGGATACAGAAACAGCAGCCATCGTACTTTGGTAGTCCACTAAATCACATTTAAAAAAAAAAACAAAAAGCATTAGTAATCTTTAAAGCTAAAACCCACCTGCAAAAAGTAGTAGTTAAGAATTCAATAAAGCAAAGTTGTTCAGTAAAGCATTAATCTTACTGGAAGTTGACAGGAGACACTGTAATGGTGCTATTTGCATCAAATATAATGGATCCCTTGACAGTTGGTTCATTTCTCCTAATCCTAATGCAACCGAACAACCCAAAATATCAAAGATCAAAAAACTGCTCCATATTAAAGTTTATAAAAAAAAAAAAAAAAAAAAATGAAATGCAAAACAAATACTAACTTGTACTCCATTCTCCCAGTGGTTGGGTCCAAAATCACCCACCGCTCGTTCCATTTCCTCAGCTGTTATAATGCACACGACTTAATTAGTTACGCAATCAAGGACTTCCTCAATTCCAAAATCTTAGAATGGCAATTTAAACATAAAATCATTCTTATGTCAGTTCAGAATAAGCATACAGCTGTGTAGTCAAGTAGTTGGACTCTTGTCTACCCACTACACCCAACCAAAATTTTTTTCTTTTCTATTGCTATTTCGGTTAATTTACCGCAATCCTGAAGAAATTAGAGCTAATTACTAATTATAGATTCCGATAGAACATTTCTAAATTGACCCTAAATTTTTTTTTTTTTTTTTTTTTGAAAACTACGATTTAGCAAGCTAAAATTTAAAAGCATTTATAAATTACCAAAGTAAAAATTCTTAATAAAACAACATCAACAGGAAACAATCAAAATTGAAGAGAGAGAGAGAGAGAGAGAGAGAGGATTGTACGGTCTCAGATCGCTTGAGAAGTGGGCCCTGCAACAAATTCCTACCAGAACCGGACGCTAACTGGCGTTTGATCTTCTCCAAACTGTTCTCTGCATCACCAGGTCTCTGCTCCATCCCCAAATTCTTCAAGTTTATACATAATACTCCAATAACATTATTATTTTGTACATATAAAAAATATACATATATTTATATAATCTCACAGAGAGAGAGAGAAAGAGAGGGACTAACCGGAAGAGCAGCATTGGAGGCCATGGTAGAAGTGGACTTTTAGAGAAGAGGGATCAGGATGTCAATTATGGTAAAATGGAAGGGGCTATTTGCTATAAAATCTCTCACTCGCTTTCGATGATATTTCGGAAAGCTAGCAAACAATGCAAGGCTGTTAGGTTTGTTTCATGGACTTGCAGGTGGTAGTTTTAGTTGTCTTTTCTATAATTGTAATTTATAATTCTTATTTAGCCCAAAAATCCTCTTTTTTTCTGTTTTTATTTTTATTTTATTTTTTGAGCTGATCTGTTGCGTTCGAAGGTTTACGTTTGACTCTTGAGTGCTAAACTAAGGTTAAGGCCCCGGTACGACACGAGCGACGTTGTAGTTGTTAACGTCAATGCCACGGACCGTGTACGAATGTGAACTCTACCACGTGCAGCATACCGCATTTCATTGCGTGATTACTGTTGGTTGAAAAATAGTATTCTTTTTTTTTTTTTCTTTTTTTAATTCAATAGCTCAGTGTGAAGGTTTGAATATTAAATACATCCTATTAGAAATGTTAGGAAGCTCAGCTAATTATATTCAGTTTAAAAACAACTTATTCGGCTGAAATTGAAAATTTTTGTGAAAAGTGTTATAGATAAAATTAAAAAGTAGTTAAAATAGTATAGTAAGACTCATAAATAGTATTAAAAAATGTAATGAGATCCATAAATAGTAAAAAAAATAAGCTGAATAATGAATAGTAGTAAAAATAAGCTAAATAGTAATAAATAAATAAAAAAAAACCAATTTTTTAAGCTAATATCAAATGCAACCTTAGCTGAGTTACAAAGTTTTTTAGGATTCCGTTTTCAAAGACTGTAGCTTGTCATTTTTGTAAATAAATAAAAGGTAGGAATACTTGTGGCTTTGTAGTTACAATCTTACTACATATGTTTGGTTGTAAAGAAGCAAAAGTAAGAGAATAAAATGTATTAAGAACCATTGCTATCGAGAGGCGAATCGGTGTGCTGACAAGCTTGCTAGGATAGGATCAAGTCAATCTTTAGATTTTGTTGTTTATCAAAGTCCGCCTGTGGACATTTTATCCTCCCTTGAGGAAGATGCTAGTGGGTTGTATTTAAACAAGCTTAGCCCTGAGACCTCTTCTCTTTAGTTTAATGCATTCTCCTTGTTTACCAACCAAAAAAAAAATATGTATATATATATATATATCAAGAATATTAACTATATATATATATATATATCAAGAACATTAACCAATATATATTAGGAAGATGTAAAAATAAGAGTATAATAAATATTTGTATTTTCCAACATGTGTAGTAGAGAGATTTAAAAAAAAAAAAAAGAGGAATAGAAAATAAAATACTTTTACACCTTATTATTAAAGATAGAAAGATGAAAAAGTAGTGATTATGTACTTTTATTCTCAATGTTTTTTTTTTCCTATTTTCTTCCCAATTTGGAAGGAAAAAAAAATTATGAACATGATACGCGCTCACGACATTGCTGACATGGATCATGTCTTTGTACAACAACTACTCGTGCTCGATATGATTTTTATATGTTACAACAAAATCTCACAATATTTTTCACAAATTGTCTTGCACATAAACTTTAACTCAACCATACATTATATTGTTATAATTTTGTAGTTTTGTATTTTAGTCTCCTAGATAGTTTATGTGTAGATGTAACTTTTGCTGTTGCTCCGAAATGATAGCGTCTCTTTTCTTCCTATTTGGTTCCTCCTACCAGGTCGGCAATTATTAAAGATGGCTTTGCCTTTCTCTTTTGTCTTGATGTATAATATCTTTATTTATATATATTAAAATTTTTTATTTATTATTAGTACTTAATAAGGGTAAATAAATTTAATAAAATTAGCTGATTTTCGAAAATACCATTTTGATCATTACATTTTGGGGTTATTGTCAATTTGATCCCTACATTTTAGTAGCAGTTAATTTCGTCATTATTATTTTCAACTTGTAATTAATTTGATCTCAATTGTTTTTAATTTACGATCATTATCGTGTTCACGTGTCGAGTTCATGTCGTGTCGACTCGTGAGTACTTGACTATATAGGTCAACCCTAACCCGACATGTTTATTAAACGGGTTAGGATTTCTCAACTCTAACACAACTCATTTATTAAGCAAGTTAGTCATGTCGACCTAATTATCAGATTTTATCAAAATGAAAAGAAAAAAAAAAAAGAACTAATTTTAGTATTAACCAAATTGATATGAATTATGAAAAACCAAACAAATAAATATTTTTAATATAAAATTCAGATCTAACGAGTAACTGCATCACAAATAATCATTCAAAACTAAAGTATATCTCAATATCATAAATAATCAATCATAAAATGTCAAAGAAAATATACCACAACAACTAATAAATTTATATACTTAGAGTTTGAATAGTATATTGGTAAAATGTCATTTAATTAAACGGGTCAAACGGGTTTCATGTGATGGACACTAACCCAACTCGTTTATTAAATGAGTTAGTCATATCAACTCAAATATGACACGAACCCATTAAGCCTCAACCCATAACCTACTAATTTCGTGTCGTGACATGTTGAGTTCGCAAGTCGTGTCCAATTTTGCCACCCATAGTCATTATGAGTTCAAATTTAGGTTTGTTTTAGTTGTTGAGTTAATACGTGTGTCTATCAGAGTTAGTAATTGATAAATTGTATTTGGTTTTTTTTTTTTTTTTTTTTTGTGTTTAATCACCTAGAAAGTACAAGAAGATTTGTGATTTGACTGAAGAGACCAAATTGACTGCAACTTGAAAATAACAATGACCAAATTGAAAGAAACCAAAAACTGTAGGGATGAAAACGTTAAAATTTGCCTTAAAAATTAAAAGGCGAAAACACCATTTTGGTCCTTACATTTAAAAGTCATAGTCAATTTGGTTTCTACATTTTTGTAGCAATTAATTTAGTCCCCGTTATTTTCAACTTGTAATCAATTTGGTCCATGTTGTTAACTCACTAACGAAAAATACCTACATAGTAAATAGTATGAATAGTTGGTATACTTGACACTAACGTGGCATTAAAAAAAAAAAAAAAAAAAACTCCATCAGCATTTGAATAAACCAAAATTAATTTATCAATTTTAATGAAAAAAAGAAATAAAATTAAAAACCAAAAACTAAAAACATGATCCCAGATGATTTTGAACGTGAACCTAGATATAGAACCTATTCAAATCTCAATCATCCACAAAACCCCTTTGAAATTCAGCAAAAACAGTTTAAATAAATAGAACCTTTGAGATTTTCTCACAAAACTGACGGAAAAACAAAATCCAATAAAAATTTTCCAAAAGGGTTTTTTCTCAATGTGTAAATGATTCAAGGGACAAAGTTAGGAACATGAAAAGGAAAGTGATAGAAAATATTGAAAGGATTTATTTTTGCGTTCTTTTGTTTATGAAATATTCGGTAATGAACTGAAGTTGATGAACAGTTTTGCGGTAGCGTTGAGAAAGTGAGTGGAGATATTGTGAGTTTGGGTTTTCCGTTTTCGGCTTCGTGGCTATGGTTTTAGGCTTTGTGGAATGGAACGAAAGTTGTGAGCGAACAAATAGAGACATTGTGAATTTGATTTTTTGTTTTTGGTTAAGATTTGGGTTTAGTTTATGGAGATGTGTGTTTCCAGATCTAGGTTCACGTTCAAAATCATCCGGGTTCATGTTTTTAGTTTTTGGTTTTTAATTTTTTTCTTTTTTTATTTCATTAAAATTAATAAATTAATTTTTGTTTATTCAAATGTTGATAGGGATTTTTTATTACTATTTTAATGTCAGGTCAACGTCAAGTATGCCAACTGTTCACACAATTTGCATTGTAGACATTTTTCGTTAGTGAGTTAACAGAATAGACCAAATTTATTATAAGTTAAAAATAACCAGACCAAATTGATTGTTGCAAAAATATAAGACTTAAATGCACTTTTAGTCCCTATATTTTAACTTTTTTCCATTTTGGTCCATACATTTTATTTTTTTCACTTTTAGTCCCTAAACCAATTAGCGCGTCTCATTTTAGTCCTTTCCGGCAGCTAACTAGCGGAAAAGGCTGACGTGGCAGCCAGAGCGAATAAAAAAATAATATAAAATGTCACGTCAGCATCTAATTTTTTTTAAATAATTTATAAATTTTAACTAAATAAAAAAATTAAAAACAAGAAGAACATAAAAAACACAAAAACAAACCCAGAACCAAACACAAACTCAAATTTAAAAACACAAAGAACACAAAAACAAACAAAAAAGAAGGAATTCAAAAATTTTCTAAAATTTTCTTAGTCAACCAACATAACATCACAAAAATTAAAATTCCCAATTTTTAGAAAAAAAAAAAGGGGGAAAAAAAAAACCAACCTAGTACGCTACTAACCCAAATATCTCTCTCTGCCCCTTGAATTCTCTCACTCTCTGTTTCTTTCTTTGATTTGCTTCACTCCAAATTCTCTGCTCCAAACCGAGAGACCCATGGCAAAAGACACTAAGCTCCAAACCTAGACACCCATGGCCAAATAAAATAACATTCTTTCTTCGATCTACCCAGAAACCCACCTTGTCCTTCCTGATCCAAGTTCATGAATTCCTTGGGGACTCCCTTCATGTCGTCGTGCACGTCGTAGCACTCGAAGTAGATCGGCATGTGCATCGCCTCCATAGCACGAGACCAGCGTCACCGCATCGGAGCTCCGTCGCCAAGTCGAGTTATGTGGGTCACAGATCGGGTCTGGTAAAGGGTTACGAAATTGAGGGAGATGATTTTTTGTGTGCGTTTGGTTGCTAAGAGAGTGGGGAAAAGAACCAATCGGATCACTCTCTCTCTGACCTAGGTTTGTTTTTCCCTGTGGGTGTTGATTTGTTTTAAATTTTTGGGTTTGGTTTTTTCATGTGGGTTTGATAATTTTTTTGGGTAGGAGGTTTGATGATTTTTCTGGGTTGGAGGTTTCGGGGTTTGATAATTTTTCTGGGTTGGAGGTTTGTTGATTTTTCTGGGTTGGAGGTTTGTTGATTTTTCTGGGTTGGTTTTTTCATCTGGATTTGATGATTTCTTCATGTTAGAGGTTTTGGTGGAGGATAGGGATTTTGTATGAATTTGTGCATGTTTATTTGCTAATAAAATACAAGAAAAGAGAAAAAAATCTTAGACTATTTTAATTTCTGGGCAACCCGAAGAACATGAAGAACATGTTACCCTTGTTTGTTTGAATTCCTTCTTTTTTCTGGGTTTGTTTTTGTTCTTTACGCTCTTCTTGTTTTTAATTCTATTTTTTATTTAGTTAAAATTTATAAATTATTTTAAAAAAAAATTAGATGCTGATGTGGCATTTTATATTTTTTTTTATTCGCTCTGGCTGCCACGTCAGCCTTTTCCGCTAGTTAGCTGCCGGAAAGGACTAAAATGAGACGCGCTAATTGGTTTAGGGACTAAAAGTGGAAAAAATAAAATGTATGGACCAAAATGGAAAAAAGTCAAAATGTAGGGACTAAAAGTGCATTTACGCCAAAATATAAAGACTAAATTGATTGTAATTCTAAAATGTAAGGACTAAAATGGTTTTTTTGCCAAGTTAAAAAATAGAGAAGAAAATAAAAAGCGTATATGCACTTTTAGTCCCTATATTTTGGGGTCATTTCTATTTTGGTCCCTACATTTTCATTTTATCACTTTTAGTCTCTAAACCAATTAACGTGTGACATTTAAGTCCTTACCGTCACCCAACTAACAGAAAAAGCTGATGTGGCTGACAACACAATAAAATAATAATTAAAAAATCTATTTTGGCATTAAAAAATGCCACATCATCATCTAAATTAAAAAAAAATTAATTTATTAATTTTAATTAAATAAAAAGAATTAAAAACAAGAACATCAAACCCAAAAATAAACCCAGCAACGATATCAAACCCAAAATCAAAGAGCAAACCCAGAATAAAAGAAAATGAACATCAAAGATCATGAACATCAAACCTACAGGAAACCAAAAAAAAAAAAAGAAACAAGAACATCACCAAATCAAAGAGCATGAACATCACCGCAACGTGTCCCAATCATCCATCGTCATCCATGCCTAAAAGAAAACCTAGATGCAGATCCACCAAACCCATTTCAAACTAATTCTAGATATTTCAAACAAAAGCCCCAAATTCAAAGATTAAAACTAACCCCAAAATCCTTGGCTACAAACCCAAATCCACCAGTACCCCAATCGTCCAATACCATCCTAAACCCAGATCCACAACAGAGCTTGATTTGTGGCCAACAACCCCAAAGAAAACCAGATCCAATCGATCTCAATCCCAATCCCGCCCTACCTAACTTGGATCTCCTCGTCTCAAGCTCGACTAGCATGGACCTAGCCTCGGATTGTCGCCACCTTATGCAGCAATAGCATCCCACGAGCTCCTCATCGCACATGGACGTTGGTCAAAATGACGGAGATTGAGTCAAAGGATTGGCCTCCATTACACTTTTCTTTTTTTCTCAAATTCTGTTTGTTTCTCTATTTCCTCTATTCTTCCTCATACCTCTCTTTCTCTTCCCTTTCATCTCGCCTCTCTCTGTCTCCTTCATCGATCAAAGCCATGATTTGAATCGATCTCAGCCATGTTTTGAAGCCACACCATCGATCTCAGCCATGTTTAAAGCCACACCGCCATTCTCAAGCACCACCGTTGAAAGATGCCTCCACCATCGATTGCTGCCTCTCTTACCAGCTTGTTTTGATTTTAATCTAGTTGTGGCTTCTTCTTTTTTTTTTTTTTTTTTTTTTTGTGTTTTAGGTCGATCTGGTATTGGTGGATTGTGGTGGTTATGGGTTGTAATGGGCTGCTTTTCGCAGTTGTGGTTGAGGTGGTCAATGGTGGTTGGTTAATTTTGGTCGGTGGTTGATGGTGATGGTTGGTTTAATTTGGCTGGTGGTTGAGGGTTTTGGTGGTGGGCTATGATTTGGTAGGGGTGATGCTATTTTTGGATTTGGGTCTTGATTCTATGGTTTGGCTGGGTTTTATGGTTAGTGGTGGTAGTAGCAGATCTGTGGTTAGAGAGGGAGAGTGGGGTTTTAAGGATTGAGTCGAAGTCAATGTCAAGTTCACGTATTTAAAGAAGCTTCATCGCGCATGGACGTCGGGTTCTGGGTTTCAATGTGAGTTTGGTGATTGAAGAAGTGTGGGTTGTGGCTTCTGGGATTTGATGATTTGATGGTTTTAAACTTTTTGGGCTTATGGCTTGGGAATTTTATGATATTGTTGTGGTTGAAAATGAGGGTTTTGAGATTTATGATTTCGTTTTTGAGCTGAATTTTTTGGGTTTTTTTTGTGTGTTTGTTTCTCAAGAAAATTTATGGGAATGAACTCAAAGAACATGAACATGTTCTTCATAAAAAAATAATGAAAGAAATAAATTTTTTTAATTTAATTATCTTATTTTATTTTAAAAGAATTTAGAAAAAAAATGAAAATGTCTTTTTTTTTTTAATTATTTTATGTTGACTTGGCATTTATTAAATAATAAATATAATTTATTATTATTATTTTAGGGAAATGTTAACGAGTGCCGTTGGGACATTGGTTAAGAATCCATTTTAAGAAAGTTTTGACATCACTTTTATGGGAAATTAAAAAAACTGTCAAAACATTAATTGTTTTTTTTTTCTTTTTCCATAAAAATTTTATTTAATTGGATTGTTAACCAATGCCCTACGGCACTTGTTAACATGACCCATTATTTTATTCGCCACGTCAATATTTACTTTGTCAACAGTGCACTCCGTTTGCTACGTTAGTTTTTTCTGTTAGTTAAGTGACGGTAAGGACTAAAAATGGTAAAATGAAAATGTAGAGACTAAAATAAAAATGACCTCAAAATATAGGGACTAAAATTGCATTTACGCGGAAAGAAAATTAGCAATTGACTCTCTATCATTTATAGCTACTTGAAGATAAAAGGAAGTAACTCCGGCACATCAATTTTCCCGGTTCTTTTTAAAAACCCCAAATTTTCTTCCCTCATAAACCCTAACCAGATCCATTTGCCATTATCGACCACCCTACAACCAAATAAGTTAACACTTTTATATTTCTCTCACACTCTCCCACTCCCACACACTCTCACTCACTCACTCACTCACTATACAAACGCATAGAGAGTGGGAGAGAGAGAGAGAGTCTGAGTCTCAAAATTCAAAAAAATGGCAGGGATTGTGAAACCGCCAGGCGAGTTCTCAATCACGCCACACAAAGTTTCGGTTTGCATTCTCCTTCAGATCTACGCTCCGTCGGTCCAAATCTCGTTGCCTTTCCCCTTCGCCTCCGTCGCTCAGCACAACCGCCTCGGCTTGTTCCTCTTAGCTCTCACTAAGGTAAAACCACCTTCACTTCAATCTCTCTAGAGTTTCGCAAACGAATCCCCTTATTCGTAGTAATTACATTCGAATTTCGCATTTTTGTTTTTCTCAGTCGTGTGATGATATTTTGGAGCCGAAACTCGACGAGCTAATTGGTCAATTGAGGGAAGTTTTTGGCGTATTGAACCCTCGTTTCATTGATCATTTAACAACCAGGCTTTCGGCTCTTTCGTCACCGGATGACTTGTTTAACTTCTTTACCGAAATGCGAGGTGAGTTGGTCCCAATTTAAAAGCAATGTGAGTCATTTTTTGGTGTCTTCGATTTTGTCTACCTAATCACATTGCTTACTTTTGTAATTGTCTGATATGGATAGTTCGTTAATTTTATGTATAATGTTGTTTAGGGATTCTTGGCGGCCCTGAATCCGGTGCTTTGGAAGATGAGCAGGTTATTTTGGACCCTGCTAGCAACCTCGGGATGTTTCTCCGTCGTTGTATACTTGCTTTCAATCTGTTAGCATTTGAGGTATTATGTTTTTCAATATTGTTTTGAAAGATCTCCATTTGTTTTCACCATTATTTTTCTCAGTTTCATTATTGGTTGGCTGTGAATGAAAGTTATATATCTTTTTAAAGGTTCAATCTTTAATTATCTACTGTGGTTCTTCTATATTGTTAGATAATCTGCTATGTCCTCACCGACTATAATTCAAGCTCAATGTCGTATTTACTGTTTACATTTAGATATTCAGAGAAGGCACCTTTCAAATTCCACTACCTCTCTAACCAAAGATGGCACTTATGTGAAAGTGAATCTTGGCTATTAAAACTTAAATCACCATAAATTTTAAATATAATTACTATCTTGAAGATCGCTTATATTGGTTCTGTTGTTAGATATATCTATTGCATGTATCACTTCCTCCCTTCTAGTCACATGTAGTTTTATCTAGTTTGCCCATGGTAGTCAAAGACTAAAAGGCGAGTGCTAGGCGCTTGGGTGAGTAGCCTTTTGTTAGGTGCTTGTCTTTAGAGCCTAGGTGAGCAGCTTAAACCATGTAAAAGGGGCTAAGGTGAGAGCCTCTTTTTTAATTTTTTTTATTCAAAGCTTGTTATAGAACCTATTGGTAGATTGGCTATTTATATAAGTTTATTATATAATCTCTTGTTGGATTATTAATCCATAGTTTGTAAAACCTATTGTTGGATTAATTAATTTACAAAAGCTTGTTTTAAAACTTATTGTTAGATTTATTAATTTATAGAAGTTTATTGTAAAACCTATTGTTAAAATGATAAATAGAGCTTAAACCATGATAAGCATATTTTGAAATCAATTAATATATTTCTTTGTGCAACAAATGATTATAATATTTCAATACATTAGATGCATATGATTTTAAGTCCTATATGTATAATAACTATATTTAGAATTTGGTGCTTTTATTTAATTAGACTAGTGCCTTTTTGTTGCCTCACGCCTTGTGTGATACAAGGCCTTGGAGCCTTAAGGTTGCCTTTTGCCTTTGACTACCTTGAGTCTGCCAATGTATTTTGTTCCCTTTATCAATTTGTGTGTCTATTATAGGTAGTCTTTCAGAGTGATGCAGGGTCATATAACAACAGAGAAATTTAAAGGGAAGGATTATAAATTATTTACATGAATTATACCAAGATATTCTCCAAATAGTTTTGTTGTCTGACCAATATTTAGGTTATTTGAAAAGATATTATCCTTTCTTAGGGTTCTCTTAATCCAAACCCAACTCAATTTTGAAAAATTGAGGCCAAGTTTATCCATAGATAGGGTTGAATTCTGATTCTTCCTTCTGAGTTGTGGTCAAATTGTGAGGACTTGTTCTGTCAAATGCCTGTCAATTTCTAGCTCGTCTCATCAACTCTTCACAATAGTATTTGTATAGAGGCTTCTCCATTTCATTTAGGGGAAATACCTTTTTGTCCATTTATCTGGTAAACTATGATCTCTCGTATTTCATTTACTCTTTCCAGAATATGCTGAGATTTGGAGGCTTGAGGTGATTTTGAAAATCAAAGCTTTTTCGTGATCAAATGCCTAGAAAAGTAAATCCTGGTGATCTGCCACAGGAGACCCTTAAAAGGCATTTTTTCCAAGCATAGGCATCATATGCAAGAGTAGAAGCGTACACTAACTTAAATGGCTAGGTCTCTTACTGTTGAAGCAGAATCTTGTGATAAAATCCCATTGCATTTAATTTAAGAAATGGGGTCGGCTACCTCTTGTTTGATAGCCATAGGTCCATCTTGCTCCAATGGATTTAAAAAATCCCCCTCCCAAGTACCAGCTTTCTACACCAATGTATATCGTGCAAAGCTTTAGCCAGGTTCTGCCCTCATTTACCTTTTCAGGTTCTTTCCTTTTTCAAACATGGACACAAAAACATGCATACTACACCCACCCAAAATAAATGGAGTTGAACTTGTTATATGCAAATGACTTTTTCTTGTCAGTTACAAGTGGTAAGCATTCTGCCCTTTCAGTTGAACTGACAGGTATCTTAGATTGCAGTTGGTCAACCTTTTGACTTTTAACATATGAAGCACGGGTGCATTTTGGGACTTGGGTGCGGGTGCGGGACTCGGCAATTTTTGAAAAAGGTGGGTGCGGGTGTGGCGGGACTTGGCAATTAAAAAATTATTAAAAATATTTTTATTTATTTTTTTAATATATTGCTAAGCATACTTTTTCACATTATATAAACATATACCAAATAAAAAATCAATATTACCAGTTTTTTATTTTATTTTATTTATATGCATATATTTCCTATATAATTTATTGAAAATATTAAAATTATAAGTCTATGTTTCAACTAGTATATCAATATTACGCTTAAATATCTACCTAAATTATAATTATAATAATAAATTAATAACAACTATCACTTTTTAGAATATTAAAAGTTTAAAACAGTAATATAGTATGTACGTAGATAATGAAAAAAAAAAAAAAAACCACAAGTTAAAAAATTAAATAAAAAGAAAGAAAGATAGTACATTTACGTTTGGGGAAAGGGTCAGACTTAATAAAAAAGTTGGAGAGTTTCAAAGTTCAAACTCTCTTTGCTACTTTCCAATGCTTTGTCACGTGACTACTGACTAAGCTCACAAAACTAAAAAGAAAGATAAAAGAGAAACAAAGCAGAGAAACTAAGAGCAGCAAATGAAAGTTAGAAGACTCAAAAATGAAGAACAAAAGAGTAAAGAGGAAACAGAGAAGATGAAGCCTGATCAATGATTCTGCGTTGTCTGTGTCGGCGTGAGTCGGGAGGGAAAAAAAAAACACGTGGCAGGACGTGGCCCGATGCGTGGTCAGTGGCGTCCCTCGCGCGTCGCTATGTCGGACGCAGGTGCGGCTCCTCTGGCGCCACGTCCCCAGCTTTTAACAGTCATGTTAGACACATTTCTGAAACACGTGCATGCTAACAAATCTCAGTATCAGCATGAAAGAACTTTAAATTTCACTTTTTGCTCTAGAAATCTGCCATTCCCAATTCATAAGTGTATCACTTCTTAAGATTTCTTAGATGGTGGCAATAAATGCATAGAGATGACAGTCAGTTCCTCTTCCTCCATGCTTTATTCAAATTAAAGTTGAGCACTTGTTTGCCTTCTATCACAAGATTACTTATCTGTTACCATACATCTCTTGAAAAGATGTCTAACTGCCATCTGCATCAAATGCTTCAAGCTAAGTGGGCGTTTTTTCTGGATAATAATTTTATGGCCCTAAAGACTTCTTCTATCCAAAGTGAAAAAATGATGCCAAAAAAGCAATAATGTATTCTGTTAGAATAGCTGAATTCTTGATCAGCTGATAGTGCTGCTACTGATGTTAAAGTATGGTTGAGGTTTGCAAACCAAAAAAAAAAAAAAGGTTGCAAAAGAGGCAGACAGGAAGGCAAATAAAGAAGAAGAAATGAATGATGTGCATTGTAAAAAAAAAGTTGCTTCTAAAAAATTCGTAAAAGAAAATATGATTCATTGTTTAACATAATACAATAAATTTGTATATGGTAATAACTTTCTGTGTATTTCTTATTAATTTAAGTTGTATTAATTCCCTCTTTTAGATACATCAGTCTTAATGCTAAATTGTATATTTGTTTATTTAATTTTGACAGTTGGGATATATTCTCCAATAATCTTTCCTTCATCTCTCTCTCTTTATTTTTGATCTTTTGTTTTTTTAAGAGCAAGGTGGAGAGTGAGGTTGTGGGTTTAAGGCCTACTAAGTGCGTGTGTAATTACTATTAAAAAATATTGTTGTTACGTTTTTCATATCTGCTTCCCACTGGTTCACTTTTTGTATTAATTTAACATCGGATGCAAACTGGAAAAGCAATGGAAAGGATTTAGAGCTAGAGCTATTAATAGTTGACATTAACTTTTGCACATATCATACTATCCTTGGCATTATTCTTTTCCAGCTCTCTAAGTTATTCAAATATTATTTCAAAAAAATCTATGTGCTTACTTTTTCTCCTTTTGTTTTCACTTTATTTTTTCTACTTTGTAGTTGTGTTGTAATTTAAGCCTTTATGGGACAAATAGAACGTTAGATATGTGCTTTACTTCTCTCTTTCCACTTTTAGGATAACATTCTTGGCTTTTATTTTGAAGTGCAGGGTGTGTGCCATCTTTTGACAAATATAGGGGTATATTGTAAAGAAGCCCTCTCAAGTTGTGCTTCTTATGAGACAACGTGTTTTGAAGATTCCAGTAGCAATTTGGAGGCCTTTCCAGAATATGAAAACATGGACTTGGAAAACTTTGTCTTCAAGAAAGTTACAGAAGAAATTGAAGCAAGAAAAAGGGCTAGTGAGAGAGTATCTTTTCATCTTCATGCGCCAAAAGCACTTTTTAATTTGGTTGAAGGTATAAACACTTAACTTTTTACTTGTAAAGCATGTATAGATGTTATAAAAGCATAGGCCATAGTGTCCCTTGGCCCTTTTGTTTGATGACAAACTAGTAAGAAAGTGAGCTTGTGAAAATAATAGAGAATCAAGTAGTTAATTTTCCTAAGATTGCTTTCAGAAGGTATGCTATGATTGAATTATTGCATAGTTAAGCCAGTAAGACCCTACAACCCTACACACTAAGTTTAAAACCCCAAAACCCTAAATTCTAACCCTTTGCATAAGAGTCATTGCTTTTCACCATATTGGTGCCTTGAACTTTTCCTTTTGGTGGTATTTTGATTAAACCGTGTTTTTTGTTTTGAACATTGCTATCATAGTTGTATATATTTTGTAAAGCACAATAGAGTTGTATAAAATATTATGTTTAACATTTTATGTTATTAGTTGATTATCTTGTTGCCAATTGATAATCTTGATCAAAATAGCAATGTAGAAAATGTAAAGAAATTGGAATAGCCTATGTAGGATTTGAAATTTTGAACATACAACTTTTGTGCAATTGCATGATGCTCTAACCATTTGAGCTAACGGGACTTTTTTGATTATTTGTGATGAATCTTTCTATTAGAAGCCCTTATACATTATATTCAAAAACTGTGTGCTTTACTCCAGTTAGGACTGCACTTATGCTTTGTGCCGAGGCTCTAAAGGGCCTTTGTTTTTTAGTGTGCCTAATGCTTTCGACAACATTGTTTATAATTGTTTGAAGTTGATCATGTTAGTGTTGATTACATGAAAGAACTTTTATTTTTTGATAAATAACGGAATTGTATTAATCAAGAGACAAGTACACCGGGGGTGTACGTGAAAAACAGTACATCATACGCAAAAATTACAAAGATCCAGCATTTCTAAAACATTAGAACAAGAGAAAAGATTAAAGGAAGAACTCCACTCTAGCAAGGTGAGAAGAAAAAGAGATTTAATTTCTGGAATAGACCGTTCCTTCCCTTCGAAACATCTTGAGTTCCGTTCTCGCCAAATACACCATAGGACACAATGTGGGATAGCCCTCCATAAATCAATGCTCCGATACCCACCAAATGAACCTTGCCAACTCGAAAATAAATCTAGGACACCATGCGGCATAACCCATTGAAGACCAAATAGAGCCCACACCATAGACCATAGTTCATACGCAATAGGACAATGAAGAAGAAGATGATTCACCGATTCCCCACTCTTTTTACACATATAGCACCAATCTACAACGGCTACACCCTTATACCATAAATTTTCAGTAGTCAAAATCTTACCTAAGGAGGCAGTCCAAGAGAAGAAAGCAACCTTAGTAGGGACCTTTGACCGCCACACAGGCTTCCAAGGAAAAGAAATGTCTAGAGTAGAGGAAAGAGAGAGATAGAACTCACTCACTTTAAAATTCTTATTCCCAGTTGGTTTCCAGCAAAGTTTGTCTTGACCTTCACCATTAAGGGGCATTGAATTGATAAGATCAAGGAAAGTGTAAAAATGCTCTGTTTCCCAATCTTGGGGAGCTCTAGAAAAAAGAAGATCCCAGTGAAGCCTTTGGTTAGGAAAGGACATAACATCTGCAATAGAAGATTCCTTATTACAACTAATATTATAGAGTTCCGGAAAAGCCTCCCGGAGGGTGCTGCTCCCATACCACACATGATGCCAAAATTTAATTCTGTCACCAACACCAACCTCGAATTGAATGGATTTTGAAAAGGCTGGCCAGCCTTGTCTTATGGTTCTCCAAAGACTAACACCATAAGGATTAGAGACTTCTTTTGTACACCAACCTCCCCAATCATTCCCATATTTAGCCTCAATAACCCGTCTCCAGAGATGGGTTGTCTCTCTTCCATATCTCCACAACCATTTCCCCAACAAAGCTTGATTGAAGGTTCTCAAATTTTTAATACCCAAACCGCCATGTTGCAATGGAGAACAAACCTGGGCCCAATTTACTAGACAGAATTTAGGAGACTCATCTATCCCTCCCCAAAGAAAATTTCTTTGTAACCTCTCAATACGAATAGCAATATCCGCAGGAATAGGAAAGAGAGATAGGAAATAAGTTGGCAAACTTGAGAGAGTGCTTTTGATTAAGGTAATCTTACCACCTTTTGATAAGTATAATCGCTTCCAACTCGTTAATCTTTGCTCCATTCTTTCTAGGATAGAGTTCCAAATCGCCCTGTCCTTGAATTTAGCACCCAATGGCAGTCCCAAGTAAGTCATTGGCAAAGATGTCTGTCTACAACCCAACAATGCCACAAGCTCCCCCATATTAGTCACCTCTCCAACTGGAACTAATTCTGACTTAGCCGGGTTAATATGCAACCCTGACACTGCCTCAAAAGAGGCTAAAATTTCGTGCAAATATTCAATTTGACTTGCTGTAGCATCACAGAAAATTAAAGTGTCATCCGCAAAGAGAAGATGGGTCACCATGAGGGGAGTATTTGATCTGGTACCAACAGTGAAACCCGAAATGTGTCTAGCCAGAACCGCACCATCCAACAGACGGCTTAATGCCTCCATAACAATAGCAAATAAGAGCGGGGAGAGAGGATCTCCTTGGCGCAGCCCCCTAGAGCTCCCAAAGAATTCCTTAGGGGAGCCATTTATCAAAATCGAAAATTTCACTGTGGAGATACAGAACAAAATCCACTTTCTCCATTTCTCAGAGAATCCACAACGCTGCAACATATACATAAGAAAATCCCAGCTGACATGATCAAAAGCTTTCTCCACATCCAACTTACATAAAACCCCAGGTATCCTTGCCTTGAGCCTACTATCCAAACACTCATTAGCAATTAAGACAGAATCTAGGATTTGTCTATCCAGAACAAAAGCATTTTGAGACTCAGATATAATTCCAGTAATCACCCTTCTCAGCCTATTAGCCAGCAATTTGGAAATGACTTTATAAATGCTACCCACAAGACTAATAGGTCTAAAATCTCTCACACTGACCGCATCCACTTTCTTTGGAATGAGAGCAATAAAAGTCGCATTAAGACTTTTCTCAAAGACAGCTTGAGAGTGGAAGTTGGCAAGAACCTCCATAATTTCAAGTTTTAGAAAGTCCCAACAAGCCTTAAAGAAAGCCATTGAAAAACCATCTGGTCCTGGAGATTTATCGCCATTACAACCTTGAACGACACCATATACCTCCTCTTCCTCAAAAGGTCTTTCTAACCAAGCAGCTTCCTCCTCAGAAATCATAGAGAATTCCACTTCATCAAGCACAGGTCTTTGGCTCTCATTTTCAGAGTACAATTGTTTGTAGAAGTGAGAGATGCAAGCTGCTATTGAATTAGGATCCGAAGTCAATTCTCCTTCCACCATCAGATTGTCTATATTATTAAATCTTCTGTGGGAGTTTGCTGTTCTATGGAAGAATTTAGTGTTTCTATCCCCCTCTCGGATCCAAAGGGCCCTAGATTTCTGCCTCCAACATATTTCAACCATAAGAGTGACCTTTTCAAGTTCAATGCGAAGCCGTTCTTTTTCCAAAGTCTCATCATATGATAAAGGACGACTGTCTTCCAGCAAGTCAAATGCTTCAAGGTTCTTCCATAACTTGTTCATCTTATCCTCCACATTGCCAAATTCTTCTACATTCCATTTCTTTAAGTCTAGCTTCAAAGCTTTCAATTTGCTTGCAAACCGAAAGCTAGGGGAACCTTGAAAATGATAAGACTCCCACCAAGTTCTCACTTTTTCTACAAAACCCTCTGCCTTTAACCACATAGTCTCAAATCGAAAGGGACGGCTGCCTCTGTGAAAATTTCCCCCTTCTAACAGTACTGGGAAGTGGTCTGAAAGTAATCTATGCAGTCTTTTTTGACGAATATTAGGAAAGTGCTCCTCCAAATCAGAAGAGAGAAGAAACCTGTCAAGCCTAGACCGCGAAGCCACTGCTCCAGAATTAGACCAAGTAAAAGTGCCTCCCTCCAATGGTAAATCAATAAGATTGTGTTCAGAAATGAAATCTGAAAAATCAAGCATGGCTGAAGAGAAAGTGTCTGCACCAAGTCGCTCCGAAGGAAATCTCACGACATTAAAATCGCCTCCAATGCACCAAGGCACATTCCACCAACTATGAATACCAGCCAGCTCTTCCCAAAGCTGTCGCCTGTCACGATCGGAATTTGGTCCATATACACCAGTGAAAGCCCAAACAAAATGATCTACTACATTTTTAAATTTGCAAGAGACAGAAAACCTTCCCACTGCTTCGTCAATTTTTTCCACCATCCTTCTATCCCACATCACCAAAACACCCCCCGAAGCACCTATAGAACCCAAATATAGCCAATCCAAATGTTGACAACCCCACAAGCTCCTAATCTCTCTCCTTGTTATCAATTCCATTTTTGTTTCCTGCAAACAAATAATGTCAGCCCCCCATCCTCTGATCATATTCCGAATTCGAAGTCTTTTTTCACAATCATTCAGCCCCCTAACATTCCAGGAGATAATTTTCAGATTCATTGAGACACCACAGAGTCCCGTTCCCCACTGACATCTCCTACCAAATCAGAATTATTCTCAAAGTTCCAAGAATTTAGCAGACTTTTCAACTCCCGATGCCCTTTAGAACTTGTCTTAGGCTCTCTCTTCTGAGAGCATTCTACCTGCATTTTAGCTTTCCTCCTAGCCTCCAAAGCTAAAAAAATCCCAGTAATTTCCGCTTCGAAGCCTTCCAAGGAAATACCCACAGATTTCCTCAAGGCTTTAATTCGTTTCTCAATCCATGGAGATAATTGGGTGGAAGCATCTGCCACTTTGACAAGTGGAGCAATTGGGTTAGCCATCGCCAACGGTTGCACAACCAATGGTTCTATAACATTATCCCAGTTTACAAGACCCCCATCAGATTCCCCCAACTCACAAACTGACCCTGAAACAGAAGAAACATTATCCAGAACACCATCACATTCATCCGCCCAACTAACAATATGCTCTTCTTCCTTGAAGGTGTTGTTACCCTGTCCCACAGCTCCCTTGAGATCGGAACAGTCCGACAAGCTCCCAGGTGAGTCATAAAGTGAGAGAGGAATAGTTATCTGCCTACCTCCACGAAGCTCTAAGACCCATTTCTCAGAATCACCCCAGGTGTGCTCCAAATCTTCAACGAAATTCTTAATGGAGGGATGAGGCTCAACAAGACAATCCTCAGCTGTAACTAGGACCGGAACTACTGGCAGATCGGAGGACGTAGCACTGGCCACAGCAGTAGTGCTCGATTGAGAAATACCGTTGGTCAACGGTGGGAGATTGATTGCCGATACAGACCCAAAATGTAAAAAATCCGCTGGTGGTGGGGAAGAGCTGCTACTGTTGGTGGCGTGGCTGTTCTTCACTGATGAGGAGATCACAATATCTGTCGTCGATGGCGGAGTGGAACTGTTCATCACTGGTGGGGGGATGACGATGTCAGACGTGGTGTCCTTGATGATGGTGGTCGTTGAAAGTATATCAGTATGGGTACTAGTGGTGTTTCTCGGTGGGTTAGAAGTGCCGTTGGTGGTAAAGCTAGTTGAAGGCTGCATGGAGGGGCAGGTGAGCTTCATCGGCATCGTATCAGAGCTTTGCTGAGAGAGGGTGGCTTTAGGCTTGGAAATAATGAGTGGCTGAGGTTGGGTTTTAGGCTTAATAATATTGGGTTGCTGAGATTGGGCTTTGGGCTTAGAGATAATAGGTTGCTGAGGCTGGGCTTTAGGCTTAGGTTTGGGAGCCCAGTTTTGGGTGTACGTGTTTCGGCCCTTGAAAGCATTGGCCATCATTCCATTGCTAATTTGATTGGAGCCCACATCTTTAATACAGGAGGAAATAACAGCCCACTGTCCATCTTTCCCACGCTCCACACGTAAAGAGATGTCTAGAGTCAGCATATCTCTTTTGGCAATCATATTAATGTTAGACAAAATATCAGCCCCGGATTGTGCTGTAACTTCCCCAGAATAACTCCTGCCTTGATCACGGAATGAATTACTGGGAATTGAAGATTTCAAATTTTGAAAAACCGAAATTTTCTCCTTACCTGTATTCTTTGCACCGCCGTGGTTATGAGGTTTACCAACCACCACCGCCGCATCAGCCCTCGGTGCACTTTGTATTCTATGAAGCAATCCTTGACTACTCAGGGAAGTTGGTTTTAAAATTTTCCTCAGCATTAAGCCAAAACCACGCCAGCCACTACCCAACCTTCCCTCCGGTATCACTATGTTTCCCTTCCGTCGACCGTGAAGAAGTTCAGAAACCATTAAAAACGTACCATGGACGTTGGACCCCAATTGAAGGATGAAAACAATGTCACCCTCTCTAATCGTTTTTGCAAAATGACCAGGTGATCGCTTTGAAATTAGTTCCTCCAAGTGGAACAAAAATCGGTTTGCACTCTCCTTCCCCATAAAAACAGAGCGCATTGAGGTAAGGCCTCTCTCAAAGATCCGTAATAAGAAATAAGAACCCCCTTCCTCAACAGAAAACTCAAACGTTTTGGATTCAATGGAGAAAAAAGAGGAACCACCCATTGCAAGAAGGAAGAAAGCAACAGCTACCAACTCAGAAAGAAAACACAAAATCTAAAGCAGCAGCAACCATACTGTGAAGAAAGCTCAAAATCTATGGCTAATTCAAGGTAGCCAGGCCTCATATGTGACTAATCCGAGGTAGCCAGGCCTCATTGCAAGTGCATCACTCTCTAGCAACTGTCTGAAAGCTCTTTTCAAAGTTTATACAAGTGAATGCTTTTATGAATCACCACCCATTAGAATAGATTTCTCGGATTGGAAGAGAACTTTGTCAAAAAAAAGATAACAAAAATGACATTTAAAACTTCCCATTTGGGTATTGGGTATTGAAATATAGTGGAAGTCTCTAATGGCACATACATCATCTATCTCACAATATCTGGACTACACAATTGTGAGATCCACATATTTGAGAGAGAGACAATGCAAATGGCGATTACATGAAAGAACTTGCTATTACATACTTGCTAGATTACATTTGTTTTTAATAGGTAATGAAAAATTTTATTAAATAAGAAGCCAACCCGAGTACATTAGGGATGTACTGTGGGGTAAAAATCAAGAACCAAGGTTACAATGATCAAGTAAAACAGGAATGGAAAAACAAGAAAAATGTGATCGAACCACACCCGAAACAAGGAGAGTATGGCAGAAGGAAGACTTAATTTCTAGTGAGGATCGTTCACATTCCTCAAAACATCTAGCATTCCTCTCACTCCAAATACACCACATCAAACAATGTGGCACAAGTCTCCAAAAGCCTATATTGCGATGATGCCCAAACTTACCTTGCCAAGACTCAAACAACTCAATTACCTTATGTGGCATATCCCAATGAATTCCAAATAAACAAAACACCAAAGACCACAACTCAAATGCTATGGGGCAATGAAGAAGAAGATGATCCACTGACTCCCCACACCTCTTACACATATAGCACCAATCAAGAACAATAATACACCTTTTGCGAAAGTTATCAGTTATAAGAATCTTCCCTAAGGAAGCAGACCATGAGAAAAAAGCTACCCTTGGAGGAACCTTCACTTGCCACACCATTCTCCAAGGGAAAGAAGTAAGAGTTGGAGGGTAGAAAGAAAGATAAAATCCTCTAACCTCAAAGCCTCTACTCCTAACTGGATTTCAAAAAACCTTATTAGGGCCAACCCCCCTCACAATTGAAGAGTAGACGATGCCCATAAACCGATCAAAAGATTCTTGCTCCCAATCTTAAGGTGGACGACGAAATCAAACATCCCAATGAAGCCTTCCACCAGACCACCCCATAACCTCCGCCACTGAAGCATCCCTTGCCCTACTAAGTAGTAAAGTTCTAGAAAAACCTCTTTGAGGGTACAATCTCCACACCACACATGCTTCCAAAACTTCACTCTAGCACCATCACCCACCTCATACCGTAAGAGTTTAGAAAAGTTCAACCAGCCACTTCTAATAAACCTCTAGAGGCTAACACCATACGCACTTGTCACCTTTTTCGTGCACTAGCCACCCCAAACATTCCCATATTTTGCCTCTATAACCTTCCTCCATTAAGCATCTATTTCTATGCCATACCTCCACAACCACTTGCCTAACAAGGCAGATTTAATACTTCTCAACCGTCTTATACCTAGCCCCCCAACCTGCACAGGCCTACAAATCGTAGCCCATTTCCCTAGGTGTAATTTAGAATCACCACTAATACCACTCCAAAGAAAATCTCTCTGTAATTTTTTTATGCGATTAGCCACCTTCTCAGGAATAGGAAGAATGGAGAGAAAATAAGTAGGTAAGGAGGATAAAGTACTTTTAAGTTTTAATAAGAGTTACTTTACCCTCTTTAGACAAATAAAACCTCTTCTAACCTGCTAGTCTCCGCTCCATCTTCTCTAAAATAGGATTCTATATTGAGAGCTCCTTGAATTTAGCACCTAAAGGAAGACCCAAATATTTCAAAGGAAGGGAAGAATGCCTACAACCCAACAACCCCACCAGATCATCCAGATTGTGCACGTCTCCAATTGGAACCAATTTTGATTTCCCTAAATTAATTCTTAAACCTAAAACCTCCTCAAATCTAGCCAGAATCTCCCTTAAAGTAACTAAATGATTAGGGTCAGCATAACAAAAAAATAAGAGTGTCATCCGCAAATAACAAATGAGACACCATCATCGAAGTACCAGCCGTGTTGCGTACACAGAATCTTGAAAACTGACCAGCAGTTTAGCCACCTCCAACATACGGCTCAATGCCTCCATAACAACATCAAATAGAAGCGAAGATAAATGATGCCCTTGCCGAATCTCCCTAGAGCTTCCAAAGAAATCTGAAGGACTACCATTAATTAGAATGGAAAACTTAACAGTAGAAATGCAGCACACAATCCATTTCCTCCACTTCTCTGAAAACCTACAACGCGGGGCATATACATTAGAAAACCCCAATTCACATGATCATATGCCTTCTCCACATCCAACTTACACAACACCCCTAGAATCTCTGTCTTTATTCTACTATCAATACATTCAGTAGCAATGTTTAGAGAAAGAGAGAGAAGATATCAATTTGGTGTTTTCTACTCTCTTGCTGTAATCATCCCAAAGTTGTTTAACCATGAAACAGGATACCTATTGTCAAAATAACACCCGCACCCCCACCGCCCCCAAAAAAAAAAAAAAAAAAAATCCTTGAAAGAAGTCCTTAAAATCAACCAAAGATGTAAAGATGACAGTGTCCTTGATGCAGGACAAACTAAAACTTTGCAACCAAAAAAAAAAAAAAAAAAAACAAGAAAATAAAGGATAGAACCTGGGAGTCAACATCTAGGCTTGTTTGGAGTCAGCACCAAGCTGTAGAAAACCGCTAGGAGTTGGCATCAAACCAAAAAAAACAAAAGGATCTTTCATTCATCAAAATAATCTCCCCTTTGACTGGAGTACAATGTTTGCTTATGTAGAGATACGAAACTCTAATTTTGTGGTGTAGGAAACCCTAATTGTCTTATCATAAATTAACCCTAACTTAAAAAAAAGTATATATAAACCTAATCAAATACTAGGGCCTAAAATAACATACAATTGACAAGCAAAATGAAATAATACTAAATTAAAGTAAACATCTCTTTTTGTCTCCCTCATCACTTTCTCATGCCAAGATTGTCTGCCAATTGTCGCACCTCCCTCCACCTCAGTATTTTGGTTTACGGTCATCATGCCTGTTCTTTAAAATTTGATGTGTTATGTCTAGAGGCAAGGAAATGGTAATAGTGCATTTAGCTATCTAAACGTGCAGATATTGAAGCTCCTGCTGACCCAAAATCCAAGCACGGTGACAAAGTTGGAGAGGCTTCTTCATATGTGCATCCTCCGGATTATGCATTAAGAGAATTTGAGCCCAATAGTGGAATATTCCTACGAACAAACTGGCAGATACAAGGGTACTTACAAGAGCAGGCTGATGCACTTGAAAAGTAAGCGATATTCCTAAATTAAAGTTTTGTTTGTGAACTTATGAAGTTGCACTTTAGGTTGTACTGAATCTCAGTTCTCAATCCTTATTCTTGTGGCAGGAATGGAAGCTCTTTTTCTTTGAATGCTTTTGAACTTATTTTAAGGCAGCTCCATAAATTGGCACCAGAGCTTCATCGTGTAAATTAATTTTCATTCTTTATTAATGCTTTTCTTTTTGGTAATTTTCTCCTGCTCTCTTTTGTTTCTTGCACTTTTAATATGGTGCTGCTGCTGTTTTTTTTTTTTTTTTGCTGGATTATGATGTAGGTTCACTTCTTGCGTTACTTGAATAGCCTTTGTCATGATGATTATTTTGCTGCTTTGGAGAACCTTCTCCGTTATTTTGATTACAGGTAAATCTGGATTTTAGCTTGCTATTTAATTTGTGAATGTTGTACTAGGTAAACTGCCTCTATTGTGGCTAAAATTTTCATGTTTTAACCTAAATATTTATAATTTTAAACTGAAAATGGAGAGCTGAGGTCTGGCCACCTGGTGTAACTATATTGAAAAGAAGCTTCTGCAAAATAAGTTGTTGTCAAATTGATTTTTAGCGTTTCCATAACTATTTGTATGTAAGTATTCAGTGGCTTGACTACTTTAAAAAAAAAAAAAAAAATCAATCTGACAACTTATTTTGCATACAAATGGTTATGGAAACACTAACTAAAAATAAATTATCTAAAATGTAGTCTGTATTTGAAGTTCTATATTGCAGCAAAGAATACATCTCTAAGAATTTTTTTATTTTATCAATTTTTACTTTTTTTCCTTGTCTTCTTGTTATAAATTCAGGTTTAAGAAAAATGAACTAATCTGAAAAAATGTTGGCACAAAAGTGCAGGGACAGAAGGAATTGATTTTGTTCCTCCTGCATCTGGTAGCAATAGTTTTGGGAGATATGAAATTGCTTTATTGTTTCTAGGGATGATGCATTTTCAGTTTGGGCATCCAAAGCAAGCTTTGGAGGTGAGCATGTGGAATGCATTTCCCTTCCAAAAGAACCCTCTTGCCCATTTTCTGTACCATTTATGAAAGTAAACTTGTAGCATTCTACTTTATACCCCTGCAATTGTTTGACAATTGTTTTTCTTGGTTCTTTAGGTTTTGACTGAAGCAGTTCGTGTTTCTCAACAGGTGATCTCCTTATTTATGTAATTAACTTTATTTTCTAGTTTGTAGCCAATCTAGCTCAAATGGTATCTTCTTTCCTTGTAAGAACTGGATGGAGGTTGAGATCGTGGGTTCAAGACCTGCCGAGTGCATGTACTACTGACCAATAAAAAAAAATTACCAGATTGTAATTTATTGGACTCTTGCATGAGTATATCCCATCTGCTTTTAGCTTTTAGAGATTTTTTGTTTATAGTTTGGATCAGTTGATTGTTAAATTAGCATTTGAGAATGGTTTAATATTATAACAAAACTCAAACAATGATAAAGCATATAAAATCCTAATCTTTTTAGTGAAAAAATGGAGAAATAATATAGCTTTAAGTTTCAAAGAATCCTAATAATTTATTCAAAAAATTGGGAATCAGTTGAATTTTGTTAATTTTTAATTAAGCGGCTCAGCTAAAGTAGAATTATAGCTTCTGGTTTTATGTGAATATTGCGGTATGTATATAGTGATAAGGGAATTGGCTTTCCTCTGGGTAATGTGGTAGATGCAAGATCAATTCAGCGTCAGACTGTGATTTTCTAGTGTTTAAATTAATGTTAAATAATATGTAATGTTTGTTTAAAAGATGCAGAAAATAGCTTTTACTTGAGCATATGAAACTAGAGAGCGGGTTCATCCCCATGGATTACACCAAGTGTAACTTGAAGCTCGATTTGGGCATTCTATTTACAATATGACGGGGGATTATTTGTTGCAAAGCACTTGGAGATTGTATTCTTTCTTATTTCAGTTTTTGTTGCACAATGAGGACTGATTTATTTCAATTTGTGCAGCTAAGTAATGATACTTGTCTTGCATACACTTTAGCAGCTATCTGCAACTTGTTGTCTGAAATTGGGGTCTCAAGTACAGCTGGGATACTGGGGTCATCATTCTCACCTTTGACCAGTATAGGCATTTCACTTTCTGTCCAGCAACAATTGTTTGTCCTCCTGAGAGGGTCTCTAAAGAGAGCAGAAAGTCTAAAATTGAAACGATTGGTGGCTTCCAATCATCTTGCAATGGCTAAATTTGATTTAACGGTAAGAATTGGAGTTACTATACTTTGTGGATTATCTCATTGTAAAATTTCTTTGTATGTCTTCCCCTGAAATTGGTAGTGATAATGTATTTCTATTATGAATTATGGAAATAAAAAACTATGCATGAGTTACAACTGCCACTTAATCCACTTTGTGTTAGTGCTTTAAGTTACCTGTTTATCCATCATTTCCTTTCGTCAATGGCAATCACCTTAAAAGGTCATACTTAATGTACAAGGTCCCACTTCTATGGGCTCTGGGATGGGTGGTTGGTGGTAAGCAGCCTGCCTTACCTGCAATTTTGTAGAGACTAATTCTCATACTTGAACCTGCAACAAATTGGTTGGGCAGAAGGCTCTTGCCATCACACTAAGGCGTCAATAGCAATTACTTGAGCACCTACAAAAGGCTTTCATATATAAGAAATATGGGACATGATATTTCCCCTATGATTTGGATTGTTCACAACACTTTCTCCCAGCTTTGACCTTTGCTTGCCTAGAGAATTGTCTCTTTATAATTAAATAAATTGTGGAGGAAGTGGAGTGATATAGTCCTTCTCAGGTTCAAATAAAATTACTTTTGAAGAGTCAAATGTTTGAAGAATTTTACTCTATTTGATGTCCATAAGGAGCGGTAATTGATTATTTGATTCCTGCAATATTGGGATATTACTAGTATGTATTTTTTTGTCCTCTATAAAAATAAAATACTATGCATGAGTTACTGCTGCAACTTAATCCACTTTGTGGTGATGCATTAAACTTAAAGTACATGTTTGTCCATCATCTCCTTAGATCAGTAGGAATCACCCAAAATGGTTCTACTCAATGCACAAGACTCGTTTTTACTAGGTCTGGTAGATACGGTTGATAGGTAGCATTGCCCCAAGTTGGAGAGTTTGATTCTCGAACTCAAACTTGCAACAAATTTCTGGGTAGAGGGAACTTGCCATCACACTAAGGTCTATCCTTTGATTGATAGCAATCACCTAAGTGCCCAAAAGAAAAAAAAGAAGAAAAAGATTACAAGTAAGGCATTTTAGAAGACCATCCGATCCTCCTCTTCACATTGAATCTTTACCATAAACTATTCATACAAGAAAATTCCTTGGATTCTAACTCCCTTGAAATGCCAAAAGAAAAGATGGATTCCACAGTATAGCATCAGTAGAAACATCCAGTAATCTGCCTGATGCAGGAGGCAGTGACAAAGATTTATTATAATTTATGTATCAAGGGCAATTCTGTAATTTCTTAATATTCTAGAATGGGCTGTGCTTATTAGTCCATTGGGTCTTATTGAATTCTTATGACTAATTTGAATTCCAAAAGGACATATGTAAAAATATATTTTCGTTTCTTGTTGGACCAGTGTAAAGTGCAAACAACCCTTGTGATTTTCTAGAAGTTACCAAATATGGTAGCTTACAGGCTAATTGAAATTAGCCAAATGTGGATTAATTAGTATGAGATAATGTTCAGGGAACAGAAATTAAATAGAAAGGAAACATTAATGTTTTCTATTATTTTTTCCAAATATTTCTTTATATTCATAAATGCCCAATTGGAAGGGAATGCTCGGCCCACCAAATACTGGCATTTGCCACTATGTTTGCATTTGTATGTGCACATGCCCATCATGCACATATACATAAATACATACTCTATTATCTAAATGCAAGATATTAGGGATGCATGAAGAGAATTTATGTATCATATACTGGGAACAGCTTCATGCAAGAATGTAAATAAATTGTTAGGGTTATTTTATTTTATTTTTTATATATATATATATATATTTTTTTTTTTTATATAAAAATTCTTGTGCATAAATTAATGGGTTCCATGGTTTTGCACTGGATTAACTGCTTCGTGTACTTACACATGTTTCTATACTTAAAAACGTTAAAATCAATAGCTTTTATGGTTTTGATTTATTTTCAATTTAAGCATGGGGAATGTTTTTGGGAAGTGCTACCGAATCATTGCTAGATTAATAATTCCATTGAACTTTGATAAATTTTAGGATTGGGAATGTTGTGATATCCATTCAAAATGTGTGCCACAAATTACTGTGAAACATTACTTCATGTCATGTATATATAATCTTTCTGAAGCTATATTTGAAAGAAAACCCATATTTTTGGATCCTTGTGACGTGATGAGTTACATGTTAAAGAGATCTAGGGAGGCCGTCATCGAAATGGGTATATATGGTTGATGGTTCTCCATTGCTTATTGTGGTGCCTTTGGAGGGAGAGAAATAGTCGGTGCTTTGAAGATAAGGAGAGATTCATATCAGACTTGAAGCTATTTTTCTTTAGCACCTTAATGGATTGGTTGATTGCTTTGCGGAACCAATCATTTTTATCTTTTCTTGATTTCTTAGATTCTTGTAATTTTTGTTCTTGATTGTTTGACCCCTTGTACACTCCCTGTGTACTAGGGTGTTCCCCTTTTTTTGATATCAATAAACTCTTTTCTTATAAAAAAAAAATGTTAGAGAGATCTAGGGAGTAGAATGGAATCTTATTTCTAATGGTTTTATATTACTGCATCTAGTAAATTGAAAATGTTCTACCATCATGTGCAGCATGTGCAAAGGCCTCTTGTATCATTTGGTCCTAAAGCTTCCATGAAACTCAGAACATGCCCCACTAATGTTTGCAAGGTAACATGAGGCATTTGATGATTATCATTTGTCTTTTGTCCATTTCTGATAAAATTCCAAATAATTTGATTTCTTAGTGCTGTTGCTTTCTTTTTCTTATTTTGTGTGATGTTTGCAGGAATTGAGGCTAAGTTCTCATCTGATTAGCGAATTTAGCCTTGAAAGTTCAACAATGACAACTGATGGTGCTTTTAGTACTGCCTGGCTTAAGAATTTACAAAAGCCATTGGGTTCAGCAATTTTGTCCCAAGAGAATGGATCTGGAAGCAATGAAAATGCTTTCCAGTTTTGTGTGCAACCCAGTTCAATTCCTGGATCTGTATTGCAATTAATAGGTTCTTCATACTTACTTCGAGCCACTGCCTGGGAGTTATATGGCAGGTGATCTTTACTCTAGACCCTGTTATTTCTTGTTCATTTTTGTGCTTATTTAAATTTAAAAGCTTTTGATAATTATTGTTTTGAATTGTCCTAGTGAAATAGAAAAACAAGGAATCATACCTTGATTTTTAGTTGATTTCTTAGCTGCATTTATCAGATTGATATACTTCCATGCATGCATGCCCTCCCGTGCTTGTGCATGCACAGCCACACTTCCACATATTACAGGAACATAGGAGGCATCTCTATTTTCTTGATAGGGAAAACTTCATTTTAAATCCTATAGTTTAAAGGGTGGAACAAATTAAACCCTATAGTTTTGAAATGTAACAAATTAAACCTCAGAGTTTTAAAAAGTAACAAATTAAATCTTGAGGTTTCAAAAAATAACAAATTAAACCCTATCCTATGTTAAACCCCAAACACAATCTACTTCAATGGGGTGAGGTTAAATTTGTTACCTTTCAAAACCTTAGGGGTTAATTTGTTACTTTTTGAAACCTTAGGGTTTAATTTGTTACTTTTTGAAATTTCAAGGTTTAATTTGTTCTTTTCAAACTACAAGGTTTAATTTGTTACACCCCTAAACTATAGCATTAAAAACATAGTTTTCTCTAAAAACAATGTAAACATACTTGTGGCTTATAATGATAACTATTTGAAACCTTGAAACCCGCATCTATTTCTAAGTTTTGATTAATCCCAACAAGTCCTCTAAGGGTGTGTTCTTTATGCAAGAGTTTGGAATGAGAATTATAAAATCTTGGGAATTTGTGAAAATTTGGTTGTTCCTTTGACATAATTTTTTAGAATTACAATTCCCATGACGTGCAAGATTTCAAGTCCCACCTTTTATGTAGGAAATTTCAGTTCTTACAATATTTTGTACTTGTGAGAATTACTAATATGATACTTAGTGTGTGTTTGGTAAAAATTATTTTTGCCAACTTATTTTACTATTCAGCTTATTTTTGCTACTATTTATAGATCCCACTGCACTTTTGGTATTATTCATGGGTTTCACTGTACTGTTTCAGCTAACTTTTACCTTTATCTACAGTATTTTCAGCAACAAGTTTTCAGTTTCAGCAAAATAAGCGGATTTCAAACAGACCCTTAAATTCAACTTTTCACTCTTTCCCTATAAAACTATGTAGAGTAAATTTTAGAAAAAATATATATTTTTCACCCAAATAGAATGTTCCTCAATGTTCAAGGGTATTTTGGTTATTTACAAGACTATCCATAATGGTCCAGCATTATTTTTTAGTAACTAAATGAGTATGTATAAGATTATTTTAAATGATTGAAATATACTTTTTATTTTATTTTTTAACAATTCAATAGTTGGGGGGGGTGGATTCGAACTCTGAATGTCTTTGTTAGAAACATTAGAAGGTGTCAATTGAGCTATAAGGCTTTGGCAATTGAAATATAATTTTTTTTTATAAAATTTATTGTTACTCAAAATATGGAATAATTAAAATTTCTAGTGTTTTTGAACAGTATAAATGTCAACTCTAAGGAATTCTAATTCCTGGATTTTAAACTCAAAAATATATAGCTCTCAATATTTGATATTCTCAGCGACTATACAAGTTATAATAAATTCAAAGTGATGCTGTGTTTGTGTTCTTAATTTTGTGGTTATAGGTTTGGGAATTCTTGGATCCTTGATATTATTTCTGATATCCTTTTTTTTCCCTGTTGTTATCAGTGCCCCTCTTGCTCGAATAAATGCACTGGTTTATGCAACTTGCTTTACTGATGCTTCAAGGTAATCTTTAGCAGAAAGTATCCCTTGATCATCCTGTTCGCGTTTTTTGCCGTTTCTTTCCCAAATTGTAGTACCTCTTTTTTTCAACACAAATGTTATTGGACATGAGGGTTTTCCTTTTTTGGGCTGAATGTTATAAAACACGGGTTTACCTTACCTTTTCTTGTGTATCCTCAGCTCATCTGATGCAGCATTAGCATATGTGAAGCTCATTCAACATTTAGCAGTTTTTAGAGGATACAAAGGTCAGATTGAAAGCTTATCCAACATTTAACACGAGATTGCATTTTCTTGGGATAGTGTTCTTTGTTGATATACTATTTGTTTGTGAGAGATTGTTAACACTCAGAATTAGTTACCTTATGAAATCCTTATTGTATTACTTGTTTGGAATCTTTGGATAAGTAAACAATTCTCATTAAATGAGTGCAACTGGGTGCAACCAATGTCCACGCGGGAATACAAGAGAAAATTTAGTAAAGTTCTTTTAATTCCTCTGAAGAGCATATTTTATGGTTTTCTAAAGCTCTAATCTGAAGGGTCTGTGAAAAAGCCCAATTTTAGCTCATGTAAGAAGCTGAATCAGGGTTGATGAAATCAATCAATATATATATATATATATATACATAAAAGCAAAGAGCTGAACTTATGTGAGAAAGCACGAGGTTCTGCCAAGTGGTGCATTCTATGTAAAAAGAATTGAATATTTTCAAATGTCACATTAGAGATAAAAACAAATTAAATATTGACTTTTTGTTTTATTTGGTTCAAAGTTTCAAGACTTTTCGACCTATCAAAAAAAAAAAAAAATGTTTCAAGACTTTCGAATTAAAAATAAATATTCATTGTATCTTTTGGTTCAATGTATGAAGATTTTTCATCCCTCACACATACACTCAAAACTCCGCATTTCAATTCATAATTTTCACTTCTTGCATTTCTACTCCTTTATATATATAAAAGCAGAGATCTTATGTGGAAAAACATGAGGTTCTGCCATATTGCGCATTTTATGCGAAGAAAATTGAAATAATATTCTCAAATGCCACAGTATAGATAAGAACAAATTAAATATTAATTTTTTGATTTATTTGGTTCAATGTTTCAAGACTTTCTAATTAAACAATAAATATTCTTTGTATCATTTGGTTCAATATTTCAAGACTTTTCATCCCTTATACATACACACAAAACTATTTGTATTTTAAGTCATCATTTTCACCTCTTGCTCTTCTATCCTTTTATATATACCTACACATAGCCTTTCATGCCATCCCATATCAAATACATACAGACTGAAAACGATGTCATTTACCTTCAATCTTTCAACGACACCTACCTAGCTCTAATGTTGTGTCTCATTTAATTCTAATCCATGTGAGTTAGCTACAACCAAGGAAGGGGAGCTTGCATTTTATATTGAGTGACAATGACAATTATGATTTTGATGTTAAGGTTAAATGTTGTGGATTTGTGTGTTTTGTAAATGATGTAATTGACGGTGAATAATTGGAATATGTATTTTGTTTTAGAGTTAAGGAGAAGGAAAAAGACACATTCTATATCAACTTTTATTCTATCATATTCCTCCAAAGTTGGTTTTTTTTTTTTTTTTTTTTCAATTGAATAATTATAATGGACACGTGTGTGTAATTTAGAATTGTGGCTTTTTATGATGAACTCATTAGTAATAAAGTTTTATAACAATTATTCTATAGTACATTTACAACATTCTCCAAAACCATCTTACATAAAATATTATAACATTATTCGTGCATCGCACAGGTAATTTACTAGTCTCAAGTGCCCTAGCTATTTTCAATAAATGCCACACCTGCCTCTATATATACAAAAACTTACTCCCACTTTGCTTCTTTCTATTGAAGAGAGGGGGAGATCCTTGTTGCATGTTGTGATTGTGGACCGATCAGGTTTGTTGTGGGGAGGTTCTTGGAGGGAAGAAGAGGTTGCAAGAGATGGTGGTGTTGTGTGCCAGTGTAACAGTGATGGATGCTGACAAAGGCCAAATGAGATATACCCCAATCTTGAAGTCCTCCCTCGCCCATCTTAAGTTGTGTTTGAACATTACAGACGCTAATGTTGGGTTAGGTGACATGCCTGGGTTGCTTTTGACCTCCATTGTCGCTTGAGTTTTGGTTTGTTTTCTTCGAGTGCACAAATCATGTGGCAGGTGAGAGTACATATTAACTGAATTTTATCAGTTAGTTGGTGACTTTGAGTAAGCCTTTTATTAATTGGTAAGTTGCACGTGCACCAGGTTGGTTTTTTACAAGGGGAGGAAGTGCTATTGGAGGTAAGAGTCCATTAGCACCTTGATGCAGGAAAAAATTGAGGAATTTGCGTACGTGTGCTTGTGGTGGGTTTAGGGTTAGGAGAATTTGTAGGTTTTGATTTATAATTGTTGAGGAGAAGGTTATGGGGTTCTGTTAGGAATTAAAAGATAGTTTCATGAGTTTCTTGATGGCTATTTGGTAGAAGAAAGTTATGGTTTTGATAGGTAACAGGAAGGACTTAATTTGGGGTTTGTAAGAAAGAAGAAAAATGAGACAATTTATGGTGTTTAGGGGCTGTATAAACAGTACCCTTGAACAGCTTATTTAAAAAAATAATGTACCCATGAACTGTACCACTAGGAGAAAAACAAAAGAAAGAAGAGAAAGGGAAGAAGAAAGGTAGAAGAGAACAGGAGAAGAACAATAAGGTTAATGTGCCCTATACTCTATCACTCATTTTATTTAATTCCATTTCCTTTCAGTATTTATGCTATATGTATATGCTCTTTTTTGTACTAATGGTAGGACTTCTATTTGACTATAAACAAAAAACCTAATAAAAGATTTAAATTGGACTCTGATAAAATAAAACCTAAGACATGGATGGGACAATCTTAAGTGATATAGCAGGTGTGAGGTTGGAGATGGCACTAAAGTTAGTTTTTGGCTTGATCTATGGCAGGGAAAGAATACTTTCAAAGAGAGATATCTTGACTTGTTTTTATTAACGAGAGATACTGAAGCCATGGTGGCAGATTATGTTGAGATCAGACATGGCCAATGTTATTGGAATCCAGTGTTCATTCGTGCAGAGTAGGATTGGGAAGCAGATTTAGTAACACAGTTGTTAGAAGATCTTTACATAAATAAGATCTGTCCTGGGAATGAAGTTAGTGTGGATCCCTTTGCCAACTAAAGGATTCTAAGTGAAGAATTATTATAAGGTTCTGAGGGGGAGTGGTGGAGATTTCCCATGGAATAGCATCTGGAAAGTTCAGGTTCCCCCAAAGGTGTCTTTCTTTTTGTGGTGAGTGGCGTTAGGGAGGGTTTTGACAATTGACAATCTAAGGAAGACACGCATTATCACTCTAGAGTGGTGTTTCATGTGCAAGAAACATGGGGGGATTTAAGTAAATTATTCTTACATTGTGTGGTGGCTTGAGGGATGAGGTCTATGAATTTTAGTCTTTTTAAATATTCTTCGGTAATGCCAAAGTCATTGCATGGTTCGCTAGCCTAGCATGTTGGAAGAAGCGGTTTTTGGAAGGAGAGGTAGTGGAAGGGTTTGGCAAACTGCTCCTTTGTGTCTCATGTGGACTATTTGGAGAGAGTGAAATGCTAGGTACTTTGAGGGGCAAAAATCAAGTGAGGCGAAGCTGAGGTATCTATTGCTGAAGACTTTATATGATTGGGAATTCACAATCTCTGACCTATACTGTTGAGGGGTTTCCTTGAATTCCTTGATTCTTAGAGTCTTTGTTTGCTCTTTCTTTTTATTTTTATTTTTTCTGTTGTGCCAGCAGTATACTTATTGTGTGCTTGTGTAGCACCTTTCTCTTAATTTTTTTTATCAATAAATAAATTGATTGGAATTACATATTTGCCCCTGACTACAAAATTGATCATAAGTAATAAAATAAAGACTCAAATAAAAACCTGTTTTAACTCTAAAAGACTCATGCCTAGACCTTTAAATCCACATGACTGTTGCTTCAATTGGACTTCACGAGTGCACCACATAATATAAATATTGAATAGGCAAATTTGCAAAGTAATTGCCAATCAATCTTCTATGGCTGCATCACACCTGATAAAACCTTAATGGTGGATAACCGTAGAAAGCAGAAAAATGGTATAGTAGATTGGTCTTACTTGTTTAAGTGGCTAGAGGGTGGGACCACATTTTCCTGCAATTCATCATTGCTCCAGATCTTTTGTCACTTGTTTTCATTTTGTCTTGGACTTGAGGTTATGCTTGGGATGGGTGTGTCAATGTTAACATGTTGGGAAGGGTCATTTATTGATCGTTGGGATAGTTTGATCTAAAATTTAGTTCCCTTATGTCTTAGATGATATCTATTGGAGAGAAAATTCTTACATATTATGGCCTTTGTGGTACTGTCATAGTTTATGAATTATGAGTTCGCTTCACAATTTTGATGGTTGTGTCTAATTTCTTTTCTTAACTCCTTTCTTTAATTTTTTAGAGTCGTTGAACTATAAAATTTTAGTTTCTTTTGTTTTTCTTTTTGAGTCCTTGTTTACTTCTGGTGGCCTTTCTTTTTATTAATAAATTCTGTTAATTAATTAATTCTGCAACTCTCTTACATGCATAGACATGTGAGCATATAAGTACTTTTCATCCTTGATGAACTATATTTTTTGTTTCTCTATATTTCTAGAGGCCTTTGCTGCTCTGAAAATAGCAGAGGAGAAGTTTTTGTCTGTATCAAAATCACGAATCTTGATACTAAAATTGCAGCTGCTCCATGAGCGTGCTTTACATCGGTAAGTTTACGATGTGCATTGTTTTCATGATTTTTCAATTTACATACTGCATGCTAATTGTTCACATATGACATGATATTTTATATAAGTTTAATATTACACTCATGTAGAGGACATCTGAAGCTGGCGCAACAAGTATGTGATGAACTTGGAGTTTTGGCATCATCTGTCACTGGTGTGGACATGGAGCTGAAGACGGAAGCAAGCCTTCGCCATGCTCGTACATTGCTTGCTGCAAACCAGTATAGTGAGGTTTAGTATTTCAATACACCTAACTTATTTTCATAGGCTTTTGTGGTCCATCTACCTTATTTATAGTAGAGCTTCTTTTTATTATGCAACCTATAATAAATTTTGCTGTAGCTTGTATTAGATTCTAAACATCAAGTCTAGTAGGGAGACCAATTGAAAAGCTGGATGTGTTGTATATTGCAAAATACAAATTAGTAATGACCTTGGTATAATTACTAAGTAATAGTATGTCCAGTATAAGTATTTAAGGTAGACTTATAAGTAATAGAATGTCCAGTATAAGTATGTAAGGTAGAGCTATAAGTAATAGAATGTCCAGTATAAGTATGTAAGGTAGAGTTATGGTAGAAATGAAAATACTAGTCAAACAAATAGAGATGTTGGTTAGAGTTTCTGGATATCTAGTCTTGTCAAGATGATGCGATATGGGCAAATTGATGCCTGGTTTGGTGAAAAACTAAATTGCACAGCCTAGCATGAAAATTAATAATCCTGCATGATCAATTGATGTAAATATTTGATAGGGGCCTGGGGTTCAATGTATTTGTTTTTTTTCTACCCAGGGTTCTTATCTGTTTAATACAATGCTATTTGCAGGCAGCAGCAGTAGCACACTCCCTGTTTTGCATGTGTTACAAATTTAATCTACAGGTTGAGAATGCCACTGTTCTTCTTTTGCTTGCTGAAGTCCACAAGGTACACTGCTCCATTTGACTAAATCCCTTGGAGGTTAAGGCAGATTAAATAAGCTCACTATTACTTAGCAAAATCAAGCTTACTATTTTTAAAAATCTGTTTCCTGTTGTCACACATGCAAATGAATAAAAGCACAACCAATTTTTGAATAGTGAACTGCACAAGCAGCCCAACCAAAATTGCATATGTAAATTTAATAATAATAAAACTTAACAAAGTAACTTGGCAGCCCTGCCACCAACATTATTCTGTGGAAGTGTAAGATAATAAAAAATAAGTAGTACAAACATCATTCTTTGCTGTATTGTGTATTTTCTTTATTTTAAATCAAGATAAACATTTTTTTTTGCTACTTATTATTGCTTTTAAAATACTTTTAGGCACATTTTCAATATTTTGATGCTTTTTATTTATTTTTCTAAGTTAAAAGTGACATGAATTATACCAAATAATATATTTCAAGTAATTAATGTCTCTCCACTGTATCATATGTGTTGCATTGTATCCATGTTTTGTGTTGGTATTGGGGCTTCCTAGATTTTATATTGTATTAACAAATCTTAATGATTTGATCAATCATGGTGTTTTCACCTCTCTCCTCTCAGCCTTGTGGCTCTGGAGTTATTTGTCAATCTTATATTTTACTATGATTTTTCTCTTCTAATTTCTTTTGTGTTTGAGTTCTCTATGGGTAAAACATTTCTTAATTTCTTTTTGTCAGCGATCAGGAAATGCTGTTTTAGGTCTACCATATGCATTGGCAAGTCTCTCCTTTTGCCAATCATTTAATTTGGATCTTCTCAAAGCATCAGCCACTCTCACACTGGCTGAGTTGTGGCTCTCACTTGGATCAAACCATGCAAAAAGAGCTTTAAGTCTTATACAGGGGGCTCTTCCTATGATTCTTGGTCATGGAGGTTTGGAGCTCCGTGCTCGAGCCTATATTGCAGAAGCAAAATGCTACCTCTCTGATCCAAGCTTTTCAGGTAAGTTAGGTCTTTCTGCTTTTAATTTAAAATATCAAAGCGGTTAAGAACCACCTTCCTCCCCCCACACCCCCACCTTTTGTTTTTAACCATTCTTGATAAAATTTGGAGAACTGATATATTATTTGTTTGAATGGTTATAACTTTGATTACTTTTTATGCTCTAAGTTAGATATTGAATTTCATCTTCATGATTACTTTGGGTGCCAATCTGATTTTTTCTAGATAACTATATTAAGCTTTGTTTGAACTTTGCATTAAAACACATACTATCATTCAAATATGATTTCTGTTTTGGCTTACAAGTTACAACAAGTAGGAGAGGGGGATTTGAACCTAGAACCAGGTAGTGCCGTTAAGCCACAAGGCTCTTGGCCTTACAAATATGATTTAGTCTCCAGTAAATTGTAATAGTTGCTAGTAAAGGTTATAAAAGCTACCTATGAGGTTTTTGAAGCATTAACAACTGTTTTTTTTCCCTCTTCCCCAAATAAAATAGAGGTACATGATTACTTGTTGAATGATTTCAAGTGTGAGAAGTTTTTATGACCTAGACAAAGTCAAAGATGTCACACGATGGATATGAAGTTTGTTGTCATACAATGGACATAAACAACTAGAGGAGTCTGTGGACCATTTGCTCCTTCGGTGTGATTATGCACGAGTCTATGGGTTTTGTTGTTTGTTTGTAGTCCATTGGGACATGCCCAAGTGGATAGTGGATTTGCTGGCTTGTTGGAAGGGGGATTTAGTAAACATCATTGTGCTGATTCATGGGGGTTATTCCACTGTGTTATGTGGACTATTTGGAGAGAATGAAACCAACGTACATATTTCCTTATAAGGGGTTGAGCATTGGTTTGTGGAGCTAAAACTATTTTTATTATGTTCCATTTGTGATTAAATGACTGCTTTGAGTTGTCACTCCTTTTTTCATTGGAACATTTTCTAGATTTATGTAAATTTAGATGACTGTTGTAGCATCCCCATGTACACTGTCTGTGTACATGGGAAGTATCTTTTTCGATCTTTAAAAAGTTTTTTAATTATCTATTAAAAAAAGGACTGAAACACACTGAAGATCTTTTGTTAATTTCATGTCAATTAATGTGCACATACCCTCATCTTTAAATGCATGTAGGAGTATCATTACAAGTATTATTAATGGGATGGAGGGTGAGGTCATGGATTCTCAAGACCCACTGGTACATGTGTAACTTATGAATTAAAAAAAAAGTTGTGTGATCAAATAAAACTCTGCTGTTTCTAAATGCAATTGACAGGTCAGGTCAATTTTGCCAACTCCGTCACAGGTTCTGCTTTTTGGGGCTGTGGGACTATTAATACAATTGGTCTCATCACTCATGTAGCATTGTATACTTTACACAAATTATTCTTTTAGCTGTTTATATGCTTCACACAGAATACTAATCACAATGCTTTTGTAGATAAACAGTGTGGTGCAACATATTGTTCATTAGGGATGCCTATTTTATCTGCCCTTGCTTTGTTTTTTTTTTTGGTTAAATTAAACTTTATTTTTAATTTTACTGAATTAATACATTTAGAATTCTGTTCAATTTTTTCACCAGTTTCTGAGAATTCTGAGGTCGTACTGGATCCTTTGAGTCAAGCTTCTATTGAGCTTCAAGTGCTGGAGGTAAAATTATCTTATGAGTTTGAGAAGATCTATGCATTTGTTAGCCAATTGTGGTGTTTTCTGTTTTATCTTGAATTCTGTAAGACAACATGGTTTGGAAACCTAAAAGTGTAATTATGCTGTATCCTATAAATATTGAAAGCTGCAAGTATAATCTTTCTAAAATTTCATTTTGTCCAGTTTTGCTGAATTATGTAGATTAGCCATAGGTGTGATGAGGTGAAATATTTTTTTAACATATAGCAGTTCAAATACATAATTTTTCATACTTTTGATGTTGCACTTGTGTGATATCGTGGCAAAATATAGTAAGAGTTCAACAGACCCACCTTTTAGACTTTGTTCTTCAGTTTCTGTTGAGTTTGAAGTTCGTGCTTGCAAAAACTAGAAAGGAGCATGAGGCTTAAATTAACTTGAGATTAATTTGTAATGTCCTTCCACCATCCAAGTTAATTTCCAAAATATTAGATTAACCTAAAATTCAGATGCTGGTTGGTGCTCACAGATTTTGTTTTTGTTGTAATTAAGGATATACACTGCAAATGATTTCATAGTTTAGTGTATCGATTGCAGAATTTTGATATTTGGGGTGCACATTGCAAATGCCCATTTAGATGTATTTGACCCAATTAGAAATTTTTTTTAGCTTGTACATCAAACAGTGGTTTTCAGGTTGTCGTATCTCTTTTTGTTTTTGGTTTTGGAGCATTTCAGTATGTTATATATCTCTAGTTTAAAATTTAGAACCAGTGAACCCTGGTACAAAACTAGAATGTTAGATTTTCCTAGTTAAATCCTCCAGCATATCATGTATCTGTTGTGTCTTCACTAAAGTTTCTTTCGTATGGATTGATGCTTTTTTTCCCCGATGTTTGGTTTGTACAATATTCTCAAATAAGATATGAAAATTCCTATTGTCTACAGTATCACGAATTGGCAGCGGAGACTTTCTACCTAATGGCTATTGTATTTCACAAACTGGGGCAACTAGAGGAAAGGGAAGAAGCTGCAAATTCATTCAAGAAACACATGATGGCTCTTGAGAATCCTCTAGACGATGAAGATCCTCTATTCAATGTCTTATGATGAAGCCAAGTTGTATATTAATCTAGACAAAGCCGATTGTATATTAATATCCATGATATCGGTAGCTTTCTCCCAATTAAGTGTCTAGTTGTAGATATGGAAATATAACGGTTTCATGCATGGCGAGAATGAATGCTTCTCTATTTGTTTCTTTCTTTTTATTCCTCACGAATGTTCAGCTTTGCACCATGTTAATTTACAGAGTAGTTTGTAGGGCAATTAGGCTTTGATTATTACGTTGAAAATTTTGTCGGCATTTATGTAATTCATGCCCTGTAATTGCTTTTTAAGGCACTATAGTAATTGGAACAAGTCTATCGTGCACCATATGAATACAAATCTTATCTCACTTTTTGTGTTCTAGTTTATGCTCCACTAACATGATTTGTATTCATCAATTTGCTGTTCATAGCAATCATTTCATGTTTATTAAGAAGCCGTACAAGATGAGCATCCAAAACCTCTTAGAACTATAATGGCAATATTGTAATGGGAAACGTGGCTGCTATATCTGCCTTGCGTGTCATGTATGTAGTGTTTCCTAGTATGTAACATGTGGTCTTTACGAGTTGATCGCCTAGAAACCTTTTAAGCTCGTTTGTGGCTGGACTATTTATAGGATTATAATTTAAGCTCGTTCCTTCATTAATTTTTGGGATTTCTTTGTTAATGCAATATTCGGAGCATCAATCGGTCGAGGATAATCTGAACGAGATCTGTTTCCTTTAATTTATGGGAATTTATGGTGTGCTTGTTTCTTTCCCTCAAAGGACAATAGGGTAGTGGCGCACTAACCTCTTTTTCTTTTCTGATTGCAAATTTCTGTGTACACAAGTTTTTTGACAGGTGTTGTTTCTATTGCATATTGATCTTACGGTGGAAGGGAGGTTATGGAGGGCTGCGCCAAAGATTGTAATTTTGGTAAATTTGTTGAGTTGGAGCTTTAATAGTTAACTTATGTCTATCTTTTTAATAATTAAATGATTGCCAGATAATTAAAAAATGTCATGTCTGCACTTCGAATTAGGCTAGACAGCTACCGGAAGTATGGACCAATATTGCTTATTTACTAGACTTTATGGAGTAGTAGTGCTCATTTAAGACTTCAAAAGCTAAGAGGCTATTTGGATGAGTAATTTCTATAATTCATAATTCTATTTCCATAACTCGTAACTTAAAAATGATGGGACTTATAGCTGAGAAGTCCGTTTGGCACCACATAACTCTGTTTCCAGTTTTTTGTTTCTATCACTCAGTTATCTGATTTTTGAGTTATGAGTTATGGAAACTGAAAACATAATTTAACAGTTTTCAATTTTCATAACTCTGTTTTTTAACGGCATTTTTGTAATTAAACACACATGGAGGGACCCACTAGTTAGGTTAGCCTCACCTTTTGACCTTTTTTTTTCCCACTTTTCTTTCTTCTCCTAGGTTCGGTCAGTTCGTTCTTCCTTTTTTTTTTGGTTCTTCATCACCTCTAATTTTCGGTCTTTAGTTCTTTCTTTCTTTCTTTTTTCTTCTTTCACTGGGTTCGGCTTTTTTTTTTTTTTTTTTTTTTTTTTTTTTTTTTTTGTTGTTGTTGTTCTTCATCACCTCTAATTTTCGGTCTTCAGTTCTTTCTTTCTTTTTTTTTCTTCTTCTTTCACTGGGTTCAGGTTTCTTGGGGTTTTTTTTTTCCTTCTTCTTTCACTAGGTTTGGGTTTCTGGGTTTCTTTTTATTTTTTATTTTTTTACTGGGTTTGGTGAGTTTGGGTACTGGGGAAAAAAAAAAAAAAAGCTGCACCGAGTGACAGGTATGGGGCCCATAAACAGTGTGAAAAATATTGAGTGATAGCAAGTGAGTGATGGTGCCAAATAGGTAGGATATTTTAAAGTGATGAGTGATGAGTAACGGAAATTGAGTGATGAAAAAAAAGCACCCAAACAAGCCCTAAAAGTGCTCAATAGGTAAAGATAGAGATTATTAATATATTTTGGCTAAACTTTTTCCAATTTATAATATCTCTAGTATCAATTAACTTTTTAAATTTTCTTTAAAGTGAAGTAAAAACAATAGGAAAAAGTTTACCTTCAAACTAGTTTGGAGGAAACGTCCTCCAACCTTTTACGTGCCTTGCAAGAGACTATTCACGTGCACTTTTGTTTGTAAGAACCTAAGGTTTGATTGTTTCAAGGTCGAGCAGTTCCACCGTGCCGAGTTTTGTTGCACTGTCGCCGCCAACTTGGTGCCACGTTTCTCATGGGTTTTGGGCATGCCCATTGTGGCGAAGTCCAAGGGCGGCTCTACATTGATGCCAAGGTGGTCATATGACCACTTTAACTTTGAAAAAAATAATAATTATTATATATAAAGTTTAAAAATTTTATGATTTTTTTACATTTAAAAAAAGTTGTGACCATATTAAATTTTATTAGGCCCAACATAAATAAACTTTTGACAAAGTTTGGTAACAAACTTGGTTGTAAATTAAGGTTATAACTCCACTTAATATTTTTTTTTTTTATTGAATGTAAATTTTGACAAATCTACAATTAGATTACATTTTCTTTTATATCCTCCATGCATGCTATTAGGGTCATATTTTCCATGTAATTAACTAATCCTTTGACAAAACGCACTTTACTTGTAATTGGGTAGATCTAAGTTAGGTTTAATATATCAAGAAGTATGTTACTCAAACATATCAAGTGGTATCGAGGTTAAATGAAGAAACTTGACACAAGCTCGATCTATCGAGAATTACGGTTTCAAAAATTCTAGATCCGAATTTTTGAAATCAGGCCAATGCTGTATTATTTGATTAGGATTTCTTTTCTCACAACCCTAGTAATATATAAGACATATTTTAAAAGCCGTCATACACGGATACACATATACTATGTGTGAAGCAACTGCGTTTGTACGCCTTAGGGTTTTGTAACTAAATGCTTATCTTCATCGTTTATGAAGTGAAGAACTTTGTAGGCAACAACAATCCTTCAAGTTGCTGGAGTTAGTCACTAGGATCCGTGTTAGTCACAGGTTGGAGATTTGTGCAACAAAGGAAAGAAGGTTGCTACAAAATCAAGTCCAATTGGGTATTGGAGCAAAAGTTCAATTGTAGGTTAGTATTTTGGGATAGGTCAGGGTATTGGTAAGATTTTTTATACCTGTAATTGCTTGATTATTGATTAGTGAATTCTTGGGCCAGGGTAATGGTAACATCTCATTGGCATGAAATTTGACATGTATTTTCTTCGACTACTTCGTGTGTTGCAATTTCGCATTCAAACACGAGTTGGGTGTGCATGCCATCGCCATTAAGGTCAAGGATGCCAAGTCCACCTTACACATCAGCGTCTCCCATGGTGCCAAGCCCGTGTCTCCACCTATTGACCTCGGCAACAAAGACGGCTCTTCTGCCATTCTCACAGAGGTTCACCTCTTAGGCGATGTCCTTCATCAAATTATCAAACTCTGATGATTCATTGTTATTCTTGCCCAATTTCGAAAGTGTGGACGAAGTCTCATCCTACCCGTTGTTGTAATCGCTTGATTATTGATTAGTGGATTCTTAGGTTGTAATTGCTTGATTATTGATTAGTGGATTCTTGGGCCAGGGTAATGGTAACATCTCATTAGCATGAAATTTGACATGTATTTTCTTTGACAACTTCGTGTGTTGCAATTTCGCATTCAAACACGAGTTGGGTGTGCATGCCATCACCATTGAGGTCGAGGATGCTGAGTCCACCTTACACATCAGTGTCTCCCATGGTGCCAAGCTCGTGTCTCCACCTATTGACCTCAGCAACAAAGACGGCTCCTCTGCCATTCTCACCGTGGTTCACCTCTTAGGCAATGTCCTTCATCAAATCACCAAACTTTGATGATTCATTGTTATTCTTGCCCAATTTCGAAAGTGTGGACGAAGTCTCATCCTACCCATTGTTGGATTTCAGGATCCGACGACTTGATCATGTTGTGAGCAGCATCCCCAAAATAGCCCCTATGGTTTCATACCTAAAGAACTTTACCGGATTCCATGAATTTGCAGAGTTCACAGCTGAGGACGTAGGGACCTATGAGAGTGGGTTAAACTCTGTAGTTTTGGCCAATAATGAGGAAATAGTTCTTTTACCATTGACTAAGCCAATGTTTGGGACAAAGAGAAAGAGCCAAATATATAGAGGGGCAGGACTAGTGCACCACTCATCATTGGAGAGTGAGGACATACATATTCAAAACACTGAGGGAGATGAGGAAGAAGAGTGGGGTACTAAGGGCCGGGGTTTGAGTTCATGCGGTTGCTGTCGTCGACGTATTATAAGAATTTGAAGAATAGGGAAGGGGATGTGTTAACCGATGAGCAGATTAAGGGTTGTGAGGAGTTAGCTAGGGATTATAGTGGATAGGGATGATCAGGGGACATTATTCCTGATCTTCTCCAAGCCTGTATGAGATAGGTATTTCAATTTCTGCTATGTGTGTATAATATGTAACATTAATAAGACATTATAGTATAATATAGTGTAGTAGTGAAGAGTATGGTAGAGAGTTAAGAGTTCATATATATTACTAATGTTAGGACAATCTACTATGTATTTGTCTGATGATAAAGAGCTATTATCATAAGTGGACTTCATAAGTTGAGACTCTCTAAAAAAAAGTATGTATTTCTTTGCTAGGTGGTGGACTCAATAGACAAAAACCTACTACCATATTATCCATTCTTGAAGTGTTTTCGGTGTTTCATGGTTTTATGAGTAAGAAGTGAAATAATATAATTAAAGATTGAAACACTACCTTCGCTCGAATACGAAGTGAAATAATTTGCTTAAAGTCTGATTAAATATGTCTAGAACTTAGAATTGGTATATGTTGTCCTATTTTTTTTTTTTTGATAGGAAATATGAGAATTTCATTCAAACTGAAATTGAAATACAACAGAGAGACAGAGCACAAACAGGGACCTCAAAAAGCAATACAAACCGGAGAGAGAAATGTTACAACCAGAGGTCCTCAATAAGAAGATGCTCAACCAAGCTTAGGAAAGACCTTTTCCAAACTTGAGAAACACCAGAATTACTAGCTACCCTTGCAAGCTCATGAGCAACTCTGTTGCCTTCCCTTTTCAGATGTTTAAAAGAACACCAGGAGAACGATGCAGCCACTTCCCAAATATTCTTGATTATGTGCCCGAGCTCACCGCCATGGAACCCTTTAGTAATTGCTTGAATGATGGACAAAGAATCAGACTCAAATATAGCATGGGAGACTTCCAAATCTGCTGCAAGGAGCACGCCATCTTGCAAGGCTAAGGCTTCTGAAATTTCAGCTGAGAACGATGCAGGCAGAATCTTGCTAGAAGCTGCCAGAACGTCCCCCCTGCTATCCCGGATAACAACTCCAATACATGAGCACCTACCATCATCAAACGCAGTTGCATCAGTATTGATTTTAAAATAGCCTGAAGGTGGAGCTTTCCACCTGGACAAAGGAAAGGCCTGAGGAAAAACTGGACAGGAGCAAGCAGCCTTAAACTCAGCTAAAATTCCACCAGCCAATTCCCAAGCCTGAATAGGAGGGGAGCCCAAGTCCTCATGAATTTCTTGATTACGATTCCACCAAATAGACCAAGCAACTGCAAAGAAGAGTTCAAGATCGTTTGGGGAGCCTTTAGAAACAAAATCAAATGCAAAATCTACCATATCACAGGAAGTGGAAAGGTCCACAGGACAGTTGCTCCAAAATGCCCAGGTCATTTTTGCATGTTCACAGTGAAGAAGAGCATGGGCAGCGGTTTCAATGGCATTGTCGCATAATGGGCAGAAGCAAGAACAATGGACACCCCTGTGGTTTAAATTTTGCATAGTTGGAAGACCATTTACACAAATCCTCCAAGCAAAAATTTTGATTTTCGGTGGGACTTTCAGCTGCCATAACCGCTTCCACAATAAGGCCCACGAGCTGCCTGAGGTGCTTTCGCCTTCCTCAACAGAATCCACTAAACCCAACGCAATGTAATATGCACTTTTAACCGTGAACTCGCCCTTTTTGTTGCCTATCCAGATAAGGCAATCCTCGGGGAGATTGTAGCTTAGGGGAATTTTAAGGATGGTGCTGGCTTCATGAGGAAGAAAAGTGGCATTGATAACATGAACTTTCCACCATCTAGAGTCAATGTCTATGAGGGAAGACACCATAGGAAAGTCTCCATAGTCCGCTTGGGGGGAAATCACCTTGTGGGTAGATGGTGTTGGCAACCATCTATCATCCCAAATATGGATACGCCGACCATTGCCCACCCTCCATCTTGTACCCTTTCTAATAACCTCAAGACTATTATGGATGCTTCGCCAAGCATATGAGGGGTTACTTCCTTTTTTGGAATTGAGGACATCATCAAAAGGGAAATATTTTGCTTTGAAAGCTCGAGCCATTAGAGAGTCAGGATTTGTGAGAATTCGCCAACCTTGCTTAGCTAGCATGGCAAGGTTAAAGGCTTGTAAATTTCTGAAGCCCATGCCACCGTGGAGTTTAGACCGACACATCTTCCTCCAACTAACCCACGCAATCTTGTTCTCTTTGTCCTTTTGCCCCCACCAAAAACTCCTCATCAAACTTTCTAAGTCTTGGCAAAGCGTCTTGGGAAGTTGAAAACAACTCATAGTGTATGTAGGCACGGCTTGCGCCACTGCTTTGATAAGGATTTCTCTCCCACCAATTGAAAGGAGTTTACCCTTCCAACCGGCAAGCTTTTTTGCCACTCTGTCTTTTACTTCAACAAACACTTGTGTTTTTGATTTCCCAATGATGGAAGGCAGCCCCAAATACTTGCTATGCCTGGAATCTTGCATTGGACCAAGGATGTTAAAAATGCTTTCCCTTAATTCTTGAGGGGTGTTTGGACTATGTTGTCCTATTTTTATTGATACGTGCATGGTTTGGACAATGTGCATGAAGTGAAGTGGACGTAGAATGGAACCATATATGTTAGTGCGTGTAATAGGAGGGTAGTGCTACTCCACTGTTTGTGTTAAGTTAGTTTAAGAATTATTTGAGTATTAGTTTAACCTTAATTGCTTGCCCATACCAAAAATAAATTGGGGTAAATTTCACTAACTAGTCTTGAGGTTTGGCCAAATATTAAGGAGGTTTAAAAGATTTCAAAACTGATCATTTCAGTCCTTAAGTTCTAACGGTAATGCCATTATTTATTTTCGTTTCTCTTTCTCACCCTCAAACCTTTCTTCTCTCTCTTCACTCTTTCTTCTCACTCTCTCTCTGGCTCCCTCATCCCTTTTTTTTACTCTCAGGCCACTCTTTCTTCTCACCCTCTCGCTGGCTCCCTCATCCCTTTTCCACTTTTAGACCTCTCTTCTCTTCTTGTGGTCTTTGCGGCGGCGCTGTGGTGTGGGTAAGTGGTGTTTGTGGGTTTCGGTATGGATCTGTGTTGGCTCTCATGGTCTTTATGGCGGTGTCATGCTGTGGGTTAGCAGTGGTTCGTGGGTTTTGGTGTGAATCGGTGTTGGAGGGTTTGGGTTATTTGTGGATCAGTGGTGGAGGTTTGTGGATTTTGGTTTGGATTGATTGTGGGTTGGCAGTGCGGTAGAGGCTTGTGGATTTTGGTTTAGATTGGTTGTGGATCGGCAGTGGAGGTTTATGGATTTTGGTTTAGATCGGTTGTGGATTGGTGGTGGAGGTTTGTGGATTTTGGTTTGGATTGGTGGTGGTGGGTTTGCTTTGGATTTTTCTTTTTTTGAGCAAAGAGTTTGAGTTGGTTTGAGCAAAGGTTTTGTAGGTTCTTATGAATGGTTAAGTGTAAGATGGGTTCTGAGACTTTGAGGGATATGTTGGTGAATGGAGTTGAGCCTGATGAATTTTGTGTAAACTGTGCTTATTGCTTGTGCTCAAACTGGTGTGGTTTTGCAAGGGAAATAGATTCATGAGTATGTTAGGAAGAGGAATGTGATGGATACAGATGTGTTTGTGGGGACTGCGCTTGTTGATATGTATGCTAAGTGTGGGTGTATAGACATGGCTGAAGAAGTCTTTGAGGGGATGCCTAAAAGGAATGTGTTTTCATGGGCAGCCATGATTGAAGGATTAGCAATACATGGGTACACAAGGAAGGCAATTCATTGTTTGGATAGGATGCAGGTAGATGATGAGATAAGGCTTGATGGGGTTGTCCTTCTTGGGGGTTCTAGTGGCATGTACACATGCAGGAATCTAAGAGGAATGCCAATTGCTGTTGGATGTCATGGAAAATCGATATGGTATTAGACCAAAGCATGAGCATTATAACCAAGGTTAACATTGTTAGAATTTGTTTGGACTAAGGGATTGAAATGGCCAGTTTTGAAATCTTTTGGACCTCCTTGGTATTTGGCCAAACCTCAGGGGTAGTTAATGAAATTTACCTACTAAATTAATATTTTTAAGTGTGCTATAAACATATATATATATATATATATATATATATATTTTAAACAAAATGAAAGACTTGATTCTAGTTGAACAATGCAAGATAAGACATACTACTAAATAATGCTCTCTTCTTGTCCTTTCTTTAGTGGTGAACCAAATATAGTAGTCGAGTTTATAATTAAAATTCCCTATTCTGCTGATAGTGTTTTATTTATACCCCACCAACTATAGTATGATATGTGTCTCATTATTATTTTTTTTAAATTTTAATTATTTTATTAAAAAATAAAAATAAAAATAAAATATATGTGACAAATTATGATTGGTGAAGCGTAAAGTGAAATACTCGGAATGGGAAAAAGAATTTTTATCATCAAAGTTCGTAAGTTGGGGAGGTCCTAACTTGTAATAATTATAGCAATGTCAACATAATTTAATGTTTTTTTTTTTAAAGTAATTTTGTTTAAAACAAAAAAAAAAAAAAGAAAGAAAGAAGAAGAAGAAGAAAAGTGGAATAGGAATTTTGATTAATTTTTTATATTTCCATTATGCTAGATTAATTCAGATCGAGAGTAGGGTGCATGCTCAAGGATGAGGAAGGGGAGGAGTACCAAAAAGGCAGATGTGGAGGGTTTGGGAAGGGTAACTTCTCCGAGCTCTTCAAGTACATCGAGGAATATGATTATATGAGAAGACACTTGAAGCCAAGTGAATTTTTGAACCAAATGTTGCATGAATAAATTCCTCGTGGCATTTTCATCAATAAATCACGAGTATTGTTTTACTTTATGAATAAGGTAGTTGCTGGAGCCATGGTTTGGTCATAAATCATAATGTTTTTTTTTTTTTTTAAATGGTGGAATAATGAAAGATCTTGTGATGCATAATAAGCTTCACGGTTCTTCAAAAAAAAAAAAAAAAAAAGAATAATAATAAAGCTTCACGGTTGTCATTTATTTATTTATTATCTTAATGTGTGTGTTAAAAACTCTTTGATATCTGATTATTTTCACGAGTGTATGTAATTTTAAAGAGAGACAATTTCGTATTAGAGATCATTTTAATTTGACTAATTAAGGGAATGTATATTTTGGTCAATATCGACTTCAATTGCTTTTTGGAGTGTGATCATAAAATTGTATAAATCAATTTGTGTGCAACAAATTTAATCCTATTTGTTAAGTGCTTAAAACTATTAGCCCATATTTAAGTTAATATGCCAATCTCTAGCACAGCAATTTATGTACCAGTTCATTGACCGGTACAATAAAGGTACGTTTGGTACACTGAATGTGAATTACAATAGGAATGGTAATCTTTATTACTAGGAATAAAATGTATTGTAATGGAATAACTAACCCTATTCATTAGTTTGGTTGTAAGTTGTAACATTCGAATGAAACTAATTATCTATTTTAGGAAATATCTCATTCATACAATTATATTTCATAGAAAATAATATATTAGAGAGATAAGTTATTTTTTGATGATTTTTTATTTCCATAATTGTTAGGTGAATATGGAAAGCTTATTTATTTAGAAATATATTAATGTTAGAAATTATTACATATACTAAGGAATAGTTATTACAACCCTTTTAGAGAGGAATAGTTATTCCTCATTTTAAAGAATAGCTATTCATAAGGAATGATTATTCTTTATAATAAAAACATAATCAAACTATTGAATAATTAAACCAAAGGAATAACTATTACATTACAGTATCTATTACAGTCTACCAAATGTGCCCATAATATATAGGCCGGCTGGTATGGACAACATCGACTCCTTTACTAATTTTCTGGTCATGCGTGATTTTCACTCGCTTTTGACCAATTCTTCTGCAAGGCATGTTAGATTGGATAAGAGAGCGAATTGAACACATAATTCAGCAATGCATTTAATTCTTTCTCTTACTTTGTGCTTCTAATTCAGCACTACCAATCCCAAAATGGTCATAAATTTTTACACGATTTATTGTTGCACATTGAGTTATGCAATGCCGTACGGGACACGATTTCAGTTATAATTGAAATACAATAAAATTGTCTTTTAACAGTTACAACTCAAATCGTGTTGTTATATGTCCGATACAGACGAGAATGTATCAATAGCCAGCCAAATGACTAATGGGGGAAGGACTCTGGAAGCCGGAAGGGAAGAATAGAATAAGAGTGATTGGCCATTCTGATAAACGTGCCACATCATCCCCATCAATATCCCAACGAGACAATTCCACCACATGACCCCAAAAGCTTACGTTTGGACTCAACCCGCCTAATCCCATTTGTCCAAACTCACATTCCAAAACCAAATTCCACTGAACATCTCTATTTAAACCCACTCATTCTCTGCCACGTACCTCCTTCACCACTCCATTTCCCACTGACTCCACCCCAACTAGCAACAACCGGGTTCAAAAATTGATTTTTCATCAAGTATATCCATTTTCTGAGGTTTTAATTCCTCAATATATATATTTTTTAACTATCGGTGTGGTGTAAGATTATCATTATGAATGAACAGATTTAAAAATGTGATTTACTTCATCTTAGATAAGGCAAAGTGTCATTATAATTTTTTTTTTTTTGAGAAGAATTATAAACTTTTATTTGGTTTAAAAAAGTGATAGAGATTATTTGCTATGTGGCCATGTGGAAAATTAAGTAATTAATGTTGACAATCTATGATATAAGATATTAGTTTACAAAAGTTAAAGCCTTAAAAAAAAAAAAAAAAAAAAAAAAAAAAAAAAAAAAAAAACAATTTATGGTTTTCAATTACATTGAGTTTTTATTGTCCTAATATTTTGAAGTCCATTTTTGGAAGTGAGAAAAATAATGTATTTACGGGCTAGGGCCCCAAGCCCATTAGGCCTTGGGACCTGGCCAGGCGGCTTAACACGTCACCTTGGAACCTAGATCCGAACGCCTTAGGGGCCAATCTGTGCCTGGAATCTAGAATGGAACTACACTGCCTTGGATACCGATAACAAGCCCTTCCCGGTCATCTTTAACCCGGTCAGGGGTAATATTGCTTGGACGCATCCCGTACTCGGCTGCTCAGTAGTGCCCTCAGGAATATCTTTGCCGAGCAAGCTTTTGAAAATGGGAATCAGTTCCAATGCTAATACCACATTTTCTGACTGAATGTCCACTTAGAGATGATGGAATTGGACCCCCATTCGCACTAGCAAGGGGGAGTAATCATAACACCTCCACTAATCTTAGCCTATAAATAGGAGAAGAGAATGAGGAATAGGGGTTGGCAACTCTAGGGAGAAAACTGGTAGAAAAGAACAACCAGACTAAGAAAGGGGAGCGACATTGTGAGAGAAGGGTTCATAGAAGTAGGAGAGTATTTGGGTCACCAAGCATAGGACCACCCATAGTAGGAAATCCAAAATCCACAATACAAATAAATTGTGAGCCTAATGCTAAAGGTATTAATGTATGTTAATAAGTAGAGGTTGAGCCCAATAACCATATTTTAGGTATACACAATGTATTGCCCTTTTTTTTCCTCATCTTTAGAACCACTTCTTATCAATTTTTATTTTTTTAAAAAAAATGCTAAAGGTATTGCAAATTTTATTATATAAAACATACAAACTAATATATTAATGTATGTTAATAGTGAGTTTCGACCTTCTAATAAATCAATATTTTATTTTATTTTTATTTTATAATTTTTTATGGGAATTTTTATTTTATAATTGATGACACATCAATTTGTTAGTTTTATATAATAAAGTTTGTAGTATCCTTAATATTCTACAATTTTGGGCCTTTTTATAATAAGGCATGAGTTTTTTTTTTTTTTTAAATTTATATAAAAAAAACCATTAAAAAATGTGGGCATAACTCATAAGAGCATCAGCAGTGGGCCTGCTATATGCCAAATGCAAGACACATTTGGCATTCAGGCCCAAATACTGCTCAGCAACAGAAATGTCATATGTTAAAAGGCTAAATTTTTTTTGAGATATAGCTACAGTACCATCTCAAATGTAAGATGATACTGTAGCTGAATGTTATAATTTTTTTTTTTTTTAATACTTGAGGTCATTTTTAACCCGGGAATTTCTCTCTACTCTCTCATTTTTTCTCTTCTTTTCTCTCTCTTCCTTCTCTCTTTCTCATCTGCTCTCTGCTCTCTTCAAACCCAAGACTCTCTCCAATAAGTTAGATGCTTCATGGGCATCGGCGTGGAGATCGGATTCGTGGAGGTCGGCGTGAGGTGAGATCGGATTCGTGGAGATCGGCGTGAGGTGAGATTGGATTCATGGTCATCGGCGTGGAGATCGAACTCGTGGGCATTGGAGGTGAGATTGGATTCGTGGGGTTTGGGTTGCCGCTTTTATGATTTGTGAGGTGAGATCGGATTGTCAGTTTTGTGATTTGTGGCTTGCTGGGTTTTGGTATGGTGGGTGGGTCTCAGGTGGTGTGGCCGTGGGTTTCAGGTGGGTCTCAGGTGAGGTTTCGTGGGTTGCAGATGGGTGCGGCTGTGGGTCTCAGGTGCGTTTGGAATGGGTCGCAAAGGGTTCACGGTGGTTGAGATTTTGTGGGTTTTTTTTGCCACCGGTGGTGGTGGCTGGCAGTGGCTAGTTGCAGGTTGCTGGAGTTGGTACTCTTTGCCGGGTTTGGTTGCAGGTTGCTGGGGTTGGTTGCTAGTTGCTACCCACTGGATGTGGTTTTTTTTTTCTTTTTTTTTTTTGGGTTGGTGGTTTTGATTTGCGGGACGTGGTTTTTGGTGGTTTTGGCAGGACGTTGGAAATAAAAAATAAAGAAAGATTAAAAACATAATATTTTAATAAAATGGTAAAAATAATAGAGTTTTGGGATGTTGGGTGTATTGTAAAATGGTATGGTATAATTGATAAAGTAGCTTTTTGAGATGGTAAAATAAGATGAGATAGGAATACCGGCTGTGGATGCTCTAAGTGGTCTAAAGTCTTTAGCCGCCACTAGAATCTAAAAAGCACAAGTTTTAAACAACACATGCAATTTGGTCTAAGTGGATGGAGGGGGAGTAGACATAGGGGTGTTTACAATATGGTTGTTGTGGTTATTGGCCAATTTTTTCACTACACCATAGGGGTCAATTTCCCCTTCACTGGCTTCGATGATAACCACTGGAGATTGGTTCTTTGGTCTTTATGTTTTCGTCAGATCGAAAGTTAATTGCACAAGATTCCTCCACAAGAGAGAGAGAGAGAGAGAGAGAGAGAGAGAGAGAGAGAGAGAGAGAGAGAGAGAGAGAGAGAGAGAGAGAGAGAGGAATATATATATATATATATATATATATATTTGGAGAAATAATTACAACGTACTGCTAACCCCGCAGCTCAAATCCTTTCCCACTAGACCCCCAGACCCCCAAACACTTTGTGCATAGGGAGGTGTCAATTCAGTTATAAGGCCATTGGTAGAGAGAGAGGAATATGACAATCTAAGTTCTAAATTGATAAATCTTAGATCAAAACCCACAAATTTAAGATCTCAATCCAAAAATCCAAGATATAAATACCAAAACTTAAGATTTAGAAAACAAAACCCAAGATCTAAAGATTCTAAACCCAAAACCCTAGATCTATACACTAAAACCCACAACAAATCAAACCCACATTAGATTTTCTTTGATTACAACAAGGGGGAGAGAGGTTTGCCACCTAGTTGGGCAGCAGTGGAGAGATGAACCATTGGTTAAGCCACAATAGAGAGATTTAGCTCTTAGGAGTTAAGGTTTGGTTGGTATCGGTTCTTAATACCCAAATCGAGGGTGCCATTGAGAGAGTTTAGAGTTTTGAATTAAAATAATGAAGATGAAAGGGTAGAGAGAGATAGAAATTTGATGATATATATTGGTTTGGTTTAGTTACTATCAGAATACATGATCTAGCTTCGACAAGCACACCACATTGGCGTTGAAACTAGCTATCTTCTCCTATTACAAGTTTGAATTTAGTCGGTTGGCTTGTGGAGCAATGTGGTTTAGTTGGTTTTAGGGCAAAAGGTCAATTTGAGTACTCTTCTACAGTCCTTCTCCCTCCCCATCCAATCCGACCATTAAACAACACAAATACTCTAGCGTATGCACTAGCTAAACAAACTTTGGAAGCTTGTGACTAGGGACGGACCTAGGTGGGGGCCTAAGGGGGCTCGGGCCACCCCTGGGCCCAAAATTTTTTTTTTTTAGTATGTAAAATTTTCAAAAAAACAAGAAAGTAAAGGGCTTGGCCCCCCTCGATTTTTAGCTCAGGCCCTCCCTCACCTTAACCATCTCTATCCCAAAAAAATAAAAATAAAAAGACTTGGGCCCCTCCAAATTTGTAAAATCCAGTCGGCCAGCTCACTGCCTACATGTAAAACTTAGCAATCCAAAACTCATAGGCCAGCCCACATGTTAAAAAAAAAAAAAAAAAGGGAAAAAGGGTAAGTTAAAAAATGTAAACCCAGGCTACCTGCTACCTAGCAGTCCGAAGGCTCTAAGTCTCCAAACGGAAAATGAAAAACAAAAGAAAAAAAGAAAAGAAAATCTAAGGGCTAACAAGCAAGACAGAGAGAGTGAGAGGCGAGAGACTGAAAGAGATTCTGCCGCTGCCCACGCCGTGAGTGAAGCCGCCAAAACGCGAGGTGAGAGTTTGTTGTTGCTGCCCACGCTGTGACGCGCCACCACGCGTGACCCATCTTGCAAACCCACGTGACACCCATCTCGCCGTGATGTTGCTGTTGGCTTTGATTTGCTCCAGCCTTCACACTTCACACTTCACACTTCACAATTCACACTTAATTGACTCAAGTATTTAATCTATCCTTCAAAATCTCAGAATTTGTGCTTGTGGTGTTTGTGCTTTAGTGAATTTGTGCTTGTGTTACTTTTTTTTGGCTTTTTGGCTTTGTGATGGTCTTTGTGTCTTTGTGAATTGTGACTCTGTGTTTGTTTGTGACTATCTCTCTTATATTATATAGAAAAGAGAGTGTAAAGTCTCTAGGGATTTGAGAAAATATCAGAGTTTGATTGTTTGTTGTGTGATAGTTGGGCAATAAAATAGGGACAAGTCACAGTAATAGGAAAAGTGATTCAACTTTCAAGGAATTAAAATGGTAAAGTGTTTGTCGGTAGTGCATAATAAAATAATAGTGTTGATAGTGTCCTTCGAAACAAAATGAAAAATGATTTTTTGGTGGACTCTTTGATGTTATACATTGAAAATGATATAACTTCAACATTTAGTTTGGATTCAATCATAGATGATTTTAAAGATTTGAAAGAGCGTCGAGTTTACTTTTCATAGATGATTGTATTAAGAAACAATAGTGTTTCGTGTTTTTGTTTTTGTTGGTAGATGATTGTACCTTAATATATTAAGGAACAATAATTTTTGAGTATTTATCTTGGTTGATAGTTTATTAATACTATATAGATGCATATTTGAAAAAAAAAAATTTCGCTTATCTCTGGCCCCCCCTAGCTTGAAATCCTAGGTTTGTCCCTGCTTGTGACTTAATGTTTAGTTGGAAGAACTCCTATATTTACTACTTCATTATTTCAATTAATAACAACACTACCTTCTTATTAAAAACCAACCTCACCACACGTGATTCACGCGTGTGATGAGGTTTTTTTTTTTTGGGTTTAAGTGTCAAAATTTTCCAAAAAATAAAAGAGAAAGAAGCCACTAAAAATCATATATAACAATCAAAATCATATGAGCAATAAAATAATTAAAAAAATCACTAAAATAATTACCTTGTAGGAAATAACTACTCCTTTCTTTGATAGAAAAAGAGAGTTAAAAAAACTTACATGAGATGAGAGCGAGATAAAAGTTAAAAAAAAAACTATTTTATTTAATTTATCTAAAATTTAGAAATATCTAAATTAGTAACTTTATACATTTAACTTTATTATTTAAGCTTGAGAGTAGTATTTTGGTGTGTAGAATGATGAAACCAAAACAAGAAATTCTATTATTAGTAATACAGATATAACTGGACAAATAAATTCAATCTAAATTACTGTCCCCATCCCCCAATAAGACTATAAGTCTAGAAGCCAAGAATAGGAGTCATTGCTGACTGTGATAATTGATAAACTTTCCACGTCATCCGATCATCATTCCATCCACAAGCAAAATCTCAGCCCATGTTGACCATAACGCTTACGTGCGGACTTCACTCGCTTAATCCAATCTGTCCAAACCCACATTCCAAAACCAAATTCCACCATCTCTATTTAAACCCACTCATTCTCCACCATCTTACTCTTCCACCACCCAATCATTTCCCTCTCACTCTGCCCCGTAAACCCAACGTTACCCGAAACCAACAACCAACAACCATGGGCAACAATCCGGACGAAACCGGGTTCAAACTCGTCGGATTCTCCAACTTCGTCCGGGTCAACCCGAAATCCGACCGTTTCAAGGTCAACCGGTTCCACCACGTGGAGTTCTGGTGCACGGACGCCACCAACACGGCCCGAAGATTCTCATGGGGCTTGGGCATGCCCATCGTAGCCAAGTCGGATCTATCCACGGGTAACTTGACCCACGCATCCTATCTCCTCCGCTCCGGCCAGCTCAGCTTCCTCTTCACAGCTCCGTATTCTCCTTCTCTGGCCACCATGGAAAACGTGGCTCCCGCAGCCACGTCCTCCATCCCCACCTTCGATCGCGCCGCGTGTCTCGACTTCGCGTCCAAGCACGGCCTCGGCGTTCGCGCCATCGCCGTCGAGGTCGACGACGCCGTTTCCGCCTTCCACGTCAGCGTCTCCCACGGCGCCGCGCCCGTCTCCCCTCCCGTCCACCTCGACGAGGACCAGACGACCACTCTCTCCGAAGTCCACCTCTACGGCGACGTCGTTTTGCGCTACGTCAGCTCCAAATCCAGCTCCGATTCCTTGTTCCTCCCCAAATTCGAGGCCGTGGACGCGACCTCATCGTTTCCGTCGCTAGATTTCGGAATCCGACGGCTTGACCACGCCGTCGGCAACGTGTCCGATCTCGCCGCCGCCGTATCCTACGTAAAAACCTTCACCGGATTCCACGAGTTCGCCGAATTCACGGCGGAGGACGTCGGAACGAGCGAGAGCGGATTGAACTCCGTCGTTTTGGCGAACAACGAGGAAACGGTTCTGATACCGATGAATGAGCCGGTGTACGGGACGAAAAGGAAGAGCCAGATACAGACATACCTGGAGCACAACGAAGGAGCTGGAGTGCAGCATTTGGCACTGGTGAGCGAGAACATATTCAGGACACTGAGGGAGATGAGGCAGAGGAGTGGAGTTGGGGGTTTCGAGTTCATGCCTTCGCCGCCGCCGACGTATTACAAGAATCTGAAGAACAGGGCTGGGGATGTGTTGACAGATGAGCAGATTAAGGAGTGCGAGGAGTTGGGGATCTTGGTTGATAGGGATGATCAAGGGACCTTGCTCCAAATCTTCACCAAACCTGTTGGTGATAGGTATTTTATGCAACAACTAATTTAACTCTTTAACTCTATACTCTCTATTGCTGCTGCATTTTTAATTTGTTTCCAAACTTTAGAGATCATTTTTCACATTTGAACCAAAAATTGGAAATAGGTGGGTTAAAAAGCAACCATCTTGGAGTGAAAATTGAAAATGCAAAATGAAATTTTAGATTGTGTTTTGAATGTAGTTTTGATGGTTAATTTTGTATGTGGTGGTTAACATGGTCCCAAGTGTAACCTTGGCTGGTAACCTTTTGCCCCCACCTTGATTGCTTCACTTTTTATTGAAAAGGTGAAAAAGAGAAAAGAATGTAAATTGAAAGAATAGAAAGTTATGGGTTTATTTTTTACTTGATTAGTTATGTGGAGAATGTTAAAAGAAAAGATATTTGTGGTATGTTTTTACTCTTGCAATGGACTTTCCCTCCAAATCTCACCTTTTATGTAGAGGTAACTTTAGATGGATTTTTGAGAAAGATTTTAAATTATTTTTGTGGGGGGGTCAAAAACACCAAGAAAAAGAGAACAGACTAGATGATTAAGATCAACACAACTAATTTATAAGGAAAGAGAAGGTGGTTTACAATGGGAAGATTGGAGGAAGATTGAAGATCAAGATGGGTGAAGTGAGTATGTTTCATTAAGAAATGGCCTTAACTGAGATACAAAAGATGAACTTAAGCTATTACGAAGACTTTATTCTCTCTTTTTCTCTTCTAAAATTGGAATCCCTCTTCTGTGGATCGCAGAGGAAGCTAGTCCCACCAGACACTTCTTCTCTTACCTTTTGATCACGAAAGAAGAATTTTGGGGTGTCCTTATAGTTCAGGCCGGTCATTCATCATTCAATGTGGCTGACATTAGGTAGGAACATCTAATTAATGTGGAGATAACTATTGCTTTAGGCTTTGTGCTGTTTTCTTAGTGTCCTCGGTGAGAATTCTGGGCCGAGGCTTCAACCTCAGCAATATTGCTGAAGCTTTCCCTGGCTAAGGGATTCTTGGGTAACCTCGGCCTGTAGCTCGGGTGATTCCACTCTTCTTTGGCCTTTGGGTTTATGATACTGAGACTTGGGCCTAATCCCATCCTCTTAAGTTGCTGCTCCAATAGTCTTTCTTCGGCCTGCAATCTACATGGTGTGGATACCCCCGCCCACAATTTTCTTATCTATTTCTTTTGGTTCTTTTCCTTTCTTTAGTGGTGATTGGTGAACCAAACATGGTAGCAGAGTTCACATGTAGTTGGGATTTAAACAGTTCACATGTAGTTGGGATTTAAACTTGTAATAATTATAACAATTTCAACATAATTTAATTTTTTTTTAGTTGTTCTGTTTTGCCCTGTTTACATTATTTTGGATTGATTGGTTTTGGTTAATCATATGGACAGGCCAACCATTTTCATAGAGATAATTCAGAGAGTAGGATGCATGCTCAAGGATGAGGAGGGGAAGGAATACCAAAAAGGTGGATGTGGAGGATTTGGGAAGGGTAACTTCTCCGAGCTCTTCAAGTCCATCGAGGAATATGAGAAGACACTTGAAACCAAGCGAGTTTCTGAACCAACTGCTGCATGAGAATATATTCTTTGATGTAATGTTCATCCACAGACCACAATACTATTTTTCTTCCAAGAATAAGGTAGTTGCTGGAGCCATGGTTGGTTATACTATTTTTACAAAATTTGTGGACAAATTCTAAGATATTGTCATGCATGTACGCTTCATGTGTCACACTAACCATCAGTTCAATGTACAAAGACATGAATGCTGAAATATGTTTATATAGATTGTCTAGTGTATGCATTTTTAGCTGTAATTTTCACCAACTTAAATGAGGAATAAATTCTGGAAATTTCTTCTGTTATACATGTTTTGTATTTGTCCCTTGGAGAATGCACAATTATGTAAACAATATCTAAATAGATGTTTAGCAACAGTAGTTAATATTTTGAGACTGGAGGCTAATTGGCAGTGATGAAATTGAGTGTTGGATGATTCAAGCTATGATGAATAAGGCATGGTGTATTTTGCTGGTAGTCAGTTAGGGTATGTATAAAGAAGCTACTAGAGCTCGTCCTAAAGTTTTCTTGCTACTCGGTGCCAATTTCCTAGAAAACCCAAAGGAGGATAGGTTGGCATCTCCAATGGAAGGGAGAAAGTCCATCTTGTAAAGTGAAAACAAGTGTAATTTCCAACCAAGTAGATTCAGTTCCCAAAAAAAATTTAAATTTAGGTGTGAAGCATGTCAATCTGGAATTGGTGGTACCTTTTTGAAGAGAACTCATTGGATAGGAGTGAGAGAAGTGTGGAGCAATTTTGGAATATGTAATGGCAAAGAAGTTGGGGTTCGAAGGTTATGGCAAGCAATTGTAGAGAGGCAAAATTAGTACATATACCCATATCAAGTTCCAAATAAAAACAAACTCATATGGGATTTTTCTAACACTGCACGTTCAGTAAGCTAGTAGGTAGAGAATCCCAACTAGTAGTATTACTATTACTCATACAACTGATACAGGAATCCTTATAATTCACCAGAACAAAGACAAACAGGCTTAATTGGCAAGAACAAACAAACCCAGCTCTGATTATTGATACAGCGTTAGTGAATCTAACCCAAAAACTGGATCAATTAAATAGATAGCCCAACTAGTACGTAGACGTATATAAATCCCGTAACACAACAATCGGATTCAGTTTGACTAGTATGATCCAGTTTTGGAACTCGTGTATTTTTTAGAGAGAGTAACAAAAAATATCTTCTCATTGGCTTTTAATTGATTTTGCAAATCAATCAACAAATGATTAAAAGACTTCGGTCCATTTGAATATAGCTGAAAATTAAAAACCGAAAATACTGTAGTAAAATAATTTTTAAATGTGTGAATAGTACTGTGAGATTCATTTTTAATGAAAAAATTGCTGAAAAGTGAGGTTTGTGGGTTCTGTAAATAGTGCACGAGACCCATTGATGTGACTGAAAAGCCAAATAGTGCGACTAAAAAAAAAAAAAAAACTGAAAATGCAAGCGTGGGAAGTGGAGTAGTGGACACGCAAACTAAATGCACTCTTAGGCAACACCAAAAGTTTCTACTCCAAGAAAATCAATGTAGATTGATGTGAGATGTATGTCTTTCCACAAATAGATTATATTGCTTTCAAATTTACTAGATACAGTTGTAGCTTGAAATATTTTGGAACTTTTGCGTAACCACAATCATTGTCAATAGGGTGGTTGTCACCTTGAATGCCTGCACAATTACACTTTTAAATATGTGAATAATATCACGAGACTCATTTTTAACGAAAAAGTTACTGAAAAGTAAAGTTTGTGGGTTTTGTAAACAGTGCACGAGACTCATTGATGTGGCTGAAAAGTCAAATAGTGCGGCTAAAAAAAAAAAAAAAGCTGAAAATGCAAGCATGTGAAGTGGAGTAGTGGACAAGCAAACTAAACACACACTTAGACAACACCAAAAGTTTCTACTCCAAGAAAATCAATGTACATTGATGTGAGATGTATGTCTTTCCACAAATAGATTATATTGCTTTCAAATTTACTAGATACAGTTGTAGCTTGAAATATTTTGGAACTTTTGCGTAACCACAATCATTGTCAATAGGGTGGTTGTCACCTTGAATGCCTGCGCAACTACACATTTAAATATGTGAATAGTATTATGAGACTCATTTTTAATGAAAAAGTTACTGAAAAGTGACGTTTGTGGGTTTTGTGAACAGTGCACGAGACCCATTGATGTGGCTGAAAAGTCAAATAGTGTGGCTAAAAAAAAAAAAAAAGCTGAAAATGCAAGCGTGTGAAGTGGAGTAGTGGACACGCAAACTAAACGCACACTTAGACAACACCAAAAGTTTCTACTCCAAGAAAATCAATGTACATTGATGTGAGATGTACGTCTTTCCACAAATAGATTATATTACTTTCAAATTTACTAGATACAGTTGTAGCTTGAAATATTTTGGAACTTTTGCTTAACCACAATCATTGTCAACAGGGTGGTTGTCACCTTGAACGCCTGCACAACTACACTTTTAAATGTGTGAATAGTATCGTGAGACTCATTTTTAATGAAAAAGTTGCTAAAAAGTAAAGTTTGTGAGTTCTGTAAATAGTGTACGACACCCATTGATGTGGCTGAAAAGTCAAATAGTGTGGCTAAAAAAAAAAAAAAAAAAGCTGAAAATGCAAGCGTGGGAAGTGGAGTAGTGGACATGCAAACTAAACGCACACTTAGACAACACCAAAAGTTTCTGCTCCAAGAAAATTAATGTACATTGATGTGAGATGTATGTCTTTTCACAAATAGATTATATTGCTTTCAAATTTACTAGATACAGTTGTAGCTTGAAATATTTTGGAACTTTTGCGTAATCACAATCATTGTCAATTGGGTGGTTGTCACCTTGAATGCCTGCACAACTACACTCCGCAAACCACAATCATTGTCAATAGGGTGGTTGTCCTCCACATTATCTTTCATCATATTACGAACAAGCTTTGATATCCTTGGTGTTGAATAGAATAGATAGCATGAAAAAGTTTGATTTATTTCTAGCTAGATGTGACCTTTAAATCCATAAAGGGTTCATTCAAATCCATAAAGGGCTCATTCAATAAAGAGGAAAAAAGAGAGGGAGATTATGAATTCACGAATTCACATATCAAAGAAGATAAATTGATAGTAATTTTATTAATAATAAACTTCTATTTTGTTTACAAATTAGGGCATATTTAAAACCTCTGACAAACTTATTTTCCAATTAAGCATTCCTAAACATATTTTAATTGAAGTAGTACCATAATAACAGAACTCTAAGTAGTTGGCTACAAAAGCCTTAAAAATATCTGAAATTAAGAAAATAAAATCCTAACCCCTCAACTTAATTTCATAAAAATATAAAAAATTAGCCCCATATTTTCTTCTACATGTAGCATGAGAACCAGTCATCACACGCTATAACATATCACAGAAACTTAGCTAGAAATTTTTTAAACAAATGATTCGAGATTATCTGAGTTGCTTTCTCTGAAGGATGGAAAGCATCCCAAAACACATATTTATTTGCATCTGAGCATGTAAATGGACTCTGCGGATCACACATGTAGCTCATCTCAAATAACCCAGTGCCACAACATCCCACACTCACAACATCGAACCCTGAAACCAAGAGCAAATAATTCTCAAATCCAATGGTTTAAAGGATAAAGAAATAATTTAGCTAAAAAAGGAAAAACTTAAGACATCTCAAATTTAATTACAAATTGCATTAATGCATGCTTTTGCAAGTTTATTTGATAATTAAATAGGAATTATAATTTTTTTTTTTTTTTTCCTTTCCTTCTTTCTAAAATTACTAAAATTTTCTGCTAGAACAATAAACAAGGAAGTGATAAAGAATTTGTGGCTTAATATAGATTTCCCAACTGACATATTAATCGCCCTTGTCTTGGTCCCATTATGGCTGTTTATAATTCTGTATCTTAAAATAAATATGCTGTATGTAAATTTGTTCAGTTCCCCATGGTTGCCTACCGTAGGAGTAGGACCATTTAGGAACTAGTCATTAAATAAATATTGGACAGGCCGAGCCCACAGTTGTTTCTCAAAGCAATTATTAATTGAATTTATGAAGTTGGAAAGTTGTTTTGGTATGATCCAAAATAAGGAATAATGAAATAAATGTTAAGAAAAAATGAGAAGGAAGAAAAACTAAAATGATGTATACGAAATAAAAACTTACCAAATGTAGAAGGCTTCTTAACGATTTGAAGAAAAATGTCATATGCATTTGCAAACACTAGTTTAAGACCTGGAAGCTCCTTGTCAAGCTTTGCCACCAAACTCTTCAATTTCCCATTAAATTCCAAGGCTACATTGTTATATTCCTTCACACAGTCATGATCGAAAATGTTTACCGTTCTCTCCAATGGCAAACACCCCATTGGAGGAACCCCAGTTAAGGATATTTTTCGAGCTCCTAGACCATGTAGTGTGTGAATGAAATTATTGGCAAGTCCGATTAGAAAATCCTGGTACTGTTCGATTGTGAATTGGGATTGTCGGTCTGGTAATGTGTAATAGTTCTCAAGGAAGTCGTTTGTTCCTACACTAATCAAATATAAAGATTCACTTAATATTTCTCTTGCCTTCTCATCGCCAACATACTCTTTCAATTTCTTTTGGTAGTCCTTGTAGTACTCCACTTCCTTCCATAGGGGTATCACACCCTGAAACAGGATAAATTACATGAATAAAACTTATTTGTTTATTTTTTTGATAATCCATTGTTATAACAGGGAGATAATAGGAAGTGAGAATTTAAACAATAAATATTTTCTTTGAAAACACTAGGAGGTAGGGCCAAAGGGATGTGTATGGGTTGGGTTGATGGGTTTTTTCAATCCGACGTCAGATTGAAAAAACCTCTCAACCTGACCCATACACAACCGACATGGTTGGGTTGAAAAAAATCCAATCCAACTCAACCCATTATAGGGGTCCAACCCAACTCACACGAATCTGTTTTGTTTTTTGACAATCACATGGATCTGGTTGGATCCATGGGTTTGACATTTTTTTTTTAATTTAAAATTTTTAATTAAACATTAGAGCAATACTAATACAAATAAGAGAAAATTTATAACCTAATAAACATGAGCATAGAACCAAACCAACGCAAACTATTTTATTAGTGCTTCAAAGTTAGAAGGATATCATATATTTCTATCCCATCTCAGTTGTTGAACAAAAGAGAAAATAATAAAATTATATTACATATTTCTTAAATATATATTAAGGAGAATGTTAACCAGCACTGCTTGGTGCTGGTTAAGTGTAGAAAAGACAAAAAAAATTTGTCAGAAAAAGTCAAAAAAATCTCAAACAGTACTTACAAAACTGAAAAATTGACATAAATTGAAAAAAGACAAAAATTGTGTTAGAAAAAAGTAAAAAATTTTATGCTTAACGGGCATCGTGTGGTGCTCGTTAACACAACCCATATATTAAATATAGGTGGGTCGGGTTGAATTAGATGGATTTGTGAATTTGCTAACCAGCACCTAACCCAACCCATCGTAAAATAAATTTTGACAATTCAATTCAACTCACCAACCCCTAAAAATCGACCCAACGCGACAGGTTGGGTTGGATTGGGTTGATATTGGCGAATTGGCAAGTTGGCTCCACACCCCTACCAAGAGGTATCAACTAGTTGAGTTACAAACACACTAACATATGGACTAAAAAAGGTAATACTCTTTTTTGGCCGAATTTGGGGATGTGATTGGTAAATCTTATCTCCATTTTTTTTAGAGAGACTGATTCCCAAACTCAAATTTATGACCTATCACTTTTAATGGAAGACATTTACCATAGCCCTTACGCATAGACTAATGGGTTACTTGTTGCTATGTAGAATTTGATAAATGAGGCATGAGTGTGTGTAGAGTGCAATGTGATGTGCATATTGATACTTACGCACACGTAGAATTAACATGCCAAATTTGTTGTCAAAAGTCTTGTAACTCAACTAGTTGACACTTCCTACTGTTTCCAATGAAAACATTTAAGATTCAAATCTCCCCACTACTAACTCTCGAATTGAAAAAGAAAAAACAAAAACAAAAACAAAAACATTCAAAATTTGTTAAGGTATATGTACTGGAAGGTTCATATTGGTACTTACTAGCACATCAGAAGTGGCATTATCATAGCCAGTTCCTGCAGAAGCAAAGCAAACTCCAGTAGCAAAATCTGAGATATTATAAGTTGGATCCAAGTAGGCAGGTATTGTTGGCTTGAGTCCAAAAGCCTCAGAGATGAAGTCAGGAGGAATCCGACCATTGGAGAAGCGTCCGGTTGGGTGGCCGCCAAAAAAGTCACGACCATAAGGCACGAAGTTGCTCTTGGCAATCGTTGGAATCTGGTTATTGTTACCTGAATCCACAGATGAGTCTCCAAAAACTATGACTGCTGGAACTTTAGCTTTGGATTTTCCTACTAGTACTAGGATTTGGATTAAGAACAGCCATGGCATGTAGATGTATGCCATCGCAGTTTTTTAGTATCTCAGTTGCTTGAAGCAACAATAGAGATTGGATATGGAAATGTGATGTGGGAGAAGAAATGCTAATAATTTATTGCATAAAGGAAATGAGAATTTAATTGGATATCGACCTGAAAAGTTTGGTGGTGTAGTTATTATTGCTTTTAATTGTGAAGTACTAAGGTCTACCGTCATTATGAGGTTGTGCAGGGCTTAGCTATCAAGACATCTTGCAGTAATGTGCCGATCAAAGTCGGTGTTCCCAACATTTTGAGTTTATATTTATGGTGCGAATTGTTGAAGTCAAAGGTATTTCATGAATTTTATTGTGTCTGTGGTTGCGTGTGGAAAAGGTTAGAAATTACTACACTACAATACAATGCAGCCTCTGGCCCCTTGCTGCTCCATCCGGTCCCCCCCTGGATCTCATGCACTTGTTACATGGAGGAATCACTTGCATTTCTTGAAACTTATACAGCCTTTATGGTTCGTTGGGTAAAATAATAAGCTGTAAACTATAAATTGCTTCTTGAAAAAGCAGTTCCCTGTCTACTTTTTTCAGAAAGCATGATTTAATTCACAATTTTGTAGAACCAATAAATACATATATATATATATATATATATATATATATTAAATTGCACCAAATGAGCCTCTATAATAAATAAGAACATTTAACTAGCATAGAGGTGATTCATCAGGAGGCTTAGCTGCACCAATGTTTTTGTTTGAATTTATAACGCTACTAGGAGCAATGAAAAAGTTAATAGATGCTTTAAAAATATTTGTTAGGAAATTAAAAAAAAATATATGGAAAAAGAAAAAAGTAATTGTTTTTTTTTAATATATAATTTTTTATATTTTTTATGAAAGTAGTATAAAAACTTTCTTTTTTTCTTAGATAAACTATAGAAGTATAAAAACTTTCTTAAAATGATACATTAACAAATGTCTTAAGACCACTTATTAACTAGACCCATTTATTATTTGATGAAAGTTTTTTTTAATAAACTATTCTATGATAAAAGTTACTTAAAGACAAAAAGTCATATATGATAGGAGGTAGTATACCTTGTATCAGGAATATATCATCTCTCTCATAGTACGTAGGTCATATACATCTTTGCATTGTGAACTTGATCATGAAATGTAAGTTATTTTAATATATCAAAAGTGAGATCTAATATTACGATTAAAATCTCAATATATTGGGTAACCACATGTAGTGTCGAGGGAACGTATAGTGAGCGTTTCATATTGCTGAACGTTTTGCGTCTGGCGTTTATGCCCTGTGGACCCACGCCTAAGACTAAAAAATGTGTCTGTTAGTGGGTCCCGTGCACTGTTCATGGGACCCACAAACCATTTTTTTTTTTCAGCACAAGTTTCATTAAAAATGGGTCCCATGGCACTATTAACACATTTAAAAATTATTTTGCTACAATGTTTTCAGTTTTCAACAATAAGCGATATCCAAATAGACCTATATTCTTAAAATGAAATTCATAATAATCTCTTTCTATAGAAACACGAAATATCTCATTAAGATAAGTTTACTGGGAGATGATTATTCAATGTTCTGGGTAGGGGTGTGCAACGATCGGGTTGGGTCAGGTTAATGGGGTTTTTTTGACCCGACCCAACCCATCCCACATAGGTCGAGTTGAACCCATGGGTTGGACAATTTTTTTTTATTACTATTATTATTAAATTGAGCAGAAAAAATATAAACATAAATATATTAAAAAAAAAAACCCAAAGATTAGTATCGATGTAACTCCTTAAAGGTAAACAACACTAATGACTAAACAACAATAGTTGTAGGGGTGATAGGCCCAGGAGTACGTATCTATGTATATATTGGACCAGGGGCCAAATCCGATGACATTAAGTAGTCTGAGGACAGGTAAACATCTTTCTAAGAATCCATGTTGGTAAGTAGAGAGGTGAAGTCTGATCATGGTCATCCAAGAAGGTGGTCCGAAGAGGAATGCCTCCTCGGCTAAGCAAAGCCGAGGTCGGAAGGTACGGTCTGACATTAAAAGTAACGTTCTGAACAATTTCATCGATGAGGATAAGTATCAAGAAAAAAAGGATATAGGGAGATTATGAAATATCTAAAGCGAAAGTTGCTACCACCGCATTAAATACTCTGCAGCTAACTCTTTGGTCGCATTAATAAGGAAGTGATACCTGAATAGTAACTTTCATCCTTACAGCTACTACCCAAAGATTTTAGGAAGGTGTTGATGGGACAAGGATCAACACCAACAATCTGATCTACACATGGAAGGTGGAGATGAAAGGAGAAGATAGTATAAAATGGAAGAGATACCTTAAGAGAAGGGGATCGAGAAATTAAGAGAAAAACATTGTAGCAATCAAAAATTGAACTTGTAATCAAACTTGAGAGAAATATATAAGAACTGATCTCCTTGGACTGTGCCGAGGACGATTTTCTTCAGATTAAACAAATTTATCTTCATTTTCTTGTCATCTGAATCCACTTTACTTGTTGTCTGATTTATTAAAGCCTAGTTTTCCAACCTAATCTCTACAAATTCATTGGATTGGGCTTTTTGGGCCTAAGTTCATTTATCCTTTGGGCTAGGGACTCAAATTGTGTCCTTACGATTGGTGCTGATATTGGGAAATTCTAGTGTTAAGGTGAGTTTAACGTTCAAATATGGTGGTTCAGGTCCACACTAGGAGGAATCTATGGGGTCTCGACGTCAAGATCATTTCCTTCATCTTGAACGAAGAAGGGACCGGGAGGGAAATGTGCATACCACTCATACTAGTAGAAGTCAATCTTGAACTGGGAGTCACACCTCTCATGAGGAAAATGTTAGGAATATGCAATTGGAGATTGATTATTTAAAGAGGAAGTTGTGCCACGAACGGCGAAGGCAAACTCTCTCTAATTTTGACTTCTCTTCTAATGATGAAAATGATGATAGTTATAGACCCAAATCAAGGACTCCTCCTAACAAGTCTTTCTCGTATGATGAGGACTACCATCATGAACGCAGAAGTAGGAACTCATCTTCCAAAGGCTTGGGAAATGATGTGATGAGCAGACCGCTCAACTAAATTTTCAGATCACCTTTCACGTGCAGAATTGAGGGAGGGAGACTTCCTCAGCGGTTCACTCAGCCCACGTTCACCATGTATAATGGTTGAACAGACCCTGTGGAGCATGTAAGCCACTTCAATCAGAGAATGGCTGTGCATTCCAAGAATGAGGCCTTGATGTGTAAGGTATTCCCATCCAACTTAGGGCCCGTGGCGATGAGGTGGTTTGATGGCCTAGGTGTAGGTTCCATTGATTCCTTTAAGGAGCTCACCCGAGCGTTTGGATCTCGTTTTATCACTCGCAGTAGGGTTCCTCAGCCCTTAGATTCCCTGTTATCCATATCCATGCGATAAGGGGAGACCCTGAAAATGTACTTAAACAGATACTAGGAGATGTTAAATGAAATTGATGGGGACTTTGATGACGTGGCTATAAGGACTTTTAAGTACGGCCTGCCTACCGAGCACGATTTGAGAATGTCCTTGACCAAGAAGCTAGTCAAGAGTGTGCGTCGGCTTATGGATCGCATTGATGAATACAAGTAGGTTGAGGAAGACCAACAGCAAAGGAAGGGAAAGGCTAAGGTTATCCCTCAGGACAAAGGGGATTTCAGGTTGGACAGATACAATAATAGTAGGCCCTGAAGGGATTTTGCTAGGCAATCTAGGTCTACAGCTCCTCAGGTGGTAAACACGGTGTTTCGAGAGCCAGTACATCAAGTCTTGGAGAAGATCAAGAATGAGCCATACTTTAAATGGCCAAACAAGATGGGAGGAGACCTCATGAGGCGCAATCAAAGTTTTTATTGCCAGTACCATTAGGAACGAGGGCATACCACCGAGGACTGTAGAACTCTCTGGAATCATCTAGAGCAACTGATCAGAGATGGAAGGTTACAACAGTTACTGTATCGGCTTAGTGGGTAAAGAGACCAAGCAAGGTCAGGGGCTCAAGGGAATGCTTCTTCAAGACCTCTTTTAGGCACAATTAATGTCATCTTTGCTGCTTCTAGGAGAACTGGTTCTCATCCCTTCAAGGTGATGTTTATAGTTCGGCTACCCACTGAGGGCTTTAATTTTGAGCCAAAGAGGGCTAGAGTGAAGATTCGACCAGCATTGAGTTTTTTGGATGAAGACAAGATTGGAACCATATAGCCACACGATGATACTTTAATGATCACCCTCAGGATAGGAGGATATGATGTGAAGAGGGTGTTGGTAGACTAGGGCAGTGATGCAGAGATTATGAACCCTAATTTGTACAAAGGGCTGAACTTGAAGCTTGAGGTTTTGACAGCCTATGATTTACATTTGGTAAGTTTTGAAGGGAAAGTTGTCATCTCAAAAGGTCAGATTAGATTACCCGAGGTTCAGAGGTGGTAAAGATAGACTTCATTGTGGTGGATGTTTATTCCTTTTACACTGCCATTGTGGCAAGGCCCTGACTCTATGCCTTAGGGGTCGTTTCTTCAACTCTGCATTTGAAGGTGAAATATTCCTCGGGGGACCAGATTGAAGAGCTTGTGGGGAGTCAATTTATGGCTAGGCAATGCCTTGTGGCTACAATTATGCATCAACCTTCACAGATCTGAAAAAAGCTTGCCCCAAAGACCCTTTTCTCATGCCTTGAATAGATTGGTTGATGGATGCTACTGTGGGCCATCCTCGGATGAGCTTCCTAGATGCCTTTCAAGGGTACCATCAGATACCTTTGACTTTAGGTGACTAGGAGAAGACAGTTTTTGTCACCCCTACTAGGAATTACCACTACAAGGTGATGCCCTTTGGTTTGAAGAATGCAGGGTCTACTTATCAGAGGATAATGACTAGGATGTTTGAACCACAATTAGGAAAAAACATTGAAATTTATATAGATGATAATGTGGTTAAGAGTAAGTTGGAATCCGAGCATGTTAACGATCTCGGGAATATCTTTGAGATCTTGAGGAGACACAAGTTGTGACTTAATGCTTCTAAGTGTTCTTTTGGTGTCAGATCAGGGAAGTTCTTAGGGTACATGGTTACACACGGCAGAATTAAAGTCAACCTTGATCAGATTAAAGTAATTAACAATTTACAGCCACTTCGGAATCCCAAAGAGGTCTAGAAGCTAATATGGATGACTGCTGCTCTAAACCGATTCATCTCTCGGTCAGCAAACAGGTGTAGACCTTTCTTCCAGTTGTTAAACAAGTGGAAGAGATTTGAATGGACCGAGAAGTGTGTTTTGGCCTTCCAATAGTTGAAGGAATACCTATCTCGACTAGCCATTATGTTTAGACCCGAGGTGGATGAGGTTTTGTTTGCTTACATTACTGTGGCTTTTCATGCAGTGAGCCTGGTGCTTGTGCGGGTTGATAGTGGTGTATAGAGGCCAGTTTATTATATGAGCAAGTCACTACATAAGGCCGAAGTCCGTTACCTACCACTAGAGAAGGCCATTTTAGCAGTGGTGCATGCTATGCGTAAACTCCCTCACTACTTCCAATCACACACAGTTGTTGTCCTAACCCAACTTCTGCTTGGATCTCTACTTTAGAGTGCTGATTACACAGAGAGGATTGCCAAGTGGGGTACGATCCTAGGGGCTTTTGATATCAAGTACATGTCTCGCACCTCTGTCAAGGGTCAAGTCCTCACTAATCTATGACCCAGTTTGTTGAAACCCCATTTGAAGAAAAAAGTGAGAAACCGAACATGGATGGAAAATCAGTTGGCATGGTCTCTCTGCAAGAGCCTTTACCTTGGAGAGTACACGTTGATGGTGCAGCAAATCAAAGAGGATCTGAAGTGGGGCTAGTTATAATTTCTCCTGAGAAGATCATCATTGAGAAATCTTTAAGGTTGGGCTTCTCGGCCACCAATAATAAGGCTGAGTATGAGGCTCTATTGGTAGGAATGACTATGGTTCAGAGAATGGGTAGAAAGGTAGTGGAGATATTTTCAGATTCGAGATTGATTGTAGGCTAGGTAGGGGATGAGTTGGAAGTCAGAGATCTCAGAATGTAGGAATATTTGAACCAGGTTAAACACTTACAGTCAGGATCTGAGTCTTTTAATTTATCGCAAATCCCTAGAAGTAGAAATACACATGCTGACTCTTTTGCCATGTTGGTAACCTCCTCGGCACAAAGTTTATCTTGGGTAATCCTTATGGAAGACTTGTTTAAATCTACTGAAGTAGGGAGAAATGTGGTTCATATTCATCAGATTAGGGTGGGTCCTAGTTAGATGGACTCTATTGTACTGTGCCTTAAGGAAGATATCTTGCTCGAGATTAAATTCGAGGCCGACAAGGTACAGAGAAAGGCTCCTCGGTTTTGGCTGTCCAAGGACCAAAAGTTGTACAAGAGATCTTTTTCTAGACCGTATTTGCTATGCATACACCCTGAAGCAGTTGAACTACTCCTAGAAGAGTTACATGAGGGGATTTGTGGAAGCCACACAAGAGGCAGATCTTTGTCTCATAGGGCCCTCACTTAGGGATATTGGTGGCCAAATATGTAGAGGGAAGCATAAGAGTATGTGAAGAAATGTGACCAATGCCAAAGATTTGTCCTAAACATTCACCAACCAGGAGGTGTCCTTAGTCCTTTGTCCAGCCCTTGGCATTTTGCTCAATGGGGCTTGGATATTGTAGGGCCATTCCTTAAGGCAGCAGGGAATAAGAGATGGTTGCTGGTCAGCACAGATTACTTCACCAAATGGGTTGAAGCTGAACCACTAGCAAATTTCAGGGATATGGATGCCATGATATTTATTTTGAAAAATATTGTCACTCGGTTTGGAATCCCTGATACACTCATTTTGATCAATGGTCTTCAATTTAATAGCAAAGCCTTCAGGAGGTATTGCTGTGACTTGGGCATAACAAATAGATATTCCACCCCGGCATATCCACAGGGAAATGGACAGGCCGAGGCTGTCAATAAGGTTATTGTGAGTGGGCTTCAAAAGAGGCTAGATAACGCAAAGCAAAAATTAACACTTCCTAATATCTATCTAAGTGCTAAACAGAACATTAACTAAGCCTGGCTCCTCGGGATACATGTTTTGGGTAAATTAATACTTCCTATCATTTTACTAAGTATTAAACAGAATCTTGGTCATGCCTGGCTCCTCAGACCACATACCTTGGGTAAATTTTTAAGTTATCTATCTAAGTATTAAACAGAACCTTAGCTATGTCTGGCTCCTTGAACCACATGCTTTGAGTAAATTAATACTTCCTGACATCTATCTAAGTATTAAACGAAACCTTAGCTATGCTTAGCTCCTCGGACCACATGCTTTGGGTAAATTAATACTTCCAATTATTTTGCTAAGTATCAAACAGAACCTTGGTCGTGTTTGGCTCCTCGGACCACATATCTTGGGTAAATTGATACTTTAAGCTATTTCTCTAAGTATTAAACATAGCCTAAGTTATATCTGGTTCCTCGGACCATATGCTCTGGGTAAACTAATACTCCTTCCATCCCAATTTTTTTTGTCCTATTTGAAAAGTCAAACTTTTTAAGGGAACATCATTTATTGTCTTGTTTGCCTTATAAAAATGTATAAGTTTACAAAACTACCCTCAAATAAATTTATCAACTTTTTTAAAAAGAGTTATTCTTAATGAGGCAACTAAAAAGGTGCCCCAATTAAATTGATTTTTTTTAAATATTAGTTAGTTTTCTTTTCAAATAGTTTTGAAAATAAAGTAAGGGTATAATAGGAATATTAGTAAACTAATAATTTTTATTTTTAGAAACAGGACAATATTTTGGGACATCCCAAAATGGAATAGAAGACAAATAAACTGGGACAAGGGTAGTACATTCTATTGGTCATTTAAAGTATCAAATGGAACCAGCCATACATAATGGCAGAGATCTTCATGGTAGTAACTTGAGCAGATGGACATTTATGAGCATCATTTAAAGCATTTGAAAGAACACCAAGTATATCTATTACCTATTTGAGAATTGATTATCCCTCAAATCCTTTATATTTACTGATAAGTGGGGGATTAAATGGGGTCAGACATGTGAGGATACCTCACCATTATATCTGTTTTGAAAGTTAAGGTTATACCTTGCCAAGATTGTTTACTTAGTAGGTTTGGTCTATCCTGTTACTGATTATATGAGGTGTGATAACTATGCTACCACTTTTGCAAATAAGTGAATGGGGCTGTGCCTCATGTCACGGTCATTAAGTGTTAAATAAAGATATAAACTATATAAAGATAGAAGCCCCAAGCTGCTCGGCCACCTCGGAGGGGTTGTTAGAGGAGGTCAGGACCTTGGCTGGACTGGCCTTGTCCACTTCTGCCACCTCGGGGGTGGTATTAGTCGTAGAGTTGGCTGGGCCAGATGCTCGGATGGTAGGAGGGTAGTATACACTTTCCGCCTTTCTAAGTATAAAAGAAGCCTTAACCCCAGCTTGGTTGAGAGTTTCATTCCATACTTGGAGGTATTAGTTCCTACATACCCTCGAGACCTCAGCCTTGAGGGCTTCCTTAGTCTCCGCCACTCCTACATCATACCCTTCCTGCTCGGCTTGAACCCTGGCCTTCTCCGCTTGATCCCTTGCCTTTTCGACCTCCTCCAATTTCTTTTTTAAGGTGATAATTTGTTCTTTGGAGGTTGCCAGCTGGTCCTCAGCCTGGCGAATAAGCACTCTTTGACTTTTGGCCTGCCTCTCAGCGCTGTCCAAGGCAGCTTCAACACTTCTTTTATCCCTCTCCGCCTGGGTCAACTTATTCTTAAGCTCTTGATTTCTTTTTTTGGCCATATGGAAGACATCCACGGCCGCTATTCGTCCTTTTTCTTCCTCTTTCATTTGTTGGTGAGAGTAGTTCATCATCTCCTCGGCCCTATACGTGGCTTGAATAGCCTGCCAATGAGAGAAGCATTTAACAAAGGAAGAAAAAGAAGTAATGAAAAATAAAAATATAGTAAATGAAAAAGAGAGAGGGGGTTAAAGGACTTACCATTACGAGGTCTCTTTTTAGACCGAGGAACACCTCATGTTTCCTCATGGATTTGAGGTCGGCCATATCCTTGGGCAGCAACAGAGCTTGCTCCACTAAGTTGGCCATATAGCCCGCCTTGCCCCCCTAGAAGTCTCTTATAGAGGCATCACTTGGCAGAGGAGCACCACCAGCACCAAGGATAGGGCCTAGGCTGGTATTGCTACTTGCTGGTCACCCTTCCTCTCACCCTTGTTGGATGACCTCGTCTGTATGCCTCTGGGCTGTTTGGCCCCCTTTTGGGGCTCGTCCTCCTGGGAGGGGTGGGTTCTTCCTGTTTCCACCACCTCCTTACCTTTTTGATCCCTCTTCCTCTTGTGGTCAACAGGATCAACTTAGAGAGGTTGGGGGGTGGAGGGGTGGGAAGCTTGGTCTGGGCTTCTTACCCCCTAGGTTGGCACTTCAGCAGCTCCTGGAGAGTTGATCTCGACTTGCGTTGAATCCCCATCTCTTCAAGAACGGTGGTGTCTTCTTGGGTGCTGTTTACTTGAACCAAAGGAGGGTGGCTAGAATCGCTGACCTGAGGCTCAAGAGATAGTGGTTGGTTGAAAATGGCAAAATTGTTTTTAGAGTCAGTCACCTTAACCACTTATTTGTCTTCTTCCCCTTCCTCTTCCTCCTCCTTAGTGGCTAGTTGCGATGATGTGGCTGCTTCCTCTGCAGCATGTTGGAATGGCAGTGATACCTTTGGTATGCCTTCGAGGATAGGATCGGTGGTGAGAGTGCCTTCTGGGATAGGACTAGTGATGAGAAAGCTCGGAGCGGCAACACTAATCCGATGTAGGTGAGGGTCCTTTGGTTTGATGACGCACTTTAGCGCCTGGTAGCTTTTGGAGATAAGGGTGTAGCTGAGGATTAGATGTGCTGCTCTGAGCTGACCGTCACTATGGACGAACACCTTGGCCTTTAGTATTTTGTCTAGGCTCGGCTGGTTGACAAGGTTAAAGTTGGGTACAGCAGTGTTCTTATCTGCAAAATCTTTGGGAAAAATAGGAAAACATCGTTAGTAAAAAACAGAGCGAGTCAAAGGAAAACTCATATACAAACACAAACCAAAGAAAAAGAAAATGAGATGACTTTGAAATAATTAACCTAGACCTAGAGCCCTGCCTGGTGTCCCCTCTCTCGTCGGGCAGGAGAGGCCATCGTGCCACTCCTCTGATACGATCAAGAAGTTCTTCTTTAGGCTTTTGTTGGAATCAGGGAGGCACTAGATGAGCCTAACCTCAGGGTACCTAGATTTTAGGTAATACCTCTGCCATTTTAGGTGGTGGAGGTTGTAAATCCAATTGACGTAGTGGTGGGTAAGCCCTAAGCCCATTTTCTCATTAAAGGCATCTACACTCCCTAAAATTCTAAACATATTTGGGGCACATTGGGTGGGAGCTAGTCTGTGAGCCCTAAGGTAATCCCTAATGACAGTGCCCATAAGGACTCTTATCCCTCCCTCTATAAAGGCAATCATCGAGATTACCACCTCTCCCTCTTGCCTTTTCTCGTGCCATTCCCCTTCCTTACAATACCTAATTGACACTTTTAGCGGAATCCTATACTGAGCTCTAAAATCCTCTATATTCTCTGCGGTGTCTACCAGGTAAGCAAATCTACCATATTTTAGAGAAGGGTTGGAGGTACTAAGATAGTAAAGGAGAAAATAAGTAGGCCGAGGAGAAATAGACACGGAGAAAAGAAAAGTAGAAGGAAAAATAAATGGAAAGGTTTGTAAAGGCTTACGTAAAGAAGAAAGGTCTCCTTGGACAGGCTCTTAAAGTTTGTGAAGGCACGAGTAGATTGAGTAAGTTTGCAAGTTCAGTGTATGGGAGCTAAAGTGAGAAAAATGATTGATTCGGGCAGTATTTATATCAAAAAGATAGTTATAAGCGAGAAAATTCCCTCTCGGGTTCTAGTAAAATCCTCAGCCGTTGGATCCGCATCGCGTCGTAGAACGTGGGGAACCGTAAGAATTTAATGAAGACGCGTCTTGTATGTCAAAGCGTCAGTAGCGTGCCTTGGGAAGTTAAAAAGGCATTTATGCAGTCAAAGATGATGTATGATGAGCATAGAGTAACTATAGTGACATCGAAATCCTCATTTCTTCTCGAGGAGCTAGAAAGAAGAATCTCGAGGGGCTATTGTAGGGGTGATAGGCCCAGGAGTACATATCTATGTATATATTAGGCCAGGAGCCCAATCTGAGAACATTAAGTAGTCTGAGGACGGGTAAACATCTTTCTAAGAATCCGTGTTGGTAAGTAGTGAGGTGAAGTTTGATCATGGTCATCCAAGAAGGTGGTCTAAGGAGGAATGCCTCCTCGGCTAAGCAAAGCTGAGGTCGGAAGGTACGGTTTGACATCAAAAGCAACATTCTGGATAATTCTACTGATGAGGATAAGTATAAAAAAGAAACAGGATATAGGGAGGCTATGAAATATCTAAAGGAAAATTGTTACCACCGCATTAAATACTCTGCAGCTAACTCTCTGGCCATATTAATGAGGAAGTGATACCTGAACAGTAACTTTTAGCCTTACAGCTACTACCTAAAGACTTCAGAAAGGTGCTGATGGGACAAGGATCAATACCAACAATCTGATTTGCATATGGAAGGTGGAGATGAAAGGGGAAAATAGTATAAAATGGAAGAGATACCCTAAGAGAAGGGGATTGAGAAATTAAGAGAAAAACACTGTAGCAATTAAGAATTGAACTTGTAATCAAACTTGAGAGAAATATATAAGAACTGATTTCCTCGAACTGTGCCGAGGATGATTTTCTTTAGATTAAACCAGTCTATCTTCATTTTCTTGTCATCTGAATCTATTTTACTTGTTGTTTGATTCATTAAAGCCCATTTTTCCAACCCACTATCTACATATTCATTGTATTTGGGTTTTTTGGATCTAAGTTCATTTATCCTTTGAGCTAGAGACTCAAATTGCGTTCTTATAATAGTAATTTACTAGGGTTGCGTAAACTAATTGGCTTTTGTATAGTATAAGAAGAACTGGTTATTTAAAAAAAATTATTAATTATATAATATAGTTTAAATATATATTAAATATATGGGTGGGTCGGGTTGGGCAGGTTTAGAATTTTATGACCTGAACCCAACTCGACCTGCTATCAAAAAAAAATTTGTAACCCAACCCAACCCACCAAACCCTAAAAATCGACTCAACCTGACGGGTTGGGTTGGGGTGGGTCGGTTTTGGCGGGCTGGTTGACACTCTTAGTTCTGGGTCTAGCCATTTTAGTAAAGAGTTACTAAAATTTATATTTAATGAAATTAGCTTTCATAAAATATATAAATAACTAAAATATTAAACCAGTGACTCAAGGGATAAAATAGTTATTTACAAAGGCAAAAGTTAGGTACAATACTTAGGTACTGTTTCTTAAGTTCCCATGTAAAAATTCAACCATATGGCAGTACTTAACTAAAAATATACTTCTATCCTATGAGAAAAAAGTTACATGGCTAAATTTTAAGAACGGAAACTTAAGAAATAGTACTGAAATACTGTACCTAAGTTTTGTCATATTTATGAAGTGACTGTTTATTATGATTTTGTTTATTATGGATGTTTCATGCAGGGGTCATATTGGGATGTAATTTATTAATAAGGTCTAGATTGTAATTATATTTCCATAGTGGTACTTGTTATACAATTAATGGTAACTTTAGACTTATCAAGAGTTGATAAAGCCTGAAGCTCATTAGAGTTAGAGCCTTATTTGTCCTTTTGGTCCCATCTCAAGCCACATACTAAAGCCTATTGGACTGGCCCAAAAGGCTAATCCAGTTAAATAATCAGTTATTTATTTGATAAAACTTATTAAATAACGTAACTATGTAGGCAATCAAAACATACAAATGATTAAAATTAAGAAGAGAACAGTTTTCTCTATAATCTTTCTTGAACACAGTTTTCCATACGTAAGAGAATGTATGTAAGAACTGATTAATAAATCTCACATCTTGGGCACCGTATGATGAAGATTGAAGGTCTTCTCAGGATACTATCTATTTCTTGTTTTTAATTTTCACAACATCAAGGTACGTTTTCTATTCTTTGTTGTAGAATTCAAAGTTGCATATTATATCTCATAAATGAAGTAAATCCTTGTATTGCTTCCAATGCTTGTTTTCCAACATCTTCTTCATCATTCTCTTCTACGTTTATAGCTTGAGGTCTAGATCTCGGCTTAATACTGGGGACTTAAATTTTTCTTTTCTATTTTACTTTGTACTTTGTAGGCCAGTGTTCTGGCTGACAAATCGCTTGGTTTACCCAATCTTTTCTTTAAGGGCTTAGAAAAATTTTCCCTTCTTTGGGGCTTTGGTCATTCTTATGTCTTGGTTGGCAAGTTTTATGATTTGGTCAAAGAAACTTTTGGGATTTTTTTGATCGGTTTTGAGATAAATTTGTCTTGGGACCATTTTTAACCTTGCTAGGGTTAGTTTAGATAATCTATGATTAAGACTCTTATTTTTAAAATAATTGATTAAGAATCTAAAAAAATCTCAATTATCCAATAGAATTAAACTATCCTATTCATGCATGTGAAGCCTTGTCCTAAGCCTAAGTCAATGAAAAATATGAAAAATATGGCACATGATGCATCATAATTAATCCTTTAGGGAACCAATCAAAATTAATTAATTACATTCACATGTGGCCTTAATCGCAAGAACATCTACTGTTAAAATCTTAATTAAGCTACATCTTGTAATTTAATTGTTCAATTTAAGGGCATAATATGTGGTTTTGATCGTTAGAATTTCTAGATTCATATTTGTAGGGACTCAAAATGTAATGGACCCTTGACAATAAAATTTGTAGAGTGCAGGCGTAAGAACTAGCTCCAGTCAGTAGAAAAGGACGTCAATCTACCGTGGCAGAAGGAACTTCTACGGTGTTCAGGGGACGGATCTTCTCTCCTCTCTCTTTCTCTTAGTCCTGCTTTCAGCGTCCTTCCTTTCTCTCCTCCTTTTTTCCGTCCCTTATCATGTATCCTTACTTTTCTTTATATACTATCTCCTCTGTCTTGCCCTCACCGTACACGTGTAGGCTCCCTTCAGGAAATTACTTTACGTCCCATCCTGAACTTTCCGGATCCTCCGTCTAGTGGTTGTAAAGGCTGCTTAACTGTTGTTCAGGTATCACCTCCACATTAATGCGGCCAGGGAGTTAGGTGGGATGCATTTAATGTGGAGGTGACACCTCTGTAAGAGACATTCGTTACCTTTTCCGGTTCATTCTTTGACCGTGACCTACTAGTTTGGTTCGTGCGCAATTCTGTGATGTTTCTCGATAATTGGAGTGGTACGTTATATCCATATCGTAAGCTGGTCTGGGAAACAGGTCTCATCCTCGGACTAGGAGGTGTCCTCGGCCAAATGAGAGTCCTCGGACTGGGCCGTTGGATTGTGGGCCTTTCCTCCCCGGATATCGTTTAGCTTTTCGGGTGATTGGCCCCACAATAGCCCCTCAAAATCACCCTTTTTGTCATCTCGGAAAAAGGGGGATTTTGACATCATGCCCTTAACTCCTTCGTGGGGTTATTCCGAATCCCAGAGTGCCTTTTTACCTACTCCAGACACGTTCCTGACGTTCTGACGTCAGGAGCACGCCATCATTAAATGAGGGCGGTTTTTCAGTCCTCCACGTTTCGATCGGATGCAAATCCGACGGTGAGGGATTCCCACGACTTACGAGCGGGGTTTTTCCCCCTTACAATTTCTGTGCTCGTATAAAGAGCTTTTCAAATCAACTTTCTTTTCGGTTACAAGAAATCTTGCGATTGTATCGAGCATTCACTGAACCCGTCTCTCTTTCTTTCCTCTCAATGGTCTCATAAATACTTGAAGTCTGACCGAGGAGCCTACTTTTCACAACTGTAAGTTTTTTTAACCTTTCTCAGTCTGCTATTATCTTTTCTACTTTCATTCCGCGATTCTTTAGAAATGGGTAGGTTTAAAAACCTAGTTTGTTCCGAGGAGAAAATGGAAGAATTTAGGGTCAAATATGGAATTCCTCCAACGGTGGGTATGAGATACGCCTCCGCGGAGGAGTGGTACGATCAAAGGAAATCAGGGGAAGTAGTCATTCCTATGATTGCTTTCATAGAAGGGGGAATGACTATTCCGATGGGCCGCATCACCACCAGCTACCTTAGGTTTTTTAGATTGTCCCCCACACAATGTGCCCCAAATATGTTTAGGGTGTTAGGGAGTATAGAAGCCCTTAATACGAGGCTAAACCTGGGCCTTACCCATCACGATGTGAATTGGGTATACAACCTCCAGCGCTTAAAGGATGAGGGGTACTACCTTAAATCTAGGTTCTCCGAGATAAGGTTAATCCAGTGTCTACCTCAATCGAACAAGGGTTTGAAAGAAGATTTCCTCATCTTCTCCGGCGCATGGCATGACGGGTTACATTGTCCGACTAAGGAGGGTACACCAGGTGGGGCTCTTGGGCTGAACGTCCTCGTACCTCGATTTGCAATCTTAGACCTAGGGTAAGTCTATTCCTGATGAGGGTTCTTTTTGTTGTTTTGATGATTTTGCAGACAGGAACACTACTAAGCCTCGGCTCGGGTTGGTTAACAGAGAGAACTTGGATAAGCTTTTGAGATCCGAGATATACAAGAATCCGTTTGACGGTCAACTAAGGGCTGCGCACATCATCCTCGGGTACAAGCCCATTTCCTCGTCTTTCCAAGTACCTAAGTGCGTGGTAAGAGCTGCTGATCCCAGGCTGCACAGGATCAGCGTAGCCCACGAAAGGTTCGGATTCATAGTTCCCGAGGGTATTCCAATCCCAGACGTCGTTCCCTTTTCTCAACCATCGACCGGAGTTGTTACTTCCGCAGGAGCTTCTTCATCTCACCCCATTATCCAGGAGGTGGGGGAGGAGGAAGAAGAAGAAGAAGAAAAAGAAGAAGAAGAAGAAGAAGAAGAAGAAGAAGAAGAAGTTTCGGATTCGGCGGACGGGTTTGAGGTGTTCAATCGACCGGAGTCTCCAGAGGTAGTTCCTAGTGAAATGGGCATCCAAAGAAAAAGTCAAAGGAGTTTGTTCGATGTCATTGAAGGGAAATCTGGGAGAGAGGCGCCAGGGAGGTCCCCTCAGACCATCCCTTCTCACTCCCCTTCTCCTAAACCTCGCCAACCTAGAGAGGGCGAACCTGCCGATCCTAAGAGGAGGAGAGAGCAGAAGGGTAAAGAGGTGGCGGAGACTGTGGAGGTTGTGAGACCTCACGTGGCCCAGGGGGGTGAGGATCAGCCACCCTTAAAGCAGCGAAAAACGACTCGCGCGGCCTTTAAGGCGAGTGCAAGGCAAACAACTCAGTCCTCAGAGATTGAAGCCTGGCTTCCCGCGCCCATGCTTGGTGGTGAGCCCCTGAGGGCGGATGCATCCCTCAGGGATTTTAATGGTGGGATAGGGTGCCATATCGCATCCGTTCTGGAAGAGACCCTTCTTCTTCCTCGGGATATGGCTGAGGTCAAAAAGATGAAGAAAAATGAGCTCTTCATGAATCTAAAAAGGCACCTGGGCATGGTATAGCACCCTTATAGCTTGATATGTTCCTCTCAGTTTACTTCGTTTTTGACTGCTTCTTTTCTCTTTTTGTTTTTGTATACAGATTGTTCAAGAAACTTTTACGCTGGAAGAGATGACCAACCACTACTATCTTCAGATGAACAAAGAGAGGGAGATCAGGATTGACACCTCTAAGACGCTCGCCGCCAGTGAGCTAAGCGTAGGGCAGTTAAAGCAAAAACTGGCGGGGGAAGAATCTGCTCGGCAGAGCGCGGATTCAGCTCTGTCCATCCTTCAGAAGCAAGTTGAGGACCAAGGGAAGAAGCTCAAAGATGCCACTGACCAACTGAAAGGTTCTAAAGAACAATTCTCAGAGCTGATGAAACAGTTGGAAGAAGCACAAAGGCAAAGGGGTTTGGCAGAAGAGGAAAGGGATAAGGCTGAGAGAGCAAGGGCCGAGGCCGAGAAAGCAAGAGACGAGGCCGAACAGCGAGGGTATGACGAAGGCGTAGCTGAGACTGAGGATAGTTTCAAGAAAGAGGTCCCAATCGTGTGCCGAGCATATTGTGCTCAGACTTGGGAAGAAGCTCTCAATCGTGCGGGCGTTGAGCCCTCATCAGAGCTGAGAATTCCTGACAACATCTTTTTTCCTTTGGCCAGAAGAGCATCAGGCACTCCTTCTCAGCAACAGGAAGTTTTCCCTACTGCGGTTGGTTCATCTGAAGAGGCTCAGGGTCAGAGTCTTCTCCCGGCTGGTCAGCGGAATCAGCCTGAAGTGTACGAAGCGGAAGGAGGGACCCCATTGCACGAAGTCACAGAGGTTCCTGAAGATGGGCGTGCTTCTCAAAGCTTCAAAGAGGACTTAGCTTCCACCGTTCTGCCTGCTGGGGAGACCTTAGAGGAGAAAGAAAAAGACAAGGATGTTCCTCTTTAGGAAACGGCCGACGTACCACCTTTTTAGATGTGAATGGAGTTAAACAAATAGTTGACGTATGTAGGTGGCAGTTCCCCTTTTTTGGCTTGTAGAAGACATTATGGGTTTTTTCTTTTTCTCATATGATTTCTTGTATGAATGTGTTTTCATATTTTGCATTGTCTGGAACTATGGAAGAACAAAGTTTAACACTGCAAAGGAAAACCTAGTTTTACCTGGGCCAAGTGAGAGCCAAGCCAAAATGGAAATCGTGTTTCGAATAATCCGTCCTCGGAAGTATCGACTACCCTAAAATACTTTGAGATAAGGCTAACAGAATTTATCTTGGCATATAGGAGTGATCCCTTAGACCCTATTTAAGAAGCAGTAATTTTCATGGTGCGTACTAACCTCCACGCAGTTGCGGTCCGAGGACTTTTCGCGACTTAATTTCTGCTTAACGCTTTGTTTCATCTTTTGAAGTATCTGGTTTCCCCGGAGGCTTGGGTCTGAGGACCATACAACGCCTTGGTTCTGTCCAGTACCTAGTTTTCTTCTTTTAAGTGGTTAGTTTCCCCAAAGGCTGGTGTCCGAGGACCACACAATGCCTTGGTTCTGTCCAACGTTTCATTTTTGCATCTGAAGTACCTGGTTTCCCCGGAGGCTTGGGTCCGAGGACCATACAACGCCTTGGTTCTGTCCAGTACCTAGTTTTCTTATTTTAAGTGGTTAGTTTCCCCAAAGGCTGGTGTCCGAGGACCATACAATGCCTTGGTTCTGTCCAACGCTTCATTTTTGCATCTGAAGTATCTGGTTTCACCGGAGGCTTGGGTCCGAGGACCATACAACGCCTTGGTTCTGTCCAGTACCTAGTTTTCTTATTTTAAGTGGTTAGTTTCCCCAAAGGCTGGTGTCCGAGGACCATACAATGCCTTGGTTCTGTCCAACGCTTCATTTTTGCATCTGAAGTATCTGGTTTCACCGGAGGCCTGGGTCCGAGGACCATACAACGCCTTGGTTCTGTCCAGTACCTAGTTTTCTTATTTTAAGTGGTTAGTTTCCCCAAAGGCTGGTGTCCGAGGACCATACAATGCCTTGGTTCTGTCCAACGCTTCATTTTTGCATCTGAAGTATCTGGTTTCACCGGAGGCCTGGGTCCGAGGACCATACAACGCCTTGGTTCTGTCCAGTACCTAGTTTTCTTATTTTAAGTGGTTAGTTTCCCCAAAGGCTGGTGTCCGAGGACCATACAATGCCTTGGTTCTGTCCAACGCTTCATTTTTGCATCTGAAGTATCTGGTTTCACCGGAGGCCTGGGTCCGAGGACCATACAACGCCTTGGTTCTGTCCAGTACCTAGTTTTCTTATTTTAAGTGGTTAGTTTCCCCAAAGGCTGGTGTCCGAGGACCATACAATGCCTTGGTTCTGTCCAACGCTTCATTTTTATTTAAGGGACATAAGTAATGGAACTCCAATTATGCTAGGAAAGAAACATACGATAGAACTGTTCGTGTTAATAGTAGTACCTTCTTAAGTTGCTTACATTCCAAGGGTGGAGTACCCTTTTTTCATCAAGATCTTCCAAATAGTAGGCTCCGACCCCTGCCATCGATGTGATGCGGTATGGTCCTTCCCAATTGGGCCCTAGCTTTCCCCATGCTGGGTTTTTGGTATTCCCCACGACCTTTCTCAACACTAGGTCCCCTGGAGCTAACGGCCTCAGTCTTACATTCGCGTCGTAGCCTTGCTTCAGCTTATGTTGGTAGTAGGCTAGCTGGACCATCGCTCTATCTCGTCGTTCGTCTATCAGATCTAGACTCTTTTCCAAAAGCTCGTCATTACCCTCTGGGGTGAAAGTGCTGGTCCTTAGCGTGGGAACACCCATTTCTGTCGGAATCACGGCCTCAGCCTCGTATGTCATTGAGAATGGGGTTTCTCCCGTTGACCGTCGGGGTGTTGTTCGGTACGTCCACAGAACGTGCGGCAGCTCCTCCACCCATTTCCCTTTGGCCTCGTCTAACCTCTTCTTGAGCCCACTCACGATGACCTTATTAACGGCCTCGGCTTGTCCGTTTCCCTGTGGATAGGCTGGGGTGGAGTACCTGTTCTTAATTCCCAGGTCGGAACAGTACTCTCTGAAGGCATTGCTGTCAAACTGGAGGCCATTGTCCGAGATAAGGACCTGGGGAATCCCAAATTGGGTGACGATGTTCTTCCAAACAAACCTTTTGACGTCCACGTCTCTGATATTGGCCAGGGGCTCGGCTTCCACCCACTTCGTGAAATAGTCTGTCCCCACGAGCAGAAATTTTTTGTTCCCTATTGCCTTAGGGAAGGGGCCAACGATGTCTAAGCCCCATTGGGCGAAAGGCCAGGGACTAGAAAGGGGGTTAAGGACTCCCCCGGGCTGATGGATATTTGGGGCGAACCTCTGGCACTGATCGCATTTTCTGACGTACTCCTGTGCTTCCTTCTGCATGCCTGGCCACCAATACCCTTGGCTAATTGCTCGGTGAGACAGAGACCTCCCCCCAGTATGACTCCCACAAATCCCCTCATGCAGCTCTTCTAAGAGGGCTTCTGATGCTTCGGGGTGCACGCAAAGTAGATAAGGTTCGGAGAAAGAGCGCTTGTACAGCTTCTTGTCCCCAGACAACCAAAACCGTGTAGCTTTCCTTCTTATCTTGTCAGCTTCCAGCTTGTCCTCGGGCAATATGTCCTTTTCGAGGTATAATGTAATGGGGTCCATCCAACTCGGTGCTGAACTGATCAGGTTGATCTGAACGGGGCCCTCCACTGCTGGAGTGGGTGAAACTAAATCCTCAACCACGATTATTCGAGGTAGGCCCTGCGCCGAGGATGTGGCAAGTGTAGCCAGAGAGTCTGCATGCGCATTCCCGTTCCTAGGGACATGGGATAGTTCAAAATACTCGAAGTCTTTTTGCATGCGCCTAACCCGGCTCAGGTAGCCCTGCATCCTGACGTCTCGAGCTTCCAGCTCTCCTCTAACTTGGCCTACGATTAAGCTCGAATCCGAGAACACCTCTACTGCTTTTCCTCCGAGCTTCGTGACAGTCGCCATTCCTGCTATCAAGGCTTCATACTCCGCCTCATTGTTGGTGGCCGAGAACCCCAACCTCAAAGACTTCTCCACCACGGCCATCTCGGGAGATATTAGGACTAGCCCCACTCCCGACCCCCTTTGGTTTGCTGCTCCATCCACATATACCCTCCAAGAATGCGGTCGTTGCGCGGATATGAGGCCCACCGATTTTTCCTCTATGCCGTGTGGGCCTGCGCTCATTTCCTCCGGGCCCTCAGCAAATTCGGCCACCAGGTCGGCAAGCACCTGGCCCTTTACAGAGGTGCGGGGCATATACTTTATGTCGAAAGCCCCAAGTATCGTGCCCCATTTAGCAACCCTGCCAGTGTAGTCTGCACTCCGGAGTACGGCTTTGAGTGGGTATTGAGTCAAGATAACCACAGTATGCGCCTGAAAATAGTGGGGAAGCTTCCTCGTAGCGTGCACTACTGCCAAAATGGCCTTTTCCAAGGGCAAATACCGCACCTCGGCCTCATGAAGGGACTTGCTCACGTAGTATACTGGCCGCTGTATGCCATTATCCACTCGTATCATCACAAAACTAATAGCATGAGTGGCTATTGCTAAGTAAGCGAAAAGAACTTCGTCTACTTCGGGGCTGGACAGGATAGGTGGCCGAGAAAGGTAATTCTTGAGTTGCTGAAATGCTAAAGCGCACTCCTCGGTCCACTCGAACCCCTTCCACTTGTGAAGTAAGAGGAAGAAGGGCCTGCACCTGTCGGCTGATCTGGATATGAATCTGTTTAGCGCGGCGGTCATCCCAGTCAGTCTCTGGACTTCCTTAGGATTCCGAGGTGGCTGCAAGTTGTTTATGGCCTTAATCTGGTCCGGGTTCACTTCAATTTCACGGTGGGTCACCATATAGCCCAAAAATTTCCCAGAGCTAACCCCGAAGGAACACTTGGAGGCGTTCAGCCGCAATTTATGCTTTCTCAAAATTTCAAAGGTGCCAATTAGGTCCGTCGTATGTACCGACGCCTCTTTGCTCTTTACCACCATGTCATCTATATAAATCTCTACGCTTTTGCCCAACTGTGGTTCGAACATCTTTGTCATCATCCGTTGGTACGTTGACCCTGCGTTTTTCAAGCCGAAAGGCATTACCTTGTAGTGGTAATTTCCGTTGGGAGTAAGGAACGCTGTCTTCTCTTGGTCATCTAATGCCAACGGGATTTGATGGTAGCCCTGGAAAGCATCTAGGAAGCTCATCCGAGGATGGCCTACTGTTGCGTCAACCAGCCGATCTATGCGGGGCATAGGGAAGGGATCCTTAGGACAGGCTCTATTGAGGTCTGTGAAATCGACGCATACCCGCCATTTTCCGCTCTTCTTCTTTACCACTACGGTGTTCGCTAGCCACTGAGGGTAAAACACCTCTTTGATAGCCCCTGCCTGCTTGAGCTTGTCCACCTCGTCTTTAATGGCCTCGGCATGTAATTTCGACGGACGCCGAGGTGGCTGCTGCTTTGGAATCGCTGATGGATTGACATTCAAATGATGATAGATGAAGTCTGGGTCGACCCCTGGCGCTTCATATGCGTTCCATGCAAACACGTCTATGTTCTTCCTAAGGACCTCAACCAACTGCTCTTTCTCTGGCGAGGGTAATAGCGCCCCGACCTGAAAGTACCTTTCCGGGTCATTGCCGACGGTAACCCTCTCCAACTCCTCACACTCGGCTTCCCCTGCGGTATTGCTGGAGAAGGTTCCTCGGTCCCTTAATTGCTATAAATCATCCTCGGCCCTGGCCGACGAACCTATCTCAGGCTTGTGCTGAATAGCCGCTACCATGCACTGCCTTGCCATGGCCTGGTTTCCCGATATTTCTGACACTTGACCACCCGACGGGTACTTCACCTTCTGGTGAAGGGTGGAGGATACAGCCCCTAGAGTATGCAACCAAGGTCTTCCCAAAATGGCTGTGTAGGGGGAAAAAACGTCAACCACAATGAAATCCACCTCCACCACCTCAGAACCTGCTTGCACAGGTAACCTAATCATACCCAACGGGATGACCGATCTGCCCTCGAAGCTTATCAGTGGGGAGCAGTAGGCCGTCAGATCTTGGGGCGTCAAACCCAACCCCTTGTATAGGTCCGGATACATCACCTCAGCTGCGCTCCCTTCGTCGACCATCACCCTCTTTACGTCGTACCCCCCGATTCTCAGCGTAACCACTAAAGCATCGTCATGCGGCTGTATAGTTCCTCTCTTGTCCTCCTCTGAGAAGCCTAGTACCAGTGAAGCGTTCAGCTTCGCTTTCTTTGGTGCTGCATTCGAGCTCCCTTCTATGCAATGAGACACGGACAGTACTCTTGAGGGACAAGACCCTGTCCTTCCTGGGGCCGCAAATATGACGTTTATGGTTCCCAAGGGGGCTCCCGAAGGGGCATTTCCTCTAAACGTCTGCCCTGCCCGGCTTCCTCGGGCACTGGTGTGGTGCAGAAGGTCGGTCAGCCTCCCTTCTCGGACTAGCTCTTCCAAGTGGTCCCACAAGTTTCTGCAGTCCTCAGTTGTATGTCCATGGTCCTGGTGGTACTGGCAATAGAGGTTTTGGTTGCGCTTCGCAGGATCCCCTGCCATCCTGTTGGGCGCTCTGAAGAAAGGCTCGTTTTGTATTTTTTCTAGAACCCGCTGGACTGGTTCTCGAAACACGACGTTGACTGCCTGGGGATTTGCGGATCCCGATTGCCCCGCAAAATCCCTCCGAGGTCGATTGTTATTAAACCGATCCGACCTAAACTCCCTCCTCTCCTGGGGGATTACCTTGGTCTTTCCTCTACCCCGTATCTGGTCTTCCTCTATTCTTCTAAACCTGTCAATCCTGTCCATGAGCTCTCGCATACTGGCAACGGGCTCACCAGTTAGGGAGCTCCTCAGCCCATGATCGATTTGAAGGCCCTCCTTGAAGGTGTTAATAGCCACCTTGTCGTTTGTTCCCTCTACCTCGTTATACATCTCCCAGTATCTGTCAGAGTATGCTTTTAGTGTTTCTCCCTCTCGCTGAGACATAGATAACAACGACCCTAAGGGCTGGACAACCCTTCTGCAGGTGATAAAGCGAGCCCCAAAAGCTTGGATGAGCCTCTCGAAGGAATCAATAGTGTCCTCCTCCAGGCCGTTGAACCACCTCATCGCCGCCGGGCCTAGGCTTGAAGGGAAAACCTTACACATCAGAGCCTCATCTCTAGAGTGAATGGCCATCCTCTGGTTGTAATGGCTAACATGCTCCACCGGGTCCGTCTGACCATTATAAATGGTGAATGTAGGTTGATGGAACCTTCGAGGAAGGCTTGCGTCCTCTATACGCCGTGTGAACGGTGACCTGGAGACTTGACTTAGCGCCCGGTTCAAAGCCTCGTTCCCTAAGCCCCGTTGAGGTGGGCTTCTGTGCGTCCGCCGACGACTGTAGCGCTCTTTACCGAGGGAAACAGGTTCGCTGGGCGGGGTTCTGGACCTTCGCCTGTAACTTGTATCGTCTGACTCATCGGAGGCTGGCGTCGCTTCCTTATTCGTCTGCTTTCGTCGTTCATGCCGCAGTTCCCTTCTTAACGCGTCAATCTCACGCTGCATGTCCTTGCCGTCCTTGGCATGGGAGATATGGCTCTTCCCCCGAGTTCGGCTCTTCTCCGTATGGGTTGTTCGCACACTTCCCTCGCGAGCTGCCCTTCGTTCTCGGTTCATCAATGGTGTGTCATGCTGGGGTCCCCTAGACTCTGCCTGGTGTGGGCTAGTGTCCATCTGCGGTGGTGGCCCTTCTGCCATCAGCTGTTATAACTGTCTTTTTCTACGGTCGGATCAAGCTCTTCCCACAGACGGCGCCAATTGTAGGGACTCAAAATGTAATGGACCCTTGACAATAAAATTTGTAGAGTGCAGGCGTAAGAACTAGCTCCAGTCAGTAGAAAAGGACGTCAATCTACCGTGGCAGAAGGAACTTCTACGGTGTTCAGGGGACGGATCTTCTCTCCTCTCTCTTTCTCTTAGTCCTGCTTTCAGCGTCCTTCCTTTCTCTCCTCCTTTTTTCCGTCCCTTATCATGTATCCTTACTTTTCTTTATATACTATCCCCTCTGTCTTGCCCTCACCGTACACGTGTAGGCTCCCTTCAGGAAATTACTTTACGTCCCATCCTGAACTTTCCGGATCCTCCGTCTAGTGGTTGTAAAGGCTGCTTAACTGTTGTTCAGGTATCACCTCCACATTAATGCGGCCAGGGAGTTAGGTGGGATGCATTTAATGTGGAGGTGACACCTCTGTAAGAGACATTCGTTACCTTTTCCGGTTCATTCTTTGACCGTGACCTACTAGTTTGGTTCGTGCGCAATTCTGTGATGTTTCTCGATAATTGGAGTGGTACGTTATATCCATATCGTAAGCTGGTCTGGGAAACAGGTCTCATCCTCGGACTAGGAGGTGTCCTCGGCCAAATGAGAGTCCTTGGACTGGGCCGTTGGATCGTGGGCCTTTCCTCCCCGGATATCGTTTAGCTTTTCGGGTGATTGGCCCCACAATATTCAATTAAGTATTTGAAAATTCAATGGTTAAAATTATGATTTTGTGCTTATATTATAAAATGATGATTTTGTCCTGCGAATTAATGAGGTTAAACGGAAGCTTACAAAATGGTTTTCTACAATTATAAGTTGTTATAATTTGAGGTATAAAGTGCAAGTATCCATATAATTTATGGCTGAAATCTGCACTTAATTTGTAAATAATTTTTAACGCTCGTGGCTATCCCTCACCGCATCCTTTTATGCTTGTGCTGTCTCAAGAAACCATGAAGGCAAATTTTGCTCAATCATGTTTGATAATTGTTCTTCATCAAATTCCTCTATTGGCGAAGCTAAGCAGCTCTTTTGGCAGTGCAGTTAAGTTTATCCATGAAAGCATAAAAACATACTGTAAAACTTTAAGGGAATTTTCCAGACGTCATAAACGCCATCAACTCTAAACCTATTTATTGATTTTACTCTCATCAAAAAATAATAAAAATAATAATATTGATTTTACTACGAAAAGCTAGATAGGCTTCCGTTTGATCATTATTAACCATCAAGCAGGGACGGACGCAGGATTTCAAACTGGGGGGGGGCCGGAAATAAGCGAAATTTTTTTTTTTTTCGGGAGGTTGGTGCGGACCTTTTTTAATGTAAGCCCGTCAAATTTCATCACGTTAATTAACATGATATTCTCATATTTATTTGCGTGTTCCGAGATCATAATCCAAAAATTCAAGATCAACTCTTTGAAATTGTGTTTAAGAGATTGGAACATCGACATTTTTCAGAATTGAGAAATGCATATTTTCTAAAATTGGAACATCCACATTTATAATAACTACTTATCAAAAAAAAAAAATCTATTAATAACTATATAACAGTATAACCATTAAACCAAAATAGAAAAAAAGTATAAATAGAGTAAAAAAAAATGAATGGATGAGAGTCATGAGACTCACTTGTTTAAAACTTTAAACCTGTACTCTCTATAGTCAAACTCCATATTTTCTCCAATAAAAAATACTACTTATTAAGCTCACAGTTTCACAAACCCCACTTTCCTCCCACAAAACCCAACTCAGCTACCAAACCAAAAAAAAAAAAAAAATCAATCTCTCAAAAATTTTCTATAACACTATAAAAAAAAAAAAAAAAATCCATTCCTTCTTTAACTGAAAGAAGAGAAAGAAAGAAAAATGTCATCTCTGCTTCATCACTCTTATTGCTCATCATCAGCTATTCACCTCTCACTTCTCGTTCCTCTTTGAAACTGAATTTCTTCCCAAGCTCTCGAATCCCTGCCTCCCAAAAAGCCGTCGTAAGCAAAGCAGCTCAGTTCCTCTTTGAAAAATTTTCAATTTCAGAGATGTAATTTGGTGGAGCCGTTGAAGTACGAGATGGGTCTCGCAACTCGCAAGCGTCACGGCGACACGGTGTGGGCATGGGCGGCGGCGTCACGGCGTGGGTGAGTGGGTCTCCGTCTCTCTGAGTACTCTCTATCGCTACTCTGTCTCGCCTCTCAATCTCTCTGTCTCGCCTCTCACTTCCCTTTCTTTTCTTTTCTTTTTTCTTTTGTTTCCTTCGTTTTTTGCTTTCTCCGTTTGGTTTTGGACTGCTAAGACTGAGAGTTGAGGTTTTTTTTTTTTTTTTTTTTTTTTTTTTTTTTTTTTTTTTTTTAAGATTTACATGGGTCATGGGCTCCTGGGCTGGCCAAATGATGGGCTGGGGTTCATGATTATTTGAAGGGGGGCCCTGAGTTTGGATGATGGGCTAGGATTCATGATTTTTGGGAGGGGGGCCGGGCTAAAAACTCAGGGGGGGCTGAGCTAAAAACTCAGGAGCCCAAGCACTTTCTTTTGAAAATTTTACTTGCTAAAAAAAAAAATTTTTGGACCCAGGGGGGGCCCGGGCCCCCTTAGCCCTCTACCTGGGTCCGTCCCTGCCATCAAGTCAGCATATCTTATGACAAATTCGAATAGAAACCGTCCAAATCAAGAAGAATAATAAATAAATAAAACTTGGAGACCCTTGCTGCAGAATCTAAAAACGGTATGTGACTAAATATATCAAATCTTTTTTGGTTTTTGAAAATCAACTATATCAAATTATATATAATGTATTAAGTCAACTTATCTTTCGATAAAGCAGTTGAATGCAAGGGCGGCTTGAGAGATTCACTCGAAAACCTGCCAAGTATGCCATCATCCCCTATATATAATTATAACTAATATTTTCTAGGGTCACTTATTTCCACAATTTTATTTTATTTTATTTTTAAAAGAAAATTGTCTACAAGACTACAACCTTGTTATTGGAAAACCAAAGTGACAAAATTGCTCCTTATATTTAACGGCAACTGCAAAAATTATAAAATTCAATTTGTTATTTTTTGTTTATCAAAAAGATACATAATATTTTATAAATGATATATATACACACACGTACTTTTTTTTTTTTTTAATTTTAATTTATTTATAGAGTTTTAATTTACAGTGTCCACTTCTGATAATGGTACTCTTTATCATTAGGTCAAGATATCAATTGACTTAATGATATTTGAACCACATATCTCTTATTTAACAATTAGAGATTTTATCAATTGAGTTAACGGGAATCCACTATACGCAAACATATTTAATTAAGAGCATTTGCATAAGTTTGTCTAAAAAAATTCTATCTATTTTAAATACGTATAGAAACTGACCTTCTAAGTTTCTGGCTAAAATGCAAAACTGGCTTTCTAAGTTTCTTTAGATTTTATTTCAGTCCTCTAACTTTGCTTTCGTTCATTTCAATCCTTTAACTTTCAAGTTTATTCAATTAAAGTCTTTTCATCAACTTTTGTTATATGTTATGGTTAATTTTTCAAATTTTTAATTTTTTCTTCAAAATTTTTAAATTTAAAAAAATTCAATCAATGATTGAAAAATATTTTCCAGTTTTGTTTTTCAAAAAATTTTAACAGAAGTTGACGAAATGCCTTAATTGAATAAATCTGAAACTCAAAAGATTGAAATGAACGAAAGCAAAGTTAGAAGACTGAAATAAAATCTGAAAAACCTTAGAGAGCAAGTTTTGTATATTAGCATTTTTTTATAGGGCTTTAACTTACAGTGCCCACTTCTAATAATTGTACTCTTTATCATTAAATCAAGACACCAATTGGTTTTTGGTGTAGGCGGAGATTGAACCACAAATCTCTTATTTAACTATTAGAGTCTTTATTAGTTGAGCTAACAGGAACCCACTATACACAAAATTATTTAATTAAGAGCATTCGCATCAGTTTGTCAAAAAATTTATGTCTATTTTAACATAATTACTTACTTTTTCTATTTTACACAACTACTTTTCAACACTACCTACATCAGATTATCTATTTTATACTCTATTTTATTTAAATAATCATTTTTTTTTTCTGTTATACTTATATGAAATCTCTTGCCTTTCATTGTCTCAGATCTCTTATCTCTCTCATCCAAAACCCATACACTCACACATATTTCACATACAAATATTTCATCTCTCTCTCCTCTCGACCTCCATACGCGGTGATGGTGACGGAGGCTAGTTCATATTTGTCGAGGATAACACATGCAAGATTGCAAGGGTTTGAGTTTGGGTTAATGGATTTTCCATTGATGGTTGATTTTGAGTTATTCTTTGATGGGTTTGGGTTGATTTTCCATTTGATTTCAATTGATTTTTGGTTTTCCGTTGATTTTTGTTGGTAGTGGTGGTGGTTGGATGGTGCTGAGTTGTGGTGGTGGGTGGACGGTTAATAGGCTGTCTTATTTAGAGAGAGAGAGAGAGAGAGAGAGAGAGAGAGAGAGAGAGAGAGAGTGGCATTCAAAACCCATACACTCACACATATTTCACACATACAAATCTTTCATCTCTTTCTCCTCTCGACCTCCATACGCGGTGATGGTGACATAGGCTAGTTCATATTTGTCGGTGACAACATATGCAAGATTGTGAGGGTTTGGGTTTAGGTTAATGGATTTTCCATTGATGGTTGATTTCGGGTTTTTCGTTGATGGGTTTGGGTTGATTTTTTGTTTGATTTCAATTGGTTTTTGGTTTTTCGTTGATTTTTGTTGGTGGTGGTGGTGGTTGGGTGGTGCTGAGTTGCGGTGGTGGGTGGATGGTTGATCGGCTGTCTTATTGAGAGAGAGAGAGAGAGAGAGAGAGAGAATAAAATATTGATTTACATAGCTACAATAACCGTATATATTTACATGGCCATTGTAACAAATGTGTAAATATACACATTTATACACCTACTGATCGATGTAGGTATTTTTTGGGGGGAAAATATGTAAATTTGACCACTTTTTCTATTATATACTCATTGATGTAAATGCTCTAAGGACAAGACATAGGTGTAATGCATTAGATTCTCCAATTAAATTTATCGCTTGTTTTTATTGACAAATATCTATCAACAAACAATATTATCGATCACTTGTTCTACTCCAAGATGTTTTTGCTTTGGCTCATTCCTTTCATTGTGTTAAGTTCTCTCATGTTCGTAGAGATGGTAATTTTGTAGCTCACAACATAGTTAGACATGCACGTCATGTCACTGGTTTTTCTGTGTGGATGAAAAATATCCCATCGCACACCTTTACTGCTTATTAGGTAGACTTGCCTTTTTCTTAATAAGATTTCTAGTCTTCTTTCTTTAAAAAAAAAAAAGAAAAAGAAAAAGGTACCAACATTAAAAAATAGTCAACAAAATTTCAAAGGCTTTCACTCTATTACATATTGCCTTTATTATTGAAACCATCAATGTATAATTCATTTTATGGTATTATTATTGATTCCATCCCATAGCGAGTTCTCAATAGTACCGTGAAGATAGAATCTAAAATTATTCTAAGGTATACTTGTGTTGAAGAATAGTTTTAAGTCTGAAGCCTAGCTAAGGCGTGCCTAAGATCTTATATTTTCTATTAGGTATGAGCTTGCCTGGACGCTGAAATTACTAGCTATGAGTATTGTATTTAGAAATTGAAAACTCCAACTCTTGGATAAGAATGAGTGAGTACTGAGTAGGACTGCAGCCATGGAAACAGTAGAAAATGATTCCTTGATGTAGACTCTGCATGCATGTCAACCTAACCTTAGGCAAGAATTAGGCTGTTAAAGGGCATATATATATATATATATATATATATATATAAATAGGTAAAACTAAGAAAAAATCCAATTAAATTTCAAATTGGATTATAATTATAGTCTAATTTTGTGCCATGTGTCCTATCTATATATATTTTTAACTTCTAGGTGAGTTAATGTTGTGTAAAAGACAAAGAGTCTAATATATATATATATATATATATAGGTAAAACTAAGAGAAAATCCAATTAGATTTCAAATTGGATTATAATTGTAGTTTAATTTTATGCCACATGTCCTATCTATATATATTTTTAATTTCTAGGTGAGTTAATGTTATGCAAAAGACGAAGAGACTAATATAAATAAAAAATAAATAAAAAAACCCAATCTATATAATAAACTCATATGTATGTCCAAAAAATAAAATAAAATAAAATAAAATAAATAAATAAGAAAGGAAGAGTAAAAAACTAATGTATATATCTATGACTTAAAGTCTTAAACAATGTATAATTTGAATCCATATATGTGTAATTGTGTTGTTTTTAATTGTACTGTGCAAATGCACGGATTATACACTAGTTTTTATAAAATGAAAGCTTTGATTTAGGCCTTAATTAAAGATGGTCTTGTGAGTGACAATGGTCCGTAGTACTGTTTTGATTGAGTGCACATATATATCATATTAATTTAGTATTGTAAATATCTATTTTAGATTAGTTGAACCCTTGCCTGTAAATAGGTTATTTATTCTTCTGAAAAAAAGTTCATTTATTTTGAGCCCCCAAACAAAAGGAGTAAAGTGACACAAGTGGGATTTGAGGTTCCAAACCAATCATAATCCCTAAATCAAGCACTTATTATTATTAGGATCTGAGATTCAAATATTCTAAAATCTTCATCATGCTTCTACTAGTATTCCTCACTCACTCGTTTCGTGCGTGCGTTCATTTCCATGACTAAAATGCAACTAACTCCTTAAACTTTATTAATATATAGCGAACACCCATTGGATCTGTGCCAGGGTTATGCATTATCAATAGTGCAAATCATTATAAATTAATCGCCAAAACAGTGGCATGCTTGTACTCCCAATAAGTCACTAATAATGAAATTATGAAAAGCTTTAGATATGTATTCGACATGTTAGTTTATGGCATAGGTCTAAGTCCACACTTACTTTGTGTGTAAAGCGAGTCTCCTATTTGTACTAAAAATTTAGGATTTAGTATACTATATATATATACTTATGGTTCATCGTAACATAAATTTTTGTATTACACTTTTATATAATAAAGATGTAACATTTATGGGTTTCTTCCATATAATTAAGAGTATAACCCTTAAGAGTTTCTTCTGTATAAGAGTTGGTCATCAAGACTGAGCCATGTATGTTATTCTCGTTTTCTTATGTTCCTATTTTATGTTTCATCTTCCGCATCTACACTAGCATATCCAACATGGTATACATCAATGCTAATATTTAACAAAAGCTAACATAAATATTATTAGTAGAATCTATCTGAACACAAAAAATTATTTAATGTAAAATTATATGATCTCTTATATAAAATATGATAGTTTCAAATTATATAATGATCATTCATATTATTATTATTATAATAAAAAAAAATTTACAAAGCATTGACATTATTTATAGGAAAATGTTAAAGCCATAAACTATTTTACAATCTGTTAATGTGGTGAGTGATTATTGGTAAATAAAAAAATTATATTAGTGGTAGGTTCAGATGAGAACCGGTATCAATTTATCACATTAATGAATCGTTTGTAAAAATATTATAAAATAGTTTGTGCTTGCAACCTTGCTCTTATTTAAATTGCGAAACTGCCAAAGGCCTTATAACTGAATTGGCATTTCCGCATGCATAAAGTGCTTGGAAATCTAAGGGAGAAAGGGTTCAAGCTGCGAGGTTAGCAGTGTGTTATAATTATCTTTCAAAAAAAAAATTGTGAAACTCAAAATTCCATCCTATATATAGAAAAGTATGCACTTATACAACTTGCTTTTATTTATTTATTTATTTTTTCACTTTTATAGAACTGTTTTCTTTGTAATTACCTTTGTTGCTAGTTGAGGACATTTATATTCTCTCTCTCTTTTTTATTGCCACTCATTCTTCTATACTATTATTTAAGGGATTTCCCTATTTGTATTCCTCATTTTTTAGTTTAAAAATGCCCTTACATCCCTATGTTTAAGTAGAGACAAAACTAAAGGACAATCTGGTAAAAATGTAATTCTAACTTCCACTAAAACATTGCCTAAAAAATAGGACCACTAAATTAGATTTACACAGTTTTTTTTTTTCTACAAAATAGGACCACTAAAAAAAAAAAAAAAAAAAAACCCTCATTGTAGGCACGAAGTGCCTGTAACGAGGCTAGTTTTTATTTAAAAGTCTCTTCTTCAAAGTCTATTCTATACAATCTAACTAATATTTGATGCAAATATGTCCCGTCTTGCGCGGGCTATTGTCTGTACATGATGAGCAACAATTCTTATCATTTCTTGTGAAAAGCATGCACACACTACAACAAAATGTATTTTTAGTGACGAAAATTAGTGAGGAAATATTTTTCGTCACTAAAAATACAGCTTTAGTGACGAAATATGAATTTCGTCACTAATAATGAATACATTTAGCGACGAAAAATAAATTTCGTCGCTATTGTGATCTGAAAAATATGCACCGAGGAGGGAAACGTTGGCGCCAACTTAATTAATCTATAGTGACGAAATTTTTCGTCGCTAAAAGTTGAAATTTTTAGTGACGAACTATTTCGTCACTATAGATATTACTGTGAATAGTTTTAGTGACGAAAATACGTTCGTCGCTATAAGTAAGTATTAGTGACGAAAAGTAGTCGTCACTAAAAAAATGAAAGTATTACACTTATATGTTTTTAGCGACGAAATCACATTTCGTCGCTAAAAGAGTGCTTTAGTGACGAAATATGATTTTGTCACTAAAAACAATAATAGATTTACTGTATATGTTTTAGTGACGAAATCCTATTTCGTCACTAAAACTATGCTTTAGTGACGAAATATGATTTCGTCACTAAAACATATACGGTAAAACATATGAATACCACAAAAAAAAAAAAAAAAAAAAAAAGAATAGAGTTTCAGCGACGAACTCAGATTCGTCACTATAAGTATGCTTTAGTGACGAATCCGAGTTCGTCACTAAAAGCTTTATAGAACTCAGGCGCCAAAGCGAAAAAATTGTTGCGCCAAAAAATTTAGCTATAGCGACGAACATTTTCGTCGCTAAAAATTTAATTTTTTGCGACGAAAAGTTTCGTCGCTAAAGGCACCCAATAGTGACGAATCAGATTTTCGTCGCTAAAGGAACCCAATAGTGACGAACTCTGATTCGTCACTAAAGGGTTTGAACTTATATGAGCTTTTCAGCTTATATTTTTTTTGTTTTTTTCACTCTTTTCTTTTCTGGGTTCTCTTCCTTTCCCAGACTCACATACCCACAAAACTCATACCCACAAAAAGTCAGATCTCAATCCCGGCGAATCAGAGCTAAGGCGTCACTCCCGGCGAGCACAGCGACGCTTCGGCTTCGCCGGCGAGCACAGCGACGCTTCGGCTTCGCACGGCGACGCTTCAGCTTCGCACGGCGACGCTTCAGCGACGCTAGCGACGCTTCGGCTTCGCCGGCGCAGCAAGCGACGCACCGCGAAGCTTCGGCGACGCACCGCGAAGCTTCGGCGACGCACCGCGAAGCTTCGGCGACGCACCGCGAAGCTTCGGCGACGCACCGCGACGCTAGCGACGCTAGCGACGCTTCGGCGACGCACCGCGACACTAGCGACGCTCCGGCGACGGCGCGAGATAGCGACGCTCCGGCGACGTTTCAGCTTCCCTTCACCGCGTCGCTTCGGCTTCCCTTCAGGTATTTTTTTTTCTCTTTTTCAGTTAATTTTTTTGTTAAGTTTTTTTTTTGGCATACCATTTCCCCTTTTAGTTTTTATTTATTCATTTTTTTTCTTTCACTTCACAGTGGTATTTGTTGGATTTGAGGTTTTTGGAGGTGTGTTCTGAAATGGGTTTTTTGGAATTTTGGAGGTGGGATTTGAAATGGGTGTTTGAATATGAATATGGGTATTTGTTGGATTTCACTTCACAGTGGGTTTTTTTCTTGCACTTGTTGTTTGGGAATATGAATGTGGAAGTTGGCATAAAATATGACTATATTTTAGGATGGAATAAGTATGAATATGTGTGTGAATTATGAATATTGGAATAAGTATGAATATTTTAGGATGGAAGTTGGCATAAACTATGAATATGTGTGACTGTGAAAAAGTCCCCTTTGAATTTATGTATGTGCATTACATGCTAGAAGTCTGTTTATGTATACGCTAAAGCTATATTAGTTTAAGGAAAGAGTTGGGGCAATTCAACCACACAATTTTGCCAAACAATATGCACTTTAGTGTTTTATATGTTATTGACAACCAATCTCAAGTTTGGAAAAAAGTGGGCGGTTGTGGTATGTTGACAGCTTGGGTAAAATTTACTCACTTTATTATGAATGGATCCATTACAACTATTGAGGATCGATAACCATTTCCAAAATTTTGGGACTATGACTTGGTGGTGGTTGTATTTGTATGAATTTGAATACGTAGCATGTTTTGATCTTTGTGTAATTTGATTTCTTTGGTTAGTTTTCAGCTGGGATCTTTTGGGAATTAAGGTGCAAGTTTAATGCTGCAAAGTGGGACTGTGGAATCTTTGAGTTCGTGTACCAGTGTGTTTGTTTATAGCATCATAGCGCAGGTGATTGTTCTGCTTTTTTATTTTGGGAGTCATTGATATGGAAAATAGTCTGTAAAGTGATTTAAGGTTGAATATGGGTGGTGATGTATTTTGAAACTGGAAATTTTTGTGTTTCTCTTTAGTTATGCTTATCAAGTGATTAAGCATGTTTGTCTCTCTAGTACTAGGGAAATATAAATTAAGTGATTAAGCAACCAGTTTAAAGTCTTGTGCACAATATTGTTCTATTGCATGTTGGCTGTGTTATTTACTTGCTTTAGTATGTTCAATTCAAATTAATTGAACATTTCTACTCAATGATATTGTATTATACTTGGCTTTACTCTCCAATTACGATATTTCTTGTTTGTTGAATCTATGCCTTTATTTGTTTTTTACTCTTCTTTTTTCTTTCCTTATTAGAATTCTCTTACTTTTCTTTGTAGGACCTCTTGAGTTTGAAAATTTGAGAGCTATACTCACTGAATTTTTTTTTTTACATTGTCTCCATCAAGAGGTAAAGCTTCACTTATCTATGTATTGCATGCAGATAAAGCTTCACTCATCTTTTTGTGCTTATCATTAGGTCTACATAACTGTTCACTAAAAGTTATCTTTCTTTTATTTCTAGCTCTCTCTCTTGTGACTGAAGAAATTGTGAGGAACAAGGTGAAGAATACAAGTTAACTTTGGATTTTTTCTAAGAGTTATAAACTTAGCTTGAGCAAAGTAAGTATATTCAATTTCAATACTTGTAAAACTTTATATATTCTTGTGATGTTGGAAATTTGTTTTGTGGTGGGTTGTTGTGTTGGAGCAAGCGGGTGGCTTGCATGGTGTTATAAGGTGGCTTAAATTCATATTGGGAGTGTTTTTAATTTCTTGCAAATGTGAATGAAACTTGTTGATTAGTAGCAATTGTGTTCCTTTATTCAATTTCAATACTTGTAAGTATTATAGTTGTGATGTTGGAAATTTGTTTTGTGGTGGGTTGTTGTGTTGGAGCAAGCGGGTGGCTTGCATGGTGTTATAAGGTGGCTTAAATTCATATTGGGAGTGTTTTTAATTTCTTGCAAATGTGAATGAAACTTGTTGATTAGTAGCAATTGTGTTCCTTTATTCAATTTCAATACTTGTAAGCATTATAGTTGTGATGTTGGAAATTTGTTTTGTGGTGGGTTGTTGTGTTGGAGCAAGCGGGTGGCTTGCATGGTGTTATAAGGTGGTTTAAATATGTATTGGAAGTGTATATTTGTATGTGCAATGTATATTTGTTTAAGTATTAATATAGACTTGTGCATTCATGAATGTGATAGAACTTTATCTAAGTAGCTTATAGACTTAGATGTTAGAATACATTATGCATGAGTTGTTCTTATTTTACTAAAGTAGGATTCATCTTATAATTGTAGTCAAACATGGATAAAAGTTGGATGACAATGGGTAAGACACCCGATGGCAGATTAAGTCATCCATATATTGAAGGGGTCAATGCATTTATTAATTCTGCAAGAGCGGTTTTAGACTTGAGTGGTAATATTCCATGCCCGTGTATTCACTGTGTGAATTGTTATCGACAATCTCCTCAAACTGTGCGTATCCATTTGCTTCATCGTGGAATTATGCAATCTTACATTAATTGGTATCATCATGGAGAAACTCGTATATTGAACGAGAACATTCATGATAATGAAATGTCGGATGGTGATCATATGGATGGTATCGATGCCTTGGTAGATGACCGAATTAGAGGGGAACCAAGAAATCCAACTGAAGATGAGGAGGTACGTCATTTTGACAAACTTGAGGAAGATGCAAAGCGTGAGTTGTATCCGGGTTGCGCTGATTATAGTATCTTGAAGTTTGTTATTGAGATGTTGAATGTAAAGGTAATGACAAACTTGAGTAATAAGGGACTTGATATGATGCTAGAATTGCTGACAAAGGTTTTACCAAAAGGTAATTTGGTTCCAAGGTCAACTTATGAAGTAAAGAAGATATTACGTGACTTGGGCATGTCATACGAGCATATAGATGCATGCAAAAATGATTGTGCATTATTTTGGAAGGAAAATGAAAACCTTGATAAATGTCCGGTGTGTGAGGCGCCTAGGTACAAAGATACACGTACCCAAGGTAAGAAGATTCCTCACAAGGTATTGCGTTACTTCCCATTGACACCGAGACTAAGGAGATTGTACATGTCAAGCCAAAGAGCTAAGGACATGAGATGGTATATAGACAAACGTGTGGATGATGGGATAATGAGGCATCCGGCTGATAGTGAGGAGTGGAAGGAGTTTGATTTGCAACATCCTGATTTTGCCCTTGAACCTCGCAATGTAAGGTTGGGGTTGGCTACAGATGGATTTAATCCTTTTGGGAATATGAACAACAACTATAGTATGTGGCCTGTAATACTTATCCCCTATAATCTACCGCCTTGGTTGGTTATGAAGGAGCCGTATTTTATGTTGTCCTTGCTTATTCCCGGTCCCCATCAACCGGGGAATGAGATTGATATTTATTTGAAACCATTGGTTGATGAGTTGAAGGAGTTGTGGGAAGAAGGTGTAGAAACTTATGATGCTTATAGTAAAGAGCATTTTCAGATGCGTGCAACTTTGTTGTGGACAATACATGACTATCCTGGATTTGGTAACGTGTCTGGGTGGAGGACAAAGGGTTATCATTCTTGTTACACTTGCAATGATCAACCATATTCAGAAGCTTTGGAAAGTAAAATTGGATTCATTAACCATCGAGCTTATTTACCTATGGAACATCGTTGGAGACATAGTCGGTTGCATAATGGTTTACCAGAGAAACGGAAGAGATCCTTAGAGTTACAAGTGGAAAAGATACAAGAGCAGCTAGATAGAATGCCAAATATAATTTTAGGAAAGCATCCAAGTAACAAGAAGAAACAACTTATTGGGGAGCCAAATTGGTCAAAGGCAAGTATTTTGTATAAGCTTCCATATTGGAAAAATAAGAAGCTTAAGCACAACATTGATGTCATGCATGTGGAGAAGAACATTAGTGAGAGTACTTATGGTACTTTGTTGGGCATTGAGGGGAAAAACAAGGACACTGACAAGGCTCGGATAGACTTGCAAAATATGAACTTCAGGCACACGTTGCATTTGAAACAACGTCCTGATGGATCATATGACAAGCCTCGAGCTTTCTTTTCATTAAGTCCTAATGAAAGGGATGGTTTTTATGACTTTTTGAAATCAGTTAAGTATCCGGATGGCTATGCAGCCAACATATCAAGATCAGTGAATGCAAAAAATGGTAGATTATCTGGTTTGAAAAGTCACGACTGTCATGTGCTACTACAACGAATTCTTCCAATTGGATTGCGAGGGTTTGCAGATAAAGACATTAGTATTGTATTGTTTGAGTTGGGCAACTTTTTTCAAGACTTATGCTCAAGGACCTTAAAGCGAAGTGAATTGGAGAAACTAGAAGAACGTATAGTTCTTATACTATGCAAGCTTGAGAGATTCTTTCCTCCAGCATTCTTTGATGTTATGGTCCATCTTGCTGTTCACTTGCCTCGAGAAGCAATTCTAGGAGGCCCGGTACAATATCGGTGGATGTATCCAATTGAAAGGTAACTGGATCTTTTGATGCATTCATCAATTGCATTTTCCCCACATGGTATAAAATCACATTCTATGTGTATTTATTCCTCGTAGGTACCTTGGAAAATTGAAAAGATACGTTTCCAACCGAGCTCGACCAGAAGGTTCGATTGCAGAGGCTTACATTCTTAAAGAATGTATTAACAACTGGTCTTTGTATATTGATGGGATCGAAACTGTGCATAACCGAAGAGAAAGAAATGAAGATTTTGGTGAATCTAGCGAAGGATTGATAGTTTTTTCACAGACTGCTCGACCTACAGGTGGTAGGCGGAATGATGGCGACTTGTCTCGTGCATTGCTTGATACTGCTCATTGGTACTTGCTGTATAATAGTCCTGAGCTAGAGCCTTATTTAAAGTATGTGATTTCATATGCATATATTGTTTAATCAAGTTTTGAAACTTATTTGCAATGCTTAGCTGAAAATAAATCACTTTATTTTTAACAGCGAACACAAAAACACATTGCATAATCCTACTGGAGAAGCCATAACTCAAATCCAACGACAAGAGTTTCCCAAGTGGTTCAGAGAACGTGTAAGACATTTGAAATTTAATTACACTAATAAATTTAAACATTTAAATTTATTCGTCATTGCTTATTACTAATAGGATATCATTTGTTGTATGTCATTATAGATGAATAGATTGAAAGTTAACGAGTCATCAGAAGCTACTAAACAGTTATGGTCATTAGCAAATGGTCCTAAGCCATATGTGAAGGAGTACACCGTTTGTATGGTCAATGGTATAAAGTTCCATACAAGGGACCTAGACAATCGTCGTGTAACCCAAAACAGTGGTGTATGTACCGAAGGGGACCATGAGGGAGAAATGCACGACTTCTATGGTCATGTGTGCAAAATTTGGGAATTAGAGTATATGTTTCGCCATAAAGTTGTTTTGTTCCAGTGTGAATGGTATAATACTAGTACCAATGGTCGAAGGAGAACGATAAGAACTGATGCACACTGCACGAGCATTGATGTTACAAGTCGATGGTATCAAAATGACCCTTTTATACTTCCTAGTCAAGCGAAACAAGTTTACTACCTTCAAGATACGAAATTGCGTGACCCTTGGAAAATTGTGCAATGCATCCAACATAGGGGAGTATTTGATGTCCCAGAAGTCGGGGGCGGAGAATCCAATGATAATACGGAAGATAGTGACGCATTCCAACAAGAAGCAATTGTTGATATTGTCCCTATCAATGTTGAAGACAATATTATTGAGTATTATATGGGTGATGTTGAAACTGAGGTTATTCCTGAAGGTGAAACTTCAAGAGATGCTAATCAAAATGAAGAGCATGACATACCTGATGTTGATCTTGATATGGATTATGATATGTAGAGTTCATAACAATTGTCTTAAATGTTATGTGATTGTCTTAAAGTTTTATGCCTGTCTACGTAGCAATTGTTATTGAGATGTTTTGTGCTTATCTTAAACTTGATATGGATATTGATGTGGTCATTTGTTGTGTTGAGTTAGTAACAATTGTGTTCAAATTTAGCACTTGGGAATTGCTTGATATGGATAATAGTATGGACTATAATATGTAAAGTTAGTAGTAATTGTTATTGAGATGTTTTGTGCTTATCTTGAACTTGATATGGATATTAATGTGGTCATTTGTTGTGTTGAGTTAGTAGCAATTGTGTTCAAATTTTGCACTTATAAATTGCTTGATATGGATAATAGTGTGGACTATAATGTTAAGTTAGTAGCAATTGTACTTATCTTTCATGTCAATACATAGTTTCAAAAAATGCCCAAAAAGGCCAAATACACTCATAATATACCGAGGTATGAGATGGCAAGATTGGATAGAATGAGGCAAAACCAAGAGATAATTGATGCTTTGGGATTGAAGCACATCTCAACTTCTCTAAAGGATTCTGCTCAGTCCAATTGTGCAAAAGGGAAAAGAAGTAGAGCTAGTGTTGTGGTAGATGATGATTATGTACCACCTATTGGTGACGATGAGAATGATGTTGAGTCATCTAACTCTTTAATCCATAAGGTACAATAGATGTTCCATAGGGTGCAATAGATAATAACTTTGTTGTTATATTATTTGTAATGACTTTGTTGTTCCATTATATATATGTTTCTAGTTACAGATGGCACCAGGACGACTTACACGCTCGCGAGGTGAGGCATCTATCCCGGTGGTCCAATCTACGGTCCAATCTACGGTTCAATCTACAGAAACACCTCTTGAAGCAAATCCTCTCGCCCAAAGTTCTTCAAGTGCGGAGGCTACCGATGCATTAACTAGCACGACTGGTAATTACATAGAACATACTTAATTGCAACTGCACATTATCTTTACTATTGAGATTATACTTAATGTACATAGAATGTATAATTTTATAACATTGATAATTTTTAAATAGGATCTGCTAGCAGAAATACACGTGGAACAACACGTGGTATAGCAGTACGGGCACTTGTTGAAAAAAGTGGTAAACTACCAGTACGTATAGCTGCAGAGTATGATGCTCCTGTTGGGAAGAATGCGTGCAAGCTTGTCAATCAAATTGGCGTACAAGTGCGAAGTAATTTGTCCAGTTACAACGTAAAAAATTGGAAAAGTGTTGATGCTGCTACTAGAGATGTGGTGCTTCAAAATATAGTGGTAAATTTATATTAATAACGTCTAACTCATCTTTGTTGTCACTAAGTATATTAATTCATATAATAATATTTTTATAATACATATATACTTCATTTTACAGGATCAATTTGAGCTTGAAGGAGATTCCAACTTAGTAACGAAAACAGTAAATACAAAATGTGGAAGATTGTTGAGTAGCGGCTCTAACAAGTTGTATCAGACTTATAAGAAGCTTGTACAATCTCATGATGAAGACTATGCAAAAAGCCACCCGCCAAAGAATGTCACACTTGAGCAATGGACTGGACTTATTGAAGGGAGATGGACTAATAAGGACTGGCTGGTAAATTATTTATGCGTATATTATTATTATCCAATATTTACTATATTATGTTGTCAAATGATTAGATTAATACTTAGATGAAGTAAATTTATACTGTTTTATTAATGATCTAATAAATATCTTGAATGTTCTTTATTAGGAAAAATCAAGAATTAATTCTAAAAATAGAAGCAAAACTTCAGGCAAACATAGATGCGGGACAAAGGCACTTGCTGTTAGGGTTGATGAGGAGGTGCGTCTTTTTTCATTTTCTTAAACCTTAGTATATTACATGTTGTGATTAATTAACTATAAATAACTAACACTCGAATGTTAATTAATTAGACAAATAATAATGGCGGTCAAGTTCCTGAATTGGCAAAAGTCTACAAAGATGTTCATTTTAATCCAAACACAAATAAGTGGATACACCATGACGATGAAGCGACATATGTATGTGTATCATTCCATCCCTATTATTCCATTCTTATCATGTTTGTAAAGTTATTACATATGTAGTATTAATGTTGTGATTGTTGTTTTTTTTTTTTTTTTTTTTTTCCTCTTTCAAATGGTAGGAAACTATTCTCAAAGTGCAAGAGGATCATTGTCAAGATCCTAATGCAATTCCCCTTACACAAGAGGAAATTTCAAACTTGGTTTTTAAGAAAAAATCTGGTATTGTAAAAGGACTTGGCATGAGACCTTCTTCTTCTCTAGTAACCACTGCCTCATCTAGTGCCTCGGTAGAGTATATTCATCGGTTAGAAAATGAGATAATTGAGCTCAAAGAGGCAAGAATTAGGGACGAAGAGGAGCGAGCTAAGGAGCAAGAGGCGCGAGCTAAGGAGCAAGAGGCACGAGCTAAGCAAGATGAGATCCAAAAGAATATTATTAATTTTCTGAGGAGCAAGGGTTATGATGACGGTTTTAACTATGGGGGTGGCTCATCTTCAAGTTAAATCATTTATTGGTAACACTTCATTTTTTATGTATCATTTGAAACTAATTGTTAGAAATTTTTTTATAACATAGTTAATGTTTTTACTTTACGATTTTAATGTAATAGTGTTTTTATATTTGTGCAGATTTCTTATTGATGGCTTTAGGGGATCTACTTTTGGCATTATTTGAAGACATATGAGGACATCTTTTGGCTTTAGGGGGTTCTAATTATATTATGCTACATTTTTTGTATTGTTATAAAACATTTTAAGTTATTGTATGTGTTGCAAACAATTATTGTATGGAAGGAGTTTGAATTTGATACTTGTTTTAATTTTAGCTTGTGGAATGTATGGATCGATTTTTTATAAATGTGTTGTTGAAATAAATGTGTTAATCAAATGTGAGGTTTTAATAATGTAATGACAGGTTACAGGTTAATATCAACGTCATGAAAATAATAAAAACAGAAAATATGTTTTAGTGACGAATTTTTTCGTCACTAATATGGCAACAAAAAATTGTTTTAGAGACGAAATATTTCGTCACTAAATGCAGTGGAATTTTGTAAGAAATGGTTTTAGTGACGAAAATTTTCGTCACTATATGTGTATGGATTTTCTTAAAAATAGTTTTAGTGACGAATATTTTCGTCACTATATGTACCAAAAAAATAGTTTTAGTGACGAAATTTTTCGTCACTGAATATGATTTAATAAACTGAAATGGTTTTAGTGACGAAAATATTTCGTCACTAAATACTGTTTTTAGCGAGGAAAACATTTAGCGACGAAACGTTTTCGTCGCTAAAAGTTTTTTTTTTTTTTACCAAATTGGACTTTTAGTGACGAAATTTTTCGTCACTAAAAGTCGCCAGGACTTTTAGTGACGGGGCTACAGCGACGAAATGAATTTCGTCACTAAAAGTCCAATTTCGTCACTAAAGGTTCTTAGTGACGAAAAACTGGACTTTTAGTGACGAAATTTTTCGTCACTAAAAATACATTTTCTTGTAGTGACATTTGCATTGGAGCAAAGTAATCATCAAAAAAAAAAAAAAAAAAAGGGATTCTGAATTTCACGAATATATTATATGGTTCTATTTCTCTGACTTATATATATATATATATATATATATATATATTACCAATTAGATAATGAGTCATCCATAAAAATAAAAATAAAAGAAGCTGGACATAATGAGTCAATGGTTCTACATGTACTGTATAATATCAGGAAATGAGCGACAAATAATACCCATAATAGTAAGGGCATCTTAATTAGGTGTGTGAAAGGACATTTATTTTATTAATTTGAGAAATCACGCAAGGTCTTATGTTCTCTAAATTTTTTTTGTTTGGGTCAAACCTACAATTTCTTTCATCTACATTATTAAATTATCATTATTTAAAAATAATTCAAAACACGCGGAAATTCTAGTCTTTGAATTAGGTAATAAATTTAGTTTTTAATTTAAAATATATAGAAACTATATCCTTTGAATTAATTAAATAATTACACTCATGCTATATAAACGCTACGCATGCGCATGATCAAATGACAAATGCAGTTCTGTGATCTGAATTGGAATTGGGAGTATGGGAGAGAAGGAAATATGGCCTCCTTCGATCTACCGGAGATTAAAAAACGAAGAGAAGGAAAAAGATGACGTCCGCAAAGGGTATGTGCCGGTGCTTGTAGGCAAGGGTGCAATTTTGGAAAAGATTTTTATTCCAACCAAGCTGCTCATGCATCCTGACATTGTTGCTCTACTCAAGAAATCAGCTGATGAATTTGGGTACCAGCCACATGGGTTGCTGAAAATTCCATGCGATCCTGAGAGCTTTAAATTATTGGTCAAGAACATATCGAAACGCAAGTAAGCAAAGGGAAGGGTATGTGTATATATATATGTATAGTTCACTATCCCTTTGATAAAGGAACTATATTTTAGTATGTAATAAGCTATTAAGCTTGATATATAATATTACTGATCCACTTTCTAGTACTTAAAGTTTCTCGAGGATAATAGATTTTATCGATATGGTAAGCAGTTTTTTTTCCCTTTCAGAAGGATTTTTATTGCGATAGTTGGTTCATTATTAATATAAATTCCCCACACACAGCATATGAATAATATAAATTTTGCTTGAATTACTGATCGATGTTTGTATGTACAGGCGTTCTATAACACTTGTTATTATTATTTATAATTCAATAGTTGAGATAGAGAGATTTTAACCTTGAATATTTATGTTAGAAATATCAAAAAGTATCGATTGAGTTATAAGGCTCAAGTTTATCATGATCTTTATTACCAAATAGTTGTTATAGATTTTTAATTTATTGCTCTAAATGAATCAGGACTTTTTATTCGTTCCTAAAACTATCCTCTTCATACATATATGTGGCATATATGTTCAAGGCTTTTGTTTTCCTTTCCTCCTCTTAAAGTTTCTTGATCTTTTTTTGCTAAAAAAAATAGTTACTTGATCTTTTCCTCTTCTTCCATGGCAATATTTGATTTATATACTATTGCTAAATATATATATCCAATACAATTTTATTTATTTATTTAAAGTATAAGTAAAAAATGGTAGGAGAACAAATCGACAGTTTAAACGTGTTGATTAATGCTTTCAAAATGTATTTTCCTATACTTACAAACATGATAAGTAGCACCCACATAAAAATCTTGTTTGGTTGATTGTTTTCTGAAAATACATCTTAAAAATCTTATCTCAAATAATTTATTAATTGTGAAAACTCTTTTTCTACTTTCACTCTCACCTTGTTGTCTCCCTCTCGTTAAAACTCTCCTCCTTCAAAAATGAACCCATCTTCACTCAACACACCCATCTAATCCGAAATCTGTTAATGTTCTACCTCTCATGGATCTGCAGGCAACTATTTATGGTATATATTGCCATTTGGAGTAATTCTTCGGCTTTGATCTGTGGATTTTTGAAATGGTTAGCTTTATATATCATTGTTTGATATTGATATGAATCTTATATATACAAGTGGGAGGGTTTAAGTTACACCTATTGTAACTCTAAGTAATCATGATCTTTATTACCAAATAGTTGTTATAAATTTTTAATTTATTGCTCTAAATGAATCAGGACTTTTTATTCGTTCCTAAGACTATCCTCTTCATACATATATGTGGCATATAATGTTCAAGGCTTTTGTTTTCCTTTCCTCCTCTTAAAGTTTCTTGATCTTTTTTTGCTAAAAAAAAAAAAAAGTTACTTGATCTTTTCCTCTTCTTCCATGGCAATATTTGATTTATATACTATTGCTAAATATATATATCCAATACAATTTTATTTATTTATTTAAAGTATAAGTAAAAAAATGGTAGGAGAACAAATAGACAGTTTAAACGTTTTGATTAATGCTTTCAAAATGTATTTTCCAATACTTACAAACATGATAAGTACGTAGCACCCACCTAAAAATCTTGTTTGGTTGATTGTTTTCTGAAAATACATCTTAAAAATCTTATCTCAAATAAGTTATTAATTGTGAAAACTCTTTCTCTCCTTTCACTCTCACCTTGTTGTCTCCCTCTCGTTAAAACTCTCCTCCTTCAAAAATGAACCCATCTTTACTCAACACACCCATCTAATCCGAAATCTGTAAATGTTCTACCTCTCATGGATCTGCAGCCAACTATTTATGGTATATATTGCCATTTGGAGTAATTCTTCGGCTTTGATCTGTGGATTTTTGAAATGGTTAGCTTTATATATCATTGTTTGATATTGATATAAATCTTATATATACAAGTGGGTGGGTTTAAGTTATACCTGGTGTAACTCTAAGTAATGTTACACCACCCAATAACTTGTTATTGAATTCATATTTTAAAAATTACACTGTTGGATTATATGTTATAAACATGCACACCAATATTCATGACAATAAGTTATTAATTACTATTCGATCTATAAACTCATATTTTATTCATTATTTTAAATTACAAAAACTTAAATTTAAACAATTCATTGATGACATGACTATTGATATATAATCATCTTGAAATTTTGCAAGCATGGAGAATGCACAAAGAAAATGTAATTCAAATGGAGATTTGTTAAAATTCGCATTCAATTAAAAAATATTTAGTAGTCTAATATTGTTTAAAGTGACACTAGGTGTAACATTGAGTAATGTAATATTGTTTAAATTTATATCAGGTGAAAAATGAGTGAGTTAGATAGGTTTAAAGCCTGTGCTGTGTATTCAAGAGTTAGGTCCTTTTAGATATACACCACTGTCAGTTTATTTAAGACATTATCCCCTCTCCTCGTCTGTATGTGTTAAAATATTTAGTATTCTAAAAAAAAAAGTGTAACTTGAACCCAACTCATATAAATGACATAAATCTTAATTGAAGAGTAATGATTGATGTTTGTATGTACAAGCCTTCTGAATAACACTCATCATTATATTTCTTACCAAATAGTTATTACTTAGATTTATAATTTATTGCTTTAAATAAAGGTTATCAGGATCAAGATCTTACACGAAAATGGTGAGAGGGTTCGGGTATCGGATTGTAAGATCAGCACAAGGATCCTAAGATCCTACTTTCTAATTAAAAATATATACTAAAAATATATATATAATTATAATTCATAATATATATTAAAGAAACATTGAACTTTTATTTTACACAAATTACTAATAAAAGGCAAATTACCAAATCACAAATACATAAATAAAGTTCAAATCTCAAAAGTTATAGCTCACAAATACCAAGTTCTAAGTAAAACAACACAAATCAAATAACTATGTTTCAAACAACACCACATACACACTTGCCTTTTATTAGTAGTCAAATCTCTTCTCTTTTCTTCTATCTTTTGTGATTTTGTTTATTAGGTTAAGGTGACGACTAATGACTAATGACTGACGTGAGACTTGATTGGGATTTTATTTTTTGCTTATATATATATATATATATATATATTTTTTTTTTTTTTCTTTATCAATTTGGGGCTAGGCCACTAGGCTAATATGTTTATTACATTTTAAAAAAAATTAGTTTGGGGCCTTTGGGCTCCATTTTGAGGCCAAAAATAAGCAATTTTCTTTTAAAAAATGTCCTTTATAGCACATGATCTTCAATATTGCTATGAGATCAAGATTCTATAATTAAGATCCTAAGATTCATATCAAGATCCCATACTGATTTCACTTTAGTGGAGAACTTAGTGAGATTCATAACTGTAGGGCCCAAATATTTGGCAATCCCGGCCCACTCCATATCGAGCCCAAGGCCCATGCCGAGGAAAGTATAGAATCCAAGGATGAGTGGGAGAAGCCCAAGTCACCAAGGAACTTTGCCAAGGATGACCACGTCCTCAGCAAGCCGACATTGAAGAAAGGAAGCTGTCATCCACCCATTAAATGTACACAACCAACACTCTGGCCACATTAATGGTGAATTGATCATCGAACAGTGATGCCTTGGTTACTTCAACTAACAGAAAGCCTGCAAAGGCGGCTGATGGGACAAGCCCTCAGACACAGGTTCAGATGACCAACAAGTGGACAGCAAAGATCAACTAAATGAGACTATATAATAGAGTGAACCCCCAAGGGTTAAGGGGTCCTTCGGTTGGGAAGTTAAGGGGTTTTCAGGGCGTTAAAGGACAACCCTTGTATTCATTAGTTCTGAGGGAAGAGCTTCTCGGACTGGGCCGAGGACGAACTTTCCCTTAGAACACTTAGCCAAATCCCAGTTATTGATCTTGTAAACCCACGTCGACCGTTGTATCTTCTGCTAATGCCTAGTCCTTCTACCCACTCTCTACAAATTTATTGTAGGGACCCGATTTGGGCACCTCCCTCCTGGGGATAAGTTGACCCAAGTGGATGAAGAGTATCACTAGTTTGGTTAACCAAACTAGTGGTACTCTTCATCCACTTGCTCATCCCTTATATGGCATGAAGAGGAAGCATTTCTTTCCCATGTGGGACTTGAAGCCAAAAAAGATTACAAAGTGCAACTCTTGGTCTTGAGGCAAAAATGTCCCCACAATAACATTTTAGGGATATAGGACTATGATGATTCTAAGATCTGGATCTGGATACCAATAATCATGCTCTAAACGAATAAATATTTTTTAAGTTCTTAAAATAATCTCTTCATATGTGTAGCACTGGGGAAAATGGGCTTTTGCCCTTAACTTTTAAACTATGCAACAATTTGTCCATGTTTTCAAACTATTTAGGTGCATGTCCCTATTTTGAAACTCAATTTTTTGAAAATCAAGTTCCCCTTATAACTTGAGTTTTCTTATTACCGATCCAATTATTACTAATCGATATTTCGAGTTTTCTTATTAGTGCCAATCGGTATTAATTGGGAAATTATTAGTACTGATTCGTACTAATTGAAATTTGATTAATATTGATTAGTATTAATTGGAACCTAAATAATATTGATCGGTATTAATATGATTTCCCTTTAGAAAATGCTCAAAAGCCTTAACGACTTTTCTGTGGCGACTTGAATCACATTTTTGGCCCTGCAAACTTTGAATTTTGGTTTTCTCTATTTTTGGAAAAATTGTAGAGAATTAAATTTCCTTTCAAAAGACACCAATCCTGAATCAATTTGAATTATGAGTAGAAAGTTATAGCCAAAACACCAGACAGGTGCATAAGATAACTCAGAAATGGTAAAGCCGAGTTTTAAGGGGAACTCAAAAATCAAGTTGTAAAAAAAGGACACGTTGCTATGTAGTTTCAAAATATAGATAAATTGCTGCATAGTTTAAAAATTAAGAGCAAAAACCCATTTTTCCCCGTAGCACTTGTTTTGAGGCTTTTATTTTTCTTTTCTCCTCTTAAAGGTATTTGATTTATTTTTCCTCTTCTTCCAATGCAATTTGGAAAAAAGAATGCGTAAAAATTCTCTCCATCAATCCAGCTTTATGTTTTCACCTCAGCTCTCTTGAGCATTAGCATTCGGTATCTATAAAAAATCTCGTTTTACTAACTCAAAATCTATTTTATCTATTATACTATACCATTTTACAACATACCTAACATCCCATTTCTTAATTATCTCATCTATTCATTAAAATATTATTTTAACCAACTCTTTCTCTCTCTTCCTCTTCATTAAAAATAATTAAAATAATGAAAAGGGAGCAAGGACAAGACAGAGATGAAAGAGAGTCAGAATAAAATAATAATATTTAGTTTTACAATCTGTGAATAGTAAAGTCTATGAGTGTTAGCATCAGTATGTGCAAAATTTTCCTTCTATTTTACACAACCAATTTACCAAAATACCCGCATTAGATTATCTATAATACACCATCTTTTATTTAAATAATACTTTCTCACCTTTTTTTTCTTATTATTTTACTTACTCATAGCCCCACCACTTTACCTCACACACACTCCACCTGAACACTCTCTCTCTTTCTTTTTCTTTTTCTCCTTCTTCTCCCTTCTTCTTCTTCTTGATATTGAAGAAAGGGTGAGAAAGGCAAGGGAGAGGAGAGAGAAAAAAAAATCATATACAAAGCTACAGTAACCATGCACTGTAGCAATTTTGCATATATGCAAAGTTTTACAAGCATTGATGCAGGTCTATTTTATACTATATTGTGCAAATTTTTGCACATTTTGTATTTGACACCCACTGGTGCAAATTCTCTAAATGTATAAGTGTACTGTAGTAGGATTGTAAAAAATTTAGCAAATAGACACCCGGATAATGCATATATTTGATAGTTTGATGCTAAAAAAATAGGATATCCCGAGTTTACAACTCTGGCTACTAATGCTCAACCCACGTTTCCTTCAATCCAGCTTCTCTCCTTTCACTCTCACCTTGTCCCTTCCGCTCTCTCAAAGTTCTCTCCTTCTTTGACAAGTTATCGTCAATCTCTGTTCTACTGCTCATGGACTTTTTTTTTTTTTTTTGAGAAAACTACTGCTCATGGACTTGTGTCCACTAACTTCGTCACTAGGCTTTCGGACCACCACATTTCCGGCATATTGGCATGGAGTTGCGGCCAATTGCTTATGTTAATTGATAATTGCCGTTGGGAGCAATTCTTAGACTTTGATTTTTGTGGATTTTTTTTTTTTTTTTTGAAGATGATTTTTGTGGATTTTAAAAAGGTTGGATTTATATATAATTCTCGGGTCGATATTGCTAAAATTATTTATTGGGTTTGACTTTCGTCACCACTATTTATATGTTTTATAGCCTAAACTATTTACACCTGAGTAAAAACTCTTTTTCTCATTATTTTTCTATTTCTCACCCCCACTTTTTTATTTTATTGTCTAACGAGAAACACAACACTAGCAACGAACCATTGGTTTAAGCATCGAATTTAACTATTTGCTAATTTTAAAAACATAATAAATAAACGTATGAATTAAAATTTTTTATTATTATTATGACATATCAGTTTGTAATTATCGTAATATCTCAATTTTTTTTTTCTTGCACATTTCGCAATAGGACCGAACCATAGTTGTCCAAATAAGAAACTCTGGAAAACTTTGGCTAAAAAAAAAAAAAAGACTTTCAAAAAAAAAAAAAGAAAAAAAAAAAGAAGAAGAAGAAGGGGGGAATAGCATTTAAGAGCACACTCACTGTTTCACCTAAAATTGGAAGTGTGTGACAACACTAGCAAACGTGTTCTTTTTTCCTCGTTTTGCAAAGGATTTGGTCATACCCATTACCCATTCGTTATATTATGAAAATGACCGGAGGGAAAATCGTGTGCATCTTTCGGTGGCGGGTGTAATGTCGTATGGTACCGGTTAATTAAGCAGGCCATTCTAATTGACTAATTGTACGTTTTAGCAAATTAAAGCTTTCATGTGATCTTTCACTTTCTTCCTACCTATGACTGCTCGTTTCAGCAATATTATAATTAGGTGCACGTAATTTTAATGGTGATGGTGATGTGAATATAGAAAAATTATTAGATATTTTTGGAGTATCATAAATGCGTACTTCTTTTCTCTCACACAAATAGTAGGTCACACTGATTAAATTCACAGTGAAACTTGTCATTTATGTGAGAGAAAGAAGTACATATTTATAGTACTCGAAGAGTACACAATAATTTTTCGTGAATATATAAGTTATTCCCATGAAGAGGTTGAAGTTTATGCTTACGTTACGTAAGGCCTAACAAGCACGAATTATTATTCATTGAATATATATTAAATGGAAAGTGCTTAAATTACTATTAATTTAATTTTAGTACATCATGTATAATGTCATGTTAGTTATTTAATAATTTGATTCACACATGTTATGAAAATGGTATTTCGTTATTAGAGCGTTCCCATCTAGTTATGAAAAAGAAAAAAGAAAAAAAAAAGAGGATTTTAGATCTCAAAAAAAAAAAAAACATTTTATCGCTTGTAAAAATGCAATTCTAATTCCCACTAAAACATTGCCTAAAAAATAGGACTACTCTCCTGTTATTTTTCAAATTGATTTATTCACTTATAAAATAGATTTTTAAAATAAAAATTATATATATATATATATATAAAATAAAAAAAAATAGAAATTTTATTTTACAAAATAGGACCACTAAAAAAAAAAAAGCCTCATCGCACGCGTGAAGCGCGTGTGATGAGGCTAGTTACATATAACTAGTTCAGTGGTGATGCCATGTTGAAGTCAGGGTGTTCCAGGAACACCCTGACTTGAAATAAAAATTATATATAATAATTTAAATTTTTTTATTTGTTTACCCTTAAAAAATAAAATAGGAACACCCTCAAGCCTCAAGCAAAATTAGGAACACTCTCAAAAATATTTATGCCAAACAAATTTTGAACTCAGATCAATACCAAATGATTTGTTAGGAAAAAAAACTAGAGAAAAAGAAGAAGAAGAAAGCAGAAATCCAAGCTTTGACTGTATGGTGGACGAAGTGGAAGTTAGTTTGCTTACCATTTGAAATCTCTTTTTCAAGGCTTGACTGAGTTGTCTCCACTCTCTAGAACTTCCGGAGTGAGAGAGTTACATTTTATGAGACTTGTAAATGACAAATGCAGCTTTGAAAAGTGATATTAACTATTAAGGGAAAATGACTCAAGGCACGTGGGAGTAGGTGGTAGGGGAGCTTCCTAGATGCTTCATGAATCATGATTATAATTATCCCAAATTCCCAAAATATTCTTTTATTTACAAAATTTTGGTTTAAAAAAAATTCATTTATTTACATAATAACTCAAATATGAATTTTTAAAAAAAATAAACAATCTAAACCCCTTTATTAAGATTTTCTTTTTAAATCACTATATTAATAGCAATCAGTAAAGGTATTATTTTATTTAATTTTTTATGGGATTATTTTATTAATTACTATTGTGTAAGTAATGACTTGTTATAAATCTTGGATGTGATATTGATGTTAAGGCTTAATATTAAATGATTTGTAATATTTGATATTTAGTAATACTTTTTTGAATTGATAATTTTATGTTGTATAAGAATATACATTTTTTTAAAGAACCTCGAAATACTCTGAAACGGTACGTCGAAATAGGCTGGTATCAAAATATTCCATTCCATTGGACAAACTGAAACGGGTTCCGAAACGGTATTCATAACATTGTAACAAATTATAGTTTATAAAAGACAAACAAATTAATGAAACAACTAAACAATAATAATTAATAATTTTATTAATATTTCAAACGAACTTATAATTTTATTAATGAAACAACTAAACAACAAATTATAGTTTATAATTTTTTTTTTAAACACAAACTTCATGCCAACTAAATCTTGAATTTCAGCCGGTATTTACTGAAACATCCCGAAATAGACCGAAATGACCCGAAATTTTTTCAAAGTAGAATAGGAACACTCTGAACAAAATTTTTGGAGTTGCCACTGAACTAGTTATACAACACATTTTACATCTTATTTTTCTTTTTGGGATATATCATATTAATATATATATATATATATATTCTTTCTATAGAGAAGTTTTTTTTTTTTTTAATTTCATTTCTTATAGGAATTCCCAACCACCTCCGCAACCCAACATCACAAACCAAACCACCAGGTCCACCACTATTACAAAACCCATCACCAAAAACAAAAACCACAAATTGCAACCCAACAACCACCACCAATCTGAGACCATCACACTGCATGTGCCGAAGCCCATTCTCATGAGTCATGATCTAATGCTAGCAACCCACCGTTCAATATCCAAACCACCGCTGGCAACCAATCAATCTTGTCGCTGCCACCACACTGACGACAAAGTTGTACCAAATACAAAGCAAATTGATCGGAGAGCAGAGCGAGAGGGAAGAGGTTAATGACATTGAGAGAGAGAGAGAGAGAGAGAGAGTAATAAATAAATACATAAACTACAGTGCTTACGTAAAAATAGAAGATATTGTAGAAATTTATAAAAATTTGAATAATAGTACACAAAACCAGATGTGGAATGATTTTGTAACTTTTTGGTAAATATTATTCTCTATTTTACATTTTTTCCAGGTTTTAGATATCCAAATGAAAATGCTCAAAAAAGAAGAAGAGAAAGAAGATCTCCTTGATTGGTTGAAACCAATTCAAGCTCTAAAATCTCCGTGATAGAGTCCTTCACAAAAGCAAAAAAATTGGATGTTATACATAAAATTAAAGAGTAATATATGTTAAACGTCGTTGTATGAAATAGTGCAAATTAACTTTATCTTCTTGTTTCTTTTCATTACAAGAAATTTGGTCTTTATGATGTTTAAATGTCATTGCATATACTATTAGCAATGACATTTGTTACCGTTACTTTTCATTGCATATATATACATTATACATCATAACAAAAAAGGTTTTCAAGAATTTTCAGCCCAAAAAAAATAAAAAAATAAAAAAGGTAATTAAAGATGTCATCGAAGTCATTGCTAATAAAAATTTTTCCCCCTTTAGTGACGAAACATGAATTATTGTCTCTAATGCTTTGGTAATCACTGATAATTTAGTCACTAAAGACCAAAATTATTGTAACGGTTTCTCAAAAAAAATTATTGTAACGTGTCCGTCAATCGTTGTAGTTTTTGGCCTACAAAAATGATGTTTGATGTGTCCAAGATTTGGCAATAAATGACATATTTTTAATGAAGATTGTCCTTTAAGCATGGCAGTTTCTCACTTGTACGGATAAAGGTTTTGACTTATAGATAAGAGCATCCGTAACAGCTGATACAAAAATTATGTCATTTTATCACACCAAAGGCCTACTTTATTATTTTATCACATCATTTTACAACATTTCATTTATTAAATATTTTATCATTCAATTTTATACATTAAAATAATATTTACTACACATTAAAATAATATTTATTACAACTCATCAACACAATCAATAGCCATCACACTGCTGCCAACAACCAACAGCCACCACCACACAACCACCACATCCTCCGCAACCAAAAACACAACTCAAAGCAAAGCCAAACAAATCCAGCCAAATTCCACAACATACAACCATAGCCCCAACCCAAACAATCCATCAAATTCCAGCCAAATCCTTCACGACCCAAACAAATCCCAGCCAAACCCCAACCCAAACAAATCCAGCCAAACCCCAGCCAAATCCTCCGCCACCCATCAACTGCCTCAACCAATCACCGACCCAAAACCCCAACCTAACCAACCCATCAACAAACAAACAAACTCAAGTAACCACTGGACCAAAACCCATAACGCTGCCGCAACCAACCTCGACCCACAACCCATAGCCCAACAACACCAAATCGGAAGCCCCACCGCCACCACCACTTCAACCACAAACCCCAACAAACCCACCGCCTCCACACCCTCACCTACACCCACTTCTAAACCCAAAACCTTCATAATCCAAGTCAACCCAAACTCCAAACCCACCATCTTTATCGCAGTCATCATCAAAGCCTAGCCCATCCGAACCCACCCACCTCCGTTGGGACCAAACCCATCAAAACACAGCCCCAAAAAAAAAAAAAAAAAAAAAAAAAAAACCCAGAAAAATCATTGCTAGAGAGAAATCGGTGTGGGCGTGGAAGAGTAGTGAGGGTTGGGGTTTGAGAGGAGAGGATTGGGGTGAGAGAGAGAGAGAGAGGAGAGGATTGGGGTTTACCAGGTGAGAATGACGGAGAGATGAGAGAGAAAGAGGAATAAAAAAGAATTAATCATATGCCACACGCGTTCCGTACCGTGGCAAATTAATGAGTTTATTGTAGCATGTTGCAAAAAATATGGCATTTAGAACGTCTAATAAATGGGTCAAATTGTGTTTGGTGTGGGATATGTGCCAAATATTTAGCATTTGACACATATCCCACATCTGCTGTGGGTGTTCTAAGCGTTGTTTAACTTCACAATTGTCCTAATACTCTATGCAGTAAGGTTATAATTCATGCGTTATTTTTCACCTCTGAGTATTGTGGAAGTATTGGTCCTTGGTTTATTAATTTGGAGATAAACACAAACAATCACAATCTATATGTACTTTCCATTCTACACTTACATAATTACATACATATGCCATTAATGTCGATAACTATAAGATTACAGGTACATTGATCATGTATGGTCGGTCCTATATCACTTATGGATGTAACTAATTACATAGTGGACACTTGTAATTTATTCTGCTAAAGTGTTATTTAGGATACTGCTCTTTTGTATTCTATTTGTGGCCACTTCAGTTTCAATCTGGTGAATCACCTTCAATTAAAATGTTTTTAAAGTTATAAATAACCTATGTTGCCCAAGTGGGAAAATGTAAGATTTCTTAATTTAGTTTGGTGTGGGTAACATAGACATAATATTTTGTGCTTATAAAATACCAACTTGATTGGAATTAATAAAAGTTAAGAGAAAGGCTAAATGGCCCAATTATTAATTTATGATCCATTTTTGGTTATTGGGCTTGGTGAGCTTTATTGCATACGTACAAACTTATTATTTAATTGTGGGTTCAACATTGATTTGTATGAATGGGGTTGTAAGTTGTAACCCCTTTGTGCGGTTAGGGTTGTTTAACCATTTATAAAGAGCATGCACAAATAATTTGACAACATTTTTTATAACATTTGAGTTGACAACATTTTAGTGATTTTTATTTAATTTCATTTTTTACATCACTTTTTTACCTACTACTAACAATCTACCAAATCAACATTATGGATTTTTTTTTCTGTATCTATAGAAAATTTTTCATTACTTTATAAATAAGAGCATTGTTAGAGAAAAAAAAAAAAAAACTGAAATATTTACTCCCTTCACAATTTAATTTGGGTCTCTCGGCAAAGCAAACAGCAAAATGAGGTTAGATGTTTTTTTTCGGTGAATTTTATGTGCCGCTAGACTTTTCATATAAATAAACAAGGGTTGAGTGTGATGCTCTAATTTGATTGATTGTGTGATGTGTGTGGGTGATAAGTCCCACATCGGGCATATACTAGGCTGAACTGGGCTTTATTAACAATTACAAGGAACCTCAATTGTGACTAGTCATTTTGAGGTATAGCGCAAATGTGGTTAGCGTTTTTCCTTGGATCGTGTACAAATTATTTAACTCGGCACATGCTCATAATTAAGTATGAACAAGATAGTGCATTCTTTTCTTGTAGGGAATTAAATTTACATTTCCAGCAACACATTTTGACTTTGAAACCAATTAAAACCATATAGAGTTAGATGGGAGTTGTATACTAGTAGCACAAGCTAGTTTTTTTTTTTTTTGGTAATTCGATAGTTGGAGGAATGAAAATTTGAACCATGAATATCTCTATTAAAAATACCAAGAGATGCTAGTTGAGCTCCAAGATTATTAAATTTTCTTTCAAATTTTACATTACGTATTTTTTTTTTTTTTTTTTTGAGAAGGAATTTTTCATCATGTGAAAGTAAAAGGTTTGGTTGATTTGCATGCTATTTATACCCAACTAATTATTGTTTTTCACATTAAAAAAAAAAAAAAAAAAAAAACTAATTATAGTTTTCCACTTGCTTGAATGTGCTATTTACTCAATAATTAATTTTTTTTTGCCATTTCAATCAAAGCCCATTCGTTTCTAGTTTGGATGTTCAAACACCTACAATACTCATTCCGCTCAAATAATATTTTCCCCTTTAATTTTCATAATGGAATAAAAGAAGAAAGGAACCAAAAAAAAAAAAAAAACTCCAAGTGTAAAATTTTAAAAAGAAATGTATAGTAGGAAAAAAATTTAAAATTTAAAATTCTAATTTATGTTACGTGAAAAAAATAATAAAAAATTTAAGGGTTTTTTTTTTCTTCTTCTTGAAAGAGTTTCAACCTATGACATCCGCTCTTTATGATAACTCTTTATCATCAGACTAAGATATTAATTGATTTTTGGTATAGGTGGGGATTGAACCCCAAGTCATTTATTCAACTATCAGAGACTTTACTAGTTAAGTGAATGAGAGTGTTAATGAAAAGAAGGAAAACAAGATGGGCTAGTGAATATTTTATGCTTTTAAATTGTACATGATTGTTTCGATTGTTTTGACATTAATCATTACATGACTGTTCAGATCTAAAAAATGAACCATTCTCTAAAAAATATTTTCTCAAAAACTATATCATTTCCTTATATTTAGTAACAAACTTAAAATGAGTTTGAAATTTGGAAAACCATTTTTTGACATCTCTTATTTAGCTTAGCACGCGATGAGTTGTTTTCCATAAAAGTTTAGTGGAAAATAGAGTTGTTTTCCATAAAATTTTAGTAGAAGACAAATTTATCTCACAACAAGCTAAATAAGGAAAGTTATAAGATAGTTTTTTATTTATATGATACTACCAAGCACAGGAAAAAATGAAAAATTATTTTCGCATAAAATTTTCCATTAAAACAAACTAAGTGGACATAAAATGTGAAGTCATTTGAAAATAGGATCATAAAACCAATATCCCTTGTCTTTGATGCCATAATCCAGGAAACAACACAAATAAGAGTTAGGTTCTAAGGTGGTGCATGCACTCATGGCGTTAGAGAAAGACTAGAAGACACACCCAAATACTCTAAAATATTCTATTTTGAGTATTCATAGTGGTGATGTTAAAAAATTTAGCTGTTAGCAACTCAAAAAACTACTTTATTTATTTTAACACCCCATTTTACAATACACCTCACATCAAAAGTTCTAAATTTTGTTACCACTTCATTTAAATATTCATTCCTTTTTTATTCTTGCAAGTTGCGAGAGCAACCATCACCGGTTTTCCAACAACCCACAACCTACCATCACGATCACAACCCGATTTTAACCCAAAATCAAAACCCAACCCACAGCTAGATCTCAACCCAAATCCATGGACCGATGAATTCACACCAATGCTCGCCACTATCACCAGAAACAAAATGCCCACCAACACGACCGCTTGGAAAAAACGGCTCACCAACAACAAATCGACCCATAAAACCTAGCAATCCAAAACACCAACACCTTCCCATATCGTCACTAATCTTATCTGCCCTAATTTTGAGTAAAAGGAGGTAGGCAAGAGAGGAGGAGAAGGAGAGAGAGAGAGAGAGAGAGAGAGAGAAGAAGGTAGAGAAACAGTGAAGCTGAAGAGAAAAAGAAGAAAGAGAAAAAATATTTTAAGGGGAAGAGGAGAAAGAATGGAAGAAAACTTTTTTTTTTTTAATAACTTTGGAGCTACAGTAAAATGCCAAAGATGGCAGTTTATTGTAGCTTGGTTGCTAAAATCTTTAGCTTTAGCACCATCAATATAGCTTGCTTTTTTATGTTTTAGTTGCTAAAAAAGCTTTTAAGTAATTTTAGCACTATCAATGTGGATGCTCTTAAAGGCATAATGCTCACTTCTTCACCCCATAAAATTTAAGGGATTGAGTCAAACAAGAGGAGAGCTTTAACCATATCTAGAATGTGGCTCTATGCAATTATGTTCAAAATCTCTTTATATAATTTCCATCACGTGAATTATTAGATCCATTTGTGGTGCAAATTAGCACTTTTTTTTTCTTCCCCAGTGACAAAATTCCAACGTTTCTGATCAAAAAGAAAGAGACGCATGTCAAGGGACTAATAGTGTTGTAGTCAGTGCCATCCAAAATAATTAATAACATCCATGCTAGTTTCGAGAGGATTTGCCATTTCCAGTGGCGTTGGAGCCTCAAATGGAGAATTGGAATTGGAAAATGCCCTGATTAGATAGAGGAGGGATGGAAATTTATTGGGTACTCCAAGAGTATATTTCCTTCCACTCACATAGGGGTAGACCCTATGGTGAATAGGATCTACTTCTATGTGAAAGGGAGGAAGTATAATCCTGGAGTACCCAATAACAGCACAGGAGGAGCAATGATAAAGCAAGATTAGGGCTTCAGTGGTGGAGAAGAGTTTACCCTTCATATGGATTCATCTATATCCGCTGAGTCGGTTCACCAGAGAAAATAATAATAATAATAATAATAATAATAATAATAATGAAAAAGAACAAAGAATTTTTTATTTTATTTTATATTTTATATAGAACAATAACACCACTATGAAACAAGATAACATTGCTCAAATCAGACGTGCTACAAAAATAAATTTTAAAATGATCAAAATATGCATAAAACGATATTTTAACAGTTGTGAAGTTTGTTGTGAAATTAGTTGTGCCGTTGAATCCATTGAATGTGCTTTGCACAATACCATCTAAGTACCTAATCATAGTTTTCCAGAGGGAAAAAAAAGAGACTAAGAGGTTTTCCAAACGTAATTGAAGGGGAAAAGGCACACACGTTGGTCTCACCCGAAATTAGAAGAAGTAGGACTGGTTATCCTACTTCTTTGCGCTTTTTGGCTTTTTAGCTCAAGGATTGTTTGTCCCCACACATTATCAGAATCAAAGACGTATGGTGTTGAATAGCTATCTAGAACTTTCTCATCTTTTCTAATTAAGCTTCTTCTTTTCCTTTTATCTATTTTCACGGTCCTCATTCCATGTATGTTTGTACTTATTTCAGAAACTTTCGGTACATGTAAGTTTCAAACTTCAATATGATAGTGATGTCAATTAGTTATCCTCGAGACTTTGTTAATGACCATGCCCATTTTAGGCCTACCATACCTGAAGTTTATCCAACTATAGTATATATATAGCATATCATTTTGTGTGTAGTAGGACAAATTAACTTCCATCTTCCTTCTTCTCAAAAAAAAAAAGCCTCATCTTCCTTAATTCTTGGCTCTCATTTTCTTTCTAAATGGCCTCAGATTCATCGGAGAGTTGCCAATATGACATTGAAAATGAAGAATTGGAGGACTTGGAAGTTATAGAAATCGATGAAGCCCTTCTCAGGTCACTTTTAGATGAATCAGAGAATGTGGATGCCAAGCATGATAGCTTAGCCTTAGAGTATGCAACACAATCACAGGAAGCAGAGAATGATTCTAACAACATGATAGAAGAAAGGAAGGGTTGCTTGGAGCAGCATGCACTACTTCAAATCCATGACTTTGATGGGCTGGACATGATGGATGTGGCTCCGATGTTTCTAATTGATGACATGGAGTTTGGGTATGTAGATGACCCAATTTATATGGCCAACTTTGGTTATGATGTTGGAGATTATTATTCTCAAGTTCATGATGAATTTTCCTCCAATGAGACAGCTTACAATTGTTTGTGGGAGGATATATAGCTGAATCGAAATAAGCAAACAGTTTTTTTTTTTTTCGCTGGGTAATTTGTTATTAAGGGGGATTGAACCCCCGAGTTAGCGGACACCAAGGGTACCGAGTACCACTCAGGCAACTAGGCCCGGTGGTGAAATAAGCAAACAGTTATGTGTAACTTATAAATGTATAAACATATATGACTCTGTTTATAGTTTATTACCTATCTATCTTAATGTCAAACAAATGATTAAAAAGAGAGAAGAGAGTAACCAAAGCAATATAAAATGTTATGTACCACTTTAGTATCACCAAAAGTTGGACTTGTTGGAGTTTTCAGTTTCATAACATCGGCTGAAATGTGTATATTATAAAGCCATATATTACAATGAAGATAAGGTTATGATTTGCTTTTCCAAACCTTTTCGGTCACGATACTACCAATCGGACCATTGTTGTACCATATGATGCATCAATTGCGGGCCACACATTGGTTGATTCCTAGGAAATAAGGGTAAGAAACCATCAAAACCTACCTATTTTGTTCTATCAAAAAAAAAAAAAAAAAAAAAAAACTACCTATTTTGCTCTGCATCTCAGAAATGGTCAAAAAATTTCCACATCCTCCACTCCCCCACCCCTTCTATATGAGTGAGAGAGAGATTATAGGTGCTAGATCTTGTACTTGCTAAATTCCTATATAAGTGAAAGACCTCCAAAACACTGATATATATATATGTAGAACAATATAGGATCATGTCTATTTCACGATTAAAATTTTATTTTCTGAATATAATAGTATATAATCTATCATGTTATTTGTGGTTTGGCAAAAATTTAAATTGTCTCATATTTAGGTTGCCTACTTGATGTGGGATGGTCCCCTTTGTACGTGGATGGCCCTGTTTCTACTTCCTGGCACCTTAAATGTAAATGATCGACATCATTTGTGTCAAGTAAAATAGTGCCATTGTAGATTGGATTCCAATTGCACGTGGCATGAAACAACTTCATGTTATTTAAGCACTGTCATTCCATTTATGTTAGAATGCATTCCAAATTGTATGCATTTTTTAGTAATGTTAGAGATATAACATTTTTCACAATTATTAACATAACGTTTTATAATCGGAGTAACATCACTTTTTCTTTAGCTCACCATTGGCATTATTTTTATTATGTATCAATTATTGTGAAAATATTGTGTCCTCATCTAGAAAATATTTCAAATTTTACTACATAATTTTTACAAACTAATGCATCACCAATCATCAAAAACTAATTCAAACATTTATTTATAATTTTTTTAAATTCCACCAATTATATTCATTGTTGGGTCAATTTATAGATGATACTTAACAAAAATTAGAATATCTTTAGAGTTTTATGACTTTTATATATATATATATATATATATATATATAATTATTGATATAATAAAATTAGTATAAATTTTATGAAAAATTACACTTTACCACCCTAAACTATACCCTAGATTATATTTTGCATCCTAAACTTTTCGAATGCATGTTTTGCACCATAAACTATGACTCATGTTACACTTTGCACCATGACGTTAAGTTTGTTATTAACTTGGATGGAAATATAAAATTTAGAGTGTAAAGTGTAATTAAGAATATTGTTTGAGGTGGTAAAGTGTAATTTCTTCTTCGTTTTTAATAGATTGAGAGGAAGGGCAATTGGGTCATTTCATATGACGTCATACTTTTCCATTCAAGTTAACGGCAAACTTAACATCGGGGTGCAAAGTGTAACAAGAGTCATACTTTAGGGTGCAAAATGTGCATTCAAAAAGTTTAGGGTGCAAAGTGTAAAAAATTCAGGCACCGTTTGGAGCTATTAAAGTTGAGGCTAAAGCATTTGAATTGGTTTTGTTGTTTGCAAAGGAAGTTGGTATTTTGGACTTTGTTTTGGAGGGAGACTCTTTGATTATTGTTCAATCTTTGTCTGAGAATTCTCCGAGTCCTTCTTCAGTGGCATCTGTGGTGTATGAATATTAGCTGCAAGTCTTGAGTTTCGCAATGTTCATTTCTCTCATCTTCATCGGCAAGGCAATAAGCCTGCTCATCTTTTAGCAAAATTTGCTTTAGGCATTTATGACTATTTAGCTTGGATTGAAGAGAATCCTTATTTTCTTGAATAAACTCTTCTCCATGACGTATCTTGTGTTTTAATTTAATGAAAGTTCTAGTCTGTTTATCAAAAAAAAAAAAAAAAATGTAATTTAAAATATAATTTAGGGTGGTAAAATGTAATTCTCTTTAAATTTTATTGCTAAAATCTTACACAGTAGTAAAAATTGTAATAAATTATCATCACTAGGACACATCAATTAAGTTAGCAATTCTTCACCTACCATTGCACATTCTTGGTGCGATAGTCACTTCACAAGTATAAGTGTTTGTAAGATGTAGAGAATAAGAGGCAGAGTTCAATCTTCTAAGAGGAAACTTCACATACGTATACACTTAAATTAGTTTAACTAAAAAAAAAAAAAGGCGCATTTCTCCACCTAATCCAATCAACTTTCTTCAACTCCATCACTGCTTACTGGTGAGGGATGACCAGAATGGCAGAATTCTGAATTCCTAATGGGCATGGCCAGATCGGCAGAATCCGACGTCTGCCGCACTGACTAAGGCCAACCATGGTTCGTGACGCGACGCCCATATTCTTCGGGCACTCTCATTTGGTATCTTCAAAAACAATCTTTTTATTTTTATTTTTATAGGACTTCACAAAAAATCTTAACAACCAAAACAAAACAAAATATGATGTGGAATCCCGTGTGAAAAGTACCTTTTGCATCACATCAAATGGCACAGTTTTTGCACAATTCCTCAGCTCGTTATGTAACAAGTTGTATCATGTCATTATCTTATCCTCTTCAAAAAAAAATCTGATGTGGAATCACAATATGGTTGATGTAAACATCTGGTTTTACGCTATGTTCTTATAAAATTTAATTTTTAAAATAAAACTCACCAATAAAAAACAACTAAAAACAAAAAAAGCTGACGGAGAAACAGATCATAATGTCCGATTCTGAATCGATCTGATCGCCATAGTTAAACCTTACGCATTTTACAAAACTACAAATACACACACAAATTAACAACAATGCTTCGTATCAGTCTCCTTCGCATCTCTCTTCCTTGCTCTTCTTCTCCAATCTTCAATCTCTCCCAGTCTCACCTTCACTCCAAGCTCAGACCCCAAGCCATGGCTTACACCACTTCGTCTCACAACAACAACAAGCTCTTATTCCGCCAGCTCTTCGAGAAAGAATCCTCCACCTACACCTACTTGCTTGCCGACGTGTCTCACCCTGACAAACCCGCTCTGGTTTTTTCTAATTACTCACAAATCTCTTACACATTTTGATCCCTGAATTGTCATAAAATGTTTGTTAATTAATTACTTTTTTTGTTTTTGGGTTTGGTAGTTGATTGACCCAGTTGATAAAACAGTGGAGAGAGACCTTACCCTTGTAAAAGAGCTTGGATTGAAGCTAACTTATGCCATGAACACACATGTTCATGCTGATCATGTCACTGGTACTGGCCTCATCAAGGTGTGGACTTTTTTTCCATATTTTATATATCATTCAACTTGTTTTCTTCGTTACCCATTTTGTAATTTTTCTTTGCGAAACCGAATTTTGTGATTAAATTTGGTTTCTTACATTGATGCTAGAGCATCAGGGTGTGGACTTTTTTCCATATTATGTATCATTCAGCTTGTTTTCTTCATTTCCCATTTCGTAATTTTTCTTTGCGAAACAAAATTTTGTGATTAAATTTTGTTTCTTTTCATTGATTCTAGCATCAAGGTGTGGAATTTTTCCATATTTTGTTTCATTCAGCCTGTTTTCTTCATTACCCGTTTTGTAATTTGTCTTTGCCAAACCAAATTTTGTGATTAAATTTAGTTTCTTCCCATTGATGCCATGTAATTTGTAGACTAAGGTTCCTGGAGTGAAATCTGTCATTTCAAAAGCGAGCAATTCGAAGGCGGATGTTCTGATTGAAGCTGGTGATAAAATTCTTTTTGGTGATCTGTTTTTGGAGGTGGGGTTGCTGTTTCCCTTTGATTTGTTTATATGTTTTGTGCAATTGAACAATGGAAATGATCTGTGGTTTATTATTTTGTAATTGTATAACTTTAATGATTGTTGTATATATGAGGTTGACTTGAAAATTTATTGGTTTTGAAATAATTGGTGGGTGAGTGTAGGCATTAACTTATTGGCTTCTGTGTGCTTCTAAGGGTGGTAGAAAGTTGATCAATGTTAATCTTATATGTAAAATTCATATTGCTTTGCCAATGAGCTCTGCCTCAATTGGCACCTCCTTGTCTTGTAAGACCATAATGGACAGTGCTCAAGACCCATTGGGTGCATGTGTAACTTACCAATAAAAAACTATTGTCATTGCTTCACGATTTCTGATCCAGCTTCTTTAATTCGGTGAGACAAATATCTTTTATTTAAATTCTTTTCTTGATGATCAGTACACATCTTGTATTATGAACACTGTCCAACTTGTCAAAAAAGGGGTCATCCCACAGGAGATGGCATGCTATTAAGAACAGTGAATTGGTTTCTTGTTATAAGGTGTCTTGATGCAAACATTCCTGTAATTTAGAAATTTGTAGTGAGATTAAAATAATTAAGCATTAATGTCTAGACAAATTTATTGCCTTGGGCAGATGTAGTGTGAAGTTTATAGTTTATAAATCCTATTACATCTGGTAGATACCTCCTGTGCTGCTTCGAAATTCATTCGGTAGGAACTTGAGGTCTTTATTCAATCTATGTGGTGTGGTGACCATGCAACTCCTAAATTTGGGAAGTGGAAGCTTTTGCCCTTTTCTCTAAATTCTTTCTTGTAGTCTTGTCAACTTTCTAGCCTGGCACCTGAAGGAATTCATATTTGCAGAATAGTAGCAAAGGAAGGTGGTAATTAAGAAATCTTACTTTGTGAAAAGATTGAGAATCAAATGAAATTTTAATAAGTTTTTTTGTAACCTTGAAATTTACTCATGGGTATTGAATCCACTACTTAACTTCCACCTTACTTTACAGTGGGGGAAGGAGGTGTGATATTGAGATTTTAAAAGCTTTCCATAACTTCAGGAATTTTTAGTTTACTTTTTGTTGCAATAAATAAATTAGAAATCCTGCCAAACAAAAGGGCAATGCCAGTAAGTGATGTAGTAATATATTTTCTCAGTTGATCATAAATTTTTTTCCCTGTATGTATGGCCGAATTTTCTGTGTATCTTATCCCTTTTGCTGCAATCTTACTCACAAAAATATTGAGTGAGGAAATTGTACTGACTAGAGCAGGATTAGTTTGCATGTACTGGGGATGCATTTCTTTTAAGTTTTAACTACTAGCAAAAGTATATGTAAATATCTTTTTTAAGATCTTTTTTGCAGGTTCGCCCTACTCCTGGACATACATTGGGTTGTATTACTTACGTTACAGGGGATGGGCCTGATCAGCCTCAACCAAGGATGGCTTTCACTGGGGACGCCTTACTGATTCGTGGATGTGGGAGAACTGATTTTCAGGTGTGTTGTCCTAAATTTCTAAACTGCTTATTTGTTACTTCTCTTTTTGTAACAGAGATTTTTTTTTTTCATGATTTAAAATGAAAGAAAATATCATTTTAGAAAAGTCACACTTGCGTGTGAAGAAATTGCATTCATTTTAAAGAGGGCATTTATAGGAAATATAAAAAATTATTGATATCATTAATTTACCTAACAGGGTGGAAGTTCGCTTCAACTCTACAAGTCAGTGCACTCACAGGCAAGGACATTTAGCATGCTATATTTTCCATAGAAAAGAAACAGTGTATATTTTGACCTTCACAACACTGTTGGCAAAGACTTATTATTATTTTTCTTGTGGACCCAGATTTTCACGTTGCCTAAGGATACGCTGATCTATCCTGCCCATGATTACAAGGGCTTCACTGTATGAACCATCCACTGTGTCCTGTTTCCAGACTATTTAATTTATTGAAACTGCTGCTTATGCCACACCTTTGTGTGACATCCAGGTTAGCACAGTGGGGGAGGAGATGCTTTATAATCCTAGGCTCACAAAGGATGAGGTGATTCTTTGCCTTAACATCATGTTCTTGTTTTCTAGATTCCATTTTTCTTAGAAAATATGAGACATGGCTCTTCCACTGCGCCCCCGCCCCCCACACCCCCCCCCCCCCCCCCTCCTTAATCCATTAATCAAGATATTCTTGGTCAACAACTTGAAATAATTTAAGTTTTCAATATTATTCACTAGGTATGCTTTCTCCTATAATAGTTTTATGAACTTCACCACCGGTATTTAATTTACTAATTTTGTTTGAAAACAAGGTGGATTCTGGTTTTGTCCTTGGTTGTTCTATGAGAAAGAAGATTTCTGACTTTTGAAGTTGATTAACTGAATGCATTGGTTTTGGTGTAGAGAATATTGTCGTGGTTTCTAATATTTACGTACAATCATTTTTGTTTCTCCATTATCAATATATTTGGCTTTCCTTTTGTCAGACTTCTTCCCCATATAACATTAATTTGTTTGATCTGTGAACTCTTTTTTGTAGGAAGGATTCAAGAGTATAATGGAAAGTAAGTAGTATCTAGCAATGCAATTTTTTTTGATATCATTGAAGATTAATATCATATTTTACATTTAGGCATTTGTCATTTAAATATATTCTGATGAATTGTTTTACAGATCTCAACCTTTCTTATCCAAAAATGATTGACATTGCTGTCCCTGCAAATATGGTTTGTGGGTTGCAAGATCTGTCTGCGAAGCCAGTTGAGGCCACGTCAAACTAGATCTGGTCAGGTATGATTTTCAGAGGAGAAATGGGGTTGAGGGGTTTGTTTTTAATAGTATATTGGCTGTTTCTATGTGCCTGAATCTAAGCCAGTAGCAGATTGTATGGCTGCAAAAATTTATTAGACAACAAGTGGAATGGAAGTTGAGCACAAAAAGAGAAAAATTAAGGGCAAATCTAGGCAATTTACCCTTCCCAACAAATTCTCATATCAGAAACTCCTTAGTTGAATTTTCTCTTTCCTCATAAAATAATTTTATCAACTAGAAGCACCAAAGATAAATTAATGCTAGCCCTTGAAATAAAGTAATGTAATTATTTTATCAAAATTCAAGTGAAGAACCCCAAAAGACTGATGAGCTCTTACCATCCTCTATGCAGTAGCATGAAAATGTGCACTGTATGTGGAAAAGCACCCACTAATAACTCAAAATTTTCTCAAGATCAAAAACAAAGATAAATATAAAATCCCTAATATGAGACTTAAAAGTGAACTAGGCCATCTTGTTTTGGATCGGTCCCACGACAAAAGCTTAATGTAAGACCTGGGCTTTTGAAGTAGACACAGGCTCTCCAGTTTAGCTATATGGAAGTGGGTAGTTTTATAGACATCACAGGGTTTACCATTTTATTTTCAACACTGGATGTTAGGGGAGATGTCTTGATAGCTGGAACTCCATCTTTCTTACCAGGCATTAAGGGGGCAAAAAATTGACATGCTTTGTTGTGATGGTAACTCTTCAACATCTTTTTATTGAGTGCTTGAAAGATTTTTTTTTCCTGCAGAGAGTTTCATGGTTATCATCCTGTTGGCTAAAAGCCATGGCCTTGTTTTTTGAAGAAATTGCCCATTATTTAATGCCAGATTAACAGTGATATTTTCTTTGTAATATGTTCCATTTTTGTGACAAAGGCAATGCTTTTAGTAAAATTCTATCTCTATATGGAAAGTTAAAGGTTTTTTTTTTTTTTTTTTTTTTTTTTTTTTTTTTTTTTTTTTTTTTTTTTATAAATTGGTAGTGGGTTTTGAACTATTGGGGAGGAGGTTCCAATTTAGCTAGAGTTCATTGGAAAAATTAAAGTTCAATGCTTGATTTTGGTTTCCCCTAGCAAAACTTTCTCTTTGATAAGCTGGATGTCCGTTGCTAGTCTTATCAAATAATACATATCCAATTTTTTCTTTTGTAAGTGATAGGAAATCTTGCACCAGACATTTGCTTATCCTATTGCCATGCACTATAGATGTATAAGCCCTTCAATGATCTCTGCTGCTTTGATGTAGGCTTATTAAGAAAATTCACTGCATAATGCACACACAATAAAATTTACTTCATGTGCTTTGATGTAGGCTTATTAAGAAAATTTACTGCATAATGCACACAATAATATTTACTTCACGTGCAATTACTAAGGAGTTTATTTAGGAAGCTTTACTCCATCCAGTAATACAACTTCCATGCCCAGTTAATGTGTTATTAGAAATTAATTTCTGGGGACTAGTGCAGACTATAAATGGGGACCTCCATTAAAGTTTGATTTTATATGTTACCAGAGCTTGTACAGATGTTAGTATGGATTGCTGTTTTAAATGAATTTTTGCTATTGTTACTCGCCCTAACTCCTGGCTACTTTTAATATCCCAATATTTTTTCAAAAAACAATCAATAGCAAACCAATCTCCTAGGTGGAATCTGTTTTCATAGGTTGCTCGATAGTGCACCTCCATATTTGTAGGAACCATGTGTTTTGCTCTTGAAACCTCCATATTTGTAAGAACCATGTATTTTGCTCTTAAAACCTCCATATTTTTAGGAACCCATGTATTTTGCTCGTAAATAAGTTTGGAATTAGTTTATTTCTTGCAACGCTTGCTTAATTTAAGTACTTGTGAAGAATTTCCTTGGCAGAGCAATTGGTTGTTTACGCAAGTTTAGAAGTGTGTCTCAATTGCTTCATAATTTTCAACTGCTTCATTCAATCCTGATTGGGTCCCTTTTTCTGTAGTGTACATCTTATTTAATGGCTACAATTTATGTGCAGAAAAAGAGGGCTTTTTCAGAGCCACAGATCCACTCAATGTAAAACTATAATTTGGTAGAGCTATGCATTCTGCAGACCAGAGAGTCGCTACTAAAAATCTATTGGTAAATATAACTATGTACATGTGATGTATGTGACGCTACTAAGGCTCTTTCATGTATTTTACACATTCAGTAATAAGTAAGGTTCACGGTACTTCAATTCAACTTGCATTGTTATTCTTTTTTTCCCCTCAATAAGCAAATATACATCTTGATCTCACCCCCTTTATCTATTATTAGTCAAGTTCCCGCACATCATGTGGTGCAACTTGTTATTAATTTCCTCTAATATTTGAATAATTTTTTTTTTTTTTAAAGACAACCTCTAACTATCAATGTATAAAAAAATAAAAATAAAAATAAAAATAAAAATCCAATAATTTTCTTTGTAAGAAATTTTAATAATGAGTGTTCTATTTTATAGATAAAATAGAAAGACGATAAGAGTGATGTAGTGATTTCATTGTACTTACAAATTTGAAAATTACATGATATAATGACTGATATAGATAAACATGTTTCATACCTACTCAAGAATTTAAATATCATTTTGGTAAAATAAAAATCCAAATATTCTTCAATTTTTTTTTTTTTTTACATTCCTAATTGTATGTTATTTTTTTTCTTCTTTTGTTTGACTTTGTTTCAATTATTGCAAAAATAATTAAATTTGAGCTAGAGTGCCATATTTCAAATCAATTGTTTTTTTTATATAAATCTTAGAAAAATTACATCAAAATTTCATTATACTTAAAATAAATATATAATAAGAAGATGAAAATAAGAAAAGCTATAAATGTAAGAGAGAATTGTAAATTTATAGTAAAATGATGAGAATAAGAAAAATAAAAAATAAAGGATGACAAAGAGATAGAGAAAAAGTGATATCAAAAGAGACCGTAGTAGAGAGACAAAAAAGTAAAGGAGAGAGAAAAGTTGGAGAAAGTGTAATAATAAGTTGGAAAGTTAATAAGAAAAAAAAAGTTGAAAATAAGAGAGTGTTGAAAATCGGTAAATGATTTGACCGTTGATGTAGATCAATAAAAGCGTAGTAAACTGTTTAACTTTTAGATATCTATAAATATTGATTGATTGATTGAGGAGGAGATGCCATTTGGTAGCTTATGCCCTTAAGCATATTATACTTCAGCTGTGGAATTGAATGAAAAATGTTGACTTTAACCATAACTTCCCGGCATTATCTTTGCTATACATGTCACGGAACTGTGCAAATTATGTTTTCAATTCTCTTCTTAAAAGTTCTAAACCATGAGGTATTGGCAAAAGAATTTCTTAGTTGTTGAAATGGAAAAGGACTTACCCTTGAAGTTTGACTATACCTTTCATTTTGGTTTTAGAATGAATTTGGACATTGAGCATTTGAGCTAGTCTTTTGGAAGAATGATATTTAAGTATGCTTGAGAGAACTTACCCAGAAAAAGAAGTATGTTTCAACTTTCAAAGTAGTTGTTGTGTCTTTGAAATATTTGAGCTTTTTTCTTTTTGTTCTCTTGTTAGCTTTGCCCTACTGGTAGCTGTTTTGTCTTTGAAATATTCAGAAAATTGAATTTTATAAAGGTATTATATTAATAATGATCCTCGTCTTATGAACATTGAGCATGCTAGTCATAGTTGTCGAACTGTGTTGAGGTTGACAGTGCGGAATTTTTGTATTTCTTTTCTTGTACATAAAGACTTTCTACTTAAATTATAAAATATAGTCTATTGAAAAGCACTAACAAGATATTAAACTTACCAAAACACGTAATGTAAGCATTGGACATGAGGAAGAAGGTGTGTTACCGTGTTAGTGCTTGTTTTGTCGTGGACATAATTTAGAATTAGTGTCTAGATAAAAAATGGTTTGAAAATATAAAATCTCAAGGAGTTACAGTGATTGGTAAGTAGAATTATATGATGTCACAGTCACATGTGTTGCTTAAAAAAATGGTGTTGTTTATAATATTGTGTATATCATGGGGGTGTTTGAAAATTGGACTCGCTAAAAGTTTCAAATTTCAACCTGCTACAAATGTGCTATGTTTATAAAATATGTGATCAGTTACGTGCCAAGTCTTTAGAATTTAAGCCACTTGGCGAAGTAGCGTTAAGCGAGGACTTAATTAATTCTTTTGTGTCTGAGCATCATAAAGAATATTTGTTGAGTGGTAAAGATTAAAGAAAGCAAAAGCTATGATAGTCTAAAATTATTAATTTTTCAAGAGAGAGTAAACTGCCCAATTGTTCACTTATTCTTCTAACTAACAACCATGATGTTTCATTGTTTGACTTAGGATTACTCTGTCTCTCTCCCCCACTTGTGTCGAAGGAATAATAGTATTGTTGCGCAAATTGCACCTAACAAATACACACGTAAAGAGAACACAAGAATTTACATAGTTTGACAATCTACCTACATCAACGAATAGAAAGTTTTATAATAAAATAGAAATATTACAACAGTGACTTAATGACTCTCTCAAAAAACCCAAACTCCCAATACCTCCTAGCTTTCTCTCATAAAATGGATAAGACAAGAAAATCTCTTTTTCTTCTTCAAACATTCCTACTGTGCAATCAGTAATTGAGGCATTTCCATAATTTATATATTAGTTAAGGAACATGGTGTTGTTATTGTTGTTGTTTAAAGGAACGTGTGTCTCTAGTTTTGAGTGGTAACTACTAACTATAGATGTCTATGCTGTTATGGCTACTACTAAGACCAGTTGGGTTGATTTATTAGTTCACTTATGGTTTTAATTGCAATCTATGATTATGAAAATTTTCTTTCTTTGTTTTTATTTTTTTTATTTTTTTTGGGTTTCTCCATTTGAAGGCAATTAGAACAGAACTTTTACTGATTCATTGGTAAAAACTAACAAGTTGGTGGAGAAACACGCTTTATGCATTAAACTGCAATGAATGAATAAGGAGAAACCAAACATGCATGATGATATAATAAGAAGGGAACTGCAGTAGTCCCACATGGCTTGTGTATGAGATACCGAGCTGTGGAGCTGAATATAAAAATAGAGCAAAAGCACAAAAGAAAAAGCATCTTTACGCTTGGGACAATGACGCAGCTAGTGAATAAGTATTACAATGAATACATTAAGTTGGAATGTAATAAGTATAACTATTCATTAGTTTGGTGACCATTTAAGAATAGAATGTGTAATTAAATTATTTTTAAGTCAAATTTTTTAAAATAAGTAGTGTTCAAAATGGAGCTAATAATTAACAAAAAGAAAATTTTATTTTATTTTATTTTGAAGATGTGGCAACTAATGACTTTTTAGGAATTTTTTTTTAAAAGTTATTACATAAAGTGAAAGAATAGATATTCAGTATTTTTCATAAGGAATATGTATTCCTTATTTTGAAAAATAGCAATTCATAAGGAATAACTATTCATTGTAATAAAAACATAACTAAACAACCGAATAGTTATGCTATAGGAATATCTGTTACATTACAGTGTCTATTACAGTCTACTAAATGTGCCCTTAAACTTTTGGGACAATCGATAATTTAACATGATATTTGAGCAGGAGATCCTGAATTCGGTCCTTGACTTTGCTCTATCTCCCATTTAAAATATTAAACTTTCACTTGTTGGGCCCTCACTTATTAAGGGAAAGTTTAGGCTCACAAGTGAGTTTGCAAGGACTCCCTCCGGGGTAAAGCCCTACAATTATTACTACCAAATGTTTACTTAAATTACAAATTAATCTTTTATTTGGCAGTTTTCTGAGTTTTATTGTAAAAAGGAAAAAAAAGTAATAAACATTACTAGTAGGGTAGGCATACAAACCTTGTTGAATGCCACAAATGCAACCGTCTGTAAAAACCAGCAAAACGGGAGATCTTGTACAAAACTCAGAACAAGAATGAACTGCACAATGAATTGAGGCAAAAATGAAATGAGCTTCTCCACCACAAAGATTTCATGCTCCAGCTGAAGGTAGACATGATAAAAATATATGGAGAAATTGTGCCTTGGATCTGTACGGGTAAGATTATAAAAGCAATGCCTCATGCAAGAAGTCCCACCCATAAAGGCAATAGAAAAAGGCAGTGCAAAATAAAAAGACAGCCCCCAAAATGAACCCAAAAAGTATTCTCTCCTTTGTTAATTCTCTTCCCAAGGTAAACCAGGATGGAACAGATCAGCCAGTCTTGTAATCCAACTGCTTTGAGGAGATCCTTGTTCACAACTCCAATTTTGAAGAGCCGGCTTCCGACCATATCGGTACACATATGGATCAAGAATCATAAGAATAGAGAGAACATAGATTATAGGGTAGATTCTAAAATGGACCAGAAGCCCAAATCAAAATGCAGCTTGCAACACACAACCTGTTGTGCAGAAAGATTAGGACATAAGGTTAGATTTATTATTTATGACTGCCTGACCGGTAAAAAACCCCATTGCAAACAATCATTTCCCACCATCTTAACTAAATCTAGGCTACTCCTTAATAAAAATTAACGTTCACTGGAAAGAGAAGGGAAATTTCTTTTGTTGAAATAGAATGTGTTTCTGCTTTTCTTATAACCAGCCACCACATAACTTACTATTTCATAAAACAAGCCACATCCTTGCACATCTTATCAACTTCTCCTTTTACTTTTTTTACAAGGTGAACATATTTAGAATACAACAGTAAATTATATTATAGAATGAAGAGTCTAAATTTAAAGGTCCCGTATTTGAATAGCTTGCTGAAGCAATCAAATAATATACATTAAAAGAATAAACTACAAGATGCTCCAAGATGCTGCAATGGTTATAGAGTCCAGGATAGTTACTTCAACACCAAAGAAAACAGAGAAGGTGCTGCTGTTGTCTGGCACAGCAGAAAATTGCAAAAGAAAATGTGACTTTCTACATGCTAGACATTTCTCACCACAACAGAAATTTAAAAGAACCTTAAACAATTTTAAAGTCCTTAACTATACGAAATTTTTAAAAAATTATAGTTATGAGGCTTTAACAAAAAGTAAAATATGGTCCCTTGGCAGAAATAGTGTGTATTTAGAGCCTACCATAAACACTATTACAAGTAAACTGAAAATTGGATCAATATTAAATTATTAGAAGATGTATGTCACTTGTATAATTGGAGAAATCATTCGGCCCTTATGAAGGCACCACATCAGCAATGCCTAATGGCCTTCCACTCCAGTAATATGATGCCATATGTCCCATTTAAATGAGTCATTATCCTAATCACACCCTATCAAATAAAATAATTATAAAACAAAATAAAAACATATCTCAGTTCCTACATCAGTAGTCAACGACAATCTTGTGTCTTACTTTGGCATCATTAGGACGGTGAGCTTTGTGGTGATGATGAATCCGAAAACCAGCAACAGCATGCCATTAATTTTGCCCCCCAAACACCATGTCGTTCTCCTAGTCCCCAAACGCTTGCAACCAGATCTGGAATAGGTTTTGCAAGGCTTCTTGGCTTGGATTTTCTCACCGTTAGGAGTTCTTTTGCTTGAAAACAAATACTCTAGAAGATTAGGAGCCCGTTTGGTACATGTGTTTAAATAATAGTTTTCAAATTTTTTGAAAATACATGTGGGTAAAAAATGTGTGTAGAAATATGTGTAATTTTGTTTAAAAACTGAAAACATGTATTTAAACACATGTACCAAACGGGCCCTAGAATAGAGAAAAAATACCGAGCATAGATTTTACAAAGCATTGTGGAGCCCAACGCCTGAATTTCCTTTAACTAAAATATATGAAAAAGCTAATAATGTGATCGTGTGGAATTTGTTGAAATAGGTATTTATCTAATTGGAATTAGTTTCATCAGTGCTGCAATCGAAGTTGTCAATATTGCTTCCACATCCCAACGCAAAGAGCCAAAGATATTAAAGTTTAAAGTGTGGTATTTCAATTTGGTGATAGAGGTACGAGATTACATATATTGATGTTTAAAGTTGACGTTTTTATTTTCAAATCAATGTGTTTCTGTTTAATTTTAGGTATTTGTGGATAGATTGCTTAGATTGCTGGGTGGTTTTTCTGAATTATTTTTCCGCAGATTTTTTTTGTGTGTGTGTGTGTGATGAATCCATAGAGATATTGTTAGCATCGAAGATGGGAACTGACAAGATTCTTGTTTTCAATTTTCAATTTTAATTTTGGTGTGCATGATTAGGATAATGACTCATTTAAATTAGTCACATGACATTATATTATTGGAGTGGAGGACCATTTGGCAATGCTGATATGGTCCTCCATAAGTACCACATAATTTCTCGTATAATTGAGAGTTATTTTTGTTGTAATATTCCATTTTCAAATACCTTTCAATGATTTGAGGGTCAAAGCTAAAGATAACTTGCATTTATCATAAGGCTAGCTCGGACCATAGACCTATAAGAACCGTTCCATAATAAGGCAATTCATTTATAGTAGCTGATCATATTAGTTTCCCTTTAGAGCCAAAAATGATAAATAAATAAATAAAACTACTATTTTTGTTAAGACCTTCACTATATAGAATTTAAAAAAAAAAAAAAATTATCCAAAAACAAAAAGGGCTTAATTGCTCAATAGACACCTCAACATTAAAGATAACACATATAATAACCTTTACAAGAAAATGTCTAGTGCGAAGGCTATTTCCATGAACTAAAATACCTGGAGTAAGGAAATGGTAAATCCACAGAACTCTTTTTTACCTTTATGATTTTGATAACCGACATACACCTTCCCATGGATTATCAAAAGGTCAACATCTCTTGGGTACACCCATTGTGATCTTGTTCCCAATTGCATGTGAGTTAGTGTGAACTTGCGAGAATGAGTTTTGACAAAAGTGTTTATCAGCTTAATCTAGCAGTTTCAGGCTATAAAGAATATGAATTCTATTCAAATCTAATATCATAGAAATATGCACTAAACATTAAAAAAAAAAAAAAACCCCTACAATTTAACTACGGAATGCTTACATAACTCACGTGGTAGTAATTGTAATTGGTGTTACTTCAACAACATAATAAATAAATGTCTAAATCACGTTTTTGTAATCAATGACTAATTAGTTTGTGAAGTTTATATAGTAAATGGAAGGTCAATTTTTGTTGGGCCAAGTATTTACTTTCTAGACTCGGCCCAATAAAACCCTTAACAATAAATTTATAGAGAGTGGGTTGAACAACTGGGCTAAAAATGGATTCAACAACGGTTCAAACAGACCAAACGAGGAAGAAAAGTGATGATCTGACTGGTAATCAGTAGGAATCCTCTTGAATCCGAAGAGGTTTAAAGTTTACAGATAAAAGAAAATGAAAAATCTCCCCCCCACTCCGTGAGACTTACTTCCTTTATATATACACTTTTCCTTCCACCTTCACCGTACACTTGTTCTTCATCTAGGCGTCCATCGTACTAGTCACATCAGAAGTTTGCTTTAACATGCAATGAGTGGTAATGGTTGAGGTTGCACTGTTCAGGTGTCTTCTCCACATAAATGCGGCCAGGAAAGTTGCTGCAGTACATTAAATGCGGTGGCAGTAGTTCTACTTTTAAGATATTTCGTGATTTCCTCGTACTTAGGCGTGCCCAAAACTCACTCCTTACCGAGGAATCTTCAGTATATCTACTTGATCAAGTTCTCCGGAGATCCGATGAGTCGAACCTCTTCGGACCAGTCAGGTCGTCTTCGGACACAACATTCGTCCCTTCTTGGTTGCACTTTCATCAGGATGGCAAAGCGTTGGTCGCCTTAGTTTCTTCGGACATAAAATGATACCCAAATTGGGCTCCAGGCCCAACATATGGTGTTGGGCTTTCTCACCCACAGTAAAATTTGAAACATCCTAAGAAAATAAAAAATAAAAAGGGAGAATAAGGGGAAGGAAAAACTTACACCATTCACGAGACTGACTTCCTCAACGGTGCCGCAGCCGTTTCACTCCCAAGTTCCATAATTAGTATTATTTTTATTTTTTTTTAAAGCCAATTCCTATTGACTATTGTAAGTATAAGAAGAAGTAACTGAACTCAAATGTGGTTAGTGCTTTTAATAAATCGTTATAAATGTGTATTAAGAGTTAGAACTAACTTAATAATCTTGAAAACATTCCCTCACAAAATAGGCTCTTTACACGATTGTCAAGCATGTATATATTTTAATGGACTTCAATTTGAATTAAGTGTCATCCCATTTTTCATTTTAAAAAGTGTCTATACGTATAGGTTCATGAATTTAAACTTAAAAAATATATAATAATAAAAAAATTGACTCAATTTAAAATTTATTATACTTCTACCTAAACCTTTGAATGTGTAATACTTTTAGCCTATTTAAAACTACTTTAGGTATATTTTCAACCAATTTCAGATCCCATTTAAAATAACTTCTAATCTATTTTTAAAAAATCTAGCTAGATTTTCTCACATAAAATTATCATTAATTCAAATAGATTTTTTTAAAAAAGTATACCATGTTCTAAAAAACAGTTGTTCATTTCTTATTTGAAAAATGCATACATAAAACAATTTATTGTATCATAATAAAAAAAATTAATTAAGTTAAGAAGTAATAAAATATTTTTTTCTAAAATAAAATAAACAAAAACGAACAATTTGCATGTTTTACTTTTACCAAATAATATTGTGGGGCCCCAAATATTTAGCAACCCCTGCCCACTCCACATTAGGCTCGAGGTCCACGCCGAGGAGAGGCAGAACCCGAGGATAAGCGGACGAGGCCCAAGTCGTCAAGGGACCTCGCCAAGGATGCCCACGTCCTCGGTAAGTCGACATTGATTGATGGAAGTTGTCACTCGCTTATTAAATGCATGCCACCAACACTCTGGCCGCATTAATAATGAATTGACCAGTTAACAGTGCAGCCTTGGTTACTCAAACTAATAGAAAGCCTGCAGAGGTGACTAATGGGACAAACCCTCAGATATAAGATCAGATGACCGACAAGTGGACGGCAGAGATCAACTAAACAAGACCATATAATAAATAGAACCCCCAACGTAAGGAGGGGGGGGAGGACTCTTGAATAGAAACATGGAAGTGGTTTTCAAGGAGTCCGAGAACAACCCTTGTCTTTGTCAGTTCTAAAGGAAAGTGATCCTCGGACTGAGCCGAGGACGAACTTTCTTCATAAACACTTAACAAAAATCATTGTTATTATCCTCCCAAATACTTAGTCAAATTTCTTTATTGTTATTCCTATGAATCTCACGTCGACCATAGTTCGCTTTGCTGGTGCTTAGCCCTTCTACCCATGCTCTACAAATGTTATTGTTTGGGTCCAATACAACTTGAGTCCCTACAAATATTTTTTACAATGCTATTTTAAGAGTTGACAAAATATAAGATATGCCAATTTTTTTTATTTAAAAAAATACATATATATATATATATATATATATATATATATATATATATATATATATATATGCACAATGGTATTCCATCTTATGAAGCAATCCATGATGAGATTTTACCTTTTTTATAGAAAGATTTTACCGATTGAACTAACTGGAACCTACAAATATAAGAATAACAATTAATAGTATTTAACTTGTGTAGGATTTTTAATATGCATGTAAGTTTGTTTATTTTTAAATGTAGTCATGGGGTTACAAACTAATTTAAACCAATTTTTTGAATCAATATCTTCTCCCCTTTCTCCTGTGTGTGTTTTATACTTAATATTCTAAAAAAAAAAAGATCAATCGCTATCATCATTTATTCAGTACCAGTCAAAGTAAACTATGCACATAACAAACTCACACGTTTAGTAGATCTAAACTTTGTTTACCAAGAACCAAAGTCAAGTAATTTTTCCCATACGTTCCATTTTTTTTTAAAGGAAGGAAATAGTTGGCTACCAGATAAAGAATAGTTATAGTCCTATTCCGAGATCGAATTTAATTTCACTAACTGATATGATTACACCCTCGGTTTGACTTCATATTTTCAAAGATTATATTTAGATGTAATTGAGTGATAGATAGCACCATGTCATGGCATAGCTGTCATACAAAGCAAAACAGCATTGTCTCTTTCTTTTTTCAAGATTGAACTCAAATTAGCTCATTAATTATGTCTTAACCCATGTCATTGATCACTATATACATACATACATACATACATACATACATATATATATATATATAGTTTTTGTATGTGTGTTTTATACCTTAAAAAAGATTAATTAAATTAGGTAAAAGTTAACAGATGTTCGAACAATGTTTAACAATATTTTATTAAAAAAAAAGGTAAAACAATTAATTTTTTTTGATAACTTTTTACATTTCTCATTAGAATTGTATCAAAATTTTCCTAAAATTGTTTATTTACGATTGCTCTACAAATACCAATTAACATGAACCATCAAATTATAATTAGAATTCCTTATAATCATTTTCAGAGTTTAATATAACCTAATAAATACATAATCTGGAATTTAGCATACACTATACGCAACATATACTTTTACAATTCTTTGCTTAAAGGTCTGGATAAACATAAGAGAATTGCCATAGGTTAATAGCAACCACAAACTTGTTTAGAGTAAAAATTTAACTCAAACCGCCCATTCAATCACAATACTCCATATAATAGCCGACGATAGTTTTGTAACTTGAATTAATAAATCTTGTGGGATTGATTCTTATCTTGAAAAAAAGGATTTTAAAATGGATGATATGACATAATAATCAACATTTGCTAACATGTTATTGTCAACTTTAGACTCATGAAAAGGACTAGAGGATTTACTGTTAAGACTGATGTGAAATAAAAGATTTGACACGGTAAAAGAGTTTAGTCTATCTAAGCAAAAGCCTCCCAAGTCCATGCATAGACATCGTGCTTTGACATTTGATACGTACAGGTAATTGAAAGAAAACAATGCCCACATTTGACATACAAATACAAATACAAGAAGACACAGCTGTAATGGAAAATCTCATCTAAATGGGATTTCCCATTGCTAAAATTCTTTTATTACTTTCTCCAAGAAACAAGCACTTTTCATCAACATAATAAATTGGTTAATAATGAATCTGGAAGGTAAACCTAACGTGATTGCGTGTTGGGAATGCCGCAGCTTCATCTATAGTAGCAGTACTTTTGTGTGTCAAACTAAAACTCTTCCAGAATTTCATATGGTAGTATGATTTTCAAACATGTTGTGTTAACAGTGTAAATGCCATATACAGTCACACGTTAATGGATATCTGGCTTTCACAATCTTATAGAACTCTTTTTCCTTTTCTTTTTTTTTGTCATTAATGTGTTACCAATATTATGGAATATTGCAGGTTGAGATGCAACGTGCTGCATGTTATTTGAGAAATATGCCTAACTAGGTTTGGACTTTTGGAGTTTTTTAGAAGCCAAATGTGACCCACTCTACTCAAATTGTTTATAAACAATTAATTACACAAATTACTGAAAAGTCTCACATTCTTTCTTTTGATTATGTGGTTGGCCTTTCTTGCTTAACCTTTCTGCATGAAGAAATACTAATTGGTTGGTATGTGAGCCCAAAAGCCACTAAGGAATACTAGTGGAAATGTGACCCCACAATGAAATTTGAACAATATTTTTCCAATTGGAGATAATATACATAAGTATCTTTTTACTTACAAGCCTAGAAATATATATATATATATATATATATATATATTGCGGATTGTACTCTTGTGCACTCACAAACCTTCTCCTATAATTTAATTCCAAGTTATGGACATTAATTAATTTGTTTCATGAATCAGATTGAATCCAAGTCTTCTTGCAGGAGAGAACCAGACAATACCACATAGGTGATAAGACTCTTTATTTTAACGTAACTTCTACATGTACTTAGAAACAATTGTTAGTGACATAATCAAGAAGTTTTTTTGTTTAACTATTAATGTCTCACCAATCTCTTCCTATTAAATATAGAGACAAATTAAGAGATGTATCTAATTTTACACCTAGAACAGTAAAAGATTTCAAATGTGCATTTTCTTCTGTCTAAGTCAGAAAATATTATTTGTTTTATATTATCCCCCCCCCCCCCCCCCCCAAAAAAAAAAAAAAAAAAAGCCAGAAAATATTATATAATTATTGGAGGACACAAGAATTGGAGAGTACAAGGCTACGAGGAAATTAATATATAGTTTATGTTGTATCTCATCATAAAATGTTCTGCAAAGTTTTTTCTATATAGAATTGAGAATGATGGTACCAACTGCCAAGTTTTCTGCAGACTCCCAGCTAACTCGTATGTTCTACAAAGCAGCCTCACATCTTTGAAATCTGATCCGTTTTCACCTAACTCTTGGACACTTTCGGATCTCGATCGCTATCTCATAAATGTTTACAAAATGGCCCACAAAATTGCACAGAGCAACAAGGCAACAACATAAATAATGTCTATTGACATGGACCATGAGACAATGATAGCCTAAATTTGGGTAGTATATATTCACTATTCAGGGATCAACTTAATTGTAGAGGATGATTTCAATTTTCAACCTTCAAGCAAGGGTCCATGGACCATGATACAACAAATCCTTTTTAGATATTCATTAAGAAATTAAGAAACGTAAATTATATAAATTATAATTTTTTTTAAAAAAGAATTTGAATATGTCAACATCACAAAAAAAACACACAAATATTTAAAGTTTTACAATTTCTTTCTACTAAAAAAATAAAAAAGTAAAAAATGACTGATAAGAGATAAAGTGAGAACTGCAAATGCGACAATAAATACAATAAAGTAAGAAAAAAGTCTAAAATAATGATAAAAAATAGAAAAATGGAGAAAGTGAGTGAAAGAGAGAAAGAGAGTAACATATAATACATGCGATGATTGCGAGAGTAATAGTAATAAATTTTTGGTGAAATATATATTGCAAGTTAGGGTCTTAATATGAACAACTTCACTTACAAGTAAAGCCGCCACCGACAAGTCGACAACGATAGCCTAAATTGGGTAGTATTCCCTATTTAAGGATCAGCTTGTAGAAGATGATTTTCAACCTTGGCATAGTGGAAAGAAGAAAAATCATCGCTGTTAATCAGGCAAGGGTTCATAAGAGAATAGATCAATTACACTGACACCATGGAATTCTTTTTTTGAGGGGGAGGGGGAGGGGGAGGGGGAGGGGTAAATTGCATATTTTGTCCACATTCTAACATTGGTTCAAAATCATCTTTATATTTTAAGAATTTGGCTTACCTCTAATATTTTTTTAACTGGATATGTCATTTTGTTTTAAATATATAATGACAAATGGTAGCAAGTTTTAATCTTCACATTTTATTAGTTAGTGGATGATGTTACAATTTCTTATTAAAATAAAAAAAAATTTCAATTAAAAAAGTACTTGACGTAAGCTAAACTCATATTTTAAAATGTTTATAAACTATTTTTACTAACCTTTAATAAATGAAAAATGTTGATATGTCAACTCTTAAAGTTAATAGGTAAAAAGGAATTACTATTCTTAATTACAGTGATCATTATGTACTGTAGTTTATATGAAAGGAACCCTTCAATAAAAGAATGGGTTATGGAATAATTAATTAAGACAGAAAACTGGCCTACCTATGCTAGCTATGATCTAGGAAAATAGGAAAGGACATATTAGCCTCTCAAAATAAAATGAAAAAAGTATATCAACTACCCTTTTCTTGTCAGATTAAATAATCCTTAAAGTCCTTTATGTGATAGTTCGGTGAAAAGAAAACAATAAAGATAGTATCTACTTGCCATTTAAAAAAAAAAAAAAAAGCACCCTCTTAAGTCTTAACCAGTCAACATTACAAACTGAACTCTAAACTCTAAAGTCTAAAATCTCACCATATTCATTGAAGTCAAATTATTTAATCTCATATCTTTTACGTCCTGACTGTCATTATATTTGACCCTTCAAGCGAATTACCAAGCATCTTTTACTTAACACAAGAATTGAAGCCTATTTTAGCTCTCGAAAATAAGAAAAAGAAAAATCGATGTTGGATCCATATTGCTTTCCTATGAAACTTTCTTTAAACTTGGGAGTTTGAAGAGAAGGGGTCGTGTCGCATTTTTCTATGTCACAATCACATGGAAAGAGATAGAGAGACAAAAATTAACCATCCACAGTGTCTATACCACACCATGACCAGGTGGCACTCTTAAATCGTAAAATGGTCCAATTTACCACTTTCAAAGCCACTTTAGCATTCTTTATTTTAAAAGTTTGAACGTCATTTTGTTTTTTGGGAGTCAACAATGCTACAAGTCCAATGGTCCAACCAAACCAACCACTACGCATGCAATTTATTATGATCCACACAATAAATACTATTACCAAAAAAACATGGTTCATGGCGGCAGCAGCGTGTATGTCTGCTCGCACTACTGCGACTCCCCTTGTTTTTCTCTTTTGGTTTCTTTGTGTTTAGAGATGGCCATGGGTAGGGTATGGATCGGGTATACCCATACCCTACCCGAAAAGTTTGCCCATGGATACCTGATTATCAGTACCCATTAGTATCCATACCCGAATCTTACCCGAATATATTATCCATGGATATCCATACCCTACCCGAAACCCATTTAATTTTTTTTTTTTTAATCCAAAACATTTTAATGTAAAAACTAACCAATCTTAAAAAAGAAAAAATTAATCAATAAAAACTTTTTAAAAAGATTTTATTGGTTAGTTTGTATCTGTTTCTTTTTTTTTTTTTTTTTGAGATAGAGATAGAAATTTTATTAGATAAAAAATTTAAAAAAATATTCAACCCCAAAAAGAATTATCTGCAATGGCCGGTTTATGACTCTGGATACTAATTTACCTCCCCAGCTCCTATGATCAATCAAACTGTCTCAAAGAAGACTAACCCAAAAATGGGTGTCTGAGATATATTGAAGGAACCATATGAATACATTTTCCAACGGTAGCATATAAAGCTTCTCAATTAATCCACATGTTAACATATAATTAAAAAATTACTGGCAAATGTTACATGTAAATGTTCAACAGAGTTGCTACCAGCAAAGAGAAGGCAACTTGAAGGAGAAGTTGGTGGGCAAGTGACCGGTCCTTCTTATATAATCTGCTTTCTCAGAAGTTCTCACAGCTTTCCCATTCAGTTTAGCCTCTGCATTTGCACGCTTTTCTTCAGTTATTCTTCTAGTAGCAACTTGAGAGAGAGGCGGAGATTGGAGAGCTCTTGAGGAGAGAGAGAGTGACGGTGAGGACTAAGGAGAGGCAGAGAGAGTGTGAGTGATGGGGAGAGAGGTTTAGGTTTTTTTTTTTTTTTTTTTTTTTTTTAATACGGGTCGGGTTTGGATAATATCCATACCCTACCCGAACAATTCGGGTAATATCCATACCCTACCCGATTAAGCTCTACCCATGAAGAACCGGGTATTATCCGAAACATTTGGATCGGGTAGGGTTGGATATCCATTACCCAATGGGTATGGCCATCCCTATTTGTGTTCATATTTCTGTATATATATATATATATATATATATATATATGGAGTATATTTTATGGTACAAGGTTTAAAGTTTATTGAACATTCTAGACAACTTAATTATGGCAAACATTGTCTATTTTTAATTAGATCTTGGTCACAGCTACTTGTGTCTATAGATCAAAACTTTAAATATGCATGAAAAAAAAAAATTCTCTCCATTGATCACCTTGGACTGACCTCAACCGATAAAAATGACATTAAGAAGAATGTGAATCTGCCACTTGGCAGTTTTATGTTAAGGGCTCTTTGATGAGAAGTAAAGGAAAATGTTAAACTGTACCTTGGTTCCCGAAGTACATGGATATCTCAATTAGGGCCCAAGAGTTTTTATGGTAACTCTAAATTTCTAAAATCCTATACATCTATTTTGAAACAAGTAGATTGAATTTTATTGTTACATCACATCATCAGTAGTTTAAATACATACCAAAATAGTGATAGCTAACAATTTTTTTTTTTAGTGTTGATAATGTGTTCAACTTTAATTCAATCGTTTCAAAATGGATCGAATATAGTTTAAACACTCCATAATAGAGTTACATTGAGAACTTTAGAGGATGTTAATCCGTAAACATTGGATTTAATCCAAACTAATGATAATCATTAACATGACAAATATTGTAATTAGTCATGTCATGGTAAAATATTGATGGATGGAAGGATCATACTTCAAATTTTAGCAATTTGATAATTAAGTTAAAACTTTTTAAAATTTATAGATTGGGTTGATTCTTATGCTTAAATTAAAAAATTAATACAAGGTTCCGTGATATATATGCTGTAAAAAACAAAAATATTTAAATTAAATTTTAATAAAAATCATGAAGATTTCATCATTATATTACATAAGGAGTGCCATGATGAATAGTTGTCAAGATAGTATAGCCACTTATTTCTTTTATGGATTTAAGTGATAATTTAATGATAATAACATCTTTTATAGTACTTTATGTTTGTGATTTGAACTCCAATTTGCTTCATAAGCACAACCACACTTAACATTTTTTGTGCTTATTTTCACAAAAACTAATTTATGGTCCATTTAATTGCCACAATGCAATCTCATAGCAACTGTATTGTGACAATTATACGCACAAAAAAGTATCTTAGTAAATCGTACATGGATAACAATCAGAGATAAAAATGAAAGCAAAAGGAGACTTGGAGGAGGAGAGAAACTTTTAAACTGTGTTAAGTGCAGTATGCTTTAAGGTAATAAATTTTATATTTTCGAAAAAGTCTGAGTAGTATTTGTCATTAATCCAAATCTCAGGAGTTAATTTTGTATTTTACTCTTAAAAAAAATGCCGAGGATGTTGAACCTCGTGCTGAGTATGCTTTCAGGCTTTACTAGACTAGTGCTGAGTATACCCTACCCCACCTAACCGAGAATTGTTTTGTTGCTTGGCTAGTTTAAAGTTTAAACACATAAAGAAAAAGGGAATTTTTTTTTTTTTTTTTTTTTTGAGGGGGAAGAAAAAGGGAAAGTTGAAAAAAAGTTATTAAAAATGATTTTTTTTTTTTTTTGAAGGGAACAAAAATGATGGTTTGAACTTTGAACTTTGAACACATAAATGGGAAAAAAAAAAGGTTATTAGAATATCTAGTTTGAGAAATCAGACCAGAAGTCTGGTATCTCAAAAAAAAAAAAAAAAAAAAAAAAGAAGAATAAGAAAGAATACCTAGTTTGAAGTTTGAATATATAAAGAAAAAAAAAGGAAGGTTGATTAAAAATTTTGAAGAGAAAAATTCAAGTGTCTTTCGTTTGAATTCATGGTAGGGGACGGTGCATGGTGTGGCTTGGCGAATGGTCATTGGTCCAAACTCAAAGGGGGGAAAAAAAAAGGAAACGTCTTATCCCTGTAGGTCACTTATTATATACGCACCTTATGTCATACATTAAAATTTGTGGAGATGAAAAAACAAAAACAAAAAAAACAAAGCACAACCTTTCAAAAAAAAAAAAAAAAAAGCACAAATTAGGTTTGGCTACTTCTTTGTAGATGGACTACATTAATAAGTTATTATTATCATCTCAAAAAAATTTTGATATTTAAATAGGTTTAAGTATAAAAAAAAAATAATAATAATAAAAAAACCTCATTTAGTAATTACTATCTTTGATTAATAATAATAATAAGATGGTATTACCATTGCTTGGTTAGGGAAAAGGATAAAAGAAGATTACTCCTCATTAACTTATGGGATAATAGATTTTAAATACACCAAAATATGAAAGAGCTTATCCTGACAATAGAGACAAGAACATTTTTTTTTATAGAATCACTGAGAGTCAGTCAAACTAAATTCACTAACAAAGTAACACTCTAGGTTAATAGGCTTTCAATTGCCAATAGAGACTTGAAGATATTTTTTTTTAATATAATCACTGAGAGTAAACCAAACAAAATTCCCTAACAAAATAACGATTTATCTTCTTTTTTGGTAGAAAATGATTTATCTTTAACTCGTTAATCGTTATAAGATGTGACTCGTGAGATTAATTATGAATTATTATAAAGATTTGAAAAATATTGGGTTGATGTTTATGTCAATATAGAAGAACAAAAAGACAAATTAAAATTTATAAATTCTGTCTCCATATACATTATATAAGATCTAAACCAATGTATATTTGTGAGGATATGAGCCCTTAATTTTGAATCTAAACATTTTTTTTCAATTTCATTTTGTAAATTAAAATTTGAAAAATGTTAAAGGTACTATTCATTTTAAATTGACTTGATTGAAAGTTTTTATGTCAGATATAAAACATGATTTCATCAATTGTAAATCTCACAAATAAAGCGCATACAAACCAAATAAGTGTCACACTTTGACACCAAAACTTGCAATCACAATAATTTATAAAATTATTATTATAATTTTCTAATAAACCAAAAAAAAAGAAGAAGAAGATAAGTTTGATCATTATTGATAGATCATTACTATGCTTGTCTCATTATTCATACTATTATTAATTGATCAGCATTACCCAGGCCATTGAATGAGACAATGCCTTTCTTACTGTTACCATGCTTGTCTCATTCATGAGTAATCTATATTCAACATGTTGTAAGATGTGACTCGCAAGATTAATTATGAATTATTTTGTTATTTTGAAATATATATATATATATATATATATATATATATATTTTAAAGATTTGAAAAACATTGGATTGATGTTTATATCAATATAGAAGAACAAAAACACAAAATTTTAAAAATTCTGTCTCCATAGACATTATATAAGACTTCAATATTTATCGTAATATACTAATCTAAACCAATGTATACTTGTGAAGATAAGAACTATCAATTTTGAATCTAAACATTTTTTTTTTCAATTTCATTTTGTATATTAAAATTTGAAAAATTTTAGAGATACTATTCATTTTAAATTGACTTGATTGACAAAAACATTGAAAGATTTTGTCAAATATCTCACAAATAAGGCGCTTACAAATCAAATGAGTGTTACGCTTGGACACCAAAATTTGCAATCACAATAATTTATAAGATTATTATTGGGATTTTGTAATAAACATTAAAAAAAAAAAGATAACTTTGATTATTATTAATTTTTTTTGAGAATGTGATCATTATTAATTGATCATTACTCTGCTTGTCTCAGTATTAGCCAGGCCATTGAGTGAGACAATCCCTTTCTTACTATTACTATGCTTGTCTCATTCACTAGTACGTAATCCATATTTTACTATATATTCATTTTCTTAATATTTTGATCAGAGTTGATTTTCGTGTTCTATTTAATTGAATTGAAATTAGGAAAAGACAAGGTCAAAACTCCGACTAAGTAAAACTAAGCTCATAGAGAGAGAGAGTGAGAATAGAGCTTTCGTTTTCTTTGACTTGTGTGATGTAGCAGAGGCTTCTTCTACAGCTTGTAAAAAAAGTTACAAATACATACAGTGATATATGAAATTAATGGAGGAGGAAATAGAGAGGAAGAATCACTCAAGGGAGACCAGGTAAAATCACATTTTTAAATACTTCAAATAAATAAATAGATAAATGTTTCTTTTTTACTCTTTATTTTTTCCTCTTTGAAAGTTTTAATTAAACAATCTATAATATATATATATATATATATATATATATATATCTTAATTAAACAATCTATAATAATATCTTTCAAACCGCGTTAGTCTACTTCAACACATGACTTTCTGAAAAACCATGGTTTCAAAGTCTTAACATTGGTTCCATATCAACCAAAAAAACACACAGAGAGACCAAAATCTCATCAGACTTCTCTTGCTTTCTGTTCTTTCTTTCCTAGTTCCAAAGAGACATTTTTTGTTATAAAACTGAACCTAATATTTAACTCCTTGTCATTTTTACAGAGCCTATTCTAGTTCTCTAAGCTTCAATAGAGATTGCTTTCTGGGTTTCTGGGTTTGTTGTTTCTGGGATTGAAAGCAAGTCCTGCTTGGTTTTTTCATATATATTCCTGTTCTTCTTTCCTTGTTTCACTTAAAATTCTATTTCATCTGAATTTTCACTTTCTGGGTTTTTCTCTTCACACCCTTTTCTGTTTGGAATTGAAAGAAAGTTCAGAACTTCCTTTTTTCATTCAAAGCATTGACTTTTTCAGCAAAGGCTTGCTCTTTCTGGGTTTTCCCGTCTCATTTTCTGGTGTCGAATTTGTTGTAGGATTTTCTCTGCAACCAAACAAGGAGAACTTGTCACCATGGCTGTTAAGTTTGCTCTCAGTCTAGCTTTCGCTTTCCTTGTTATCTTCCACGGAGTTTTCGAAGCTGTTGCCGGAATCCACAATTGTAATGGCTCTACCTTCGCTGGTATCGAATTGCCTGATCACCTTAGCTTCAATGCCGTTTCGTCTTCTTCGAGTGCTGGTTGTAGAGTTTCAGAACCAACTAGGCAAGCAGTACTGAATGAAGAAGAAGATGAACGTAGAGATATACCTCATAAACAGACTTTGAAGCTCCACTTAAAGCACAATCCACTGAGCAAAGAAAAGGAGCCTAAAAAATCTGTGGCTGAGTTCACAACCAAGGACTCGACTAGAATTCAGACTCTTCATACAAGGATTGTGGAGAAGAAGAACCAAAATACCATTTCAAGGCTAAATAAAGAGAAGGAGCAATCAAAGAAGCAGATTAAGTCAGTTGTTCCTCCGGCTGCAGCGCCGGAATCTTATGCAGGCGACCTTTCGGGGCAGCTCATGGCGACTTTGGGATCTGGGGTGACTCTTGGCTCTGGAGAGTACTTCATGGATGTGTTTGTGGGTACTCCTCCTAAACATTTCTCTTTGATACTTGATACTGGTAGTGACCTTAATTGGATTCAATGTGTTCCTTGTTATGATTGTTTTGAACAAAATGGACCCCATTATGATCCTAAAGATTCCAGTTCTTTTAGGAATATAAGCTGCCATGATCCTCGGTGTCAATTGGTCTCATCCCCTGATCCTCCTCGGCCTTGCAAAGCTGAGAATCAAACATGTCCTTACTACTATTGGTATGGAGATAATTCAAATACCACCGGAGATTTTGCAATTGAAACGTTCACGGTTAATCTTACTACGCCTTCTGGGAAGTCAGAATTTAGGCCGGTGGAGAATGTGATGTTCGGGTGTGGTCATTGGAATAGAGGCCTATTCCATGGGGCTGCAGGATTGTTAGGACTGGGAAAGGGGGCTCTCTCGTTTTCCTCCCAGCTGCAGTCTCTCTACGGTCACTCATTTTCGTATTGTCTTGTAGATAGAAATAGTGACACAAATGTTAGCAGCAAGCTGATTTTTGGAGAAGACAAGGACCTTTTGAGTCATCCCAATCTGAATTTTACTTCATTTGTTGTTGGTAAAGAGAATCTGGTTGAGACATTCTACTATCTTCAGATTAAAGCAATTGTGGTTGGAGGGGAGGTTCTTAATATACCAGAGGAGACTTGGAATTTGTCACCAGAAGGGGCTGGTGGTACGATAATCGATTCTGGTACCACCCTAAGTTATTTTGCAGAACCTGCTTATGAGATTATCAAGGAGGCATTTGTGAAGAAGGTTAAAGGGTACCCGTTATTAGAAGACTTTCCCATTCTGAGTCCTTGTTACAACGTGTCTGGAGTTGAGAAGATAGAGCTGCCTGAATTTGAAATTCATTTTGCAGATGGAGCTGTGTGGAATTTCCCTGTTGAGAATTACTTTATCCCGCTTGAACCAGAGGGTATCGTTTGTTTGGCAATTATGGGAACTAGTCGTTCCAGTCTTTCAATAATTGGAAACTACCAGCAGCAGAATTTTCACATCTGGTATGACATAAACAAGTCTAGGCTGGGATATGCTCCAATGAAGTGTGCTGATGTTTGACATTTTTATAGAAGATTGGAGATGATGGGAGGAAAATTGTATACAATGGTGATTAGGAAGGGAGAGTTTTTTTTTTTTTTTTTTTTTTTTTTTTTTCATGAAAGATAACACACAAAAATGTAGATTCATTGTTTTTTTCAATCTTTTGAGATCAGTTGGTTATAGGAACAAGGTCATAATTTGCTTTAACAAAAATGTACCATTGCTTTTATACATATATTAACTGCTCCCTTTTGAAGTTAGTTATGTCTTTTGATTTGAAATTGTTGTTTAATTGAGGGATCACTGATGCTAGACTGATATGATGTATTTACTTTGGTATTAATTGAGGCTGATCCCTTATTCTTGATTGGTATTAAATACTTGTATTCAAGAAATTAGCTAAAATAATTGGTGCAAGGCCTATTATATCATTGTTCTGTAGATTCACAACTACCGAAACCTTATCTCAACTATTTGGGATTTTCTACATGAATTTCTGCATTTTACTTGCTTGTGGGTCAACTGCTAGGGTGTTTACCTTATATTTCATATTCTTGGATCTTTTTCTGTCATTTCCTATTTTCGATTTGTTGTTAAATTGACACAGTTTTGGAGCACTAGTTGATCCAATTGCCATTCCTTTGAATCTTATTTTCCTGCAATTCTGTTCCTTTAATCATCATATCTTCTTAAATCAGTAATTCTAGCTTTACCAGTAAGCTTTCAGTCAGTCGAAGCTTAAAGAAGGGATGAGCTTCCTAATGGTATTATAGACTGCTCTTCATGTCAACTTTGATGTAGATAACACTATTGTGTGTGGATTTGACAGGCCTGGTGTGGTTCTCCAAATGAGGCAAAATCTTTAGATGACTGATATCCCTCTCTTTTAATACTCAGTTTGTGGTAGGGTTGCATCACTGTGCATGCAGAGATTATCTCCTAGTGTTTTTCAAGGTTACAACAAGAGTTTTCCCATATAGATAACTAGTGAATCAAGCTTTACTGTTGAAGTTCTGGTTCACAACCATGCTTTTTGTTTGGCGAGGAGAGTTAGTCCAAGCATTCTCTTGCAAGTTTGGTGACTACAAACATGTGCGCATCAATTCACACTTGTTAAAGGATGTTTGAAGTGTGGCTTGCTAAATGAGTTGATATTGCATGCATAAAGGGACTGTCATTTGAAGGCATCTTGCTTGAATCGTTCGTGTCTAACTGAAGCCATCAAGAAAACTTACAGGGAAAGTCCCACCACAACAATTGATGAATTCATAAATACTTTTATTGACCTATTTTGTGTATAACTGTTTATCACAAGCTGTGCCTAGCTTAACGGATGGTTTATAGTTTCTTTTGTGGATGAGGTCTTTTGAAATTAAAATGAAATAGAAAATACTGTAAGGAGAATGCAGAAAAAGAGAGAGAGTGCAAGGGTGTTAGGTAGTTTGGTCTGCCGGCTTACATCTACAGGTTAAAGTCTGTGATGGCTACATCTTTGATATTAGAAATATGCATATTACAATGAATCATAGTAAGGTATATATAAAGATTATAGGAGCTAGAATTAAGTCTAGATAGACCTTACAATATAATTCAGCCTCTTGGACTATTACAAATAATAAACCACATAAACCCAGAGCCATACTGTCTTGGCTAGTAGAAAAACTTTCATCAATCTGACAACCCATGTCTATCTCCAACAGTCTTTCTCAACATAAACCCAATAGGAATATATATCTTTAACAAGGTCACATTTAGAGGTTCATGTGAAGGTGTCATTTCATCTACCTTAGTGTAAACTTCTTAAGCAGAACATGAATGGAAGGACTTCTGAAGACTTTAGATTTTAACATTTCAGAATTATGAAACTTTTCAATTTCTTTTTGGATTTGATCTGATAACTCATGTTGTGATGTTGTTATTCATCAATATAGAGATTTCATGCGTGAAGCTTATGTATGGCTTTAATATTTTTCGAAAAGTACGTGAATGTCACATGCTTCCAAAACAAGAAAAAGCGGTCCGTAAGTGCAATTACCAATTAGGAATTGAAGAGAGAGAGCAGAGACCACAAAACTTGAAATTTCAAAGTTTGAATGTTTGTCAAGAAGATGGGCTTCCTTAACAAGCTGCCACCAATCTGGGATAGGTATCATCATTTTTGTCACGTGGTCAACCAAACTAGTATTAAACAAATATTAAAGGCCATCACTCTCATCATGACTAACCTGGCAATTAATACTACCCCATTATCTTTAACCAGCAACTTGACTTTCAAAAGCTTTCCTACTCATTTTCGGGAATAAATAAATAAATAAATAAAGAACCATCTGGAGCCTGTAGGGGTCGTAATTGGGCAAGCTAGATTGACCCACATTGTGAGTCCAAGTCCAACCCAAAGTTTCTCCAAGTTTGAATTGGAAATTTCGGCCTTGAGTTTGGCTTTGGGCTTATGTTAAAACTTTGGACTAAACTTAAATTGAGGTCAAGCAACCTCTTATTGAAACTAACGTAATCAGAATTTAAAGCCGTGACCTCACCATCTCCCTATGGTTTTACTATACTCCCGAGTCTCCAACATAAAAAAATTTGAATATTTTGATATTTCTTGACTTAGAATTCTTATATATGACATGGTATGTGTCATATTTTAATTTGGATTAGTAGTCATATATGGTAGAGATTGCAAGCTTAGATGGTTTTAAGTTTTAACAATCATGTTAGTCATAGAATCCAAAGGAATGACTATATTGAAATTTGAATATGATAAAGTTTTATTCCAAACTGATTTGGATGAATCTTCTCCAATTCCTTACATGGTAGTTTATAAAATCATTCACATGTATTATTTAAACAAATCACTTTCTCATTAAATAGGTTATATGACTAAAAGTACACATTACTTAAATAATGTTAAATATTGAAAATGAAATTATATTTTTTTATACCTCCTTGGACTAGAATGAAAATTTATCCTAAATATATAGGGTAAAAAATGTATTTTTATTTCATTCTAACAAAGAAAAAAAAGGGCAACGTAAAACTCTTCATTGCCTTAGCTAGTGAATGTAAGAAAAGGAAGAAGCGAAAAAGTTTAGTTTAGTTTTAATTGTTATTTAGAATCAACTTCAAATAGTTGTATAGCAATCTATTTACTAATTTTTAATAAATTTTCATAATTGGCTAGCACGATAAGATGATATAATTCACATTATGTCTTAAATGTACTTATGTAGGGTTTATTGAGTCATGACCATTGTTTTAAATTGAATCGATTTGAATGTGCATCAGCCTATAAATACTAGTCTGGTTATCATATAAAATTACAAATTCATAAAAATGGAGGGTGGGTGGGGGGGAACCTAACAATCAACAATTCAATAAGGAAATTCAAAGTTGGATTGGTTTAATAGCGTAGCAACAGTTCATTTTGAAAGGATGCATCGTGCATCAATGATGTTTTATCTTGACATTATATGGTTACATGTATTGTTAAGATGGACTCAGTGACCATTGAACTTATCATTTTTCTTGGTAATGTATAGATGGGGTTGGTGAAGAAAATGGGATGGATGAACATTAGTTTGTGTAAAAATTCATGTTTATTTTAATATTAGAATTTTTTTTTCTATTTTACATATTCACTTTTCAAAATACTTCACATCAGATTATATATTTTTCGCTATATTTCATTAATATATCAATTTTTCTTAATTTTTTTACATATAATAACTATCATTCACTCTCTTTCTTTATCTTTAGATACGTAACGAAAGAATAAAATAAATAAATGCAAAATAAATAGTGCTAGCATAAAATAACTGTAGTAATAATGTATTTTTACATAACTTTGCGTTGTCTAATGTGAATGAATTTTGAACTTGATTGGCTAAAATGTGGTTATTTTGGTACTATACAAGCATTGATTAGAGTGTTCTTACAGTTATAATAAAAATAAATAAAATGAAAATGATCTTTGAAGGATATTTTCATCTATTATTCTGTTTGGGAGTTTAGCTAAAAGGAATGTAATAGTTTTTTTTTTTTTTTGGTAACATAGGAATGTAATAGTTGTAATTGTAAGGGAATGCTCATTTCATTTGGTTCCCTCTTATGTATTTATTGAGAAAAAAAATATATAAAAAGATAAAGAACGTAGTAGTAAAAGTAATGCTGAGGATTGTCAATCTATGCAATAAGTGAGAAATAAAGAAGAGAGAGAGAGAGAGAGAATTTACATAGTTCAGTAGCGTGCCGTGTGCATACACATCCGTGGGAGCAGTTTCGCCATGCCTACATTTGTTACGTTGCGCTTATGCTCCACTGGCTTCCCGCACTCCTCCCATAAGGTCTCTATACAAGATATCAATGATATTTACTCATGAATATATGAGCTTATTATCTCAAACATAAATTATATTTTGATTTCATTTTCATTCCTTCTTCTAGAAACCCCTAAGCACATTGGAGGTATTTTATTATTTATTTATTCATTACATTACATTCATTTTTTAAAATTAAAAAAAAAAAAAAAATTCCAAGGCTAAAAAGTATGAGTTGTAATTCACTAACCACGGGTGGGGGTGTATATATATATATATATATATATATATATACTCAGATCCATAACATTTAGATCCAAATAATGTATGAAATCAGAGTATATGAAGATAAAGTGAAACTAAAATACTGAAATTAAGGCGGTAGAACCAGCCAAGCAGTTTATATCAAAATAATTCAAAGTAATTAAAGAAATTTAGATTCGTCTGTTATGGCGGTAATCCGTCCAATGTGGCGGTAGCAACAATAATGTATGAAATCAGAATAACTGAAAGTACTTGTTTATTGAAAGTAGAATAATAACTTACAGTAGTAATCTCAAGCTACAAGGTTGAGAAACATGATACAGAGTTACAGGTTACAGGTTTATAGTGAACAAGGAAGCAGGAATTCTCTCTCAAAGTGGTCTCTCTAAGAAGGGAGAAATGGGAGAAGAGAAATATGAAAAACTAAAACTATCCAACACAAGGGACAACCCCCCTTTAAATAGGCAAAATCCGGATGAATAGTAGATAATGAACAGTAACAGTGAACAATGAACAATAACAAGTCACTTTTACATCAATTTGTCTCCCAAAGCATGTGGATGAATCCAAATACCGTCAAAAAAGATAATGGTCAGCATAATGAAGGGACCAAAATCAAGAATATCATCATTAGGGGTAAAGCAATAGTAATGGCTTTAACAGACTGAAAATATTGCAGTACTTTGGCCATTGTGCAGGCCAAACAAGTAGAGTATCAAACTTCCAGGAACACTGAAATTATCTGGAGAAAGATACTTCGTCAGGAGAGAGTACAAGTAGTAGTATTTTAGCCAAATAATAATGGTAGCTAAAAATAGTTTACTAATCAGTGGAAGGAGCATCAGAAGTATCACCATCAAAAGGATCCCATGGGGAAGAGTCATCAAAGTCATGTTCATGGTAGGTAGTATGTTTACCACATAATCCGCAATAAATCAATGGTTCAAAAACAGGAGTTTTTCCGGGAATAATGAGACTTCTTGGATTGCAGTGGTCTCTAATTGGTACATCAACATAAGCTTTAGCATATGGTCTTGGGATAAAAATAGAAATCCGATCTGTGCTTCCCACGAAGTGATAATCTCGCCATAGGTTTTGAGCAACTTCACGAATTTGGTTGCCAAAGTAATCTTTCCAACATTCAATAAGAGTAAAAGAACATTTGAGGGATAAGTGGGAATTCCCTTCTAGCCATTTCCCTTGGTGAGTATGACCATTGATGAGAACGAGATGTTTAGATGGCTGGACGTTCATCCAGTTGTCTCTTTCCCATATTGGCAAGGTACTCCAACATCTGATAGAAACAATGGGACTAGCAAATTCCTTAATAGCAAACTGAATAATTTGGGGAAGCTGGCTAGCTTGTCTATGGCTTGTCAATTTAATCAATCTAATAAAACCATATTCAAACATTTGGGAAAGCCAATTAGGATCTCCGGCTTCATCGGCTTCCTCAGAATTATCTTCTGAATCATTATCATCAAAGCGATTAGCAATGTTAGGGTAATCATAATTAATCAAGAGACCAGGGAATGGGTGTGACTTTTCATATACTCTGAGACTAGGACCAAAGTATTCTTCCCAGTCAAGCTGAACAAATACATTATCATCCTCATCAATTTTCTCTGGATCAGGAGTAGTAGTTGTAACAAGTTTGCCAAAATATTCGAACCATAAGTCAGAAGACTTAAACATAGCCTTGCTTTCCAGAATACGCAGTTGTATATCTGTTGGCAAGTTGGCAGCAGCACTTCTTAATAGTGATTGGGTCTTAAGACTCAATCTAGCATAATCAGTGCCCATTATAGTCATCTTATCCTTGGAATGAATTTCCTCTTTGCCAAAGAGTTGACTAATATATGTGTTATTTGTAATATTCAGGTGGCTAACAAGGTTGTTTTTAAAAGCCACATTTTCTAAAACAAGGTCAACAAGGTAACTTCTAAAGGAATCATTTTCAGCAACAAGGTTAGCATGATCACTCATTAGGGTTTCATTATGGGTAGTAAGGTTAACAAGGTAAATCTCAAAAGCTTGAAGTGTTTCATAGAAATGGATATGGTCATTTAGGGTGAAGGAAGCATTGAGATTATCAAGGATAAATTTAACAAAATCAGGTAATTCACTGTAGGTTCCATTATGAATTTGCAGATTTTTGGATAAAATCTCTTGCAAAGCAATAATCATATCATCACTGGAAAATGTCGCCTCCGTTGCGACACATTCCTGAAGGGGTGTTAATCCACTGGGTTTTGCCTCAGAAGATGCGCCTTCATGCATTTTGAAAGGTTGTCCTGCTGGGAGCCTTTTGTTTTGGGAATAGTCCTGTGCATGAGCTTTTCCCTTATTTTTCCTCTCTGTCGAGGGAGCCATAATAATCCACTTACTAGTGGTATAAATATTATTATTATCCCACTTATTAGTGGTAATAGTATTTGTATTCCACTTATTAGCGGTAGTTATTTTGACAGCAGCAATGGTATTGGTAGTAGCCGTAGCCTTATCAGTATTATGCCCCTTGTCTTGCAATGAAGCATTGATAGTATTAAGACAAGCTGTATTGGTTGTCAATATATTGTCAAAATCATTACCTTGGAATATTTTCTTCGAAAGGAAGGATTTTCTATTAGTATAATGTCTTTTATCAATATTCTTATTTTTCATTCCTTTAAAGGAATTAAGACATTCTTTTTCAGTTCCAACAATCCTTAAAGCCTTATCGATATCAACTTCAAACTTAGAAGCAAATATGAATTTCTGTTCAAAAGGATCAGTAGTAATACCATCATTTTCAACAAGAAAATGATACAAAGCATTTATAAAAGACAAACCAAGGATCACCTTATCAGTCATGTTTTTAACAAGAACAGAAGGAATCTTAAAACAAACATTATCATGGCAAACATGAGCATTACTCAATTCATATCTAATTTTCATTTTAGTGCCATTAGCAGAAACAAGTGATTCAGTAGATTTTTTAAAATATTTTGTGAGAATTAATCCCTCTTGAATACAATTCATATCAACACCAGAATCAATCATAGCAATAACATTGAAATGATAATCAGGTGAAACAACAATTTTAACTTTTGTAAACCATTTAGGAGGAAGAGATTTCCTAACAAGAGCAAGTTTAGAAACATCATCAGTATTATCATTTATAACAGAATTATTAACAATACCTTTACCAGGAAGAAGAGTCTGTTGACTGGGATCATCTCCATTCTTGTGCTCATCTTGTTCATTATCAGAATTATCAGTTTTATCAAGGTTTTTATCAAATTTTAATATTAACAGTTCTTGTTTAAGATTACTGTTATCATTTTTTATATTTTTAACTTCATGTTTTAGTTCAATAATTTCTTGTTTGACAACAGAAATTTCATGTTGAAAATCATTAACAGTTAAATCTTTGGATTTCTTTTTAGATTTGTTAAATCTTTCCAAAGTTTCTTCAAAGCTTATAGTGGATTTTAGCTTTTTACCAGTTTCATCTTTTAACAGGTTTTTCTTAAAGCTATCCAAATATTCTTTTTGCAAAATAGGATTTTCTATTTGCCCTATTAATTTTAACAGCAAATTATCATTTTCTTCACTTTTGGTGAGAACATTAACGGATTTAATAACATTACAACAGGAGTCTCTGCATCCAATCTTAATATTAGGTGAATCAGAAGATTCAGCAGAGTGATAACTAGAATCAGATGAGGAAGAAAAATCCTCTTCCAAGGAATCAGTCGAGACGTTTGACTCAAGGATTCGGAATAGATCTTCTTGATCTTCATCAGTAATTTTTAACAAGTTAAACTTGTTTTTTAGCTTACCAGGTTTTTGTTTACAGTCTTTACTATAATGACTAGGTTTACCACAGTTGAAGTATTTTCCTTTATCAGGATTCTGCATAGTAAATCTTTTAGAAGTATTTTTCTTTTTAGCATAAAAACCATCAGGTTTAACATAATTAGTTCTGTATTTTTTATATTTTTAATAGTTATAATTTTTGTGAATTTTATCATGTTTTTTACTCTTTTGCTTAGAAGGAGCAATAGAGGGCAAACCATATTGTTCACAGAAATTACCCATTTCATATATAGCTTTTTTTTTTTTTTTTTTTTTCAATTGATGTTTTAACAGTTTTTCATCATTACACATGTTAATACCAAGTTTTTTAATAGTGCTTAATATATCACCATAACTTAAATTATCATAATCAATAAAATCATTATCATCAATTAACTCTTGTTTTACCTTATGAGCAAAGATAAAAGGAAGACCATCAATAAACTTTTCTTTCCAATAAGGCTTATAGCAATCTTTCCGAAGCATAACTCTGGAAATAAAAACATCTTAAGACCATCTACAATCAGACATAGTAGGGCATCTCAAATTATTTAAATATTCAGCAATACGAGATGAAACATTAGAAGGAGTACCAACAAAGTGTTTAAGAATGGTATAGACCAAAGTATTAACACCATCAGGAATACCACGACCAATATTATTATCAAAAATAGGAAGACCTTCATCATCTTTTTTAACAGCATTTTTAATAAAGTCTCTAGAATCTTCAGTGAGATACGAATCCCACCATCCACGAAGAGAACTAGAAAAGCCAGTAACAAGCATGTCAACAATTTCAGCTTGAGTAAAATTATGACCATTAGCATAAGCAATTCCAACCATGGACATATGACTCATTTTATTAATAATTTCTTGTTCAGAGAAACCATCAATATTCCATTCATGCATTTTATCAGCAGAAACAGAAAATTGAGTTTGAAAAGATCTTTCTTCAAACTGCATATCAGAAGGAGTAGGTTTAGAATACCAGTTTTTAGTAAAAGATATATGATTAGGTTTTCCAACAAATCTTTTAATTTTGGGTAATTTATCTTCAAAAACATTTTCAATAGAAGTAGAGGATTGTGATTCAGAATCTGTAGTATTTTAAGAGACAGGTTCAGTATCATTTTTTGAAATAGCACGAGCAGTACTTGTAGAAGTACCTTCGATTTTTACTTTTAAATCAGCAAGCATTTTCTCAACAGCCTCAAGAGTTCTTGTCTGAGGGGTTTTGAAAATCATATTTTCTCGTTGACTAGGTAAACTAATCAAAGGTTGCTTAGGTTTTGAAATAGAAACCTTTTCTTCTTTCAAACCTTTTGAAACAGTAGTTTTTGAAGCAGTAGTTTTCTCATCAAGTTTTTCTTCAATACGATCGAGCTGTTGCCCGATAACATGCAAAGATTCATTAGTAAAATTGTTTTGTTCAATAATGCTAACAACAAGGGTAGCATCATCAGCAATTTTGAAAGGACAGGCTTTCACCTCAACTTTATTACAAGTTACCACAAATGTATCAAGTGGAGGATGAGTGGACCTAACAGTAGAAGCATCAGCTTTAACAAAAGTTTGCTTTTTTATTACATTCAAATATTGTTTTGAAATCTCGTCTTTTGAGACATAATAATTTTCCAAGAAGTCAAAAAACAAAATATGTCTTTTCAACTCATGCATTTTTTCCATCCATTTTCTTTTAACTCGGCTTTTTTCAGACTGAGCAAAAGTATTTTGGTAATATCTTCTTTTAGCTTTATGCTTAGAAGAAAGAAATTCATCATACAAGGATTGTAAATCAATTTCAAAATCAGCATTCAAAACATTTATAACTCTGAATTGATTAGTTTCATAATCAACAAGCTTAATAGGAGGAAAATTAGAATCAGAAGGAGCAACTGAAACAGAGTCATCTTCTTCTTCATTAACAGTTTTAATAAAAGGAGAAGAAGATTTAGCTTTAGTAGAATAAAAATGAGTACTAACTTGAGAATTAGTAGAAACACCTTTTAATTTCAAATTTTCAATATTTTTTTTGTAAAATTTCTTCAATATCTTTGTCTCTTTTTGAAAGACTATCAGATCCAGCAAAGGAATGTCTTCCTTCATTAATCTTTAAAGGAGGAGCATTTTGAAAACTTATTTTAACAGTTCCATCAACAAATTGTTGGATATTAGTTAAATCAAGTTCATCAAAAGCAGGTTTAGCAATAGGAGTTTCTTGTTGCAAATACCATTGATTGGGGATTTTAACATCATTCCAATTAATCATTTTTGGAACTTGAACTCTAGCATCAGGAGTAGAGCAGGTGATTAACATAGTTTTACCAGCAGATTCTCTATGAGTCCTAGCCTTAGGATTCAATTGAGTACCTAACAATCTATAGTAGATGCGGTAAATCAAAGCAAAAGGTTTACTACCTTCATCCATAATATAACCAGATGTCAAAATATTTAGAGTCAAAGCTTTAACAATATTAGGATCATCCAAAGCAAGAGTAAGATCAATATAACAGTTAAAGTAAACAAGACCATCATACAAATAAGCAGTAATCATACCAAGAACACTATCAGAAAACTTTTTAAATCTTGCATCACGCAAACACATGAGAACAGAAGCATTAATACCCTTTCGAGTAAGTGGTTTAATAGCAACTTGCACCATACCAATATGCAGATAACTAAACATCTTTTTAGCCAGAAAATCTTGAATATTTTTCTTTGAAAACAAACAACATTTTTCATGGTGTTTTGAAATAGAAAATACTTGTTCAACAGTTCTAACTTTGTAAGCAGTAATAGATTCAGTCCAAGTAGTATTATAAACAGTCTTAGTTTCAACTTTAGGTATGTTCCATTTCTGGAAATCAGGGAGCTCATGTTCTTCAACAGTGTGATCTTCTTCATTCACAATATTAGGAGGACAACTAGTCCTAGAGCTGACAGATGAATTGGATCTCCACAATCTATCCATATTGTCCTAGTTTTAACACTCAATTATCATGTTCTTCTCACAACCGTTGCATTTCGTAACACATACCCTAAACAACCATCTACCTCTCATTCCCTACACGCTCTCCTAGCTTAAACGGGCCTTACTATTCGGTTCTCAAAATTCACTTTACGTCTAAGGTGGTGCCAACGACTGGAAGAAGGGGACACAACAACAGAGTATCAAAGGTTCAGACAGACACAGATAAACAGTAGAAACACAATAACACTATCACCAGCCAGAGAACGAAGATGGATCTGATAGTCTTTCATGTTGAAAATCATTAACAGTTAAGTTTTTGGATTTCTTTTTAGAATTGTTAAATCATTCCAAAGTTTCTTCAAAGCTTATAGTGGATTTTAGCTTTTTACCAGTTTCATCTTTTAACAGGTTTTTCTTAAAGCTATCCAAATATTCTTTTTGCAAAACAGGATTTTCTATTTGCCATATTAATTTTAACAGCAAATTATCATTTTCTTCACTTTTGGTGAGAACATTAACGGATTTAATAACATTACAACAGTTATATATATATATATATATGGGCAAGACTTATGTACAGTACTTAAATATTGTTTCTTAGGTTCCCTTCTTAAAATTCTGCCATGTATGTGGATTTTTTCTCATGAGATGGAAGTGTAATTTTTAGTTAAGTAGCCATATGGCTGAATCTTAAGATGAGAACTTAAGAAACAACACATAAGCAACTGTACCTAAATTTTGTCCTATATATATATATATATATATATATATGACTTTGTTCTTATTTATTTGATTAAGTAAAAAGGAAAAAAAAAAAAAGTTATAATTTTTTTTGTTGGCTAGTTGTCCAAAATTCTTAGAGAGGGCCTGTTTGGTCATGGAGTTCAAAAATTGTTGTTTAAAAAGATGTGAAAATTGTGATTTAAAATGTGTTGTTGGAAAACGTGTTTTCAATGTTTATAAAAGAAAAAATGTGTTTGGTATCATGGTTTAAATAACATGTTTCAGTGTTCAAAAAACATAAAAATGTGTTTGGTATGTGTGTTTGATTTTAGAAAAAAGCTGATACCTGTACGAAATATCAATTTTTTAATTCGGGAGAGGGAATACATCTTATATTCCCATTGCTCCTCTATGTTTGTTCCTTCTTGTTCCTTCTTTTTCCCTTCTCTTCTCTAAGAGCAGAAAACGAAACCCACACTCCTCATCTCCATCAACGTAGCCCCTTGATCCACGGCTGGGCTTCATGTTCCTCGGATCACCTCTCCACCTTCAACACTCCAAGACCTAGCAACGAATCCAGCTTTTGTCGCCGCCGACCCATCACTCCAAGATCCAGGTTTGAATCTAACTTTCACCTTGCTTGGCAATGGGTTTATGATTCTGAGCAAAGGTTAATGTGATTGACTGAGGTTGGTGATGCGGTGTAAGCTGAATGTGTAGAAGACGCTTTTGGATGGGTTAATGGCACTGGGTTGAATAATCAATGGCGTGGTGATCCGTTGTAAGGGAGAGACCTTTGACTACGGTCAGATGGGTCGATGAGGGGAGTTATGGCGGTGGGTGAGATTAATGCTACTAGGTTAAGCTTTGACTGTGTGGGTGAGATAAGATCTTGGTAGGTGCAGATGGATTCGACGTGAAGAGATGAGAGGAATAGAGGAGACAATACATAGAGATGTCTGACCACTGGGCCCATACAATGTTCAAAATAATTACCCAATTACCACTGAACACTAGTGTTTGTTGTTTAAAAACAAGCCGGAGTGATTTCAAAACCATCATTTTGAAAATGGGTTTTTGAACAATGTTTTCCAAACAACCCTGAACAAGAATGGATGACCAAATGCGTTTTTTGGTTTTTGGACACTAGTGTTCAGTGTTTAAACACTAAACACTAGTGTTTAAAATGGATGACCAAACACGCTCTGATGTTTTCTATGTTGTCTTTATTTGTTCTTCTATATTTTCCCTTCACTTTTACTTTTTTTTTCCTTGGCTATATCTAATATTAGAAAGGATCTTTTGAAAAAATACATTTTATTATCCTTAACTATACCCTTGATTATAGTTTTTCCTCTGAACTTTTAGAATGTATAGTTACCCCTTTAAATTATAACCTGTGTTTCACTTTACACCTCACTGTTAATTGGGCTATTAACTTGGTCAGAAAGGTACGACACGTGAAAATATCAAATTTCCCATTTTCTCAATTCCTTAAAAATAAAGGAGAAATTACATTTTACTACCTTAAACTATACTCTCGATTACACTTTGCATCCTAAACTTTGGTTTTCTGTCCAAAATAATGGCAGAATTGACAACGGAGAGCAAAGTATAACACATGTTATAGTTTATGGTGCGTGCATTTTGAAAATTTAAAATGTAAAGTGTAATTTGTGATATAATTTAAGGTAGTAAAATATAATTACTAATTTACTTTATAATTAGTCCATGTGTGAAACATTCATTTAACCCGACCAACTTCTGGAAGTGATTTCAATTAAATTCTTTTGTTCTTAATTAATTTATAGAAAAAGGAAGGGGAAAAAAGGTTATAAGTTATAGAAGTGGATATATTAATTTCACTTAATAAATAATTATTAATTAAAATATTTATGTAGTTATTATTTCAACTTGATCAGACTTCGTTCTTCTCTCTTTGATTCAATTTTAAAAACAATGGTTATAACTCACGAGTAATAGATGAACAAGTTCAACTCTTACTGAAAAAGAAAAGAAAAGAAAGAAAGTGGTATTGCTTTTTGGATAAAGCTTTCATCTGTACTTTAGTGCATTGAATGGTACACGTAGCAATTACATGATCAACTGTGGACATGTGTTTGAGCATCGGACTCAAACCAAATCTTTTTCTTTTTATCTCAAAGAACAACCATGATTGGGCTAGGTAAAATTAGAATTCAATGGCCCAATCCTGGCCCTGAGCCCATTAGGGGCCCTACCTCAAAAACTTACTTGAAACGCTGAGTATGCCAGGCCCAGCATCTATTGGAATCCCTCACGGCCTCACCCTATGCCCTCTTCTTGAAATCTTTTTGTCTAACTCAAAAAAGATTCTATTATTCAGTGAAAAAAAAATAGGCTAAGTTCTATGAAATAAAATCTACAGGATTATTAAATCAAAAATAAAAAATCAAAACACAATAATATTTTATATTTAAAAATATGATGAGATTTTTAATCAAAATAAAAGTAATTATCATTACATTTTTATTTTTCAACATTTATATTCTAGTAATCACATTAGCATGTAAGATCAAAATATTTAATAAATGAACGTTTGTATTATATAATTGTGATTAATAACACATTATTTTATAAAATCGATATAATAAAATTTATAATCTATATATATATAAAACCGAAGTTTTTGAAACTCTCACAATTTTCCACATCATCACTATTTTCTTTTTCTTTTTATTTTTGATTCTTTTTATTTTAGGTTTTATATCTTATAACAATAATATTGAAAAACGTATACAAACTTGGAGGCCTATTTAAGGGCTCTATAAAACTTGATGGACAAGAAAATATATTCTAAAATAAGCCCTAATTAATACCTAACCATAATAGGAACCAAATTTGACCTAAAAAAACATTAAAAGAGCCTAAAAACAAGGAAATAAATCACATAGACCTAAAATAACGTTTTTTGCAAAAAAATACCAAAATCTCTTCTCTCCTTAAAACCCTAGCAATTACCATCTCAAAACCCTAAACTCAACTTCACTTTAAAATTAAAAAAATAAGAAGAAGAGAGACCCACGTAAAAAAAAAAAAAAAAAAAAAAAAAAAACGTAGGTTTTGTCTTTTTTTATTTGCTTTTATATGTGCATGAAATTTTCATTCTATCTTATTGTTTTATTATGTTTAGAATTGATTTTCTTATAAGTATTTGGGTTAATCTCTATATTTTGATAGTGTTTTTATGGGTTTGGTTTTTGGGTTGAAATTCTAATAATTATTTTATATTGTATATGACAGATGAAGCATCTCTATTTTTTGGAGAAAAATCAAAACTGCAACCTATGTCTTACAGTCCAAGGTGTGGTAAACTTTTATATGTTCTTGCTTTATTGAGAATTTTTATTTGAGTTCATGTGATGTTTGGTTTTTTTATTAAAGCTTTGATTTTTGGTTGATTAATTATTTGTTTAGATTAATTTCAATTAATTATTTGTTTGGATTCAACGTAAAAGATAATGAAATTAGGTGTTATAAATTTGATAATGTTCAATGTTTTGAATTGTTTATATTATTTAGACTCCTGGTAGGACTCTCTCTTCTCTCCTTAAAACCCTAGCAATTACCATCTCAAAACCCTAAACTTAACTTTACTTTAAAATTAAAAAAATAAGAAGGAGAGAGACTCAACTAAAAAAAAAAAAAAAAACGTAGGTTTTGTCTTTTTTATTTGCTTTCATATGTGCCTGAAATTTTCATTCTATCTTATTGTTTTGTTATGTTTAGAATTTATTTTCTTCTAAGTATTTGGGTTAATCTCTATATTTTGATAGTGTTTTTGTGGGTTTGGTTTTTGGGTTGAAATTTCTAATAATTATTTTATATTGTATACAGCAGACAAAGCATCTTTATTTTTTGGAGAAAAATTAAAGCTGCAACCTATGTCTTCCAACCCAAGGTGTGGTAAATTTTTATTTGGTATATTATATATGAATTTTTTGAATTTGAAGGGTTTTGTTTGGTTTTGAAATAAAATTTGGGGATTCTATAAAATTTGGAAGGTTTAAGTTTTAGGGTTTTTGGTATTTGCATCTTAGTAAGTTGATCTTAATTCTTTACCTTATATGTTTTTTCTTTATTGAGAATTTTTATTTTGGGTTCATGTGATTTTTTGTTTTCTTAATTAAAGTTTTGATTTTTGGTTGATTAATTATTTGTTTGGATTAATTTCAATTAATTATTTGTTTGGATTCAACGTAAAAGATAATGGAATTATGTGTTATAAATTTGATAATGTTCCATGTTTTGAATTGTTTATATTGTTATTAATACGACTAAATAAGATTTGTTTTTATCTTTGTAGTTTATGTCAGTTTTGAGTGTGTGTATATATATAACTTTTGGGAATTTTGCTTTATTAGTTTAAGAATTGTAAATTACTTTGTAGGTTTCAGTAACTATGTACCTGCAGTGAGACATTGACAATATAAGCATATATATATGGTATTAACATTTTATAAAAATATTTCTTACAACCCAATAACATTCTATGTTAAACAACACTTCTAAACTAATGAAAAGTATAGAAGTTAAATATTTATTCCCATTGTATTTTATTTAATTATGACAGATCCATTTTTTTTTTAAACGCTAACTAGCAAAATGTCTATAATATGCATATTATTAACCCAATTTTCTATTTCTAAATTTCTTAGATTTTATTATATCAATCTTTTTTTCTTTTAAATTCTTGGTAGGCAAATCAGTCTCTCACTAATTATTTTACCTTAACGTGATGTTGGTTAATTGTCATTTTATTTAACTATCCCGTGCATCGCACGGGTTAGCGACTAGTATCTCTAATACAACAGTCTCAAACATCCTGTACACTAATCTTTCTTTATCTCTAACCAAAACCAGAGCTCACAATTATTAATTTATTATCAAATGATTAAAAGGTCTCATTTTCTTTACAGAATCAATCATGAAAAGAGTTTGTTGAAAAGCAATTAAAAATAAAAAATAAAAACAATGAGGTAACTAAAACGAGAGAGCTCACAATTATAAATTTATTATCAAATCATTAAAGAATTTGTTGAAAAGCAATAAAATTAAATATAAAAAAAAAAGTACCAAACAAAGATTTAAAATCAAAAGAAGAAAGGAATTAAATCAAATTAAACAATATTTAACAATCTCTAATCTCACCCTCAAAATGAAAAACAATATTAATTACATTTTAAAAAAGGTTGGAGAGTTTGGTGATAATCACACCCAAAACTACTCCCACACACAAAATGTGAAGATGCATGGGGGTAGGTAAATGACAGCCTCACGATTAAGAATGGGGAGAGACTTTAAAGCACATGAAGTAGCTACCAACCAACCAGACAACCTCAGGAATTACTCCACTACTGTTCTTCTTTCTCTTCTTATAAATCCACTTCTTCTGGGCATTCTGTTTTTGGGTTCTCTTGTATTAAAAACTAAGACTCTCCTGCTCTTGTGAGTTTGACTTTGTTTTTCTTCTGTCTGTGTTTCCACTTTGATGTTTAGCTTCATGTGTTTAAATCCTTGGCAATTGTTGGATGTTGGGTTTTATTTTTCGAGTTTAAAGTTTAAATTTTTAATCATTATGCCTGTAATTTTTGAAGAATGGAATAAACTGTTTTCTTGCCCCACTTTCGCAATTGGCTATTTGAAGCTAATTCTTTGTTCAAAGTAAATTCATTTCTGTTTTCAATCAATTTTTGTATACCCAGTTGGCATTCACATGATCTTAAGTTGTATATTTATGCAGTTTACTGGCGTCGAATCCAAAATTCAATCAATCAATTAAATGGCACAAGAAGTTGTAATTCCAAATGAGGAGGTACTTTCCAAGCAAATTATGATTTTAGATATGATTTTTTTTTTTTTGGGGGGGGAGAGGGGTGATGATTCTCCCCATGTTTATATACTTATGCATTGTACTATTGTGTATTGTTCTATTTGTTTGTATTTTATCATCTATACTTGGATTTTCTTGCAACTGGTGGTAAAACAAAAGTATGCCTTATTAAACACTAAATGGGGTTTATTGTAATTAATCTGTAGGTTGTTCTTGGAGAAGAACTAGACCATGTAAGGTTGATCACCTTAAACCGGCCTCGTTTATTAAATGTCATCTCATCTAAAGTGGTATGTTGAACTCTCTCAACCCACATTGACTTGGTTCGAGTTCTTGGAATCATTTTTGTGTTTAAGTAGTTGTTTCTTTTACTGCAATCAGGTTTCTCTGCTAGCAGATTACTTGGAAAAATGGGAGAAGGACAACAAAGCAGAGCTTATAATAATCAAGGTTAGTTCTGTCTCCTCTGGGACAATCTGAATTATTGTTGATAATATTGGTTTGTTTTAATCATGATCTGCTATGTGATTAAACACAATTTATGGCAATGTGGTTGTATAGATAACTTAATTTTAGAGTCTATCTCTATGCACTTTGATTTTCATTCATTGAGGTTATTATTTTGGATCTTATATCTTATCCAGGGTGCTGGCCGAGCTTTTTCTGCTGGTGGAGATTTGAAAATGTTCTATGATGGAAGAAAGTCAAGTAAGTGTGCTAGCCTACAATGATGTTATTGCTTCCTGATTTCCTTAATATGGTTCTTTATGCCACAAATCACACACACACATGTGCCCAAGTTACTTATGATTTATGAATTTCATTTTGGCAGAGGACTCCTGCCTTGAAGTGGTCTATAGAATGTATTGGCTTTGTTATCACATTCATACCTATAAGAAAACCCAGGTACTGTTTTGAATTTGTAATCCTTACTATGCCCTAAATGTAAAGAAAATAAAATTTTCCCTCTAGTTTTGCCTAGTCTATCTTGTCAAAAAGTGCCACTCAAGTTTTAAAGCTATCAACAGGTTGCTCTTGTGCATGGCATTTCAATGGGTGGAGGTGCATCTTTGATGGTCCCAATGAAGTTCTCAGTTGTCACTGAAAAAACTGTGGGCACTTAATCCTATTTACATAACATGTTCTTCTATGTGCAACTTTTTTTATTTTTTAGGTTTTGATTTTTTGGGCTTGATTTCAATTCTGTATTTTAACACTATTACATTGTGCTGCATTTCTTGAATGCTTTGAGTAGGTATTTTCCACTCCAGAAGCAAGTATTGGGTTTCACACTGACTGTGGCTTCTCATACATTCATTCTCATCTCCCTGGGCATTTGGGTAAACATGTATTTCCATTTTTCTTCTATTCAAGAGGGAGCTATTTGATCTGTTGTGACATCACATTTTCATTATTTTCATATGAGAAAAGATAAGTTGATATTTTTAAGATATGAAAAGGGAATTTAAAAAGAGAAAATTGTTTCCCAATTAAATAATTAGAACCATGTGGGTACATTTGCAGGGGAATACTTGGCCTTAACAGGAGCTAGGCTGAATGGTAAGGAATTGGTGGCAGCTGGACTGGCAACCCATTTTGTCCCTTCCGAGGTGAGTTTTAGAACTCTTGTTTGACTATGATCCCTTGTCTCGAAAACTTGTCTTGTAACCATCAGCTAGATATTTACTACTCAGTAATGCTTAATGCTTGTCTAATTTTATCAGTGGGTATGTAATTAATATGGAATGTGGACGCTGGCTGGTGTCCATCAGATATGTAGTGGCTTTGTCAAAACCTTCTAAAAGCTGATGTTAGGCTTTGTCAAAACCTTCTAAAAGCTGATGTTACAATATGTAAATACATGTTGCCATCTGGCATGGAAAAGTAAAATGATAAAGCAATAACTTTCCACTCTTTTTGAATAGGTGTGAATTTGTGTACTTCCTAGTATCATTTTTGTAATTAATGTGACTCAAGAGAAAGGTAGTCAAAAGCAAAAGGCGACCTTAAGGCGCCAAGGCCTTTTATCGCCCGAGGCGTGAGGCGACAAAAAGGCGCTAGCCTGAGTAAAGCAAGGCGCCAAATTCTTAATATATTTATTATACAAATAGAACTTAAATCATATGTACCCAGTGTATTATAATTTATAATGAATTTTTTTTCAATGTGAAGCATGAAGAAATTAGGTCTATAAAATTATGTCAAAATAGGATTAGCATGGTTTAGGCTCTATTAGTTAATTCTAACAATACGTTTTACATCAAGCTTCTATATAAGAATAAGTTTTACAAAACAAATTTGTAATTTAATTTAACTAACAATAGGTTTTATAACATGCCTTTTGAAATTAATAATCTTAAATAGGTTTCACAACAAACTTCTATAAAAAAAAAAAAAAAAAAAAAAAAGTATTAATTAAAAAAAAAAAAAAAAACAACAACAACAACAACAACAACTTGAGGCTCTTGCCTTAGCACCTTTTTCATGGCTTAAGGCGGTTGCCTTGCTTGCCGGGGCTCTAAAGGCAAGCGCCTCACTAAAGGCGCCTCGCCTTAGAGCCTTTAAGGCACCTTAGCGGCGCCTTGCCTCGCCCGGGCGCCTAGGCGAGTGCCCAACTCACCTTTGACTACATTGCTCAAGAGCCTCAAATTTCTACTTCAATTGGTTAAGAATTTGTTCCCATCAATTAACTTTATCTAGGGTCATAGACTTTGTTCATATTGTTTGCACCAAATGTTATGGAAAGCACACCTTTTCACTGTCTATGTTTTTGTGTGTTTTAGGATTTGAAAGAGTGACTATAACTCTGTATGCATGACTTTCAGAGAAATTTTTATTCATTTCTATATTTTCTGTGTTGGTGATGAACTTTTTACAATCATGATGGCTTCTTAATTGAATTAAGCTTCAGTAAGTTTCTCATTCCATGAACTGCATATGCCACACGTATTGATGGTACACATATTCCTATGATAACAAATTGAAGCTGGAGTTAATTCAAGATGCTGAAAAATGGTCCATTATCAGTTTACTTGAGATTATGATGCTCTACTCTTACTATGTCCACTGTATATCAGAAACTGCCCGAGCTAGAGAAGCGTTTGATAAGCTTGAACTGTGGTGACAAGAATGCAGTCAAATCTGCAATTGAAGAATTCTCGGTGGAAGTTCAACTTGATGAAGATAGTGTATTGAACAAGTAATTGATCTTAAGTTCTTAACTAGTGATGCATATATACACGGATGTATATTTAATAGGTTAATACAAAAACGAGAATGAACATGTATGTAACCTCACCATCCACCTTTTGTATGTGGGTGGAGGATATGTCATTTGGTCCATAGGTTATTGGCACCTGTGACATGCTATTGCTATTGCTAATTGGACCAAAATATTATCAGCAGCATAATATCACTAACAATCAGCTTTGGTGACTTTTCAGGAAGTCAATAATTGATGAGTGCTTTTCCAAGGATAGTGTGGCAGAGATAATAAAATCATTTGTAAGTATTTCTTTTTTCCTTTGCACATTCCATTGGACAAGTTCATCATAATGTTGCATGTCCATGTCTTTGTTTAGCCACAGTCTTTATGTAAGCTGCTTTTCAGGAAGCTGAGGCAAGCAAAGAGGGAAATGGATGGATAGGTGCAGTTCTTAAGGGGTTAAAAAGATCATCTCCTACTGGATTGAAAATAACACTAAGATCGGTAATGAGTTTTTGCAATTTGATTCTTAAAAGATATTATGCTAAATTCCTGTTCTACATTGAATGCTTCATAAGGAATAATAGACAGAATAATTGTTGATGGGATTTTGTGTACGTAGAAATGCAGGAAAATTGTATTTGATTGCATTGATCTTTGATTGGGTATAACATTACCATATAAAAGATATGTGAGACTTACACATCAAAACTCACTTCAAGGTTAAAGGCTCTATTCTTTCAAGTATTGTTCCCCTGATGTGGAATTGAACATCTATGAACTCTTTCACATTCTGTGACTTAAAAGTTCTGTCATATTTGTGTCATTTAACTGACCAACAATGGGGAGTTACTTATTTAAGTTGTATATTGAAAAGCCTCTTGTTTTGAAGCTTTTTTTGTTTTTGGTTGAGTATTTCCAAAGTTTGAACACCTAGTGTAGTATAGATTACGTATTTGGAGCATCAAAGATCATCCTGACACTTAAGTTTCTAGATTACATTTCTTTATCTTTTCATCCACAACTTCTTTGCAAATTTGTTCTAATCCATTGTGCAAAATGATTATGAGTGAAAATTATCTTCTGTTCCTGTGGCCCTGAACACAAATGGAATTGTATAAGGAATTGCTTCGATGGAATTGAATCTGTCTGTAAAAAGTGAATGAAGAACTTTCTGTTGAAGACCAAAAAAGAAATCACAAATTTGCTTTAGATTATGGGTTATGGATATGGTAGGAATAGAGTACTTCTCCCCCACTTCTTACACCCTTTTCTGCATTTTTTTTTTAATTTTTTTTTATTCTTTGTCATGTTCTATCTTCTAATAAATTTTTGGCTTTTTAAACTTAAATTGCTTGATACTTGGTCTAATGACTTTCAAGAGAGTAACATCATAAGATAACACCTACCACTTTCACTACTCAAAGAGGATTATAAATTAATATCAGCTTTAAGAAGTAGACCTGCTCTCTCCTTGTGGTAGTTCTTGCATATGTGGCGTTAAATTCTTGTTAAATATTTCCAGATTCGTGATGGAAGGAAGCAAACACTGCCAGAAAGTCTGAAAAAGGAATTTAGATTAACAATGAATATATTACGAGCCTCAATCTCTGAGGATGTCTATGAGGTAATCTCTGCAGTTATATTACTAAACAAAAATGTATGAATATAGAGTTTTAGATCCATCTTTCAGAACATAATTTGTCTTCTACAACTTTGAAATAAACTTGTCTCCTTCTTTTGACAAAAAGGGTATAAGAGCTCTCACCATTGACAAGGATAATGCTCCAAAGGTACTCTCTCTCTTTATGTTTGTGTTGTGCTTCAAAATTTTCCATCTCTATGCTTCATTCTTTCTAGATTTTGATTGAGAGTGAATTTATGTAGAAAACTTCCGGCCTAGTTTACTACTACCAGCAAAAATGGGAAATTTAGGCCATGTCTATGCATGTTGGTTGTAGTAAACACGGGAAATTTTGGCCATGTTTATACTTCTGCCAATTAATCTATCTAAAATATTAATTTATGGCAGTGGGACCCATCGTCTCTGGACAAAGTTGAAGATGAGAAGATAGACCTAGTATTTCAGCCATTCAAAGAGGATTTAGAGGTCCAGATTCCAGAAAAGGAAGAAAGCAGGTTAGTGTAGCTTCTTTATCTCCTATGCCCAACTTATATCATATATGTGTTACTGAATCAATCTAAAGTATTGGGAAAACGAATCCTTAATTTTATTTTCAAACCAAATTGCAGGTGGCATGGTAAATATGAGACTACACCCTATGCAACTTCAAAGTAGATGTCATAAGCAAAAAAAATTTATGGTCTGCTGCTGTTTGTTTTATGAACTGTTGTTGTCTGTGCAACAAGGAATGTAAAATAATGTCAGGCCCCAAATACTATTGTGTATTTCACCTTGCTGATTTTTGTGTTTCTCTACTTAATGTTTCTTCTTGTATTAAAAATAATTGTGCTATAATTTGGGCAAAAATCATCACATATGTAATTGTCTAATTAGATGCTTGTCTGTCAGGACCTTGATATAAGCCTTTAATCAAGAGTTCACCAATAGTCAGAAACTCTTAAAACTCCTTTTAAAAAATTATTAATAATAATAATTGCTGACATGGATGGCTATGATTAGCCTTTACCCGAGAGTTATGTTAATTGAAGAGTCTAAGACTCTTTGTTTTCCTTTGAGTAAATTACAAATTACACTCCTAAAGTTTGGAAGTGATTGAATTTTACACCTTGAAATTTCAGAATTTAGATTTTAACTCCTGAAGTTTAGGGTGTTTAGATTTTACACCCTGACATTTCAAAATTTAGATTTTATCTCCTAAAGTTTAGGATTACTTGGATTTTACACTCCCAAATTCTAAAACTTTAGGATGTAAAATCTAAACATTTCAAAACTTTAGAGAGTAAAATCTAAACACTTCTAAAATATAAAGGGTAAAATCTAAATTCTAAAATGTTAGGGTGTAAAATCGAAACATCACCAAACTTCAGGGGGTAAAATTCAAATTCTAAAACTTCAGGGTGTAAAATCTAATTACCTCCGAATTTTAGAGGTGTAATTTGCAATTTACCTTATTCCTTAATATACCATTAAATCATTAACATTTCAAAATTTTGCTTTTTTGCTTCCCTCCCTCTCCCCAAACCCTCAATAGTACTTTTCCCTATAAGTACATTTTCCCACAAAGCCTTGAACCTCCACTACACCAAATTGGCTTAAGTAAGGAGAATAAATTCCAATAAAAACTTGGCCAAAACCCTACCCCTTGACGCCATCTCATTTTGCTCTTTTTACCTCCTCTGGTAAGGAATTGTGTATTATTGCAAATTCTATTTATTTAGTTTTAATTTTGTTGTAATTTATCAAATTATGTAGTTTAGGCAAGGTTTTGTTCCTAAATAATTTGGGCATTTTGTGCTACAATCTGTTCATGTACATTGTTGTTACAAGCCTTTTGCATGAACCATTAGAGCTGAAAGAAATAGGCCTGATTCATTGTATGCTAAGCTTGAGCTTAAAAGAACAAAGAGTGATGGATTGGGGATTTTATTCTTAGCGACTGGAAATAAGTGGGAATGAAAAATGAGGAAATAGAAGTTGATATTTGTGAACTAAGGCATTGTGGATGAACAAGCATGGTATATCAAACCAAAATTTGGGTTTGAAGATGATATCTACAACAAAACAGGAAAACCCTCTTTGAAGTCAAAGATGTAGATCATCAGAAAGAGGTTATTGAGAAGAAACAAGAGGATGGAAGCCACTGTTGAAGAAAAGATGTTAAAAAAATCATGAGTTGACTCTGTAAGAACAGTGACGATGGTTAGACGTTACATATTTACTGCTTTCAATGTATCCAATGTTTACATTAAGGATATTATAGAAAGAGTAGTACTTCAATTTATGGTTCCAATGTTAAGTAAGTATTTTTTTTTTTTTTTTAGAAATAATTACAACATAAAAAAAAAAATACAAATTATAGATGATTTCTATATAATTTTACTATTTTATGCTTGAAAATCTCATTGATGATCTCATTAAATATTGTTCTAGGTTATTATGTTTTGTATTTGAGAGGGAAATTATATATATATATAAAAGAAGAAGTAAATGATATGTCTTTGAGGTGGGTGGCATGCAGGGGTGGCAATTTTTATCCATATCCATGAACCCGCCCATTACCCACCTTATTTGGATGAGTCTTAACCCAACCCATTTGAGTATTTGGGTTAAATGGATAAAGACCCATTTGGTTATTTAATTAGATGGGTCTAAATGGATAAATCCACCAATACTAATTAAACCCATCTAAAATTTAAAATAAAATTAACCCACTAATATCCATTCTAAAATTTAAAACTTAAATAAACCTCAGACTCAATCTCAGACTCACTCTTCCTCAGATTTTCTCATTAACCAATCACTTTCCCAACTACTTTAACCTCTTTATTTCTAAGCCCAATCACTTTCCCTCCAATTTTCTCAGTAACCAAACAAAAGGAAATTCTTGAGAAAGAACTGGGATGGAATCGGAGTTCACCATTCCACTCTTTTCCTTGTCATTTGATTTCCCAAAGAAACGTTAGTGGTGCTACAGGACTTGTTGGGTATGACTCTGATGGATCTGAAACGGCGGACCCAACTCCTGCTCCGACTCTGGCTCGGCGGCTTCAGCACCGTCTTCGATGGCGGCGACTCAGGCTCCAATGGCGCTGGGAAAGCCGTCCGGGGAGAAGAGGTCGAAGCGATCGATCGGCACTGATGATCCATAGCGACACCGTTTCAGCTGCTAAGGCTGCTCTCCATCCAGTCTGTACCAATATCATGCCTCAGAAGCATCAGAGAAAGAAGGTAACTCTTTCACAGTTTCTGTTTGGTGGTTGAGAAAGTGTGAGAGAATTGGAAATGATGTTTAGTTTATGACCTTCGGTTTCTGTTTGGTGGTTGAGAAAGTGTGAGAGAATTGTGGAAATGATGTTTAGTTTATGACCTTTGGTGTACTTGAGACTCCGAAAAAAAGAACAGAGAAGACAAAAAAGTCTTTTTATTTTATTTTTTATTTTTTTATTATTATTTTTTTCTCTCTGTGGCTTTGTTTGGTTGCTAAGAAATGAATATTGCGAAGGAAAAATGAAAGGAAAGTACAGGAAAAGTGATTTTTGAACTTTTTAATTTTTGTTTTTAAAGTTTTTAACATGTTATTTATTTATTTGGGTTATATTGGGTTAAATGGGCGGGTTACTAATTAAATGGGTTGGGCGGGTAATGGATAATTAATTTATATATAAACGGGTCATAAATGGATAAATGGGTAATTACACACCCAACCCATTTATGACCCAACCCGCCCATTTGCCACCCCTAGTGGCATGTTATGTAATATATATGTTAATATATATTAAACTAGTAATTGATATGTAAACTACGGTACACCCTAGATGCGATGGTCACTCCATAAGTATCAGTGCTTATGGGGTGTAGGGGGCAAGAGTTAGGATTCAAGTATCCAAAAAGGAGCTTCACACACATGTACACTTAGATTAGGTTAAAGTAGAATTTTTATCTTGTATAAAAAAAAAGTAATTGATATGTAGTATATATATATATATATATATATATATATATATATATATATAAACCAGTCACTGATCCACATGAGAATAGCTACTGAATAAGTTTCAAGAAAAAAAACGCCATTATTTTTTAGTTGGAGTAGTAAGGAAAAATGCATGAAATTTAAAAAATATATATATATATTGAAAGAGATAACACAAAATTTTATTAGTTATGTTGGAAATATAAATGTGCGCAGCGAAAAATAAACGGATCTACTTCATTCACAATTGATAACATGCACTATGTAAGTTTTAGAATATAGAACAAGAGAATGTACCTTGGTGCGATGAATTTCAAAACCAAAAATCAGAAGTTCTCGGGAACACTTTTAATCTTCACTCCAATTTCACTAACGCCCAAAATGTATGGTCTCTTAATCAGTTATATAAGTTTGTTCTAGAGAGAATGAGAGAATGTCCAACATTCACATACAAACCATTTCATTCATTTGTATTGCTTACAAAATTTTGTATGTTTCTCTCCTATAATTGATTATCTAATTGGGCTAGCCTTTTGGGCATTTCCAATTGGGCTTTAATATGTGGCTTGGAGTGGGACCAAAAGGAAAAAAATAAAACACTAGCTCCAATGGGCCTTGGGCTTTTCCGTTAACTCTTGACAAGTCCAAAGTTACCATTAATTATATTTAATACCACTATATAAATATAATTGCACTCTAGGCCTTATTAATAAATTATATCCCAAACTTTATTATACATGCAACCCCTTCATAAAATATTCGTAGTAATACAAAGTCATGAATAAAGATTGCCACTTTATAGATTACTACATCTTAATTTTTGAGTACCCGGTTTAATCCTTTCAAGTTATTCATAATATATTTATGAAATCCAATTTCATAAATATATACTTTAGTAATTTCTTACCAAAGTGGTTAGGTCTAACTCTCTGAAAAACAAACCCATTAAACTTATCTCAAAGGAATATTTTGTATCTCCGTTAAGAGACTATGAATTTCATCTTAAGAATATATGTTCCATCAACACTAAATGTGGCTGCCCAACATACTGAGGTTTTGACTGTTAGTTTAGATCTCACTCCTGATATATCAAAGCAACTTACACTTCATGATTAGGTCAATTATTCTCTTAGGATTAAGAGTTCATGTAAATAGAAGTCGTGAGATTTTTTATTCATTTGACAGTCGTTAGGAGAATAATAAATCTCACAGCGGTCCAGTTCAATATGTCTTAACTCTTAAAACATATCAACATATCAACTAGAAATCTCTACTTCCATGATCAAGACAAATCATCTTAGTTGATATGTTATAGTCTTCGCAGATGAAATACCCAATTTTATTACTGACTACGAACTAAATTCTGAGTTTACAAAGAACTTGTGATTTATATTTTCGGTGACTTTTCACATAAATCATATACTATGCATCTTATGGACTAAATGATAATATCCGAATATTCATGTTATCATTATTTTAGATAATAATAAAACAACTTTATTAATCACAATATTAAGTCATACATCATGTCATACATAATGTCATACATAATATAATACATAACATCATACAATAGGATTCTAGGGCACTAATCCCAACAAGTTAGGCAGAAGAAAGTAATGTTGTTTTATTTATTATTTTTTTGTGAGAAGGAATAAGAGACAGGATTTTGCGTCTCTAATTTAGTTTGTGTTGTATATATAGGTATATATAAGATATGTTGTAATATGTATGCCAAAATGTGTCTATTGAAAGGTCATAACTTTTCAAATTTGATATACCAATATGTATCTATTGAAATGTCATAATCCTTTATATTGGATATACTAAAAGGTGCTTATTGACTAAAGTGCCTATTGAATGAAAATGTGCTTATTGGCCGAAAATGTGCCTATTAAATTAAAATGTGCTTATTAAATGAAAAATGTGCATATTGACTAAAAGTGTGCCTATTGAATGAAAAAACGCATATTAATTGAAAAGTTGCCGATTGAAAAATGAAAAAGGCACAATTATTTTGTGTTTTTAAATGTATATGTGACATAAATTTATGTAGTCATGTAGCACAATGAGTGGTAAAAAAAAAAAGTCAAACATTTCGGTTTTATATTATACTAATCGCTAACCCATGCGATGCACGAGAATAGCTATTGAATGAGTTTCAAGGAAAAATAAATAAAAAAATACAAACAACTATTATTTTTTAGTTGGAGTAGAAAGCAAAAATGCATGAAATATTTTTAAAAATAATATTGAAAGAAATAGCAAAAAATTTTATTAGTTAGGCAAAAGAAAGTAATGTTGTTTTATTTATTAGTTTTTTGCGGGAATGAATAAAAGATATAATGTTGCGTCTCTAGTTTAATTTGTGTTTTATATATAAGTATATATAAGATATGTTATAATATATATGCCAAAAAGCGCCTATTGAAAGGTCATAACTCTTTAAATTTAATATACCAAAAAGTCTCTATTGAAATATCATAACCCTTCATATTAAATATAGCAAAAGGTGCATATTAGTTGAAAATGTGCCTATTGGCCATGTGGGGCCAGTTACCCGGAAAACTAACAATGTCCAGGGAAGATGGGCTTATGGCCCAAAGGCCCAGTCCGAGGACGCTCATTTGTCCGAGGACGCCTCTTAGTCCGAGGATGAGATCTGTTTCCCAAATCAGCCTACGAAGTGGATGTAACGAAACCATTCCGGTTTTCAAGAAGCGTCACGGAATCGCACGCGAACTAAACTAATGGGTATCGACCAAAGAATGAACCGGAAAAGGCAACGAGTGCCTCTTGAGAAGGTGTCACCTCCACATTAAATGCATCCCACCTAACTCCCTGGCCGCATTAAATGTGGAAGTGATACCTGAACAACAATGAAGCAGCCTTACAACCACTAGGCGGAGGATCCGGGAAGTTCAGGATGGGACAGAAAGCAACTTCCAGAGGGAGGCTTACACGTGGACGGTGAGGGCAAGACGGAGAGGGTAGTATATAAAGTGAAGTCAAAATACATGAAGGGGGGACTTTGGAGAAGAAAAAGAAAAAGAGCACTGAAAGCGGGACGAAGGAAGAAGAAAGAGAACATCTATCCTGTATTACCTGGGGAATTCCTATTGCCGCAGGAGATCGACGTCCTTTTCTATTGACTGGAGCTAGTTCTTACGCCCACACTCTACAAATTTTATTGTCCAGGGTCCAAGACAATTTGAGTCCCTACAGGCCATAAATGTGCCTATTAAATGAAAATGTGTCTATTGACTGAAAATGTGCTTATTGAAAAATGAAAAGTCACAAATTTTCATTGTTTTTAAATATATATGTGGCATTAATTTATGTAGCCATTTGGTGTAATAAGGAGTGGTCAACAAAAAGTTGAAAGATGCCTATTGGCCGAGAATGTGCCTGTTGAATGAAAATATGTCTATTAATTGAAAAGGAGCCTATTGAAAAATGAAAAGTCACAACCGTTCAGTGTTTTTAAATATATACGTGACATTAATTTATGTAGTTACGTGGTGCAATGAGGAGTGGACCACCAAAAATCAAACGTTTCGGCTTCGGGTTATATATATATATATATATATATTGGTATATATAAGATAGTTTGTAATATATATGCCGAAAAGTGCCTATTGAAATGTCATAACCCTTCAAATTTGATATACCAAAAAGTCACTATATAAAGGTCATAACCATTTATATTGAATATACTAAAAAGTGCCTATTGGCAAAAAATGCGCCTATTAGCCGAAAATGTGCCTATTGACCGAAAAGGTACTTAGTGAAAAAATGAAAAGTTACAACTTTTCGATATTTTTAATTGTATATGTGATATTAATTTATGTAGCCATGTGGTGTAATAAGGAGCGGTTAACAAAAAGTCAAAATGTGTCTATTGGCAGAAAATGTGCCTATTAATTGAAAATGTGCCTATTGAAAAATGAAAAGTCACAATTGTTCGGTGTTTTTAAATGTATACATGACATTAATTTATGTAACCACATGACGCAATGATAAATGGTCAACAAAAAGTCAAATGTTTGGCTTTGTGTTGTATATAGATGTATATATAAGATAGGATGTAATATAAATGCCAAAAAGTGACAATTGAAAGGTTATAGCCCTTCAAATTTGATATACCAAAAAGTCACTATTGAAATGTCATAACCCTTCATATTGGATATATCAAAAAGTGCCTATTAGCCGAAAAGTTGCCTATTGAATGAAAATGCGTCTATTAACCGAAAATGTGCTTATTAAAAAATGAAAAATCACAACTTTTTGGTGTTTTTAAATGTTTACATGGCATTAATTTATGTAGCCATGTGGTGCAATAAGGAGCGGTTAACAAAAAGTCAAAAGGTGCCTATTGGCCAAAAATGTACCAATTGAATGAAAATGTACCTGATGAACCTCACGAATCAGTAGGTTGAAATGTCTCGGGCGTCAAAGATCAAAGAGCACTTGAAAGTCCTGGAAAAGCAAAAACAGAATCAGAGGCGACCAGGGAAAACCGGCCAAGAATCCTCCGATGGCAAGATCAGTACTTTTCTTATTCCAATATTTTTTTTGGGATGGTCAGAATGACCCCACCTCTTCATAAGGGAATGATTTTATAGTGCACATGGAATGGTTATTTGTTTGATAATCGTTCCTACTGTCAATGAGTTCAGAAGATTCGGAGGTAACTTCCATAACTGCTATGGAAGTTACCCTATTTGGACCTGTATAACAGTTAATGGACACTTGTCCCTTGACCCTGGTGGAAGTGTGAGTCGCCAAAAGCTGAACACGCTCAGGGCCCTATAACCTCGTCCGTCCTTTATTAAGGACTGGCGAGATTATTGGGGATGAGCATGCTCCATGAAAGCTTAATATGCTTACAGCTCAATTGCCTCGTCTGTCCTTTATTAAGGACAGACGAGGTTATCATGGACGAGCAGGTTTTGCGAGGCCCATCTCTCCCATCTTCGGTCACGGATGAGCCATATGGACAAGATAAGACGTGTGCATTTTGATTACACCATCAGTACCTATTAGCTGAAAAGGTGCCAATTGAAAAATGAAAAGTCATAACAATTCGATTTTTTTAAATGTATACGTAGCATTAATTTATGTAGCCACATGGTGCAATGAGGAGTAGTCAACAAAAAGTCAAACATTTTAGCTTTATATTATTTATAGCCACATGGTGCAATGAGAAGTGGTCAACAAAAAGTCAAATTTTGCAGTTTTGTGTTGTATATATAGGTATATATAAGATAAGTTGTAATATATTTGTCAAAAAGTGCTTATTGAAAGGTCATAACCCTTCAAATTTGATATACCAAAAGGTCTCTATTGAAAGTTCATACTTCATATTAAATACACCAAAAGGTGCCTATTAGTTGAAAATGTGTCTATTAGCCAAAAATGTGCCTATTGAATGAAAATGTGTCTATTGATAAAAAATGTGCATATTGAAAAATTAAAAGTCACAACTATTCGATATTTTTTAATGTATACGTGACATTAATTTATGTAGCCATATGGTGCAATAAGGAACGATTAACAAAAAGTCAAAATCTGCTTATTGACCAAAAAGGTGTCAATTGGCCGAAAATGTGCCTATTGAATGAAAATGTGCCTATTGAACAATGAAAAGTCACAACTGTTCGGTATTTTTAAATGTATACATGGCCTTAATTTATGTAGCCATGTAGCGTAATGAGGAGTGGCCAACAAAAAGTCAAATGTTTCGGCTTTGTGTTGTATATATTGATATATATAAGATATGTTGTAATATATGCCAAAAAGTGCCTATTGGAAGGTCATAACCCTTCAAATTTAATATACCAAAAAATCTCTATTGAAAGATCATAACCCTTCATATTAGATATACCAAAATGTCCATATTGGCCAAAAAGGTGCTTTATTAGCCAAAAATATGCCTATTGAATGAAAATGCGCCTATTGGCCGAAAATGTACTTATTGAAAAATGAAAAGTCACAATTATTCGGTGTTTTTAAATGTATACATGGCATTAATTTATGTAGTCATGTGGTGCAATAAGAAGATGTTAGCAAAAAGTAAAAAGGTGTCAATTGAATAAAAATGTGCTTGTTAACTAAAAAGGTTCTTATTGAAAAAATGAAAAGTCACAACTGTTTGGTGTTTTTAAATTTATATGTGGCATTAATTTATGTATTCATGTGGTACAATAAGGAGTGGTCAACAAAAAGTTAAACGTTTTGGTTTTATATTATACTAATCACTAACTCGTGCGATGCATGGGAATAGCTATTAAATGAGTTTCAAGGGAAAAAAAAAAGCCATTATTTTTCAATTGGAGTAGCAAGCAAAAATGCTTGAAATTAAAAAAGAAATGATATTGAAAGAAATAGCATAAAGTTTTATTAGTTAGGCAAAAGAAAGCATTGTTGTTTTATTTATTATTATTTTGTGGGAAGGAACAAACTCTACTAGTTATTCCTAATGGATATACTACATTATGCAGACAATTATATATCTCAATATTAGAAATCGCCTCAAGTTTTATGGACAATATATTGTGTTCCACAAAATAGATGTTCTTTAAGAGAGACTAGCACAATCTTGATACCTTATCAGTTATAAACATAGAAAAGAGGTTTAATACAAATGATCTTTTTTTTTTTTTTTTTTTTTGTTGAGAAACAATACAAATGATCTATTTACAATAACTATTTCTGTGTGATAAAATATGGTTAATACAAATGGTCTGTGTGATGATTGTTTATTTACAAATGGTCTGTGTGATAAAATATATAAGCTCAAAAGCTTTGATAAACAGAGAATGGAGACAAAGTTGAAAATGGAGAGAAATTCTTTGGCTGTGTTTTGTATTCCTGAATCAGACAAATTGATAAGTTGGTCGATGAGTCAAGACTACGATTATGCGAAATTGTGATTTTTATTTCCAGTACTATTAGCAAGGGAAGAGACATGTGAAGATGATTGCATAAGATTTAATACACACAATGGCAACAGGACTTAAGTTAACAACAGAACCATAAAACTCTAATTTTTATCACAGCCACTCAATGCACAAAACCCAACTAAATTTCCCTAATAATAACTCAAAAGGAAAAATTCAACTGAAATGCAAGACAGGGTAAGCAATGCCACATTAGAATCTAATATATCACTACGGCCACTAAAATTTGAGTGCCCAAGCAGAGTTAAGATCCATGAGCAAAAGATAGCACAAGAATTTTAGTTCATTTTATCTTTTCTAAAAGATTATTTTGAGGCAAACATTCAAAAACTAGCAAACCACAGAGGGCAGTGTTCCAACATTTTCTTCTGAGGCAAACATTCATCATACTATGTAATTGCTATTATCTAATGCTAAGTAGATAGAATGCATATTTCCTTTGAACATCAACCAGAAATTTGTCCCTATCCACTAAGATTTTGTAATTGGTGGATTAGAACAACGATAAACGGAACATAGCAAAAACAACAACAACAGCAACAAATCTCTGAATTCTAATATTTTGAGTTCAAATAGTGCAAAACAACATGCCAAAAGCCCAAATCTATATCATAAATTCAAAGATGGGCAATGGAGAATAGTTACCTAGAATTGCGATGAAGAACGACGATACATGGAGCAAAGCAAAAACAAAGAAGAGAGAACCAATCCTTGTGAAGTTGATGCATTGAGGCAGAGGATTAAGGATATATATGGTGAAGGGAGAGGATTGGAGACGCAATGGTAAAGGGAGAGGACTGGAGGCTATTTTTGGTTTTCAGCAAAAAATATTGGCAGAATCACAATTTGCAAATCGCGCAATTTTGAAATTGCAACGGGAAATTACCTTTCCTGAAATGCAAAAATTTGCTGATTCAAAAACGCAATCCCCCAAATTTCGCCTAGCCAAACATATCCTGATTTTTGCGATTTGATAAACGGGCATTTAGCTCTCTCAATACGCCTAAACAAACTGGCTCATAGTTGTGTCTGTAGTTTAGTTTGTTTTGTATATATAAGTATATATAAGATATGTTGTAATACATATGCCAAAAAGTGCCTATTGAAAGGTCATAACCCTTCACATTTGACATACCAAAAAGTCTCTATTGAAAGGTCATAACCTTTTATATTGGATATGCCAAAAGATGTTTATTGGCCGAAAAGGTGCCTATTAGCAAAAATGTGCTTATTGAATGAAAAAATGCTTATTGACGAAAAATGTGCTTATTGAAAATTGGAAAGTCACAACTGTTTGGTGTTTTTAAATGTATACATGGCATTAATTTATGCAGCCATATGGTGTAATAAGGACCGGTTAACAAAAAGTCAAAAGGTCCTTATTGGCCGGAAAGGTATCTATTGAATGAAAATGTGCCCATTAAATAAAAAGATGCCTATTGAAAAATGAAAGTTCACAACTCTTCGGTATTTTTAAATGTATACATGGCATTAATTTATGTAACCACGTGGCACAAAAAGAAGTGGTCAACAAAAAGTTAAACGTTTTGGCTTGGTGTTGTGTGTATATATATATATATATATATATATATATATATATATATAAGATAGGTTGTAATATATATGCCAAAAAGTACCTATTGAAGGGTCATAACCCTTCAAATTTGATATATCAAAAAGTCTCTATTGAAAGGTCAGAACCCTATGTGCCTATTAACCGAAAATATGCTTATTGAAAAATGAAAAGTCACAATTGTTTGGTGTTTTTAAATGTATACATAGCATTAATTTATGTAGCAATGTAGTGCAATAAGGAGCGGTTAAGTCAAAAGGTGCCTATTGACCGAAAAAGTGCCTATTGGCTGAAAATGTGCCTATTGAAAGAAAATGTGTCTATTAACTGAAAATGTGCCAATTGAAAAATTAAAAGTCACAACTATTCAGTGTTTTTAAATGTATACGTGGCATTAATTTATGTAACTATGTGGTGCATTGAGAAGTGGTCAACAAAAAATCAAACGTTTCTACTTTATATTATATATAGATATCGATGTGTGTGTGTGTGACAAAACTAACATTGTAGTATTTAATCTATGAAATTAGAAAGATAACTAATAGATTATATTTGTTATTTTGTTATCTGTATATATTAAGAGGATTCAGAAAGTTAGTTATTGCTTTTTTCCTTGTCAAAAATACCCCTAAATTAATTAACCAACAACTTAAAACTGAGGTTAAAATAGTAAATTGGCAAAAGAATGTTAGTTATTGCTTTTTTTGCTATCAAAAATACCCATACCTAAAACTTAAAAATGGGGTTAAAATAGTAAATTGACAAAAATAATAAATTTCTACTTCTACGTTGAATGCCTTCCTACTTCTAATAAACATCTATTTTTACGTTGATTTAAATTCCTACTTCTACTCAATAACTCCTTACAAATAGGATCACTCTTTTATTAGTTTTAAAACTCTTCCAATCTACATAACTCAGCCCACATATTCATTTTTTTTTTTTTTAACTTCATCACGATGTAAAGTAATCTTTACCCAAAAAGTAGAAGAGCCTCTGAGCACACGCGTGAGCACGTGCTCAAAGGCTAGTATTAATTATTGGGTAAATTACATGTTTGGTCCCTAATCTTTACAGTGAATGTCAATATTATTTAGTCCCTAGCATTTCAAATGTATCAATTTAATCTCTAACCTTTTGATGTTGTGTCAAAATAATCCTTACCATTAAGTGGTGGATGGAAAATGCTGACAAGACTAACGGACATATTAAAATATTTTTATTTTTGCCAAATAAAATGGCACGTGTCCTTTAATTAAAAAAAAAAACCCTCGGCCTAATAATTTGGGAATTGAATTCATTGTGAGAAAGGAACAAAGGGGAAGGGGGAAGAGAGATTGGAGACTTTAAGAGTGCTCAGTCAATAGCAATAGCAACCCACCTATCTACGACAAAATTGATAGAGCCACTGGAAATCAAAATTTTTTCTCAGAAAAATCCTGAAAACTAAAAAAAAGGTCTTAAATCCTTTTTTATATTTTCATAATTTATTTTAACCAAAAAAAAAACAATAATAGAATTAACAAAAAATCCAAATGAAAACTATTGCAAATTAGAATTAAACAAATAAAATAGTCCTCAAGATACATTTTAAACGAGAATAACAACTAGATATACCACTTTATAAAAAAAATTCAAAATTAAAATAATACATTACTGAATGATTCTTCAGGCGCTTGATGAGTTGATTGAGTTTGTCGATGAGGATGATGAGATGAGTGGAGGAATAAAGGAGCGTTGTGCTGAAGCGGTTAATGAACATAGAAGACGAGGATGGCGACGATGAGGAGAGCATTGAACTAGCTTCATGATGGGTGAGTCGTCGATCTCCACTCAGCGGGGCCGCTCCATTAGCTATATCAGCTTCGTTGTGGATGGATGGGTTGCCATTGTCGTAGATTGAACACTCTTAGACTCTCCGATCTCTCTTCCCCCTTCCCTTTCATTCTCCTTTCACAGTGGATTATGTTCCCAAATCAATTGGCTTTCCTTTTTCTTTTTTTAATTGAAGGACAAGTGATAACTTACTTGGGAAAAATAATAATATTTTAATATCTTTGTTAGTTATGTCAGTATTTTCCATCCATTACTTAACTACAAGGACTATTTTGACACAATATCAAAAAATTATGGACTAAACTGACACCACTGAAACATAGGTACCAAATTGACATTCATTGCAAAGGTTAAGGACCAAATATGTAGTTTACCCTTAATTATTTTAAGTATAATGAAATCTTAATATCATTTTTCTAAAATTTATATAAAAAACAATTGAAATATTTTTATTTATGTGAGAAACAATTTATTTGAAATATGCACTCTTACTCAAAGTTAGTTGTTTGTACAACAATTGAAACAATGTCTAACAAGAAGGGAAATATATATATATATATATATATATATATATATATATATATATAAAATAAAATAATTCATGGATGTTTACATTTTTTTTGTAGGCATGAAACATGCCTATCTATATTAGCCACTATATCATACAATTTTCAATTTGTAAATATATATATATATATATAGTATGATCAAATCACTACACTACTCTTAGTGTCTTTCTATTTTGTCTATAAAATAACTAAATATTACAATTTTTTGAAAGGAAATTTATTGAATTTTTTTTTTTTTTTTAACATCAATAGTTAAAGGGTGAGGAATTTGAATTCTGAACGTCTTTATTGAAAAATAAGGTGCCAACCAATTAAGATACAAGATTCTTGATAAAACTCATTGAAATATTGAAGAAAACTGAACAGATATTGATCAAGTTTCCTAAATTTAATGAACTAACCCAATTAGTATTCATACAACCAAAGCCCAAGTGGGTCACATATTAGTTTAATATAAACTAGTAGATGACTCAAGCGTTGCTCATGATAATTTTTTAATAGTGGTCTCATTTAATTTATTTTTGTAATTTGGACTAATTTAATAAATAGTAATATAATTTCATTTATTATAGAGAAAATCACAAATATAATATATATATATATATATATATATATATAATTTATATCGTACAAAAATGAAAAAAATACAATTTTTCTGAGGAATTTAATACGTAAGTTAGTGAAAATATTAATTTTTTTAATAAAATTTATTTATAACATTTTGTGTATCATTAAAAAGTATATAAAATTTGAAAATTATTCTTTTAGTTTTAAATAAACTTTCTCAAAATTAATTTTTTTCTACCATACAATCAAAAACAAAAAGAGATCTAAAACATTAATAAAATTCAAAAAATCTAAAATTAAAAATTAAAAATAAAGGAAAAAGAAAATAAAACTCACATTACAGTCAAGCTCCTTCTCCTGATTATGTAAAACGTATCAAATATGATGTGATTAAGCTAAATATCCAATGCATAATTAAATTCAAAATTTTAAAAAAGGCTTTGAAGTAACACAATAGAAATATGTTGTTGTTCCCAAATAAAAATGCTGGTTATAACTTTATACATAATGATTGTAACTCGTTTTCCTTAAAAAAAAAAAAAAAAAAAAACAAGGGTACAATTTCAAAGGGGAAAAAGTAGAGAAATTTTTTGAAAAAAAGAAAGAAATATCGTGTTAATATTGTCATACACTAATCTAACATCTAATCCAATATGTGAAAAATGAAAGATAAATAAATAATTTTAAACACAAAATTGATTTTTTTTTTTTTTAATATCAAAGAATACACTAAAGAGATAAGGAAGATGAAGAGCAATATAAAATATTAGTAAGCACTTAAAAAAATAATTCAATCATCTAAGAACATCAGATAACAAAGATATAACAATTTGGTACTAATTTGTTAAACACAATATTTACAAACAGTGAAAGGAATCTACACAAAGACCATCTTTAACAACTACACTAACTGTTCTTCATCATATTGTTCAGACTATCCTTTTTTTTCCAAATAAACTAAAACCTGACAAAAAAACAAAATATAACATATTTTAATATGATTTTCCCCCCAAATTAGGACAATAACAAATATCATTCGTTAAAAGTATTTCGTGTTGTAAATAAAATAATTAAAAAATTTGCATCAAGGAACACAAGAATGGAGTAGTCAACAATAGGACAATGGGGTACAAACTTCTAGTAGGAGATCCTCCTATATGGTAGTTGTCAAATTGTATCTTCTTTACCACCAATGATTAAACAAGACCTTTGAATACATTTTTATAGATAATTTAAAAAAAAAATTAATTGAATTCATTTTTCAGTTATAAACAACTAAAAGTAGCGTTCTAAAGAACACAAATATTCATCGATCGAAGGTAGAGATGCAAGAAAAATAAAATAAAATAATCCAACAAAAAAAATTTTGAGAGACAGAGAGAGAGAGAGAGAGAGAGAGAGAGAGAGAGAGAGATTTATATGTAAGAAGATGGGAATAAGAAGAGTCAAAATAAAGGAATATAAAAAATGTAAAATTATATGTAAAGTTAAAACCGCCCAAGATGAATATGTATAGGCAATACTTTTGTTTTAATTTTTCATTGATTTATTATTTATTTATAAATATCAAAATTAAAGTAAATGAATATGTAAAGTTAAAACCACCTAAGGTGAAATTGTAAAGCCAAATATTTATATATTTAATATTGTCCAAAAAATTAAAGGTTAAAAATAAATATGAAAAATAATAACCATGTGGCTAATGACCTAACAGATGAGGTGGCTCTACAGAAGTATAACAATAATAAATACTGTGCTTTAGCTTTTACACACACACACACACACAAGTTTTATCTCAGTAACTCCCAAAACTATATATTCATAGACCCAAAACAAAGTATAAATCATGTTGCAACTTAATAGTACTTTTCTTGATCAAAAATAGATTTGGATTCAAACCACCATAAATAGTGGATATATGGGAGCTAATGATGCTCAAAATCGTCATTAGGTCTATTGCTCAAACCTGCACTCTTCAGTGACAAGTGAAGAGTCAGGAACCTGCAAAATGAAAGATACCTTCAGAGTGCATTGATGTGGTGCCGGCCTAAGACCCTCTGAAAGTTAAGTTAGAAACTCACAATAATCTCTATAAACTTTAAAGAAGGAGTTTTCGAATAGTAATTTTTGTGTACCTCAAAATTGGGGTGTCTTGGTGTTTATATAGGGATTTGTGGATGACCACATTAGCTGAATTATAGGGACATGGGGTTATCCCTCAGCTAACTTGTAGGAGTTGGGAACTATCTCATAGCTGATCCATAGGTGGTGGAATTTATCCCTTAACTGACAGTCATGTGAATGTAGGAGACTTTTAAATGATGCGAGAGTTGTAACGTGGGCTCAGTATGCCCATTTTTACTCGTCCGTCCCTGTGGGTGACGGACAGGAGTGGAGGTCAAGCTCGCAAATGCTTACTCGTCAGCTTTTGTGCATGATGTGCATCTTGTTGGAGTAGATGTGATAACTTGCATTAGTTACATTTAGTCTTCCATTCTTGATAGGTAGGTATTTTTGGAAGACTAGCTCTTTTAAGAAAACTAACTCATTTGGAAAGACTAACTCTTTTGGGAAGACTAGCTCATTTGGAAAGACTAGGTATGGAGTAAACTAAAAAGTTCCTCATCAGGAGCTAAGAAATTATGTATAGTTTGAAAAGATTCAACTGTAAAATATCTTGACAATGTATGAAAGATTTGGTTAAAAAAAGGTTGAGAGGCTCAATGGAAGGGAAATTATTATTTTCTATTTTCTATTATGTAGCCGGCCCATTGATCCAATGGGTCTTTAATGGACCAAGAGTAAATTATACTGGTATTTGAATAGTTCTAGGCTATTATTTCATGTTTTTGGTACATTACAGCTGGCGTTTTCAAGAAAGTTGTTTGTTGGTTTAACTAATAAATAGCTTAAATCTCTTGACACTGTTTAAGAGATCTTGAACCGTAAAGGCTTGGGGGGGGGGGGGGGGGGGTGGTTAATGTATGAGGAGGGAGTCAGGACAGAGCTAGGACTTGGAGTTAGAGGGTAATTCTGTTGCTTGTTGTGTGCAATGTCTCTTACCTTTGACTCTACTGCTTTATTATTAATAATTTTTGTTAAAAAAATTTTGAGGGGCCAATTTGTTTATTTTGGGTCAAATAAGTTGATTGGGCTTAATTTTTTTTAGCTTTATTATTAGTAATTTTTGTTGCTGGGCTAATTTTTTGGGCTTGTATATTTTGTTTTAGATTTGATTTATTAATTTTTTATGGCCTTTAAAAGGTGGAAAATGCTAAAACTACAAAATTTTTACAAATTGCTAATGTGGTGAGTGGTTATTGGTAAGTGAAAGGTGATGTGTGTGAACCAATAAAAATTTGCTATCTCAATATTTTGTAAAAATATTGTAAAAAAGTTTTGGCTATAATGTTACTGTGGGGATGGGAAGTCTGAGCAGGCGTATTGGGCTTTGGGCCATGCCCGAGGACGATAATATGCTCAAGGATGGTTAATAGGATTGCTCGGCCTAGGTCAATGGGCTAAGGATAGAGGAGAAGAACGATAAGTCAGCTCTAATTTCTGAAGATCTAGGCCACCTCAGGAGAGCTCCAGGGAAGGTAGCAAAGAACTCAGTTATTCATGAAAGGCGAAATATCTAGGAAGAATGTTGCCACCACCACATTAAATGCACTTCACTTAATGAACTGTCCACATTTATGGAGAAATAACACCTGAACAGTGGCAACTCAAGTCATAGCTATCAACAAAACTTCAAGGAGGATCTAATGGGACAAGCATCCAAAGGATTTTCTGCAAAATCAACAGGTGGAAGGCTAGGATGAAGGGCTGAAGGACTATATAAGGAAGGGATCACCATGAAAAGTGGGCATGTAATCTGAGAAGGAAAAAAGAAAGAATAGGACATTGTATTCATATAAGCTTGAGTTAATCTAAGAACATCCCATCCTCGGACTTGACTGAGGAGTATTAATTCTCTCAATTTGTGTTTTCAATCTTATTGGCATGAATCCTATTAGTTATGGCCCATACTTAATTTGTTGAGATGTTTTATTGTTAAACCCATTCTCTAACAAATATATTGTTTTGGGCTTGTTAGACTAACATCCACTGTTCTTGGTGGGCTGAGGTTCAATTCCAGTCCTTACAATTGGCGCCGTCTGTGGGAAACAGAGAAGCACTTACAGTTTTGATCAACCATGTTGGGTTTAAGACCAAACAGAGAAAAATCTGTGGGATCACAACATGAAGACTAGTTTGTTAATTTAGAAAGAAGGAGAGATCATGAAAATAACCAGACTCCTAGCGTACATACAAGTTATACCAGCAGGAGTCATTCCAAACCTAGAAACCATGTCTCCCATGGGGAGGAAACCCAGAATCTCAGGTTGGAGATAGACCATTTGCACAGGAAGTTATGGCGTAAGCAACGAGAAGCATCCCCTCTTAGTTCAGGAATTGATTCAAGTGGAGATGGCAGTTACAGACTAAGGTCCAAAACACCCCTTAGTGAATCATTCTCTTAATATTCACAGTTGGACAATGAGGAGCAATATTACAAGAAGAAGAATAAGAAACCAACCCTTAGGCGTATAGGGAATGACGCGATGAGTAAGGCATTGCGTTAGATCTCTAAATCACCGTTTACATGCAGGATTGACAGGGCTAAACTTCCTCGTCAGTTTACACAACCCACTTTTACCATTTACAATGGGAGGACCGACCCAGTTAAGTATGTCAGTAATTTCAATCAGATGATGGATGTTCATTATAGGAATGAAGCTTTGGAATGCAAGGTGTTCCCCTCTAGCTTGGGACCTATCGCGATAAGGTGGTTTGATGGGCTGGGTGAAGGCTTAATTAGTTCTTTTGAAGAGCTCACTAGGGCTTTCGGGACCTGATTTGTTACATGTAGTAGGGTTCCTCGTCCCCAAATTCCTTGCTATCTATGGTAATGAAAGAGGGTGAGACCCTGAAAACTTACTCGAATAGGTACTAGGAAACGTTTAATGAGATATATGGAGATTTTGAATACCTGGCCATAAGGACATTTAAAGTTGGCCTCCCAACTGAGCATAATTTAAGAGAGTCCTTGACAATGAAACCTACGTGAAGCATGCGCTAACTTATGGATCGCGTTAATGAGCATAAACATCAGCAGGGGAAGGGTAAGACAAAAATTGCTCTTCTTGACCGAAGAGATTTCAGGTCGAAAAGATATAATAACAACCAAACTTAGAGGGATTTTGCTGGCCATGCTGGGCACCCTAGTGTGCAGGTTGTTAATACAGTGTTCAAGGAGCCTGTTCATTAGATCCTTAAAAAGATAAAAGTTGAGCCCTACTTTAAGTGGCCAAAGATCGTAGGCACACCGCCAAAGATCGTGGCCAAAGATTGTAGAACTTTCCGTGATTACTTAGAGCAATTAGTAAAGGTGGGGAAGCAAAGATAGTTCTTGCATCAGCCCTCTAGGCAGGGAAGTTAGGCAAGGTTGGCATACCAGGGGGAGTCTACCCTGAGTGTAATCCTTGCAGCCCTAGGTTGGATTGGGGGATGCTCTTCTGGGGTTATGTCCATAGTGAGACCAGTTACCGAGGACTCAGTCCCAGAGTCTAAACGTGGGAAATTGGAAGTCTGACCAACGTTGAGCTTTTTCGATGACGATAAGGCTGGGACTTCTTAACTACATGATGATGCCCTAGTAGTAACCCTTAGGATTGGAGGGTACGATGTGAGAAGGGTCCTGACGACCAAGGTAATAGGGCAGAGATCATGTATCCCGACCTGTACAACTGACTTAATCTTAAACCTGAGGATTTAGTTAGCTATGATTCCCCTTTGGTGGGATTTGATGGGAAAACAGTCATTCCGATGGACCTGATCAAGTTGCCTGTTTAGACAGGATTTGAAGTGGTTGAAGTAAGTTTCATTGTGGTGGATGCTTATTCACCTTACACTGCTATCTTAGCAAGACCATGGCTTAATGCCATAGGAGCCGTATCTTCGACTTTGCATTTGAAAGTGAAGTGCCCCTCGGGGGGGCAAGTTGGAGAGTTGATTGGAGGTTAGGCCATGGCAAGGTAGTGCCTGGTCGTCGCTATCAGACATCAATCCGAGGAGGGCACCTCGGTTGCCCAAGAAAAAGCCTTGTAGCAATTAGCACAAATAACTAAACCCCTAGATATTAAGACCCGGGGGGGGAGGGGTAATGTGTGAAGAGCTTAAGAAGGTTACTGTCGACACTGATGCGGAGAAGTATTTTCAAGTTGGGGTTTAGTTGCTTCCTCGGGAGAAATATGAGTTATTGGATTTTCTTAGGAAAAATGTTGATGTTTTTGCCTGGAGTGCGTATAAAGCTCCCGAGGTGGATCCAGATTTCATTTGTCACCATCTGAATGTGAGCCCAGTAGTTGCCCTTAAGAAGCAACCACCTCGACGTTCCTCGAAAGAGCACGCCGACGCTGTTAAGGAGGAAGTAAATAAACTTAAGTGTGCGGGAGCAATCAAAGAGGTGTTCTATCTGGAATGGATGGCTAAAATAGTGATGGTGAAGAAGAAGTCAAGGAAGTGAAGAGTATGTGTGGACTTTACTGATTTGAACAAGGCTTTCCCCAAGGATCCCTTTCCGATCTTGGATTAACCAGTTGGTTGATGCTATGGTCGGCCATCCTCGGATGAGATTTTTGGATGCCTTTCAAGGATATCATTAGATACCATTAGCTCTAGCCAACCAGGAGAAGACTGTCTTCTTGACCCCTATTGGAAATTATCACTACCGAGTGATGCCATTTGGTTTGAAGAATGCTGGATCCACCTACCAAAGGATGGTGACTAAAATGTTTGAGGCTTAGCTCGAAAGAAATGTAGAAGCGTATATAGACAATATGGTTGTGAAGAGTAAACTCGTAACTGAGAATTTAATTGATCTGGGAAGTGTGTTTGAAATATTGAGGAAACATAAGTTGCGTCTCAATGCCTCGAAGTGTTCCTTTGGTGTCAGTTCCAGCAAATTTTTGGGGTATATGATTACGCATCGGGGGATAGAAGTTAACCTTGATCAAATTAATGCAATAAGTGACCTACAACCTTTTCGGAATCCCAAGGAAGTACAAAAGTTGACTAGAATGACTGCTGCTCTAAACAGGTTTATCTTTAGGTCGGCAGATAGATGTAGGCCATTCTTTCAGCTCTTTCATAAGTGGAAAGGATTCGAGTGGACTAAGGAGTGTAACCTTGGCTTTGAGGAGTTGAAGAAATACTTGTCTTGACCACCTATTCTTTCTAGACCAGAAAAGGAGAAAGTCCTTTTTGCTTATATTGCAGTAACATGTCATGCTGTGAGTTTAGTTTTAGTAAGGATAGAGGCTAGGGTGCAAAAATCGGTCTATTATGAGAGTAAATTTTTGCAGGAGGCAGAAATCCATTACTTACCACTAGAGAAAGCCATTTTGGCCATAGTGCAGGCTACGAGGAAGCTCCCTCACTACTTCTAGGTGCATACCATTGTGGTCCTCACTCAACTCCCTCTACAGTCATTACTTTGGAGATCTGATTATACAGGAAGAATTGCCAAATGAGGGATGATTTTGGGAGCATTTGACATAAAATATATGTCTCATACCGCCATTAAGGGGCAGGTGCTTGCAAACTTAGTGGCAAAATTCACTGAATACCAAGGAGTGGTTGTTGCCGAGGAGGGGGAATCAATAGGGGTGCAGGTCACCAAAGGGGGTTTGGAGTTGGGATAGTGATAATATCCCCAGAAAGGATTACTATTGAGAAGTCCTTGAGATTGGGCTTTTTAGCCACTAATAACAACGCCGAGAATAAAGCCTTGTTAACTGGGGTAACTATGGTGAGGAAATAGGGTGGAAAAGCTGTTGAGATCTTTTCAAACTCAAGGTTGGTCGTTGGACAAGTTAAGGGTGAGCTGAAAGCTAAGGATCATAGGATGTAGGGATATTTTGGTAAAGCTCGACAATTACAGTCTGGTTTTGAATATCTCTTTATACAGCAGGTCTCGAGGAGCAAGAATACTCATGCAAACTCTCTGGCAACTTTAGAAACTTCTTCAGAGCAAGGCCTTCCTCGGGTCATCCTCGTCGAGGATTTATTAATGCCTCCTGAGTTGGGATTGATGAGGGTTGGTATACACCAGATAAGGGTTGGTCCAAGTTGGATGGATTCCATAGTTACATTCTTGAAAGAAGGAACATTGCCCGCTAAGAAGGGCGAGGCAGAAAAAATTCGAAGAAAAGCTCCCAGTTTTTGGCTGTTCGAGGAGCATAAATTGTATAAGCATTCTTTTTCAAGGTCGTACTTACTTTGTGTTCATCCTAAAGCGATGGTGCCACTGCTAAAGGAACTGCATGAAAGAATTTGTGGTAGTCATACAGGAGGAATGTCGTTATCGTATAGGGCCCTTACATAGGGTTACTGGTGGCCAAGTATGTAGAAAGAAGCTCAAGATTATGTTAGAAAGTGTGATCAGTACTAGAGGTTTGCCCAAGCATCCATCAGCCTAGAGGCATGCTAAACCCTCTTTCTAGTCCGTGGCCGTTTACACAATGGGGCTTGGATATTGTAGGGTCAATTCCTAGAGTAGTGGGAAACTAAAGATGGCTTCTTATTGGAACAAATTACTTCACGAAGTGGGTTGAGGCTGAGCCATTATCCAATATTAGGGATGTTGACGCAAAAAAGTTTATGTGGAAGAATTTTGTTACCAGATTTGGGATTCCCCATATCCTTATCTCGAACAATGGGTTCGAATTTGATAGCAAAACTTTCAGGAGGTATTGTAGTGAGTTAGGCATCAGGAATAGTTACTCAACCCCGGCCTATCTGCAAGGGAATGGGCAAGCTAAGGTAGTTAATAAGGCTATAGTTAATGGGTTGAAGAAAAGGCTTGATGAAGCTAAGGGTAGATGGGTTGACGAGCTCCCACATGTTCTTTGGACATATCGAACTACTCCTCGTCGGTCAATTGGGGAAACTCCGTTTTCCATGACCTATAGTTCCAAGGTAGTAATCCCTTTGGAGACAGGATTTTCGATGCTAAGGAAAAGTCTATTTGATCCAAATAGAAATGATTAGTTGCTCCGAGAGAGTTTGAATTTAGTAGATGAACAAAGGGAAGTGACCATGGTCCAATTGGTACATTATAAACAAAAGCTTAAATAGGGATACAACCTGGAAGTGAAGGTTAGACCGTTAACGCTAGGAGACTTAGTATTGAGAAAAGTGGTAGAAACTGCGAGGAACCCATCATGAGGAAAATTGGGACCTAACTGGGAAGGGTCATATTGCATCACCTTGGTAGCTGGTATAAGTGCTTATTTTTTGGAAGTTTTAGATGAAAATGTTGTACCACACCCATGGAATGTAAATAACCTTCGAATGTATTATTATTAATGGAAGGAAATCTTGCGATCTTTTATTTTGATTATTATTGTTCAACATTCTCTTTTTTTATTGTTTAGAACCTCGGTTGAACATCGGTCATGCCTGGTTCCTCGGACCACATACCTTGAGTAAATTAATACTTTTTATTTGATTAAATGTTAAACAAAACCTCGATCATGCCTGGTTCCCTAAACCACATACCTTGGGTAAATTAATAATCTTTATGTGACTAAGTGTTAAATAGAATCTCAGTCATGCCTGGTTCCTCGGACCACATAAATTAGGTAAATTAATGCTCTTAAATTGACTAAGTGTTAAACGGAATCTCGGTTATGCCTGATTCCTCGTACCACATATCTTGGGTAAATTAATACTCTTTATTTGACTAAGTGTTAAACAAAACCTTGGTCATGCCTGATTTCTTGAACCACATACATTGAGTAAATTAACTCTCTTTATTTGACTAAGTGTTAAACAGAACTTCGGTCATGCCTAGTTCCTCAGACCACATACCTTCGGTAAATTAATACTCTTTATTTTTTTAAGTGTTAAATAGAACCTCAGTCATGTCTGGTTCCTTAGAACACATACCTTATCTAAATATTCAATCTTTATCTCTAATTACAGACTTGGAGAAGGTTAATGTTTCAATTCCGTGGATCTTGGGATTTCCAATAGATCAGATCATATTTTGCTTTGATAGGTCATATGTAAAAAATAGGCAAAAATGCAAAATTGACCCTCTAACTTTCACATTTTTTTCATTTCAGTCCTCTAACTTTCAGTTTTGTCAATTCAGTCCTCTAACTTTCAATTTTTTTCAATTAAGGACTCCGTTAAAGCTCAGTTAGTACTGCCGTTAGGGACCACTAAAACGACGCCGTTTTGCTTTTTTTTTTTTTTTAATTCAAAATTAAAAGAAAATAAGAAAAATCTGGAAAAAAAAAAAAAAAAAAAAAAAAAAAAAAAAAAAAAAGAAGAAGAAGAAGAAGAAGAAGAAGAAGAGGGGAACGAGTCATCTTGATAACCTCCATCTCGCGCTGAAAAAACCGCTTTCACACCCAACAAATCCTTTGCTCCAAAAAAAGAACAATCTTGACAGCAAAAACAGAAACCCAGTTGAGTTTTAACCTTAAAAAACCAAAATCAAACCAGAAAAAACCATGAACAACCAAACCCAAAATTCCCAGAAGTTGATAGCAAAAAATCCAAAAAGCTCGCCAAATCTGCCATCGAAGATATCGTCGCTTCCCCTACCTCCGCCGTCTCCAAAAAGCTCGCCTTCGATCTCATCTGCTCCACTCGTCTCACCTCCGATCTTTGGGACACCGTCATCACCGACGTTCGCTCCGATCTCGATTTCCCCGACCCTGACGTCACCGCCGCCACAATCTCCATTCTCACTGCCCTCCCTTCCCTCCCTTCTTACCGACTCTCCAAGCTCCTCACCGACTCCACCAAAGAGATCAACACCTGCTTCGATTCCAGCAGCGATAACCTTCACTTCTCCATCACTGAAACCCTAGGTTGCATTCTCGCTCGCGACGACGTCGTTACGCTCTGCGAGAACAGTGTTAGCCTCCCCTGAATCAATATAGCAGCTCGCCTTTTTTTTTTTTTTTTTTTTCAGATTTTTCTTATTTTCTTTTAATTCCGGATTATTAAAATAAAAATAAATAAATAAATAAATAAACCAAGCAAAACGGTGTCATTTCAGTGGTCCCTAACGGCAGTACTAACTGAGCTGTAACGGAGTCCTTAATTGACAAAAATTGAAAGTTAAAGGACTGAATTGACAAAACTGAAAGTTAGAGGACTGAAATGAAAAAATGTGAAAGTTAGAGGGTCAGTTTTGCATTTTTGCCTAAAAAATAATAATAATAATTAAATAATAATGATAACACTTATGTGGCAATACACACTTAGAGTTAACTAAAACTTTTCATTAAAGTCTTTCACTAATATGAAAGGGGTACATGTGTAAACTGAAAACTTAAACATAAAAAAAATATAAATAAATAAATACATAAAAACATAAGTAAAATAGAGAAGTTTTGTCCTAAGTGTTGACTGGTGGGTTGGTGCTAGCTGTTGATGGTGGATTGGAGTGCTGAGTCTCCTTCTCCTTGGCTGGTCAGCCTAGTTTCTTGGACCACATACATTGGGTAAATTAACGCTCTTTATTTGACTAAGTGTTAAATAGAACCTCGGTCGTGCCTGGTTCCTCGTACCATATACCTTCGATAAATTAATACTCTTTATTTGTTTAAGTGTTAAACAAAACCTCGATCATGTCTGGTTCCTTAGAACACATACCTTATCTAAATATTCAATCTTTATCTCTAATTACAGACTTGGAGAAGGTTAATGTTTCAATTCCGTGGATCCTGGGATTTCCAATAGATCGGATCATATTTTGCTTTGATAGGTCATATGGTAAATAATAATAATAATGATGATGATGATGATGATAACACTTATGTGGCAATACACACTTAGAGTTATCTGAAACTTTTCATTAAAGTCTTTCACTAATATAAAGGGGGTACATGGGTAAACTAAAAACTTAAACATAAAAATAAATAAAAATAAATAAATACATAAAAACATAAGTAAAATAGAGAAGTTTTGTCCTAAGTGTTGACTGGTGGGTCAATGCCAGCTGTTGGTGGTGGATTGGAGTGCTCAGTCTCCTTCTCCTTAGCTGGTCAGCCTAGTTTCTTGGACCACATACATTAGGTAAATTAACACTCTTTATTTGACTAAGTGTTAAACAGAACCTCGGTCATACCTGGTTCCTCGGACCACATACCTTCAGTAAATTAATACTCTTTATTTGTTTAAGTGTTAAATAGAACCTCAGTCATGTCTAGTTCCTTAGAACACATACATTATCTAAATATTCAATCTTTATCTCTAATTACAGACTTGGAGAAGGTTAATGTTTCAATTCCATGGATCCTGGGATTTCCAATAGATCAGATCATATTTTGCTTTGATAGGTCATATGTAAAAAATAATAATAATAATAAAATAATAATGATAACACTTATGTGGCAATACACACTTAGAGTTAACTAAAACTTTTCATAACTTTTCATTAAAGTCTTTCACTAATATGAAGGGAGTACATGGGTAAATTGAAAATTTAAACATAAAAAAAATAAAATAAAAACATAAAAACATAAGTAAAATAGAGAAGTTTTATCCTAAGTATTGACTGGTGGGTCGGTGCTAGCTGTTGGTGGTGGATTAGAGTGCTCAGTTTCCTTCTCCTTGCTTGGTTTCGAAGCAACACCAATAGCTTAGGGAGCAGTGGTTAGCTAGGAGGTTGATTGTGCTGCTACCTGCAGAGCTAGAGGGTAAAAGATATTCTCGATTTTCCTTAAGTGTGAGAAAGCATCCACCCCGGCAAGGTTAAGCACCTCGATCCATACCTGAAGGCATTAACCTCAGCAAACTTCAGTGATCTAGGCCCTCATAATATCTTTTGTCTCTTTCACCCCAATATCATAGCCAGATTGCTCGGCCTGAGCCAGGGCTTCTTCTTTCTTCTCTAGCTCTTTTTTCTGAGCTTCAATCTGCTCCCGAGCAATTACCATTGGCTCCTCAGCTTGGTGAAGTTGCTGATGTTGGTCCTCAGCCTACTTCTCGGCGCCAGCTAAAGCGACTTTAACACTCTTTCTCTCTCTATCTACCTTGGTCAACTTTGTGCTGAGGTCTTTGATCTTCTTTTCTGCCATGGCCAGAGTCTTGACAGTAGATACTTGGCGTGCCTCTTCATCTTTTAGTTGAGCATGGGCATGGTCCACCCATTCCTCAGCATTATTTGTTGTTTGGATTGCCTGAAAGAAAGTAACAGCATAAGGATGGACCAGTAAAATACATGTTTTTTTTAAAGAAAAAAAAAAGAAAAGAAGAAAGGGGGTTTTTTCTCAGTAAAATAATAATAATAATAATAATAATAATAATAAATATAGCATAAGAAATAAGTAGAAGTTTGTACCATGGCCTGGTCCCTCTTCAAGGTTAAGAAGACCTCATGCTTTTTTAGGGTCCTCAGGTCGGCCATGTCTTGTGGCAGGAGTAGGGGTTGTTCCAGAGCATTGGCCACATAGCTCACTTTCCCTTTTTGAAAGTCCCTAATAGAGGAGTCCAACAGGAGTGGGGCTCCGTCTAGCTTGAGCGATGGGTTCCAAATCAAAACCCTGTTCTCGAACCTTTTGTTGTGTTTTTACTTTGTGACCCTTTGGCAATTTTTGCCCCCCTCTAGGGCTCGGGGTCTTTAGAAGGAATAATCTCACCTTCTTTAGATAATTCTTTACCCTTCTTTTCCCTCTTCTTCTTTTTTTCTAGCTGTTCGGAAGGGGAAGTATAGGTAGGAAGGGGAGTTGGGCGCCAAGGTTGGACGGCTACTTCAAGAGTAGACCCTCCGGTGTGTGACTCCAGTAGCTCGAGGAGACTGGTGTTCTTCTTACGCTGGAGCACTATAGCTTCTAGTCTGTCAGCACGCTCTTGGTTGCTACAAATTTGAGTAGAGGGTAGAGGCCTAGAAGTAGTGCTTAGAGATTCTTTAGGGTATGGTCTGTCAAATACTTCAAAATCTTTTTCTTCTGAATCTACCACTTCAAATACCCTGACAGCTTCTTCTTCCTGAGTTGAGTCCGAAGAGATCAACTCTTCCTTAGTGGCATGCTGGTCGAAGAGCTCAACTTGGTGCGTTCCTTCAACCGGTAAGGAATCCTGGCACTGCAACGTTTATCTAGTGCAACCGAGGATCTTTAGTTGGATGAAATGGGCTTGTACCCAAGGATAACGTGGGCAGTACACAATTAGCCATCCGTGAGAAGGAAGATCTCAAACCGAAGAATCCTATTGAGATCTTCCTTGTTAACTAAACTGAAGTTAGGAGCTGTAAAATACTTATCTGCAGAAACCAAAAGTGAAAGGGTGATTAGACAAAGAGTAGAAAAAGGAGTTCAATAACCAGAAAGAAAAAGGATTAAGAAATTGAGATTTTCTCTTTGGAGAGGGGAAAGAGTGGGGTACTTAATCCTAGAACACCCTACCTAGCTGACCATCCCGCATCGGACAGAGTAAGCCATCATGCCATTTACCTGAGACGATCAAGAAATCCTGGTCCAAGCCCTTGTTGGATTCGAGGAGGCACGAAATTAGTTTGACCGAGGGATCCCTAGTTTTGAGATAATGCCCGCTATCTTTAAGGTATTGGCAATTATACACCAGTTGACGTCATGGTGGGAAAGGTTTACCCTTATTTTTTGGTTCAAGGCATCAACACTACCCAGTATCCTAAATAAGTTCAGGGAGCATTGGGTCAGGCAAAGTTTATGGGTAATTAAAAAATCCCTAGTTACTTTCCCTATAGGGATTCACATTCCCCCTTCTATAAAAGCAATCATAGAGATCACCACAGCCCCTTCAGGCCTAAGAGCATGCCATTCCCCTAAGAGGCAATGATGTTGCTAACCCCAGGTAGTATATTGTACCTAGCTTTAAAAGCTTTTCTACCCTCAGGCGTATCTACCAAACTAGCAAACCTACATATCTAGGAAGTAAAAGAAACTATAAAAGAGTTGTAGGCCGAAGAAGGAACCGATCCTAAAGTTAGAATATGAACTAAATGGTACTTACAGAGAAGTATGTAAGGAGCACCTCAAACTGCTTCGTTGAGAGATTGAAGATTTGGGAAATGGAGGAAAGGAACCCCTCACACCCTTTATATGGGGAGAAGAGATGAGCGGGAAAGTTCCCGCTCAAAATCCCATGAGAAATCCCTGCTGTAGGATCTTTATTGCGCTATAGAACGTGGGGGACAGAGCGCTGTGTGAAGCAATTAATGGTGTGTTGTGAATGCCAAAGCGTCAGGAGTGTGTGCAGAGCAGGAGAAAAGACGTTACCACGTGGGAACGTTCCTTAAGTGTGCAAGGCTTTGGGGAGGAAATCAAAAACCCACTTTCATCGGAAAGGAAAGAATTGATGTTTTGAGGGGCTATTGTAGGGATGAGAAGTCTAAGCAGGATATTTGGCTATGGGCCATGCTTGAGGACGATAATATGCTCAAGGATGGTTAGTAGGATTGCTGGGCCTGGGTAAATGGGCCGAGGATGAAGGAGAAGAATGATAGGTCAGCTCTAATTTCTGAAGATCTAGGCCACTCAGGAGAGCTCCAAGGAAGGTAGCAAAAAACTCAGTCAATCATGAAAGGCAAAATATCTGGGAAGAAGACTGCCACCACCACATTAAATGCACTACACCTAATGAACTAACCGCATTTATGGAGAAATGACACCTGAATAGTGGCAACTCAGCTCACAGTTACCAGCAAAGCTTTCAGGAGGTTCTGATGGGACAAGCATCCAAATGATTTTATGCAAAATCAACTGGTGGAAGGCTGGGATGAAGGGTTGAAGGACTATATAAGAAAGGGATCATCATGAAAAGTGGGCATGTAATCTGAGAAGGAAAAAAGAAAGAATAAGACATTGTATTCATATAAGCTTGAGTTAATATAAGAACATCCCATCCTCGAACTTGACTGAGGAGTGTTAATTCTCTCAATTTGTGTTTTCGATCTTATTGGCATGAATCCTATTAGCTATGGCCCATACTTAATTTGCTAAGATGTTTTCGTTGTTAAACTCATTATCTAACAAATATATTGTTTTGAGCTTGTTGGGCTATCATCCATTGTTCTTGGTGGGCTAAGGTTCAATTCCAGTCCTAACAGTTACTCTTAAAAGAATTGATTGTATTGTTAAAGGGGTAAAGTGTAATTTTATTAAACAAAATTTCAAAAATTAGTACCTATTAATATACTAATATTTAAAAAAAAAAAAAAAAATAGGGAGGACCATTGCCTTCCTAGTCCATATATAGCTCCGTCCATGGAAGGAGTTTCTCCAAAGACATCCTGATGGTGGGTTTAATGAACTTGAACCACATCAGTTTTATATATATATAAAGAAGGGGAGAGAGCAAAGAATAGGATATAGTTAATTTGTGTCCAGCAAGTAGAATATTATGGCAAACATAACTAAACATATCAACCACTGAATTCAGAAAACACACAGACGCTACTTTTCTCAAATCTAATTTTCTTCTCACCAATTGTCATTATTTGACCCCAATTGCAAGGAAATTTCCATGTACTTTTAACTGGCGTAATCTCAATATTAATTAAAAAAAAAAAAAAAAGGGAAATGATGACCGTCACTTTTAATAAAGATATTTTATTATAGACAAATTTTAGCTACAAACTAATTTGTAGTCAATGACTACAACTCTGACTGACTACATATTTTGAAAATTTAGTCATTAAATTGCATATTCTTTATGTTTGTAATACACATATCAAATTTCATTACAATCGAATGTTATTTACTATTCAATCCATATACTTATTTTTATGCAAAAATTTTATACGATAAAACTTGAAATTTAAACAGTTGATTAATGATATAGTTATTGATATTTGATTTTTTAGAAATTTTTTAAGTATGAAAAATATAAGAAAAAAATATAATCTAATAATAAATTTGTTAAAAATCATATCTAATAAAAATATATTGAGTAAAATTATAATCGTTTGCTACAAATTACTTTGTAGTCAAACTTTATTATTTATTTATTGAAAAAAAGAAGGTTGTTAGTGAGTTTCAATCAGTAAGCCTTTTTCTAAAACACCCGCTTGATTAGACATAAAGGTCAATATTGCTCTAACTTTGGAGTAGGGTGAACGGTTTTCCTCGGTAAAAAGGAAAAAAAGTCCTTCTCTACATACCCATTATAGAATTAAAGCAAGGTGGCTTTTTTGTATCTTTATTACTTTTGACAGAATGAACTCATATTAATCGAAACCCACCTTGATGATTTTCTTTCAAGCTCATGATTATTTGGTGGACAATAATGTAGGAATCACATGTGACATGCCAACAAACATTGGGAAATATTATGATATGCTCATGTGTTAAGTTTAACTGACCAATTCTGATCGATGGTTACTATGCTTACACATAGACAATGCTTGCTGCCTAAACAAGTCACTATTTGTTTATCTCAATTAAGGAAGGCAATAATTTGAGGTCCCCAACAAGCAGCATAACCACTTGCATATTTCATCCTAAAATGGGATGTGAATGAAGATTGTAATGCAGGGCTAGTTAATAATATTAGTAATAGTAACAACTATGGCAATATTTCATGATGTTATGGTGGTAAATTAAAAAGTTAATCTAGCTTAGTACAAATGGGTGTTTTGGGTTTGAATGGTGCAGAAAAGATTTCACTGTTTTTTCTCAAAATGGTCTGCAGACTCTGCACTGTTGCATGGACTGAGTGAATCACATATATAGTGAGGACTGTATACAAGCGCTTCTACCTCTTTCTCTGCAAACAAATCTATATCAAGTGGTGTATAGCTTCCAAATTAATCATCATGGAGTTGAAGGAATCAAGTGCACTATTTGATAAGGGTGGGACCCCATTCAGCTTTTGTTTACAATCAATATTATAATACCACAACAAAAAGTTGCATGAGCCAAGTTGTCTTGGACCACTTGGTCCACATGTTTTGTATGAATCTGAAAATTTTCAATTCTCTTTTTTATTCTTTATGCTGTTTTGTTTTTTCTCTCCACTCATAAAAACTTTCATTAAACCAAAGCGGATTTTTTTTTTTTTTTTGGGTTAAATAATTTTATGCATAAATCCTAACCGAAAAGAGCTAAATAATTGAATGAATAGTAGGACATAGACACAAAAATAATATTTAAATGGTTAGATTATGCTATGATCAATATGCCTAGCCGTTCCCTAACCCGAGCGTATAAATCCTAAATGCTGGAGAACAATTCTGATGATTGAAAAGGCAAAATCAATCCAATAAAAAAAAAAGTGCAATATACGATGGTTTCCCAATTATATTTTGATTTAACGACTTGTCCGGTAAGATTTCACAAATCCTTCCTAAGATCCCATTTCCAATTGATTAGTGATTAGTCACAAAAAAGGGGGCAAAAATTCGCTGTTTACCTTATTAACTTAAATTTTATTTATATAAAGGTACTTTAGCAACTCCTTTTTTTTTTTTTTTTAAAGAAAGTAAATAATTGTTTTAAAGATAGGTTAAAGTTATAACTCTCGTGAGTTTGTAACTCTTTAAATGTTACACTATTTTAAGCAATTATAATTTATTTTATTCAATAATTTTACAAATAAAAGAATGAGACTTGAATCTTGATTCTCCTTATAAAATAGAGTAGTTAACGCTACTAAGTTAAGGCTCTTGACGATGTTCACTAGACTTAGGTCTAATGTTAGAGAATTTTTGGAAAAGAAAATTAGGTGTACAATATGATCTCTTTTCTTTGAAAGATGTTAGCTTTGGATTAATGGGTCAACCAAGCCAGTGCATAAAATATTCTGGATTAAACAAACTTTCTTTTCTGTCCGAACCTGCAACCCCATAATTATTTGATGCAATAACCCTTTTTTTTTTTTTTTTTTGGGGCTGAATTTGATGCAATAACCTTATTCCTAATTAGTTGTCAGTCACCCATTAAACACCCAAATATGGTTTCTTTACAAGCCACTAGAAATTTAGAGCACCATATAAGTTTTTATTAATAAGAAATTAGAAATTTTGGATTCCTTTTAGTTCACGTGAATTTTACCACTTTGTTTGGACATGCGCACGTAGTTTGTTTGAGCTCTAATCGGCATTATCAATTTAAAGACATGAAGTGACAATTCTTGTTTTTCCCAAATCCAACTTACGTAAAAGTCATATCAATAAATTAACTCCAGATCTGTTTGAATTTGGTAAAATTTTCACCTTATTGATTACATTCATCCAAAAAATAGCCCCTTTTTCCTTCTGATCTCAACAAAACTTAGCCAAATTACAAAAATTCCCCCAAAACTTTTTTCAACTTATTAATTGATAAATAACACAACTACTTAGTACTTACATGACTTTATTTAATGAGATTAAATTCTATAAGAATGTGGTATAAAACTTAAGTTTTAGTGTTTTACCCCCGCTAATCTCAGTATATCACATCATATTATCATATATTAAAGAATAAGTACAACCACTCCCAATTAATTCTAATATCCATATGAAAATCCAATCAAATTGGGAGTTTATTAAGATGTTATTAAGTATGATAGAATGTATTGAGTTTTAAGTGAAAAATTGATGAGACAATCTTTTATTGAATGGTGTAAAACATAGGTTTTACACTCCATCTTTGTCAAATTCGGACTCTTATCTAATACATTAAAAATAAAAAATAAAAAATAAATAAAAAAATTAAATTAAAAAAAAAAAAAAAAAAAAAAAAAAAAAAAAAAGATGTTTGCAAGTTGCAACTTTTATTCAAGAATGCTCTATCATTGAGTTGCTTTGAGCAAAGATTACAATTTCTTCTCCCCTTGTATTAACCAAAATCCTGGCCCTTTCTCCACCGAATTCAATGCTGCCTTATATTTGTAGCATTAGCATTACCATGGTAACAAATCAATTATGTTCAAGCATACTGTTATAGTGGATACCCAGTAGTGGGACTGTGGGAGGCAAAAGATAGTGTTTATTATTACAACCTACCATGGTCCACTCTATAGTCTCTATTATTTTCTCCCTCCTTTGAAAAATGGCGTTCATTTTGCTCTGAAATTCAACATTCTCCTCCATAATCCCAAAAAGGCTGTCATAAGTGAACCCCACATGTGGTTGAAATCTTCACTTTGTTTAATCTCTTACTCAAAAATCTTCACACCTGAACCATCAACCTCCATGCAGCACCCACACTTCTTTATTTAAAAGTTCTCACTTTGGCTTTCTTTACACCAAAACACTATCATGGTATCTTGAACTTAGACTTTTGATTTGCTTCCTTCAAATAAGATCATTGGTTTTCATAAGACACATTGTTCAAGCGGACTTATGCTTATAACTATCATAGAGAATGAGTGAGAGAGAGATAATCAAGTGGCTGTAGCTTTTTTTTTAGGATATCAAGTACCTTAACCTTACTGAATTATTCTAGTTGTGGTCCTTGCGCTGGTGTCAACGTTTTTCACATCACTGTGATGTGCTAAACCTTGTTTTCTCAAACTGCAATTTTGAAGCTTCAACAGCATAAAAGGCTTTCTGGGTCTTTGAAGGAGTGGCCATTGCTTATCTTTTTCAGAAAAGAAAGAATGCAAGTTCTGCGGAGATTGGTTTTTTTCACCATTCATGCAAGTCTTTTTATTCTTGTTCTACCACTTGTCAGCTCGTCTCAAGAACACTCAAAAACTACTAGTCATGCAAGCAAGAAAGACAACAATCATAAGGTTTTTCTTTTATTCCTTCCATTCTGATCTCTTGGAAATTCTTCTGTCATTTTCTTGTTCTAACATGTTGTCTATTTCTTTTGTATACCACTGTTCCTAAGGATTTCCTAATGAAGCCAACTGATTTTTAGTTATGTTAACAGCTGAGTTCGAAACTGATGTTTGAGATTACACTCCATGGATTTCTCCTCTGGGCTTCAATGGGGTTCTTGATGCCTGTAGGAATACTTGTTATCAGAATGTCAAATAGAGTGGAATGTGGAAGAAGGCTCAAAATTCTTTTCTATACTCACGCAATTTTGCAGGCAAGTTTTTTTCTTTTTCTCCTTTTACTTTACCATGTTTTCCCAAAAATTAAAATTAAACAATGATAGTTTGTTTTAATAATCGTTTTCCTTCCTCTTTCACTTGATAAACAATATCCCTACAGTGTGACAAACAGATAGCAATAAAGCTTTGAACTTTGTTTACTAGGCAGATGCCCTACCCTATGACTTCTAGTGGTGGTGAAATGTATATTAAAGTAAAAAAGATTCCTGATTTGCAATAATTAATCTAACCCACAGTTTCTTAACAATCGGATACACAGCTAGTAAACTTCAATTTCCCTCAAGGTCATTAAGGAATATGATGGATACTTTAAGAGCAAGAAAAGGCATAGAATACAATATTCCAGTTGATTATTTAATCCATCGTTTCCCAAATCTTATTTGGAATTGAGCATGTGGGTAAAACACAATTATGATGTAAGGTATGGCATTGGCCCAAACTCAAGTCACAAAGTAGAGAAATAATACATACAAGTGAAGATATTGTACCCATCATTAATGTAATTATTTTCCAAATGAATTCTATATTTGCTTTCTTCATAGATTTGATAAGTATTTTATGTTAACAGATACTTGCCGTACTTATTGCCACAGCAGGAGCAGTAATGTCCATCAAAAACTTCAACAACTCCTTCAACAATTATCACCAAAGGATAGGGGTAGCCCTATATGGTATCATATGGTTGCAAGCCCTGGTTGGTTTTATAAGGCCACAGAGGTATAACCATTTAAAATTGTTACATCAACATGGTTATGTATATCAGTGCATGTTCACCACAACTTTTTTGTTCTCTGCAGGGGGTCTAAAAGAAGAAGTGTATGGTTTTTTATGCATTGGCTACTTGGAACTGCAGTATGCTTACTAGGAGTTCTAAACATATACACAGGTTTACAAGCCTACCATGAAAAGACATCAAGAGGTATAAGGTTTTGGACTATCATTTTCACTGCTGAGATGTCTTTCCTTGCCTTCTTCTACCTGTTTCAAGACAAATGGCTGCATATACAAAGGCAAGGAGTGGTTTTGGGCAATGAACCAATAATGCCTAATGACCAAGAGATTTCTCCAAGAGACAAGCAAAAGGAATTGAAGATCCTGACTTGTTGAGGATGAAAATCAGCCAATGTTAATTTTACTAACAGTAAATTCTTGTCATCCTTTTCATCTCAGTTTCTCTATGGATATTCTCCCATAGAATGGCTTGTTGTTTATTAGTATTAAGTAAAGAGCAAATACAGCATCGAATGTTGTGATGGAGACTTCCTATAATATATATTACAGATGTTTATTGTTTTTAATTTTTTGAACATACATGGCTTTTTGGATCTTGCAAATTGGCTATGTAGTGACTGTGAATTTTGAGATCCTGTTTGGGCCACAGATAATATATTTGCAAAATCTGATGGTACGAAGATGCAACCTGAAGTTATATCATTTCATGAAGAGCAGACAACTCATGAGCTTCCAAATAAAATATTTACATTAGCTGGAGTCATAAACTCATAATCCTTGGGATAAACAAACCTTTGTATAATCCTGATGTTGTGTTTTGGCAGAAAATGGAATCCTGTTCCTGTATTTCTACTTCAAACAAATATATGCCTTAGGCCATGTTTAGTTAAGATGAAGATACAGTAGAAGAAAAGTTTGCTTAGAATCTTGAACTAGTACTCAATCCAAATAATATAGATCTTCAAAGTTCTTTCTATTCTCCTCATTCTTTAAAACACTAAATATCCTAAGTTCCTAACTGCATTTGAAACAATATATGGTGTAAGTCTCTCTCTTTTCAATGTCACTATGATGCACAATCACTTCCTAGCCTCTGAAATTCAAATGGTTTTAACAATTAAAACAATACTTTGTCAATCACACAAACAGAAGCACTTTGGAAGAACACTTTAAATAAGAAAATCAGAGCAAATTAAAGCATTTAGAGTGGATAGAAAGTGATGGTGACGTTTGGAAGTATTTCTAATTAACTATTAATAGGGTCATATGACATGGAAAACATTGCCGTGATGAATATGATATGTGCTGGCTTCCAAAGCCAAATTGTCAAGATCCCCCCAACCCAAAGAATGGGCACACGGTTTTTGGATATCCCATACGTTGAAGCAGTGCCTTGGGATAGGAATACGCAATTAAAGGAGGCAGATAGAAGTGAGAACCACTTTTAGTACAAGTTAAAATATTTTTCCACAAATCATCTACAACAAAATCAAGAAAAATATTTCAGCTTTGCATCGTAGGAGGCAGATCCTCAGACCAGGTTCATTAAAGTAGTCATATGACCAAAAAAGTTGTGATGTGAAAACCTAGGGATAAATCTGAACACTGTAATCATCCAAATCAATCCATTTTTGCTTTCCATGGTCTGGAGTTTGAATTATTGTTATGATAACTTAGTTGGCAAAATTAGGTAATAATTATAGCATTGAATTTGCTAACAAATCGAATTGTTAAATTCACCTAAGCAATGGCTTTGAATAAAATTTAGAAGATAATCAAAGGAAAAAAGCAAAAGTAAGAATGTTACATTACTTTAAAAATTAAGAAAATAGAACTAGTGCAGGCGAATGTAGCTCAATAATTCCATCTTAATGACAGTCAATGAAAGTAGATGAAGTTGAGGAATGAGAACATTATACATGGGAGATTTAGTCAAAAGTTGGACGTAGTGAAGGGACATTGGATGGTCTGAAAAAAGAAGACGAGTTGAGATGTCAATGATGTTATGATAGTCTATGACTTAGTTAATAGCATATCTAGCCCCACGTAATGAAATTTAATAGCACATCTAACCCAGAGTAATGAAAGTTTAACAGTACATCTAGCGCAAAATGATGAAAGAATTAATGGAAGATCTAGCTCCAAATGGAGAAATTGGTGAGACAGGATTCGTGTAACCAAATCTAAAATGTTGGGAAAGGGTCTTTTTTTTCCTGGTTTCATCGAACTTCAAATTGAAATGATTTGAGGACAAAATAGAATTATTTCAAATGCAACACATACCACAATAGTATACTATTTTGTTTGGAGTGAACCAAACCCCTTGAATTCAAGCCTATCTCAATATTTCAGTACTCTCTCTAAAGTGGATTGTGGGGCTACCGAGAGCGTCCCATTCCTATTAAAATTATCAATATAATCATTTAATGGATAAATAATAATTTGTGTTAAGAATTTTAAGCTCTAAGGAAACTTCTCATTTGAAAATTATAAAAACAATGTACTTAAGTTAGCATTTCCTAGTTTGCTCATTATAGCCTCATCAAGCCACTGAATTCTTTGGTCAGTTTCAATTTCTGTAGTTTGAATATTTGTGAATAAAAATGCAAAATAAAATCCAGTTCTAAGCCTACTTCTGGAGACTGTTAAATGAACATTCCAACATCCATGGATATAAAACATTCAATTGTGTTTTATGCAGCATTTGATAGGAGTTCATCCCTCATTTTATACACAATCATTTAAAATTATTAAACTCATTTTAATTAAATATATACACATGATTTTCAACTTTTCTTATCTACAGACAATGATGATGATTTTATATTTCGTTCATAATAAGTTGTTGAAAATAACTCTGATGAGTGCTAGTTTGAAAGAAAAAAAAAAAAAAAAAAATCAAATATCTACTAAGCGTGTGTTTGGTGTTTTTTTAGTGGGTCCTATGGGTACTGTTTACTGACCACCAAATTCAGCAAAACACAAATTTTGAGATAAATTTGGGTCCCACAACACTATTCATACATTTAAAAATTATTTCGCTACAATATTTTCAGTAATAAGTTTTCAGTTTTCAGCAAATAAGCGGTATCCAAACACATCCTAAATGCAAAATCAACAATTTCATCTTTTTGGATATCTTTTTTTTTTTTTTTTTTTTTTTGAGAGAGATCTTTTTGGATATCTAGTACATGGGGATGGGGTTATGGTTATTGCTGCAAAAGGTGCTTGGCACCTAAAGATTATTTCATTATTTTATATATATATATATATATATATATATGAGATGGGTTCAAGTTACAGTTACACTTTTTATGGACCATTGATTACTATTAAATCTAAGGGTCAAAAAACACTCATAGTAATGTCATTATTACTCCCTAGAAATTAGTGATTTAGACATTAACTCTTATTGTTAAAAGAAGGAAAAAAAAAAAAAACCCACAGCATTGACACTCTCTTCTTCTTTTTCCATATCATCATCTTCTTCCTCCATAAAATATTCATTGAATAATTTAGTTTTAATAAATGGAAGTAACCATAATTTGGTTAAGCTACATGTACTCTTATAAGTATTTTCTTTAGTCATGGCCATCTATAACCTAAGTCATAATTTATTGAACAGTTCATGCGGCCACGAGCACTTGACAAGAAACTTCTTGAAGAATGGGCTACACCCTTGACAAATGTTGATGGTATTCAGGAGGTACAGTCTCCATTTTGGGCGTAATAGTATTTCCCCATTGCCAGTGAATTTTCCATAATTTTACATTGAATTTTTTCTATATCAGAAATTTAAGAAATACTGCCTTGGAAAATTGAGAAGCAGTCCATGGTCAGAGTTAGATGGGCTTCAGCCAGAGACACGAATCATAAATGAGCAGCTGGGGAAGATAATTACCAAGGGATTCCTCACTGTCAATAGCCAACCAGCAGCCAATGGGGAAAAATCTGATTCCCCATCTGTTGGTGACTAAAAACTGTTATATGCATTGCATGTGTGGGTTTGTCATCCTAAAAATTATGAAATAACTCCATATCTTATGTCCATGTGAGCGTCTCTAGCGCAAGTTAGTTGTTAGTAATGATTTAATTTTCTTTTGATTCCTGATGTTGAGAATCTTACTTTGAAGTGTTTAAATTGCTGAAGAATTAAAAGTACATAGAGGACTCTATTGTGCTATAAGCTGATATTGAACTTTGATTCCTGGGATATTATAAAAGAGATTTTGTTTCTATTCCCATTAATGAAGATTAAAATAATAATCTTTTTTGTTAGGGTTCCATAATATTTAGTTCCAAGAGAGAACGTATGACTATAAATTTAAGCATGTCTCATTTTACCAAGAGTGTTCCCTTTTACTAAATAAATTAGTTATTAAATAAAGACATATGCATATATGAATTGCCAGTTGTAGGTTTTTTTCCACCCTTTAATAAGAAGAGTTAATGCCTAATACATTAATTTCTAGGGAGTAATAATGATATTACTATGAGTGATTTTTGACCCTTAGATCTAATAGTAATCAATAGTCCAAAAAAAGTGTAACTCTTGTAAAGTTACACTAAATGTAACTTGAATCCATCTATATATATATATATATATATAAACTTTCTTACAAGAAACCAACAGGAAGAAAAGGAAGACAACTCTTTTTTATACCTACTTGTGGTAAATGATGCAAATGTCAGTTTAATCTGACCTCAGAAAAATGAAATCTTGCTCAAAAACAGTAAAATGACTATTTCTGTTCAATATCTACTTACTAAATTATGGGAATAAAGGTCGCTCTTAATTTGCAGAATACACTATTTGATCTTGTGCTGTGATTCTGTCAGTATAAATGCTATGTAACAAAGAAATCATGTCTGAGCTGTTAATAAGGATGCAACAATAATATCTCTTTAATTAACTTGATCGACGTCTTTGAAGAATTCCTTTTAAACAACTTAAGCCAATGCCTTGACACCCAATGAAATGGACTCACTTGACAGATAAAAGCTTAAAAATCAATAATAGATCATCTCTTTTTTTTTCTTTTTACAAGAAAAGAATTTGAAAGTTGCTGATTAGTTAGAGCATCACAACTCCGAATTTAGTGCAAGAAATTGTAATTTCACTATAGTAATCTAAAGTCATATATGTCATGGAAAAAGCTGTACATAACCAGTTATTATAGCAATACCTAATATTATAAAAGGTGGAAGAATTACAAAAGCCCCAATAGTGGCAAAGAAAACTGAATCATTCCTTTGAGACACTTCATCCAGGTAAGCTTGTCTTTTGATATTTCTCTTCTGTGAAATGGTTAAGAACTTGGCACTAACCTTCTTTAAATCTTTACCCAATGGAATGCTGAAATCATCATCTCTGTCTCCAACTAATTGTGCTAGCTGGTCACGGATTTTAAGTCTCTGGGAACTGCCATCACTTTCATAACCTGGTGATGACATAAGACCATAAATAAATCTCAAATTGATTTAAAGTACCTTTTCTTAAAAAAATTTACCCAATTTTCTTTATGTTCTTTCTGCTGAGTGAGAAACATCTTGTATGCTTGTTTCTATGTTGGATGAATTCACATACCATCAACTGCTGAGCTAGTGGAAGTGAGTTGGTCTAACAGATCCAGCTGTGTGCGCGCAGAAGACAATGATCCTTTTAAAATTAAACATCATAAGCACATCAGCATCAAAATCAAAATTTTCTCAATTCAAAATTTAGAGGTGTAAAGGGAGTATCTTGCATAACCAAACATAATAACTTTCAAGCTAGAGTCTACAACCTTCAGAAAGGACAGGAATTTTTAAAATGTGGAATGAAAAAGAGAACAAGCAATTAATGATCTTACTGTGTATGTTAAGAAGTTGCAACCTCTAGTTGAATTCCTAGAATCTCACACAAAGATGATTTACATAAAAATATTCAATAAAAAAAATACATGATATCTGTTAGTTGAAAATCATAAAAGCATATATTCACCATATACAGCTAGAAGCAGCATTTAGAGTTTCTGAATCAACCAACCAAATGAGAGTCCTTTTGCATGTAAATTGCAAGGTAATCATTATGGGATATATTTTTTGGGCATATTGGAAGTACTTCAATTGCTTTTGAAACAAAAAATGAGCTTTAATTTCCCTCATAAATCAAGAATAGTCCTAAATAAAATTTGTACAAGCAGTATTTTCCTGGTTATTCAATTCGATTGAATTTTCTGATATTTTATGTAAATTAATGGTGGATATATACTTAGTGAACAACACAAATTAATATATTATTTATTTAGTTATTTATTTTTAATAATTTGATAGTTAAGGGAGAGGGATTTTACCCTGGACATCTCCGTTGGAAACACAATTAAATAAATAAGAAGTATTTATTTATAAGTTGAACTACAAGGCTCATGACATAAATAAATAAGACAATATTTATTAATTTCACATTTGTACAATATATATACATAAGTTAAAGCAACTTTTAACTTTTTTTGTCTTGTAATTTGTCCAGATAGAATATTATTTCAATGCTTCATAAATTTTAAAAAATTTCTTATCACCCTTACTTTGGCCTCCTTAAAATCATTTTTGCCCAAAATATTAATAAATAAATAAATAAAAACCCTGGTTTCTCAATAAAACTTCTGCATTTATACAACCCATTATTTTATATTAATTTCCCAACTCATACACTTTTTCTCCATGTGTAACACCTTTGTCATTTCTTATCTTATAGTTATTCTTACCTTTTTCATTTTTTTTTAAGGTAAATATTCTTACCCTTTTTTTCCTTACTTTTTTTTTCCCCTTTTCCCTTTTTAATCTCATGGCCACAAATTGTTGCTAGCTGATGCAAGGAAAAACAAACAAGAAGAGCACAGCATATTTCTTAGCTATAAACTTTATAGCTAGTAGACCAAAGTATCTCTCTCTCTCTCTCTCTCTCTCTCTCTCTCTATATATATATATATATATGTGGTGAGATTCTGACAAAACCCACTGAATAAAATGTAAATTCTTATCAATACCTTCTAGGTCACAGAATGTGTTGGAGCGAATATTATTCTACTGAGCTTTTTTTTATTTTTTGCTAAAATGATTCCACAAAGCAACTTATATGTCTAATATTCTACTGTTAATATAATCACAGTGGTGAAGTATGAGAGTGAAGTTCAACAAGAAGAAGCTGTTAAAAACAATTTGTGGAGTTGCATACCAGAGAAAGAAACAGGAGGATCCTCCTCTGTAACTCTTCTTTCAGCTCCCTCTGGCTGACCAAATGTTCTGAAAGAATAAGAAGAGTGGAGCTTGAGGAAGTGCTTGTGTTTTGGGAACAAAGATAGTAGACTAGCAGTAGGAGAAGGCTTTGGGTGAAGAGAAGCAGCAATGAAATTCAAGGCCATGGAATTGGAGTCCTATGTGAAATTTCTATGCAGTTTAAGTTTAAGGATTTGCTTCCCATTGTCGTTAATTTTAGCCGGTTTCTTTCAGTTTACAAAAAAGGTGTTGTATTAATATTCAATACCCACCTCATTTTTTTTTTTTTTATTTGGGCCAAAAAAGAGCTCGTCCACATATTTATTACACAAGGCAACAGATATTGTCCACGTGTCTAGTTCTGATTTTCCTATTGAGATTCTCTTTTTTATCTGGCTACCTTTTCTAATTTCACAAGCCAAAATATGGAAAAGACGAAAACATAATGTATTAAAAATTGTAAGAAATGGGAAAAAAAAAAAAATGAAACATTCTATTTGCTATCGTTGTCGGGACGAACTTGGCTAATAAACATCGAACTATCCTAGAGAAGTAGAGATTAAAAGTAGGAAATAATCCTTTTTATTTTTTATTTTTGCTACTTCATTCTTCATTAGAAAAATTTATGCATCACATGTTGATCTATGGAGTATTTTTTTTATTTATTATTATGAATAAAAAATAGCCAAATTACCATGTTACTAGTTACGATTCTCTTACTGCTTGGGACCTTATTCCATAAATGAATAAATAAAATATAATAATCAGTTTGGGAATTGGGACACCCTAGCTGGTTGGTCATAACTTCGAACCCAATATTCAATGTTGACAAGCTAGGCAAAGATTAATGCTTGAGCGACCCAGAAAAAGAAAATAAAATTGAAATATATGAAAATGAAGAAGAAGAGCATTGATCCAGTCCTCCATTAATCGCCAGAGAATGAAATTATTATCAAATTTTCATTTGCCACTGTCCATAAAAATTAAAATTAAAATTAAAATCATCCGTATTTTATAAAATTTAATAAAAAAAAAACAAAAAACACCCCAGAATTAAATGTCCCCATCCAATTGGTGAAGCAATATTAAATAAACAAGTCAATGGGGTTAACATGCCCTAGGTGCAACAAAGTGTCAAAAAATTCAAACGTTGTATTAGCAATCATGGAAATTTATAATTTTTGAATAAAAGTTGCATGTGGCATTTTATTAAGTAACATTCACCTACTGTCCCCAACTGGATGAAGAATTGAACCTTGATTCTACTACCTTTGTCAGTTGGCAAGCTTATATCCAAGCCTAATCTTGACACAAGGTGATTAAGAAGACCTTTACTACCATTCGTTTCTTTTTTTGATGAATGAGCAATATTACCACAAAGAAGGTTCAGTACAGATCAAAGAATCAGATACAACAAAAATATCATGATGCACAACCAGATTCTTCTAGCAAAGAGCATTCAAAGAAAAGATGCACCCTACTTTCAAGCAGTCTCCTACCTAAAACACTGAGCACATCCCCTTTAAACCCGCCACGTAAGCACTCTATCCTTAATTGGCAGCCTATTCGAAATAGTTAACCAACCTATAAAGGCATGCTTAGGAATGGTTTCAGGGAACCACAACAATTTCCACCAGCTAACCTCTAGACTACTCTTTCTAATGTAATTCCAGGTTTCTGAGGTCGTCAACTGAACAGACTTAGATGGAATCCAAAGTAGTCTGTCCTCCTCAACCAATCTTACCAAGCTGAGTTTACTCTGAATTGCCACCAGATCATCGGAACGAGCAAGGTTCCAAACCCAATTGCCATCTCTCAACACACTAGAAAGCTTGGAATCTGGTTTGCTAGCTGCATCATAAACAACCCTATGACCATATTTATTATACAGCACAATATCTGTGCGCCAACAATCATGCTGAAGAAAGATATTACTTCCTGAGTCAACTTCATATCTGATGAGGCCTAGTTTAAGGATCTTTTACCAGCTCCAAGTGCATTCTTGAGGGATTTTAAGAACCCAAAAAAATCCTACCCTTTAAGAAATTTTCTACCATTTGTTTCTCCTGTATAATAAAGAAAAAAGGGTCAAACCCCGTGTACGATGCTCTCGTTTCAGTCTAGGAGGTCTTTGATGGGTAGTGTACCCCCAATTTTAAAAAGGTTGAATCTTGAACTTGAACCTGAGACACATCAAGGACACTAAATATTGCACCAAGGTCCAACTTCTCCCATTACGTAAAGAAAAAAAACAATAACAGGTAGCATCATCAAATCTGTAAAGCCAGGTTCTCACATTAATAACAGTGCAAGAGATGAATCTTTTCACGACCGGAAAAAACCCAAAAATTTCCTTTAAGTCACAATACAGGCCAAATAACAAGCTTTATATGCTGCAAGTTCCAAGTGGCTCTAAAGTAATTCTTTGTCCACCATAAGAAGCTACTCCACTCCTATAACCCTTTGATGAGTAAAGAAATTCTTACCCAAAGCTCCATAATCTTTTTAGATATGTCTGAGTTAAGCCTATTACATGTTGCAATATAGTTTATAAATGCATGACACAAATTCCAGTGAATAGATTGGAGGGATGTCTTGAGGAATTTGTGAGCAACATCCAAACAGCTTTTGTTCCAGGTAGGAACATAGCTGAGAATGTTCTCTTAGCTCAGGAGTGTATCAAGAATTATCCCAGGGAAGTGGGTCAAGCCAGATGCACTATAAAAGTTGACTTGATGAAGGCCGATTACTCAGTTGACTAGAGTTTTGTATTTCACTGTTCAACTGTTATCGGGATTCCTGATAGGTTTATTAGTTGGGTTTGGGAATGCATTCTACTCCCAGGTTTTCTATTGCCATAATTGGCAGTCTGGTGGGTTTTGTTTTAAGGGTGCTAAAGGGTTAAGACAAGGTGATCCTATCTCACCTTATTTGTTTGTCATTGCTATGAAGGTGTTCTCTGGGCTTTTAAGAACTTCTATCAGGAATTCCTTGAATGGTTTTGTGTATGCGCAAAAAGTGTCCTTGAACAGTTTAGGCATATGCCAACAGTATTATTGGAAAAGGAATGTGCAGGTGTCGACATTTCACAGATAGAATTGTTGGAATTCTCAAACTGCTTATCAGAAATCAAACTAAAATACACTCATGGTATTCTCTTAGGATAAATTTTCCTGACAAGCGCCTGTTCAGCAAACATGTAAAAATAGGGCTCTGATTCATTTCCATGGACTATATCTCACTCATGCATGTGAAAGGAAAAATATCAATTCAAAACCAGATTTACCATAATGGGACTTTGCAATCCTGACTTCAACACCCAAGATGCCATATTGATGACAGGTGATTGAATGGGGCATCAGAGAGAATTTGGTTTGGAAAGAGAAGGTTGGGAGATTAAGAGAAAGCTTGTCAGGTATCTTAGAGTCAAAAGACTCAATAATTCAGTATCACAAAAAGCAGTCACTTCCAGTTTTGAACACGACAAAATTTTACTAATAAGAAATTAAATCCTAACCTTGGTGATATTCACTTCAATTGATGCATTGTATTCTATCTGTGCATTGAAAATTTTAAATTTCTGAAGGCAATAGAAGATGATCAAAATAGCTTTGTATCATCAATAGAAATGCATACAAAGTTCCTTATCCAAAATAAATAAATTTTCACACACAGTAAAATGATCTCTTATTTTTTTTGGAGAGAGAGAGAGAGAGAGAGAGAGAGAGAACTATCAATTGTGCCTTAATTGGGAAATAAAAAGGGGGGGGGGGGGGGGGGGGGGGAGGAGGAAATATCTAACTAAGATATGCACATGAGAGTGAACAAATAAAAGTACGATAAAGAGACTTACAGAGGGGAAGGAGGTGCATTTGTAGAATGTAGATATGGCTGCTATTGGACCAATGCTTCTGATGTCAAAATGCTTTGAACACAGGAATTAGCCCCAAAGAAGGTTTTGCCTTGGTCAGTTTATATGTCTTTTAGGGTCTCAATAATGTCATGCTTACAGCTGGATGCAATGCGATAACTGCAAATGAAACAAGTGTCAGAGCCATGACAATGAAGGAGACATTGGGATTGCAGTCAAGGCCAGAGGGATTGAACCAAATGAACAGAATTCCTGAGAATGTAAATACTGGAAGTAGCATCCAACTGACACAGCAAGTAAAGAAATATACCTAAACATACAATTCATGAGGTTAGTTGTCAAATGAAAGCAGTGAAAGTAAGTACAATTAGATACAAAAAATAGAATTAAGCTCTCCTGTTTATCTTTTTGCACCCATGCATCATCCCATGAGCCTATCCATTGGAATAAACTTCTCTTCTTTATCACATGAAAGGAACCATTACCAGCAAAAGGAAGAAAGCAATTTTTCCCTTGCTTTAAGGAATTCTAATAAACTTAGAGCCAATGCACTATGAGAGATCCCCAAGGATATGGGAAAGGGTGAATTCCAGGCCCCCTGTATCTCACGCATGTTACACAAGCTGAAAAGAAAAAAAAAAATGCTTTCATTAGCATAATGAGCTGGCTCCATGCATTCAAGCCATAAAAATCAAGAATGATAAACCCAGTCTTTATTTGTATATTTCATTTAAGACACATTGCCAAGTTCTTAGAAGCATTTATTATAACTCATTCGAATTTCATTTTAAAATTTGTGATAAACAGCCCAGAAAGCCTCTGGAAATAACCTTCCCTATGGCAAATATAAAGTACAAACTTTTTAAAAGACAAGATTTACACATGCCACCATCAACCTGGGTTAAATAAAATGCAGCAGAAGGCAACAATCCCTTTAATATAATATCAAAACTGTGGGGGCAAAACTGACCATAAGGTTTGATAAGAAAATCTCTGTCAAAACCAACCAACTGATGATAGCATGGTCTCCGAAGCCTAAAGTGTTGGTGCTAGATAATCGTGGGATACTTCTTGGTGAAATTTAATTGACTATCATCAGTCATCACCAGTAGTCTTTGCAAGAACAAACTCCACCTTTGAAGTGATGGAACCGAACTCTGTCCCTAACAATTATTTCTCTATTAAATGCTTTCGAAACATATTTTGTAAATGAATGGCAATCTTTACAAACTCTTAAATTCTTAACAATTCGTATAGATGTTCCTTTTGGAGTTCTTGCCAACCCAAAAGCAATTGCCAACTTCTCACTATGATATGATGTGGAGGTTTCTAGGCACTCTTCTGTAATCAATCCAGCCACAGAGATTAAAGACTCCTCTGGCACATAACCAAGCAAAGCAGCCTGACTGATTACTTCTCTCAGTTTGTGATAAATTTGAACAAAATCAGGATGTGACTTGTCATCCACAACAAATTTATGAATTTGATCACCAACTTCAATCCAGCTCCATCCCGGGGTTGTCTTTATTCCCTGGCTTTTGATCAATTTTCTCATCTTCGCAATACCATCTGTATCTTTGGCTCCAGCATATATCGCAGCAAGCAGAATATAGTCCCCTGCATTTGATGCCCCAAGCTGAACCAGATTCCTCATGGCAATCTCCCCTATTTTCACATTCTTGTGAATCTTGCAAGATCCAAGCAAAGTGCGCCATAGGACTGGATCATCTTGTGAGGGAGAAGTCCCTATCATATCAAGTGCCTTTTCAAGCTTTCCAGCTCGTCCAAACAAATCCACCATGCAGCCATAATGCTTAATTCCAGGCTTCAAATTGAACTTCATGTTCATCATGTGGAAATACTCAACACCCTCCTCAACCAAGCCTTGGTGACTGCATCCACAAAACAAACCAAGGAATGTGATGGAATTTGGTTGAACTCCTGCCATCAACATCTGCCTAAAGAAAGAGATTGCTCCATCCCCATGACCATGCACTCCATACCCAACAATCATCGAGTTCCAAGTAAAAACATCCCGCTTCTGCATACTATCAAAGACGCAAAATGCATCATCCAAGCAACCACATTTGGCATACATATCTATAAGTGCATTTCCTACATAAACATTCTTCACAAACCCCTCATCACAAGCAATCCTATGCAGATTAACCCCAACATTCAACGCGCCCACGTGAGCACAAGACGAAAGTAATCCAACAAGAGTAAACCCATCAAGACCCACATTCTCATTCTTCATCTCATCATACACCTTCAACGCCTCGTAGTGAAAACCAGCTTGAGAGTAGCAAGAAATCATTGAATTCCAAGAAACCAAGTCCCTCTCAGACATATCATCAAACACCTTCTTCGCAACCCCAATAAATCCATTTCCCACGTAGGACCTTACAAGATTAGTACAAACAACAACATCCCTCTCATACCCACATCGTATTATAGTCCCATGAACCTCTCTACACTTGTTCTCAGCCTTAACTCTCTCGCAGGCCTTGAGCACAAACGCGAAAGTAAAGGTGTCAGGGCGAGAAACCAAAGAAGAAAACATGTCATTGTAATAAAGAATGGATTGGAGAGGAGATGGGCTATTGGCAAAGCCTCTGATGATGGAATTCCAAGCTTGTGTTTGAGGATTATCAATGTGATGGAAGAGAAGTTGTGCGTAGGACAAGGAGCCAGAAACCGAGACAGCGCAGAAGTGGACGAGTTTGGTGGAAATGGCGGGGTGGTGTTGAAGACCGTTGGTGATGACGTGTGCATGTATTTTCTGAAGCCTTTGGAGACTGTTGCAGCCTTGCAACAGTTTAAGGATGGTGTCGGATTTTGACATGTCTCTCGTTTCTTTGATGTGTGTAGAATTCTATACTTAGATGAAATCGCCAAAAGTTACGTTTTGTATTCATTAAAAAAGGGAGGAGGAAAAAAAGAGAGATGATTTGTGGAATGGCCAATATGAGCATTGGCATTGGGGTGCAAAACCTTCCAAGTTATTAAAATAGTCACTAACCATTTAAAAAAGAGTTCCATATGCGGGATGTATACCTAAATTTTGTTACAATTTGTGAATAGTAAAAGAATATTAGCATCCAGAGATGAAAATATATATATATATATATATATTGCATCTCAAACACTACTTTATCTATTTTATCAACTCATTTTACAACTTACCCTACATACTAAATTTTATTTTTACATACAACCAAATAAAATAATATAAACTAACTAATAAAATAATAAAAAATATCATTCTCTCTTTTTTTTCCCACTCATTTTTTCTCTTCACACACAACTACATATTAATTTTTTTTTTTTTACAACCTATGAACAGTGAGCATTAGCATTGGGGTGTAAAAAAGTGGCTATTTTACATCCTTTGTGCCCCAAAACATGCCACATTCGGGGTTGTATATCTAAAAAAATATACAACCCAGATACAAGTAGTTGCTTAATTTACAACCTACTATTCATTATCTTATTCACTCATCTCTCTCTCTCTCTTCTGGTTGCCAGTAAAGCCTTATTTTATAATATTTTATGGTGTAGTTATTTTATTGTGTTGACTCATATTATTTTATTGTGTTATATGAAAAAACAAAAATTGGAATGTTAGATGTTGTGGGGGAGAAGGCCCGAACGCCATATGCTGGGCCTAAGGCCCAGTTCAGATACGACACTCTGTCCGAAGAGGATAAAAGTATCAATGCTTTGCCATCCTGGTGGAGGTGCAATCCATAAGGGACAGCCGCACCGTCCGAAGATAATCTAGTTTGGCCGAAGGAGCCTTACCCAGCGGAGCTGCCCAGAACTCAATCGAATAGATACGCCGAAGGTCCCCTTGCCAGAGCCGAGCTTCGGGCACGTCCAAGGGCATAGCTATCATGAAATATCTTACCAATAAAGCTGCCACCGCCACATTTAATGCACTGCAGCAACTTTCCTGGCCGCATTTATGTGGAGAAGACACCTAAATAGTGTATCTTCACCCACCGCCACTCACTGGGGGTTAAAGCAAACGGCTGATGTGACTAGGTACTCAAGTGGGCGCCTAGATGGAGGGCAAGTGTGCGGTGAAGATGAGAGAGGAGTGTATATATAAAAGAAGCAAGTCTCGCAGAGAAAGGGGGGAAGAAAAAAGAAAAATTGTATTCACTAAGTCTTTATACACCAATCCTCTTCGGACCAAAGAGTTTTTCCTGTTAAAAAAGCCCATCTCAATCTTTTGTTTCTTTTAGATGGTTTTTGCTTGTATGAACCGTTGCTAAGTCCACAACAAGCCCAGTTGTTCAACCCATCCTCTACAAATTTATTATTGGGAATTTGTTGGGCTCACAATACAGGGAGTTGGTTTCAGGCCCAACAAATTTGGACCCTACAATTGGCGCCGTCTGTGGGAAACAGCTTGAGCAAAGGTGGAAGCAACTCCTCAAAAGATGGCTGAACCAAGGCAACGACCAGCTGAGTCCAGGTCATCTAAGCACACCGATCCTTTTCTTCATCTGGAACGGAGGCAGGACCGTGAAGGAAGTGTACATACCGCACGCGGTGATCAGAACCAATCGCATGGGGAGAGTCACACGTCCCATGCAGAGAAAAACAAGGACATGCAGAAAGAAATCGATAGGCTAAAGAGGGAATTGCGCCATGCGAAGAGGAAACGCAATCCCTCGTACTCTCAGGAAGATTCTGAGGACGAACAAGACGTCGGCTAAGGGCAGAGACATCGAACGCCGGTCAGCGAATCCTTTACCTATGAGGAAATGCGTCATGGCGAAAAGAACCCCCAGAATCCCTTACCGAGGGACGCAGGGAATGATGCTATGAGTAAAGCCCTGGATCAGATCTCCAGATCCCCCTTTACCCGTAACATCGAGAGTGCTAAACTTCCTCGACGTTTCCACCAGCCTACATTCACCATCTACAACGGCCGGACTGACCCAGTGGAACATGTGAGCCATTTTAACCAGCGGATGGCTGTTCATTCCAGGAATGAAGCCCTCATGTGCAAAGTCTTCCCATCGAGTTTAGGACCAATAGCCATGAGGTGGTTTGATGGTCTGAAAACAAACACTGTTAGCTCCTTCCAAGAGCTAACTCAGGCTTTTGGGTCCCGTTTCGTCACCTGCCGAAGGGTTCCTCAGTCCGTGGCATCTTTGTTGTCTGTTATCATGAGGGGAGGTGAGACGTTGAAGTCATATTCCGATAGGTTCTGGGAAACGTATAACGAGATTGAGGAGGATTGTGAATCGGTGGCCATCAGCTCTTTCAAGTTGGGCCTCCCCACTGAACACCCCTTGAGAACTTCCCTGACGCGTAAGCCTGCTACCAGTATACGCCAGTTGATGGACAGGATCGATAAGTATAAAAGGGTTGAGGAAGACCAGCAGCAAAGCAAGGGGAAGGAGAAGGTTATCCTTCAGGAAGGGAGGGATTCCAGGTCGGACAGGCAGAGCCACAACAGACCGAGGAAGGACTGGGCCGGACAAAGCACAGCGAACTTCCAGGCAGTCAATGCGGTTTTTCGTGAACCGGTACACCAAGTCCTGGACAAAATAAAAGACGAACCATTCTTCAAGAGGCCGAGCAAGATAGTAGGAAACCCTGAAAGGCGCAACCACAATCTTTACTGCCAGTATCACCTTGACCATGGGCATACTACTGAGGATTGCAGGAGCCTGTGGGACCATTTGGATCAGCTGGTCAGCGAAGGCAGGCTAAAGCACCTCCTGCACCATTCACACAGCCAGGGAAATCAAACGAGTACGGGACCCAAGAGGGGTGGTTCTGTAAAACCTCCCTTGGGAACAATCAATGTTATTTTTGCCGCACCAGGGAGGACAGGGTCTTGCCCATCCAGGGTATTGTCAGTTGCCCGAGTACCCTCGGAGAAGGTTGGCAGAGAACCGAAGAGACTTAGGACAGACGTCCCAGTTTTGGGCTTTTCGGAAGAAGATAAAACAGGCACTATACAGCCGCATGATGACGCCTTAGTAGTCACTCTGAGAATAGGCGGGTACGACGGATTGACCATGGGCATACTACTGAGGATTGCAGGAGCCTGTGGGACCATTTGGATCAGCTGGTCAGCGAAGGCAGGCTAAAGCACCTCCTGCACCATTCACACAGCCAGGGAAATCAAACGAGTACGGGACCCAGGAGGGGCGGTTCTGTAAAACCTCCCTTGGGAACAATCAATGTTATTTTTGCCGCACCAGGGAGGACAGGGTCTTGCCCATCCAGGGTATTGTCAGTTGCCCGAGTACCCTCGGAGAAGGTTGGCAGAGAACCGAAGAGACTTAGGACAGACGTCCCAGTTTTGGGCTTTTCGGAAGAAGATAAAACAGGCACTATACAGCCGCATGATGACGCCTTAGTAGTCACTCTGAGAATAGGCGGGTACGACGTGCGGAGGGTGATGGTAGATCAGGGCAGCGCCGCAGAGATAATGTACCCAGACCTATACAAGGGGCTGAACTTGTCCCCTAAAGACTTGACTCCATATAGTTCCCCCTTAGTCAGTTTCGATGGCAAAGTAATTATCCCAAAGGGACAGATCAGACTGCCTGTGCAAACCGGTCCTGAGACTGTGGAGGTAGATTTCATAGTAGTGGATGCTTACTCGCCCTACACCGCTATAGTAGGCAGACCTTGGCTTCATACCCTTGGAGCTGTATCCTCCACACTACACCAGAAGATCAAGTACCCCTCCGAAGGGATAGTAGAGGAGATCCGAGAGGATCAGGCTTTATCTAGGCAATGTTTAGTGGCAGCGATCCAGCACGAGCAGCGTGCTGTGCCTTCAGACTGTAACAAGGAGGGTTTATAGCAATTAAAGCCTTCGGCGCCGGAAACCGAAGCCTCAGCTGGGGAAGCAGAGTGCGAAAGCTTGGAAAAGATAGTTGTTAATGACGATCCAGAAAAGTTTTTTCAGGTCGGATCTATGCTGCCCCCACAGGAGAAGGGGGTGTTGGTAGAATTCCTCAGGGGAAACGTTGATGTGTTCGCTTGGGACCCCGCGGAAGCTCCAGGAGTAAGCCCAGACTTCATTTGTCACCATCTAAACGTCGATCCCACCATAGTCCCCAAGAAACAACCACTTCGGCGGCCATCGAAGGAACACGCAGATGCGGTTAGGGAGGAAGTGGCAAAGCTCAAGCAGGCGGGGGCCATCAAGGAAATTTTTTACCCCGAATGGCTGGCCAACACAGTGGTGGTAAAAAAGAAAAGCGGGAAATGGCGGGTGTGCGTGGACTTCACTGATCTCAATAGAGCTTGTCCGAAGGATCCGTTTCCCATGCCAAAGATAGATCGACTAGTTGACGCTACTGTTGTGCATCCTCGGATGAGTTTCTTAGACGCGTTTCAAGGTTATCATCAGATGCCGCTGGCTCTCGCCGACCAGAACAAAACAGCTTTCGTAACTCCTGTAGGAAATTACCACTACAAGGTAATGCCATTCGGCTTGAAGAATGCAGGGGCTACCTATCAGAGAATGATGACCCGGATGTTCGAGCCACAGCTGGGCAAAAGCATGGAGGTTTACATTGACGACATGGTGGTTAAAAGCAAGGTTAGTGCGGAACACATTGGGGACCTTAGGGATATCTTCGAAATTTTGAGGGGACACAAGTTGCGCTTGAATGCCTCCAAGTGTTCGTTCGGAGTTGGCTCGGGCAAGTTCCTGGGGTATATGGTCACTCACAGGGGGATCGAGGTTAACCCCGATCAGATAAGGGCCATCAACAACTTGCGAGCTCCCCGGAATCCCAAGGAAATCCAGAAGCTGACGGGGATGACTGCTGCCCTTAACAGGTTCATTTCCCGATCAGCAGACAAATGTCGGCCTTTCTTCTCGTTAATCAATAAGTGGAAGGATTTTGAATGGACGGAGGAATGTGCTATCGCTTTCCAGCAACTTAAGGACTACCTGGCTAGACCTCCCATCATGTCCAGTCCTCAGCCAGACGAAGTCTTGTTTGCTTACATTGCCGTGGCTCCTAATGCTGCAAGCTTGGTGCTGATCCGAACAGACTGTGGTGTGCAAAAGCCAGTTTATTACGTGAGCAAGTCGCTGCAAGAAACTGAAATCCGCTATTTGCCACTAGAAAAAGCCATTCTAGCAGTTGTGCTGGGTACTAAGAAGCTGCCCCATTATTTTCAAGCTCACACCGTTATAGTCCTTACCCAACTCCCACTCAGAGCTGTACTCCGAAGCGCCGACTACACTGGAAGAATTGCCAAATGGGGAACGATGCTAGGGGCTTTTGATATCAAGTACATGCCGCGCACATCGGTAAAGGGCCAGGTCCTTGCGGACCTGGTCGCCGAGTTTACAGAGCCCCATTTAGGGGAAGCATTACAAACTCTAGGCGCGGGAGGAAGGCAAGTCAGCACGATTGCGTCACAAAACACCTTGCCCTGGAGAGTGTATGTAGACGGAGCATCGAATCAGAGGGGCTCGGGCGTGGGGCTAGTGTTGATATCTCCCGAGAAAATCATCATTGAAAAAGCCTTAAGGCTAGACTTCTCAGCAACGAATAACGAGGCAGAATATGAGGCTCTGTTGATGGGGATGAAGATGGTGCGTAGAATGGGAGGAAAGTCCGTTGAGATATCCTCAGACTCAAAGTTGATCGTCGGCCAAGTTCGGGGAGAATTTGAGGCGAAGGACGAGAGGATGCAGGGATATCTGAACCTGGTCAAGTCCCTACAATCGGAGTTTGAATGCTTTATCCTTCGGCACGTCCCTAGAAGTGGTAACACGCATGCCGATTCTCTAGCTACACTCGCCACCTCTTCGGCGAATGAGTTACCAAGGGTCATCCTGATCGAGGACGTACAGAGGACTACGGAGTTAAGAAAAAAGGTACTCCAAGTTCACTGCGTCAGAACCAACCCATGCTGGATGGATCCCATCATCAAGTTCTTGAGGGACGATGTGTTGCCCGAAGAAAAGATGGAAGCGGACAAAATACGGAGAAGGGCTACAAGGTTCTGGCTATCCGAAGGCCATAAACTGTACAAACGATCCTATTCGGGCCCATATCTGTTGTGCATGGCCCCCGAAGCGGCTGAATCCATGTTAGAGGAACTGCATGAAGGAATCTGTGGAAGCCACACTGGGGGGAGATCTTTAGCTCATCGAGCTATTACCCAGGGTTATTGGTGGCCAAACATGCAGAGGGAGGCTCATGAGTACGTTAAAAAGTGCGACCAGTGCCAGCGGTTTGCGCCAAGCATACATCAACCTGGTGGAACCCTTAATCCGCTATCCAGTCCATGGCCTTTTGCTCAATGGGGTCTGGACATCGTAGGCCCTTTCCCTAAGGCAGCAGGAAACAGGAAGTTCTTGCTGGTCGGAACAGACTACTTCACCAAGTGGGTAGAGGCTGAGCCTCTAGCAAATATCAGAGACGTGGACGTGAAGAAATTCATTTGGCAAAACATCATCACCAGATTTGGGGTCCCGCATACCCTCATCTCGGACAACGGGCTTCAGTTTGATAGCAAAGCTTTTAGAAGCTATTGCAGTGAGCTGGGGATCAGAAATAGATACTCCACCCCCGCCTACCCCCAGGGAAATGGGCAGGCCGAAGCTGCTAATAAAGTCATAGTTAACGGGCTAAAGAAGAGGCTGGATGATGCAAAGGGTAGATGGGTGGAAGAGCTACCCCATGTGTTGTGGGCATATAGAACTACGCCTCGCAGGTCCACGGAGGAGACCTTCTTCTCAATGACCTATGGGGCTGAAGCTGTTATACCTCTCGAGACTGGATTCCCGACCAACAGAACCAGCTCTTTTGACCCAACCAACAACGATGGGCAACTGGAAAAGAATTTGGATCTGATTGATGAACGGAGGGAAAACGCAATGGTTCGACTGGCTCACTACCAGCAGAAACTCAAGCAGGGCTATGACGCCAATGTGAGACTTAGACCCCTCGAGCCTGGTGATCTGGTCCTAAGAAAGGTGGTAGGCAGTGCAAAAAATCCAGCATGGGGAAAGCTGGGACCGAACTGGGAGGGTCCATATCGCATTACTTCAAGGGCTGGCGTTGGAGCATACTTCTTGGAAGACCTGGATAATCATGTAGTGCCTCGACCGTGGAATGTAAATAACCTCAAAAGGTACTACTATTAAAAGAATTCTTCTTTCAGTCATGATGCCATCTTGTTATGCTAAAATTCCTATAAGTGTTTAAACTTAAATCCAATCATGCCTGTAGTCCTCGGACCAGATGATTTGGGTTAGTTAACACTCCTTATCGTTTCTTATAAGTGTTTAAACTTAAATCCAATCATGCCTGTAGTCCTCGGACCAGATGATTTGGGTTAGTTAACACTCCTTATCGTTTCTTATAAGTGTTTAAACTTAAATCCAATCATGCCTGTAGTCCTCGGACCAGATGATTTGGGTTAGTTAACACTCCTTATCGTTTCTTATAAGTGTTTAAACTTAAATCCAATCATGCCTGTAGTCCTCGGACCAGATGATTTGGGTTAGTTAACACTCCTTATCGTTTCTTATAAGTGTTTAAACTTAAATCCAATCATGCCTGTAGTCCTCGGACCAGATGATTTGGGTTAGTTAACACCTTTACGTTGTTAGACTTAGAATTCATGTTCAAACTTAGAATTCAGCCATGCTCACGATCCTCGGACCAGGGAATCTCAATAAATATACATTCACATTATTAATCCAATCTAATGCTTGGCGGAATACACAGATTCAAGCTAAATTACGTCAACTTTTGTTACCATAAGGCCACATTTAATTACGCGTAAAAGAATACCATGGTTTTGATTTATCCTTGATTATCAAACTATCATTGTTAGCCGTAAGTGCAACTTAACAAACACCAGAAAAACAACAAAGAGTAAGAAGGAAACTATTTCATTCATTAAGAAGATAATCTTGTTAGAAAGTGGATAATACAGGGTCCTAACTATTACATAACCCTAACACCCTAAGCCTTGTCTTGAGGCATCAGATCCGTTTTTGGTGGGCTACCCGCTTCTCCAGTCTGAAGGGGTGCTGGGTTTGCCTCAGTTTGGACTGGGTGGTCTTGACCGGCCGAGGGAGCTTCCGGGGCATCTGGCAGGTCACTTATATCAGGGTGAATATAGATGCTCTCGGGTCGCCTTAGGGCAGACTCTGCAGGGACTCCAGCCGCATCAAGGCATTTGCCCCATGTCATCACGCAGTAATCTCTGCACACTGTGGCAAACTCCTCGGTCAGCCTAGATTGGGTCTCCTGCACCCCCAACATGTAGGCAGCCTGTTTCTCGGCCTCAACTGCTTCCTTGGCCAACTGAGCGTCCTCCTTAGCCACTTTAGCAGCATCCCTGGCCTTGTTTAGCTCAGCCCGCAACTCTTTCACCAACACCCTCTCTGTTTCCAGATTGGTCTGGGTAACGAATAGTTGCTGTCGCTGATCCTCGGCCTGCTTCTCGGCATTCTTCAGGCCTGCCTCTGCATTTCTCCTCGCTTTCCCCTCCTCCTTCAGTTCCTCGGAGACGCGGGCGTAGTCGTCCTTCGCCCTGCCCAATGCCTTCTCCACCTCCTCCCTAGAACGAGCCTCAGCTTGTACTTTAATATCCTTATCCTTGTTCCATTCTTCGGCTACAAAAATTTGCTGGGCGATCTGCATGGCAAACAAAAATTTTTTGCGTTAAGTCACGAAAACACACGAAGGTTACAAGAAAATTGCTTATCTTACCATGCCTAAATCCCTTTTAAGGGACAGAAAGAGCTCCTGCTCGGTGAAGCGCCGATAGGACTCCATGTCCTTCGGGAGGAGAAGAGGCTTCTCCAACGCTTCTGCTATGCGCCCTGCTTTCCCCCCAGTGTAGTTTCGCAGGGACGCATCGTGTGGTATGGCGGCGCTATCCAAGGTGAGCTTCGGAGACCAATCCCGAGTCTTTCGCCGCACGTCTGCGGCCAAATTCTCTTCTCGGCTCTCCGTAGAAGACGCCCGTTTACTCCTATTATCATGGGTCGTTTTCTGCTGCTTTGGGCCCTTCGGAGGGACCACTTCCCCCTCCTCAACATCGGTTATCTCCGTCACCACCCTTTTCTTCTTTAGATCGGGTAGCGCCTTTAGCCCAGGATCTTTTGGGACTGGAGGGGGAGGAGGCGATGGTGGAAGATTGGCCTTGGGCTGGGAAGTGCTAGTGCCTTTGGCCACATCCGTCGTTTTTCGGTTTTTCAATAAGTTTGATAGGCTCTGCATGTCGTCCTCTTCAGAATCGTCTGGCAGAGCTAGATTTAAGAGCGGAGCAGCCAAGTGCCTATCAAGCACCCCTTCGGCAGCCAAAATCTCGACTTCCCCCGAGGTATCCTCTTTGAACTTAAACTGGTCGATCTGCTGATCAAGCGAAGGGGTAGAAGAAACTCCTTCCTCCTCTGCTACCGGTTCAAGGGGAACTTGTTGAACGGGCTGAACGAACACCGGTATGCCTTGCGGATTAGGATGGGGCACCGGAGCGAGGTCGAAGGGGGCCAAAAATGTCTTTCGTGCCACGTCGATGCGGTTTAGGCAGCGATCCCCAAGTGTTATGGCGTTGCCTCTCGGCTGGAGTTCAGACTTCGAGGTGTAGCCGAGGATGAGGGGAACGGACCTAAGCTGACCGTCTTCGCTCACAAAGATCTCCGACCGAAGAAGGTAGTTCAAGGCCGCAGTGTTTGTGAGACTCAGCCGAGGAGCTACGTGCCTCCTATCTGCAAACATGGCGATAGAACTGTCAGTAGGTTGCAACATGACGAAAGGAAATCTGAACAGCTAGAAGCAAGAAAGCTAGAAAAGCTCAAGGGGGAATGTCCCACCTGGCGCTCCTGGCGTGGTTGGGCAATGAACCCCATCATGCCAGGCACCCGAGACGATCAGATAATCGTCCTTCATCCCTTTGTTGGACTTGGGAAGACCGGAGAGGAGTCTGACGACATCGGATCGGGATCTTAAATAGTATCCCACCCCTTCTTTGGTACGACATTCGTACATGTGTACCACGTCGTGCCAGGTTAATCCCAAGCCTAGGTGGCGGTTTAGGTCATCAACTACACCTAAGATTCTAAAGGTGTTGGGTGCGCACTGGTCAGGACTAAGCCTATGGGCGGTAAGGTAACTTCTGGTGACTGGACCCATGGGAATGGTCATCCCCCCCTCCAAGAAGGCGATGATGGGGATAATGACTTCGCCCACCTCCCGGTCCAATAGCAACCCCGCCGTGGCCTACTTCCTGAGGAATGCGATATGTTTCCCTAAACTTCTCTATCTGGGAAGGACTGTTCACTAGGTATTCGAATCTACCCATTGTTAATAAGGTTAAAGTGAGGGAAAGGCGGAACGGTGACCGGAGAAAATTTACAAATGGCCAAGGAGGCAACCTGAATGGATTTCAAAAATCTCGAAGGAGGGAACTTACGTCGGACTGAATCAAAGAATGTTTTCTGGCCTTGCGGGGAAATCGCAGCGGATTCTGGAAGGAGTTGAAGCGGATGACAGGAAGAGCTTTGAAATTCTGAACGCTTGAGTTCGCCTGGGAGTTCTGAAGTTTGCAAAATGAGAAGATAATCTTCTCTGGGACTTTATATAGTGGCAGGCAAAATGGTGGAACTTATCCCGCCCAAAATTTTGAGGAGAATCCCGCCCGTTGATTTGAAATGGACCGCTAGATTTCAGGGACAAGACGCCGCCTGGAGCAATTAATGACGCCTCGGAAACGGCGCGACAGCAGTGGTTATAAAGAAGGCGCCCAAATTCATGCGCGCACACGTGTGGGGTCAAAGTTCAGTGCCCTCATTTGTCAAAGATCAAAACCCCACTTTTTTCTCTTCGGATGAGAGGTAAAAAGCGAAATTTTGAGGGGCTATTGTGGGGGAGAAGGCCCGAACGCCATATGCTGCGCCTAAGGCCCAGTTCAGATACGACACTCTGTCCGAAGAGGATAAAAGTATCAATGCTTTGCCATCCTGGTGGAGGTGCAATCCATAAGGGACAGCCGCACCGTCCGAAGATAATCTAGTTTGGCCGAAGGAGCCTTACCCAGCGGAGCTGCCCAGAACTCAATCGAATAGATACGCCGAAGGTCCCCTTGCCAGAGCCGAGCTTCGGGCACGTCCAAGGGCATAGCTATCATGAAATATCTTACCAATAAAGCTGCCACCGCCACATTTAATGCACTGCAGCAACTTTCCTGGCCGCATTTATGTGGAGAAGACACCTAAACAGTGTATCTTCACCCACCGCCACTCACTGGGGGTTAAAGCAAACGGCTGATGTGACTAGGTACTCAAGTGGGCGCCTAGATGGAGGGCAAGTGTGCGGTGAAGATGAGAGAGGAGTGTATATATAAAGGAAGCAAGTCTCGCAGAGAAAGGGGGGAAGAAAAAAGAAAAATTGTATTCACTAAGTCTTTATACACCAATCCTCTTCGGACCAAAGAGTTTTTCCTGTTAAAAAAGCCCATCTCAATCTTTTGTTTCTTTTAGATGGTTTTTGCTTGTATGAACCGTTGCTAAGTCCGCAACAAGCCCAGTTGTTCAACCCATCCTCTACAAATTTATTGTTGGGAATTTGTTGGGCTCACAATACAGGGAGTTGGTTTCAGGCCCAACAAATTTGGACCCTACAGATGTATTGTAAAATGAGATAGTATAATAGATAAAGTAATTTTTTAGGTTGTAAAATAGCAACTTTTATACAACCCCGGATGCTAGTACTGTAAGGTTGCATATATGCAACCTTACTATTCATAGGTTTCAATTTTTTTTAAGTTTACAAACCGAAATGGAGTGGGTTTTAGGTGGCTTAGGTGGTAAAATAGCAATACTAGTGCTCTAAGTTCATTTAGAACTTACTATTCATGAGTTTGTAAATTAAAATAATATATTTTATTCAATTTTCTCTTTCTCTCTCTCATTTTGTCTCACTCACTTTATATTTATATTATTATTTGATGGGATGGTTTATATTATTTTAATGAGTTGTATGTAAAAATTGAAACTGTGATGTTGGATGAGTTGTAAAATGAGATGGTAAAATAAATAAAGTAGTGTTTAAGGATGTAAAATAGAGTTTTTTTTTTTTTTTTTTGCATCCTCAGATGCTAATGCTCTTAGTGTCAGTAACTTTGGGTTTTTTTTAGGCATTTAGCATTATTTTTGGAACAATTTAGTTAGTTGTCAAGTTTGCAAAACTATTTAACAAAGTAGCATTTTGAGACTTTAAAACTCAAGTTTAAAGATGGAACTCAAGTCTACTTAAGTTGCAAGTGGTGGCAATCTAATCCAGAAAAAAATCTGTGGAACTCTAAATCTTTTTAGACTCGCATTCCTACATTCTCCATATCAAATGTTCTTCTTCTTCGAATCTTCTTCTTCTTTAGATCTACTTCTATGGAACTCGAGTCTCATAGACTCGAGTTCCACATGGATAAATTGCCCACGCCAGCACTAGAACTCAAGTCTTAAAGGCTTGAGTTTGTCACCGAAATCAAGTCTCAAATACTCGAAATGGTAGTTTCCTAAATAGTTTCAAAAACATGCTTACTAACGAAATAGTCACTAAAATTATGTTAGATATCAAATTTTCCCTAACTTCAGTGTAACACGTGATTCAATTTTTAGGAAAAAGTTTTGATTAAAAAAAAGGAAGGAAAAAGTTTGGCTTCAATTTAATTGTGCTTACTGCTCAGGGAAAAACAACGGTTTATTCTTAATTTTTGGTTACAAAATATTAGATCCTTCAACCCAAATTTCAAACTAGTTGGAACTTGCAACCTCACCTTGATTGCTCCAGCAATGACCAATCTATTAGACAATTTAAATTATCAAAAAGGCAAAACCTTGTTTTACAACATCCATACACTGTAATTTATAACTAAAAACGTGAATCACGCTTTCAGTTATACAAACACAATGTCGTTAAAGAAAGTATTAAAAATAGTAAAATACAATGTGCGTAAAACATTCGTGTAAAATAAACACTGATCTTATTTGAAAGTCCATAAATATACTTTACAAAGTCCAATTTTCATTTTTTTAGGAGCAGTAGCTACTCATAGAGGTGTGCAGTAAACCATCCAAAACTGACTCAATCCAACCAACTTTTAAAAGTTGGTGGGTTAGGTTGGGTTGTGAAATTTTTTTTGAATAATAGGTCGAGTTAAGTTTAGGTCATATAATTCTATATTTAATATATATTTCAATTTAAAAAAATATATTATACAATTTTTTTATTTACTTTTTTGCTTCTCTTCCTAAATAAAATCAAATTCTAAGTTTTCTTCACATAGTTTGTGTTTATTTGGTGTTATGCTCATGATTATTTGGTTATAAATTTGTCCTTATTTGTAGTGGTATTATTCTAATGTTCAATTTAATTTGTATACATTAAGAGGATTCAGAAAGTTAGTTATTGTTTTTTTTCCTGTAAAAAATATCCTTAAATTAATTAATCAACAACTTAAAAATAGGGTTAAAATAGTAAATTGGCAAAAGAAAGTTAGTTATTACTATTTTTACTGTAAAAAATACCCCTACCTAAAACTTAAAAATAATAAAATATGGTTAAAATAGTAAATTGACAAAAATAATAAATTCTTACTTTTACGTTGAAATATCTTCCTGCTTCTAATAAACTCCTACTTTTACGTTAATTTAAATTCTTACTTCTACTCTCTAACTCTCTACAAAATAGGATCACTCTTTTGTCAGTTTTAAAACTCTTCCAATCTACAAAACTCACCCCACATATTCTTTTTTTTTTTTTTTTGGTGATTGAAAAAAGTAGAAATCCCAAATTATAATAAATACAAATTATTAATTTTTACCCAAAAAATAGAAGAGCCTCTGAGTACACGCGTGAGCGTGTGCTCGGAGGCTAGTAATAATAATAATAATAATAATAATAGTAACTAAAAAATAGTAATAATAATAGTAACACATGAGTTGGGTTGGGACCCTTACGATAAGTTAGGTTAGATTTTTTTAAACCCACCATAGTGGGTTGGGTTGAAAAAACCTCTCAACACGACCTAACTTGACCCATGTCCACCCTTAATTACAAATCATGTTAATTAAAATCGTGTTTTCTATTTTAGTTAAAATGATAAAATTATGTTTTCAAAATATAATATCATGGTTTCGGAGTGTGTATGTGACAGCCACTGTGTAACAAGATTTTTATCATAAAATTAAAATCATTTAGGGATAGGGGTACGGAGTCTACGGACCATGGAGATGGGTTGATGCCACTTGCTGTAAGCTGGCAGCATTCAAAGGAATATGCTTAAAATTTAAATAAAAGAGAACGGTCAGTGACTCCATAAAACTGAACGGTTAGAATAATTTAACGTTGTTGACGGAGAAAGCCAGGCCATACGCTCCCAAATCAAATGTGAAATGCCCAGGTTGGATAAATTATTATTATTCTTTTAAAAAAATTCGATAATGGAAAGAGAAGGTGTTTGATTCTAGATAAGTTTACAAGGTTTTCAGAAAAAATAAAAATAAAAAGGACTAAAGTTAGGGGCACCCAAATTGAATAAAGTTGCCCTTCCGTTGACTTATGGCCTGCGTGCCACAAAAAATCATAGAATATTATCTAGAATTTTTTTCCCCAAAATTTTCTACTTGTTCAATAATGAATTATGACAGAGCAATATCAATTTTACATGAATCTAATAATAAAAAATAAAAATAAAAAATTACGCAAATTTATTATTAATATTGCTTTTATTATATATCAATTACAACAAATCGAGTTAATCATTCTAAAAAAACTATGGAAAATTTTGCATATTAAGCTTATTGAAAAAATTTCTTCGATGACCACAACTTTTATATCTATGATTTTGATATGACATATTGCGAGTGGTTAAAAAGAAAAGGAAAACTAGTGTTTAAAATGTCATTTTCCTCCATATCTATCCATTCCTCACGTCCTTTCATTTTATGCCTCTTCTTCTTCATTGATCTCCAATAAAGTTGATGTAAGTTATAAATCGAGTTGAATCGAATCAAGACTCAGCGAGCTTCTTCTAAGGATCATTATTCGAGTTTGAAATCAATTTAGAAGACGTGAGCAAGTTGCTAAAGTACAAGCTACTACTGAGCTTGCCGTTTGTGTTGTTTTCTTAATCTAGTCAAGTCGCTTTAGGCCACAAAGCCTTCATCTTTGTCAAATTAGGGTGAGATCATGCTACAAAATCTTTGTTTTTGTCTAGCCCTGCGCTTTTCTATTCCTCCTACCAAACACACATTAGAAAAATAAAATTTTTTTTTTCTTCAAAATTTTCTATCCTCATATTTTTCATCATTTTACTTTCTCAACTTCTCAATTTGACATAAACTTAATAGCGAGATAAGCATCTCTTTTCCTTTGTAGTAAGTGAATCTATCTTGTGCATAAAATATATGCATCTTTCCTCTAATAACATGTGACTCGTATAGGACTATAGATTTCATTCAAAACACTATAAGTGAGAAGGTGAATATACATTCACAACACTTTCACAATATTTTGATAACAAATTATATATGATAAATTGTTATTGGTTCTAATTTGAATCTATAACTTAAATTACTTTTTTACCTACTCATAACAACATAATACTTAAGATTTTTTTTTTAAAGTATTATGAAAATGTTTTACATTTCTCTAAGATAATTACTATTGGAGAGGAGAAAGAAAAGATAGGAACGAACATGATACCCTCTATTTAATGTGACATTGAAGGGTAATTTGGTCAATTGGACTGACAAATGACAACCTGAAAGAAATATGACCGTTGAGACCTCCGAAACCAAGCCCTTTCAAATCATTATTTTACTCAAAAAAAACCATAAGAGAGAGAAGCAAGCAGTTAAATCCCCAAGCACTTTCATGGAATCTGATACTAAAAGCTTTTCACAGAACTAAAGCCACCCTATCCCCATTAAGGAAAACCACACACTCTCTTTCTCTCTCCCTTACATGCAAAGAAACCCAAAAGGAGAATTGCAAGAACAAGGAAAGAGGTGGGTCAATGGCAAAGCATGAAGCAGAGGAGATAACAACGGAAGTGGTGCTGGTGAAGGAGCCAGAAGAGGCTCATGATCAGCATCATCATCCCTACGCTTTCCATGTCTCTGGACCTCGCAACGTTGCCTCTCCTAACTGGAGAGACCTCATCAATTCCAGTTGGTCAGTACAGTACTCTTCCCCCCCCTTTCGTTTCTCTATATCATTTTTCACCACATCTTCCTGTTTTGGGTCATGGGTTTACAAATTCTTGACTACCTTAGGCTGTGTGGCTCACTAATTTTCTTGGAATCTGGTGGAAAATGTGAAATTCCCAAATGGGTCATTTTGAAAATTTTAGCAGAATGGGTTTTTGTCACAAATTTTAGAAGTGTAGGGCTTTGGAGTTTTATCTTTGATTCATTAATTTGTGGTATTTCGGTAGAAAACGTAGGATTTATTACAAATTTGTATCTGGGTCTTTTGTTTTATGAAAGAAAAAACTTTCCTAAATTAGGGAACAGTATGTTGGATGTCTGGGATCTGAGTGAAAAGGGCTAGTAGAGAAACTATGTTTGGCAAGTTTTGATAGGACTTTCCTCATATATGCATGAGCACACCAATTTTTGCTATGGAAAGGTTGGTTCTTTCATTACATGTCATGCTGTGAGTGAGATTGACTATCCACTATTGATTCCTAGATTTGGATTTGGGGTTTATTTTTGGTAATTTATCCAATTGTTTTTTTTTTTTTTTTTGGCTAAGTTTTTAATTGGCTTAAATACTAGTTGATTGTCCCAATTTAATCAACTAGCTAGAGTCTCTAGAGAATAATTTGAATTCTGTTGGCGAAAATTAGAAATTGTTGCATTGGGATTTATTTGAAGTGACTTTTAACAAAGAGGGTTCTAATTTTGGCAAATACAGCGGAATGATTCAAAATTCTTGTTCCAAACTGCCTATGTATTTCTTTGAAATTTATATCCGTGTGGCTGGGGAATCAAATTTTAGGAAACAGAATCATAACCTTCATAATAATAGATGCCAGATTTTAAATTAAATAGAATTGGTCCATCATCAGAATCAATTCTGTACTTCAAAAATGCCATCTTCTCTTTATTTTAAAAAAAAAAATAAGTTTTGGCCTTAAGGGAAAGGGGGGAAGTGGAGATTCAAACTATTGACCTCTTGTTTATGAGGCGTGGTTCCCAGCCCCAGGTAAGTGTGCTACCCCTTGTGGTTGCTAGCTTCTGTTAATTATAGCTGGAATTAGTTTAGGTCACTTTTAAACTTTGATATTTGGGGGTACATATTGGATAGCTTTTTTGATTCTTCAATTAATGGCTATATCTATTAGTAAGTGATGATTTTCTTTCATGACATATGACATTATTATATATATTTTAAAATATATACAAAAATAAGTACACACGTACATACATTCTCATTGTTTTTGTTTAGAGTTCTAAATGCATTAATCAAGTTTGACATACTAGTTTAATTTACTAGTTTAATTTTTCCCTATATATCCATCTCCTCAACAACCAAATTAACAAATATATTTTAGGGCAGTTAATGCTTTATTTGGTAGATAACCAGATATGGACTTTTGAAGTCAAATTAGCCAAGTTGTAGTTTTATTTAGATGATTTGGATAACTTAACAACAACTAATAATTATTTTCCATGCAAGCCAAATAATTGAAAATGTTTTCTGGTTCATTTTCAAGGTCATAACCAAACACAGGAAAACGTATCAGTTTTCTAGAACATATGCTTTTCTGTTGAAACAAACTGAGTGTTACTATTAATAATTTTATGAATGTCCATTCTGATGATTGAGTAATGTATACAGGAAGGACACAAATTACAAAAGAACTGTCATTGCCTGTTTCATACAGGCGGTTTACTTACTTGAACTTGATAGACAAGAGAACAGAACTGAAGAAACTGCTCTTGCTGCAAAATGGTGGGTGCCTTTCAAGTACAAGCTAGCACAAACCTTGATTGACGAAAGAGATGGATCTATATTTGGTGCAATATTAGAATGGGATAGATCTGCAGCAATGGCTGACTTGATACTTATGAGACCTAGTGGTGCTCCAAGGGCTGTCTTAACACTTAGAGGAACGTTGCTCAAAAGCCCAACAATGCGAAGGGATATTGAAGATGACCTCCGCTTTCTGGCTTGGGAGAGCTTGAAGGGCTCTGTCAGGTTCAAAGTAGCTTTGGAGGCATTGAAATCGGTTGCTGATAGGTATGGAAGCAATAATGTATGTATTGCAGGTCATTCCTTAGGAGCTGGGTTTGCTCTCCAAGTGGGAAAAGCAATGGCCAAAGAAGGGATATATGTGGAGACCCACTTATTCAATCCACCTTCTGTTTCATTAGCAATGAGCTTAAGAAATATGGGAGAAAAGGCTGGATTTGCTTGGAAGAGATTTAAATCAATGCTTCCAATGAGTAGTGAAACTCAGGTAAGCAGTGATGCAGGTGAGAAAACTTTGGGTTTAGGATTAAAGAATTGGGTACCTCAGTTGAAGAATTATGGTGTAGGATTAGAAAAATGGGTACCTCATTTGTATGTAAACAATAGTGACTACATTTGTTGCTCTTACACTAACCCTGATGGCAAAGAAGAAAACAATACTAGCAAGGAGAATGTGGTTCCTACAAATGGGCAAGTGGCAGCAAAGCTGTTTGTGAAGTCCAAGGGGAAACAGAAGTTTCTTGAGGCTCATGGGTTAGAACAATGGTGGTCAGATGACTTGGAACTTCAACTGGCTGTCCATAACAGCAAGCTCATAAACATGCAGTTGAAATCCTTGTATAGCCTCCCAGCTCCACAACAAACACAGGGAAAGGCTCCATAGCAGAAAGTGGTTGCTTTCATTGTGTGCAAATAGCTCATTTCAATAAGTAAAATTCCATACTACCATTCAGGAGTGTGAAGTGTTAACTTCGATGTCCTGGTTTACTGTTTTATTGGCTTTACTGTTTTCTTATCTTTGTTAATCAGATCTGCAAATGTCTACTATCTCACCTGGATATATAGAAGTCATTCTTTAATTTCATTATAGTGGCTCAAAACTATCAAGATATTCAATCTCAATTTGTAGTTATGTTTTGTTTCATGAATTTTGTACATGTGAGTTTCTGAGGAGTAAGGGAATACGGCGATATGAATTTGAAATGATCCCAATGAACTTTTGTACCCTTATGGGTTCACTGTCTCGGGTGAGTTTCTTCTTATAAAAGTCCAGAATTAATTAGAGGGCTTTGAGATGGGGTCTAAGGAGAATGGCCTTTCTCAAGCAAAATCTCTCTCAATATGGAGAAATTATTCGGCACACTGGGATGTATTATACCTTCATTGCACATAAATTTGAGTTTCATCTGTGGGATATGTGGAACCTATATGTGAGATCTACCTTTATGTAAAAGAAATATAGAAAATATGGAATGCATTGAATAATTCTACATCAGTATCACCCCTTGGTAGACTCATGGTCCCAAGGGTTTTTTATTTTTATTTTTTTACCAATCTAAGATGAACAAAACTTAGGTACAATTTCTTAAGTGTCATACATTAGGTTTTATAATTAAATTTAAACACATGATTGTATTAATCAATCAAGTACAAATAATGTTATCTTTTTTAATGACAATTATATTCAATGTAGTTACATGTTTGTACATAATTAAAGAAACTGATGTAATGCACATAAGGAATTGTACCTAAATTTTAACCAAATAAATATTGTATGAATACAATCATGTGTCCAAATTGTACTGTAAAACACTGAACTTCTTTTCTTTTCTTTTTTTAATTTTCTATTAATAATTTTTTTGTTTTGTTTTTTTCTTTTTTGAGAAGGCATTCATGGTTTTGTTGTAAACAAGATTCAGGTTAATAGTATGTCTCCAAACTACACCCAACCTCTTACGACTTCCTCTGAAGCAGGCCCCTGTGACAGTGAAACTCTCATGGAATTATAGTTGGTCGAAGGATTTTTATTCGTAACATTGAGCTTGAACTTATTTATTTACTCACATATTATGAGATTTCTTCCCATAAATAGCATGTTATATATATCCTTCCCTAATCACTCCAAAATCTAGGAAGCATATCTAAATTCAAGTTGCTATTCTTGTCATACAACTGTTTGCTAAAGGACTTCAAAATTCAAAAGCATATATCAGCAAAAATTTATTCTTAGTTGATGTTTCTTCCACTCTTGGATTTTGGCAACCTAAAAACCTTACCTTCCACGAAAGAATAATGTGATCCATCAATGAATTTGTCTAATGATGTATAAATAAGAATTTTATTGAGCGCTTTTGTGTGGTTTTATTATTTACTAGTCCCAGACCCACGCAATGCGTGAGAATAAATAATTATTTTGTAATTATAATATAATGTATAATTTGCTCTCTAAATTTTTTTGAAGATAATTTGTTCTTCTTAAAAATTAAACAATTTTTTACTTGGTCCAATTAGGTCTACTTTAGTCCCATTCGGTCAATTTGGTCAATTTCAGTCCCCTTCGGTCCATTTTGGAATAATTGGGCCTTAATTGATTCTTTTTGTAGGATGCCTTTACAAGTTTAGCTCAAAAATTCATTTTTTTTTTTTCCTAAATTTTTGAGTTGAAAAGTATAAAATTTTATTATATTTGGACTAAACTCTTTAGTTTTGAGTTAAAAAATACAACAACAAAAAAAAAAAAAATCGATATTAGAAAGTAGAAATATGAGACCTAAAAATGCAACTAAAATAATAAATATTCAAAGTCCTATTCATTCCACTTCGGTCCATTCTATTTTCTTCGGTCCACTTTGGTTCGATTCGATCCATTCAGTCTACATTGGTCCTATTCTGTCCACTTTAGTTCTATTCAATCAAAATTGATCCTATTCAGTCCATTCTATCCACTTTGGTCCACTGCAATCTTATTAGGGACATTCAGTCCACTTTGGCCCATTCAGTCCATTCTTTCTACTTTGGTTATATTTGATCCATATTGGTCCTATTTGGTCCATTTGTCTTATTCAGTTTACATTGGTCCACTTCAGTTATATTCAGTCTAATTTGGTCCTATTTGTTCCTACCCGATCCATTACATCCACTTTGGTCCTAATCTGTCTATTCGTTCTTATTCAATCCTATTTGGTCCACATTGGTCCACTCTGTCCTATTCCGTCCACTTTAGTCCTATTCAGTCCACTTTGTTCCCATTCAGTTCAATTCGATCCACTTTGGTCAACTTCAGTCTATTTTTGTGAACTTACATATGGAGAAAAGACATGCTTGGGTTGGGAGCACATATTCTAAATCTTATTATATATAAATAATATATATATATATATATCTCAAATTCGTAATATTTAAAATCTTAAATATAGTATTTATTGTTGTTATGCTTTTTGTTGAGCCACATTAATGTAGCATTTTAGTCCACTTCGGTCTAGCTAAATTTAATTGAAAGTCTTTCTAAACATGAAGATTATGAATATATAAATCTATTCTTTAGGGCAGTTACTCATTTGTTTTAAATTCATTACTTTTAAATGAATTGCATAAGCTTGATTATACATATTCAGTATATATGTATAATTTTTATTTAAAATAATTTATTCTTATTCTTCATTCTGTTAAAATAAATTGTTATGATAATCAAAACTCATAAAAACTTATACTTAATATGTATAGTGTGGGTACTTGACTCCACCCAAAGGATAATTGTTCGCTTCGGGGAGCCAGGCCCTCACGATTTTGTTCTCTTCGACCGAGTGTAAGACCAATAGCTTGCTTGTAATCCCACATCGGAAGGAGTTCCCTCCCACTAGTGCCTTATATGCTTCTGGAGCTAACACTAGTGTACCACTACAACACACACTCGGTCGAAGAGAACAAAATCGTGAGGGCCTGGCTCCCCGAAGCGAACAATTATCCTTTGTGTGGAGTCAAGTACCCACATATAGTTTTTTCTCCCTAATAATTTGATGATTTTGATTGATATTATTCTTTTTTGAAATGATCCATATTCTTCTAACTATTGTTATTACGCATTATATTTTCTTAGTTTCTTTTGGTAAAATTAAAATTTTTAATTTTCAAAATTATTATTCAAATTCACATTCTCCTAGGGCCTATTTGGATTGAGGAGGGAGGGAGGTAGGAGGAGTGGAGAGGAGTAGAGTAGAGTTGGCTGAAAATAAGCTAATTTTAGGCCAATTCTAATCTACTCAACTCCCTTTCCCTCCCCCTCAATCCAAACGAACCATTAAAGAGTTTATTATGATGACAAAAACTTATCATATAATTACAATTGTATTACTTAAATAATTAATAGTACTCTCAACCCAAACTAGTATTTTCTCATTCTTAAGTAGGTACACCGAATTGGACTAAAGTGATCTGAAATGGACAAAATGAACAGAATAAACTGAAATAGGTTGAATGGACGAAATTGGACCGAATGGACCAATTTGAACCTAATAGACTGAAGTGGAATGAATGGATCGAATTGGACCAAATGGACGGAACCGGACTGAATTGATTGAAGTAGACCAAATAGACCTAGTTAAACTAAAGTTGACCAAATTGGACTAAAATGGATTGAAGTAAACCGAATTGGACCAAATGTCGATTTGTAATTAGCATAGCCAAGATTATGTTTTGATATATACTCAAATTCTTACTTCCAAAATAATCAACTATTAACTCAAACAAAAATCAAACTGAAACTAAGAGAGAGAGAGAGAGAGAGAGAGAGAACTTGTAATGAGGAACTAAAAAATACAACACCAAAGCGTATGAACCCAAAATAGATTTTTAAAAATCATAATCATTCATTAATATAAAGTAGAGTTAAAAGAAAGAACAAAAAATTAAGAGAGAGAATAATAAGAAATTTATAGAAAATAATATGAGAAAAAATGTTTAAAAAATAGTAATAAACACTAAATGATTCAAGTCATGTTATCTTATGTAATAAAATAAGTACTTTGTGGGCTGTTGGGTGGGGGGGATGGCAAGGGCTAGGGATCAACTCTTTAGGAAGGAGTTTTACACACATATACACTTAGATTATATTATAGTAGAATTTTTATCTTGTATACAAAAAAATATATTATATAATAAAATAACATTATATTCTTATATACTATCTTTATAATGCAATAGGATAACATCTATGAAATCAAATAGAAGAAAGAAGATAAAAAATTAAAAACACAACTTAATCACGTCAACCCAAAGTAGAGTTCCAAATAATACAAAAATTTATCAACGTAAAGTAGAGATGTAAGAAAAAATTTATAAAAAAATCCACCACAAAATGAAAAACAAAATTTTGAGAGAGAGAGGGAGAGAAATAACATTTTGTGTATGGGAGAACTATGTATAGAAAGAGAGAGAGAATTGTGAATTTATAGTAAGAGAAAAGGAATAAGAAAAACAAAAAATAAAGGAAGATAAAGGGAAAGAGGAAAAGTGGTATTAAGGTAAATAGTAGTGAGGAGATGAAAAGGTAAAAGGGAGGAGAAAAGTTAGTGAAATTATAACAATAAGTTAGGAAATTGATAAGAAAAAAAAAAGCTAAAAAAAAAAAGAGAGAATGTTGAAAATTGGTGGATGATGTGACCGCTAATGTGACTCAACAAGATTGTAATAACAAAAAATGCTATGGTTCAAATTTTAGATATATATATATATAAATTAACAGTCTTTACTCACCACCACCACCGCACCACCATCTTCTTCCCTTCTTTATACTTACATATATGAATGACTTTACCCATAGTTTTCTTATCTAATTAAAGCGAGGACAATAAGCACAAGACAAGCATAGTGTGCTAGTTATGACAACCCAGAACTAATAAACATCGGATTCAAATCTAGGGTATGTTTGGAATGAAGGGAGATGGAGTTAGAACATAGCAAAAGGTGGCCAAAATATACTAAAAGATGTTTTTGTCACCTTAAATTCTTATTTCCTCTCCTCACCCCTCATCTCCACCATTTAAACATAGAGCTAGAATGGTAGAATTCCTAGTTTCATTCCACTATAAATCCTAATAATTCATTTGTTAAGAAAGCTTCAAATTTTACCACATCAATAGCAACTTAATGGATGGAAAATTAGTATTGTTGTATTGAGAGTAATTTTTTAAAAAGTTCTTGACGTGAAAAAAATCTAAATCCTTACTATTTTTGTGAATTGTTACAATTTTTTTTTTTGTGAATTGTTACAATTTTAAGAATTCTATGATAGTTACATCAGAAATTCTAAAGAATGTTGATCCTAGAATATGTGACTTTATAAAGGCCTTGGAAACTTCTCTTTTTGTACTTCAGGAGTAAAAATAGTTTGTCTAGGGCTAGTCTCTTGTTTTACTACCTTAAAAAAAAGGTTGAAAGTAGTAATAGTTATGACATAACTAGTCCTCAGCTCAACCTGAGTTTCTGACTCTTTGTTCCTGGTGTTTTATTTTCTGTGGTGTGCCCCTTTGTTATGGTTCTTATGTATTTGCAAACGTTGTTATGTACACGAAACTGAAAGAAAGAATGGATCGCAAATTGTATAGAACTTGCATACATTAATGAGCACAACAATTACTTGGCTCTCTGCACAAAGACTATACAACAGGTTAACTTAATATTGTGCTATGATTTTCTGTTCTTAGATATTAGAAGGAAAAATATACCATGGAGCAAATATCATACATGGGTTTGCTATTTTTTTGTCGTTCCAATTCTAGAACAAACAATTTCATAGTAACCCGGAAAACTCATAGTCATAGTCATATATGCTGACCTCCTGATCAATCTGAGCATGATCATCGTAGAAAGGGAATGGCTCCATATCTAAAAGCCATGACTCAAGATCATTATAAGCTAACAAATCCACCCCATAGTTCACTGTTGAGTCTTGAAAAGTAGAATCATAGTTCACGGCTGAATCCTGAAAAGTAGAGTCATAGTTCACTGCTGAATCTTCAAAGGTTGAGTCATCCAAGTATATTGGATTGCTTACTTGATTTAGTTCTTCACTCAAGCTTACTTGGTGACATAATTCGGATGAATATTCAAGAGATGCAAAGGATGCTTCTATGCTGCTTTCAGGGTCTTCTTGATCCTTGATATCAATAACTGGAACATTTGCAAGCTGCACATCAGGTTCAATAGTAGGTGGAGAGGTTACAGAGCTTCCATTGCCAGTTAGCTCTTGAACAAGCCTCTTGAAGCTTGAGCTGTCAGTTATGTACACCTTGGGACGCAAAACTTTTATCAAACTTTGGAGTTGCCTCTCATTCTTTGATACTTTCAATGAAGCTTGTCTTACTTTCTTCACCATAATTTTAGAATGTATACGAAATGGCGCCTTGGAATCACCCCCACCTTACTGTTCAGCGGAGAATTCTAAAGAGCTATAAATATTTGGTGTAATGAAGTAGATATGTTTAAGTTTGTTGGAAAGAAAACAAATTACAAGACATAAATATGCTGAAAATGATGTTCATCATACAAAAAGAGCTTATCAATTAGGAATCCATATAGACCTACCAATCTACATCATTCTCTCTATCAAGTTATGACCCATCAGAGAAAATGCTAAGGTTTGTATTTACATGGAAGATGTGGATGTTGGTCAATTCAAGAGGGTTGGTTTCAGGTATTAAAATAAGTCAAAATAAATACGATATGCCAAATTTGATGTAGAAGGGCATTCAGGGCACGTAGTTGATAACTATTCAAATAACTTACAATAATGTTAAACGATAGCTTGTTTCTGTTCCAAGTGACATCCATGTTGACAATGATAGAAATTTTTAAATAAAAGGGACAAGCTATAATGCACATGCACCCACATAATGCAATAACCTCTTATTTCATCCATGCAATTCGACCTCCTTACTTCTGTGATACGATAAAGAACTTTTGGGCCTGCCATGATCTCTATATTATTCACCTCAAAAGGCATTATTAATGTACACTCTTCATTAGCAAAATTTACAGGAGGCAAGTATATATAACAACAACAACAACCAAGTTTTAAAACCAAAATTTTGTGATAAGCTTCAAATTCTTGACAGACTGATTCTAGCTATTCTGTTAAAGATCCAAAATCGACACCAAAATTTTGATGCTCAAAGTGTGGTTTTTATTATTGCATATACTTAACTCTTGTAAATTGATGTATAAAAGTTGATTATAGGCTGGCTTAATCAAATGATACCAATTAGTAAGTCCAAATTAATCTACATCATAAGGAGAAATATAGTAAAGCATATGATTGAACCATCTTTTTATCCTAGCAATTAAACAGAAAGGAAAAGCAGTAGTGACGGTTTGTGTACTTAAATTAGTCTGAAAGGGATATATATTAAGACATTATATCAGTGCAAGGGACGTCTGAATGCACTAGCCGCCATGTCCACATCTTATTTCACATCAGTATCTTGAGTTTTGGCTCTGGCTGTCGATAATACATGTCAAACGCACCAGACATTATTAGGTTACGGCTATTGCAAATCACAGAATGCCACATTTTATGGGCTACTAGGCATCATTTGTTAAGTGATGGATGGTTTCTTAATCAACTGCTTCACGTTAACCAATAAAATATAAACAACACTAACATTAATTCCTACCTGACAAGAGTCTTAAGCCTAAATGGTATTATATCTAGCTCTCCTATGAAAGAACTTGGGTATGAATCTTCCCTCCACCCCTTGTTGTACGAGGAAAAAGACTTATATGATTTTGTAATACATAAAGAATAAATAAAAGCTATGTGGTAAATCCTTGTATGATCAAGTGTATTTAGGAAAAGCTCTTTTGCTATTTATTTTTTTGTCTTTAACTCTTTTACAGATCATTTAATTTTTATTATTATATATAAATAAACTAACTTTGAACTTTTTGTCACATATTTAACATAAAAGTTACCAAAAATTATATCTTTTGATAAATAAAATGAAAACAAGCTATTTCCAAACGCACTAAAAGAATATCTAGTGCTAGTAAACATAATTTCACCTATAATGTCATTATGGATAATCGTTGCATGCAATCTCCCTTTCACATGAAGCAGGGTAGGTCCTACAATATTTTTAAATGGGAGTTGGTATTATGAGTAATTCTTGCATGCAACATCTCTCTCAATGATTCAAGGAGACATATCCCACACTTATGAGGTAATATTGCAAACAATGGTTACACAAAGTAAAATAAAAAAGGTTAAATACACCCGAGGTTGGGCTTAGCCAATCATTACTAAACTTTTTTAAAATATCCAATTTGTCTTTTGAGCACAAACTACACTAAATACTATTTGTGCTCCATTTTCCAAAAACTAATGTGTGGTTAGGTTAATTGTCACAATGTAGTCGTATAATGATTGTATTGTGGAAACTATATGCATGAGGGAGAGTCCGTGTAGTAAGTAGTAATAGATAACAGTCAGAGATGGAGAATGAAACAAAAGAAAACTTGAAGGAGCAAGGATGCCTTCAAACGGTGTTAAGTACAAATTGTAAGCGGGTTAAATTTGATATGTTTGAAAAGTTTGGTAGTGCCTAGTATTAGCACAAATCTCAAATTCTCAATGGTGGTTTATGTATTTTATTCAATAATAATAAATTTCATTTGTCACTTTAGTTATTGTTCAACTCAATGAAACCCTAGAGCTTAATTGTCACTTTATGATATTTCCAACAACGATGTCCAACTTCAAATCCCCCCTCCCAACTATCAACTTATCGAAAACCCGAGAAAGCCTTATCCAACGGTCTTCTTCCTCTCTCTCTCTCTCTCTCTTTCTTCTTCTTTTTTAAAAGTAATAAATATGAGGAATTTAATTAAAGGGGAAGGAGAAGCCCAAAGGAACCGGCCCATCTATAACAAGACAGGGGCTCATGGGTGTTACAAGAGGTAGCCCAAACTGCGACTGAATGGGCCAATGAGCTGGCCTCCCTACATGTTTATAACAAAAAGTCCAAAAATCAATCTGGGAAGGCCTAACTGTGTATTATTGCAGAAAGCCTAACCATGGTTATTTCCTAACGAATACATAAGAAACTTCGGAACGCCAAACATGTAACAAGCAGACATCAATGCCTTTAGACTCATGGAAAAGCAAATATTGGAGGGTTGTTGGTGTTTAATTCTGCATTACTTTAATTTGTTAAGAGCTTTGTTACTCAATAACATAAACTAGTTTTCCCAGGGTTCAAAACTACAAATCTATGATCTATCCTCTCCTATTATTTTAACTATCGAATTATTCAAAAAAAAAAAAAAATGTAAAGAGATTTGAAGTCTTTGTTGAAAAGTTAACCAAATTACAGGTCCCTTTTGACAAGCCTATTGTGTAACAAATTATCTAAAAAATCATCCAATAGAACACCTACCACGTAAAGAGTACAAACTTTGTGACCTTGATGAAATCAAGTATAAGAACTCCCGTATCAGAAAAAAAAAATGTATAAGAACTCCTTGGAGCAAACTGAGGCACAATTATGGGCCATAAGTTATGGCTTACGGGCACCTTCGTCCCTGTCTCAACGTCTAACTATTTCTTGTTACCAACAGCATCTCTTCTTGAAAGATCATTTCAGATTCAGATTATTGGGTGTACATAAACTGCAAGGTGCTGATTCCTAATCCCAAACTAAAACCTCGAAGATCACTAGCTGCAAGGCGTACACATTCAACCAGAAGTCCTCTTGACTACAGCAGTTCTAACCTCAACATATCCCCCACATCTGGATTTTAATGCCTCACTTCCTGAATCGCTACAATAAATATGTTTTCAGATTCTATTTCATCCTCCCCTCCGCTTTCTCAGCAAATTCACAATGTCAAAGACTCGAAGCTCAAAGGTCCATTGATAGCAATGCAATGTTCATCAATTTTACTTTATCCCAAAAATACTGTTTGATACTACACACTTTGTTATGCTAGTTCGTGGGTGTAAAATCAGGTCCTACCGGCAAACACTCCAAAGCTGGGCTAGAACAGAACCGCTCCAAGTCCTTCACCAAGTCATCATTTGTTTAAAAGAAACTTTTTTTTTTTCCATAGAAAATTATTATTCCCATCATCGTATTTCTCAAGCTTTCTTTAGCTGAATTGTAAACCTAGCAATGGTAATAACCTTTAAAATTTCAATAAACTATGCATGAGCTGTTGCAAAATAGCTATCTTCCAAGAAGGAAAAATTCAATGATAACTGATATTCAAACTAGCCACAATCAGAATATCCAAGATGTATTATTTTTATTGTTTTTTTCCCCAAATGTTCATATAATGTAACTATTACAAGAAGTCTGGCACGAAGTTTGAAAAGTCCTACATGATCTAAGAAACCAAAGTAAAATAGAAACGAAGATTGAACATTTTCATACGTAAATTTATATCACACGAAAAATATTGGGGAACAGTAACACTACATGAAAGGGTGAGAAGAAGGTGAACCAATGAATATAATAATCAACTTGAATAGTATACAAATGAAGTCGGTGTTGCCATTCTTCAGATTTAATCAGCCACCAAGTATGAAACTACTAGGAAGAAAACTTAACCAAAAATAAAAAAGACAAAACAAAGTGTAAGTTCCAGTATAAAAAAAATTTAAAATAATAATAATCGTAAGCTAAAAAAATTGTGTACCTCAAAGTTCTCAGCAGAACTAGCACGATCTTTTATGAAGTTTGGGCAACTACTCCCATCTGCAACATCTACCTAAAAGCAAAAACCTAGCAAACACCATTCCGGTTTGAGAGTGACTATTTTACAAGAGGTATACCAGACATTAAGGCTTTCAGGATGCTGGAGCATTCTTGGTCAAAGAAGATCCTAATTGAAGCATAAGAGGATATACAGGGCTAAACTCCTTGTCTCCTCTGGCCCTAACATTGGCAGCATAATCATCCAGAGTTGCTTTGATACCTTTCCAGATTTGATCTTCTCCTTGAGAATCTAGCCACAATGAATACTGCACATTTGTAAGTTTGTTCCTTTGCAGTGGTGACTGCAAGTCTTCAGGGCCCCGGGAGTAAAGATGGTGTAGTATGACACTCAGTGGCAAATCGTGAAGAAGAGGAGAAGATACCAGTTGAGATGTTTCCAAGAAAATAAGAGGTCGGAATGCTCTAAGGGCCCGGTATGGTGCACCAAGTTGCTCTACTGGGAACAAATTCTGGCCCACTGCTAACTCCAGTTCAGCCATGTCCCTAGCCATCCTAAGCTTGCCTGATTCTGAAAGGGGTCTAACAAGAGAAGCATGCCTGATAAAGAATATTAGAACCCGTGAAGCCATGTTCCTAACAAGCCTACTGCATATGGTTTCTGTCCCTGCAGTGGCTGCATTTGTTGAAGAAGGCAACAGCCTAGATAGGAACTCACTACGGAAGTGAAGAATGCACTTCTGCAACTCCTCCATGTAAGGTGATGCATTGTTGTCCATTGCAGCATCCATGCCATGGACACCAAAGTTTTGGTCATGAATTTGCAAGATACAAGACTCAAGACGCTCAAGCATTGCTTGGAATAAGGATGTCACTGAGTCACAGGCAACCCCATATATTGCACCTAATGAGGGAGACAACACATCTGCAGCAATACTTGGCAGTCCTGTAATCATTGATGATATGCGGGTATGAATTTCTTGTAGATGCTGACATAATGTGAAGTTCTTGAGTTGGGCAGCAGTTGCAGGAGCACTTACTTGACGTGCTTCAGGACCAGTAGATATCTGTCATTACAACAAACTCTAAGCCATCATGCCAAGTTGACTTAAAAGAAAAACAGTGTTGAATAAGTTTCTGAAATTTATTATATCCCGTAAAATTTACATATATCCTTTATGCAAACAAGGATTAAATTATAATCCCATGGTTTAATCGTCAAAAAAATAGACCCATGGTTGGATAAAATGGTAAGAAATGATACTTATCAAAAAATAAAATAAAATGGTAAGAAATGAGCTCCATCTCAGAACCTACTCCCTAAGATTTAAATATTTAATCAACATAACCATAGCAGTAGAAAGATTTCAGAAGGGGAAAAAAAGGATAGACATGAAATTGATTCATATAAAAGAGTGTGCAAAATAAATCTGGACATTTTGCTCATAAATGCAAGTTTCACACCAACCAGTAGGGTGATTAATAAGATGTGTTAAGGATATAAAAGAACACACGCAAGTCAGTTTTCTTTATATATTACTAATACAAATTTGATAGAAGGTGAAATAGGAAAACGTGTAGTATTTTCAGTAGGCAGGGGTTTTAAAAAAAAATTATAATTAAAAAAAAAAAATCAAAGTTCTCTCAGTTTGGGGTTGCAGGTTTTGCAGTCTGACTGGTAAGGTGTATCAAAGACACAATACTGAGCAGCTCAAGTAATTCCTACTTACAAGGTAAGCAAATCATTAGATATAAGGATCATACTACTGATGCAAACAACTCGATGTATTCAACCAGCATGATGAAAAAAGGCAACAACTTGAGTTACTGGGCACATTAGGCATTCTAGTCATTAAAAAGGCATCTACATCCATTGGTAAAATCTGGTTTTTCTCATAAAAATAAAATTTACCTGGTACTCGGCACGTTGTGCGAGCAGGATCAAAACCTTGCCAATTTCACGCAAGACAAGAAGAGTCAAACGCCCGTCCAACTGAACAGCTTCAATCTCCTCCTGAATGCGTGATATGATCCTTGAGATGTGCTCTTTGGTGGGAACATTTCCACGGCTGGACACAGAAAATACAGTATTCACAAGATCTGACAGGCGACCCAAGCACAGAGCCAAGAATGCTGTCTGGAATATTTCAACAGCTGCAACCATTTGATCCTTCCCCTCGGAACTGATAGCAGGTAAAACCCCTTTGACATCTGTATCACGTGAAATTCTTTCAAGAAGATTTTCTATCATGGAGAAGAGTTTGGGATATCCCATAGTAAATATCTCTTTAACAAAACTTGATGCAGTGAAAGCTGACTTCATTTGGCTTGCAAAAGCCTTCACAAGTGCTTCCCAGACTCGATCTGTTAACATAAAATCACCTTCCTAACCAAGTAGCAGCTAATGTAAGCGAAAGGAATAAAGGAAAAATCCTGGAAAGGTAAAAAATTAATAGCAAAAAAGACATGAGGACTGCCAAGCGCATTAACATAATAAGTCAAACAATATTTCTTATGGAAGATCTTAGAGCAAGTCAATAGAGCAAATCAGAAAGGAATCACAACTCAAGCAAGCAGAAGATTATAACATATTTCAGAAACAAATCCAAGACAAATATTAACTATTCATTGATAACTGTAGGTATATGGTGCATGTGTATCACTTTGTACAAGGAAAATTGAGCAGAGATTATTAAAAGAAATGAGAACATAAGTGAGAACAACAGACACTTAATGAAAGGTTTAATGGTGTGCAAAGCCAAGAACAAGATGAATTTTCTATATAGTAGTCACCTCTGATTGGGTTTCTAAACAATTCTTAATGAGATGTGTTCCTAGTTCAACAATTCAATATTAAAATTAAAATAAATGAAAATTTTTCCCTATTCCACTGCTGGAAACATTTGTCGGATACATATCCAACCAGTTGGCATGTGAGAAACCTATCTAATAACCATATCTTTCCCTTGTCACTTTTGACACAAGAACTTCATGAACCTTGACATTTATGTACCCTTGTGAGACAGCTAATACAGTCTCATATAAGATTGTAACTCTTTAACCAACATAATGCCAGACACAATTGAATAAAGACAAGCCCCAGACACAGAGAATGTAAGCCAACAATGTTTCTCTTAACTAATGCATAGCTATTACACAAGAATGATGAGAGAGATAGGGGTGGAAACAGGGAGGGAATGTGGAAGCAAGATGCAAAAAACAGAATTACAATGTGGAAGCAGAAGCACTTTACAATAATAGACTTACAAATGTAAAAGAGCAATAAGAAGGAAAGAATTACCACCTACACACTCTTGAAAGCCCTATACTCAAAATACAAAGACGTTTTAACACCACAGATTCAAAAATGTTGGCAGAAAATCCAGATAAGAAGCAGACAGCATAAAATAAGAGTGGATGCAAAGAGAGTACCAACCTAATTATCTCACACGCTTACATTCACTTTTAATGGAAATTTTATCATCAATAATATTTCTTCATAAAATTATAACCTTTGATGCCTTACAACCCCATGATCCAATGTAGTACGAAATTTGAAAAATTGCTCCTATAAGATGTTCCAAAAGACTCCTTGAAAAATAATGAACTGCAACCTATCTATGATACAAATTCCTACAAAACCTTATATATATAGCCAATAGAATAAGACCCTACAAACTGAGATTTGAATATCTCTATAGATAATTCATGTTCTTCAAGCGTCCCCCTATTCCTCTCTCTCCATACATACCACATTAAACAGGGAGCAACATTGCACACCCTATTTCTGATAGTCTTGGAACTTCAATGACAACATTGAAGCACTCCTTTCACCATCTCAGGCATCACCCACCTCACTCCAAAAGCTACAAATATAGAATTCCATAAATCCATAGCTACTGTACAATAATGCAGTAGCAAATGATCAACATTATCATCACTATTTTTACACTCTACACACCACCAACACCATGCCTCTTCTAACTAGATTATCTATAGTGAGAATCTTCTCCCAGGCCATAGACCACAACAAGCTACCTACCTCGGAAGTTTCACTACTCATTAGATAACCATTCCAATCATTGAAAAAATCCTAGTTGCTCAATATTCTAGACACGTAGTAGCAAATGATTGACATTTTCGTCAAAATTTTCACACATTACACACCAATCTGCCATCACTATGCCTCTTCTAACTAGATTTTCTATGATGAATCTTCCCTTCAAGCCATAGACCACAATATTCATTAGATAATCACTCCAATCAATCAAAATCCTGGTTGTTCAAGATTCTAGATATGCAGGACATATATATATTAAAAGATATAAATTTGGCATAAACTAAAGAAACAAGAACTAAGAACAAGCAAATTGAAGGTTCATATTATCAGTTACTACCTGAATGATCTCATCAAGCAGCAAAACGTGAGTAAAGGGATCCCTTTTCTTGGACAAGACTCTCTGCAAATGCCACACTGCTACCACTATGGAATGCAACTGTTCCATACAACTCCCCATTCTCTGCCACAATGCCTCCCTCGCCTTCGCCCCTCCGCCTATCTGCGGCGTCCCACTTCCTCTCACTCCTCCCGGCCCGAATACCGCACCAGATCCCGTTATCGCCTTCATATCCAATGCCGCACCTATGCTCTTCACTGCCATTCCCTTATACCTATTCACCAATTGCTCCACTGTAGCTCTCAGTTCCCCTAAATTATAGAAAACCTGCAATCCTGTTCCTACTTCAGCTTGATTCAATCCCTCCATTCCTCTCTCCAACACCTTCATTGCTTCGGATCGGAGTTTCTCCCCGATTTCCTTAACGAATTTGAGCTCTTCGTCGACTACATCGATGCCGGCGAGGTCGTACTCGTTGTAAAGCGCGAGGATCTCGGAGTGGAACTGTGCAGCCTTGGCGAGATCGAGTTTTTCGGTGTCGTCGACGGAGGCGAGGTCGCGGAGCTTCTTGGAGAGGCGGAGAGCGCGGAGTGAGTGGCCGAGGAGGTGAGAGGTGGAGTGGAGGTTGGAGAGTTGGATCGTTTGGGAGTTAATGGATCGGAGCGGGTCGGAGAGATCGGATCGGACTTTGCGGATAGAGGATTGGAGGGAGGAAACGGAGGAGCGGAGGGTGGAGAGTGCGACGTTAGCGTGGTGGAGAGAGGAGAGCTGGGAGAGGAGGTCGTCGTGGCGAGAGAGCACCTCGTGGCGGAGCTGAGAGTCGAGGAGTCGGATCGCGGAGTGGAGCTTCTCGGCGGTGGAGGCGGGTGAGCCGGAGGAGAGGGCGGCGGAGGAGAACGAAGTGGTGGAGAAGGATGGGGAGAGGAAGGCGGAGAGAATGGGGTCGGAGGCTATGGAGTCGAGTGCTGACGTGGCGGTGGCGATGTTGGTGGTGGTGGTGGTGGTGGTTGAGAAGGTTGGGTTGGTGAAGGTAGAGAGGCGTTGGAGAGGAGAAGGGTTGGATCTCTGAAGTGGAGATGCCGGTAAGGCCATTTTTTTTTTAATTTCTGGTACCGGAAAGGAAAGCGTTTCCTTTCTTTCTCGCTTTATTTGAACACTAGTCTGTACTCCTCAACAGTTTACTTGAAGCTATTTCGTTTTGGCAATTCGATCTCGTTTTCATTTTTTTTCATTTTTCATTTTTTAAAAAATAATAATTTAGATGGTTAATTTTAAAAATTAAATTTATATCTCTCCAATAAATGATTTACACTCTCTTTAATTACTAAATTAATTAATTAATTTTTTTATTAAGTTTTAGGATATATTTACTTGAATCAAATGATAAGATTTAATGATAGTTTTTTTTTTAGAAACAAACACACTCACACACAAAGAAGAGGGAAAGGAGTTCTAACACAAAGGCACACCACAACTTCACTCAAAAGTCATGGTAACTTTTAAAGGAGGGTGGGGCAAGTTATACTACACACAACACACTCTCTTAAGCAATGTGGGACAATTACCCATTCTTTTTTTTTTTTAGAAACAAACACACGCACACACAAGGGAGAGGGAAAGGGATTCTAACACAAAGGCACACCACAACTCCACTCAAAAACCATGGTAAAACTCTAAAAATTTTGAATTTTTATTTCTTGGCAACTTGGATAGTGCCAGTTTGTTTCAACTTTCAGACACCAAAAAGCGCTTTTTGAAACCAAAAAAATAAATCAGGTGTTTGGCAATGTTTCAAAACGTGCTTTCTCAAAAAAGCTGTGTTTTGAAATGCAAAGAATTCATCCAAAACGTGCGGACAAGTTTCTTGAGCTTTTGCAAACGCAAAAGCGCTTTTGATCGATATTACCGTTAGAAATGCAAGGAATGACCCAAATTACCCTCATCCTACTAACCACAAAATATACTGAAAACTGAAATGACAAACACATAAAATAATAGGAGATGAGAGAGTGATAGAGAGGAGTTTTCCGGTGAAATGACAAATACATAAAATAATAGGTGAATCTTTCCGATCTGAAATAAACTCCTTTAGAGATGAGTGAGCCTTACCTTTTTTCTATGGAGTTTTCCGGTGATCCTTGCTGGAAAATGATGGTGGAGGTGGTGCTATTGAGTGGGTAAATATATTAAAAGAATAAAATATATTTGAGTAACGCCAGTTCACAATATTGTGAAAATTTATTGTGAAAAAATTGTAGACATAACACTTTTTAAAAAGAGAAATGTTAAAGCCAAATACTTTTTTACAAAATCTTTTATTAAGAGAGTCATTTATTATTAACATGAAGTAATTATTATTATTATTATTATTATTATTATTAAGAAGTTGATACTAAGTATGAAATAAACTCCTTTATATATATATATATATATACACACACACATTTTGTCATTTTTGGTAATTTACCACTCAAATTACCACTTTTATAAGTGCTAGCTAAACACTCAACTTTTTCAAAAAACTCAATTTCATACCGCACTTTTTGAAAACCCCACTTTTTCAAAAAGCCCAGCTTCAAAAAGCTGAACCAAACTCACCCAACAACGGACTCATTGTGACTTTTTTTTTTTAGAAAATCATTGTGATGAACTTGAAGTTCATATTTACTGGCAATGTTAATCCTTCTGTATAGACCAAGAATGGCAAGTCGGCCCTCGAATTGTCAAACCCACATCCATTGGGACAACGTCGGCCCAAGTTAGGCTCAAATAGGCGAGCTATTGGGAGCTAGCCAAGTAGATAAGGAAGCATCCGAGATATGCCGCGAACAAGAGATAATTCCTTGGGGGAATCCATCCGCCGAGCAATAAACCTGGTGTCAAGCATAAGTTACTAGGGAATTATTTCAACAACAGAAGGTGGGTCGCCACGGACAGGTGATACGATATGGAGGGACCCACTGACATGCCAAATATGCCTCCATCATGACTACCCCACTCAAAGAATGGTATAAATAAGAGGGGAGGGGTAAGAAGAAGGGGTTGGAACAAGAATTGGGGAAAGAGACACTAGGGATGTGAGAAAAACACATTCTAAGAAGAAGGAAGTCCTGTTCGAATCTCAAAGAGAGGGCTCAGCTGCTTGGTAGCCTTCACGGCCAAGCTAAAATTAAGGTCGTTTAGCACTGAGGGAAAAACCATAACACCATTAGTGACACCACTAGTCACTTCTTTAGACCTCCCATTGTAGAATAAGTCTAATCTAGAGTACAAGTAAATTGGGAGCCTACGCCTAACAGCCCAAAGTTATTGGGAACAGACCACCACACCTTCCATCTAAAGACTAACAATAATTCATAGAATGTTTGATTGTCTCGTTTAATCTCCATGGGCTCTATGTAGATCTTGATCTTAGAAAAGGCTTAAGTTTGTAGCACAACAAGATTTTAGGTGTGAAATGGCTCATCTTTTATAATAATATTACTTCATATTTTATATATGTGGGTGTGTGGTACGGTGTAGTTTGTGCAGTTTTCTTAACATAAACTGCATACCACACTGCACCATTCAATTTTTTCATCGCTACTTACTGTGCAGTCCGATAACTCTATGGCAATTTTGGTTAGTTTAAGTGTGGTTGTGTGGTTTGGTGAATACCCCTAGTTTTATACATTTCCTCTTGAGAAGTGTTACGTCCATAACATTTTTACAATATTTTCATAACAAATCCTAAGTGGTAAGTTGTAATTGGTTCTATTTTGAATCCACTACTAAAATTACTCTTTAGCCCACCATTAACATTCAACACATAGTGTGGGGCCCCAAATATTTGAACAACCCCGGCCCACTCCATGTCCTGCTCAAGGCCCGCGCCGAGGAGAATATAGAGGCCGATGATGCCCACCTCTTCGGCGAACCGACGTTGATAGAGGAAAAATATCACTCATCCATTAAATGTAAGCAACTAACACTCTGACTGCTTTAATGGCGAAGTGACCAGCAAACCCAAATGCCTTGGTCACTTCAACTAATAGAAGGCCTGCAAAGGCGGCTGTGAACTAACAGAAAGCCTGCAAAGGCAGATAATGGGACAAACCCTTAGACACAGAGTTCGGATAACCGACAAGTGGACGGTAGAGGATTAACTATGCTAGAATATATAACAGATAGAACCGCCAAGAAAGGGGGGGATCTTGGAGGAGCGTCCAAGAGCGACCCTTGTGTTGGTCAGTTCGAAGGAAAGACATCCTCGGACTGAGCCGAGGATGATCATACTTCGTAAACACTTAGCCAAAAATCGTTATAAAAATCCTCACAAGCACTTAACCAAAGTCATGGTGATTATCCTAAAAAAAAAAAAACACTTAGTTAAATTCCTTTCCCATTATTCCTATGAATTTCTCATCATCCATTTTTTGCCTTGCTAGTACTTAGCCCTTTTACCCACACTCTACAAATTTTATTGTAAAGGGTCCAATACAATTTGAGTCCTTACAATTGGCGCCGTCTGTGGAAAGGACTTGTGCACTAGCAAGTGCGACGGTCGGTGTGAAAAAATCGAGAGCAACACTTTTAAAAAAAAACACACCAAAACAATACAGTTTACAGCAACAACATTCATTCAGAAGTCAACAATCACAAGAAACAAGAATATGCGAAAAATAAAAGAGACAAAACAAGTCTACTTCTTTATTAATATATGAAGAAAAAGTTACATCTCTTACAAGTGATGCCCATGGGGCTTGTTCTAAAGCTAACTACAAAGACAGACGCCTAACAAAGTTGGCAGAGGAACAAAAGAAAGAAAATAAGGCTGGTTGTGAAGCAAGAGAAGAGGAAATGAAGGACGGAAGGCTGGTTGAGGAGAGCAAAAGAGGAGGAGAGAGGCGGAAAAGAAGGAAGGAAGGCAACGTTAGGGGAGGAAGAGGCCGCGGCACCGGGCGGTTCCACCTCCTGGTTCCGCCTAGTTTCCCTCCCAGCCCCATCGCTGCCAGCTTGGAGGGTCACAGACCCAAATCCAATGGAAGGAGGTTACGTTCTTTTTGGATCCTCCTCCAGACAGCAAGGAGGGTTCCACCATTAGTTAGGTTGAAAAGAAGGAGAATCTCCGGCCTTCTCCTACCCCAACCCTAACATGACGTCCAGGGTCGGGGCGCCATCCTCGGCTCCGGAGAGGGGCTAGGCATCCTCGGAACCGCCCTTTCCAAGGGCCAATTCATTTGGAGGGGCTCAAAATGTTATTTTTACAGAACCCCTAGGTAGTGTCGTTGGGAGAGTTTAAGATGAATGTTTGTCGAGTGTGAAGGAAAAGGTCGCCCCAGAAACGCCTTTTATTGAAGGCGAAAAATTGGTGAGAGCCAATCCGCATTAAATCCTAGGGAGAGATTTCTGGAGGCAATAATTCCGCCCAAATTCTATGGGGCTTATCCGCCGTTAGATCCTCGTAAATCCGCAACTGACATTAATGAGGAGGCGCCTCATTAACGAGGAGGCACCGAAGCGTCAAAACGCGTTACTCGAACAACCCAAGGGACGCCTCGTAATCAGAAAAGTCACGCCAAACGAAGAGGCAGAACAGAGCAGGGTCTTCTCCTACCCCGACCCCAGCATGCGTCTGTTATTACTTCGCTTGAAAAGTTTATTTATTTAATGTTTATTATAGATTATAGCAATGTAGAATTAAATGGTTATGGATAAATAGATAAGATAGTAAATAAATGAAAAAACTAGGTACTGGACAGAACCAAGGCATTGCATGGTCCTCGGACTCAAGCCTCTGGGAAACCAGATACTTCAGATGAGAAAACTAAGTGTTAGACAGAACCTAGGCATTGTATGGTCCTCGGACACTAGCCTCTAGGGAAACTAACCACTTAAAATGAGAAAACTAGGTACTAGACAGAACCAAGGCATTGCATGGTCCTCGGACTCAAGCCTCTGGTGAAACCAGATACTTCAGATGAGAAAACTAAGTGTTAGACAGAACCTAGGCATTGTATGGTCCTCGGACACCAGCCTCTAGGGAAACTAACCACTTAAAATGAAAAAACTAGGTACTGGACAGAACCAAGGCATTGCATGGTCCTCGGACTCAAGCCTCTAGGGAAACCAGATACTTCAGATGAGAAAACTAAGTGTTAGATAGAACCTAGGCATTGCATGGTCCTCGGACACCAGCCTCTGGGGAAACTAACCACTTAAAATGAGAAAACTAAGTACTGGACAGAACCAAGGCATTGCATGGTCCTCGGACTCAAGCTTCTGGGGAAACCAGATACTTCAGACGAGAAAACTAAGTGTTAGACAGAACCTAGGCATTGCATGGTCCTCGGACACCAGCCTCTGGGGAAACTAACCACTTAAAATGAGAAAACTAGGTACTGGACAGAACCAAGGCATTGCATGGTCCTCGGACTCAAGCCTCTGGGGAAATCAGATACTTCAGATGAGAAAACTAAGTGTTAGACAGAACTTAGGTATTGTATGGTTCTCAGACACCAGCCTCTGGGGAAACTAACCACTTAAAATGAGAAAACTAGGTACTGGACAGAACCAAGGCATTGCATGATCCTCGGACTCAAGCCTCTGGGGAAACCAGATACTTCAGGTGAGAAAACTAAGTGTTAGACAGAACTTAGGCATTGTACGGTCCTCGGACACCAGCCTCTGGGGAAACTAACCACTTAAAATGAGAAAACTAGGTACTAGACAGAACCAAAGCATTACATGGTCCTCGGACTCAAGCCTCTGGGGAAACCAGATACTTCAGATGAGAAAACTAAATGTTAGACAAAACATAGACACTGCATAGTCCAAGGACTCAGGCCAACAGAAAAACCATTTCCGCATGAAACACTAAGTGCTAGGAAAAACCAAGGTCTTGCATGGTCTTCGGACTCAAACCTATGGAGAAACTATTCACTATCCGGCGATATAAGCACTGGGCAGAAATAGGCTTTTATACTAACCATAGGCCCAAACCTGCGGCAAAGTCGATCCCTTGGGTGCTAAGCGATGAATCCTGCTAAGGACGAAAACCAAGCGAAGACGAGCGCTAAAAGCATAACAAAACCTACCTCTCCAAGAAGAATTAGCAAGGAACTCAAGCAGTAAATTATAGATTAAGGAGAAAAGAAAACTTACCAAAGTAAGGAAAAACTCCTCGGACAGGCCCTTTGCGCCAAAAGAAAGCTACAAGAGCAGTTGAGATGATAGTGACACTGACAGAGAGGTAAGGCTCAATAAGGCGCGAAAATACGCCGAGAAAGTCAAAATCCTCCTCCCCGCCCGAGAGGTCGGGATGCAGAATTTTGAGGGGCTATTGTGGGGCCTCAAATATTTGAACAATCCCGGCCCACTCCATGTCCGGCCCAAGGCCCGCGCCGAGGAGAATATAGAGGCCGAGGATGCCCACCTCCTCGGCGAACCGACGTTGATAGAGAGAAAATATCACTCATCCATTAAATGTACGCAACTAACACTCTGGCCGCTTTAATGGCGAAGTGACCAGCAAACCCAAATGCCTTGGTCACTTCAACTAATAGAAGGTCTACAAAGGCGGCTGGAAACTAACAGAAAGCCTACAAAGGCAGATGATGGGACAAACCCTTAGACACAGAGTTCGGATAACCGACAAGTGGACGGTAGAGGATTAACTATGCTAGAATATATAACAGATAGAACCGCCAAGAAAGGGGGGGATCTTGGAGGAGCGTCCAAGAGCGACCCTTGTGTTGGTCAGTTCGAAGGAAAGACATCCTCGGACTGAGCCGAGGATGATCATACTTCGTAAACACTTAGCCAAAAATCGTTATAAAGATCCTCACAAACACTTAACCAAAGTCATGGTGATTATCCTAAAAAAAAAAACACTTAGTTAAATTCCTTTCCCATTATTCCTATGAATTTCTCATCATCCATTGTTTGCCTTGCTAGTACTTAGCCCTTTTACCCACACACTACAAATTTTATTGTAAAGGGTCCAATACAATTTGAGTTCTTACACATAGTATTTCTCGTAAAATTTAGGAGAGTTTGTTCTAAACACTAATTTAGCTCCTTTAAAAGTTTATACTAATTTCTTAATTTATAATTTTTTGCTAAAGTTCAAACTAAACATCTAATGTTTAGGGGTCTTTGGATTTTACAACATAAGTTTTAGAATTTGGATTTTATCCCTTAAATTATATTCTATTTGTATCAGCAACCAACATCATTCTCATTATGGAGTAATTTTTAGGTACTCCCGAAATATAAAGAATGGTGCTCCATCCACTCACATTCATAGTGAAATCCACTCATTTAATTCATGGTAAGGTCTACCATGAATGTGAAAGGAGGGAGCATCGTTTCTCTATACTCCTAGAGTACTTAAAAATTTTCCCTTATTATGTCATGTGGCAGTATTTTATTGGGTGAACAAAATAAGAATAACAAATGTAAGGACCAGATTTGGGTCCTTAGCCCAAGTGATGAATAAACTTAGGCCCAAAAAACCCAATACAATGAATTTGTAGAGAGTGGGTTGAAAAACTAGGCTTTAACGAGTTGAATAACAAGAATAATGGATTCAGGTTACAAGAAAAGGAAAATAAACTGATTTAAGCTAAAGAAAATCGTCCTCGGCATAGTTCGAGGAGATTAGTTCTCATATATTTCTTTCAAGTTTGATTACAAAGTTCGTTCTTGATGGCTACAGTGTTTTTCTCTTAGTTTCTCGATCCCCCTTTCTCATTGCTTCCTTCTTCTTTTATACTCTTCCCCCTTTCCTCTTTATCCTACACGTGTAGGCCAGATAGTTGGTCTTGATACTTGTCCCATCAGCACCTTCCCAAAATTTTTATGTAATAGCTGTAAGGCTGAAAACCGCTATTCAGGTATCACCTTCACATTAATGCGGTTAGAGAATTAGCTGCAGAGTATTTAATGTGGTGGCAGCAGCTTTCTCCTTAGATATTTTAGGACTTCCCCCTATCCTATGTTTTTACAATGCTTATCTGTACCAATAGAACTCTCTAGAACGTTCCTCTGGACGGTGGACCACCTATTTGGACCTTGGCTTTGGTTAGCTGAGGAGGCATTCATCCTCGGCCCACCCTCTTGGGCCATTAAGACTAAAACTAATTTCTTCATCTACTAACACGGACTTCCATGATAATGTTTACTCTTCCTCGGACGTCCTCTAGTCCTCGGCTTGGGCCTTAGGCCCAATATCCCTACAACAAACTTATGTGGCATTTAACAAAAAATATGGATTGAAGGGGTGCTAACACAGACAGAATTTAACTTTAAGGAGTAAAATTTAAAATTTAAAATTTTAAGATATAAAATTTAAAAATCCCCAAATATTATGGGTGTAGTTTTTGTTTTAGCCATAATTTTTTTTTTTATCTTAATTGGCATTTAAATGATATATATGGTTTAATCGTTACACATGGGATGCCACCAAAACGACATTGTTTTGGTGTTGATTTACTTTCCAAAATGGGTCCAGTTAATCATCTATTTTAGAAAACTTTTGATGAAAAGCTGAAAAATCTATCAAAAAAGTTTGATAGTTTTTTCAATTTTTTTAACTTTTATCACAAGTCGCCCACATGACGAATTGTAAATGGTAGGAAAAAAATGATGAATCCATGACTTCACCACTCACAACTCATATCTCTCACTTCATTAAATTTCCAAATGATCACTTCATTAAATTTCCAAAGGATCATATGTCTTAGTGTATCATATTGGTTCTACTCAATTAAATTCTGATATCATTTTTTTCAGAAGAAGAAAAAAAAAAGAGTTTGTGTGTGTAATTATTGCCCACATGGCCATACATTGTGGTTTGGGCTTTTTTGGTAATTAAGCTCATGGGTTTCACAAGTGCACAATAGGTCATGTTATTGTTTTTTTTTGAGAAAGAGGTCATGTTATTGTTGAATTAGAAAAGCTCCAACACTATATTATTGAACAAAAGACTGAACAATAAGCTTTTATTTAAAAAATTAACTCTTTGAATTACAACACTTTACCAGCTCTGTTACCGCATCAATATACACACGGCACTGTTAAAATCACACACACTTTCCTCAAATACACTAACACACACTTCACACCTTACACCTTACCCCTAGACACTAAGACACCTAGACACCTACTGACACTATAGCTCTTCTTTATTGACTTTGATTCACTTCTTTTCACCTGCTTCACTTCACGTCACACACTTCACCTTACACACAACTACTATTACCTCACTTCACACATGTCACAAGTCTCTCACACATCTCATACACCAGGTGGGAACCAAAGGTTCCTATTTATACAAGCGTAGGTCAGTTAAGTAACCGACATTGAAGCTTCTAGCTTCATCTACTTTCTGCCACCAGAGTTCTAGTAGGGTCTTAGTTTATTTTTTATTTTAATTTCTAGCCCCTTCTATACTATTACAAAAATTTATGGCTGAGTTTCACTTCTTCATAGAGGTCTCTAGAGAACTAGAGAGGGATATTTTATAGAAAAATCCGGAATGCAAGAGAATGTTCTAGAGAATGAGAGAGAGGCGGTGCTTGATTTTGATTTTAACGGCTATTACTCTAGCACATTACCATAAATTATGGATATCAGGACCCAAACTCACGACTTTTTGACACTAGATTTGAAGTGATGGATTTTTTCGAGAGCTTCTATGCCACTGCACCACACTCACCGGTGGTTTCCAATATCATCTTGTCCGACATTCTATATTATCTTCATTCTCTTCAGTGGAATAAACTATGCATAAACTACAAAATCAACCCTTCACTCAAATTACTATGCTTAGTTACTTTTTTGTTGGGATATTCCCTTCAAGAAAGTGATTGGTCTGATAAAAGAATAAGTTAGAACTTTTTTTTTCCTTAACCCAATCAGCCATGAGTGACAGTTATGACCATGAAGGTAGCAGTGGTGGTAGATATAATCGTGAAGGGTTATTTCTTTTTGGAGTATTAACACTAATGAGTGTGTGAGTACAATTTCTTCTTATGAGTGAGAAGGATTAATAAACATGGCTGATGTGGTTCTCAAGGAGCACTGAATAATTTTTCTCATATATTTTTTTTAATGCAATTTCCTCATTATTAACATCAGTTATATTAATATCAATCACAACATATCATTTAAAATAATGCTAAAAAAAATTATGAAAAATGTTAGGTTTAAAAACAGGTCAAACGGTATGAAAACCCTATTGAGTCCTCCTCATTCATTCTTTGTATGAAAAATTAGGTGCCAATGTGCCATTATATAATATACCTTTGATCAGCATTTCAAGAACAATGGAATTATAATTAAAAAAAAAAAAAAAAACCTTAAACCAAAAGAAAGGTGAAATACAGAGACATATAAATTTATAAAACTCCAGATACAAATTATAGTTACATTATATCACCAACTATGACTACAAAAGCAAGAACCCAAAAACGAAAAAAAAATTATAATACCGGCCAAGAAACCAAAATCAGCTAAGAACACAGCAAGATCCAAGAAAGAATGAACAATTGAAACGGAGAAAAAAACATAAAAATCAAATGTGACAACCACAGCAGAGGTAGAAGAAGCAGAGGGTGGAGACAAGAACAACAGCTTCTACGACAGAGACGATCTTGAACACGACTCCGTCTACGATGGCCATCTGGAAATCCAAACGCTTCCATTTGAAAGTTGGGAAAAACTTCCCTGGACGTAGCTCCTTGCTCATGACTTTCTTCAATGACCAAAACTTCTTTGCCATCACAAAAACAAAAGAACAAAATTAACACACCCCACAAACACAAAAACAAAAACAAAAAAAAAAACTCTGTTTCTTTCTCTTTGTGTTTGTGTGTTTCTTTGGTTTTTGTTGGTATAGATAGAGAGAGAGAGAGGAAGAGCTGTTAGGTGTGTGGGTATATAAATATGCAGAAATGTATGTGTGTAATGCATTGGATGCTTCAAAAAGAAGGGTGTGGGTTGGTGCTGGCTGGCCTAAGATGATTATGGGAGTTTTGAAGGGTATCTTTGTGATTTCAAATGGATTAGTGGGAGGGGAATACTCTAAAAGGAAAAGGGTATTGTGGTCTTAATATTACAGCGAAGAAGAATCTGCACCTGTTTTGCAGCGTTTTCGTCGGGCTTTAATTTAACAGTAGAAAATTATTAGCTAGTCTGGAATTCTGGCGATGATATAATGTTACTTCTCTCGTATTTAAGGTGGATTCCAAACTCTACCGCATGTAACATGCAAGGCAAGGATTAGACAAATGAGGTTATATATGACAGATGTAAGATGAGATTTTTTTTATGTTTTCAATGAAAATATTCTATTAAGAAAAAAAAAGGAGTTAGTCTAGATTAATTCATAATTTTATGTCATTTAAATATAAATCTTCTTGATTACCTTTGTGTGTGTGTAAGTAATTCTTTGTTAAGTAAATAATTGTTGTTGATCATAAGAGTTGGTTTATGGTTTGAAGCCTCCTACAAGGGTTCGGTACTAAATGTTCCCTTTGGAATTGGCTCAACTGAATTGGATTAAGACACAATGGTTGATAAACTTTTGTTTTTTTTTTTTTTTTGTTTTTTTTTTTTTTCAGTTTGTGCAGCTAGGTACAATCAGTTTTATGGCCAATATTGTTAGTTGAAACTTGAAACAGCTATATATATTCAAGAAGAATTAATGTACTAAAAACAAACTCTGCCTGTTTGGGGGATTGCCTCTCTGTTTATTTTAATTGAATGAAAATTGCAGGTCATCAAAACAAAAACAAAAAAACAAAAACTTTTGGAGGTAAAGGTATATTCATTTCATGCATGTGTGAAAAGTTAGAGACCTCTTACCTAAAGCATTGGTCTAACTCATTCTCAATCTCATCTTTATTTCACTTTCTTTACTCTCTTTTTTTTCCCTTCTATTCTCTTTTCCTGTTTTTAACAACCGCGTCTTTATTTTTCACAAGCCACTTTGAACCATTTTTAATTTTGTAAGACTGACCCACAAGTCAAAACTGATATCAAATGAAAGTCCTCCATTTACCTCTTCAATCACAATGCCCAAAACATGTTTTTTTTATTTTTTTATTTTTCCAATGAGAAAGTTTTTTTCTTCTTTATTTGGTGCAAAGCAAAGGGCATGTACACTGTACAACCAGCTGGTTTCTTCAACCTCCCATCCACTTTCTAGGTTTTCCCTTGTCCTCTATATGCATACAATAACGGCTCATTAAGACAGTGTTAATTATTACCCAAAAAAGAGAGACAGTGTAATGACAAAAATGACACTAATGGTTGGTACTGGATGCTGTAAATTTTTACCATTGCTTTCAAACGGTCTGGTGGTCCTCATATTTGGTAGCTTTTTAGACCTTTTCTAATTTTCTTCTCCTGTTGACATGGTCAAAGTTTTCTAACGGCTAGTCCTTTTAATTTAAAATTCGTTTTTTTTATTTTTATTTTTTTGGCTGAATTGTAAAAAAGATATAATAATCATGTGGAACATATGGTCCAGTTCATCATTCTTCATTTGGTGTGGGGGGTTAGCTTTCCGACACAAGGAAAGACAGAGTTGCTACATTCTGCCAACTCAGTGCTTCATACAATGTGATGGATATGGAATCAATTCGATGATTTGCAAAATCCAAGAAAGCACTTTGTGCACTATTGGAGATGAGTAATCTTGAACCAAAACTGTTGTTAATGCAAGTTATATAATCATTTTATGCTGTGCTTGATTTGTGTGTGAAATGCACAAAATATCTTTCTTTCTTTTTGGAGAAAAAGGCTTGCGAATTTTATGAAGAAAAATTGGTTATATCAGTCTGAATTATATGTTGAAACTATGGTAACATTTATACAAAAAAATTTGGAACCTTTATCACAGTCTAGCCAAATTATAAGCAACTTTGTTGCATCTGAATCACCCTCCAAACATATTTGGGAAGAAGACCTCGTTTATTAAAAGACCCATGAAATATGAATGTGTGACACATATCACCTTCAGTGTTGAGACTTGAGACATTAGACAGAAGGCCTAATTGTTGCATGGTTGTTTTGGATTTTCCTGAGGGTTTTAGCCTTTTATTAGGCACCAAATAAAGTTAAAATTATTTTGGTGATGGATTTTCATAATTTTTCATACATAGAACCTTCTATCTGTCCCTCTGTCTCCTTCAACTTTTGTTGCCATTAAAATATTTATGTGCTACAGGTCCCTCCTAATGTGGGTTGGTGTGGAACCTTTAATTTAACAGTAATCTAGGAAGTTTTCATTAAAGGATGAATTTGCTGGTGGATGAAAGGAAAACCATTAATACTTGGCAAAAAAAAAAAAAAAAAGGGAAAATTATCAATGAAGTATCCACCCACATAAAGGGCTTCATCTTTTTGGGCCGTGAAATATTTGGGGTTGGCCACTTTATTAAATCTGTAATCTAAAGAGCAAAGGATAAAAAATACAAAATGGAGTTTTTAGAATGTGACATACAAGTCCATTCTGTATATTTTAAACACATACTGGGGGCAGCATGTGCCCTCAAAGCAAGTCTAATGCACCAAATGGAACTTTAGTTGGTTCAATCCCACCAGCTGCATACTCTACTGTATTTTTTAACATCTTAGTGGAAGACCATATGCTCCTTCTTTACCCTGTAACAAAACAACAACATAATTTTGCATTTCTCTTTCTAATAAAGAGCAAAAGATAAAATATACATTTCTCTTTCATTGGGATTTTACTTTTTATATGAGTTGCATAATTCCTGGACAACCAGATATTTTTGCTCATCTAATGATTACATTTTCCCTTTAAAGTTCACAAAATTCATGTAATTTTTCCTAAAACATAAAATCCGCCTAAGGTTTCGCTCCTAACACTTAATCCTTGGTATTGTTTTATGTAGAAACCATTTGTTGAAAATCAAAGTCTCGAAGCACATGTAGTATTATTGAGATTTGTGACTTAATAGTGGTGTTTGTTACGAGAATAAAACACATAGTATCCACTATTCACAATCTAAATGTATTGATGAAATTGTTTTTTGTATGTGTTATTCACTACAACACCACACATTAGTGATTAATTCAATCAGTTGCGCAAATGAGTCTTCACCCATTTTATATAGACAATCAAAGAGTACGAAGCCAAGAGATACAGCTCTTTGGTAATGGGCACAACTCTTTGGCAATAAACTAGACACTGGACCCATTATTGGGCATACTTACGAAGCCAAGAAATACTGCTCTTTGGTAATGGGCCCAACTCTTTGGCAATAAACTAGACACTGGACCCACTATTGGGCTTACTTTATTTGAGTTTGGCTCGACCCAATAGTTCTAACATAATTGTGAAACATTTTTTTTTGCTAGGTAATTGGTTATTGCAAGGGCTCGAACTCCCGAGTTAGCGGTTTCATGGTAAATCGGGTACCACTTAGGCTACAAGGCCCGATGGTACGTAATTGTGAAACAATTAACTCCATAGGACGGTATTCCTAATATAATGTAGCCGGTGCCCGTCTACTTTTGTTTAAAATAGTATGTTAGGTGAGTACTCTTTCTAATTGCTTAAGGTAGCTAGGCCGGGATCAGATTTTATTTACAAAACTAGAGGCAATTCATTCATAGCACACAAAGAAACCTTCTTCTGCCCCCTGGAACTCTTGAAGTGTTAATTAACGTAACCATCACAAATTAATTCACATGCCCAAGTGGCAGCTAGAAAACCCATAATGATTTCGTGTTAAACCATGCTTCTTACAAAGATGCTTCTCCTTTTTTGAAGGAAAATACTGGGGACGTACACGTGATGAAAGAAAGAACACATATACATATAGATTACGTAAATTGATCAAGTTCGAGAAACAAACAAGAAGCACAGGATTATTTGGATCTTGTTTTTGGATAAGTCGAAATCTTGTGTTGTCCAATATTATATGCTCTTTGATTAATCTGGTAAAAAGACACGTAGTGTCCTTACAGTTTTTAGAACTTCATTTTTATTTTTTATTTTATACTTTTTTTCATTTTCTTTTAAAGAAAAAATATACTATAGTACACTTTTAGTAAAAAGAATTCAACAAAAAATTAAATAAGTTGTTTCCAAATAGATACGTAACATTCATGGAAGAAGTGAAAAAAAAAAAAAGGCTTGATGAGTATTATGCATTTGTAAGTGAAATAATTTTTCATCACCCCCTTAGGTTTTTTTTTTTTTTTTTTTTTTTTTTTTTTTTTTTGTGGAAAATGTAGTAATTCCAAATTATAGTGGATACAAATTATTAACTTTTTTCTAAAAAATAAAAGAACCTCTTATGCGCGTGCTCAGCCGCTAGTTTGTTTATGATAGTCCTAAAATGTAGCCGCTTAGTACGTAGACATCATAACAAAACAAAGTACAAAATTTTAATAGTTTTTATTTATTTTTATTATGGTAAAAGGTTGCCATTTCTTTGTGTTAGGGTTTTTTTTTTTTTTTTTTTTTGTCTTTTATTTTTGTTAAATGAAAAGCATTCAAGATCCACGTTTGTTTTTGTTTGGGTGGTGTTGTTGTTGTTGTTTTTTTTTTTTTTTTTTTTTAATTTCAAATTGTTTTAATCCTAAAATTTAGCCATGTACTACACATCCATAATGAAAAGTTAAAAAGAGCATAAATCTAAAATTTAGCAACTACAATTTTTTTATCTTTTATGGTAGAAGGCTCAATTTTTTATTGTATTATTATTATTATTATTATTATTATTTTTAAGAAAGGCTCCAGGATGCTGCGTCCACATTTTTTTTCTTTTTGGTGTTGTTGTTGTTGCTCTTTTTTATAAATTTTATTTATGGCCGTTATCATTTTTTGTTTAATCCTAAAATTTAGCCACTTACTACACATCCATAAAAAAGGTAAATAAAAGCTTAAATTTAAAATTTTGCAACTACCATTTTTTTTTTTTTTTTTTTTTTACAATAAATGGCTCACATTTTTTTGTTTCGTTTTGTGTTAAAGGAAAGGCTCACAGTTATCAATTTTTGTTTAATCCAAAATTTTAGTTTTTTAATCCTAAAAGTTAGCCACTTACTACTGTAGGGACTCGATTTGTAACGGACCCTTAGCAATAACATTTGTAGAGAAGTGGGTTCAAGAATTTGGCATCACCGAAATAATCAATGACCGGTGTAAAGTTTATAATGAGAATCAAGGACATGAGATCTACTGGATTATCAATATCCAAACTTGGCTAAGTGTTTGTGAAGCTTTCTTGTCCTCGGCCCAGGCCGAGGATCTATTCTTTTTTTTTCTCTCCCTTTCGTTGGAAAATCCCTTCACTATATATTGTCTCCTTTGGTTAATCTTAGACGTCCATCTGGCAATAATCTGAGCCTCTAGGCGTAGGGGATTGTCCCATCATCTGTATTTGCAGGCTTTATGTTATTTCTCAGCCGCCTTTGTAGGCTTTATAATAGTTGAAGTGACTGATGCTTTAAGGTTTTCAGGTCACCTTACCTTTAAAGTGGTCAGGACGTTGGTGAGATATATTCAACGGGGGTGGGATATTTTCCCTTTAGCGAAGTCGGTGTACCGAGGACAGGTCATCCTCGGCGCGGGCCTTGGGCCGTATGTAGTGGGCCGGTGTGGCTAGTGCAATTAGGGCCCCACAACTACATATCCATAATAAAAGTGAAAAAGAGCTTAAATTTAAAATTTATTAACTACCTTTAAAACTGAGAAAAGGTATGTAACATTTTTTATGAAGTAGTAAATTAATAATTAAAAAAATGTAAATTGAATTTCATATAGAATTATACAAATGATAAATATAGTTTCTGTTACAAGAGAAATTTTTTTACAACAATTTTTGAGATAACAACCACTTCATGTGAGGTTTGAATCATACAATAATTCTTGTAAAGTCTCTCACCCGAACTTATCTAGTATTCCATTCCAATGCCTCCTCAATGCAATTCAATAAATTTGTGCATACATCAACCTGAGAGAGATAAAAGAGTTAGGGTTAAATATAAGGTTAACATTATTTTGAATAAACCAAGTATTTTAAATTTTTTATTAAAAAAGGAGGAAACTTTAATCAACAATGGCTTTGAATGACTCTTTTCGTCCACAAACACTTTGAATGACTTTAAATTAATCAACAATGATGGGAAAGTAGATGATAGATGAGTTTATTAGGTTAAATAAGGAAACCAATTACCGATACATTTTGAATGAGAAGTTATATTTTTTTTTAGGATATTGGGAAACAAAGTAGCGTGTAATGTAGTTTATAAGAATGTTTCAAGTTGTTCCTTCTCTAAAAAAGAAAAAAGAAAAAAAAAAAAAAGGTAGCGTGTAATACCCTCAAAAACAAAAAAGTAGCATAAATTCCTATAAAAAAAAAAACAAAAAAAGAGTTTGTGTTAGTTTTAAATTGGGAAACCAATTAAGTAGCGTAATCCCCTAAAAAAAATGTAACATGAATTTCTAAAAATAAAAAAATAAAAAAAAAAAAATAAAAAAAAAAAACACCAAACCAAGTAGCAAGTGTGCATGTTATTAAAGATAATAGTGGTTTGTTATCAAAAGAGTTTGTGTTAGTTTTAAATTGGGAAACCAATTAAGTAGCGTAATCCCCTAAAAAAAATGTAACATGAATTCCTAAAAATTAAAAAAAAAAAAAAAAAAAAAAACACCAAACCAAGTAGCAAGTGTGCATGTTATTAAAGATAATAGTGGTTTGTTATCAAAGAGTTTGTGTTTGATTTAAATTGGGAAACCAAGTAGCATAATTCCCTATAAGCGACCGTCAAACATCCTTGAATCCCTAATCATATTCACCCTCGGGTAAGTACTTGGCAGCCATGGCAGGTAAGAACTCAAAAAAAGTCAATGATAAACAAAAGAAAAGAAAAGAAAAGAAAAGAAAGAGGAACTTGCAAAAGATAGAACCTGAAAAGTTGTTGGAGTCTCTAACAGTATTTGTTTAAATTGTTTAGAAACCAAATCCAAAAGTAGAAGAAGAAGAAAGAAGAGGATGTAGAGCTAAACTGAATGTCTTCAATCTGAAGGAGAATGAGAGATATAAACTGAGATAGAAACTGGCAAAATGTACGTGAATTTGTAAGTCTTAAAGTATAGGAGTTTTATTTTACATATTTATCCCTGTTAGTTGAAAACTTGCAAGTGAATACAATAAGGGTATTTTAGAATCACAAAAAATAAGGAACTCAAACAAGAGAAGCTTCTTTAGTAGTAGTATAGATGATACAAACACGACAAATTCACTTTTTTTAAAAAAAAATAATAAATGAATAGATTAAGATTAGTGTAACATCACTTTCACTAAGACTACTACCAACAATTAATTTATTGTACACCAATCATTACATACCACACTAGTGAAAAATATTGTAAAATTTGTTTTTTCTTTTAACTTATTGGTTAATAGCAATGTTCTAGTTGTACAAGGGGCACAATTTTATGCCTCTCCTAACATTTGGGCTCAAGGAATATACTATTCGAAAAGAAGAGGTTACAATGGTGAAAAATGAAAACTTATCCTAAGTAGTAAGGGCAAATACTTAGCATTGTAGATTAACCAATCTATTTTTGAACAATCTAAACTCAGCTTGGAAAATGTTTATTTATGTTTGTTTATTTAGTAAACAAGTCAAGTTTAAGCCTAACTTTAAATTCGACAATTAAATAAGCTAAGTTGAAACATAATATTGTGTTGGTGAACAAGCTCCTTAACAAGAGATTTGATTTAACTATATATAAAATTATATTTTTATATGTGTAGGGACTCGATTTGTAACGGACCCTTAGCAATAACATTTGTAGAGAAGTGGGTTCAAGAATTTGGCATCACCGAAATAATCAATGACCGGTGTAAAGTTTATAATGAGAATCGAGGACATGAGATCTACTGGATTCTCAATATCCAAACTTGGCTAAGTGTTTGTGAAGCTTTCTTGTCCTCGGCCCAGGCCGAGGATCCATTCTTTTTTTCTCTCCCCCTTTCGTTGGGAAATCCCTTCACTATATATTGTCTCCTTTGGTTAATCTTAGACGTCCATATGGCAATAATCTGAGCCTCTAGGCGTAGGGGATTGTCCCATCATCTGTATTTGCAGGCTTTATGTTATTTCCCAGCCACCTTTGCAGGCTTTATAAGAGTTGAAGTGACTGATGCTTTAGGGTTTTCAGGTCACCTCACCTTTAAAGTGGTCAGGACGTTGGTGAGATATATTCAACGGGGGTGGGATATTTTCCCTTTAGCGAAGTCGGTGTGCCGAGGATAGATCATCCTCGGCGCGGGCCTTGGACGTTCTGGGTTCTTTCCCATTGTCCTCGGCCTTAGCACTATCCTCGGCGCGGGCCTTGGGCCGTATGTAGTGGGCCGGTGTGGCTAGTGCAATTAGGGCCCCACAATAGCCCCTCAAAATTCTGCTGCACGTCCCTTTGGGCGGGGAGGAGGATTTTGATTTCCTCGGCACGTTTTCTCGGCTTGTTGGGTTCTACCTTATCGTCAGTGTTTATTGCTATTCCGGCCGTTTATGCAGCTTTCTCTTTGCGCAAAGTATCGCCCGAGGATGGTTAGGCTTGGGTCGTTTGTGCTATAGCACCCAATTTCTCATGGTTTTTGTCCCTGATAGGACACGTTTATTTGGCGCCTAAAAGGGAGTTGGCTCCGCCTTAGTTTTGAGCTCATGGTCTGTACAAGAGCCCTGGTTCCGTTCGGCGTTTGTATTGTCTCATAGTGACTGGTTCCCATGTAGGTTTGGGTCCGAGGACCATACAAGACCTCGGTTTTCCTTAACGTTTAGTTTTCATGATGGAACGTTCTTCTTGCTGAAGTATCGAGTTTCTCTATCCCATTTAATATCTGAAGTATCTGGTTTCTCCAGAGGCTTGGGTCCGAGGACCATGCAATGCTTTGGTTCTGTTCAGTACCTAGTTTTCTCTTTTTAATCATCTGAAGTATCTGGTTTCCCCAGAGGCTTGGGTCCGAGGACCATGCAATGCCTTGGTTCTGTCCAGTACCTAGTTTTCTCTTTTTAATCATCTGAAGTATCTGGTTTCCCCAGAGGCTTGGGTCCGAGGACCATGCAATGCCTTGGTTCTGTCCAGTACCTAGTTTTCTCTTTTTAATCATCTGAAGTATCTGGTTTCCCCAGAGGCTTGGGTCCGAGGACCATGCGATGCCTTGGTTCTGTCCAGTACCTAGTTTTCTCTTTTTAATCATCTGAAGTATCTGGTTTCCCCAGAGGCTTGGGTCCGAGGACCATGCGATGCCTTGGTTCTGTCCAGTACCTAGTTTTCTCTTTTTAATCATCTGAAGTATCTGGTTTCCCCAGAGGCTTGGGTCCGAGGACCATGCAATGCCTTGGTTCTGTCCAGTACCTAGTTTTCTCTTTTTAATCATCTGAAATATCTGGTTTCCCCAGAGGCTTGGGTCCGAGGACCATGCAATGCCTTGGTTCTGTCCAGTACCTAGTTTTCTCTTTTGTAATCAGTTTTATCTGCTTATCTGTAGCCGTTTAATTTTACATTACTACAATTTACAATAAGCATTAAATAATCACATTTTTCGAGCAGAATAATAATAATAATAATAATAAATGGGGCTGGAGTTGGTGGAGGATAAGACCTTGCCGTGTTTTGCCTCTTCGTTTGGTGGGATTTTTCAGATAACGAGGCGTCTCCTGGGTTGTCCGAGTGACGCGTTCTGACGCTTCGGGGTCTTCTCGTTTAATGAGGCGTCCTCTCATTAATGCCGGCCATGAATCTACGAGGATCTAACGGTTGGCAAGCCCCTTGGAAGTTGGGGCAGCATCATTGCCTCCAAAAATTTCTCCCTGGGATTTATGGCAGGTTGGCACTCATAAATATCCCACCTTCTATATAAGACTTTTCCAGGGCAACCTTCTCCTTCACACTTGACAAACATCCATATCAAAATTTCTCCCAAAAACACCTCCCCAAAAAGGCTCCGCCAAACATAGCCGCCTGAGCCCCTACGAACAAGTTGGCCCTTGGACAGGGCGATCCTAGGGATGCAAAGCCCCTATCAGGAGCCGAGGATGGCACTCCCACCCTGGCCGCTACGCTGGGATGGGTGCAGGGAAGATCCGAAGATTCTCCTTCTTTTCAACCTAACCAGTGGAGGAGCCCTCCTCGCCGTCTGGAGGAGGATCCAGGAAGAACATAACCACATCCCCTTGGGTATGGGTCATTGACCCCCCAAGTCAGCTACAATGGGGGCGGGAGGGGAACCAGGCGGAACCCGAGAGTGAAACCGTCCTGTGCCTCTGCCTCTTCCGCCCCTAATGTAGCTTTCCTATCTTCTAATCCTTCTTCTCGCTTCTCTCTTCTGCTCTTCAACGAGCCTTCTTCTTCTCTTTCCTCCTCTCGTCCTTCACTTCTTTTCTAATATTTGTTCTTCATCTCTTCCTCTACTCTCTCTTCTTTCATCTACCTTTTGTTCTTCTGCCATCGTTGCTTTCTACCATTTGTTCCTCTGCCGGCTTTGTCAAGCGCTTACCTTTGTAGTTAGCTTTAGAACAAGCCCCACGGGCTTCATTTGTAAGAGATGTAATGAATTTTTCTTTATGTATGAATAAAAGAAGTAGACTTGTTTTTACTCTCTCTATTTTTCGCATATTTTTGCTTTTGTGATTGTTGATTTCTGAATGATTGTTGCTGTAGTAGAGTGTGTCGTTTTTGGTAAATTGTTTCTGAAAAAGTTGCCCTTGATCTCTTTACACCGATCGCCGTACTTGCCAGTGCACAAATTCGGCCCCACGGTGGGCGCCAATTGTAGGGACTCGATTTGTAACGGACCCTTAGCAATAACATTTGTAGAGAAGTGGGTTCAAGAATTTGGCATCACCGAAATAATCAATGACCGGTGTAAAGTTTATAATGAGAATCGAGGACATGAGATCTACTGGATTCTCAATATCCAAACTTGGCTAAGTGTTTGTGAAGCTTTCTTGTCCTCGGCCCAGGCCGAGGATCCATTCTTTTTTTCTCTCCCCCTTTCGTTGGGAAATCCCTTCACTATATATTGTCTCCTTTGGTTAATCTTAGACGTCCATCTGGCAATAATCTGAGCCTCTAGGCGTAGGGGATTGTCCCATCATCTGTATTTGCAGGTTTTATGTTATTTCCCAGCCGCCTTTGCAGGCTTTATAATAGTTGAAGTGACTGATGCTTTAGGGTTTTCAGGTCACCTCACCTTTAAAGTGGTGAGGACGTTGGTGAGATATATTCAACGGGGGTGGGATATTTTCCCTTTAGCGAAGTCGGTGTGCCGAGGACAGGTCATCCTCGGCGCGGGCCTTGGACGTTCTGGGTTCTTTCCCATTATCCTCGGCCTTAGCACTATCCTCGGCGCGGGCCTTGAGCCGTATGTAGTGGGCCGGTGTGGCTAGTGCAATTAGGGCCCCACAATATGTATACATGTCTAAAAATATACTTTATATAGACTTAAGATTGAATTGTATAAGTTTGTAAATTGGTTCACATGATTTCAAATTATTATTTTTAACTAATAAATAATATAAAGTCCATTCATAGTAAAAATTCAAATATTTGTAAAAGGATAAACATTTTTAGTCATGATTTTACTATATATGAGAAAAACAATAAATTAATCAAGTAGCACGTGACTAACTTCAAACTTGTTTGACAAAAAAATGAATCAAATTTGAATATGTAATCTTATTTGGTGATGAGATTTGGTGATGAGATGAAACTTAGTTTGCATTGAAAATTAAATCAAACTTTTTATTATTGACCTGAAGTGGCTAGTTTACAACCCTCCCAAACACCAATTAGGTCAGTCTTCTTGTCAATGCCAGCCTAACACATGGAAACTTACTTATTCTTGAAGAATGTGACATCCCAATTAAAGCTCTCAATAGTAATTCTGGTGGGGGTACAAATGAAAAATGGGACAAAACTTGTTATTTAAATAGTTTGGAATACATTTGTACACCTAAAGATAATGTGGCTAATTAAGATGCAAATTGTACAAGTATGCAAACTAGGCATCAGTGGCCATCTAACAAAAGATGGCATCTGTACAGATTTTTTTTCATATGATGTTGATGTGTTCATAGCTCTTCTTATGAAAAAAAATCTGTACAGATGCCATCTTTTGTTAGATGGCCACTGATGCCTAGTTTGCATACTTGTACAATTTGCATCTTAATTAGCCACATTATCTTTAGGTGTACAAATGTATTCCAAACTATTTAAATAACAAGTTTTGTCCCATTTTTCATTTGTACCCTCACCAGAATTACTATTGAGAGCTTTAATTGGGATGTCACATTCTTCAAGAATAAGTAAGTTTCCATGTGTTAGGCTGGCATTGACAAGAAGACTGACCTAATTGGTGTTTTGGAGGGTTGTAAAGTAAACTATGCAATTACTCTGTTCTATATATACCACACAATTACCAGGATTTTTTTTTTTTTTTTTTTTTTTTTTTTGCCTTTGAAGATTTGATGAATTTGCCATGACAGAAATATGCAACCCATCAATTTTTGACAAGGATACATACAACATTTTGTGGGATCCATGAGTAACTTGTCTGGTCATAGAATAAATAGATGATGGTAGACAAACCGTAAACATCATATACCTATTTTTAATACGAGAAATGTTGTATTTACATCAGTTTCATATCAAATTTTAAGTAGCAGGTTATTACTATCTGTTATTAGTAGAAAAAAAAAAAAAGAAGTAATTCCAATAATAAATAAGTTCAAATTAGAATCAGTAACAATTTACAATATAAAATTTGGTGCAAAAATGTTGTGAAAATTTTAAGTAGGTAACACTTTTTCTTTTTATATTTCTATGCTCTATTGTAAGTTTCTTAACAATTAAGAAATTGACGGATAAGAAAATTTAGTGAATGTTAGAAATGATGAAGGTTCAGAAACATAAATGAGGACCATGTGGCCCAAACAAAATCGTATCTTTTAGCCCTTTGTGGTTTGTGGTCGTAGTAATTGTATGGTCTTTGTGGCCCAACAAAACCTTTCTATCATGATCATATATATCTTTGGTATCATTCACACGTTGCTCAAATCAGAAAATAGTCAAATTACTTGGGCCCTCGTTACTCACAAACGCCGCGTATTGCAGATAATGCCATAATTTTAGTACCAATTATCTATATGTGGGCTCTCTTAGATATTTCCCTTCAATGAAAAGGAAGTTATCTCTTTCTCAAAAAAAAAAAAAAAGGAAGTTATCTTATTTTATATATTTATTTATTGTTTTATGATATTTAATGTAAGAATATCTTTTTTAAAAACTATTACTTTAAATTTTTTTTTGAAAGCAAACTATTACTTTAAATTTGTACTAATTGATCTGGTCAAACTATAAATTTTTTTTTTTTTTTGAAAGGGGTCAAACTATAATTGATATTGGATTAAAATAATATGAATTATTATGAAGTGATAATCTTAGGACGTTGTTGGGATATTATCTTTCCTCTATTGAAAACTAGTCAAATTAATTTTTTTTTAAAGCATGTAACACATGCATTCATGCATACATATAGATACATTTAAAATTAAACACAATTTCTATCATAAAATATAGATAATTAGTCAAATTATTTTTTTAAAGTAAACATAATTAGTCATATATTAAAATTCTTACCTAAATTTAATACTACTTATGATCATTTTTTTTCTAATTTTTAATAAGATAGAACGTGTCGTGATTTTTGTTATGTGGTGATTTTTTTTTTTTTTTTTTTGAGAAACTTGTGGTGATTTTTATTGAGTATATGTGATTGTTTTTTTTATTTATTTATTTATTTTATAGTTCATTAATATTAGATTCTTAATATTTTTCACTCATTAACTCACTTGACATAAAGATTAAAAAACTTAAGTAGACATATGGCACAAGCTTAAGTGGATAATTATGGTGTAGTTCCCACATAAATTTAGACACATTGTGCAAAATTGGATTATAATTTTAAATTCTAATTCAATTTTCTCTAAACTTTACCTATTAATATATATAGATGACTTATAAATTTGAATTTTTTTTAGTTATATGATTATGTTTTTTATGGTTTATTATATTGGACTCATCGTTTTTTACACTAAATGAATTAATTTGGCACAAAAATTTAAAATTTAGATTAGATAGGACACGTGGCGCAAAATTAAACTTTAATTGAAATTCAATTTTTACACTAAATTAACTCATTTGGCACAAAATTCTAAAATTTAGATTAAATGAGACACATGGCGCAAAATTCGACTCTAATTAAACTCCAATTTAAAATTTAACTTGATTTTCTCTCTGCTTTACCTATTATTATATATATAGATTGCCTCTCTCATTTTGCAGTATTTGTGTCAAAATAAGAAATTTAAACTGATATAATAATACTTTAAGTTTTATGGAAAAATATTTATATTGATTTTAATGAGAAATTTATATTCAGACTTTGTATTTTACAAAATTCAATAAACACAAAATATTTAGAACCAGCTACAGACTTGATCTTGTAATCTTTCAATTATTCTCTAAATGATAGTTTGTTTTTCTTTTTATAATTATTATTATTGATTTGGAAATTTATGCAATGAGTACATCCTTATCCTTAACCACTTGGCTGAAAATGAGAGATGGAGTTTCTCCATCCATGCAATTCTAAAAATACAAGATTGCCCAAATTAAATTTGGCCAATTATGATCAAAATTATTCATCGAACTTTGAATATTTTAATTTTATTCTTTTATTTATATTAATGAATGATAGTGGAGATTAAAACACTTTAAAAATACAGGTTATGATTTTTTTTTTAATATAAGATAGAATTTATACTCTAACTTAATCTAAGTATATATGTGTGTGAAACTCTCTCTTGAAGATTTGAACCCCGACCCTTACCCTCCACACCCCACAAGCATTTATATTTGTAGAATAACCATTGCACCAAGGGTGCGTGGTGATATACAGGTTATGATTATCATAAATACAATACAATCAAAAGAACAATGAAGATATTAGAGAAATTTCTTTCACTAAAAATAGTTATTGAAGGCATATATGTCGGTTTCTTTTTCTGTATCTCCTGTTGAACTTTTCAAGTAATATTTATTTAAAAAAAAAAAAATTGCATGTAAAAACTACCATGTAGAAATTTCTAAAACATGATTTTAAAGAAAGTGTTAATCTCCCAAATAACTTTTTTTTGGGTAGAAACTCCCAAATAACTTCAAAACATCATCCATTTAAGTAACTAATAATATTAGAAAGATATTATGTAAGACATTGTTTAATCCCTTTATAAGGCATGTACTTGCCAAGATGTCCCTAATTGAGTGAACCTGATATAGTTATATATAAGACAAAAATTTACTGGTGGAGGAGCAAACCAATCCACCAAAGAACCAAAAAAAAAAAAAAAAAAAAAAAAAAGCCTCCAAATTGGTCAATGAGCCTATTCTTTCGTTAATTGTTATTAAAGGTGCATGCTTGATTCAATTGCAACAAAGACTCCCAGATTTCACTTAACAAATCAGAACACAAAACAAACTCAGTTTTCCTGTCTTGTCTACCATTACACACTTTTAATCACCATCTTCTATTTAGACCAAACACAACAAACTATAAACTAACCAAACCAAACCAAAACTGTGTCTCTGTCTCTGTCTCTCTGTGCGTGTGTTCCTGAGCTAGGAACAAGATGATGATGTTGTTGGACTTGGAAGCAGAAGCACAAACCAGAGATTGTTTTCATGGGGACTTGTTGCTAATCCTCGATATGGTTCTGGCTTCCATCAATGGCATTCTTGCTACTATTGCTTTTTCTCAGGTGTCTTTTCTATTGCACAACCAATTCTCTTTTGTAATCTCTCTATTCTCTTTGTTTGTTGGCTATGTTAGGCTCTTGATGTCAAAGTTCTTTCCTTTATTTGTCTCTTGATGAGAAATGTTGTGCATATGTTTGTCCTGGTTTTGAATAGAATTGAATTTAGATAGTTTACATTTGAATTTTGTGCTATGTTTGGTTTTTAAGGAAGAGTATAATAGAATGAACGGTTCTGGAGTTTTACAAGGGCCTGCTCTGACAGTTTGAAGTGTTTTTCTCCCCTCTTTATAGAGAGATACCCAATTCCCATTTCTTTTATTACTATCTTGTGGGCAATTAAATGGAGGATTAGACTGTGTGTGTTTTGGTTTTTTAGGAAAGAATTAGTTAGTAGGTTAATGAGAAGAAAAGAGAACCATTTCTTGATTTAGAAATGAGCATCAAACAGCGGGGTAGTGATCTAATGGGAATCTTGGTATATGTGGTAGCCGACTTGATTGTAGAAGATTCATGTGAATTAAACCAGAAATTGGACTTCAAAACGTCATGCTTTCCCAAACAATACAGAAAGGAGGCACTTTAAATTTGTCATTTTTTTTTGGCATAGTAAAATAAATTGTGAAGTAAGCTTTCTTTTAGGTGTCTTAAGACTTTTTGTTTCTATAATGGCAATCTACCTCGTATCTTAGACTCTGTCTGTAAGGGGGATTGCCCCCTATTAGTTTTTCTCTTTAATTTAAATCGCAGATTATTAAAAAAAAAAAAAAAAAAAGGAAAAAAAAAAGGTGAGCTAATGGAGGAAGAAATGGCGGAGGGAGGCCCCCCTCTTACAGTTTTCATAATCTTTTATAAATTAAATTGATTTTTTCTTTTTCTTTTTTAGATGTACTTTTTTATGCATGTTCATTTTCAAAACTAATAACTAATTATTTATCATTTGGGATTATAAAATGTCATTATAAATTCATACCATGACAAAAATCAAGGGTGCTATGTTTAAGAGAGGGGGACAGCAATACGAAATTCTTTCACGGGATGGCTAATTCTAATAAAAGAAATAACAGTATTGACAATCTCAATATTAATGAAGTGTTGACATCAGATCAGGAAGTTATTGAAGATGGTATTGCTCAGTTCTATAAGAGTCTTTACTTGGAAGATAAGCTCCATCGCCCTTATCCGGATGTGCTAAATTTTTCTAGGATTTCTAAGGATAAGGCTGGCTGGTTGGAATGACCTATTGAGGAAACCGAGATTTTTGGAGTGGTCATGGATTTTAATGGAGATAAAGCTCATAGGCCTAATGGTTTCCCTATGGCCTTTTTTCCAGACTTGTTGGGCCATTATCAAAACCGATCTTCTGGACGGTTTTTTTTTGACTGATAATACTCAGTTTGATAAAAGTTTGAATGCCACTTTTATTTCCATAATTCCTAAAAAATCTTATGCAGTGGAGGTAAGAGATTTCCACACTGTAAGTTTGATTGGAGGGTGTACAAAATTATTGCTAAAGTTTTAGCTAACAGGTTGAAAATGGTGCTTGGGGACATTGTTTTTGAATCTCAAAATTCTTTTGTTAAAAGAAAGACAGATTTTAGATTCCGTTCTTATTGCCAATGAATGCTTGGATAGTAGGCAAAAATCAGGAGTTCCCATGGTGTTGTGTAAGCTGGATGTAGAGAAGACTTATAATCATGTGAACTAGGATTTCCTCAGTTATATGTTAGATTGTTGTGGTTTTCTTGAAAAATGGAGAAGGTGGGTTTCTTTTTGCATCTCTACTATTAAATTCTCTATTCTTATTAATGGAACTCCTTGTGGTTTCTTTGAAAGCTCTAGAGGTATAAGATAAGGTGATTTGTTATCCCCTTTATTGTTATTGTTATGGATGTTTTTAGTGAAAAGTTGGATAAGGCAGTGAGGGATGATCTCATGTCTGGTGTTAGGGTGGGTCCCATGGGTAACTCTTTCCAGGTGACCCATCTTCTCTTTGCTGATAATACCTTGGTCTTATGTGATGCTGGTCTTGGTCAAATTCTGTTTCTTCAGCTAGTGATGTTTTGGTTGAAGTTGTTTATGGGTGAAAATTAATATGGGAAAGTCTGAATTAGTCCCTGTAGGTGTGGTTCCAAATCTAGCAATTATGGTGGATGTGCTAGGGTGCAAGCAAGGCTCCTTTCCAATGAAATATTTAGGTCTTCTGTTAGGTGCAAATGTCAGAGATTTTTCTATTTGGAATCCAATTATTGAGAAGATGGAGAGGAGATTAGTGGGATGAAAACGGTTGTATCTTTCAATAGGAGGTAAAGTTACTTTAATTAAGAGTACTTTTTCCAGTCTTCCAACTTATGTTCTCTCTTTTTCCTATCTCGGTGGAAGTTGCAAACTGTATTGAAAAACTTTAACTAGACTTTCTTTGGAGTGGTATGGGGATGATTAAAAAAAAAAAAAAAAAATCACCTGGTCAAATGGGCTATGGTTTGTGCTTCTCTTCATTCTGGGGGCTTGGCTATTAGAAGTTTGAGAAATTTTAATAAAGCGTTGTTTGGAAAATGGTTATGGAGATTTGGGAATGAGCGATAGGCCTTGTGGACGAGAGTGATAGGGATAAAGTATGGTTGTGAAGGGGGAGGTTGGTGCTCTCTTCCCGTTACTGGCCCTTCTGGAGTGAGTTTGTGGAAATCTTTTAGTCGTGGCTAGCCTTCTTTCGCTTGTCACATCCAATTTGTGGTTGAGGCTGGGTTTTAGTTAGATTTTGGCAAGACATTTGGTGTGGGGACACCTTTTTGATATTGAGTTACCTAGAATTATTTGTTGTAAGTCGAAATAAGGAGACTTTTGTGGCTGATTTGATGAAGTTCTCAAATGGTGTTCTCTTTTGGGATTTAAATTTTGTAAGAGCTAAGATTGGGAACTAGAGTCCTCATCCAATTTTTTGGATAGTATTTATGGAGTTTTTTTGAGGGGAGTTGGGACGATAAGAATTATTGGAATCCTGATAAAGGAAGAGGTTTTGCAGTTCACTCATATTACCAGATTTTGACAAAAAGTATCGATTAGTCCTTCCCATGGAAGACTATTTGGAAGCCCAAGGTCCCTTCTAGAGTTGCTTTTTTTTTGTTTGGACTATAGTTTTGGGGAATATTTTATCTATTGATAATCTTTGGAAACAAAGGATTTTGATTTTAGGTTGGTGTTGTATATGTAAAAGAAATGGGAAATCAGTAGACCACCTCCTTATTCATTGCCCTCTTGCTTCTGATTTGGCAAATCTATGGTGTTTACCTTGTTTTGGTCTATTGGAATAGTGCTATTTGGATGGTTGTCCCTCATTGTTTGATGTGGTGCATTTGGAAGGAGAGGAATAACTGGCATTTTGAGGATTTAGAGAAAAAAGTTTTAGATCTTAAACTCTTCTTTTTTAAGACTCTTCTGGACTAGGTTGTAGTGTTAGGCCATCATTCTTTTTTCTTCTTCTTCTTCTTTTTTTTTTTTTAGTTCATGATTTTATGGACTTTTGTACTTTATGCTCTTGATTTGTTCTTTGTCCCTGATGTATACTTACTTTATACTCAAGTGACACCCTTTTTCTTTTTTTAATATATTTTTCATTACTTATAAAAATAATAATAATAAATTTCATATTTCGCCATTATATGTGTCATGTGATTTACATTCTATAAGCGCAGAACTATTTAAAAATAATGTTATTTTCACAAATAAGCATGTTGACAAACCTTTCACAAACTCTATTCTTGACATTTACTTCTAAAGCCAAAATGCATATATTATGAAATGTGGGACACTGTTAAAAATTTTTGTAAAATGTTTTTGACAATGATTTTGCTTATATTTCATGTGAGGTGACATCAATTTCTTCTTAAATTAATTATGCACACTAAGAAAGTATGCATTAATTTACGTTCATGCTTACATACGTAAGGTTAAATTAGTTTGTGACTTTTATCTCCTTTTCATTAAACTATAAATTGTTGAAATAGACTAGTAGATATATAACTAACTCTAGATTTTTTCAAATCAATATAAAAGCTTGTCACCTTTGAAAAAATTTTCTGGCTTTGCCATTGAATGGAGGTGTCTTTAGCCGTTCACTAAAAAACCACTCATGGTGTTATCCTTTCCTTTAATAAATCTATTTTGCACAATTAATCACATTTGCTACTAGTGCGCAATTGGGATAGATAGCTAGAATGCATTTTTAAGTGTGGAGTCTTTGATCATATGGACGATGGATATAAGTAAAGAGTTTCCCTTTAGAAGCAGAACACTATAGTTAACACCCCTCCCAACATACACATTCACTTTTTTTATTGGTAAGAATTGAAGATGTATATTAATCCCATCCCACCTCTTTTCCACTTGAACCATGCCTAGGATCAAATCTATAGTTTGTTTTGAAGGAGATGCAGAAGAGGTCCGTCAACCATCTCAACATCGACCTACCTATGAGTTCCCATTAATTCTAATTTTACCAGTTTGGCTTATTTTTGTTAGGACAAGGGGCTTTCTACTGGGTGAGAAAAGTGCTAATGTCTTGGTTCTAATGTTCAGTCCCTTGTTAGGTATAGATTAGAGTGGCCAATCAATCCATGTTATTAGTGGTAAATTTTGGAAAATTTTCTTTCATATTGTTGTTGTTGATGCTATAGATACCAATTCATCTGCTAATTTAGTCACAATGCTTCAAAAGTATTATTTTGTTTTAATTTTATTTGTTTCAAATCTTGTGATGTATTTTGCTCTTTGTTTTTCCAGCTCATCAGAATTCATTTGCGGAGTCAACAAAATGGATGGACGCGTCAAAAGGTAAGTGACGTCTTTTGTTACTTCTTAGACTTAATTTGTTTAAAAAGGGAAGGGGGTTGGGGGGGGGGGGGGGGAATGAAATGTATAATAAAGTAACATTTTTAGTATCAATACAAGATATTTGAACTTCATTTTTAGTATCAATACAAGATATTTGAACTTTTAAAAGCGTAAAGTTGGACTTTTGTTGAGTGCAATTATGAATTTCACTTTCTGGAGTACATAGGAGGAACTCTATGGGCAGGTAGGTGAGGTAACTTGTGGGTGGGGACATTGGTGTTTGGTTGAAGTGTGGGGACTGCATATGGTTGGGATGTGTTGAAGGGTATTAGAAGGGGCTTGGAGGCACTAATCATCAGATTTGAAATAGGTGATGGTGGTGGAGTTCGATTTTGCCATGACTTGTGGTGTAGGAAGGCCCTTTTAAAAGACACGTTCTTAGAAATTTTGTTATTGTAGGGCATAGAGATGCAACGAGTAATAAAATAGGGTGCCAGATACTCTTGGAATAGAATTTAGCAATTAGCAACTTAAAGTTTCCCCAAAGGTGTTGTTTTCAATTTGTCAGTGGCCCTGGGTTTGTTCCTAATGCTGGATAATCTAAGAAATTGAAAATATATTCTCAGAGTTGTGTTGTTTTTGCAAATGTAGTGGGGGAGATAATGGGCCATCTTTTACTTCATTGCCCCAGGGATTTGTCTCTTGTAGAGGCGGAAAAATATGGAAGACGGCTCTGTTATGTGTTATGTGGTGGCATGAGTGTAATAGCAGAACATTTGAAGGTGTCAAGCATCCTAGCCATGTCGTCAAAAAGTATAGGCTGGGATGTTTGTATGAATGGATGACTGCCCTTGGCAGTATTCATTCTTGTCATTTTTTTTAAAAAGATTTGTAGACTCCTTAAACACGAGTTTAATCCTTTAGGTGTAGTTTTGTACGCATTTCTCTGTATTCAGACAGCTACCTTTGTCTTAATGAAATTATTTTTACTTCATCAAAAAAGCGGGGCGGGGGAGCTCTTGTCTCTTGTGTTCTCCTTGGTTATGATTCTGTGGGTTATAAAGACTGTGGTAGAGTTTTGGAAAGGTAGCTATTGTAGGTGGTGTTTGTATTCATAATTTTAAGCATTATTTATTGTGCATTTCATGGCGAATCTTGCACAAAAGAAAGCTCAACTTATGACAGCATAGAGCTTTCAATGATTAAGTTGAAGTCTGTATTTCTTAGATTGCTTTACTAAGTCATCTAGTTGCTTCTCCCTCCTTTCTTGCATTTATTGTTTTGTTCTTTGAGTTTTAGGTCCTAATTTACTTTTCTCTTTTAATCTTTCTCATTTGAGGTTTCTTTTGTAAATTTCCCGTCTACTTGAGTTGTAACCCTTCTTGTACCCTTTAATAAATATGATTTCTTATTAAAGTAAAAAAGTTGGAAGCCCACGGGCTAATAGCAAGGGCTGTGTTTAAGAATTGGGTATAACATTGCTTCTACTCTTCATGATAATTTGTAAAGATCCTTTTTGAGTATTTACTAGTTAATGAGTAATTTGAAGATCTGATTTTCGCTATTCTAGTAGTACATATCTGTAAGCTTAGTGCATGGTTCTTATATCTCTCTCTCTTTCTTTTGCATGATTTCATATAGAACAAAAAGGTTAGTCTCTTCTGGATTAAATTGTTGGAATTTTGTTGTTTATTTTTACAAATGAATATATCATAGCACGTGGAACTCTAGGTATTTTTAAGAGACAATTTTATGGATTTTCTTTTTTCAATGTCCACTTTTTATCTGGTGACATTTTAGGTTCTATGCCTATTTAGTTTTAAACTAGAATTATATGCTTGCGACTGTGGTGATTTTTTTTGTTCTTGTTTTTTTGGTCTTATTTTTTGGCAATTTATTATTATTATTATTTTGATTACAGTTTTTGTTGTTGTTGTAGTAGTATAATTATCATTATTATTGTTATAGTGATTTTAGTCGTATATCATTTCACTACTTAGAAATACTCTTTTACAGGAATGAATGTTCATTTGCAGGTACTCCATCTCATGATCGGCTCTTCCAACTTGGGTAAGGATGAGGTCATGGCATATATTGTGATAATTTTGCTTATGTCACATTTGATTGGAATAAAAAACAAGGTTCTGAACCCTAATTTGGATTGAATTGGGTCATTTTAAAGATATTTTGGAATTTTAGAAATGTTTCAAAACATAGCCTTGCATAGGTTGATCAGATGCTAACTCTCAGTTTCGAACTGAGCATCAATCATTTTAGATGTATGATTGAGTTGACGTAATTAAGTAGCAAGTTTAAGTTTTCCACTCAAATATGGAATTAATGTACTAAATGCATTGAGCATGTTAAATCCTCTTCTCGTAGATGCTGCTATATGATGGAATTGGACAATTGTCCTAGTTCTGTTGACATACCCATGACAAAGACTTGGGGATTGATACATGTGCGTGTGTGTGACATGAAAGAAAAGTACGACAAAGAAGAGAAGAAAAAGTTATACACACACATATGTACTTTTCTTCAATTCATATATATATATATATAAAAAAATATATATATATGAATTGAAGGTGACTTTAATATCATCCGTTTTCCTTCTGAGCGTCTGGGGGCTGCTAGCTTTTCCCGGGCTATGTTTGGTTTCTCTGATTTTATCTCTCTTCATGGGTTGATGGATATCCCCATGGCAGGGGGCCTTTACACCTGGTCCAATTCTTCTTCAGCTTCTCGCCTTGATCGGTTTCTTTTTTCTCCGCTTTTGGCTGACCACTTCATTCAGTTTTCGCAAAAAAGGATGTCCAGAGTTCTTTCTGACCATTTTCCTATTTTGTTGGAGGGAGGGACTCGGCGTAGAGGGAGAATTCCTTTCCGTTTTGAAAATATGTGGTTGAGGGTGGATAATTTTGTCGATAAAGTGAAGACGTGGTGGGATTCCTACTCGTTCCAAGGAACCCCTAGTTTTATTCTTGCTAAGAAGTTGGCTGCCTTGAAGGTGGATTTAAAAAAGTGGAACGAGACGGAGTTTGGCAATGTAACATTTAAGAAGCAGGATCTTTGGAGCAAGTTGAATGTTTTAGATGCTAAAGAGGAGATCCATGGATTAACAGCTGAAGAGAAGTTAGTTCAAGTCAATCTTCGTACTGAGATTGAAAAGTTGACTCTTTTAGAAGAGATTAGTTGGAGACAAAAGTCTAGAGTGCTGCATTTGAAGGAAGGGGATGCCAATACCAAATTCTTTCATAGAATGGCTAATTCTAACAGAAAAAATAATGGTATTGAAAGCCTAATGGTGAATGGTATCTTGTCTTCTAACCAGGGCATGATTACTGATTACATCTCCCTTTTCTTCATGAATTTGTACTCTGAGCCCCAGACTGTTCGGCCTTTTCCTGATGTGTTAGTTTTTCCTATGATATCCGCTGCTAGTGCGGACTGGTTAGAGCGACCTTTTGAAGAGGCTGAAATCTTTGATGTTGTTCAGAGCTTTAATGGTGATAAGTCTCCTGGTCCAGATGAATTCCCTATGGCTTTTTTCCAATCTTGCTGGGGGATTATCAAGCCTGATCTTTTGGCTGTTTTTCACCACTTTTTTGCTAATGGCCAGTTTGAGAAAAGCTTAAACGCTACTTTTATCACTCTCATCCCTAAAAAACATGCTGCATGTGAGATTAGGGATTTCCGGCCCATTAGTCTTGTTGGGGGGGTCTATAAAATTATTGCTAAAGTCTTGGCTAATCGTCTTCGCGTGGTTATGGGGGATATAATCTCAGCTTCTCAGAATGCTTTTGTGAGGTACAGACAGATTCTGGATCCTGTTCTTATTGCTAATGAATGTCTTGATAGTAGATTGAAGTCTGGGGTGCCAGGGTTGATTTGTAAATTAGATGTTGAGAAGGCTTTTGACCATGTAAATTGGAATTTCCTCTTGCATATGCTTGAAAGAAGTGGGTTTTCAGCCAAGTGGAGAAAATGGATTTTCTTTTGCCTATCTACTGTTCGCTTCTCTATCTTGATTAATGGCTCTCCTTGTGGGTTTTTTGGTAGCTCTAGAGGTTTGAGACAAGGTGACCCGTTGTCGCCTTTGTTGTTTGTGTTGGTGATGGAAGCTTTGGGAAGAATGTTGGATAAAGCAGTTCTTGAAGGCCGCTTGTCAGGCTTCTGTGTGGGTAACCCGGAGGGTAGACTCTTGGCAGTGTCTCATCTCCTTTTTGCGGATGACACTCTCATTTTTTGTGATGCTGATCTAGATTAGATTTTGATTCTTCATTTGATTCTTATTTGGTTTGAGGCAGTGTCGGGGCTTAAGATTAATCTGAGCAAGTCCGAATTGGTTCCGGTTGGTGTTGTGCCTAGTATTGATTTGTTGCTAAATGTCCTTAGCTGCAAACTGGGCTCTCTGCCTTTGAAATATCTGAGTCTTCCTTTGGGTGCTAAATTTAAGGATAAGATTATCTGGAATCCGATTCTAGAGAAAATGGAAAGGAAATTGGCGGGTTGGAAACGCTTGTATCTTTCCAAGGGAGGTAGAGTCACTCTTATCAAAAGCACCCTTTCTAATTTACCAACTTACTTCCTTTCTCTTTTTCTTATTCCTGCTAGTGTGGCTTACCGTATTGAGAAGCTTCAGCGGAATTTTTTATGGGGCGGTTTGGGAGATGAACCTAAATTGCATTTGGTTAAATGGGCTTCTATTTGCACTCCTATTTCTTCAGGTGGGTTAGGCATAAGGAAGATAAGACTTTTCAATATAGCTCTTCTTGGGAAGTGGTTTTGGAGATTTGGGTCTGAGAAGGATGCCCTTTGGAGGCAAGTGATAGAGTTGAAATATGGATGTCTTTGGGGTGGTTGGTGCACCAGACCTGTTAAGGGTCCCTTCGGAGTTGGGTTATGGAAGAGTATCAGTCAGGGTTGGCCTTCTTTCTCTAGCCATATTCTGTATGATATTGGTGATGGGTCTAGGGTGAAGTTTTGGCTTGACCATTGGTGTGGAGAGAATCCTCTTGCTGTTAGCTACCCTGTCCTATTCAGATTTTGCAGGAATAAGGAGGCTAGTGTGGCCGAGCTCATGAAATCCCCCAATGGTGTCCTTTTTTGGGATGTGAGTTTCTTTAGGGGTGTGCATGTTTGAGAATTAGAGGCTTTATCAAGCTTCATGGAAACCATTTATGGTTCTTCTATTAGGGGGTTTGGTGAGGACAAGATGTGTTGGATTCCTAACAAAGCGAAGGGGTTCTTGGTGAAAGATTATTATAGAATTCTAGCTGGTCCTTCTATCCTCGGTTTCTCTTGGAGAAGTATTTGGAAGCAGAAGATTCCCTCTAGAGTAGCTTTTTTTGTCTAGTCTGCTGCCTTAGGGAAATGCTTGACGATTGATAATTTGCGAAAAAGGAAGGTGTGGATTTTGGATTGGTGCTACATGTGCAAGAGTAACGCTGAATCAGTTGACCATCTGTTTCTCCATTGCCCCATTGCTATGGATCTCTGGTCTATGGTTTTGGGTTTATTTGGAGTATCTTGGGTTATGCCTCTTACTGTTTTGGGGCTGTTAGGGTGCTGGCAAGGCAGCTTTGGTCGTCAGCGAAATGGTTATATTTGGTCCATCGTTCCTCATGCCTTAATGTGGTGTCTTTGGAGGGAGAGGAATAGTCGTTGTTTCGAAGATTCCGAGAGATCTATTTCGGACCTTAAGCTCTTCTTGTTTAGAACTTTGTTGGATTGGTTGTTTGCTTTGCAAAACAAATCTTTCCCTTCTCTTTTTGTTTTCCTAGATTCTTGCAATTTTTGTGTTTGATCTATTTGGCTCCTTGTTCACTCCCTGTGTACTAGGGTGTTTCCCTTTTGATATCAATATATCTTATTACTTATCAAAAAAAAATAAGTCAGGCCCTTGCATTGATAAGTCACACACACAAGAGGTTAGGCATTCAAATGCCTTCCATTGAAACTATCATGTCACAGATTCAAGTCTGAGAATCAGCCTCTCCAAAAAATATTGGGCTAAGACTGCCTACCAATCACCTCTCCTAGACCTACAAAAGTAGTAGTTTTATGCAGTAGGTACGACCTTTTAAACTACACACAATGAATGGGCCTTGCATTCACAACCTCACCAAAAGAGAAGTGTCAGTTTAGCTATAGCTCATTGGCAACAATATGTAATGTGTTGAAAACATATCCCATGAAGATAACCTTCATGACCAGCCCTAGCTTCCCTTTGAAATCTTCTTTCTACTGATTCTTAGATACACTTAACCAGTTTATAGAAATGCAAACCTTGTTATAATGGCAGAGTACTTTTGAATAAGAGCCCATAAAAGATTATCTGACATGTCATGCTTGTATTTTTTTTTTTTTGGCCTAAATATTGTGGGCATAGTTTAGTCATGGGATCTGTTTTATCTTTTGGCAGGTTATTTTGTATACTTTATATCTGCGCTTGTTGCTACCTGCGAAGGGTGGATTTGCTGGTCTAATGTGTGTGGGTTTTTGCTCTTGGGTATGTGTACCTTAGTCATTAGAAATTATTATGTGGGCATAAATATCTTCTTTTGAAGTCCTTTAATTAAGGGTTTACTGGTGGTTCTGAATGATGAAAATATTGCTGCAGCTTTTCCCAAAATTCTATTTCTTGCAACATTTCTCCTTGTCCTATCCTTCTGGTAAGGTTTATTGTATTTTAAATTACAATTTTATTTTCGGATAATGGAAGCTATATTTTCTGTAATATTAATTTTGACATTACTTGATATTTTTTGCACTTTCTGTTGGATTAAAAACTGTATATGTTATGTGAGCAGAATTTCATGAAGTTTATTATCATATGACGTCAGTACAATTAGGACATCATAGAAATTCTGTCATTCAATATTGTGAATTAGCAATTATGTCTGTCTTTATCAATATTGTGTTTGTGAATTTTCTTCCTTAATTATGTGCTTCCATCAACATATATCATTGCTTGTACATTTGGCAACAGACTGGCATAACGCTTATGCTCTGCATTCAAGCATCTTGCCTATTGTACTTCTTGAATCCTATATCTTTCATCATGGTAAAATCATATATCAGAATTTCCAGACAAATGAACATACAAGGATGAATCACACATTTATTGTTAATATTGCAAATTCCCTGTATTAAGGACTTAGTAATTATATAATTGATGGACTGGCAATCATATAAGAAACTAATTGGTATCATTCATGTTTCTAACTATATACTTATACTTTTCATAATTAATACTGGAACTGGAGTAAAATTAAGTTTTGCAGACAAGAGGACTTGATATGTTATGAGCTTACCATTCTATAGGATTAACAAACTTTACCTTTTCATTAGTAAATAGTGTTTGAATGATATCAGGTTCTATCATTTTAGATTTCTCTTGTTTGTACGTGTTGTGAATTTTGATCTAATTGTATCTTAGCATTAGAAGCTTATCATGAGTGTTATACTGCTTTTGGATATTTTTTTTATTGATAAATCACTGGTTGTTCCAAAAAATTTAATTGTTAGGAAATGGTAATTTAATTTTTTAACCATAATTTCAACAATTCCCTTCACATGTGGGTCCAAACTCCCCCTTAATAAATGAGCTCCAAGACGTGGAACTTTTAAATAGGAGGTAAAACAAAGACAGGGTTCAAACTTAGGACCACCCGCTCTAATAACTTGATAAATTACTGTCCCAAAAGCTTAAGCTATTAGAAAATGTAAATTTAATCATTTAACCATAATTTTAACATCTATATTGTATGATGTTGCCTTCAACATTTCAAATTCATCATTGGCAGTATTTAGCATAGAAAGAAAATTGTTTTTCAAAGTCTATATTTTATCTCATGTTCATATTGCATCAATAAAATAGAAAATTAAATACGTAGTGGTGCATATTTATGAATCATATTGATACAATCTGTGAAGTCTATATGAACTTTATCCCTCTCGGGCTAGTAGGTTCAAATTTTTATACTTGACGCAATGCAATGAAATTATGTTTCTATGCATAATGATTTTATAGGGTTGACCTCTGCCATCAGGCAAATGATGAAGAGGATGATGATGATGAGACTAGCATTCAGCAGACCTTGTTGGAAAAGTTGAGTAAACCTAGATCATCAAACACAGATAGTCATTGGAGATGTTGCTCATTTCATGGCATTCATATTGGAACCAGGCAAAAATTTGTGATCACGGTAATGGAATAGAAATTTTCGGTTGTTTTTCTCTTTTTTTCTTGGGTTATATTAGTCGCTTGCTGTGGAATATTTTTGTCACCTTTTTTGCATTCATCTAATTTTGGGGCTTCTTCTCCCTCTAGGTTGTTGTGCTTGTTTTTGTCTTAATGATGACATTTGCTGTCATAATCTGGATTGGTGCGGGAAAGAATCCTATTGACTCCTCTGTGGTTGCTTGGGTATGTATATTTTTCTGTTTATCATGTGTGAAATTGCCTTAACATGCAATTACTAAGTCCATTGAATCTATATATCTTTTTACCTAAATTTGAACAATTTAAACCATGAAGCTCGCTTATGACATATAATCAAGCAATAAGGGGTTAATGAATTTAAGTAAATATGGTTCAGTTGAAGCCAGGTCCTTTTTCTTAGTTGGAGAGAGACTTGTACCAATAAAGCTTGCCTGATTTTGTTATACATTACACATAATGTTGGGATTTAGTTATGTTAATATCAGCTTTGCAGTTAAGTTATTTGGCATCATTTCATTGAAGTTCGGCTTCATTGGGTTACCGACTAATGTTAATGGGTCAGGCACCGCTTGTCTTATAGTCATTGTTAGAATTATGGTTAACTGATCAATGAACTATGGTTAAGTGATTAAATTCACTATTTCCTAACAGCCTAAACTTTTGGGATATTTAATAATTTATCATGATGTAAGAATAGTAGGTCCTGAGTTCGATCCTTGTTTCCTTTTACCTCCCATTTAAAATGTTTCCACGTGTTGGGCCCCAGTTATTAAGTTGGAGTTTAGGCCCACACGTGAAGGCAGTGTTAGAATTATGGTTAAGTGATTAAATTCACAATTTCCTAACAACTTACGTTTTTTGGACAATTGGTAATTCATCAATCATGAAATTAAATATTTATCTTGTACTTTATTTATAAAGGAACCTAAATCTGGTGTCAAAGTACTGCTATACGGCTATAAGCTATACAATTTAGTAGCTTTTGATATTCTGTAATCAGTGATAACAACATATAAAATGTTTAGCATGATTAGAGTAGCACAGTTCTCATGCACAATCTTCTAAGAAAAATTCATCACATTTTTCTTGTTTCAGTGAATTATATATAAAAAGAAAAACTAAAAGCTTCTCTCCTTTATTACCAGCGTCTTTATGTGGTCAGCTTTTTGTCATCTGATTATTTTTTAACATCACATATGAGAGAAACCAATTTTTATGAAGGTGATTCTTTGTCTTCTCATGGTGTGGCATCATTTCTTTTTGGTGATTCAGTGATAGCTCTTATGATTTATTTAGTTAATAACCCTTACTCGAGCTATGTGTCTAGTACATTCTTGATTTTTGCGTTTGACTATATATTCTTCCCTGTTCTTGCTTGTGCTAAAACATATTGAGCGGTGCATAGTTTTTGTTAGAAGTATGTGGTTAAATAATTAAATTTACCATATCTCAATAGTTTAAGATTTTGGGACAATTGGTAATTTAAGAGTTTTATTTGCATAATGGGTGATTACTGGGTGATTCTTAACGTTGATGCTGGCTGGCACAAAGAAGGAGACGTTTTTGTTTTTTTTGAGTTGTTATTTCAATAAAATCTTTATTAAATCTTTGGATTTCGTCTTGTATGTATTCTTTTGGTATGACTAGTTATTATTGGACAATAACTGCAATTGTTGTGCAGGTATTTGAGGATTTTCTTGCTGTAACTTCCCTATCTCTGGGAGGAGCATTAGGTTGTTATGGTGAGTAAATTTCACCTGAGTTTTGTGCTTTTAGTACATTGTGCATTTGTTTTGATATGAAGTTCATACTTTTATATCCTTAAATTCCTTGCAAGCATCTGCTTTTTTTATATGCACATTTCTTTATGTGGACTTGTTGATTCAATGACTTGCTGTTTCAGAGCATTCTGGCAGACTGGTTAAATTTTTTAATCTAGGCATTAATATATTCTGTAATGGTCATGACTTTTGCTATGTCTAAACGTCAGTTTCAACTTGTAATTTTTATTTTATTTTTCTCTCTTTTAAGCAACACAACAGCAATCTTGGTAATCACAATGCTCAAATCATGCACCTTATAGTGCCCAAATTTTTTTATATGTTAATCTATCATTGTGTTGATTTTGGTTTAGTTCTTGTTTATTAATCCTACTTTCTATTATGGCGAAATGTGTCATGGTTTTCGGGATGCAAAAATAGCTATTTTAGGTGAAAGTTTATTGGACTGCATGGGAAGCTACGGTGGCTTATATGATTCAATTGAAAATTTTGACAGGTCAAATAGTTCTGTTTATTATAAGATATCTGGGGTGACAGAGAACGTTGATAGCGTATTTATCTGCATTTTAAATTGGATGGTCTCTACATAAGTACCCTTGAAATTTTGAATGCCAATTTCAGCGCTCTTAGTACTTTATTATATTGTTCTTTTGTTTCTCCAATTTGTAGAATTTGGATTTGTTAATGGTGATATTTTGTTCCTGTTGATAATAAGAACTTGAGTGCTGTCAGTGATTTAACTTCATTCCTTTTCTTGATTCGTTATAATATTTCAGGTCTTATGCTATTCCTTAAATTGAAGAAAGTACGGTCTGAGAAAGGTTCGTCAGAGGTGTGGAAGGTATTCTACTTTAAACTATTTATTAAATTTTATTATTAATATTATGTTTTTCAATTAGTTTAATAGAATTTCTTGTCAAAAACTTCATATTGTGCTTACTTTATTGGACTTTGCAATACTCATTTGCCTGAAAATAAATTTTAGCCTTGCATAAAATGGCAGACCTATTGAATAAATTTGAAGTCTTGGAAAATTTGATACCACATGCAGGTTGCTGGTTTAGCAGTTGTCTCTGTTGTATGCTTTACATCAAGTGCGTCAGTTGCTCTTCTGACAGATATTCCTGTAAGACTGTTGGGCCATAGACCTTCTACTATTCCCTTGATTGGATTCCTGATTTTAGCATGCATACTACCTTTCTGACATCACTCTAAACTTATTGCAGCTTTTTTACCACTGGCATCTGAAGAAAATAACTAGAGAAAAAGAAGTTGTTCTTCTGATTCTGTACTACTTTATAGGTACTTTCATCTACCTTTTGTGGATCAAGCTGGCTAATAAATATTTGAACATTATAAAAATTGAATATTATGGTTTTGTGAAAATTTGGTTCACATTAGTATCCATAATACACATTACCTTAGCCTGTGCTTTGTAAGTTTTTGACATTAATATTGTTGCCAAACTGAATTGGAGCTTATGACCTGTATATCAACGTTATCAGCTAAGTTTCTTTTCTTTTATGTTTGTTCGTATGTCATTTCATTTGTACATATTCATTGTTTCCCTTGGATCATTTGGAACCGAGAGAATAGTTGAAGTTAGAGATAGTGTCATGATTACTCATTTCATTTATGTCACTGGATTAGTAAAATATTTTTGCACTTAACCGTCATTATTTGGTTATGTTTTACTTAGAATCTTCCTTTTGTTATAGTTCAAAGAAGCTGTATTTCATACATAAATACATATATAGACACACACACACACACATACTGTTTCCCTTGAACATTTTGGAACTGTGAGAATAGTGGAGTTAGAGATAGTGCCATGATTATTTGTTTCATTTATATGCTACTGAAATTGTAAAAATATTCTCACTCTTAATCCTCATTATTTGGTTTTTTTTTTTTTCTTAAAATTTTTACTTGTTATAGCTCAAAAAAGCTATTTTACAGACAAACATCCAATTTATATGCATATATGTATATGTAAATGTACATTATTTGTAGTGGAGAGTATCAACTCTGTTGAGAAAAAAAAATTGATAATTACACGGATTGTGTAGGAAGTTCCCCTGAAGTTTGTGGAAAGATGGTTATCATGCCTATCTTGCTTGTAATGTCATTTGTTAAGCCTTTCAGAAAATGTGAGTGAGAATTTTATCCAGTTGAAGCTTGATATTTCAAAATGAAGGTGATATAAAATCAGTTTATATCAATCATCATTACCCATAGCCAGCTCATTAATTGTAAGTAGAAACTCCAGCTTATCAAGGTCATAATCGATACTGTCACTATCATCAATTCCACCACTATCACTATTTAAAAACCTTTAAGATTGTCACTAGGGAATTTTTTCAGAAATGCTGCAACCAAAGGAGCACCAGAGTTTTTTCAATAGTTGCTTGGCCAAATAGTTTCCCACAGACAATATCACTAAGCAGAGCAAAAGTTTTTCCAGGAGATGGAAATGAAACCTATTGTTTGTGAATTAGTGATTGTTGGATAGTGAGCTGATCAAACGCATTTCATTGATGCACATATAGTGTGCTCATATGAAATGAGGATATGCTTCTCTGAGCTTGTAAAACAATTTGGTGGAACTTTGGTTTTCAACATATCTAATGAAGAAGGCTATTGATATTCTTTTCAATGTAGTTTAAGCTTTATCCCAATAGGAACTTTTAAGGGTTTTTTCATTTCTTACTGTGCATATATGGTGCGTGTGTGTGTATCTTTTGTGGATAGTGCAATAGTTTTTATTTATTGCTGTAGGTACATAATTCTGTGTTTATTGCTTGCATTTTTAAATTTGCCATTCTCAATAAAGAGTTAGCATTTCTGTCATTTTAATTAAGTTATGAGGTTATCCTTGTTAGGTTGTTCGGTGCCTTCAGCTTGTGTATTATGGAATTTGAGAGAACTGCCACCACCAATCAAAATTCATAAACAAGAACAATCAAGAGCAATCGCTTTTATCAGCCATGGAGCAGTGGCCACTCATCCTCCTCAGCGTTGGACCAATGCAACGAGTTCAAAAAATCAGGTTTCTCTATTACCCACTGTTTCTTTTGGAATATAATTATTTATTTGAGTTAAGGTGAGGCAAGTCCAAAGGACTCTTCTTTAGCAGGGTTCCCTATGTTATAAATAAATAAATAAATATATATATGTGTGTGTGTGTGTATAAATATTAATTAATTTATTTGAGTTGTTCCAAAACATTACCTTTAGGCCGTGCTTTTGTGATTGAGAATGTATTGAATTCTGTGGCTTTATTTTTTATTTTTATTTTTTATTTTTTATTTTTTCTGTAGGTAAATATCTGAGCAAGTCTTATGTCCCTTCCACAATGTATTTTAACATTATCCTCTGTATATTGCTTGATTGATCAATAATAATAATAATATATAACTTTTCATTTTTGATATGAAATTTAAGTTTATAAAGTTAAATTTGTGCTTAGTTCTTTTTTTTTTTTGGTAAAATATACACACCCAATGCTGTTGGATTCATGACGTACCCTTCATCTTGCCCCTAAAAATTACAAGGGGGAGATGGCATTTCAGCTTGAGTTCATTGGAAATATTCATACTTAATCCTGCCACCTCACGTTGATTATCGAAGTCTAGTGTCTTAGAAGGTGTTTGGTACACCCACTCAAACACACATTTTCAATTTTTAAACAACATTACACGCATTTCAATACACTTTTTCACCCACACGTATTTCCACACATATTTTCAAACAACAAAACACATATTTTCAAACACATGTACCAACACCTTATTCACAATAAATTTTGAGCTCATGGGCATGTGTTGTTCCCTCATCCAATACTCAACAGACAACTATGGTAATAAATCCCTAGGCTGGCCACCCAAGGATTTTCCAAGAGGATTCAAATTCGATTTGAAGCTTTCCTGCTTTCTTGTTCATAGGGACTTTGCTTCCATTCAAATCTCTATGGTGATTGCTACACGTCATTTTAGCCCTGTGAATCTTTAAAACTGAAGCAAATATATGATGAAGCTTTTGAATAAATTGAAATTTAAAATCCAGAGATGCTTTTTTCTATCCAGAATTAGTTTTTATTTTATTTATTTTAAATATGTTTTCATGTTTATGGTAAAATGAACCTTCACCACTACTAACCTCTCCTTTAGATGCCAATAGGAGGCAAAAAAATATGACTATTTCATACCTAGTACATATTCTTGTGTGACATTATTTCCCCACTATGAAGAAATTCTTTGGTTATTGTGCAATTAACTGAACACAACACATTATCTTATACTGTCTGAAATCCTTTTATCCCATTAGTCACATATCTAGATTGATAGAATTTTACTCCAACCCCCCCTACATGGCAACTCAAATGAGTATCCATGTGTACTTACAATCACATAACCTATTTGATAGTCATGTTACTTGTTTAGAAAATGAGTTATGTGATTAAAATACATGTGGATAGTCTACTGAATCTTCATGTAATGGGTTCAAGAAAACTTTATTCTTTGAGAGTTGCTTAGCAAAAAAAGAAGTCACATAGAGTAGGTTTGAAAGTATGGCATACTGCTTCACTGTTCAAAATTCGAATTGCAGTTTCCTTTTGTTGACCCAGTAGTAGAGATAGAGACTGAGTAGCAATATTTTGTTCCATGCATTTGTCACTTAGAGCGATGATATCCTGGTAGAAGTAGGAACAGAGCTATATCCTCAACTTCTCAGTATGTTTTGTTTATTATCACTATAATGTGTATTACATGATGATAAAAGTGGAGAAGACATTATCAAAGCCGTTTTGCTTTACATTGCAGGCATCAAGAGCAAGTCCCATATAAGGAAATCTAATGGAGTTGGAAAACATTGTGCCATGCTTTTGCCAGGCCTAGAAAAGAAATGTTGGACACAGAAACCTAGTGTTCAAAATGAGTTGGAACTTCGACGGTGCGTTCCAAATATCTAAAGAAGCTGGTGGCTCAATGTTCTTTACAAGCAGTGAAACACAATCGTATGTTTTTCGAGCTTCAGTTCATGTACATAGTTGCTAGTGCAGGTTGATGTAGGGGAAAAAGAAGTCCACTTTTCCCAATGGAAGCTCTAGATTTTACCCATCATGTTGTAGATCATCCTCTGATAATGGTTGGATACATCCACTTTATGTATGGATACAAAAAGTAAATGTTTTGTATAACATGATAGTGAAGGAAATAGAAGGTAAATTGGTATAGTATAGAAGCCGGAAATAAATAAGACTTGCAAACTTCTTGTGATGTATCCTTCCCTGTCAATTTATTGACATTGCAAGAAATCTCTCTCTCTCTCTCTCTCTCTCATACATCAAGGGTGGGAATACTTTGTCCAAGCTAATTGTTGAACTCTATTTGACCCAAAATTTTCATACAAATTTAAGTTTCTGTTGGTTACAGATTGAAGATCCTAAGTAATCATATGCTGATAATTTTTTTTTTAAGTCTAGGTTTATATGTTAAAAAATTAGTTTGAATTTAATAATTTTTTCTAGATCAGATAATTTAGTCATAAATTATATCAAGCTTGGATAGAGGATTTTCATCATTGTATTGGTTCCATGGTGGAATCTGACATGAATACTTCTGTAATTACTTAGGGGCTGTTTGGTTTTTATGTTTCCATCACCCATAATTCTATTTTCATCGCTCATAACTCAAAATAAGTGGGACCCATTCCAAGAAAGCTTGTTTGGCTATGTTTCTAGTTTTTGTTTCTATCACTCAATTCTTTGATTTTTGAGTGATGAGTTATGGAAACTGAAAATACATTTTAGGTGTTTTCAGTTTTCATAACTCAATTTCCAATAGCATTTTCGTAAATATATTCACATGGTGGCCCCCATTTTCTGTGTCCTGTCTTTTCCTTGCCAGCTCATTGACTACCAACGAATCTCTAATCCTTCAGACCATCTCTTTTTTTTTTTTTCTTTTCCTCTTCCTCTTCTCTTCCCAAGCCACTTTCTTCTCTCCATACCAATTTGCCATTAACATAGCCCATCCTTCAGACCATCTCTTTTCCTCTTTCTTTTTTGAGATCATCACGAATTTTTTTTTTCTTCGTTGTAAGCTTTTTTTTTTTTTTTTTTTTTTGGTTCTTTATCACAAAATATGTTGTTCTTCGTTGCACTCCATGACCGGGTAAGGATGGGTTTGGATTTGGATTTGGGGTTTCAAAATACAAACATGAATGGGTTTCAAAATACCCATTCCTTGAACACAGTGGTGGTGTCCCAGCCAAGACTGTGGATGAAGATCTTGCGGTGGGCCGGGTCCTCATCTGCCACCTTTCGGATTTGATCCGCCACATAATGGTGCTTATCCGCTGCTTCGCGGAGTAGGTTTATAATCTGGTCCTTATTGAAAGGTTCTAGAAGGTTCTATATTGGCTTGTCATCGTCGTCAACGTTGTCGCATTGGCGCTAGCTGAGGTGTAGGTGGAATTAGCTGTCTAATTGGCCGCATTTTGTTGTTGTTGTTGTTGCTGCTGCTGCTGTTGTTGTTATTGTGGTTGAAGTTGGGTTCGGGTTTTTGTTTTGGGAGAGTAATAGGGGTGAAGGGGAAATGAATGGTGGGGAATGGGTTCCACAGGTAAGCTTAACAGAAGGGTTTGACCAATTTACAAGTATGGGTCCCACAAAAAAGTAGAAAAATTGAGTGATGAGAAGCTGAGTTAAGTGTGTCAAACAAGTGGGTATAGGAAATTGGGGTATTTTAAGTGATGAGTGATAAATGATGAGTGATGAGTGACGAAAATTGAGTGAGGAGTGACGAGTGATAAAAAAAAAAAAAACAAACAGCCCCTTATTTATAAATTATAAATAAAAATCATTAATATGTATTTGGTCTAGATTAAAAATAAAAATCGTTAATATGTATTTATAAACCAAGATTCCTTTTCCTCAAAAAATAAAAATCATAAATTATATAAATTTGCTCTAGATTTAACCAACAACTTAATATGTATTTTACTTTTGTAGCACTAGCATGTTGGTGACTGATATCAAGAGCCCAAGTTGTCCAATTTAATTGACCTTGGAAACCCCTAAATGCTTGGACATAGCTTCTTCTTTTTTCTTTTCTTCTTTTGAAAAAAAAAAAAAAAAAACCGGAGATCTTTCTAAACGCTAGAAAGAAAGCTCTTAGTCAATATGTAGTGGGTTTAGACTTTTCAGTTGCCTTTGAGTGGTGGTGCAATATTATTCCATGACAAAATCTATAGACAAAAACTTTTATCATTTGTTGATGTGATAGATTGTTAATGGTAAGTAAAAAAGTAATTTTAAATATAAGCTTTTCAATTAAACTATTGTCAAATTTTTCATGCGTAGCATTGCTCTTATCACATGCTCCCACTAACATTTGGATTTCGTAATTGTGCCAAATTTTTTATTTTATATTCTCTGAGGTAGGAGGCAAAAACAAAAATTATGATTTCAAGTATAAGCTTACCAACTCAACTGTTGTCAAATTTTTCCTGTGTATGTATCATTGCTCTTATCACATGCTCCCATTGACATTTGGACTTTGTAATTGCACCAATTTTTTGCTTTTTTATTTGTTGGGAGAGGCAAAAAAATAGCATGTTGGTGACTTATATCAAGAGCCCAAGTTGTCCAATTTAATTGACCTTGGAAACCCCTAAACGCTTGGACATAGCTTTTTCTTTTTTCTTTTCTTCTTTTGGAAAAAAAGAAAAAAAAAACCGGAGATCTTTCTAAACACTAGAAAGAAAGCTCTTAGTCAATATGTAGTGGGTTCAGACTCTTCGGTTGCCTTTGAGTGGTGGTGCAATATTATCCCATGACAAAATCTATAGACAAAAACTTTTATCATTTGTTGATGTGATAGATTGTTAATGGTAAGTAAAAAAGTAATTTTAAATATAAGCTTTCCAATTAAACTATTGTCAAATTTTTCATGCGTAGCATTGCTCTTATCACATGCTCCCACTATCATAATTGTGCCAAAGTTTTTATTTTATATTCTCTGAGGTAGGAGGCAAAAACAAAAATTATGATTTCAAGTATAAGCTTACCAACTCAACTATTGTCAAATTTTTCATGTGTATGTATCATTGCTCTTATCACATGCTCCCATGGACATTTGGACTTTGTAATTGCACCAATTTTTTGCTTTTTTATTTGTTGGGAGAGGCAAAAAAATAGCATGTTGGTGACTTATATCAAGAGCCCAAGTTGTCCAATTTAATTGACCTTGGAAACCCCTAAACGCTTGGACATAGCTTTTTCTTTTTTCTTTTCTTCTTTTGGGAAAAAAAAAAAAAAAACCAGAGATCTTTCTAAACGCTAGAAAGAAAGCTCTTAGTTAATATGTAGTGGGTTCAAGCTCTTCGGTTGCCTTTGAGTGGTGGTGCAATATTATCCCATGACAAAATCTATAGACAAGAACTTTTATCATTTGTTGATGTGATAGATTGTTAATGGTAAGTAAAAAAGTAATTTTAAATATAAGCTTTCCAATTAAACAATTGTCAAATTTTTCATGCCTAGCATTGCTCTTATCACATGCTCCTACTAACATTTGGATTTCGTAATTGTGCCAAAGTTTTTATTTTATATTCTCTGAGGTAGGAGGCAAAAACAAAAATTATGATTTCAAGTATAAGCTTACCAACTCAACTATTGTCAAATTTTTCATATGTATCATTGCTCTTATCACATGCTCCCATTGACATTTGGACTTTGTAATTGCACCAATTTTTTGCTTTTTTATTTGTTGGGGGAGGCAAAAAAAAAATATTATTTGGTTTTTTTATTTTATTTTTTTGGTTGAGAAACAAAAAAAAAAAAAAAACACATACACAAAAGAGAGAGGGAAATATGTTCTAACACAAAAACACACCACAAACTCCACTCAAAAAACATAAAAACTTTTAAGGTAAAAACTTTTAAAGTAAGATAAGACAAGTTACACTACACATAACACAATACATTCTTATGTAATGTGAGATTTTTGGAAAACACACACACAATGTGTTAGATCCTTTTTTTCCTCTCCCTTGAGTACTTTGCTTAAGAAAGTATAAGAGTATGTTGTATGTAATATGACTTACCCTATACTCCCTTAATGATTTGTTTGAATTGAGGGAGAGTAATTGGAAGCCCTCAATCCAAACAAGCCTTAAAAGTCACCATAGTTTTTTAGTGTAGTTTGTGGTAAGCCACCCCTTTCTCTATTTGGTTCAATTTGACTTCTCATATTGTCGCCAAAATTAATGTCAATACACAAGATGATACACACACACACACACACACACACACACATATATATATATATATATTTTTTTTTTAATGTACTTTATTGATTTGTATTCTCCATGTTTAGCATCAACTTGAAAACACATTTCTCCCACAGCAGCCCGTCATAACAAGGATAAAGGTGACACATCTTCATTAGCAGCTAGATATGTAACGTGGCTTGCAGAATGAAACACATATATCATACCAAATACACAACAATAATTGAAATCTGTACAAACTCAAGATTTTCGTGTTTGTTGCAGATATTTAAAAAATAGCAGCCTCTAAACACAAACATTATCTATAAAAAGAATGTACACGCAAATTGCAAACCCAACATATATTGCGTGTTGAACATATTTACACTTTTTTTTTGTCCAAAGAAACTCCTGATATCAGAAATTATTGGTCTTTTCCTACACCAAGGATCCACTGTGCAAGATGAGTCAAGTATGGCTCTGCTTGAGAACTACTGCTCAATATTGGTCCCAAGCTCAGAAGCTCAGCATTAAATTCCTTCTCAAATTTGCTGCAATAAATGTGAATGAGAAAGAGACAGACAGCTATGGACACACACACAGCGAGAGAAAAAAGAAAGGTCTGCATGCATCACTTACAGAATAGAATCAGTAACTGAAGGATTTCTTGTAGTTAATTTAAGTGCCCTTGATGGACTTCTTGAATTCCCAACTGAACCATCAGACAATTCATCTAGCTTGGGAATGTCAATGGAAGATGATATCAGCCACTGAGTTGCTGCTGCATACTGTAGGCACAGTGATTTCAGCTTTTCCACTTTCTGCATTTCAAAATCTAGCTTAATTAGAATAAACCTAAAAGATGACCCGTGAAAGCTGGAAATCAAGTTCTGAACATTGGCATAACAAATTAATTTTTTATTCCTCCTTTCAACAGTCTTCTTCAATGGTGGTGCCCAGTTATCATCAGATTACTTTTCTAAATGAACATTTCAGATTCTGATTAGAAGCTTGTCTCTATCAAAGTACATTGACATCTCAAGTCGAAGCCAGTAGTAATTTATAATAAGCATGCAAACAAAACCTTCAAATGGCTTGAATTTTGAGACACTGTGATTTCTTCTCTCCACAATTCTTTTACTTAGATATGTGGTATTTGGGGAATTTGCACCAAAGAGGGAGCCACTCTTTGCAAGTTTTCTTGGGCTTAACATGCTGATTAGGAGTTTTCTCACATTTTCACTTTTACATCACAAGATTTTTTTTCCCCAACATTTTTCCCCTTCCTTTACCTTTTAAGATTATAGATATGTAATATTTAATAACCATTCTCGGAATTAATCCAAAAGGTAACTGGACTGGCACGTGAGGATCACCAATAAAAACAAGACTAACCTTCAGCACTTCAGGCAAAAGAAGCAAACATTCTCTGAGACACTTATCAAGGAAAAAATCATGATGCTGTACAACCTGTTTCAACAAGAGTATTATCAGATATACACACATGAAGCCCTTACTCAAAACAGCAACGCACAAAATAATTGATGATACACAGCTCTCGGTCTAAAAGAACTATGCACATGCAACTTTTACTTAAGAAATTGTACATCTGGAGGACATTCAAGTCCTATAGAATTTTCCTTTGGCTGTAAGAAATAAACATATTAGTAAATGAAGACCATACCTCATCTATACTTTTTGCAGTCTGAAGTCTGCTATGCATTATGTGCCAATTGGGCTCAAGAACCTGAGACACATAAGAACATTTAGCTTTTAAAAAAATTCTGTGAAAAAAAAAATTTGAACTTAGAAAGTAATATAGAAACCAAAAGGAATTCACATTAGGGTCAGAACATATGTTTCTCCCTCCCCCCTTTCCCGGTGCAGGGCACGTACTGGCCCCACCCCAATCAACAGGAAAACATTTGAACCTCAGACCTCCTCAACTGACCAGAAACCTTCTGAAGCATGACAAGAAAGTTTTGGCAGGTCAGAGATGATTACGTAGATTTCCATTTTATTACCTGCTAATAGAACTTGCAAGAGCATGCAACATTCAAGGTCTAAAGGCAGGGGGAAAAACACGCAGGGAAACTCTTTAAAAGGAAAAAAAAAAGGCCTAACCACATTATAGGAAAGAAAGGGAAAATTATCTTTATCTCCCCTGTGGTTTGTCCCTTAAAACATGGAGCTCCATTAGTGGTTTATTTTGTGACAATTAAACATCTTGTAGTTATCTCCATTACACTTTAGGGTTAACATAAAAGGAAATATAGGATGTGATATGCACATGGTGGACATGATCAGAAATGTGAAAGAAAATGACACAAAATTCCTTCATTACCTCACTAAACAGCTAAAAAGGGGGAGAGAGAGAGAGAGAGAGAGAGAGAAATGTCTCAAATAGAGGGATCATTCCTTTATTCAGATTAAAATAGGAAATTTAAAGGAGAATATAGTTGTAATTCCAAACATTTTATTAATGGTGTTAGCCATTTATCCCATTTCTCCAACCATGGGTGAAATGTAAGAGTCACAAGGTAGATTAAGGGAAAACCAAAGGGGAGGTAAAAGTTATGTATCCAAAAAGAGAAAGAACAAAAGTACAATTAAACCTATGTAACTATGTTACAAACAGTACTAGGTCCAAGCATCAAATTCAACTGTTTCCCAAAAACTTCTCTATTTTGAAAGGTCCAATAACACACCACCCGATGTAATGTTGTTTAACACACCACATGACGTAATGTTATTTCAACTTTCAACCAAGGACCTTGGGACGAGACCAAAAAATCCAATAACAAGAAACAGACTTACAAACACAAAAGGCATATATGAAGCAGTATTAACAATATCTTTAGCATTTAAAACAAAATTTGCTGTAGAAGTTAAGGTAAGACTGGCCTCAAATGTTAGATAATGCAGAAGGCTATTAATAAATTTGAGCATGCTACGACACAGCAATGATGATCTGGAGATTGCAGTTCCTCGCATCTTAAGGGCACGAACACCCTGGAAAAATTATATTGCAATTGAATTAGAAAAGCACAAAGAGGCATGTCATGTCTCAAGATAAATTAAAGGAACTTTATTCATACCTGATGCACTTGCCACGCCCCGCAGAGTTGGCGATCAACGTGTTTACAGTGAAAAAGAAACCGAAAAATCAACTGATACTTGGTTAGGGCTTTTCTTGATATAACTATAGACAATGGCCATTGTACCTGAAAATAGAGCAAATATATATTGGAAACTAGCAGTGATACCATTGGCTAGATTAGCAGAGTAGCATCATCTAGAGACATGAACCTCTGATTGAGAAGAGTGACACCAACGAGAACATTTGGCCAAAAATACAGTGATCAAGAAACTACAAGGATCCATCTACTACATCACATCAGAAAAGAGGGCCTGACGCAGTTAAAGAAACAATAAGGATGGAACTTGTTCTAAGCATATCTTCTTTGAGAGTTTCAGGTTCACCAAATGGTAGGTCAACTCGTGTGTATGTTAACTACATAAACATTTGACAGCCCATCTAAGACCATCATTGACAATATTACAAACTTAGAAATGGAAAGGAAAATTAAAAATAAAAGTTAAAAATAAAAAATCCTGAAAGAATATACCTTGTAGCTCAAAGAAAATGTTTCAAGGCCAGTAACGCTCACTGGCTCCTCTAAATCATTACCATCAGAGAAAGTCCTGCTAGCTTCAAGATCTTTGAGTGCACCCAATCTTTTAAGCAGTGATGATCTTTCCTGAAATCAAAAAGGCAAAATGAGAAATAAGACAAACTCAACTCCACAAATTTAAAATTCACAGAAGCTGCCAGTGGCTTACCACACAACATGTTAAGTCCTCATTACAGGGATCTGCAGCAGCTGCTGTGGTGCGTAAAGCAAGATCTAGTAGGGACTATTTAGGGGAAAAAAAAGAAAGAGATTTAAGTTTAACATAGCTCTTATAATAAAAGGTTCTTCAAGTTGGTAATATAATTATAGAAAAGTTATGTGCCTCAAGGCGCTTAATGATAAAAAAGAAAAGAGAAAAAAGGACAACCTGCAGCTTCTCCACAGAAATCTCGTCAATCTTTTTTGATAGTTCATCTCGAGATATATCCATAAAATGAACCAAGAAATCACCCTGTAATATAATCACATAATTACTTTGTATTAGAAAAAGAAGTATCTCCCATGTGTTAAAACTACATGCTGTTCCCACATTAAAATATTTAACAAAAAAGGCCTAGTAAAATCATGTGCGTAGAAAAGAAAGCATAGTATAGCACATCACAAATCATAAATAATTGCTTTGCATTCATATTTGAGTTCCATTTCCCAAAGCAATATATGTACAAATATAAGCACATGAACAATAAAAGTAAAGGACCAAATGGATTATAAATTTATAAGATACAGATACCTGATCAAGAAGAAGATAATGTTTTATTGAACGCAGCTTTCCAATTAGATCATACTACAATGATAAAAGCATAATTTGTCAACAGAAGATTAAGCAATAATGTAGACCAATTGCCATAAATGACAAGGAAATGAGCAGAACCATAAAGATAGGCAAGGAAATTATTTAGTGATACTGACCGAACCTCACCTTTTCTTTAATAAGATTTAAGAGCTCACTGCTTGCAAAACCATATGCAGCTTTTATACACTCAAGATAATGATGGTTTGAGCCAAAAATCATTAATTTTGAATTTTCTGATACAGGGACCTACAAATAAGAACAGATCAAAGGCATGTACTAACGCAACCACATAGAAGACCAGAAGGTTTATTTTATTATTGTTGTTTTTAAAAAAACATTAATAGTCTATATTGCAAGGGCCTATTCATAACGAAACCTGAACATGATGCCCACATTCTCTCATGACATTTAGATATTTTCCAGTGGTCAAAATTTTTCCAGCTATATTTGCAAGGAAACTAGGAATCCCATCCTTGAGACTGTATCGTTGCCTCCAAAACTTAGCATCATAATCCAGAGTGAGGCTCTCCTATAAAAATTGAATGGTTGTAAGCATCTAAAGAAAGATTTTGTTGAACTCTGCAAATAAAGGCAAAATACCTTTTGAAGAGATTTGTTCTCCGCAATGAAAAATTCACCATAAGGATCATCAATCACTCCTTCATAGACCCACCTAAAATTGTTTGTTTTCCATTTGAGCAAGAAAATGAATTAGACTGAATCATAAAACCACAATGCAGAAAACAGAAGTAAGAGAGAGCTGCAAGTTACTGAAGAATTTTTTTTTTTTAAATGTCTAAAATGCCCTGGTCATTGAGTACGTGGTAAGTAAATTCCACTTAATCAAAACACAATCCAAGTTAACTTTTGACCTCATATCTCAAGCTTTAACTTTGAACTTTGAATTTATGAAGTATGGACAAGAACAAGAGAAATCGATATGACACCACAGAGACGCACTAAAAGGGAAATTCATGGGAAAATAGGACACAATAGTAACATATTGTTGTCCATGTTTACGTGTTTCTGTATGGACTACACCTATTGATTATTTTACAAGTGGAGACAAACAATAAAAAGAATACTGGTGACTTATCCCAAAAATTTTAATTAAAAAAAAAAAGAAAAAAAGAAAAAGGTAAAGAATACAGGTAGAGCCTGGATAACAGGAAAATTGTAATATAATATTTAAGGCCTTTTTTACCTCAAGAATAAAGGGTGAGCTGGCATTGGAATTATCCTAGATTCAAAACTGTGGAAGAGAGGAATCCGAGGAGCAAAGGTACGAAGCATTAGGACATTCCAAAGAGACAGTTGGGCCTCACTCTTCATCGGATTCGGCTCAGCCAGACAAGGCAGCCAAATGCCAAAAACTGAATAAAATGTTCAGTCCAAGGAGCGAGCTTACCCCAAGGAACCGAGGTCCCAGTCCAAAACCAACGTGATAGGTGATTGAGGAAGAGAGTAGAGACGTGCAGGCAGGAGAAGTAGGAAGCTTCCTAATAGAGCATCCATCACCGCCGCATTAAATGCACTGTAACAACTCAGCCTACCGCATTTAATGGCAAAATAACCCCTAAACAGTGTTCTTACAGGTTGCAACCTACTTTTCCACCACCAGCAAGGCATCGATGGGACAAGTATCCAAGCAAGGATCCATAGAAGCCGAAGTGGAGGGTCGGGATAAGGCCCCAACTACTATAAAAAGGAAAGAGGCTCCCTTAAGAAAGGGGATAGAAAATTGGAAAGGAGATGGTAAAGTGTAATGAGAAGCTTTGTAACCGAGAATTGAATGTTATATGAAAAGTGATCCTTGGACTAATCTGAGGAAGAGTTAATACAGAAATTTTTGCCTTTCTTACTAGTAATCTTTCATATTTCTAATGACTTAAGAATTGGACTTCTTTTTAAATTCCCTAACGAAACTATTGAGGCCTAAAAAGGTTGACCTTGACAACCTACCTCTACAAATTAATTGTATTGATCCTTAAAACAGTAATTACCCACTTAACTTGGGTTGGGCTGTGGATTTCCGCCCCCTACAAAAACTTACAACGAAAAGGAAAAAAAATGTGAGACCTTTTTCCCTTTATATGAATATTTATGCAAAAGGATAAGAAATAAACCATCAATTAATAAAAAGACAGTCCATGGGTTTAAACAATATTAACAAGGTACCTATGCTAAAAACAAATACAGCATATATAGATAAGTATCTGTGCAATTTTGGTCAAATAAGCTAATGTTTAGAGTTCATTATAGTACTGAAGCAGAGGCTGTCGAAAGCACAAACAGGGATGCTGCAGATTATACCTTTCCAATATGCCAAGATATGCATTGCTTGCACATTGTGTCATCTTTTCAAGCAATGATCTCACTGCATTATCACCAGCCATGGCCTTAGCCTGAATATAAGAAAAGCAATGTAAAGAACTAAGAAAAAATATACCCCCCATCCCATGATAATGGTCAACATTTCCATTTCCGGATGACCCATTATATTTGTTCCTTTTTAAAGTCAGTATTTCTGTGCATAATAATGTTGATATGTAATTCTTTACACTCCTTTGTGTCAATTGTACATGTAGTCTTTCAGCAATAAAATATTTTGTTACTTGGCAGAAGAAGAAAAAAATGTTCATTCCACCACAGTAGATTTTTTCATCAAGTTAAAAACATGAGATTTATATTACAGTGCAAATTTAAAGGTAAAAGTAGGGGCAAGACTGGAACTTTAGTATGACAAGAAACTGAGATAACATTTAATGCAACTTTCCAAACTGTGTTTTTCTAAAGTGGAAAATATTTATAGAGGAGAGAGTTAATGTTAAACGAGTTGTGAAGTTTAACTGCTGAGAAGAAAAGCCATCTAAGAGCAGTTTTACTACTTAAACAAAAACAAAGGTTACTCAGATATAAGGTCTAACCTGGCTTTGCAACAGGTTAAGAACTGCAGAACCTGCAAAATTATTAGTTGAAGCCTTTTGTATTACAGTGGATAATGCTTGCATAGATCCCATCATAGGCTGCAACAAATGGTGAAAACTCCTTCAGTGAGCATCCTAGGAATGGCTGAGCACATTTAAGACAAAATCAAACCTGACAGTAAAACCACAATCCTTGCATGGAAAGTCTTCCCAGTTGAAACTGGTGCTCAAGCTGTGCCACCATGGCCTGGTAATCCTGATAAGAAATTTTTGAAGAAGCTTTTAATGAAGGAGATTCATTGTAAATAGCATAACTAGAAAAGGACATTTAACTGAAACAGCATGGTGCCCTAAAATGAAATGGAATTGCAAGAACTGGTCAAGTAAATGACTAAGTCAAGGAAGGTGCAAATATTAACATGCAAAACCAAGATTATATATACTTGGTGTTTTAACTCAAATATTGGTTACAAAGGCCAGTGAAAGACGTACATATTGCTCTCACAGGATATAAAAGAATTACTATTTTGCTTGTAAACATTCTATACTTAATTTTTCTAGTAGACATTTTAATACTGAAATAAAACTTTTCATGAATATGATTTGTGATTTTTTTTTAAAACAAAAAATTATTTTCCCCAACATTATATTTATTAAAGAATATGAATAAATGAAAGTGAAATTAGTAAGAACGGGCACAGAACCTTAGAAAATTAATATAATCAAATTGAACTCTCAATGATTGAATCAACTTCATTCAATAAAGTTTAAATTTAACTACTTGGGAAATTGGTGGTAAATCCTATCATTTACTTAAAAAGATAATCAAAGTGGGGCGAGAAATGAAATGGATGTCCATGGCATCTAAATTGCACCCAAAGAAACTGAATAAGTTGGTGAATCTACAAGACATCCAAAATACATTACCTAATCCTTCAATGGGATTAAACAAATGACAAAGCCTTAGTCCCAAATTTTCAGGTCGACAATAGATCCTCAACAAATTAGTCAAAGCCAGTCACGTGTATTCTTTTCCTCCATTCTATTCTATTTGAAGTCATAGTCTCTGTTACTTTCTTAATTGACATGTCCTTTTTAACTACCTCTACTTTTTTCTTTTTCTTTTTTTGGATAGGTAAGAAGAGTTATATAAATAGAAGACTACTCCATCAAAAAAATGTAGGCAAAGAAAATGTTTACAAGCAACATCAAAAAACAGAAACAGAAAATTATGTACAAGAGGAAAGGGAATCTAAGAACAGCTGAATGGATTCCCTAGCTATGAAGCACAGGTGCATTTCCGGATTCAGGTGTGGGTGCAGGTGTGGGACTCGGCAATTTTTGAAAAACTAAGATGCGGGTGCGGCGATTAAAAAATTAGTAGCAATATTTTTATTTATATTTTCTATATATTGCTAAGCATACTTTTTCACATTATATAAACATATACCAAATTTAAGAGCAATAGTAGATAATAACTAAAACATGATGTTCATAAATTAAATACAACCCACAAGTTTGAAACTAAAACATAAACATATACCAAATTTAAGAGCAATAGTAGATAATAACTAAAGCATTATGTTCATAAATTAAATATAACCCACAAGTTTGAAACTAAAACATTCCATGATGTTCGAAAATTAGAATACAAGGAGGGAGGCAGAGAGCAAAGAGGCAGGGAGGCAGTGAGAAGAGAATAAGAGATTTTAGGGTTTTTTTTGTTTAAAGATGTTCAAGTTCAAACGGTGTGTTTTGCACTTTTTTTTTTTTAATAATTTTTACTTGAATTTCGGCCGGTACGGCCTAAATCAGTCATTTCATCCAGCTGATACCAATCCAATTCAACCCGAATCGGCACGAATCAGCCCGATTCGGCGCGAATTGGCCCAAATCAGCCCGAGTCAGCGTGTATCCGGAAATGAAAAAAAAATTCCGACGCAGCACCGACGCACGGGCAGCAGCATCGCCCACGTCGGACACGGGTGTCGCACCCTGGTAGCCGCGTTGGTGCTTTCTAGTTCCCTAGAGCTAAGAGGAGAGGGAATCCCCACGCACGTGACCAATCAAACAAGGTTCCAGCAAATAAAGCTAAGAGCTTATCTCCAGGAAGCACCAAATTTTCAAAAATGCAATTATTTTGCTCCCTCCAAATAATTCACATCGCACAATTTGATACCAAATTCCAAATATATAATGAGTGCTTGCCAAACCAATTCCCCCAACCGGCCAATAAATCAATAACCCTCTTAGGTAAAATCCAAGTAACGACAAATGATCTAAAAGCAAAACTCCATTACCTAGATACCACTCCACAATGCAACTAGAGATGATCAACACTCTCCCCACTACCTCGGCAAAGGCAACACTAATCCATAATAGTGAAGCCCCTTTTACTCAAATGATCATCTGTGAGAATCTTAGCCCATGCAACTTGTCCAAACAAAAGGACCACCTCATAAAAGGACTTAGTGCAAACTCCCCCTTCAACCCTAAGCACCACCTCATCCTAACCCCGTCCACACTTGGAGGACTTTGTGACACCAAGGTGTGAAAAAAGGCTCCCACCAATTCTATCTCCCAATCATTAAAATCACGTTGAAACCATATATCCCAACTCCACCCTTCATCCCTTCCTCCATATTATGGCTCACCAACATTTCTGCCACAGATGCCTTCGTATATGCAACAATCTCAAATAAAGCCGGGAAAGTTACTTTCAATAGATGATCTCCGCACCAGCAGTCATGCCAAAACTAGACCCTACCTCCCATCCCAATCTCAAAGTAAATAAACTTACTAAAACTCTCCCAACCCCAACCTTTCTGTATACCCCACCATAAACCACACCAATGTGACCCACTACGCAACTTAGAGAACCACCACCCCATTCCTCCCTGAATTTTAAAGCAATCACACTCTCCTTAACTACCTCTACTATTGTTCAATGGGATTAAAACTATTGTTCAAAATTGAATATATAATAAACAAAAGTTTTGAAATTTACAGAGATCCATTTGAACATCTTCCAAACAAAGGCATCCATACTGTAGAAACAACAACGAACATTTGAATTTAATTGCACCATATATCAAGTTCATCCAAATGAAAAACAGACCAGAGGGTTCTAAGGAAGAAAAAGATCGTTCTTAGGCAAAAAAACACAAATTTAAGGGCAAAAGAGTTCCATCAGCAGCTACAATTGCTAGCACAACAATCATAAAGTTGTGGCCATGCCATCCTCATTAATTCAAGAATTTCAAATTAATAGGAAAAAAAAAAAACGAATTAACACATCTGCTTTTATTGAAGACCTCTTCAACCAAACAAGTAAGAACTATATTCTTCCATAGATCCAAACCAAAGGACTTTGAAAAGCCCAGCAGCTGATTTTTCACCAGCATGTCTCAAATGACCAGCTAACTTAATAAAATATTATGGGCTTGAAAGGTACAAACCAAAAAATCCAAAGACATGGTAACAGCAAAGTTAGAGTGATGGACATTTTCCTATTCTATAGTTCAAATACCAGTGCATTCCTTTTTTTTTTTTTTTTTTACATTCATTCAGAACCAAATTATCCAACTTCTCAGTAGCTAGATGCAAAATTGTATTGAGAGGACGGTATACACACCCATGACCATTTTGAACCTTGGATAGAAAACAGTAGGTGCAATGAAGATTATACACTTCTTGGTTTCGTTAATTGTTTCTCTCGCCTTCAATTTATACTGTCTCTTCCCGATATTCATACATGTTGAGGGACTCCCTTTCATTCTTCCTCTTGTCTTTCTTCTTTTACCAAGTCGATCTTATTTTTTATAAGTTTGGCCCAAGGGGAAGGGAAATGAGAGATTCAAATTAGTGGCCTCCGCTTCATGAGGTGTGTTCCCCAATTGATTGTGCTACCTTTTAGAGTTCTTTTATAAGTATTTGGACTATGTAATAAAAGGCAGTATTCAGATCAGGGAAAAAAATGGCTATTCAAACCTATAATACTCCCTCCATCCCAGTTTGTTTGTCCTCTATTCCATTTTGGGATGTCCCAAAATTTTGTCTTGTTTCTAAAAATAAAATTAATTAATTTACTAATGTTCCTATTATACCCCTACTTTATTTTCAAAACTATTTGAAAAGAAAACTAACAAATATTTAAAAAAATCAATCTAATTGGGCACCTTTTTAGTTGCCTTATTAAAAATTACTTTAAAAAAAAAAAAAGCTGATAAATTTATTTAAGGATTAGTTTTGTAAACTTATACAATTTTATAAGGCAGACAAGATAATAAATGATGTTTCTTTAAAAAGTTTGACTTTTCAAACAGGACAAACAAATTGGGACGGAGGTAATAATTAATAAGTCAACAGAAAACAAATAAATGGCAAAAAAAAGTTGATATTTCACTCACATATTGAACTAAACAAACATTGTTCAAAAACAAAGCAACATAGAATAATCACATGATTTGACAGAAACTACCAGAAGGAGTGCCCTGAGTGCAGCAGCAAAGGCATGATTCACTAGGCCATTCTTGAACTGGGACCTCGACTCAACAAACTGGTTAATCATCATAAAGCTCTCACACAAAGGGAAAATCTTCTTGGCCAATTCCTGCAATAATATGTGTTGGTATTCAAACTTCAAACAATTTTGAAAGGCTAATGCTCAAATCTGATAACACCATAATACGCATGATCAAATTCTCTACTTTTTTTTTTTTTTGATAGGTAGATCAAATTCTCTACTTTTTAAAATACCCAGAAAACTATTATCGTCATAGGGACCAGCAACGGCAAACCCTTTTAGGTTACAAATACTATATCAGCTAAGTCATTTCTTCTCTCAAGCACCTTGCCAATTTTATAAAATTCTATAAACTTTCATGCGTAAAATGGTCAAATCCATTTCCAAAGACACCAAGTATACTCCAATTCTATTTTAGAACATAATTTGATTATCATTAATCTGTGGAAAATAACTTTAGTATACTTCTGCAAGCTATGATATATCCACTACTACAGAGGCAGAAGTCTAAATCCAAGTCATAGAACAAACCCCTTTGGTTCAAATCATTTCACACAGCAACTCAGTTCGGTTCAAGCCCTCCAGTTTTTTCAACCACCACCCCAATACAACAATCAGTATTAACAAAGCCACATTTCTTTTCACAGTAAAAGCTACAGCATAGCATGCCCAAGTGATGAAAAAAAAAAATCAACCAGAACACTATAACAGAGAAGTCTAACAAGAAAAAAGGGTTGTTGAAACAAATTAGAGGCCTCACTAATTCATACCTGTAATGCTAAATCCATAGATGGATCAACTTGGAAGGTAACATTATCCTCCTTTCCACGAACTCTTTTGATTAAGATGTATCGTCCTTCAATTCCGACCATAGCAGAGAGGAGATCATCAATAACAATAAGCTCCTACATGTTGGAACAGACTAATAACTGAAATCCATATATAATTTCAAACAATATTAACATCTTATGAAACTTAGAATATCTCTATACTATCAGTGGCTGTTTAAAAGAGAAAGTATTCAAAGTGGAGTGGTGTGCTGTGTGTGCATGAATTTATATTAAGTTAATACTATTTCCAAGAAATTCAACCACCAACTCCTATCCTTGTCAAACTCCAATATTTCTATCCAATCTTAGAGCATTTGCATTAGCTTCTGCCAAAGTTTTTGTCTATTTTAACATAAGAACCTACTTTTTCTATTTTACATGACCATTTTTCAAAAACACTCACATCAGATTATCTATTCTATTGTCTACTTTATCAAAATATCAAATTTCCTTGATTTTTTAATTGTTTCTCTCTTCACACATCACAACCACCATTCACTCTCTTCCTTCATCCTTGGGAAACGCAAAGAATGAATAAGTGGGAGATTTTTAACATTGATTGGCCAAAATTTTACATTTAGGCCATTTGGCATGGACCAATGCAAGTGCTTTTATGCAACATAGGGTAATATAAATAATTTCCAGAAAACATCTCTTTATGCTCTTCACCATTTTTTGACATTGATTTTAGTTTTTATTTCATACTTGTGACACACAATATTTTTTTTTAAGAAGAAAATTTAGAAAATAAGCACAAGAAAAGGCGTGCAACACCATTCACATTATCTTAGGATGTGTAAAACATACCTGCACTGCAGCATCAAAACAGCCAATGGCCTTGTCCGGTCCAGCACTGCTTATGAACATGCAAAATCACAAACATATAATCAAATATTGTTTTTATGTTTCTGAAATGATTATAGTTTCCTTACCTAACTTATTCAATAAAAAATTATGGTAAAAATTTAACTGGTATGAATAGAATAATAATGGTAATATAACCAACTAAAGCCTAATTAAGCCAATGAACTCTAGTTCAAATGGCACCTCAAACCCACCAGGTACTTGAAACTTACCAACCCTTATATAAAATTTAAAACAAATGAACAAAAAGCACAACATCCATACCTAAAGGAATCCACTGAAAAACCCTTTGCTTCTGTAAACCGAGATGTCGCCTTTGCTTCCTACAAAACCCAAAATCAGATCTTCAGTGCTCGAGATTCACCATTTGGTAACCAATTAAAACAGGGGAAAGGAAATTATCTACTCTTTATTACATGGATCAAATGTAGCCAGGATTGCATCACTAAAAACAACTATGAAAGACAACCCATTACACATTAACTCCAAGATCAAATAGGTCCACTTATAAACAAAACCACAATTAAAAAAAAAAAAAAATTGTCTTTATTTCTTGGTGACGTAAGAGATCATTCATTCACGAAAGGTAAAATGCTACAAAAAGCCTAAGAATTCAGTTTCTTCAGAAAATTAACACACTATGAGTATGTACAAAATCAAGCATACAAGTTCGGCCACATTACTTTATTTTTGATAATTCAATAGATCATTCTCCGTTGGAAACCAGGAGATACCAATTGAACTATAAAGCTCTTGGCAGTTTGGCAACATTACTAGTTGTCAATCTCCGCAAATATCGAGACAGCCTAAAATTTGTGCTTGCTTGCACAACTAAAAACGCAAATCACGGACCACGCCACTAAGGTTGTTTAGTTCAACATCAAAATCCATACATTCACAAACCCTAACTCTTCACAAACACACATTATCAATTTTCTTCCATGGCATTTCACTCAGACTAGCAGTGCCTATACTAAAAAAAATCCTGCATTGTACAACTAGAGTTGCAAATCCATGAAAAACTTTCCGCGAATCGTTAACCACAAAGAAAATAACTTCCCTCTCCACAAATATATAACAAGCATTGAATTCAATTTGAAAGAGAGTGGTGGCGGTGGTGAGGTGAACCTGGTGGAATCGGCCGGTGAGGAAGGGGCGATCGATGTTCCAGCGAGGAGTGGAGGGGAAAGACGACGTCGTCGTCGTGGTTGGCTCCATTTCCAACCAAAACTAAACCCTTAACTGATACAAAACACGGTTGGTAGCCTCATCAGTGTGTGATCTCAAACAAAAAAGAAAAGATTTTGCAAAAAAAATTTGAGTCATTTGACTGTAAAATAAACTTGCCGTGATAATGCGCGTCGTCGCCGGTGAAGGAGCTTCTGCCGGAGATTCAGCCGGCCGGTGAGTGGGTGTTTGTGAGAGAGTGTGTGTAGAAAAGGAAATGAAAGGGGAGGGGAGCAACTTCAAATTTTAAATCCTAAAGGAAAAAGGAAAGGATGAAATCGCTATTTGAAATCACGAGGTTAGAATGAAATCCGTCAGATCAGTAATGATGAGTAAACAAGGCAGCACTTGAAATTGTGATTTCAAAATACGATTTTAGCAAAAATTTCAATCCTTCGAAATGTGTTAAACTATGGGTCCTTGTTTGGTTTTGTCCTAATAACATTATTTGTATTTTTTAAAAATATGTGAAAGTAAAAAAATATGTGAAAAATATATGTAATATTATTTAAAATTTAAAATCATGTGTTTAAACATATGTACCAAATGAGCCCTATGATTTCAACAACGTCATTGTTCAATTAATTGTGTTTAAGAATATGGTATTTTTATTAATTTATTTAGTTGTTTCACTCAATTTCTAGCCAAATGCCTGAAACATAAATAAATAAATAAGATAAAGAAAAAATGTGGTCAAGTGCTTTTTGAAAGTATAGAATTGTATATAATCGTTAAAAAACTGTGTACAACCTCTGAAAAATTGTATTCAATGAATTTACAAAATTGAAAAATTATGTACATTAAACATACATAATTGTTTACATTCTTCAAAATTTTGTGTACACTAAATGTACATATTTGAAAAAATTATGTACATCGAATATAAAAAAAAAAATTTGTGTGTATTAAATATACAGAATCGTGTACATTGAATATACACAATTTTTTACAATATATAAAAATTGTGTACGTTAAATGTACCAAATTATGTATGTTGATTGAAAATTTGTGTATATCGAATGTACAAAATTGAAAAAGTGTGTATATTAAATATAAAAAATTTTGTACAGTGAATATATATAATGTTATACATTATTTAAAAAATTGAGTATGCTGGATATACATTATTATGTATATTATCTGAAAGAGATATGATATATCCACAACATTTTTACAACAAATCTTAAGTGGTAGATTGTTACTGGCTTTAATTGTTAGGGCAAAAAAGTAATCTTAGTCTTAAGTTAAAATTTAAACCAATAACAACTAGCCACCTATAATTTGTTGTGAAAATATTGTAAAAATATTATAGACGTAGTACCTTTCTATTTTGAAAAATTGTGTACATCAAATGTATAGAAATGAAAATGTGTACATATTAAATATATGAAATTGTGTATGTTGAATATACAGGATTTTGTACATTATTTAAAAAAATTGTACGTTGAACATACAAAATTGTGTATATTGTTTAAAAATCTGTGTACATTCTTTGAAAACTTGTGTATATTAAATATACAAAATTGTGTATATTTCTTGAAATTTTGTGTACTTTAAATATACATAATTGTGTATATTCTTTGAAAAATCATGTAAATTGAATGTACAGAATTATGTATAAACACTTCATTTTGCAACCATAATTTAATCTTGAAAGAGGGGCAAAATGGTCATTTTATGTACCCAAAAATCATGGTTGCCTTTTGTTCACTAACTTATTCATCACTTATCATGAAAATGATCTTGAGGTTTCAACAATCACAACAATATATTCGGTTTCCAAATCGAACAATTGGATCGAAATATATTGCAATATCAAGTTTTAATGGTATGCATGTATTCATTTGAGTGAAACCTATCATGTAAGATTAATTGAAATTAATTTTGATTGGTTGTTAATTTAAATGAATTTTTGTGATTGATTAAGTATTTGTCTCTAAAAAAATAATTTGTTGCATGAGATTAAAACAAGTTAGATGATAAGATTTAAAAATTGTCAGGTATTCAAGATAATTATTATAAAAATCCTAATTACCACTTAGGAATATGCTTTGTCATGAAAACACATTAAAAATTCATCCAAATATAGTTTCAAACTTGAAAAACACTTAAAAAACGTGCTAATCAGGTAGAAATTTTCAAACTCACATTGTAAAACAATTTTGACATAATAAACATCAAAATTTGGACCAGGCTATTTTTGGCAAAATTGTAGAGAATTGAAGTTTACTTTAGCTGTTAAAATTTTAGCTTATTTTTTAAGCCATTCACACGTCTATAAATAGAAGGAAACACCCATCATTCACTACCCTTAACCCTTTAACGTTAGCGAGACTTTTGAAGCTTTATTGTTATTATGATCTTCACTAGACCATAATTTTTGTAAAAAGTTTCCTTCAAACTTTTTTCTATTGTCATCGCTCCATTTTTAGAGATTAGAGAAATCATTCCTCTCCAATTTCTAAAGAGATCATTTTGTTTTCTCTAATTTATGCAACTATAGATTTTATTTTTAATAACATGCATGTTTGATTTTGAAATTCCATGTTAATACGCAGATACTAGTCTTTTGCATGATTTTTTTTTTTTTTTTTAAACATTTTTGTGGGGTCCAAATTTTGTGGCCTAAGCCCAAAAGATCAGGATTATGAGCCCAACGAACCCAGAACAATGAATTTGTAGAGAGTGGGTGAAAAAGCTAGGCTGGTTGTGAATCTAGCAACTGTCAACTGACATAAAAACACGCTTGAAAGCTAAATAAACATAAGTCCGAAGAGGCTTGTTATTGATTGAAAAATGAATACAACTCTTAAAGTTCTTCCCCATATTTTTTCTCCTCCTCCTCTTTAAAGGCCTATTACATTTATATATTCTTCTTTTCTCCATCTTCACCGTACACCTGTTCTTCATCTAAGCATTCACTTAAGTACATGTCCCATCAGATATCTGCTTTAGTTCTCCGTGAGTGGTGATAGCTGAGATTGCACTGTTCAAAGGTCTTCTCCACATAAATGCGGTCAGGAAAGTTGTTGCAATGCATTAAATACGGTGGTAGCAACTTTTCCTTTTAGATATTTTTCCGTTCTTATCAACTCCAGGCATGCCCAAAGCTTGTCTTTGTCGTTGAAGTTGTTGAAGAGATCAACCAAACCTTCCGTAAACTTGCTTGATCAAGTCCCCTTGGTGTTCGAGGAGAATGACCTCTTCGAACCATTATGATTCTCTTCGGATTATCCTCTTCATTTGTTTTCGGGTATATTTCTTCCACCTGGACTCCTCCCTAACCGTTTTCTTCTCTTCGGACATATAGTGACACTCAAACTGGGCCTTAGGCCCAACGCATGATTTTGGGCTTTTACTCCTACAATAGCCCCTCAAAATTTTGATTTTTCCCTCGCATCCGAGGAGAAAAAAGAGGATTTTGATTTGCTGCGAAATAAAGATTTAAAAACCGAAAATATTTTAGTTTACACGTGTATGAGCATAGGTCTGGGCGCTTCATCATTGCTACTGCCGCTTCCATATTCCCAATGCACCATTAATTACTCTAGGCAGCACTTTGTCTTTGGCATCCAACGGTGGGCTACTGATCCAACGATCGTGGTTTTTCCTCCAAATTTAAGCGGGATAACTCCCACCCTTTCACCTGTCCCTATATAAAGCCTTAGAGGGGGTTATTTCTCCTTTACTTTACAAATCTTCAGACTTTCAATGAACCCAAGCATTCGCACCCATCAAGCTCTTCCAGTCATCAACTCTGACTTTCCCCAGAATCTGTGAGAATCTCTCCACAAATTTGAAGATCATCTCCGATTCAGTTTGTGTAAGTTCTCCTTCACTCAAGCCTTTCATCCCCTCGTTGGCTAACCTCCTCGGCCACCGAGTAGTCATTCTCCCTCTTTGTTTTAACTGAGATGGGTAGATTCCGGTATTTGGTGGATAGCCCCGCCCAGATAGAGGAATTTAGGGCAACATATCACATACCTCAGGATATGGGTTTGAGATATTGTCCGCCGGAAAAGCTTCTAACAAATCGTAAGGTGGGCGAGGTTATAATCCCCATCATTGCCTTCGTAGAAGGGGGAATGACCATCCTTATGAGCACCGTTACCAAAGATTATCTCCGAAACTATAAGCTTAGCCCTGACCAATGTGCGCCTAACGTATTTAGGATTTTAGGAGCGGTTGATGATTTAAACCGTCATCTAGGATTAGGACTCACCTAGCTCGATGTGGTACATATGTACGAATGTCGTAGCCAGAAAGGAGCGGGATACTATCTCAGATCCCGATTCGAAGTTGTTAGGCCCGTCTCCTGTCTTCCCAAATCTAACAAAGGGATGAAAGACAACTATCTGATCGTCTCGGGCGCGTGGCATGACGAACTTCATTGCCCAACCCAACCAGGAGAGCCAGGTGGGACATCCTAGATTTAGGTTTCCTAACAATAGACTCAGGATTTCCCTTTTTTTTTTTTTTTTTTTTTTTTTTTTTTAATATGGTCTTCTCTTTATAACATTATTTTCAAGTTTCTGACTAAGTTTTATTGTGATGTCCATAGAAAAAATACAAGTTTCTCCTCAGCTCAGTCTTACAAACGTCGCCGCACTTAATTACCAACCTTCCGTAAACTTGCTTGATCAAGTCCCTTGGTGTCCGAGGAGAATGACCTCTTTGGACCATTATGGTTCTCTTCGAACTATCCTCTTCGTTTGTTTCCGGGTATATTTCTTCCACCTGGACTCCTCCCTAACCGTTTTCTTCTCTTCGGACATATAGTGACACTCGAACTGGACCCTAGGCCCAACACATGATTTTGGGCTTTTACCCCCACAATTTTGATTCCCATGATTACAATATGATTTTTTTTTTTTTTTTTTGATGTAAGAATATGATGTTTTGTTGATTCATATATTCAAATATGTAGATCTAAAGTTGTTCATAAATGTTAATCTTAGATCTATGATTATTTGTTATTAAAGGTTACAGATCTACAATTTTTCTCATTAAAAACTCATTATTTTACATTAAAAACTAGATCTACAATTTCTCATTAGAACTCATTATTTTGCATTAAAAACCATATAAGTATTTTCTGATTAAAACTCATTGTTTTACATTAAGAACCATATCTGTATTTTTTTTTTTATTCAAAACTCATTGTTTTTCACATTAAAAACCAAATTTGCACTTTGTCATCAAAATTTATTGTTTTTCACGTAATAAATTCTAAGATTTTATTATTTCTCATTTAAAGCATAGCTTTCTTCATAATAAATATCATATATGAATATTCTTCGTTCAAACCATTGTTTTTTACATTAAACATCAAATTTGATTATTTTGGTAAAAAAAAATCATGCTTTTGTATTAAAAAAAACAAATTTAAATGTTTTTCATAAAATAGTCATCTTTTTATAAATTAAACATTTTTTTCTAAAATCTTTTGCATGGAGTAAGATGTAGATCTTAGATTTCTAAATAAATTTCAATCATGGATCTAGGGAAACTAACAAATTGCATGTTGCATCCCATAGTTGTATGTATCATATGTCGTTAATTGCGGGTACATAATGGTCATCCATAGTCTAGAAAACCGAACTTTGTTCGGGCAAAATAAGTGTCTAACACCTTCTCATTTTGTAACCTAGCCCTCGAACTTAAGATTTTTTGTTCAAGATTAATGTTTTATCGTTTTCTTTGGTAAATTGTATTTAGGATCAAAGTTTTGTATCTTTTTACGTAGATTGTAATTAGGACCAAAGCGATGTAAATTATTTACTGATTGTGAATTTGATACATTCAATAAAATTCAAATTTAATTATGTTTTTCTTATTTTTTGTAAATAAAAATAAGTGGTGATTCCACAATTAAACCCAAAAAGGTACCACGTCTCTTTTTAGAGCCCAACCAAATCCCGATCTCTCATATGTACGTTCTTTGAAATTTTTTATTTTTTGAATGTACAAAATTGTTTATATTCTTCAACAAATTGTGTAAATTGAATATATAAAATTGTGTACAATCTTTGAAACATTGTGTTCATAGAATTTACAAAATTGAAGAATTTTGTACATTGAATATATAAAAATATTTGATGTTATTTGAAAATTTGTGTATATTAAATGCTAAAAACTATGTACATCATTTGAAAAATGGTATACGTTGAATATAAGGGCATTAATCATAACATGTGCTTACTGTATACGTATTTCTATATGGGCGTTTGTACTTGGTTTTGAGTGGAATTGAGAAAGAGATCCTTAGGAATCCAAGCATACAACAAAGCAAGGCACTTGAAAAGGCTTTGGTTACCTATGAAGCATGGACATGGCTGGGAGAGTGCCGCACCGGAGTCCGACGCGGCCCGATGCGCGGTGTGGCGTCCGATGCGGCTGCCCACGCGTCGGTGCCGCCTCTAAGTTTTTTTTTTTTTTTTTTCATGGATTATGGCTGACTCAGCTTGGATTTGCGCCGATTCACGCCAAACCAGGCAGATTCGGCCAGAATCAAGCCGTATCGGCCGATATGATCAATTGTATCGGCTGGCAACCGAAACGGCTTAAACAGGCCAAAATATGCCTGGAATCATGTCGAAATAGCCGAAAACGGCTTTGAATGAGACCCAAACATCCCAAATAAATATGTCATTCCTCAATTTTATTCTAAATATTTGTTACTTCTTTTGTGTTTTCTTTTTTGTTTTATGTTTCTTGCCTTCTTCTTTCTTTGTTTTGTGAATCGAGGCATAGTAATGTATTTTTTAAGAATATTTTAATAGTAAAAATATATAGAAAATATAAATAATAATTTTTTAATCGTTGCACCCCACCGCACCTGCATCTTACTTTTTCAAAAATTGTCGAGTCCCGCACCCACACCCAAACCTGAATCCGGAAACACACCCGTGCTTCATAGTTGGTTACCCAATCTGTTTTCCAATTTGGCTTCATGCTAATGTTGCCCATGGTTATGGAAATTGACCTGGAAAAAGGATTTTGAACTGCCCTCAGTGATTTTATCATCATGCAACTACAACTGGTCTCAATATTCTTTACGTTCTAGCTTGGAACAAAAGCACATTATTATGGAAGAACACTATCGCATGGAGGTTCTAAATATCAAGCCCGAGGAATTGTTGCTTTTCATGCTAAGTTTACTGATAACCACAGGCTGTACTCACAAAGTCACTTTGTGAAGGTATTGGAGCTATTTATTCTATTGATCGTATATGAAGCTTATGGGCAATCATATCACACTTCATATCTTAACCGATTCATCACTTTCTTTATGTGGTTTCTTGTTGCTTCTTGCTTGTTTGCTCCTTTTGTGTTCAATGCATCTGGATTTGACTTGCAAAAGACAGTAGATGATTGGGCGAATTGGAAAATGTGGATGGGAAATCGTGGTGGTATTGGGACTCCACCTTCCAAAAGTTGGGAATAATGGTGGGAAGAAGAGCATGAACATCTCAATTAAACAAGTATCAGGGGGAGAGTGCTTGAGATAACACTTGCATTTCGCTTCTTTGTTTACCAGTATGTTATTGTCTTCCATCTTCATATAGTTGATCACAACAACAGCTTACTGGTAATATTTCTTATAGGGAAGGTTCTGTTGCACACATGTGCATTTACACACTGCCAAAATATAACTAAAAATGTGACTTTAAGTAAAGTCACATTCTCAAGTTTGAAATCAGTTGTTTTGGGCAGTGTGTAAATGCACACAATTTGTGCAACAAACACTGTCCTTTCTTATATCATACAATTATGGATTTCTTGTTCGACTATGAAAGTCTATTTAGGTTTATGGAACCAGCTTAACCGTCTGACTTTTACTTTGTGCCACTTTCTTTGTAGCTTTATGGGCTTTCTTGGTTTGTTATGGTGACTGCTCTTCTCATCCTTATGGTATGCAAATGGAACTCACAGATATACAGTAAATTTATCTCAAAGTAGCTAGCTTAAATGAGTGTTTGGTGTTAGTATATATGATAGTTAGTCTATTAGCTCACTGGGTCCATTGTATTATACTTGCCCTAGTACAATGTTACTCACACAATATACAGACTTTGCAGATTATTATCTCAACTCTTTCTTCTCTCTCTTTACTTTTACATTCTTAACATTTGGCAAGCCCAAAAAAGCCAAAACAATTCCCTCATCCAATTTTCTACAATAATTTCAGCAAGTAATTTGGCAAAACACACACAAATGCACTATAAATGAAACTATTCTAGCTTAAATGATGGTTCAAATTAATCCACAATCTGTAAATTAAATGTGCATTTTAACACATAAAACTCAATATTAAAGATATAACCACTTAGGGGTTTGTACCATGGCTGTGGATTGCTTTCCCTTCTGTTTAATTTTTAACTGTTGTTAAAATATAACAATATAAGAAAGAAATAGAGAGAACATGGGACAAATAAAGAGCACAAGAGGCGAAGACTCGGTAGTTGTTCCAACTTTCTGGTCTGGTTCAGGATTCTCAAAGCACTTTTGTTCCATGGCTTCATGTCAGTTGTGACTGCCCTTTTAGTTTTACATATGCTCATTATATCAGATTTATTTGCTGCCATTCTTGCCTTCACGCTCACAGGATGGGCTCTCATTCTTGTAAGTTTAAATTAGAAAGAACACAGTAACTTAAAGAGTTTTTAGATAAACTATGCCAATCTTTTTAAAGAATTATTCTGTATAGTTTTTTTGTGACAACATATGCTGCTCTTTTCTTCCCTTTATTTGCTCTGGCCCAAGAAAATTATCATGTCTTTTTACTGTTATTGACGTAATATTTTTCCCATTGATTCTTCAGTTGTGAATTCCAAAATATACTGTATGTTCCACATTTCATAAAATTTCAAACTAGACTTAGATTTTGAATTTGTTGAAGTTGCAATTTTTCTGTTTGAACTATGATAAGGTGCTGGGATTTTTCACATCTTTGGAACGTGTGCTTAAATGAAATTAAGTGACCGTTCCTTATATTAGTTCATGAGTGGCTTGTTTCGTAGAAAGATATTTCTTAGTTTGGAGGTGGAGGTTTTTTTGTTGATGAATTATGATTCACTAAGTCAATTCATCCTTTACCTTGTCCTTCCAAGGTTGGGCAGGCATGCAGGCCATTATTGAAGAGGGTAGAATTATGGGATGCATTAATGGAGCTAGGATGAGTATATGATTAAATAATGGGACTGATTGTCTTCATGCCAATAATCATTTTGTCTTGGTTCCCAACTGTATCAGAGTTCCAAAAAACGCATGCTCTTTAATCAAGCATTTAGTAGAGGCTCCAGATTTCAATGATTCTTGTTGGAATGAAGGAGAAAACAACTTGAAGCCATAGTATTAGAGTTTTTCCTCTCTCTCTCTCTCTCTCTCTCTCTCTCTTCTTTTCTTTTTCTTTTTTTGCTTTCTTTTTGGCATTTGGTGCTTATTATTTTGAACTAAAATCGTCACTTAAAATTATGATATCCAACTTGGAAATTGTGATTGTCACTATTTATATGCAAAAGTGGTGAGTGAGTGTACCATGTGTGTAAATGAGTATGTGAAATAGACATTGCTTTTTGTAATATTTTGTGAAAGGGCATTGCTTAAATGCTTTTGTCATTGGGACAGAACAAGTTCATCAAATGGTCTAGAGATTTTCATTCCCAGTATCATATTTGCAACAACTAAGCCTTTTAAGTCGAACTTATTAGCCCATATCCTTTTGGTAATTTTAATGATCTCATTATTGTTACCTAACTGCACCTAGATGAAATACCCTATGAAGCTTCACTATTTCCTAGGATTGGCTTTGGGCCTTCCTTGCACAGCTTAGGTGGAGGGAGAATGCTTAAGCCCCCATTGAGGTACCAAATATAGGTTATACCAGGTTGACTAATTTAAGTTCTTCCTTTATCTAACCCAACATTAATTTGATTCATACGTAATCAAGTCAAACTTGAACCCACTTGATTTGGCTCATTTACAAGATACAATTATATGCGAGCGAACTGTGCTTAAACGCTTCATAAAACTTCATAAAACTACACCGATCTACGAAAGGAGTTGATGGATGAGTAGACTTCCATCAATGTGTAATGTGGCCAGAGGTTGTTCAAGCTTACCTATTTTGTAAACTCACATGGTGCTATTTTATTGGGCAACACATTTTTTTTTTACCTAAGAAAAAATTAAGGGGTATTAGGCTATTTCTGTTTAAGCTCAAAAAGGCCTAAAATTTATCCAATAACACAGGCTAGATTTTAATACCAAAAATCCATATATTTCTAAATTGAGCTTATAACTCATAAACTTCTTCACTTCATAAGATGGGCCTATAATCCACATCTTCTCTACATGATGCAATGGCCTCATAGCCCACATTATGTCTCAACTTCATGGATAAAGCGCAAAGTTTTTATTTATCTTACATAAATTGGACTCATGGTCTACTATTTTTCCTCACAACCTATGTCGTTTTGCCAACATCACACAGTGAGCTCATGGCCCATATCCCTCATACATCACGGATTGTACTTTAAGCCCAATACCTTCTCATATCAAGGAATCAAAGCTCATGGTTCCCTTCACCCTTTTTTTTGTGACTTACATGGTCTTTGCCAATTACAACTCATGCTTATAATGGGCTAGTTAAATCATTTGGGCCATTAAAGTTGTAAAGTCATCTGTATGTCTTGAAAGAGTAAAAGACCAACCCATTTGAATAAAAATAAGGTTCAACCATACAAGCCCAAACCCAACTCACTAAGATGCTGAAAGAAAAAGGGAGGAGAAGCTTTTTTTATTTTTTAGTTGATACTGATTCAAACCTCTTGGCTCTAGTTCCCGAGCAGGTATATGGTGTACCCGGCATATATGCCGGGTACATAATATAATTTTTACTAGTTCCCAATGACGAGCCTTATGTCACAGCTAGTCAAAAGGCATACAAATACAATTACAATGTCCCTAAACGATGTATGTTGTCTTGTAAATGGTGCGATTTTGTAGTTGCTTCCAATACAATGTCTTCCGGCTTTAAGGCAGCATATGCATAGTCCATGGTCACAATTATCCCTTGTCAATACAGTTTAGTAGTAAAACTAGTCACTAATGATGGGAACGTTTGTTTCATGCAAATGGCATTTCTAAATGAGGCTACATGGAAAAAAAATGTTTGTTGGGTTAAAATGAATTAACCCCCTTGCAATTAGTTAATTAATTATCCAAGTTAATTAATTATATTAAATTTCATGCAATAGATTGGCAGCACAAACAAATCACCAAATTATCTAAATGCAGCGGAAAATAAATTTGACACAGGTGATTTGTTTACAAATGGGGAAAACCACCGAATCAAAACCTCACCGAGTGATTTTAAGGTCATCACTCTCAAGAATCCAATATTATCAATCACAAACAGTTACAAGTATAAAGAATCTTACCAAACCTTTTGGCTTATCTTGAAATACTAACCTACAGTTGAACTCTTACCCCAATACCCAATTGGACTTGTATTATAACGGCAATATTTCTCTTGATGCATGAATCCCAGTACGTGACTAACCAATGTGCACAGATCCCAATACATGACTAACTCCAGCAACTTGAAGATGTTGTTGGTTGCAAAGTTCTTGAATTCATCAATGATGAAGATCAGGAAGCTTTTTTATCACAAAACCCTTGGCGAAAAGAAGTAATAGCTTCTTCAGAGAGAATAATGAACTAGGGCACTTTCTGCATGCACGACGGCCTTTTAAAATAAGCCTTATATATGTCTAGGGTTGTGAGAAAAGAAACCCTATACAAATATTTCAACTTGGGCTGAAAATCAGATCTGGAAGTTCTGATTTCGTAAGTCTCGACAGAAACAGCTTATGTCTCGACAGAAACAGTTTATGTTGAGCTTCGACTATAAACTTTGATAGAAGTCTTTCTGTCGAGATTGCTGTCGAGATTTAATGAACAACTTTTCTTCACTTGTTTCTTGGTCAGATCTTCATGACTTTAACACTTAACTTGAACAACATGTTTCTTGAAGTCCTAAACCCACCCTAGATTTACCCAACTACAAGTAAAGTGCATTTTGTAAAAGGACTAGCCAATTACATAAAATGTCTCTAACAATGTTGAAATTCTACTAGATACAAGAGATACAAATATAATACACTTATGAATTAACAATTATATCACAAGCATGTGTAACAAAAATCAACTACAAAATGTGAGAATTTTCTTTATGTTATTCCATAATCTTACAAGCAATCAAGATGCTCTCTCCATCTAGTTAGGATTAATAAAAGTTTTCTCGTTTCTCTTCTCACACACCTTGCATGTGTGACCACTTATACTTTGTAGAAATGACATGATCAACCATAAAATCCTCTCTCTATCTCTGTCATAATGTCAATTCAAGTAACAAATTTGTTACATTCATTAATAAACAAGTTCATTAATAAGCAATTTAATTTATACAACTCCATACTAATGCATGGATGTTACCTCTATCATCCATATCCATAATTACTATAACTCAACAATACCCCTAATTAAGAGGTCAAGTTCACAATTCTACCATCTAGATTTGTTATATATATGAAAAAAAAAATTATTAAAAATGGCATATTGTAGGTATGCATACACTTTCTTATTATTGTCAACCTATTGGCAATGTCATGATAGATTTATTAAGGTGGCCAATACTCAATGTGCATGAATCTCGTTATGGAATGATAGCCAAGATTATTATGTACTAAATATCGAAAGATTAGCCCTTATTGTCTTTCATGGTATGAGTAATTTTAACTTGCACCTACTTTCCGTTATGGTCTAACAATATGTAACTATAAGAATAGGCTACATCATAATGGATATGGCCAAGTCATTGATTATAATTAATGCATTCATAATCTTTTTCTACTAAATCAAGTAGACACTTTTTTTTTTCTTTTTTAAATCATAGACCTATTTTAATATACCAATTTTTTACATCATAAAAATATTGCATAGTGCCAAAATAAATTTGAATGATTATTTATTGATAATAAAGGCATCATAGTTTCACTTTAGTTTGCTACATATTGACTATGGTTGCCTCCATTTTTTATTTTAGGAGAAGAATTAGTTACAACAATTGGGGAGTGGGGATTTGAATCCTAAATGTTCATATTGGAAACATTAGAAAATGTTAATTCAATTATAAGACTCTTTGCTTGATTGCCTCCACTTTGGTTCTTAAGGAAATACCAGGACATGTAAAAATATAAAACATTAAATCTTACATAAATTTATAGTTTTCCTCATTTAACATAAAATACTTGCAATTTCTAAATTTGGACTAATACTATAAAATTATGGTTGCACAGCCTACCCCAACTTACGGTTTCAACTAATTTTTTTATATATTATTTATTTACCCAATCCTGATAGGAGGAGAGTGATAAATAAATAACAATATTAGGCACTCACGACTTTGATGATTGAAATGAGTACAATCTAAATTTCTTAATGATGGTCTATTGGAGGCCAAGTTTGGGAACAATAGCCATGGTAATTCAAGTTCCAATGGTGTATGGACTATGGAGGAGTGAAAAAAAAAAAAAAAAAAAAAAAAAAAACTTAGATAATCTGATACAAATATCTCCCTTCTCATTTTTTACTTTAGTGGGGAGGGGTGGGGGAATTATATAAAACAACACAGAGCTTCTATTATATTTCAATTTAGGTCATGTGATTTTTGATACTTAAAGTCCCAAATTTATAAAATCGTTTTAATTTGAAACTTTTATCTATCTCTAATATGTTATTTTTTACATTAACAAAATAGATAGAAGCAAGATATCATTAATTAAACTTGTATTTTTCAATTGTTCATAAATCCATTTGGCAACCATAGAACAGAAACGACAAAGATTAAACACATGCATCTTTATTTAGAGATAAAAATTCAACAAAGAGTAAGAGAGTTTTTTTTTTTTTTTTGAGAAGAAATATAAGAGTAAGAAAGTGAATGCCAAAAAATTGAAAATAGTTTGCTATTATTCATTATTTGTTATAGAGAAACGTATGTCTACAACATTTTCATAACAAATTCTAAGTATTGAGTTGTTATATATTAAAACTAATAACAACTTACTACTTATGATTTGTTGTAAAAATATTGTAGACTTAACACTCCTCTTTATTATATGTCAAAATATCATAAATGAATAACAAAAATAAAAATTTAAAATTGAAACGGTTTCCTAAGTTTGGACCTTTAATTGACAAAAATCAAATCCCCAAGGCTTCCTATGTAATTTCTAACTTTTTTATATGATTCTTCTCCTCAAAAGCCATCGCATCACAGTTCCCGCCACTTTATACCTTCCTTCCTATCAGAGAATAAAGAAATGAAAAGCTTCACGGCTATCACCACTCACAGTCAATTGTTTTATCAAACTTTTCTTTCTCTGCGCTTTAAAAAAACAGAAAAAAGCAACGGAAAACAAAGCAAAACAAAACAAAAAGAGAGAAAAAGCAGAAATCCAACAAATGTGTTTACTTTAATTCGTTTCTTTCATCCGGAGAAATCCCTTGCCCCACTCTTCTCCCAAAGTATCTCTCTAGTCTCTTTAATACACCAATATGATCAGCACACTTAGCATTACATTACAACTCTCTCTCTCACACTTTTTTTTTCTCTCAACTCGAGGAAGAAGAAGAAGAAGAAGAAGATCGAAATTGGAGAAAAGAACAAATTGATTGGATTGAGAGATGGCGAGTACGAGCAGCGGTTTGTTGAAGCCGTCGCAATCTCGGAGGGTCACACGGGCGCCGACGCGTATGTTGGATCTCCAAAACAACGATGAGAAAGTGATCGACAGCGAGCTCGTCCCCTCCTCCCTAGCCCCTATCGTCCCTATTCTCCGCGTCGCCAATGAGATCCAGCCCCTAAATCCCAGAGTCGCTTATCTCTGTAACTAACCGCCATTCCTTCCTTCTTTCTTTGCCTTTAATTTCTTCAAAATATATTCTGATTTTTTTTTGTTTGTTTGGTTCAATTAGGCCGCTTCCATGCGTTTGAGAAGGCGCATTACATGGATCCAAATGCAACTGGACGTGGTGTTCGCCAGTTCAAGACATATCTCTTGCACAGACTTGAAGTGGTAATTCTCTATAATTCTATCTACTACTACAGACATATAAAATTGAATTCTCATCTTAGCCTCCATTCTGTGTGATAGCTTTTTAAATTTAATAATAGCGACAGGATGTTCATAATAGATAATTATCAGTTACTTTTTTAGCCGCGTTGTTGTTTTTGCATAATTGTCCATATCTCTCTTATTGCATATAGTTTATAATGTAAGAAGTTGGAACTCTTTGTGTTTGTTTTGTTCATGCCTTAAGCTAGCTTGAATACCAAATCTGATGTGCTTTACACCGTTAACTTTTATGAAAAAGGTTAAAGTGTGCAATATTTAAGATGAAAATTGACTTCAATTGAAATTTGAAAAATAATTTTAGCCTTGTCACAACTTTTAGCAGATAAAACTTTTATGACTGTGAAGACTAAACTCCATATTTTATTTCACAGGTTCTAAATGTGAATGGAAATTATTTTTAATCTTTCAAAATCTCCTTTGCAGGAAGAAGAAGAAACAGTGTGTATCCTTGGAACCAACGATGTAAAAGAAATTCAGTTGTTTTACCAGAACTTCTATGAGGAAAATGTCGTAGACGGCGAACATAAAAAAAAACCGTGAGGCTTGAATTTGAAGTTTGAACTGTTGACATGCCTAAATTTTTTTTAAGCACATTATTCAAATATTATTATTATTTTGTATAATTTTATTTTTTCAACTGATGAAGGGAGGAGATGGCTAAGATTTATCAGATTGCATCAGTATTGTATGAGTTGCTGAAGACAGTTGTACCTGTTGGAAAAACAGATGAAAAGGTTTTGTTTATCTAATTTTGGTTTCCTGACGGGAATTCTTTTAGCACTCATTTGGTGTGGAAAATACTGAAAATATTGATTGATGTTCAATTGATTTTGTCATCACAGACAGAAAGATATGCCAAAGATGTTGACAAGAAGAAGGAACAGTATGAACACTACAACATTCTTCCACTGTATGCAGTTGGGGTTAAACCACAAATTATGGAATTTCCGGTGGTAATTAAAATGCAGCTTATGTGATCTTGGTTGTTTTTGTATTCATTAGACCAGTTCTAACTAATCCTTCAATTTCACCTTAGTTATCTTTCTTCCTTCTTATTTTAAAATAATGATATAGATCAAAGCAGCACTTAATGCACTACGTAATGTGGACAATCTTCCAATGCCTAGAATCCTTACGACTCCCGGTGGCCCTGATGAAAGTCCAGTGCTGTCAGCAGTGAGGGTTAAATCTATCAATGACATACTTGATTGGCTTTCATCAATCCTTGGATTTCAGGTAAGACGTGTCTTGAATGTCTCCTTTTAAATTTTATTTCATATCTACTTTTTAGTTGACATAGGCTGGTAAGCCTACCCTAAGCATGGCTCATTGTGTAGGCTTCCACTGCACCAGATTTAAGTTGCTAAAAAGAATTTGTAATCCTGGTTTTTGGATTTCCCTCAATGGAGGTGCAGCTTATACCACTGGGCCACAACTTCTTCATTAATATATACATACATACATACATACATACATATATTATTGTTATTATTTTAAACATATTATTGTTATTATTTTAAACTAATAAAGAAGCTATTAGAGAGGCTGAATAACAGGGAAATTGTGTGGTGGAGAAATTGAACTTTTTGCTTCTCCTATTGACCCTCTTGTAGGATTATGTTAAGGTTTCTTAAAAGAAACTTAGTTATCTTGGCAAACAATGTATATCATTACTTGTTGTGAAAAGTACTGAGAGAACAATGAAAAAAGCAAAAGAATCTTGATTTAATGTCTGCTTTCACAGATTACAGCACACTCAAAGATAGACTTAAGAAGGGTCTAGATTTAACACTAAAACATGACCTGCCTCTCAGTTGTCCCTTCCAACCTTTTATCGAATGTAATGCATTCTGTTAACTAAATCCAGAAACTAACCAAGCAATTCAAGGGTTTCTTTTTGCATTTTTCAAGGATTTTGACTCGAAGTCCCACAATTGTTTTTAAATTTGTTTCCACTAAAATGATATTTCTTTTGAAGGAAATATGAAATACAACTAGTAAATTGTTGTTTTCTTCAAATCCTTGCAATGTGAAGGGTTTTCTCTCGAGAGTGTAGGAGTGTGGGCACACACACACACATTGACAAATGAACTTTTAATGTTTTCCTTTGCTAAGGACTTAAATCTGAGGAACCTATACCATTTACTTTAATTCCTTCTTTGTGTAAAATCTGGGATCTTATACCTGTGAGGGTGACTTTAGCAATGATCCTTCATTCTATTGTGCTACTAGTTATATTATTCAATCATATGAAATATTTATGCGGGAAATATCAGTACAGCTGACTAGTTTTTTTGGTTTTTTGGATCTTTTTGGGGCATGAAGAAAGGGAATGTAGCAAACCAGAGGGAACATCTAATATTGCTCCTTGCCAATATGCTCATACGGAAGAAGGAAAGTGATCACACTGAGGTAAAATCATAATTACCATTTGCTGTGGAATGCCTGTTATTTGATTTTCATTTCTCTCTATTTGTCAGTAACTTCCTTAAGTTTCATCTTTATGTGATTATATATTAAAGATTGATAAGAAGCTTATTGCAGCTGGATAGTGCCACTGTACAGAGGTTGAAGGTTAAGATTTTCAAGAATTATACTTCCTGGTGTAATTATTTGCGCGTTGAAAGAAATAATAAGTAAGTGATTTTTTTGCTGTCCAGATCATAAGCCTAAAAAGTTACAATTCTATTATCCTTGGTACCAAACCATATTTACCACATTAGCACTTACATATTTTTTTTCCTGCGTGCACTTTACAGGACTCCTCAAGGTTGTGACACAAAGCAGGTAGACCTTATTTATATTGGACTTTATCTTCTCATATGGGGTGAAGCTTCAAATGTCAGATTCATGCCCGAATGCCTTTGCTTCATCTTCCATAATGTATGTTTCTTATTCAAGTATTCATTTTCCGTTATGCTATCATATTGTTTCTTTAATTGCACTAGCTGACTAACAAAGCTTCTATTATTATTATCTTTAATGTTATCGTGAATCCTTAGATTTTTTTAATTATTTATTCTTTTAATTGTGAGATTTATCTTTGTTCTTGCCGTTGCTTAGCTCTATATAAATCAACTTATTATATTATCCTTATCCTTATGCGTTCAATTCATTAGACATTGACATAGAACTTACATATCCTCTGATACCAATCTGTTGCATGAGCTTTTTTAATTTCAGCACTAAACTACCAGGTAGATAGTTTCCCTGGCTAATTGAGGATTCCAGGTTAGGAAACTTTCACAGGTGACTAAAATTAGGATTTTGGTTGTATTTGTGACGGGAATACTTATTGGAGGCTAAAACACAGCATGTAGAAAGTGTGGAGAGAGATAGAAGATGAAAAGGAACCTGGTTTTGCACCAAGGTCCGTACATCCAACAGGAGCTGCAGCACAAATCAAGCATTTACGCTTGTCCCAAACACCTTTTTTATGGATAATTCGAAAGTTGGGGGAGGGAGGATTTGAACCCTGGACGTTTTTGTTGGAAATACCAAGAAATGCCAGTTAAGCTACGGGGTTCTTATCTTGTTCCAATCACTTAGAACTGTTTTTGTCTTGTTTATTTATTTATTTAAAATTTATAATTAACACTTAGAACTTTAAAACTATTAGGAAGGAAAGAATTGAATCATTTAACTGTTATTCTAACACTCCCCTTAACATGTGGGATTGCATTCCCCTTTAATAGGTTGGGTACGACATGTGGGATTTATAACATTTTTTTAATAAATTGGAGATAGAGTGGAGACAAGGTTTGAATTCAACACCACCTTGTCTAATACCATGATAAATTACTCTTCTTCTTTTTTTGGGACAATTGTATTTATTATGGCATAAAGTAGGCGGTCTTAAGTTCAAAATCTTTGTTTGCTCTACCTCCCATTTATAACAATAACAAAGCCTTAATCCCAAAATTTAGGGTCAATTATGGATCATCTATAGATTAGATTGGGTCAACCACATGAATTCTTTTCTTTTATTCTATCCTACCTAAAATCATGCTCTACCTCCCATTTAAAAAGTTAAAAATCTTATATGTTGAGCCTCCCTTGTTAAGGGGGAGTGCTCACTCATGAGGGGAAGTGTTAGAATCATAGTCAAATTGGTGAATTCACCATTTCCTAACAGCTTCACTTATTAAGGGGAAGTTCTTACTCTTGGGTGGAAGTGTTAGAATAATAGTCAAATGAGTGAATTCACCCTTTCCTAACATCTTAAGTTTTTGGACATGTGGTAGTTTATCAGTTCTAAACAAGAAATGCCAATTAATTGAAGGAGTCTAGAATCTCACTAACAACTTGGGCCCCAGAAGGAGGCTCTCTTTACCCTCCTCCATCTAAGTTGTGCAAGAAGGGCCCAAAGCCAATCCCAAGGAATAGTGAAGTTCATAGGGTCTTTTTGTTGTGCTAAGTTTTGAGTTTAGGCCCTGTTTTTTGTTCTTAAATTCAAAATGCAAAAATCAAATCTAACCAACTCAAATCACACTTAAATTGAACTGAGAAGCGAAAATTATTTTTTCTGAAAGATTTGATTCACTGTGCATGTTTTGTTAGATTCAAATTTGTTAATGTGATTGTGAGACTAGGGATTTCATTTTTGGTTTTCATTTATGACTAGTTTGGCTGCTGAGCAAAGATAAGAAAAATGGATGTTACGGAAGTTAATAAATGAATGTAGATTGTAGAGTGCTCTACTCTAACGCCACTCTACTGTAGGGCCTAGGATTTGAAGTCCTTTATTTTCCTCTATTTTCTAGGCAGACAAATAGATTTGCCACAAAAAATAGATAAGATATAAAAGAAAAGAAAAATAAAGAGAATCAAAATTTGGAATTCCATTAATATCCAATTTTGTTGCTTGAGTAAGTAAAAACCCAACACAACAAAATTCGGTTGGGGGCAGAGATTTTGGGTTGTAGGATGGGGACTTTGCCTATGACTTATCTTAATATGCCTTTGGGGGCTTCTCATAAATCACCTTCAATTTGGAATCCTATTCTAGAAAAAACTGAGCGGAAGTTGGTTGGGTGGAAGAAGCTGTATTTATCAAAGGGTGGTAGATTGACGTTACTTAAGAGTATGTTATCTAGTTTGCCTACAAAATTTGGTACTGATTTACAAATTGACATTGTTAGTATCAACAATATAATAAATAAAATTTTAATTATTTTTTTGTTTTGAATTTGAAAGTGAAGATATCAATTTGTGAAGCTATATGATGATATTTGTAACAGCATCACTCATTCACTCTTTTTCATTTTCTTTCTCTAATTGGATTTTCATTTTTTGTTTTTTATGGTGCTAATTGTTGATAATTTATTTTTATTGATTTATTATTCAACTTAAGAAATAAATTAAACAAAACTATAACTGCATCAAAAAAATATAAATTTATTTATATCACAAACATGTCTATATCACCAAGTCTCCTTTTGCGACAATGCCCATATTGTTACACCTTTCATGTAGGATGGAACTTATCTGACAAGGAATTTCGCTACCTTAGGATAGTTGTTGAGAAAACTGCAATCTCTTTTATGGGTAAAACCTTCTAAGACTTAACATAGTCCTTAAACCAAATGGGTTCTAACCACGCATTAAAACCCAGGTAAATGAGCCTCAAAAGAACAAAAAAATTGACTAGTTAAGTGCGAAAGGAAGATAATGGGTGAGAAAATTTTGGTTAATGATATTGTACAAAATACATTAAGTTTACAAGAAATTGCTAAAGTAAGTATTAATAAAACTTGTTTCTTATCATTCAATAAAGGAAGTACTAACTAAAACTCTTTCTCCAATAAATTACTAATATGAACTTTATATAAATTAAGACTACAAACTAGCAACTTTGAGTGCAAGAAATCTTTCACCATAAAACATTGATGATTGTGTTTAACATTGATGATTATGTTCTTCACATTAAGAGAGAGAGAGGTATCCATTAGGATTTTGTGTGTGAGGCCATTGCATGGATGTATGTGGAGTCCTATATCAGGCACATACTAAGTTGATTAGAGTTATATAAATGGGTATGGGGAGTCCTATTTGTGAATATTTTCTTTTGGTGTATCAAAAAATGTGGCTAGTATGTCCTTAGATTAATACAAATGATATCAAAGTCAACCTAAGAATATCATACAACTTGTAGTTACTGCAACACAAGGCAAGTTCCCTTGATAAGGGCATTAAGGATTTGAGTGGAGGAAATTGTGATACCATATCAAGATTGTGTGGATTTGAATTGCGTGAGATCATTGTTCCCTTTTGAGGTATTGTGCAAATGTGATTAGTATGACTTTTGTGAGAGAGAGAGAGAGAGAGATTATGGTGCACATAACCTAAAAAATTCAATATGTTTATTCAAATTCTCACTTATTTGACAATTGAAATTGTAAATCTACAATTAGATGATGTTACAGCAAAAATAGAGAAAATTTTTTTCTTTTGATTTGGTTGGATATTGTAAATAGCATCATAATTTTATTTACAATCTCCCAAAAAATATGTTTTAATAAACCACATACTTAGTAAAAACAATTACATTACTCTTCTTTTCTAGATACCAATTTATTTTCTGGGTTGTGTATATAAATTGTCCACTAATCTGTCTTCTTTTAAGAATATAGACAACTTTATGTAATATAAAGTAATTATCTTATATCTATCATTTTATCATAATTTTATTTGATTCAAAAACATTTCGTATGGGAAAATAACTCTTGTTTTATAATTGCATAAGATGGCACACGAGGTACATGGGGTATTATTTAGCAATATCCATCCTGTTAGTGGAGAAACATATCAAGAATCAGCTGTTGATGAAGAATGTTTTTTGATGGACGTTATAACCCCTATCTACCAAGTCTTGTTCAAGGTAATTATGATCTTGTACTGCCCTCCATTAGTTTTTGCAACATGTTTCAGTCTGAAATTTGACTTCCATTCAATGCAAAAGGAAGTTAAGAGAAACAAAGGAGGCAAGGCAAGCCATTCAGGATGGAGAAATTATGATGATCTAAATGAGTACTTCTGGTGAGTTTCTTGAATTTTTAATTCTGTTTCATACTTCTGACAGATACTAAATAGCTGAAAAAAACATATTCCTTTTCTCTAGGTCTGATAGGTGTTTAAAGCTAGGGTGGCCAATGAACCCCGAAGCAGATTTTTTCATTCATTCAGATGCAGTGCCGGTGCAACATGCAAATGAGGTACTTATCTTTTTTATTTTAATTATTTTAAATTAACTTGTAATTAAGTCATGTTTTTGTATATTTTATGGTATTTTATGACATAATTATTTTCATTCTTGTCCTATTTTAATGAATTGGACATTATTGTGTGCATGCAAGTCCTTACACATACAACATAGATTTGCATACGTGTGTGTAGCGTAGGCCTTTTCTAAAAGAATATTGTCAAAGTTCATTTGTATTTGGCAGAGAGTTAATCAAGCTGCTGCTGGAAAGAGAAAGCCTAAAACAAATTTCGTAGAAGTCCGCACATTTTTGCACCTTTACAGAAGTTTTAATCGAATGTGGATATTTTTTATATTGGCTTTCCAGGTAGCTTATTATTTAAAAAGGTTTTCTTACTTTTTGAATCTTCTCTGGTTGGAATATACTTATCTGAATTAGTTCTGATTTTCAGGCAATGTTAATTGTTGCATGGAGTCCGTCTGGATCTCTTGCTGCTTTTTTCGATGCAGATGTCTTTAGAAGTGTTTTAAGCATCTTCATTACTTATGCTTTTCTTAATCTTTTCCAAGGTACTGGTGTTATTTCTCCATGTAGCTAATTCTTTGGTGGCACTTTGGGTGGACGTTCACAAAAAATAGAGGTCTTATATTTTTTAAACTATTTGAAACTGTTGTATTGGTTATTAGTGCCGCAGTTAGTTTTAAAATAGCATCTATATCCTGTTTGAATGTCATTCTAGGGGGCTGATTGGGGTTTCATGGTGCTCTCTCATCTTCTCTATATCTGCTCTGCAGCCACTCTGGATATAGTTCTTAGTTGGAATGCCTGGAAGAGTTTGAAATTCAGCCAAATACTACGATACCTTCTGAAGTTTGCAGTAGCAGCTGCGTGGGCTGTGATTCTGCCAATTGGTTATTCCAGTTCTGTGCAGAACCCAACGGGATTGGTGAAATTTTTCAGTAGCTGGGCTGGGGATTGGAGGAATCATTCATTTTATGATTATGCTGTTGCACTTTATTTGATACCCAATATCCTCTCTGCTTTACTGTTTTTCCTTCCACCTTTACGGAGACACATTGCGCGTTCAAACTGGCGGATTCTCACTTTTGTTATGTGGTGGGCTCAGGCAAGCATGTCTGACACTGTCACTTTTGACTTATGTTTTCTGCTTCTTGTTGTTGTTGTTGTTGTTGCTGTTGCTGTCTCCTTTTTTCCCCCCATTCAATCTCTCTTTTGAGTGTTCTTTGCCTATTTTGATTTTTTTTTGCAGCCAAAACTTTATATAGGAAGGGGCATGCATGAGGATATGTTCACTCAGATGAAGTAAGGAAAAAGATTTTATTCCTTTTTTCTTTTTTCTTAACTCCGTGGATTAGTTCAAAGGAGCTTTTCTATTCCTATTTCGTGCTATTCCTTTAAAATCTGGTCTATTATTTCTGCTTTGATTTGGAGGTGGATTTTTCAATTAACAGAATTCCATCTTCTTATACTTAGGTATACACTGTTTTGGATTATGCTGTTAATCAGCAAGCTTGCATTTAGCTACTATGTGGAGGTGAATATTCCTTAAATATTTGTTGTTTGATTCAATGTCCTTAGGGATTCTATCTTGTTTTTAATCTTAGTTCAAATGCATTTATGTGAACACAAATACTCATATGTATACATGCTTGCATGTAGAATACACACATGCAAACTTAAATGTAAATTTGTGTATACACATACGTCTGTGCATGTATTAACAGAGGCCATAGGCATAACCCTAGCGGTATTCTTGGATTCTAGACATGCTGGCTGAGTTTTCAAGATGTTAATTGTATACCTTATGCTTAGGTAGAAGATGATTAAAATTTCAATTTTAACAAACTTTGTAAAACTTTGTACTTCAGACATTTAAAGTGCCCTTGGTTTCATGCTACATGGATGTCTAAAATTGGGAATTTAGGGTTTTAGGATGTTTGGAAGCTTAAGCTGCATATGCTACTGAGATGGCTGAGATGATGAATCAAGTGCTTTAGGACGTTTGACAGCTTAAGCTGCAGTAAATAGAAAATCCAAATTGACTTTGAGCTGATGCTAACAAGGAGATGCCGAAGCAGATGGCAGTTGATTAGGCAAAAGATTTATGCATTTGGGCCTCATATTGCTGATACCATGTCCTCAATCCCACCAACTCTATCCCCCCAACCCCTAAAACTTTTCCTGTGGAGTGCAAAAAGAAAGAAATGATTCTGCCCTGAGAGTCTTGTGACGAATTCCACCTTATTCAACTTGTCTAACCAATTTCCAAGTCACTTCAAAAGCCTCATAATCCTGTCATCTGTGTCAAAATTCTAACATTAATATCATCATCCTTAGCCTACCATGTAATCAATTGTGGATAGCATTGAACTACCTTCCCAGGTATCCGACATCAATTATAATTTTAATATGCAATGAATATCATATAGCCCTAACTTAAAGACTGAGCATGCAAACATGGCAAAGAATGTCATATAATATGCTCCATTTGTTTCAGCAGAGAACATTTTCTGGAAAATAGTTTTCGTATTTTCTAGTATTTGGTGTGAGAGATGTGTTGGTCAACGAAAAACAACCAAAAACAGGCAGAAAATATTTTTTTTCTTTTAAGAAGCAGAACACCTTTTTTTGCCATTCCCTTGTGCCCACATCTTCTCCATTCCTTTGTGCCGCCAACACCAGCACTACTTTGACCACCATCATACTAAATATTAACGATTTTCCATTTGAGTTAAACTAATGGCGCAACCATATCATGGTTAGGAAATAATATCTTCTTTGGGAGCCTAAGGCTAAGGCAAAGCCCAAGGATGAGTGTTGGTGGTTGTTAATAAGCTATGTAGCAAGGATATGGACACGATACGTAGTACAACGACACGACATTTCTTGAAAAACTAGGAAACGACACGTTTAGGATACGACAATTAATTAATTAGTATTTATTTTTAGGTATGTATATTTTATATTTGGACATAATTTATATTTACTAGCTTGTAGCCCCATGCATATCCATGGATACACTTAAAGATATACAATAAGATGCATAATATAATTCCTATATATATAATTGAAATACTATTGATAGTCATTTTTATATTTTGTTAATTCTTTAAAAAATTTTGTAAGCATATTATTAGGTATAAAATGTAAATTGTCCATGTTTATTTATTTATTTATTACTGTGAAGCACTTTTTTTTTTTTTTTTAACGATTCATTTATTCTAGATTCTTTGGTTTTGTTACTTAATAACTCATTTGGATGAATATTTATGATGTGGTCCTACGTTTGATTCTAAAATTAAAAAAAAAAAACTCTTTAAAAATAAATAATTTAGGACACATGGCGGAAAATTGAAACTTTTATTTGGAATTCTAATTTGAGTTTCTCTCAGCTTCACCTATTATTATATATATAGATTTTGGATTTAAAAAGTAACATCAATGAAATGATAAGGTCTTCTTTTTTCTTTTTCTTTTTTAATTCTAGAGTCAAGGGTATTTTGGTATAAGTGTCCATAGTAGTTAATTAGGTTTTTTATATTTTGTTTGTTTATTCTACAGTCAAGGGTATTTTAGTAATTTCACACTTGTTGGGTATGGGCCATGGGTTTCCTTTTATTAATGAGTCTTTATATATGGGCTTTGGTTTAATTCAAATGGGGTTTGGTTTACTAGTCAAAGTAGAAGTCCTAGTTCTACCATGAGAAGTTAAAAGTAGGTTCTATGTAAGTGTTTTATTGTACACAAAAAAGTTAGAGTTGATTAATAAAGTTATTGAGTGTTAAGAGCAGAGAGGCCCATTGGCCTTTGTGGGTTCTTCTCTCTCTTTCTTAAGGTAGTGTTCATACAGCCCCTAAACACCATAACGATCTCTCTTTTTCTTCTTCCTCACAACCCAAATCAATCCCTTTCTTTTACCTATCAAAACCCTAAATTCCACCATACTTTCTTCTACTAAATTGCCATCAAATAACTCATCAGACCACCTTTTTTAACCCTTTCTTCAAAAACACTAAATCTGTTTCTAAGAACTTTCCTAAACCCTAACCCACCACAGTTCCACAACCACACATAGACAAATTCCTCAAGCCCTTTCTTTTACCTATCAAAACCCTAATTTCCTACATACTTTATTCTACCAAATAGCCATCAAATAACTTATCAAACCACCTTTAACCCTCTCTTTAAAATTAACCTTTATTCACCACAAACACACCTAGACAAATTCCCCAATTTGTCCTACGTCACAAACAACATAAAAATGTTTTCAAGATCATTTTAAAAGTTGCAACCAAATAGAGGACAACAAATCTTTTTTCCGAAAAATGTTTTCGTCCTCAGGAAACTATTATTATTTTTTTGCCAATCAAATGGAGCATTAGAATGAGAATAAACTGGTTTACCTACTTTTTTTTCATAACTTTCAATAGAAACAGATAGTATAATACAAGGGGCAAGATATGCAGAGAACATCACGTAACTTCTAGCCATAAGAACTAGTGAGAGAGATTGGACTCAGCATCACATGTCCTCGATTGTGTATCAGAATAAAGCTTTTCATTCCATGTTTTTTCCCTTTCCTTTTTCTCTTTTATCTTTCATTTGCTCTACTTTTTTTCTACTGCCGTTTTTTCCCAATAGAGATCTACTAGTGTATACACATAAGGGCACATAATGATGGAGGAAGAAAATGGTGAAAAGGAAAGATGTTTTAGAAAGCTAAGTTGCTTAGAGAAAAGAAAAAATGAAGTAGTTCTTCAAGAGACACACTCTTGGAATAATACCTCATAGGCAGAGATTTCTTGGATTCAAATTCAACTAGTTACAATGAGGGCAGCCTTGATTATTTATAGTTACATAAGCAAGCTTCTGAGTTAGTTCCAAGAACCCACCATGTGGTTGCCATGTGATTGGCCAAAACCTAAAAAACATCTCTAACTAACTAATAGGCTATTGCACTTATCACTAACAACTTATCAGCTAACTTTCTGTTACAAGTGATAAAGGCTATTAAAAGTAAAAAGGAAATACTTATCATATAACATAAGCACTAGTAACAGCTAGCTTTAGAAGTGAACTGCATCACATAATGAATTACATGTTAAATTTTTGTTATTGGTTTTAATTTGTGCTCCTTTGCTTAAAGTATTTTATTTTTATACATATAGGTCCTTATTTATCCAAAAAAATATTTGTTACCACTTAAAAAATGACTTTAAGTAAAAATGTGTGGTTTCTGCAAATTCATATGAAACATGTGTTAATGATAGAAGACTAAACAACACTTTTGACCCTTAAAGTTTGTTGTTGTTTTTACTTTGGTCATTTTTACATTTCAAAATTTTTCATATTGCCCTCATGTTTGATTTTGTTTACATATCGGCCCTGCCATTCATTTATGTTGGTAATCTAACTATTAGTGCCAGATAAGGGTTATCCATTAAGACACATCACTCATATAATGCCAAGTGTCACTAAATTACAAATGGAAATGGCTGGCAAGGAAAATATGAAAACAGAATCAAACTTGAAGAGCCAAAATGATAATTTTTAAGCATAAAGTACCAAAATGAAAACAACCCCAAACTATAAGTGCCAAAAGTGTACTTTAGTCCTTTTTTTTCTTTTCAATATTTTAAAATAAAAGAGAAGATTCTGAGGATTGACTTCCACTTGGAGGCTAATAATATTATAACAAGAAATTAGTTCTTTTAATCATGAAATGGGAGAAGTTGTACATGTACATTTAATATACGATTAAACTTCCTTTACTTCCTATTGACTACTGGATGCTGAAATGATGAACTAATGCAGCTAATTCTACACAAATCAGGGTTTAATAATCAGATTCCCTTCAGACCAAGAAAAAAAAAAGGAATCTTTTTTTTACTGTTAATTTTTTAAAATGCTGTTCCATTATATGGAAACTAGTTTGTTTCTTTGAGAATATGTGGAATTCAGGTTGTTTAAGATCCCTTTATATGCTCTGTCAATAGATACTGCCACTAGTTGGACCAACAAAGTTGATAATGGAGATTCCAATCGATAACTATAAGTGGCATGAGTTCTTTCCAAATGGTAACGTAATAACCTTCTTATTGCCCTTCCTAGTTTCTTTATATTTGAAGTTGTAGACTGTGCTAAGTCACAATCTGAAACTGTGCTGTAGTTACACATAATATGGGCGTTGTTATTGCAATATGGGCTCCAATTGTCCTGGTAGGTGGATCCAAGACAAACTCTCCTTGAAATAAATTTTAAGTCAGTATGCTGTATCTTTGTTCTTTACATTATAATACTGTATACGCCATTATTTTAAGTTGTTTTGCCATATAGGTCTATTTTATGGATGCACAAATATGGTATGCCATATATTCTACTCTGTTTGGTGGAATTCATGGAGCCTTCAGCCATTTGGGTGAGGTCAGTGGAATTTTTTTTCCCTTTTCTCTGATAAATAAATATAAAAAAAAGAAAAAAGGAAGGGAACAGAACTCAAGATGTTTGTGTCGTATGGTCCTGAAAGCCAAAGGGAACAGAACTCAGCCCTTTTCTATGATTAATCAATGCTCTAATGCCCACCGAATGAGAACCTTGCCATTTGGCTTCACTTTGGTAATAATGGTTCTCTTCCTGAATATTACTTTATATCATTGGATGTTTGTTAGATACGGACACTTGGGATGTTGCGATCCAGATTTGAAGCTGTGCCTTCAGCTTTCAAAAATCGTCTTGCGCCTATAGCCAACGAAAGGGAAAACAAGGTAATTTCAACTTTAATCAATCTTGTAATGTTTGCTCAAAGTTCTTTAGCATTTGAAACTTCAGTAAATTATGTTTGAAATATAAATTTTTTTTTTACCGAATACAAATAAAGCTTCACACCTATGTGATCTGGAAATTTATGCGGGTGTGTTGTTCAATCTTTATATGTTTGACCTGGTGTCTTTCATCTTCATTGTCTTTTGCTACATTCTAAACTTTGTCATGGCAGGAGAACATCTTTCACCGGAAGACCATTGCCAAGTTTTCTCAAGTGTGGAATGAATTCATATATTCAATGCGAATGGAAGACCTTATAAGCAATAGGTCCTGATTGCTGCTTTCCCAGTAATTCATTTTATATCAAATGAATCATATTATATCTCTAATTGTTTTATTTGACTTTTAATAATTCAGGGACAGAGACTTGTTGCTTGTTCCATATTCTTCAGGTGCGGTATCTGTTGTGCAGTGGCCTCCTTTTTTGCTTGCTAGTAAGGTATATTCTTTTCATGTTACTTGTGTTAATTTTAATATTGAACACAAGATTTTTGTTATTTACGCACTTTTTTTCTCACATGTGGTAGATTCCTATAGCATTAGACATGGCAAAAGATTTTAAAGGGGAGGATGATGATGATTTGTTTCGGAAGATTACAAGTGATGATTATATGCATTCAGCAGTTATTGAATGCTATGAGACACTCAAAGATATTATATATGCCCTTCTGGAAGATGAATCAGATAGGATGTAAGTCAGAATCATTTGCATTACCAGCTTGAATGGTCTAAATAATCTTAGAGGCGACCTTGCAAGACTCATGATGTCTTAATTTTTATTGTGAATCAGGATTCTAAGGAATATATGTTATGAAGTAGAACAGAGTATAGAGCGGGGCAGATTTATAAATCATTTCAAGATGAGCGAGCTGCCTCAGCTCAGTGAGAAGTTGGAGAAATTTCTAAAGCTCTTGGTAACATTCATCCTTTATGTTTCCCTATTGTTTTAATTGTTGAAAACTTCATCATTGAAATAATTGACATAGTATGGACATTGTACTCGTTAATTCTTACTTTCTTGCTAATTATGTTTGTAAATTGACAGCTAGCAGAAATTGAATATTTTTCTGAGCCTCAAATAATCAATGTCCTCCAGGACATTATGGAGATTATTACACAGGATATTATGATTGATGGTCATAAGTAAGTAGTGAGAAATGTATACTTAGTGGAGACATAATTGTTGTTTTTTAACTCTAGAATGAACCTTCATGACTCCGGTATACTGTTGGATTTTCTGTTCCATTTTAGAATCCTTGAAAGCGCTCACCATGCTCAAAGCGCTCACCATGCTCAAGATGGTAAGATAGAGCAAAGGTTTGAAAGGCTAGCCTTCGAACTGACGCTAAACAAATCATGGAGGGAGAAGGTAGTCCTTGCACTCACACTTGCAATTAAAAATGTTTACTATTTCATCTAAGATCTTCTTTGTTATTTATCTCTTATGTTTCTCTATAGGTCGTTAGGCTTCATTTGCTTTTGACTGTCAAGGAGTCTGCCATAAATGTGCCTCAGAACTTGGAGGCTCGCCGACGCATTACCTTCTTTGCCAACTCCCTATTTATGAATATGCCAAAAGCTCCCAAAGTCCAAAACATGCTGTCCTTTAGGTTAGTCACTGAAAACAAAAAAATTGTCAGAAAAAAAAAAAAAAAAAAGAATTTAAATGGAAGGATTACAAACAATTTTTAAAAAAAGATTCATTGTTTCTAATATGGAAAGAATATGGTATGATGCCAAAAACTAACTCCTAAATCATTTGTGACTAATTACTGCAGCTTGGTATAAATTGAAGGATTAATATGGTTCTCGTGCTAATATGTTATTATTGAATTCTAGATTTGGTTTTTTTTTTTTTTTTCATTACTTCACGATTCACTCTTCTGCTTCATTACTTGATAGCATATGAATTCTTGCATGCCCTTATCTACAATTTTTTGTGTGGAGATCAGCTAGTAGATTACCAACTATTCTCAAACTATTATTCCAATGACATTTCTTTTTTTTTTTTTTTCTTTTTTTTTTTTTTTTTTCTGATTTGTGGCCTAGTGTTTTAACTCCATATTTCAAAGAAGATGTACTTTATTCTGAAGATGAATTAAAGAAGGAAAATGAGGATGGGATATCAACTTTGTTCTACCTTCAAAAAATATATCCTGGTTAGTTTCAATTTTCAATTTCATTGCTATGTTATACTTTTTATTATATGACAGCTGTGAACTTAGAACTGCCTATCTGGTCACAAACTAGATGAATGGACCAATTTCCTAGAACGCATAAAAGATGTTATAAAAGATTGCAAAGAGGAGAATCGTGAGAAAGAAAAGATGGAGTTCATTCGTCTCTGGGTATCTTACAGGGGGCAGACACTTGCTAGAACAGGTTTGATAATGATGAATTTTGTGGTCTGTACTTAACCATAATTGTATCTGAATCCAACTTATACTTTGCACCTCCATCAATGTGTTTGTGCCAGTGAGAGGGATGATGTACTATAAGCAGGCTCTAGAACTTCAATACTTCTTGGAATTTGCTGACGATGAAGGTCGGTGTTTTCTGTCACAGATACATAATTGTAAACTAATTCATTCAACTTTTGATTCCAACATATTTTAAAAGTTAATGCTATGGCAAGACATTTTTGATGATCTATTCATTGTTTTCTTTGCAGCTATTCTTCTTGGCTATCGGAACTTTGAGTTATTTAGTGATCATAAGGCTTTTCAAGATCATGCACAAGCCCTGGCTGATTTGAAGTTTACATATGTTGTTTCTTGCCAGGTTTATGGAAATCAGAAAAAATCTGATGATGCTAGAGACAGAAGTTGTTACATTAATATTCTGAATCTAATGTTGACGTGAGTCACTGTTACAATTCATTAAACACTGATAGTTCTTCAAAGAGATCCAAAACGTGAATGACATCTTTGAAATATTTAAATTCTTTTTAGGAATCCATCTCTACGTGTTGCTTACATAGATGAAAGGGAGGAGACAGTAAATGGAAAATCTCAGAAGTTGTATTACTCTGTTCTTGTCAAGGGAGGGGAGAAGCTAGATGAGGTATGCAAGAATAATTTATTTATTTTTGATGTCTTTATATTCTGTTTGTTGGCTGGAGGCATCAAGTTTAAGTGGTTACCCCTACTAGGCTTATCATTTGTTCAAGTTGCGTGTGATATTGGGCATATATACAAGTAATCTCCACTAAAAAAAACTAATTAGAATGTGTCATATCAATAATCCAATTGAAATGAAGCAAATTAAAGTCTATGTTCCTTGAATCTCAGTTTAATTGGGTATTGTGTAGCACATGATCTAGTTAGTAAATTCCTTGTGTATATGATTGTTTGGCTGATTTGTTTGTCATTCATTCCTTATCAATGGCTTGTGTTATTCTTATATGTCTCTTATATAGGGATAGAGTTGTTTGTAAGGCCCTGTTATATTTTATAATTTCCAACTTCATGCCTTTGCACAAGGTTGTTAAAATCAGGATCCTACATAGGTTCAGTGGAAGGACTTTATAGATTTGATTGTAGAATTGAATTGAGGATCATATGATCCTAGTTTTCATCAAAACTAAAGACAAAAGAACATTAGTAATGATTATGTATGTTAAATAATCATTAAAATTGTCCTTCATAAAAGTCAAAATTTAATATAGTGTAATTTTTTATTCTATATAGGACTACATTTCTATTAACTAGAGTAATATTTTTTTTCTCCAAATTTTTTTTTAGTTAGGAACTAAGTACCAAACTACAAATACGTAAGTAAAGGAAATGCTTTACAAGATCCAAGTTGCAACTCCAAAATAAGCTAATATCTAAAAGAATTAAAGTTAACACTCTTTAGGTTTCCAAAAAAAATTTACCAGAATTTTGATTGAAATAGCTTAAACTAAAATTTATAAGGAAAAAAGGACACAAAAAAATTAGGGGGAAAATAGCAGCATAATCAAATTTGTGATCACCTATATATTTCTTGATCTAAAAGAAGACCTAAGGAGCCAGTCAAATTTTATTTTCATTATTCAGTCAACTAAATAACATTTCTATTAAATTTTGTATTGTCGCCATGAAGAAGATAACTTTAGAAACCTATTACAGAAAAGTAAAAAACTCATAGAACCATATGAAAATAAGTTTATAATCTATATGCATTTAGATATAAACATAGATTATCTCAACCCACAAAAAAATCAACTCTGAATTAAAGAGTTTTGGTCAGACCCATTTACAAAATCCGGCTATGGTTCGGAAAAGTGAAATGAATTTATTTATAAAAATAAAAAAAAAAAAGAAAAAAAAAAAGAAAAAGAAAAGAAAAGGTAGAAGAAGCTCAAGAAGAAAACCATAGGTAAAGTAAAGAAATGTTTATCGAATTGTTCTTGGGCCAAATTTCGTAAATAGTTCAAACCCAGTCAGCATAGTCTAAGATTTGTTTAACCTAGAGGAAAAAAAGGCCCATAAATGCTTGGATGGTAAGCTTGGTGTGATCCTACTGATCCTTCCCCAATGTTGCTCTTCCAATGATTCTAATGCTTTTGGACAAAGTAGGATCATACGTTCTAGATGATAACCATGAGGGAGGTAAAGGGCCTGGCTCTGTTACAACTTTACCTAAAGAAAAATATTTATACTAGTAAGTCATTTTCTTTATTTGGTGCAGCTGTTATGATACATTTGTTTTGTTATACGGCCTAGTTTTGTTTTGTATATTTGTTTTCTCCTGAGCTTAGTTAGAGCCATTTGTTTATTTCTTTTGGGCTAGGCTCCTGTACAGTAAGCCTTGTGTGTGTGGCTAGCTTATTGCTGCTTTCTTATTTGCTTAAAGGTCAGAAGAAAAGTGACTTTAAGTTGGCTACTTCTTGTCTCACCTTTAAACAAATAAGCAAATAGCAAATGATCCTAGCCAAACGAAACAAGTCAGTATATGATTTATACATTCTTTCTATGTAGTACTTTTAATGTTTACTTCTGTGAGAAAGGAACTAATTGATATCATGCTTCTCGAATATCCAATTAATATTCAATTGTAGATATATGTTTTTTTCTAATGCTAAAAAGTTTTATGTTCATTTCAACTCCATCCACTGCATTCTGAATTTTAAATAATGCATCTATGTTTTACTAATAAACATGCTCTTTCTAACCTTAATAGGAAATATACCGCATCAAGCTTCCAGGTCATCCAGAGGATGTTGGTGAAGGGAAACCTGAAAATCAAAATCATGCCATCATCTTTACTCGAGGAGAAGCCTTGCAAACGATAGACATGAATCAGGTAGCTACCCATCTCCGCTATTTGATATTACATTATAAAGGTGACCTACTGTGTTTTCACCGTGTATTTTTTTCCCCCCAAGGATAATTACTTTGAAGAAGCTTTCAAAATGAGAAATGTGTTAGAAGAATTCTTAAAAAGACGACGTAGCCAACGGAAACCCACAATATTGGGACTCAGGGAGCATATATTCACTGGAAGGTCAGCCTTTATTATTATATGTCTAATTATAGATTGGATCTTAATGAGTGGTAAGGGCAATGCAGAAATTCATTCTGCAGGGTAACATTGAGATTTTTTTTTATTAGTATATATGCTCATCTTCATCCCCCCCCCCCCCCCCCCCCCCCACCCTTTTTTTTACAGTGTTTCGTCACTTGCATGGTTCATGTCCAATCAGGAGACTAGTTTTGTAACTATTGGGCAGCGAATTTTGGCAAATCCTCTCAGGTAAGTCTTAAGTTTTCAGGAAGTCGATTGAGTGCTTATGTGATTTTATATGAATTTATCAATAGTATTTGCATTTGACTTGATCTTTAAATTACTTGTTGGAGAGAGAGACTCCAAGGGAGTCCACCAAGAACCCTTTGATGTATATGTTGGGACATCACTCATTCACTCTAACCCAAATGTTAAGCCAATTGGTTTGGGCTCAATTATTTATATCATTTACTCACTTTCTTTACTTATATCTCAAGGAGGGTGAGAACCAACTTGAGTACAAGTATGTGTGCTACAATTATGTGTGAGGTCCAAGACAAGGAAAGTGGGCCTAAAGCCGAATGACTATACACGTTAACAACCCCCTTAAACTCAATGAGGGTGAGAGACCAACTTAAGTTTTCAATCAAAGCATGAAGGTGGCTCGTAGGGTGTGACTTGGTGAAGGTCTCTGCAAGTTGATCTTGAGAGGATTCATATAGCAACTTGAGAAAGCCCTAGAGCAAATGATGATAGACAAAATGACAATCAATCTCGATGTGTTTGGACCGTTCATGGAAGACATCATTATGAACAATTTGAATGCCACTCCAGTTATCACACAATAAAGAGGAGTGGCAGATGATGAGACAAACTTGAATCCTTGAGAATCCATCGAAGCCAAATGAGTTCAAATGGAGTGTCAACAAGGGCACGATATTTAGCTTCAGTGCTGGAGCGGGCCACAACAATTTGTTCCTTGCTTTGCCAAGAGATCAAAGATGAGCCAAGAAGGAAGGAATAACTAATGGTGGACAATCGATCAGTGGGGTATCTTGCCCAATTAGGATTAGAGTATGCACGGAGAACAAGACGAGACTAACCAAAGAAGTGAAGGCCATGAAAGAGAGTGCCCTGAAGATATTGAAAATGCACAAGACAACAACATAGTGAGTTGATTGTAGAGTAGACATAAACTGGCTCATCTGGTGAACAAAATAAGATAGGTTTGGATGAGTGAATCATAGGATCCAAAGCAATTTGAATTGCTGCATGATTGTCACAATACATAGCCAAAGTTAATTGCACATTACCCTGATTCCTCAAGTAGATGTTTAATCCGCATAAGCTCATATGATGTATGATCCATGGCTCTATACTCAGCTTCTGCATTAGAATGGGATAGAACATTCTGCTTCTTACTTCTCTAAGTAGACAAGTTTCTCCCTGAAAGGGTGTAGTATCCAATAGTTGATCTTCTATCTGAGGTGGATCCTGCCCATTCCAAACATGTAAATGCCTATTCTCATAAATGACCATTAGCCTTGTAAAGACCTCCACTGCCAAGTAGACTTGGCAATTGGTCAGGTTGATCGAGTTCAATCTGGTCGAGTTCGGGTGAAAAACTTATTGGACTAAAATTGGTTGCTATTCCTCTAACTGTTACCCAGCCTTTGATGAGCAAGATCAACCAGGAATAATCAGTATTTTTCTAACATACCCAAAAAAAAAAAAAAAAAAAGTAAAAAAAAACTTGGAGATAAAAGTTGAATAATACATAATCCTTAAGTTTGTAGTCCAAAAATTAATTCTAAATAGTCCATTAGTCTAATTAATTCTTTGTGTTAGGTATTTGCAATGAATTTTTTTTCTGAATCTTTTGGGTTGGCTCTATTGTGGCTTCCAACTTTCTGATAAAACTCTTAAATTCACTTGAGACGGACTCTTAATATTTTCAATATGCTACTTGTTGAATTTAGATTTGGATGCCGAGAATGGTGCTTAACTTTTGAAACTTTTCCAGTATTTCTCAAACTCAAGCTTTTTACTAAATTTGAACAGATTTTTGGAGCAACCAAGACTCTAGTAACTCCTCATTTGGATCGACTGTATGTTGATGATAGTTACAATAAGCTATGGAGGTCCGAATCGGATTTTATTAAAAAATAACTATAAACCCCAAACTATATTATTAGTTAGGCAACGTTTGAAACAAATTTGGTTTCTAACAAATCGAGTGCAAAGGACTCGATTTTGCTCTGAGAAATTGCACTTGGAACTCGAGTGTGAGACACTCGAGTATGGAACTCGAGTGTGAGACACTCGATTTCCAAGTGCAATTTCATAGAGCAAAATCGAGTTCTCTGCACTCGATTTGTTAGAAACCAAATTTGTTTCAAATGTTGCCTAACTAATAATATAGTTTGAGGGATTTGATTATTTTTTAATAAAATCCGTCCAAATCTCCAAAACCTGTCTGTCAATAGAACTTCCTTAACGAATGATGGAAGTCTTTCAAATTTATTATTTCCAATTTAAAGTATTGGGTGTTACATTGACAACCTTGCTTTGTTACCACAGCCTTTTGGATGGTGAATAATCTTCTGCCAGACATCTCTTTATAGATGCACTAATTCATGTTAGAATTATGTTTAAATAATTAAATTGACCATTTCCCATCAACTGAAGCTTTTGGAACAATCAGTAATTCACCATTTCCTAAGTTTGACCCCTGTCTTTGCTCTACCTTCCTTTTCTTATCAGCTTAAATTTATGGAACAATAAGTAATTTAACAATACCATTTCATAACATACATTACCCTACAACAAGGAGTTGTCTATATTTAAGATATATTACACCCTGTAGAGCTGTGTCTATTGAGTTTGAATTTTATTCAAGCTCTATATAGGAAGTTTCTCACCATGATATAGGAAGAAATACGGTATGTGGGGGTGCAACATTATTTTGGTGTGATCACCCCATTCCTTCAACATATGCACCTAGTGGATTTTGAATCCAAGACATCACTTTCCATCTCATTATTATGAAAGAGGGAATTGTCATTTGAGCTGGAGCCCATTGTCATGAATGACTTAGTTTCCTGCTAGCTGATGTTATTCTGCACTCTTATTATTTGTCTATTAAATGTTCCATGTACCTTTGCAGGGTACGGTTCCATTATGGTCATCCTGATATATTTGATAGAATCTTCCACATAACAAGGGGCGGCATAAGCAAAGCTTCAAAAATGATTAATCTGAACGGGAATATATCTGCAGGTAGGTTCTGGTTCATTAAAGATGATTGACTACTTGGTAATTTTTGCTCACTATCTTGGACTTATCTCTTCAGGATTAAATTCAACTCTGCGTGGGGGATTTATAACACATCATGAGTATATCCAAGTAGGCAAGGGGTGTGATGTGGGAATGAATCAGATATCCCGTTTAGAGACTAAGCTTGCAAATGGAAATGGAGAACAGACACTCAGCCGTGATGTTTATCAACTTGGACATCGATTTGACTTCTATAGGATGTTGTCATTCTACTTCACAACAGTGGGTTTCTATTTTAGTAGTATGGTATGTTAGCCAAACTACTTTCTTTTATATAATCTTTTTTAAGACTGGATTCCTATTTTAGGATGTGCTTGCAAATTTTGTCACCAGATTACTTTTGGTCAATGAGTATGATTTTCTTTTTAATATTGCTATGTTCTTTAAATGGTAACTTCTTTTACATTCCAACCTCTTCTTTAGTTTGCAAAGAGCCTTGTGGTTTAGTGGCATTATCTAGTCTCTTTCATGAGGAGAATTTGGGTTCAATTCTCATTTCATACATAATGATTTTCTACAAACTCCTGTTCGTATTTTGTATAAATATTAAATATACGACTATGGCTTCATTTGGATATTTTGTTGTTTCAGTTGACCGTGCTTACTGTATATGTATTTCTGTATGGGCGTATGTACTTAGTTTTGAGTGGAATTGAGAAAGAGATCCTTAGGAATCCAAGCATACAACAGAGCAAGGCCCTTGAAGAGGCTCTGGTTACCCAATCTGTTTTCCAATTTGGCTTATTGCTAATGCTGCCCATGGTTATGGAAATTGACCTGGAAAAAGGATTTCGTATTGCCCTCAGTGATTTTATCCTCATGCAACTACAACTGGTCTCAGTATTCTTTATGTTCCAGCTTGGAACAAAAGCACATTATTATGGGAGAACAATTGTGCATGGAGGTTCTAAATATCAAGCTACTGGCCGAGGATTTATTGTTTTTCATGCTAAGTTTACTGATAACTACAGGCTGTACTCACGAAGTCACTTTGTGAAGGGATTGGAGCTATTTATTCTATTGATCGTATATGAAGCTTATGGGCAATCGTATCACACTTCATATCTTGATCAATTCATCACTTTCTCTATGTGGTTTCTTGTTGCTTCATGGTTGTTTGCTCCTTTCGTGTTCAATCCATCTGGTTTTGACTGGCCAAAGATAGTAGATGATTGGACGGATTGGAAGATGTGGATGGGAAATCGTGGTGGTATTGGGGTTCCACCTTCCAAAAGTTGGGAATCATGGTGGAAGGAAGAACATGAACACTTAAAATATACAAGTATCAGGGGGAGAGTGGTTGAGATAATACTTGCATTTCGCTTCTTTGTATACCAGTATGGAATTGTCTACCACCTTCACATAGCTCATTATAGCAAGAGCTTGCTGGTAATAATTCTTACATCCTACAATTATGGTTTTCTTTTTGGACTATTAAAGTCTATTTAGGTTTATGGAACCAGCTTACACCGTCTGACATTTACTTCGGGCCACTTTCTTTGTAGGTTTACGGAATTTCTTGGTCAGTGATGGTGACTGCTCTTCTCGTCCTAATGGTATGCAAATGGAACTCACAGATATACAGTAAATTTATGTCAAAGTAATTAACTTAGCTACTAGCTTAAATGATTATTCAAGCTGACACCAATATGTGAATTTATTTACATTTTAACACACAAAACTGAATAGTAAAAATAGAGCTGCATAGGGGTTTGTGGTGTAAACGTAGGTTGCTAAGGCCAAATTATGTTAATCCCTTGTGTACTTTTTCGGTCCCATCTTTTCTATCTTTCTTCTTAACATTAAACAGGTTTACTAAAGTTACGTTTAGACTCCTAGATCAGCTTGCTACCAATTTTACCAATTTATTAATATCAAGTCTAAGTAGTCAATTAACTGAATTCAATTGTAATATGGATAAACAGTAAAACCAACCACAACAAGAAAAATTACACACAAGAGATGAGGATTGTTCACAAAGTGAACCAACAAAGATAAACACTCTAGGGCCTAGCCCAATTGGTCAAATCCACCATAAAGAAGTTGCTATACAACCAAACTCACAAGACCTCCAGTACATGTAATTTGCCTTGTATTGAAGCTCCCAACTCTTGCCACAACTGCTCTTCAAGCATCTGTCTTCACAGTAATTCAACATAGCAAGTTGAGATGCTGACCGCCAAACCAATCTCTTGGTTACTTCAAAGTCATTTGAAGATTTCTAATGTCGTTGTGGTTTTAATATTGCACTTCAATACCACTAGTGGTGATCTAGTGTTTTGGTGGCTAAATTCACCTCTCCAGGAAATTGCAATTTGGAGAGGGTTGGAAGAATAATCTAAGTTTACAGGGTTTTTTTTTTTTTTTTTTTTTTTTCTTTCAATTTGATAGCCGTCTTCCTTCGCTGGAGATTAGGGTTAATAAAAGGTTTATATATGAGCAGGGTTTAGGCTAGAGTCACACAATTATCCGCAATGGGATTTCGATTGACCCAAAGTCTACTGAGAGCTTTTGCATGACCAAGATTTTGAATTTTGCTCTACAGAGATTGTATTTCACTTGACCAAATGAATCTTTGATGCACAATGAACTGAAGCTTCAACTTTAGCCTTCATTACCCATTGTTACAATTAACAAACAAACAAAATTGTCATGGAATCACTAATCAGCCAACATCTAAAAATTATAACAAAATCCCCTTTTGGCAGAACAACCCTAATACAGAACTAAGTACTAAAGTATAAGTTATGAAACACATACCAAACTAACTTACACCTAGACTAGAGACCAAGTTGATTAACTCTTACAAAAGTGCATGTCTTTCCTAAAGAAAAAATAAACTAAATAAAAACGTTAAACTCATAGGATACAGGTAATATAAGAACAACATCGATCAAGTATATCAAGAGATATTAAAAATAGAAACAACAAACTAGACCATACATCAACAATCACCAATTGACTACAATGATCATTCAATCATGGGATTAACGTGGACATGTTAACAACAATTTAGGCTTAGTATCAATCAAACACAAATAACATGTCCAACATAGCAATGGTTACATACGTTCATAGGCTTAAACACAGTCAAACCAAGATACGAAAGATATTGCATAGAATACATATATCAATTAAGCACAATGCATAAAAAGTAATTGTTAAGTGTTTAGAGATTACATCATTGAATCATAAAATATAAGAAATCACTAAAACAAAAATTAGTTATCTCCCCCCAAATATATTCATCCCCACTATGAAAAAAGAAATATTAATCATATTCTCTCCCCGTAAGTTTACTCCTCCCCCTTTTTTGTCATGAAGTGCCTAGGGGGTATATCATGCTGTCATCATGATCAACATTAAGGAAATCTCTAATGTCTCAAACTTCTGTACTTAAATGAGCTAATGTTACCTTAATACACTCCTGACCATGTAGTAGCTGATAGAGAAGAGGTAGGATATTTGTTGGAGCAACAGGTGGAGCTTGGAGTAATTCATCTTCCTCGTCCAAAAACCAACTCTTGAAGCAAATTTAAAAATTTCTCATAATAGAATTTTGGTTGGCCGAAAGCTTCTGCCTGGAGCTAGTGCAACCCAGAATCTGCTTCACAACTTATATTTTGAATTTCGCTTGACCAAGATTGTACTTTGCTCGACCGAATGAATCTTTGTTGCACAATGAACTAAAGCTTCAACTTTATCCTTCAATACCCATTGTCACAATATAAAAATGAAATCCAACAATTTGAAAATAATAATAACAAAAACAATTGATGCAATTAGGCAACATCTAAAATTCTAAACAGTTACAAATTATACAAAAAGGAAAAGCAAAGTTACAAATACACACACACATATATATTATGGTGCAATTTTTTTATTTTCTCTTGCCTCTTCTCTCTTTTTTTATTTTCTTTTGAATATATATATATATTTATATTATGGAAAAAGTTAAGGGATGCTTTTAGGGTATTTGTTAATGGACCATTTTAGGAAAATTTTTATGGGAAAATAAAAGAGTAACTGATTTTTTTACAGCTTTTTATATTTTCCATGAAAATGGTATCAAAACTTTCTTAAAATGGTCAATTAACAAATGCCTTAAGGGCATCCGTTAACCAGACCCATTATATTTTTTACTCTTGAAGCATACATGTTCATTTGGTATTTTGTTGCCTATATTCTTCCCATGCTGCTGCCAGATGGTGCCAATGGGTAGAAGAAGACTTGACGCCAAGTTTCAGATCTTGTTCAGGATTCTCAAAGCGCTTTTGTTCCTTGGCTTCATGTCGGTCATGATTTTCCTTTTTGTTTTACATAGGCTCACTATATCAGATTTATTTGCTGCCATCCTTGCCTTCACACCCACGGGATGGGCCCTTCTTCTTGTAAGTTTAAAATTCTGCATATTCTTAACATAGAAAGAACTGGGTAGCTTGTGAGTTTTTAGATAAACTATGCCATTTGTCTTAAAAACTTCCTGCCTTGTTGAAATTGCCATTAATTTAGCAGCAAATTAAATTCAAATTAGTAAGCATTAATTTTCAAACATAGTTGTACTTGCATAGTATTCAAGAAAACATAGCTCTCTCTTTTTTTTTTTTTTTTTTTTCTGTTTTAGAAACAACATAACAAATTCTTTTTTGAGAATTATTCTGTATAATCTTTTAGTGACAACATATGCTGCTCTTTACCACCAACGGTGTTTATCTAGTGATCATTGGGCTTACTCTCAAGTGGTTTGGAGGATGGAGATTCCAAGTTCAAATCCCACAATTGGAAGTTCTTAGGAAAAACCCCGCACCCCAGCTCAATGCCCACAGTGCTCTCTTGGGGCTAGTATAACAACTATGGCTCACCAATTTCCCTGCTTGCGAGCCCAAACCCAACAGATAAGATGCTATTATGTTAACACCCAAGTAGAGAAACTACTCTGGTCAGACCCTCCTAACCTTTTTAGTTAAAAAAATAAAAAATAAAAAGAAGCATACGCTGCTCTTGTCTTCCCTGTATTTTCTCTGGCCAGGAAAATTATCATATTCTTTTTTCTGGCCCAAGAATCTTTTTCACTTCTCCTTAGTCCTTACTGTTATTTACCGTAATATTTTTCCCATTGATTCTTCAGTTGCAAATTCCAATGCATATTGTATGTTCTACATTTCCTAAAATTTCAAAGTAGACTAAGGGTATGTTTGGTAACTGTTTTTTCCCCTTATTTTCTATTTTCAAAAACAATTTTCTATTTTTGAGACTAAAAAACTTGTTTGGCAACCCAAAATAGATAGAAAACAAAAATTGTTCTTAAAACTCAATTTGTGAAGGAAACTAAAAACATGCAAAATGCTATTTTCAGTTTCTAATTTTCAAAAGTCAAGAAAAACATATTTAATGTAATGAATTTGACTCATTTAATGAGTTAGCATTAGAGTTCAAATCCTAGTAACAACATATTTTAGTTTTTTCTATTTTTTCCTTAAAAAAACTATCTTTTTAATTTCAACTAACTAAACATGTTTTTGATTTCAAAAATACAAGAAAATTATTTTTTCTTTATATTCCCAAAAACAAATTTTTAAAAATAGAAAACAAAAACATGTTTGTTGAAAATAGCCTTAGATTTTGAATTTGTTGAAGTTGCAATTTTTTTCTGTTTGAACCATGACAAAGTGCTAGGATTTGTCACATTTTTGGACATTGTGCTTAAATTAAACTAATTGACCATTCCTTAAATTAGCTCATGAGTGGCTTGGTTCTTAGAAAGATATTTCTTAGTTAAGATGATGAGGTTTTTCAATTGATGAATTATGATTCACTAAATCAATTCTTCCTTTGTCTTGTCCTTCCAAGGTTGGGCAGGCATGCAGGCCATTATTGAAGAGGGTAGGATTCTGGGATTCATTAGTGGAGCTAGCAAGAGCATATGATTACATAATGGGGCTGATAGTCTTTTTGCCAATAACCATTTTGTCTTGGATCCCAATTGTATCAGAGTTGCAAACACGCATGCTCTTTCACCAAGCATTTAGTAGGGACCTCCAGATTCCAATGATTCTTGCTGGAAGGAAGGAGAAAACAACTTGAAGCCTTAGTATTAGAGTTTTTCCTTCTTCATTTTTGGCATTTGGTGATGTTTGTAATATTCTCTCCATGAATTGTGACATGTTACCGAGAAAAAGATTTTTCTCTTCTCCTTCCCTCTAAGTAACCTTCCTCCTTTTTAAATTTTTATTTTTATTGGGTTAAACTTGTGAATGTGGGTAAGAACCAAGGACATCAACAACACTTTGGTTTTCGGAATAATGTTGTACTGTATAATTTACATTATCAAGTATATTCGATCAGCGCAAGTGCAATTATTCTACTGGTGTTTACACGTTTTAGTTGAAAAAGGTCCATTGCAGTTTCGAGGATTTTTTTTTTAAATAATCATAAAACCCAAACAATATCATTAGTTAGGCAACGTTTCAAACTAATTTCGTTTCTAATAATTCGAGTCCTCTGAAGTCGAGTTCACTGTAACTATTCTGTGTTTTGCCAAAAAATGAGTCTAGACTTCAGAGGACCCGATTTCTGTACATAGAAATCGAGTCTAGAGGACTTGGTTTCTATACAGAGAAATCGAGTCCTCTATACTCGGTTTCTATATATAGAAATCAAGTTCTCTGGACTCGATTTCTATGCATAAAAAACGAGTCCATTGGACTTAATATTCAAATGACAGAGGAAGAAAACAATAGAATCCATATACGTAGAGACACAGCAACAACGAGGACTCCACACAGCAACTCGAATTATAAAAATAAATAAATAGACATGTAAAGAAGAAGACTTTGAAACCATGTAAGAGTATTGCTTGGAAAACTCACCTCGTTCATAACAGAGTCTTCCTGTATTCGTGTCAAAGACTTTGAAGCCATCCCTTGTCCCTATCACAAAGCAACTGCAAAAAACCAGAAGGTCAAAAAAAAAAAAAAAAAAAAAACCAATCAATAAATACGTTTATGAATAGAACCAATAGAATTATTCGCTTGTTTCAATAGAATTAGATTTTGTTTTCCCGAGAAAAATGATTTCCCAGAAATAAGAAAAGTCGAAAGAGAATAAAAATAGAAGAATGAGAATAGAGAGTATTGGTGAATCTACCTGGCGTCCTGGTTGAAGGAAGCGCAGAGAATTGGGTAGAACGAGGAGGAAGAGGAAGAGGACTGATTGGCCATTAAAGGAATTGGATTTTTGTTGGGAAGCTTTTTTGTGAGGAAGATTATTAAATATCGAAGCTTCACTTCAAACTTAGAATGATTGGAACAAGGGAAACTTAACAGAACATAGAAAACGATTTCTATGCATAAAAACGAGTCCATTGGGCTTAATATTCAAATGACAGAGGAAGAAAACAATAGAATCCATATACGTAGATTTGATGCAAGTCCGTCGGTATGCTCTGTTTTGTGGAGAGTAAAACAGAGCACTGTTGGTTGTAGTCCTCGTTGTTGCTATGTCTTTGGGGTAGACTGGCAAAAGGAGGAACGTCAAAATCGAGTCTAATGGACTCGTTTTTTATGCATAGAAATCGAGTCCTAGGGACTCGGTTTCTATACAGAGAAATCGAGTCCTCTGGACTCGATTTCTATGTGTAGAAAATGAGTTCATTGGACTCGTTTTCTATCACCTCAGCAACGAAATAGCTACAGTGAACTCGACTCCAGAGGACTCGAATTATTAGAAACGAAATTAGTTTGAAAGTTTGCCTAACTAATAATATTGTTTGGGTTTGATGGTTATTTTCTAAATAATCCCCAGTTTCGAAGCATCAATTCATTATGCAGGTTTCATTTCATTTTATATCTTCAGTCTTAGAAAAATGGGTATGGGTAAGGACTTTTTGGATCCCAGGGAAAGGAGAAATTATAAGGTCTACATGGTGGACAAGTAACGTGGTTTACCATTTCACTAAAAGATTTATACTTGTTTAAAATTGCTAAGTTAGATTTTTTTTTTTTAAATAGAAATTAATTACTGACTTAGCAATTTTAAATAAGTGGAAGTCTTTTAGTGGAATGGTGGACAAGTAACGTGGTCCACCAGAGGACTATATAATTTCTCCAGAAAAAGTGGGTCAATTGAACCCGACTTGCTAAAACAACAATTCTGGTTTATCCATCGACCTTGACAATAACTTTTTCATTTAAAACAATACATCCCTAATCTGTGGTTGAAACAAGTGAAATCAAAAGGCATTACTTTGAATGCTATTATGATTAAGGCTCCGTTTCGGAGTTCATAAGAGAATGGAATGGAATGGAATTGAATGGAATGGAATGGATTTAGTAGGAAAATGAATTAAATGGAATGGAATTTAAAAATCTTGTTTGGATGTTATAAATTAAAGGAATAAAAAGGAATGGAATGTAAGTAACATCGTTTGGAAGTGACATGGGAAGGAATGGAATGAAATCATTTTATAATAACATTACTATTATACCCCTCATTTTAAAGAACATAAAAAACAAGTTATGTATATTTCTATGTTGTAAAGCAATTCAAGCATCACATATTTATTCTCAACAAAATAAATATTGTCTCAAAATGCAAACAAATATCTTTTTTTTTTTTTAAAAACTCCGGTAATGAGTCTTGCCATAACAAAACAAAATAACATAATCCATTCCAAAACTAAGGTTGGCCAAAAAATCCCACACTTTTTTTAATTTTTAGGCCTAGACATTAGTGTCAATAAGACACATTTGCGCTCATGATTTGGGCAACCAAAGAACATCTCCTTATATGTTGGATTTTCCATAAAAAATATGTAGACCTCAATCTTTGATATTGGATCTAAGTCTAATATGCCCAAAGCAGCGTGAACTTCTGCTCCATATGACTTTGAAAAGCACTTTGCCATAACCTCAATTGCCCTATTAATTGCCATTGATACATTATCAAATGACTGGGAAATTACATTCCCGAGTTCATCATCTTCTGCCAATCATCTTTTCTTGCTTTTAGAAGACATTGCATCTTGTGATGACACTCGAGAACATACAACATTAATTTTTGGTGACCTCTGATCATCTTCGACTTCAAAGTTCTCCAAAGAAACTTCATTTTGGGATACCAAATTATCAATCTCATCAATAGTGGTCGATGCAGCATACCTAGCACGTTTCTCCTTTGCAGTTTCAGCATGATCACCTTTTGCTCTATCTTTAGCCCAAAGTTGTGCCATCTTAGAGTAGTTAGACATAGGTGTTGTCATCCACTTCTTGGCTGTAGGTTTAGACTGTTACAAACAAAGGAAAATATTAATAAGAACAAATATATAATTATGTAATACAAAATTAAACTAAAAAAAAAAATGGGAATTTACCTCTATGAGTGGCTCCCAAACTTCTGGTTTAGCTGTCTATATATTTAAAAAATCATTCCATCCAAAACCACTCAATCCATCTTTAAATATGTCATAGCATTCATGAAAATTCTTTTTCAGTGTCTTTTGTCGATTTTTCACCTTATCCTTGTTAATCTCCGTGTGAAATTTTTTGACCAACTCTTTCACTATGTCATCATATGCCTTAGAGGTAAAAGTTCCATTAACTCTACCACCTATGATCACTTGATGTAAAAAAGTATCCACTAAAGCATCATCCATAGCACTATTCCATTGTACTTCTTTGCTTGGGTCTCATCCATTCTTCTTTGATATCTTTCCCATGCTATAATAAATAGGACAAAAAACACATATAAAATAATGTGTAATATTGATATTAATGATCAAGGGATAGAGAGCAATATCAAACTAAAAAGAGAAATTAGCATAACATTTAGGTCTAAGTGATTTAAACATAACAGTCTTAAACAACATTATAATAATAAACCCAAAAGCTATCACATTTGGACATAGTTTTGCCACATGGCTGATGCTATAGAATCTCTTAAAATATCTCCTTGCCTAGCATCCTCATCATCTTCTCTTGGAGTGGGGGCCACACGTCCACGATGAGAATGTAAAACCTCTTCATCAACTTCAGCAATAAGACTTTCATCAGGATCGACTCCCATTAAATAATTATGAAGTATACAACATGATAAAATGATTTCATTTGGTGTGTCAACACAACAAGTAGGCTCTGTAGTACTTGCTATGATAGGAAATCTCTTTATCAGTACACAAAATGCTCTTTCAATGGCATTGCGTAGTGATGCATTTCGCAAATTAAACAATTTTTTAGCATTTTCAGGGGGATGAATAGAGTATTCTTTTAAATGGTAACACACTCCCCTATAAGGTGCAATCAGATGACTTCTATTCATGTATCCCGCATCAACAATATAATATTTACCTAATAAACATTAACAACCATTAATTATATACTACAAATTTTTTAATTATAAAGAATACACCCTAATACGTATTTGAATTAAATTTACCTTGTGGGATTTTCAAGTTATCGTTTCTAGTTAAAGCACTCTTTATTATTCTTGAATCTGAAGCAGTTCTTTCCCAACCTGATGATACGTATGTGAATTTTAAATCAAATGAGCATGTCGCCAACACATTTTGTGTTGCGTAATCCTTCCTACCCTGATATCTTGGTGCATCCTTATTAGACACTTTGACACAAACATGTGTTCCATCAAGTGCCCCAATACAATCCAAAGATTAACATTATCTCTCAAAAACATTTACCTTAAAATATATTTGCACTAAACTACTATCAAATATAAATTATATGCATGATATATTTACCTTGAAATATGGGTTGAACCTACTACTTTGTAGTATTTCAAGTGGCACTTGGGTTCCATCAAATTGTCGAAGGAATTGATCCTCTAACATAATTATTGATCTTAACACGTTATGAAAATGGCGACTAATGGTCTCATCGGAACAACAAAAAAAGGACATTGTACGAGTCGTCTGATTATGTGCTAGCATGTGAAGAAATTTGCCAACTTGCTCTTCAACCGTGGCACGCTGTGTGTCTTGAAGATCACCATCTCTCCGCAAAATGTCACACAAACCTTGAAAAGCTTGTGGACCCATGCGTATTACATCATAGCATTTTTCACTATTCCTAAGTCGAGACATTATTTCATCACGAACTTTTTGTCTTTCTATGGTTGATTATGTAGGAATGTGGGGAACACGTATTCTTTTTAGTCGTTGCCTTTGATGGATAATGTAACACAAATAATGGCATGCAGCATGAACCAAGGCTAGTTTCCGCATAAAGTCCGAAAAAACTATGGTCTTAAGTACCTCATCATTCAAATCCATCTAAGTAAAAAAATAGTTATGTTATCAGTCTAACTTAGAAAATTATGGGCACATGTTCTAAAAAAATAGTCATGTTATTAGTCTAACAAATTATGAATGTGTTACAACTAATCTAAAAATAAAACTGTTAAACTATAAAAATTAACTTTGTTTGGGATTCAAAGTGTTAAATTATAACATTATCTCTCAAAGTACACGTACATTAATGGCTTTGAGAGATAAACTATAACACTATCCCTCAAAGTACATTATCTGTTATAGTACACGCACACTAGCAATTAGAAAAGTTAAACTATAACATTGTCTCTCAAAGACTAATAACACATTCATAATTTTGTTGCACAGTAGACCCATAACTCAAACACATTATATTAAGATATTTGGACTTAATTTTAAATTCAAAAACTAATAGTCTAATGATTTAATTTGTTGCACAGTAGACCAATATGTTTGAGACAAGCAGGTAGTTGGGTACACTAGCATTCATTAACACAAAAGACAATGATAGGAAATTTTTGATAATCTACAATGATAGGAATTAAAGCACACATAATGGACTTAATTTAGTTTAGCATTATCATCTACCCAATTCTATCGTCTACCTATTTGATTGAAACTAATGAACTTAATTTAACCACAAACAAGTAATATTGATAAGGATCTTGCATGTTCTAGCATGTTCTCTATTGTCTATCCAAAGCTTTTATTGATATAAGCCTGTTCCAACATACCAAAATTAAATTAAAGCACATGTATTACACAAAAGTATGAATCCTGTTCCAGCATACCGAATACAGGGGAATGAAAGGAAAAAAACAAAAACACTACGTGTATCATTTAAAGGAAACAAACTGCATTATGTTGACCCGACGCAACTTGTGCATCAATGATAGGAATTAAGAACACATGCACAAGTAGAATACATATAGTTGAGTATGGCTAGTTGAGAAAAAATCAATGAAAGCAATTTAATTGAAACAATTGAAAAACTTTTTAATAGTAAAGAAATCAATGAAATCAAAAAAATTGAAAAACTCATAGTTGGGTATGGCTGGTTGAGATTAGCAGTAGCGTGAGAAAGAAGGAGCAGCAAACTGCACTATGCTGACCCGATGCTACTTGTGCATCAATGATAGGAATTAAGAACACATGCACAAGCAGAATACATATAGTTGAGTAAGGCTAGTTGAGAAAAAAAATCAATGAAAGCAAAACAATTAAAAAAATTGAAAAACTTTTTAATAGTAAATAAATCAATGAAATCAAAACAATTGAAAAACTCACAGTTGGGTATGGCTGGTTATGATTAGCAGTAAGGTGAGAAAGAATAAGCGGCAAAGAGAGAGAAAAATATTGGTATGGCTGGTTGAGAATAAAGAGGGCTAAGATTCAAGGGGTAATTTAGGAATTTCAATAAAATTTTCATTAAACCTAAATCCATTCCCTCCTATTCCTTCCAATTTGGGAGGAACAAAATTTTGAGATTTTGAGGGCTTAGGAGGGAATGAGTATTCCCTCTTAACCATTCCATTCCTCTCACCTAAACTCGCAAATAAGGGAATAGACTTTCCATTCCCTCCGTTAAAACTCCCAAACAAGAGGGAAGGAAGAATATTCTAAAAATATTCTTTTCATTCCATTCCATTCCTTCCTCCCAAATGGAGCCTAAGATAAGACAAGTCCATCAGATTTTCATTCCCAGTATCACATTTGCAACAACTAAATCTTTCATGTCAAACTTATTAGTCAATATTCTCTTGGTAGCTTTAATGATTACATTATTGCCATTTAGCATAATTTAATAACTATTTCTCAAGTAAGCAGATTTTTGAAACAATTTAGTAATCTAATATCTCGAGTCTTTATGACTCGAGTTTAGTGAAGAAAGTCTTTAGTAATTACATTATTGCCATTTAACATAATTTAATAACTATTTCTCAAGTAAGCAGGTTTTTGAAACAATTTAGTAATCTAATATCTCAAGTCTTTAAAGACTTGAGTTTTATGCTCTAGCAATGCTGACGTGAATTTTTTAATACATGTGTAACCATTAAATCCACCTGGAACTTGAGGTGTTAAGGCTTGATTATATTAAAGCAAACTCGAGTCTAAAAGACTCGAGTTTACTAAATGGGAATTCTCCATAGCACCTCTGAACCTCAGTCACTACCAAACACTCAAATACTTTATTCTCTACCAAATGCTGAAACACTCTATTCTCTCTCTTCAAGCAAACACCAAGCTAGTCACTACCCTCAAACAGTCTCCTCTCTTTGTGAGTCTTGTCGGTGGCTCATGTCATTGTTGGCTCCTCCTTAGAGTCACTCTTAGTCTTTTGCATGCCCTGACTCTCTCTCTCTCTCTCTCTATCTCTCTCTCTCTCTCTCTTGGGGTATTTGATTTAATTTTAGGGTTCGATTTGTACTTGCATTTAGCTTTATATATTTATTTAAAATAAGCACATGAATTTATAAATCTTGAATTTTAATTTAATTTAGTTAACCCGATACAAACTTCTCCTTCTTATTTTTTACTTTATTATTCTTTTTTTTTTTTTCACTTTATTGGAATAGAGAAAAGCAAGACATCATTGATTAAACTTTGCATTTTTCATTTGTTCATAAATCTATTTGGCAACCATTGAATGGCCAAATTGGTCAAATACCACTATTTGGCAAAATATGTAGGGATTTACCACTGTTTGAGAAATATTTAGCAATCTACCACCTTTTTAAATCTCAAGTTTGCAAAACTCAAGTTTGACATGTAACTGAACTCCAGAAACTCAAGTTCTATAAAAATATGCCATTGTGGCACATGCTAACGTGGATTATTTTAATTAAAAAAGGCCACGTGGAACTCAAGTACCATGTAATATGAAACTCGAGCTCTATAAGCTTAATTAATGAAGGTTATTTTAAGTTCCCTGCTGTACATTACACCAGCCAAGGCATGTGAGACTGCTAACATGGCTGGATCCGGACCCTACACGTGGAATGGTTGTGAGCAAAGGAGAGGAAACGTTGGCTGAAGTAAATGATCTTTGGTTTGTGCCAACGGCTTGACCATCTTGGGGAAGAGTGAGATTTTCACCTGACATGGACATCCAGCACTCAGAAAAGGGAGATAGTGACTCCTTATGGTCAGAGGCTATGAAATATACCCCCTCTTATTGGCTAGGCTTATGCTGGGCCACCGTTGAGGACACATGCATCACTCCTAGTGCCCTTGATGTCCCTTTCCTTGTCCAAGGATTGCTCCCCATGTAGTGACTGGGTCACCCTCCATGCCACTACCTTAACTTTGGTGTGCTCATTCTCTCTCCATCCACTACATAGTACAGCAGCTATATTAGGATTCAAATGGAGGAATCGTGGTTTGACACTTGTCTTTTGTACCTGGCAACATTCCTTGAACTATAAGAGGAACACGTTGCTGGACCATTAGGGTAAGAACTAGAAGAGAACATTAGAGAAAAGAGTAGAGAGTTTGTAAGAAAGTGAGTTAGAGAAAATGCCTCTCTTTTAGGAAGAACACCATTATTGTACAAAGAAAACTTCCATTTTTCACATAATAGAGAGCTTGAAAGAGTAAGGGACATTCCCCTTGCTCACCCGTGGTTTTTCATCCCTCATTAAGGGTTTTCCATGTACATTCTTTGCTTTCTTTACTTTCCTTGCAATGCTTTCTTTTTCTCTCGACTTTATGATGTTAAAGCTTTCATTTTTTATCACTTTCAAGCTTTTTCATTAAAATGTACCATTAGATAGCTCATCTACTTTTCATACAAGTTCACAAATCTAACTTGCATGTACATTTTTGGCGACTCCACTGGGGAGAATCTCTAGTTATTCTTCATTTTAGTTGTATACCATCTGTTCTTTTACATTCTTATTTTCAGTTATCTTTCTCTTTGGCCATTCGATGCCTCAAAGAAAGAAAAATGCAGGTGCTCAGGCTGGTTCAGGAGAGAACTAACAAGCAGAAGTAAGCGTAGACCATGTCTCTATGCACACTGAGAGCGCAGAATCATCTGAAAAGGTCAGACAGCCTGATAATAGGGACCTCGTGGCAGCCATTGAGAACCTTTAACGTTCTCAGGACTTCATGTAGGAAGAGCTCCAGTCCTTACGCCAAAGGACAGCTCTTCCTTAGACCTTACAAGGTGGCTAAGGACCCTGGGGAGAAACCAAAAGGTCAAATTTTGATCCTCTTCTCAACCAAAGGGTATCCTCACAGCTTGAAGGACCCTAAGCTTCTCCATATCTGACCAGGGAGGATATCGCGTCCATTTTGCTTGAGGCTAGGAAAGCAGAGAGCTCTACCTACATCGATACAAAGCCTTCTTATCCTGAAGAGATGGCTAGGAAACATTATCCTACCAACTACACACCTCCCATTTTTCCTAAGTATGATGGCACGGTTAGGAATGGTAGAGAGCATATTAGGAGGTATGTGGATGCCTTGATAGCTCACTCCCATAACCACGAGCTGAGGCTTAGGGAGTTTTCCAAATCTTTGGAAGGTCATGCCTTTACTTGGTACACCAACCTTTTGCCAAGGTCGGTTTTAAGTTGGAATGGCATGGCTACCCAGTTTATTAAGAAGTTTTTCGCTTTGGATGAGAACCTTACTTTATCAGATTTGCAGCAGGAGAGGCAGAGAGTGTTTAAGGGGTTACTAGACTACATTTGTAGGTTCAGAGACCTCTTTTTGACGTGTTATGATCCTATAGAGGAAGAAAGATTGGTGGATATTTGCATTGCTGGCATACTGTATGAGTATCGTCCCTACATAAAGAACTTACAGATCTCAAGTTTTACAAGGCTGGTAGAAGCATCCAAGAGAACGAGCATGTTAGTGAAGAAGCCCTCCAAGGGTTCGACTTCACAAACCACTAGCACTCCCAGACAGCCTTGGATGCGAGAGAGCAAAAAGGTGGAAGTCGTTGTGCTAGAAGAGCCAAAGAAACCCACCAAAGGCAGAAAGAGAGAAAAGTGGTATTCCTCCTCCTTTTTCTATTTCAACAGAAAAGCTATACAACATCCTGGAAGCCTAGGTGAAGGATGGCGTGGTAGTCCTACCTGAGTGCAAGTGTGAACCAACTGAGGAGGAAAAGCGAGGTGCGCTTTACCATAGATATCACAGAAGGAGTGGCCACCACACCATGGACTGTTATGCTCTGAGAAACATATTCCATGAAAAAATGGCCAAGGGTGATTTGTTCATCAAAAATGGAAAGCGTGCAGATCAAAGGTGATGTCGCGGAAGCTTGAAGAAAGCACACACGATGCTCTCTTGATGGAACAGAAACTAAACTGTTAGTTTCTGGTAGTAAACCTCGAATCCACGAGGGGTTTCCCTGAATCCACAAGGAGAATAAAACTGGAATCCACCAGAAGAAAATTTAACAAAAGTCTGTGTTTATTGATAATAGTCTATTTTGCCTCTGACGGCTACAAACATATAAATACTGGAAAAAAAAAACATTTAAAACCCTAATTCGCACTAATTAAGCGATTAGGTGACAAAATTACCGAATTTTACCAAAAATGGCAAAATTGAGTTAAATGCAGAATTATAAACTACTGACCTTAAGGGTCGTCCCAAAATAGACGAGACCTTATTCTGACTCTTAAATTAAAAGTTATTAAGGAAAAACGAATAATACTATAAATAGAAAAAACACAGTTTTCAGGGCCTTAATGAAGGAATTCGCCTAAATTTTGGCGACGTTCATGTTTATCATGAATCTGGATCAGAACGCCATTTCCCTTCAACCTGCCAAATTTCATGCAATTCCGACACTGTCACCCCGAAGCTCCCCTACTAGCACCCCCCTTTGAGCCTGCGTTGTGACTTCCTGCGCCCCTGCTGCTCTAGGAAGGCATGTGCTGTCTGGTCTACATCAAAAGGATGCACAGACCTGAAGTGGCAATGACCTTTTTCATAGGTTGTGAGGATCCTATGGAAGTAGAAGTTGAGAGTATTGTTAGTAGTAGTAATACACCCCTACCATTGCAAGATGAAGAAATGATGTTGTGAATCCAACAAGATGATAAAGTTCATGCATTTCTCAAAGGAATAGGCCTCAGGCCATTGGCGAGGAAAGAGGCAGCCTAGGCCTTGACTCGAGTGATGAAAAGGACCCAGGGAACAGTTGCTTCTCAAGGGAGTATAGCTTACCGGGAGACCAAGGATTCAGTGACCTCTGCCAGGGATTTAGCCAACTGAGCTTTGGATGGCGAAAGGCCTTTGTATGTCACTGCCTTTTTGGGAGCCTCCCAAATCAAGAGGGCCTCAGTGGATACTGGTGCTTCCACTAACATTTTGCCCCTCTTGACATTGGAAGCCTTACGTATTCCACAAGAAAAAAATCATTTGAGAGCCACTCCAAGTGGCAGGGATAGGATCATTGCAGTAGCATACCCTAGGACATGTATCCTTAGACTTGAAGGTAGGACCTATCAGAGCATGTACTCTTATGCATGTGATGGAAGGTGATACATCATACCATATTATCTTAGGCCACCTTTGGCTTAGAGCTCACAAAGCGATGTGGCTTCTACCTATCATCAATGTGTGAAGGTTGTTAGGAAAAGAAGGCCGGTGACCATTGAGGCTGCTAGAATGCCTTATGATTGGGTAGAGCTCTATCATACAGAAGTAGCTTTGTATCAAGAATTTGAGCTTGGGGGAGAAAACAAGATCATCCCTTTCAACGCCACTGTCTTAGAAATGGAGGAAGATGATGATGGGGAAGTCATAGAATTTGAGAAACCTTCTAAAATCAGAAGGATCACCATGCTTGATGGCAAGGTGGTCTATGTGTTCTGATGGTTAAAGGAAGGGGGTCGGGAGAATGGCGAGCTTAACCCCTTTAGCCTTACTCAACAGTCAGAAGGGGAGCACATGGTTGGAAAACCTATCAAGGAAGCCCCTGAATGTATGAATGATGTCGTGAAGAATGTTCAAGAAGAACTTGTTGAAGTTAATCTCAATGAGGGAGGAAAAGAAAGGATGGTAAAGATAAGTAAAGGTCTACCAGAAGAGGAGAAGAGAAGATTGATAGCTTAGTTAAAAGAATATGGAGATGTTTTTGCATGGGTCTATGAAGAAATGCCAGGATTAGATCCCAAGGTGGTCACACATAAGCTGAATGTTAACCCCAAAGCCAAACTTATGAAGCAGCCAACAAGGAAGTATCATGTAGACGTTGAAGAAAAGATCAAAGTTGAAGTGAGCAAGCTTTTGAAGGCAAGGTTCTTAAAAGAGATCAAATGTCTAGAATGGTTGGCCAACATAGTTCCTGTGGGGAAGAAAGGTGGACAAATAAGGATTTGTGTGAACTTTAGAGATCTTAATAGGGCATGCCCTAAAGATGAGTTCCCATTTCCTAATGTTGATATTCTGGTAGATGCAGTTGTTGGACATGAGCGTTTTTCCTTCATGGATTGTTACAGTGGTTATAATAAGATCTTTATGGAACCATCAGATGCTAAAAAAACTGCCTTTAGGACACCTTTTGGGAATTTCTATTACAAAATGATGCCTTTTGGATTGAATAATGTTGGTGCTACTTATTAGAGAATCATGACTCTGATTTTCGGTGGCATGTTGCAGAAGCAGGTGGAGGACTATGTGGATGATTTGGTAGTAAAGGCAAAGAACCCAGTTGAGGGAGTACAACTTGAGAATGAAACCTTCCAATGTGTCTTCGGGGTGTCCTTAAGAAAGTTCTTAGCATTCCTTGTCCATCAGAGAGAGATTGATTTAGATCTCACTAAATTCAAGGCAATAACTATTCTTACCCCGCCAGCAACTTTGAAGGAATTGAGGAGCTTTGTGGGAAAAGTGTCTTACTTGAGAAGATTTATCCTCGGGTTAGCTGAGATTTTGAAACCTTTGGTCGAACAAACCAAGAAGGGAGTGGCCTTTGTATGGCATGATCAATGTGAGAAGGCATTCAAGAAGATACAAGCAATTCTAGCAGATCCTCATACTATGGTTGCTTAATTGCCTGGTAAGCCTTTCTTGCTACACATAGCCAATATAGAGCAATCATAAGGGGCTTTATTAGCTCAAGAGCAAGGAGGTATGGAGAGGTTAGTATACTACATTAATAGGCTTATGAAAGGACTGGAATTGAGATACTTCATGACTGAAGAGATATGCCTTTCCTTAGCTTTTACTGTGTCAAATTTTAATCACTACTTTCTACGGAATCATGTACAGTTAGTGACCAAGAGTAATCTTGTGAAGTATCTCCTAACCCACCCTCAGTTATCTGGAAGAATGCCTTAATGGGCCATCCTAATAGCATGCCATGATATCAAGTGCATAAGACCATCCGCCATTAAAGGGCAAGCAGTGGCCAACTTGCTAGCCAACTTCCTAGGGACCAGTGATTTCTCACTTCCCCAATAGGAAGTTTTGGTGACAAAGGAGTAAGAATGGTCCATGCACTTGGCTCATCTACATCCTAGGGAGGAGGGATAGAAGTAGTGTTAAAGTCACTAGGGGAGGAACACATGTTTGCCTATAAGCTACATTTCCCCTGTTTAAACAATGAAATAGAATATGAAGTCCTAGTAGTGGGATTGAAGGCTGCCAAGAGACTTGGCATAAAGAGATTAAAAGTGTTTGGAGATTTTGAGTTAGTCATTAAGCAGGTAGGGGGAACCTATGGAGTGAAGAATCCTAACTTGGCTGCTTATAGGGCCACAGTGTAGGATCTCATAAGACACTTCACATCCATAAATTGCAAAGTGATTAATCGGAATGAGAATAAGTTGGTTGATTCACTGGCCACTCTAGCCACCAAGTCTATGTTGAAGAAAGAGAAGATGACCCTTAGGGTGGAGAAACAGCCTGACCTGATCAAAGGCAAATTGTGCCTCCCAGAAGATTGGCGAGAACCCTTGTTAAAGGCAATGATCCAAGGAAGGGATTTTGGATCGAACCTGCCATTAAACATGAAGGATTTCCTTAAGATTAATGGGGATTTGTTTATTAGAGGAGCAAAAGGGTTGTTAATGAGGTGTGTCTCAAGATAAGAAGGGTTGACATGACGGCTTAGGTTGCACCACGAGATGTGTAGGGTGAACCTCAATGTCAGCCTATATAGAAGATTGTAGAGGCTAGGGGTCTTTAGGGCAGAAATGGCCAGTAATGCTAAGGAAGAGTAGAGAGATTGCAAGACTTGTTCCATAATTCCCCTAGACCAAGTAGAAGTGATGAACAATGAAATACAAGAAGAAAATTGGCAGGATCCATACGTAAAATACCTTTCACAAGTTGTACTACCTGCTGATCTGTTAAAAAGAGAGACGCTAAAGAAATATGCAACAAGATTCAAGATGATGGATGGGAAGTTGTTCAAGAGAAGCTTCCAAGGGAAATGGTTAGTGAGCATTCCTAACAAAGAAGTAAAGGGTATTCTCTGTGATTTGCATAATGGAGAGCCAGTAGGACACCTCTGTGGTAGAAAGCTATGGCAAATGGCTTTGCACCAGGGATATTATTGACCCACCATGCAAAGATGTAAGGTTGAATTTAATCAACCATTTTGTTGACTTTATTTCATGCCAAATTTGCTTGTAATTTAGCATTTAGAAACCCTATATTTAGGTGGGAATCATGTAAGGGTAATGTGTGAGAAAGTGTGAAGAATTGCTAAAGATTGTGTAGTGAAGGAGGGACTCGTAACTAGATCTCGCGACTAGCAAGCTGTCAGAAGATGCACACGAGTGAAGTGTGCAGAGTAGTTGAAGCGTCGTGACAGCTGTTGGACTACAGGATGATAGGCCACAAATTGAATGACCCCTTGTGATTTAAACTAATTAATTAATTTAGTCAAGTTATTAATTAATCAATTTAACATGCAAATACGTGGCAGCACAAACAAATCACCGAATAACTAAATATGCAGCGGAAAATAAATGACACGGTGATTTGTTCACGAATGGGGAAAACCCTAACGGCAAAAACCCCACCGGGTGATTTCAGGTCACCACTCCCGAAACTCCACTATTATCAAATCAAGCGGTTACAAATAAGGAATCCCAAGTACCTTACCAACCTACAGTTGAACCCTTACCCCAATACCCAATTGGACTTGATCTGTAGCGACAGTTCCCACCTTTGATGCACGGCTCCCAAGTACGTGACTAACCAGATGTGCGGATCCCAGTACGCGACTTCAATCACTAACTTTAGAATGAGAGGTTGGCTGCAGAGTTCTTCAGATCATCCTATGCATGAAGATCAGGAAGATGCTTGGTCACAAAACCCTAAGGTGCACAATACACAGCAATTTCTTGAAGAAGATGATCTAGGTTAAGAACTTCATCTTTAGAGCACAATTTGCTTGAACAAGGATTGCTCAATGCTTATGCAACTTGTGTCTTAGTTGACGGCTCTTAAAACACTCCTTAAATATGTTTAGGGTTAGAAGAAAAGAAGGCCCAAAAACACATTCACGGATCCCAAGAAAATCAGATTAGAATTCTGACTTTTGTAATTCTCGACAGCTAGCAGGTGTCGAGGTAGGTGTCGAGCAGGTGTCGAGCTTTAAAATTCCTGCACTTCAACTTGCTTTTTCTTGGACAGACTTGATGACTTCAACACTTGATCTTGAAACACTGTTTCTTGAAGTATTAAAAACACCTAGAACTACCCAATTACAAGTAGAGTGTGTTTTGTCAAAGGATTAGCCAATTTACATAAATTATGACATATGTTCCTAAGTGTGAACACATATGTCCTAACAATCTCCCCCTTTGGCAATCCGTGACAAAACCACAACAAACAAATGAACATATGAGAGAAGTCATAAATCACTCAACTCATATTCACTTGTTACATACAATAAAATCTATCCTAACACAAACTCTTGAAGAACTTTGCAAAAAGAGAGTTTATGGCAAGTAGACTTTGACAACCTGTATTTCTGAAACACTTTTAAACAAAACTCATCAAGGCATCTTGTGTGAAACAGAATTAACTAGATTGCATACAAATATAAAGAACATGTGTATAAAGAAAGAAAAGAGACAACACATGAAGAGATAGGTGAATAAGAAAAACATACATCCACATATATAGAAAGATAAGTACAATGTATGTAAACTGATATACAAGACCAATGTATCTATAAAGAATGAAAAGAAAAGATACATCAAAAGCCTCACTACATCCCTCAAAAAGTATGAACACTCCCCCTATCAAAAATGTCCTATACTAACTCTCCCCCTAAGATGACTACTCTCATAATCCCAAAACTACTCCCCCTTTTTGTCACGAGTGACAAAGGGTAGAGTGTCATGTAGATATCTCATCAGTAGAGCTAGCATCTCCATCATCATCATCAGAAGCATCATCGTCATCACCATCATCATCATTATCATCCTTAGCATCAGAATCAGAAGCAACTGGAGGAGGTGGTGGAGGAGAAGCCTCAGATGCAAAACCACCCATGGTCGCCTGCCGTCGTGTAATACGACCAACACGAACGTTCACCTGATACAACTCAGTGGTGAGTGTATCAAGGCGAGCATCCATGCGCTGCAGCTGCGTCATAATATCTCCAAGAGATACATCGCTGGATGAAGGAAGAGAAGTCGATGTAGATGGAGCAGATCTGGATGGAGCCGAACGGGAGGGCGGAGTGGAATCCGGCTGTCTCGCCCTGAACTGTGCCTGGCTACGTTTTACGGTAGCGGCATCTATGGCAGAGATGTGTGTGAAGTGGTCGGAGACAGGGAAAGGGATGGAAAAGTGGCGTAGTATCCTCGTGAAAGCAGAAGGAAAGATGAGCTTATCACGGGACGCCGCATCTAGATGAACATCTATGATAGATAGAATGAAGTGAGAAGGAAAATCTATCGTGAGATGCTCAAGAAGAGAAAGCAAGAAACGAGCACGAGGCTCTGTGATAGAGTTATAATGGGAGAGAGGATGAAGTACAAATGTCATCACCATGTTAAGGAATCTAGGACCTTTAGCAAAAGGTCGACATGATGTGTACATATGCTCACCCCACTCAGAAGGGCGCTCACAAAAAGCAGAAATGAGCTCATCCCGGGACACAGTCCTCAGTCGCTCACAGGTAGGATAGTCAGGAAACTCTATCCTAGGAACATGAAGCACATCCGTAACCAGCTGCGGTGTGACAGCAATGCGCGTACCTCGAGCGCGAGTATGAAAGAGAGGTACTGAACGATCAATCTCGTACATGTTGAAGTAAAACTCCTGAATGAGTACAAGAGGACAAGTGACCGGGACGTCACACAGTGACTCCCATCCCCTACTGTGAATTACAGAGGGAAGGTCAGTGTCGGCGAAGTCCGCCAGAACAACGTGGCGTTCCGAATGAACACCTCGTTTAGAAAAGTTCTCAGTAAATGCCTTGTAGGCATCTCCATCACTGAACCGAAGGTTATGAGGAGCAGTATCAGAAGATGAAGAAGCTCTAGAACGCAGAGGGTTCCGAGCTGGAGTGGATTTACGTTTAGGTGCCATAGATGCAACTAACGTAAAAGAAAAAGAAAAGAGATAGAGAGGGAGACAATCAGAAAAGTCCCAAACAGTTCAAATATAACAATATATTGAACAAAATGGACGTATGCATGGGAATGCATGGTCATGTGACATGCAAAAATAAAAAGCATCATGGGCTCAGCCCAATCCAATCCTAGCAGCACACATTCAAGAATCACACAACTAAATGCATGAAAATATCATTCTAATGCACATGGAATGCAATGCATGACATTCTAAACACTTTTCATTGAAAAACCAACCCAAAAGTTCACCAAAAACTCAAAGATTTTGAAAAACCCAAAGTTTTCAAAAAAAAATCCCAAAACCTAAGTTTCAAATCATGAAATGCATGAAATGGAATGGAAAAGAAGATCATACCACTTGATTTGAAGCAAGAAAGGCTGAAAAATCACTTGGGATCGAGATTGGATTGAAGAAAAGAGCTCTGGAAGTTGAACCGCCTCGGACAGATCGAAGAGAGATCGAGAAATGAGAGAAAAATCGCGATCGAGGCTTTTATAGAACCTCCAGTAAATCTCGACAGCAGAGGTGTCGAGAGGTATCGAGATGCTGTCGAGGAAGGTGTCGAGAGAATATGCCTTCGACAGCTGAGGTATCGAGGAGGTATCGAGGTACCAAACAGCTGAACCAACATCAGAAGCTCGATCGATCGAAGAGGTGTCGAGAAGGTATCGACCAGACAGAGAGAATCTCGATCGATCGACGTGGTATCGAGGAAGTATCGAGATTGCGATAAGAAAAAGCTTTAGAGGCTCGACAGCTGACCAGGTATCGAGGAGGTATCGAGAAGGTGTCGAGCCAGCTATGAAATGCAGTTTTTCGAGAAGTGAAAAACACAAACATGAATGCAATCAAGACATGCACCTCAACCATGATCCAACCAACATATAGAACTCTCAAAAATCATCTTTCAATGAAAATTTAAGCACAAGGATCTCCCAAGAACACACACACACACTAAACAAGTCTAACAAATTTTATATTTCAAAAATTAGTCATGACAGTTTAGTGAGCATACAAAAGCACATGTAAAACCTTTGTGATGGCCAAATCACATTGTACCTGCACATGTATCAAGAGTAGCAAAGAATATTGCGTGTTGTGTGTGAAAAACATCGCAAGATTGCATATGTGTATACATGTTATGACGATCTGAGATATGAGAAAATAACTTTAACTCACACACAATCATAACTGTTTGATGGGGACTATCACCTTTGAGGTACATCCTATAACTCCCACATCTCCTAGAATACACGCTTGCAACCATTTTAAAGCATTTTTAATCTTTTTGCTTTTATTTCTTTGCATATTTTTTTTTTTAAAGCATATCATACATGGGCTTATGAGAAAGAAAAGAAATACCCATTGATATTTTGACATTTCAATTTTGCTATGCCTAAGCACACAAATGTCATTGACATCACACTTTTGCTATGCCGAAGCATACAGATGTCATTAATGATTGGCGGGTAACAGTGGTGAGATGGTTATTTATGCCTTTCTCTTAGGATTTTCTAGTCCTATCCATAAAAAAGAGTGATATGAGTGTTAAGTCTAAGAAATAACCTAATCTTACTCATCACAAACACGAGCCACAAAGCTCACTTGCTTAGTTGTGCATAAGGATGCTCATCTAAGCTACAAGAGATACAAAATTTAGAAAACTTTGTTTCATTGGCCATCTAAGGTACACAAGTACCAAAGTACACAAAACACACACTGTTTTTGTATTTTTCAATTTTTCAATTTTTTTTTTATTTTTATATATCAAAAACAAAATAAACAAAACTGAAGGTAAACAACCAAAAACATGTTAACAAAGCAAAACAATGCAAAAACTAGATGCAGATGCAAGAGAAAAAGGAAGAAGAGAGGGAAATCAATCCATGGAGATAACACCAATGTTTTGACGAAGGAATTCAAAACGTTTACTGTCAAGGGGTTTGGTAAACAAATCAGCCTTTTGATCATCGGTGTTAATAAACTCAAGAGTGAGAGTACCATCTTCGACAAGCTCCCTAATGAAGTGATGTCGAATCTCTATGTGTTTGGTTCGAGAATGTTGAACCGGATTCTTAGAGATATTTATGGCACTGGTATTGTCACAATAGATAGTAAGATGATCTTGACAAATACCATAATCGTGAAGGAGTTTTTGCATCCAGAGGAGTTGTGTGCAACAGCTACCAGCAGCAATGTACTCAGCTTCAGCAGTAGATAAGGAGATGGAGTTCTGCTTTTTGCTCATCCAAGAGACAAGATTGTTGCCTACATAAAAACACCCCCCCGAAGTACTCTTCCTATCATCAGCATTCCCAGCCCAATCTGCATCGGAATAACCAGCTAAGACATTATTAGTGTCCTTGCTGTACCACACACCGAACTCAGCGGTAGTTTTGACATACTTTATGATTCTTTTTAAAGCAGTCATATGTGATTCTTTGGGATTTGCCTGATATCTAGCACACACTCCAACACTATAGCTAATGTCAGGCCTACTAGCAGTAAGGTAAAGAAGACTACCTATCATGCTTCTATAAAGAGAAGGATCAACACTCTTGCCTAGCACATCTATAGTGAGTTTAACATTGGGGCTCATAGGGGTACGAACAGAACTAGCAGACTCCAAACCAAATTTTTTCACAAGATTCTTAGCATACTTAGATTGAGATAGAAATATACCTGAATCTTGCTGACGAATCTGCAATCCAAGGAAGTGAGTCAGCTCTCCAATCATGCTCATCTCGAACTCGGCTTGCATGAGCTTTGAGAAGTCATGAGCAAGTTCATCCTTAGTTGATCCAAAGATGATGTCATCAACATACACTTGAGCAACTATCAACTCGCCATCTTCCTTTTTGATGAAGAGAGTTTGGTCAGCTTTTCCTCTTGTGAACCCATGCGACACCAGATATTGTGTGAGTCTGTCATACCAAGCTCTAGGGGCTTGCTTCAACCCATAAAGTGCCTTTTTGAGATACAGCACATGATCAGGAAAATGTGGATCAACAAATCCTTTTGGTTGAGCCACATACACATCCTCTTTAAGTAACCCATTCAAAAAGGCGGTCTTCACATCCATCTGATAAAGCTTGAAGTTCAGTTGGCATGCTAAGGCAAGCAGAATTCTGATGGACTCGATACGAGCAACCGGGGCAAATGTTTCATCATAGTCTACTCCTTCCATTTGAGAGTATCCTTGAGCCACACGTCGAGCCTTGTTTCGAATCACATTGCCTTCTTCATCGGTCTTCTTGCGGAAAATCCACTTTGTGCCAATGATATGCTCGCCCTCTGGTCTAGGTACAAGAGTCCAAACATCATTCCTCTGAAACTGGAGCAGTTCATCATGCATTGCTTCAACCCAACTTTCATCTTGTAGTGCTTCCTCCACTTTCTTGGGTTCAACCTGTGACAAGTAGCAAGAATAAGACACAAAGTTAGCAACACACTTATCTACTGTTCGTTTCCTTAATGTGAGTTCATTCAAATTTCCCACAATAACTTCTGGAGGATGATTCAGTTTAATTCTGGAGGAAGGTCCTTTTTCCTGAAGAGATTCAGACTCAGGTGAAGTCGGGATTTCTGCAGACTCTTCCACAACACTAGGAGTACCAGGAGCAATAGGAGATGCGGGTTCTCGGTCAACAATGTCTTGAACTTCCGTAGGTTCAGGGGGAAGAATTTCCTTGGGAAGTTCATTACTGCCTTTCTCAGAATTTGACTCTGAAGACTCATCAATGACTACATTTACAGTCTCCATAACCTTCATAGTCCTTTTGTTGTATACCCGATAGGCCTTGCTGGTAGAAGAGTAGCCCAGAAATATGCCTTCATCACTCCTAGAGTCAAACTTTCCCACATTCTCTCTATCCTTGAGGATGAAGCAAGTACTTCCAAAGATTCTGAAATACTTTACATTTGGCTTTCTTCCTTTCCACAACTCATAGGGAGTCTTTTTGGTACCGGGTCTAAAGTATACCCTATTTACTGTATGACATGCAGTGTTTATGGCTTCTCCCCATAAGTTTCGAGCCACATCTTTGTTATGCAACATGGCTCTGGCCATCTCTTGAATAACTCTATTCTTTCTTTCTACCACACCATTTTGTTGAGGTGTAATAGGCGCAGAGAATTCTTGAGATATACCTGATTTCAAGCAGAAAGATTCCATGTATGAGTTCTCAAATTCTTTACCATGGTCACTTCGAATTCGATCAATCTTCAAACTCTTCTCATTCTGCAGTCTTGTACACAAGGCCTCAATGTGCTCTGGAGCATTGGACTTGGATCGAAGTAAGATGACCCAAGTGTATCTGGTGAAGTCATCTACCACTACCATGATATATCTCTTGCCACCAAGAGACTCAGTTCTGGTTGGACCCATAAGGTCTAGATGTAACAATTCCAATGGTCTGGAAGTAGCGGATGCCAGAGTGCTTGGATGCTTAGCTTTTGTCTGTTTCCCAAGTTGACATGGTCCACATACCACATTGCTCATTCTACTAAGCTTTGGTATCCCCAAGACAGATTCATGCTTAGAGACAATTGACAGATGCTTGTAACTAGCATGTCCCATTCGTTGGTGCCATAGATCTTCATTTGGTAGACGAATGCTATTACATACTATATCAGCATCAGGAACCAATCCATAACAATTGTCCAAAGTACGAACCCCACTGATGAGCTTCTTTCCGGACTCATCCATGACAAGACACTTTCCTTTTGAGAACAGTACCATGAATTCTTGATCACATATCTGACTGATGCTCAGTAGATTCACCCTTAGTCCTTCTACATAGAGAACATTTGCAATGTCCGGCAGTCCTGGCAGAGATATGATTCCTTTCCCCTTAATCTGTGACTTGCTTCCATCACCAAAGGTCACATTACCACCTTTCTTAGGCTCAAAGATCTTAAAGAGGGATCGATCTCCGGTCATGTGTCTTGAGCAACCACTGTCAAGATACCAAAGGCATGTATCCATTACTTTGAATGCAGACTTCATCATGAAACACACTTCATGCTTGGGTGACAAATCAGAGGGAATGGTTCTTTCTCTCAACTGCCTTCTGCTAGCTAAGCCTTTAACTTTTACTCTTCTCAGACGAACTCCTTTGCACATTTTCATTCTGAGACAGTCTAGTTTCTTCTTAGCCAAACTGAGATCTTTTACCATACTCATTACATGTGAATTCAAATAACTTTTAGACTTGTGTTTTCTGAGACACTCAAACAAATAGTGATTAGAAAAACAAGATGTATTTGAAAACATAGATCTCTTGAAGCTGGTCATAGCCATGACAAACAGGGGTCAATGGATCAATCACAGCAAAGATTAATAACTAATTAGAGTGTGCCCGCTCTGATACCACTTGATAGGCCACAAATTGAATGACCCCTTGTGATTTAAACTAATTAATTAATTTAGTCAAGTTATTAATTAATCAATTTAACATGCAAATACGTGGCAGCACAAACAAATCACCGAATAACTAAATATGCAGCGGAAAATAAATGACACGGTGATTTGTTCACGAATGGGGAAAACCCTAATGGCAAAAACCCCACCGGGTGATTTCAGGTCACCACTCCCGAAACTCCACTATTATCAAATCAAGCGGTTACAAATAAGGAATCCCAAGTACCTTACCAACCTACAGTTGAACCCTTACCCCAATACCCAATTGGACTTGATCTGTAGCGACAGTTCCCACCTTTGATGCACGGCTCCCAAGTACGTGACTAACCAGATGCGCGGATCCCAGTACGCGACTTCAATCACCAACTTTAGAATGAGAGGTTGGCTGCAGAGTTCTTCAGATCATCCTATGCATGAAGATCAGGAAGATGCTTGGTCACAAAACCCTAAGGTGCACAATACACAGCAACTTCTTGAAGAAGATGATCTAGGTTAAGAACTTCGTCTTTAGAGCACAATTTGCTTGAACAAGGATTGCTCAATGCTTATGCAACTTGTGTCTTAGTTGACGGCTCTTAAAACACTCCTTAAATATGTTTAGGGTTAGAAGAAAAGAAGGCCCAAAAACACATTCACGGATCCCAAGAAAATCAGATTAGAATTCTGACTTTTGTAATTCTCGACAGCTAGCAGGTGTCGAGGTAGGTGTCGAGCAGGTGTCGAGCTTTAAAATTCCTGCACTTCAACTTGCTTTTTCTTGGACAGACTTGATGACTTCAACACTTGATCTTGAAACACTGTTTCTTGAAGTATTAAAAACACCTAGAACTACCCAATTACAAGTAGAGTGCGTTTTGTCAAAGGATTAGCCAATTTACATAAATTATGACATATGTTCCTAAGTGTGAACACATATGTCCTAACACAGGACAAAAAATCCAGACTGGCTGTTTAGTTATCTCACGGCTTGAACTCGCGACTCAGTCAAGTCGCGAGGCCAAGTCGCCAGCCAGCTCTGTTTTGGAAAAATGACTCTTCGAATTCCAAACACACACCACTATATATAGACCCTTATACCCATGAAATGTAGAGAGCTTCCAGAGAGAATTTTGAGAGAGAAACCCTAGAGAAAAATAAGGTTGACTTATCCACAATCTTTACATAGAGACTCTTCAAATTCCTCTACTCTCACCCTCTCCATTGTTACATCCCCTCTCCATTGTTACATCCTTGAGAGGTTTTTAGTCAAATCCTTTTCTCACCATACCCATATCTGTGAGAAAGCCTTTTTGGTGCTTTGGGAAGTAGTTAGGAAGGGACCAATTGATATTGGTTGATGCTATGGGTTATAGCAGAATCTGGTAAGCTAGAAAAAACAAAGATTCGGTGTAACCTCGTTGGAGCAAGAAGTTTGGACAGCTTAGGTACACTGGGTAGATTAGGCTTGGAGAGTCTATTGATATTCATGTATTCCAACTACATTTTCTAGTGGATTATTGACCGCTTGGAGGGCGGCAGAAAGGTTTTACGCCGAAGGCTTCGGTTTCCTCTTCGATAACACATCGTTGTATTGTCCTTGTGTTTGCATCTCTCTTCCTTTAATCTTTACCATTTAATTTCTGCTGTGGATGTGATTTTATTTGGTTTAGATTTTCTATCAATTCTGTTATAAGCTTATGTTCATTTTTCACACATACATTGTTTGATATTAAGCTTGAATTGGTTATTTGTAAATTGGGGTCTAAACGTTCATAGTGTTTTTACACACTATTTGAACATTCAAAAGAGATTCCCAAGATTTCGCCAAGAAGTGTCAAGAATGTCAAAGGCGAGGGGATGAGATACATACCAGCCACCAAAGCCTCCACCCAACAATGGCTCCGTATCCTTTCCACAATTGGGAGTTGGACTTCATAGGTCCCATAAATCCCCTTTCTGAGGGATGCGTTTGGATATTGGTAGCCACTTAGATATTTACTAAATGGGTGGAAGCTGTGGCCATGAAGAAAGTAATAGGTAGCTCAGTGGCTAATTTTCTGAGGGAAAATATAATATGTCATTTTGGGGTACTAAGTAGATTCATTTCTGACAATGGCACACCATTCCTGAATAAGGACGTGCACCATTAAACAGAATGGTACTTTATAGCTCACACAACATCAACACCCTATTATCCTAAAGGAAATGACCAAGTTGAGGCCTCTAGCAAAAGATTGTTAAAGATATTGGGGAAAATGACTAAGGAGAATGGAAAATGATGGAGAGAGGAACTTCCTACAACTTTGTGGGCTTATAGGATAGCCAAATCACAAGCCAAAATCCTTTTCCCTAGCCTATGGCATAAAGGCTATTATCCCAATAGATTTAGTAAGACCAGCAATGAAGTTAGTAGAGATAGTGAGGATACCCAAAGAAGACATCCTGGAGATCATTGAAAAAAAGCCCGACAACACTACCTCTTACAATTGCCTTTACCAGGCAAGTATGAAGGTGAGGCATAAAGGCCAAGCAAAAGAAAGAAAGTTTCAAGTGGGAGAACATGTTTGGAAAATAGCACCTCATGTACAAGGTGTAGCTCAAGCAGTCAAACACAAGTTTTCACCAAAATGGGAGGGACCTTACATTATGGAAGAAGCAACCTAGATTGGACATTATTGGCTGAAAGATCATACAGGTACGAAGGCGTATAGCCCCATTAGCGGAGCTCACCTTAAGAAGTACTATGCGTAGTTTTATAATCTGATACTTTCTATTCCATAATTTTATCTCTATTAAATAAAACCTTTTCCATTCAATTATCTTATATTTTCTTGTTCATGATATGCATGCAAAGTTCAATATCCTAGCTGAATAACAAATGTAATAGAGTTTACAAACAAACAAGTTTTCTATGGCCATAAAATATTACAACTTGAAAATTAAATAATGTTTGTAAGAGAATCAATTTTTTCAAGAGAGAAGTCTGGATGACTCAGAGCATCTAGCTCGCTTTCCAACTTTTCAATTTCTTTATCCAAAGAATCATGTTTTGCTTTGACACATTCTAGCTGAGTTCAAAAGATAGAATAGTCTTCCTACGCGGATAACAAATCCCCTTGAAGTTTGGCTATGGATTCCTGGAACTGAGTGATTGAAGTGTTGCGCGCATCCTTGGCCAACTTTGTCTCCTCTGCTTTGTTGATACAATAGTTTCTTTTAACTTTCAACTGTTGAAGCGAGGACAAAGAAGTATGAACAGAGGGCCCTGCCTTCTTTAGGTCTCTCAATGCCACGACATGGCTCTTTAGCCACCCGACATTGAAACCCATGCCATCAGCTTTAGTCAGTGTGGAAAGGAGTTCATCAAAGGAGAGAGTCAGATGATCCTCTTTACCTTTAGATTGCAATTGGGACATGACAAACCCAATGTGTTCCAACATAAAGCTCCTAAGAGGTAGTGTCCACTTGTCAATATCCCTCGTTATCCCAGGATACTTTGAAAGAAGTTTGGAGCACACTACTTTCAAAGGGGGAGAAAGCAATGAGAATAGTGGATTGGGGTCTATCTCGGTGCTTTCACTTTCTCGATCTTTGGAAGTGAGCTCTATGAACTCTTCTTTCTCTTGGAGATTCTCGGTGTACACTCGATTGGAATCCCCCCTTTCAACATCAGATTTTGTTTCCTCCTCAAAAACCACTTCCTGTATAGAGACATCTTGTATTGAAGGAATGGCTTTCGCTTTGGAATGAGTCTAAGGAACAGCTTCTTTAAACTGCCAAAGGTAAAAAGAGAGAAGGAAGAAAAGGGGGTCACACACGCCATTGATAAAAAAAAAAAAAAAAAAACATTACAAAAGCATGGATAGGGAAAAAAGACACATACTCTTGGTTTCTTGATAGTAGGAACCTTGACGCCTTTCCTTTTCCTTTTGATGGTTGATGGTTTGGCTTTGGTAGAGAGTTTCAAAGTTAAATCACATTGGAAGATGGGTGGGATATCCACACATTGAGACCCACTCTCCTTAAAGTTCTTAACATGGTCCCTAATGCCAGACCACCATGCTTTAACCTGGGTGAAGGTAATCCAGTTCTAGAGAGAGAGGCAAAAGGAACTTTGGAACCAAACACTAACACCTTAATGAGATTGCTGCTCTTAAAATCTAATAACGCTACTATAGCAGGAAGGGCTAGGGTAGAGAGATGTCCCAATACACCTTGGTCAAAACCAAATTGGCGGGCAAATCTCTGAGGATTATAAGCTTGGGTTTTAAAATCATCCTGAAAGCACACTTGAAGATGGGAAGTAAAGGCACAAGCAATAAAATAGAGTTCCTTCTAAGACCAAGGAACATCTCTATAGCGAGAAACAATTTCATTTGTCAAAGATTGGAACAAAGGAGGGAGTCCACCCTCCAAAGGGGAATAAGGTCTGGCTGTCTAGTTAGTAGAGTCATCCAACACCTTAAAAACGAAGTTGTCAGAAGATAGCACAACCTTATTCCAACGCCATGATCTTGGTAATCCTTGGGGTGATGTTAGGTTGGTTTTAAAGGAATTTAAAGTTTTGGGACAAGAGCATAGTTCCTAAAGTGCTCCCACAGCCAGATTTATAAAAATGCCACAAGTACGAATGTCTTTATTTGAAATCTACCGCATGAACGTTGTAGGTCAAGGGTGAAACGATCTAAATGAGAGTACAAAGTTCCTAAGAAATAAGGGGCAAGGGGGAAGGTGATGGAATTAAAGATGAACGCAGCGGAAAAATAAGTTTAAAACAGATCTACTTCATTCAATATTGATAACATGCACTAAGTAAATTTCAGAATTTGAGAACAAGAGAGCGTACCTTGAAGCGGTGAATTTCAAAACAAAGATCGAAGCACTTGGGAATACTTTTAATCTTCACTCCAATTCCACTAACGCCCAAAATGTGTCGTCTCTCAATCGGTTACAAAGGGATAATTAGAGAGTGACATTTACTCACATCCACTTTCAGAATGATGTTACTTACTTATCATATTCTGTACGTTTTTCCCTTTGTATCAAACCAATTATCTAATTGGGATGGCCTTTTGGGCCTTTCCAATTGGGCTTAAGTGTGTGGCTTGGAGTGGGACCAAAAGGGACCAATAAGACACTAGCTCCAATGGGCCTTAGACTTTTCTGTCAACTCTTGACAAGTCCAAAGTTACCATTAACTATATTTGATATCACTATATAAATATAGTTGTACTCTAGGCCTTATCTATAAATTATATTTCAAGACTTTATTATACACACAACCCCTTCATAAAATATTTGTAGTAATACAAAGTTATTAATGTAGACTGCCACTTTGTAAATTACTATATCTTGATCTTTGAGTACCCGGTATAATCCTTTAAGTTATTCATCATATATTTATGAAATCTAGTTTCATAAATATATACTTTAGTAACTACTTACTAAAGTGGTTAGGCCTAACTCTCTGAATAACAAACCCATTAAACTTATCTCAAGGGAATATTTTATATCTCTGTTAAGAGACTATGAATTCCATCTTGAGAATATATGTTCCATCAATACTAAATGTGACTGCCCAACATACTGAGGTTTTGACCGTTACTTTAGATCTCACTCCTGATATATCAAAGCAACCTACATCTTATGATCAGGGCCATTATTCTCTCAGGATTAAGAGTTCATGCAAACGTAAGTCGTGAGATTTATTATTCATTTGACAATCTTTAGGAGAATAATAAATCTCACAGCGGTCCAGTTCAATATGTCTTAACTCTTAAAACATATTAACACATCAACTAGAAGTCTCCACTTCCATGATCAAGACAAATCATTGTAGTTGATATGTTATAGTCTTCGCAGATGAAATACCCAATTTCATCACCGACTACAAACTATAATTCTGAGTTTACAAAGAACTTGTGATTTATATCTTCGGTGACTTTTCACATAAATCACATACTATGCATCTCATGAACTATATGATAATGTCTGAATATTCATATTACCATTATTTCAGATAATAATAAAACAAATTTATTAAACATAATATCAAGTCATACATAATGTCATACACAATGTCACACTTAATATCATACATAGCATCATACAATAGGATTTAAGGGCACTAATCCTAACAATCTCCCATTTGCCCTAAAGACTATTGTGCACTAATCTAACTCCCATTCTTTCCAAATGCGACTCAAAAGTCCTTTGAGGCAAGGCTTTAGTAAATGGATCTGCTAGATTGTTTGCACTTTCAATCTTTGCTACCACCACATCTCCACGAGCAACAATATCTTGAATGATATGGTACTTCCTCTCAATGTGCTTTCCTTTCTTATGATTCCTTGGATCTTTAGATTGTGCAACTGCTCCACTGTTGTCACAAAACAATGTGATTGGAAGTTGCTCCATTCTTATTACACCAAGGTTAGAAAGGAATTTCTTGAGCCATATAGCTTCCTTTGCTGCTTCACAAGCAGCAACATATTCTGCCTCCATGGTGGAGTTTGCAATGCAAGATTGCTTAATACTCCGCCAACTTATGGCTCCACTTCCCAAGGTGAAAACACATCTTTAAGTGGATTTTCTGAAATCTAGATCCGATTGAAAGTCTGAATCTGTATAGCCAATGGGAATCAAATCCTCACAACGGTAAACAAGCATATAATCTCTCGTTCTCCGTAGATACTTGAGAATATGCTTTACAGCTTGCCAATGTTTTGGTCCTGGATTTGATTGATATCGGCTGACCATGCCAATTGAATAGCAGATATCTGGTCTAGTACAAAACATAGCATACATGAGACTTCCTACTGCAGAAGCATAAGAAACTTGTCTCAACATATCTTCTTCCTCTTGAGTCTTAGGCCTTTGGTCATCAGACAGAGGAACTCCATGTCTGAAAGGAAGCAATTCTTTTTTGGAGTTTTGCATGCTAAACCATTCTAGAACCTTATCTATATATCTAGCTTGTGACAAGCCTAACATCTTATTCTTGCGATCTCGCCAAAGCTTGATCCCTAGAATAAAGTTAGCCTCAACCAAGTCCTTCATATCAAATTGGCTTGACAACCAAATCTTTACCGATGACATTACCCCTACATCATTTCCAATTAGTAGAATATCATCAACATAAAGCACTAGGAACATTACTACTTTATCTTGATGTCTTTTGTACACACATGGTTCATCATGATTTTGTTCAAAACCAAATGACTTGATTGCTTGATCAAATATGATGTTCCATGACCTAGATGCTTGCTTAAGTCCATAAATGGACCTTTGCAACTTACATATCATATGCTCTTAGTTCTTTGCTATGAAACCTTCGGGTTGCATCATATAGATTTCCTCTTCAAGATTGCCATTAAGAAATGCAGTATTGACATCCATTTGCCAAATCTCAAAATCAAAATGAGCAGCAATGGATAAGAGAATTTTGATAAATTTAAGCATTGCTATTGGAGAAAATGTTTCATCATAATCAATACCTTCTTTTTGTGTATACCCTTTCGCCACTAGCCTTGCTTTAAAGGTTTCAACATTTCCATCTATCTCTCTCTTTCTCTTGTAAACCTTGCAACCAACAAGTTTAATGCCGTTAGGCGCCTTTACAAGATCCCAAACTTGATTGGAATACATGAAATCTAATTCAAATTTCATAGCTTGGACCCAATGATGTGCATCTATATTATTCATTGCTTCATCGTATGTGTAGGGATCCGATTCAACCTCTTCTAAGATAGCTTTATAAGTTTCTCCCAAACCTATGAATCTTATAGGAGGCCGAACAATTCTCCCACTATGACGAGGCACCTGGGTACTAGACAAGTCATGAGTAGTATCTTATGGTGTACCTAATACAGCCATATCATCCCTAGTTTCATCTATTGGTTGTTCATTTACAGGTTCATTCATTTCAGCCAACACAACTCTACTTCTAGGAGTATAGTCATTCATATAGTCATTTTCCAAGAATTTGGCACTTGTGCTAACAAACACTTTATTATCTTAATGACTATAGAATAAACCTCTAACAGTTCCTTTTGGACACCCAACAAAGAAAAATACTTCTGTTTTAGACTATAACTTGTCAGACTTTCCTTTTAACACATGTGCTGGACAACCCCAAATATGAAGATGTCTCATACTAGGCTTACACCCATTCCACAACTCCACAGGTGTTTTAGGAACAGACTTCGAAGGTACTAAATTCAGAAGATACATTGTTGTGTTTAAGGCATATCCCCAAAAAGAAATAGGTAGAGTTGAATAACTTATCATGGACCTAACCATATCTAAAAGAGTCCTATTCCTTCTTTCTGCTACACCATTTTGTTGTGGAGTTCCAGGTGCAGTCAATTGGGATACTATCCCATTCTTAGTTAAGTAATCCTTAAAATCCCCAAGAAGGTATTTGCCACCACAATCAGATCGAATGGCCTTTATGCATTTACCTAATTGATTCTCAACTTTAGCCCTAAACTCTTTGAACTTTTCAAAGGCTTCAGACTTCCGTTTCATTAGGTACACATAACCAAATCTTGAGTAATCATCAGTGAAAGTAATGAAATACTTATAGCCACCTTTTTCCTGGATTGACATAGGACCACATACATCAGAATGCACTAGCTCTAGCAAATTTTGGGCTCTTCTACCTTTTGTATTAAAAGGTCATTTTGTCATTTTATCTTCCAAACAAGATTCACAAACTAGAAATTCATCAAAGTCCATGGCCTCTACGAGTCCATCTTTGATCAGTCTTTGAATTCTATTTGAATTAATATGACCCAAACGCAAGTGCCAAAGATATGCACCACTAGTAGAAGAAAATTTTCTCTTTAATGATTTTACATGAGAGTCATTATCTAATTCAGAATTATATAATTCATACTTATCAGGAGTTAAAATATAAAGACCATCCATAATATTGCCAGAACGGATAAACACTTTATCCTTCTTTATTACAACATTGTCTTTTAGGATAACACAATATCCATGTTTACCTAAGTAAGTAGCAGAAATTAAATTCCTACGAACATTAGGTACATACAAACAATCTTCTAATATTAGAACTCTGGATTCAAAACATAAATTATAAACACCAACAACTACAACTAGAATCTTGCTCCCATCAGCCAAAATAAGAAACAACTCCCATTCTTTAAGCTTTCTGGTCTCCTGGAACCCCTGTAAGGAATTGCAGATATGATTAGTACAACTTGAATCCACACATCAGGAATCCGTGGGATTCTGTACCAAACATATTTCAAGAAGGAATGTATTATTCATACCTTTATTCTTGGCAACCTTGAATATTGGACAATTTCTCTTCCAATGTCCTTTCTCACCACAATGGAAACACTTTCCTTTGATCTTCTTTCCTTTGTCAACAACCCCTAAGGCAATTTGTTTACCCTCTTGTTTGATGAAGTCCTTCTTCTTCTTCTTCTTACCTTTGCCTTTCGACTTAGGTTAAGAAGTAGAAGCTTCACAAACATTGGCTTCAACATTGGAAGTACCAAGAATGCCTTCTGCCGCTACCAATTCATTCATTAATTTAGACAAGGTATAAATCTTTTTGTTCATATTATAGTTAAGTTTGAATTCCTTGAATGATTCTGATAGCGACCGGAGTATCATATCCACTTGGAATTCTCCATCAATATCGGCACCTAAAACTTCCAATGTATTCAAATTAGAGATCATTGTAAGAAAATGCTCTCTCATTGAACTTCCTTCAGCCATTTTGGTATTATAAATTTGCCTCATGGTCTCTTGCCTTGTAGAACGACCTTGCTCACCAAACATCTCCTTCAAACTTAGCATGATATTTGAAGCTAGTTCTACATCATACATTTGATGCTGTAGAACATTTAAGATAGATGCTAGGATGTAGCACTTGGCCATTTTATTAGATTTCTGCCAACAATCATATTGTTGTTTTTCCTCAAGAGGAGCATCTAATGAAGGAAAGCTGGAACATGGTTTAGTAAGCACATATTTGTGCTCTTCAGCAGTGAGAACTATGTCCAAATTTCTTTTCCAGTCAACATAGTTGGATCCAGTCAATTTTTTTTTTATTAAGAATAGTTACAAGTGGGCTAAATGATGCCATGTTCGAATCTGAAAACAATAAACATGAATATAATAAGTAAACTGGACATTATCAATTTAGCATATAAACATATAGTATGGAACCTTAATAAAACCATAATATAATATATGCAACGATAACCCAATCCCATATTCAATATCCCTCAGCATAGAGTGAATATAAAATACTATGATTGATTGAGAACTATTCTCATCATTAGTGCTATCATGATAACTCTTATCAAACACTAATAATATGTCGTTATACATTTGGCCTCTAAATAATTATAGTAAGAACTCAGCATAGAGGATACTATAATATTTAGTCTAGTGTATACCATTGTTTAGAATCACATGTAGCCACATTTCATCTCCTTAACAGGCTTATTTTGTAGTACCATGATACAAAACACCCTCCGCATGGAATGCAAAGCTCGAGGCTAAGACAAGGTGTTTGATCAAACCACTATAAACCAAGAAATTCAATCTTGTAGGACCATGAAATAAATACCCTCCGCATGGAATGCAAAGCTTAAGGCAAAGACAAAGTATATACTCCACACTACTATGAACCGACAATGGAGGCCGTGAGATGCAACCCTTGTATCTCTCTCCCACTAGATGTTTTAAAGGAAAGGTTTTTAGTTTTAAAACATGCATAATCTAATTACAAATAGTCTTACTCCTTTTACATGTGAAAACACTTAGAAAAAATTCTGATTTTCTTTCTTTTGATCGATCGAAAGTGCCCCTCGATCGATCGAAAAAATTAAGAAATTTGAACTTGATCATCTGACTCCGTCGATTGATACTCGATCGCCTCTCGATCGATCGAAAAACAAATTCGATCGATTGACTAGCAATCGAAAATCAATTGATCTAAAAAATCTTATCACTGTCTCATTCGATTGACCGAAAGTGATTTTCGATTGATCGAAAATCACGAAATTTGAATTTCCAGAATTTTCTTAAGGCAGTTTTCTTCGTTTTTCATGAACAAACATTCAACATATGAACATTACATATAGAGATTGATGTCAAAACTGAAATTCATTTATGCTATTGCCTTAAGATTCAATTTAACGTACTTAAATTTAAATTTAAACAACATCATAACATCAATTTCAGTTTTCATCAAATCATAGTTTCAACAACATGCAGAAAATTAAAAAAACATAATCTTCTAACAATATGAAACTATCATCTCTAATTCTAAAACTCACAAAACATGTTATACAATTCGAAATTGAAGACCGCTCTGATACCATTTGATGGAATTAAAGATGAACGCAGCGGAAAAATGAGTTTAAAACAAATCTACTTCATTCGATATTGATAACATGCACTAAGTAAATTTCAGAATTTGAGAACAAGAGAGCGTACCTTGAAGCGGTGAATTTCAAAACAAAGATTGAAGCACTTGGGAATACTTTTAATTTTCACTCCAATTCCACTAATACCCAAGATGTGTCGTCTCTCAATCAGTTACAAAGGGATAATTAGAGAGTGACATTCACTCACATCCACTTTCAGAATGTTGTTACTTACTTATCATATTCTGTACGTTTTTTCCCTTTGTATCTAACCAATTATCTAATTGGGCTGGCCTTTTGGGCCTTTCCAATTGGGCTTAAGTGTGTGGCTTGGAGTGGGACCAAAAGGGACCAATAAGACACTAGCTCCAATGGGCCTTGGGCTTTTCTACCAACTCTTGACAAGTCCAAAGTTACCATTAACTATATTTAATACCACTATATAAATATAGTTGCACTCTAGGTCTTATTTATAAATTATATCCCAAGACTTTATTATACACGCAACCCCTTCATAAAATATTCGTAGTAATACAAAGTCATTAATGTAGACTGCCACTTTGTAAATTACTACATCTTGAACCTTGAGTACTCAGTTTAATCCTTTAAGTTATTCATCATATATTTATGAAATCTAATTTCATAAATATATACTTTAGTAACTACTTACTAAAGTGGTTAGACCTAACTCTCTGAATAATAAACCCATTAAACTTATCTCAAGAGAATATTTTATATCTCCGTTAAGAGACTATGAATTTCATCTTAAGAATATATGTTCCATCAACACTAAATGTGGCTGTCCAACATACTGAGGTTTTGACCGTTACTATAGATCTCACTCCTGATATATCAAAGCAACTTACATCTTATGATCAGGTCCATTATTCTCTCAGGATTAAGAGTTCATGCAAACGTAAGTCGTGAGATTTATTATTCATTTGACAGTCTTTAGGAGAATAATAAATCTTATAGCGGTCCAGTTCAATATGTCTTAACTCTTAAAACATATTAACACATAAACTAGAAGTCTCCACTTCTATGATTAAAACAAATTATCGTAGTTGATATGTTATAGTTTTCGCAAATGAAATGCCCAATTTCATCACTGACTATGAACTATAATTCTGAGTTTACAAAGAACTTGTGATTTATATCTTCTGTGACTTTTCACATAAATCACATACTATGCATCTCATGGACTATATGATAATGTCAGAATATTCATGTTACTATTATTTTAGATAATAATATAACAAATTTATTAAACATAATATTAAGTCATACATAATGTCACACTTAATATCATACATAGTATTATACAATAGGATTTAAGGGCACTAATCCTAACAGAAGGAACATCCTTTGGCTAATTGACAGCTAAAGGGAAATGTTTACTTAGGATTTTCTCGTGGGGATTCCTTCAAATAGATGGTGAGATAGCAAAAAAGCGATAAAAGCTTCAAGTTTATAAGGGCTAGAGTTACCTTCTCTTACAATGAAGTTTGTGCTTTCCTTTAAAGAATTTGAATTGGCTTCTTCATCCACATCATTAGCATACTCTCTCTAGAAATATCTAATCCATCCCCAAAAGTTGGCCCTGGAACCTTTGTCACTGCCAACACTAGTGTCTTTTGGCACTTCCTCTCTAGGGGTTTTTCCTCTCCTTACTGCCTTCAAGACTAGCTTCTTCAAGGTTTTCTTTACTGCATCTTCAAGGAACTTCATAGCTTTGGCTTCATCAGGAGATAATGAAATGTTAGCCACCTCACCATTTCCAAAAAAGGGAAGTCTCAATATCTCATAAACATCCTCAAGGGAAGGAGAGACTTCTTGATGCCCTGTAAAGTTGTGAGTAGTGGAATTCCACCAGTATAAGAGATAAATAAAGCTCTCATTATCCTTGCTGATATCTAGGGCAGAAAACACTAGCACAATGTGCACAAGATGTACTATTTGCAAGATATCCATGAAGGGAGGATGTGTCAACACCCTTCGACGCCAACTTCTCTAGCCTTTGGAAATGGAGGTATAAGATTTGAAGACCAAATTAGTAGTGGGAGCAAAATCTCCTCTACGAGTGCCAAGCTAAGGAATGTGTTTCAAATCCAAATCCATAGTCAAAAGATCATCAGGCTCCCCACATGCTATGTAGGGGGATCTGAAGAACAGGAAACAGAGTCCTAATCAAAACTTTTATCAAACAGGTAATCTTTGAATAAAGGGGGGATGACCATTGCTCTTCTGTGGAAGGATTCTCTTCTCCCCCTAGCAGTGGCCTATTGATTTTAGGGGTTGAAGGCTCTGTAATCTTCGAAGAACTGGATCTCAGACTACGTTTGACACCCAGGTTTTCATGCTTATGGAGGATTTTAAAGTTTGGATTCAAAGAGAAGAAGATAAGGAAAAAATGAGAAAAACGAGGGAAGGGGACAGTTCCATTTCCTTTTATACTTTGGGCAATTACTCTTTTCCTTTTAAAAAGGGTTGTTCAAAAGTGAGACACCTTTTTATAATGATTGACACGTGTCAACAGAAGGGAGAACCAGAATCTCTGACAAAAGCAATTGGCAAAAAGGAGAAAAACAAAGGAAACCACCTTTACAGAAGAGGTGAAAAGATGTAACCCTACATCGACAGGTCTAATCCTACTTTGTCTCACATTTTGTTTAACTAACATGTTTGCATGTTATGCCTTTGTGCAAGGATACAGTAATAAAAAGAAGAGGAGAAACATAAAAATAAACATATAATGAACAACAATGTTTAGAGCAAACTATATTGTTTATATTAAATATAAATATGTTCCAAAAAAAGAAAGGGAGATTTTCATTGTATGGCCCTTTTGGCCTATCACCTTTTTCTTAACCAAAAAAAAAAAAAAAAAAAAAAACAACAACAACAAAATAAACAAAACCAAAAGACTGCAGGCTTGAAGGCAAACAGAGTCATCTGCCTCAAAGTCAAAACCTTCCTAGAGGTAGTTTGGAGTCTAGTCCTCCTCTTCTTCCTCCTTTTCTCCTTCATCATCCCTAGAGTCTGAAGAGGAATTTGACCTCTTTCAGTTAGAATTAGAATCACTGGGAATTGTGGCACTGGAGTCAAAACTGGTCTTGGAAGCCCTACGCCTTCTTCTGCGCCTTGGGGGACCCCTCATGAAGGCGTCGTAAGCAGCATCTTCAGCATCCTCTTTGACTTTCAACCGAAGATCCTCTGAGTTCTCCCCTTCTTCATCACTGTCTCCCCATGGTTGTACCTCCAAAGGGATAAAAACTTGAGGGGGAAGAGGGAAGATAGGAAAGGGAAGGGGAAGAGGAGGGGGAATATACATTGCTGCATTGTAAGTGCTCGAAGAGCCCAAGTCACTACTTGAAGAGGTGGAGTCATTCTATGGAGAGTTGGAGACAGTAGATGAAAGGTTAGCCATATTTTGACAGTAGTTTTTCTCTAAAGAAGAAAGGAAAAGTATGGATAATGACCCCCTATGGTCAGAGGCTATGAAATACCCTCTTTTATTGGCTAGGCTTGTGCTAGACCACTGTTGAGGACACATGCATCACTTCTAATGCCCCTAATGTCCCTTTCCTTGTCCAAGGATTGCTCCCCACGTAGTGGTAGGGTCACCCTCCATGCCACTACCCTGACTTTGGCATGCTCATTCTCTTTCCTCCAGCCACTACATAGTACAACAACTGTATTAGGATTCAAATGGAGGAATCATGGTTTGACACCTATCTTTTGTACTTGGCAACATTCCTCAGACTATAAAAGGAACATGTTGCTGGACCATTAGGGCAAGAACTAGGAGAGAACATTAGAGAAAAGAGTAGAAAGTTTGTAAGGAAATGAGTTAAAGAATAGGCCTCTCTTTTAGGAAGATCACCATCATTGTGCAAGGAAAATTTTCATTTTTCACATAATAGAGAGCTTGAAATAGTAAGGGACATTCCCCCTTGCTCACCCGTGGTTTTTCATCCCTCCTTAAGGGTTTTCCACGTACATTCTTTGCTTTCTTTACTTTCCTTGTAATGCTTTCTTTTTCTCTTGACTTTATGATGTTAAAGCTTTCAGTTTTTATCACTTTCAAGATTCTTCATTAAAATGTACTGCTAGATAGTTCATCCACTTTTCATATAAGTTCACAAATCTAACTTGCATGCACACCTACTAAAGGTTACTTTTATAAGCTCAAATGCATATTACTTTTAGATGCAAAAATATTGAAGGTTACTTGCTGAAGGACTAAGTGATAGTGAGATCTAGCCACCATCACATATTCAGCATAGATAAAAGTCCAACTTCCCAGGTTTCCAAAGGAGGTGGACAGAAAAGGTGGAAGTTGGGATTTTAGGCATATTGCAAGAATTCTATATAGACTTCATAAATGAAAAAATGAGAGAGGAGAAGAGATCCAAATGTAAGAATATATATCAAGCACGCCCTTGCTCTTTCTCTAGAAATTTCTCTATAATTCTGGTCATTTCTCTCTTGCTCTCTTTCTGTAATTCTCTCCAAGATATTTCTCATGTTTTCTCTAGAAGCTACTAGTGAATTTCAGCCACAAGTCTAACAAAAGATCACCGTAATTTTACTCATTACTCGAGCTTATGCAGCTCGAGTTTCATATTAAAAAGTGCCCAACAATCTCAGACTCGAGTTTCACGTGGCATTTTTAATTAAAATAATCCATATCAACAGTGCCACCGTGGCATATTTTTATAGAACTCAAGTTTCTGAAGCTCAAGTTACATGTCAAACTCGATTTTCTCTAACTCGAATTTCAAAAAGATGGTATATTGTTAAATATTTTGCTAAATAGTGGTATATGGCCATTTTGGCCACCATTGAATATAAAGGAAACAGATTAAAGAGAAACATCTTTATTTAGAAAGAAAAAATTTTCGATTGGAGTACAAAAGGGAATGCCAAAAAATTAAAACTGGTGACTTGAAATACAAACTTAAAAACAGTTTTCCATTTCTCTTTATTTTGTTTACTAGTAAAAAACAACGGAAATAAACAACAGCGGTGAACATAGCTTTCAAATTGAAACGGTTTATAATAAGTTTGGAGAAAAATGAAAAACCTAGGGGCTTCCTATGTAATCTCCAACTTTTTCTTTTTTCTTCTCAAAACTCAAAAGCCATCGATCTTATCAGAGACGTTTCCGCCACTTTGTATCTTCCTTCTTCCTATCAGAGAATAAAAGAAACGAAAAGCTTCACCACTATCACGTTGATTGTGGTGAAGCTTCATCACTATCACGTTGATTGTGGTGAAGCTTCATCACTATTGTTTTAAAAAAACCGGTCTCATTATATTTCACTAGTGTTTTTTTAATACGATTTTGATAAGGAGACCGGTTTTGTAACTATTGGTCAACGAATTTTGGCGGATCCTCTCAAGTAAGTATAAAGCTTTTGTGATTCCATTTATAATTCATTGTCAATATTTAAATTAATTGCATTAATCTTTAAATGACTATTTGACTATGTTTTGTTTGTGTGTCTTATTTTTCCTCCCACCAAATAGGGTTTTTTAATTGGGGGAGAGGGGGCACCATTCTTAGTCACAAAGTTAGCTATTCTAAAGAAATCAAAATAACATATGTAGTACTTAACTTTAAGTTCAAACTAAACAATTTAAAGGAGAATTCATGGACAAAATGGGCAAATGCCCTTTTCGTGCAAACTAAGCAGCGTTTTGCCCTATTTTCCAAACTAATTAGGAAAATGCCCATCTTTTGTAACTCGACAATATGAAAGTCGAGATTTATTGAAGAACTCGATTATATTATAGTCGAGTTAGCTTCAGCTTTGTGCCATGCTGGCAAAGCTGACGTGGCCTTTTCCAATTAAAAAATGGTTGTTTATAAACGCATAACTCGGTAAGTAGAAAATCGAGTTTGCTTTACATTTTCAAACCCAACGTCTCACAATGCCTGTTCACTCTTTGCCTTTTCACTTTCCCTCGCTCTCTACCATCACTCTCCCTGCACACTCTCCCTGCACACTCTCCCTCGCTCTCTGCGATCACGCTTCCTCACTCTCCCCCACCCTCCATCAGTCTCCCTCACCCTTTTCGATCAATCTCCGTTGCTGGTACCCTGGTGCTCTACTGTACCCTTTTTGAACCCTTACCGTACCCACCGCTGTTGATTACAGGTATGTTGCTCTGTCGTTGATTACTGTTTTGTGCTGCATTTGTTTTGTGGGAAATGGATGATTATCAGAGGGGGATTAGGAATCGGGTTGAATTCCCTACAGATCTCGCATTACCAAAATCTTCAATTTTTTTTTCATTTGTTTTATGTGTATGACTCAGGTTCAGATTTTGCCTAGGGAGAAAAGATGATAATAAGTGCTAGTTAAATTTTTTACTATTTGAAAATGGGTTGTTTGAAAAAGTTCTGTTTCATATTGCCAAAACAAATGGCTACTGTGGAAGGAGCAAAATAGTTGTATTTTTGAAGATACAAACTGATTAAAGACTCAGTTGGAATCATTGTTGATTAGAACTTTGGTTGATTGGTCTTGTGCCTAGAGTGCTTACAAATAGCAACCCCCTCTAGATTTCATATAATCACTTAGCTTTGTGCATAATTCTTTTAGGTTATGGTGTGCTTAACATCATGAACATGAAGTAACCTATTCTATTAATAAATTACCATTATTTATCATAAGACAAATGAATATGAAGTAACCTATTCTATTAATAAAATTTATTTATTAATATATGAAAGTATAGTTTATATAAAGATTTTCCATTTCTGCGATAGGTGTGGACATTGAACTTCATGTTGATATCGTTTCTTGATTTCATTTATTGTAGAATTTCTATTTGCTGCAAATAGTATGAGTGTATGCACTGACATTGAAAATAGAGAATATATTGCTGCTTTCATTAGAGTTCAAGCCATGACATGAATTTCATGATTTCCATTTTGTGAAGTTTCTTGTATTAATCTATGCACTAACATTGAAAATAGAGACTAAATGTACATCAAAGTTTGTAACTTTTGTTTTATGATTATTAATCTTCAATTGTTTATATTAATCTTCAATGTTTTTCATTTGTTTTATGATTATCAGAGGGGATTAATCTATCTTTGTCTTTCATTCTCTCTAAGAACGTGTGAGTTATAATATGTTGACTGTTACTTCAATCTATCTTTGTTTTTTCATTTGTTTTATGTTGACTGTGAATCATATACTTTTTATCTTTTTGTTAAATGCTGGTTCTCAAATCTTCCATCATTCATTTGAATCTTGAACCAAATGATAAAATCTCTTTTAAAATAGTAAGACAATTTGGTGATAAGATGTCTCAATGACTTTACTTTTGTTTGGTACCTTTTTGTTAGTTTCTATTAATGTTAATTGAATTGCTTTTGTATTAATTCATCAGTGTACTCTCCCACAAATTAAGATTAATCTTTCAAGTATGCTTTCTTTATTGCTAAAACCAAACAACTTTCATGGTTTCTTTAGTGTTTTGGAATTCTGTACCATCTTGTTTTATGTTCCTTTTATGGAGAGAGAGAGAGAGAGAGAGAGAGAGAGAGAGAGAGAGAGATGAATAGAAGGATATTTTGAACGCCAAGAGTTGTCCATGTAGAGTCTTAAATTTCAATTAATAGGGTGGTTGTATTATTGGATGTTATTGAATGTGCCTAGACCTCCAAAGCTTTCTGTTCTCATAGTATTTGTAATTTGTAATTTGTAGTTTGTACTAGAAGCTTAGGGTATACATCCTGTATACTTCATTGGTTTTTGTTGTACTTAGTTTTTCTTTGATGAAATTTAAGCCTTATGGTCTAATGTAGAATCCTAACTATCGCTTATAGCTAATACTAGACCTGGGTATAGTTTGGAGTTTGATAGAGTCATACTCATATAAAAGGATCTAGAACTAACTCCTAAAATTTGAAAATGACTCACCAAGCAGGAAATTTAGTAAAATTAACTCCTAAAATGTTGAAAATAGACCTAACAAGCAGGGAAATGGGCTAACTGAGTGATGGTATGCTTACATATCTAGTGAGTAGAAATGTTGAATAATTAGTATAGGTTTCGTAGAATAATTAGTATATGGTTTCTATATATTAAGTTGATAACTTGAGACCAAATGACCTGTAGCTGTAGGAATCTTAGTGGTCCATTGTAAATGGGCAATTGCATAGGACATAAAATGGAGAGCTGTCAAGGATGACCTTATAGAGAGTGTTACTTTGTTGAAAAGACCAAGTTTGATTGATTGAACAGGTCTGAGAACAGAATACCTAAACATTGAGTTGTTGCAATTTATATTTACTATGTCACTGCATTGGTCATAAGCCATAGAGTTGAATTTAAATGTCATTGGGGGAAGATCACATATTGTGTGTTGCATGAATAAATTTAATTGGAAACCTAATATGCAGCTCCTAATAATTGTAATTGATATTTTCCCTGTTAAAATCACTCTCAAAGATATCATAAACCAAAAAGAACTATCACATTTAAATATTGCTTATATGTTGAACATCTAGGTATCAACCCAAAAGCAACATTAATTAGTCATTTTTTTTTGTTTTTTTACTTCAATTACAGATATTAGAAAAAAGAGGAAGGTGTTTTTATATAAAATTATGGCAAGTTCTTATTTATTTAAGCTTTAATTTGATTGCTTTTGGGTTGCATGTTAAGTGGGGTCAAGAAGTGATGTTGACAATCTTGTTGGGATCATAATATGTCTTACTATATCCATGCTTTTATTTTATATTGATTGTGATTTACTTGTCAAATAATTGCTAACAATTTATTTGCTGCCATGTCAGATATGCAGGCACTAGATAAAGTGCAACCTGGACCCGACAATTAGACCCAGTTGACCCGACAGTCGGATCATCGGTCAACTCCGCTTTGGAGGCGCGCCACCGATGAGGTATATAGTTGTATTATTAATACATGTCTGTTTTATAATTACCTCATGTGCACTACCTAACACAATGCTCGTCCATGTGCAGGAGGTGCCTAGCATCATAAAGGTTCGACGTTGTAAATATGTATTGCCGCATGGTGGGCTAGACCCACATATCATGCAATACATAGATGCAGTAGGTTTGACTAGGTTATTCAAGGTTCCTGATATGGAGGTCGACCATGCCTCGATCACGGCCTTGGTCGAGCGGTGGCGTTCGGAGATGCATACGTTCCACTTACCCTATGGAGAAATGGGTATCACCTTGCAAGATATAGAGGTGATGCTGTGGATTCCGGTGGATAGGTTGCCTGTCACTGGGAGGACAGACCAGCAATGGAACTTGGTGTACCGAGACTTGTTGGGCCATGAACCTCCGCCTATGATACCGAACTCAAACAAGTCTACCCTTACTGGGGCAAGGATAAAATATAAGTGGCTTAATGCACAGTTTGCCGCTCCCCTAGCTGCAGACGCCAGTGATGAAGTCATGCAGCAACATGCCCGCTACCACCTACTTGTACGAATGGGGGCCCTGTTGTTTATGGACAAGTCGATGGACCGGGTCTTACTATTGCCTCTGCAGTTCTTTAACCCAATCAGCAGTGCGAGATGGTACGACTAAGGTAGTGCAGCATTGGCCTGGCTCTATAGGCATCTTTGTAGTGCATCGAAGAAGGATGTGATGCAGATTGGAGGAGCACTCTTGTTGGTGCAGCTATGGGCCTATTCAAGGTTCCCACGAATATGCCTTATTACAAGGCCGCCTCTACCGCCAGTGCACTCAAGGCCCTTTGCCATTAGGTACGTTCATTGAGTTCTCGTTATTCAAGCTAAGTGTCTCTTAGGAATAGTTATTTATGTGTAATAGTATATTAGATTTTATTTGTCTCTTTGATATAATTATAAATATGTCAAACTAACAAACAAAAGAAACTAATCAATGCTTAGTATATGGATGTGAAATATAAAGCAAACTTTGTTAAATGTAAAGTTCAGTAACGAGCATTTGTCGAAACCCCATGTTTGCTAGGTGGAGTGGGCCAAAGAGCACCACAAAGCATGCCACACACGTCCTTGCTGCATACCAGACGTCTCTGGCTACATTATGGGCAAAGTAGGTATTCAGTTAATTTACGTCCTCAATTTGAGGTTTTTATTTTCGTTTCCCTCAATTGCATAACCACGTTTTGATTTTTATTTTTGTTTGAATTCTTGGATTGTTGTAGGAATGAGTTGATTTAAGAATATTGGTTCCTTTCTAGGTTGGTTAAGCCTTCTGGTTTATTTAGGATCTATGCTTGGTATTGATGCTTTGTTAGATTAATTTGAATCATGGTGCTGATTGTCATCAAGTTTTGTATTGGTGAATGCTGCCTTTAAATTCTACTCCTACACCCTAAATTACCTATTAACAATAGACAAAACAAAAAAAAAAAACAAAAAAAAAAAAAAAAAGGGAAGGAATTGACTGAAGTTAGAGAATTGAATATGGTGATTCAAGGCTCTTATCCCCGATTAAGGAGTTGTAGTGATGCAGAATACTGCTGTAGTGTTATGTTAAGAAGCTTAATACTTAAGATTAATATTAACTAGTCGCTAATCCGTGCTATGCATGGGAAAGCTATTAAATATGAGTTAGAAGATTATTCTAATCACGCACACAATCTTCTCTTTTTCTTCCCTAATTTTCATACACTGCCAACTCTGTCTCAGGCTTGAACTCAATATAATTTCATTTAGTTTTGTGTTGCGTAGGATTAAATGTGTTTTGTTTCCTATGTTGGGGCTCCTTTGTTACTGTTAATGTGTATTTCTAAGTTCTAACAATTACATTGTTGTATTTCTTATATCTCTCTCTAACTTTATCCATAACATGTACCACAAACTATATGATACATGAGAAAGAAATATAATTCATTGACCAAACATCCGTTCAGCAAAAAAGAAAGACCAAACAAACACCTAATTAACCATGGCAGAAGCTGGTAAGGCATTTATGACATATGATTATGACTTGTGAATCATCTAAGAAAACCTAAGACTTTACAAACGTAGTCCTAGTACAATACAATGGGCATTAATATTTGCTACCAACTACTAATTAATTATTACAGAATGTCAATGAGTATTTCAACACTAACTATAATAGCAACACTTGATTGATGTAGCCATAATGCTACACTACCTCATCATTCTTTGCAATTTAATTGTTTGTTGACTTCATTTTGTTAATATTTTGAACACAATGTCACTTGATAATAGCTTAATTTTGCACATTTATATCATTATTAGAAAGCAATATCATACTTATTTTGAGTTAATTCATGCATTTTATAGGTGATTTTGGAATAATGCTGAATAATCACTTTTGTGCTTAATTGAATTTTGATGCATGAATTTGTCTTTTGTAGGATAATGAAATTAAATAAGTGGATTTGTGCAAAGAAGAAAGCTAATGAACTTTAATTTTACAAGGGCCATGATGAAGTCAAAGAAGGTCAACCCAATTAAATTCAAGTCCAATTGGAGCAAGGAATCAAAGGAAATTTGCACCTAATCCAAGTCCAATTCGGATTAGGATTCCAGCTTGCGTATCAGTTAGTATTTGGAGCATAACTTTCGGTTCAGATGTCCAATCGAGATAATTCAAGTTGGACTGGAAATCTAACTTAAAGGGCTATAACTTTATAGTTTACCAAAAATCCGAATTATGAAGTTAAATGGGCCAAAAACGTTGGTTAAGTGAAGCCTAAAAACCTGGGATTTTCTCCAAACGGGAATTCAACTTGTAATAGGATTCCTTGACCTATTTAAACGCTCTTTAGGGCAAAATTCAAAGGGGAGCTAATGTAGAACATAATTTAGGTTTTCTTAAAGTTTCTTTACAGTTTTTAGATTTTTATTTGTGTTATGGCTTGCTAGAAGCCTTGCTAAGGCAAGGGGTGAAACCCAACCGTTTATTGGTATGTTCTTAACAATTATTTATTGGTTTTAATGATTATGTTTTTATGTTTTTGATTGTTTTACTCATCTAGAAAAGTGTTTAGTTCTGTATAATCCTTTGATTTATCGTAGACTCCAGGCACGTTAAATGCTTAGTATTCCATGCGAACTAATTCACTAGTTTTGTTTTGCCTAAAATCAATCAATTGCATGAAACTACCTTAGACAATTAATTCTTGAGTTTTTATTGTTAAATCATCCGACTAAAATCATCCTTCGTATGAATTTTAGTTGAGTTATAAAATAAATATTGTTAAGACTACCAATAGATGTGTTGTGTGTGGATCCCTAAACCTTAGTGCCTTAATATATTGTTATTTTCTCTTAATTTAGATTACCTTTACTAAACTATCAAAAATATCTTCAGTTAAACTTTATTATTTTAGTTTTATTTTCTTGTGGTTTGCTAATCAATTCCCTTTTCCCTATGGATTCGACCTTGAACTTTCCGAGTTATTACTTCGTGACAATCCTGCACTTGGGAGCATTATTTAAGTCGCAACAAGTTTTTTGGCGCCATTACCGGGGATTAGGCGATTAGAGAAGCGTTCCACTTTGTTTGGAGAGGTTTTCGGCATTAAATTTCTTCACATATTTGGTAATATCTCTCAAACTCTTTCCTTCTTAAGTAGTTTAGTTTTCTTTAAGAGTTTTTCTTTTATTTTTACTTCTTTTTATTGTTAAAGTTATTTGTTGTTTTCTTTTCTTTTCTTTTTCTCTTTCTTTCTTGCTTTACTATTGCATGAGTGTTTGGTGTCGTGATAGTGATAATCGCTTGGTTAGAATTGATTCTAATAATTTGTTTGGCAATTTATCTGATTCTTTCACACATTCTCACACACTTGATATCATGGCGGACTTAGAGAGTAATCATGGTGATGAGAATAATTTAAATAATGAAAACTTCCATGCTCACCAACCCATTAGAACTCTTAGGGATTATTTGCAACCTACTAGGAGTAGTGCACCATCATGCATCATTTTTCCAACTAATGCAAATAATTTTAATTTTAAGCCCGGTATGATTTCATTACTTCCTAAATTTCATGGCTTAAATTCTGAAAATCCTTACCTACACTTTCAGGAATTTAAGGAGGTATGTTCTACCTTCCATGACCAATCATGTAATGAAGAGACCATTAGGTTGAAGTTGTTCCCTTTTTCTCTTAAAGACAAGGCAAAAACTTGGCTTAATTCTTTAAGACCTAGGTCAATTGGTACTTGGCAAGAGATGCAAACTGAATTTTAAAGAAATTTTTTCCTATTCATAGGACTAACGCACTTAAAAGACAAATAATGAATTTTTCACAAAACGATAATGAGACATTTTATCAATGTTGGGAAAGATTTAAAGATTTGCTTAATGCTTGTCCACATCATGGCAATGAAACTTGGCGTATAATTAGTTTTTTCTATGAAAGTTTAACTCCAAAGATCCGCCAATTTGTAGTGATGATGTGCAATGGAGAATTTTTGAATAAAGATCCTGATGAGGCTTTTGATTATTTTGATCTATTAGCTGAGAATGCCCAATCTTGGGATACCACTGATACCTCAAATAGGTCTAGAGCATCCACCAACCCCTCTGGGGGTGGTAAGTACCAACTTAGGGAAGATGATGACCTTAATGCTAGGGTGGCTAGTCTAACTAGAAAGCTTGAAGCCATGGGATTAAGAAAGGTTAATGGAATCAATACTGTGCCTAAAATTGATGAAGTTTGTAGAATTTGTGAGACCATGGAACACTCTACCAATGAATGCCCTACAATTCCAGCTTTTAAAGAGGTGTTACATGATCAAGCAAATGCTATGAACATGGTGAAAAAACCATACCCTTCCCCCTATTCAGAGACGTACAATTTAGGGTGGAGGAATCACCCAAATTTTAGTTGGAGGAATGATAATGTGGTTGCACCTCCTACACATGGTACTTCAAATTTTGTTCCTTATAATCCCCCTCCAAAGAAGAGTCTTGAAGACACCTTGCAACAATTTATGCAAACTCAATCCACCATTAATAATCAGAACTCACAAGCCATAAATGACATTAGGAGCACTCTCACTAAATTGACCACATCCATGAGCACAATAGAAAAGGGTAAGTTTCCATCTCAACCACAACCAAACGCCCAAGGTCAATTTTGTGTTGATGATTGTAGTTCCTCTAAAAATAAAGTAAGTCAAGTTAAATCTGTAACTACTCTTCGTAGTGGAAAAATCATTGAGAAAGATATTCCTAAGAGCAATACACAAGATGAATCTTCCAAAACAAAGAGTAGTGATGAAGTCCTTGAGCCTAAATCTAATGAAATTGAAAGGTGTCCTATCCCTGCTCCTTTTCCCCAAAAGGTTGTTTCCACCTCAAAAAGTGAATCAAAATTTTGAAATCCTTGAAGTGCTTAAGCAAGTTAAAGTAAACATTCCTCTTTTGGATGCCATAAAGCAAATTCCATCATATGCTAAATTTTTGAAAGATTTGTGTACTGTTAAGCATAAGCTTAATGTACATAAGAAGGCATTTTTGACTGAACAAGTTAGTGCAATCATTCAAAACAATAGACCTCCAAAGTTTAAAGATCCAGGTTATCCCACTATTTCATGTGTGATTGGTAATTCAAAAATAGAGAAAGCTTTGCTTGATCTTGGGGCAAGTGTGAATCTTTTGCCATATTCAGTGTATGAGCAATTAGGTCTAGGCGAGTTAAAACCCACTTCCATAATTTTACAACTTGTCGATCGATCTGTGATTTTTCCTAAGGGTGTTGTTAAGGATGTTTTGGTTCAAGTGGAAAAATTTTATTTTCCTGTTGACTTTATTATTTTGGATATGCATCTTGTTTCTAATGCTAGTTCTCAAATATCTATGATTTTAGGACACCCATTTCTTGCAACTTCTAATGCATTGATAAATTGTAGAAGTGGAGTCTTAAAATTAACTTTTGGGAATATGACTCATGAGCTTAATATTTTTAATAATTGTAAGCAACCTAGGGATGAAGAGGATGTGCATGAAGTTGGCTTAATTGAAACATTTGTTCAAGAACAATTCAACAAAACATGTTTTTCAGATCCATTAGAAGCTTGTCTAGTAAATTCATGTGATTTTATTTTGATGAGAATTCTGAAATTGCATACATTCACTGTCTTTTTGAATCTGCGTAGGAATTGGAAGCGAGCAATTGGAAATTGAAATATGAGGAGTTGCCATCTCGTGAGATAAAGTTGTTGCCATCTAGTGAGCAAGTACCAAAATTGGAGTTAAAGCCCTTGCTCGTTGAGCTCAACTATGCTTTTCTAGGAACCAATGAGACTTTTCCTATGGTAATATCTTCTAAACTTGACTCTTTGCAAGAAGGTAAGTTAGTAAATGTTTTGAGAAAACATAAGAGTGCCATAGGATGGAACATAGCTGACATTAAAGAAATTAGCCCATTGGTTTGTATTCACAAGATTTATTTAGAGGACAATGCTAAACTATCTAGGGAGATGCAATGTAGGTTAAACCCTACCATGAAAGAGGTAGTTAGGACTAAAGTGCTCAAATTGTTAGATGTGGGTATCATATACCCCATCACAGATAGTAAATGGGTAAGTCCTACTCAAGTGGTGCCAAAGAAATCTGGAATAACTATGGTAAAAAATGAGAATAATGAGTGAATTCCAACTCGTGTCACCACAGGTTGGCGCATGTGTATTGATTATAGAAAATTGAATGCAGTCACTGGGAAAGATCACTACCCTTTACCTTTCTTGGATCAAGTTTTAGAGAGAGTAGCAGGTCATGAGTACTATTGTTTTTGAGATGGGTATTCTGGGTACTATCAAATTGAAATTGCACTTGAAGATCAAGAGAAAACCACATTTACTTATCCTTTTGGTACTTTTTCATTTAGGAGGATGCCATTTGGTTTATGTAATGCACCTGCCACTTTTTAAAGATGCATGCTAAGTATTTTTAGTGACATGGTAGAACATTATTTAGAGGTTTTCATGGATGATTTTTCTGTGTTTAGTGACTCTTTTGATGAATGCCTTTCTAATTTGCAAAAAGTCTTAACTAGGTGTGAAGAAAAGAATTTACTATTAAATTGGGAAAAGTGTCATTTCATGGTCACAAAAGGGATTGTATTAGGCCACATCGTTTCTTCAAAAGGCATTGAGGTGGATAAAGCAAAGATTGAGTTGATTGCTAATTTGCCTACACCTAAGACTGTTAAAGATGTGAGATCATTCCTAGGACATGCAGGATTTTATAGGAGGTTCATAAAAGACTTTAGTTTCATATCTAGACCTATGTGTAACCTCCTAACAAATGACACTCCCTTTGAATGGACCCAAGCTTGCCAAGAAGCTTTTGATAAGCTAAAAGGCATGCTTACCACTGCACCTATCATGCAACCACCAAATTGGACTTTACCTTTTGAAATTATATGTGATGCAAGTGATTATGCGATTGGAGTTGTTTTAGGGCAAAGAAAGGATAAAAAATCTCATGTAATTTATTATGCAAGTAAGACTCTGAATGAAGCTCAAATGAATTATTCTACAACTGAAAAAGAGTTACTTGTTGTGGTATTTGCCTTAGATAAATTCCGTTCATATATTCTTGGTTCTCTTGTTGTTGTTTTCACTGACCATGCAGCTTTAAAATATATTCTTTCAAAGAAGGATGCAAAGCCAATGTTGATTAGATGGATTCTTCTACTACAAGAATTTAATATCACCATCAAAGATAAAAAGGGGAGTAGAAAATGTGGTGGCAGACCATTTGTCGCGCCTCACTTTTAATGAATCCATGGATGCATTGCCCATTAGGACTCATTCCCCTATGAACAATTGTTTTCCATCTCTACTTTGCCTTGGTATGCTAATATTGTCAATTTTCTTGTCACAGGCCAAACACCATCTCATTGGAGTGCTTAAGATAAGAAATGCTTCATGGTTGAGGTACCCAATTTTTTCTATGATGATCCTTATTTATTTAAGTACTGTCCAGACCAAATCATTAAGAGATGTGTCCCTGATAATGAAATATTTAGTGTCATCTCCTTTTGTCATAATGAAGCTTGTGGAGGCCACTTTTCTTCAAGGGAAACCATTGCAAAGATTTTGCAATGTGGTTTTTATTGGCCTAATATGTTTAAAGACACTCATTATTTTTGCAAATCTTGTGAGTCTAGTCAAAAGTTGGGAGGAATAACTCGTAGGAATATGATGCCTTTAAACCCAATTTTAGTTGTTGAAATTTTTGATTGTTGGATCATAGATTTCATGGGTCCATTCCCTCATTCTTTTGGATATCTTTACATTCTAGTGGTTGTAGATTATGTTTCAAAATGGGTTGAGGCTATTCCTTGCAAAAAGAATGATCACAAAATTGTTTTGAAATTTTTAAAGGAAAATGTTTTGTCAAGGTTTGGCATCCCTAGGGCAATTATTAGTGATGGGGGCTTGCACTTTTGCAACCGATCTTTTGAGGCATTAATGAGAAAATATTGCATAACACACAAGGTTGCCACCCCATATCACCCACAAACAAGTGGAAAAGTTGAGCTTGCCAATAGGGAGATTGAACAAATTTTGGAAAAGACGGTTAACCCAAATCGTAAAGATTGGTCTTTGAAGTTGAATGATGCACTTTGGGCGTACCGCACTGCCTATAAAAATATTCTTGGTATGTCTCCCTATAGACTTGTTTATGGTAAAGCTTGTCACTTGCCTATGGAATTGGAACATAAATCATATTGGGCAATAAAGATGTTTAACTTTAACTTAGACAAGGCTAGTTCATTGAGAAAATTGCAATTGAATGAGTTGGAAGAAATTCGACATGATGCATATGAGAATTCTAGGATTTCTAAAGAAAGAATAAAGGTTTTTCATGACAAACAAATTTTAAGGAAATCTTTTGAACCATCTCAAAAAGTTCTTTTGTATAATTCTAGGTTACATTTGTTCCCCAGAAAATTGAGATCTAGATGGACTGGACCTTTCATTGTTAAAAATGTTTTCCCCCATGGTGCCATAGAAATTGAAAATTCTAAGAATGGTAACATATTTAAGGTGAATGGACAACGTCTTAAGCCATTTCTTGAGAATTTTTCACAAGAGGAGGAATCCATTAATTTGGAGGATCCCATTTATCAAGACTTGCCAAGCAATTAGCATTAGTATTTGTGTCGTAGTTTAGATTGTTTTATTTTTCTTTTTATTATTTTTGTTGTTTCGTTTTCTAACCCCTTTTGGGACATTCTGGGCTTTTGCCCTTAATTTTTAAAAAATTTAGCAATATGCCCCTGTTTTGAAACTATATAGGTATATGCCCCTGTTTCGATACTCGATTATCATAAAATCGAGTTTCAACGCAAAACTCGATTGGTTTAAAATCGAGTTATGCCCGATCAAACTCAAAAAAAAAAAAAAAAAAAAAAAAAAAAAATTTGCATAGAACTCGAGTTCCGGGAAGTCGAGTTTCATGTAAATTTTTTTAAATTTTTTATAAGTTTTATTTACAAGTATGCAAATCAGTTTCAGTGGCCCTATAACGGCGTTTTTTCATCCCTATAGCGGCGTTTCTTATCCCTATAGTGACGTTTTTCTGGAAAAATTTTTTTTACAAGTATGAATATCGGCCCTATTGTGGCGTTTTTTCATCCCTATAGTGACGTTTTTCTGGAAAATTTTTTTTACAAGTTGATATCGGCCCTATAGCGGCGTTTTTTAGCCCTATAGTGACGTTTTTAAGCCCTATAGTGGCGTTTTGGTACTCGATTTCCCTTTACTCGAGTTTTATGCATTTTTTTTTATTTTTTATTTTTTATGTTTGATCGGGCTTAACTCGATTTTAAACCAATCGAGTACTTTAAGTAACTCGATTTTAGGGTTATCGAGTATCAAAATAGAGGCACGAACCTATATAGTTTCGAAACAGGGGTATATTGCCAATTAAAAAAAAAGGGGGTAAAATGCCAGAATGTCCACCCCTTTTGCAGGTCTTAAAGTTTTTTTTTTTTTTTTGGTTCATTTATGTTCATCTCTTCAAGGTACTCTCTACTCTTTTTTGTTTTTCCTTGTTATCATTGAGGACAATGTAAGTTTTAGGTTGGGGGGAGGAACTTAAAATGATTTGCATTTGTTTTTATTTTATGTTAATTTTTTTTGGTTATATTTAGTGATTTTTTTTTTTTTTTTTTAGTCCAATTTTCAACCAAAAAAAAAAAGAAAGAAAGAAGAAGAAGAAGAAGTGTTGCTTTAGCAAGAGTTTTAAGTCAAAGTTCTTTATGCTACTTCTATCTAAAGACTTCCACTGTTTTTCATGCTCAAATGGTATGCACATGCACTTTAGCCACATGAACATGTTTCTTGGTTGAGAGATAGAGATGACTTTGAAAATCTTGAAAATAAAATGTAGAGACTATAACCCAAGTGAGTTCTTGAGCCATTCATTTTTTTAGAGGGTTATTTTCTTTTGACCTCATTTTTCATTTGGAAGCACATAACTTTGTTGTTACTTAGTCTCATTATTCTTTGATTTGGTTGAATGCTAAGAATTCATCAAATTTTATGTCACACCTAAATATGTTAAAGTGATTTTGAAGAACTATCCCAATCCTTATGATTTGATTTTAGGCCATCTTTGTTAATTTTGAGCCTTTAATATTTTCTTTCTTGATACATTACCGCTAGCCACCCATTTGAGCCTATTATTTTAACCGTTCTTTCTGAAACCCTTTCCTAAGGTGTTCCAATAATGAATGCAATCAAATTGTCTTATTACGATAAATTTGTGGTGAAATAGTTGGAAGAAAAGAAAGACTCACTCAAAAAAAAAAAAAAAAAAAAAAGAGTCATAAACATAAAAGGAAAAATGTTGAAAAAAAAAAGGAAATGTGAACGAGGAAGAAATAGAGAATGAATTTCTTGATGAAATTTTGAAAAAAGAAAAAAAAAAGTGAAAGTGCGAGATTCAAGGAAGTTGAGAGAATAAATTAATTGTCATATATTCAAAAGAAGTTGTCTCTCTAATTATTCTTGGGAACACTTTTTATTTTTACCTATACCCTTTGTTCCTCCTCTTTACCCTACATTTCGTCCCAATGAAAGTCCTATTTGATCTTAAGGAAGGTATGGTTTGGATCTTGACATGACTAATCAATGTGTGTGGTGTAATATTCTTAGTGTTTGGCATCCTTTCATGAGACTATAAATATCCTTTATTTTGCTCCACCGTTCTTCATCTTATTAATATGTGAGATATTAGTCTTTGTTCTATATTATTCTGCTCACATATGTTTGAGAGTGCTACACCCTTTTCGGAGTGATTTTATTTGTTGAGTGTTAACAACTGTGAGATTTGAGTTGAAGCATGACTTCGGATAGAAATTCAAGCCATATTTTATCTTGAGACTGAGGTTGTGTTTGTGTTGGTTAAACTATTCACACACTAAGTATTGATGGCATGTGGAGTATCTTTGGTGGTTGTTAGTGTTTTGACCTTTGATTAACTATTTCTACTAAAGTAATAATTTTTTGTTATTTTGTGTCTGTCTCGAGTTGCTTACATTGCTAGGGACTAGCAATGAGCTGGTTGGGGAGTGTGATAATAGCTTAATTTTGCACATTTATATCATTATTAGAAAGCATTATCATACTTATTTTGAGTTAATTCATGCATTTTATAGTTGATTTTGGAATAATGCTAAATAATCACTTTTGTGCTTAATTGAATTTTAATGCATGAATTTGTCTTTTGTAGGATAATGAAATTAAATAAATGGATTTGTGCAAAGAAGAAAGCTAATGGACTTTAATTTTACAAGGGCCATGATGAAGTCAAAGAAGGTCAACCCAATTAAATTCAAGTCCAATTAGAGCAAGGAATCAAAGGAAATTTGCACCTAATCGAAGTCCAATTCGGATTAAGATTCCAGCTTGCGCATCAGTTAGTATTTGGAGCATAACTTTCGGCTCAGATGTCCAACCAAGATGATTCAAGTTGGGCTGGAAATCTAACTTAAAGGGCTACAACTTTTTAGTTTACCAAAAGTCCTAATTATGACGTTAAATGGACCAAAAACGTCAGTTAAATGAAGCCTAAAAACCTGGGATTTTCTCCAAACGGGAATTCAACTTGTAATAGGATTCCTTGACCTATTTAAAGGCTCTTTAGGGCAAAATTCAAAGGGGAGCTGCTGTAGAACATAATTTAGGTTTTCTTAAAGTTTCTTTATAGTTTTTTGATAGGCCACAAATTGAATGACCCCTTGTGATTTAAACTAATTAATTAATTTAGCCAAGTTATTAATTAATCAATTTATCATGCAAACGTGTGGCAGCACAAACAAATCACCAAAACTAAATATGCAGTGGAAAAATAAATAACTCGGTGATTTGTTCACGAATGGGGAAAACCCTAACGGCAAAAACCCCACCGAGTGATTTTCAAGTCACCACTCCCGAAACTCCACTATTATCAAATCAAGCGGTTACAAGTAAAAGAATCCCAAGTACCTTACCAACCTACAATTGAACCCTTACCCCAATACCCAATTGGAATTGATCTGTAGCGACAGTTCCCCCTTTTGATTCACGGCTCCTAAGTACGTGACTAACCAGATGCACGGATCCCAGTACGCGACTTCAAACACCAACTTTAGGAAGAGAGGTTGGCTGCAAAGTTCTTCAGTTCATTCTTTATGATGAATAACACGAAGATGCTTGGTTACAAAACCCTATGGTGCAAATACACAGCAACTTCTTCAGAGAAGATGAACTAGGTCAAGAACTTCGTCTTAGATCACAATTTGCTTGAACAAGGATTGCTCAATGCTTATGCAACTTGTGTCTATGTTGACAGCTCTTAAAACATTCCTTAAATATGTTTAGGGTTAGAAGAAAAGAAGACCCAAAAACACATTCACGGATCCCAAGAAAATCAGAACAGAAATCTGACTTTTTAATTCTCGACAGATAACAGGTGTCGAGGTAGCTATCGAGCAGGTGTCGAGCTTTAAAAACTTTGCACTTCAGCTTGCTTTTTCTTGGACAGACTTGATGACTTCAACACTTGATCTTGAAACCTTATTTCTTGAAGTATTAAAAACACATAGAACTACCCAATTACAAGTAGAGTGCGTTTTGTCAAAGGATTAGCCAATTTACATAAAATATGACATATGTTCTTAACATGTGAACACATATGTCCTAACATTTTTAGATTTTTATTTGTGTTATGGCTTGCTAGAGCCTTGCTAAGGCAAGGGGTGATACCCAACCATTTATTGGTATGTTATTAACAATTATTTATTGGTTTTAATGATTATTTTTTTTTATGTTTTTGATTGTTTTACTCATCCAGAAAAGTGTTTAGTTCTGTATAATCCTTTGATTTATCGTAGACTCCGGGCACGTTAAATGCTTAGTATTCCCTGCGAACTAATTCACTAGTTTTGTTTTGCCTAAAATCAATCAATTGCATGAAACTACCTTAGACAATTAATTCTTGAGTTTTTATTGTTAAATCTTCTGACTAAAATCATCCTTTGTATGAATTTTAGTTGAGTTATAAAATAAATATTGTTAAGACTACCAATATGCCTATGACACGTTCGAGGCAAATCAAGAGAAGGCGAAGCTCCATATGGTTAGAAGGATGAGCGTGCAATAGCACTTATATACAGTGGAGACACTGTCTTCACTATTGAACACTGGCGGGGGAGCTCACACCCATAGGGTTTCCCTCATGGACATGACATGCATGTGCGGGAAATGGGAAGCAAACAAGATCCCCTGTTCACACTTGATAGCAATTTGTGCCAAGCACAACCATGATGCCATGGAGTATATGGATCGTTTCTACCACGTGGAAGAAGGGTATCATAGCTATGAGCCAATATTCCAACTATTGAAAGATAGGTTAGAATGGCCGGAGCCAGAAGAAAGGAGAACTGTGATGCCAAACCCATGATTGAGATGGATGACAAGGAAAGGGAGTTGCCAACCTCATTGTGGATTGAGAATGGACCAAAGTCGAAGTGTGGGTTATGTCGCCAAGAGGGTCATAACTGTCATAGATGTCTGACTCGAAATGTGGCATCAACAAGTGGAGGTGCTACGTAGCATGTAACAATTACAAGTCATAGTAACAAGGGGGTATCATAAGTTATTCTTCTTTAGTGTTATCAATTAGTCTTGTTACAAGAGGTCTAAACAGTATGAATTGAAATGTTTAGGTATGCCTGATGTTAAAGGTCTAAACTACGATGATACATGTAATTGGTTAATAATGGACAAACCCCTACATTTTTAGATATTACATTATATGAGTTATAATTAAGATTCCTGGAGTTATAATTAAGATATCACATTATATAAGTATAATTGGGCAATCTTATGATTACTTGTTCAAGTAGTTGTAGTTAGTCTTAACTCATAGCTATTACCATTCCAAGTCTTCTGTCCCAGTTTTGGTGTTCTTTCAATCTTATTGTTTGTGGTGTACATATTCTAGTATTCATGGGGTCTCTATTTCCCTAACTGTATATGTTTTACTTTAGATTGCTAATTTTGGCCAAGGTGTAACTTTAGAATCTCATCATTTAAGCAGGCATGCTTCAAGGTTCTTCTGTATTTGTCAATTCAATTTATTAATTAATGTGGGTTGTATACTAATTTTTGTGCTGGTTACTCCTCAGAAAGGAGACAGCCCTGCAGCAAAGGGAATTTGTAGTTCCAATACCGTTTACCATGTCCTGTGTGGCAAAGGTGCCAGACTTGAGACGTACCATGGATGAAGTTGTTAGAATGATTGAAAAAAATTTGGCAATCATACTTTGAGAACCGGCCATCTTTTGAAGAGAACAAATCCAAGGACTCAAATGTGCAGACTCCATGATTGCCTAAATCCATTGTTGGCATATGCTTTCCAAGTTTCAAGTTACAATTGTGAAGAATTCATCTAATGCATAATTGAACATTTTATTTTTGTACATCAATGGATTTAAATGTATAAAGGCTCTTTACTTATAAATAAGCTTGTATGGAAGATTTTCTTATTCTCGTATTGGAAATAAGGGAATGATTTGTTGATGGATGTGGGTGGAATTGTATGGACAATTTGATTTATGGAAGTGGTTGGAAGTAGATGGATGAGTTGCTGTTTATAGTATGGTTGTGAACAAGTCCACTTTTATGATGAATAAACAGGCCAAATTAGTATGGGTGTGAACAGTGCTGCATGAGTTCTTACTCCATGCAGGTAATGTATTCCCAAATAACTTGATCTTCAATTTACCGAGTTATGTGCAAGACGAGATGGCCACAAATTGCACTTGTAGGAGTTACACTACACATAACTTGATTTAAGAATAATCGAGTTATGTGGAAGACCCTTATGGACACTTGGATTCCTCTTGGACTGCATCTGGAACAGTCCAAATATATGGGCTGGTGTGGAAGCCCAGTGAACATAACTCAACTTCTGTATAATCGAGTAAAACTAAACATAACTCGATTTCTTTAGTATCGAGTTCTGTGAATTGGATTCCTATAAGTTACACTACACATAACTCGATTCATTAATAATCGGGTTATGTGGAAGACCATTCCAAACACTTGGATTCCTCTTGGACTGCATCCAAATCAGTCCAAATATTTAGGCTGGGTATGGAACAATAGTGCACATAACTCGACTTGTGCATTATCGAGTAACATATGCATAACTCAATTTGTGTAGTATCGAGTTACGTATAAGCCTAACGACACAACATGGATTCCTTTGAGTTACACTGCACACAACATGGATTCCTTTGAGTTACACTGCACATAACTCGATTCAGTAATAATCGGGTTATGTGGAAGTCCAAGGACCATTCTGGACACTCTATTTAGTACTCAACAGCATCAACAATTCAACTTCTCGGCACAAACTAGCTCAACTTTGGAGAACCAGAAATAGGACTTCTTAATGGCGGAGAGACAATGAGGATGGTCCTGCTGATCTTACCGCAAAAAATTTACATTCTTGAAAAAATTTACATTTGTTGATGACCAAGTTCAAGAAAATCTGTGAACTTGGTTCCATGTTACATGTAGTCATAAAAACTTTCATTTTGTAATGCATAGGTTACTGCTTTGACTTTTTTTTTTTTTTTTTTCTTTTTATGTGGGGGTGGGGGGCTGTAACTAAGGAGTATATTGGAACAACAAGAAAATCACATAAGAAAACAGTGCAAGCAAATAGGAGGACATTGTCCTTATGTGACATGTAGTCATGTAAATCTGCCCTTTTGTAATGCGCGTAGGTTATGGCTATAGCCACAGATTTTTCGAGTTTTTGATACAGTGGAACAAAATATCCCATCAGTTTTTATTTTATTTTCTTAATTACATCTTTTTGGCACTATCTATATGGTTTTTGCCTGCTTTATTATTTTTTTCATCCAACAAGTATCTTCCTTGAACAATTATTTAAGTATTATTATAAAAGAAAGACTAAATCCATTTTTCCTGCCATGGTACTGATTGCACAACGAGAATAGAGCTTGATTGATTGCATGTGTTTATTTACAAAGCCTGCATTTATGTTATGGAGATTCTTTTTACAGTGGATTCCAAAGAAGGTTATAAGCAAATATGGAGTTGATCTGTTAGATATGGCCTTTCTTATGATTCCAAATGGTACAAAATGGAAATTCAAGTTGACAAAACGTGATGGGGAGGTTTGGTTTCAAAATGGTTGGTGCGACTTTGCAAGCTGTCATGCTCTAACCCTAGGGCACTTGCTAGTTTTCAGATACGAAGGAAATTCACACTTTTATGTATTCATATTTGATGCCACTGCAACAGAAATAGACTATCCTTTAGATGACCAACTCCAAGTTCGTAGGATGGAAGACAATGAGAGTGATGATAACTCTCTTGAAATCATGGATGGCTTTACTAGGGGAGAGGTTTCAAGTTTGAATCTTACACTTTTGTAAGGAACTGGTTGATTTTGTACACCTGTTTACTATTAATTTCATGTGCATGACTTCATATTTTCAGGTCATTTTAGGATCAGCTCATGGGGTTGGAGGAAATCGAGTAGGATGCAAAAGTAGCCCGTTAGTTAAAGCTGAATCTGATTGCAATATGGATGATGTGTCTTTCTCACATGACCAATGTCCTAAGAAAGATGGTGGTGTAGCTGAAAATCTTGTGAGAGCCAATGCTTTTAAATCAGAAAATCCCTTTTTCACGGTTATCATTCATCTATCATACATTAATGGCAAGGATCGTGCGTTAAGCTTTCAGCTAAACATATTTTTGGGTTTTAGAAATGCAACTCCCATTAACTTTGATTTTTCATAGATCAATTAGAAAGCATGTAGCAGATAGTTGTTGCTGGACATTTTGCTAGTAATGATTTGCTTCTTTGTGTTTTTAGGGGAATTGAAGTTTCATTTATATGTAACAGTATCATCTGGATATCAAATAGTATCATCTTAGGTGTTAGAAGGAAATCACATAAGAATGTAAAGTCATTATGAACAACATGATCAAATCACTGGCATCCACATAACTGCCCTTCAACCATCAATATAACAAATAATAGTATTGCCTCAAAACTACTTTTCATTCAAATGTGTTCAACTATTTTTGAAATATCTCTTATTATTTTTTGTATAGAGTTTACCCCATGGCATTATCAACTACTTACCGAGAAAAGGCTTTACCAAGGACTACACCAAAGGAAGTATAGTCACTGTGAAGCTCCAAATTATGGATCGATTATGGCCTGTGAAGTTATACGTTTATGAATGAAGTGTGGGTTCATCATGTGTCGTATCTACTAGTTAGTCTGCATTTGCGAGGGAAAATACTTTGCGAGTAGAAGATGTTTGCGTATTTGAGCTAATTATAAGGGACGATGTTGTGTTAAAAGTCCACATTTTCAGATGCCTCGATTAAGTGGTTACAAACTTTGCATTCTAAATAATGTATTATGTAAATTCATGTCATGGCTTATTATTTTGCGACTACTTTGTTCAGACCTTTTTATCCCTTTTTGTTTTTGGATTGGATTGAATCAAGTTTGATGTTTTGTTATATCTATAGCCCTAGCCTCCTTTGTTATATCTTCCATAGACTTGCTGTGTAATTTAGTCATGCCCTCCTTTTTAAACTAATATCATCTATACTAGAGAATATCTTATCAATATTTGTTATTTTGTTCTTAAACTGTGACAAACTCCATTTATTAGAGCTTGCTGTTGGAGCTTATATAAGTATTATTTGTTAGTTGGTATGATCTTTTCTTTGGAAAAAATCACTTCTTCCTATTCCTTTTTATCCAAGTAGCTACCTTCTTCATCGAAGGGATAGTGCACATAACGTTGGTACCTTTGTCCTGAACTCTTAAAGGAACTCCCAACAATGATACTGAAGCAGTAGAGGCCTGTCATAAATTGTTGCATCACACTCACCACTTGTCCCATGAAATGGTAGCAATTGTTTGTGTGTGGTTGGATTAGTCAGGCTCATCATTAATAATTTCATGAAGTAGTAGAGGCCTGTCATAAATTAAAGTAACCCAAAGAATTTATTAGTTCACATATTTGCTTCCTTTAAACAAAAATTTTAAATCTACATGTCATACATTGATGGAACTTATTAAAAATTTTGCACTAAAACAAAGTGCATAACCTAACTATAGTCTCATCCTCTTAAAGCCCAATAATTGTGCTATATTGGCCTTCAAGGAAACCAATCAATGAATTTATCCCTTTTATTCTTATTTTAATTATATTATCATTATTAGTATCTATCAATGAACACCATTACACATAACTCGATTCAGGAATAATCGAGTTATGTGGAAGACCCTTCTGGACACTTGGATTCCTCTTGGATTGCATCTGGATCAATCCAAATATCTGGGTTGGTGTGGAAGCTTAGTGAACATAACTCGGCTTCTGTATAATCGAGTAATAACTCGATTTCTTTAGTATCGAGTTATGTGAATTGGATTCCTGTCAGTTACATTGCACACAACTCGATTCATTAATAATCTAGTTATGTGGAAGACTGGACAATTGGATTCCTCTTGGACTACATATGGATCAGTCCAAATATCTGGGCTAGTGTGGAAGCCCAGTGAATATAACTCGACTACTGTATTATCGAGTTAAACTACAAATAACTCGATTTTGATATAATCGAGTTATGTGCAAGACAAGCTGGACACAAATTGGATTCGTTTGAGTCAACACTGCACATAACACGATTCAGGAATATTTGAGTTATATGGAGGACCCTTCTGGGCACTTGGATTCCTCTTGGATTGCATGTGGATTAGTCCAAATATCTGGGCTTGTGTGGAAGCCTGTCCTCCACATAACTCGACTATTGTATTATCGAGTTAAATTGCAAATAACTCGATTTGGATATAATCGAGGTATGTGCAAGACAAGCTGGACACAAATTGGATTCGATTGAGTTAACATTGCACATAACTCGATTCAGGACTAATGAGTTATGTGGACTGTACCTCATGGACACTTGGATTCCTCTTGGACTGCATATGGATCAGTCCAAATATCTAGGCTGGGTCTAGGACCACACTACACATAACTCAATTTACGTATCATCGAGTATCTTAATAACTCAATTAATAAGAAATTAAGATATGTGATTACCTACCATTATTAACTCTCCCCCAGTTCGGCAGAATTTGCAACTGTTTGAAATTACAACTTCGACTGCTCTTGCTGCATCTGGCTAGAATCAACAATTTCCTATGCAAATTCTTCGAAGATTTTACATGGTAAGACTCTTTTAACCGTCATTGTCTTTAAAATTACACATTGGTGGTGCGTTATTCTCCAATTTTTTATTGATGCTTCAAACTTCATTGTCTGTGTAGATTGTGATGAAATTGGGTGTTTGGCTAGTTAAATGCTTTGTTGTTAGTAAGGTTACTTGCTTATCTCATAGGTTGTCTTCGACTAGTCTCCTTCCACAAAATGAACTTGCCAGTGGCTCCATATGTGTGTGGTAGGCCTGAGTGACATATTTGTATGTCTGAACTGTACATTGTGCAATTTAATGTTTTTTGTACAAGTTGGTGAAACTTGTTAGGTTCTAAGGTCTTAGGATTTTATGTATTAGAACTCTAATTTGTAATGTTGGCAAACCATGATCAAAAAAATGTATTTAGTCTTGTTTAGGCTTGCTCAAAGTTGGTTAATTATTGTAAAGTTGGAATCGAGTGGCTGCAGAAGTCTTTGTGACTTTCGGCTTGGCTCGATCGATCGAAAATCGCCCAGGTTGAATTTTCTGTAGAATTTCCAACTTAGCCCTACCTCATTAAACGTTTAGGGTTTTATGTTTTTGCCCTAGGTATTTAAACAAAACCCTAGCCACGTTTTTGGAGGTTGTTCACATTGTATTGTTGCTCATACATTGCGGTTTTGTGTGAATCTCTTGTGAGATCTTTGAGGAGCTTTCCTTTACACAAAACTTAGGGTTTTCAAGGTAGAGATGATTTCAACATCTTGAAGATCAACACAGTTGCAACCATTGGAACTTAAAGAAAAACAAGCGGGGAGCTTGTACTTGATTGAAGAGTTCAAGAAAGAAGGAGTCTGTGGATTCAGAGCTTGCACGTGGTCGTGTCAATAAGTTCTACAGGTAGGTAGCATTAGGAAGTCGAGCGAGGAGCTTGTAAGTCCTTTTGTATGAACTTCAATTCTTTCATAGTGGATTCAGGTTTACCTTGAGGATAGCTAAGTCAAATCCTCCCCAGGTTTTTACCGTGTGGTTTCCTGGGTCATCATATCATGTTTTATTTATTATTCCGCTGCTTTATATGCTTGATATGATTATTTGATTGTTTTAACCTAGAATTGCTTAATTTGACTAAGTAACAACTTGGATAATTAACTAGGCTACGCAATCTGGTTGTTTTTAAGGGGTCTAAAACCCAACAAGTGGTATCAGAGCAGGTTGCTCTTCTATTGTAGATCTTTTGATCTCTAAGCTGATCCTTGACCCCTGTTGTCATGGATTTTTGGAAAATTGTTCTGCTTATATATCAACTTGTCTACTTGTTGTCTTTGCCTTTTATTGTTTGTGTTAAATCTTTCCTTGAGTACCTTGGTATAATCATATGTGATAAGAATTATTTATGCTATACTGCTTTAACCGCCTTAAAGGCACGTGATTCTTGTCATTGGTATTTGAATAGTGGTTGTTCCAAGCATATGACAGGAAACAAAGGTTTATTCAAAACACTCTTTGAAGAAAAGATTGGGACAGTCACTTTTGGAGATGGAAGCAAATCTATGATTAGAGGCATTGGAACTGTGGATATTCCTGGATTGCTAGTTTTCGAAGATGTTTGGTATGTTGATGGACTGAAGGCCAATTTACTCAGCATAAGCCAGATTTGTGACAATGGATTAAATGTTCTGTTCACCAAGTATGAATGTGAGATACTTGATGGAGGAGGTGACTGTATGTGTGTTGGTGTAAGGACAGCTGACAACTGTTATGGCATAACACCAAGTGTGAACAATAAGTGCTTTAGTGCAAAGATTGATCAAGTTGATTTGTGGCATCAATGGTTGGGACATGCCAGTCATAAGCAGTTAGAAAAGATTTCCAAATGTGAGGCAGTTATTGGTTTACCTAAGTTTGAGAAGATAGACAAGTGCATTTGTGGACCATGTTAGATAGGTAAACAAGATAAATCCAAGCATCCGTCAGTGACCAGTGTTCAAACTTGAAGACCATTAGAGCTTCTGCACATTAAACTCATGGGTCCTGCCAGAGTTCAAAGTTTGGGTGGAAAGAAATATATTCTAGTTGTTGTTGATGACTTCACTAGATATACTTGGATTGTGCTTTTGAAAGATAAAGCTGAGGCTCCTGAGAAGATGATACATCTGTGCAAGAAATTGTAGGTTGAGAAAGATACTGTGATAGCCAGGATAAGAAGTGACCATGGAAGAGAATTTGAGAACACCAAACTGGCTACTTTCTGCAATGATTAAGGCACTTATCAAGAGTTCTCGTCACCCAAGACACCTCAACAGAATGGGATTGTGGAAAGAAAAAAAGGGTTGTTCAGGAGATGGCTCGAGTTATGTTACACAACAAAAATTTGCTAAAATCCTTTTGGGGAGAAGCTGTCAACACAGCTTGCCATACATTAAACCGAGTGTACTTCAGACCTGATTCCAAGAAAACTTCCTATGAACTCTGGAGAGGGAAGAAGCCTGTTGTCAAATATTTCAGGATATTTGGCAGTGACTTTTACATTCTACATGATAGAGAGAACCTAGAAAAGTTTGATGCATAAAGTGATAAAGGATACTTTCTAGGATACTCTACCACTAGTAGAGCGTATAGAGTGTACAATCTGAGAACTAAAACAGTCATGGAATCTTCAAATGTTGTGATAAATGTGAAGTGTGTTTAGAAGCACTGACAGAAAGCACTGCTCTTGGTCAAGATAAGTCTCTAGAAGTTGTTGATTTTCAAAACCTGTGATTTTTTCAAAATTTAGTGAGCCTCTGCCTCATTCGATCGATCCAAGCTGATTTTCGATCGATCAAAAAATATGCTTCAAATCTTCTATGAGTCTCGGATTGATCCGATCGATCGAATGTAACTTTCGATTCGATCGATCGAAGATCGTGAAAAAGCTTTTTTAAAAGACCTGATCTGACTTTTTCAAAGTTCCTATTTCAAAAAGTATTTCAATCCTCTTCTCTCTCCGACTCAACTAGACTCCACAAAGATTTTTTTGTCATTTTTCTCCAAAATTTTTGCAAGGTTTCTCTTTCCTCAAGCGGGTAAGACACTTTTACCCTTCCTTTTGAATTTATTTTCATGTTTTCATGCATAAATCCATGCATTTGAGGGTGATTTTCGAACTTTGCATAATTGGGATTTTCTATTGATTCAAGCCTTATTTTGTGCAATTGATCATTGGGTTTTTATGGGGACACGTCATAAACATGATCCTTGCTTATTAATTTGATCAATTTTGAGTTTGGTGAAAAATTGAAAAATCTAGGGTTTGTTCTTGATCCGAATTAAGGCTTTTGTTAAATTGGGTTGAATTTGATGAAATTGGCTTGTTGTTTTGATGAAATTAGGCATTATAATCTACGTGCTGTAATGCTCAATTCATCAATTTGTTTAAAAATTTCAACAAGTGGTTTTCAATTTTTGGGGTTTTCCCTGTTCAAGCCAATTTTGTCAATTTGATCTCAATTGAACTTAATTTTTTTTACTGCATTAGTACATGCATCATGGCATTGTATTTGTTCATGCATCATATAAATTTTTATTCTATTGATTTTTGTGCTAACTTGCAGTCTGCCCTTGGATTTTTTTTGTTTTGTTCTTTTTGGTTTTTCCTTGTGTCTCTGTCCTTTCCTTAGCATCATGCCTAGGAAGACTAGAGCCCGTAGGTCTGTTCCCTCTCCTTCTCCTCCCCCACCTTCATTTAATAGTGAGAGGTTTCCGAGTGAGAAAAACCAAGAGATTTTTGAGACGCTAAACCTTAAGAGAAAAGTTTGGGCTGAGCATTCTGTCACCTTAGATGAGGTTGATCCTGCCATTAGGGCAAACTTTGAGCGTAGGGGCTGGTTACCTTTGTTAGATGTGTCTGATCCTCCTCTTCCAGCTACCTTGATTAGAGAGTTCTTCTCGAACATCTCTATCTGTGTCTATGATTCCAACACTCTAGTTAAGAGTTGGATACGAGGCGTAGAGTATGTCATTACTCCTACAGTAGTGGCTAATGCTCTAGGGGTACCTTTGGTACGTCACCTTGTTTACCCTTATGATGAGTCACTTGAGCTGAGTGATGTCATGTCTTACATCACTAGGTCTTCTATCCAGTGGGGTTCTAATCCTCGAATCACCACTGCTGAGCTTCCTGAGACTATCTATCTGTTCTTTAGGATAGCGTGTCATTCTCTTTGGCCCATTGCTCATTTGCACACCATTCCTCTCAAGCGGTGTGTATTTTTGTATGCCCTTGTTACTGATGCTCCTATCAATTTTCCTCATCTATTTCTTCGTTCTTTGAACAAAGTTTATAAGAGTTCATCTACTGCTCATGCTCTTATTCATCCTATCTTTATTCATAAGATTTTACTTCATCTTGGTTTAGATGATTTCCCTTCTTCTGAGCCCGTCCATATTATTGCTCCCATAGGTGCCTCTTTCCTTAATTAGAGGGCTGCTCATCTTCGAGCTGGCTCTAAACACACTAGGTCTAAGCCTTCTAGTACCGCACCCCCTTCTTCTTCTACAAGTCCTGCTCGTGAGGCTGTTCCTGATCCTGTTGGTGCTGCTGTTCCTCCACCTCCTTTGGCTGACTTCGATGTACGTCGTACCTTGGAGACTATCATGACTGTTCAGGCGGCTCATGGTCAGCTTTTGGTGGACTTGTTCGATGAGATTCATGCTCTGAGAGCTGATTTGGCGCATCTTCGTTCATCCTCACCACCTCCTTTTGATGATGGCCTGTGATGTCCTTTGGCATTCCGTCACAAAAAGGGGGGAGTAGAGTTTGGAGCTTGTAGAGGAGTTTTTGTAGCTAGGGGGAGTTTTTGTTTCTTTTTGCGGAGCTAATGGAGTTTTTGAGATTAGATTGTATCTAAGTGCTTCACCGTGTATACTTTCTTTTGGGCTATTCTTGTAGGGAAATACATTTTTTTTATATATATGATTCTTGATTCTGTGTTCACTGCTTATTGATTTATATTTATGAGTTATTCATTGATATATGTCTTTATTTTGTGTTGTGTGAACTTTCAAGAATGTGTTTATTTTTGGTGTATCTAACTTAGGGGGAGAGTTAGATTACATATCTGTTAATTTACTGTTTTTTTGTCACACATGCGTTTATACGTTTGTTGAGTGTTTCAGGAATGTACAGGTGGATTCGATTTTGCTGCTGTCTACACTTGCAACTGATGGATAGTAGTTAGGATTGAATTTGTTTTATGAGTATTACCTTTTGTAAAGGGCTTTTTACTTGTACACTTTGAGCTTTTAGTTTGTGTTTTGTCACGGATTGCCAAAGGGAGAGTTTGTTAGGTTCTAAGGTCTTAGGATTTTATGTATTTAAAACTCTAATTTGTAATGTTGGCAAACTATGATCAAAACAATGTATTTAGTCTTGTTTAGGCTTGCTCAAAGTTGGTTAATTATTGTAAAGTTGGAATCGAGTGGCTGTAGAAGTCTTTGTGACTTTCGACCTGGCTCACTTGATCGAAGGATAGGCTCGATCGATCGAAAATCGCCCAGGTTGAATTTTCTGTAGAATTTCCAACTCAGCCCTACCTCATTAAACGTTTAGGGTTTTATGTTTTTGCCCTAGGTATTTAAACAAAACCCTAGCCACGTTTTTGGAGGTTGTTCACATTGTATTATTGCTTATACATTGCGGTTTTGTGTGAATCTCTTGTGAGATCTTTGAGGAGCTTTCCTTTACACAAAACTTAGGGTTTTCAAGGTAGAGATGATTTCAACATCTTGAAGATCAACACAGTTGCAACCATTGGAACTTAAAGAAAAACAAGCAGGGAGCTTGTACTTGATTGAAGAGTCCAAGAAAGAAGGAGTCCGTGGATTCGGAGCTTGCACGTGGTCGTGTCAGTAAGTTCTATTGGTAGGTAGCATTAGGAAGTCGAGCGGGGAGCTTGTAAGTCCTTTTGTATGAACTTCGATTCTTTCATAGTGAATTCAGGTTTACCTTGAGGATAGCTAGGTCAAATCCTCCCCAAGTTTTTACCGTGTGGTTTCCTGGGTCATCGTATCATGTGTTATTTATTATTCCACTGCTTTATATGCTTGATATGATTATTTGATTGTTTTAACCTAGAATTGCTTAATTTGACTAAGTAACAACTTGGCTAATTAACTAGGTTACGCAATCTGGTTGTTTTTAAGGGGTCTAAAACCCAACAAAACTTACTACATGTAGCCAGGAATTTCGAAAATGTGTCAGGTCCTACATCCCCTTGTATGTTTCCTGTATAATATTATTGCTGTTAGAATGCTTGCTATCGGTGCGTGACATTATTGATCATTTTGACAAAATTCAATATGTTAACAAATTGCATGTTGGCTCTTTGAGTTCAACTAAAGTTTATATACTCTAGGTCTCTATCTTCAAATTATCGACTCGGACTAAAATGCATTACAATTATTTCACCAACTAAACAACATGTGAATAAGAATATTGTTTTTTCATTGTGTTGTTGTAAACTGCTCTAGACAGTACATTGTATGGATGATTTTCTACACATGGTAGTGTGTTATTCTCCAATTTATGTTCTCTGCTTCAAACTTCATTGTCTATGTAGATTTTGATAAAATGATCTGTTTGGCTATGAAAATATCAATGGGTTAGGTAGTATGAATGTTGTGTTTATCTCTTCGTAATGCGGTATTTGGTTCTATTTTTTTGTGAGCTGATCGTGTTTCCACTACTGACCATCAGTTAGTTATGGCTCCGAAGAGGGCTAATAGGGGAAAATCCAAAGCTGCATCCGAACTTGAAGTGGTGTTTGATCAATTAAGGCTCCTCACGCCCAAAAATGAGCAAACCTTTGAAACCTTGATTAAGCATAGGCGTATTTGGGGAGAAAGGCAAATCAATCTAAATGAACTGCATCCTTCTGTCCATGAGAATCTATAGTCTAGGCATTGATTGTCCCTATGTACAAACAGACAACCCCCTCCAGCTGACTTGATTAGAGAATTCTATTCGAATCTCTCGATGCATAAGGATCTCGGTGGTCACAAAGTGGCATCGTGGATACGCGGTGTATCGTTTACAATGACTAGGGACAACGTATCTGAAGCTCTTGATGCCCTATAATTCATACACCTACTTATCCATACTCTAGGTCTCCTCATATTGATGATGTTATGGATGTACTTTGTGGACGATCAGTCACTCGAGGTTCTGACCGAAGTATTAGCTCAAGTGAGTTAACTGAGCTTAATTATATCTTCTTTAGGATAGCTTGTCACAACATTTTCCCTATCTCTCATATCCATACAATCCCTGTAGACAGGTGTTCCTTTCTTTACGCCCTCGTCACCGATAGTTCCATTTGTTTTCCTTCCCTTTTCATTGAAACCATTGTGGAGGTGTGTAGGAGCAAGTATAAGAGGCATGGTCTGTTCTTTCCAATTCTCATCCATAGGGTCCTCAAATATTTATGATTAGAGAACTTTCCTTCCCAAGAGTTGGTTCACATCCAAGCCTTTAGAGGAGCCAAATTTCTGAAACAACGAAGTGCCCAAAAGAAGTTTGTCGACCCCAGTGTTGGTTCATCCAAGAGACCACGAGTACAGTCTACTACTGGAGATGTTCCATATGAGGACATGCATGGGGATCCCACAGCCGCTGTTGTCGAGGATGGTGATGATGAGGTAGATGTTGACACTGCTGCTGCAGCGTATACAGGCCCTCGTCCTCCCTCTCTTCATGCTATGATGGAGATCATTATGACGACTCAGGCAGCCCATAGGCAACTTCTAGATGGTCTTCTTGCTGAGGTTGCAGCTCTAGAAGTAGACTTAGCTGACTATAAACGTCCTGTTCTACCTTCTCCACCATCTAACTCTTGATGATTGCCATTGGCCATTGTACCCAAGGGGGGGACGAATATTTTGTAGCTGTTGTAGCATATTTGGAGAATTGTATGACAGTTCTATGAAGTGGCTTTCAGCCAGTTGTATATTTTGTTATTTTAGTGGTAGTTTGAAGAACATGGTATCTGTGGAAAGTAATTTGATATATTAATATGATGGTTAGTTTCATGCCCATCGTTACTATTATTAGTATTATTGAAATGGTTCTAACTGTAAGAATTTTTTATGTTATTATGTGATTCTATATAATATCAAGTAGATCCAAAAATGTAAATAAGATTTATTTCATAATTCTGTACGGTGCTCACGTGTTATTAGATTATAGTAATTATTAATACAAATTGAAGGTTTGTGAAAGCACAATTGGTTTACAGGGTTTGATATTGCCAATGAACCACCTAAGAGATTTTCCTTAGAGCAATGGTTCAAGCTATATCTTGACTTCAAGCAACTGTTTTTAATGGAGGTTTAGCTTTTCAGTCATGTATTTTTCAGTGATTGGATATTGTTGTCACTCTTAAATCAGTAGTTATATTATACTGAATTTGGTCCCCGTTTGGACTGTACATCATGCATCATATTTTCATTACAAAATTTATTAATGAAACCTTGCAATGCAAACTCATCCAAAAAGAAAAAAGCGACACTTGGCACAACCTCATGCACTCTCGCATTAGGTCTAACGGTTTTTTTTTAAATCAAATATTGAGTTTATTGATTTCGCGCTAAATGAGGTTATAAATGCACCATAATAATGATCTTCTTTCTACCCCGCTAACTTCGTAGATTGATTAAGTTATGAGTCGCAACGCCTCAACATCAAATTGTACAATGCGAAACAAGTTTGGATCTACTTCAACAAATGAATCATCACAAGTTCTAACAGATCAACAACTACATACATACACAGACCACTATGGAGGGAAATGGGTTGGAAAGAAGAGAGATTTTATTAATATGCCAATATACACGTACGAGAGTCTTGGAAGCGTTGGGCAAATCATGGTCGGCAAACCTACAAAACTAAGTACAGATACCACCGCAATAGAGTTCACCGTAGTAGAACCACCATGGTCACCCCTATACAAGAAGAAGTACGAGTTAGAGGTGTATTGTTGATAGCATGGGTTACGAGTTCCTAAGGCACGCTCAGCCGAGTTACCTAGAGATGAACCTGCCAATATTCTTGCTCGTCTTGAATAAGAGAACAATCAAATGCAAAGGAAATTAGACTATTTTCACGCAATCCAAAAAGCTAGAAAGCATCTAAAGGGGTAGGCGCAAGAGCGAGCCATCAAGTTTATTAATGAAATTACTGCGTTAGATGATGAAAGAGATATTTTAGACTTCTCAGATTCAAGCAATGATGATTTCAAAAAAATTTTACCTATGAACATTAGACGTTGTTGTTAATGTCTACACATTCTGTGCAATACAGAATGTTGTTGTTAATGTCTGACAAATGATGATTATGTACGTTCAACTTTTGCAACTCTAAAGATTAACTGTTCATTAGTTTTGGCTAAGTTTATATGAAATCAGTTTTTCATTTTTTTCCCTGCTGTTCTTTGTTGCTACATATGATTCTTGTACTTTGGTTGGACAATGTCCTTTGCTTTGTAATGTAGGAAAAACCCTAGGAAGTGAAATGCCTCCAAATTAGATTTATTGCACATTACTTGTAGGAAAATTTAATAGATTCAATACATACAGACTCATCCAAACCACACAGACCAACCACACATATGATTCAATAATACGAATAATTCATTTATATGAGTTGTTTCAGTCGTAGTATCATATACACGTATCCATGTATCTTAGTTCTGATAGTGTACTACTTTATATAGATACATTACATAAAGACTCATCCAAACCAGACTAACCACTCACTCACTGAAAATACATATGGCTCACAAAACACACTGTCACAACAATATTTGGTTTGCTTAGAAATAGGGTAAATGCCTAAAAGCCTTATCAGCCTCTAAAATGTTTCATTCAAGTTATTGGTTTGTTGTAGCATTGCTCCAAAGCTCCCTAATGTTGCAATTGTGATGATCGGAAGCCATTGCTATAAACCTTGGAAGCATAGTTTTCTTTATGTAATTTTACTTTGATGTTGAGAAAATGTAACTACATTTTGTACCCGCAAAGACTTCCTGAAAAGTTTGTAAGGGAATACGGGGATAAAACTCTCCAATGTTGCTACACTCACTACTCATAATAGTAGCATTTGGCAAGTGAGGTTGGAGAAGGCTAACACAGCTTGACACTGTTTAGCCATGTCATGTTCGCAGTTCTGCATGTGCTGCTCAACAGCTCGACACTGTTGAACCCTGTTCAGTCATATCATCCATGCTCACGTGAATACACAGATATGCAACCTTTTGAAATGCACTGTTTTCAAGGATTCAGAGGAACCCTTAAAAGTGTAAGCAAAATTTTGGGGGTGAGTTGTCCACCATTGCTACACTGATGTTCGCAGTTCTGCATATGATGCTGAACAGCTCAGCACTGTTGAACCCTGGCCACAAGTACCCATCCCTAATGTGCAACCCTTTGCAATGCACTGTTTTTGAGGAGGCAGAGCATCCCTAAATTGGTTATGCATTAATTTTGGGGGTGAGCTGTCCACCGTTGCTACACTAATGTTCGCAATGCTACATGTACTGCTCAACAGCTTCGCACTGTTGAACCCTGTCCAGTCATATCACCTACACGTAAGTCAATACACAGATATGCATCCTTTTACAATGCACCGTTTTCAAGGATGCAGAACATCCCTAAAAAGTTTATGATACATTTAACACAACTCGGCACTGTCTCGTCAAGTCATTTCAGATGAAGCACAGGAATGCTGAATAGTCTTCAACAAGATATACCAAACTGGACAGAGAAAAGTCTTAAAACCACATCCATCAGATATAAACCATACCAGTGATGAAAGTCCCTAATTAAATATAAGCGTAAACATCACTAGTTTAAAATTTAAACAAGTTATCCTAATCCAAACTCTGATGGTCAACCACATGAAATATTGAGACACTAAGCACAACAGGCTTCCTCTCGATCACCTTAAAGACACGACATCTCCTTCTTCTAAATTATTGTCTTTCGAAAATGCAACCCATCCCTTCCCGAATCTCATTACTGAATATGTTTTGATGGGGGGTAATAGCACAAGACATTAAAGTATGACAAATTGCTTTCCAATAATATACTTGGTAGAAAATTCAGCAGGTACATGCTGCACAAGAAGGAGAAACAACTAAGCATTAATGCATGTATGTTTCAAGGCCATATTTAAGAGAACATCATGATCACATTATGTATAAAGGCTCACCATATTATGCGGCCGCAAGATACCCATGAAAGAAGGATTTTTAGGCTTGAACTTTTCAACTGCTTGGATTGCTCTCTCTCTTCCTTTGGACATGCTAGAAAATTTTTTCATAACAAACTTTTCTCTGACTTCATGTTTTGTGGGCAAATCATCTGAGGGAGATATGTTTGTATCATCTTCATCTAAGTCTATTATTTCTACCGATGATCTTCCAATTTACAATTCTTACTGGGTGGATATTGAATCCCAGTGGCAGTTTTATCAAATATAAGAACATGGAAGCTTGAATTCCTTCATATCTGAAGACTAAAAAATAACTATAACAGATAGAATGGTATTCAACAAAATCCTGCCAACCATTACAAAACCAAGTGTTGTTATCAACTTTCTTCAATCCCACTTGCCAAATACCACCATAGGGAGCAATGAGTGTAGCTACGGTGGATAGCTCAGCATTGTTGAACCCTAACCACAAGTACCCATCCACACTCACGTGAATACACAGAGCATCCCTGAAAAGTTTATGCATTGATTTTGGGGGTGAGCTGTCCACCATTGCTACAATGATGTTCGCAGTGCTGCATGTGCTGCTCAACAACTTTGCACTGTTGATCCCTATCCAGTCATATCACCTACACGCACGTCAATACACAGCATGCATCATTTTGCAATGCACCGTTTTCAAGGATGCAGAGCATCCCTGAAAAGTTTATGATACATTTGACACAACTCGGCACTGTCTCGTTAAGTCATGTCAGATAAAGCACAAGAATGCTGAATAGTCTTCACGTGAATAAATACACAACCTCTTTTGCAGTACACATTACCAACCCACTGCTGTAGCACAAGCTATAGCCATATCAAACAGCTGCCTCAGCGAACCACATGCACCAACAAACGCCACTTTACAACCAAGTCATGTTTGCAGTTTTGCATGTGCTCCTCAACACCTCGCCACTGAACAATACACTGTCGAGTCATATCATCTTTATTCAATACTTACCCTTACATATAGTCACATCTACGTGAATATTTGCCCTTGCAAAACCCCTATATAAAGTCCCATTTACATCTACCCTTGCAAAACATCTACACATACCGATCTGAAGTCACATTTTCCAATGTCAATGCGCAATTGGATGCTACCTCGTTTTCTAGATAACTATAGAAGGGAAAGAGATTCCGACGAGAGGGAATACTATGCCGAACTGCGACGGGAGTGGGACTTTCACGTGAACGAGTCTAACACTCTGCACGATGATCTCGTGCGACTCAGAGCTCCTCTTGTCAACCGTAGCTCGCTCACACTTCCACGACGAAACATGCACCAATATGAGTGTGTAGTGACTAAAATAAAAAAAATAAAAAGAACAATCTTATGATACTCCGTAGGTCTAGGTATCATATGCCACAACTGACGGAGGAGTTGGCCACTACAACGAACAAATAACTCACTTCGGCGGAATGTACAATGTCCTCAACTACGAGGACTACCTGTCAAAATGAATGCCTATGTGGTGTGTGTCTTATGTCTACGGGTTAAGTTAATAATGTTAGTAGCGTTAGTGTTTGATATGCAATGCATGCATATCGGTGGCATCGTGTAAGAATATTTAAGTTTTATGTGTTATGCCGTAAGTGCAGTTGCCACAACCAACAAGCAACTCACTCCGGCGAAACGTAACAATGTCCTCAACTATGAGGATTACCTGTCTGAGTGAATGCCTATGTGGTGTATGTGTTATGTCTAGGGTTAAGTTAATAATGTTAGTAGCGTTAGTGTTCAATATGCAATGCATGCATATTGGTGGCATCGTGTAAGTTATTTTAAGTTTTCTGTGTTATTTCGTAGATGCTTATTGAAAAACATCATGTGTGGGAATATTTAACTTTTAAGCGTTGTATGGGAATAATCTAGATTACGAATAACGTGCATGCTCCTCACAATCAATAATAAGGTTTACATAGTACAAATGCAACAACAATGACACACAAACATATAAAACATAGTTAAGCAAAATAGTTTTCCAACAAAGTCTAATTACACCACAACACGATTACTCTTCATCTGACATTTCCACGTCTAACTGATAAATGGGATCAGCAAGAGGTGATTACATGAATTATGTGTGCTCGTACCACCCTCCCTCCACTGACTCTCGAATCTCGACTTGGGTCCGATATCGATTAAGACTTATCTTCATTCGATTATTTTCTTCTCTTATACGGTTCAATGCTTTACGAAGTTCGTCGATCGTGTCTCTGGGCATCTGCGATGCGAGTCGCCGAGGCACTGGCAACTTAAAACCAACCAACTCATCATAAAACATTGGTTGTTCACGAAATAACCAAGCCCACTCCTATCTCATGGTATTGTAAATGTAAGCACTATTTCGCAGATGATTGGATAGCTGAACTCATCTTCCAATACCTAGCAACGACCCATAATAGTGAACACATCGTGCGGCCTATAGAGTTGTGGGTTGCCAGAACCAGACATTGACGCTGAATACAATAACAGCAAATGATCAAGTTAACAATGTGCATCAACTGTTGGTAAATAATGTAATGATGCATAAGATGGTACACGACAAAGACATTCATAAATTTGTGTACTATTACATGCTAAAAATGAAATACTAACACTAACATTTGACCATATACATTAGACATTGTTGTTAATGTCTACACGTTGTGTGCAATACAAAATGTTGTTGTTAATGTCTGACCAATGATGATTATGTACACACCCCTATATGATTATGACCAATGATGATTATGTGCAATACAAAATGTTGCTATAGTAAAGATTTCATTCTCTTGTGACCAATGTTTACTACAACAAACAACCAAAATCACACCAATGTATTTACTTCACACTCATTCAACCAAAAAAATAAAAATTCAGTACAATATCAAATGAAAATACCATAGCCATAAAATTTTGGTGTGAGTTTTTTACCTAAGGTGATACAAATTTCAGTTGAGTCCGGAAGCAGCTGTGGATCTGTGGAGCAGAGTGGAATTCAGTTCAGATGGAAAGCAAGACACTCTGAATGATTAATTATGTGGAGCTATTATAGGAGAATAACTTGATTTTATGGCGTTCGAGTATGCTTTATAACTCGACATTCAAGTAATCGAGTTATATTAAAAGATATGAACCTGTATGCCTAACACCAAGACAGTGTGAAAACAGTTTTAACAAGAGCATAACTTGATATCTGTATAGTCGGTTACATAACTCGATTTTATTATAATCAAGTTATTTAGGGATTAAAAAAGAAAATGCCATGCTGGCTGTCCAGCGTGGCACAAAGCTGAAGCTAACTCGACTTATTATATGATCGATTTCTTTACATAACTCAATTTTTCCATTGTCGAGTTACAAAAGATGGGCATTTCCCTAATTAGTTTGGGAAAGGGGGGCAAAACGTTACCTAGTTTGCACGAAAAGGGCATTTGCCCATTTTGGCCGAGAATTCATGTTAAAACAAGTATGGGCAAGTTGAGATGAATCCGCGTCTATAGATTTCATGAATATTCACACATTGTCCTTAACTCAAGTTGGGAGGTTTATGTGGACTGATGTCTGCAAAAGATTCATTAGTATTTGCTATTGTTCTAAAGTCTGGATGAATACTAAAATAGGGATTCCGCTCAGACCATATTGTGATAATATTCTTTGTATATTTGCCTATTAATTGTAATTCAACTGGCTTCCTTCCATCAAAAGAATAAGGGAGAGATAGAGAGTGGGGTCATTGAGTTTCAAAACCCATTAAATGCGAGTAATTTATCAAAGACAAAAAGGGTAAATTATATTTCTAGGTCCTAAGTTTTGAGATACGTTCGATTTTAGGCAATCGAATTTTAAAATTTTCAGTATTGGTCTCTTAAATATTTTTGTTCTCTCTTTCTATTCTCATCCATTTTTTACTTTTGAAGAAGTCTGTGATAATGTGAAGGAGAAAAGAGAAGAGACAAGATATGAGAGTTTATATGATTAATTGTGTCCTACATCCACGAGACAAAAGGTCAAAGGGTTACATTTTCACATTCACATTTCTTGATACATTACAATGGAATTAATATTTATAATGGGGATTACACAAAAAATCAATGATAATTTGAATTGGATTGCTAATCTATTGCTTCAATCCTACAATTTTCTCTACCAATCAATCCCTTGATTTATTAACCAATCTTATGATTTTCTCTGATGATCAATATCTTGATTCGGTATTCATTGACATGGAAAGTGCTGTTAGCTCTTCCTTTTGATTTGTTTGTATTCGCTTCAAGTGCAGTGAATTTACTATCGTAAACACATTTTACATTTCTTATCAACAAAAGCAAAACTTGGTATGAACCAATGTAGGTGCTTACGAACACATAAAATTAACACCACCATTAAAATAGTGACTCCACCTCAATGATAAAATTGCAAAAAAATCCACCTATTAAGATGGCAATATAATTTAACGTGACAAAATCCGTTACCATTATGCATAAAGAAGTAATAATATTTATTATTATAAATACGAAGAGAAAAAGGGGTTAGATAAGAAAAGATGAGTTTTAGGAAGTGTGCTTAGGGTTAATTAATTTACCCTAACACATTATTTATATTTATACTAAAGACTTGAGTACATAAGTCAAATTTTCCCAAAACATGTAAATAGTAGTCATTACCTTCCCCTTAAGCTACGTTACATATATCCTATAATTTTAGCTTGTTACATAACAAATCCAATCCGGTTTTACATAAGGATTTAGTAAACACATCCGCAATTTAATCTCTTGTAGAAAAATATGGAGTGGCAATAACTTTACACTTTTTTTTTTTTTTTTTTGAAGATGGCAATGCACTTCAATCTGTTTAGTTCGCTCATAAAACACAGGATTTGAAGCAATATGAATTACTATTTGATTTTCACAATACATAGTTAAAGGTAATTGCACATTTTTAGAACTATAGTTAAATGATTAAATTTATAATTTCCTAACAATTTAAGTTTTTAGGAGAATGTAATAGCTTAAGCTTTTACATTTCCTAATATTTTAAGTTTTTAGGAGAATCGTATGATCCAATGGCTCGATACTCAACTTTCGTACTAGAACAAGACACAACATTATATTTCTTACTCCAAGTAATCAAGTTTCCTCTTTAAAAGGTGCAATATTCAATAGATGATCTTCTATTTGAGGGGATTGTTTTATTATCTGAATCTGTCAACATGTATACTCATAAATGGGACAAAATGGGCAAATGCCCTTTTCATTCAAAGTAATCATGCGTTTGCCCTTCTTCCGAAACTAAATAGGGAATTGCCCTTGTTTTATAAATCGATAATACGAAAGTCAAGTTTTAATAAAGAACTCGATATTAGTATGATCGAGTTAGCTTGAGGTTTGTGCCACGTTGGACGTACGAGCGTACGCCCAGCGCGGCATTTTGTTTTTCAAATCCCTTACTAACTCGATTAATAAATAATCGAGTAATATAACCGATTATTCACATATCGAGATACGCTCTTATTAAACCTGTTTTCAGACTTTTTTATGTCAGGCGTACGGATATATGGTTTTAACATAACTCGATTATTGTAATAGCGAGTTATAAAGTATAATCGCACTTCAAAAAATTGAGTTACTCGCGTATAATTTCTCCACACCTTCTCCCATTTAGTGTGTTTGGATTTCTGCTGAACCTCCACTCTGCTCAGATCAACAGCTTTCGGACTCAACTGAAGTTTGTATCATCTCAGGTAGAAAACTCACAGCAGAATTTTAGGGCAATGATATTTTTATTTGATATTGTACTGAAATCTTTGGTTGTTTGTTGTAGAAAACTCAGATCAACACCTTCTCCCATTTGGTTGTTTGTTGTAGTAAACGTTGGCCACAAGAGAATGAAATCATTACTATAGCAACATTTTGTATTGCACATAATCACATTGGTCAAACATTTATAACAACATTATGTATTGAACACAATGGGTAGACATTAACAACAATTTGTTTGCAAATGGTCAAATGTTAGTGTTAGTGTTAGTATTTAATTTTTAGCATGTAATAGTACACAAATTTATGAATGTCTTTGTCGTGTATCATTTTATGCAGCAGTACATTATTTACCAACAGTTGATGTGCATAGTTAACTAACTTGATCATTTGGTGTTATTGTATTAAGTGTCAATGTCTGGTTCTGGCAACCCAGAAATCTATAGGCCTCATGATGTGTTCACTGCTATGGGTCGTTGTTGGGTATTAGAAGATGAGTTCAGCTATCCAATCAATCCGAATTTGCGAAATAGTGCTTATGTTCACAATACCATGAGACAGGAGTGGGCTTGGTTATTTCGTGAACAGCAAATGTTTTATGATGAGCTGGTTGGTTTTAAGTTGCCAGTGCCTCGGCAACTCGCATCACAGATGCCTAGAGACACAATCGACGAACTTCGTCAAGCATTGAACCGCATAAGAGAAGAAAATAATCGAATGAAAATACGTCTTAATCGATATCGAACCCAAGTCGAGATTCGAGAATCAATGGAGGAAGGGTGGTACGAGCATGCACAGTTCATGCAATCACTTCTTGCCGATCCCATTTATCAGTCAGACGTGGAGATGTCAGATGAAGAGTAATCGTGTCGTGGTGTTATTAGATTTTGTTGGAGAACTATTTTGCTTAACTATGTATGTGTGTCACTGTTGTTGCATTTGTACTATGTAAACCTTATTATTGATTGTGAGGAGCATGCACGTTATTCGTAATCTAGATTATTTTCACATAACGCATAAAAGTTAAATATTCCCACACATGATGATTTTCAGTAAGCACGTACGACATAACACAGAAAACTTAAAATAACTTACACTAACATTATTAACTTAACACTAGACATAACACACACACCACATAGACATTCATTCTGACAAGTAGTCCTCATAATTGAGGACATTGTTACGTTCTGTCGGAGTGAGTTGCCTGTTCGTTGCGGTGGCCAGCTCCTCCGCTAGTTGTAGCATGTGATACCTGGACCTACGAAGTATCATAAGATTGTTTTCTTTTTTTATTTTAGTAACTGCACGCTCATATTGGTGCATGTTTCGTCGTGGCAATGCAAGTGAGCTACGGTCGACAAGAGGTGCCCGAGTCGCAGGAGATTATTGTGTAGAGCGTTGGACTCATTCATGTGAAAGTCCCACTCCCGCCGCAATCCTGCATAATGTTCCCTTTCGTCGGAATCTCTTTCCCTTCTATAGTTATCTAGAAAATGAGGTAGCATCCAATTGCGCATCGACATTGGAAAATGTGACTTTAGATCGGTATGTGTAAATGTTTTGCAAGGGTAGATGTAAATGAGACTTTATATAGGGGTTTTGCAAGGGCAAGTATTCACGTGGATGTGACTATATGTAAGAGTAAGTGTTCACGTGAATGAAGATGATATGACTCAATAGTGTATTGTTCAGTGGCAAGGTGTTGATGAGCACATGCAAAACTACAAACATGACTTGGTTATACAGTGGCGTCTGTTGGTGCATGTGATTCGCTGAGGTAGCTGTTTGATATGGCTATAGCTTGTGCTACAACAGTGAGCTGGTGATGTGTACTGCAAAAGAGGTTGCGTATTTATTCACGTTAATACTACTCAACATTGATGTGCTTCATCTGACATGACTTGACGAGATATTGCTGAGCTGTGATAAATGTATCATAAACTTTTCAGGGATGCTCTGCATCCTTGAAAACGGTGCATTGCAAAAGCTGTTAAGCGTGCATTGCAAAAGGTGTATTGACGTGCGTGTAGGTGATATGATTAGATAGGGTTCAACAGTGCAAAGCACCTGAGCATGAACTTTTCAGTGATGCTCTGTGTATTCACGTGAGTGTGGATGGGTACTTTTGGACAGGGTTCAACAGTGCTGAGCTTTCCACCGTAGCTACACTCATTGCTCCCTATCCACACTTTTGGCAAGTGGGATTAAAGAAAGCTGATAACAACATTTGGTTTTGTAATGGTTGGTAGGATTTTGTTGAATACCATTCTATCTGATATGGTTATATATTTTAGTCTCCAGATATGAAGGAAATTCCAACTTCCATGTTCTTATATTTGATAAGACTGCCACTGAGATTCAATATCCACCTACTCAGAATTGTAAATCGGAAGATCATCAGGTAGAAATAATAAACTTAGATGAAGATGATACAAACTCATCATGGGTATCTCGCGGCCGCATAATATGGTGAGCCTTTATACATAATGTGATCATGATGTCACACTTCAATGTCTTCTACTATTACCCTCTATCAAAACATATTCAGCAATGAGATTTGGGAAGGGATGGGTTGCATTTTCGAAAGCACAATAATTTAGAAGCAGGAGATGTCTGTGTCTTCGAGGGCATTTGCCCATTTTGTCCGAGTAAGGGTCATAAGAATAACAACCTGTAGGTCTACTTGGCCGTGGACTTCTTTACAAGGCTACTGGTCATTTATGAGGGACAAAATGGGCAAATGCCCTTTTCATTCAAAGTAATCATGCGTTTTCCCTTCTTTCGAAACTAAATAGGGAACTGCCCTTGTTTTATAACTCGATAATACGAAAGTCGAGTTTTAATAAAGAACTCGATATTACTATGATCGAGTTAGCTTGAGGTTTGTGCCACGCTGGCACAGTAGACGTGGGTTTTCCCCAATAAAAAAATGAGGGTGTAGTCATTCATAACTCGGGAATCGTAAGAGCGAGTTTTATTAAGCAGTTTGAATCAATAGGACCTTAACGTCTCACAACCCCTATTCACTCACTCTCTCCCTGTACACTCTCTTTCCCTCGCTCTCTGTTATCACTCTTTCCCTCGCTCGCTCTGCGATCAGGCTTCCCGACTCTTCCTCACTCTCCATCAGTCTCACTCTCCCTATCCAGTCACCCTCAGTTGTCGTGTCTTGCCGTCGTCGTTCCTTGCTGTCATAGTTTCTTCCTACCGCCGTTGATGACAGGTACTGTCCTCTCCTCTGATATCTTTTCTGTGTGATTTTCTACTTAATGAGAAATTTTTTGTCTTTTAACATGCTGCAATGATTATTTTCTCATTACCGAGTTTAAATGTGGTTGGGGTTTTGACTGGGGGTTTTGGCAAATCGAGTGGTGGTGTTTCAGTGATGTCTCTGGGTTTGTGTAAAATGTGCCTTATCTAGGCATGATTTTGTTTTGTTATAGTTGTTGTAAATGGTGTCAAACTAACTACATTTGAGTGTAAATTGTTGTTGTAAACGGTGTAAAATGTTAAAATGTGTCTGAACCTAAACCCATCTTGTAAAGGTTGGTTTGGACAAAGATTGGTTCTATTGGTTGCGTGTTAAGAAAAAAATGATGAAAATGATGAGACTGGTTGTTTGAAGCAGTCTTCTGTAAATCCAAGATGTTCTGCCCATAATGACATCCTATATACATAAATCTATGAAATACAATATACATTCACATGAAACAGAAATAAGTCCAGTTAAAAACTAGTAAGAGGGATGAAATAGTAGTGTTTAGTACAGCAACAAACAAATTAAGTTCTTTCATATCCCTTAAAAGTTTTAGTAGAAAATGTTAAGTAACTTTACTAAAAAAAAATTCATTCGCTGGTACCCTCAGCGTATGTGTGAAAATGTATGGGTGGAGAAGCTGATATAGCAAGCATAGAAGTTCTTTTGCTTGCAATACAACTCCTCTTTGTTTAAAATTGACCATATGGAGGGGGAGAGGGATAATTGAACATTCAATGGTCCTGCACCCTTTGGTGAATTTTAGATTCTTGTTTGAACCTTGAAGTATTATAATATTCTGTACTCTAATTTTTTATTTAAAGAAGTTGGGAAGTGGCTGTGTTTTAAGGTTTTTCTAAATCAATTTGGTACTCTTCTATAGGAGCACAAATATGTGAACGTTTTTTGGCCCCCTTTTATTTTGAGCTGGCTGGCTACTATAGATTAAGAAATTTAAAATCTTTGTGTAAATGAAAATGGGTGCTTCTATTGTGGATATTTCAGGCTCCATTTGTGCGGTTCTAACTCATTACTCAAATATGATATAGATATCAATGAAAGCCGTTGGCACATTTTTTACCCCTGAATGTTTGAATGTTATCTTGTCACTTGAAATATTCTTTTGATTTCACATTTATGGATTTTGTTTCTTGGCAATTTTTTTAAGGCACATATGGGTTGACTGAGTCATGGTATGCTTGCATATCTAGTGTTAGAAATGTAGAATAATTAGTATAGGTTTCTAGATATTAAGTTGAGAACTCGAGCCCAAATGACCTGTAGCTGTAGGGATCTTAGTGGTCCATCATAAACGGGCAATTGTGTAGGACATAAAACGGGGAACTGTTAAGGATGACCTTATAGAGAGTGTTACTTTGTTGAAAAGACCAAGTTTGATTGAACAGGTTTGAGAATAAAATACCTAAACATTGAGTTGTTGAAATTTATATTTACTATGTGACTGCACTGGTCTTAAGCCATAGAGTTGACTTTAAATGTCCTTGGGGGAAGATCACATATTGTGTGTCGCATGGTTAAATTTAATGCCTTCCCTCCATATGCAGCTCCTAATAATTGTAATTGATATTTGCGTTGTTAAAATCAATTTCAAAGACATCTCTCACATGTGAATATTGCTTAGACGTTGAACATGCAAGTATCAATCAAGTTTGTAGCACATTAATTAGTCATTTGTTTGTTTGTTTACTTCAATTACAGATAATAGGAAAACAAAAAGTGTTTGTATGTAAAATTATGGCAAGTTCTTATTTATTTAAGCTTCAATTTTATTTTATATTAATTGTGGTTTACTTGTCAGATAATTGCTAATAATCTTTTTTCTGCCATGTCAGATATGCAGGCACTAGATAGAGTGCAGCTTGGACCCGACGATCTTACCCAGTTGACCCGGCAGCCGAATCATCGGTCAACTCCACTTTGGAGCCATGCCGCCGACGAGGTATGTAGTTGTATTATTAATACATGTCTGTTTTATAATTACCTTGTGCATTACCTAACATAATACTTGTCCCTGTGCAGGATGTGCCTAGCATGCTAAAGGTTCGACGCTGTAAATGTGTATTGCCGCAGGGTGGGCTAGACCCACGTATCATGCAATGCATAGATGTAGCAGGTTTGACCGGTTTATTCAAGGTTCCTGATATGGAGGTCGACCACGCCTTGATCACGGCCTTGGTTGAGCGGTGGCATCCGGAGACGCACACGTTCCACTTTCCCCATGGAGAAATGGGTATCACCTTGCAAGTTATTGAGGTGATGTTGGGGATTCCGGTGGATGGGTTGCCTGTTACTGGGAGTACAGCCAAGCGATGGAACGTGCTGTGCCGAGAGTTGTTGGGCCATGAACCTCCGCCCGTGATACCGAACTCAAACAAGTCTTCCCTTACTGGGGCGAGGATAAAATACATCTGGCTTGATCAACAGTTTCCCGCTCCCCCAGCTGCGGATGCCAGCGACGAAGTCATACAACAACATGCCCGCTACCACATACTTGTACGGATGGGGGCCCTGTTGTTCATGGACAAGTCTGCGGACCGGGTGTCACTGTTGCCTTTGCAGTTGCTCAACCTAATCAGCAATGCGAGACGGTATAGCTGGGGCAGTGCAGCATTGGCCTGGCTCTATAGGCAACTTTGTAGTGCATCGAAGAAGGAAGCGATGCAGATTGGAGGAGCACTCTTGTTGGTGCAGCTATGGGCCTATTCAAGGTTCCCACGACTATGCCCTATTGTGAGGCCGCCTCTACCTCCAGTGCACTCAGGGCCCCTTGCCATTAGGTACGTTCATTGAGTTCTCGTTACTCAAACTAAGTGTCTGTTAGGAATAATCATTTACGTGTAATAGTATATTACATTTTATTTGTCTCTTTGATAGAATTGAAAATATGTGAAACTAGCAAACAAAAATAAACTATGTGAAATATAAAGCAAAGTTTGTTAAATGACCAGTTCAGTAACGAGCATTTGTTGACACCCCATGTTTGCTAGGTGGAGCGGGCCAAAATGCACTGCAGAGCATGCCACACACGTCCTTGCTGCGTACCGGACGTCGCTGGCTACACTACGGGCAGAGCAGGTACCTGGTTAATTTACGTCCTCAATTTGAGGTTTCTATTTTCGTTTCCCTCAAGTATGTTTCCAAGTTTCTATTTTTATTTTAGTTTGAATTCTTGGATTGTTGTAGGAATGAGTTGATTTCAGAATATTGGTTCCATCCCATCATTTTGTTTGATACTAGGATTTTCATCCCATCATTTAACTTAATTGGAATGTCCAATGTGAAGTACATCACATAGAACTTCCATTCGCAGCACCTGCATGAATACGAGCAACCATAAACTCAAAAATTCTAAACTGTTAAATCAAAGGCTTCAATTCTTTTATTTTAACATAGTATAAACAAATATTTTATAATCCAACAATTTTAAAACCTTATATTTGGAGACTTCTTATTATCAAAAGTAGGGGTGTACATGTGCATGGGTCGAATTGGTTTGGATTGAAGGGTTTTTCCAACTCAACCTAAGAATGTTGGGTTGAGAAATTCCTAACTCATTACATGTGTAAAAACCAACGCAACCTGACTCACGTGAGTCAGGTTAAGTTGGGCTGGATCAATGGGATATATTTAAATTTAGTCATATATATATATATTAAGTAGAATTTGGCTATGTCCTTGATTATGTACAGAAACGTTTGTGATTTACACCCAAGAAAGAAAGAAGAAATTGTCCCTTTCCAAGATGTTTGAACTGAAAAAGTAACTTACCTATGTATATGTCTTTCAAAAAAGCATGTGCAACATGTGCAAACGATTGAGCATGAAGTCTTGCTTTAGTGCAAGACAAAGTGACTTCAAACCTGTGTTGCAACTAAAAAGAACAACTCCATCAATTCTTACAAATGTCATTAATCTGATGCAATGAAGAGAATGCACACATATTGTTCATATGTAATTGGTTATAATTCAATGAGAAATTAATTTACCTAAGAGTATACCAAAGATAATCATATTTGTCTTTGGTTGTATTTGTGTGCTCAAGTAATTCATTTGATTTTAATGATGCATCTTCGAAATTCACGATGACATCCCTCCATGCTTCCCAGCTACTAGTTGAAACAAAATGTTGTGTTTATTTACTGATTCTGGCATTATACACCATTTTAACCTATTTAGATTGCATAAAATAGAACTTTTAGCCTGCCATCAAAAGAGGAGAAAAAATTCCAACCAAAAAAAAATATATCTGACTTTATATAAGCAGAATGATTGTAAACTTAAAAGATATCAATTATTTTTGCAACACTCAAACAATATATGCTACAAATTTTATTTAAAAATTTTAAATTAAGCTTGTGCAGTTTGTAATTAAATAATAAAATGTTATGACCTTAAAACCATAGTTATTGCTCTGCCTAATAAGTAGACAATTTAGTATTTATTGTTCTAACTCTTATAATCCAGGATTACAAACATTGTTATTGCTCTGCAAAAAACATTGTTACACACACACAGTTATAAATTACTTTTACAGTCTACTAGCATACTGATCGACTTCGATTTACATATTCAAGTGGTATATTTTGAATTTATACAGTAACAGTTTGTTTCGCATAGCTAGTAAGAAATGCCGCACAACCTCCATTTTCTTCTTGGAAGACAACAGCCTAAGTTTAAATAAACAGATAACTGTTAATCAGTGATATATGAGAAAACATAAAGACTTTTGACACATTACCTCTTGTTGTTGACCTAACTGAAAAGTTGTGGAGCGCAATTTAATTGCAGCATGCAACTCCTTAAGTTGTCCCCACTTGATGGGCCTTAATAGTCGTACAATTAGTAAAAGTTGTGGATTGTTAATTACTACTTTATTCATATAATTTTAGAAGCATGCAACATATGCTACTCACCATATTGATTAAGAGGAGCATAATAAGCTGTGATTTACACTGCAGAGCTTGTTCCACATAATTTGTTGCACCAAGGTACTAAGATAAGACATGATTAGTTTCAGATAAATATTAAATGCGCAGTAATTTCGAACACTAAATTTTATAAGAAAATATATTTAGATAGAAATATGATAACAGTATTTGATGAGGATTATACCATGTCATAGTTTACATAGCTTCCATTTCTTGCAATAAAAAGTGCTACTTGAAATGCAATGTATCCAGCAGACCTTATATATGTCTTCTCTCCATATTTTTTATAGCTTCACGATAAAATTAAGTACAGTTAGTTTAGTCTTACAATGATTAATAGTCATTTTGTTCTCAGTCATTGAAACATTGTTAATGACTAATGCAATTAATCCAGTACAAGTTTTCAATGTTATGCATATGAACATGGTTCTGAGAATGGAATGTGGACATCAGTCAAGCTAGATCTTTTACTATTTTCTACAGATGAATGCTATTCATTGTTTTAATTGCTTGTTGACTTCATTCTGTTAATATTTTGAACCCAATGTTGCTGTTCCTTTGCTATCTGCCTAATAATCCCTAAAGATTTTGTGTACGAATAGAATCAATAAACTCCATGCTTTCAATTTTACATATCACAAACATAATCTTTAATTAGTATGATGTCTCACTATCACAAACATAATCCACTTATGCAGATTGTATGGGAGCCGTACACGCATACGTTAGGCTCCCTGCTTGCGTATTGCACTGCCGGGCAGCATATTTAGAGGGCCGAGGTGCCGTTGATATACTTTTGGATAGTGGAGGGACATCATCCCGAGCGGGTCCTCCGTTAGTTTGGGATGAAGCAACCAGTTCCATCTGTTGTGGATATGTCGGTTGCCCTTCACAAGATATCCCTCCAGGGTAAATGGGAGAAGGATTGGGAGGTAGAACATGCTATCTTCATTCAGCAATGGGCCAACCGAGTGACTGAAGTTCGCGGGGCCCCTCTCTTGGACGGTGATGATACATACCTCGTTGAGTACATGACGTGGTACAATCGCAACACAAGGCGGTACATAACACCAGAGTCTGCGTACTGGGAACTCATGGTGAGGCAACAATTCCTATTTTATGTATGAAACCATTGTTTGATTAAATATCTTCAGCAGCTTTATCATGCATGCAGAACTCCACAATTATTATTGTTGTTACATCTCTATGAGTTTATCTTTCATTATGTTTTTAAGCTACTGCATGATTTAAGTTGTTCATAAATAACTGAATTTGTCTTCATCCAATTTGTTTGCATGAGGAATGGTTAATTGGCAATGACCAATGATGACCACACCTTTGTTCATATAATTACATTCAAATTTTACAAAGGGTGGGTTGGGTTATTCTTTTATTTTTATTTTTATTTTTATTTTTTGGTTGGCTTGTAATTTCAAACGGACGGTGCAACTCTTTTTAGTATTGATAAATTCACATTTCATGATAGTTCACTGTCACACTAGATAGCCTTACCTCTAGGACTGAAAGCTAATTACATATTCCTTGATAGATATTACCTCTAGGACTGGTAAGTCCCTTACTAAACTGTTGGTAGAATTCAATTTCCAACATCTTAAAGGTCATTTCAATTCTTGCAAGTATGCAGCATGGATATGTTATTCACCACTAGATTCAAGTATGATATATGTTGTAACTGATGGTACTTCCCTTAATGTTGGGCAATTTCAGCTCGTGTTTGATATTTTCAATTGTCATCCATTCGGACGTGTACGTTAGGAAATAATAACTTCATAGTATGTGTCATAATTGCAGTATGATCTTAATGGAGTTGTAACTTCAAAATATGTGTGTCCTGATTGCAGTATGCTATTAATGGAGTTGTAACTCTAGTGAAGCCTAGATACACAAATGATAAAAGATATTTTCACTTGTGCTAAGATTGAACTTATGTACAACCAACCAACCATACGTGTTTTTCGGAAGTATTATCTCAAAGTTTAGATTGCATACCCATAAACATAACAGGAAATAGAACATTTGTGACTGCTGGGGTGGAACTATAAATTTCTGCACAGGGGGGTCCAACCCCTATTTTTATATGCAATCTTTTTAAAGATGTTTAATAGTTATAACTAATATAAGGAGTTCATTAGCTATGTTTACTACTTTTTTCGTTTTATTTTGGAACAGATTTATCCAACTTTTGCATCATACCTATGTTTTTTGCTTTTATGACGCCGCCCTTGTTTTGTAGGTTCGGACAATGATTAGGTCTATACAGAGGTGCGACGAAGGTTCTGACATGCACAATGACCTTACATATACACTACAGCTTATGGAGGAGCTGGGCCGACTTAAATTGGCGGATGCGCTTGCAGAAGCAGTTCACATTGGTACACAAGGCCCGGGTCGTGGCGGGCAAAGTGGTGGGTCTCGTGGGGATGGACGTCGTGGGGGTGGCCAAGCTGGTCGCGATCGTACGACTGAGCCGGATCCCATCTACGAGGAAGGGGATGACTCAGGTGCAGAAGAGGCATGGCTTGGCACTGATTGGGTACTGTTTGACGATGGCGGCAGGACACCACGATGCACATCTAGCAATGGTGCTGGGCCATCCCACAGCGCTGGTCATGAGGGCACTGTTCCACCCTAGCCTACGTCCCATGGTGCTAGCACAGAGTATGCGGACCATCCCCGTATGTCGCCTGCAGTTTTCAGTGGATCTGCCCATGATGGTGGATGCATATTTGTCCCCACACCAGGCATGCCCACCCCACCTCTAGTGCATGTGGACCTCACCATGTCAGCTTCATTGGCAACCCCCCACGAAGATGCTGTACAGATTGAGCAGATACCGGCCGAGGACATTGAGCCTGTACAAATTGAGTAGATACCGGCTGAGGACATTGTGCCGGTGGAGGGTTTGTGGAGATCACGGCGCCCTCCTGCGCATGCTCCCAGTTGCGGGACCGGCGATGGTATGTACTTCGTCTACACTTCCCATCTTCTTACCTACTTATACTACGCATTTGATTGATTATGTTAATTTAATTATGCTGTTGTGTCTAATGAAACAGGTAAGATTAGACCTGTCAGGGCATATGGGCGGAAACGAAAAGATCATTAAATGCTTATTGAACTCAATGCTTATACTTCCAGCCTCTAGGTGACTGGATATTTTCATTTCTGTTTTCTTATAAAGTTGTATCTCTTTTTTTGAGCGAATATATGGTGGAAACGAAATGGCCATCGAGCCTGATTGTCCTTGTGTGCTTATTCTTCATGTGTATAGGTGGCTGTGCATCTTGGTGGTTGTGCATCTGTTTGTGGATCATTGCTTGGTGGCTGTGCATCTTGGTACTGGCTTATTTAGTGTGTTTGTTGTCAACAAATTGTTACACGTAGGATAAAACCCATAAGGTGTATTAGGAAGTTTTTCTGGGCTTGGAATTTGTATTGCAAATGGACAAATGCCTCAATTGGTATTGATTTGAAGCCAAACTTTGTTGTATTTTGATATGTTCTTAGCTGGAGTGCCGAACTTGTTTGTAAGAGAGATTTTAAGTGGCATTGAGTTTTTCTTTCTTTTTTTTTTTCTTTTTTTTTTTTTCTTTTGAGAAACAAATGTGCGGCTTTGGTGATAAGCAAGAAGAGGTAAGTTGATACTTTTCGGGGTCGAGTTTGATGAGTTTATGCAGACCAATGGCACAACCAACTCCTTTGTAGCACAACAAGAATCTGAGTCTCTACAATGCTTGGCGCCATGACTATAAGAGCTTTTGCGGAGGAAGACCGATTCTTTTAAAAGAATCTTGAATTACTTGTTAGAAATGCCAGTCCTTTTTCCACAGTTTTGCAGCAAATGAGTGGTTGATCAACAGATTAGAAACAGTTAGTGCAATTGTTATTGCATCTTCAGCACTCTGCATGGTCATGGCTTCCTCCCGGATCTGTTAGCTCTGGTGAGTTTTACCTTGAAGAGTTATTTTTTCAATCTTTAATGAATTACAGTTCTTCTATAGATGCTTCAATACTTCTGGATATGGTTTTTTAAACATGCTTGTGGAGTTATATTGAGCTGTAAAACATGCATATTAGATTCTTCATAACAATTTCTCCTTTAATTGCATGATTTATTGGAATGGCATTTTCTTATGGAGTTGATTTGTCCAAACGCTAAATCAATACATGCACATATCGTGTGAGGCCCCCGAAGTAATAGAAGGGAATTTGAAAGTGATGATAAACTCTTGGTAAGTCACTACAACCAATGCTCTTTTGAATTTGGGTCTGCATAACTGTATAAATGTCCGTATACTAGAAGTATCAATGTACACCTTTGCATTCACAAATGGGTCCCTTCCTTTTGGCAAATCTGGAAATTTCCTGTCAACAATGATTGATAACTCAAGTCCTTGTTTAATGTATACATGTCACTAACAGAAATCTATATGTTGAAACTGTGGTTATATTACTGGACCGGATAGGGTGTGTACATGCAGGATTGTACCGTCGCATCTACTTTGTTTATCCTGGCATTTTCTATGCCAATAATCATTTGGCCTTGATGTGGGTGGATCCCATCTAACAAAATCTACCAGGGTGAGATGCATGATAACTTAGATATATGGGCTTGCCCATGTCACACAGCTGTCTAACTGGATATTCTGTCCATAACTAATATTCCATCCTTTTCTTTATAAACTAAAACAAGTAAATAGGAGTATTAAAAGGTAGGATTTTTGTGCCATGGGTAGTGCCCTCTAAGTGTATAGGAGTATTACAATTATCTTCTCTTCGGAATTTATATCATACTTCATCATTATTTTTCCTGTAATATTACTTCAGTTATCAACATACAAGGCACAATAAGTGTTAACATCCACTATAATTTATCTAAAGCATTTGGAACATGGGGCATTATGAGTATTGTATACGATGAGTATTTTAAGTTAAGAAAGACTCATTGGAGTTAATCGTAGGCTTTTGCACTGCTTTTAAAACTCTGTAAGTTATGCATAGTTCCACAAGTATAATTGTTTGCTTTGTGATATTATTAATTGGGTGGTGTTTGTATTTCTGATACGAATGTTTGATGGTATATTAATTCTCGCAGTCTACATAATAGTATAGCCAGAAGGTGGGAGATTTTGGCTCACCCCATTGAGTAACAAACTCAATTATAATAGTAAGAGTCTTTGTTCTTACTTTCATTATAAACTTGAGACATTTCCTTGTCTATAAGGGTAATCTGTTCTGTTGGGGCTTGCAGGTTCGAGGGTTTTTACAAGGGCACATTCGGTTAAAGGCACAAAACATGTATTGTTGGCAGAACTGGCAGTGGGAAGACCACTCTCGTAGGTGCTTAATTTCGTCTAGTGGTCCCAGCTGGAGGGAAGATATAGTAATGTATGTATTGAAACTTGTAGTACTCCACTATGCAGTTGTAGTCCTTAAACTTCAATAATAAGAACAACATGTGCTTTGTAATTGTGCTGCCATTGAATTCATAGATTGAATCTTTGTTGGGAACTTCAGTGGAGAGCATGCAAAGAAGGGACTCCCATTGGTTTCTCCCAATGGGAGTCACCGGCGAAAAGTGGACGCTTGTGTATAAATTTTTCCAACATCAATTTTGCATCATACACTTATCCATGTAATGTTAACTTTTCAAGTAATTTTGAAATTTTAGGTGTAACTTTTTCTTTAATTTTGAATAATATTACAAGTTGCATCATACTTTTTGGGTTTTATTTACTGTGTTTGGGATTCAAGAATCTTTATATCTTGATGTGTTATTTGTTTTTTTAGTTGGTTGGTGTCAATCTTTATTCATGGTTATTTTGTTTTGGACTTTCTATCTTCTACATATGAAATTTTTCAGAATTGACTTGAAGACCAATTCCATGTATGACCAATTGCAAGTATTTTGTCCTGGACTTTAACTCAATTTTCCAGATTTGACATAAATTTTTCTGATGTAGGACGATTTTTCATGTATGACCAATTCCAATCTTATCTTTTTCAATGCCCATCGTGTTTCCTTTGATTGGTATGGATTGCAGTGAATCCTCCCAGTGGATTTTCAAAATCATTCATCCAGCTAATTTTCAAGTTATTATTGTTTTTAATGTCATGTACATTCGTTACTCGTGACTCATTGTGTATAGGCTGATCTTGTATTTTGTAAATACAGAATGATGGACTGAAGTGAACCAAATATATCTCATACAAGCAACGCTGACTATTAGTTACGAATTACGATCAAATAGAGGGAATATAATGTAGTAGACCGAATAGGACCAAAGTGGACCGAATAAGACCAAAGTACATATAATGGACCGAATAAGACCAAAGTAGTGCTGAAACAAAAATAATAAGGTTACTTTCCCATATAAACATATCTGCTAAGTAAACAGCTGGAAAACGATGACATTTCTAGTTAAACCATACACACGAACCTAGTTACTTGCAAGTATACATATCTTAATGAATACAACAACATGAAGTTATACTTTTGCATTCATTTACCCATACGTTGTCCCGTAGGTGCATCAACTTCATCATCCCCCACAACATGAGCCACCACTTCATTCAACATGTTCGCACTTAAAGTTGCAATCCTTCTTGCATGGTCACTCTCCTCAATGGCAACTTCCAACTGATACCTTAACAAGGAGTTCCTAATGTCTCCACTGTCGTAGTTAGTTCCTTCTCTTGGAAAAGTACTAGTTGGAGCTGAGGTTAATATGTTTGGAGTTGCCGACGATGCGGATGCACCACCATGTTCGTCCATACCATTACAATGCAAATACTCCATGTATGCGGCTTCTGCTTCCCTTCGATCTTTATATGATTTGTGATTGGCGTTTGGGAATTTATGAACTTGTTTGCTCGCATCTACCTAACTGTTGTATATGCTGGAACACGCCCATTAAATACAACATAAGTACGTCCCATCCCGGTCTACAAACACGAAATGGTGGAACTCCTTGCGTATTTGAGCTGCTGGATGCACCTTCTTACTAGTGGAGTCAATCTACCATTATGTAGTGGAAATGCAAACAGAAACTCGATTTCTGAACTACCGAGTTTCTGTGCTCGTCACGTCAATACATCGCGTCAACAGTAACTCGATACTACTGAAGTCGAGTTTTAGGTAAAAATCGATATCCTAGATATCGAGTTATGAATCACCCATCCCCGCATATCAGAATCCATGCACGTGTCTGCCTCTTTTAGTGCTGGGTTACATTCAGTGTGTGGGTTTCTGAAAAAGAAAGCCTGTAAGCCTATAAGTTGATTACTTCTTCTACTTGTACCCTCACCAAGCGTGCTATAGCTGTGGTCCCCTTCTTCTCATCAATACTCATCTCTCCTGACAGGTATATCTTAACTTACTTACATAACTCTGTAATTACATTTGGATTGGCACTTTAGCATAAATGTGATGACTTTCTTACTATGGTTCTGACATTGTGTGTGTGTATATATATATACACCAATAGGTTGGGAGATGTATCTATATATAGACAAACTTACATACCCATATATGATCACATGTATGTGTGTGTTTAGGGTGTATATATATACACACACACATAATGTCGTATATATATATGTGTGTGTGTGTGTGTGTGTGTGTGTGTGTATGATTATTTATATATATGTGATTATTTATATATATATACACACACACATGTAAGCATAGTTTATATATAATATATGGCCTTAGACCACACAGTAACCACCCATTTTTGAAACAATTTGTTAGGAATTTCAAAAAAAGGTCAATATACTGAAAATAAGTAGAACAATTTTCCTAAAAATGAATGACAAATTGTGTTATCCTGTGTGTGTGTGTGTGTGTGTGTGTGTGTGATATTGACATTGTATACATATTCTTCCTCCATGTGTATAGATCTAGTAATGGATGTATGGATAATTGGGAACATATATATAAACAAACTTTCATTGTCAGGTGAATTTCTATGATGATATATGCATTTATTCATAGGTATCAACAATGATGTAACAAGTAATAAGAGGTTTAAATTGTATGGTTCTTTCAGTTCTGAAAGGCTTAAGTGTGTGGGTTCTGAAAAAGAAAGCCTGCAAGGTGAACAGCTTCTGCTGACCATATTGCATCATACACTTATACTTTGTTGTGAAACATCTCCCCTAAAAGGCCAATGATTGTGTACAAACGAATCAAGTTTGTTAGGAATACTTAGGATATCATTATAGTGCGTTTGTAAACGTTTAATTGCCACTAACATAACCCTTTATCTTCTGCATGATAACTACAATTAATTGTCCTTCTCCATGTCTACCATGGGTCGTCATTGCTTCTACGTTTACTATGATGGGGAGCAGTATTTCCACGACTTGCATGGGTTGTCCTATAGAGGCGAGTCAGTGAAGAAGAAGTTCATTGAGTTGAAATGTGGAACACACTTGAGAAAAATGCATCGGAAGATAATGGAATCTCTAGGGTTGGACAGAGAGTCACATAAGATATCCATCATATACCGTGCCCCCCAGATACTTATGAGTACTCAGGTTGTCTACAACTCAAATCTGTTGGGTTGCAATGCTGACGTGGACATGATGTGGACAGTGATTAAGCGGACCCCCCAATTCATAGCGTCTGATTTGTATGTAACTGTTGAGGCTGTTGGGTTCCATGCTGGTGTAAGTTCACAACATGGAAGTGGGGTGGAAGCGCCACACTCATCGCCGCTTGACATGCAGCCTTCCTTTGCCGATGTCACGCCTTTGCCTTACAGTAATCAACCATGCAGTGCTGTTGATGATGTTGACGAACCGGAAGTGTTGGGCGCCACCCATACACGATCCGTGGGAGGGTCTAGTCACACGTATGAACATACACAAGTTCATTTGGATGGGGGAATTGAAATTGATGCCAACCAAGATGTGTACGAAGAGTTCATTGATACTGATGGAGCAGTGGACGACGCAGAGGTCAATGTACCACTTATCGAAAACAACAAGGATGATTGCCCTAATACAGTTCCTATCCCAGAATGGTTCACATCAAACACATGGGACAATATTAAGGACCCATCACCTGCATTGGGTACAGGGCATCTTACAAGTTGGCATAAAGGTGACCACCTGGCCATCGGGATGCTATTCAAGAATAAAGCCTCTGTTTAGTATGTGTTGACCCTCTACTCTGTGGAGCATAATAAGCAATACAGGGTTATAAAGTCTGACACCAATAGGCTAGTAGTGTGGTGCATACATGAGGCATGTATGTGGTTAATTCGGGCCATTTGCAGTAGGAAGTACGGGCTGTGGCAGATCAGTAAATGTCCGGCTCCTCACAGTTGCTCATCCCTCCAGGTAGCGACTGATGGGCGGATGATGGATTCAAAGTTCATCTCCATTGCACTTGAGAAGTATGTACGGGAGGACCTAACCCGAAAGGTAAGGGATTTGCGTAGTATGTTGCATGCAAGCCACGAGCATGATGTAACTATGTACAAGGTTTGGGAAGCCAAACAGAAGGCAGTTATGCGTATTTACGGGGATTTTGACGAGTCCTACGCGAAATTGCCACGGTTTCTAGCGGCATTGTCCGATGCAGATCTGGACACTGTAACCACGTTAAAGTGTGACCCTCGTGTCCCGGGGACTTGTATATTCAACTCCGCGTTTTGGGCTTTCGGTCCGTGTATTAGAGGGTTCAAGCATTGCAGGCCAGTGATAAGCATAGATGCAATGCACCTTTATGGCAAGTACAAAGGAAAGCTGTTGATAGCAATGGCAACTGATGGTAACAACGAGGTTTATCCACTCGCGTTTGCCGTTGTCGAAAGCGAGAGCACGGAGACATGGGGATGGTTCTTGGCATGCCTGCTGACCTATGTTACGGACCGGACCAATTTATGTATAATCTCTGACAGGCATCGTGGGATACAATCATGCTTCGATGACACCACTAGAGGCTACTTGCAACCGCCCTTAACCCATCACCGGTATTGCCTCCGCCATTTAGTAAGCAATGTTAACACAAACTTCAATAGTGTGCCGTTGAAGAACTTGGTATGGAAGGCAGCAACTGCAAATCAAGTTAGGAAGTTTGAAAACACCATGGATTGCATCAAGAATGTCAACCCGGATGCGTACGACTATCTAAAGGAGGTAAATCAAGAAAAGTGGACACTTGTACATGACCATGGGCACCGATATGGGGCAATGACAACCAACCTGTCAGAGTGCTTCAATGGGGTACTTAAGGGCGCACGTAGCTTGCCGATAACTGCAATGGTGAAGTTCACATTTTACAAGGTGAACTCGTACTTTGACGAACGTCGAAACAAAACCCTAGAGCAGTTGGAAGAGGGGCAAGTGTGGTGCAAATATGCCTATGACAAGTTCGAGGCAAATCAAGAGAAAGAGAAGCTCCATATAGTTAGACGGATGAGCGTGCAACAACAGTTATATACAATGGAGACCCAGTGTTCATTGTTGAACACTGGCGGGGGAGATCACACCCATAAGGTTTCCCTCATGGACATGACATGCACGTGTGGCAAATGGGAAGCAAACAAGATCCCCTGTTCACACTTGATAGCAGTTTGTGCCAAGCACAACCACGATGCCACTGAGTATATGGATCGTTTCTACCGTGTGGAAGAATGATATCATAGCTACGAGCCGATATTCCAACAACTTAAAGATAGGTTAGAATGGCCGAAGCCAGAAGAAAGGAGAACCGTGATGCCAAACCCACGGTTGATCCGTGAGAAAGGTCGGCCAACGTCCACGAGAATCCGTAATGAGATGGATGACGAGGATAGGGAGTTGCCAACCTCATTGTGGATTGAGAATGGACCAAAGTTGAAGTGTGGGTTGTGTCGGCAAGAGGGTCATAACCAGCGTACATGTCCGACGCGAAATGTGGCATCAACAAGCCGTGGTGCTACGTAGCAGGTAACAATTACAATTCATAGCAAGGGGGTATCATAAGTTGTTGTTCTTCACATGTTTAGGTATTACATTATGAGTTATAAGTAAGATTCATGGAGTAATTTTTAGTTTGGAACCATGATAGTGATACCATTGTATCAAATTTAGCTACACTTTGGGCAATCTTGTGATGACTTCGTCAAGTAGTTGCAGTTACCCTTAACTCCTACCTATTACCATTCCAAGTATTCTGTCAGATTTGGTGTTCTTCCAATCTTATTGTTTGTGGTGTACATATTCTTCTATTCATGGGGTCTCTATTTCCCTAACTGTATATGTTTTGATTAAGATTGCTAATTGTGGCCAAGGTGTAACTGTAACATGCTATTAATTAATGTGGGTTGTATACTAATTTTTGTGTTTGTTACTACGCAGAAACGAGGCAGCCCTGCAACAATGGGAGGTTTGTAGTTTCAATACTGTTGCCATGTCCTGTGTGCCGAAGGTGCCAGACTTTCTACGCACCATGGATGAAGTGGTTAGATTGACTGAAGAGAACAACAAAAATGTGTAACTCAAATGCGCAGACTCCATGATTGCCTAAAACCATTGTTGGCGTATGCTGTCAGAGTTTCAAGTTAAAATTGTGAATAATGTTTAAAACGTACAATTGACAAAGTTATTTTTGTACATCGACGGATTTAAATGTATAAAGTTCTTACTTACAATTATGCTTTTATGGATGATTTTCTTATTCACATAATGGAAATGAGGGAATGAATAATTGATGGATGTGGTTGGAAGTAGATATGAGTTGTTGTATAGTATGGTCGTGAACAGGTCCACTTTCACTACCTCATGAGCAGGCCAATGCTGTATGGGAGTGTACACTGAATGAACGACAGGGAATGTATGAACATAACTCGATTTTCTATTTATCGAGTTACGTGGAGATCAAATAACTCGCTTTCTCCATCACCGAGTTATACAGAAGACCGTTCACAATTAAGAAATTGGGTTGGGCTGGGTAATACTCCGATCAAATAACTCGATTTCTGTATTACCGAGTTATGTGTAGGACACTTCTGTAAACTGAGATTCCTATTGGACTGCATCTGGATCAGTCCAAATACGGAAGGCTGGGTGGCTAAGCCTAGATTAAATAACTCGATTTCTTTACAATCGAGTTATACAGAAGACCATTAAGAAATTGAATTGGGTTGTGTTGTACTCCACATAACTCGATTTTCGTATACCCGAGTTAGGTGTAGTCATCCAGATCAAATAACTCGCTTTCTCAGTAATCGAGTTATGTGGAAGACTGTTAGAAATCTACACTCCACAGAACTCGAATTACGAATGCCCAAGTTATGTGGAAGATAGTTAATGTGATGTGTAGGGTTGGGCTGGTTTACACTCCACGTAACTCGATTTCCATATATCCAAGTTATGTGTAGTACGCTTCTGGAAACTGAGATTGCTATTGGACTGCATCTGGATCAGTCCAAATACGGAGGGCTGGGTGGCTAAGCCCAGATTAAATAACTCGATTTCTTTACAACCGAGTTATACAGAAGACCGTCCTCTATTAAGAAATTGAATTGGGCTGTGTTGTACTCCACATAACTCGATTTTCTTATACTCGAGTTAGGTGTAGTCACCTAGATCAAATAACTCGCTTTCTCAGTAATCGAGTTATGTGGAAGACTATTAGAAATCTATACTCCACAGAACTCGAATTACAAATGCCCGAGTTATGTGGAAGACAGTTAATGTGATGTGTAGGGTTGGGCTGGTTTACACTCCACGTAACTCGATTTCCATATATCCGAGTTATGTGTAGAACGCTTCTGGAAACTGAGATTGCCATTGGACTGCATCTGGATCAGTCCAAATACGGAGGGCTGGGTGGCTAAGCCCAGATTAAATAACTCGATTTCTTTACAACCGAGTTATACAGAAGACCGTCCTCTATTAAGAAATTAAATTGGGCTGTGTTGTACTCCACATAACTCGATCTTAATATAGCCGAGTTATGTGTAGTCACCCAGATTAAATAACTCGCTTTCTTGTTAATCGAGTTATGTGGAAGACAGTTACAAATTTACACTACACATAATTCGAATTACGAATAACCGAGTTATGTGGAAGACAGTTTATATGATAAATTGTGTAGGTTGGTTTGGTTTACACTCCACGTAACTCGATTTCCTTATAGCTGAGTTATGTGTGTTACCCTCGAGAAACTGAGATTCCTCTTGGACTGCATATGGATCAGTCCAAATACGGAGGGCTGGGTGTGGAACAATAGTTCACATAACTCGGTTTCACTATTATCGAGTTATTATGGAGATAACCCGATTTTCGTGATATCGAGTTACTTGCAAGCCGTACAACACTACATGGATTCCTTTAAAGTTACATTGCACACAACATGGATTCCTCTGATTTTTAGTGCACATAACTCGAGTATTGAATAGTCGGGTTATGTGGAAGCCCAAGCAGATTGCTGGACTCTATTTAGTTCTCAACCTATGAAGAATCAACCGTTGAACTTCTTTGCGAAAAGCACCGGGCTTTGGAGAACCAAAACAGTGGCTTCTCAATGGTGGAGAAACAATGAGGATGGTCCTGCTGATCCTACGATGAGGTCCCCACACTTTTTCAAGATTATTCTGCCTCGAGCTCTTCAAGAAGGAAAGATTGTAAGTATACTTAAATTCATGCTCTTTTTTCTCTCTGAAACTAACATGCTAATACACATCATCCATTTGATCTTCGTTTTTCTGATTTTTGAAAAAATTGTACATTTGTTACATGTAGACATAAAAACTTTAAGTTTGCAATACGTATGTTACATTTGTTGTTGTGATTTACATTTTTTGTGTTTGATTCCTCTGCAATTGTCAAGTTTTGTTTGTTGAGTTTAGATAGTAAGTTTTTAATAAAATATATTTCTCTTACAGTTATTTTATTTGAGACTAAGTCTATTTGTTGTTTTTTTTTTATGTTTTAAATTGTTTGTCAATACTTAAATAGTTAGTCACAAAGCATCAAATGCTTGCAGACAATTCTTAAAATATGGATTAAAACTATACTGAGGATATGTAATGGTAGAGAGTGACAATTCTTAAAACACAATATTCTCTTGGAGACACACACACATAATTTTTATATTTTGTTCTTAATTTCGGACTAAGTCTTTTATTGTTATTGTTGTTGTTAAGTTTCCAATTGTTTGTCAATGCTTGATCTAGACTAAACATGTTCAATGAAAACAAAGCAGAGGGTAATTTAATGGTAGGGGGTAAAAATGTAGCTATATAAAGGTATGTATGAATATGTAATTTGTATATGTGCCATTGGTTTGAAGCTCATGACATGATACACCTTTATGCATGTGTTTATTTAAATATTGAACTCTACAGATACCAAAATCAAAAACAGAAACTTGTAATTTCAAACAATGCTTTTAACTCATTCAACTAATAGAACTTCATTTCACCAACATCATCCTCTACATCTCAGTTGTTAGATTTTGTGTTAGATTTCCTGTAATGGTTGCTGCACAACGAGAATATATGCGAACTCAAATGCATGTGTTTATTTACAAAGCCTGCATTAATGTTATGGAGATTCTTTTTTACAGCGGATTCCAACAAAGTTTATACTTCAATATGGAGTTGATTTGTCCGATACGACCTTTCTTAGGATTCCAAATGGTACAAATTGGAAAGTGAAGGTGACAAAACATGATGGGGGGGTTTGGTTTCAAAATGGTTGGTGCGAATTTGCAAGCTGTCATGGTGTAACCGTGGGGCACTTGCTGGTTTTCAAATATATTGGAAATTCACACTTTGATGTACTCATATTTGATGCCACTGCAATAGAAATAGACTATATTATAGATGAACAAGTCCAACCTTGTAGGGTGGAAGATAATGAGAGTAATGATGACTCTGTTCAAATCTTGGACGTCTTTACTAAGGGAGAGGGTTCAGGTATGAATCTCACACTGTTATAAGGAATTGGTTGATTGTTATTAGCCTGTTTACTAATAATTTCATGTCATTTCAGGATCAGCTCATGGGGTTGGAGGAAATCCAGTAGAATGCACAGGCAGTTTGTTAGTTAAACTTGAATTTGACCAATGTCCTAAGAAAGATGGCGGTGTAGCTGAAAATCTTGTGAGAGCCAATGCTTTTAAATCAGAGAATCCCCTTTTCACAGTGACCATTCATCCATCATACATTGATGGCAAGGACCATGCGGTAAGCTTTCAGCTTCACAGAAATTGTTGGGTTTTAGTCATGCCCTCTTTTTTACTTTGATTTTTTCATAGATCAATTAGAAAGCATGTACAGATACTTGTTGCTAATGATTTGCGCAGTTGTGTTTTTAGGGGAAAAGATGTATATTGTTAGGATTGGTGCCCTTAAATCCTATTGTTAGATGCTATGTATAATATTAAGTGTGACATTGTGTTTGACATTATGTATGACTTAATATTATGTTTAATAAATTTGTTTTATTATTATCTGAAATAATGGTAACATGAATATTCGGACATTATCATATAGTCCATGAGATGCATAGTATGTGATTTATGTGAATAGTCACAGAAGATATAAATCACAAGTTCTTTGTAAACTCAGAAGTATAGTTCGTAGTCGGTGATGAAATTGGGCATTTCATCTGCGAAGACTATAACATATCAACTACGATGATTTGTCTTGATCATGGAAGTGGAGACTTCTAGTTGATGTGTTAATATGTTTTAAGAGTTAAGACATATTGAACTGGACCGCCATGAGATTTATTATTTGCCTAAGGACTGTCAAATGAATAATAAATCTCATGACTTGTATTTGCATGAACTCTTAATCCTGAGAGAATAATGGACCTGATCATAAGATGTAGGTTGCTTTGATATATCAGGAGTGAGATCTATATTAATGGTCAAAACCTCAGTATGTTGGGCAGCCACATTAAGTGTTGATGGAACATGTATTCTCAAGATGGAATTCATAGTCTCTTAATGGAGATATAAAATATTCCCTTGAGATAAGTTTAATGAGTTTGTTATTCAGAGAGTTAGGCCTAACCACTTTAGTATGACTAAAGTTTATATTTATGGAATTGGATTTCATAAATATATAATGAATAACATTAAGGATTAAACCGGGTACTCAAGGATCAAGATGTAGTAATTTACAAAGTGGCAGTCTATATTAATAACTTTGTATTACTACGAATATTTTATGAAGGGGTTGCATGTATAATAAAGTCTTGGGATATAATATATAGATAAGACCTAGAGTGCAACTATATTTATATAGTGGTATTAAATATAGTTAATGGTAACTTTGGACTTGTCAAGAGTTGACAGATAAGCCCAAGGCCCATTGGAGCTAGTGTCTTATTGGTCCCTTTTGGTCCCACTCCAAGCCACACACTTAAGCCCAATTGGTAAAGCCCAAAAGGTTAGCCCAATTAGATATATTGGTTAGAAACAAAGGGAAAAACGTACAGAAAATAATTGGTAAGAAAATCACCATTGTATTGGTGTGGTAGTGAGTTTTTGGTACTCACACATCATCCCTTTGTTACCAATTTGAGAGACCACACATCTTGGGCGATTAGTGGAATTGGAGTGAAGATTAAGAGTATTCCCAAGTGCTTCAATCTTCGGTTTTGAAACTCATCGCTTCAAGGTACGATCTCTTGTTCTCATAATTCTGAAATTTACTTTACACATGTTATCAATATTGAATGAAGTAGATCCGTTCAAAACTTATTTTCCGCTGCACTCACATTTAATTCCATCAAATGGTATCAGAGCGGTCTTCAATTTCGTATTGTTTAACATGTTTGTGAGTTTTAGAATTGGAGAAGATAGTTTCATATTGTTAGAAGATTAAGTTTTAATTTTCTGCATGTTGTTGAAACTATGATTTGATGAAAACTGAAATTGGTGTTATGATGTTGTTTAATTTTAAATTTAAGTATGTTAAATTTAATCTTAAGGCTGTAACATCAATAGAATTCAGTTTTGACATTGATCTCTGTCTATCATGTTCGTTTTCAAGATGTTTGTTCATGAAAATCCGTAGAAAACTGCCTTAGAAAATTTCTGGGAATTTGAGTTTCGCGATTTTCGATCGATCGAAAATCATTTTCGATCGATCGAAAGAGACAGTGATTAGACGCTTTAGAACGATAGTTTTTCGATTGCTAGTCGATCGATCGAATCTGTTTTTCGATCGATCGAAAGGCAATCGTGTATCAATCGAAAGTGTCAGATGATCAAGTTCGAATTTTTTAGTTTTTTCGATCGATCGAGGGGCACTTTCGATCGATCGAAAGAAAGAAAAACAGAAATTTTTTCTAAGTGTTTTCACATGATAAAAGAGTAAGACTATGTGTAATTAGATTATGCATGTTTTAAAACTAAAAACCTTTCTTTTAAAACATCTAGTGGGAGAGAGATACAAGGGTTGGATCTCACGGCCTCCATTGTCAATTCATAGTAGTATGAAATAAATACTTTGTCTTTGCCTTGTGCTTAGCATTCCATGCGGAGAGTATTTATTTTATGGTCCTACAAGATTGAATTTCTTGGTTTATAGTGGTTTGATCAAACACCTTGTCTTTGCCTTGAGCTTAGCATTCCATGCGGAGGGTGTTTTGTATCATGGTACTACAAAATAAGCTTGTTAAGGGGATGAAATGTGGCTACACATGATTCTAGACAGTGGTATACACTAGACTAAATATTATAGTATCCTCTATGCTGAGTTCTTACTATCATTATTTAGAGGCCAAATAAATATAACGGCATATTATTAGTGTTTGATAAGAGTTATCATGATAGCACTAATGATGAGAATAGTTCTCAATCAATCATAGTATTTTATATTCACTCTATGCCGAGGGATATTGAATATGGGATTGGGTTGTCGTTGCATATATTATATTATGGTTTTATTAAGGTTCCATACTATATGTTTATATGCTAAAAAGATAATGTCCAGTTTATTGATTATATTCATGTTTATTGTTTTCAGATTTAGAACATGGCATCTTTTAGCCCACTTGTAGCTATTCTTAATCAAAACAAACTGACTGGATCCAACTATGTTGACTGGAAAAGAAACTTGGACATAGTTCTCACTGCTGAAGAACATAAGTATGTTCTTACTAAACCATGTCCTAACTTTCCTTCATTAGATGCTCCTCTTGAGGAAAAACAACGATATGATCGTTGGCAGAAATCTAATGGAATGGCCAAGTGCTACATCCTAGCATCTATCTCAAATGTTCTACAGCATCAAATGCAGGATGTAGAACTAGCTTCAGACATCATGCAAAGTCTGAAGGAGATGTTTGGTGAGCAAGGCCGTTCTGCAAGGCAAGAGACCATGAGGCAAATTTATAACACCAGAATGGCTGAAGGAAGTTCAGTTAGAGAGCATTGTCTTACAATGATTTCTAATCTGAACACATTGGAAGTTTTAGGTGCCGATATAGATGGAGAATCCCAAGTGGATATGATACTCCAGTCGCTACCAGAATCATTCAAGGAATTCAAACTAAACTATAATATGAACAAAAAGATTTATACCTTGTCTGAATTAATGAATGAATTGGTAGCGGCAGAAGGCATTCTTGGTACTTCCAATGTTGAAGCCAATGTTGGTGAAGCTTCTACTTCTCAACCTAAGTCGAAAGGCAAGGGTAAGAAGAAGAAGAAGAAGGACTTCACCAAACAAGATGGTAAACAAATTGCCTTAGGGGTTGCTGATAAAGGAAAGAAGATCAAAGGAAAGTGTTTCCATTGTGGTGAGAAAGGACATTGGAAGAGGAATTGTCCAGTTTTCAAGGCTGCCAAGAATAAAGGTATGAATGATACATTCCTTCTTGAAATATGTTTGGTACAGAATCCCACGGATTCCTGGTGTGTGGATTCAGGTTGTACTAATCATATCTGCAATTCTTTGCAGGGGTTTCAGGAGACCAGAAAACTTAAAGAAGGGGAGTTGTTTCTTACTTTGGCTGATGGGAGCAGGATTCCAGTTGTAGCTGTTGGAGTTTATAATTTGTGTTTTCAATCTAGAGTTCTAATATTAGAAGACTGTTTGTATGTACCTAATGTACGTAGGAATTTAATTTCTGCTACTTACTTAGGTAAACAAGGATATTGTGTTATCCTAAAAGACAATGTTGTAATAAAGAAGGATAAAGTGTTTATCTGTTATGGCAATATTGTGGATGGTCTTTATATTTTAACTCCTGATAAGCATGAATTATATAATTCTGAATTAGATGCTAACTCTCATGTAAAATCATTAAAGAGAAAGTTTCCTTCTACTAATGATGCATATCTTTGGCACTTGCGTTTAGGACATATTAATTCAAACAGAATTCAAAAACTGATCAAAGATGGACTCTTAGGGCCCATGGACTTTGATGAATTTCCAGTTTGTGAATCTTGTTTGGAAGGTAAAATGACCAAACGACCTTTTACTGCAAAAGGTAGAAGAGCCCAAGATTTGCTAGAATTAGTACATTCTGATGTTTGTGGTCCTATGTCAATCCAAGCAAGAGGTGGCCATGAGTATTTCATTACTTTCACTGATGATTACTCAAGATATGGTTATGTATACCTAATGAGACGGAAGTCCGAAGCCTTTGAAAAGTTCAAAGAGTTTAGGGCTGAAGTTGAGAATCAATTAGGTAAACACATAAAAGCCATTCGATCTGATCGAGGTGGTGAATACCTCTTTGGGGATTTCAAGGATTACTTAACTAAGAATGGGATTGTATCCCAATTGACTGCACCTGGAACTCCACAACAGAATGGTGTAGCAGAAAGAAGGAATAGGACTCTTTTAGAAATGGTTAGGTCCATGATGAGTTATTCAACTCTACCTATTTCTTTTTGGGGATATGCCTTAAACACAGCGATGTATCTTCTGAATTTAGTACCTTCGAAGTCTGTTCCTAAAACACCTGTGGAATTGTGGAATGGGCGTAAGCCTAGTATGAGACATCTCCATATTTGGGGTTGTCCAGCACATGTGTTAAAAGGAAAGTCTGACAAGTTACAGTCTAAAACAGAAGTGGTTTTCTTTGTCGGGTATCCAAAAGGAACTGTTGGAGGTTTATTCTATAGTCATAAAGATAATAAAGTGTTTGTTAGCACAAATGCCAAATTCTTGGAAAATGACTATATGAATGATTATACTCCTAAAAGTAGAGTTGTGTTGGCTGAAATGAATGAATCTGTAAATGAACAACCTATAGATGAAACTAGGGATGATGTGGCTGTATTAGATACACCACAAGATACTACTAATGAGATGTCTAGTACACAGGTGCCTCGTCGTAGTGGGAGAATTGTTCGGCCTCCTATAAGATTCATAGGTTTAGGAGAAACCTATGAAGCTATCTCAGAAGAGGTTGAATCGGATCCCTACACATATGATGAAGCAATGAATGATATAGATGCACATCATTGGGTCCAAGCTATGAAATCTGAATTAGATTCCATGTATTCCAATCAAGTTTGGAATCTTGTAGAGGCGCCTAACGGCATTAAACCTGTTGGTTGCAAATGGGTTTACAAGAGAAAGAGAGGGATAGATGGGAAGGTTGAAACCTTTAAAGCAAGGCTAGTGGCGAAAGGGTATACTCAAAAAGAAGGTATAGATTATGATGAAACCTTTTCTCCAGTAGCAATGCTTAAATCTATCAGAATTCTCTTATCCATTGCTGCTCATTTTGATTATGAGATTTGGCAAATGGATGTCAAGACTGCATTTCTTAATGGCAATCTTGAAGAGGAAATCTATATGATGCAACCGGAAGGTTTCATAGCAAAGAACCAAGAGCATTTGGTATGCAAGTTGCAAAGGTCCATTTATGGACTTAAGCAAGCATCTAGGTCATGGAACATCAGGTTTGATCAAGCAATCAAGACATTTGGTTTTGAACAAAATCTTGATGAACCATGTGTGTACAAAAGACATCAAGATAAAGTAGTAATGTTCCTAGTACTTTATGTTGATGATATTCTACTCATTGGAAATGATGTAGGGGTAATGTCATCTGTAAAAGTTTGGTTGTCAAGTCAATTTGATATGAAGGACTTGGGTGAGGCTAACTTTATTCTAGGGATTAAGCTTTGGCGAGATCGCAAGAATAAGATGTTAGGCTTATCACAAGCTGGATACATAGATAAGGTTCTAGAACGGTTTAGCATGCAAAACTCCAAGAAAGGATTGCTTCCTTTCAGACATGGAGTTCCTCTGTCTGATGACCAAAGGCCTAAGACTCAAGAGGAAGTAGATATTATGAGACAAGTTCCTTATGCTTCTGCAGTAGGAAGTCTCATGTATGCCATGCTTTGTACTAGACCAGATATCTGCTATTCAGTGGGCATGGTCAGCCGATATCAATCAAATCCAGGACCAAAACATTGGCAAGCTGTAAAGCATATTCTCAAGTATCTACGGAGAACGAGAGATTATATGCTTGTTTACCGTTGTGAGGATTTGATTCCCATTGGCTATACAGATTCAGATTTTCAATCGGATCTAGATTTCAGAAAATCCACTTCAGGATGTGTTTTCACCTTGGGAGGTGGAGCCATTAGTTGGCGGAGTATTAAGCAATCATGTATTGCAGACTCCACCATGGAAGCAGAATATGTTGCTGCTTGTGAAGCAGCAAAGGAAGCTGTATGGCTCAAGAAATTCCTCTCTGACCTTGGTGTAATAAGAATGGAGCAAGTTCCAATCACATTGTTTTGTGATAACAGTGGAGCAGTTGCACAATCTAAAGATCCAAGGAATCACAAGAAAGGAAAGCACATTGAGAGGAAGTACCATATCATTCGAGATATTGTTGCTCGTGGAGATGTGGTGGTAGCAAAGATTGAAAGTGCAAACAATCTAGCAGATCCATTTACCAAAGCCTTGCCTCAAAGGACTTTCGAGTCACATTTGGAGGGAATGGGAGTTAGATTAGTGCACAATAGTCTTTAGGGCAAGTGGGAGAATGTTAGGATTGGTGCCCTTAAATCCTATTGTTAGATGCTATGTATAATATTAAGTGTGACATTGTGTTTGACATTATGTATGACTTAATATTATGTTTAATAAATTTGTTTTATTATTATCTGAAATAATGGTAACATGAATATTCGGACATTATCATATAGTCCATGAGATGCATAGTATGTGATTTATGTGAATAGTCACAGAAGATATAAATCACAAGTTCTTTGTAAACTCAGAAGTATAGTTCGTAGTCGGTGATGAAATTGGGCATTTCATCTGCGAAGACTATAACATATCAACTACGATGATTTGTCTTGATCATGGAAGTGGAGACTTCTAGTTGATGTGTTAATATGTTTTAAGAGTTAAGACATATTGAACTGGACCGCCATGAGATTTATTATTTGCCTAAGGACTGTCAAATGAATAATAAATCTCATGACTTGTATTTGCATGAACTCTTAATCCTGAGAGAATAATGGACCTGATCATAAGATGTAGGTTGCTTTGATATATCAGGAGTGAGATCTATATTAATGGTCAAAACCTCAGTATGTTGGGCAGCCACATTAAGTGTTGATGGAACATGTATTCTCAAGATGGAATTCATAGTCTCTTAATGGAGATATAAAATATTCCCTTGAGATAAGTTTAATGAGTTTGTTATTCAGAGAGTTAGGCCTAACCACTTTAGTATGACTAAAATTTATATTTATGGAATTGGATTTCATAAATATATAATGAATAACATTAAGGATTAAACCGGGTACTCAAGGATCAAGATGTAGTAATTTACAAAGTGGCAGTCTATATTAATAACTTTGTATTACTACGAATATTTTATGAAGGGGTTGCATGTATAATAAAGTCTTGGGATATAATATATAGATAAGACCTAGAGTGCAACTATATTTATATAGTGGTATTAAATATAGTTAATGGTAACTTTGGACTTGTCAAGAGTTGACAGATAAGCCCAAGGCCCATTGGAGCTAGTGTCTTATTGGTCCCTTTTGGTCCCACTCCAAGCCACACACTTAAGCCCAATTGGTAAAGCCCAAAAGGTTAGCCCAATTAGATATATTGGTTAGAAACAAAGGGAAAAACGTACAGAAAATAATTGGTAAGAAAATCACCATTGTATTGGTGTGGTAGTGAGTTTTTGGTACTCACACATCATCCCTTTGTTACCAATTTGAGAGACCACACATCTTGGGCGATTAGTGGAATTGGAGTGAAGATTAAGAGTATTCCCAAGTGCTTCAATCTTCGGTTTTGAAACTCATCGCTTCAAGGTACGATCTCTTGTTCTCATAATTCTGAAATTTACTTTACACATGTTATCAATATTGAATGAAGTAGATCCGTTCAAAACTTATTTTCCGCTGCACTCACATTTAATTCCATCATATATATATCTAACATCTTAGGTTCAACAATTTTTGAAATATCACTTTCCAACTTTTTTGTACAGAGTTTACCCCGGGCCATTATCAACTACCTACCAAGAGAAGGCTTTACCAAGGACTACAGCAAAGGAAGTATACTCACAGTGAAGCTGCAGGTTATGGACCAATTATGGCCTGTGAAGTTATACGTTTATGAACGAAGTGTGGGTTCATCATGTGTCGTATCTGCTGGGTGGCCTGCATTTGCGAGGGAAAATACGTTGCAAGTAGGAGATGTTTGCGTATTTGAGCTGATCATGAGGGACGATGTTGTGTTGAAGGTCCACATTTTCAGATGCATCGAATAAGTGGTTATGGTGGTTGCATTAAACTTTGGATATGTTTATTTTGCAACTACTATGTTAAATGTTAAACATTGAATGTGTTTATTTTGCGACTACTATGTTAAACGTTAAACTTTGGATGTGTTTATAACATAGTTAAACTTTGGATGTGCTTATTTTGCAACTACTATGTTAAACGTTCAACTTTGGATGTGTTTATTTTGCAACTAATATGTTCATCCGTTTTTTTCCCTTTTTGTTTTTGGAATGGACTGTGGCCAAGGTTGATGTTTTGTTATATCGACATCCCTGGCATGCTGTACTGTTTAAAAGCAAAGCTAAGTTGCTATGTAATATCATTGATACTAGGAATGCATCTGATCAATATGGAGTTATTTATACCAATATAAACTGTGACAAAAGTGTTATGTACCAGCTGTGCCATATCAGATCTGGTTCTTGCTGTTGAATTTGCTTAGGAGTCTATCTTTATATTTACCAAATTGTGATGAAATTAGTTACGATACTATCTACCCACTTTCTAAGGTTGGGCATAAGCTATTGCAATTAAGTTTTAAACCCTTAGAATCACTTGCCGAACTGAATTTGATATCAACTAAGAGCATCCAACTCTATCGGGTTCCTTCAATTAAGCATAATTCCCTATTCAGTTTAGCTCTTGCAAAAGAAAGATTTAAATGTTGGGCCTTACAAACCACACTTCTAAAAATTCCCTCTAAAGAGCTCTCTTTGAGTAGGCTTATGCCACATGTGATTCGATAAGGTAAAAAAAAAAAAACAATAGCCAAATATTGCATGTTGGGTTTTCTTGTTAGTTGGGTTTCTAAGTAGACTTTTGCACCAATTTGGTACATAACATGACCTATTTTGAATGATCCTCATGTCAAAAGCCCAAGTTTACCAAGTTGGAATTATAACTAGATGATTTTTACAACATCAATTTGAGAGTAAGAAAGGGGGACAACCCTACTCACCTTTGAATAAGTAGGACTGTGTTTGAATACCGATTTGGTTTACTCGCATTTTACTAAAAATTAGGAGTAAATGGTTTAAAGATGTTCTACATAAATTGCTCATATGTATAAATTTTCCAATCTAGTAACACAAATTTGTTAAAAATTGTTGAAGTGACATATTATGATTGGTGTATAACAAAAATAGAATCAAGATTCATGTTATAAATATGTTGATCTAATCACAATTTGTAATTTTAGCCAACAAGCTTGTAAAAAAGAAAAAAAAAAAAAAGGAAAAAGAAAAAGTTAAGTCCCTAACATTGTTCAAGAATGTATATTTACCCTTCTTGGGGTCTGGTCATAAAAATGTTTATTTTTCATTGAGTTGAATAAGTTAACAAATTAATTGACGCGAGACATTTTGACAGTTCACCTCAAACTCTCCACCAAAATGGTTTAGATAAGGAATGCATCAAAGAAGTAAAGAACAAGCCTCAGAGTAAATGGAAGAGAAACTATCCTCTCTCGAGTTCCTTCAATTAAGCATAATTCCCTATTCAGTTAAGGTCTTGCAAAAGGAAGATTTAAATGTTGGGCTATTTTCAATTAGTTTGATCGCCCCTATAGTGGTGTTTTTAAGTCCTATAGTAACGTTTTAAAGTCCTATAGCGGCGTTTTCCTGCAAAAAAAATTTTAACAGTGTTCAATACCATGTCAGGGAGCCCTATAGTGGCGATTTTAAGTCCTATAGTGACGTTTTTAATCCCTATAGCGGCGTTTTTTGGAAAAATTTTATAACTCAATTTTAAGCCCTATAGTGACATTTTTAAGCCCTATAGCAGCATTTATAAAACTCGAGTCTATAAAGCTCGAGTTTTCGCGTGTATTTTTTTTTACTATTACGATGGAACAGTGACCATAACTCGATTTCTTAGATATCGAGATACGTGGTACACATAAATAGGCTTCTTGTGATTTACAATGAACAGAACTCGGTTTCAAAGAAATCGGGTTCTGTGTAGACCCTCCGGTACAGTTGGATTCCTCTTGGACTGCATCTGGACCAGTCCAAAATATCTGGCCTTGATGGGGAAGCCGAGTTAACATAACTCGAGATATTAATAGTCGAGTTATATATAACTGGATTCCTGAAATGTACACTTCATGTACCTCGAGTATCTAGTAATCGAGTTATATTTTAGTAACTCGATTTATCTATCATCAAGTAATTCTTGGGATTTATCCCTATCAGTATAAACCCCATTATTCTGCAGAACCTGCAGCTGTGCGAAATTACATCTTCGACTGCTGTCGCTGCATCCGGCCGGAATCGACAATTTCCTGCGGAAGTTCTTCGAATATTTTACATAGTAAGAGTCTTTTAACATTTTGTTGTCTTTAAAATGACACATTCGTGGTGTGTTATTGTCAAAATTTTTATTCATGCTTCAAAGTTCATTGTCTATGTAGATTGTGATGAAGATGGGTGTTTGGGTAGTCAAATGCATTTTTGTTAGTAGGTTGTCTTCGACTAGTATCCTTCTACAAAATGAACTTGCCAGTGGCGCCATATGTGTGTGGTAGTCCTTATGCTGTTTGTATGCCTGAACTGTACATTGTGCAATTTAAAGTTTTTTGTACCAGTTAATGAAACTTACTACATGTAGCTAGGAATTTTGAAAACGTGTTAGCTCCTACATCCACTTGTATGTTTCCTGTATTATAATGTCGAACATGCTGTTAGAATGCTTGCAATCGGTGCGTGACATTATTGATCATTTTGACAAAAGTCAATATGTTAGCAAATTGCATGTTGGCTCTTTGAGTTCAACTAAAGTTCATATACTCTAGGTCTCTATCTTCAAATTACAGGTCCACTCGGACCAAAATGCATTACATTTATTTAACCAACTAAACAACCCGTGAATAAGAATATTGTTTTTTCATTGTGTTGTTGTAAACTGCTCTAGACAGTATATTGTATGAATGATTTTATACTCATGGTAGTGTGTTAAAATTGGCAATTTTTTTTTTCTCTGCTTCAAACTTCATTGTTTATCTCATCGTAATGCGGTATTTGGTTATGTTTTTGTGTGAGCTAATCGTGTTTCCACTACTGACCATCAGTTAGTTATGGCTCCAAAGAGGGCTAAAAGGGGAAAATGCAAAGCTGAATCTGAACCTGAAATGGTGTTTGATCAATCAAGGTTCCTCACGCCCGAGAATGAGCAAACCTTTGAAACCTTGAATAAGCGTAGGCGTATTTGGGGAGAAAGGCAAATCAATCTACATGAACTGCATCCTTCCATCCGTGAGAATCTACAGTCTAGGCATTGGCTGTCCCTGTGTACAAACATACAACCCCCTCCAGCTGACTTGATTAGAGAATTCTATTCGAATCTATCGGTGCATGAGGATCTCGTGGGTCACAAGGTGTCATCGTCCATTCGTGGTATACCGTTTACAATAACTAGGGAGCGCGTATTTAAAGCTCTTGATGTACCTATAATTTGTAGACCTACTTATCCATACACTATGTGTCCTCATGTTGATGATGTTATGGATGTCCTTTGTGGACGATCAGTCACTCGGGGTTCTGACCGAAGTATTAGCTCAAGTGAGTTGATTGAGCTTAATTATATCTTCTTTAGGATAGCTTGTCACAACATTTTCCCTATCTCTCATATCCATACAATCCCTATACATAGGTGTTTCTTTCTTTACGCCCTCGTCACCAATAGTTCCATTTGTTTTCCTTCCCTTTTCATCAAAACCATTGTGGAGGTGCGTAGGAGCAAGTATAAGAGGCATGGTTTGTTTTTTCCAATTCTCATCCATAGGGTCCTCAAATATTTAGGATTAAATAATTTTCCTTCCCAAGAGTTGGTTCACATCCAAGCCCCCATAGGAGCGAAATTTCTGAAACAGCGAAGTGCCCAAAAGAAGGTTATCGACCCCAGTGTTGGTCCATCCAGGACACCACGAGTACGGTCTACTACTGGAGATGTTCCAGATGAGGACATGCATGGGGATCCCGCAGTTGCTGTTGCCGAGGATGGTGATGATGAGGTAGATGTTGACACTGCTGATGCAGCGTATACATGCCCTCTTCCTCCCTCTCTTCATGCTATGATGGAGACCATTATGACAACTCAGGCAACCCATGGGCAAATTCTACATGGTCTTCTTGCCGAGGTTGCAGCTCTCCGAGCGGACGTAGCTGACTATAGACGTCCGGTTCCACCGTCTGACTCTTCATGATTGCCATTGCCCATTGTACCGAAGGCAAGGACGAATTTGTTGTAGTTGTTGTAGCAAATTCATTTGATTGTATGACAGTTATATGAACTGGTTTTAAGGCAGTTGTATATTTTGTTATTTGAGTGGCAATTTGACAAACATGGTATCCGTGGAAAGTAGTTTGATATATTAATATGATGGCTAGTTTCATGCCCATCTTTACTATTATTAGTATTATTGCAATGGTTCTATATAACATGAAGTAGATCCAAGTCAGTGTGTAAAAAATATTTATTTCATAATTCTGTACGGCACTCACATGTTATTAGATTATAGTAATTATTAATACAAATTGAAGGTTTGTGAAAGGACAATTGGTTTGCACGGTTTGTTGTTGACGATGAACCACCTAGGAGATTTTCATCCGAGTGGAGGGGCTCAAGCTATATATGCACTTAGGGCAACTGTTTGTATTGGAGGTTTTGCTTTTCAGCCATGTATTTTTCACTAATTGGATATTTTTGTCACTCTTAAATTAGCAATTATATTATTCTGAATTTGGTCCCCACCTGGACTGCACGTCATGCAGCATATTTTCATTACAAAATTTATTGATGAAACCTTGCAGTGCAGACTCGTCAAATAAACACCCTAATGTTTAATGTTTTGTGAAGGATGAAGCACAATTAAACATATATAACAGTGAGCTCAAGCCACCAACATCAAAGGTATAACAAATGTGCTATTCAGTTCCAGTTGGGCTTCACTTCAAACGGGCAATTCTTTGACCATGATGTTTGATCGAACAGTTGAGTAAGTTGGTATTCCAAATCTACAGGGTCACATTAATTGGCTACGATTACAAGAGAAAGTTTAGTTGTTGGGAAATTTAGACCCCGGTTGATAGAATTAACAAGTTTTAAATCCAAGTTGTTAATTAGATTTATTATCAATAAAACTTGTTAAAACAAACAAACATCAATATCATGTCAAAATAATATGCAGCGGAAAAAATAAATAAGACATGATATGATGACCTAGGAAAACCAATGAAACCAACCAGTTTCACAGTAAAAAACCTGGGGGGAAACCTTCCCGAAAAGTAATTCACTATAGTAAAGAGAAGTTTCAGATCTAGTACAAAACCTTTGTCCCTAGACTCTACAATCCCCGTAGATGAACTCACAGCAGAAACCTTCTACTGCTTCAGAACCTCTGAACTCTTCAATATATGAACGCCACCCTTATTGTTGTACGAATCCCAAGTACGTGACTAACCAATTGCGCGGATCCCAGTACGCGACTTCAAACACCAACTAGAAGAAGATTGTTGGTTGCAAAGTTCTTCACTTCATCAAGAATGAAGATCAAGAAGCACTTGGTTACAAAACCCTAAAGCGTAAAAACGCAGTAGCTTCTTTTAGAGAGAATAAGGCATCGGTCACCTTTTGAATGTATTATCCTTGTATTCTCTTATTCTCTTATGTAACGGCCTCTAAAATAAGCCTTATATAGGTCTAGGGTTGTGAGAAAAGAAACCCTACACAAATACATAAGCCTGGCCCAAAAATCAAAAAGCTGAATTTCCGTAACCTCGACAGATAGCAGCTATCGAGGAGGTGTCGAGGTTTAATGAATCTCAACAGATACAGCTATCGAGGAGGTGTCGAGGAGGTGTCAAGGGGGCAAAAACTTTCTCGATCGATCGACCAGCTATCGAGAAGCTATCGAGATTGCGATAAGAATCAGCTGAAGAGCTCGACAAATAGCCAGGTGTCGAGGTAGCTATCGAGAAGGTGTCGAGCTTTAAAATCTGTGCACTTCAGCTTGCTTTTTCTTGGACAGACTTGATGACTTCAATACTTGATCTTGAAACCTTGTTTCTTGAAGTATTAAAAACACCTAGAACTACCCAATTACAAGTAGAGTGCGTTTTGTCAAAGGATTAGCCAATTTACATAAATAGTATGACATATGTTCTTAACATGTGAACCACATATGTCCTAACATTAGTGTTTCAGGCTGTGGGGCTACGTAATTTGTAAGAGTGATGGTTTTTAGAGCAAAGTGATGCTTTTTAACCTTTAAATGTTTAATGACCGAAGGTAATGAACACCGTGATGTTTACACACCATGATGTTTAAAATGGCTTGAAACTGGCCAAAGATAATAACACACTGTGATCTTCAGAATTTGTTTTGTGAAGGATTTAAACAATTAATAAATTAATATAGCGAAATTGTAGCGTGAAAGACAAAACATGGATACCTATACCGAAGTTTCAAGATGACCAAGTTCGAACTCTGAATGCACGTCACCAGCTCGCTGCTGTAGCACCAACTGTAGTCATATCAAACTCCTTCAATCGTAGCACATGCGCCAACAGACGCAGCTGTTGGCGCCAAGTCTTGTTCGCAATTGTGCACTAGAAGTATCAACAGCTCGACATTGTTTCACACCCACACTCACGTGAATACACAATTCTGAATTTGGATGCATAGATGTCACATTTACATCTAATGTTGCAACTACTGCCCACCTTTGATGCGACATTGAGAACATGTAAAATCCTGTTTAGATTGCAGTGGTTTTCCAGCATGTACTAACATGACAAGCCCTAGCAACTGAAATTTTAATTAAATAGTAGACCGTGAAATGAGATTATAAATGTTGATATAATGTTAACTTTCTACCCCGCTAACTTCGTAGATTGATTAAGCTATGAGTCGCAACGCCTCAACATCAAAGCGTACAATGTGAAACAAGTTTGGTTTTACTTCAACAAATGCATCATCACAAGTTCCAACAGATCAACAACTACATACATATACAGACCACTATGGAGGGATATGGGTTGGGAAGAAGAGAGATTTCGTTAATATGCCAATATACACGTACGAGAGTCTTGGAAGCGTCGGGCACATCATGGTCGGGAAACCTACAAAACTAAGTACAGATACCACCGCAATAGAGTTCACTGTTGCAGAACAAGCGGAACCACCATGGTCAACCCTATACGAGAAGTGGTGTGAGTTAGAGGTGTATTGTCGATGGCACGGGTTACGAGTTCCTATGGCACGCTCAGCCAAGTTACCTAGAGATGAACCTGCCAACATACTTGCTCGTCTTGAACAAGAGAACAATCAAATGCAAAGACGACTAGACCGTTTTCATGCAATCCAAAAAGCTAGGAAACATCTAAAGGGGAACGCGCAACAGCGAGCCATCAAGTCTATTAATGAAATTACTACATTTGATGATGAAACAGATATTTCAGACTTCTCAAATTCAAGCAATGATGATTTCCAAAAATTTCTACCTACGAACATTAGACGTTGTTGTTAATGTCTACGCATTATGTGCAATACATAATGTTGTTGTTAATGTCTAACAAATGATGATTATGTACGTTCAACTTTTGCAACTCTAAAGATTAACTGTTCATTAGTTTTGGCTAAGTTTATGTGAAATCAGTTTCTCATTTCTTCCCTGTTGTTCTTTGTTGCTACATTCAAGTGATGTGCTTTGGTTGGACAATGTCATTTGCTTTGTAATGTAGGAAAAACCATAGGAAGTGAAATGCCTCCAAATTATATTTATTGCACATTACTTTTAGGAAAATTTAATAGATTCAATACATACAGACTCATTCAAAGCACATAGACCAACCGCACATATGATTCAATAATACGAATAATTCATTTATATGAGTTGTTTGAGTCATGGTATCATATATGCGTATCCGTGTATCTTAGTTCTTATAGTTTCCTACTTTATATAGATACATTACAGAAAGACTCGTCCAAACCAAACTAACCACTCAGTTACTGAAAATCCATATGGCCCACACAACACACTGTTTCATAGTATTTGGTTTGCTTAGAAATAGGGTAAAGGCCTAAAAGCCTGATCAGCCTCTAAAATGTTTCATTCAAGTTATTGGTTTGTTGTAGCGTTGCTCCAAAGCTCCCTGAAATGTTTGTAAGGGAATATGGGAATAAAACCCTCCAGTGTTGCTACACTCGGTGCACGTAATAGCAACTGAGATTGGAGAAGGCTAACACAGCTCTACACTATTCAGCTAAGTCATTTTCGCAGTTCTGCATGTGCTGTTCAATAACTTGGCACTGTTAATCCCTGTTCAGTCATATCATCCATGCTCACGTGAATAAACAAATATGCAACATTTTGCAATGCACTATTTTCAACAATGCAGAGGATCCCTCAACAGTGTAAGCAAAATTTTGGGGGTGAGCTGTCCACAGTTGCTACACTGATGTTCGTAGTGCTGCATGTGGTGCTCAACAGCTTCACATTGTTGAACCCTGTCCAGTCATATCACCTACACACACGCCAATGCACAGATATGCCTTCTTTTGCAATGCACCGTTTTCAAGGATGCAGAGCATGGCTGAAAAGTTTATGATACAATTAACACAGCTCAGCGCTGTCTCGTCAAGTCATGTCAGATGACGCACAGGAATGCTAAATAGTCTTCATCAAGACATGCCAAACCGGTCAGAGAATAGTCTTAAAACCACATCCATCAGATATAAACCATACTAGTGATCAATGTCCCTAATTAAATATAAGCATAAACATCACTAGTTTAAAATTTAAACATGTTATCCTAGTCCAAACTCTGGTGGTCAACCACGTGAAATATTGAGACACTAACCACAACATGCATCCTCTCGATCGCCTCGAAGACACAGACATCTCCTGCTTCTAAATTATTGTGCTTTCGAAAATGCAACCCATCCTTTCCCAAATCTCATTGCTGAATATGTTTTGATAGAGGGTAATAGTAGAAGACATTGAAGTGCGACATCATGATCACATTATGTATAAAGGCTCACCATATTATGCAGCCGCGAGATACCCATGATGAGTTTGTATCATCTTCATCTAAGTTTATTATTTCTACCTGATGATCTTCCGATTTACAATTCTGAGTAGGTGGATATTGAATCTCAGTGGTAGTCTTATCAAATATAAGAACATGGAAGGTTGAATTTCCTTCATATCTGGAGACTAAAATATATAACCATATCAGAAAGAATGGTATTCAACAAAATCCTACCAACCATTACAAAACCAAATGTTGTTATCAGCTTTCTTTAATCCCACTTGCCAAAAGTGTGGATAGGGAGCAATGAGTGTAGCTACGGTGGAAAGCTCAGCACTGTTGAACCCTGTCCAAAAGTACCCATCCACACTCACGTGAATACACAGAGCATCACTGAAAAGTTCATGCTCAGGTGCTTCGCACTGTTGAACCCTATCCAATCATATCACTTACACGCACGTCAATACACCTTTTGCAATGCACGCTTAACAGCTTTTGCAATGCACCGTTTTCAAGGATGCAGAGCATCCCTGAAAAGTTTATGATACATTTATCACAGCTCAGCAATATCTCGTCAAGTCATGTCAGATGAAGCACATCAATGTTGAGTAGTATTAACGTGAATAAATACGCAACCTCTTTGTTGGGAAATTTAGACCCCGGTTAAAAGAATTAACAAATTTTAAATCCAAGTTGTTAATTAGATTTATTATCAATAAAACTTGTTAAAACAAATAAACATCAATATCATGTCAATAATGAATGTAGCGGAAAAGTAAATAAGACAAGATATGATGACCTAGGAAAACCAATGAAACCAACCAGTTTCACAGTAAAAAACCTGGGGGGAAACCTTCCCGAGAAGCAATCCACTATAGAAAAGAGAAGTTTCAGATCTAGTACAAAACCTTTGTCCTTAGACTCTACAATCCCCGTAGATGAACTCACAGCAGAAACCTTCTACCGCTTCAGAACCTTTGAACTCTTCAATATATGAACGCCACCCTTTGATGATGCATGAATCCCAAGTACGTGACTAACCAATTGGGCGGATCCCAGTACGCGACTTCAATCACCAACTAGAAGAAGATGTTGGCTGCAAAGTTCTTCACTTCATCAAGAATGAAGATCAAGAAGCACTTGGTTACAAAACCCTAAGGCGCAAAAACGCAGTAGCTTCTTTCAAAGAGAATAAGGCATCGGTCACCTTTTAAATATGTTCTCCTTGTATTCTCTTATTCTCTTATGTGACAGCCTCTAAAATAAGCCTTATATAAGTCTAGGGTTGTGAGAAAAGAAACCCTACACAAATACATAAGCCTGGCCCAAAAATCAAAAAGCTGAATTTTCATAACCTCGACAGATAGCAGCTATCGAGGAGGTGTCGAGAAGGTGTCGAGGTTTAATGAATCTCAACAGATACAGCTATCGAGAAGGTGTCAAGAAGGTGTCGAGGGAACAGAAACTTTCTCGATCGATCGACCAGCTATCAAGATTGCGATAAGAATCAGCTGAAGAGCTCGACAGATAGCCAGGTGTCGAGGAGGTGTCGAGAAGCTATCGAGCTATCTATCTGCAGGTGTCGAGATATCTGTCCAGCTTTATTGAACACCTTTTCTTCACTTGTTTCTTGGTCCAATCTTCATGGCTTTAATACTACACTTGAACAACATGTTCCTTGAAGTATTAAACACATCCTAGATCTACCAAATTACAAGTAAAGTGCGTTTTGTCAAAGGATTAGCCAACTACATAAAATATGTCCTTAACAATCTCCCCCTTTGGCAATCCATGACAAAACCACAACAAACAAATGAACATATGAGAGAAGTCATAAAACACTCAACTCATACTCACTTGTTAAATACAATAAAATCTATCCTAACACAAACTCTTGAAAAACTTTGCAAGAAGAGAGTTTATGGCAAGTAGACTTTGACAACCTGTTTTTCTGAAACACTTTAAACAAAACTCATCAAGGCATCTTAGTATGAAACAGAAACAATAGATTGCATACAAATATAAGAAACATGTGTATAAAGACAGAAAAGAATCAACACATGTAGAGATAGGTGAAGAAGACATACATCAACATATAAAGAAGATAAGCACAATGTATGTAAACATGATCACAAGACCCAAGGTACAAGAGGTAGGAGATAAACACTCCCCCTAACAAGATGAAACACATCTCCCCCTTACAAAGGAATGTATTTCTCCCCCTAACATGTAGAATCTTAAAGAAAGAAACCACAAAGTCTCCACAATTTCTCCCCCTTTTTGTCATGATTAACAAAGGGTACAAGAAGCGATAAAGCTTCACCCGAGAAACATAAAAACGATCAAGGATGATCAAGGGGGTACAAAAAGTCCAAATAAATGCATGAATGTAATGAAACAAGATGCTATGGATGACAAAAGAAAGATGCAAAACACACACACACACACTAAACAAGTCTAACCAATTTTATATTTCAAAAACAAGTCAAGACAGTTTAGTGAGTATATATAAGCACATGTAAACCTAGTGATGGCCAAATCACATTGTACCTGCACATGTATCAAGGGTAGTAAAGAATATTGCGTGTTGTATGTGAAAAACATTGCAAGATTGCATATGTGAATACATGTTATGACGATCTGAGATATGAGAAAATAACTTTAACTCACACACAATCATAACTGTTTGATGGGGACTATCACCTTCGAGGTACATCCTATAACTCCCACATCTCCTAGAATACATGTTTGCAACCATTTTTAAAGCATTTTTAATCTTTTTGCTTTTTATTTCTTTGCATATTTTCTTTTTAAGCATATCATACATGGGCTTATGAGAAAGAAAAGAAATACCTATTGATATTTGACATTCCAATTTTGCTATGCCGAAGCACACAAATGTCATTGACATCACACTTTTGCTATGCCGAAACATACAGATGTCATTAATGATTGGCAGGCAACAGTGGTGAGATGGTTATTTATGCCTTTCTCTTAGGATTTTCTAGTCCTACCCGTCAAAAAGAGTGATATGAGTGTTAAGTTTTAAGAGATAACTTAATCTTACTCATCACAAACAAGAGCCACAAAGCTCATTTGCTTAGTTGTGCATAGAGATGCTCATCTAAGCTACAAGAGATACAAAGTTTAGAAAATTCTGTTTCATTGGCCATCCAAGGTACACAAGTACCAAAGTATACAAAACACACACTGTTTTTATATATTTTTTTTTTTTTAATTTTGAAAACAAAACAAAATAAAGACTAAACAACCAGACAAAAACAAACAAACAACATGAAAACATGAAAGAAATATGCATATGCATGAAGGTATGATAGAAAAATGCAGATGCATGAAAACATGATTCCAAAAACAGATAAGGAATCAAGCACAAAGAGTCCTACTTTAGATAGAAAGAATTAAAGCAGAGGACAAACAGAAAAGACAATTAAGTCTTAGGCTCCTTTCTCACCCACACAGCACAAGTCTTTGGCCGTGAAGATGAAAAGGCACGTGTCCTAGTATGTCTACTAAAGGACATAGAAGAATTGTAATTCTTCTGAAATTGAGCTAAAAAGCTCAAGACTTTTAATAACTCTCCAAACAAAGGTGTAGGTCCTTGAGAGGAAACCTATGACCGTTTGGACAATTGCTTATAAGGATACAACTTAAAGCAATTAGGACGAATGTGTCCAGAAACACCACAATGGTGACAAACATGAGGTCTAACAAAGGATTTAGATTTCATACCTTTATTACCTTTCTCAAATTGGGGCACAAAGACAGTCCTTGATCCAGAAGCTGTGGATGAGGAGGGACTGGAGGAAAGAGCATATCCTAAACCAGTCTTATCAGAGGCTTCCTGAAGGGTCATCTTCTTAGGTACTTCATCATCAGAAGAATCCTCACTGTCACTAGCACTCTCCACAATCACCTTATCAGTTGTGGCAGCAAAGGCCATAACTTGACGACATTCATCTACAAACTCATCAGAAGAGTCATCATCAGTATCACTCCAGGTAGCAACCAACCCTTTCTCTTTTGGCTTCTCGGTCTTTTCCTTCATGAGGTAGTTTGGACACTCTATCCTCATATGGCCAAAACCTTTGCACTCATGGCATTGAATAAGGAGCTTTTCATTCTTGCCCTTCCTAGAGGATTTAGGTTTCCTAGGAGGTTTGCCCTTATCCTTTTTCCTAAACTGAAGAAGCTTGATAATCTCATCAGTTATGAAGGTTAGATCCTCATCCTCATCTTCACTTTGATCTTCATCTTCAGAGTCTTCAGTCTCTTCCTCTATACCCTTAAGAGCCAAGTTTTTACTCTTTCCACCTTTTCCCATTGAGCCTAATCCCATCTCATAGGTTTGAAGGTTCCCTACAAGCTCATTCAAAGGAATTTGATCAATGTCCTTTGCTTCTTCAATGGCAGTGATCTTGGCATGGAATCTTTCAGGTAAGGACCTAAGGATTTTCCTAACAATTTTGGATTCTACAATAGATTCTCCAAGATTGAAGGTAGAATTCACAATATCCTTGAGTTTAGCATAAAACTCATCAAAGGTCTCATCCTCCTCCATCCTTATTTCTTCAAAACTACTAGTGAGTTGTTGAAGCTTCACAGTCTTTACTGCCTTGGTACCTTCATAGGTGGTCTCAAGAATGGTCCATGCTTCCTTGGCAACTTCAGTGGATGAAATTTTCTTGAATTCTTCATTGGTCACCCCACAAAACAAAGCATTCAAGGCCCTACTATTGAAATTTGCAGCTATAATTGTTGCATCATCCCAATCCACAGGTGCTTCCTTTGGCTTAATCCAGCCAACTTCAACAGCTTGCCATACCTGTTCACCTAGAGCCTGCAAGAACACTTTCATACGAACTTTCCAGTACGCATAATTAGTTCCATCAAATAAAGGAGGAATAAATAAAGATTGTCCTCTATCCATGACAACAGGGGTCAATGAATCACACTCAGGAAATTAATCCAATCAGAGTGAACTCGCTCTGATACCACTTGTTGGGAAATTTAGACCCCGGTTGATAGAATTAACAAGTTTTAAATCCAAGTTGTTAATTAGATTTATTATCAATAAAACTTGTTAAAACAAATAAACATCAATATCATGTCAATAATGAATGCAGCGGAAAAGAAAATAAGACAAGATATGATGACCCAAGAAAACCAATGAAACCAACCAGTTTCACAGTAAAAAACCTGGGGGGAAACCTTCCCGAAAAGCAATCCACTATAGAAAAGAGAAGTTTCAGATCTAGTACAAAACCTTTGTCCCTAGACTCTACAATCCCTGTAGATGAACTCACAGCAGAAACCTTCTACTGCTTCAGAACCTCTGAACTCTTCAATATATGAACGCCACCCTTTGATGATGCACGAATCCCAAGTACGTGACTAACCAATTGGTCAGATCCCAGTACGCGACTTCAATCACCAACTAGAAGAAGATGTTGGCTGCAAAGTTCTTCACTTCATCAAGAATGAAGATCAAGAAGCACTTGGTTACAAAACCCTAAGGCGCAAAAACGCAGTAGTTTCTTTCAGAGAGAATAAGGCATCGGTCACCTTTTGAATATGTTCTCCTTGTATTCTCTTATTCTCTTATGTGACAACCTCTAAAATAAGCCTTATATAGGTCTAGGGTTGTGAGAAAATAAATCCTACACAAATACATAAGCCTGGCCCAAAAATCAAAAAGCTGAATTTTCGTAACCTCGACAGATAGCAGCTATCGAGGAGGTGTCGAGAAGGTGTCGAGGTTTAACGAATCTCAACAGATACAGCTATCAAGAAGGTGTCGAGAAGGTGTCAAGGGGACAGAAAATTTCTCGATCGATCGACCAGCTATCGAGATTGCGATAAGAATCAGCTGAAGAGCTCGACAGATAGCCAGGTGTCGAGGAGGTGTCGAGAAGCTATCGAGCTATCTATCTGTAGGTGTCGAGATATCTGTCCAGCTTTATTGAACACCTTTTCTTCACTTGTTTCTTGGTCCAATCTTCATGGCTTTAATACTACACTTGAACAACATGTTCCTTGAAGTATTAAACACATCCTAGATCTACCAAATTACAAGTAAAGTGCATTTTGTCAAAGGATTAGCCAACTACATAAAATATGTCCTTAACACTCTTTTGCAGTACACATCACCAGCTCGCTACTGTAGCACAAGCTATAGCCATATCAAACAGCTACCTCAGCGAATCACATGCACTAACAGACGCCACTGTACAACCAAGTCATGTTTGTAGTTTTGCATGTGCTCATCAACACCTTGCCACTGAACAATACACTGTCGAGTCATATCATCTTTATTCACGTGAACACTTACTCTTACATATAGTCACATCCACGTGAATACTTGCCCTTGCAAAACGCCTATATAAAGTCTCATTTACATCTACCCTTGCAAAACATCTACACATACCGATCTAAAGTCACATTTTCCAATGTCAATGCGCAATTGGATGCTACCTCATTTTCCAGATAACTATAGAAGGGAAAGAGATTCCGACGAAAGGGAATATTATGCAGGATTGCGGCGGGAGTGGGACTTTCGCATGAATGAGTCCAATGCTCTACACAATGATCTCCTACGACTCGGAGCACCTCTTGTCGACCGTAGCTCACTCGCATTGCCACGACGAAACATGCACCAATATGAGCGTGCAATTACTAAAATAAAAAAAAAAAAAAAAAAAAAAAAAAAACAATCTTATGATACTTCATAGGTCCAGGTATCACATGCTACAACTAGCGGAGGAGTTGGCCGCCGCAACGAACAGGCAACTCACTCCGGCAGAACGTAACAATGTCCTCAACTATGAGGACTACTTGTCAGAATGAATGTCTATGTGGTGTGTGTGTTATGTCTAGTGTTAAGTTAATAATGTTAGTGTAAGTTATTTTAAGTTTTCTGTGTTATGTCGTACGTGCTTATTGAAAATCATCATGTGTGGGAATATTTAACTTTTATGCGTTATGTGAAAATAATCTAGATTACGAATAATGTGCATGCTCCTCACAATCAATAATAAGGTTTACATAGTACAAATGCAACAACGGTGACACACATACATAGTTAAGCAAAATAGTTCTCCAACAAAATCTAATAACACCATGACACGATTACTCTTCATCTGACATCTCCACGTCTGACTGATAAATGGGATCGGCAAGAAGTGATTGCATGAACTGTGCATGCTCATACCACCCTTCCTCCACTGATTCTCGAATCTCAACTTGGGTTCGATATCGATTAAGACGTATCTTCATTCGATTATTTTCTTCTCTTATGCAGTTCAATGCTTGACGAAGTTCGTCGATCGTGTCTCTAGGCATCTGCGATGCGAGTTGCCGAGGCACTGGCAACTTAAAACCAACCAGCTCATCATAAAACATTTGCTGTTCACGAAATAACCAAGCCCACTCCTGTCTCATGGTATTGTGAACATAAGCACTATTTCGCAAATTCGGATTGATTGGATAGCTGAACTCATCTTCTAATATCCAACAACGACCCATAGCAGTGAACACATCATGAGGCCTATAGATTTCTGGGTTGCCAGAACCAGACATTGACACTTAATACAATAACACCAAATGATCAAATTAGTTAACTGTGCGCATCAACTGTCGATAAATAATGTACTGCTGCATAAAATGATACATGACAAAGACATTCATAAATTTGTGTACTATTACATGCTAAAAATTAAATACTAACACTAACACTAACATTTGACCATGTGCAAACAAATTGTTGTTAATGTCTACCCATTGTGTTCAATACATAATGTTGTTATAAATGTTTGACCAATGTGATTATGTGCAATACAAAATGTTGCTATAGTAAAGATTTCATTCTCTTGTGGCCAACGTTTACTACTACAAACAACCAAATGGGAGAAGGTGTTGATCTAAGTTTTCTACAACAAACAACCAAAGATTTCAATACAATATCAAATAAAAATATCATTGCCCTAAAATTCTGCTGTGAGTTTTTTACCTGAGATGATACAAACTTCAGTTGAGTCCGAAAGCTGTTGATCTGAGCAGAGTGGAGGTTCAGCAGAAATCCAGACACACTAAATGGGAGAAAGTGTGGAGAAATTATACGCGAGTAACTTGATTTTTCGAAGTGTGATTATACTTTATAACTCGCTATTACAATAATCGAGTTATGTTAAAACCATATATCCGTACGCCTGACACAAAAAAGTCTGAAAACAGGTTTAATAAGAGCGTATCTCGATATGTGAATAATCGGTTATATTACTCGATTATTTATTAATCGAGTTAGTAAGGGATTTGAAAAACAAAATGCCGCACTGGGCGTACGCTCGTACGTCCAGCGTGGCATAAACCTCAAGCTAACTCGATCATACTAATATCGAGTTCTTTATTAAAACTCGACTTTCGTATTATCGAGTTATAAAACAAGGGCAGTTCCCTATGTAGTTTCGGAAGAAGGGCAAACGCATGATTACTTTGAATGAAAAGGGCATTTGCCCATTTTGTCCCCCTTACCCCGTCTTTGGTGGGTCGGATCAACCCAAAATAATCCATATTCCTTTCACACCCAAAATTTTAAAAAAATAAAAAAACACAAAAAAAAAAATCAAAGATAAAAGTTGAATAATATATAAATCCTTAAGCTTATAATCTGATAATTAATTTAAAATTTCACTAGTCTAATTGATTTTTTGTGTTGTCAGATATCTACAGTGAAAATATTATCATTTAACCTTTTGGGTTGGCTGGCTCCATTGTGGCTTCTAACTCTTAGATAAATATCTCAAATTCACTTGGGAGGGACCCATAATATTATATTTTCAATATGCTACTCGTTAATTTGAGATTTGGTCCATTTGGATGACGAAAATATTGCACACTTTTTGCCAATATGTACAATATTTGTCACTTTTTGTGTCTCTACAATGTAAATTAACATTACACCGTACAATATAAAAAGAAGAATTTCCCTTCAAGATGACACCTTGTAGAATAGGGTATGTTGAGTTTGAATTTTATTGAATGGGAATTTTATCACCATCCCATAGGAAGAAATATGCAGTATGTGAGGGTGCAACGTTATTATGGTGTACGATCACCCCATTCCTCCAAGTTGCATATGCAAATAGTGGATTTTGAATCTAAGACCTCACTTTCCACATTATTATGAAAAAGAGAAGTTTCATTTGAACTGGAACTCATTCTGACTTACTTAGTGCTAGCTGATGTGTTTCAACTGCTGCACTCATTTTGTTTGTCTCTTAAAGGTTCCACGTAAATTTTGCTGGGTACGGTTCCATTATGGTCTTCCTGATATATTTGATAGAATCTTCCACATAATTAACAAGGGGCGGCATAAGCAAAGCTTCAAAAACAATTAACCTAAACCAGGATATATTTGCAGGTAGCTAGGTTCTGGTTCATTAAAGAGAACTGACTAATTGGTATTATTTGCTCACTTATATTGGACTCTTCTCTTCAGGATTAAATTCAACTCTGCGTGTGGGACTTATAACACATCCAGTGCCGGCTGAACCTATAGGCCATTTAGGCCACCGCCTAAGAACCCCCACTTGTAAGAGGCCCCAATAATAATAATAAATTATATAATATTGTTTTCTCATCTAAAACAAACAAACAAAAAAATAGTAATAATTTAAGGCCCGTTTCTCACAAAACAAAAAGGCTGACATGACATGAAGGCTAATCCCATCACCAAATCTTTAGCTTTTTTAGAAAAAAAAAATAATAATAATAAAAAAATAAAAAATCACAACATCTAAATATCCTCTGGATCAAACTTTTGTACTACGTTTCATTAAGAAAACCTATGTTTATTACTTGAAATGTAAAGAAGGAGAGAAAGAGAGACACTGATGACTGATTTTCTCAATATATAAGTAACAAAATGCAGAAGAAAAAATTACAAAAGGCCGAAAAAAGAAAGAAGAGAAAAATAAGAAAAGGGAAGAAAAAAGAAAGAAGAAAAAAAAAAAAACTCAACTCTCTCCATCTTGATTCTTAAAAGACTACTCTTTTTAGTTGGCTTACTCATCAATTGGTGTTGGCAATAGACTTGGTGTGTTCACAGATCTTCATTTCATGTTCGTTTTTTGTTCTCTTCCTTTACCTCTTTTGTCTTCTTCATGGTTTGCTATTAGGTTTTTTCTTTGCTGCTACTACTGGGTTTTTTGAAGACGGTTCTCTTTACTCTTTTTTGTTTGTTCTCTTAATTTTTTATTCTTTAGATTTCTCTAGAAGGCTACGGAATGGTCCAAACGGACCCACTTAAAGAGTTAAAATATTGATTCTAGACTTCTAGTCTTACACGTTTTTTTTTTTAAGAAATCATATTTAGTGGTATGGAAGTTAAAGTATTGATCCAATGAAAGTGATTTAGTCCTACACGTTTTCTAAAGTATTGATCTCATCCAGTGATCCTATCATCCTAGTCCGACACATTTTTTTTTTTTTTAAAGGAATCAAATTTAGGGAGATGGAGCCATGGAGGGGTAGTGGGCTAGTCTTAGTCTTAGTGGATCAAGTGATTCAAGTTGAGTCCTACACATTTTGCCAGTGGGTTGGTCTTATACTCTTAGTGGATCCAATCAATTTAGAATAATTTACTTTGTATTAATATTAATTTTAATTTTTTTGTGCAGGTTTAAAGTGTAAAGTGATCATATTAAGTAAAGCTGCAATTGTGCTTTTGATAAACTAGGTTCTATTGTTTTATACATTAAATTTATATTATTCTAGTTAAATTGTAATTTTTTTTTAATTATAGATTGTGTTTCATTTATTCATAAATATTTTTTGATTACAAATGTCTACTAGAAAATATCTATCTAAATATGAAAAACTAAAAATTAAAAATTAAAAAAAATTAAAAAAAAAAAAAGACAAAGAGAAGAACTAATTGAATCTCAGAAAGGAGCTATGGACAAATTTATTACTAGTAAAAAACAAAATCTTGCAAAAAATTTGAGTGAAGGTTTCATAAATGAACAAGAAATTCATCAAAAAGAGTTAGAAAATAATGAAAATATACAATAAAATGATAATAACAAAGGTGGTCATGATAATGTTCAAATATGTAATGTCACCATTCTTGATAATGAAGCTCAAAATAATTTAGAGGAGAGTCAAAACTCTCCAATTAATGTACTAAATTATATAAAGAGGCTAGAATCTTTTCCAAATGCATGTATTGCTTTCAGAATATTACTAACTATACCTATTACAGTTGCTTCCGCGGAAAGAAGTTTTTCAAAATTAAAATTAATAAAATCCTATTTAAGATCAACTATGTCAGAAGAAAGATTAAGTGGATTAACCATATTATCAATTGAAAAAAAAAATGTTAGCAGAACTTGAATGCAAAAATTTAATTAGTAATTTTGCCTTTCAAAAAGCAAGAAAAGTAAATTTTAATAGAAAAAAATATATGAATTTATAATTAAATATAATAAAAGGCCCATATAAATCTTTCAGCTTCCAAATTCGTTGTGCTGGCCCTGAACACATCATGAGTATATCCAAGTAGGCAAGGGGCGTGATGTGGGGATGAATCAGATATCCCTTTTTGAGACTAAGCTTGCCAATGGAAATGGAGAACAGACACTAAGCTGCGATGTTTATCGTCTTGGACATCGATTTGACTTCCATAGGATGTTGTCATTCTACTTCACAACAGTGGGTTTCTATTTAATTAGTTGTATGGTATGTTAGCCAAACTTGACATTGCAATGTAAACTTAATTTGTAGACACAAAATGTGTACAAAATTGTACATATGACTGGAAGAAAAAAAAGGCTTATCTACATGGCTATATAGCTATGTACATACATGCCATAGATTAGTGCTTGTTGTCTTACTTCCCATTTCATACATAATGATTTTCTACAAACCCCTGTTCATGTTATGTATAAATATGTAATCTACATTAATGGCTTCATTTGGATATTTTGTTGTTTCAGTTAACCGTGCTTACTGTATATGTATTTCTATATGGGCGTATGTACTTGGTTTTGAGTGGAATTGAGAAAGAGATCCTTAGGAATCCAAGCATACAACAGAGCAAGGCACTTGAAGAGGCTTTGGTTACCCAATCTGTTTTCCAATTTGGATTATTGCTAATGTTGCCCATGGTTATGGAAATTGACCTGGAAGAAGGATTTCGTACTACCCTCAGTGATTTTATCATCATGAAAACTACAACTGGTCTTAGTATTCTTTACGTTCCAGCTTGGAACAAAAGCACATTATTATGGAAGAACACTGTTGCATGGAGGTTCTAAATATCAAGCTACTGCCGAGGATTTGTTGCTTTTCATGCTAAGTTTACTGGTAAGTACAGGCTGTACTCACGAAGTCACTTTGTGAAGGGATTGGAGCTGTTTATTCTTTTGATCGTATATGAAGTTTCTGGGCAATCATATCACACTTCATATCTTGATCGATTCATCACTTTCTCTATGTGGTTTCTTGTTGCTTCTTGGTTGTTTGCTCCTTTTGTGTTCAATCCATCTAGATTTGACTGGCAAAAGACAGTAGATGATTGGACGGATTTGAAGATGTGGATGGGAAATCGTGGTGGTGTTGGGAGTCCACCTTCCAAAAGTTGGGAATGGTGGGAAGAAGAGCATAAACATCTCAATTACGCAAGTGTCTGGGGGAGAGTGCTTGAGATAATACTTGCATTTCGCTTCTTTGTTTACCAGTATGTTATTGTCTACCACCTTTTTATAGTTGATCACAGCAACCGCTTACTAGTAATATTTTTTTTTTGTTCTATTTAGACCCCTTTTAAAGTAGATTAGTTTAACCTAATAAATTAGCTAAGTAATTATTTAGGTTAATTATGAGATCTAGGATAAACACATGCAAACGTATTACTTAGTGCAGAAAATTAAAGAAGATAGTAATATGATGACCTAGGAAAACCAATAAAACCAACAGTTTTAAGGTAAAAAATCTGGAGAGGATTTAACCTAACTACCCTCAAGGTAAACAAATCCACTATGATAGAATGGAAGTTTACAATAGATTTAAACCCTAAATCTAAAGCTACCTTTTGTAGAACTGACTAATAAGACCATGTGCAGCTCTAACTTTACGAACTCTTCTATCTGAATTTGTTGTGGACAAATACCCACATTTGTGACTTTGAGATCTCACTCAAAAGTTTAGGTCATTAGCAGTTGTAGATCTTATAGCAACAACTTTAGATCTACGATTCTAATGGTATGAGAATAATTTCTGGTAGTAACTTTGAAAAGAGAAGGCACAGTACATTTTAGATCTCATAAGAGCAACTCCAAAATCTACTCAAAATGTGTCTTATGCTATGTTTGAAAGTTTTGAGAGAGAGGTGAGTATAGGAGAGGGGAGTAGAGGGGAGGAGAGCAGGGGGGGAGAGTAGAGGAGAATGATTATCATTCACCTTGTTTGGATGTTTTTAAAATTAAGTAAAGGGGAGGGAAATGATTAGTCTTTTCATAGTTTGTAATTTTGTTAATATGGTAAGGGTAAATTTAGTAATTTATTTTGTCAAGCATTTCTATACTCTACTGTCCCTCCAAATCTCTCCAATTTGGAAGAATTAAAAATGAGGAGTTAGAAATATTTAGAACCCCTCCAAACCCCTCCAAATCCCTCCCCCTCTTCTCTTAAAAAACATCCAAACAAGGTAATTTAACTTACTCTCCCTCTTTTTACTCTACTCTCCTCTACTTCCCCTCCATCCAAACAAGCTATTAGGGTTTCCTTTATATACTAAGAGAATTAGATTTGAAACCCTAATCACTTAATGGGCTTAATAAGCTGATGGGCTTTAATTAAATTTTGCAGAACCCGTCTTTCAATCGGTCGAACCTAGCATGTTTCGATTTCCTAAACCTGCAGATTCCTTTTTCTTGTATTCCAACTTGCAGCACCTTGAGTATTGTCCAATATATCCTATAAACTCTAAGACTCTATATCTAGACAAGTTTGTGTTCATAGTTTACCAATTGTTCTAACGTTTTAGAACCTAACAATTTCTTGTAGGAAAAGTTCTGTTGCACATGTGCATTTACACACTGCCAAAATATAACTGAAAATGTGACTTCAAGTAAAGTCACATTCTCAAGTTTGAAATCAGTTGTTTTGGGTTTGAAATCAATTGTTTTGGGTAATGTGTAATGTGTGCAACAAACATTGTCCTTTCTTATATCCTCCAATTATGTATTTCTTGTTAGATTGTCAAAGTCTATTTAGGTTTATGGAACCAGCTTAGTCGTCTGACTTTTACTTTGCGCCACTTTCTTTGTAGTTTTGTGGGCTTTCTTGGTTTGTTATGGTATGCAAATGGAACTCACAGTAAATTTATCACAAAGTAACTAGCTTAAATGAGTGTTTGGTGTTAGTATATATGATAGTTAGTCTAGGCCCATTGTATTATATTTTCCCTCTAGTACAAGGTTACACTCACAGAGTATACAGACATTATAGATTATTATCTCAACTCTTTCTTCTCTCTCTTTACTTTACATTCTTAACTTTTGGCAAGCCCAAAAAAACCACAAAAATCCCCTCATCCTTTTCTACAATACCTTCAACAAGTAATTCGGCAAAACACATACAAGTGCAATGTAAATGAAACTGTTTTAGCTTAAATGATTTTTCAATCTAATCCACAATCTGTAAATTAAATGTACATTTTAACACACAAAACTCAATATTAAATATATAACTACTTAGGGGTTTATACCATGGATGTGGGTTGCTTATGCCAAATTATGTTAAAGCATTCACATCCGATTTCTACAAAAAATTCCATTTTACTATCTCAAAAGTTACTTTATCATTTATATCATACAATTTTTATAATACACCCAACATCCCAACTTTTATTTTACCATTCAGCACATCAAAATAATATAAATTATACAATAAAATAATATAAAATTATCTATCACTCCTTTCTAATTTCTGTCTCTTTGTCACTCTTTCAACCACACCTCCACACAGCAACCATCGTGACCCCAAACCCACCACAATCCCAGCAAATACCAACCCGCAAACCAACCATAAACCCAGCCAAAACCCATTAAAAAAACTATCAAAAAACCCAATCACCATCACACAGCAACCACCATGACACCAAACCCACACCACACAACAACCACCATAACACCAAACCCAGCAAATATTCAGGCACAAACCAACCAAAAACCAACCACAAACCCATTAAAAAATAACCAAACAAACTTGCCACCACCATGCCCATTGCCCTCTGCCCACCATTGCCACTGCCACCACCATGGCACCACAAACCCACATCAGCCACCACCACCATCAATCACCCATCCCCACCACCACGGAAACCCTCCACCACCACGAACAACAAATACAAAGAAACCCACCCCAGCCACGACCAAATCCATCACCATACCCACGTCGATCTCACCACCGCAAACCATGCCGCAAACCCACAAACACGCCTTCGCAAACCACCATACCACGCTAATCTCGCCACAAAAAAATACCCAGAAAAGCACCACCACCGCCGTGAGAGAGGGACTGAAGGAGATCTAGTGGCTACTCGTCTCAAAAGTCAAGCTCACGCCTTCGTCGGAGCATGCTTCAGTCAACAACGACGCCGGAAGAATGAGGGAGACGAAAGCGAGTCATAGAGTGAGAGAGGGGGAGACGAGAAAACAAAGATGAGGAAATAGAGAGTTGAGAAAAAAAATGAGACCATCTCAACCCAAAGAAAGAGAAGACAGAGGAGAGAGAGAATAAAATTGATTAAAAATCAAGATAAAATATTGCTACAATGCCATCATACATTTAGGATGGCACTATAGCACAATTGCAAATTTTTTTGCAATTGCAAGACTTTGTAAGACTGGGTAAGAGCATCCGAAGCAAATGTTGCATAAAAATGTCATTTTGACACACCAAAAGCCTACTTTATTATTTTACCACATCATTTTACAATATCCAATTTATCAGATGTTTTATCATTCAATTCTGTACATTAAAATAATATTTGCTATACATTAAAATAATATATTATCTCCTCCCCATTATCATCAACAACAGTAACAACATCAACGGCACAACCACCAGCCACCAATATCCACTGCCGCAACAACACGTCTATTGCAAACCAACCATCACAATTACTCACCAATATGGCAATATCAGATCCACCCAAATTGCAACAACAAAAAAAAAAAAAAAAAAAAAAAAAAAAAAAAAAAAAAAATCCCACAAATTGAATAGATTGCAGCAAAAACCCATCTACCACAAATTGTAGCAAAAAAACCCACAAAAAAAAAAAAACCCAAATTTCAAGCTCACACCACCAAGCACCACCTTCAACAACCAAATCCACCAACGACTGGCTGCTGTTAAAACCCATCTACCACCATTGATGAACCTAAGAGAATCGATGAAACCTTCAGAGAATCGATGAAACTGAGATTGAATAGCGAATCGGGGATACCGAGATTGACCAGCAAATCGACGACTCTGAGATGAACTAAACCGATTCGGTGTATGAAATAGAACAGAGAGGAGAGAGTAAACAAAAGGGGAAAAAAAAACGGTGAAGGAGATTTTATAGATCAGTGATGATGGAATTTGTGAGATGGTATAGAGGAAATCAGTGGTGGCTCATGATTCATGAATGGGAAGAGAATAGAGCAAAAGGGAAGAGAGAAGAAGAAAGAGTATGGGAGAGTGGAGATGGAGGCGGTGAATCTATGGCTGAAGGAGAAGATGAAAGAGATATTTTAATTGGGATGAGAGAGACAGATGAATAAAAATAATAATAAACCATATGCCATTCTTCGTCCGTACAGTGTCAAAATTGGAAGGATACTGTAACATGTTACAAAAGTTTGACACATTTAACACATCTGACAAAGCTCCGTTTTTGGTGTTTGGTGTACCAAATGCCAAATATTATAGTATTTAACACAAATACCACATCTGCTATGGATGCTCTAATAGGGGGTTTTGGAGCACTGATGCTAAATATTACCAACATATAGCATTTGCAAGACCCAATGTGAATGCTCTTAATCTCTTGGGCTCTTTATTTGTCCCATGTTCTCTTTATTTCTTTCTTATATTGTTATATTTTAACAACATTTAAAAACTAAGTTACAAATTAAACAGAAAGGAAAGCAAATTAAGTAACAGATACATTTATAATGTGCAACTTTTTTTCCTTGCGTCTTCTCTGTTTTTTATTATTATTTAGTTCTAAAGTATACATGTTCATTTGGTATTTTGTTGCATGTATTCTCCCCATGTTGCTCTCAGATTGTGCCAATGGCTAGGCGAAGAATGTGTAGGCGAAGACTTGGTAGTCGTTCCGACTTTCCGATCTGGTTCAGGATTCTCAAAGCGCTTTTGTTCCTTGGCTTCATGTCAGTTGTGACTGCCCTTTTAGTTTTACATAAGCTCACTATATCATATTTGTTTACTACCATCCTTGCCTTCACGCCCACGGGATGGGCTCTCATTCTTGTAAGTTTAAATTAGAAAAACGCAGTAACTTAAAGAGTTTTTAGATAAACTATGCCAATCTTTTTAAAGAATTTTTCTGTATAATCTTTTTGTGACAACATATGCTACTCTTTTCTTCCCTTTATTTGCTCTGGCCCAAGAAAATTATCATGTCTTTTTACTGTTATTGACGTAATATTTTTCCCATTTATTCTTCAGTTGTGAATTCCAAAATATATTGTATGTTCCACATTTCATAAAATTTCAAAGTAGACTTAGATTTTGAATTTGTTGAAGTTGCAATTTTTCTGTTTGAACTATGATAACGTGCTAGGATTTTTCACATTTTTGGAACATGTGCTTAAATGAAATTAAGTGACCATTCCTTATATTAGTTCATGAGTGGCTTGTTTCTTAGAAAGATATTTCTTAGTTTGAAGGTGGAGGTTTTTCTGTTGATGAATTGTGATTCACTAAGTCAATTCATCCTTATCTTGTCCTTCCAAGGTTGGGCAGGCATGCAGGCCATTATTGAAGAGGGTAGGAAGAGCATCACATAATGGGATTGATTGTCTTCATGCCAATAACCATTTTGTCTTGGTTCCCAATTGTATCAGAGTTCCAAACACGCCTGCTCTTTAATCAAGCATTTAGTAAGGGCCTCCAGATTTCAACGATTCTTGCTGGAATGAAGGAGAAAACAAATTGAAGCCATAGTATTAGAGTTTTTCCTCTTCTTCTTTTTTTTTTTCCTTTTTTTTTTTTTTTTTTTTTTTTGCTTTCTTTTTTGCTTTTGTTGCTTAGTTTTTTGAACTAAAATCATGACTTAAAATTACGATTTCCAATTTGAAAATTGTGACTGTCACTAGTTATGTGCAAAAGTGATGAGTGAGTGAGTGTACTACGTGTGTAAGTGAGTGTGTGAAATAGACATTGCTTTTTATAATATTTTTTTCATGAATTGTGAAAGGGCATTGCTTGAATGCTATTGTGATTGGGACAAAACAAGTCCATCAAATGGTCTAGAGATTTCATTCCCAGTATCACATCTGCAAAAGCTAAGTCTTTCAAGTCGAACTTATTAGTCCATATCCTCTTGGTAGTTTTAATGATATCATTATTGCTACCTCGCTGCACCTGGATGAAAATACCCTATGAAGCTTCACTATTCCCTAGGATTGGCTTTAGACCTTCCTTGCACAGCTTCGGTGGAGGGAGAATGCTTAAGCCCTCAGCGAGGTACCAATTTGGAAGAGCTTGAATTTGAGCCTTGTGTTAACTTGTGGTTTGTTTCTACTTAATGTAATTGTTCGTTTTAAAAAATAAATAAATAAAAGTTCTAACTTTGCCAACAAACATAATCCTATAATCATATAAAATAATTTGTCAAAAGTCTTGCAACTTAATTGAAATCTCTTCGTGCACAAAGGAGTTCGAGCTACGAAGTTAGCAATATATTGTAACTATCTCATAAAAAATGAAAGAAACTTTATGTAAAAGAAATTACAACAACAAGCTATAATTAGTAGTTTTTTTTTTTTTTTAATACCAAATTTTCTTTAGTTATATATATGCTTTTAGTCTTAATTATTTCCAATGAGATATTATTGTCTTTTTAAAACTTCTTATAAATTACTTGGGCTAAACAAACATCTTCCTACACAATCAATGCATAATCCTACATTGATTTTGTCTTTTTTGTTCAGTTTATAATGATGGTTATTAATCTTATTAATTTTATTTCACATTTTGGTCTATGGAATTTCGTTTTTCTTTTAAGAATGTTTGAGTGCCTTCGTTTTAGAATGTGAGTATTTTTTTTAACATTTATTTTGATTGTTTTTGTTTAATTTCTTTTTTCTTTTGTATTGAAAACACAACAAAAAGAATGTACTCTTTTTTTTTTTCTTGAACAAAAATAATATGCTCAAATTTTTTTAATAGGAAATGTTAACGAATGCCCTAAGGGCATTTGTTGGTGAACCATTTAAAGAATGTTTTATGAAAAAAGAAAAAAAACAATTAATGTTTTGACTGCTTTTTCTATTTCCTATAAAAGTGGTGTAAAAAATTTTTTAAAATAGTTTATTAACAATTATCTTAAAGGCACTCATTAATAGTACCATTTTTAATTTATTTATTTTTTTAATGCAAAATAACAAATATGGGTTATACCCAGGTTGACTAATTTTAGCTCTTCCATTATCTAACCCAACATTGATTTGATCCATACTCAATCAAGTCAAACTTGAACCCACCCAATTTGGCTCGTTTACAAGATACAATTGTACGTGAGTAAATTGTGCTTAGACGCTTCGTAAAACTGCACCGATCTACAAAAGGAGCTGATGGATGAGTAGACTTCCATCAATGTGTAATGTGGCCAGAGATTGTTCAAGCTCACCTTTTTTGTAAGCTCACGTGGTGCTATTTTATTAGGCAACACATTTTTTTACCTAAATAAAAATTAAGGGGTATTAGGCTATTTTTGTTTAAGCTCCAAAAGGCCTAAAATTTATCCAATTACACAGACTAGATTTTATTACAAAAAAGTCCATATATTTATGGATTGGGCTAATGACTCATAAACTTCTTCACTTCATAAAATGGGCCTATAATCCACATCTTCTCTACATGATACAATGGGCTCATAGCCCAAATAATGTCTCAACTTTGCGGATAAAGCACAAAGTTTTTATTTATCGTACATAAATTGGACTCATGGGCTACTATTTTTCCTCACTTCATGAAATGGGCTTGAAACCCTAATCTTCCTAATTCACAAAATGGGCTCAAGACCCATATCTTGCTACTTCTAAAATTTGGCTCACAACCTATGTCGTTTTGCCAACATCACACAGTGAGCTCATGGCCCATATCCCTCATACTTCAACGATTGTACTTCAAGCCCAATACCTTCACAACCTATGGTCTTTCCCAATAAAAACTCATGCTAATAATGGGCTAGTTTAATCATTTGGGCCATTAAAGTTGTAAAGTCATGCATATGTCTTAAGAGAGTAAAAGACCAACCCATTTGAATAAAAATAAGGTTCAACCATACAAGAGACCCAACTCACTAAGATGTCGAAAGAAAAAGAGAGGAGAAGCTTTTTTAGTTGACACCAATTCAAGCCTCTAGGCTCTAGTTCCCAATGACGAGCCTTATGTCACAGCCAGTCAAAAGGCATACAATTACAATGTCCCTAAATGGTGTTCGTTGTCTTGTAAACGGTGCAACTTTGTACTTGTTTCAAAGACAATGTCTTCCGGCTTTAAGGCAGCGTATGCACAGTCCATGGTCACAATTATACCTTGTCAATACAATTTAGCAGTAAAACTAGTCGCTAATGATGGGAACGTTTGTTTCATGCAAATGGCGTTTCTAAATGATGCTACATGAAAAAAAAATGTTGAAATTCTACTAGATACAAGAGATACAATTATACAAATATAATACATTTATGAATTAACAATTATATCACAAGCATGTGTAACAAAAATCAACTACAAAATGTGAGAATTTTCTTACCCGATTATGTTATTCAATAATCTTACAAGGAGGGACGAAACCAGGATTTGAACTTAGGAGGGGCAAAAGCATAAACCAAAAAAATTTCAAGTGACATGGTTTATTAAAAAAAAAAAAATCATGGTAGACAAAACAATTGCACTTTATTAGCATAAATATTTAAGTCAAGAAGGAAATAATATGAACCAAAAAAGTTGAAAGTTACAATATGATATTCAAACCTTTTCGAAGAAGAATAAAAAAAGAAGATGACTTCGGATCTCCAAATTTTGGATAATTAGAATAAATATGTTGATTTTATCACATTGACCAACTCACCAATATGATAAACTCATACTTTTGGATGCAATTAAATATCACACTAATGAAGTTTTCAAAACTTTCTTTGAGGATTGTAAAAAATTGGGATATTAATATTAAGAGTTGACAATGCTACATCATCAATATTGCTTTTAAAAGAATTTTGCATTTTATCTTTTGAAAAAAAAATTAAATATTGTAATTGACTTTCTCATAATTTATAAATCAATTAAAAAGTTATATAAATTATTGTCACCCCTGTAAGGAAATTTTTTTTTCTATGAGATTTTTTTTTATTATGAGTTATTGAATTATAATATTGATGATTTATGGATTTTTTGTTGTGTTGTATTTGGACTATGAAGGGGCCATGGGTCCAAAGAAATGGTTAAGTGATTAGTTTCTTTTAGGCTATTTGGACCAATCCAAAAATTTGAGAGAGGCCAACTATAAACTCTAAAATATGGGCATGCAAATAAAATAGCTAATTTGAAGAGAGAGGGTAGCTAATTTTGTGGGGGGGGGGGGGGGGGGGGGGGTTCCCTGCTTACAAGCAATCAGAATGCTATCTCCATCTAGTTAGAATTAATAAAAGTTTTCTTTTTTCTCTTCTCACGCATCTTGCATGTGTGACCTCTTATACTTTTTATAAATGACATTACCAACCATAAAAATCTCTATCTATCTTTGTCATAATGACAATTCAAGTAATAAATTTGTTACATTCATTAATAAACAAGTTCATTGATAAGCAATTTAATTTACACAACTCCATACTAATGCATGGATGTTACCTCTATCGTCCATATCCATAATTACTATAACTCAACAATACCCCTAATTAAGAGGTCAAGTTCACAATTCTACCATATAGATTTGTATTTGTTATATATATGAAAAAAAATTATTAAAAATGGCATATTGTAGGTATGCATACACTTTCTTATTATGGTCAACCTATTGGCATTGTCATGATAGATTTTTTAAGGAGGCCAACACTCAATGCGCATGAATCTCATTATGGAATGATAGCCAATATTATTATGCACTAACTATTGAAAGATTGGCCCTTATTGTCTTTCATAGTATGAGTAATTTTAATTTGCACCTACTTTCCATCATGGTCTAACAATATGTAACTATAAGAATAAGCTACATCATAATGGATATGGCCAAGTCATTGACTATAATTAATGCATTCATAATCTTTTTCTACTAAATCAAGTAGACCTTTTCTTTTTCTTTTTCTTTTTTAAATCATAGACCTCTTTTTTTTTTTTTTTCTTTTTTTTGAGAAAGTCATAGACCTATTTTAATATACCAATTTTTTACATCATAAAAATATTGCATAGTGTCAAAATAAATTTGAATGATTATTTATTGATAATAAAGGCATCATAGTTTCACTTTAGTTCGCTATATATTGACTAATATCGTTGCCTCCATTTTTTATTTTTGGAGAAGAATTAGCTACAACAATTGGGGAGTGGGGATTCGAACCCTAAATGTTCATATTGGAAACATTAGAAAGTGTTAATTCAATTACAAGACTCTTTGCTTGGTTGCCTCCACTTTAGTTCTTGAGGAAATACCTGGACATGTAAAAAAATAAAACTTTGAATCTTACATAAATTTATAGTTTTCCTCATTTAACATAAAATACTTGCAATTTCTAAATTTGGACTAATACTATAAAATTATGGTTGCACAGACTACCCCAACTTATGGTTTCAACTAATTTTTTTATATATATTATTTATTTACCCAATTCTAATAGGAGGATAGTGAAAAATAAATTACAATATTAGGCACTCACAACTTTGATAATTGAAATGAGTACAATCTAAATTCCTTAACAATGGTCTAATGGAGGGCAAGTTTGGTGACAATAGCCATGGTAATTCAAGTTCCAATAGTGTATGGACTATGGAGGAGTGAAAAAAAAAAAAAAAAAAAAAAAAACAGAGTTTCTATTATATTTCAATTTAGGTCATATGATTTTTGATACTTAAAGTCCCATATTTATAAAATCGTTTTAATTTGAAACTTTTATCTATCTCTAATTTTTTATTTTTTACATTAACAAAATAGATAGAAGCAAGATATAATTAATTAAACTTGTATTTTTCATTTGTTCATAAATCCATTTGGCAACCATAGAACATAAACGACAAAGATTAAAGAGAGGCATCTTTATTTAGAGATAAATATTCAATAAAGAGTAAGAAATTTTTTTTTTTTTTTTTGAGAAGAAATATAAGAGTAAGAAAGTGAATGCCAAAAAATTGAAAATAGTTTGCTATTTTTCATTATTTGTTATAGAGAAATGTATATCCATAACATTTCATAACAAATTATAAATAGTGGGTTGTTATATATTGATTATTATAGGTAGACAAAAAAGTAATTTAAGTTATAGATTCAAATTAAAACCAATAGCAAATTACAACTTATACTTTGTACTTTGTTGTGAAAAAATAGTGAATGTAGCATTCCTCTTTGTTATATGTCAAAATATCAGAAATGAATAACAAAAATAAAAATTTAAAATTGAAAAGGTTTCCTAAGTTTGGACCTTTAATTGACAAAAATCAAATCCCTAAGGCTTCCTATGTAATTTCCAACTTTTTTATATGATTCTTCTCCTCAAAAGCCATCGCGTCACAGTTCCCGCCACTTTATACCTTCCTTCCTATCAGAGAATAAAGAAATGAAAAGCTTCACGGCTATCACCACTCACAGTCAATTGTTTTATCAAACTTTTCTTTCTCTGCGCTTTAAAAAAACAGAAAAAAGCAACAAAAAACAAAGCAAAACAAAACAAAAAGAGAGAAAGCAGAAATCCCAACAAATGTGTTTACTTTAATTCGTTTCTTTCATCCGGAGAAATCCCTTACCCCACTCTTCTCCCAAAGTATCTCTCTAGTCTCTTTAATACACCAATATGATCAGCACACTTAGCATTACATTACAACTCTCTCTCTCTCACCCTTTTTTTTTCTCTCAACTCGAGGAAGAAGAAGAAAAAGAAGAAGATCGAAATTGGAGAAAAGAACAAATTGATTGGATTGAGAGATGGCGAGTACGAGCAGCGGTATTTTGAGGCCATCGCAATCTCGGAGGGTCACACGGGCGCCGACGCGTATGGTGGATCTCCAAAACAACGATGAGAAAGTGATCGACAGCGAGCTCGTCCCCTCCTCCCTAGCCCCTATCGTCCCTATTCTCCGTGTCGCCAATGAGATCCAGCCCCTAAATCCCAGAGTCGCTTATCTCTGTAACTACCCGCCATTCCTTCCTTCTTTCTTTGCCTTTAATTTCTTCAAAATATATTATGAATTTTTTTTGATTGTTTGGTTCAATTAGGCCGCTTCCATGCGTTTGAGAAGGCGCATTACATGGATCCACAATCAACTGGACGCGGTGTTCGCCAGTTCAAGACGTATCTCTTGCACAGACTTGAAGTGGTAATTCTCTATAATTCTATCTACTACTACGGACATATAAAATTGAATTCTCATCTTAGCCTCCATTCTGTGATACCTTTTTAAATTTAATAGTAGCGACAGGATGTTCATAATAGATAATTGTCAGTTACTTTTCTAGCCGCGTTGTTGTTATTGCATAATGGTCCATATCTCACTTATTTCATGTAGTTTATAATGTAAGAAGTTGGAACTCTTTGTGTTTGTTTTGTTCATGCCTTAAGCTAGCTTGAATACCAAATCTGATGTGATTTACACCGTTAACTTTTATGAAAAAGGTTAAAGTGTGCAATTTTTAAGATGAAAATTGACTTCAATTGAAATTTGAAAAATAATTTTAGCCTTGTCACAACTTTTAACAGATAAAACTTTATGACTGTGAAGACTAAACTCCATATTTTATTTCACAGGTTCTAAATGTGAATGAAAATTATTTTTAATCTTTCAAAATCTCCTTTGCAGGAAGAAGAAGAAACAACGTGTATCCTTGGAACCAACGATGTAAAAGAAATTCAGTTGTTTTACCAGGGCTTCTATGAGAAAAATATCATAGACGGCGAACATAAAAAAAAACCGTGAGGCTTGAATTTGAAGTTTGAACCGTTGACATGCCTAAATTTTTTTTAAGCACATTATTCAAATATTATTATTATTTTGTATAATTTTATTTTTTCAACTGATGAAGGGAGGAGATGGCTAAGATTTATCAGATTGCATCAGTATTGTATGAGGTGCTGAAGACAGTTGTACCTGTTGGAAAAACAGATGAAAAGGTTTTGTTTATCTAATTTTGGTTTCCTGACGGGAATTCTTTTAGCACCCATTTGGTGTGGAAAATACTGAAAATATTGATTGATGTTCAATTGATTTTGTCATCACAGACAGAAAGATATGCCAAAGATGTTGACAAGAAGAAGGAACAGTATGAACACTACAACATTCTTCCACTGTATGCAGTTGGGGTTAAACCACAAATTATGGAATTTCCGGTGGTAATTAAAATGCAGCTTATGTGATCTTGGTTGTTTTTGTATTCATTAGACCAGTTCTAACTAATCCTTCAATTTCACCTTAGTTATCTTTCTTCCTTCTTATTTTTAAATAATGATATAGATCAAAGCAGCACTTAATGCACTACGTAATGTGGACAATCTTCCAATGCCTAGAATCCTTACGACTCCCGGTGGCCCTGATGAAAGTCCAGTACTGTCAGCAGAGAGGGTTAAATCTATCAATGACATACTTGATTGGCTTTCATCAATCTTTGGATTTCAGGTAAGACGTGTCTTGAATGTCTCCTTATAAATTTTATTTCATATCTACTTTTTAGTTGACATAGGCTGGTAAGCCTACCCTAAGCATGGCTCATTGTGTAGGCTTCCACTGCACCAGATTTAAGTTGCTAAAAAGAATTTGTAATCCTGGTTTTTGGATTTCCCTCAATGGAGGTGCAGCTTATACCACTGGGCCACAACTTCTTCATTAATATATACATACATACATACATACATACATATATTATTGTTATTATTTTAAACATATTATTGTTATTATTTTAAACTAATAAAGAAGCTATTAGAGAGGCTGAATAACAGGGAAATTGTGTGGTGGAGAAATTGAACTTTTTGCTTGTCCTATTGACCCTCTTGTAGGATTATGTTAAGGTTTCTTAAAAGAAACTTAGTTATCTTGGCAAACAATGTATATCATTACTTGTTGTGAAAAGTACTGAGAGAACAATGAAAAAAGCAAAAGAATCTTGATTTAATGTCTGCTTTCACAGATTACAGCACACTCAAAGATAGACTTAAGAAGGGTCTAGATTTAACACTAAAACATGACCTGCCTCTCAGTTGTCCCTTCCAACCTTTTATCAAATGTAATGCATTCTGTTAACTAAATCCAGAAACTAACCAAGCAATTCAAGGGTTTCTTTTTGCATTTTTCAAGGATTTTGACTCGAAGTCCCACAATTGTTTTTAAATTTGTTTCCACTAAAATGATATTTCTTTTGAAGGAAATATGAAATACAACTAGTAAATTGTTGTTTTCTTCAAATCCTTGCAATGTGAAGGGTTTTCTCTCGAGAGTGTAGGAGTGTGGGCACACACACACACATTGACAAATGAAGTTTTAATGTTTTCCTTTGCTAAGGACTTAAATCTGAGGAACCTATACCATTTACTTTAATTCCTTCTTTGTGTAAAATCTGGGATCTTATACCTGTGAGGGTGACTTTAGCAATGATCCTTCATTCTATTGTGCTACTAGTTATATTATTCAATCATATGAAATATTTATGCGGGAAATATCAGTACAGCTGACTAGTTTTTTTGGTTTTTTGGATCTTTTTGGGGCATGAAGAAAGGGAATGTAGCAAACCAGAGGGAACATCTAATATTGCTCCTTGCCAATATGTTCATACGGAAGAAGGAAAGTGATCACACTGAGGTAAAATCATAATTACCATTTGCTGTGGAATGCCTGTTATTTGATTTTCATTTCTCTCTATTTGTCAGTAACTTCCTTAAGTTTCATCTTTATGTGATTATATATTAAAGATTGATAAGAAGCTTATTGCAGCTGGATAGTGCCACTGTACAGAGGTTGAAGGTTAAGATTTTCAAGAATTATACTTCCTGGTGTAATTATTTGCGCGTTGAAAGAAATAATAAGTAAGTGATTTTTTTGCTGTCCAGATCATAAGCCTAAAAAGTTACAATTCTATTATCCTTGGTACCAAACCATATTTACCACATTAGCACTTACATATTTTTTTTCCTGCGTGCACTTTACAGGACTCCTCAAGGTTGTGACACAAAGCAGGTAGACCTTATTTATATTGGACTTTATCTTCTCATATGGGGTGAAGCTTCAAATGTCAGATTCATGCCCGAATGCCTTTGCTTCATCTTCCATAATGTATGTTTCTTATTCAAGTATACATTTTCCGTTATGCTATCATATTGTTTCTTTAATTGCACTAGCTGACTAACAAAGCTTCTATTATTATTATCTTTAATGTTATCGTGAATCCTTAGATTTTTTTAATTATTTATTCTTTTAATTGTGAGATTTATCTTTGTTCTTGCCGTTGCTTAGCTCTATATAAATCAACTTATTATATTATCCTTATCCTTATGCGTTCAATTCATTAGACATTGACATAGAACTTAGAACATATCCTCTGATACCAATCTGTTGCATGAGCTTTTTTAATTTCAGCACTAAACTACCAGGTAGATAGTTTCCCTGGCTAATTGAGGATTCCAGGTTAGGAAACTCTCACAGGTGACTAAAATTAGGATTTTGGTTGTATTTGTGACGGGAATACTTATTGGAGGCTAAAACACAGCATGTAGAAAGTGTGGAGAGAGATAGAAGATGAAAAGGAACCTGGTTTTGCACCAAGGTCCGTACATCCAACAGGAGCTGCAGCACAAATCAAGCATTTACGCTTGTCCCAAACACCTTTTTTATGGATAATTCGAAAGTTGGGGGAGGGAGGATTTGAACCCTGGACGTTTTTGTTGGAAATACCAAGAAATGCCAGTTAAGCTACGGGGTTCTTATCTTGTTCCAATCACTTAGAACTGTTTTTGTCTTGTTTATTTATTTATTTAAAATTTATAATTAACACTTAGAACTTTAAAACTATTAGGAAGGAAAGAATTGAATCATTTAACTGTTATTCTAATGCTCCCCTTAACATGTGGGATTGCATTCCCCTTTAATAGGTTGGGTACGACATGTGGGATTTATAACATTTTATTAATAAATTGGAGATAGAGTGGAGACAAGGTTTGAATTCAACACCACCTTGTCTAATACCATGATAAATTACTCTTCTTCTTTTTTTGGGACAATTGTATTTATTATGGCATAAAGTAGGCGGTCTTAAGTTCAAAATCTTTGTTTGCTCTACCTCCCATTTATAACAATAACAAAGCCTTAATCCCAAAATTTAGGGTCAATTATGGATCATCTATAGATTAGATTGGGTCAACCACATGAATTCTTTTCTTTTATTCTATCCTACCTAAAATCATGCTCTACCTCCCATTTAAAAAGTTAAAAATCTTATATGTTGAGCCTCCCTTGTTAAGGGGGAGTGCTCACTAATGAGGGGAAGTGTTAGAATCATAGTCAAATTGGTGAATTCACCATTTCCTAACAGCTTCACTTATTAAGGGGAAGTTCTTACTCTTGGGTGGAAGTGTTAGAATAATAGTCAAATGAGTGAATTCACCCTTTCCTAACATCTTAAGTTTTTGGACATGTGGTAGTTTATCAGTTCTAAACAAGAAATGCCAATTAATTGAAGGAGTCTAGAATCTCACTAACAACTTGGGCCCCAGAAGGAGGCTCTCTTTACCCTCCTCCATCTAAGTTGTGCAAGAAGGGCCCAAAGCCAATCCCAAGGAATAGTGAAGTTCATAGGGTCTTTTTGTTGTGCTAAGTTTTGAGTTTAGGCCCTGTTTTTTGTTCTTAAATTCAAAATGCAAAAATCAAATCTAACCAACTCAAATCACACTTAAATTGAACTGAGAAGCGAAAATTATTTTTTCTGAAAGATTTGATTCACTGTGCATGTTTTGTTGGATTCAAATTTGTTAATGTGATTGTGAGACTAGGGATTTCATTTTTGGTTTTCATTTATGACTAGTTTGGCTGCTGAGCAAAGATAAGAAAAATGGATGTTACGGAAGTTAATAAATGAATGTAGATTGTAGAGTGCTCTACTCTAACGCCACTCTACTGTAGGGCCTAGAATTTGAAGTCCTTTATTTTCCTCTATTTTCTAGGCAGACAAATAGATTTGCCACAAAAAATAGATAAGATATAAAAGAAAAGAAAAATAAAGAGAATCAAAATTTGGAATTCCATTAATATCCAATTTTGTTGCTTGAGTAAGTAAAAACCCAACACAACAAAATTCGGTTAGGGGCAGAGATTTTGGGTTGTAGGATGGGGACTTTGCCTATGACTTATCTTAATATGCCTTTGGGGGCTTCTCATAAATCACCTTCAATTTGGAATCCTATTCTAGAAAAAACTGAGCGGAAGTTGGTTGGGTGGAAGAAGCTATATTTATCAAAGGGTGGTAGACTGACGTTACTTAAGAGTATGTTATCTAGTTTGCCTACAAAATTTGGTACTGATTTACAAATTGACATTGTTAGTATCAACAATATAATAAATAAAATTTTAATTATTTTTTTGTTTTGAATTTGAAAGTGAAGATATCAATTTGTGAAGCTATATGATGATATTTGTAACAGCATCACTCATTCACTCTTTTTCATTTTCTTTCTCTAATTGGATTTTCATTTTTTGTTTTTTATGGTGCTAATTGTTGATAATTTATTTTTATTGATTTATTATTCAACTTAAGAAATAAATTAAACAAAACTATAACTGCATCAAAAAAATATAAATTTATTTATATCACAAACATGTCTATATCACCAAGTCTCCTTTTGCGACAATGCCCATATTGTTACACCTTTCATGTAGGATGGAACTTATCTGACAAGGAATTTCGCTACCTTAGGATAGTTATTGAGAAAACTGCAATCTCTTTTATAGGTAAAACCTTCTAAGACTTAACATAGTCCTTAAACCAAATGGGTTCTAACCACGCATTAAAGCCCAGGTAAATGAGCCTCAAAAGAACAAAAAAATTGACTAGTTAATTGCGAAAGGAAGATAATGGGTGAGAAAATTTTGGTTAATGATATTGTACAAAATACATTAAGTTTACAAGAAATTGCTAAAGTAAGTATTAATAAAACTTGTTTCTTATCATTCAATAAAGGAAGTACTAACTAAAACTCTTTCTCCAATAAATTACTAATATCAACTTTATATAAATTAAGACTACGAACTAGCAACTTTGAGTGCAAGAAATCTTTCACCATAAAACATTGATGATTGTGTTTAACATTGATGATTATGTTCTTCACATTAAGAGAGAGAGAGGTATCCATTAGGATTTTGTGTGTGAGGCCATTGCATGGATGTATGTGGAGTCCTATATCAGGCACATACTAAGTTGATTAGAGTTATATAAATGGGTATGGGGAGTCCTATTTGTGAATATTTTCTTTTGGTGTATCAAAAAATGTGGCTAGTATGTCCTTAGATTAATACAAATGGTATCAAAGTCAACCTAAGAATATCATACAACTTGTAGTTACTGCAACACAAGGCAAGTTCCCTTGATAAGGGCATTAAGGATTTGAGTGGAGGAAATTGTGATACCATATCAAGATTGTGTGGATTTGAATTGCGTGAGATCATTGTTCCCTTTTGAGGTATTGTGCAAATGTGATTAGTATGACTTTTGTGTGAGAGAGAGAGAGAAAGAGAGAGAGATTATGGTGCACATAACCTAAAAAATTCAATATGTTTATTCAAATTCTCACTTATTTGACAATTGAAATTGTAAATCTACAATTAGATGATGTTACAGCAAAAATAGAGCAAATTTTTTGCTTTTGATATGGTTGGATATTGTAAATAGCATCATAATTGTATTTACAATCTCCCAAAAAATATGTTTTAATAAACCACATACTTAGTAAAAACAATTACATTACTCTTCTTTTCTAGATACCAATTTATTTTCTGGGTTGTGTATATAAATTGTCCACTAATCTGTCTTCTTTTAAGAATATAGACAACTTTATGTAATACAAAGTAATTATCTTATACCTATCATTTTATCATAATTTTATTTGATTCAAAAACATTTCGTATGGGAAAATAACTCTTGTTTTATAATTGCATAAGATGGCACACGAGGTACATGGGGTATTATTTAGCAATATCCATCCTGTTAGTGGAGAAACATATCAAGAATCAGCTGTTGATGAAGAATCTTTTTTGAGGGACGTTATAACCCCTATCTACCAAGTCTTGTTCAAGGTAATTATGATCTTGTACTGCCCTCCATTAGTTTTTGCAACATGTTTCAGTCTGAAATTTGACTTCCATTCAATGCAAAAGGAAGTTAAGAGAAACAAAGGAGGCAAGGCAAGCCATTCAGGATGGAGAAATTATGATGATCTAAATGAGTACTTCTGGTGAGTTTCTTGAATTTTTAATTCTGTTTCATACTTCTGACAGATACTAAATAGCTGAAAAAAACATATTCCTTTTCTCTAGGTCTGATAGGTGTTTAAAGCTAGGGTGGCCAATGAACCCCAAAGCAGATTTTTTCATTCATTCAGATGCAGTGCCGGTGCAACATGCAAATGAGGTACTTACCTTTTTTATTTTAATTATTTTAAATTAACTTGTAATTAAGTCATGTTTTTGTATATTTTATGGTATTTTATGACATAATTATTTTCATTCTTGTCCTATTATAATGAATTGGACATTATTGTGTGCATGCAAGTCCTTACACATACAACATAGATTTGCATAGGTGTGTGTAGCGTAGGCTTTTTCTAAAAGAATATTGTCAAAGTTCATTTGTATTTGGCAGAGAGTTAATCAAGCTGCTGCTGGAAAGAGAAAGCCTAAAACAAATTTCGTAGAAGTCCGCACATTTTTGCACCTTTACAGAAGTTTTAATCGAATGTGGATATTTTTTATATTGGCTTTCCAGGTAGCTTATTATTTAAAAAGGTTTTCTTACTTTTTGAATCTTCTCTGGTTGGAATATACTTATCTGAATTAGTTCTGATTTTCAGGCAATGTTAATTGTTGCATGGAGTCCGTCTGGATCTCTTGCTGCTTTTTTCGATGCAGATGTCTTTAGAAGTGTTTTAAGCATCTTCATTACTTCTGCTTTTCTTAATCTTTTCCAAGGTACTGGTGTTATTTCTCCATGTAGCTAATTCTTTGGTGGCACTTTGGGTGGACGTTCACAAAAAATAGAGGTCTTATATTTTTTAAACTATTTGAAACTGTTGTATTGGTTATTAGTGCCGCAGTTAGTTTTAAAATAGCATCTATATCCTGTTTGAATGTCATTCTAGGGGGCTGATTGGGGTTTCATGGTGCTCTCTCATCTTCTCTATATCTGCTCTGCAGCCACTCTGGATATAGTTCTTAGTTGGAATGCCTGGAAGAGTTTGAAATTTAGCCAAATACTACGATACCTTCTGAAGTTTGCAGTAGCAGCTGCGTGGGCTGTGATTCTGCCAATTGGTTATTCCAGTTCTGTGCAGAACCCAACAGGATTGGTGAAATTTTTCAGTAGCTGGGCTGGGGATTGGAGGAATCATTCATTTTATGATTATGCTGTTGCACTTTATTTGATACCCAATATCCTCTCTGCTTTACTGTTTTTCCTTCCACCTTTACGGAGACACATGGAGCGTTCAAACTGGCGGATTCTCACTCTTGTTATGTGGTGGGCTCAGGCAAGCATGTCTGACACTGTCACTTTTGACTTATGTTTTCTGCTTCTTGTTGTTGTTGTTGTTGTTGCTGTTGCTGTCTCCTTTTTTCCCCCCATTCAATCTCTCTTTTGAGTGTTCTTTGCCTATTTTGATTTTTTTTTGCAGCCAAAACTTTATATAGGAAGGGGCATGCATGAGGATATGTTCACTCTGCTGAAGTAAGGAAAAAGATTTTATTCCTTTTTTCTTTTTTCTTAACTCCATGGATTAGTTCAAAGGAGCTTTTCTATCCGTATTTCGTGCTATTCCTTTAAAATCTGGTCTATTATTTCTGCTTTGATTTGGAGGTGGATTTTTCAATTAACAGAATTCCATCTTCTTATACTTAGGTATACACTGTTTTGGATTATGCTGTTAATCAGCAAGCTTGCATTTAGCTACTATGTGGAGGTGAATATTCCTTAAATATTTGTTGTTTGATTCAATGTCCTTAGGGATTCTATCTTGTTTTTAATCTTAGTTCAAATGCATTTATGTGAACACAAATACTCATATGTATACATGCTTGCATGTAGAATACACACATGCAAACTTCAATGTAAATTTGTGTATACACATACGTCTGTGCATGTATTAACAGAGGCCATAGGCATAACCCTAGCGGTATTCTTGGATTCTAGACATGCTGGCTGAGTTTTCAAGATGTTAATTGTATACCTTCTGCTTAGGTAGAAGATGATTAAAATTTTAATTTTAACAAACTTTGTAAAACTTTGTACTTTCAGACATTTAAAGTGCCCTTGGTTTCATGCTACATGGATGTCTAAAATTGGGAATTTAGGGTTTTAGGATGTTTGGAAGCTTATGCTGCAGATGCTACCGAGATGGCTGAGATGATGAATCAAGTGCTTTAGGACGTCTGACAGCTTAAGCTGCAGTAAATAGAAAATCCAAATTGACTTTGAGCTGATGCTAACAAGGAGATGCTGAAGCAGATTGCAGTTGATTAGGCAAATGATTTATGCATTTGGGCCTCATATTGCTGATACCATGTCCTCAATCCCACCAACTCTATCCCCCCACCCCCTAAAACTTTTCCTGTGGAGCGCAAAAAGAAAGAAATGATTCTGCCCTGAGAGTCTTGTGACGAATTCCACCTTATTCAACTTGTCTAACCAATTTCCAAGTCACTTCAAAAGCCTCATATTCCTGTCATCTGTGTCGAAATTCTAACATTAATATCATCATCCTTAGCCTACCATGTAATCAATTGTAGACAGCATTGAACTACCTTCCCAGGTATCCCACATCAATTATAATTTTAATATGCAATGAATATCATATAGCCCTAACTTAAAGACTGAGCATGCAAACATGGCAAAGAATGTCATGTAATATGCTCCATTTGTTTCAGCAGAGAACATTTTCTGGAAAATAGTTTTCGTATTTTCTAGTCTTTGGTGTGAGAGATGTGTTGGTCAACGAAAAGCAACCAAAAACAGGCAGAAAATATTTTTTTTCTTTTAAGAAGCAGAACACCTTTTGTTGCCATTCCCTTGTGCCCACATCTTCTCCATTCCTTTGTGCCACCAACACCAGCACTACTTTGACCACCACCATACTAAATATTAACGATTTTCCAGTTGAGTAAACTAATGGCGCAACCATATCATGGTTAGGAAATAATATCTTCTTTGGGAACCTAAGGCTAAGGCAAAGCCCCAGGATGAGTGTTGGTGGTTGTTAATAAGCTATATAGCAAGGATATGGACACGATACGTAGTACGACACGACATTTCTTGAAAAACCAGGATATTACACATCTTGGATACGAGAATTAATTAATTAGTATTTATTTTTAGGTATGTATATTTTATATTTGGACATAATTTATGTTTACTAGCTTGTAACTCCATGCATATGGCATATGCATGGATACACTTAAAGACATACAATAAAATGCATAATATAATTCCTATATATATATAATTTAAATACTATTGATTGTCATTTTTATATTTTATTAACTCTTTAATAAATTTTGTAAAGATATTATTATATATAAAATGTAAATTGTCCGTGTTTATTTATTTATTTATTATTGTGAAGCACTTTTTTTTTTTTTTTTACGATTCATTTATTTTAGACTCTTTAGTTTTGTTACTTAATAACTTATTTAGATGAATATTTATGATGTGGTCCTACATTTGATTCTAAAATTAAAAAATAAAACTCTTTAAAAATAAATAATTTAGGACACATGGCGCAAAATTGAAACTTTAATTTGAAATTCTAATTTGAATTTCTCTCAGCTTCACCTATTATTATTATTATTATTATTATTATTATTATTATAGATTTTGGATTTAAAAATTAACAACAATGAAATGATAAGGTCTTCTTTTTTCTTTTTCTTTTTTAATTCTAGAGTCAAGGGTATTTTGGTATAAGTGTCCATAGTAGTTAATTAGGTTTTTTATATTTTGTTTGTTTATTCTACAATCAAGGGTATTTTAGTAATTTCACACTTGTTGGGTATGGGCCATGGGTTTCCTTTTATTAATGAGTCTTTATCTATGGGCTTTGGTTTAATTCAAATGGGGTTTGGTTTACTAGTCAAAGTAAAAGTCCTAGTTCTACCATGAGAAGTTAAAAGTAGGTTCTATGTAAGTGTTTTATTGTACACAAAAAAGTTAGAGTTGATTAATAAAGTTATTGAGTGTTAAGAGCAGAGAGGCCCATTGGCCTTTGTGGGTTCTTCTCTCTCTTTCTTAAGGTAGTGTTCATACAGCCCCTAAACACCATAATGATCTCTCTTTTTCTTCTTCCTCATAACCCAAATCAATCCCTTTCTTTTGCCTATCAAAACCCTAAATTCCAGCATACTCTTCTACTAAATTGCCATCAAATAACTCATCAGACCACCTTTTTTAACCCTTTCTTCAAAAACACTAAATCTGTTTCTAAGAACTTTCCTAAACCTTAACCCACCACAGTTCCACAACCACACATAGACAAATTCCTCAAGCCCTTTCTTTTACCTGTCAAAACCCTAATTTCCTACATACTTTATTCTACCAAATAGCCATCAAATAACTTATCAAACCACCTTTAACCCTCTCTTTAAAATTAACCTTTATTCACCACAAACACACCTAGACAAATTCCCCAATTTGTCCTACGTCACAAACAACATAAAAATGTTTTCAAGATCATTTTAAAAGTTGCAACCAAATAGAGGACAACAAATTTTTTTTCCGAAAAATGTTTTCGTCCTCAGGAAACTATTATTATTTTTTTGCCAAACAAATGGAGCATTAGAATGAGAATAAACTGGTTTTCCTACTTTTTTTTCATAACTTTCAATAGAAACAGATAGTATAATACAAGGGGCAAGATATGCAGAGAACATCACGTAACTTCTAGCCATAAGAACTAGTGAGAGAGATTGGACTCAGCATCACATGTCCTCGATTGTGTTTCAGGATAAAGCTTTTCATTCCATTTTTTTTCCCTTTCCTTTTTCTCTTTTATCTTTCATTTGCTCTACTTTTTTTCTACTGCCTTTTTTCCCAATAGAAATCTACTAGTGTATACACATAAGGGCACATAATGATGGAGGAAGAAAATGGTGAAAAGGAAAGATGTTTTAGAAAGCTAAGTTGCTTAGAGAAAAAAAAAATGAAGTAGTTCTTCAAGAGACACACTCTTGGAATAATACCTCATAGGCAGAGATTTCTTAGATTCAAATTCAACTAGTTACAATGAGGGTAGCCTTGATTATTTATAGTTACATAAGCAAGCTTCTGAGTTAGTTACAAGAACCCACTATGTGGCTGCCATGTGATTGGTCAAAGCCTAAAAAACATCTCTAACTAACTAATAGGCTATTGCACTTATCACTAACAACTTATCAGCTAACTTTCTGTTACAAGTGATAAAGGCTATTAAAAGTAAAAAGGAAATACTTATCATATAACATAAGCACTAGTAACAGCTAGCTTTAGAAGTGAACTGCATCACATAATGAATTACATGTTAAATTTTTGTTATTGGTTTTAATTTGTGCTCCTTTGCTTAAAGCATTTTTTTTTTATACATACAGGTCCTTATTTATCCAAAAAAATATTTGTTACCACTTAAAAAATGACTTTAAGTAAAAATGTGTGGTTTCTGCAAATTCATATGAAACATGTGTTAATGATAGAAGACTAAACAACACTTTTGACCCTTAAAGTTTGTTGTTGTTTTTACTTTGGTCATTTTTACATTTCAAAATTTTTCATATTGCCTTCATGTTTGATTTTGTTTACATATTGGCCCTGCCATTCATTTATGTTGGTAATCTAACTATTAGTGCCAGATAAGGGTTATCCATTAAGACACATCACTCATATAATGCCAAGTGTCACTAAATTACAAATGGAAATGGATGGCAAGGAAAATATGAAAATAGGATCAAACTTGAAGAGCCAAAATGATAATTTTTAAGCATAAAGTACCAAAATGAAAACAACCCCAAACTATAAGTGCCAAAAGTGTACTTTAGTCCTTTTTTTTCTTTTCAATATTTTAAAATAAAAGAGAAGATTCTGAAGATTGACTTCCACTTGGAGGCTAATAATATTATAACAAGAAATTAGTTCTTTTAATCATGAAATGGGAGAAGTTGTACATGTACATTTAATATACGATTAAACTTCCTTTACTTCCTATTGACTACTGGATGCTGAAATGATGAACTAATGCAGCTAATTCTACACAACTCAGGGTTTAATAATCAAATTCCCTTCAGACCAAGAAAAAAAAAGGAATCTTTTTTTTACAGTTAATTTTTTAAAATGCTGTTCCATTATGTGGAAACTAGTTTGTTTCTTTGAGAATATGTGGAATTCAGGTTGTTTAAGATCCCTTTATATGCTCTGTCAATAGATACTGCCACTAGTTGGACCAACAAAGTTGATAATGGAGATTCCAATCGATAACTATCAGTGGCATGAGTTCTTTCCAAATGGTAACGTAATAACCTTCTTATTGCCCTTCCTAGTTTCTTTATATTTGAAGTTGTAGACTGTGCTAAGTCACAATCTGAAACTGTGCTGTAGTTACACATAATATGGGCATTGTTATTGCAATATGGGCTCCAATTGTCCTGGTAGGTGGATCCAAGACAAACTCTCCTTGAAATAAATTTTAAGTCAGTATGCTGTATCTTTGTTCTTTACATTATAATACTGTATACGCCATTATTTTAAGTTGTTTTGCCATATAGGTCTATTTTATGGATGCACAAATATGGTATGCCATATATTCTACTCTGTTTGGTGGAATTCATGGAGCCTTCAGCCATTTGGGTGAGGTCAGTGGAATTTTTTTTCCCTTTTCTCTGATAAATAAATATTAAAAAAAAGAAAAAGAAAAAAGAAAGGGAACAGAACTCAAGATGTTTGGGTCCTATGGTCCTGAAAGCCAAAGGGAACAGAACTCAACCCTTTTCTATGATTAATCAATGCTCTAATGCCCACCGAATGAGAACCTTGCCATTTGGCTTCACTTTGGTAATAATGGTTCTCTTCCTGAATATTACTTTATATCATTGGATGTTTATTAGATACGGACACTTGGGATGTTGCGATCCAGATTTGAAGCTGTGCCTTCAGCTTTCAGAAATCGTCTTGCGCCAATAGCCAAAGAGGACGCCGAAAGGGAAAACAAGGTAATTTCAACTTTAATCAATCTTGTAATGTTTGCTCAAAGTTCTTTAGCATTTGAAACTTCAGTAAATTATGTTTGAAATATAAATATTTTTTTTACCGAATACAAATAAAGCTTCACACCTATGTGATCTGGAAATTTATGCGGGTGTGTTGTTCAATCTTTATATGTTTGACCTGGTGTCTTGCATCTTCATTGTCTTTTGCTACGTTCTAAACTTTGTCATGGCAGGAGAACCTCCTTCACCGGAAGACCATTGCCAAGTTTTCTCAAGTGTGGAATGAATTCATATATTCAATGCGAATGGAAGACCTTATAAGCAATAGGTCCTGATAGCTGCTTTCCCAGTAATTCATTTTATATCAAATGAATCATATTATATCTCTAATTGTTTTATTTGACTTTTAATAATTCAGGGACAGAGACTTGTTGCTTGTTCCATATTCTTCAGGTGCGGTATCTGTTGTGCAGTGGCCTCCTTTTTTGCTTGCTAGTAAGGTATATTCTTTTCATGTTACTTGTGTTAATTTTAATATTGAACACAAGATTTTTGTTATTTACACACTTTTTTTCTCACATGTGGTAGATTCCTATAGCATTAGACATGGCAAAAGATTTTAAAGGGAAGGATGATGATGATTTGTTTCGGAAGATTACAAGTGATGATTATATGCTTTCAGCAGTTATTGAATGCTATGAGACACTCAGAGATATTATATATGCCCTTCTGGAAGATGAATCAGATAGGGTGTAAGTCAAAATCATTTGCATTACCAGCTTGAATGGTCTAAATAATCTTAGAGGCAACCTTGCAAGACTCATGATGTCTTAATTTTTATTGTGAATCAGGATTCTAAGGAATATATGTTATGAAGTAGATCAGAGTATAGAGCGGGGCAGATTTATAAATCATTTCAAGATGAGCGAGCTGCCTCAGCTCAGTGAGAAGTTGGAGAAATTTCTAAAGCTCTTGGTAACATTCATCCTTTATGTTTCCCTATTGTTTTAATTGTTGAAAACTTCATCATTGAAATAATTGACATAGTATGGACATTGTACTCGTTAATTCTTACTTTCTTGCTAATTATGTTTGTAAATTGACAGCTAGCAGAAACTGAATATTTTTCTGAGCCTCAAATAATCAATGTCCTCCAGGACATTATGGAGATTATTACACAGGATATTATGATTGATGGTCATAAGTAAGTAGTGAGAAATGTATACTTAGTGGAGACATAATTGTTGTTTTTTAACTCTAGAATGAACCTTCATGACTCCGGTATACTGTTGGATTTTCTGTTCCATTTTAGAATCCTTGAAAGCGCTCACCATGCTCAAAGCACTCACCATGCTCAAAGCGCTCACCATGCTCAAGATGGTAAGACAGAGCAAAGGTTTGAAAGGCTAGCCTTCGAACTGACGCTAAACAAATCATGGAGGGAGAAGGTAGTCCTTGCACTCACACTTGCAATTAAAAATGTTTACTACTTCATCTAAGATCTTCTTTGTTATTTATCTCTTATGTTCCTCTATAGGTCGTTAGGCTTCATTTGCTTTTGACTGTCAAGGAGTCTGCCATAAATGTGCCTCAGAACTTGGAGGCTCGCCGACGCATTACCTTCTTTGCCAACTCCCTATTTATGAATATGCCAAAAGCTCCCAAAGTCCAAAACATGCTGTCCTTTAGGTTAGTCACTGAAAACAAAAAAATTGTCAGAAAAAAAAAAAAAAGAATTTAAATGGAAAGATTACAAACAATTTTAAAAAAAAGATTCATTGTTTCTAATATGGAAAGAATATGGTATGATGCCAAAAACTAACTCCTAAATCATTTGTGACTAATTACTGCAGCTTGGTATAAATTGAAGGATTAATATGGTTCTCGTGCTAATATGTTATTATTGAATTCTAGATTTGGGTTTTTTTTTTTTTCATTACTTCACGATTCACTCTTCTGCTTCATTACTTGAAAGCATATGAATTCTTGCATGCCCTTATCTACAATTTTTTGTGTGGAGATCAGCTGGTAGATTACCAACTATTCTCAAACTATTATTCCAATGACATTTCTTTTTTTCTTTTTTTTCTTTTTTTTTTCTGATTTGTGGCCTAGTGTTTTAACTCCATATTTCAAAGAAGATGTACTTTATTCTGAAGATGAACTAAAGAAGGAAAATGAGGATGGGATATCAACTTTGTTCTACCTTCAAAAAATATATCCTGGTTAGTTTCAATTTCATTGCTATGTTATACTTTTTATTATATGACAGCTGTGAACTTAGAACTGCCTATCTGGTCACAAACTAGATGAATGGACCAATTTCCTAGAACGCATAAAAGATGTTATAAAAGATTGCAAAGAGGAGAATCGTGAGAAAGAAAAGATGGAGTTCACTCGTCTCTGGGTATCTTACAGGGGGCAGACACTTGCTAGAACAGGTTTGATAATGATGAATTTTGTGGTCTGTCCTTAACCATAATTGTATCTGAATCCAACTTATACTTTGCACCTCCATCAATGTGTTTGTGCCAGTGAGAGGGATGATGTACTATAAGCAGGCTCTAGAACTTCAATGCTTCCTGGAATTTGCTAATGATGAAGGTCAGTGTTTTCTGTCACAGATACATATTTAATTGTAAACTAATTCATTCAACTTTTGATTCCAACATCTTTTAAAAGTTAATGCTATGGCAAGACATTTTTGATGATCTATTCATTGTTTTCTTTGCAGCTATTCTTCTTGGCTATCGGAACTTTGAGTTATTAAGTGATCATAAGGCTTTTCAAGATCATGCACAAGCCCTGGCTGATTTGAAGTTTACATATGTTGTTTCTTGCCAGGTTTATGGAAATCAGAAAAAATCTGATGATGCTAGAGACAGAAGTTGTTACATTAATATTCTGAATTTGATGTTGACGTGAGTCACTGTTACAATTCATTAAACACTGATAGTTCTTCAAAGAGATCCAAAACGTGAATGACATCTTTGAAATATTTAAATTCTTTTTAGGAATCCATCTCTGCGTGTTGCTTACATAGATGAAAGGGAGGAGACAGTAAATGGAAAATCTCAGAAGTTGTATTACTCTGTTCTTGTCAAGGGAGGGGAGAAGCTAGATGAGGTATGCAAGAATAATTTATTTATTTTTGATGTCTTTATATTCTGTTTGTTGGCTGGAGGCATTAAGTTTAAGTGGTTACCCCTACTAGGCTTATCATTTGTTCAAGTTGCGTGTGATATTGGGCATATATACAAGTAATCTCCACTAAAAAAAAACTAATTAGAATGTGTCATATCAATAATCCAATTGAAATGAAGCAAATTAAAGTCTATGTTCCTTGAATCTCAGTTTAATTGGGTATTGTTATTGTAGCACATGATCTAGTTAGTAAATTCCTTGTGTATATGATTGTTTGGCTGATTTGTTTGTCATTCATTCCTTATCAATGGCTTGTGTTATTCTTATATGTCTCTTATATAGGGATAGAGTTGTTTGTAAGGCCCTGTTATATTTTATAATTTCCAACTTCATGCCTTTGCACAAGGTTGTTAAAATCAGGATCCTACATAGGTTTAGTGGAAGGACTTTATAGATCTGATTGTAGAATTGAATTGAGGATCATATGATCCTAGTTTTCATCAAAACTAAAGACAAAAGAACATTAGTAATGATTATGTATGTTAAATAATCATTAAAATTGTCCTTCATAAAAGTCAAAATTTAATATAGTGTAATTTTTTATTCTATATAGGACTACATTTCTATTAACTAGAGTAATATTTTTTTTCTCCAAAATTTTTTTTAGTTAGGAACTAAGTACCAAACTACAAATACGTAAGTAAAGGAAATGCTTTACAAGATCCAAGTTGCAACTCCAAAATAAGCTAATATCTAAAAGAATTAAAGTTAACACTCTTTAGGTTTCCAAAAAAAATTTACCAGAAAATTTTGATTGAAATAGCTTAAACTAAAATTTATAAGGAAAAAAGGACACAAAAAAATTAGGGGGAAAATAGCAGCATAATCAAATTTGTGATCACCTATATATTTCTTGATCTAAAAGAAGACCTAAGGAGCCAGTCAAATTTTATTTTCATTATTCAGTCAACTAAATAACATTTCTATTAAATTTTGTATTGTCGCCATGAAGAAGATAACTTTAGAAACCTATTACAGAAAAGTAAAAAACTCATAGAACCATATGAAAATAAGTTTATAATCTATATGCATTTAGATATAAACATAGATTATCTCAACCCACAAAAAAATCAACTCTGAATTAAAGAGTTTTGGTCAAACCCATTTACAAAATCCGGCTATGGTTCGGAAAAGTGAAAATGAATTTATTTATAAAAATTAAAAAAAAAAAAAAGAAAAAAAAAAGAAAAAGAAAAGAAAAGGTAGAAGAAGCTCAAGAAGAAAACCATAGGTAAAGTAAAGAAATGTTTATCGAATTGTTCTTGGGCCAAATTTCGTAAATAGTTCAAACCCAGTCAGCATAGTCTAAAATTTGTTTAACCTGGAGGAAAAAAAGGCCCATAAATGCTTGGATGGTAAGCTTGGTGCGATCCCACTAATCCTTCCCCAATGTTGCTCTTCCAATGATTCTAATGCGTTTGGACAAAGTAGGATCATATGTTCCAGATGATAACCATGAGGGAGGTAAAGGGCCTGGCTCTATTACAACTTTACCTAAAGAAAAATATTTATACTAGTAAGTCATTTTCTTTATTTGGTGCAGCTGTTATGATACATTTGTTTTGTTATACGGCCTAGTTTTGTTTTGTATATTTGTTTTCTCCTGAGCTTAGTTAGAGCCATTTGTTTATTTCTTTTGGGCTAGGCTCCTGTACAGTAAGCCTTGTGTGTGTGGCTAGCTTATTGCTGCTTTCTTATTTGCTTAAAGGTCAGAAGAAAAGTGACTTTAAGTTGGCTACTTCTTGTCTCACCTTTAAACAAATAAGCAAACAGCAAATGATCCTAGCCAAACAAAACAAGTCAGTATATGATTTATACATTCTTTCTATGTAGTACTTTTAATGTTTACTTCTGTGAGAAAGGAACTAATTGATATCATGCTTCTCGAATATCCAATTAATATTCAATTGTAGATATATGTTTTTTTCTAATGCTAAAAAGTTGTATGTTCATTTCAACTCCATCCACTGCATTCTGAATTTTAAATAATGCATCTATGTTTTACTAATAAATATGCTCTTTCTAACCTTAATAGGAAATATACCGCATCAAGCTTCCAGGTCGTCCAGTGGATGTTGGTGAAGGGAAACCTGAAAATCAAAATCATGCCATCATCTTTACTCGAGGAGAAGCCTTGCAAACGATAGACATGAATCAGGTAGCTTCCCATCTCCGCTATTTGATATTACATTATAAAGGTGACCTACTATGTTTTCTTACCGTGTATTTTTTTTCCCCCCAAGGATAATTACTTTGAAGAAGCTTTCAAAATGAGAAATGTGTTAGAAGAATTCTTAAAAAGACGACGTAGCCAACGGAAACCCACAATATTGGGACTCAGGGAACATATATTCACTGGAAGGTCAGCCTTTATTATTATATGTCTAATTATAGATTGGATCTTAACGAGTGTTAAGGGCAATGCAGAAATTCATTCTGCAGGGTAACATTGAGATTTTTTTTTATTAGTATATATGCTCATCTTCATCCCCCCCCCCCTACCCTTTTTTTTACAGTGTTTCGTCACTTGCATGGTTCATGTCCAATCAGGAGACTAGTTTTGTAACTATTGGACAGCGAATTTTGGCAAATCCTCTCAGGTAAGTCTTAAGTTTTCAGGAAATCGATTGAGTGCTTATGTGATTTTATATGAATTCATCAATAGTATTTGCATTTGACTTGATCTTTAAATTACTTGTTGGAGAGAGAGACTCCAAGGGAGTCCACCAAGAACCCTTTGATGTATATGTTGGGACATCACTCATTCACTCTAACCCAAATGTTAAGCCAATTGGTTTGGGCTCAATTATTTATATCATTTACTCACTTTCTTTACTTATATCTCAATGAACAACTCAACGGTCACATGCACTCACAAGAAATCTACCCCTATGTGACTCTTCATGGAAGGTATTGGATGATTGTTTGCTGTTTGGAATGCTAAGTTACTTAGAGAATGAAAGGTTAGGCTAGCTGATCAACAGACACTCTTGGAAAGAATACCTCTCGGGTATAGAATTTATTCATTCACAAATTCAACTAGTATATCCCAAGGGCAGCCTTGCTTATTTATATGGTACATAAGCAAGCTGTTTGAGTTGGTTAGCTAGTTACAAAAGCAGTCATTTGATTGACTAAGTCTCTAATTAACTAATAAGGTAATGAACTTACACTAACTACCCTATCTTCTATCCAACTTGCTGTTTCAATCAAGATTCAGTTACAATACAAACCCTAGCTTATCATATCCGCTTACATATCACATAACTAAAGCTGATTATCAAAACTAACACAATTGGCCAAGGCAAGGACAGGCTGCTACATTAGGTAGACACTTAGGCACTTAATAGAGCTGCATCACTCTCTACCAAATTGACCTAACTCCCCTCATGTGTGAGTCCTTCACAATTCCCCAAGTGTCATGCGCATATGAATTGCACCAAATGCAGGGCATCAAGTGCAATTCTACTCACATTCTCAACAAAGGCTACCAAATGCATCAATACCAAGACATTTGTTTAATCAGAAGTTGAACCATTAGCTGTGATTCCATTTTGTTGAGGGAGAGAGACAGCTAGGGAGTTTACTAAGAGTCTTTTGATATACATTTTTGGACACTACTCCAGCCAAAAAATTTAAACCAATGGGTTTGGATCCAACTATTTATCTTAGTGGCTCACTTTCTTTACATATTCCTAAATGTAGGAGTCAAGATAGACAACGCTCAACTACCTCGAATTAGCCATAGATCTCTTAACTCAAACAAAGATTTATTATGGATTAAGGCTCATGTGAAGGATCGAATTTGTTCTACATTGAGTCAAAATTGTTCAAGTTCATATTGGAGGAGGGTGGAAGAACATATGGGCTGTGGATCTTTGAGAGGGGAAAGAACCACATGCACAACGTGCTGATAGGGAAGGAAGGAGCTTCGTCACTTCACTCAATGCTTGTGGAGATATTCTCGCAACCATGGGATCAACAGTTTATTAAGTCATGTATGGAGGGTGTCAAGGTGATGCTAAAGGGATAGGCTTTTATCAATCATGGAGTTTGGAGTGGCGAGGAATTGAGGATCAATGATCATTCCAGAGGGCAAAGAATTGTGAGGGCAGGGTTTCACTGAGACACTCAATGGCCTTCTTGATTCTAACCATGATCTGGTGCGAGTAGGCATGCCAGAGATACGTCAATCACATCCAAGCCAGGAAGAGCAGCCAAAAGGAAAGGACATAACATTCACTGGCCAAATCCTGAGATTTGTGGAGAATGAGGAATTACCAAAGTTGAAAAAGAAAAACAGCTTAGGTTAACATCAACGAAATTTAACAATAACAACAAAAACTTGAACAAAATTGAAAAATAGGACTTTGTAGTAATCAGGATAGCCTACAGATGTTTCTAATTAGGCCTCATCAAAATTAAGCTAATTTTGAGATTTACTTGGTTTTTAAGCTTGCCTTCTCATGAGCATTTTGTATCCCCCATCGCCTATCTCCTATCTCAAATGTCCCTGTTTAGACGGAAAAAGAAGAATACATCTAATTAACTTAATTATATCAGAAATACAATGGACTTAATCAACTTCCACGAGGCATCTTTGCACTGCATAATGATCGAAATATATTGGTATCTTTTATCTTGATAACATATATGTGCTTCTGTACCTTATAATTCTTTGATCTTGATAACTATATTTTATCACTTCTCTAATTTATATACAACCATAAAAAATATCTTCGAATGTTCAAATTACATAAATCATTGCTTACTCAGGTGTAGTGCTAGCTGATTTATTTCTGGATGTTACTATTTGCCTATTAAATTCCATCCTTACTCTGCAGGGTCCGGTTCCATTATGGTCATCCTGATATATTTGACAGAATCTTCCACATAACAAGGGGTGGCATAAGTAAAGCTTCAAAAATAATTAACTTAAGCGAGGATATATTTGCAGGTAATTTTGCTTCATCAGAAGATGACTAAGTACTTGTTATTATCTGGTCACTTAAATTGGACTGATCTCTTCAGGATTCAATTCAACTATGCGTGGGGGATTTATAACACATCATGAGTATATCCAAGTAGGCAAGGGCCGTGATGTGGGGATGAATCAAATATCCCTTTTTGAGGCTAAAGTTGCAAATGGAAATGGAGAGCAGACACTTAGCCGTGATGTTTATCGTCTTGGACGTCGATTTGACTTCTATAGGATGTTGTCATTCTACTTCACAACAGTGGGTTTCTATTTTAGTAGTATGGTATGTTAGGCAAACTAATTTCCTTTATATAATCTCTTTTTAGAATGCCAATATATTTGGAAACAGTGCTAACTAACACTTGAGTATAATGTACTTGCAAATTTTGTCAAAAGGTTACTTTTGGTCAAAGGGTTTGATTTTTTCAATTAAGATGATTACATTCTTTAAAGAATTACCTTCTAAGATGCTAATATAACAATAATATTTTTTTTTTAAAAGATTGGCCTGTAAAAACTTGATATATGTTACAACTGCAACTTGAGTCCTCCAACCAATATTTATGTGTTTATTGTCTTTCTTTCTTTCTTTTTTGGCTAAATGTGTTTGTTGTCTTACTTACCATTCCATAGATAATTGTTTTTCCACAAAAACCTCTTTTTATTATTTAGAAATATTCTTTTATGGCTTGATTTGGACATTTTGTTGTTTCAGGTGACCGTGCTTACTGTATATGTATTTTTATATGGACGTTTGTACATGGTTATGAGTGGAGTGGAGAGAGAGATCCTTGAAAATCCAATCATACAACAGAGCAAGGCCCTTGAACAGGCTCTGGCCACCCAGTCTGTTTTCCAATTGGGTTTATTGCTGGTACTGCCCATGGTTATGGAAATTGGCCTGGAAAAAGGATTTCGCACTGCCCTTGGTGATTTTATCATTATGCAGCTACAGCTGGCCTCTGTATTCTTTACATTCCAGCTTGGAACAAAAGCACATTATTTTGGAAGAACAATCTTGCATGGAGGTTCTAAATATCGAGCTACTGGCCGAGGATTTGTTGTTTTTCATGCAAAGTTTGCTGATAACTACAGGATGTACTCACGAAGTCATTTTGTAAAGGGGTTAGAGCTGTTTATTCTATTGATCATATATCAAGTTTATGGAGAATCATATCGCAGTTCAAGTCTTTTTTTGTTCATCACTTTCTCTATGTGGTTTCTTGTTGCTTCTTGGTTGTTTGCTCCTTTTGTGTTCAATCCATCTGGTTTTGACTGGCAAAAGACAGTAGATGATTGGACAGATTGGAAGAGGTGGATGGGAAATCGTGGTGGTATTGGGATTGCACCTGACAAAAGTTGGGAATCATGGTGGGATGAAGAACAGGAACACCTCAAATACACAAATATCAGGGGGAGAATACTTGAGATAATACTTGCATTTCGCTTCTTTGTTTATCAGTATGGAATTGTCTACCACCTTGATATAGCTCACCGCAGCAAGAGCTTGCTGGTAAAATTTCTTAATTTTGATATTTGTGGACTACCAATGTCTGTTTAGATGTATGGTACTAACTTAATTTCTTTGTAGGTTTATGGACTTTCTTGGTTAGTTATGGCAACTGTTCTTATCGTCTTAAAGGTATTCAAATGGAACTCACTGATATGAATTTAATATATCCCAAGTAAGCTTAAATGAAAATGTTCTAGCATTAGTGAATGCTCAAAATAATGCACAATATGTGAATTAAATGTGTCTCAAAGTACCTTAAAAGGAGTTGTTTAGACTTCTGTTAACCCGGTTATTGTTAAAAACGGAGTTACTGATTAAAGGGAAAGAAAAGCGGGTTACAGTTACAACATGTGCAACTTTTCCTTTTTCTTGCATGTTCTATTTATTTCATTTCATCTTGAACAAACATATTCATTCATCTGTTATTTTTCTGTTTTATTATTCGCATGTTGCTGTCAGATGGTATCAATGGGTAGGCGAAGATTTGGTACCGACTTTCAACTCATGTTCAGGATTCTCAAAGCACTCCTGTTCCTTGGCTTCATGTCAGTCATGACTGTCTTATTTGTTGTATGTGGGCTCACTATATCAGATTTATTTGCTGCTATCCTTGCCTTCGCACCCACGGGATGGGCCCTTCTTCTTGTAAGTTTAAAATTCTTCCAATTCTTAAAGTAGAAAGAACATAGTATCTTGTGAACTTCAGGTTAACCATGCCATGTGTGTCTTAAAAACACACTGCCTTGTTGAAAATAGCTTAATTTAGCAGAGCATTATAGCCAAACTAGTTCCATTTTCAAACATTGTTGTACTAGCATATTATTCAAATGACCTTTTTTTTCTTCCTAAGTAATGGTGTTTTATTAAGAGAGGAGATTACTTGATGTTCACATTGGTGAACATAGAGTAGCTAAAAGAAATTACAAAGAAGTATACATAAAAACAGAGTGAGTCTTGAAACTCAAGAATATAGTTACAATTTTTAAAATCCCATGTGCGAGACCAATCAAACAAAGTTCGAATGAACAAGGATTGCAATTGATCCAGTAGCCTTTCTTTATCCTCAAATGTGTGGCTATTATGCTCCTTCCACTCCATCCACATCAAACATAGCAAAGTAAGATTCCAAACAGCCAAAGGGTGCTTCACAAAACCAATTTCTCCACCAAACACCGGCCTGTTATCATCTTCAGCAACACCCTAAAACCTACGCTTCAAAAGCATATGCAACATCACAATGGAGCAAAAAATGGTCCACCATTTCCTCACTATACTGACTCATACAATACCAACCAACTAAAGAGAAACCCCTGTTGATAAGGTTATCATAGGCAACAATCTTTCTCCACCCTTTGGGGCCCTGGCACACCAAATACTCTTCCAAGTGAGTATAATAGCAATGGTACCTCAGATACCCTTATAATAAGAATGAACATTAAATTTTCCACTCCCATGTAAATGCCATCTCAACCTATCACACACCTCTCCCCTAGGCACCTGTGCGTAAATAAGTGCCAGAAAGGAATTCACCAACATAACTCCCAATCACGTAAGTCTCTAAAATTACCCATTCCAACATCGATCCCCCCATATGAACGGCTATCTAAACATGCAAAACTGAGGCATCTCTATCAGCATAGCATGCATACACATCAGGGTACAAATCCTTAAGAGAATGGTGTTCACTCCATTGATCGTGCTGAAACCTTACTCATGTACCATTTCCTAACTCAGATGCTACATGCTGGAAGAATCTATCCCAGCTCACTCTAATACTCCACCAAAGGCCGCAGCCATGAGTCCCTCTACTTGGTTTCAAATGCCACCACCTTCCACCCCATACTTTGAAGCTATCACTTGATGCCATAATTGTATATGTTCATTCCAAAGAGCCATAACCATTTTCCCTGTAAGGCTTGATTAAAGCTCCCTATCTTCCTAATGCCCAAACCGCCTTGAGCAATGGATAATCAAGACTTATCCCACACCACCAAAGTGTATTTGAACTCCTCTTCAAGAAAAGATTACAATTAAATGTTGCAAAAGTCCGAATTATTTTTTGAGAATTATTTTGAATAATCCATTAATGACAATATATGCTACTTTTTTTCTTTCATGTATTGCCATGGCCAAGAAAGTTATCATTTTTTTCTGGCCCAAGATTCTATTTCACCACTCATTTACTATTATTTAAGTGATATTTTCATGCTGGTTCCTAAGTTGAGAATTCAACCCTACTAAACAAGTTCCACAATTCCCAAAATACTAGACTTAGATTTTGAATTTGTTGAAGTTGCAATTTCCTGTTTGTACTGCAACAAAGTGTTAGTATTTGTCACATTTTCAAAGTTGTTCTTTCTGAAACTACATGACCATTTCTTATATCAGCTTAGGATCTTTAATGACTTATTTATTGGAAATATATTTAGGTTGGACACACACATTTGTCTACTGATTAATTGTGATTTACTAAATCATTGTTTCCTAATCTTGTATATCCAAGATTGGGCAAGCATGCAGGCCATTCTTGAAGTGGCTAAAAGTTTGGGACTCGGTAAAGGAGCTAGGGAGAGCATACGAGTACATAATGGGGCTGATAATCTTCATGCCAACAGCCATTTTGTCTTGGTTCCCATTTGTATCGGAGTTCCAAACACGCCTTCTCTTCAATCAAGCATTTAGTAGAGGCCTCCAGATTTCAATGATTCTTGCTGGAAGGAAGGAGAAAGCAGCTTGAAGATTTTTGCATTTCCCTTACCGATACTCAGTCCAAATGTTACCATATTCTTTGAAACCATATTATATATGACATTTGGTGATTTTTGTAATATTCTTTCCTTGAAAATTATTGTGGCAATTTTTTTTTCCTTCAAGAAGAAATGTTACCATACATTCTATCCTATGTATCTTTACCCGAACCAAGTTTGATGTTGTTAGTTTCTCTTCGTTTTATTTGACTTTTCAATTATGTATTCATTTTAGGTATAAATTTCATTACAAGGAATTCATGTATCTTAATTCATTAATGGATTTGTTCTGTTATTACACTTATATTAATAATTGCTGTTGTAGGAAGGATAGGTCCAAAAATGTATATTGGGCCGTGGGCCCTGTACAAGAACACTTAGTAGTTCAAAAACAGGTAAACATTGATATAGAAGTGCGGGCTAGTGAATGGAGGAAGGTGTTTGGTTATGAGGGTTCAAGAAGGTGGTCCGAGGACAAATGCCTCCTCGGCTTAACAGAGCAGAGGTCAGAAGGGTTGACATGCCATCAAGAGCAACATTCTGGGCAGTTCTAATGGTAAGAATGAGCATCAGAAAGGAATAAGACAAGGGGAAGGTAAGAAATATCTAAAGGAAAGTTGCTACCACCGTATTAAATGTTCTGTAGCTAACTCTCTGACCGCATTAATGTGGAAGTGATACCTGAACAGTGATGTTCAGCCTTACAACTACCTCTAAAAGTTTCAAGAAGGTGCTGATGGGATAAGGATAAGAGCCAGCCATTTGATCTACACATGGATGGCTGAGATAAAGCAAAGGAGGGTAATATAAAGAAGAAAAATCTCATTACAAAATGATCATCTGAGAATTGGTAGTAAAAAACATTGTAGCACTAAAAACTGTAATTGTAATCAAGTCTAAGAGAAATATATATTCAAGAACTACTCTCTTCGGATATTGCTGAGAAAGAATTTCTTTGCATAAAACTTGTTTTTTCATTGTTTTTCCTTGCTTTCTTACCATCCTTAGTCCATTGCGAGTGTTGTCCAATTCATTGAAGCTAGGAATGGCAACAGGTTGGGTTCGGGCTGGGTTTTTACATACTCGGACCTGACCCGCGGGTCTGGACCCGAAACCCAGACTCGGCCCGATTATTAATCAGGTTTTTTTCCTAAGGCCCAGACCCGCCCGCTGGGCCCCGCGGGCCCCGTTTAGCCCGCGGCCCAAATCGTGGCCCAACCAAAAAAAAAATTTGAATGAAGCCCAAATTCATTTTTGCTCCCATCTCCGTTTAGGCACTGCATTTACAACAAACACAAAATACACAATTTCTTCCACAATATATTACAGTTACACCACAAAGTCTCAAAATTTCAAATATTTAAACTAAAATAACTAGAAATAGCACAACGCATCTGTTGAAGTCCATAGTTTAAGTAGAAAGCACCAAACAAAAAAATTGAAACGAACATCTCATATTCTCAGAGACTCATATTAAAAAAAAAAAAAAAAAATTAAGATAAGTAGAGAACAGATCGGCGTTGAGAACTTGGGCCGGCGATAAGATTGAGAGTGGGTGAGAGCTTGGACCAACGGTGGTGAATGCTTGGAACGGCAGTGAGAGGCTGAGATCTTGGGCGGCGTTGCTTGAAAGTGAGTGAGTGAGAGTGTGAGACTGTGTGAGCTAAAATTGAGAGAAAGAGAGAAAACAACCTGATCGAAGGTGCACGTGATGGCCAGTGGTGACAGAGATCAAAGGTTGGGGTGAGCAGAGTGATGTGAGGAAAATGAGAGCAGTCGAGTAGGAGAGGAGACTCAGGAGAGTGATGTGAGAGAGCAGCTAAAGAGTGAAGAAATGAGGGATTTGATTTAGGGTTAGAATATAGGAATATATATATATATATATATATAGAGAGAGAGAGAGAGAGAGGGTATTTTTGTAATTTTTGGATACCGGGTTTTTAACCGAGCCGGGTCTCGGGTCAGGTTTCTGGGTTTTTTTTATAAAACCCGGACCCAACCCGAACTCGCTTCGGGTTTTTTTTTAAAAACTCATACTTGACCCTATTTCTAATCGGATCGGGTAAAACCCGGCCCATTAGGGTCAGGCCGGGCCGGGTACCCACAGGTCGGGCAAAAATTGCCATCCTTAATTGAAGCCTAGTTTTTGGTCCACTCTCTACAAATTCTTTGTATTAGGCTCTTTGGGCCTGAATCCTTTTACCTTTTGAGCTTAAGATCCAAGATGCACCCTTACAGCTGTAATTTAATTAAAGCTAGATCCTTAGCATCCAAGTTGTTATGGGGTAGCTTTACATCTTAATTAATTCAAAGCACAAGGAGGTTTAACGTAGATGTGGCAGCACACTGTGATTCCCTAATGACACCAGTTAACATGACCTATTTATAAATTATAAGAATTGAGATATGAGTTATGAGTTATCTCATGATGTGAGAACCAAATAGAGCCTTAATAAAATTCCTGAAATTAAGACCCAAGGTAAAGATGGGCTTGGCAACTCACTCTCAAAGAGATCATGGAGTGGAGTGGAGTGGAGGTTGCTGGATCTCACTATTAAAGATTTAATGAATGATCCACGTGAGTTTGTGGGTGGGTTCACATCCAATGATGTTTCATGGTGGCACTAGGATGTTCTGCTTGTTGCAGCGACATGGGTGCTGTAGCCAGTGGTGACATTTTTTTTTGAAAGGCATGGGCCTTTTTGTTCAAAATAACAATAAAACTCAAACAATTTTGTTAGTTAGCACATTTTCAAAATTATTTAGCAATCAAATAACTTGAGAGTAAAAAACTTTATTTTGCTTTGCAAAATTGAGTATAATGAATTCGATTCCCACGTCATGGTAGCAGCTGAGGTGGAAATCTCGTCCACATAGGATGCAAATCGAGTCCTTAAGGCTCAAGTTTGTTGAACTCGATTTTGTTTAAATGAAAATCGAGGCTCACGAACTCGATTTCTATGCCTGGTGAACAGCCTTCCACGTGTTTAATGTGGGTCCCAGCAGTACCTTTTTCCCCTAAATGTCCACATGCATAGATATTGAACTTGCGCCCGTTAGTCTTGATTTTTTTTAAATGAAAACCGAGTCTTACGAACTCAATCTCTATGCATGGTGGATAGCCCTCCACGTGTTTAATGTGGGTCCCAGCGGTGCCTTTTTCCCCTATTCTCTCTATCTCTCTCACTCAGTCACTCACTCACACAACACTCTCTCTCAACAAAATTCATCAACTCTCATACTCTCACAACACTCTCTGTCTATCACTCACACTCACTGCTATACAACACTCTTTCCCTCAACAAAATTCATCAGCACTCACACTCTCACAACACTCCTCACAGTGGAAGTAAATCTATATTTCAGGTAATGTTTTATAAATTTGTACTTGAGTTATGTTATTTATTTATTGAGTGAAGTTATTACAACTTATTTAAGATATTATTCTAAATATTGGGAATATTTGTTTAGTTTTGTTAGTGTAAATATTGTGATTAATTATTTGCTAGGTTTAAAAAAAAATTTATTTAAGATATTTAGTATTGTTAGGTTTTTATCATGGGTATGAAATGGATTATGAGTTTGATACCCAAGATAGTATTTCTAGGCTTTTTAGCATTAATTATTTCAAGATATATTTGTTTAAGAAATGTAACAAAGATGAAATGGATAATGAGTGGCTTGGTATAATATTTTTGTTCATGATAACTTTTTTGAATGGGTTTTGAAAGTCATGCCCCTAGAATGATTTGGAATTTTAAAAGAATATGAAATAGGTAATGACTATTTTTGTATGTGATGTGGGGTGAGTATATGCAAATTTGGTTGAGGTGTTAGGACATAATGTCATAACTATACCGTAGGTTGTAACAAGTTGTTGGCATTTCATACACAAAGTTTTGTGATTGATGTTGATTCAGAGTTATAAGTTTGTCACTAACATAATTACACTTGATGATCAATAGGTTGATAATGATCCATATAAATATATACCACGGTAGACCCCTTAGCAATGCCAACTCTATTGACGGATTCTCATTTCAAGGTCTGGGTATCAAGGACTATTATATGATGGTACATCGTAAGTTGAAGACCCTGAATGATTTAAAGATAAAAATTATGGAAGAGCTGCATGTGAATCTTGCTTTGCATGACATACATATTACTTTCTATTCTCCACATAAAGTCCTCAATCAACGCATTAATTACAGGTATATGGCAATAAAAAAAGACAAACATGTGAAGATCATGTTTAACAGGATGCAGAAAATGTCCCAAGTAACAGCTATTGAGTTGTACGTCAATTTGGAGCCGCATGTAGAAGTTGGCGCAGAAGAGATTCTACAAACAACTACATCTCTACAGTTTGCAGTCCCAGATGATCCATGCACCACATTGGGAGGCTATACACCCCCTTTTTCAAGAGACACCAACAACAATTGAGAGTAAAGCTTGCAATAGATATGAAGATGAATTTTGTGCACATCGAGGTGAACCCTTTACACTTCCAATAGTTGAAGATGAAGACAAAGACTGTGTTGACCATGCTGCCATTAATGGTGAAGATCTTGACGATATAGATCAGTACAAAGAGAGGATTGAGCAAGGCGACTTTGACAGGTGTGTTGATGACCATGAAATTGCTCCCAATCCTCATGTTGAAGATATGATTGAATGTGATGAAGATGATGCGGATGCTGCTATTGGAGTTCAGCATATTACAAATACGACCCTTGTTTACCAACCTTCTGCCTCGTCATTTTATGCAAATACTTGGTAAAATATGGTTGATCCTAAAGTTCTTTAGCAAGCATTTGCTTCTTCTTGGAATGTGGAGATGAATTTTAGTAAAGAGTTGATTTTTGCGAATAAAGAGGCGGTGAAGCGTGCATTAACAATTTATACCGCAAAGCTTAACAGAGACTTTATGACTAGTAGGTCGACCAAAAGTATACTGTGTGTGAAATGCATGGATGAGTCATGCAAGTGGTACATTGAGGCAATCATAAAGCCTAAACTTAATGGACTATGGATGGTTACATCTTATGTGGGTCCTCACAGTAGTATACCCCTTGTCATACCAAAAGATGGTAAAATGATGGATTCTAATTTTGTTGCAGCAAAACTTGTTCCAACATTACAACAAAATCACATGGCAAAAATTGATCACCTCAGAGACATTATTAAAGCGATGTATTATGATCATGAGCTTTCTTACTATAAGGTATGGGATGCGAAACAAAAGGCTATTGCAAAGATATTCGAGGATTGGGAACAGTCTTACCAAAGGTTGAGAAAGTTGTTATTGGCATACTTGGATCAAGATCCAGGCACCCGATACTTCTATCACACCATACCCAGGAGCGTGTTCGGTGATACTTTATTGTGCTATGTATTTTAGGCTTTTGCTCCATGTATTGATAGATTCAGACATTACAAGCCAGTGATCAATATTGATGGGACCCATTCATATGGTAAATATCGAGGGGTGTTGTTGATTACAATGGCAACCGATGTCAACAACAAGGTTTTTCCTCTCACCTTTGCCGTTGTGAACAAAGAGTTAAGGCCTAGTTGGGGGTGGTTTTTAGAATACCTCAGGGTTTCATTGGGGGATGTGATAGAAGATAAGGACATTTGTGTAATTTCTAATCGAAATTTGGGTAATCAAAATGCAATTGCAACCTGGCCCAAAAATGATGATGGACGAGTACGAGTATTTCACAAATATTTTCTTCGACATGTTGCTAGCAATTTCAACACGCATTTTCAAGACCCTACTCTAAAGTCATTGGTCTTGAAAGTGGGGTATGCTACTAAGGAAGCTAAATTTTAGTTGTATATGCAATCTATCAAGGAAGCTGAGATTCAGGCCCTTAGGAAGAACGTGACAATTAGAATGAAGAAAGGTGACCTCGAACCCTATACGCCATACACCTATCTAATGAGCGGGGATCTAGACATGTGGACCTAGCTACATGATGGTGGATACCATTATAGGGCTATGACAACCAATATCTCGGAGTGCTTCAATGGAGTACTCAAAAGTGCTTGTGGCCTACCCATTGCTGCCATGGTTAAGTTCATTTGGAGCAAACTTGTCGCATATTTCCATGATCGACACAAAGAAATTATTTATGATCTCTCCAACTCTCCGAGGGAAAAGTGTGGAATAAATATGCCATGTCAATCTATAGCGCAAATCTGCAAAGATCTGCTGGACACCAAGTAAGGGAATTTAATCATGAGCATGGTATATATCAATTAGTTATCCCATATGACATCTATAGCACTGGTGGGGGACACCATAATCATGAGATAAACATAGTGGCCAGAACATGTGATTGTGGAAAGTGGCAAAACCGAAAGATCCCTTGTTCACATGTAATTAAAGTTCTTCTGTTCTTGACGCAAGATCCGACCAGCTATTTTGACCCATATTATAGTTTGGACAACGTCATTCACACCTATTCACATGCATTTGTGGTGCCAAAGTAAAAGCCATTGTGGAGGGATGTGAACAGTCCAAAGTGGGTTCTTGACCTAGATCTGTTGCGGGCCAAAGGTCGACCTTGTAGGGGTGAGTGTAACCCAACTACCTGCTCATTCTCGACATGCACATCTGGCTGTTTAGCTTCACTCCTAACAATTGAAGATCCTACAACTACAGGGGAGGATGGTCTAGCAGATGATATGTGAGTAAGGCCCGTACTCATGGGATTTGTATGTAGTCCAAGAGTGGGCATGAATGACATGGAGTTAGTATGGGGTGGGTTCATGGCTGAAGTAGGGCCTATACAGCTGCTAGGTGGTACATGGTCTATATGACCAATGCTGTATGAGGGGGACTGGGTGTGCATGACAAGAAGGGTGTCATTGAAATCAATACCGAGATCAAAGGATGGAGGAGTAAGTGAAAGATGAGCAGGGTCAGAACATGTACGTGGGGTGGGTGGAGGGAACTCGAGGTGAGAAGATGCATGAGCAGTGGGTGGAGGGATCTCTGGGGCAGGAGATGCATGTAGGGGGTGGAGGGGGATCCAGCCTAATGACTGATGGGGTGCAGCACACCGACCACAACTATGGCTAGCAAGAGTTAAGCTCATGTTTGGTTGTCCAGTATCTTCTAGCGCTTCTAGATTTGCCTCATTGGTATTTTGCATAGGAAGATGGGCAGTTATACGGTGAAGGCGATCCACTGCCTTAAGCATATCTATAATCTGCTTGTAATTAAGACTAGGGATGGCAATGGGGCGAGGCGGGGCGGGGCCGAAGGATGGGGTCTTCGTCCCTGCCCCACATGGTTTTGTCTTGCCCCATCCTCGCCCCGTCCTGCGTAATGGGGAAAACTTTCTTACCCTATCCTCGCCCCTTGGGGCTCCGTGAAGCCCCGCCCCACCCTGTAAAACTCTAATTTTTGTTAATTTTTCCTACAACTAGTACAATTTTTTTAATGAAACCTATTTCATTAATAAAAATATATTTGAAATTAAAGCTAAATTTATCCTATCAAATCAAATCAATTTTTATAAAAAAAATTAAATAATATATCCAACCATTTAATAAGACCATCACAAAAAAAAAATATATATATATATATATATATATATATCTCTTGTAGTACAATACAAAACAAAATAAAGGTAGATAACCACATTGGGTAGAACAAAATAAGCTAATATTGAAATGTTTGTTTAAATTGTAGGGTTTTAGAATATGAAAAATTTACAATTATAACCCTTAGCAATACGGGACGGGGCGGGGTGGGTCTTAAGAGTCTAAACCCATTCCCACCCCATCCTGTGGTGCAGGGCTAAAATCTTGCCCCATCCCCACCCCACCACCTTTGTGGGGCGGGGAAAACCCGCTCGGGACAAAACGGGAAAGGGCGAGTTAAGCGAGGCGAGGCAAATTGTCATCCTTAATCAGGACTGCCTACTACACAACGCATCAACAACTGTTTGTGACTTGCAATCTACAAGTAAATAAATACAATTACTACATCTAACACAAAAATGGTAACACACAACTAAATTTGAAAAGAAAGGTCTAAGCAATTACCATAATACGAAGTGCAGCGCTAGTGTGGTCGACGAACCTCCGAGTGACCCTATCGTACCACTGGAAGTATGGATGATCAAGCAGCATATCACCCTCTAGTCGTGCTCCATGACATAGTAATTGTGCTCAACTATTCCATACTTGGATATGGTGAGCATGTTTCACTCTCCAAACAACTTTGGTCTTCCCCCTCAAGTCTAAAGCATGAAGGGCGTCGTCAGTATCAACATCTAAGGGAATTTCTAGTACCATCCCAAACTAACGAACAACATGATCCAGTGTATGTTTCTTTACTAGCTAGAAACATACAAGTGGCACCCTCGTCGTCCACATTTCCCTTCCTGCGAAACAAAACGCAAGTAGGTGGCCTAATTCGACTTCATATGGTTGCCACACCATCTGCAATAGCAAAAAAAAAGGGCAGCACATTATGCAATGTTCCATTATTTTTTACCATGAGATATTTTACAGTTATAACAATACACACTATTCATAAACATTACAAGAAACACAATTTGGGTACCTAGTTGGGATGCATAGAATCTAGAAGCTAGCGGTACCGGACCAAACAAATTTCAGTGAAGCAATTCTTCGTGCTCAAGACCCACAGCCACCTACAATTAAGAAAGAGGGAGTCAGTATCTACCAATTATGCAATGATAACACAATATAATTGAGGAAGAGACTTACTTAATGGACAATGGAGAAGGTACTAATGGTGGGCCATATGCAACATCTGGTGGGAGGTCCATCCTCAGGCACAAAAAAAGGAATTTGACCCATGCCCAATACTGAATCAATATCAAGGCCCCACCAATCTAATTGGCACCTCTTTGGCACGCCTTGTATAACCCTCTGTACAATCATGTAAGGCAAGCACTCCCATAACTGTACCAAGGTGGATTGTGAAGGTCCCCCAACATCTGCAACTACATCGTATGCACCCTATCGCCAAATTTATCCGCAAAAATTGTGTCCCCTAGGAGCCCTAGAATATAACACCGTGCATACTAATGCACAGCAAGCTTCATCAACTTTTTGAAGTAGCAATTTAATCTGGATCCTTTGTCCTTGAAGCACCACACTATCAATAACAATTCCAAGCATATTCTCACATTCAGTAGCCACCCCAAGCCAGCTCTTGAAACAATTGGCTCACCATTGATCGAAATCCCCAAAAGAACCTCCATATCCTGTAACGTGATCATTGTCTCACCATGTGGCAAGTGGAAGGTATGGGTTTCAGGCTACCATCGCTCAACGAAGGCCGTTATCAAATTATGATCGATCTCTCTAGATGGGGTCCTATGCAACCCTTCTAATCCAACTCTCTTAACAATATCAAGGACACAATCATCCATCATCGAGTGTCATTTTCGAAACTTCTCATTACGACCACGGCATTGCAGTACCCCCAGATCCTGCACATGATAGAACCATGGTGATGAGATGCTCTACACTATAACCTTTGTAATATGATTGTAGCTATTGTTCCCAAAAAACAAAAATAAAGCGGTTATCATTGAAATCAAAATATCATCCAAAAAAAAAAAAAACAACGAAGGGAGAAAATAAAAGGATGCAATGCACATGATACATTTGTTTTTAGCCATTTAGCCTGCTACTTGTGTCATACATACTATTGTGTAAACATTGCCATAATAGCAATCCAACGCGTTACCCACCATGTTTACAACAAATACATACATCAAAATTTCATTCTCTTTGGCTCTCACAATTCAATTTGGTTATCTTAAAAACACCAAATGTAAACAAATTGAAGGGGTAAAACACAATTATGAAATAAATTTTTTTAAACATGATTGATGGTATGATACAAATGAAAAATTAAAACATTTTGAAATTTCTTAATCCTAAATTAGACCCTAACCACCCCACCAAAAACATATAAGTCATTAACCATCAATATTGCAAGGGAATAGTTGGCCCATAATACACGCAAGAAATTGAGATAAAAACTAGCTTTATGATTTCGCATTTGAAGTACAATTTGGCCTATAATACACACAAGATATTGAGTTAAAAAATTATAAGTGCTTAAAAACGTTTTAGAAATAGCACTATGGCATGCTCATGACTATGCATTCAAAGCTAGTAATACCATTGACAGACTTAGAATTTTAGAAATGGGAAAAAAAAATCAACAAAAAATGAGAAATGTAAAAGGAAAAGAAGCGAATATAAAAATTCAGCAGGTGGTTAGTTTTAATTTTAACTCACCTTCCCAAATAACGTACGATCGATGTTCTTCTAGCAACCTTAACACAGAATAATCCATGGGACCAGGACCCAACTTATCAACCCCTGAACAGCAACGGCAGCCATACTGCACAAAGTTTAAAGTATGGTATCACTTATTTGTTTATCAATGGTTTCTTTATACAAATTTTTTTTCTTTATTAAGTACTAACTAATAGATAAAATGTCAATTAATTTCATATTAATCAATATAATTCACAGAGAGGATATATGAACAAATAAATCAAGGTTAATAGCAACGTAAAGGGGGGCTAACTTTAAAATCATATTTTACAAAATCAAGAGCCAGCATTAATAAACACAAACATCATCACATTATGACCCCCATCCCCCACCACCACTTGAATTCATTGACTGCGACACCAACAATTTCTTATCATTAAAAAACACACGCAAACACACATATACTTACCAATAGAAAAGCAATACCATTCAAAGGGCATCTTAATAAGATAGATAAAAATATAATTGTACTTATAAAAATAAGTAGAGTTTTAACAAATTATAGAAGCCAAATAAAGCTAAAAATAAGTTAGCTAAACAAACCATTGCTCACCAGTCACCACCTCAGCAATCTTGACACCTAAATCAAATCACAAATGAAACCCTATCCCACAGACATAAAAAAAATAGACAGATACAAATCAAATCCAACATGAAACCCTCCCATAGATACAAAAAATAGATAGATACAAACCAAATCACAATAAAAACCCTAAATCAGTCAAATACCCTCCGCTATGGAGAGAGAGAGAGAGAAAGTCGTTACTTGTGATAGACATGGAGCCACTGAGAACTAGGACCCAAATACCCACCAACGGAGCCACCCAAAATACAGAGATGAGAGTGTTGAGTGAGAGGGAAGATTAGTAGCAAAGAATTGTGTTGTATAAGAGTGTATGAGAGTGTTTGCAAAGTGTTTGAAGAGGGAGAAAGCGAAGGAGAGAGACAGAGTGGGAAAGAAAAGTCTTTGAAGAGTGAGAGGGAAGTGTGTTGTGTTGCAGTGAGTGAGTGAGTGAGACTGAGTGAGAGAGATGGAAAGAACTAGGGGAAAACAGGAAAAGTGTTGTTGCTGGGACCTACATTAAACACATGGAGGGCTGTCCACTAGGAACTGAAATCGAGTTCATAAAGCTCGTTTTCCATTTAAACAAAATTGAGTCCAAAGGACTTGAGTTCATTTCAACAAAATCGAGTCCAAAGAACTCAAGTTCTATGCTTATGTGGACAAAATGTCCACCTCAGCTGCTGCCACGATGGGAAAATCGAGTTAATTATACTTGATTTATGACTCCAAAATTGAATCTTTTACTCTTGAGTTGTTAGATTGCTAAATAGTTTTGAAAACGTGCTAACTAGCAAAATTGTTTGAGTTTTAGTGTTATTTTGAAGAAGAAAAAAATCCCTGATTAATGGGACTGAAACTATTGTTGAGAGAAAACTCAATGGTAAAAGGATCTATTTGGCGGGTGACATTTGGTCCTCGTTAGGTGGATTTTATTGAGTGAATGAGAGAAGAGAAAAGAGAAGTTGGATTTTTCCTAGCAGTTCCATGTGAATCACCTACTTATTTTATTTAACTTTTGCTTATTGTTTTTACTATTTGCGGGTTCTACATGAGTTACCTGCTTATTTTATTTAACTTTTACCATTTATTTACGGTTCTTTAAGTAAAAACTAAATAAGTTATTTCTAAACGAGGTGGCCCGCTATAGCCTATGTCCATAGGATGAGTCTTCTTGATAACTACAATAGTTTGCTATTGAAGTATTCGTGTTATAACATATCCAATATAGGGTTTATGTGCTAGAGAATCCTACATTAACCCTATATTAAATTAGGGTTAGTGTGCTTACTTTACAGGTACATAGGCCTATAGGTTTAGGTTTCTTAGGTCATAAATCTCTAACAAATTTTAAAGAGAAACTCAAAGAATATCTTAAAAAGAAAAAACACTTTAAGGAGACAAATTTTAAATTATTTACAGTAACTATTGTTACACATGTTAAGTTATACATAGTCATACATATTCCAACCGAAATCGTGTTTTTAAAACATGATTTGAATTATAATTGTGGAATGTAATTATTACTTAAACCAATTGAATGTCAAAACACGATTTTAGTTGTGTCTCGTACACACAGTATATAACTATCACCAGTCAACTATTTAATGGTCTGTTTGGATACCGCTTATTACTGAAAACTAAAAACTGAAAACACTATAGCAAAATAATTTTTAAATATGTGAATAGTACCATGGGACCCAATTTTAAAGTTTTTTTTGCTAAATAAAGTACTTGTAGGTCCCATGAACAGTGCACGAGACCCACTGGAAAAAGCCTAATGCAACAAAGGAGTCTTTTCTCTTCCTACATTATAATCGTGGGTCCCACATCTGAAAACGTGAACGTAGATGCAAGAGATTTTCATCGCAATCCAAATGGATATTAAGTCTCTTTACAATCAAAGTCGATGTAATGTTTGCTACAATTTTGCTCGATTTTTTTTTTTTAATTAAAAGACAAAAGTCTGGACTTCTTTCTTTTTTCTTTTTTTTTTCTTTTTTTTGAGGAGGAAGTGTGGACTTCTCTTGAATATTCATGTCAGCTTATGTAAAATAGTATAAAGTCCAAAATATAGTCAACCCACATCTGATCATAAACTAGTTTTGCAAAATGGGATTTTGCTATAATGCTTATGCAAATTTATAAATCACCTTAGCTTATGCACAATGATTTTTTATAAGACTAGGAATGACAGTAGAGTAGGTTTCCTATTCCCCGCCCCACTTCCGCTTTGGAGTGGGTTTTTTTTTTTTTTTTTTTTTTTTTTTTCTGCTCCATTCTAGCGGGTACCCATCCTGCCACACTCAAATTATATATATATATATATATATATATATATATATATATATATATATATATATATATATATATATAATTTATTAAAAGTTTATTTTGAACACATTAAATTAAAACTCATAAAACATTAAAAAAAAAGTTCTAACATTACAATTTACAAAAACCTTCTCAAAGCATAACAATACAACAATTCAAGTAATAAGAAATACAAAAACAATTCAAACATAGCAATACAATATTAAAAAATATATATATAAACAACATAAATATTAAAACATAAAAGTGTAAATTCAATAATACAATATAAAAAGGCATCATAAATTTAAAGTTAGAAGACTAAAAACACATATGTATATCTTATAATAAAAAATAAACCTATAAAAATATTTTTAATTATTTAAATATAAACAAGGCGGGTGTGGGGGAAAATGTCAACCCCATCCCGGCCTCATTTGTTATGTAGGGAAGGTAAAATCCATCTATTAAAGGCGGGTGAAGCAGGTACCTATGGGGTAGGTGAAACCCATTTATTTTTAAAAAAATTTTATCATAAAATTGAAAAAAATAAAATATACTTTTTCATAAATTGCTGCAACTACCTTACCCATAGACTAGCAATTGTGTCATCTTAAGTGTCCATACCATTTTTCATAAAAATAACAAAAGTCGATTACCAGATCAACGAAACCAATGACGTAAGCCCCAACGAAACGAGTTCCCCAACAAATTCCCCAAATTGCATTTCCATTTCCAATTCCAATTCCTGCACTCATTGAAAGTAATAGTAATTAGTGATTGTAAGAGAATGAGTTCACGTCAAAACCCAAACCCAAACCCAAACACCAACCCAAACACAAACACAGCTTCTCTCACTTTTGATCAAATCTCTAGATACTTCTCTTTGCCTCTCAACGACGCCGCTTCTACTCTCGGTACTCTCTCTCTCAGCATTTTACTTTTCAAAAAGCATTCTAATTTTCCATGTTACGATATCTAACTCAGTGCACAAAACTCTCACATTTTTTTTTTCGGTCCGCGTTTGGCAGGCAGCCTGGAGTGAGGCTGATTCCTAGACCCGAACCCGCGACTTGTCAAAGTCCCTGATGTTTAACTCTCAAACACATTTAACGACTGAGAAAACCTCAATTGCATGTTACATTGTCAAACAGATTTTTTTTTTTTTTTTTTTTTTTTAATTATTACGGTTAGTTCCATTGTTTCTCGAAATTGTTCTATGTCCATTGTGTAAAAATGATGGGTGACCCTCTCAGAATAACACAATTTATAGTGACATGGAAGAACAAGCATGATCTCTTGATGCTTCTGACTCTAATAACATTCCAGCTTCATGCTCTATCAATTTTGTTGCTCATACAAAATTTTTATTAGGACTGAAGTAAAATGAATAGAATAGGCTGTCACAAATATTGTTTTTTAGCTGATTGCTCCTGAGCATGATATTAATAGGATGGTACTTTGAGAAGGCACTGTGCTCATTCTTAGATTTTTTTTTATGAACTCAGAACTTTTTACCTTTTTTTTTATTTTATTTTTGGGATAAGAAATCAAAATTTTTATTAGTATGAAAAGAAACTCAAGTATTCCACCATATCATTTACTTAAGAAGAAGAGTCAAGAGTCTTGTAGCTTAATTGACACTTTCTGTTGTTTCTAATAGAGACTTCCAAGGATCAAATCCCCCGTCCCCCAACTATCGAATTACCCAAAAAAAAAAAAAAGAAGAAGAAGAAATCATTCACTTAAGAAGAAGAAACTCAAGTACTACATGATTTTTTTAGTTGCTTGAAAACTCTTATGAACACTTCTCTTTAGTGCAATTGGTTTTCGAACGCAACATCACTACCGTGTTTTAGGCTACTAAGTAATTCACATTATCGCATAATGAACTTATGGATGACTTGTGATATGCGTTCTTTTTTGCTTTCATGTGTAACTTATGGTGGTTGTTGCATGTGTATGTATATATGTATTTGTATTTTTTTTACACAACTAGGTTATTGGTGTGAAGATTCCTAATTGTTCTTCTGGCTAAGTTGCATGGTAGCTACTAACCCAAAAAAGAAAAAGAAAAAAAGAACCTGCATGATAAAGGTATATGCCTTAAGTTAAGTTTGCATGTCAACCATCAAGTAGTGTTTTCTTTTTAAAATAAATAATTTCAGTAAAAACCAAAAAGGAAGCACACAAGCTGCATACAAATATCAGCCATCAATACTTGACATGTTTTGATCTTCAAATGTGTTTAATAACGAAGCCTGATAATGTGGTTTGATCTTCACATGGCAGGTGTATGTACAAGTGTACTAAAGAAACTTTGTCGTGAAAATGGTCTGGATAGGTGGCCATATAGGAAGGTAGACTTTTAAGGTCCCCTAATTTGTGCTCGTGTTTCAAATTGCTTGGCTATACTGAAAATGGCTCATTCATTCATTTTCTCTGTGTTTTATCATTTGTACATATTTGTTTCTCCTTTTTGCAAGCAGTGAGATTCATTTGTGAATCACATAGCAGTAGTGCAGTTTGTGTATATTGTATCTCATCAGTGATTGCTATTTTTACTTTTGTGTGTGTGTGTGTGTGAGGTGAATTACTAATGCATTAGCTTCACAAGGAAGCCCTGTGTTTTACATCTTTTACCTTTTTGTTTTCATCCCCAAAATGATTGTAAGCCCTGTGTTTGAAATCAAATTGGACTGGACGGTTATATCTAATATAGTTCATCCTTGCAGTAGTAATATACTAACATGCATCTCAGAACAATCTCAAACGTAACAGGCTACACTATTAGTGGTATAATTGTTATGCATGTTTATGCGAACATTGGTGTCATTGGATGATGATTCTGAGTAAACAAGTAGTAAATTATTTTTCCTTATATATATATATATATGATTTTATGTAATATGATTTTGAAATGCAATATAGTTTCTATCTGGAAAGAGCATTGAAGAAATTAGAAGATATGCTGCTAGAGAAAAATACAAAGAACTTGCTGAGCTGTCAAAGAACGGTAGAGAAAGGTATAATGCTTTGACAAGTTCTGCCATATTATTGACATCTAATAGTCGTACGGGTTTCTTTTAATGTTCCTTATAATAACTTCTTTACCCTTTTCAATGGCACAAAGCTGCTGCCTGCTGATTAATAGAGAAGGAGTTTTTTTTGGCCTAAGATACATGCTTTGAGGTCTAAAACATTATGGACTCCAAACATGAATTAGAAAGTGAGTTCTAACTATGGTATGGAGGAAATTCATTACATACACAAACACACATACCTGCATATATGTATGTATATCAACTTGAATAATGAATGGTTATAATAAAACTGAAGCATCTGATCATAAACACAAACCCATATATGCATGTATATATGTATATCGACTTAAAGAGAAATGAATGGCTATAGTAATACTGAAGCATCTGATTGGGACTTTCTCAAAGAGGAAAAGTAATATACTTAGAATCAATTGAGTTAGATCAACCTAAATCAATTACTGATTCTCACATATAGTGATTCCCTCCTTCTGTTCATCAGTTCTCCTCTCTTGTAACCAGTTTTCTGTTCTTTTCTTTTTCTTCCTTGTACTATTTGACTTTTTTGTGCTCCTTTTGCATAAAGTAGCTTTTTTAACATAGACTTTTCTTACTTGTCAAAAAAAAAAAAGATCAACATAAAGATATATTATAATTCAAATGGACTTTTTTGAGTGTTGATATTTGATGAGGGCTTATGTATCCAATAGATTATTTAACATATGTTATATGTTATAAAGTGTATTATATTTCTGGTTGTTTCTATGCTGTTCTCAATGTTTTCCTATGTTGTATTTCTAAAATGCTTTTGTTTCTAGGATGACCAAATTGCTACATGGAAACGATATATAACTCCTTGTTGGAGGGAGAAAAGAAATTATTGTAATTATCAGAATATATAGTGCTCCAATTGAATAACAAAGAAAGCATCAACATTAGTAACATAGGAAAAGTAATTGTTCCTTTGGAAAAGATATTCTAATGAAGTGATATCTGATTAGAATCAACTCGTAATTTTCATTCTGTTCTACATATATACCTATAGGGGTTTGCTATCCTCCCCATCTTCATGTGGGGAATAGTAATCTTATTGGACTAAAATTGAAGCGTACATCTCATTAAAACTGAGGGCACTTAAGCAATCATAAATTTTTTTTCTTTTTACTCGAGTAATCTCTTTCTTCCTGAATCTGAAGTGGATGGTTGCATACCCTTGGAGACATCTTGCCATCGTTGTGCAACAAATCAGCATAAAATCTTAAACTGTGGTTTTGAACTTGACAACTCCTCATGATCTGTATACAGTTTGACATTAAGGCTTACAAGAGTCTCTACAGGTTTTGAACCTGATAAGCCTATTTCCTCCAAAATATCCCACCCATATTTCTCTACAACAAATTAATCCCTTCCTTAGATTGTGCTACTTCAATACCCAAGAAATAACATAGCTTCCCCTAATCCTTAGTCTGACTGAGTTTTGAAGGAACATCTTCAACTCGATAATTACCTACTTGTCATCAATAGTATTAATGATGTCATAAACACTTTCCAATTAGCATATTGGGAGCAGTAGAGGTTGGGAGATCTGACATCAAATACTTCTTACCTATCACCTTAACTTCCAATCAGCATATTTGGGACCAGTAAAGGTAGGGGAATCTGACACCAAATACTGAAATTTCTTCTTACCTATCTAAAATACTCCCACTAATTGTCAATAATAATTTAGGAGGAGAAAAAACTCATATAGGTTGAGCGAAATTATTATAACTCAATTTAATTAATTGTCAAAAATAATTTGGGGGGAAAAAAAACTCATATATAGTTATTTCTTCAACTCCATGACATCATATGATTAAGGAATTACTCACAAGTAATGCAAATACAGGAACGAATTAACCCACTGCAGAAAACTCCATAATTGGAAGAACCAATTTAGCAATCCAACCAGCCAACACACGAAGATACCAGTAGATTACACAGCATCATAATAATTAACAAGGTCCATTAACCTATCTATGGTTGAAATAGGGAACATCTTCAAAAGAATCATGGGTCTTTAGAGAAGCCCATTAACCCATAGAAATCAAAGACTAAAAGGGGTGGAGCAATGATGCAGGCCAAATGAAAAACATAGCAGTAGCAGAGTGATGTAGGAATGATTGTGATGTCCTTCTCGATCTGATGTTCTAATTGACTGCATTCCAAACAAGGAACAAAAAGAAATTGCCGAAAAGTCAGGCAAACAATATCGAGGAACAATATTGAGGATCTTCCAATAATCTGTTCTTTGTGAGGACTATCAATCTCAGGTTTGGGCTAGCCGTCAAGATTGTGATAATAAGATTGATAGTGATGATGGAGATATGCAGACAAGAGCAATTGCCGCAGTCGATGGTGGTTATTATCTGTGTAGTGGTTGATGGTGATCAATCATGGCAGGCAGCTGTTTAGAGTTACAGGGGCTTTGATACCATGTAAACAAATTATTAATTTTTTCTTTGATAATTTATTAGTTACAAAGGGGATGAGAGATTTGAACATCTTTGTTGGAAACACTACGAGGTGCCAGATAGTGAAATTCTGTTTAGGGTTTTTTTTTTTTTTTTTTTTCAATAAATATGTTTAGGGTAAAATTAATCAACCATATTATACATAGGTATTATTTATAGGTTAAGCACAAAACACAATGTGACCAAATTATGCCTATCACCCATACAAAATTACTGATAATCTAAGTATGTGTGTTAATTAAATGCCTTTCTTATTTTGTGACTGATCTTTGTGGTAATCTTACAATCTTTCATTCTTCATTCCATTGTTTTGTTAGGTTATGCCTTATCAGAACATTAAAAATAATGGCATACGCATTAGTAATTTTATATAATAACTTGATATATTATGTTGACCAGTTGCATGTTGTCCTGACATTTGAATTTTCAGCTTGCTGACAAATATGAAGAGATCCTGCCAGGAATTTCTGATTATTCTTTCTCTCTCTCTCCCTACTTCTATTTTCCTCATTTTTTTATGCAGTGGTGCACAAAAATCAAACAGTGATATGTCCAAATCAAAAGGTGCTGCACTTCCTCACAATTTACAACAGCAAGGAAGCAAGAATGTTCAGACTCTGCGATCCCAGAATTTGCTTAGCACAAGCTTAACAAAAGGAATTGCAGCCTTGGATGAATTTAAATATGGATTCCCATCAAATGGCTTGTCAACTGCCTCAAACAAATGGTGGGGAAGCAGCAGCCCTAATGGTTGTGAGGGCAACCTTGGAGATGGAGTTGAGACCAACGAAGATGACAAACATAAATCTGAGGAAATGGTTGGTGACAGTCTTGGTGTGGTAATAGTGGACAAAGAGGAATGTGTGACTGGGAAAGAAGAGAGCAACATTGGTCCCCAAGGAACGGGTTTATTGACAACTGTGAGAAAAAGAACTGTGGAGGAAGGACGAGAAGCACTTAAGCTTAGTGTATTTCGGGGCTATGGTATTAACAAAATAGGCAAGAGAGAGAGAACATTGCTTCTCCGAATATTCAAATCGTCATTACCCAAACAGTGGATAAATGGCTCCTCATAAATTTACAGACGGAGTGCTCAATCTTAAAGTTTGTTGTAAGGTACTACTTTATGTTTCCTTAGTTCTTTATTATCATTTCACAATGACTCTGCTGCTAAATTTGTGGATGGCTTCATGCAGTTACATATGTAGTGTGTTTGTCATTTTACTTAGCAGTCTTCACATTGATGAATCATAGTGTGTAGGATAAATTGTCTTATTGTCGATACATGATTACCCTTGACATATCCACTCCTCAATTGCATTTATCTCAGTTCACAATCTGGAATGTTATGTTATTGGTCTTGTTGACAAGGTACAAATATGGTACAAAGTAATGTATTGAGTTTTCCTTTGAGCTGATTTGGATGAATCTCTTTCAACCTATTATGTAACAATTTATAAAACTATCCACATGTATTAAATCGCATGACTCATTAAATTATTTAAACAAGACACATGACTCATTAAATAGGTCCTTTTACTAAAAGTAAACATGGATGGTTGTTTGAGTCACCGTGTAAAAGTTGATGGAATTTTCCTACAAAGCGGTTTGGAGGTAAACTGTGTCCTAGAGACTAGAGTAACAATGAAGCATATGATGGAAATAAAATCATCATAAAATGGAACCACACTAGGTTTGCAAGTTATGGTATTATCATCTTATCATTAATATGGCCTTTTATTATGTATGCTCATTGAAGAATTGAAGATTGTTGGGCATAAGATGTAAATGGTATAATAAATGTGCTATGGTTATTTCTTCTAATCGAAGTGTTTTTCGGATTTGGAAAATGCAATTGATAGGCCGGAATACCTTCATATTTATTTTGTCTTGGCTATTATGGCCAAAATGGGATTTAATCATCAATTTATCCAGTGGATCAAGCTGTATATTTCGATTGCTTCCATTTTTCCTTACTAACAATTGGTTCTTTATATTACTTTTGTGTTTGTGTGTTTTAATAAATATTACCGTTTTCTCAAAAAAAAAAAAAATTGGTTCTCTAAGACCCACGCAACCAGTGAGTCTTAAATTCAAGACCTCATTCTCCGGCCAACTTTTTAGACACTTTTATTAAAGATTAGTAATAAAATGCAGGGATGAGAAACTAAGATGCTATCAAGAGCTGATAGAGAAGTTATGGTGAAATGTGTACCCTCTTCAATTTCCCAATATAATGAGTTCACATATTTGCATCCTAAAGATATTGAGAACAATCTGTATAGATTTCAACGTAATTTTCTGTAGTGTGGAGATCATAGAAAACGTAGTTTTTCTTCAATTAATTGGAAAACTGTTCGTGCCCGAAAGAAAGGAGATTTAGGTATCAAACATTGCACTGATGTGAATATACTTCTGTGACCAAATTAGCATTGAAGGTTACCAGTGATCCAAATAATTCGTGGGTAAAATTAGTACATAAATTTTTTTTTTCCTAGAGTCTATACGTATATATATTTATAAGGTAAAAGTTTCCAGTAATTATTATTTGACTTGTAAAAACTATTCTTCAGGTTTGAGAGCTGGTAAGTGGAATCCTTGGGTCAACTGGAAACTGTAATTTATTTTGGTTAGATAAATGGGTTGGTCCAAATGCTTTATTTGAATCTCTTCCTATGGAGAAACGTTGCAATATAGACTTGAATTAGAGGCAGGGGTGGAGCCACATAGTGGCTTGGGGGGGGCCGTGGCCCCTGCAAAAAAAAAAAAAAATTTTCCATTAGCCTATGAAGAAAAAATTAATGGGCCCCCCAACCTCAAACAGCCGGCCTCCCCCCCCCCCCCCCCCTCTCCTACCCATTCTCCCAGTCCTCAATCAAAAATTAAGAACATCCTCAAATTATAAAAAAAAAAAAAAAAAAAAAAAAAAAACCCAAAAAAAATTTGAACTAAAATCTGAAAAAAAAAAAAAAAAATACAGAGAATCAGAAATGAACCATCACGTCGCTGGCAGAGAAATGAAACTCATCACGTCGCTGGCAGTGGCAAAGAAATCAAACCCCAATACTAAAGCAAAACAAACTCAAGCAAACCAAACACAGAGCTGTTTATCAAAAAAAAAAAAAAAAAAAACCCCAATACACAAACCAAAACCAAGCCCCAGCAAACCAAACCCAATAACCCACGGTCACGTTGCCTCGTCGTCATCGCAACTCGCTCGCCGTCGTCGTCGTTGCTCGCCCAGTCACCCCTCATCGCAGAGAGCAGATCGTAGATCGGAGATCGCAGAGTTCTTTGCCTCTGCTCCGGTGCTCGGTGCGACGGTGCTCCCTCCGGCCCTCCCTCAAGGTATCTCTCTCTTTTTCTCTCTGACTCTCTCAGTCTCTCTCTCTTTATCTCACTGAAATGCTCTTTTTCGCAGATCGTAGCGATCATCGAAGATCGCAGATCGTTCTGCGGCTTCTCACTTCTACCTCTGCTACTGCTCCGGTGCAGCAGTGCTCGTTGCTCCCTCCGCTTCGGCAGTCCAGCCCTCCCTCAAGATTTTTCTCTCTGACTCTCTCTCAGTCTCTCTCTCTTTTTCTCTTTATCTCACTCAAAAAATGAAATGAATGAAAAAATGAAATGAAATTACTCCGAGTTACTCTCTTTATTCTTTATTCTTTAATAGTATATCTGATCTCATCATCTCAATAAGTCTCTCTCTCTCTTTTGAACTGTGACTCTCTCTGATTGGCTGGCTTTTGCTTTTTTCCAATTTTTGTCTTTTTAAATTTGGCTTTATCTTATGACTTATCCGTTTTTGTTGGTCAGTGGGTTGGTGTTTGGTGAAATATTGATTGTCATTTAGTGTAACCTATGTTGTGATTTGTGATTGGCATTGCGAAATTTTCTGATTGCAGCTGGCTATTGTGATTGGGGCGCATGTTGTGCTTGTTTGTTGTTTGTTGAGTGGGGTGGGGAGGGGGTAGATGGGCTATGGGCTTTAAATCCCAAAGATGCTTTTAGATTATTCAAAATTGTTCATATATGCAATTTAGTTAAGAAATATTATCCTCAAGATTTTACTGAACATGAACATGAACTTTTGGAGTCTCAATTGCAACATTATGAGCTTGATGTGATAAAACATCCAGATTTTCAGAATATGAGTACAATTTTCGAGCTATTTAGGGGATTAAAAATTTCAGAAAAGTCTAGTATCTATTTTTTGATTGATAGACTTATTCGTCTTGTGTTGACCCTTCCAGTTTCTACAACAACTACATAACGAGCTTTCTCAGCTATGAAGTTGTTAAAAACAAGACTTTGCAATAGAATGGAGGATGAGTTTTTGGCAGATAATATGATAGTTTATATAGAGAAGGAAATTGCAGGGAATTTCAATATAGAGATGATAATGGATGAATTTTAGTCCATGAAAAATTGTCGTCAAGCATGATTTGATCTAATTGATGACCCGACCTGACTTGAATAATGTTGCGTGGTTTTTAATAAGAGATTTACTGAGGCTTAGTCCATGGAGCAGAGGCTTGGGCAAACAAAATTTTTTTGGCCCATTTTGTAGCCCATTGTGAATCCTGTGCGCAGGATATAAAAGCCTTTTTTTTTGTGATTAGGGTTTTTTGTTGTTGTTTTTGAGAAAGAAAAACACTGTAGCCACACATTGTAATTTTCTTTGATAATAGTGAAATCCCTGCAACTATGTGGACGTAGGCAAATTACCGAACAACGTAAATACTGACTTGTGCGTGTGATTGTTTTTCTTTTGGCGTTTTGTTTTCTCTATTTTTTTTGTTTTTCACAGGTTTGGAATTTCGGTTGAATTCCCAACATGTTCAAGTGTATGATGATATATGAAAGTTGATAATTTTGTATCCAATAGATTTAAGAATTATATTTAGTATATTTATGTTACAACTCAGCCCCCCATGTATTTATTCCTGGCTACGCCCCTGATTAGAGGTAAGTAAGTGTACTAAATATGATAAAAGTTGGGATAGGGATAAAGGAATAAACCTAGTTGGTGAGCATATTGGTAAAAATATTATGGCCATTCAAATTTCAAAGTCTTGGATCAAAATCTAAGGTTCCATGTGATGGGGTCCAAGATCTGATGGCCTTATTTCTGTCATAACAACTACTTGGTTACACAGAAATATCGTATGTAAAAATGAGAGGCCTTGCTCCAAAAGAAAAAGATTTCATTAAATTGGGTCGGGAAAATAAAACGTGCTTCAAAAATTAAATCATTTTTGTGGTAGCTTATAAAACTTGTAGTAGAAGTATTGAAGAGGACAACCATATTTTCCAAGCATAGGTGTATATGAAATTTGGTTGTTTTATTATTGACTGCAATTGGAGTGGGTAAAACTTAGTTACAATTTCTTAGATATAATATTAGGATCTTCAATTAAACTTTAACACATAGTTGCATTGAATAATAAATTACAAATATTTTTATTTCAAGAATCAAATTCAACGTAACTATGTGAGAATGTGACATTCTCCTAAGGGTTGGATAAAATTAAATTTCAGTAAATCTAATAAAGGGATTAATTCATCAACTATGGCTTCAATTTTTAGAGATTTCTTTTGGTTGTTCCAAATGTGCAGAAATCGATTGGATTTGAGAAAAACTTGTGGCTAATTGGCTATGCTTTTGGAGACTATGGCTTTAAGAAATTGTGGGGGAAAAATGAGTACTTTTTTGGGAAATAGTACAAATTATTATTATTATTATTTGATAACCTTATCATTATTATTATTATTATTGGATACTGAGTACAAATTGTATGTTGAATTGCCGACATTATAGTTAAACTCATTAATGTTCATCCATTACGAAAGAGGGCCCATATTGTCCCTGTTCCCCTATCCATCAATCTTAAGAGGTGATATTGTAATCTTAACACAGCACGTGGACTTCTTCTATAGGCTACAGTCTACAAAGATTCAATCTATAATTCGAAGATGGATTGCCCCACAAAATAAGATAAAAACAAAGTGCCAAGCAAAATTGGTGGTGTTGAAGAATGCCGACTGGATAGATATTCATAAGAAAATCTTGCACTTCATTTTCACCAATGAGAATAGAGATACAGATACCATAAGATAAGGGCCCCTGACTTTCTCTAACACTATAAATTCATTACTAAGACTGTTCCTCATCCATCAAACCCACCTCAACCCTCTCTCTCTTTCTGTCCCTCACATTTGCTTGGAGACATTCTTATTTTTTTTTCAAACCAATGGCTACCTCAACAATGTCTCTCTCCTCTCCTTCTCTAGCTGGCCAAGCTGTCAAGCTTATGCCCTCCACATCTAACCTCCTTGGAGAGGGCCGAGTAACCATGAGAAGAGCGTCTGGCAGGCCCAAGCCCGTCTCATCCGGAAGCCCATGGTATGGGCCAGACCGTGTCAAGTACTTGGGCCCATTCTCTGGTGAGCCCCCATCCTACCTCACTGGAGAGTTTCCTGGTGATTATGGTTGGGACACTGCTGGGCTTTCAGCTGACCCAGAGACATTCGCCAAGAACCGTGAGCTTGAGGTGATCCACTCACGATGGGCCATGCTTGGAGCCTTGGGCTGCGTTTTCCCCGAACTCTTGTCCCGCAACGGGGTCAAGTTCGGTGAAGCCATTTGGTTCAAGGCTGGGGCCCAAATATTCAGTGAAGGTGGGCTTGACTACTTGGGAAATCCAAACTTGGTCCATGCTCAAAGCATTTTGGCTATTTGGGCTGTACAAGTGATCTTAATGGGAGCAGTTGAGGGCTACCGTATTGCTGGTGGGCCGCTTGGTGAGGTGACAGACCCAATTTACCCAGGTGGGAGCTTTGACCCATTGGGCCTTGCTGATGATCCAGAGGCTTTTGCTGAGCTTAAGGTGAAAGAGCTCAAGAATGGTAGATTGGCCATGTTTTCCATGTTTGGATTCTTTGTTCAGGCCATTGTTACTGGAAAGGGCCCATTGGAGAACCTGGCTGACCACTTGGCTGACCCTGTTAACAACAATGCTTGGGCATATGCCACAAACTTTGTCCCTGGGAAGTGAGGAAGTGAGACTTAAGAGAAGGAAGCTCTTTGCTCATGGACTAAAATTTGTGTGAGCAAGTAGTGTGAAATGAGATTATTGGTAGTGATGTAAACCAATGAAAAATGCATGTGAATTTGTGATACTAGGGTTTTTTAAAAGAGCACAATTTCATTTTAAGTGGGGATATCTTTTGTGATTGCGTATTGAATTAAAGTCCTATTCGGCTATTCCATTATCTATCTCCTAGCTTACTATCAAACAATTCGTCATTTATAATTCAAAGTGAAATTTATTTAAAGAATATAAGCGCCTGGTGGTGTGTTTATAATGATTTTTCTTTTCATTTTTTCCATACCATAACAAAAATAATGCTTGAGTTACGCTTTTTTTCTTTTTTTCTTTTTTTTTTTTTGCTAAAAAAAAAGGGCTTGTAAGTGTGATCATGGCCTCCACACCACTTAAACATCAGCATTGCCTTATGGCATAGGACCTCTTGAACACTTATAAGGCATGTCACTACTCAAACCCACAACTCCCAAATTTACAAATGTTATGGGTCTCTAAATTAATGATTTTGTATTTAATGAAAAATAAATCATTTCTATCATTGAGATTACATTATTTGATTTTCTATATTCTATATATAAAAAAGTTTGATTTGTAATTTAATTATTTTAAATAAATATGTCCTATATATGCACTGATGTACAAGTAGTTTATTTAATGAACTTTAAATTTTGTGCAACCCCTAGCTCGTACAAGATCTATGCTTAAATTTACCTAGTAACATCCATGTTTAAATGCCACAAAATCCTGTCTGGAACGTATGGCTGGAACCTAATATAAAATGTATTTTTAATTAGATAAATAAAAAAAGAGAATGATTTCATTTTAAGATATAGGACTGCCCTACATAACAAAGTGGCCTACCTAGATGAACCTCCTTCACCAATGAGCTGTGAGTCTCTGACTCACCTGGATTGAACACTACATGAGAGAAAGCGGAAGACAAGAAAAACAGAGAAATAGAAACACACACAAACAAAATCTAACAACAACAACAAAAAGAGAGAAAAAAAGTAACACAGAGTTTTCATATTTGTCCAACTCTTTCCAGTGAAGAAAAGTTGTCATGTTTGTCATAGACACAAGCAAGGAGAACATAATAGTCAATCACCATTAATTTAGCGAAGAGCAAAGCTATTGACATATTATTTTTCACAAACTTAATTATAATTTGTTAAAGTTGAAAGTTATGATTGGGTATGATTGCTTCACATATATGCCTCACATTTATTTTTACCTTTTTATGAACCAAAATCACAAATTCACAACAACTCGCATCAACTGTTACGAAATTTTTTTTATTCTTAAAATTGTCACTTAATAAATCCTCTTTTCATCAGAATTGGAGGGATTGTCAACCTAACTGTTTGTTGTTGTTATAAGTTGTGAAGTACTGTAATTTGTAGATTCAACATTTTTTTTTCCCAAGAATTAAAAAAAGTTCCATAGTAGATGAACGAGGCAAACATAATAGGAAAGCAATAATTGATGCCTAGGCAGAGTTTCCAAGGGACAAGAAAACGATTTTTTTTTTCAATGACAACATGGGGAGAGTGTGTGTAACAGATCAATGGAAGTATTGTTAAATAATTGTTACAGAACTAATAAACTATGTGCTATGGAAATAGTGTCTCCCAAATGAAAATTTTAATCTTATTTAAATTTATAATAATATTTTCCTAAATCGAATGAAAGAAAAGCTATAAAGATGTTGGGGGAGGAAGACATGATTAAGGATTATGTTTTTCTTCCTCTTGTGTTTTTTTTCTCAAGATCCAAACAAGAGCCACAAGAAGAACACAAATACAGACACTCTTAGCTTAAAGCTAGTCAAACCTCTTGTCTCTAAACACCAAGTCACATTTGGGAAATCATTCTCACTGTCTCAAACAGAAGAATCTTCTTAAAAACCCTCTACTTTTTCAATTATATTTAACCCTAGCTAGGTACCTTTTACTACTTCTTAGAACTTTTTTTTTATTTATATGAAACATAATATTCTTATATAATATATAGCATAATAGCCATGATTTATGCTTTAGTATTAAAATAATAAAGAACAAAAACAGGATAATGGGATGGGTGTGACCCTGTGGGATGCAAAATTAAACAGTTTAAGTTATTCTGAAAGACACAGAATTCATGAAAGCATCCAAGAAAGGAGCATCTCATTAAAATAGTGAAGGTGACACAAAGAAACCAACAAAACAAGAAACTCTGTGACACCCTCATAGGTCATAGCTACAAGATCTTCATGTTTCCCCTTGGGTTTTGTAACAAAACACTTCATAGTGGGTTACAGGGTTTACAAAATGCCAAAAAGAAGTTGTCTATTTAATAGTAAATTGAATAAAATGTATATATGAAACTGGTTTATAAATGCAATCAATCGTATGTTTGGGGTGACTAATTAGAGGTTTGGCACTTGGCTTGTAGTAAATATGCACTCTCCATCACTGTTAGTGCCTAATAAAACCAATCTTGTCTGTGCCTTAAGCTGGCTTTAACCATACATTTATGGTCCATCTAATAATTTTTTACAATTGAAGGAGTTTTAACCATTTGCAATTACATAAATATTGTATTTTGAAGTTAAATTTGATTAGTATTGAATGAAAATAATAATATTAGCATATCCAATTTTTTAAACATGATTCACTTATCGGGAACTTAATAAATGGTGGGTTGTAAGTGTCTTTTAGATTTATGTATGGTTTCTTGTAGTTGAGATGTGTAATTTGATGATTAAAGTTAAAATATTACTAACACTACATTGATTTTTTACTGTTGTCGCACGAGTGCTATGCAGCGGCGTTTCATGATTACAGGCTAAATGAACTAATACCAAAAAGAGGGTTGGTCTGCTTCTAAAGTTGCTTTAGCTTTTGTGATTGAATCACTGAAAGTAAATGTAGGAACTTTTATCCTATTTGCAAGTAATAAACTGATAATTAATGTTTTTGATTATCAACCAAAAAAACAAAAAAGAAATTTTTCTGATTCAGAATTTCATTCATAAGCAAAAAATAATAATAATGGAAAAGTGTGAAGCAAACATCATAGTTTATTACTAGCCATTATGTGAAATCCAGTTGATGGTTTAAAAGCCCTTTTTGATCAAGAAGTTGACTACACTTTACTGGACTCCTTATTGGTAGAGGTGTTTGAGTTTTGTTGTTCAAAATGATGTGAAAATTGTAGTTTAAAAAGTGTTGTGAAAACACGTATTTAAAATATTCATAATGCAAAAAAATATGTTTGGTATTATATTTTTAATAACGTCTTTCCAAAAATGAAAAAAACATAATTGTGTGTTTGGAATGTGTGTGTGTGTGTTTTTTTTTTTAAAAGTAAAGACATGTAGTCTAATTAGTAGGACCTACAGTTTTTAAAATATTTTCAAAAGTGTCATTAAATAATATTATTTAAAAACTGAAAACTAGTAAAAAGAGTTTTTTAAAGTCAGTATTTAAACATCCTAAAATGAGAAACGTAACTCAAATGCTCATAAAAAAAACACTTCTACCAAATATGTTTTTTTTTTGGACCCTCAATTTTTGGTATTTAAACACTAAAAATTGTTTTTTGAGTTACGGTTACAAAAAATGCATCCTAAAATTCCTTAAGTGGAATATGTAGTTCCATAAATTTTGTTTGGCCCAACCTTTGGATGCAAAGGTCGTTGGCCCAATGCAACCCAAGATGGGACGGATCCACTAATTGATCACCACACTTGCTTAAATAAATAAATAAAAAGCTCAACTCTTATTAAATATATATATATATATATATATATATATATATATAGATTATTTATTTATTTATTTATTAATAGAGTTTCAAGTTTCAACCTATGACGTCTGTTTTGTGATTTTTGCATTTTTTTTTTATGGGAAATTCGAAAACTTTATTGAAAAGGAGAGAATAAGCTACATAGCCTCTCGAAACACAAGGAAATCAAGAAAGGGTGGGCTTTCCTCTATCCATGTTACAAATTCACTAATTCCTTTAGCATGTCGTGCCAAGGTATGTGCTGCTTGGTTGGTTGTCCATCTCATGTGCTGAAACCGAGTCCGCCGAAAAGCTTGTATTCGGTGAAGAGTTCCTTCAATGATGTCCACAATTGTGACCTAGGGTGTAATGGTACCACATAGAGCATCAGAAACTTCCTTCGAGTCACTCTCAAAAATCACCTCCCTGACCCCAACGTCCCATGCGAAGGAGACTGTTACATCCATGGCTTTTGCCTCTGCCTCCAATGGTCCCAGCGGTAGTGGTAAGTGCTTACTCAATACGGATATCACCGATCCTTCATGGTCGTGTATTATAACCCAGATGCCGATGTTGTGAAGGTCAGAAAAAATGGCAGTGTTGATGTTAACTTTGTACCATGGATGTGAAGGTGGAATCCAACGAGGGTCCGCTTGTTCCTTGAAGAGAGGCAGAGCAAGGTGAGCTAGCTGGAATTCATTGGGGATAGAGCGAGCTTTGTGGATAATCTCATGGCTAGTTTGTTTGGTGGAGCCAAGCCTTGTCTTGTTGCGGTTGTACCACATGCACCACGCCACTGATAATGAGCTCGACCAAGTCATTTCCCACATGCTGCACAAAGATGAGGTACCAGAGAAGATCAATAAACTCCTTGAAGCTGACACCCGTAGCATCGAAAGGTATTCTCGCGGCCAACCATACTTCACGTGCCTTGGTGCAATCCCAAAAAATATGTTCACTTGTTTCTTCAACCCGGCCACATGCTTCACATGTGGCATTATCAACCACTCCGCAACGGCAAAGATTTACCTTTGTAGAGAGGATGTTGCGGCTTTCTTTCCATGCAAAGGTTTTCAGTTTGTTAGGGATATCAAGGCTCCAGATTCTTCGCCAAAACTGTCCCATCATATCATTGGTAGAGGTACCCTCTGTGGTGGTATTTGGTGACATAGTGATGGCCACTTTGTAGGCGCTATTTACTGTGAAACATCCTTTAGGTGTATAGGCCCAAACCATGCGGTCATTAATACGCCGTTGACTCCGTGGGATGCCTAGGAAGGTTTGTGCTTCAGTAGGTACGAAAATCTGCTTGATCAAATCAGCCTTCCATTCACCTGTCTCCTCATCGGTGAGCTCGGAGACCGTGGAATCAATGTGGAGCGTATTTGGCAAAGTGATAGCGCGAAAAGCAGATGGTTGTGGGATCCATCTGTCTCTCCACACTCAGATAATAGTACCATCTCCCACCTGCCAATGGTGACCAGCATTGACAATGTGTTGGGCTGCCATGAGGCTTTTCCATGAATAGGAAGGTTTTCTGCCAAGCTCTGCAAGGAGAAAATCATTGTTAGGAAAATAACGAGCTTTGAGAACACAGTATACTAGTGAGAGTGTGTTTGTTTGCAGCAGCCAGCCTTGTTTTGACAGGAGCGCCAAGTTAAAAGCATGAAGGTCTCAAACCTAAGCCCCCTATCCTTTTTAGGAGCACACATTTTATCCCAGCTCAACCATGCCATCCTATTTTTTCCATTTGACTGTCCCCACCAAAAAGTACAAACCATGCTAGTTAACTTATCACACAAGGAGTCCGGCAGCTTGAAAACACTCATCGTGTAAGTAGGGATGGCTTGAGTCATTGCTTTGATGAAGATTTCCTTCTCTGCTTATGAGAGCATTTTTCCTTCCACCCGAAGAGCTTATTGTCAAGCCTCTCTTTTAATGCACAAAAGGTGTTTTTCTTAGATCTACCAACAAGGGAAGGTAATCCCAAGTATGTTTGATGCTGCTTGATGACATCCGCTCCAAAATGATGCTATATATACTCCTTAGTTTCTTGGGGAGTGTTATGGCTAAAGAATAATGAGGTCTTCTCTTGATTGAGTTGTTGGCCAGATGCTTTTCATACGTCTCTAAAATATGTTCCAAGCAGCTACAATCATCATTGGTGGCTTGACAAAAAATGATACTATCATCGCCAAAAAAGAGATGTGATATCCGGGGGCCTTGTGGACAGGCAGCTACTCCATGCAATCCTCAATTTCTTGTGGCTTGACGGAGAAAAGCTGATAGTCCTTCTGCACAAAACAAGAAAAGAAAAGGAGATATGGGGTCCCCTTCCCGCAAGCCCCTTGTAGGGGTGATGTGGCCTCGGGGGGTACCATTAATCTAGATAGATTATGTGACTGATGTAACACAAAGCATTATAATGTTCACCCATCTATCAGAAAAACCCATTTTTAGCATAATATCCTTTAGACACCACCATTCCACTCTATTGAAAGCCTTACTCATATCAAGTTTCAAGGTCATCTCCCCCTGCTGCCCGTTTCGTTTGTTGTTTAAGTAATGCATGGTCTCAAAAGCAACTAACACATTGTCTATGATAAGGCAAGAGGACATGAAAGCACTTTGATTTTCACTAACAATATCTGGAAGGAAGCACTTCAGTTTATTTGTTAAAATTTTGGAGGCAAGTCTAGAGATGACATTACTCAAGCTGATGGGTCTATGTTGAGTTATCTTTATAGGATTCTTCACCTTTGGTATGAGCACAATATAGGTTTCATTAAATTTGAGGGGGATAATTCCCAAGTTTAAAAAATCAAGTATTGCATTGGTGACACACTCATCTGATAAGGACCAAAAGTGCTGATAGAAGAGAGGGGCATGCCATTTGGACTTGGTGATTTTTTCGGGTGCATTTGCTTAAGTGCTTTGTGAACTTCCTCAGCTTGAAAAGTTTGGCAGAGATACTCATTCATGGGGCCAGTGACAACAAGTTCAATTGCCTCAACTACAGCCGCTGTATCCATTAGGCCATTTTTCTGAAAAATGCCAGAGAAGTAATTTAAGATAACCCATTCCATGACCTAGTCATCTTCCTACCAAACCCCATTCTCATCAGTAATACCCCAGATTGAGTTTCGTTCCTTACAGTTAGAAGCTTTTTGGTGAAACAATGACGTATTTCGATCACCATCAGTTATCCACAGGTGCCTGGATCTCTAATGCCACATTGTGTTTTCTTCATCAAGCCAACAATTGAGAGAGTTTTGGACCTCGTGAATTTTTTCATAATTCTGCTGGGGGTGTTGTTCCAATGATTGCAGTATGGCCTCTAACCGTTCAATTTGCCTACGCACATGTCCAAACTATGATTTGTTCCATACAGATAGGCGCGTTTTGTAGCTGTCCAAACAGTTGGAGATTTTGGCACCCTCCGGCCTATATAAGCCTTCCGTCCATGCTTCTTCAACAACCTTAGCACAGCGTGGGTCTTTAAGCCACATTGCTTCGAATCGAAAAGGTGGGTGGTAGCGTTTTTGACGTGGTTTCACAATTGGTAGACAGACCGCAAGCATAGAGTGGTTAGATGTGGACATCGAGAGATGGTGCACCATGGTTCCAGGAAAGTTTCTCTTCCATGCAGCAGTGGCGAGAGCTCGGTCTAGGCGAATGTGGATACGACCTTCTGTAGGGTGGTTCCGAGACCATGTAAAAGGAGAGCCCATGTGACCAAAATCCACAAAGCCACAACGTGAGATGGCAGTACGGAATCGGTCCATTTGTTTGGTTGGACGTAGGCTTCTACCTGCCTTCTCTTTACAGCTAATGATCTCATTGAAATCACTCAAACATAGCCACGGCAATGAATTGGAGCTTCCAAGTGATTCAAGTAAAGTCCATGTTTCCTCACGTTTGCTCGTATCGGGATGGCCATAGAAGCCAGTAAGTTGCCATTTCAGACTTGTAGCTGCACATACTATATGGGCATCAATAAACCAATGGGAAAAATTCTGGACATGTACTTAAGTGTTTTGTTTCCACAAAAGAGCCAAGCCACCACTCAAACCATTAGAAGAAACCACCAAGCCTTGGTTGTAATACCAATTCTGTTTCATGTTATTCAGTTGCTCAGTGGTAAGTTTAGTCTCCATCAAGAAGACACAAATGGGAGCTTTTTTCTTCCATGCTCTCTTAAGAGCACTAATTGTTCAGAGGTTCCCAAGCCCCCAACAGTTCCAGCTTAAAATACTCATTGTTCCCGGTGGTGCTACCAAGCAGCCATCGCCGATCCCAAATTGTCTGTCATGAGCTTACCCAAGGTATTTGCTTCCTCGTCTAAGAGTTTTTGGTTTTTTGCTTCCTCGTCTAAGAGCTTTTTTTCCTTATCATGGAGTGTTATTAATTCATCATTTGAGAGTTTTTGTTTCTTGTCATGGAGTGTGTTTGCATGGGAGTGTTCTGCATGGATTTTACGTTTTGAGCCCACAAGGTGTCCACTAGAATCACTTGTGTCCATTATTTGTCTAGGTGGGCCCAGTTTACGCCAGGTGCCAAGTGGTGGGCCAGTGTTCACTATTGGGGTGGAGTATATGGGGCTGGTGGTTGTTTTCTGGGTTTCTGGAATGTTGGGGTTCAATGTCTCCGTGATGTGGGGCTCTGGTATGGTGTGGGGAGTATTTGGGTGGATGGTATTTAAAGCTTCTAGGTTTTCCTTTGATGGGATGGCTGACTTTGTGGAGTTCAAAAAGGTAAGTAATGAAGTTTCTGTAACTGTATTTGGTGCCAGCTGTGTGAGTGGGTTTGTCAGGTTTTGCTTGCTCACTCCCAAGTGCAGGAGATCGTAGCAATATAATTCTTGGAGTACCGAGGTCGAACCACAAGGAGCAGGATAGATTCAAAGACAATATAGTTAAACAAAATTTTGGGTAAAGAAGAAAAATACTTTTGCTTGGTGATTGTTAACAAGAATAATAATAAAAACCGATTTAAATCAATAATGTAAATACTAGGGTATCGGGGTGTTTCCCTATATCGATATGAAATTCTTTGTGATCTAAGAAAATATATATTTCATAATTGATTGTTCTTATACGATTTAAAACTTATGATTCGGTTGAACTGAGACAATTCAAGAACATATGATAACCTTGATTAATAATGCGGTTAGAAAAGTTTTCAGAAAAACCCATTCACTTTAAAACTTGGTTTCTATTTGAAACTATTAGAAATTCATCTAAACAATACGAAAAACACGATTGAACTTATTGAAAGCATGGAAGAACTAATACATCAAAAGAAATCTAATTGAACAATCAAATATGTCGTTGATAAAATCCTAGAAAGAATCACATTAAATATTCATACCGTATAGAAGAAACATAACCCCTAGCTCTAGCAAAGAGTTTAGGCTGCCATTAGAGAAAGGAAAATACAAGGTTTTCTCTCCCTAATTCGTTCTACACAGCCTCCCTTCAAAACCCTAACGTCCAAGTGTCCAAAGAAAATAAAACTTTTCTATTTTAATTTCCGTCCAGGTTTACAGCAGTAAATTGTGAGTTAATTTTTGTAACACCCCAACTTAATTGCATATTTAATTTTATGGGTTTATATGCATGTTATTATCTTAATTACTTTTAAGTGCATGAAGCTTTGATTTTGTAAAGATTATAAATAATTGAAATGGCTAGTGGTATTATAAATATATATACTCAGTATGATGCATAGTTGGTGTTGTAATTAGGCATATGATGCATTAGATGTGATAGTAGAAATTCCACTCACATGCAACCAATGAGAATTCAACACAAGTAATACTAAAGCATCATGCAAGTTGACAAACCAAAAGGCCAAGACTTGGCTAGCCATGCAATCACCAAGAGCCACTTCAATTTTTCCTTGACTTTCTCAAGACACTAGAATATCTAAGAAGCAATCTCCCCTCTATTTTCCACGGGTACACACACACAAATCAGAAAAGTCACACACTTTGCCCTCTTTTCTTCTTTCTCTCTTCTTCCTTTGCTCTTACACGGCTGTACCTCTCTTTCACCCTCTCACCAAAAAATCATAGACAACTCTCTCTAAGAAGAAATTAAGAGCCTAACACTAAGGTTTCATCTTCAAAGTGTGTGAGTAAGTAAATTAAACCTCATCTGATTTTGTGTATTTGAATAGTATAATTGTTTGTTTATTTTCATTCTTTATCCTCTGTTCTGATTTTAAAAGTTGAACTTGTGATTCTATTTTAGTGATTTGAAAGTTTGATGGTGTTATGGTCTATTGGATGCTTATTAGGGTATTTTAATATGTATTGTATAGGTATAAGAGTACCCAAATTAAATGAAGGCTAATTGCTATTTGTTGATGATTTTAGAAAAAACATGTGCTGAAGCTGTCACTGTGACAGATTTGGTGCTTACAAAAATAAAATTCTGTATTAAATCATATTTTGTGAACTAGGATGTTAGGAATAGTTTTATGAAGCCTAAGACACGTATGGTTGTTGTGGAAGTGGTTTCACAGCATTTGGATGAGTATAAAAATAATGGTTTAATTTCTAAGTTGCATGAGTTTCTGTCAGGACAGATTTGAACACGCTGTCTTGTATGATTTTTAATAAATCATGGTTCTATGCTTTGACTACGTAATTTTTATGGTATACAATAGACATACAGGGGAGTAGTTCTATAAAATTTCATTCCATTTGGATGGGTTTGGACAACCCATTCGTATTTTACAAATGGGGCATACTCTGCTGGAATGAGCAGTGAACAACATATGCTGCACCTGAATTTGTGGATTTAATTCTCAAGCTAGGGTGAATGTTTTGAGCTATAATTTATTATGATCATCCTTTGGTATGTTTGGATTACATATAAATTTTATTCCCTGGTTTTGCTATGGTTTGGGTGCATAATGTGTTTAATGATTGTATCATTTGCTTTGGGAAACTTTATTTAATGGGAATTAAGATTTTCTTGAGTTTGAGAGTTAGGTTATGATTGACGTATAAGTTTATATATTAGGAAGAGTTGGTCAGTAATAAGTTTTGGTTTTTCATTTAGGTGACGAGAACGAGAATACGGACACTTGAGCTCCTTTTGTACAACTCTCTCGCGTCTTCTGTTTTCAGGTAAGGGATTTGTGACATGTGCTTTTGATAAGTATAAATATTTTTAGAAAAGTATTATGCATTAAAGTTTTATTTGGAGATATTATGTATAAGCATGAGTTAAGTAAAATATGTGTTCGTGAGTTGTTCAATCTTATATACATAATAATTTTAGCATATTGATGCTATTATTTATATCACGAACACAATATTTAAGAATGAAGTGGATATGCTACTATTGTGAAACGTTTATGTAAAAGCAAAGTTATCAGAAAAATATAGTTCTTCGTTATTCCATTGTTATGCTCTGAACTCAGCCAGTAGGGGTTATAGTACTGGCATTTCCATGGAGATTCTGTTTGGCCATTATAAGTGGGACTGGCTCTACTGTACCCGCCCTTGTTGGTAACAGCTAACTTGTGGAGCATGTCAACCTACCCCCATGGTTGAAAACATGTATTATGATGATATGATTCCGAAATTATCTAGCATTGTGGGGAATGCTGGATGCTTGGCACTTTGTACTAGAAGCCTCCCAAAATTGTGACAGACTTATAATTGGATTAACTAATATGTATTATAATAAATGAGCTATTAAGCTATTTGGAAGTTATAAGAAAAGTATGATGATAAAAAAATGTATGTTGAATGTGTTATAAGTCTGATGAGAAGTTAAGATAAAGTATTTACAGTCTATTCAAAATAAGATTATGGAAATATGTTTACGTTTCTTATTATGCCCTTTTATTATTATATGAAAGGAAAATGAAGTATGTTATCTGAAAGTTTATACGTTATTTTAAGAACAACGTGAATAGTATGAAGCTATTTTATCAAAGCTGGCATATCCATAAAATAATTGATTTACATGCATTCTTATTAAAGGCCCATGGAGCTTAAAAACCTTACTGGGCTTCGCAGCTCACCCTATTATATTTCAGTGCACAGGTTCTTTCCTGAAAGTAGCGAGAAGGTTAGAGGTGACAAGGATTTCGTGATTCTCATTTGTTAGAATATAGAGTTTTTGTTGTATAGTAGTTTAGCTCTTTTGTTGTATAGGAAGAATCAAGATGCACTTGATTCTTAAGCACAGATGTAATTCAGTATCTTAGTTTGTTTTAAACCCCAGTTGTATGTCTTTGGGGTTAGGTTTGTAATAAGAGTTTTGCTAAACGTTTAGCTATGTAATATTTACACGAATACCCTAAGTTTTAACCAGGTGGTAATCTTCCAAGTTCAAAGCAAAAATGAAATTTCAGGGTTTTCATCATTTTGTATATTGGGGCTTTAATGCACGAAAATGAGCAAGTATTCAAGAAAAAAATTCTTGTTAAGCCCTTCAGTTTAGGTTGGTTCATGTTAGTATTGAGGTAAACTTGATATTAACATGCTGGTCATGCTCTAAATCCTGAAGTACAGGTTTGGGTCGTGATAATTTCGGCCTTCAAAAATTGAGAATTTCAAAAACTCAAAACTGGAAAGTTGTAGATATTTAAGTCATAGTTCCAACACATCCAGCCTTATGTCAATTGGTTTTTTAAAGAGAGAGATACGCTCAAAATACTGATCAGTGCTCAAATCATATTTTCCTTTTCAGATTCTGCCTCTTTGATTTCTTTCCTTATTTAAAGCTTCTAATCATGGTAGACGATCCAAGCACTCCAGCTGCACCTCCTTAGACATTTAAGCACGGTCCTTTAGCTCCACTTTAATTTTAGTTTGGCCTCCATTCTCTCACAAATTCCTGTAAACTCATCTTTCTCACATGATTTCCTGAAAGTAGAAAATTACACACAATGAATAGCAACTTATTCAAGAAATTATGTAAAGATAAATAATAGAGACTAATGCAAATCATGGCTTAACTATAGAAATTAAGCATAGTAATAAGGAGATAACTACCACATAAATACATAACAAGTGTACATTTTAAGGCGTTATCACACCCCCCAACTTAAATCTTGCTAGTCCCTAGCAATCCACAAAGCACCTATGTCTACTAAAAGTGAAAAATTAAAACTAAATTACAAGTCACGTTCGTAGGCTACACGACTGCACTTCCCATGTGCAGTAAGTCTTTGAACCCCTAGGTCACCCTAGTGGACGAGTTTACTCTCGTGAGAGTTTGCAGTGACTCTACCCACAAAAGTCAAAGGTTTCTTGAAAATTCATGTAGCAAATGTTAGTCTACTTTATCATTATATCATACAAATGAACTTTCAATTTATGAGTTGGGATACTATTCATCATATTAAAGAGTTTTCACTAGCTTCATTTTTGGAGAGTGTGTGTGCATAGCCCATCCAATCAAACCAGCTTTTCCAAACATGCATAGACCAAGAATAATCTAGATTAGAACCTCTACTCCAAAACCTCTCTTAAGTCATCAACACTCTGAAAGAACACACATAGAAGTAATGGTTTCTCTCTTCAAATCACATGTGAACAAAAAGGAAAGAAGAAGTTTTAAGAATATCACATGTGTATACAAAAATAGCCGGTAAAACAACAGAAAAAGATCTCTTGGAAAGGATGTTGAATTACTGGAAACATGAGGTTAATACCATTTTCATCCCTAATTTTTATCCCAAACACATACCAACCATGCACCTTTAGGATCAAGTAGGACTTTAAGCTTAGTGGTAGTATAATCATATGGCTCGGTAAAGGCAAACTGCTCTCTTTGAAATATGAGGTATATGAATCAAATGCAGAAAATTCAAGCCAAACCCAACTCATAGCAGTAACAACCAACTTGAATCAAAACAACCTTTACTCAACCATATAACCCTTCTGAAATACATGAAAGATGTGTAAGACACCAATGATTTATTAATTGATTATGTATGTCTCCTCTTTCTTTTTCTTTTTCTTTTTTTCTTTTTTTTAACCTTTCTTTTCTTTTCTTTGTTTTTTTTTTTTTTTTTTAAGAAAAGAGAGACAATGGTGGTCTCTAAACACATCAATTGCTCAAAACTTGAACCCCATGAGAATACCCATAAATAAAAATGATTTGTGGTATTGTAGAAGTATTTCTCATGGCTCAAATGATGGTGACAATGGTTAATGTAAAGGTAGGCTGAATATTTGTTTAGCTGGTGACAAAAAATTGATGGTCTTAGGCTCTCATCTCCTAAAATTTCACATAAACCAGCATGCCTAAGGACAAAAATAAGTAGAATCGTGGTATTTCTCCCCATAATGTTTCCAATAGTCAACCAAAAAATATAGAGATCTTTTACAAAAACTAAAGCATATGAGAGAAATTTAAGAGTACAAACAAAGATATACTCTCACAAAGAAAAGTAAGGTTCAAGAACTCTCCTATGGGTTTAGTTTCAGCTTATATCTAGCTTGTTCATGATCCATGCATATCCAATATCCAACCGTCTGCTAACCAGGCTATTGTGCTCAAAAGGTTCCAATTGTACTCTTCATGAAAGAGTCTTAATATAACAAATAGTATAACTAACTCAACATTATTCATTCCATCACATGATATAAAAATAAAGCTTATAACTCTTTTGCATTCAAATTCAAGGGTTTTATTTTTTTTTATTTTTTATTTTTTTTTTTAAGAATTGAAAAGTTGCAACCAAAAAGAAAGAAAAAAAAATCATGCAAGGTGCAGCAAAATGTATAGACCTCTCCCCCCAACTAAAATATTGCATTGTCCTCAATGCATCAAAGCCAAAATAAATTCAAGTATAAAGGGAAGAAGTTACCTTAAGCGTTTATTTTTTATTTTTTATTTTTTTGAAATTTCTTTCACACTTGCAAATGTTAGCTCAAAAAAGAAAAATAATAACAAAACAAAAAAACAAAAAACATAAAAAAAAAAAAAAAACAAAAGGCAAAAGGAAAAAAAAATAAAACAAATATGGTACAACTTCATAAGGCTTTTTCAGAGTTCACTTAGCATCCCTATAGGCAGGGATCTCCAGTGACATAGTCTCCTCCTCTGGTATAACCCCCCCTAAGTATGGTTTTAACATTTGTCCATTTACTTTCAAAATCCTACCATCCCTAGGGTCTTCAACTACTACAGCTCTATGGTTAAACACTTCCCTTACAATGAAAGGGCCATCCCACCTAGTTTTTAGTTTACTTGGAAATTTATGAAGCCTCGAATCATAGAAAAGGACTTGCTAATTTTTCTCAAAATTTTTCCTCACAATGCTTTTATCATGAAATAATTTCATCCTTTCTTTATAATTGCGAGTGCTCACATAAGCCTCATTCCTAAGCTCTTCTAGCTCATTCAATTGGAATTTCCTCAATTCTTCAGCACCTTGTAGATCAAAGTTAAAGGCTTTAATAGCCCAATAAGCTTTATGTTCCATCTCTACAGGCAAATGACAAGGTTTCCCATAAACAAGACGATAGGGAGACATTCCTAAGGGTCCTTTATAGGCTGTTCGGTAAGCCCATAATGCATCAAGTAGCCTTAAAGACCAATCTTTACGGTTTGGATTGACCGTTTTCTCTAAAATTTGCTTAATCTCCCTATTGGCAAGCTCAACTTGCCCACAAGTTTGAGGGTGGTACGGGGTGGACAACCGGTGCACCACTCTATACTTTTTCAACAATGCTTGAAAATAACGGTTACAAAAATGGTTACCATTATCATTAATTATAGCCTTTGGCATTCCAAATCGTGAGAGAATGTGTTCTCTCAAAAATTTCAAAACCGTTTTATGGTCATTAACCTTGCATGTTATGGCCTCAACCCATCTAGATACATAATCTACTGCCAAGAGAATATATAGATTACCAAAAGATTGGGGAAAAGGTCCCATGAAGTCGATTCCCCAACAATCAAAAACTTCTATCTCAAGGATAGGGGACATCGGCATCATGTTCCTACGTGTGATACGCCCTAACTTTTGGCAATCTATACACCTCTTACAAAAGTTGTAAGTGTCCTTAAACATAGTAGGCCAATAAAATCCACACTGTAAGATTTTTGCAGCGGTTTTTCTCACAGAAAAGTGGCCACCACAAGCTTCTGAATGGCAAATTTTATAACATTATGGGTCTCATTATTAGGAATGCATCTTCTTAAGATTTGATCAGGGCAATATTTAAACAAATAAGGATCATCCCAGTAAAGTTTCTTACCTCAACAAAGAATTTTCGCCGATCTTGCGCAGTCCAATGCTCAGGAATGGCACTCATGACTAGGTAATTCACTATATGTGCATACCATGGCAGCTCAGTAACAGCATAAAGTTGCTCACCTAGGAATGAGTCCCGAATAGGCATTTCTTTTAAACCCTCATCAAAAGTAAGTCGGGATGAATGATTTGCCACTACATTCTCCACTCCTTTCTTATCTTTAATCTCAATGTTGAATTCCTGCAAGAGTAAAATCCAACGTATTAATCACGCCTTAGCATCCTTCTTAGAAAGAAGGTATTTAAGGGTGGCATGATCTGTAAAAACAATAATGGGAGCACCAATCAAATATGAGCGAAATTTATCTAAGCAAATACTACAGCTAGTAACTCTTTTTCTGTGGCAGTGTAGTTCATTTGTGCACTATTTAGAGTTCGACTAGCATAGTATATCACATAAGGCTTTTTATCTTTTCTCTGTCCAAGGACTGCCCCTATTGCATAATCACTAGCATCACACATGATTTCAAATGGTAGAGACCAATCTCGGGCTGGCATTATAGGGTAGACGTAAGCATGTGGACTAGCTTTTTGAAGGCTACTTCACACTCTTCCGTCCACTCAAAATTGGACTCCTTAAGTAAGAGAGTACAAGAGGTCTAGATATAGAACTAAAATTCTTTATAAATCTCCTATAGAGGCCAACATGCCCTAAAAGGGATCTAACATCTTTCACTGTCTTAGGGGTTGGTAGATTAAGAATTAAGTCTATTTTAGCTTTGTCCACCTCTATGCCTCTAGAAGACACTACATGTCCAAGAACAATTCCTGAAGTGACCATAAAATGACACTTTTCCCAATTAAGAACTAAGCCTTTTTCTTCACAACGGGCTAAAACCAATTTTAAGTTATTAAGACAGTTATCAAAAGAGTCACCAAAGACAAACAAGTCAGCCATAAACACTTCCAAAAATTTCTCAACCATGTCACTAAAAATACTAACCATGCATCTTTGAAAGTGGCTGGTGCATTACATAGCCCAAATGGCATTCTTCGAAAGGCGAAGGTACCAAAAGGGTAAGTGAAGGTGGTCTTTTCCTGATCTTCTAAGGCAATCTCTATTTGGTAATAGCCCGAATGGCCATCTAGGAAACAATAGAACATATGGCCAGCTACCCTTTCCAATATTTGGTTAATGAAAGGTAAGGGGAAGTGGTCTTTCCTAGTTACAGCATTAAGCTTCCTATAGTCTACACACATTCTCCAACCTGTAACTAATCGGGTTGGGATCATCTCATTGTTTTCATTCTTGACCACAGTCATTCCAAACTTCTTAGGAACCACCTGCGTTGGGCTTACCCACTTACTATCAGAAATAGGGTCTATGATACTTGCATCCAACAATTTGATTACCTCATTTTTAACAACATCTTTCATTGTTGGGTTAAGCCGACGTTGGGGTTCTCTAGAAGTCTTACAATCATCCTCTATGTAAATTTTATGTGTGCAAATCAATGGGCTAATGCCCTTGATATCAGCTATGGTCCATCCTAGGGCTGATCTGTGGTCTCTTAAAACATTCAACAACTTACCTTCCTATTCCTAATTTAATGTAGAAGAAATAACTACAGGAAAAGTTTCACCTAGACCCAAACATGCATACTTAAGACCATTGGGCAGCGGCTTAAGTTCTAGCTGTGGTGCCTCTTCACTTGAAGGCACAGGCTTTTTGTCACTCATTGGTAGCTCCTCAAAGCGAGGTCTCCATCCTTCATTAATTGCCATCACCTGTTGTCCTTCCGAAACCTGTGAGGAATCCAAAAAAGAACAAATTTCAGATAAATGAATGTCACTTTTTAAATCATAAGAATCAACATAATTATTAAGAAGAGCTTCAAGAGAATCAGAAAAACAATTCTTATTAAACTCTTCTTGAACCACTGCCTCAATGAGGTTCACATAGGCACAGTCATCATCCTCATGTGGTTGTTTAGCCACATGAAATATGTTTAGCTCCAAAGTCATGGAACTAAAAGTGAGTTGCATCATTCCATTCCTGCAATTAATTAAAGCATTAGCTGTGGCAAGGAAAGGTCTACCCAAAATAATAGAGGTATGAGTACTAGGATGTAAAACAGGTTGGTAATCTAGAACAATAAAATCAACTGGATAATAAAAGTGTTCAATTTTTACCAACACATCCTCAACCATCCCCCTTGGCTCCCTTACAGAGCGGTCAGCCAACTGTAAAGTTATTGAAGTAGGTTTTAACTCACCAAGTCCAAGTTTTTGATATACACTGAATGGGATCAAATTAACACTTGCCCCAAGATCTAGCAATGCATGCTCCATGATGTAATCTCCAATAATACAAGAGATTGTAGGACAACCTAGATCCTTATACTTTGGTCGGGTCTTATGTTGAATAGCTGCACTTACCTGTTCTGTTAGGAATGCAGTCTTCTTCACGTGATGCTTTCTCTTGATGGTGCATAAGTCCTTAATTACCTTGGCATATGCAGGCACTTGCTTGATAACATGCAATAATGGCAAATTTATCTTGACTTGATGCAAATGCTCTAATATCTCAAATGCGGTGTCTAATTTCCTAGGCAATTTTAAGGCTTGTGGAAATGGTGGAGGGATTGGGCATTGTTCAATGTCATCAAGCCCAAGTGACTCAGTTTCATCCTTCCTTTCTTCAACTGGGATCTCCTTAGATTTCTTAGTTATTAAAGAAGCACTTTTATCAATCTCTTTACCACTCCTCAAAGTGGTCACAACTCTTACTTCATCATGTTTATCCTTAGAGCCAATTTTTAGATTTTGATTGATGGGATTGGGTTGAGTTTGGGAAGGAAACTTCCCTCTCTCTGTCCCACTCAATGAATTTGTAAGCATTGTTATATGACTCTTGGTCTCTCTCACCTCTTCATCTAGCCTAGTGAACATGGATTCAAACTTTTGATTTTGCTCACTTTGCCTTTGAATGAGAGTACTAAGTGCATTCTCCAAGGAAGGTCTAGATGATGATGCATGTGGTGAATTAAACCTCCTTGGAGCAGGATGATTCAACACATTGTCACTCTTATAACTCAAATACGGATGGTTTTGCATATTTGGGTTATAATTGTTAGAATATGAAGAATTATTTGGCCTATATGAATTAAATGCATGTACTTGTTCTTCTGGCACATTCAAGAATGATGAAAATGATGCACATTCATTTGTAGCATGGTTTATCTCATGACAGATTTTACACACCTCCATTAGGTCCTCTCTAAAGGCAGCACTAACACTCCTACTTCCTTTTATTTTGAGTGCCTCAATTTCTTCAGTTAACATGCTGATTTTTGCACTCATGTTATCATCTTCCCTCAACTTGAAAACACCTCCACTAGAAGTGGTAGTGTTAGTTCTAGTCCTATCAGTGGAGTCCATAGGTCTAAGTCCAGTTCATGTGTTAGAGTTTTCAGCTATCTCATCAAGATAATCCATTGCATCTTTGGGTTCTTTTTGTAAAAAATCCCCTCCACGTGAGAGTTGAACAAACTGTCGGTCCCTAGGTGTAAGTCCTTCATAAAAATAGCTAACTAATCTCCAATCTTCATACCCATAAGTTGGGCAAAAATTGAAAAGATCTTTGTGCCTTTCCCAAGCTTGGTATAAGGTCTCATTTTCTCCTTGGACAAAGCTAGCTATCATTCTTTTTACTTGCTAGACTTTGTGGGGAGGAAAGTGTTTCTTAAAAAACTCTTGGGTCATCTCCCCCCAACTACCTATAGACCTAGGTTTCAAGGTGTAAAGCCAACTTCTTGCATTTTCCTTAAGTGAAAAAGGAAAGAAACGTAACTTAGCAGTCTCAATAACATTTTGTGCATAGAAACTACTAATTACCTCTTCAAAAGCTCTAACATGAACATAAGGATTTTCATTTTCTTGTCCCCTAAAGTCAGGAAGTATTGCTAATAAATCTTGTTTAAGTTCTACATGTGGTGCATTAGGTAAAAACATGATGCATGAAGGAACATAATTTTGTGTAGGATGCAACAATTCATACATAATTCTTCTATTCTCCTCATGCTTATTATGTGTTTCATCACCCATGATTGATGAAGAAGGTGAAGGCAAAGGTGTGTCAAAAAGATTACCAAAGTAAGTTTCAAAATTTTCTAATTTGCCTCTCTTGTTTCTAACCCAAATGCTCATGCAACAATGAATGCCAATCAAATAAAATAAATTAAAAACAAACAGAAAAATAAAAACAAAATAAGGGAAAAAATGGAACCAAGTTACCAATAGAAGAATTTCCACCGGTTGTGCTTTGCTCCCAAAAATTGCCTCTAAACACGCAGCAACTCCCCAGCAACGGCGCCAAAATTGCTTGCTCACTCCCAAGTGCAAGAGATCATAGCAATATAATTCTCGGAGTACCGAGATCGAACCAAAAGGAGTATGAGAGATTCAAAGACAATATATTTAAAAAATATATTTGGGTAAAGAAGAAAAATACTTTTGCTTGGTGATTGTTAACAAGAATAATAATAAAAACTTATTTAAATCAATAATGTAAATACTAGGGTATCGGGGTATTTCCCTATATCAATATGAAATTATTTGTGATTTAAGAAAATATATATTTCATAATTGATTGTTCTTATACGATTAAAAACTTATGATTCGCTTGAACTGAGACAATTCAAGAACACATGATAACCTCAATTAATAATGCGGTTAAAAAAGTTTTCAGAAAAACCCATTCACTTTAAAACTTGATTTTTATTTGAAACTATTAGAAATTCATCTAAACAATAAGAAAAACATGATTGAACTTATTGAAAGCATGGAAGAACTAATACATCAAAAGAAATCTAATTGAACAATCAAATATGTCGTTGATAAAATCCTAGAAAGAATCACATTGAATATTCATACCGTATAGAAGAAATATAACCCCTAGCCCTAGCAAAGAGTTTAGGCTGCCATTAGAGAAAGGAAAATACAAGCTTTCCCCTCCCTAATTCATTCTACACAGCCTCCCTTCAAAACCCTAACGTCCAAGTGTACAAAGAAAACAAAACTTTTCTATTTTAATTTCCATCCAGGTTTACAGCAATAACTTGTGAGTTAATTTCGACCTTCAAAAATTGATAATTTCGAAAAATTAAAAACTGAAAAGTTGTAGATATTTAAGTCACAGTTCCAACACATCTGGCATTGTGTCAATCGGATTTTTGAGGAGAGAGATACGCCCAAAATACTGATCAGTGCTCAAATCAGATTTTCTTTTTTAGATTCTGCCTCTTTGATTTCTTTCCTTATTTGAAGCTTCCAATCATGGTAGACGATTCAAGCACTCCAGCTGCACCTTCTTAGACATTTAAGCATGGTCCTTTAGCTCCACTTTAATTCTAGTTTGGCCTCCATTCTCTCACAAATTCCTATAAACTCATCTTTCTCACATGATTTCCTGAAAGTAGAAAATTACACACAATGAATAACATCTTATTTAAGAAATTATGTAAAGATAAATACTAGGGACTAATGCAAATCATAGCTTAACTATAGAAATTAAGCATAGTAATAAGGAGATAACGCCCACATAAATATATAACAAGTATACATTTTAAGGCGTTATCAGGTTTGAGTTTAGAAAAAAATTCAAAACTCTATCAATTTCCATGATATGCGCATCAAACAGATTCGGGTCGGATAGGATCTCTGTGTTTGTTGGCACTGTGTCGAGATTTGTTTCATGAATCACGGCAACAACGGGTTGTATAGTGTTGGGTGGTGCCAGTTGTGGGTGCATATCTTTTGTCACTGGCGGTGATGGGCGCATGGAGGGGGATGGTGTGGGTCGATGGGGTCGCGGTGGTGTAGAAGGTGTTGTCGTTTTGGTATGGACAACTTGCGATGGTTGGATGTTAGTCATGGTGGCTCGTAGCCATGGGCCATATTGTAAGTCTTCCTTGCTCAAAGTTTCGCCACTGTTCAACCATAGTTTGCAGTCCCTCTCATCATGATTCAGGAGGCCACACCAGTAGCAGAAGATGGGCATGCGCTCATATTGAAATGAAATCCAATGGGGTGCTGAATCTACCAGGTCCACGTACTGGCCTCAGCAGAGAGGGTGGGTGATTTTAATATTACCGCGAACTCTGAGGCAGCGTCCGCGACATTCTCCCATCAGTGAGGCATCTTCCTGCTTAACTTTGCCGAGAGTATTTCCTATGGCTGTGGCGTTTGTTCTGTTCATGCAGCTGAGAGGGAGGTCATGGATTTGGATCCAGAACGAGGCGGTGTCAAAGTTTGTGTCATCCACTGATTCTTTCGTACCAGGTTTGTATAGGCCTATCAAGTATTTGTCAAAAGTCCAAGGCCCCTGAGAGATGATTTTTTGCGTGTTGGCATTGTCGGCAAACAATAATAATACCTTATTTGACGTAAGGTCTCTGACTTCAAAGTCCTTTACGAAGCACCACATGCTCTTTAGTGTTTGCGAGAGAGCTTCCATGTTAACTCGGCGCTTGGTAAAGAGTTTCGCTACAAGAATTCTGCTATTATCTTCCACGTCTTGTGCTAAGGGGATCGTTTGACACTCTTTCGCAGGGAGGGAGAGGCGGCCACATTGTCCAGCAAGGTCTTCCATGGTGATAAGGGTAGTGGGAGGAGAAGAAAAGGGAGGAGTTTTTGTATGGAGGGGGCTAAGGATTCCACTAGGCGTGGGGAAAGGGGAGGCCTATAGTAGGTAGGAGGGTTTCATCACCGCATGCTCCCAGTAGAGAGCAAACGAGAGAAAAGTTTCATCTTTGTCAGTGCATGCTTGTGATTTTTGCTTTTAATCTCTTATTCAATCATCAAATACTTTACTAGTTGAGCTAATTAGAACCCACAAAATATATAAATAGTTATTATTAGTACTTCTTCGTATTTATTGTCTGTTTAAACTGTCAAAATACACATTAACACATAGGTTACTTCATACTCTTATATAGGCTTATAGCATGCTGATGAGTTGTTTTTATTTTTTTTATTTTTTGGGGCTGAATCCGAATGAGAACATTAGTACATGTACTATTACTACATACCCTAATTAATTTTGTTTTTAGTGAATCTTACTCTAATTAATTGACACCTTAGTAGTTTCCTATCATTTCAATACTTTATGTTGGAGAAGAGCATCTTTAATGGCGTTTTCAATAAGATAATCTTTCAAATCAGGAAAGAATTATTATTAAATCATTTATAAAAAAACTCATATATAAACATTTTTTGTGGTAAAAGAAATAATTATAAGGTTTTGGGCTTTTATATATATATAACTTTATGTTGGAGAAAAGCATCTTTAATGGCGTTTTCAATAAGATAATCTTTCAAATCAAGAAGAATTATTATTAAATTATTTATAAAAAAACTCATATATAAACATTTTTTTGTGGTAAAAGAAATAATTATAAGGTTTTGTGCTTATATATATATATATATATATATATATATATATATATATATATATATATATATATATATATTTTTTTTTAGAATACTAAATATTTTTAACACACACATAGCGAGATGGGAGAATGTTTTTTTAAGAAACTTACAGTGGTGTATATCCAAAATAGTCTAACTCTTGCATACTCAGCACAAGCTTTAAACCTCTTTTACTCACACTAATTTTCTAATGTGGGATTAACCCACTATTTTTTCTTTTGAGAATACTAAGTATTATATATATATAGTATTTTAAAAGGGTCATGCTAATGAGTGTCTTTAAGGCATTGGTTAACAATCAATTTTAGGAAAGTTTTAACACCACTTTTATGGAAAATGAAAAAAACTGTCAAACATTAATTGCTTTTTTTTCTTTTCCCATAAATATTTTCTTTAAATGGATTATTAACCAACGCCCGAGGGGCATTTGTTAGCATTTTCCATTTTTAAAAGGGTTTTACTAACATATGTTGTAGGGTCACGGTTTGCAGCCCAATCAGTATGGGATTGTGGGTTAATAAGCTCAATACTATAAATTTGTAGAGTATGAATTAAAGAACTAGGCCTTAGTGAATCTAACAACGGCTAGGATGGGGTTGAAAGACAATTATTCAAGAACAATATGCGTAAGATTGGATGAATGTGTTGTCCAAGGAGGCAAGTCTTAGTATAGATCAATGAAACTGATCACAAGTTCAACTCTCATGGCTACAGTGTTCTTTCTCTATTTTTCCAATTCCTTTTCCTCTAGGGGTCTCTTACATTATATATCTCATTTTCAGTGATCTCGGCCCTCCATCTATCAACCATCTAAGCCACTACTCGAGTACCTGTCCCATCAGACACTCCTTTTGGCTCTCTGTGAGTTGCGGTAGTCAAGGAAGTACTGTTCAGGGGTTTTCTCCACATAAATGCGACCAGAAAAGTAGTTGCAGTGCATTATTTGCGGAGGTAGCAGTTGTTCCTTGGATATTTCTTGGGTTCCCCTCCTTTTCGTGTGTTCATGAGGCACGCTACTAACACTAAAGCTTTGATGAAGGTCAGTCTCGTCATTGGAATTCATGTCTGAGTTATACTTGTTGTAGCCGAGGAGGAATTTCCTCCTCGGACCGCCTTCTACTTCTTCCTTACTTATGAGATTCTCAAATTGGTGTTCCTCAACTAACTATCCATCCTCAGACATGCCAATGTCCTTGGATAAGGCCCAAGGCCCAACATACAATTTTGGGCCCATATCCCTACAATAACTCCTCAAAACTCCGACTTTTCCTGCCTATTCGAGGAGAAAAGGTGGGGTTTTGATTTTTAAGAGACAGAACCATTTATTTCCTTGGTTTACACGTGTGGAATTATCGTTTTGCGCATTCCATGATTGTTACCGACGCTTCGGAGCCCGCGATGTGTCATTAATAGCTCCAGGCGGCACTTTGTCCCCCGTATCTAATGGTGAAACGCAGATCCAACGGTTGATCTTTTCTTTTGAACTTTGAGCGGGATAACTCTAACTCATTTCTACCCCCTATATAAAGCCTTGAGGGAACTCGTTTTCTTCTTTACTTCACAAGTTTTTAGGTGCCCCAGAGAATTCCAGCGCTCTAACTCACGAAACACTCTGAATTCCTAAGTCCCCGTAACTCTTTCCTTAAGAAATTTTCCAAAGGATCAGGATTAGCACACTTACTTTTATAAGTTCCCGTCTCTTTAAATCTTCTTTCCCTGATTGGCTAGTCTCCTTGGCCCTTTTTGTTCTTATTTCTTCACTTGCAATTTCCAGTCGCTTTTCCTTAGGTTGTAAAAAATGAGTAGATTTAAGTACCTAGTAGATACCCCTGCTAAAATAGAGGCTTTTAAGGGTAAATACCACATACTGCAAGGGGTAGCCCTGCGATACTGCTCCACTAAACAAATAGTGACACACAGGGAGGAGGGGGAAGTCATCATCCCTATGATAGCCTTCACAGAAGGGGGGATGACTCTCCCTATGGGTAAGATAATGCGGGATTACCTCCTGAACCATAGGATCTGCCCACACTAGTGTGCACCTAACCTTTTTAGGGTCTTAGGTTGTGTTGATGCTCTCAACAAGTATCTGGGCTTGGAGCTCACCTAGCACAATGTGGTCCATATATACGAGTGTCATAACCTAAAAGGGGTGGGATTTTACCTCAAATCCCGACTGACGTTGTGAGGCTCATCTCGTGTCTTCCCAAATCTAACAAAGGGATGAAAGACGACTACCTAATTGCTTCGGGGGCATGGCATGATGGGCTCCATTGTCCAGTCCGAGAGGGAGAGCCAGGTGGGATGCCTTAGAATTAGTTTCCTTAGCAAAAAATTTAGATTCTTTATCCCGAACCATGCCATTATTGCTCTTTCACTTTGCTTCCTTTTAACGATGAATTTTAATTTTCTGACTGTGTCTTGCTCCCCGGCTATTTTTGCAGATAAGGATTATGTGGCGCCCTGGCTCAGCTTGACCAACATCGAGGCTCTCAATTACTTGCTGAGGTCCAAGATCTTTGTGAGCGAAGATGGGCAATTAAGGGCAGTCCATTTGATTTTGGACTTCTAGCCTATCTCAAAAATATACCAAGAAGCAGGAAATGCCATCAGAGCGGGTGATCAATGGTTGGCTCGGATTGACGTGTCAAAACCGGATTTCCTAGCCCTACATGATCTTCCACCAGTTGCATTGCCACCTCGATGGAACCCTCCTTTGTTGGTACAGCCAGTCCAACAGGTCCCACCTCAAGCAGTAGCCTCCTCAAACTCCTCTCTTGAAGAAGAAATCGAAAAGTTTCATTTTGAGAAGGAAGAGACTCAAGAAGTGCAGGTGATTTCTGACTCAGACGCCAAGGACGAGCCAGATAGGCATTCTAATGCCCACGTCCCGATCCTTGTGACCTCCCATCAAGAAGTTACCTTCGAAGAAGAGGAGGATGAGATGGCTTTGAACAAGGGGAACAAGAGCCTTAGGGATCTTATGGCTATAAGGAACAAAGCGCCAACTCTGAAAGAGACCACTAAGCCTCAAACTCAGCCTACTCTCCCCCTTCCTCCTCCACCCCCAACCAACCTCGGTTTGAAGATCAATCCGGATGCGAGGAAGAAAAGGCCATTAAAGAAGCAGGAGGAAGGAGAGGTGGGCTCTCAGAAGGGGTCAAAGCAGTAGAAGGTGGCCAAGGACGCTCGTGATAAGAGGTCCACCTCTGTGGACAACTGGGAAGAGGATAATAGGGCCAAGGTGCGCTTCTTGCAATGCACCTAGTCCCCTCGGCTGGACGTGGACAGCGCGGCTATTCCTTGGAATGCCTGGGTCAGGGATTTCCAAAAGCACACCGAAGCCTTGGAGCAGCCTCTTTTCCTCCCCCCACGACATGGAGGCTTATAGGCGTTTCAAGCAGAACGACCTATTCTTTTTCATAAAGAGGGACCTTGCCATGGTAGGCATTCTATCATCCCCTCGAGTTTAAATGCCAAGATGTATTTTCGTCGGTTCCTTACTCCTTATTCATGTAATTCTTCCGTTGCTTTTATGTATGTCACTCAACAAGTTTTCATGGCTGAGGAGTGGGTTCGCAACGCCTGTAAAGAGGCCAACGCAGAGGCCCTCTCTTGTGCTGAAGTTAAGAAATCCATTGGGGCCCTTAAGTAAGAGCAGGCAAAATTGTCTGAGCAACTGAAGGAAGCAGTCCAGGCTCATAAAAGCGCCGAGACGGACCTAAAGACCGCAGAGAGGCAGGCTGAGGACCAACGCCAGAAGCTGCATGTGACATAAATTGACCTGGCCACTGAGAGGCAGCTGGTCAACGATTTGAGGGCTAAGCTGCATAGGGTAAAAGAGGCAGCCCAATTAGCCAAAGAGGTAGCTGAGGCTGAGAAATAAGCGTCATACTTGCTTGGTGTGGAAGAGATGCAAATAAGGCTTGCCGAGGAGCTCTCCGAGGTCTGTAAGGATTACTGCAACGTATCATGGGAGAAGGGCCTTGACGTTGCAGGCGACCCTATAGATTCGGAATGGAGGCGGCTTGGGAGTATTTATTACCACCCAGACATACGTGAGATCCCAGTTGTCATTCCTTCCTCGTCTGCCCTTGCTCTAGGGGTTTCTGAGCAGTAACTGGCTACCCAAGCTGCTCTCCTTCCTTCTGATGGGGTCGAGGGGGTTAAGGACAAGGGTAAGGGGAAGGAGACCTCCTCAGAAGCTAAGGCCGATGCCAAGGCTAAGGAAGCTGCGGTTAAAGCAAAGGAGGCTGAGGCTAAGACTGAAAAAGCTGATCCGAAGGCTAAGGATGCTCCTCTCTCTCAGTCGAGTCAGAAGGAGGACCCTCCTGCTTCTAAGACTAAGGCTTAGCCCTTAGGCTTCTTTTTGTAATATATCATCTTTTTTGTAGTGGCATTTTGCCACAGAACTTAATGTATTCCACGTTTCTAATTAGTGAATGGAATTTTCCTTATACTTCTTGTGTCCTTGCTCCATATGTTTTTAATCTTACTGCTATTGCACATGAACTTGCTTTGCTGCCAATTTAGTTCTAACAAAAACTAACAAAAACATTATGCCAGTGCAAATAATTTGACTAAGTGTTAATGATGAAGAGGTTTACCCCACATTGGTATTGTGAATTACTCTCTCTGCAATGAGGGCTGAACCTAATAATAATTAGTAACAAACTTACACTTGGATAAATAATCAAGGCATTTAACTTACTCCGAACTATCAACCTGAGGAGCAGACAATAATTATAGATTTCTCTTGACACTTAGTGAGAAACAAATAGGTGTTATGGAGTGTTAACTTCCCCCAAGCGCATAGCTCGAAGAGGCATACGCAACTAAGGTTCTGTGTAAATACTCATAAAAGATGTCATTATGCATTTATTTCCCCTTAGTATCTGGTCTGAAGACTTCAAGCATGACTGAGGTTTCGTTTAAGGACTTATAAATGAATGAATAATGTGTTAATTTTCCCTTAGTATTTGGTCCGAGGACTTCAGGCATGACTAAGGTTCCATTTTAAAACTTGTATAAAAAATGTCATAGTGTGTTAATTTTCCCATAGCATCTGGTCCAAGGACTATAGGTATGACTATGGTTCTGTTTAAACACTTATAAAGGAATGCCAAAGTGTGTTAATTTCCCCTTAGCATCTAGTCCGAGGACAGCAGGTATGACTAAGATTCAGTTTAAACACTTATAAAAGATGTCACAATGTGTTAATTTCCCCTTAGCATTTGGTCCGAGGATAACAGGCATGACTAAGGTTTAGTTTAAACACTTATAAAAGATGTCACAGTGTGTTAATTTGCCCTTAGCATCTGGTCCGAGGACAGTAGGCATGACTAAGGTTCAGTTTAAACACTTACAAAAGATGTCACAGTGTGTTAATTTTCCCATAACATCTTGTCCAAGGACTGCAGGCATGACTATGGCTCTGTTTAAACACTTATAAAAGAAAGAAAAATAGGAAATGCAATGCCTTTACAACAAATAAGCACTTTTGACAAAAGAAACTTTTATTAATAATAATACATTTTCAGGTTGTTTACATTCCACGGGTGTGGTATTACATGTTCATCTAGATCTTCCAAAAAATATGCTCCTACACCTGCCACCGAAGTGATACGATATGGTTCTTCCCAATTAGGCCCTAGCTTTCCCCATGCTAGGTTCTTTGTAGTACCCAGGATCTTTCTCAACACCAAATCACCAGGTGTCAATGGTCTCAGCTTCACGTTGGCATCATAACCCTGCTTGAGCTTGTGTTGGTAGTATGCCAATTGAACCATTGCATTTTCCCTTATTTCTTCAATCAAATCTTAGCTCATTTCTAGTAGCTTGTTATTAGTGGTTGGATTGAATGAACTGGTTCTTAATGTTAGGAAACCAGTCTCCAAAAGGATAATAGCTTCGGCCCCATATGTCAATGAGAAAGGGGTCTCCCCCGTCGACCTGCGAGGTGTGATTCGGTACATCCATAGGACATGTGGTAGTTCATCCACCCACTTTCCCTTTGCGTCGTCCAACCTCTTCTTGAGTCCGCTTACAATGACTTTGTTAATAGCCTCGGCTTGCCCATTTCCTTAGGCATAGGCTGGGGTGGAATACCTATTTGTAATTTCCAAGTCATAGCAATATCTCCTGAAAGATTTTCTATCAAACTGAAGGCCGTTGTCCAAGATGAGGGTACAAGGGACTCCAAATCGCGTAACGATGTTCTTCCATACAAATTTCTTGGCATCTACGTCCCTGATGTTCGCTAGAGGTTCGGTTTTGACCCACTTAGTGAAGTAATCCGTGTCGACCAGCAGGTATCTCTTGTTCCGTGTCGCACTTCTTTACATACTCTTGTGCTTCCTTTTACATACTGGGCCACCAATTGCCTTGAGTGATGGCTCTATGCGCTAGAGATCTGCCTCCGATATGGCTCCTGCAAATCCCCTCATGTAACTCCTCAATGAGTAATTCTGTTGTCTTGGGATGTACACATAGCAGGTATGGCCCAGAAAATGAGCGCTTATACAACTTCTGGTCCTCGGACAGCTAGAACTAGGGAGCATTCCTACGTACTTTGTCCGCTTTTGATTTTTCCTCGGGTGAGGTGTCTTTTTTTAAGAATAGTGCTATGGGGTCCATCCAACTAGGCCGACCCTAACTTAGTGAACATGAACCACATCTTTGTTCATCCCTGTGGGCTTGTATAGGTCTTCTACGAGGATGACCCAAGGTAAACTCTGCGCCGATGAGGTTGCGAGCGTGGCTAGGGAATCGCCATGTGCGTTTCTGCTTCTGGGATGTGCTATAGGCTGAAAGATTTGAATTCTGCTTGTAGGTGCCTGACCTGACTTAAGTATCCTCGCATTCTTTCGGCCCTTGCTTCAAACTCTCCTTTGACTTAGCCGACAACTAATCTTGAGTCTGAGAAAATCTCTACTGTCTTTCCGCCTAATTTTTGAAATATGGTCATTCCTACCAGTAGAGCCTCATATTTAGCTTCATTGTTGGTGGCCGAGAATCCCAATCTCAGTGACTTCTCGATGGTGATCCCTTTGGGGGATACTAGCACTAACCCCACTCTAGAGCCCTTCTGATTTGCTGCATCGTCAATGTATACTTTCCAGGATATGGGGCCCTACTAAGAGATCATGCCAACTGATTTTTCATCCATGTGTTGTGCTTTCGTTTCTTCTTTTAACGGGGATTTGACGAACTCGGCCATCAGATCCACTAGGACTTGGCCCTTGACAAAAGTGCGAGGTATATATTTGATGTCCAAAGCCCCCAAGATTGTGGCCCATTTAGCGATCTTTCCCATATAATCAACGCTCTGGAGCAAAGCCTTGAGCGAAAGCTGGATTAAGACAATGATCGTGTGTGCTTGAAAGTAGTGGGGGAGTTTGTGTGTGGCATGTACCACTGCCAAAATAGCTTTCTCCAGTGACAGATAAGAGATCTCGGCCTTATGTAGTGACCTGCTCATATAATAAACAGGCATTTGCATGCCGTCGTCAACTCGTATCAGGACCAAGCTTACAGCATTAGTGGCCACAGCGATGTAAGTGAACAGGACCTCGTCAACCTCAGGGCTGGACATAATAGGAGGCCGAGAGAGATAGTCTATAAGTTGTTAGAAGGCCGAGGCACACTCCTCAGTCCACTCGAACCCCTTCCATTTGTTCATCAGTAGGAAGAAGGGTCGGCACCTATCCGCTGACCGAGAGATGAACCGGTTTAGGGCAGTAGTCATTCCAGTTAGCTTCTAGACTTCCTTGGGGTTCCGAGGTGGTTGTAAGTTGTTGATCATTTTAATCTGGTTAGGATTAACTTCAATTCCCTTGTGGGTTACCATATTACCCAGAAATTTGTCTGATCCCACACCAAAGGAGCACTTGGAGGTGTTGAGGCGCAACTTGTATTTCCTCAGAATGTTGAATATGTCTCCGAGGTCTCTTAAGTGCTCAGACACCACGTTACTTTTTACCACCATGTTTTCTATATAGACTTCAATGCTTTTGCCTAACTGTGATTCAAACATCCTAGTCATCATTCTTTGATAGGTAGACTCCGCATTCTTTAAACCGAACGATATCACCTTGTAGTGATAGTTTCCCGTGGGGATGATGAAAGCTGTCTTCTCCTAGTCATCCAAGACTAGTGGTATTTGGTGGTACCCCTGAAAGGCATCTAAGAAGCTTATCTGAGGATGGCCTATGGTAGCATCTTCCAGCTGGTCTATTTTAGGCATAAGGAAAGGATCTTTTGGCCAAGCCCTATTCAGATCTGTAAAGTCCACGCACACTTGCCATTTTCCATTCTTCTTCTTCACCACCATGGTATTGGCCAACCACTCAAGGTAAAATACCTCCTTGATAGCCCCCGCCTGCTTTAGTTTCTTCACCTTCTCTCTGACTACATCAGAGTGTTCCCTGGAAGAGCATCGAGGAGGTTGCTTTTTAGGAATAACTGACAGATTAACATTCAGATGATGACAGATAAAGTTCAGGTCCACCTCCGGGGCTTTGTAAGCGGTCCATACGAAGACATCAACGTTCTGCCTAAGAAACTCTATTAGCTCTTTCTTCTCCGAAGGAGGCAGCTGAGCTCCAATCTAAAAGAATTTCTTCGGATCGTCACCGATAACAACCTTTACCAAATCTTCGCACTTTGCCTCCTCGGCCGACCCATCAACGGACTACGCTGGATTTGTTAATTGCTATAAGCCTTCTTCAGTAAGGGCTAAGGACTCGTCCTCAGGTCGATGCCGGATGGCGGTCACTAGGCATTGTCTAATCGTGGATTGGCTCCCAATAATCTCTCCAATCTGACTCCCTGACGGGCATTTCACTTTCTGGTGCAGGGTAAAGGAGACAGCCCCTAGAGTATGAAGTCAGGGCCTGCTAACAATGGCAGTGTAGGGGGAATATGCATCCACCACAATGAAGTCCACTTCCATTACTTCTGAGCCAGTCTGTATGGGCAGCCTGATTTAACCCTTCAAGATGACGACCTTCCCATCAAAGCTCACTAGGGGCGAGGCGAGCTGTAAGGTGTAAAGTTCTCTAGTTTCAAGTTCAGCTCCTTATATAGGTCGAGGTACATTATCTTGGCACCACTACCCTGGTCCATCATCACCCTCTTCACATCATAACCCCAATCCTGAGGGTAACCACCAAAGTATCATCGTAGGGTTGGATGGCTCCGATTTTATCCTCGTTTGAAAAGCCCAAAACCGATTGGATTTCCAGTCTAACCTTCTTCGGTTCTCGCTTCTTGTCCTCGGCGGACAGCTGAGCCACATATATTACTCTGGAAGGGAAGGATCCAGTTCTCCTTAGAGCCACGATGATGACATTTATTGTTCCCAAGGGAGGTCTCGAGAGGTTATCTCTCCGGGGTTCTGAGTTTGTTTAGCCCTCTTGACCACTAGAATGGTGCAATAGCTACTTTAGCTTTCCTTCACGGACGAGCTGGTCCAGGTGGTCCTACATATTTCTACAATCTTCTGTGGTGTGTCCGTGGTCTTGGTGGTATTGGTAATAGAGGTTGTGGTTGCGTCTGGTGGGGTTTCCCGCCATTTTATTTAGCCATTAGAAGAATGGCTCGTTCCTAATCTTCTCTAGAACCTGATGCACTGGTTCTTGGAATACAGTATTGACTGCGTATGGATGGGTAGACCCTAACCGTCTGGTAAAATCTCTTTGTGGTCGGTCGTTATTGTATCTGTCCAACCTGAAATCCCTCATCTCCTGAAGGATAACCTTTTCCTTTCTTTTCCCCTGCTGCTAGTCTTCCTCGACCCTTTTATACTTGTCAATTTGGTCTATGAGCTAACGCACACTAGTGACTGGTTTGCCAGTTAGAGATTTCCTCAAGCCGTGATCGGTAGGGAGGCCGAGCTTGAAGGTACTGATGGCCATATCATCAAAGTCACCATTTATTTCGTTGAACATCTCTCAGTATCTATCAGAGTACGCTTTTAGTGTCTCTCCCTCTCGCATGCTTAGGGACAGTAGGGAAGCCAAGGGCCGAGGAACCTTGCTGTAGGTGACGACGTGGGAACAGAATGCTTGGCTGAGCTCCTTGAAGGAGCTTATAGAATCTACCTTCAGGCTTTCGAACCATCTCATCACAATAGGCCCTAGGCTGGATGGGAAAACCTTGCACATCAAGGCTTTATCTCTGGAATGGACAACCATTTTTTGATTGAAATGGCTCACGTGTTCCATGGGGTCTGTTCTACCGTTGTACACTGTGAAAGCAGGTTGGGTGAATCGTCGAGGAAGTTTAGCCACCTTGATCTTGCGCGTGAAGGGTGACCTAGAAATTTGGTCCAAGGCCCTGCTCACAGCGTCGTTTCCCACGCCTTTATGAGGCAGGCTTTCGACCCTTCATTCACGATGGCGTTCCTCTTCGTAGGAGAAAGACTCGTTAGGCAGGGTTCGAGACCTTCGCCTGTAACTGACGTCCTTTCCGTCTTCAAAAGAAACATAACAGTTAAAGGGAGTTCACCTTCGTCGTGCATGGCGCAGTTCCCTCTTTAATCGGCCAATTTCCAACTGCATGGCTCTGTTAAGCTGGTCTTGAGAGATGTGACTTTTGACTCGAGTATGAATTTTGCTTGTATGCGTAGTGTGCATACTGCCTGCTCGATCTTTTTTACGCTCATGGTTGACAAGGGGGTTTTCACGCTGGGGTGCCATGGATTCCGCCTGGTGTGGACCTGAACCTACCACCGTTAACCACTGCACTCACTATCGCACAAGTTTTTCCCACAGACGGCGCCAATTGTAGGGTCACGGTTTGGAGCCCAAGCCCAATAAGTGTGGAATTATGGGTTAATGAGCCCAATACAATAAATTTGTAGAGAATGGGTTAAAGAACTAGGCCCTAGTGAATCTAACAACGGCTAGAATGGGGTTGAAAGACAATTATTCAAGAACAATACGCGTAAGATTGGATAAATGTGTTGTCCGAGGAGGCAAGTCTTAGTATAGATCAATGAAACTGATCACAAGTTCAACTCTCGTGCTATAGTGTTCTTTTTCTATTTTTCTGATCCCTCTTCCTCCAGGGGTCTCTTACATTATATATCTCATTTCCGATGATCTCGGCCCTCCATCTGTCAATCATTTAAGCCACTACTTGAGTACCTATCCCATCAGACATTCCTTTTGACTCTCTGTGAGTTGCGGTAGCCAAGGAAGCACTGTTCAGGGGTCTTCTCTACATAAATGTGGTCAGAAAAGTAGCTACGGTGCATTTAATGCAGAGGTAGTAGCTTTTCCTTGGATATTTCTTGGGTTCCCCTCCTTTTCGTGTGTTCATAAGGCACGCTACTAACACTAGAGCTTTGATTAAGGTCAGTCTCGTCATTGGAATTCATGTCTGAGTTATACTTGTTGTAGCCGAGGAGGAATTTCCTCCTCGGACCGCCTTCTACTCATTCCTTACTTATGAGATTCTCAAACTGGTGTTTCTCATCTAATTATCCCTCCTCAGATATGCCAATGTCCTTGGATAAGGCCCAAGGCCCAACATACAAATTTGGGCCCTTATCCCTACATATGTCTTTAAGGCATACATTAATAAATCATTTTATGAAACTTTTTTTATGAAAAAAAAAAAAGTGATTAACTATTTTGACAATTTTTTTAATTTCTCATAAAAACTTTTATAAAATAGATAATTAAATGTGGGCATACATTAATTGGACCCTTTTTCAAAATGGAAAGAAAGAAAGAAAGAAAGGAAATGTAAAGATTAAGGGCCTGTTTGGTAGAGGAGTTTGAGTAATATTATTTGTAGTTTTTTGAAATACATGTGGGTAAAAAAGTGTGAAAAAACATGTATAAGATTGTTTAAAAATTGAAAATGTAAGTTTGAGCTTGCCTATCAAACAAACCTTGAATCCCCCTAACTTTAGTAAGTGAAGATGGATGCGTCAATGTGTGTGCTGTTATCCATTTATAACTTCAAGATGGTTACGTGGACATTTTTGCTTGTAATTTGCTGTGCCGTACACATACCACTCCTTTCATACGCTGTTGAAGCATAGAAGCATTCCCCCCACCAAAAAAAATTCCTATGATATAGAATAAAAAAGTTTTTACATCAGGTCTATCTTTCTTAGAAAAAATAAAAATACAAATTTTTAATTAATAACTAAATTACTACATTTTACCTAATTGAAACCTAATTAAATAATAAATTTTAGTGGACTTTTTAATATTTAAATATCAATTGAATGTTATTTATTTAACTTTATATATATATATATATATATATATATATATATATATATATATATATATCATATTATATCATGTACTATATAATAAAATGGCTTAAAAGTCGTAATTGCGCCAAGTGGGTACTCTCACTAATTAGTAAATTAATTATACATTTTTTGTTATGATATATTTCCCCAAGTAAGAGATAATATTTAACAACTGTTTAATTTAAGTAAAACTATTCCTCAAAAAAAAAAATTAAGTAAAACTTTATCATTTAAATTTCAACAAATTTAAATTCTATTCAAATTAAAAGTCTATTATAAAAAATGTCTAAACTTAAATCCCACACAATAACCTATGTTTTCTTTCTATAAAAAAAAAAAAAAAAAAAAAAAATCTAAGGGATAAGATTTAACAATAATTTAAAACAAATTTAAATTATATTCAAACTAAAAGTCTATTATAAAAAATTTCTATTTTCTAAACTTAAATCCCACATAGTTTATTTTTTCCCCTCAAGTTGCATGATTCAACAATAATTTAAAACAAATTTAAATTCTATTCAAACCTATTAAAAAAATTCTAAACTTAAAAATCTCTCATAACTCATGTTTTTGTTTTTGTTTTTTTTTTCCTCAAGTTGCATCTTATTAAATTAATATCTTATTAGGATATTAAGTTATAAAACTCTTGATTAAGGGATAAGATTTAATAATAATTTAATTTAGATAAAGATTTTTCATCTAAGTTTTAGTAATTTAAATTGTACTTCAACTAAAAGTCTCTTATCAAATTTTTTAGAACTTATATATATTCTACCATGATTTTTTGATACAATCCCCCTTAACCACTAAGTCTTCCCTATAATTAAATCTCACACAATAAAACCGACGTTGTTGTTGTTGTTGTTTTTTTTTTTTTTTCAAAATGCAACTTACACTTATTTTTTAATCTGATAAATTCATCTTACTTATTGTTCTTTGCTTTCGAATTTGCGTGCAGAATATTATGCCAAAGGAAGTTTACTACAAAGAAGCAAAATAATGGACATCCATTTAAGTTCTTAGTTCTCTTATATAAGTTTTTATTTTTTTATATTCTCAATTTTTGACTTTGTGTTTGTTTTGATTTTCGGTTTTGGTTATTGTATTTAATCTGTGAGTGTGTTGATTTTTTCAATTAAACTATCATCAGGAGAAAATTGGTATTGAGAAACTATTTTGTTTATTATTGTTTGTGCTGGCTAGGACATTGATTAAACATAACCCAAATAGGAATGATCAAATCCATTCCATATCTCATATTAAGAAATTAACACAAAGTACAAAGAGAATTTTAAAATATAAAAATAGATAAACACTTATAAAGTCTAAACTCTAAACAATCAAAACTTAAACTAATTTTTTAATTAAAATTAATTAATTAATTTATAATTTATATTACTATTTATTTAATAATTGAGTTTTAATTATTTTAAAATTTTTGAACGTACATATGATTCTTCATCAAGCTGTGCATCACATGAAAATAATACTAGTATATATATATATATATATATATTAGTATATATATATATATATATATAGACATAGAAACATGGTTTAAAAATTGTTCTTCTTGCTTCTTGAAATATAAAACTACCAATTAAGTTTTTGGAAATTTTCAATATATCTTTTACAATTGATAAAAGGTAATCTACCTAATCTTTTTGTAATATAATTGATTTTATTCGACAAACTTGTAACAACATTTTTTTTCCCTTTAAAACAGCTTAGGATTTCAATTGGGTTATTATATTAGCTTAATATTTTATGCATCTTCTTTAAGTGAGAAAGAGAATGTAAAGTAAACCATCTATGTTTAAAAAAATAAAAAAAATTATCATTCTACAAATTGTTTTTAGTCCCTTTGTTTATATACCACCTTTTTAAATATGAGGGATAGGGGATTTAGACCTAAGCATAGAGTCTGAAGTCTTTAATAATACTTATATTAACAAAAGTTGGGATCATTTTATACGTATGGCATGATGTAAACAGCCAAATTTGTGAGCTAATTAAGGAGGGTGTCTATCCACGTGCCATCCACGTGATCACGTGAAGGGGATTGTTCCTCCACTGCAGTTTCTCAACTTGGAAATTGCAAATGGCCAATGGGAAATCATTCCAGACCCAGATGCTTCTAGAGGTTAGCACATGATTTAGAATGATCGGAACGGCTAGGGTTGGCCTTGGCCATTGAAGTCAAGAATTTGGAGTGCAGTGAGAGACATTTCTCTCCCCTCTTTAATTGGGATTTGGGACCCATAAAAAAACATCTTTCAAGCCTTTTTGTTTGTTAAATCACATCAATTAAGCTTTTATTTTAATGTTAATCTCACAAAAGATCGAAAAGGATTTCTTTGGGACATACTTTAATCAAAAGTTAATGCTTCAAATCAAAGCTTTTGTGTCTCTCCACAGTCCACCCCCCTATGGCTATTGGAGGCTTTTTCTGCCCACATGCCATGATTATATTTAAGAACAGACACATTTAATTTGTTTAGTCAAAATTAAAAGTTTAATCCTTTATGTTAGAGAATATTATTTTTTATGAATTTTGCATTGACGAATTTACCCCTGAGGACCGTTGGACCAAAATTTTAATTTCCTATAATATATTATCCATCAAACAGTTAGATAGCCTTAACAATTTGCAAGCTTTGGTATCCATTCAAAGTTCAAACAGTTAGATAGCCTTAACAGTTATATTAACCATTCAAGCTAATAATTTATTTTTCATCATATTTTTCATTTTTGTCTAATCAACTTTATTACCATTTCATCGTATTGTAAAATTATTTCCTCATATTATATACATATATGGTCGTTTAATATTTTATTCAAGATTGGCAAATGAACATAAAGTGGAAGTGTGTAGTCCAAACTTTGTAAGAGGAAAAAAAATTGAAAAAAAAAAAAAAAAAAACTCATCACCCTGTTATTTTTTGGGCCCTAACAAGTAGCAGTATAATTTCGTGTTAAAAACAAGCTTAACAACATTTGAGCTCAAATTAATAAAGCAAAATTTTAACAAAAAAAAAAGTCAATTTAAACTCAGACGTTTATATATTGTATAATATGTACCATTTATATTATACGAATACATGCATCGCACGACTTATAAACATAGTCACGTGGTAGTTTACCCAAAAAAAACACAGTCACGTGGTCAATACGTATTTATGGTACGCTATTTTTTTCAATCGACGCTATACTGACTCTATCTCAATCACCCCCCACAATAACATAGCTATCAGCTACAGGCCTACACCAAAGTCACAAGGAAAAACAAGCGCACACACACACCATGAATTTAAGGAAAAGCCAACTCTACACCACCAGTCTGCCATACACGGTCTTTCAACCCACAGCTTCGAACACAATAACTATTACCCAGAAAAAAATAAAAAAAAAAGTAACTATTATTATTATTATTATTATTTGCATACCTTGACTAGTGATCTCATTTTTAAACACAATCTTAGCACACTTTTAAATCATACAACAATTTTAACTTATTAGAGCATTCACAGCAGTGGATGTAAATTTTTAGCTTTTTAGCTACACAAAAAGTCACTTTATCTATTTTACCTACATATACGCTGCAGCAGTGGATCTATTTTAGCTTACAACACAATAACATAATATAAACATCACAATAAAATAATATATCCCTCTAATTAAAAAAACATACAGCATCATCTACAACCACCACCACCACCACCACCCACCAGTCCACAGCAGGAAAAAAAAAAAAAAAAAAAAACCAACCCAAATCGAACCCACAAATCCACAACCACCTCTACCATCAGCCACACCCACAACCACCACCGGCCACCAGTCCACAGCAGGAAAAAAAAAAAAAAAAAAAAAAAAAAAAAAACCCAACCCAAATTGAACCTGCAGCCACAACTCGCAATTCGGACCCAGCCATCACAAATCGAACCCACGCCGATACGACCCACCACCACCACCATCTCCACCGTGACCCTTGAAATCCAGCAACCCAACGCCGAAACCCACCAAACCCAAATCCAGCTACCCAAACATTGAAACCACACACCGATTTCAACCTCGATTCCAACGCACACCGGTGCACAACCACAACCCAGCAGCGGAGTGGAGGTGAGGGAAGCTACTTCGATCCACGAGCACGGAGCACAACCAGGATCCACAGAAAGCCACTTCGATCCACAAGGCCGGAGCACAACCATGACCCAGTGGCCGGAGCACAACATTGAGAGAGTGAGGTTGAGAGAGATACCGGAGTTGAGAGAGTGAGGTTGAGAGAGATACCGGAGTTAAGAGAGTGAGATTGAGAGAGATGAGATGAGAGTGAATGAGAGAGAGAGAGAGGCATAGTGAGAGTGACGGAGAGAGAGAGAAGATTTTTTTAATAAAAAACCAGAATAAAATAATATTATTATTTTTAGCTCTCATGAACAGTACACATGTATAGATACATGTGCACTGTAGCAAATCAGCAAAAAAATTTAACTTTACCTCCACTGCTGCAAGGCTGTTTTGGTATATTGGTGGAGCTAAAAAGCTATAAAAATAGCATTATAGCTTTTTAGCTCCACTGCTGTGAATGCAACAAACGACTCTAAAGGAGCCAAATTCCAATTATAAGTCTTCTTGAACAAAAACAAATTTTCTCTAAAATTTTGAGAGTTCAATTTTAGTTGATGCTATTTAGAATGCCCCCATATAGAGATAAATTCATTGTAGATGCTATGGGTTTTTACAGCATTAATTATTAATTACCTTACATTTTCATTTTTCATTTTTATTTTTATTCTTAGATAAGATAGAATTTCAATTTTAAGAAATTTCACAGTTAAACTAACTAAAATCCACGTTAATCACTCTACTTTAAGCAGCTGGAATTCATTACAAGAGGTGCTCATGACTAGTACATAAAACCAAATCTAAACCTAGACAATTACTTGAATGTAACAATTTTCCAATTAAGGGAATATGTTTCTACTATACATAGAATGAGTGGCAAGTAAACTTAATTTGTACTTGTAATGATTTCTCTCTCTCTTCTTTGAATGTTAATATTATATGCATATCCCTCTTTCTCTCTCATTATAATGTATCATTTAAGAAGATAATTTAAAAAGCTTTTGATAATGGCTTTAGATTCACTGTGTTCTTTACTACTATTAACAAAAAAAACACACACACACGCTACGTGTTCTTCATGCCTCCCAGGATATGGTATCTCATGAGATGGTGCATGAACCACCCATTTCATTCAATGTGCCTCAAAAACTTGTGGGCCATACCGGCTTAGGCTTACATGTTGTGAGAAAGATGGTTTGACTCGATTGCAAAGTAAGTCACGAGCTTTTGATTATTACATTTAACTGATTGAGTTCCCCTAAAAAATTTCTTAATGATTCCTTTTAATCCAAACTTTAGGGGGTTAACATAGAAAAATTGAAAATTTTTGTGGCACTAAAATGTTATAACCACGACGAAGGATAAGATATATTTAAAAGATTGTTTACAAAATTCAAAATTTATTAATTTGGTGGGAACACTAATGATTTTATTTTAATCCGCACTTTAGGTGTTAATTGTAACAATTGAAAAGAAGAAGAGGGACAAAGGCCAGAAGAAAAAAAAAAAGTAACTATTATTATTATTATTATTATTTGCATACCTTGACTAGTGATCTCATTTTTAAACACAATCTTAGCACACTTTTAAATCATACAACAATTTTAACTTATTACAAACGACTCTAAAGGAGCCAAATTCCAATTATAAGTCTTCTTGAACAAAAACAATTTTTCTCTAAAATTTTGAGAGTTCAATTTAGCTGATGCTATTTAGAATGCCCCCATAAAGAGATAAATTCATTGTAGATGCTATGGGTTTTTAAAGCATTAATTATTAATTACCTTACATTTTCATATTTCATATTTCATTTTTATTTTTATTCTTAGATAAGATAGAATTTCAATTTTAAAAAATTTCACAGTTGAGCTAACTAAAATCCACATTAATCACTTGACTTTAAGCAGCTGGAATTCATTATAAGAGGTGCTCATGATAAGTACATATAACCAAATCTGAACCTAGACAATTACTTGAATGTAACCATTTTCCAATTAAGGGAATATATTTCTACTATACATAGAATGTGTGGCAAGTAAACTTAGGATGGGTTTGGATTCAGCTGAAAAATTAAAACTGAAGCAGATCATGTTTTTTCTGTGGGTCCCGTGCACTGTTCACAGGACTCGCAAATACGGATTTCAACAAAAATAACTTAAAACTGGGTTCCACGGCATTATTCACACATTTTAAAATTATTTTGCTACAATGTTTTTAGTTTTCAGAAATAAGCAGTATCCAAACAGACCCTTAATTTCGTACTTGTAATGATTTCTCTCTCCCTTCTTTGAATGTTAATATTAAATGTATATCCCTCTTTCTCTCTCATTATAATGCATCATTTAAGAAGATAATTAAAAAAAGCTTTTGCTAATGGCTTTAGATTCACTGTGTTCTTTACTACTATTAACAAAAAAACACACACGCTACATGTTCTTCATGCTTCCCAGGATATGGTATCTCATGAGGTGGTGCATGAACCACCCATTTCATTTGATGGGCCTCAAAAACTTGTGGGGCTTACCGGCTTAGGCTTACATGTTGTGAGAAAGATGGTTTGATTCGATCCTAAAGTAGGTCATGAGCTTTTGATTATTACATTTAACTGATTGAGTTCCCCTAAAAAATTTCTTAATGATTCCTTTTAACCCAAACTTTAGGGGGTTAACATAGAAAAATTGAAAATTTTTGTGGCACTAAAATGTCATAACCCCGACGAGGGATAAGTTATATTTAAAAGATTGTTTACAAAATTCAAAATTTATTAATTTGGTGGGAAAACTAATGATTTTATTTTAATCCGCACTTTAGGTGTTAATTGTAACAATTGAAAAGAAGAAGAGGGACAATAGCCAAAGGCAAAGAAAGGAGAAGACTAACTAGATATGGGTATAGTACCATAGCTATCATACCTAAAGCCGAAGCAAGGATAGTCATTGAAAAAAATTGTAGTTTGTGCACGTCCCTTATGGAAGAATGAATGATTTGTTCCTTACAGATAATGACTTCACCACTTGGTTCTTGATGCCAACACAGCTCCAACTATTAGACAAAGAAGGGTAAACAGATTACTCAAAACAAGGAACATGCCAAAACAGGGGCATGCACTTTGCTGGAAATGAAATTCTCGTTTTTATAATCTTTGGACTTTGAAACCCCTTTTAAATTTTTGATAGATTATCCATTTATGGATTTTTATAAACTAAATTGAGATAAAAACAAACCGCAGGAGGTAAATTTTAATTTTCCTTTAATTTTTTTAATGCATATTCTATTACAATTTTTCAAAACACTTGTCTTATTCTCGCTGCCACTCCATTAAGAATAATAAAATGCATACACTTTTTTTCCTTCTCTCGTATCTACTTTCGGTGTCACCAAATCAAGAATGGCAAAATGTCTCTCCTTCATCCAGATTTGATCCAAGTCTACTTTGCATTGGATTTCCCTATCTTGAAGAGGGAGCAAAGAAGAAATGAGACACCTATAATGATTGATTTTTATTATTAGATCAAGATACCAATGGCTTTTGCTATATGCATGATTCCAATTTTTTATTTTTGAGAAACATGCATGATTCCAATCTTGATTTATTATACAACGATAAAAAATTGTCAATTAAATTTATTTTATTTTTTAACCCAATTATTGTAATATTGATTAGTTATTGAGAACGGCAATTGATATTTTAAAAATTACAAGTGCACTTCAAAAATAAAATAAAAAAAGTTATACTAACTTTTTATTTGATTATGGATAATGTAGGGTCTGTTTTTGTTGGGCCCGGTATCAACTCTTTGGGTTGTGAGCCCAACAAGTGCCCAACAATAAATTTGTAGAGTATGGGTTAAACAACTGTGCTAGGCCTAGATTTAGCGACGGTTCATGGAGGCTGACCAAAGTAAAAAAGATTTGGACTAGTGTTTGAAAGCAATTCCTTCAGTCCGAAGAGCTTTTATATTTGGAGACTTAACAAATACAATTTTTTCCTCCCTCCCTCTCTGTGAGACTTGCTTCCTTTATATACACACTCCCCTCTCATCTCCACCGCACACTTGCCCTCCATCTAGGCGCCTACTTGAGTACTGGTCACATCAGCCGTTTGCTTTAACCTGCAGTGAGTGGTGGTAGGTGAAGATTCACTGTTCAGGTGTCTTCTCCACATTAATGCGGCCAGGAAAGTTGCTGCAGTGCATTAAATGTGGCGGTGGCAGCTTTATTGGCAGGACATTTGATGATAGCTCCGCAGTTAGGCATGCTCGGGGCTTAGCTTCCGTAGGAAGATCTCCAGCATAGCTCCTAGGTCAAGTTCTGAGCAGGCCCGTTGAAGAAGGTCTCTTCGGCCCGAAAAGGTTGTCTTCGGACGGACCATTTGTCCCTCACGGGCTGTACTCTTTCCAAGATGGCAAAACACTGGTGCTTTATCCTCTTCGGACAGAGAGCCTTGTCTGGGTCGGGCTTCTGGCCCAACATACGACGCGGGGCTTTCTGACCCACAATAGCCCCTCAAAATTTCACTTTTTACCTCGCATCCGAGGAGAAAAAAGTGGGGTTTTGACCTCTTGACAAATGTGGGCACAGGACTTTGACTCCGCGTGTGCGCGCGCGTGGGTTTGGGCGCCTTCTTTATAACCGCTGCTGTCGCGCCGTTTCCGAGGCGTCATTAATTACTCCAGGCGGCGTCTTGTCCCTGAAATCTAACGGTCCATTTCGAATCAACGGACGAGATTCTCCTCGAAATTTTTGGGCGGGGTAAGTTCCAACACTTTTTCTGCCACTATATAAAGTCCCAGGGGAGGTTATTTCCTTACTTTGCAACCTTCAGAACTCCCAGGCGAACTCAAGCGACCAGAATTTCAGAAATCTTCCTGTCATCCGCTTCAACTCCTTCCAGAATCTGCTGCGATCTCCCCACAAGGCCAGAAGACGCTCTCCGATTCAGTCTGACGTAAGTTCCATTCTTTGAGATTTTAAAATCTGTTCAGGCTGCCTCTTCGGCCATTTGCAAACTTTCCCCAGTCACCGTTCCGCATTTCCCTCACCTTAGCCTTGTCATCAATGGGTAGATTCGAGTACCTAGTGAACAGCCCTTCCCAGATAGAGAGGTTTAGGGAGACCTATCGCATTCCTCAGGAAGTAGGCCTGAGGTATTGCTCCATGGCGGGGTTGCTATTGAACCGAGAGGAGGGCGAAGTCATTATCCCCATCATCGCCTTCCTCGAGGGGGGAATGACCATTCCCATGGGTCCAGTCACCAGAAGCTTCCTTACTGCCCATAGGCTTAGTCCTGACCAGTGTGCCCCCAACACTTTTAGAGTCTTAGGTGCAGTTGATGACCTAAACCGCCACTTAGGCTTGGGATTAACCTGGCACGACGTGGTACACATGTACGAATGTCGTACCAAAGAAGGGGCGGGATATTATTTAAGATCCCGATCCGATGTTGTCAGACTCTTCTCCGGTCTTCCCAAGTCCAACAAAGGGATGAAGGACGATTATCTGATCGTCTCCGGTGCCTGGCACGATGGGATTCATTGCCCAACCACGCCAGGAACGCCAGGTGGGACATTTCCCCTTGAGCTTTCTAACCTTCTTGCTTCCTACTATTAAGACTTCCTTTCGTCGTATTGCAACCTTCTAACAGTCTTATCGCCATGTTTGCAGACAAGAAGCACGTAACTCCTCGGCTGAGTCTTACAAACACTGCGGCCTTAAACTACCTCCTTCGGTCGGAGATCTTTGTGAGCGAAGACGGACAGCTGAGGTTCATCCCCCTCATCCTCGGCTATACCTCGAAGTCGGAACCCCAGCCGAGAGGCAACGCCATAACACTTGGGGATCGCCGCCTAAACCGGATTGACGTGGCACGGAAGACCTTCTTGGCCCCTTTTGATCTCAACCCGGTGCCCCATCCCAATCCGCAGGGTATTCCACCACTAGTTCAGCCCATTCAACAAGTGCCATTGCAAACAGTAGCCGAGGAAAGGGTCGCTTCTTCTACTCCTTCGCTTGACGAACAGATCGATCAGTTCAAGTTCGAAGAGGAAGGCTCGGAGGAAGTTCAGATCTTATCTTCCGAAGAAGCCCCTGATAGGCAGTCGGCTGCCCCAGTTCTGAATTTAGCTTTGCCAGAAGACTCCGAGGAGGAAGACATGCTGCCCCTAGGCCAGCTAATGAAGAACAGGAGAAACGCAACGACCGCGGCCAAGGGTACTGGCACCTCCCAGCCCACGGCCAATCTCCCACCACCGCCTCCCCCTCCTCCGGCCCCAAAAGATCCAGGTTTGAAACCGATGCCTGATCTGAAGAAAAAGAGGATATTGACAGATGTGACTGACATCGAGGAGGGGGAAGTGGCTCCTCCGAAGGGCCCTAAGCAGCAGAAGAAGACCCACGATTCCAGGAACAAACGGGCTTCTTCTACTGAGAACAGGGAGGAGCATTTGACCGCCGAAGTGCGGCGAGGGACCAATGACTGGTCCCCGAAGCTTACTCTGGACGGCGCAGCCATCCCTCTCGACGCCTCCCTCAGAAACTATGCTGGAGGGAAGGCCGGATATATAGCAGAAGTGCTAGAGCAGCCCCTTCTTCTTCCGAAGGACATGGAGTCCTATCGGCGCTTCAACGAAAAAGAGCTCTTCCTGTCCCTTAAGCGAGATTTAGGCATGGTAAGACAACGGGTGCCCTTTTGTTGCTCTTTCATAGCCCTCGTGTATTCGTATTTTTCGTAACATTCTCTGGTTGTCATGCAGATTGCCCAACAAATCTACGTGGCTGAAGAGTGGGTTCAGAGGAAGGAGGTTGACGTGCGAGCTGAGATCCGGTCCAGGGAGGACGTTGAAAAAGCACTTGGCAAGGCCAAGGATGAAAGCGCCCGCCTCTCCGATCAGCTGAAGGAGGAGGTAAAAGCCAGAAGAAATGCAGATGCGGGCCTTAAGAACGCAGAGAAGCAAGCCGAAGACCAACGTCAGAAGCTGTATACTACTGAAATTAACTTGGAGACGGAGAGGGCGTTGGTAAAAGAGCTTCGGCTTGAGCTGCAAATGGCCAGGGACGCTGCTAAGTTGGCCAAGGAAGATGCGCAATTGGCCAAGGAGGCAGTTGAGGCCGAGAAGAAAGCTGCCCATCTGCTGGGTGTGGAGGAGACCCAAGCAAGGCTGACCGAGGAGTTCGCCAATGTCTGCAGGGACTACTGTGCCATTACATGGAACAAGTGCCTCGATGCAGCTGGAGTCCCTGCGGAATCAGCCTTATGGCAGCCTGGCAGCATCTATTATGATCCTGACCTATGTGACGCGCCTGAAACCTCGGAGGCACCCATAGCGGATCAGAATCCTCCAGCACCAGCCGAAACGAGTCAGGCCCCTCTTCTGGCCGGAGATGTGGGTGATTTGCCAAAGACTGATCTGGTGCCTCAAGACAAAACTCAGGATGCTTAACTTATGTAACGGCTGGGACCTTTTGTTGTCCATTTTGTACCTAAATTATCTTTTTAAGTAATGGAATAGATTCTTTTTTGCTCTTCGTTAATTCTGCTGTGTTTGTTAAGTTGTCATCATGGTTAACAATGATAGATTAATAACTAAAAGCAGAGTGATCATTCAAGTGCTGCTAAACAGGGTTTCAAAGTAATAAAAGCTAAAGTAATTCGGCTTAAATTTAAACGCCTGTGAACGGAATGTAAACTAATCCAAGTCGTCTGGTCCGAGGATCGCAGGCATGATTGTATTTAAGTTTAAACACCTTGAGAGAGATCGTAAGGGAGTGTTAACTAACCCAAATCATCTGGTCCGAGGACTACAGGCATGATTGAATTTAAGTTTAAACACTTGAGAAAAATCGTAACGGAGTGTTAACTAACCCAAATCATCTGGTCCGAGGACTACAGGCATGACTGAATTTAAGTTTAAACACTTTGAGAGAGATCGTAACGGAGTGTTAACTAACCCAAATCATCTGGTCCGAGGACTACAGGCATGATTGAATTTAAGTTTAAACACTTGAGAAAAATCGTAACGGAGTGTTAACTAACCCAAATCATCTGGTCCGAGGACTACAGGCATGATTGAATTTAAGTTTAAACACTTGAGAAAAATCGTAACGGAGTGTTAACTAACCCAAATCATCTGGTCCGAGGACTACAGGCATGATTGAATTTAAGTTTAAACACTTGAGAAACACTAGTATAACAACAGAACAATCATGACTGGAAGAAAAAATCTTTTAATAGTAGTACCTTTTGAGGTTATTTACATTCCATGGCCGGGGCACTACGTGATTATCCAGGTCTTCAAGGAAGTATGCTCCAATGCCGGCCCTCGAAGTGATACGATACGGACCTTCCCAGTTCGGACCCAGTTTTCCCCATGCTGGATTCTTTGCACTCCCTACCACCTTCCTTAGGACAAGATCGCCAGGCTCGAGGGGTCTCAACCTTACATTGATGTCGTATCCCTGTTTGAGTTTCTGCTGGTAGTGTGCCAATCGGACCATCGCGGTTTCCCTTCGTTCTTCAATCAGATCTAGACTCTTTTCCAGCAGTCTGTCGTTGTGGGTTGGGTCAAAAGAGCTAATCCTGTGTGTTGGGAACCCAGTCTCGAGAGGTATAACGGCTTCAGCTCCGTAGGTCATTGAAAAAGGGGTTTCACCGGTGGACCTGCGAGGCGTGGTTCTATACGCCCACAACACGTGGGGTAGTTCTTCTACCCACCTACCCTTCGCATCGTCTAGCCTCTTCTTTAGCCCGTCAACTATGACTTTATTGGTGGCTTCGGCCTGCCCATTCCCTTGGGGATAGGCGGGGGTGGAGTATCTATTTGTGATTCCCAGCTCGTTGCAATAGCTTCTAAAAGCTTTGCTATCGAATTGAAGCCCATTATCCGAGATGAGGGTATGTGGAACTCCAAATCTGGTGACGATGTTTTTCCAAACGAACTTCTTCACGTCTACGTCCCTGATATTTGCTAGAGGCTCAGCTTCTACCCACTTGGTGAAGTAGTCTGTTCCGACCAGCAAGAACTTCCTGTTTCCTGCTGCCTTAGGGAAAGGGCCAACGATGTCCAGCCCCCACTGAGCAAAAGGCCACGGGCTGGATAGCGGATTAAGGGTTCCACCAGGTTGATGTATGCTCGGCGCGAAGCGTTGGCATTGGTCACACTTTTTGGCGTACTCATGCGCCTCTCTTTGCATATTCGGCCACCAGTAGCCTTGGGTAATGGCTCGGTGAGCTAAAGATCTCCCTCCAGTATGGCTCCCACAGATTCCTTCATGCAGCTCTTCTAGCATCGATTCAGCCGCCTCGGGGGCCATGCACAACAGGTATGGGCCGGAATAGGAGCGTTTGTACAGTCTACGGTCTTCGGACAGCCAGAACCTTGTGGCTTTTCTCCGTATTTTGTCTGCTTCCACTCTTTCTTCGGGCAACACATCGTCCCTCAAGAACCTTATGATGGGGTCCATCCAGCATGGGTTGGTTCCGACGCTGTGGACTTGGGATGGCTCCTTTCTTAACTCCGTGGGTCTCTGCACGTCCTCAATCAGAATAACCCTTGGTAATTCCTGCGCCGAAGAGGTGGCGAGCGTAGCTAAGGAGTCAGCATGCGTGTTGCCACTCCTTGGGATGTGCCGTAGGGTAAAGCATTCAAACTCCGACTGTAGGGACTTGACCAGGTTTAGATATCCCTGCATTCTCTCATCTTTCGCTTCAAACTCTCCCAGCACCTGGCCGACGACCAACCTTGAGTCTGAGGATATCTCGACGGATATTCCTCCCATCCTTCGTACCATCTTCATCCCCATCAGTAGAGCCTCATACTCTGCCTCGTTATTCGTTGCTGAGAAGTCTAGCCTTAAGGCTTTTTCAATGATGATTCTCTCGGGGGATATCAACACTATCCCTACGCCTGAGCCCCTCTGATTTGATGCGCCGTCTACATATACTTTCCAGGGCAATGCGCTTTGTGACGCAATCGTGCTGACTTGTCGTCCTACCGCGCCAAGAGTTTGTGCTGCTTCCTCAAAATGTGGTTCTGTGAACTCGGCGACCAGGTCCGCAAGGACCTGCCCCTTCACTGACGTGCGCGGCATGTACTTGATGTCAAAAGCCCCTAGCATCGTCCCCCATTTAGCAATTCTACCAGTGTAGTCTGCGCTTCGGAGTACGGCTCTGATTGGGAGCTGAGTAAGAACTATAACGGTGTGAGCTTGAAAATAATGGGGCAACTTCTTAGTACCCAGCACAATGGCCAGAATGGCTTTCTCCAATGGCAAATAGCGGATTTCAGCCTCTTGTAGCGACTTGCTCACGTAGTAAACTGGCTTTTGTACTCCACAGTCCGTTCGGATCAGCACCAAGCTTACAGCATTTGGGGCCACGGCAATGTAAGCAAACAAGACTTCGTCTGGCTGGGGACTGGACATGATGGGGGGCTTAGCCAGGTAATCCTTAAGTTGCTGGAAGGCAATAGCGCATTCCTGTGTCCATTCAAAATCCTTCCACTTATTGATTAACGAGAAGAAAGGCCTACACCTGTCTGCTGATCTGGAAATGAACCGATTAAGGGCAGCGGTCATCCCAGTCAGCTTCTGAATCTCCTTGGGATTCCGAGGAGCTCGCAAGTCGTTGATGGCCTTTATCTGATCGGGGTTAACCTCGATTCCCCTGTGTGTGACCATATACCCCAAGAATTTGCCTGACCCAACACCGAAGGAACATTTAGAGGCATTCAGCCGCAATCTGTGTCCCCTCAGAATTTCGAATATAGTACTGAGATCCCCAATGTGCTCGGCAACAATCTTGCTTTTAACCACCATGTCGTCGATATATACCTCCATGCTTTTGCCCAGCTGTGGCTCAAACATCCTCGTCATCATCCTCTGATAGGTAGCCCCTGCGTTCTTCAGGCCGAACGGCATTACCTTGTAGTGGTAATTTCCTACAGGAGTTACAAAAGATGTTTTCTCCTGGTCGGCGAGAGCCAGGGGTATCTGATGGTAACCTTGAAAGGCATCTAAGAAGCTCATCCGGGGATGCCCGACAGTGGCGTCAACTAATTGGTCTATCTTCGGCATTGGAAACGGATCCTTCGGACAAGCTCTATTAAGGTCGGTGAAGTCCACACACACCCGCCATTTCCCACTTTTCTTTTTCACTACCACCGTGTTAGCCAGCCATTCGGGGTAGAAGATCTCTTTAATGGCTCCTGCCTGCTTAAGTTTCATCACTTCATCCCTAACCACGTCAGCGTGTTCTCTCGACGGTCGTCGGAGTGGCTGTTTTTTAGGGATGATGGTGGGATTAACGTTTAGGTGGTGGCAGATAAATTCTGGACTTACTCCTGGGGCATCCGTGGGGTCCCAGGCAAATACGTCAACGTTGGCCCTGAGGAACTCTATCAACTCCTCCCTTTCCTGAGGGGGAAGCATGGATCCAACTTGAAAAAACTTCTCTGGATCGTCACCAACAACAACCCTCGTTAAGTTTTCGCACACTGCCTCTTCGGTCGAGGCCTCGGCGTCCGGCGCCGAAGGTTTTAATTGCTATAAACTCCCCTTATTACAGCTTGAGGGTTCAGCATGTCGTTCGTGCTGTATGGCCGCCACTAGACATCGCCTTGACATGGCCTGATCCCCCAGGATCTCCTCGACTTCCCCTTCGGACGGATATTTAATCTTTTGGTGCAGTGTGGAGGACACTGCCCCGAGAGTATGAAGCCAAGGTCTGCCTACTATAGCGGTGTAGGGTGAATAGGCATCCACCACTATAAAGTCGACTTCAACTGTTTCTGGACCGGCTTGCACCGGTAGTCTGATCTGGCCCTTCGGAATGATCACTTTGCCGTCAAAACTGACCAAAGGAGAACTGTATGGAGTCAAGTCTTCGGGAGACAAGTTCAGCCCCTTGTATAGGTCTGGGTACATGATCTCTGCGGCGCTGCCCTGATCTACCATTACCCTCTTCACGTCGTACCCCCCGATTCTGAGAGTTACTACCAGGGCATCATCATGCGGCTGGATAGTCCCTTTTTTGTCGTCCTCCGAAAATCCCAGAACTGGAACATCCGCTCTTTGTTTCTTCGGCTCTCTGCCTACACATTCCGAAGGTGTCCGAGCAACTGACAGTACTCTGGACGGGCGGGACCCCGTCCTCCCTGGCGCGGCAAATACGACATTGATTGTCCCTAAGGGAGGCTTCGCAAAGTTGCTCCCCCTGGGACCTGCGCTTGCTTGATCTCCTTTACCATACGAGTGGTGTAGGAGGTGTTTCAGTCTGCCCTCGCCGACCAGCTGATCCAGGTGGTCCCACAGGCTCCTGCACTCCTCAGTAGTGTGCCCGTGGTCAAGGTGATACTGGCAGTACAGATTATGATTGCGCCGCTCAGGGTTCCCCACCATCTTGTTCGGCCTCTTGAAGAACGGCTCGTTCTTTATTTTATCCAGGACCTGGTGCACTGGTTCACGAAAAACCGCATTGACCCTCTGGTGGCTCGTAATGCTTTGTCCAGCCCAGTCCTTCCTCGGCCTGTTGTGGTTCTGCCTGTCCGACCTGAAATCCCTCCCTTCCTGAGGGATAACCTTCTCCTTTCCCTTGCTTTGCTGCTGATCCTCCTCAACCCTTTTGTACTTATCGATTCTATCCATCAATTGGCGTATATTGATAGCAGGCTTCCGCGTCAATGACGTTCTTAAGAGATGTTCAGTGGGGAGGCCTAGTTTGAAAGATTCGATAGCCATCAATTCACAGTCTTCTCCTACCTCGTTATATGTTTCCCAAAATCTATCCGAATACGACTTCAGGGTCTCACCCCCTTTCATGTAGACGGACAACAGAGAGGCCACGGACTGAGGAACCCTTCGGCACGTGACGAAACGGGACCCAAAAGCCTGGGTCAGCTCTTGGAAAGAACTAATAGTGTTTGCTTTCAAGTTGTCAAACCACCTCATGGCTATTGGCCCCAAGCTGGAGGGGAAAACTTTGCACATCAGGGCTTCGTCCCTGGAGTGGACTGCCATCCGCTGGTTGAAATGGCTTACATGTTCCACTGGGTCGGTCCGGCCATTGTAGATAGTGAATGTAGGTTGGTGGAAACGCCTGGGAAGTCTGGCACCCTCGATATTACGTGCAAAGGGAGACCTGGAGACCTGAGCCAGAGCTTTGCTCATGGCATCGTTCCCTGCGCCCCTCGGAGGAGAGCCCTGAGGGTTCTTCTCGTGATTGCGTGCTTCCTTATAGGGGAAAGGCTCACTGACCGGTGTTCGAGATCTCCGCCTGTAATCCTCGTCCCGCTCGTCTTCAGAATCATCATCTGAGTATGAGGAAGTGCGCTTCCTCTTTGCATGGCGCAACTCTTTTTTTAGCCTTTGAATCTCCAACTGCATGGCTTGGTTTTCCTCTGCATGGGACATGTGGCTCTCTCCCTGTGACTGGTTTTGGCCCTCGCGCGTGGTGCGTATGCTACCTTCGCGATCGCGCCTCCGCTCCAGATGAATAAAAGGGTCGGTGTGCTGGTTTGACCTGGACTCCGCCGGCCGTTGCCTTGGTTCAGCCATCTTTTGAGGCGTTGCTTCCACCTTTGCTCGAGCTGTTTCCCACAGACGGCGCCAATTGTAGGGTCTGTTTTTGTTGGGCCCGGTATCAACTCTTTGGGTTGTGAGCCCAACAAGTGCCCAACAATAAATTTGTAGAGTATGGGTTAAACAACTGTGCTAGGCCTAGATTTAGCGACGGTTCATGGAGGCTGACCAAAGTAAAAAAGATTTGGACTAGTGTTTGAAAGCAATTCCTTCAGTCCGAAGAGCTTTTATATTTGGAGACTTAACAAATACAATTTTTTCCTCCCTCCCTCTCCGTGAGACTTGCTTCCTTTATATACACACTCCCCTCTCATCTCCACCGCACACTTGCCCTCCATCTAGGCGCCTACTTGAGTACTGGTCACATCAGCCGTTTGCTTTAACCTGCAGTGAGTGGTGGTAGGTGAAGATTCACTGTTCAGGTGTCTTCTCCACATTAATGCGGCCAGGAAAGTTGCTGCAGTGCATTAAATGTGGCGGTGGCAGCTTTATTGGCAGGACATTTGATGATAGCTCCGCAGTTAGGCATGCTCGGGGCTTAGCTTCCGTAGGAAGATCTCCAGCATAGCTCCTAGGTCAAGTTCTGAGCAGGCCCGTTGAAGAAGGTCTCTTCGGCCCGAAAAGGTTGTCTTCGGACGGACCATTTGTCCCTCACGGGCTGTACTCTTTCCAAGATGGCAAAACACTGGTGCTTTATCCTCTTCGGACAGAGAGCCTTGTCTGGGTCGGGCTTCTGGCCCAACATACGACGCGGGGCTTTCTGACCCACAGATAAAATTTAGTTACAAATTTGGCTATAGCCATTAGCTTAACACGACTATATATTTTAAAAATCTAATAGTTAGGTTGCATGTTTTTTTTTTTAATATATATTCTTAAGTTCTTAACATGTATTTTAAATTTTGTGTCAATAAGATGTTATTAACTATTCAATTTATACACTTATTTTTATGTATAATTTTATATTACAAAAACTTGAAATTTAAATATTTGATTGATAACAAAAAAAATTGATTTTTTTTCTTATGAAAATTTTGCAAATATTGAGAATATAAAAAGAAAATATAATTTACATTTAATAAAAAGATATTGAGTAGACTTATAATTATTGGTTACAACTAAGTTTTTAGTCAAATTTTATCTTTTAATTATTTAACCTTTTTAAGCAGAGGTATTATCTTCTAAAAAAAAAAAAAAAAAGTAGAGGTATCACAGTTTAATAAGAAAATTGATCCTATATTCCTATTACCTTTCAAGAATGGCAAAACAAAGATTAAGACATTGTTTGGTAGAGTTGTTTAACAATATATTTTCAGTTTTTAAACAATATTATAAATATTTTTACACATTTTTTTATCCATATATATTTCATAAAAATACAAATAACTTACTAAAACAACCTACCAAAAGGCCTAAACTTTTCATGCAGCAATAACAAACAAATTATAGGCTGTGAAGTCCAAATTAAAAGAACTTTCTGTCTAAAATGCTTTAATTTTATGAGCTCCACTGGCAAAGTACAAAATTTCAGTCTATTGCAAAATGTGCAATGACAGACAATAATGTTCGGCTGTTCTGTTTTTTTTAATAAAAAAACTAAATTTAAAAAATTTCAAGCAGAGATTCATTAAGACATAAGGACAGTTTGGTAAGTACACCTAAGTTCAGACTTAGATTTGGAGTTCCCTCCTATTGGGTTGAGTTGACTCTCTCTCTCTCTCTCTCTCTCTCATCTCTCTTTCTCTCTCCACTTTCTAGTTTGCTTTTGTTTGCTTATTATTCAATATTTTTTCTTACCCAGATATAAATGCCACTTCTGTTCACTTTCATTTTTGCTTGCTTTTCCTTTACTGTTTCTCTCTCTCTCTCTCTCTGATTTCCTCCATTGCAAACCAAGCTTTACTTTCCAGCTTGCTCAGGTCCCTTTCTCCCCTCCATTCACGCACACACACATACACATACCCACCAACCATTTAACCCACCTCTGCTTTTTCTACCCTTCCAAAAATCCCACCCCATTTCACTCTATATATTTATAAAAACTCTCTCTCTCTCTCTCTCTCTCTCTCTCTCTCCTTTCCTTTCAAAGATTGGATTTTTGTCTGGCCTTCTTCACCATTTCTTTTATCATTCTCTGAATTCTTTTTGGCCCACTTTAGGCCACTATCCCCTACTTGTAAACTACTCCTCTTCAGCTCTATCCTTGTGGGGCATCTGGGTTTTTGTTATTCCACCTCTACATCTATGCTTATTGAATCTTTGTTGGCTCAAAAAGAAGCCCTTCCTTTGCTTCTTTGGCTGCTCAAGGAAGAGGATCATTACAAAGGTAAATACTTTCCCTTTTTTAAAATTCATATTGGCTTTTATCCATCTCTTACTTGGATCATAAGTGATGCTTCCCAACATTTATTCCTTTTTCATAGATTTGGATTTGTGACTGTGACTTGTTGCCTTTTGGATATGTGTGTGCTTTTTCCATACATGTGAATTTATTAACTTTCTTTCTTTACCATGACTTAATATGCAAACTGGTTTTCTGATTTGTTAAATGCTTGAAATATGTGTGAGATTGTTTTGGAGTGAGTAAACTTTCATTAAACCCTCAATGTAGATGTTATTAACTTCCTTAATGGTTCTTTCAGATTCTTAATTTTTTTTTTGTTAATTTCTTTTTAAAGCGTGCAATCTAAGATAAGAATCTGATATCTCAACATGGAATTTGGTTCATTTTCTTATTCTGTACATATCACAGTAAGGCTGCAAATAACGAGTCTGATTGCTTGAGTTGATTATATATTATTTTGTTTAGGTTTCTTCACAAAAACTGACATTCACATTGGAGAACTTATAAAATTTAGAGGTGTCCTTATTTTCTTGTTTACAGAGTTAGATAACATGGTTCTGTTACCCAGGTGGGAATGTTTCTTTGGTACGGGAGCTGAGAGGAACAAGTCATTGGGATTTTGAGTAGCCAGGGATCAGAGATGTCGTCTGAGAGTTCTTTGAATGCAGAATTATCGAAAAAGACTCCACTTTTGGGTTTGAGACTATGGGTTTTGATCTGCATATGTGTTGGAGCATTTATAGTTTTAATTCTCTGTATATTATCCGTCTGGGTCTCATTTCGGAGGAAATCTAGGAGATCAGTGGACAAGTTCACTCTTTCCAAAATACCAAATGTCTCAAAAGATATCAAGGTTGACAAGGTTGGGACTCAGGGTTCTCATTATCACCCTGAAAGTTTATATCTTTCAGTCCATGATAAGTCAAGTGATAAGAATTCAGAGAAAACATTGGTTCATTTGGGCACGAGCAAGTTGAGTGATCCTGATAACATCAGTCAGTGCAGCTCAATTTATCATCATGAGAGAGCATTAAGTTCAATGTCTGGGGAAGAAGGAAGCTCTGGGACTATTAGGAAGCAGTCTACATTGTCATATACAGGACTTGTCACAGCCTCTCCTTTAATTGGCTTGCCTGAAATTTCTCATCTTGGGTGGGGCCACTGGTTTACTCTTAGGGATTTAGAATTTGCAACAAATCGTTTCTCTCCGGAGAATGTGATTGGTGAGGGTGGATATGGGGTTGTTTACCAGGGAAGACTGATCAATGGAACTGATGTGGCTGTGAAGAAACTTCTTAATAACTTGTAAGGATGCTCCAAGACACATTCTCTTACTTTACAATGCTTTTGTTAAAACTTTCTTTATGATTGTAGTGAATTGGGTATATAGGGGACAGGCGGAGAAAGAATTTAGGGTTGAAGTTGAGGCCATAGGCCATGTTCGACATAAGAATCTTGTTCGACTCCTGGGCTATTGCGTTGAAGGAGTTCACAGGTTAGATTCCTTTGCTTTTTCGATTGATTATTTAAATCCCTTACTAATCACTTTACCTTGTTGCCAAATAAAATATTATACTGTTGTGCCAGTGCTATTGTGTTCTACTCCCAATCTTTTTATCTGCAATAGTTTGTGCTGTAGTTTAAAGGTTCAATATCAATGAGATGATAAACTTACTTGCCAATTTTACATAGGATGCTGGTGTACGAGTATGTGAATAATGGGAACCTAGAACAATGGCTTCATGGGGGAATGCGCCAACATGGAACCCTTACTTGGGAGGCGCGCATGAAGGTGATTCTTGGTACTGCAAAAGCGTAAGTTAATCTTTCAACGCAAAACAGTTCATATGATTTTTTTTTTCCACATTTGCTGCCAAATAATTCATGTAACAGACTTGAAACCCCAGCTTGACCTTGTAGGGTTTGACTCTGAAAAATTATATCTTTGTCTGAGTTGTGGGATTTTTGGGGATGGACATAATTTATCATTCTTGATTGTTCCTGTTCTTTTGTGACATTTTTATATTGTGGCTAGTTTTCATCTTTCTTTTGAGCAGGCACTTAAAATTATGACAAATTTTTTCCAGGTGTTGGTACTTTCTTAGATCTTCTAACATCACTCATAGCAATCTTCAATGATAATTTAAAACACATCAATTTTGGAACTTTGAATAAAATAAAAATAATTTCACACATTGGGTTGCAGGCTTGCATATTTACATGAAGCAATAGAACCAAAAGTTGTGCACCGAGACATAAAATCAAGTAACATCCTGATTGATGACGAGTTCAATGCCAAGGTTTCTGATTTTGGATTGGCAAAACTCTTGGATTCGGGAGAAAGTCACATCACAACCAGAGTGATGGGAACATTTGGGTATGTATAATATTTCATTTCCCTGAAGTTATTATTTATCAGCTTATAAAACATTACGGGGGTTCAGAAGTTGGTCTCTTTTGTGAATTTCAGTTATGTAGCACCTGAATATGCTAATACTGGCTTGTTGAATGAGAAGAGCGACATTTATAGCTTCGGTGTACTCTTGCTGGAAGCAGTTACAGGAAGGGATCCGGTGGATTATGCCCGGCCTGCTAATGAGGTACCAAATGCTTTAAACCTTTGTCTACTACTGAGCATTTGTCCTTCAACATCCCCTCCCCCCCTCCCTCTCTCTTTCTCTCTCTCTCTCTGTCTCCTGGTTATGAGGTGCTTCTTCCTTCTGATTTAGTAGAGTTTTAATAAGCATTTCATTATGCTCATGGCAGGTTAATCTTGTTGAGTGGTTAAAGATGATGGTAGGAACAAGAAGAGCAGAGGAAGTTGTGGACCCAAACCTTGAAGTTAAACCCACTACACGTGCTCTAAAACGTGCTCTGTTGGTAGCACTAAGGTGTGTTGATCCTGAAGCAGATAAGAGACCCAAAATGAGTCAGGTTGTACAAATGCTTGAAGCTGATGAATACCCACTTCGTGAGGTGCAAATCGATTCTTATCCTTGAAAGATCATTTTTTATTCACTTGTTTGACCATCTTTATTTGGGTTTAGAAATTTCTTTTGAATATTTGTAAATGTGCACATTTTTTTTCCCAGCATTTACACATTTCGGCTTAAATGAAGTGAGCCTCACAAGCTGTTTGAATTCAGCTTGATCAAAGTTGTATGGGCTTAAGCTCATGCTGAGCTTGATTCAAGCACAAAATTTCATGTTAGGCTTAATTTGAAAATTGTTTAGTAAGCTCAAGCTTGGGTTGAGCTTGGTTTGATTTGATAAGTGAATTGTGTTCAATCTTGTTTTTGGTAAACTTGAGCTCAAGATTGATTTTGAAGCCTAAAGTCATGTACGAGCATGTTTGAATTTTAGGACATTCAATGATCTTTTTTGTTCATCCAAACAAACAAAAGATATGATTTAATGTAATTTTACAAACTGTGTATCCACGTGTTTATTTCCTCTTTGGATTATTGGCTTATTGAGCATATTGTTGAGCCTATATGAACTTAGCAAGCTTGATTGCAAGCTTTGCATTACTTAAGCTTGCTTGTTTATCAAATGGGTCTAGAAATCAAGCTTGAGCTGGTTTACTACATAGACAAACTAAGGACTGGAGCTTTGAGATGCTCATAGCTCTGCTTGCTTCTTTGCAGCTCTAAATTCATTCTCTATTTTAATGTTTTTTTTTTTTTTTGGGTGTCATACATTATGCTTGGAAAAGAATTAAAGCTTGATTGATGTTGCAAACAACTGATAAGAACCCCTCCTCTTCCCGCTTTCTGCTCCAAACATATACCGCTAGCTTGGACCTTCTGGTATTGATCCAACTATGTACGGCTTACTATCAAAAAAAAAAAACTATGTACAGCTTAATGGCTTCTAGGAGACACTGTATTATGTGCATTTGCTACAGTACCTCCTCCCCCCTCCCCCCCCCTACCCTTCTTTCTTCTTCCCAAGTATAAGTTAAAAAAGAAGAAGAAAAAGAATAGCCCTTGAATCATTAACTTGTAGATTATATATGTGATTTCTCTATCATGTTTAGCTCTAGAATGAAAGCAAACTTCTAGTTAGCTAGCTTTGCTTGTGGTTTGTCCTCCTAACTTTTCCCAGTTTAATCTCACAATTGTATGCCAAATGTAGTTCTGGTGACAATGGATTTTAAATCCTGTATTTTTCACTATGCTCATTAGAATACAGGAGTTAATGAGAAACTCATATACTTGACTTTGACAATTCTTTTCAGGATCGAAGGACTAGAAAGAGTCGTACTGCAAGCATGGAAATTGAGTCCATGAAGGAAATTTCTGGTCCAGCTGACTCTGAAAACAAGTTAGGGGAGGTATCTGAGAGAACTCTTGGATAGGACTGACAACATTTGACAGGGTGCATAAGTTATTCTCACTGCCAGACTGAAACCTTTCAGTAACTCATCAAATACTACACATCTTAAAGTTTTTTTTTCCGGATAAATCTTCTAATTTTATGAACGGAGTTGAATTGGAGATGGTGCGTGCTTAGATCATGAAGGTTTTTCTGTATTGTCATTTAAGGATTGAGAGAGGTGCTTCCAGCCCCATAAACAAGCTAGAGAGGAGAGCCATTGAGACTTTTGTTGTACAGTCATGTCTTGGACCGGTGGGCTGTCTTTCCAATACGTGAGCGCAATATTTACTTTTTTCTTTTTTTCTTTTTTCACTTGATTACTGCCATTGAGATGGCAAATGATTCTAATATGTATCTCCTTTTTTTCTTTCTTTAACTTATCATTTTGTATTAGCCCTTAAGGATTGAATCAATTATCATGTCCTCTTCTTTATGCAGTGATGTCTTGCTCTTAGTTGCAAAGCAGAATGATGGTTGTTCCATTATGTTTCTTTTTCTCCTTTTCCCCCATTCCTTGCATCAGATTTCAATCAAAGCATTTGTCTCTTTACTTCAGTCTCTGCTTGAACTATAATGCCACGTCTATGTTTATGCCACAACCAAGTTTGAGTTCTAATCAATCATAATTGATGATACTTTTTGCCCCTTGAGTGATCTTGGTGCATTTGTACTCATGTCAAGCAAAATATCTCTCTCTCTCTCTCTCTCTCTCTCTCTCTCTCTATATATATATATATATATGGAGGGGAGTGGAAGGATTTAATAAAAGGCCAGCTATGCTTATAAGATACACAAAGGAGGTAGTTTTGAGCCATCCTTCCAATTCTACTTACCGATTGTAATCAATGTTGGATCCTAAGGTGGTGGGGTTTAATTAATTCAATTGGTAAAGTCTCATCTTAATGAATAAGAGTTTTGGATTCAAATTTCGTTCACACTAGAAAAACTTTTGGTGTCTTAGCCCTATTATAAAAAATGATCATTATAAAGTGGACATCAAAGATTTTAAGTCCTATCGCATGTCCATATATAAAAAAAAAGTTGGATCCTAAGATTTTTGTAGGACAAGAGTTAAACAAGTTGACATTTACACTAGAACTGATTTGAATCCAATGCAATAACCCCATTTCGATATGAAAGGAAAAAATCAACAAAGTAAACAAAAGTAAAAAGGTTTAATTCTTTTTTATTCAATAACGAAGATTAAGAGTGAACTTTTTAATTTTAAATTTCAGCCATTGAAAGTGCTATTACACCAAATTTCAATCCCATTGAAATGTGTGGATTCTTGACGGCTCTCAAATTAGTGCTTCAAAGACTTAATAATGATTTCATTGAAACAACTCTCCCGGTGTAGCCTGATATGCTTTGAAATCCTCTAACTTGGTTGTATTTTGCAATCCAGTATTAAAAAAAATAAAAGAAAAAAGGCACCCTTTTGGAGCAGATAATCTTTTCAAAGTAGCAGCACAAGGAGATGGTCCTAGTTGAAAAAGCAATTTGGTCTAAAATGTAATGAAGGAAGGTTTGCATTTATTTGTGGCAGTCAAGTCAAATGCTTCATAATTTTCATGAGTTGGTGCTATGCATGATTGAGTCAGTAATTGTGGTGAGAGATTCCATTATTCATGTACCCTATTTTTTGGCTCTTTGCATCAGTTTTACTTTGATTTCACAAACTCCAGAAGACAGGGCATGGATGATGGATCATGAAAAAGGGCAAGCTGTCCACCATGTTTGAATTCTTACTTTCATGCTTTTGACTTTGTAGGCACGTACCGCTATATGTCTAACGGTCACCTTTTGGCTCTTCTTTGACAATTCTCAATTGTGGACGAGTTTTATTAACATATTAGTAAATTATCGTTTTATAAAAAAAAAAGAAAAAGTGATTTACTGCTTCGATAGCTTTTTCAATTCTCCATAATTTTTTTTTTTCAAAATAAATGGTTAATATATGCCTCGAACCTATTTTATATATATATATATATATATATCAATTATTATGGAAACTCTAAGACTAGACTAGCATGCGCGCATAGTTTTGGTCTCTTCTTCAAGCTAACAAGTACACTTTTTACTGGTTATGGCTGCTTTGACACAACAAATTCCACTACTTGCTTTGGTAGAGATGGTGGAAGTGCTAGCAGCACGCCGAGCTCTTTGGTTTGCAAAGGAGTTGGGTTTTCACAGCTTGATTGTTGAAGGTGACTCAAAAGTTATTATTAACTCTATCAATGGCGACAATATGGCTCAATCTGAGTTTGGGCATATCTTACAAGACTTTAAAAGTTTCTTTGTTCTTTTTTTAGTTGTGTTTCTTTTCGCTATATTAGGAGGCAAGGTAATTGTTTGGCTCCTAAACTAGCCAGAAGAGCCGTGTCTAATCCATTGAATGTTTGGATGGAGTCTGTTCCTCCAGACACGATTGATGTTTACAATTTTGACCTTCGGTTCATTGCTTAATAATATTCCCTATTGACAGGGGTTTCTCAAAAAAAAAAAAAAAAAGTACACTTTTTACTGATTCAATTCAGCCAGACGAATTTTTATTTTTATTTTTTGATTAAGGGTTATAACAAATCAATGGGATCCACCTGGTGTCTATTTGGAATGATTTAAATTTATTTATATATTTGGTTTAAAATGTAAATTGAATAAAAGTTCCAAACCAAATAATTTTTTTCTCAAGCTATATATATATATATATATATATATTCCCAAAATTATAAATTGCACATTTTAACTTTGCCCAAAATTCAATTTAATCTTGTAACTTCTGATTCATTTAATTTAGTCACCTAACTTTCAACTTTATTCAATTTAATCTTTAGGTCAATTTCTGTTAAATGGGTTATTGTTAAGTGTCCAAAAATGACAATGCTCTATATATAAATCAGTTTCTTTAATTAAAAAAAAACCCAAAAATTAATAATTTTTTTGAAATAAAAAATTAATAAATTTTTTTTTGAAATAAAAAATTAAAAACACTTAAAATTATTTTTAGTTTCAAATGTGAAGGAAAAAAAAGGGAAGAATAGATGCTCAAAAAATTTCTATCACAATACAAAATCTCTAGACAGATTCTTTTAAAAAAATCATCTACATATTCAAGAAACAATATCTATCAAAATACATTATTTCTTATAACACAGATTCAACCAAATATAGGCAAAGGAGAGAGTGGATCTCCTTGTCTTATTGACAAGTTAATCACTAATTGAAACTTTTCCCCTTAGTTGTCTTCTATTGTGCTAGATCATAAGGAACTGTTGAATAGAAAGTGGGAAGTGAATCTGCAATACATGTCTGGTGAAGCCAATTAATATGAGAATGTTTTTACCTAAAGAAAATAAGAAATAGCAATCTGCAGTCAATAGGAATATCTGTGTATAATATACTAATTTTGGTGGCACCTGCAAGGCACATGCTACCCCTTAATTGCAAAACTTAAGATAGGCTTCTATCTAAAGAACTATGAAATCGTATACTCAAAAATACATGTCATACAATGCTAATCTTGTTTATATAAAAATTTTGATTATACACAAACTTAGAGTAACTATTTAACACGTGAAATATCAATTTTTCTATGATAGTTTTTTATAATCTATTTTCTAAAGGCAATATCCACTCACTAAAAACTTTTAAGAATGATATTGAATATCATTATCCTACATTTTATAAGTCTCTATGATGTTTAGCTTACTTAGTTTTTAATAAAAAAACCTTTTAAGCAAGAAAATAAATAATAATAATAATAATAATAATAATAATAATAATAATAAAATCAAGATAAGAAAATGCATATGTGCAATTGAAGTCTCCATTAGATAAAATTATAAGTCTAGGAGATTAAAAACTTAGTAAATTAGTGTTTTCTGAGTAACAAATAGAATACCTTATATCATGATTTCAACTGCCCAAGTATAACTACTACATAAAACTCAAAATACATGAAAAAGATTTTCGAGATATTAAAATTCAATGGGGTATTTTAGATAGAGCACAATGAAATATTTTAAGAATTAATCATAAGATTTCATTAGAGTATAATTTAGAGAGTAATAGTAGGGGGTATTTGCTAATTTCTAAAACATAAAGGGAAATTTGTTTAGTTTTATAGTTTAGGCGGACTTATAAACTACCCGGGTATAAAGGAAGAAACGACATTTTCCCCAAGTATTTTTGTGCGTAAAACTATATATATATATATATATACACACACTCACACACACACACTTAAAGTGGTGCGTAAAAAAAGAACAAACAAATAAACAAAAAGCTAGCCCAAGAAAACTGTGCATGAAATAGTGAATTTTTGCTTACCAAAAGTGATTAATCCAAAAAAGAAGTCTAGGAACACAACAAAATGTCATAATAATTTCACAATACCTTTATTTTTAGTTGTGGTTGCAATCGGTCTAATATTTTATTATTTTATTTTGACTTATAATGAACTTACACCTTAGTAGTTGTGAAAATATTATAACATAAACAAAACGTCCCAAAATTTTCACAATACTTTTATTTTCAGTTATGGTGGGTTTTGGTATAATATTTTATTATTTTATTTTAAAATATAAGGAATTGACACCTCACTAGTTGTGAAAATACTGTAACAACAACAAAATGTTACAACATTTTCGCAATAAATATTTTATTTTATTTTGACCTATAAAGAACTAACAACTCAACAATTATGAAAATATTGTGACAATTTATTGTGTTGTTATAATTATTTCTAAACAAAAATACTATGTCAGCTGTGGGGACATTTTTGCCTCAAGACCAAGAGTTGTACTTTGTAATCTTTTTTGGCTTCAAGTCCCACATTGGAAGGAAAGCCTTCCTCTTCATGCCATATAAGGGATGAGCCAATGAGAAAGAGTACCACTAGTTTGGTAAAGAGAAAAAAGAACGAATTCAAAGTATCAAACTAATGGCAGTATATATAAATATTAAAATAAAAATAAAAAAGTAAAAAGGGAAAAAGAGACGGTTGAAATGGTGAGTTTTGGCTCACTAATTGATTAACCAAATGGGCCTCTTAGCCCTTTTTATATAGGTGTTACGGTTTAATTGGTAGTCTCTGATTCTCCTTATTTAGGTAATATAATATTAAAATAAAAAATATTGTATCTACAATATTTTTACAATAAATTTGAGATAGTAAGTTATTGATTCTAATTTTAACTTATCACTAAAATTATTATTTTTTTCCACTAATATTAGTCAATAATTACCTGTTATTTAAGATTTATTGAGAAGATATTGTACACATAACTTTTCTTTATATTATTTTTTTTTCATTTCTGATCCAAACTCTCAATTTTAACTCAATAAAAGACAAAACTACACTAAACCAAAGCTACTGTGGAAAAGCTCCCGTAGAAATGCTCATTCACTCTTTTTATTGTTTGTACCAACTTTTGTCGTGGGACTCTAATGGCTCAAGTTTAAGTCAAAGATGTACACTAAAATATCATTTGGACCGTTTGCTTTTGCTCCTTAGTTAAATAAATCTCCCAATTCATAAAAAAATAAAATAAATAAAGAGTACACAAGTAATACATGTCATTTCAGCTTATTTATGTTTGCTTTTTTTTTTTTTTAAACAAACCCCTCCAATCTTGTTTTTGAGCGTCATTGCTATCCAAGGCCTTGGAAGAAGGCCCACCTCTTTTGGGAATTGCTGGGATATGATCACGCAACAAGCGGAACAAATTAGAGCAAAAAGCCCATCGTCCAATAACTAGACTTCATTTTCAATTCTCTGGGCCCAAACTTTGAGCCACACTTTCTTCATACACATGACCATGAGCGCAATCAGACCCCAAAAAAACTGGATCACAACCCCGGCCCAAAAAAAAAAACGATCTGGACTGAAAAGCAAACTCAATAAAATAAAGAACAAGGGAAGAAGGAAAACGCACATGATTTTGTATTTTAACTTTTAGTAGAACGTAAAAGTTAATGGACATTTTAAGGATATTAGTTTAGAAACTATTTTTAGAAATATTTTATAAAATTTTTTTTTTTTGACGGATTTTTATATTTTCTATAAAAATGATGTTCCTTTTTTTTAAATAGTTTATTAACAATTACTCTAAAGATACCAGTTAATATGTCATTTAATGAAAAGATCAATTTGATAACGTCTTTCCCACTTCCTTAAAATTTTAAAATTTTGAGACAAGTGAGAATTTATTATAGTATCAAATTCAAAACAGATGATTATGAGTTTGAATTGAATCATGCTTTCATTCAACTGACCTTTATTCTAAGGATACCAGTTAATATGTCATTTAATGAAAAGATCAATTTGATAACGTCTTTCCTACTTCCTTAAAATTTTAAAATTTTGAGACAAGTGAGAATTTATTATAGTATCTGTAGGGGCCTTTTTTGTGTTTGGGCCGGGCTGCCCTCTGCAAGTGATGGGCCCTGATGTGTTTCTGAGTAGGGAAGTTGAGACCGGCCCAACTGCAACTCACTTTGGGCCGGTTTGTGCACAAACTCAACCTTGTCTGCCAGGAACACCCCTCACGGCAAACAGAGCTATTACCACAAAACTACCGCAAGCAGATATAATGACAACAAAAAATGAATAAACAGAATATCATGGCTTTCAATAATAATGATGGCCGAATGTCATAGTAGTAATAGCAATAATAATAATAATAATGGCTTTTAAAAGAAAGGAAAGCAATGGATTAAACAATGATGGAGGTTTATTCAATGATAAACATCAAGCCAAAATTAAGTCTGTAATGGTGACCGTCCAAAGAGGAAGAACGCTCCCTCTCAATGAAATCAACCTCCCAGGTAAATATCCTGCCGTGGGGATTAATAACTTTGAGGGAATTGGACCTAAATGGTTAAGGTGTGAAGAAAGTTATTATTATTTTTACCGCTTCATTATCCCTTAGAGAGTGGGATTTTGAGGGGGAGAGGAAAGAAAAGATCTATTGGTGCATGCCTATTATCCTCACAACTTGTTTTCTTATCTTTTTTTCTTTCTTTTCCTTTTTCTTTTCCTTTGGTTTTTCTTTCTCTGTGTTTTTCTTCCTCTGTTTTTCGGTCCCTTTTACAGGGCACGGCGAGGCTCCTTTTATAGGGCCTGCCGTGAGCGTTCTTTTACCATTTTACCCTCTAACGGCCTTTGTCTGGTCCGGGCATGCTTGCCGACCACTATCTGCGCATAGCTCGCCCTCGCCAGACAAGGACAGGTTTGTTTTGTTTCTTGTCCGCCGTGGCACTGCTATCTGCCGTGGCTTTAAATGCTCTCTCTCTCTTCCTATGGCATGCACCCAACGTTCCCTCTCCAATCTTACCCCCTTTTGGACGATCTGTCATCCCAGCAGGATGTACCTCCAAAAGGGTTTGGACAGGGAGCGCAAAATAAATCCTTTCCCCCCTCCCCACCACCAAACCACACCCCCCCTTACCGCTTACCACGGACCCATGGCCCCACCACGACCCATATTGGCTGGGTACAGGCTGGTGGTACCTGGGCTTTGCGCGTGCTCCCTTTTATGTGCGTTCAAAGCCGGCCTGCGGCTCATGGCGCCTTATTTGTATTCGTCTGCCACTCTTCTTGATTCTTTCACGCGGACTGTTTGCACCTTCACTACCTCCCTTTGGATTGGGCTTCCCTTAGTACATCTCCCTTGGCCCATTTCTTGTTTTACGCTTTATGTCTTTGTTTTCATTGCTTGGCCTTTCCTACCATGGCAACATATTCCTGCTAGGCCCCTTTCAGACCTGCCGTTTCACTTCTTCCCCCAGTGACTTAAGAAAGTCTGCTGGTGTTCTCACTTTATAGGCTCCATTGTCCCTTTCTTTCTTCTTTGGGCCTGCGGCCTTTTTACTTTCCTTGGGCTTCCTCGGCCCATTTACTGACTTTGTATTCCCATGGGCTTTTTACTAACTTGATCGGGCTTCCTCGGCCCAATCTCCTCATTCTCATCCTTGGGGTTCATGGGCTTGCCATCAACCCCTACTTTCTTTACATCGCTTTGGGCCTGCCGCGGCCCATTCTCACTTTTTCATACCATACATTGCCCATGGGTGTCATTTCTCTCTTTCCGAGCCCTTTAGGCCCATTTGCTTCCTCAAGACCCATTTGCTCGTGTTATGGGCCTGTGGTTTGTTATTCCTGCCGCTCGGGCCTAATAGTTTTATTCTGTTCCTGCCACTCTTATTGTTCGTTATACTGGGTTGGGCTGACTTTACGAAAATGACCCTTAACATTTAGCCCCCTGAACATATGGAACGTTCTTGCGGTTCATATGTGAATGACGGACCTTTTTGTCTTTTTCACTTTTTCTTTTCCTTCGCGGGCTTTTTGAAACAACGAACTCTTTCCTGCATGTACAGGTATTTCCTTTTTTTTTTTTTTTTTCTTTTCTCTTGCCGTGAACAGTGGTGACTCTTTGGATTTCCCAAAACGGTAGTTGCTTTAAGACATAACTGCCGCCTCATTAATTCCATCCTCTTTTCAATGGCTGACCAGTCGCCTCCCTTCACGCCGGCCTTAATTACTCAGGTATTTAAGGGAAGAGTCCCTTCCCAACGCAGACACAAACTTCTTTTATTTCAAAATTTCTTCCTTTCCTCACCATTTCCTTCTTCTCGAACACCCACCCCTTTCTTGCTCCGTTCAAATCCTCACGCCATGGCGCCGGTGAAAACTCCGGCTTCTTCCCGCTGTAAAGGGAAAAGTGTCGCCGTGGACCCTCCAGTGGAACACGAAGTGGAAGAGGAAGAGGCGCGCTCCGATTCGGACCATTCCGAGAAGGAGGAAGCACGACGCGACCCAGACAGTGAGTGCGCCCCACTGATTGACCCTTGGTACAACCTTAGTCCTCATTTTCCTAAGGCTCCTGGGGAGTATGTGCCGCCGCCGGTGAACCGTGTGTGGTTTGTTCTTTGCCGGCGAAAGCCTGATGTTTCTTGGGCTCCGGTGTCTTCCTCCGTCTCTGACTTGGTCATTCGCCAAGGTATCGCCCTTCCCGTACCCATTCACTTCGAGTTTGGGTCCGGCACCGCCTTGGGTTGGAAAGAATGGGTTGATAGTGAGTTGTCAGATACCCATTTTATGGGTTTGCTTCAGAGGGCCGGTGTTCTGAAGGCCGTCGTCCTTTCTCGAAGTCTTTCCAATTTTAGAGACCTCTACAACCTCCGCCATTTAGTTCGTCGATGGTGCTCCACCACTCACACATTCTTCTTCTCTTGCGGCGAACTTACGGTTACTCTTGAGGATGTGGCCAACCAGCTTCTTTTGCCTATTCTTGGAGACGCTGATACTGCCGCTATTGAGCTTTCCCCCGAAGAGGAAGACATTGAAGCGGAGTTGAAGAAAAGGATGGCCGGAAATGCCAAGCTCTCTTTTTGGGTTAGTTCTTCCTCCAAGTTTTCTGCTGTTGCTCGCCATGCTGCTTTTATTGCTTTTTGGCTTTGCAAGTTTGTTTTCGGGTCCCCTCCGCATTATGCCATAAAGCCTTTATATTTTCGTTTGGCTATCAAGATATCTGCTGGGGTGAGTCTGCCGCTAGCCCCCATGTTTTTAGGGCATTTATATGTGCAACTGGACATCCTGCGGAGTGACGAGAGTCAGGCTGGTTCTTGTCACATAGTCGCCTCTTCTGTACATAGCACTATCCTGCAGCAGTTGTTGTTTGAGCGTTGTGCCCAATATTTGGCGAAGTGTAGGCCCGTCAGATTCGCTAAGGAGAAGTACCATTCTTGTCCGCGGGCTATCACTGATTTTTGTGGCAGGTTTGAGCATGACTTTCCTTTGGCTTTTCGTTGGTTCGGTTTGAAGCCCATAGATTATTCTATTGTTGAGTCTTTTGATGAAGGTGTTGGTTTTTCTTGGAGAGCTTATAAACAGTTGCGTCCTGGTTACATTTGTGCGGATTCGGTCATGGGTCCATTTGTTGATACCGTTGGTACTACCACCCCATTGGCTGGCTTTGATGAGGTGGGCATCACATATTTGGCTGCCACCAATCCTGGATGGCTGCCCTACTTGGCAGATAAGGGTGTCAGATTTGTTCATTATCCTGCCAACCGAGTGAGGAGACAATTTGGCTTGGATCAGGATATTCCTGATGATCTCTCTTTCCTTGCGGAGTCCCCTACTTCAGCCAGACCCTTCCTGCGGCATACTGCCTTTGCCTTTTGGAGAGAGCGTTTAGTGCCGTCACAGTTGCCGGTTCTTCGAGGGAGGGCCTTTACACCGCTGCTATGCATCTCTATTGGCAACTTGTTATGAACTCGTTTGGTGCAGAGTTAGCCGGTAGTCGTGGTTTCTCCCTCATACCTCCTGAGGGGCTTAGTATGGTCATTTCCCCCAACCCTCGGTTGCTCTTTCCTTCTAAGTCTGTGCTGGCTTATGCTAGGAAACAGAATCGGTCTGCCATTTTTGAGTGGAATGAAGAGGAGAGGGGGTGGTATTGGCATGCAGGGGATTACTCCCCAGGTTGGGCGAAGAAAGTTAAAGTGGTGAACATTCCTACATCAGCCAAGAAAGCTCCTGCCAAGCCTAAGTCTGCCAGTAAGCCCAAGTCTGCCGTTCCTCAGCCTCTTGCAAGTGCTACTCCTGCCAGCAGAACAAGAGGCAGTAAAAGGAAGACAACTCCCCATCCTGTGTCTGCCGCTCAGCGAAGAGTAAGTTTCCAAGACTTTTCCTTGTTTTGTCTTTCAAGTACACGTATATATGTATATACATCTTTTCTCTTTTTCCCTGACTTCTTCTGAACCTTGGTTGTCTTTTTCTTTGACTCACTTTCTTATCCCTTTTGCTTTTGCAGTCCAAGCAAAAGGAGGATACGTCAGCCGCTCGTCCCATTATACTTGAGGAACCCGAATCAGAGGTACGTTTCTTTTTGCTCCTGCACTTTGCCCAATCTGCTACATTTTGTTTTTGGTTACTTTATTTGCTCAAAGTATTAACTTGGCCCCTCATACTTCCTTTCTCTGCTCTTTCAGGATGAGCCTGAGCCTCTTTCCATATACCGTCCTACGGCCGAGGAGCTTTCTGCCCCCATGGGCACTCCTATGGCAGGCTTTTTTGATGGAGGCGAGTTTGCTGCACCTGCTCCTCCTACGGCTACTATCTCCCCTACTGGACCGGTACCCATGGATGAGGGTACTCATACTGGGGAGGTTAGTGAGGCCATTGCTACTCCTGCCATGACACCTCCTGAAAAGGAAACCACCCCTCTTGCCGTTACTGAGACTGAAGTTACCCCTGCTACTCCCCTCGTCATCTCCACTGGTGACCCCTTCGCCGCTCTTTCTCAGGCAGTGCAGGGTGTTTCTTCATTGGTAGTCACCCCTTCTTCTATTCCTGTTTCTGTCACGCGTGGGTCTCGTGCTGAATTGTCCTCAGAGGAGTCTGAGGAGATCTTTGAGGATCCTGAGGATGAGCCTGGCCTGGGGAGGAGGATTTCTGAGTCTGAGGAGGAGGATACTGTTCCACCCGAGGCAATGGGTATGCACTCTCTTCTTTTTCTTCTTCTTCCTTTGTTAAGTTTTACTCATTTCCTTTTTCATTTGCACGTCTATTTTTTCTGCTTGCAGAGACCTTTGGGGAGTTAGGCATTTCAGCGGGGGTGTCTGCGGTAGCTTCTCCTGCTATGCTCACAACACCTATTCCTGCCATATTTACAGCTTCTGTCTCCGCGGTTCCTTCCGTTCCTGCTTCTGCTTTCCCCACAGCCCCTATTACTGTTAGCTCTGGTAAGTTTCATGTCTCATTCCTTCATTTCTTTTCCGCGGGCTTCTCTTCCTTTTACTCTTACCAAGGTTTTTTATTTCAACCTTTGCATTTTCTGGCAGGTCTATCTCCTTTAGTGCTTCCTCAATTTGAGGTGGGCAGTAGCTCTGCCACCCTTCCAAATCCTGCGAGTGAGGCTGCAGCCTTCTTTGTGCGCTTTGATCAGTCTGAAGTCAACGACCTTGATCCTGCTTCTTTCTGGGGCTCCGGACCCCCCTACATAGATTTTCATGGCTTCAGAGTCCCTGTAGACTGCGCTCCTCATTTGGTGATGATCTATGATAGTCGTGGGGACTTCATGTAGGGATTCAGACTTGGCCGATTAGTCAAAGAGCATTTCTTGAGGATGTTGGGCAGCGTGCTGAACGACATTGAGCACAACTTCGTGGATATTGTCTCCACCGAGAGGATTCTGCAGTGGAGAGCCGCGGTACAGGAGCTCATCAGTGTTGGCTTTGCAGTGGAGTTCATCTTGGATCACCTTCGAGAGATTGCCCGAGCAGTTTTCATGAGGAGAGTTCAGCCTACCGTTGACGTCATTGATTCTCGCCTTGCGATCCTGAGGAAGGAAGTGGTAGATTTGGAGGGCCGCCGAGAGCGTCTTCTTTCTGGTGTGGGAGGACTTGGTCGTTTTGGGGATCAGTCACTTATCTCCGGACTTTATTGATGATGCAGTTTTTTCCCGTTTCGTAATTTTTCTTTTGCCTTATTACTCTGCTTAGTACATTATACTTTTTCTATAGCACTTATTTGGGTTTGTTTGCCATAGTTTGGGTTTTGTAATCTAACTTCATGATACTATACTTATGATGCTATATTTTGCTACTTTTGCTATGATATATGATAACAAAATACTTCGTGCTTTTCATTGCAAGAAAGCAAGTTACAGATTTTGACTTGTGACATAGTCATTTCTTGAAAGACAAAGAACAGAGTAAAAGAAAAACATGATAACTTTCGGTAAAACAAAAGGGTAAGAGATAATCACATTGCTTTTTCCCTTAGGCGTAGTAGTATTTCAACCATTTCCCATTGATGGGATCCATTAAGTCCTTTCCATCCATCTGAGTCAAACGGTAGTACCCACTTGGGTGTGCTTCTCTTATCACAAAGGGTCCTTCCCACTTTGGTGCGAACTTCGATGGTCCTGCCAGGCCTCTCCTAACGTAGTCTGCCACCTTTAGGATCAGTTGTCATTCCGTAAATATTCTTTCCTTAGTCATCCTGCTGTAAGCCTCAGTCATTTTTTGCCTGTATCTGCGGCTGTGTTCTTGAGCCTTTTCCCTCTTCTCATCAAGTCCTTCCAAGTCTTCGCATCTTTCTGCCGCAAAGACTTCTCCATCATTCTCCTTTTCCTGCATTTGCATGACTCTCAGGGATGGGGTTATTTTTTCTGCGGGGCTTACTACTTCAGTTCCGTAGACCAAAGAAAAAGGTGAAAAACCCATGGCTGATTTAGGTGAACTCCTGTAGGCCCAAAGAGCGTCTGGCAGATGCGTTGCCCAGCCTCCCGTGTATTCTTGGCTCATTTTACTGATGATTCTTATGAGGGTTTTGTTGGTTGCCTCCGCTTGCCCATTTCCTTGAGGGTAATATGGCGATGACCGATGATGTTTGATTTGATAAAACTCTAGCATTTTCCTCATCTCGCTATTCACAAAAGGTGTGCCGTTGTCACTGATGATCCTGTGGGGGACTCCAAACCTTATGATTATGTTTTCTTTGATAAAGTTTGCCACTGCTCCTCCTGTGGCCTTACGAAGTGGTACTGCCTCTGCCCACTTGGTGAAGTATTCTATAGCTACTAGTATCCATATGTATCCTCGCGACGACGGATTCACCGGTCCAACTAAATCAAGCCCCCAAGTGTGGAATGGCCATGGTGTGACCATGCTATGCAAGTTCTGTGGATGGGTGTGAATCAAATTGGCCTGTACTTGGCAACTGTGGCATCTTTTCACAAATTCTGCTATGTCCCTTTTCATGGTAGGCCAGTAATAGCCCATTTGCAGCAGGCACCTGTAAAGCTTCTTCTTTCCCTGGTGTTCTCCACATTCCCCTGAGTGTACTTCTTTTATCATTTCCTTTGCCTCCTCAAGGCCCAAACACCTCAAGGGGTCTCCCTCATACCCTTTTTTGAAAAGGATCTTGTTGTGCAAAAAATAGCATGTTGCTAGCCTCTTGAGCTTGTATTTTTCGCTGTGCTTCTGCGGCAAGATGCCTTCGGTCAGGTACTGTATAAATGGGTCTCTCCAGTCCCTGCTGATGAACACAGCGTAACTTTCTTCTCTGTCTGCCGCGAGTTTGCAGCTTCCACATTGGGTCTGGATTTTGTCTGCGTCTTTACTCATAGTTGGCCAATAAAAGCCCGCCCTTTGAAGTCTGCGGTAAAGGCTGACTTCTCCGCAGGATCCGCAAGTCGTGCACTTCTTTCAACTTCCTCTGGGCCTCCTTTTGCCCCACACATCTGGACAAAACTCCGCCTGGCATCCTGCGGTATAGTTCTCCTTTCATCAGGGCATAGTCCTTTAGTACTTTTAGTTCCATGGCTTCTTCTCCTTCCATCAAAACTTCCTTTATGGGTATTCGCCAATCTCCTTCGCGGTGTTCCTCCTGAAACCTTTCTTTTAATACTTCAATTATGGATTCTTCCCTCTTGCTGATCTCCACTCTGGTGCTTTCCCCTTTAAACATCACCTGCGAACCCAGCGCGGCCAATGCATCGGCAAACCGATTCTCGTTTCTCGGGGTATGTTCTATTTCGAAGGTTAAGAACTTTTCTTCCATTTTCTGTGCCATTTTCTGTACGGGGCAAGATTGGGTTCTTTTAGGGAGAAACTCCCTTTGGTCTGGCAGACTACCAGGTTGGAGTCACCTAATACTTTCAAATGCTTAACTCCCATCTCAAGGGCCGTGGCCAGCCCAGTCAAGTAAGCTTCATATTCTGCCGTATTGTTTGAACAGGGGAACTCCAGTTTGAACGATAGTGCTACTGCTCTATCCTCTTCATGATACAAAACCACCCCAACCCCTCCAGACTGGGCGGTAGAAGACTCGTCAAACTTCATTACCCACTGTTCCCTGAGTTCCTCTGCCATGGCTACTTCCCCTGGAACTTCGTCGTCCAGCGGGAATTCTTCCTCCTCTAGAAACTATGCCAACAAATCTGCTATAACCTGGCTCTTTACTGCTTTGGGCGCCCCCATTCTCAAATCATACTGCGACAGTTGTAATAGCCATTGTGATATCCTGCCAGAGAGGATTGGCTGTTGTAATAAAGCTTTGATAGCGTGGGACTTAGTCATCAGCCATACTTCGTAGGCCAAGAAGTAGTGGCGTAATCTTTGTGAAGCATAAACAATAGCCAAACATGCCCTTTCAGCCCTCGGATAACGAGTTTCTGCGTCTTTCAGGGCGCGGCTGATGTAATATACTGGTTGCTCGATGCCACCTCCATCTTCTTGGGCAATTAAGGCACCGATGGCATATGAATTGGTGGCCATATAAAGCAGTAATGGCTTTTTGTGTATTGGGGCCTATACGGTAGGGAGGTTCATCATAATCTGCTGCAGCCTTTTGAAGGCCGCCTGCTGCGCTTCTCCCCATACAAAATTTTGCCCTTTCTTCAGTAACTTGGTGAAGGCCGAGGTGATCGATGCCAGCCCAGGGATGAATCTCCGGATGTACGAGACTTTCCCCAAGAAACTTTTTAGTTCTTTCACTGTGGTTGGGGGTCTCATAATTGCAATGGCCGTAGCCTTTGCTGGGTCAACATCTATCCCTCTGCTGTGTACTAGGAAGCCCAAAAAATTTCCCCGAGGATACACCAAACGCACACTTGAGGGGATTCATTCTCAATTTAAATGCCCTGCACCTTTCGAATACCTTTTTTAGCACATGGAAATGTTCTTCCCTCTTTCTTGACTTAACCACTATGTCATCCACATAGTCTTCTAACTCCTGATGCATCATATCATGGAATATAGCCGTCATTGCCCGTTGATAAGTTGCGCCTGCATTTTTTAACCCGAAGGGCATTACGGTGTAGTGGAAGTTCCCCATGGGCATTCTAAAGGCTGTTTTCTCCGCATCCTTTGATGCCATTCTGATCTGGTTGTATCCGATGAAGCCGTCCATGAATGAGAACATAGCGCTTCCTGCTGCAGAATCTATTAATAAGTCCATATTGGGCAATGGAAATTCATCTTTCGGGCATGCTTTGTTGAGGTCCCTGAAATCTACGCAACACCTGATCTGGCCGTTCTTCTTTTTTACTGGTACTATGTTGGATAACCAGCGGGGATGTTGAATAGGCTTAACGAATCCTGCGGCTAGCAGTTTCTGTACTTCTTTGACTATCTGCCCTTCGATTTCTGTGTGAAATACTCTTGCAGGCTGGACTATTGGCCTGGCCTGCGGGTCCACATTTAACATGTGTGCTACTAACCCAGGGTCTAGCCCTGGCATTTCACTGTAGTCCCATGCAAACACGTCTTTGAATTCTTTTAGTAGCAATACCAATTCTTTTTTCTCATCTTTCATTAAGCTCGCACTGATCGAGATGGGTCTCGGCTCTTGTGAAACAGATCCCAGGTCAACTTCTTCCATTTCCTCTTCTGCCATGACCTGCACCTCCTTTTCGGCTACAACTCTCTCGTATTCCTCTTTGTTACTTCCCTTCTCTGGGCTTTCTTGGACTCTACAACACATCAAGCCCTCGTGCTGTTTTTCCTGGGTGGGGCCCGTCTGGGTTTCAACCGTGGGCCCCACGTGCCTTCATAATTTGTAAATGATTCTGCCATCAGAGCCTCTGACTCTTGTGCATTGGGGCGTGTCTTCAAATCCTGCGGCAGGCGCTTCTTCTTTCCTTCGTTTCTTTCTTGCCAATAATTCCCTCAGATTGGGTTCTGGGTCATCTTGGACGTCCTTCCACCTAGGCACGAAAGTACCTAACAGTCTTGACACTGAATTCTCCCCAGAGGGAGCCCATTGATCATAGAACATAGTCTCTACTAAGTGAGCTTCCGCTCGTTCGAATGGTGAAGGATTCGCGGCTATGCGTACCACCTTACCGTTCAATCTTCCTTTCACACATTGGTGATAGGTGGATGGGACCAGCCGGTGCTTATGCAACCATGGCCGCCCCAGAAGCACGTGGTAGGATACTTCAGTCTTTACCACGTGGAACCGTGCTAAAGAGGCTATGGGGCCCACCTTCAACCACAGTTGAATGTGGCCCGCTGTGTACTCACCCCTTCCACCGAACCCTGTTACTTCCATTGGGCATCCCTGAATCTTCCTTTCTGAAATCCCTGTTGCCTGCAGAGTGCTTAATGGAATGAGGTTCACAGAAGCGCCTGTGTCTACTAAAGCTCTCTTTATGGGGATTTGATTTATGGATGCCGCCAAGTACAAGGGTCTCCTGTGGTCCGGTTGCCCCACTTCCATATCTTCCTCACTAAAAGTGATTTCAGTTGACTCCTGTAAGAGAGCCCTTTCATCTGATATTTCTGCCGATAGACACTCTACCCCTGCACCAGAGGCAATGCTCACCAAGGCCTCTGTGGCTACCTTTCTCTCCCTTGCTGAGAGTCCCAGCTGGTCAAATAAATTTCTGAACTTAGAACTCTGCTGTAGAGTGGTAATGGCCGCCGCAGGCAGAGCCATGTTTTCTTCTTCATCCTCTCCTGGGTCAGCACAAATTACCACCGCTGCTACACCCTTCCCTTTATGGTTTGGGAGTGGGTTTCTTTGGACTTCCTGCTGGGACAATTCTAAAGTTCCCTCTTTTATCCTGCGGTGGACAAGTCTGCGGAGCGCCCAGCACTCTGCTGTAGCATGTTGGACATAATTGTGTAAACGACAAAAACGTGGGTCCCTCCTTTCTTCCTCTGAGGGCTCCCTGGCAACCTGGTTAGGTTTGAAAATTCCATCTGCTATCCATCTATCTAGCAGAACGTCTAATTCTTTTAAGGTGCATGGTATTGGCGGGGGAGTGTCATATTCCCTCCCCTCAGTCTTCCTTCTCCGTTCTCCAGTGGACACCGCCATCGCCTGTGGGGCGTTTCTCTTGTCTGAGCTTGGCTTCACAGACTGAGCCGTCTTTCTTGCTTTCTGCAATAGCTGGGCGAATTGGGAGATTTCCAAATTCTCGAGTACAGCCCTGTACTCCCTGATCATGTTTGTCATACACATCTCAACCAACGTCCTTTCTTCGCAATGGTCATAGCAGTCAAGTGCTATGTCTCTGAATTTCTTGATATATTCCATCAAGTCTTCACCGCTTCTCTGTTTGGTTGCTTGCAGGGTTGCAAGCGTCACCGTTTCTTCTCCATGGAAGTACTTGGTGCAGAACACATCCACCATATCATCCCATGTCGGGATGGTTCTTGGCTTTAATCCAATGTACCAGGTGTAAGCCCGGTCGCACAATGATTTAGAAAATTCTCGAAGACATAAGTCCTCGTCTGCGGCGTAAGGGTCAAGTGTGTCGATGAATTTGCTCACGTGTTCGACAGCACTTCCCCTTCTACCATCGTAGTGCGCGAAAGCTTTTGGTTCATACCTCTCAGGGTATGGTTTGCTGAGTACCCTTAGTGGGTAAGGAGGCCTTCGTGCATAGAACCTCTCCTTAGGTGCCCTGGCCCTTTCCTGCTCCAAGAGGGCGGATACCTCAGCCATTGTGATGAAACGCTGCTCTGCATTGTGTGGGACACCTCCTGCCGGCGTTTCTTCTTTATCTGTTGCATGCCCTGGGTCATGCTGGCTTCCTTTTTCTTTTGTCTTGTCGGTCTTCAGCTGACGAATTTCTTCCATCATTTGCTGCTGCGAATGTTGCAATGACTGTAAAACCTCAATGAAAATATTGGCATTGTCGGTAGGCATTCTTGGTGGCGGTTGGGGGTTAGCCCCCGTTCCGTTGGCACCTTCTGCCTGGTTAGGTGGCGGTTGGTGAGGCGTTGTAGGCCTCGACTCTGCTTGTGATGGTACAGCATCATGTTTCGAGTTGTCCTGGACTTTGGAGGCATTTGTTTGTGTGGGCTCTTGTCCCTGTCTATTTCTCAACTCCCCAGTGAAGTCGCCAATTTAATGTAGGGGCATTTTTTGTGTTTGGGCCGGGCTACCCTCTGCAAGTGATGGGCCCTGATGTGTTTCTGAGTAGGGAAGTTGAGACCGGCCCAACTGCAACTCACTTTGGGCCGGTTTGTGCACAAACTCAACCTTGTCTGCCAGGAACACCCCTCATGGCAAACAGAGCTATTACCACAAAACTACCGCAGGCAGATATAATGACAAAAAAAAATGAATAAACAGAATATCGTGGCTTTCAATAATAATGATGGCCGAATGTCATAGTAGTAATAGCAATAATAATAATAATAATGGCTTTTAAAAGAAAGGAAAGCAATGGATTAAACAATGATGGAGGTTTATTCAATGATAAACATCAAGCCAAAATTAAGTCTGTAATGGTGACCGTCCAAAGAGGAAGAACGCTCCCTCTCAATGAAATCAACCTCCCAGGTGAATATCCTGCCGTGGGGATTAATAACTTTGAGGGAATCGGACCTAAATGGTTAAGGTGTGAAGAAAGTTATTATTATTTTTACCGCTTCATTATCCCTTAGAGAGTGGGATTTTGAGGGAGAAAGAAAAGAAAAGATCTATTGGTGCATGCCTATTATCCTCACAACTTGTTTTGTTATCTTTTTTTTTTTTTTTTTTTTTTTTCCTTTTCCTTTGGTTTTTCTTTCTCTGTGTTTTTCTTCCTTTGTTTTTCGGTCCCTTTTACAGGGCACGGCGAGGCTCCTTTTATAGGGCCTGTCGTGAGCGTTCTTTTACCATTTTACCCTCTAACGGCCTTTGTCTGGTCCGGGCATGCTTGCCGACCACCATCTGCGCATAGCTCGCCCTCGCCAGACAAGGACAGGTTTGTTTTGTTTCTTGTCCGCCGTGGCACTGCTCTCTGCCGTGGCTTTAAATGCTCTCTCTCTCTTCCTATGGCATGCACCCAACGTTCCCTCTCCAATCTTACCCCCTTTTGGACGGTCTGTCATCCCAGCAGGACGTACCTCCAAAAGGGTTTGGACAGGGAGCGCAAAATAAATCCTTTCCCCCCTCCCCACCACCAAACCACACCCCCCCTTACCTCTTACCACGGACCCATGGCCCCACCACGACCCATATTGGCTGGGTACAGGCTGGTGGTATCTGGGCTTTGCGCGTGCTCACTTTTATGTGCGTTCAAAGCCGGCCTGCGGCTCATGGCGCCTTGTTTGTATTCGTCTGCCACTCTTCTTGATTCTTTCACGCGGACTGTTTGCACCTTCACTACCTCCCTTTGGATTGGACTTCCTTTAGTACATCTCCCTTGGCCCATTTCTTGTTTTACGCTTTATGTCTTTGTTTTCATTGCTTGGCCTTTCCTACCATGGCAACATATTCCTGCTAGGCCCCTTTCAGACCTGCCGTTTCACTTCTTCCCCCAGTGACTTAAGAAAGTCTGCTGGTGTTCTCACTTTATGGGCTCCATTGTCCCTTTCTTTCTTCTTTGGGCCTGCGGCCCTTTTACTTTCCTTGGGCTTCCTCGGCCCCTTTACTGACTTTGTATACCCATGGGCTTTTTACTAACTTGATCGGGCTTCCTCGGCCCAATCTCCTCATTCTCATCTTTGGGGTTCATGGGCTTGCCATCAACCCTTACTTTCTTTACATCGCTTTGGGCCTGCCGCGGCCCGTTCTCACTTTTTCATACCATACATTGCCCATGGGTGTCATTTCTCTCTTTCCGAGCCCTTTAGGCCCATTTGTTTCCTCAAGACCCATTTGCTCGTGTTATGGGCCTGTGGTTTGTTATTCCTGCCGCTCGGGCCTAATAGTTTTATTCTGTTCCTGCCACTCTTATTGTCCGTTATACTGGGTTGGGCTGACTTTATGAAAATGACCCTTAACAGTATCAAATTCAAAACAGATGATTATGAGTTTGAATTGAATCATGCTTTCATTCAACTGACCTTTATTTATTTTATTTAAAGATAGAAATGCTAAATTGAAATAGAAGGAGCTACCTCGTTTGGCATTAGATGCTTGGGACCAAATATTGTTTCCACTTTCGATAAAGAAATTTTGAGGTTGATATAGAAAGCTTCCAATCTCTTTTTATCCCGTAGATGCATATACATGATAAATTAAACTCACCTGAATATGACAATCTCTTTGCGGCTTCAGCTTCTATCGCATCTTTCTTAATTTCATACAGTAAAAATTGAAATTCACCGCTAACTTCTTGTAATAGCTATTCACTTCAAATTTATCAATTTGTGAATAGTATTATTCTTATTAACATTTGATAATCAATATCAGCATTGGAATGAAGAATTCATGTGACTACATAGTGTTTAAAAAAATGGAAATAAATGCTAATAGTATCGTAGCAACATCTGGCTACTAGGTTGGGTCCCAAGTTTAAATATATGATATACAAAGCAATGAGACAAGGAAAGAAAGCACTTATTATAGTAATCCAACTTGAAGTCCATTGTTATCTTTTGAATTTTTGGTCAAAGGGATAAGCATCTTAAACTAAAAAAAAAAATAAATTAAAAAAAAAATCACAGGACAAAATTTTATATTCAAAAAACCCAAAATTTTTAATTTTAATTAAGTAAGAAATCAAACAAGTCATACATACATGATTATTAATTTGTAAGAAAAATAGACAGTTGTATCAGTTCAATTTTAGACATTATAAACCAAATTCAACACAAACTAAGCTTACCAATTTGTGCAATTACAGTACAATATATTTGTTTTCCACCAACTGGTCCCCCATCAATTCGAAATTAAAAAAAGAAAAAGAAAAGAGGTTCAATAGTCCACAAATTTTGGTGAAACAAAGACAGTACTATTTTTAACATCTTGCACTTTTTTCTAAGGTCAAATCTACTCAAACTCTTTCTAAAAACATAGTTAAGAATGCATTTTTCAAGGAGAACTTTAAGACTTTTGAAGTCTTAACACATGTTGGGCATGCCTTTGCCTTTCAGATCCACATACACAAATTAAATTATACTTAGAATGAGAACTTTAAGACTTTTGAAGTCGGCGTTTAAAATAATAAAAAGCCGTATCAACCATGCTTTTGCATTGTTTAGATACCTCAGAATAATATCATTTAAAGAAAAGAAAAAAGAGGGTGAGAAATGAGAATGCCAAAATTGAAATTAAGTGGCATAAGTATAACCCAACCAAACCGGAAGCACTTTTAGTGCGTATGAATGCGACGTAGAAATCAATGTTCAGAGATCTTATAAATTCAACTGCATATATATATATATATATATATACGCCTCATGGTGTCTAATTAAGATTATATATATATAAGTTAATTAATGACCAATGATTTATGTTGCATCATCATGCATTTTGGCTATGACCTTCTTCTTCATCTTTTTTTTTTATTTTTTATTTTTTTATTTTTTTTTTATAGAAAATACCAATTTTTATCTTCCCAACTACAATTCATATGTTTATGCCCTTTTATTCTGCGAACCCAAGACAAATTCGTCGTAATGTTTGACTTGGTGAAAAATGGCTTTGACCACTTAATTATCTCTTATACTAATGTAATCATTATTTTAATTTATGGGTATGTTAATTGGCTTAACTGATAAAATCTTTTATCTTTTGTAATATACTTAGGATTTCTTTCTGATAGTGAATCCTAAATGTTATGAACATATAAAAAGATACCAATCAGTTAACTTACAATGTTCGTGACTTACAGTAATCTAAACAGTACACAAAGAAAGTACCAATCAAACCAACCCCGATGTAAACAAGTATAACTAATTATAAGAGAAGGGAAAGACTTACCTCTCTCGTTACGTAAAACCCTTAGACTCTATAAGCCTCCGGTGGACACCCCAAAAAATGAATTCTTATTTTAATTAAAAATAATTTGACTAACAAAAGTGCTCATGCGTAAGTACATCAGTGCATGTACCACCGGGCCTCCTGGCCCAAGTGGTACCTAGTCATCTAAGTGACTTTCAGCTCAGGGGTTCTAGCCCCTGATAAACACTTACCAAGCAACAAAAAAAAAAAAAAAAAAAAAGTACATCAGTGCATGTACATTGATCCTATTAAAATTTTAAAACTCATGTCTTGCTCTCGCTTTCATTCTTCTTGTTTTATTAATTTATATCCTAGGTTTTGAAGGGTTAAAGATCCTAAAATAGATTTTAGTTGACCAAAATTTACGAAAGTGAAATGGTATGAAAACTGCAAATGATTTAAACGAAACAGATCATTGCTGTTGCTTTAGATATTCATACTTCTCGAGTTTAAATTGCCTAGGTTCAAACTTGAAAGTTTGATATCAGTCCTAAACAAGAAAAAAGAAAAAGAAAAAAAATCGCTTATTATAAACACCAATTTAAACTATTTTCTAGAAATTTTTTTTAAAAAGATTTTGCCTTGTAATGCTGTACTACAGTTTTGAAATTATAAATAACATTTCATTTTACTAGTATATATAATTTATTTATTCATTAATATTATTTTAAAATTTTTCGGATGAATTAAAAAGCGATAATACAAATTAATGAGCTTAAATAGTACTGTATAATACTCAAGACTTTAAAAACATGCCTAATTATAACTATTTCAGGCAGCCATTATCCAGATAAAATCTTAGTCGCCTTTGTGTCATCATGAATAAAATCCTGTGTCTCACTTTTAGCTTAGCTCCACAAATTGCAGCCTATCACACGATTTTTTTAAATAAAATAAAATAATCAAATTTTGAAATAAAAGACAATAAAAAAATTCTACAAATGGTGTATTGAATAAAGTGAAGCATTAAAATGGGATAGGATTTTTATTTGTTGCCACCATGTGTGGCTTAAACAAAATAATAACAATGATAAATTGGCTGTGAAATCTACTAAAATTGTAGAGTTAGGGGTCAATTTCTTGGATCATTTTAAATAATTCTTAACCAAAAAAAAAAAATTTCCAAATTACGCACATCTCAAACACCTGAATGATCTTTTGTGCCAATCAAGTTGCAAATACAATCGAATCACTTATCAAATCGAGTATCACAGAGTGCTTCAACATCCCAACTCTTACCAACGTTTAAAGTTCAAATATTTTCCTTCTTAAATTTATTTGCGGTAAACCAAGCAAAAAGACTTATATAATATATAACTACCCACCTCCCCTATCAAATTCTTCACCATTTCAAAGAAAATGAAAAAGGCCATTTCATAATTGATTTTGTTACAAATTTAAAAGATAAAAAATGTACATGATATTAGTATATTACATCTTTTAGAATATCATTTTATCCACATAATGATTGGTGTGATTCGTGTTATATCATATGCACCTTTAAATTTGTAAAACATGAAAGAAAATATTACATAAAGATGCCAACACTATCATATTCCGAATTAAGTCTAATGTTTTTAATTTTTTTCAATTAAAATCTCAAACTTATAATAAAACCGTTTCACTTTGAAGTGTATGTTCATCTCTGTCATTAATTTCCGTAATTCTAGAATAAACAAAGTAAAGAAAAATAAGATCTTAATTGATTTCTAAACAAATTTGAAATAAAATGAAGAGTTTAAACAATTTACATTTTTCTCTGCCTCGTTACTGTCGAAAATAGTGAAAATGAACAGAAACTTTAAACTGAAACGATTTCATAAATCTAAGGCTTCTATTAACAAAATCAAAAACCTAAAACCTAAAATAAAATATAATAGAAACTTTGAGCCTTTTCATATATAAAATTCCAAAAACTAAATTTTCATTTGTGAAATATATACTCTCTCCATTTAAACAGGGACCCTCTCAAATGATTCTTTTCCCTATCTATACGCATACATGCACATAGTGCCTTGTACTCCTTGAAAAGACATAGGTCTTGTCTTAGCACAGGCCATAACCTCTCATTAATCCCTTATTTCCCATATGGGCAATTTCTTGCTGACTGCCATTCCTTTATAAAGGAAACACCATCATTCACTTTCTGGCAAATTGTAGAAGTGGGAGTATGCAAGACAAGGAGAATAGCTACACATACTACTTAGTCAGAAATATGCTTTTAATGCTCTCTATATGAGCCATACTGTTATCAAGTGCATCTATCAAAATCATATTACATAAATCTTGGAGAGGGTCATATATAGGAGAATGTATTATAAGAGAGTACCGTATTAATGAGAGTGCCATAGAATGAAGATTCATATTCTCTTGCAGAGACAATTCATGGCTTTTGCCTGTTACTAAATGAGGGAACTAAATCTTGCAATAAGCCATAATCAGGAAGTTGGAGCTGCTGTTGGGCACTGAGGTTTCGATAGAACATGGAATTTGGATCAACTTGGTTATTTGTTGGAAGAAACTGAGTGAGTAGTTGTTGGGGAAAGCTTGGCCTAATCGAAGCGCATGCCAACAAAGAAGGCGACAACATTCCAGCAGCGTTTCCTCGAAGGGTTGCCGGACATTGATGGTTGTGCTGCCCCTCATATGTTGTGATAACAATTGATGGATCCTGGAAATTTCTTTCAACACGTTTTTTCACGGTGCACTTCTGACTGGTGCATCTGTAATAACTTCTGCATTGGCAAATAAATTGAAAAAAGTTTATGCTACTACACTTAATAAAGTTTGATAAGTCTCTATTTGCTTGAATTTGACCTGAAATGATGAAACATTGAGTGTAACAAAATGATTTTAAGGCTAGTAATATCTAAAATTAATGCAAGTAGGGTTATATGAACAATGTTATAAAGTGCAGTTCTATTAGGTAGACATGGTCTTTATTAGTAACATAAAATGACAAACTTCCACAAACACATCTCAACGAACAAATTAAGTCATTGCATCAAACAAAGATTATTGAAATGGAGATTATATAACTTTTTGAATTATATATTAATTATACTACCTCTTTATTTTGGCAGGCAGAGGACTTTGATTTTCAATTTTCTGTTTTGTGTTGTACCTGCAGATAAATGAACAAGAGCTAGTACTACTACAACTACGAGTCTACCTTGGATAAGGGCTATTCTTGACAGCCTTCTGTCCATACTTTCTCCATCTGTAGCCATCTTCAAGGTGATCGATCTCACTCTTAGTCAAAAAGGCAAAACGTGGCTCCCTTTGCCGCTTCTCCTTCTTTTTCGGCTTGTTCCTGAAAAATCAACATCATGAACAGTCAATTTTGAACAAAATTAAACCCAGTTGAATCCAAATAGGAAAGCATCCAGTAAATTGGTCCTCAATAAACTGTGTTCTTCCCATAAAATGACAAGCTTGTGTTTGTTATGGCTTTCTAGATCTTCTAAATTTATAAATATATTTTTTTTTATGATTTTCACAGAAATTAACATGACATTGGAAGAGATCTATGATTCAGGAATTTCATGACAAATAATATTCCCTTCCTTGTTGTGTACTGAAAAGTCTTGTAAATAGTATATGAGTTGAAAAAAAAAAAGTACTAAAAGATGCATTAGTCATATGGAAGGACTTGAAAGTCTACCCTGAGAAATTATATGATTTTCAAACCCTATTAGCAATATTCCAAGAAGGTAAAAGAAGATCCTGACTAACTTGCAAAACCTTTACCAGGAATTATAAAGGAGAACCAAAAAAACCTACGCTTTCTTGGACTTTGCTTCATCCCCCCCATCTTCTTCACACCCCTGTGGTTGCTTATCTTTCTTACTCTTATCAGATTCTTCCTCGCCTGCTGCCTCGTTAGACGAAGAAGCTGATACCGAAGAATTAGGCGTGGACGGGTTTTCACTGGTGCCGGCTGAGTCTCCCATGGCTGCTTGCTTCTTCAGATTGGTATCAATTGGGGTAATTAGATGATGATTTTGATGACCAGATGGTGAATTACAAGACATGTCAAAGGCTCTTGAGAGGGTGTTGTAGTCCATAGAGCCATGTAAGCAGTCAGTGAAGGTCATGAATGAGGGATCAAAGCCTTGTAGGGTTTGTGTGACTGGGTGATTGTACACTGAGGGATTATTATCATTAAAGAATGGAAATAAGCTTGACTGGTTGATTTCATGTTGATTGTAGAAAAAAGGGTCTTGATGGTATAAATCCTTCTTTTCTTCGGACATGGATGAAACTTGAGAAGAAAGTTGCAAGGAGAAAAAATGAGGATGAGACTTGGTAAGATGGAAGAAAAAATGACCACACTAATAAAAGCTTTGTAAGAGAACTTTGGTTAAGGTCTCTACTTTGTTCTTACAAGCAAGATAGCTTTTTTGTTCCACTTTTATTTAGAGAGAGAGAGAGAGAGAGAGAGAGAGAGAGCTTTGGACGTAATTTGCTGCTGTCTAGTTTATCTCCGGTAATCATATCATGATGAACCTAAGGCTTTTTTGTGGTGAGTGTCTGTCTAGTGTTTACATTGAAGTGTATAATTAAAAAGTAGCAACCAGACAAATTTACTTATTTTTCAATAAATTGTCTAAAGTTGTTAGTTGTTTAATAATATTTTTCAATAAATTTACTTATCTGAATAATATTTTTCAATAAATTTACTTATCTGAATAATATTTTTAATAAAGGTCCGGTTAATGTATGTCCTTAAGACATATATTAATAATCCATTTTATGAATTTTTTTTTATTAATTCATTTTATGAAATTCAGTAATTATTTTTCATTTTTCATAAAAAATTTTTTAAAATAATTTACTAACATATGCAATAAAGCGTACGTTAAAAAAACCCTTTTAACAATGATTACCAAATTTAGTCCATAATTTTTCCAAAAATAAGAAAAGATGTATTTTTAGGTTAACTTTCACTATTACCAACACTAGCTAGCTGAAGAACTGAGGGGGAAGAGAAAAAGAATAAGAAACATTCAAAGAACTTCCATTTTTTCTCGTCCTTTTCAGAAACTATACATCAAAAGTATAGTAATCATCGAGTCAAATATAATTTGAGGGGGAAGAAAAAAAGAATAAGAAACATTCAAAGAACTTCCATTTTTTCTCGTCCTTTTCAGAAAACTATAAATCAAAAGTATAGTAATCATCGAGTCAAATATAATTTTGAACGGTTCTATAGCATCTACTTCAAAATTTTTGAAGAAAAGTATATATAAATATATATATATATATATATATATATATGTATGTATTTGTTATTTAAATATGGTAGAACATCTTAAAATTTACTTTACATTTTAAATTGAACATCTTAAAATTCACTTTACATTTTAAATTGAAAATTCTCTTGCATTTTCAATTCTTTGTACTAATACCATTCATAAAAAGAAAAACAAAGTTCTTATTAGTCATTTTTATTATGACCTAGAAAAAGAGTTACCATTATAGTTTCATTTTATTATTATTGATAAACATGTTACTTCAAAATAAAATATATACATTACAATTAGAATCGATAAATTTAGAGGTACAACAAATTTCGCAACAATAAAATGTGATATGTTATTAACTATGAATAATAAAGTAGTATTATCATGTTGTAGCAATAATTGTGTTGTAACATAGTTTAAGAAGAATTGCTTTACAAATTCAAATTCAAATTTTATGAAAAAGAATTGAAGGATCTAGATCAAATTATTCACACAGTTAAACACTCATATATAAAAAAGAAAAAAAGGGGGTGCATTCAAAGTGGAGAAATTTAAAAAATAAAAAAATAAAAGACTTAACAAAAAGAGGTATAATTAGTCAAGCACGAGCAGCCGGTGTAGTGTAGGCGCAGTCGCAGTCACGTTATAAAGGACGAGGGGGAGTTGGGCAGTCAGTCAAGGTTTCCAGCTTTACGGTTTTGTTTTTGACAAGGATTAGGCTGACACGTGTCTCAGATTGGCACCGTCATTTGACCGTAACTGGCACGTGACAGATTTTTAATTTTTATTTATTTATTTTGGGTTATTCTTCTTTTTTTTTTTTGTTTTGTTTTTCTTCTATTCCCTTCCCACGCGTATTGTAGTGTGTACAGCTGAGTTGGCCTTAACGTCACCTCTGTTGCCTTTCTTATTCTTGTGCTTGCGCACACTTTCTGTTTCGTAAAGTTGGTCAAGCCCTACTAGCAGGTACTACACTCAACACTACACTACTACTAATATAGTGTATGGGGTATAATTAGCGATTATTATTATAAAAAAAAAAAAAAAAAGATTAGTGATTGCTCTATTTCTGCAAGTTAAGTTGTGTTTAATATTTTTATTTTATTTTAAATTACAATCATATTAAGGAAAAACAAACATAGCCTTGTGTTCGTAAGCCAATGAGTTATTAATAAGAACATTTTTTTTTTTTTTTTTTTAATGTAGGACTAGACATTGTAATCAATCTATTATTCCTTAGTAATACTTAATATGTTATGTTTTCATATAAGTACAGCTATTTTTTTAGGAAAGTACAGCTATTTTTTAAAACTAGTCGCTAACTCGTGCGATGCATGAAAAAATTATTGACTCTGAAAAAAAAATTCAACAATGAGTAAATAGACATTTTGGAAAAAAATAATTAATTGAAATTAATCCAAACAAATAATTAATCAACCAAAAATATAGCTTTTAATAAGAAAACAAAAAATAACATGAACCTTGTGAGGGGTAAAAACCCATAACGCCTACTGGGCCTTGGGCCTTATCTTAAACTTGGAATGTCCGAGGGGGGGGGGGGGGGGGGGGAGCAGCTGGGGGAAGTTCCAGGCCCAGGACTGTAAAAGACGAAGTGACTTAATATGGTCCGAGGGGAACTCACCCTCGAATGTTGTCAGATATCGGCTGGCCCTATTCCAAACAAAAATATTTTTTGATTAAACAAAAATAATTTTATTTTAAAAAAATGATAATGATGAGTTTGAGTTTAAGTTGAACTTATTAGAGAGATAGAGTTTCACTCCTGGTTAAGTTTGAACTAATAATAATAATTTTATTTAAATAAAAAGATAATTTTATTTAAATATTGTGCTGACGTAAAAAATTGTGAGAGTTTCAAGGGTTTCGGTTATATATATATATATATATAGAGAGAGAGAGAGAGAGAGAGATGAGAAATAACTTTTTCTTAAGAAAAAAAAAACTATTCTTTAAGCTACCAAATAGGGTTCTAAAAAAAGAAAACACAAACATACCTAATAATAGCATGTAGTTTACAACGTGTATCTAAAGTATACTATTGAAATTACTTTCTTGTCCATTAGTAATAGCAAGTAACAACCTGCCATATAAGATTTGTTGTGAAAGTATTGTGAAAATATTGTGAACATAGTATTTCTCCTTTTGTAATGTTTTTGATTTTTTTTTTATTTAAAAAATATGGGTTTAATCATTAGTGTTTGATTTCAATGACTTTATTTTTCCTTGTAAAGATGCATGGTTGGAATAATTAGCCATATATGTGATTATACTAAAATAGAACTAGCAAGTTATAATTGGGATTCCTTGCAATCACTTTTAGTTCACTTCGGGCTAACTAAATGCCCAATGTAAGACTCAACATACTTGAAAGTTCAAAATGGGTATAAACCACCTTTGAACGTTTAGACCCCAATTACAAAATTACCAATTCAAGCTTTATATCAAACAGTTAATGTGCAGAACATGATAACAAGCTTATAACAAAATTAATAAACAATCTAAGCCAAATATAAACACATCCACAGCAGTAAATATAAGGCAAAGATAAAGGGAAGGAAGATGCAAATACATGGATAACACACGATGTGTTATCGAAGAGGAAACCGAAGCCTTCGGCGTAAAACTTCTCCGCCGCCCTCCAAGCGGTCAATAATCCACTAGAAAATGTAATTGGGATACATGAACAGTAATAGACCCTCCAAGCCTAATCTACCCGATGTACCTAAGCCCTCCAAGCTTCTTGCTCCAACGAGATTGCGTCGAACCTTTTTCTTTTCTAGCTTACTGGATTCCGCTATAGCCTATAGCATCAACCAATAACCATTGGTCCATTCCAAACTGCTTCCCTTAGCACCAAAAGACCTTCTCATAGACGTGGGTGTGGTGAGAAAAGGATTTGGTCAATAACCTCTCAAGGATGTATCAATGGAGAGGAAGAGAGTAGAGGAATTTTGAGGAGTCTCTTAGTGAAGATTGGGGATGAGGCAATTTTGTTTTTCCTTAGGGTTTCTCTCTTAATTTTTCTCTCTAGAAGCTCTCTCAATTTAGTGGGTATAAGGGTCTATATATAGTGGTGTGTGTTTGGAATACGAAGAGTCAGTTTTTGCCAAACAAGGTAAGTTGGCGGCTTGACCTCGCGGCTTGTCCAAGTCGCGAGTTCAAGTTGCGACGTAACGGCCTAGCCAGCCTGGGACTTTTGTCCTGTAGTACGACAGCTGGCATGACCCTTCAGCTTCCCTGTGTGCTTCTCACGTGCCTGCAGTTGGCGGCTTGCCAGTCGCGAGTCAACCGCAAGTCCTAACCGCGAAACTCTGCTTCTTTGCACATTCTTGAGCTTTTCTTCACACTCTCTTCACACACTACCCTTATATAAATCCTACCTAAATACAGGGTTACTAAGTGCTAAATTACATGCAAATTAGTACGGAATAAAGCCAACAAGATGGTTGATAAATTTCAACCTTACAATACTTCCACATAACACACACATCCAATCCAATCCACATAAGTCCTCATCATCAGGTCTCACGTTGGGTTGCAGTGCCCCTAATGCTAGTCACATCTACAATTATATACCAAAATGACTAGTTAAGTTGCTATTAGGAATATAATCCTCGTAATACTTATATAGCCCAGTTCAACCTAATAAAGGCTTAATGTGGGACTGAGTATACACTCGCACAATACACACTTATTTAATCTCATCTGCATAATCTGTGGCATCACAATTACTAAGGTTACTCTAAGCCTTTAATACTATTTGTAGCGACTTAAGAAAAACATTAGTCACATCTATACTTGCCGAAAAGATTAGTTAATTTACAATATAAAAAAAATATAATTTTTTTCTGAAAAGATTTTATTTTGAAACCATTTTCATTAGGAAATATTTTTAATTGAAATAAGTGGAACATTAGTATTGAATTATCATATTTTCTAGAATTTATCTTAGTCTGAAAATTGGTTCAGTTTAGAAATGCATCTTGTGCTGACTATGTTATCAATTTTTTTCATATAGTCGGTAATTACACACGCCCTTTACACACATTATGTCAATGAAAAATCAACTATATTAATCTAACTATCTAATGATTATTAGAATACGATTGGCGGTGAAATCTATAAACTTTTGGCTACTTTGATACCAGAAAAAGGCAAGAGATTGAAAAATCTTTATACAACAGAAATTAGCAATCTCTCAGCAAACTTTCTAAAAGTTGAGTATTCTGCAATTGACTACTTTATTTTATTATATATATTTTTAATGTTTTATTCTATATTGACAGGCCTTAATTAGTCTATTGAGAATTTATAGTTGATTCCAAAATTTTGAAAATAAGGTTTTGTTGGAAAACTTAGAACGCATTTGTTGCGAATTAACTAATTTTAAGACAAGCTGATTAGATAAATAAATTATGCTTTAAGTATGTGATTAATCAGTCACACATCAATATTGCAAAAAATAAATAATTTGGAAAGTATATTTAGCGTGCGTTTGCCCAGCAATTAAGTTGTGTTTTGTGTTTTTTTTGGATCCCACGGCACTGTTCATGGACCACCAAACCCATGAAAAATGCAGCAATCACTCACTGCTACAGTGTTTTGTGTTTTAAAAATTATTTTGCTGCAGTATTTTCAGCAATAAGTTTTCAGTTTTCAGCAAAATAAGCGGTATCTAAACAGACCCTTAAAAGTTTATAGGAACCGTAGACGTACCATATGTAGTTCTTCAAAAGTTTATTTAAACATCCTATGTGTCCTTTTATATTCTAGCAATTAGGCCACGAAATTCTAGAGATTAGATGACTTGTTAGGCATGATCTTTTGAAATCAGAAGTCTTGATCGATTGGTTTAAGAGATGCATGTGTTGAAAATTGTCTCGACTGATTGACCGTGTCGAGATTCTAGAAGCTTTAAATAGTTTTCTTGAGCTATTTTGGGCAAAGTCTTGTTCACCAAATACACACTAAAAACACTCTACAAGACAAATTTTGATCATGGTTTGCTAACCTATAACTACGGACCTAACATATGCGCATTTTTATGTGCAATATATATATATATATATTATATATATGAGATGGGTTTAAGTTACACATGGCGTAACTCTTATAAACTTACACATTTTTTACACCGTAGATTTTTAAGAAATCTAACAATTAAAAAAACAGCATTAAATGCTATCATTTTCCACCTTATTACCTAATTAATACTATATAGCGGGTCAATATTCTAGATGGAGTAAATTATATTTTATTAATCTTTTTCGCTTGTCCTCTAGGAACTTTGTCTAATTGAAATCTGTCCAAAGCTAACAAATATCGACCCTTTTTTTCTTTTATTTTACAGAGACTCCTTAATTAATTTTCCAATTATTATTTTTGTAAGAGATTGTTTGAATCTTATTGTATTTTGTATTTTTCGGAGATGATACAAACACAAACACCTACCCTTGGAAACATAACAGCCACTTGGGTTCAAAACATATACGTATTTATTTTTCCCAACTATTATATTATTATTTGTAAGAGACTATATATAGGTATACCTTTCAATTGCTTTTTGATAAAATGGGAGGTTTGATTGTTTAGTGTATTATAGGCTCAGATTTGAAGTTGTTGTTTTTTTTTTTTTTTTTTTTAAGTTCCTTTATTTATTTATTTGAAGGAGCAAGTTAAAAGTTATTTGCTGACTCTTGTTTTAGGTAGTTTTGTGAAATCAATAAAAATGAGATTATTTTTCAATTTTTTTTTGTTAGATTGTTTTGAAGAAAATATTATTTGGTGAAAAGTAATAAATAAGGAGAGAGAGAATGCTAGTATTAATTAGCTAATAAGGTAGAAAATAATAGCATTCAATGGTGTTTTTTTAACTAGGGTCATGCTAACGAGTGCCCTTAGGGCACTCTTTAAAAATCCATTTTAAGAAAGTTTTGACATCATTTTCATGGAAAATGAAAAAAGCTGTCAAAACATTAATTACTTTTTTTTCTTTTCCCATAAAAACTTTCTTTAAATTGGTTTTTAAAGAGTGCCCTAAGGGCACTCGTTAGCATTTCCCTTTTAACTATTAGATTTTTTAGAAATCTATGGTGTAAAAAATGTGTAAGTTTATAAGAGTTATACTAGGTGTAACTTGAACTCATCTCTATATATATATATATATATATATATATTTAAATGTGCATATGTTAGAAATTTCATGCTAAAATTTTCTGATTTGGTTTTCTTTTACAGAGGCCTATATTGCATAATTTGCCAAGGAATTGTAGTTAAGCATAATATATAGATTCTTGTTAGGACAAAATTAAGATTCAAGAATTGACCACAACCCTAGCTATATTATTCTTCGTAAAATGATTTTGTCACCATTCAGCTTATAAGTTGTAAAATGTTAAAATCACTTTTAACCTAATCCATGCCAAACCTATCCAAAAAACTTGTATGGTTGCCTAAGCAATGTGCATAGCAATATATGTTACTTAAGTCTTGCGGCCGCAAAAGTAATTAATGTGATGACCAGTACTGATATGATGTAGAGATGTGGCGTGATCTTTGGTGTCAAAGAAATAATCATGGAATGTCTCCAGACTCGAGACCTTTATATCATTGTACTTCTCGTGTGCAAGAAATGGGCTGAGATCACCAAACTAGATTGTGGTGGATGATCTACAATTAATATCAACTTTCTACATTCTGAAAAGTAAATATTAAACGATGACATAATCCTATGTAGTGTTCAAAGGTTTGAGGGATTCTGGCGTATAAAAAAAGGAAGATATTTGAGTGGCTCTCAACTCTTTCCAATTAAGAATGGCAACGTGTCAAAGTTTAGAACAAAAAATAGTTTTTCAAACCTAAACCTTTTGAATATTTTACATATCACTTATATTTAAAATACTCAAGCCCTATCCGTTTATCTTACCATGAATTGGGTCATACAAAGTTGGATCAGATAGGTAGAAAAAGAGACATACCTATTTTTGTTATAGAAACCCTAATTTTTTATGTAAAGAAAATTAATAATAGAGTTATTTTAGTAATTTATATATATATATATATATATCGAATTGGGTTCAGACTTCAGATACTTAAAGGAATAAAAACTACTTCCCAAACGCTAGCAAGTTTAAAAATGTAAACTCAAACCATTTCCAAACATAAAAAGTTTAAAAATATGAATCCAAACCCACCATATTGCATGTTTACCGTTCAAATTTTTCTTCCCATCTCCTTCATTATCTACCTATCAATGAAACAACATGAACCCCAACCCAACCCACCCCAAACCCATTTAATTATTTAAAAAATCTTAAACTTCTATTAGCTAGAATCGGGTTGGGTCACCAAACCAAACTCTGTCATCCCTATGCGCGATAATCCAATCTCCTAAAGATTTTAGCACTAATGAGTTTTAGCTTAACTAGTAAAATCTCTTGTCATCAAATAAGAAATTTAGAGTTTAAGGGTCTGTTTGGATACCGCTTATTTGTTGAAAATTGAAAACTTATTGTTGAAAACACTGTAATAAAATAATTTTTAAAAGTGTAGATAGTGCTGTGAGACCTAAATTTACCTAGAAATCTATGTTTTTCAGTTCTTGGTGATCCCTGAACAGTACCCATGGGACCTACTAAAAAAATGCAAAACCCATGGCTTAAACGTGCACTGTAGCCATGGGTCCCACTTTTTCAAATGCCAAACGCAGAAACGCATACTGATCGTGCAATCCAAACACACACTAAATACAGCACACACTAAAAATTTGTAGATTGAAATTCTATCATGAAGGGTCTGTTTGAGATTCCCTTATTTTGCTGAAATTGAAAACTTTTTGTTGAAAAATGCAAAGTACCCATGGGACCTAAATTTACCTAAAAATCTGCGTTTTTCTGTTCTTGGTGATCCGTGAACACTACCCATGGGACCTACTAAAAAAATGCAAAACCCATGGCTGAAATGTGTACTGTAGCCGTGGGTCCCACTTTTTCAAACGCCAGAAACGCACAATGAACGTGCAATCCAAATACACACTAAATACCGCATACACTAAATAATTTGTAGGTTGAAATTTTATCATGAAGGGTCTGTTTGAAATTCGCTTATTTTGTTGAAATTGAAATCTTTTCGTTGAAAGTACTGTAGATAAAGGTAAAAGTTAGCTGAAATAGTACAGTGAGACCCATGAATAGTACCAAAAGTGCAGTGGGGCCATGAATAGTAATAAAAATAAGAAGAATAGTAAAATAAGTTGGCAAAAATAATTTTTGCCAAACACATACGAAGTAGACTCGATGATAAAAAATAATAATTATTAAACAATTTAATTATATCTAAATAATAATAATAAAAAAAATCAATTTTAGTACCAGACCAAGGACGCAATCTTATACACGCTTGGCGAATCTAAAATAATCTTTAGATCATATTTCTGAATGGGAACATGGGTAATGAGTGAAATTGCGTCCAGTTTTGATGCATGATATTGATGGAATATTTTAAGATTATCAAAAAAAAAAAAAAAAGATGGAATATTTTAAGTGGTGCAGCTTTTTGATAGGACAAAGTCCAAAGATCTGTGCATAGATCATAGAATAATGAACCCCCAATGAAGAGCATGAAAATGTTGACATTTGTGTCCTTCGCATAAGACATTCAGTATTGCACCTTGCATTGGCATTGGAAGTCAATGGAGAGCAGGTTATCTATTAGGTGTATTGGCAGTACAAAGAATCTAAACAGACATGGACCTGTCTACAGAAGTAGGAAAATGAAGTTTGTTTTAAATACTCTTCGGCTGGGAAAATTTTAGTAAATCAGCAATAGATCTGCCATTGAGAAAGTATATTCCTTTTCAGCATTACAAAAAAATTAGGAGCACAAGAATTATTCCTGTGCATTTTTTATGTAATTCTAGATGATTATTTAGGCGAGGTCCTTTAAGGTAGTTTATTTTTGGTAGATAAAATAACTAATTAACTGTACTAAGTACTTGTAACCTTGTATATATACACACAAAAGTCTTCAACAATAAACATACTTACATACATATTAATAGTACTATTGGTGTTCATTTTTGAATCTTGTCAACTCTTAAAAAACCTTGTAAGGATATTATTTGGCTAGTATATATATAAATGGTTAATGTAAGGATATTATTTGGTTGAGTGTAGATACAAATGGTTAATTCTTGATTGCTCTTTTTTTGCTAGAACAAAAGAAAAGGGAAATCTTCCATTTTTAAAAGTAACTTTTGTTATTGTGATGCAATGAATTTATTTGATGTTTCTATTTTTCAAATAAGTTATGAGAACTGAGTAATTATGAAAATATATTAAAAACAAACAACCAATTTTTTTGAACTTGGTAAAAATTTTCATTGATATTTGTATTGATAAATGTTGGTAAGAAAATTTTGATTGGTTTCAATTGGATTAGAAATAATTTTAAATGAGCATTAGATAATTTTAATGAAGTTTTAGTTGGCCTAGGAGTAATTTTAACTTGAAGCTACACAAGACACATACTTAGAGCAAGTGAATTTTGATTAGAATGAAACTTGACTCACAATTATAGTGAAATTAAAATCTAATTTGTATTATTTATTGAGCTTCATTCTTTAATATATTACTAGTCAAATCATGCAAAGTACTAGAAAGTTCATTAAATATGTTATATATGCTTAATTAATATAAGTATTAGTAAATAAAAGGTCAAGTTAGAGAATTTGAGGGAAAAAATCAACTAATTTAACTGAAACCTGTTTAGAGAAATCAAAAACAATTTAATCAAAATTTTTTAATATAAGTTTTTTTATTTTAAGTTCAAATTAATTTAAACTAACATAATTTAAGATATTTATAAATTATAAATACTAAATTAATATATATATATATATATATATATAAATGATAATATGAAAAAGGTATCGGCTTTCAAAAGGATAATGTGATAATATTAGGAAAAAGTTATCAAAAAGTCAAATGCATCATAGTTTTCAACTATTTTGTTTGAGTAATGTTCGAGATATAAACTTTTTTATAAAAATTTTATAAACTGTTGATGTGGTGATCTTAGTATTGGTAAATAAAAAAAATGATGTTAATTGTGAGTTTAGATGAAAACTAATAAGAAGTTGAACACATCAATAGTTTGTAAAAATGTTGTAAAATAGTTTTTGACTGTAGCATTACTCATTTTGTTTAGGCAAAAAGGAAAAAAAAAAAAAAAAAAACCTAAAACAGAAACAAAAATTCTACAATTTGATCCCTTAAATGTGAGTGAATTTATTGAGGGATAAAAAAATTGTGTGAAGTTAGTTTACACGCCATCTTCATTCGCACGTTTTTTAGATGATGTGGGTATTACTTTTCTGGCTGTGAGTATGCACATAGTTCCTGAATTGAACTGTATTTAAACAAAAACTTCAATATATAAATAATTTTAAAAGACAATTAATGAAATAAAAACATGAAGCTCGATGCCAAATTAAATGAATTTCTGTAGCAGTCCTAATTTAAACAATTACAAGGAGTTGGCCTAAAATTCCATTATTCCCATGTACAAAATATGTGAAGCATGCTTGTCCATGAAAATGTTGTCTTTCTGATAATGAAATGCAGGGAACAAAAACTAAAAGAGACAAAATAAACACACACGATTGTTACTATATAAGCGTGTTTGAACGTATCTTTATGAGTCGTATTGTCATGTTAGGCAAAAGAGTATTTCTGGTCTTTATTATCATAACATGTCTTGCTCACCTAACCTAGCAAGATTCTAAGGAAGACCAAGAAAAGGGAGGGAAAATAATAAAAATGAGCATAATCAGAGAAATTATTAAATCATTAGTCCAAGAAAATTTCTGACATATAATTTATACTAAATCAGGGAATATCTTAAAGTTTGCAATCAATGTCAACCAAGAAGCAGCTAAAATTAATAAATTATTTCAGAAATAGGCCAAGTGTTTGAATTTGATTATAGATATATATAAATATATATATATATATATATATATATATATATTTTTTTTTTAATTTAAAAGGTAAAATGTAATTTCACATGTCTATATATATATATATTCGAATAGTTATTTAGAAGCTGACTCTCTAAAATCCATCCAATGTACATCTTATAACCCTCATCATTGCTTACTTAAGAAAGAAAGCTCTTACACAGAAAAACGTTGAGTTCTCACTTGTTTTAGCAGACATTAATTCTATCAACTACGTAGGAAAGTCTAAGCAATTTAACCAATATGATGTAGAAGAGTCCTAAACTAATAAGCAGTTGGTAAATATTGAGTAATATAATAATCTTGGCTGGCCTTTGTGTTTATGTTAATCTAGAGGTGGTGTTTATGTTATTACTTATTGCCATTTGTTTAATTAAAACCCTTGATTTTATGTGAACCATAGATTGAGTTGGGCTGTCATGTCTTTCTTTTTCTTTGTCAAAGTTTGGATGACATTCTAAATTAGGTCAGAGGCCAACTAATGATAATGTTTCCAAGTAATGACAATGTGTAATAGACACCTGCGGGTCCAATTGCACCCATGGTGCTTAATTTAAGCAGAACTATGTTGCCCCCATTATCATCTGATGTGTTTACTTAAGCAAAAGGTCATTGATTATTCTATGTCTAGGTCAGTTCATTTGTGTGGCTAAATTTCAATGAAAGTCCAAAAAAGACCAAATGTGAATGGATTTTCAAATAATTAAGTTCTCTCTAATGTCAGAACCATTCATGACTGCCTCCAACTACTAAAGTGTTTAGACTGTAAGGGAATCTATTCAACCTAAGCTTTTCCACTATACTTGTTTTTTTTTTCCATATAAAAACGAATTGTTTTCTGAATCATTCAAACATCTGCACCACCAATGAAGCTATTATTCTTTAGAAAGAAGACAAGGGAAAAGATAACGAAATATCAATAGGTTATTAAATTCTTAGGTGAATCAGCAGAGCCAATTTATTGGACAATTTGACTATTCTTGGCTTAATGCTCTAAGCCTAGGCTCACAAAGGTCAAAATTCACTTAAGACTATTGTTTTTAGCAGTTTTAAAAGAATAGCTCTTTGATTCCACCAGAACAAATTATCTATTGAGTTGGAGGGAGAAAGAGAGGCATCTTGACTTGGCTTACCAGTTTATGTATATTTTATAACAACAATATTCTATATTTATATTTCATCCTTCCAGAAAGAAAGAGATAGATCTTGACTTAGCATTATTGTTTAATAAGATTCCTCCTACAACATTCAGTTTAAATCCCCCCTTTTAGGGATGACGAAAAATCCTTGCCCTGCTTAACCTATCTTATTCCACGCATATGATTTTTTTTGCTCCAACTTACCCCGACTCATCTCACTCCACCCCAAATGGATACATATATATTTTTATTTGATATATATTTAAATTATTTATAGATATAATTTAGTATTTTTTAATAACATATTCTATTTTTGAATTTTTTTTTACATATTTTATTATCATCCTCTAAAATACTTGCACTCTTCCTCTCTTAGAACTCTCATGATTGCCCTTCCCTTTTCTATTTTGCCTCTATCTCTTTAGTGTTGAAGCCAACTTATTAGAGATGAAAAAAAAAAAAAAAAAAAGCCACAACCCGTCCCTAACCTAACCTATCCTGCACAAGTTTTTCTTATTCGAAAGAGGTAACGAGGTAGGGATGAGACACCCCTAATGCAACTTCACCTCACTCTATTGTCATCCTTACTTTTTTTTTTCTCTGGAAAATATACAAACACCTTTTTAGGATGGAAAACATAGAAGTGTAAACATATATTGTATTAAGGAAAAAAAAAAAAACTCTATAGAGGACACGTATAATGTCAAGAACTTTTGGGCTTAATTCTGTATATCTTGCTTAAATTAACATTTTTTTATTTACTTTTTGAACATTGCGTTTTATTATTATTATTATTATTAGGGACAAATTTAGACCCACTTGTGCCAAATTACCAATTTTAAGACAAGTTAAATTAAACAATCAATTATACTTATATATTTAGTTATGGTTAATCATTCACACACCATATCGCAAAATATAAATAACAGAAAATTAAGAACATCGTGATATGCTGACAAAGAGAAAATCCAAGTTGGGAAAAACTCTCTAAAGGCTTAAAAGCCAATTCTAGAGGAAAATAGATCCACTAGGATAGAATGAAAGTTTTATAATAGATTAAACCCTATATCTATCTCTACCTGATTATGTAATACTTACTAACGTGACCTCATTCAACTTCAAATCCTTGAAGATCCACTCACGAGTGTAAACACTTACTTACAAGTTCAAGAACCCTCTTCAAGATCCTTTCCATTAGTTTGTGTGTGTACTGGATGAAGCAACTTCAATTGGGTCATCGAATTGTGAAAAGTCTTCAACTTTGATATCTGGATGATGCTTTAAGAGAGCTTGAGTAACCCTTATCCTAGGTGTATAGTGTGCAACTCTCCAAAAGTCCTTTTTGATGTCCTCAAGGTTTTCTTTTATAAATTGGCTTTGGAGGCACTATACCCTAGAAGTTTAGATGATTAATTAGGTTGGATTTGGAATCTGTCAGCACGATTCTTGATCTATTGAGTTAAGTACTTAAGCGCCATATATCGAGAATCTCGATCGATTGACATGTATCAAGCCAGGTATTAATATTTCAGAAATAGAAATTTTCTTGAACGGTCTTGGGGCAGAAGTCTTGGAATTCAACTAAACATAAAACATACTCACAAGACACAACATTTATAATATGTCTTCTATATTAAACTTGAGTGGATCTTCAAGAGTTTAGAATGAAGTTTAGATTGTTAAGCAATGGTGACTGTACTGGCTTCAGTGTAGAATAGAGCAATGGCTGTTGGTGACAAATTAACATTTCGATGTCCTAATTTCCATAATTCACAAATATATTAACGAAGCTCACAAGAATAATTAGTGATGCTTCATTCATTGATCTTATCTTCATTATAAGGAAATTCAAGTTTTTTTTTTTTTTAATTAATTATTATTTAATTTGGATGAATAAAATATAAACGTAGTTGAGAGTTGAGACAAGCAATTGATTTCTTCTCTAGCATTCTATCGTGTCTGTCAATTGTTCATTTGTAATAAAGCATTAAAAGATAAAAATAAACAAACTACAAGTATGATAGCTTTGTAAAGATTTCTAATGAATATAAGTGACTGACGTTCAAGTCAAATAACATTTTTTTCGTGTTTTCAACATGTCTGTCTAAGACTTAAATTTTTCTCTCCCAATAAATATATATATATATATATATATAACGTTAATCATAGTATAAAGAAACTTCAATTCTCAAACTAGAATGATAACTTCATGTTATCCCTTAAGATTAATGTTCCAACAGGATATAACAAATAAAGATGACTGCTTCTCAAGTTGTCAACTTCTAAATATGGCAAATCAAGACATCTTCTTTTTTTTTTTCTTTTTTTTCAAGGGAGATATCTTTGCCTAAAGATATCTCCCTATAGGTTGAATTGAATCATGTAGTAAACGTCAAATCGCATGTATCTCCTTCTTATATATTATGATTAATGGTATATTCTCTTTTCTAGATTCCTACTTTATTTATTTATATATATATATATATATATTATTTATGATGTGCATTTTATGATGATATATTACTCTATTTTATTTGACTATGACATTAATTAACTTTAAAGATTATAATTTTATATCACAGTAAACATATTTTTATGATTATTTAAACAAACTTAAAAATTCCGCAATTATCTTCATTTGAGTTTATACTAAATTTTATTAAAAGATGAGACTTTTCTTAAATTATTTCATAGGATAAATTACAATAATCTCCCTCAAGGTTTGGAAAATGACAAAAACCTCTTTTACTTTTATAAAAAATATTTCATGCATTGAGTTTTTGATTTATATAACAAATAATCCCCTATATAAGACCATTTATGTTCATTACAAATTTAGTCAAAATTCATATTTTTCAAATTAAAATTCTCATCCAAAATAATTCTTTTTGACTAGATAATAATAATAATAATAATAATGCTAGGGGCCTACATACTTTGTCATTTTTTAAAAATTTTATCCAAATTCCAAGTAAGGTTAGTATAACTTATCCTATTTCAATAACATTGACTAGATATTAAATAAAAAGATCAAATTAAGATTACTTGAGTTTTTAGCCAAATCACCATGGAATGTTTCAATGTGAATTTATACTCAATCAAGGCCAACAAAACTATTCTTGGAGGAGGAGATTGATGCATCATTTAATATAAAATAGAATAAAGTATACTTTTAGTACTTAAAGTTTAGAGTTATTTTCATTTTGATATTTTACGTTTTAAAATTTTCATTTTAACTATTCACATGTATTCATTTTTATATTAACTATTTACGTTTCAAAATTTTTATCTTGATGTGAAATTCAGTTTTCTGTTTGGCACTTTTTGTTTCAAAAACTAATTTTTTTTATTTAAACAAACACCCAGTTTTTTCGGTGAGCGTTAAATATTTCCTTTCTACAGTCTTGTCATGCCCATGTGAGAAGGTAGTATTAGTCTTTGCCCATGCATGAATAATACATGTGATTGTTTGCAGGTAACCCAATCAGCAATGCTCTCAATGAAATTAGGAGGTTGTCAAAATCAGCTTTTTGGCTTAAAGTTTGGGTGGGCGTCGTTGATGGGAAGGTTATCACGATTAATAGTTGGTTGGTATGGGGCAAATGAGATGACATTGTGTGATTGGTTGAGGATCAATATCATGGGCTATAGTCTTCCTCGATGTCCTTTCATGTGGACCCTTTGTAATGATGGATGCAGCCTACCAAATCCAAGAGGAGAGAAGAAATTTGCCCAAGGAAACATGGATTATTTTCTTATTACTAGATAAAACCCCCAAGTCCAATTAATAAACAGTTTACCAAAAGCAAAATAAGATACATTGCAAGGAATATATGAAAGACTCCAGCCAAAACATCTAAATTTTTCCATCACTATCCTATTATAACTCTTGAATTATCGAAAAAATAATAATAGTTTTTCAATTAATAGAAAAAATATTATTATAATTAGTAAATTTTTGTCTTCCAAAAAGTCATTAAAATCCATAATAATTTATTTATGTATTGATTAAGAAGAGGATCACTATTTTTATTTATATATAGTTAAAGATAATATTAATCAAGACAAGAGAGGAGGGTGAGACTCATCTATAGCTTTAAGAAGAGAGATCCAAACAAGAGGAGAATATATGGTTTAGGATTTGTCCTACTTACAAAAAGTAGCCTAAGGAGTAACTTTATTGGACAAATAGTTATGTTAGTATTTACAAAGCAGAATTTCTGAAAAATTAGAGAATTTTAGGAGGCTAAAACGGTTGGCAAGAAGGGGGAGAGGAAATCTAGAGTATGATTAAGTCACATCACATATAAGGAGTCCCCTTCAAACTGTATGATCCAACTGGAGGATGAATAATTTGTGAGGGAAGGTCTATTCTAATAGTATTGTTGTTGGGGGTAGAAATTTTTTGAATTGAAGTATTGAAAAATTTTGTGGGTCCATAAGGCCATAACTTGCAAGGTCATTACTCCTTTAGGCCCACAGAAGAAGTTAAAAATTAAGTGATGTATAGAAAACATGACCCACCCTTCTTGTTGACCTAAGAACTTTTATTAATAAGGTTAAACATATATTGGTTCGTATTATCAAATTCTAGCTCTTGATATGACTAATTGACTGTAGTGTGTACAGCACTCGTGGCTCTTTCTCTCTCGTACATTCACCAATGAAAGAGGAACACAAGCAGTCCATTGGGCTTAAGGCCTTAAAGAGCAGAATGTGCCAACCTTTACGGCTTTTCTCTCTGGGCCGTGCACAACCCTCGTAGATAAGAGGATAATAATTTTTCAGAATGAAGTCTATAAACGAATACGATTAACTATACTTGAGGGTAGCGTGTTTCAATTAGTATTGCAACAATCTATACTTATAGTGAATCCTTCCGGCGGCTGGACTTAGGTTTTTCTGCCTGACTATCGTTTCTTTCGCTTCGATAATACATATGGTGTTATCTTGGGTTTGTTTCCTTTTATTATTATTTTTTATTATAGTTTATTGCTCTTTTAGTTTGCTAAATATGCTTATCCATGCAATGTTTGTTGTAATGCTTAGTTCAATTGGCTAAATACTTACACTTGGCTTTAATTGTTAGTTTAGCCTTTTAAAATTGAATTAGTCGTAAAATTTGAAGTTTGGGAGTCTAAATAATTGCCTAGTTTAATTAGGTAATTTCTCAAGTATGAACATGCTTTAAAATGTGAATTATGTATTCATCGTTTGATAAATGAATAATGGAATTAATGTTAGACTAAAAAAGTTTCTTGTCTCACGGAAAACATGTTACTCCTATTTCATACATTTTCTATACATTTTTTTAATGCAAGGGTAAAGATATACTTCAATTCATTGCTATATTATTCTTCATGTTTAGTTCTTCAATGTACCCAAATTTGTGGATCACATCTTCCATGCATGGGGAAAAATAGTATTTTCTTAAATTCTAGTTACTAAATTAGTAACAAGCAAGATTACATAAAACGCTTAAAGAACAATGAGAGAGTCTGGAGCCACAGGCGGCTCCAGTCCACATTCAATTAGGGTGTACATTTGACTTAAAAAAAAGTATAAATACTTGAAATATATATATATATATATATATAGACAAAATTAATATATTTTGATCACCTTAAAAAAAAAAAAAAGTATAGAGCACCCTAACTTGAGAATTACAAAAATTTGGGTTCAATAAATATTAGAGTAATAATAAGTCCACAACATTTTTATAGTAATTTCATAATAAATTCTAAGTGGTAAGTTGTTACGGATTCTAATTGGGGTCCAATTTTAACATTATTTTTTTACCTACCAATAATAGTTAGTCACATAAAATTTATTTTGAAAATGTAGTGGACATAGCAGTACTCCAAAAATAATTATGGCCCCTTAAACATAATCATTAGCCCCTTAAAAAAAAAACTCAAATAACTACAATAAAAAATTAGATAACTACAAAAATAACCCAACCAAAAACAAAATTAGGCTAAATAACAATAAGTAAACAAATTATTCAACAAAAAGCCTATTCAAAAATAAAAAATTAAAATCCCTAATCATTCAAATCTATAACTCGTGCAACCCATTATATAAAAATCATTCATAATTTCATTTTTCCTAAAAAAACAGCACCAAGAGAAATACAGTAATTGTGAGTTTTCCTTGACGGTGTTGCCAACTCTGCTCTCTTCAACTTTACAGTTGCAAAAACTTTGCTCTACTTGGCAACTCAATTCACAATTGTAGCAAATATCATATGTTGCTCTCTCTCTCTCTCTCTCTCTCTCTCTCTCTCTCTCTCTCTCTCTCTCTCTCATTTTTTCTTCTTCTCTATTATCATTTTAGATTTTCTCACTTTATTATTCTTATCTCAGCATTCTCAGTTCCCACTTTAGCTCTTGTTAGTCCATTTTTTCTTTTTCTTTTTGTTAATAGAATGACATTTTAATACTTCAAGTATTTGCGTGTTTTTTATTTTTTGGTGTTGGTGATATACAGTGGCGACTCGAGGATTTTTTTTTTAGGGGGGTTAGTAAGAAGATACATCTTAGGTAAAATATATATTTTATGGTTTACATGGTTTCCTTATTACAAATTTGTCTATAGTACGTACTAGTAATAGAATAAAAAATAAACTATAGGTTCATTTGACATATTTTTTCTTAATATAATGAACATGTTAATTATTGTTGTTAAGTGAATTTTAATTATTACTGCTTAAAATACTTTTATTTATTAGTTTAGGATGGTTATATGTTTACATTGTACTATCAGTGTAAGATTTACATTATAAGTAATTATACTATACACATTTGCAAAAAACTATACAATATTATACACATTTGTTTAGAAACAATGTAAATATTACAATGATAGTACAATGTAAACTATGAATTTTCCATTAGTTTATTTCAAATTTATTAAGATCTCAATGAGCTTTTTAAACAGATTTTAGATGAAAAAAAGTTTACTTCTGTTGTTGGGCTTAGGGGTGAGCAGAAAGTCACCAACACCGATCCAACCAACTGGCGCCGATCGTCCTGCACTGCCATTGCAACCGACCGACAAAGCCGATGCCGACGATTGGAGCGTGAAGGGAATCCCGATGCAGGTGCGTTGCGGTCACCGGAGCTGGAAATCCAAAACCGATACATGCCGAACCAAACCGATACTTACATGTATATTGTCTCCACTTCTCGGCTTCTCCATTTCTTTTGATCTATGTCCAGTTCTAATAAAGACAATAATGCTATGAATCTCAAATTCTTATTTCCTAATATATGACTTAATGAAATGGAATGTTTCAGTTTAATAGGGCTATTAAAAAAAAAAAAACAATAAAACGACGTAGTTTTACTTTAGGGTTACAAATTTTAACAAGTATATAAATGGTTCTTTTCACATAACCTACCTCAGAACTCCCTCTTTCTCTCTCGCCTCTTTGCTGCTGTAGCAACACTGAAGCTGCTGCTCAGTGCTCACCCCCTGCCAGTTTGCTGCAACACTGCCAGTGAGTTTCATAGTCACAAACAATTAACCTTTCTTCTCTCTCTCTATACTATAAGTCCATGAGAACTGACATCTTTTTTTTTTTCCAGCAATTTGATTTTGAGGGAGACTGAGAGAGCTATCACTCTTCAATAATTCACTGAGAAAGATTTTGAGCTATAATCACTAATGATTCAAAATATTGCCTAGCATTTTCAATATTTTTGTATTTTTATTTTTATATTTTTTGACTTGGGGATTTTGAGCTACTTAGTGTAACTACTGTAGTACTGCCATACTACCTATTAGGCATTGGCTTTAGTTTATTTGTTGTAGGATCTATTCATGGTAAAGCATTTCTTTGGTCAAAAAAATTATTTATTTATTTATTTTTACATGGAAGTCGATATTAATTTTATTTGCATTACATTCTGATTGTAGTTGTTTAGGTTATACATATATTGAGATTGAGTAATGTATATTGTTAGTGTCTGATTGAGTAATGAGTAATTATGGTATAAGTATGAGTTGGAATATGCTTTTGTGTGTTGGCTGGATGTAGAAAAATATTATTAGGCATTTTTACTTTTTTTTTTTTTTTAATTTGACTTTTCTTTTGCTTCTGTTTAATGTGTGACTAGATTTTTGATGGCTTGCTAAATAAAAAAACAGTTTGCATTTACTTGAAATCTTGAACGGGTTGATATATTGATATTGGGCTTGAAAGCCCAATTTTTTTATTATTAAAAAAAACAGTTTTTTTTTTTAAATATTTCAAACCGACCAAATCGACTAAAACGACCGCAAAAAAGCGCACCACTATAGGTTGGAAAACCGACCCTAGGCGGTGTGTATCAGTTCCAATTATGAAAAAACCGATTTCTATCGGTTCGGTAATAATTTGGAAAAAAACTGCCCCTACCGAACCGCACATACCCCTAGTTGGGCTTACTATTTCTCCCAGATTTTAGATAAAATTGAATTGTTGCTATGTGTTTTTTTTTTTTTTTTTTTTTTGTGTGTGTGTGTGTTTAAAAAGATCAAAATTTTATTAAGAGGATTATCATTAAACTTATTTCAAGTGAGTTTAAAAAAAAAAATTAGAGTTAGGGAGTTCAAATTTTATTTAGAAGGGTAAAAAAAAAAAAACAATATATATATATATATATATTGCTAGCTTAGGGGGTTCATTTGAACCCCCTGAACTATACATGGCGCTGCCCATGGTGATATATTTAAGTTCTATTTTTATTAGATATTTTATAATTCAAGTTTTTTAGTGACTACTTTAGAAAAAATTCGAGAGTTGCCATTGTTTAGACCATTTATGAGGAAATGGTCCATGAACAATGCTATAAATACAATCCTTTATCTTACCAAGTCCAATATAATATATAATATATCATCGTCTAGATCAAAGCAGACGTTCAAACACGTTTGTTTACATGGAGAAGAAAAAGAAGATGATATTTAATATTTCTTTGTTAATACTTTGCACGCCGTGAACAAAATAAGGGATCATTACATGTCTGTATTTTCAGGCATAAACATTAGGTTTACAGTTGGTGCAAATATTTATGCTTTGAGTTACATGAATATTGTGATTTTAAGAGAAGGGATTACATTTTGAATGCTTGAATGATACCACCCCACGAACCCCCTCCAACAAGGATTGTTTGAAATGCCGAACCATTCAAAAATAAATGGGTTAAGGAAGGGGAAAATATCATAATTCCTGAAGATGTGTCTCGCCTATGTATGATTTTCTAGTAAAGTTTGCTGAAGAGCATGGGATTTTCATTGGTGGTGTTTATAGGGATTGGTAGAATTTCCATATACTACCATAAATCCGTAATTTTGATGTTTCCTTTTATATATATATATATATATATATATGTTATTATTATTATTATTATTATTATTATTATTATGTCTATGAGTAGTATTGATTTTCTTATATTTCCTTCAATTTTCATGGAATTAGAATGTTTTAAGAACTATCAAGTTAATTATATATTGTTATATGCATTGCAAGAATAAATGTTTATTACAATTAAAAAAATTGTTGCAATAAAATCAAAGTCATTGTAATAGTTGATACGATGTGTTGCAATAAAATTTGAGACAATATGTTTGTGCAACAAAAAACTTCATTGCAATAAACTCTAGATATTTTAGTGACAACTTTCATACAATGACATATATGTTGTTGTAATAAAAAATTTATTATTTCATATATCTTGTAGTAATCGGCTATTATTTCACAAATTTTATTGTAATAAATTGTAAATAATTGACAAAAATAATTTGGATTAAGTTATTGGAACGATATATATGTTGTAATAGATTATAAATAATTGATATCTAGTTATTGCAATGATATCTCGTTGCAACTTTATGTTTGTAATTGCAATAAATTATAAAATAATTGATAATAATTGATATCAAGTTATTGTAATGATATCTTCTTTGCAACTTCATATTTGTCATTTCAATAGATTGTAAAATAATTAAAATCAAGTTATTCAAATGATATCATCATTGCAATAAATTATCACATTGAAATTTTTGTTGTAATATTATTGCAAAAATAATTTAGATTAAGTCATTGCAACGGTTTCTTCATTTTAAGTTATTGCGATAAATTTTCCTAATGCAGTAAGGTATTAAAACCTCTATTGCAACTAATAATTATAAGTTACTACAATAATTTATCTCTTTTAAATTATTATTGCAACGACTTTTTACTTGTAGATAAGATATTGTGTCTAATACCACTACACTATTTTATGGTATTAGCGATTTATTTTGGTGTAGTGATGATTTACTATAATAAGTGTTTATGACACTGAGCATGAATAAAATTTATGATTTAGAATTTATGCTTCAGTTGAGTTTTTTGATTGAAAAGTGGTGACATGTACATGTGTTGCTAGATCTTATATATCTCAGTACAATAAAATTTCATATGTTATTCATATATGTAAACATAAGAGCATGGTTTAAGTTATTGAGTCCAAAGTTTGAACATTCAAACTCTAAAAGAAAACGTTTTTTCTAAAAAAGACAGGAAAAAAAAAAAATTCCATGAAGCAAGGGTGCCTTGCTATTTGCTAATATGTTTAAATTGTAATACCTTATAACTTTATAAGATTTTAGTTGAGCACTTGTATTCACTTTTTCAATATTGTTTTGGACAATTGCCTTGTGTCTTCCTTTCCAAGAAGGATCTACATAATTGGACCATGTTCCATTGTGGAAAATCTCCTAGATGGGTCGATAACCATTAGCTCGAGTTTTGTTAAGCTTTGGAGCATATAAATCGCAAACTCAACTTCATACCAATTACCCATAAACCCATGCATGTCAATTTGTTTCAATTGATCATGTGAAAAATCAAGAAAACTCTGTATCTCTGGTTGATTCTCATAGAAGTCTTGCCTCCATACCAACAACCAAGACAATATACCAGAATTCTAGCAATGGGAAGATGTACAAGATGCATATGAACAAAGTACTTGGAGGTTTAGGGAGAAGAGGGTTTGAATTGTGGGATTAACAGCATATTGTAATTATCTCTAAAAAAATGCATATGAAAAAAATTAGTAGTTTGCATATTACTTCAATGCGAGAGTACTATTGCAAAAATTAGAATAAACTAAGTATTGACGATGTTGATTAAAGAAAAGCCTAAGGCAATATTGTTCACCACATAGCTTCCATGTACATATAACCTGGCATAATTACATTATTGGATAAGACCCTAAAGTTAAGAAAACTAGTTGGAAACCCATGCAATGCATGGGAAAACTTTGCCAAAAAGTATGTTGGTTTTAAGTTTTGCATAAAAAGTATAATTAAATTATATTGGTCTTAAATTAAAACAATAAATACTACCTGAAGACTTAAAAAAAAAAAAAAAATTGGTGTGCATCTAACTAAAAGTTTCTGTAGTAGTCTCTAGTTTCAATTGTGGCTTGTGGGATACCAAAATTATTTTTGCATCATAGATTTTATGCAAAACATTTGTGGCTAGAATCCTATAAATTGTTTAGATTTTCAGAAAGGAAAAATGCTATTAGAATCTAATACTGCAGTATCTCAATTGTTTGTCAATATCTGAACTTATGAGTATCTTTATGCTTATGATGGACCTACAACTTTCACGCATTTGTGTAAAAAAAAAAAAAACTGTAATTCAAAGGCACACAAACAATTTGATCCAACTTATTGTGAATTTTTTAATTAGTTGTTGGAGCATATCAAAAGTCGTTAACAAATTGGTTTTCATACCTAGTACCATAGCATTATAGACAACTCAAAATTTAATATGAATACAGCTAAATGCAATATGACTATTGGTGACTATGTCATATCACATAGCTTTTGAATTTTCTTTAACATGAAAAATTCTTAAGTACTCTCGGAGTATAGTAAAATGTGCTAGACCCCACTATGAATTTAATGAGTGGACCCTACCATAAATGCGAGATAAGAGAGCACTATTCACCATGCTCCAGGAGTACCTAAGAATAAAGAATTACTCCTGTAACACAGCAAGAGAAGCACTCATTATCTTAGTAGACAATCCTTCCAATGTGTAGCCCATTCGTAAGATTGAATATTATCTTCAATTTGGGGAATCCTAATATATCACTCAAAATGTGAGAGAGAGAGAGGTTTTGGAAGAGGAAGAGAAATAGAGTGGTGGGATTATTAAGGTTAGACTGTACATATCCTTTTTTATATTTATTTTTTAGAGTGATTGTATATCTTCATTGACCATACAGCTCCATTTGTTTACACAGAAGTGCTGAATTAAGACTTGAAAAATGAGTAGGAAAGTTGGTTTGGTCGGATAAGATTAGTGAATCCGAACTACAAACCTTTGTTTGTAAAGAAGTTGAAGAGTGTGTGTAGTCTGAAAGGAAACTTGTACGGAGGAAGAGAGCTTCTAAGTGAGTTAGGGTCTTGACTTTCAAGTTCCATCTATGATGGGGGAGGAGAAAGAGAGTTTGTAAGTTGGTTAGGGTTTGGGCTTTCATCTATACATGGGAATGGATCATGCTTAGGTCATAATATGTAAAGGAATAAGTGGGCTTGAGCTTTTTATAAGGTTTGGTTTAATTTTCAACAATAGCTCATCTTTTAGATAATAGTAAAAAGAAGTTAACGTGATTTTTTGGGTAACAATAAAAACAACTTAATGAGAAGAGGTTAAAAAAGCTAAATGCAATATTAGAGTATCATATGGCAGGAGATCATGCACTCCCACATGAAATCTCTGGTTTTATATATATATCTTTTAGTGAATCCAAACTACAAACCGTTGTTTGTAAAGAAGTTAAAGAGTGTGTGTAGTTTGAAAGGAAGCTTGTACGGAGGAAGAGAGCTTCTAAGTAAGTCAGGGTCTTGACTTTCAAGTTTCATCTACGATGTGTGAGGAGAAAGAGAGTTTGTAAGTGGGTTAGGGTTTGGGCTTTCATCTACACATGGGAAAGGATTATGCTTAGGTCACAATATGTAAAGGAATAAGTGGGCTTGGGATTTTCATAAGATTTGGTTTAATTTCAACAACGGCCCATCTTTTAGATAATGGTAAAAAGAAGTTAACGTGATTTTTTGGATAACAGTAAAAACAACTTAATGAGAAGAGATTACAAAAGCTAAATGCAATATTAGAGCGTCACATGGCAAGAGCTCATGCACTCCCACATGAAGTCTCTGTTTATATATATATATATATCTATATGTATTAATTGATTATGAAATACTTAGTGAGTACGATAAATGTGTATTCCTTTATCTCACATGAAAAGTGTGTCTTACTATGAATATAATCAATATAAGTATATAACCCACATTATATGAGAGAAAAGAGTATGTATTTGTTATACTCCTATAGTATTCTATAATTACACATAACTCCAAGGAGGATATATGCACAATGATTTCCAACCTAGGAGGGGACACAAAAATTAATTTTTATTAACAATACATAATTTGTGGGTTCCAATTAGCTTAATTATTAGTAAAGTTTTTTGTCATCGAATAAGAGATTTTGGATTCAAATTCCGTTTACACCAACAACTAATTGGTGTTTTGAACAAATGATAAAGATCAATCATTATGATATAGATGTTATCAGTTGAATTTCTATCGTATCTATCAAAAAAAAAATATAAGAAAAAAAAAAAAAAAAAACCCATACATGACATTAACCTTTAGAGCTCTCATAGTAACTAATGGAGCAATATTAATATAATATATTGCTTGCACTATGAGGGCTTGCTACAGTTTTACTCCAAAAAAACTTATTAGCTACATCAACTTTTATTTTTTAATATAAGTGAACATATATATATACACACTTTTTTGAGGAATATATATATATATATATATATATATTTTTCGAGTAAATTTTTGAGGAATATATAAGTGAAAATATAAATGTTTTTATTTTTTATTTTTTATAACAATATAAGTGAACATATAATGATAGAAAGTGGTACTACGGTATAATAATCCATAAGCACTTTAGCTTATAAAATTATTATTCAAGAGAAAATACATCAATAAGAAACAGGCTACCTATCATATAAAATTTCAATATTAACCGTAAGTTCAATTTTTTGCTTCTCTGCAAAACAAGAGTAGCCTTGAGAATAGACGAAACCCACAACAGTTCATCCTTCTTTGAGCCACAACTCAAGTAAAGGACCTCCATGTTCAATTTTTTCAGATTCCTGATTAATGGCATGCTTTGGGGTATTTCTTGCACCTAAACAAAGGCAATTAAGGGTTAAAGATAATGTATGCTACTTTTTTATACATGCTGTAAAAAATTTTTGTTAGGTTTTAAATATCTAGATTTGTGCTGGCAAACATATGAACAAAAACTTGTCTTGTTATAGTCTTTAGAGTCTATAGGAATGTCAAGATATATGCTCAAGGTTTTGGTTTTCAATGTGCCAGAACATGAATTTGATTGTTTCAAGCTGTTCACGAATTAATAGTTTCGACCTATTGATCTACTACTATACAGATTCGGATTTTCAACCCATTAGCCTACTGTGTGATTAGAGTTTTGTTCCTACTTGATCTACTATATAATTAAACTTAGCTAAATTGCAAACTACACTCCTAAAATTTGGGGGTATTTGGATTTTACATTCTGATGTTTCAGAATTTAGATTTTACTCCCTGAAAATTGGGGGTATTTGGATTTTACACCTTGAAATTTTAGAATTTGGATTTTACCCCATAAATTTTAGGAGTGTAGAGATTTTACACTCCAAAATTCTAAAACTTCAGGGTGTAAACCTTGTGGGTGCCATGCGTGGTTTTTGGGGAGCATGCCTTGGTTGAAGGGACTGGGGCGGAGAAAATAAGTCGCCACCTAGTTTTATGGTCCAGGAACCAAGAATATAACACCCTTACGTGGAAAGACTTGATCTTACTACTAGAGTTTGGATTCAGAGCTTAGGTATGTTCTTGGGTAGGTGTTAAGCACCCAAAACCACCTAACCCGTGGGTCGGCTTCCACTCATTGTGTTTTTCATCTAAATCCTATTAAAGACACATTCAACATTGCATCTTAAACACATACACACACACACACTAGCATACATCTAAGCATACAACATGACATTTCATCCCAAACCCTAACATACATCTACCATACATATCAACCATCACAAACCCTAGCATGTTCCTATCAAAAGCATCTCATCTCATATGGCATCATATCATGGTCAAGGTAAAATGTAGGCATGACAGCAAGCAAGCATACATCATATCCAAGGCAACAAACAAATCATGGAATAATCAAACAAACGTGTTATTGCATCTCATTATCGAGGAAAAAGACAAACAAACAAACGTCATCCATGTTCATCATCCAAACAAAATCATATTCAAATCAATGCATGTTCATGTGAATGCATGTCTTACCTTACCTTACTTCGTCTCAACACCTATGCATCAATGGATGGACATGTGAATGCATGATCATGGCATCCAAGCAAAAAATAAAAGAAAACCCTAATCTAGCATGTTAAAGGCAAACGAACAATTAAACAGAGGAACAGAGACTTAGAAAGCATAAAAAATGAACAAAGCATGGACATATGATATGAAAGAAACAAAGAGACAAAAGTAGGAAACCTGGATTAGGGTTTCTACGTACGAGTATATGTGCGCATACATAGGCCTATGTATAGAGGCCAGTTGTATGCGTTCACATACTATGAGTCTGCGTACACATACAGAATCATGCGTACGTAGACACGCCTGAAGAACCCTAACCCAAAAACTCAGAAACACATAAAGCAAAACTAAACCTTCTAACAACCGAACATGCTTTTAAACATAAAGAATAACAAAACCTAAACTAAACGAACATATTTAAACACAAACAAAGTAAAGAAACAAGATTAAAAAACAGAAAAGAAAGAAAAGAGGTTAGAACATATATCTCACAACAAAAAGCTCTTTGGCTTGATTTTGACCGTTCCCCTCAGTCAAATCTATTTACAATCAAACAAAAATGATTAGTAAACTTCAAAACTTAATGATCAAGACTAGAAAATGTCTCAATCAAAATAAAATTGGCATGAGAATGTTTTGTGAAAAGCTCCCTCTTTGATTCACTATTTCTAGTGAATTTTAGGTTTTCCCTTAGGATTTTCTGTATGTTTTGAAAAGGTGCCATGTATGGCTTTATATATTAAGAAAATAGGGGTTTAGGACAGCTCCCTGACTATGTAGGATTTGTTCCAAACCTCAACATTAATGTAGAAAAACTTGTCTTTCATAGTTTCTGGAACCCTAGCTGCTTGTGCAGGTTCGTGCCTGTGTACGCGTGCATCAGACCTGCGTATGAAGGTTTTTGCCTACTTATGCAGGCCGAGGGTTTCCTTGGCCTTTTATTTTCCAAAAATAGATTTATTTGCTCATAAAAAGTTATATTTTCCATTTTAACATCTCTCAAATCAATTTGGAATATGATTGGACCCTAAACTAACTTTGGGCCTTAAAATTTCAGCATCATTAAGGAATAGGGGCCGTCGTAAGGGGTACAAAATGCGGTGTCTACAAAACCCCTAGGAAGTCAAGTTGCCAACATCTAAAGCAATCGTTTCTTCTATTTGACACATTAGCATCTCTTCCTCTCTTAGCAAACAAGATTAAAGGTATGGTTATGCTTATAAGGCCATAGCTCAAAAAAGCCCTGACCAAAATTCAAGAAATGAGGAAATTTCTCATCACTCATCATGACATGTTAAGATGAAATTTCACCATAAATCTGCGGTTCATGGTTCAAGTACATAAGTTTTCATGGAGGAAATTAGGGAATTTATGATTTGGATGGCTAAAAATAGTGTATTTCAGCAGCTCCAACATTTCTTAAAAGTAATTATGCATAAATCTTGGTGTATCAATCAACTTTTTAATTTCTTGAAAGAGCTAATATTTAATAGGATTTCATTGGCCAAGAATCTTCAATCACCCAGCTAAATTTAGGTAAATGGGTCCCTATCTCCTCTCTTCTATATATATAATAATAGATGAAGCTGAGAGAAATTCAAATTAAGTCAAATTAGAATTCGAAATTAGAGTTCTAATTTTGCACCATGTGTCTAGATTTATGTAGGGACCACACCATAATTATTCTTCTAATTATTCAATTCAAATCTAAAATTAGAGTCCAATTTTGCTCTATCTGTCTACATTTAAGTAGGAGTGTGGGACCACGTTATACCATTCTCATAAAATAAAAAAATAAAATAAAATAAAAAACACTGTGCTCCTTTTTTTAGCTGAATAAAACGTTAGGTTCACCTCCCCTTCCAGACTTCTGCGTTTTACATTAAAATGCTATGCTTTTTTTTTTTGGGCTGAATAAAACGTTCTGCTATTCTTTAATAACAGACCCGCAGATTCACCTCCCTTTCTACAATAATTAAATGCAAATCAGAAAACCCAAATTCCTTTCACACCGGTTTAGGAACCTTAATATATAGCTCCCCTCTTTTTCATTGAATGCTATGGAATTTGAAAGGGATCTCTCGGGATCAATGATGCATGCTTTTGGGTTTTTCTGTATCTTTATATAGGAAGAGGTTTTTGGTCAGAATTGTTCATTGGACCCATTCCACTTATGGATGATAAGCGGCAAGCATCTTCTCTGTAAGCAATGCATAATTGTTCCCCCCCCCCCCCCCTCTCTCTCTCTCTCTCTCCGTATGATATCATATATCCTAGATTATAAAAATTGGGTACCTAAAAACAGTTTCTCTAAGTTATTATGCTATTACCTTTTTTTTTTTAAGTTAAATTGTACTACCTAATTTCAGATAAATTTAAAATGATGCTATAACTAAAATTCTCTAAGAACAAGTTTCAACAGATTTAGAATAAAATTTAGGCCAAAACATATTATTGTGCTCTAAGTTACTAATTACTTTAGTTGTGCTCACTGTTAGTTTTGTACCCTTTTCTTTTAACTACCCTCCTTCTCATGCCACATCTTTTGATTGTTAGATTTATTTACTCAACAGGATACACAATCTGAAGTTCCTAATTTGAATGTCCACTTGAGGAGTAAGTTCCATTTTATTGATTATTTTGAAATCCTTTGAAATTTATATTTACATTGTTGTTCATGCTATCTAACTCGCATTCATGTTACTGCTTCTAACAGGTAGATTTACTGAACCATGGAATTTTGGCAAGCCAACACAAACATGTGAGAGTTGTGGGGCTATTCTATGCAATGAAGAGAGGAATGTCAAATCAAGAAGACCATCACAACCAAAGTTTTCATTGTGCTGTTTGGAAGGACTAATTTATTTACCTTTGTTAAAAAATGCACCTCCAGTTCTTGAAGAATTGCTGAATTATAGTGGCCCTTCATTTGTAATAGTATATCTAATACATTTACATTTTATTGTAGCTGTCTGGTATAACAATGTCCAAAGGATACAGCTTTCTTAATCAAATATCTGATGCTAAGGAGACATGGAGAATTAGAGTGAGAATATGCTGAATGTGGAAAGCAGTGAAAAAGAGAAGTGGAAATAACCTCATTAGTCTTGACATGATCTTTATCGATAAAAAGGTTATTATACTTCAAAACAATGAAATGTTTGAATCTTTAAACTATACATTGTATTTGTTATATAATATGTAAACTAACTTTTAATTCCCATTTTTTTTTTTTACAGAAAAAAAAAAAAAAAAAAAAAACTTAATGCATGCATTGTAAGAAAAAATGTGTTTCAAAAATTTAGTGCCATCCTACATGAAGGAGGAACATTTATCATTTCAAACTTTAAAGTAATCATGACAAATAAAGGTTATAGACCTATTTCAAATGACCTGAACATCATTTCCCTGTTAACAACTTTGGTTAAGGAATGCAATGAAGAAAGTGAACTCATACCTATGCATGCCTTTGAATTTGCAACATATGATTGTATCAAAAATTGTTTGAATGATAATTCTTACCTAACAAGTAAATCATATTTTACTTCACCTCTTCTCTACTTTAATTAATCAAAATTCATCATTCAAATATATTTTTAGCATATACAAACTCTTGCATATATAATTGGAAAACTATTGCTGTTGGACCCATTGAACAAGTTCACTTTGACAACGGCTTTACAAATATAAGAAATCTTCAAGTTCTACTACCTCAGTAAGGTACATTTCATTTTACTGCCATTGATTACAGACAATGTACACTTTATCTTAACCTTTTAATGTCTATTGAATTCTGTAATGTACCATTAGGGATAGAGAACTAAAACTTTCATTGTGGGATGAAATGAAAGTGCTGAAACAATTATTGAAAATGACTTCAAAGAAGGTGAAGGTCCATATATAATTATTGTTACTTCAAAGACTATAGAAGCATTCCAAGCTAACGAAAGATAGATAGTATATGTATATGTAACATTTTTTATATATGAAAAAAATGTATATGACAAATTCTCAACGTGTTTTACGGTTTTTTTTTTCTAAGGCAAACTAAATCTTAACGCCACAAGTGCAAGTAAAGTCTACGTCAATATGGACATTACAGAGGTTTCTGAGCTTATTGACAGGTTCATAAACATTTACTTCACTAATTCTCTATGATGGATTATCAATGGATTTTTTTATTTTTTAAATTGTTCTCTTGCTTTGTTCAGATATAAAGTTGTTAAGGATGAATTCAATAATGTTGTTCGATATATCCTAGCACGAGACAAAAATCCAAAATTTGAATTAGAACTAATAATGCAAACTACGATGTCATTGGCAGAAATTGAAGCATTGGAATGGGTGGAAGAAGTCAAGGTTTTCTTTATCTTGAACTATTTCAAATCGAAATTTTTATTATTCAATTAAAACTAACTACAATGAATGATTTTGCAGGAAAAGTTTTTTACCTGTTATGCTGATATTGTAAACATAGAAACAGAATTTGGATGGAATTATATTCCATGTCAACTTTGCAAATGAAAAGTAAAACAACAAAATAATATGTTTTAGTGTGATACTTGCAAATCTAAATCTTAGTTCCCTATACCTAGGTGACCAAATTGTTCATTGCTTATACTATATCACTATTAAAATGACCGTATAGGAAAACCAAATGATAATTGCTTTAATTATAAATGTAAAAATAACTTTATTACATTTTCTAACTTCTCTCATTATTATATTCAGTTACAAAGTAAAAATCCAAGTGAAGGATCATATTGCGATGACTTCTTTTGTTCTTTTTGATAAAGATGCAGGAAAAAAAATTTAGAAAACTGTTTTGGACTTTCTTCAAAAGTATCTAATCTAAATTCTTAACCACTTCCAATTTTATGTTTAAACCTAACGTTTCTATTATACTAACAAACTTTAGATTTTACATCATATTGTGCAGAATCAAGAGCCAAACAAAGAACCTCAAGAAATTCAAAACTTTTTTGGCAAGTCCTATACATTCCAAGTAAAAGTTGATGATTACAATGTCAAAGAGGGATGGCAAGTTTACACTATCACAAGTGTCTTTAAATTTGAGTCTAACAAACACTCAGGAGATGTTGTTGCTAACAGCATTTAGATGAAACAATTAGGAACACCGGTCAACCATGGCCAAACTATTGCAAATGATCCTATTAGTACTTAAGATATTAAATTACTTATAAGCTTGAATGATGTAATTGATGACAACATAATAGATGAGAGCATTGGAACCATGATGAACCTTATCCTTATAGTTATGAAGAATTTGTGGTTACGTGCAAGAGATGCTCGATCGACCTTGAAATGTTTAAGTTGGTGAATAGGTTTTTTTAAGTTTGACAAAATATATATATATATATATATATATATATATTAATTTCCCTCTATATATTTTACATAATAAAATGCAATATTCTCTTCTTTTTTTTTTTTTTTTTCATTGTAGCATCACTTAAATAATAAAATGTAATATTCTCTTTTTTTATTCATTGTTTTATCTAATGCTATCCTCTGTATGATAAACCCAAAAAAAAAAAAAAAAAAAAACCCAATAGCATCACTTAAATAATAAAATGCAATTTCTTTTTATTGTTTTATCTAATTCTATCCTCTGTGTGATAAACCCAAAAAAACAAAAAAACAGAAAAAATGAAATTGACCAATAGCATCACTACAATTAATCAGTCCCATGCTAATAGAGACTTAATGCCTTTTATGTGTTGGGAAATTTTCTAATGAATATTGGAAAGATCAAACAAATAATCAAAGAACAAAGCTTAGACACATGAATAGTATTTTTTCTTATGCATCATACAAAGGATGCTAACTGGTTACTACAGATTTTTCATAGAATACAACCAAACTTACTAGATTCTATAAATAGTAATTTTGGTGAAAATCCACAAGATCAATGTTGGAATGAGAGTTGAAAATAAAAAGTTACTATATGTCAAGTGAATAAAATTCTATCTTTTGTACCCTTAAAAAAGAAAAAGGAAAAAAAAAAAAAAAAAAAACCAAACACGACAAAGCTTGGCTACAACTCTAATATATATTTTTTTATTAGTTGTGAGTTTTGACATATTCACTATTGAATTTTATTTTTTTCTTATCTTCTATGCTTGCAATAGATCAATAGCTATGTTATCAATTAAATATCTAGATTTTAAATTTTTGTAGTATAAAATTATACATAAAAAATAATTTATGAAGCAAATAGTAGATAACATTTAATAGACACAAAATTGAATATGCCTTCAAAACATAAAAAAATATACAATCAAATAGTTAAATTTTCAAAATATATAACAATAGAATTTGTAGCAAACTTTGTCCTACGTTGCAAAACCATTGGTTAGGTCAGATGAGGGATAGGAAGTAAAGTTAAACGCTGGGCTTCGGGCAAAATTTGGTAAATAGTACGATTTTAGGAAATATTTCGGTGAATAGCATGCGTGTGAAAGTATTTAGTTAGTTGGACTGATTTTGGAACTCAAGTTTGCCAAACTTGAGTTCCACCTCAAAAATCAATTTTGCTACTCGAGGTCCGACCAACATAAATCTAACGTGGAATTAAAAAAAAAAAAAAAAAAAAAAAAAAAAAAAAAAAAAAAAAAAAAAAAAAAAAAAACCAAATGGAACTCGAGTTTAGCAAACTCAAGTTCTAGTTGGGTAATTTTTTTACCCGCTTGGAAATCAAGTCTAGCAAACTCGAGTTCTAGGCATGTAAAATTTTTTAAAAATTGGAACTCGAGCTCCAATTATTGATCCAACCAACCCGACTGTCTTAGCTTTCCATAACTCTTAAATATATCACAAGTCCCAACTCTCTTCCACGCCTAAAACCATGTGGAACTCAAGTTTAGCAAACTCGAGTTCCAGTTACCTCACCCTCGATGGGCATCCCCATTATCACTTCTACATCTTGTAGTGTGATCGTCATCTCACCATGTGGAAGGTGGAAAGAATGGGTCTCTGGGCGCCATCGCTCTACAAGTTAATGCAGTGATCAATGCATGATCAAGTTTTATGGATGGGACCATGTGCAGACGCTCTAAACAAAGTAACCTCACTATGGCAATCACATGCTCATCTACCATAGGATCTCGACGTGTCAACTCTTCATGGCGACATCGACAATTTAGTGTGCCAGAAGGATCCTGCAAATATTATAACAATAGATAAATATCTTATACTTTGACCAAGTATGTAACATGTCATTAAAGAACAATTCAACATCCAAAAGCAATAGTATAATCTATAAGTTTATTTTTGAATCAATTTTAGGTTTCTTCTATCACTTCACAAAAAAGTTAATAAATCACCAAATACCATTATGCGAAAATTTTTACCTTGCCTCTAGGGTTCCAAAGTAACTCAGATCGATGATTCACTTATTCCGTCAAGACGCTATGATCAATGGGCCCAGGATTTATCGTCATGTTGCAAAAAGTTATGTCATATCAATTAGAAACAAAAGAGAGGAAAAAGAAAAGACACAAGTTCTATGCATAAATGTGCCAAGTATGAGAGGAAAAAGAAAAGACACAGGATTTATTTTAAACCATACAATATAAAATATCATCTAAAATCCTTTAAATTTACAACATTCAATAATCAAAGTAATAAAATCAAAAAGGAAGCAAGGTAAAAGACAAAAAGATCTAAACTTTCTTTCCATGACTTGTGTACATTTTCTTAGCAACCCTAACAAAAGTAAATAAATTTAACCCCAAAAGAAAAAAGAAAAAAAAAAGTAGCAATCTTTTTCACAATTTGCTCTATTGGAGTAATGGGTTTTGTTTTGTTTTGTTGACCGTTTGAATAGATCCAGAATATTTAAAGAAATAGCAAATAGGCCCTAATGAAGAAATTCAAGCATAAACTACAAATTACGCTAAAAACTAAAAAGTAAAGAAAAAAAAAAATCACAAAATTAAACCAACCCCAGAAGGAAATCAACAAATCAAAAGGCCCTAATGAAGAAATTCAAGCATAAACTACAAATTACACTGAAATTAAACTTTACCAGAACTGAATCACTTACCCTATTATTTATGTAACCAAGCATAAACCCAACATTAAAATATGGTTATAGTAAACAAACCCAATTATTAATTACAAGTGTAGACATCAAAATTTTATGATGTATTCACAACCGTCTGATTGTTCATGATAAAATATTTGTGATCAAATTAATCTCCAATTTATGACGTGGACGATCAACAAATAAAATTAAGCCACGTGGCAACATCAAATGAAGAAAGCCATATGGCAGCGTCAGAAGAAAAGACCTATATGGAAAGTTCTTTTTAAATGAAATGCCAAATTAAATTCCTAATTCAACTCTCAATAAATGCTGAGAGAAAATTCCAAATTAAAGATCATTGAGTTGCCTATAAATAGGAGCTTCTCATATGAGAAAGGAAGGACTCAGAGAGAAAAACACTACTGACACTCTGCCAAAATAGAGAGTCATCTCTAAAATTCACAAGAATTCCATTGTTCATCAAGGCTTATTCCTACTTCTTCAAATCAAAGTGGGGATTCTCCTTGAATCAAGTTTGAGATCAAGCCAACGGCCCTCGCATCAAATCAAGCACATTCAACCATTCATTCAACTTGGAAACATCAAAGCACGATTCAAAATCAAGCTTTATAGCCTCTTTGGATCGTAACGTTTCTTGGAGATCGAATCAGAGGAATTTATTGTACTCTTTCATTGTAAAGATTCATACAGAGGATTGTACTCACATATATACAAATCAATACAATTGATTATTTGTTACATTATTTTCGTGATCGTGTGATTTATCTTTTACGAAAATTGTGTGTACAAATTTCTGGCACGCCCGGTGGGACTGCTCTGCCTCTCATCTCTTTCTCCATCCTAGAAATCTTCAAGTCTCCAATCCACCTAGTTCAATGGCCTCGAAGAAGTCTCAGATTTCCAAGAATGCTACCAAAAGCGTTGGGGGATCAACAAGCAGCAGTACTTCCACAGGTCCCATGACTCGAAACAAAGCTAAGGCAATGAGGCTCCTCACATCACAAGAAGTCGAAGGAAAAGCTCCTGTGACGAAACTCATAAGTGCCCCAGCCCAGCCAAAGACTGTCATCTCCTTGAGCACTTTGAGGACAAACAAGCACGCTTCCTCTAAGAAGGGAGATTCAGCATTCGTTCCAGAAGACTCAATGATTGAGAGCGAATATCACTATTCTGCATCAGATGCTGGGTCGAGTAATGCTTCACAGTCAGGTTCTTCCCAAGGATCTCCTCGAGAAGTCACTTCATCTATCTTCTCAGAAAATTCTTCTCGTACAATAGCTATGGCGGCCATGATGACAGGGACTGCCACCATTGACGAAAAGATTGCTGAAATGGGACATGCTATAGCTAAGCTTACCAAGACTGTGGAGGAGAAGGACCTTCAAATCGCCACACTTATGAACAAGCTTGAGGTTCAGAATCGAGGGGAGTCTAGCAGAGGCCATTCTCACACGCATCAGCATACATCCCAAGACGCTCACACATCTTCTCCAAAGAAGGCTAGTGGTCCACAAGGGAGCTCTACCTCAATTTCATCTTTATCGGTCCAACAGTTACAGGACATGATAACGAATACCATTCGAGCTCAATATGGTGGGGCACCACAAAACTCTCTGATGTATTCAAAACCATACACCAAAAGGATTGACATTTTACAGATGCCTGCGGGTTACCAACCTCCTAAGTTTCAACAGTTCGATGGAAAAGGGAATCCGAAGCAACATATTGCTCATTTCATCGAGACTTGCAATAACGCTGGTACGGATGGAGACTTGCTCACGAAGCAATTTGTGCGTACTCTTCGAGGAAATGCTTTTGATTGGTACACGGATCTTGAACCCGAGTCCATTGATAGTTGGGAGCAAATGGAAAGGGAATTCTTGAACCGTTTCTACAGTACCCGACGCACCGTAAGCATGCTGGAATTAACCAACACGAAGCAATGGAAAGATGAACCAGTGGTAGACTACATCAATCGTTGGCGCTCATTGAGTCTCGACTGCAAAGATCGCCTTTCCGAGTCTTCAGGAGTGGCGATGTGCATCCAAGGTATGCACTGGGGGTTGCTTTACATCCTCCAAGGAATCAAACCTCACACCTTTGAGGAACTTGCTACCCGAGCCCATGACATGGAGCTTAGTCTGTCTAGCCATGGAGAAAAGGGCTTACCTGTTGACCAGCAGCGTAAAGAGAAGAAAGATATGAGGAGGGGGGATAAGTCTTCCAAATCCATGGTTAAGGAAGCTATGGCCGTTGCTGTGGAGCCTGTGAAGATCTCCAGTAAAGAGAATAAGAGAATGGAGAAAAGGACCGGTCCAATGCAAGAGCGGGAGAAGCGTCGATTGACTTTGAAAGAGATGGAAGAAAAGACGTATCCGTTTCCAGATGCCGACGTTCGAGGCATGCTCGAGGATTTATTAGAGAAGAACGTGATCAAGCTCCCAGAGTGCAAGCGTCCGGAGGAAATGGGGCGTACCAACGACCCAAAATACTGCGTATACCATCGAGTTGTAAGTCACCCTGTGGAAAAATGTTTTGTTCTGAAGGACCTTATCCTAAGGCTTGCAAAGGAGGGTAAAATTCTTTTAGACCTAGATGAAATTGCTGAGGCAAATCATGCTACGTTCGCTGTTGGATCCCCAACCTCTGTGAAGTCACCAACTCCAACGAAAGTGCAGTCCACCTTGCCATCAACATCAAGGGCATATTGCAAGCACATCCAATTTGGAACGCTTGAGCCCATGCATATGTCATGCTTCAGTCCTCCAGATGATGATAGAGCCGATGACAAATTGGTAGGCGATGAAGAGGGTTGGACTTTTGTGACCTACAAGAGACTTCGAAAACAGCGTAATCCAAAACCCTATGTTCCTTACAAGAGAAGGGAACTTCAAGCAAGCGATTCAAAAATTGCTCCCAAGGGGAAGGAAACAAATGGTCCGAAGAAACAAAGAAAGGGAGCTCGTTCGAATGAGTTATTACAAAAGGAAGGCCCCTTGTCAGTCACGTTGCATGAGTTTTTCCCTAAAGGCTTTCTTACAGAGGGCCTAACGACAACCGCTTACATGGTCTCTTGCCATGATATTGATGGTCAAGAAGATTTCACCGAAAAAGAGGAAAAAGTGAACCTTGAAGAAACCAAAGTAGCCAAGGAAGAGGGAAGTGAAACCCAGGCCTCGGAAGAAGCGGTTGCTTTATGTGCTCATTGTCGTGACAAGATGACGTTCGCCGATGAGGATCTCTTGTTGGGCTCCAAACCGCACAATCGACCACTCTTTGTCTCAGGTTACACACGAGGGGAAAGAGTAAGTCGCATCCTCATAGATGATGGGTCTGCCGTCAACATAATGCCCAAAGGAACAATGAGACGCCTAGGCATATCCATGGAAGAGTTATCCAAAAGTAGACTCGTCATCCAAGGCTTCAACCAAGAGGGTCAAAGGGCAATTGGCATGATTCGGTTAGATGTGACTATTGATGAGTTGAAAGCAAGACCCCTCTTCCATGTGATCGATTCGAAGACCTCTTATAACCTGTTGTTAGGACGACCATGGATTCATGGGAATGGTGTTGTACCTTCTACATTGCATCAATGCTTCAAGTATTGCGATGGCAAGCAAGTAAAGGTGGTGACAGCAGATTTGCAACCATTTACAGCGGCAGAATCTCACTTTGCAGATGCTAAGTTTTACTTGGATTGCGACACAACCTACGATGTACCACAAAAGGAGTCTATGGAAAAGAAGAAGGAAAAATGTAAGGAAGGAGGCGAGTCCCTCGCGGAAGGTCTGAAACAAAACTCTGAAGTAAGACAGAAGTTTCATGAAGAGAAGAAAGAAGCACCCATGGTCTTACGATATGTGCCCGCGTCTAAACGGAAGGAAGGGCAATCCCCATTCGGGTTGACAATGGAGACAAAGGATAAGTGCAAAAAGTCTATTCAAGAAGAAGATATCGCTATCCTTAAAAGTGATTTCACCTTACCATTACCGAAGTTAGGCCAAGTGGCGTCTACAAAACCCCCACTCAAAGGTTTCACTAGAGCCACACGTAACCTTGTTGAAGAAGATTCATTGCCAGTCAGAAGAACAGAAGAGGGTTTCGACCCTAAAGCATATAAACTTTTGGCAAAATCAGGCTATGATTTCCAAAATCCTCCGCAATTAGGGCAACTTTATTCAGATTACGTGGAAGAGAAGTCACATGGGCTTAACTCGACCCAAAGCAAACTGAAGCAACAAGGTTATGCGATCGAGGTTCCAAGAACTGGGCTGGGGTATTCATCACAAGAGCCAGTTCGAATCTCGGCCAAAGGGAAAGGAAAAAAGGCAACATCACAACACATCACCTTTGAAGTTGAGGAGGAGGGGAAGCCGAAGCCTGTGTCAAGATCTTCTGTATTTGACCGTTTAGGAACATCTGCTCCTCGAGAATCAGTCTTTAATAGATTAAGCATTTCTCTCCCTACGAAGGAAGGAACCTCACGTACACGTAAGTCAGCATTTGATAGGCTTGGGTCTACGAGTAGCTCAACTAACACCCCACGACCCAAGGAGGAGAAAAGTGGCCTACAAAAGAGAAAGAGCACTGAAGCTTACAGCCTTATCCCTTCGCGCATGAAACGTGAGTTGATTGTAGAAGTTAGTACAGGAAACTCCCTAAAAGTAAAGCGGCGGACTATTGTGCACACACGAGAGCTCGAGAAGCAAGTTGACGATGGGAAAGATGAGCACGAGACACTAGTCCTCCCTTCTTACCACGTGACAGCGGAAACTAATTCTGAATCAGATTCATCAGACGATGAACCAAATGAAGCTCCTCGGGCAATAGAGGACGGGGGGCAAGCGACTGTAGATGAGCTCAAAGAATTAAACTTAGGGACTGACGAGGAGCCTCGCCCAATCTACGTGAGTTCGCTTTTGACACTGGAAGAAGAAAGCAAATACTTTGAGCTTTTAATGGAATACAAAGATGTGTTCGCTTGGACATACAAGGAGATGCCAGGTTTAGACCCAACAATTGCAGTTCACCGGTTAGCAATAAAGCAAGGAGCACGCCCAATTAAGCAAGCCCAACGACGCTTTCGACCGGAACTCCTCCCGCAAATTGAGGCAGAAGTTAACAAACTCGAGCAGGCAGGATTCATTCGGGAAGTACAATTCCCAAAATGGATTGCAAACATTGTCCCTGTCAAAAAGAAGAATGGACAAATCCGAGTTTGTGTTGATTTTCGGGACTTGAATAGAGCGTGCCCAAAGGATGACTTCCCACTTCCAAATACAGAGCTTATGGTTGATGCGACTATTGGCCATGAAGTATTATCATTCATGGATGGCTCATCAGGATACAATCAAATTCGAATGGCACCCGAGGATGAAGAGCTCACTGCTTTTCGAACTCCAAAGGGGATCTATTGTTATAAGGTGATGCCTTTTGGGCTCAAGAATGCCGGCGCAACATATCAACGAGCAATGCAACGAATTTTCGATGACATACTCCACAAAATTGTGCAATGTTATGTTGACGATCTAGTTGTTAAGACAAAGAAAAGAGGAGATCATTTACAGGACTTGCGCACTGTATTTAATCGACTAAGGAAATATCAACTCAAAATGAATCCTCTCAAATGCGCGTTTGGTGTCACGTCTGGGAAGTTTCTAGGCTTTATTGTTCGACATCGAGGTATTGAAGTGGATCAATCTAAAATAGATGCTATCCAAAGGATGCCTGAACCAAAGAGCCTACGAGAGCTTCGAAGCTTACAAGGCCATCTTGCATATATTCGACGTTTTATATCGAATCTAGCAGGACGGTGTCAACCATTCAGTCGATTGATGAGAAAAGATTCTACCTTTGAATGGGATGAGGCTTGCAGGAATGCATTTGCGAGCATTAAAAGGTATCTGCTTAACCCACCCGTCTTAGGAGTACCCATGCCAGGAAAACCTCTAGTGCTCTACATTGCCGCACAAGAACAATCACTTGGGGCCCTCTTAGCTCAGAAAAATGAAGAAGAAAAAGAGAAAGCATTGTATTACCTTAGTCGAAAGCTAACTGGGGTAGAATTAAGGTATTCTCCAATAGAGAAGATGTGTCTTGCACTTTTCTTCTCCATTCAAAAATTAAGGCACTACATGCAAGCACATGTCATACACCTGGTTGCAAAGATAGATCCAGTAAAATACGTCTTGTCTAGGGCAGTCATGTCCGGACGGTTGGCAAAATGGGCTGTGGCCTTTCAAGAGTTTGAAATCGTGTATGTGCCCCAAAAGGCCATCAAGGGGCAAGCCCTAGCAAATTTCCTTGCTGATCATCCCATTCCTGCAGATTGGGAACTCTCAGATGATTTTCCAGATGAAGATGTATTGTACACTGAAGTCCTCCCACCTTGGATGATGTTCTTTGATGGAGCCGCACGACAAGAGGAATCTGGTGCTGGGGTTGTCTTCGTGTCGCCACAGAAACAAGTGTTACCATTTGCCTTTGTGCTTAGTGAACCATGTTCAAACAACGTTGCTGAGTATCAAGCCCTTATTGCTGGCCTCCAAATGGCCCTCGATATGAAAATCTCATACTTAGAAGTCTACGGCGATTCCAAGTTGGTAATCAATCAACTTTTGACACGCTATGAAGTTAAACATGAGGGTTTGATTCCTTACTTTCAGATGGCTATGCAACTAATTGAGAAGTTCGATGGAGTTTCCTTAGAGCATATCCCCAGAAACGAGAATAGGATGGCAGATGCTTTAGCCAACCTAGCCACCACATTGGCTTTGTCGGAGGGTGAAAAGGCAAATGTCTCTGTCTGCAACCGTTGGGTACTCTCTTACACGGAAGAATGCGCGAGTACGACGAATGCCATATCAATATCCATAGTGGAGGATGAGGATTGGCGTCAACCCCTTATTGATTACTTAGAACATGGTAAGCTACCTGAAGATCCCCACCACAAGACTGAGGTACGACGAAGAGCGCCTCGTTTTATACACTACAAGGGCACATTATACAGGAGGTCTTTCGACGGTTTATTCTTACGATGTCTTGGCAAGGAAGAAGGTGATCAAGCCATGGAAGAAGCTCATTCGGGAGTGTGTGGTGCCCACCAATCTGGCCCCAAATTGTACCACCGGATAAAACGAATGGGCTACTATTGGCCCACCATGGTCAAGGATTGTATGGACTATGCAAAGACATGTGAAGCATGCCAACTTCATGCAAACTACATCCACCAACCGCCGGAGCCCCTATACCCTACAGTTGCATCCTGGCCTTTTGATGCATGGGGACTCGATGTTGTAGGACCATTGCCTAAGTCGTCAGGGGGTCACCTGTACATATTAGCTGCGACCGACTATTTTTCTAAATGGGCGGAAGCCATACCTCTCAGGGAAGTAAAGAAGGAAAATGTGGTGAACTTCATCCGGACTCACTTGATCTATCGATATGGTGTCCCTCACTATATCATCACTGATAACGGTAAGCCATTCTACAATAGTTTGGTGACCCAACTATGCGAGAAGTTCAAGTTCAAGCAATACAAGTCATCCATGTATAACGCGCCAGCCAACGGTCTTGCTGAGGCTTTCAACAAGACGCTTTGCAATTTGTTGAAAAAGGTAGTAGAGCGCTCGAAGAGGGATTGGCATGAAAAGATTGGAGAAGCTTTATGGGCATACCGAACAACATACAGGACACCCACGCAAGCCACTCCGTATTCATTAGTATATGGTGTTGAAGCAGTCCTACCTTTAGAGAGACAAATTCCATCACTTCGAATTGCTATCCAAGAAGGGCTCACAAATGAAGAAAATGCGTGTTTAAGACTCGAAGAGTTGGAAGCACTTGATGAAAAGAGGTTAGAAGCTCAACAACGTCTTGAATGCTACCAAGCGCGGCTTTCGCGAGCGTTCAACAAGAGAGTCCGACCTCGATCTTTCCAAGTAGGGGACCTAGTACTTGCAATGCGAAGACCCATCAACATCTCTCACAAGACTGGGAACAAGTTCACATCAAAATGGGATGGCCCCTATGTCGTGCAGGAGGTCTACACTAATGGTGCTTACAAGATAGTCGACGGAGATGGCCTGAGGGTAGGTCCCATAAATGCAAAGTTCCTGAAGCGATACTATGCATGAAGTATTGAAGTTGCTCCTTGGCAAGAGCTTAAATTGCCTACCAAAAAAAAAAAAAAAATCCCGCTAGGTTGAAAACCTTGAAAGAGGCGACCTAGGCAAAAGTTAGGGACTAAAATAAAAAAAAAATAAAAAAATAAAAAAAGAAAAAAATAATAAGTCCTTGAACTACGTTATGACTTGATCCCTTTTGGGTACGTAGGCAGCTTGGTATTCGTTACTAAGTTCAGTCACATATGTACTTAAAAAGAAAAAAAAAAAAAAATAAGTCCTTTGAACTACGTTATGACTTGATCCCTTCTGGGTACGTAGGCAGCTTGGTATTCGTTACTAAGTTCAGTCACATATGTACTTAAAAAGAAAAAAAAAATAATAATAATAAGTCCTTTGAACTACGTTATGACTTGATCCCTTCTGGGTACGTAGGCAGCTTGGTATTCGTTACTAAGTTCAGTCACATATGTACTTAAAAAGAAAAAAATAATAACTCCCTTGAACTACGTTATGACTTGATCCCTTTTGGGTACGTAGGCAGTTTGGTATTCGTTACTAAGTTCAGTCACATATGTACTTAAAAAAAAAAATAATAATAATAATAAGTCCTTTGAACTACGTTATGACTTGATCCCTTTTGGGTACGTAGGCAGCCTAGCATCTCTTGCTAAGCACAAGCGCAAAAAAAAAAAAAAAAAAAAAAAAAAAAAAAAAAAAAAAAAAAAAAAAGGATGTTCTCAAACATTGATCTAGAAATAAATGAATTTCTTTATTAATAATGAGATAGGTGTCGTTACATTGTAATGACTACATCAATAAAAAAAAAAATTAACAAAAAAGATTAACCTATCCAATCTAAATGCCTCAACTCCTCTTTGCTAGTCTCTAGTAACCCTTGTAGCTCTCTAAGTTTTGCATCATCAGAAGCTTCTAAGGTTGGAGTTGCCTCAATCTTGGAAACCTCCCCCTTGATTTGAGAAATGATCACTTGTTGTTGGACTAGCTCTGCATCACAGAGGGTGCTTGACGCTGTAAACTCTGCCTTTTGCATTGAAAGTGACTCAAGTTCCTTCTTCAATTCAATCTCTCTAGCTAAGGCCTTGTCTAAGTTCGCCTTGATTGCAACTTTCTGACTGATCTTAATGGCTTCTGAGTCGAGGGCAAGAGTGAGACGATGCCGAGCGTCGGTAAGCTTCTGTTCCTTGTCTTCAGGTGTGATGCCTTGTGAAAGGGCATGATGGAGGGAAGAATATCGGTCTGCATCATCCATATATTTCGAAATACGCTCTCTTAAAGGCGTTGCATCCACAACTTTTATTTGTGCGATAACTTGAAGGATCTTCTCGACTCCACCTCTAAATGAAGTCACAAGAGTAAAAGGGATTTTGACAACCTTCTCAATTAGGTCCCCTCCTAGCATTTTCGCACGCTGTCGATCGGCCTTTGAAATCAAATCATCGGGTTCAAACATTGTGACAGTTGAAGTGGCTGGGATGCTCAAACTACACATAAGGGATTTATTTTGAGTCACGTCCCTTGGAGGCTTGTGAATAGGGTCGGAAGAGGGAGTGGCGTTAGTCTTCGCCGAACGTGATGGATTAATTTCCTTAGTAGCCAAATCAAAAGCCGTCGGACCTTGAATGGAAAACTCACTTGTAGAAGGGCTAGTGGCAACTGGTGTACACTTCTCTCCTGCTCTTTTCGAAGGATAATTGTCATCCTGCATTGGGAGAATACCAAGATTGTCATTCTCAAAAAGTTCTTGGATACCAGAAATAGCTTCAAGGTCATCATGAAGGAAACAAAGGTCTTTAATAGGTTCAAGATCAAAATCATCAAAAAGAGAATTAAGACTCACTTGTGCACTGCCACCGGAAGGGTCGGGAAGCGAATCCATGTCGACACCAAGATCAGTCGCCTGGGTGACCCCTTCATGATCCAGATTCTTGCTGGGATTATCCCTCTGCCTTTTGCGTCTCCAGTGAGAATCTGAGTTACCACTGTTCCGCTCGGAATCTGACGCATCCTTACCCTTGGTTACCACTATGTCTTGAGACGTTGAGACTATGCAAGAAGGCCCACGCTTAGGAGAATGCGCCTTGTCCACACCCACTCCTCCTAAAGACTCATCGGTAGCCTCCGAAATCCCAAAAGAGGGCTTCCCATCGCTTCGACGCTTCACAGGCTCAACTACTTCATTGGGCTGTTTTATTTTAAGTCTTATCTTGCTTGGGTTAACATCCCCAATCGGTTGCTCAGCCCTACTGGAAAAGAAACCATCAGATCTTCTAGCCCACCAATTCATATAGTCCTTCGTGCACGAAGCCCCGTGCTCAGATGGGCAGGCAGGGATCAAGAACTTTGAACCAGTAGCAAGACGAAGACATCGACGCCAAAAGCATACTACTTGCTCTAAGGTGACGGTGCGAAAGTCCTCATTAAGCTCCCCAGGGATGTGTTGATTGAAACCGAACTGTCGACCAAAGCGGTGAGGGCTGTATGGTTCAACTATACATATACTTCCGCGACGAGAGGCCAAGTAGCTAGAACGTTGGCTGATGAAGTAATCTGCATAAGAGCTAGGTAGCTTGTTATCATCCACCAGAATCTCTCGATGGCCTTTAAAAAGGCCCAAGTGATGAAACTTGAAGATACTAACCGCACGAAATAGCTTACGAGCCGTAACCTCGTCATAATGCTTGGCTGCACCTTCTCCGGAGTATCTAAACATGCGCGGAACATCCTTGGAGCGAGACCCTTCAAGTTCAAAGTGAGTGTCGAAATATTCAGCCAACCAAGCATTCAAGTAATGTGCAGGAAAAGTGGCATCACATTTACTAGGAGTCTTAGAAGACACAATTTCATTCAGGCCCCTATAAATGTTGGCTAGGACTGGGACTGCAAGGCAATATCTCTTACCACGAGCCATCGCACTTGAGCTCTTGAAAACGCCAGGTCTAATTAAGTTTGGTCCCCCATCGGGAAGAGCGAACTCACACAGCCAACACGAGATCAAAGCGGCTAACCAAGTCTCTTCTATAAGCCTTCTCTCCACTTTGAGCACATTGAAGGGAGCCTCGTCTTCTTTAGTCAGAATTCTGGGGGCATCGATTTTACCAGAAGGGTTATGAGATTGCTTGCCTCTTGCTTTTCTTTGTATTGACCTTCTAGTCGGCGGTTTCTGATATTTAGACTCGCCACGGAACCAAAACTTCACCCACACGGCCGTGGTGACCAAGTGCGAACCACCAAGCTCAAGACTCAGGTGATGAAAGGCAGCAAATAGGTGACGACAGCATGATGGGAGAGATGATATGTCTTTTGAGTTTGGAACGACCTCTTCGTAAAGTGAGCCGTACACGGGAAGCCCACCGATTGAATGCAAGTCCCATAAGCTGATGGAGACCTCTCCTACAGACGTGTGCAACGTGTTCGTAGCTGCGCACCAACACTCTAGAAAGGCTTGCAGGACATGGGTGTTCCGATCATATGTGAATAACGATGCAAGTAATGGCTTGTAAAGATCGGCATCATTTAAGACTTTAGTATTGCGGCTCAATATTTCTTCTAGCCACTCCCAATATTTAGGGAGGTAGGAAAACTCACCCTTATATTGGAGTGGAGGAGTCTTGGAAGAAGGTAAGGCCCATTGCACTTCTCCCGCACCTATCCAACGACCAAGGAGAGGAAATGGACTGATGTGATCCGTGGTTGAGTGAAGGTTGGAGGCCAAAGTAAACGTCCTCGAAACGACATGTGAATCCTTTCTAGTCGGGTCGTGTAGTTCGTGGGATGATTCGATCCACCATTGAGATAGACTCGGAGGACGAGGAATGGCAGTGGACGATGAAGGGACACTGCTACCAAGTGGATGGACTTTCAAGACGACGCCTTTCTCCAAGGGTTCGTTTGTAGAGCGCAAGAGAGTGATGGATTGATCATTAAGAGTCCTCGATGAGTCGTAAAAGATGACCATGATGAGTGCACTTGATGGCAGCCACTTGAAGAAGACGAAGCTCGTAAAGGTCACGACTTGAGTAAATGAAGAAGAGTCACAAGTTGAGCAAAGGGTTGGCAAGCCTGAATGAACAGCGCAACGGAGGTAGTCCAAAAAAGAGCAATTGATGACCTGCACAGAGTAAATCAAGTTGTTCAATACAAAATAATAATAAAGAAAATACAAAGACAAACACAGGAAAGAATGGAAAAGAGAACAAGAATGCCTCCTACGGCTAAAGAAAAAAAAAAAAAAAAAAAAAAAACGAAAAAAAGAAAAAGTAGAAAACAAATAATTAAACGGCAAACAAGGATAAAAGCAAAGAACATGTTCCTAGGCTGCGCAGAAGAAAGTGGTAGATGACTTCACGCCTCCTTTGAGATTTGTCTTCACTTGGAAACCATCAGGTTCACTTTTATAAGTAGGCTAGGTTGTAAGAAAAAGAAAACCCTAGCATCCTAAAGGCTGCCGCTACAAGATTGTAAAAAAAAAAAAAAAAAAAAAAAAAAAAAAAAAAAAAGCGTGCAAAGGAAGACAACTTCAACACCGACTCTACTAAGAAGACTACCATGGGCCTGTGGTCCAAAACAGTCTTTTGTGCAATCAAACTCACAAGGCGTCAAGTGACTTAAAAAAAAAAAAAAAAAAAAAAAAATCAAATGATAAATGGGCCGCATGCCTTACTAAGACCATGGAACAATACTTTTCAATCCAATGCTAAAACTGTAATGTACAGCATTGAGATTGAGGAAGCTTTAATCTCCTTTTACGTAGATGAAGATCTTGCTTTCCTGTGAACTAAGCCCGAAATTGGAATTAATAAAATACTTCAAGCCTCGTCTTCCTTGCATCAGAAAAGACGCAAAGCCGAATCTTGAAGTGGGGGCATTTGTAGACATCAAAATTTTATGATGTATTCACAACCGTCTGATTGTTCATGATAAAATATTTGTGATCAAATTAATCTCCAATTTATGACGTGGACGATCAACAAATAAAATTAAGCCACGTGGCAACATCAAATGAAGAAAGCCATATGGCAGCGTCAGAAGAAAAGACCTATATGGAAAGTTCTTTTTAAATGAAATGCCAAATTAAATTCCTAATTCAACTCTCAATAAATGCTGAGAGAAAATTCCAAATTAAAGATCATTGAGTTGCCTATAAATAGGAGCTTCTCATATGAGAAAGGAAGGACTCAGAGAGAAAAACACTACTGACACTCTGCCAAAATAGAGAGTCATCTCTAAAATTCACAAGAATTCCATTGTTCATCAAGGCTTATTCCTACTTCTTCAAATCAAAGTGGGGATTCTCCTTGAATCAAGTTTGAGATCAAGCCAACGGCCCTCGCATCAAATCAAGCACATTCAACCATTCATTCAACTTGGAAACATCAAAGCACGATTCAAAATCAAGCTTTATAGCCTCTTTGGATCGTAACGTTTCTTGGAGATCGAATCAGAGGAATTTATTGTACTCTTTCATTGTAAAGATTCATACAGAGGATTGTACTCACATATATACAAATCAATACAATTGATTATTTGTTACATTATTTTCGTGATCGTGTGATTTATCTTTTACGAAAATTGTGTGTACAAATTTTGATGTCTACAACAAGCAGAACAACAAAATTGAGCTTAAAAATTAGACTTACCTTGCTGGCACGACCAAGGTCAGGAACATGAGGAATGCCGATGTATTTAGATGATGTGTGATTGAGAGCGAGACCGAAGAGAGAAGGGGACGCTGTGAAGGAATGCCAGTGACTAAGAGAGACCGGAGCGAGAGAGAGGGACATGTGACTGTGAGAGAGAGAGGGACGGCGTGACTGTTGGGAAGCTAGAAATCGAGTTTATTAATCTCGGTTTCCATTTAAAAAAATAACCGAAATCATGTTTGCCACAGTCAAGTCCCATCTGGGTTTTTTTTTTTTACTGCATGGAATAAATTCGAGTTCCACGTGAGTTTTTATTTTTTTTATTTTTTTACTTTAATTCCACGTCAGATATATGTTGGTCGGATTTTGGAGTGGAACTCAACTTTGTTAAACTCGAGTTTTAAAATCAGTCAAACTAATTAAATACTTTGCCGTGAATGCTATTCACCAAAATGTTTCCTAAAATCGTACTATTTACCAAATTTTGCCCTGGGCTTCGTGTCTCCCTTTGTTCCCTTCTACAGATACGAGAAAGAAAGAGTAAGAGGAAGAAAGGAAAAAAGAAGAAGGAAATACTATGATATTGAACTTAGCTGCAGGCATTGGCATGGCTGTACCTTGCACTTGCAGGCCTCCATTATTATTAAGGCCGATGTGCTTAAGCTCCAACATTAACACAGAGCAGCTACGTGCCCAGCTTGATCAGCTTCACTCTGAGGCAGCAAGAACCAGAACCAAAGGTATGATAATACATGTATCCATTTGATAATAATTAACCATACCCGTTTGCTCTCTTTGATAATTCTGTTGATAATTAGCCATACCCATTTGCCTTTTCAATGCAAAATCATTTTTAGGATATATTTTGTCATAGTTTATCTCTTCTTTGATAATTGAGTGTTTCCCAGATAATTGTTTGGCCAGTTGAATTGGAACAATGACTTGGTATATCATATAGCCAATATGTAAAATCTTTCATTAGACAGTAATAGTATTGAAATTATGACCACATGAATTGCTCATGAATAGGCTTATGACTTTTTATAGATGATGAATTGGGTTGATGGGTTTGTAACCCAAAATGAATTTTAATGTTATGACATTTGTACGGTAAATTTTGCATATTTTTACACTTTTACTGGGTAAATCAATCAGAACCTTTGGCCTCTATAGAAAAAAAGGGATAATTTCTTTGATGGATTTTTTTGAGGATGATTGGCTCCAGTTCTTGAAATGGTAGAAGCAGGTGTTCTGTATGACCTTTAATAAAAGAAAAATGTAAATTTGCATTAGACATGTAAGGATTTTTTATAAAGAAATATAAGTAATAGAGATTTTATTAAGAAACAATAGAAAAAGTACACAGGATGTGCACACAGTATCCTCCAAGAAATTACATTCTAAAATTTAGAAGAGGAATATTCTGAAAGTGAATGGAACTGGATGCTGCCACAGCATTCATGAAACCATAGAGCAATATTAAGAGCATAGACTTTAACTAGTTCAGATTGAGCTACACAATGTTCAAACTGTGGTTATTTCTCTTTTGCCAGAACATCTGCATATGATAAAGGCAGTCCAGTGCTCCAAATACTACTACTATCGTGATTCATGATAATCGAATCTTCCTTTCTAGCATGCTAAAAACACCAAAATTGTCCCTAGGCATCAACCTATGTACTTTAAATAGAATTGCACCCGCAACCAGCTCCCTCACTATGGCACAATGTAGTGTTCTTACCTATCTAATGCTATTTCATAATAATTTCCTTCTCTGATCATACAGTTACAATTAACCCAAATTTTCTGGCCAACCAAATAATGCTATGTTCTGTTGGATGTTTGTACACCAAATGCTATACACACTTTCACATATATCGCACCACTTTTTTTTTTTACTGAAAGATATAAGTTTTGTTTTTGTATTCGTGTGATTAATAATTGTGGTTGTGAACTTGAAATATGGTAATAAGATTGATTGTAGTGTTCATGCTAGACTGGGGGATGTCTTTGCAGTGATTTTTATTTGATGCATATTGAGCACTAGTCTTGGTTTCTTGTAGCATTGTGTCCCTAGGGAATTTTGCTGCTTTTGATTTTTTTCTGAATGCAAAATCAAACCTCAACTTGTCTAAAGTATTGGTTGTTTCAGTGTGAATTTAGACGTAAGGGGAACTTAATGTTGGATATCTGAATGACAAATTTTCTTTTCATTACTATTATGAATTTATGGTTTATAATTCTTTTTTATTTGTTGGCGAGCTCTTCAGGCATTGTTTAGATATGAAAGAATTTATCTTCTCCATTCAATTGCTTATGTTTGATATTTGACAATTGAAAAATACTCCATTGCTTTTAGTGCCAAATATCTGAAAAGCATACTGCATATAATTGGTGACATCATTTTAGAACACTTTGTCATCATTGATTTTCAGCAAACAGTGCAAGATTGAGGCTTCTGCGATTGTCAGAAGCAGCTGAGAAGATTCAACGACAAGCAGCTATTAGTGTCCAAACTGGGAAGGAAAATGATGCGAGAGAACTACTTTTTCAGAAGAAGAAGGTTATGCAAGCTTTGGAGAAGTCAAAGAGCCGCATTGAATTGCTTGATGAGCTTTCCACAAAGCTTAACAAGGTAGAATATAGTGTTAATTATTAGAAAAGCATTACTTTTATGTTGGATTCAACTGAGGAACTTCCTGGACCTTTTAATATCTATATTTTAAGTAGCAAGCTGAGTCACATCAAATTTTCATAATAATTCCTCCACACACAACCCCCCCCCCCCCCCCCCCCCCCCCAACCTTCTCCCATGGCATGCTCCAACTCTGCAAGTGAGATTGTGTTGCTAGTTGTGTTATATGTTATGCCTATCAGGCAGTGAATATACTAAAGGAGGGAAGGTGCACTACAACTAACATGACAGCCAGTTGAAAAATGCTAGCTAGCTAGGCTAATTGAAAAGCAATTTGAGGTGGTGGAACCTAGAATCAATTAGGATTAGGGATTATGTCTTGAGGCAGCTATGCATGATAAGATATTGCAAAAATGATCATGAAAGTAACTGTAACTTATGCATAGAGCGTGCAAGTGATCCAGTGAGTGTCTTTTCTTATTCCTCCTTCATGCTTTAGGAAATAGATCATTCACAAAGCTGTCTGCCATATGGAGTGTTGGAGGCTCTTGATAACTTTAGACCCAGTTTACGGTTTTTGAAAGGAGGTTCTGTTTGTCATGTTTAATGGTCATAGTTCCTGTTTTAATATATTACATTATCTGTTATAGACTTCAGAGAAATTTAGTTGTAACATATTATTTGATTTATCTCATGCATGCTCTGATTTCCTTTGAAATTGAGCTATCAAAAGCCTTTTACGTAGCAGTTTAGGGGGAGAAGGGGAGGGGGATAGAATGTGTCCAATATGGTGCCAGTGAGGAAAAAGGGACATCTTTGTCAGATCATATTTTCTGTACTTACCATCCATGCTACTAGTCCGCTATTCTCTTTCTCAAATTAAATAAAAATTAGAGGAAAATTCTGGAATTTAAGGTTATATAAGTTTGGATGCATCAAAATGTTTCTCTTTTTCAGAGAGAACCATCTGAATTTTTTATGTTTGTTTTGACAGAGAGAGCTGGTGGACATTTACAAAAATACTTAGCCAGTATATAGCAGTTATTATTGTGAATTAGATATGATTTTTCTTATTGTATAAAAACTTTTCTCGAGTTTCTATCTGACACTAGGCCTCATGTGTTATAGTTTTTTTATTTATCCAAATAAACCCAATCCTTGTAGCAAGTGCTGCCACAGGGTTTATCACAAAAGCATAGAGATTGGCTGCCGACACCATGTCACACATGCTATGTTAAATAAGTGCTTCATATGACCCTAGCTTAGAGGGGAAGAGAGATTAGATAGCTCAACAATCCATCCATCTTATCCCTATGTCTTAGGCCAAACTGATTCCACTATGCATCGGCACTTGTTATGCAAACTAAGTTCATGTAAATATAATTAGTTTAAGACAGATGCTGGGCTCATGTAAATAAATGGTGGATTTTATTAAATAAATTTGTTTTGTATATATCTTGTACATGACTGTTCAACCAGATAAGATTCTCTATATAATTTATATATATGTCTTATTATGGCCTGAAAGATCTCTACCATTTTAATCAACGAGTAAAAGCTTCTTATGATTAATTTTAAATGTGTTTCTTTTCATGTCACTGGATTTATTTTATTTTTTCAAATTTTATATATTTGCTCAATCTCATTCAAGAACAAAATCTTTCAGCCAACCATATGATCAGAAGAAGCCTAATTTGGTTTCAGGCCATATCTCTGAAAGAAAGTCAGCTGGTTGGGAATGTTGCTTTGGATCTTGAAGTCAGCAATGAAAATGCACCCAGTCCTGTTCGGATTATAGCACCAAAGCAGGAAAATAAAGAAGATCTGAATGAGAACAAAGAAGTTGAGCCTCATGTGCTGGAACTTGATGGCCAACAAGATTTGCAGCTTTGTTCAGAGATGGAAGAAAGCCTACCTGTTGGTAAGGAGCCAGAGGATATTCAAGCTTCTTTGAGTGTTGGCATTTGGAATGATAATGACCTAATCAGTGGCTTGAGTGGAATATCTTCTTATGATGAATTCTTGGAACATATAGATCAAGAGCTGAGCAAAATTGAAGCAGAACTTGTCACCATCTTGAGGGTCTCAACCTTGGTACTAGATAGCAAAGAGACACCAAAAAATTCAAAGGTGCAGCAAACTCAGGAACTTCTTGAGAGCATCTGTGGGATTAGAAAAAGGTATGCATATTAATAAACTTAAAAGTTGATATACAAATATTTTGAAACAGTCATGATTGTTGCTGAGATTTATATACTAGTGCAAATTAATTTAATATTGAGAATGCAAGTTTATTTTCTCCCCCACAGAATTGCAAGTATCAAGTTGACAAAGGTAGAGACCAGATGATATTTCATCTTTTCGTACTGAATTTTCAGCAGGCAGGCGAGGATTGATTCTATGTATTGTGGTGCTGACAGCTAGAGAGAGAATATGAAAAGATTGTGAGAGCTCAATCTTAGACTGGCTGGTTTTTCTTTTGATGTGTATTAATAACTATATAATTACAAGTTTTCCCTTGTATATAATATCCATAACACTTTCCCCAAGCTGGAGCATAGGTATCCATCTTGCCCATCTTACGAAGTTCCTTAGTAAATACGTCTCCTAATTGATCCCAAGACTTGACAAAGGAAGTAACAACTTGTTTCACATACCATACCTCAATTTCAGTGTCAGTCCACCTCGATTTGCTTTATGGTCTCATGAAACAAAGGATTACTAGCAATATATATAATAACTTGATAATCACAAAACATCTTCCAATGCTTTTCAATAGAAGATTCCAATTTCTTATAAGATATTCAGCCATAACATTTTGCATGTTTATGAGCCATAGCCCTATACTCAGCTTTGACGCTATACCAAGTCACCATATTCTACTTCTTGTTTTACCATGTTACCAATTTATCACCAACAAAAGCACACAAGCCTGTGTCTTTCAAAATGACCTCGAATTCAATCTACCCTAAAAAATCCAACAACCTTCAAATGAATGAACTAACAATTTCCCAAACACTAACTAGATGCTTGTATGCAAATTTTTTTGATCAGTGTATGCAATTTCGTGCAACATAAGTTAGTTGATTATGTTCAACCTATTGTTTTAAAAATATAAAAGATGGCCAAGCATTTAGATTTTTTTTCCCGTTAAGGATCTTAAAATTGTTTCCTTTTTTTTTTTGGTAGAAAGACGAATTCATTAACAGCTAAAAGGGAACAACAAGATCAATGCAGATTCTATTGAAGAATCTGCCATTACAATCCTCATCCACAAAACACCTAATATCCTCAGGAGGCCTATCAAAACTAACAAAACTCAAAACCTGCACAGCCCCTAGCCTCGCTAGCCTATCTGCACAGCGATTAACTTGACGGTAGCAGTGCTTGACTTGAACTTGCTGGAACAGAGCCATCAGCTGCCTGCAATCATCCAGGATTGGAGAAATAATATTATTCTCATAGTTTGAGTTGTGAAAAATATCAACTATTGCTTTGGCATCAAGCTCAACAATGAGGGAAGGAATATTGAGATTGTAGCATAAGGAAAGACCATCTCTAAGGCCCCATAGCTCTGCCACAAGGCTGGTAGTTGTCCCAATTCTTCTTGCAAAGCCAGCCAGCCAGTTGCCGTGCTCATCCCTCAGCAGCCCCCCACAACCTGCCAGCCCCGGATTACCATCAGCAGACCCGTCCGTATTAAGCTTTACCCAACCAGGCGGAGGCTTCTCCCAACGCACCCTCTTGATAACATGACGATTCAGCCCCCTTGGAGTAGCAACACAGTAAACATATTCCATTGCTTGCTTTAAAATCTCAGACGCCAATCTTGGGTTTTGGTTTTTCCTATTGAAAACAAAACCATTCCTACTCTTCCAAATACTCCAAATAGCAATGGGGAAAACAACTTTCCAAGGAAGATTCCCATCAATGTGATTGGTGTTTGTCCTACCGTTCATATCTAGCCAATCAAGAAGATTAGACCTCCAAAAGCCGTGATTACTCAGCTGCACCCCAAGTTGACTCCACACCGATTGGACCCAAGAGCAATCCCTGAGCGCATGCAAAATAGATTCAGCTTCCCTTCTACATATGGGACACAACACATCTTCCACCACATCTCTCCTTGCAAGGCACTCCATCACTCCAATGCTATTGTGAGCGCATTGCCACAGGAAAGTTTTAATGCGAGGTAAAGTTGGAGCTTTCCAAAGCCATCTCGCTGTAAAAAGAGAGGTTGGATCAGCCCCCATTGCGACTTTGTAGGCACTTTTAAGCTCAAAACAGCCCTTCGGATTCTCAGCCCAAGCAAGCTTATCACGGCCTCTGCTAGTAGTGGAGAAAGGAATAGCCTGGAGCTTATCCTTGATATCTGTAGGAAGGTCAAAAGGCATACGACTCCAATCCAGCCCCGAATCAACCAAAACATCCTTTATTTCCCAATTAGCTGCATCCCGGGTTAGAGGGCCCTGAATGAGCTGCCTGAGAGGGCCGTCCTTCAACCACTTGTCGAACCAGAAGTTTAGAGTGCTGCTCCTCCCAGCCATCCAGACACACCCTTTGTTAAAAACTTCTCTTCCTTTTTTAATTGCAGCCCAGACCCGAGAGCAGGGCAGCATGTCTGCATTTACCGAATTCACCCTTCTGTTGTTACAGTATTTTGATCTAAGAACTTGGGACCAAGGCGCCTCATTCTCGGTATGGAATCTCCAATTGAGCTTGGCTAGCATGGCGATATTTCTCCCCCTAGCTGTTTGAAGACCAAGACCCCCATCTTCCTTTGTCTTGGTAACTTTATGCCACCCGACCCAATGCATCTTCCTTGCTGAGTCTGAGGTGCCCCAAAGAAAATTACGGTTAACTCTATCTATACCATCCAGAATTTTCCTTGGTAATAAAGAACACTGCATGACATAAGAAGGAATTGCTGCTGAGGATGCCTGGATGAGAACATTCCGACCAGCCAAAGAAAGCAAATTTGCCTTCCAACCCGCAAGCTTCTGCTTAACTCTATCCAAAATGAAATTATAATCTTGGGAAGAGGCACCCGGCACCCTCATAGGAATTCCCAAGTACTTGCCAATGTTTGGGGTAGAAGCAAAACCCAGGACATCGCTCAAGGACTCTCTAGTGTCCCTATCAACATTAGGAGAGAAATAAACTCTTGACTTTGCTTCGCTCACAGATTGACCCGACAAGCTACAGAACATATCCAAGACATCTCTTATAGCTAAACAATTAGTGAGGTCCGCTTTAGCAAAAAACACAAGGTCATCTGCAAAGAGCAAATGAGAGAAACCCGGGCCACTTTGAGACACTTTAACTGGCTGCCACAAGTTGTTACTGCATTTCTCCTCAATGAGTTGGCTGAGGAAATCCATGCAGAGAATGAAAAGATACGGGGACAGCGGATCCCCTTGCCTTATCCCTCTAGAGGGATAGAAAGGATCAAGCGCTTCACCATTAACCAAAATCGAGGTAGAGACCGTCGAAACACAACTCATAATAACCTCAATAAGATCCATAGGAAGATTAGCTCTACAAAGCATATCCCTAATGAAACTCCACTCAAGCTTATCATAAGCCTTCTCCAAATCAATTTTCAGAACCATATAACCCACCTTCCCTCTCTTTTTACTGATGGAATGAATGACTTCTTGGGCTATAATTGCATTGTCAATACCCCTTCTTCCCGGAACAAAGGCAGTTTGGAGGGGGGAGATAAGTTTGTCTAAAAAAGGTCTCAGTCTAGCCACTATGATCTTTGTGATAATCTTATAGACTGTGTTGCAAAGACTTATAGGTCTATAATTACCTAAAGTCTCCGGACCTTGGATCTTTGGGATAAGGGTGATGTGAGTCCTATTCAAATATTCAGGAACTCTTCTCTCAGTAAAAACCCTCTTAACTTCATCAATCACTGATCTTCCCACTATCAACCAAAATCTATGGTAGAACCCCGCATGCAAGCCATCTGGCCCTGGAGCTTTAAAGGCTTTTAAAGACCACAAGGCAGCTTTAATTTCATCTTCCGTTGCAACCCCACTGATACTAACCTTCTCTTCATCCGTGAGCTTGGCCTGCCATTGGGAAGATTCCGGAGCTACCCTAGGGGCACTAAAGAAGGAAGATGTGAAGATATCCCTATAACCAGCCCTGATATGCTCCTTGACTCCACTATCTTCATAAATCCACTCCCCCACTGCATTTTTAATTGCCAAAATCTGGTTTCTTTTCCTTCTCACCAGGGTTGAGACATGGTAGAAGGCGGTGTTCCTATCCCCTTGTATCATCCAGTTAACCCGAGACTTTAGAGCCCAAAGATCCTCTTCCTGGCTAAGAATTGTATCAAATTCTTTTACCAACTCTTTCTCAAGGTTTAGAAGGAAATTTGAAGGCTTAGAAGCTACAGCCCGCTGAATACCATTCAATCTCGCCATAATATTCTTCTTTTTAACAAATATATTACCAAAATGATTTCTGTTCCACTCAGTGGCATTTTTTGAGAAAAGATCAATTGCCTCTCCAAGGTTATGAGGCTGTCTCCAAGCCTGAGTTACAATGTTTGGAAAGGTGGGATCAGACAACCAACACGATTGGAACTTGAAAGGTCTGACTTTCCTAATGTTATTACTTGGGAGCAATTCAAGCTTGACAGGGCAGTGATCCGAGTGGCACCTAGTGAGATGCATAACTCTCGCATCCGGATACAGCAAACACCAGCTAGGATTAACGAAAAATCTGTCTAGCCTTTCTTGAATAAGAGCATGGACTTCCCTTTTATTCGTCCAAGTGAACCGAGGCCCAGTAAACCCAATATCAATCATGCTGCAATTATCCAGACACTCCTTGAACAGCAAAGAACTACTAACCCCAACAGCTCTTCCCCCAAACTTATCCTCAGCTGTGAGAACTTCATTGAAATCACCCGCAATAACCCACGGCAAATCATGGAGCTCTGCGACTTTATTTAAATTATTCCATAAAATGTGCCTTTCGGCACTCCTAGGACTAGCATAGACTGCAGAAATTAACCAGCTAGAGTTAGAATTCAATACCTTAACTATAGCGTGGATCTCCTGTTCAGTGTTGGACAACGGGTTAATCTCCACTCTGTCTGAATTCCAGAGCATCCAGAGACCACCCGCATACCCGATAGTGTCTGTGTGGATCACACCATCAAAAGGAAGACGGTCAGTAATTTCTCTGGCCCTCGCACCACCAACTTTTGTTTCCATTAGAACTAGAATAGCTGGGTTGTGAATCCGAATCAATTCTCTAACATGACCTTGGAAGGTGGGCTTCAAAGCTCCCCTACAATTCCATATAATGACATTCATAAGGAAAACAATAGAGATGAGAGGGAGGACACACTTCAAAAGGAGGCATCACCTTGACCTCCTCCCTCAAAATCCATCCGAACTAATTCGGCATCTCCTTGCTCTGTCCCTCCCCTGAAGACAACGTCAGGTTGAGTTAAAGCACACCCATTTCCAATTCCTGTACTGCAGCCCGAAGACTGAACATCTTTATCAGCTGCAACACAAGTGCCCACCACGGCTGAGCAACCAATCTCGGCTGGAACGCAAGTACCTACCACAGCTGAACCACCATAATCGGCTAGAGCGCAAGTTCCCACCACGGATTCGTCACTAAAAACTAAGCTGGATCTGGAAAAATCAGATCGCCCTTCCTTTTCTTGGTCCATGGAAAAATGATCTTCCATTGGATCTTCGTTAGAACAGTAATTGGCATCTCCACCACAGGTCCCTCTAAACATAAAACCCACCTCCGGCCACGACATGGTTGAGGAGTGAAGCTCAGAAGAAGTTCTTGAGTGAGACTTACCCTTTCCCCTCTGTTCTGACTTTCTGTCATTCTCTATATGAAAGGAGCTTTTCTGCTGAAGCTGATTTGCGGACTGAATTGGTTGAAAAACTACCTTAGGAGCCCTAGCTCGTGCAAGGGCTTTCTTGCCTTTGACCGAAGCTTTAAGGCTAGCCTTATTAGCCATTACTTCAGTCTCATTCCCTCCTGATGCGTTACCCACTTCCATCTTATATGGGCTTACTTTCGTAGAGACTTGGGCCTGGGAAGCAGCAATCTGACCAACGCTTAAGGCAGCATTTGCCATATGGGCTTCATAACTAGCCTTTTGAGGCGTGAGTTTTCTCTTGGCCTCCCTAGTAGGCCCATCACCGTACTTAAACTTCCCCATGGCGTTACTGAATCTGGCCTCATTAACATTCTTTTTCAATTCTTGTTTTAACCGGCTGTTCTCCAGCACAGAGTGGGTCCCTCCACTACCCTGGAACTTTGTCCTATTCTTCCTGCGTGCTACAACAGTCCACGGACCATATGTACCTGCCAGGACCTCCTCATGCGCCTTCTCATGCATGATCTTGTTGGGCTCCACCTCTAACCTCACGTTGTCAGGAACACGCTCATTGCATGGCTGGTCATCTGAGATCCCATTCACCTCCGTCTCCACCACCCTCGGCGATGATTCTGAACGGATTGTATATGGACAATTCTCTTTTCGGTGACCAATTCGACCGCAAGAGAAACACAATTTCTGCAAACCTTCGTAACAAACAGGTTGCTCGAATTTCCCGATTAATACTGCAGTGACCAGCGGTTTATCCACGTCAATTTGGACACAAATCCTCGCAAATCTACCTCTTGTTTCCATAGCAGTGTGTGAGTCTACTCTCAGCACATTACCAATAGATTTACCAATATGCAACAGGGCCTCAGGATTATAATATTCTATAGGTAACGCATTTAGCCGAATCCACACAGCGATTGAAGTGACATTTGCCGTTGCTGGATGGAAATTAGGTTCCCATGGTCTAATGGAGAGGAAATGCTCTCCAATGAACCAAGGACCCTTATTGAGGACGGCTTCAAAGTCATCTTTCAGAGAGAACCGAGTGAGAAAAAACCCCTGCTCCAAGTCTACACAATCCAACCTCCCAGCAGGTTTCCATAAGGAATGAAGTCTATTGTGGATGAAGTTCAGCCCCACCGCCCTTCCGTACACCTTTACTATAAGAGCTTTTGACCATGGCGTTCTGATACGCTGCTTGAGATCCTTGGAAAACTTAATAGCCACTAACCCAGCACGTAAATTATCTACTTCATCATCTGAATCCGCCTCGTCTTCCATGAGCTCACCAAAGCTAAAAGCTTGAGTGAAAGCACCAGGTATTTCACCTATAAGTTTATCCCTGAATGTGGCCGATCCATTCCATGCCCCCTGATCATGGTTTGGTGATGACGGACCAGTGCCTGATTCCTCCCTGAACCCAGCGTGCTTCACATCTTTTACTTTTTTGTTACTACGAGCCAACTCTTCCTGTTCTTCTCGCGAAAGGGAGCGTGGAGAAGAGCTCATACTTTTCAACCAAAGTCGGGAGGTCTTAAAATTGTTTCCTTCATTGTGACCTCATCTATCTTGTGTTTTTGTTAAATGATTATGCTTTACTTTATGAACTATAAGTGTTATTTCTAAATTGAGCATCATTAAGATTACTTGGAGATTGTTTTATATATATATTTGGGATCATGCCCAAGAGCATTTTTAATCCATGGAGGAATTAATTCGGTAAAACACTCTTCCTTTATTTTGAATTTTCTTCCTTAAGCCTTTTGTGGACACTATGGAGAGAGGAATCATCAAACTTTTGAAGATGTGGAAGGCTCCGTTGTTTGGCCATAATAATTTTTCATAAGATCATTATTTGAATGGTTGAATGGTCTCGTGTGTTGTGTCCAAGTGAGATTAATTATATGTTAGAATTCATTGATTCTTTTTTTTTTTTTTTTTGCAAATCTCTTCCTTTGTAATTTTTAGCAATTCATGCATGCTTAAGGTAGATCCTTTCAATTAATAAAACTTAATACTTATTAAAAATAATAATAAAATAATGGTACAATATTATAGATATATAATCAATTCTAGAGACACTATAGGTTGAAATTCTATTATATCTATTAAAAAGAGAACTCCTTTATTTTAGTAAGAAACAAGAGGGTATATATAATAGAAAATAAAAAGTGCTTTTCTGTAAAATTCCTTTATGTGAGCATCAAACTTACTATTTAATACATTACTGCTACAATGTTCATGGAAAATACTTTATAATCTGAAATTTTATTATTTATCAAAAAAAATGTTTATTGAAAATGCCTATATACATGTATAAACAAATAAATACATACATAAAAGCATGTAATGTAATATTCAGAAAAAAAAAAAAAAGGGTACGTAATTTAATAGATTGTATAATATATTCCTTATGTTGAGCATTTGAAGAATAATAATTGGTCATCAATGTTGCCGAGCTCCCAGCTATAAAATCCTAGTTTCTGTTTCAGATTGCTTCTGCGCGGATGGAGAAAAGTAAACTAACCATTTTCTGTCTCTTCTATTTTGAATTTCTTGGATCTGTTGTATTTTTGTCGTTAGCTTTGTTCCTTCTCATGTTTTGTGTACTTCCGGTTAGGTTTCGTCCCTTTACCTCTTCTCTATATACTATATCTAATTGAGATGGTGTCACTTTTAGTTCTAATATAAGCCTATGTTTTAATTGAAATAATTCTTTTCGATGTGATGGTTTCTCTTAAAAAAGGGAAAGAAAAATTAAGAGTAATTTATGTAAATATTTGTATATATCTATATCTATTTAATACCTAAAATTTGAAACATAGCTTTTATTGTTGCTAATCAGTGTAGCATTTTGGTTAATTTTGGTCCAGTTTGATCCATTTGGTCAACTTCAGTTCATTTCGTCCTTTCTGTCCCGTTCAGTCTATTCCATCCACTTTAGTCCATTCTGGTGATGTTCTGGGAGGAGAGGTTTGTGTAAAAGGAGAGTTACTTTATTGACAATTATGTCATCTTTTCAGTACATTGTTGGTAGATTTTTAATAAAATTATATTTTTCTTATATTATTAATGTCTTGTATTTTTTTTTCTTGATATAAGTAACAGATTTACTTATATTTTCTTCATTTTTAGACCATTTAAGGCGTATAGATGATGAACCGTTTGTAAGAAGCACTAGAAATAAATTTCAAGCACACATTACATTATTTACAAAATATCTCGCCTTATATAATAATTGAATGTAAAGTCATTATATTTCCTTTAAAACAAAAATTCCAAAATTTCAAATATTTTCAAATAACAAATATTGATAACTTAGTTTAGAAAATCTAATATATTGTATTAACTATACTTTTTTTTTTTAGTAGGTATTAACTATACTTCGTTAGAAAATAATCACATTATTTTAATAAGGTTTTGTAATTAACACTTATAAGTCTCATCTCATCTACTATTTTCATTTTTCATTTAACAAAAAAAGAAACCATCAAAGCTTTCCCTCACAACACACATTGAAACAATTCAATACACAAAATTTGGGGTATTACAATCTCCCCTACTTCAATTCCTTACATCCTCAGTAAAGTGTAATGCCCTCAAGCCACATGGCATTACTAAGTTTGCTCTAATATCATTTTGTAATGATTGTGGAAAGTACTAATCACATGTGTGCTTACACCTCAAAATGACTATTTCAGGTGCAATTAGGGCTCCTCATAATCACTTTTAAACCCAATATTCACTTAGTAAAACCCGATTTGGGACTCAACGTAAGCCCGCAAAACACATACTAAAATAATCGAATCTTATCAAATCCACACACTTTGGGTTATCACAACCTGGGCTTTTATGCTGCCTACAATTTAAGTAAGCTTGTAAATACATATTTCTTAATTATTGAATTTGATTTGATTTTTATATTTTTTTTAGGACAAAATACACTTCTGGTCTCTAAACTTTAAGTCATGAGCGATCCTTACTCCATAAAAGCTTATAGTGATCGCATTTAATTCCTTGCAAATTTAAAGTGGTCGTTTTTTTTACATTCTGTTAGCATTCACTAAATTTCTCTAACAGAACAATGACACATTGTCAAGTGGAAAACTCAGTCTCGTCATCTCCAATGCTATGTTGTATACTCTGCCATGTCACCATTGCCACGTGGAATTGTCATCAAAACCAAAAAGGACTAAGAACGATTCAATTTGAGAGTAAGTGAAAGTCAGCTAACTATGACCTATGCCTAAATTCAAGACTCATCAACATTCTTTAAAAAAAAAAAAAAAAAAAATGAAGACATAGATTTACAGGAGATGAAAAGATATTGAACTTTACTAGATTAGGAATAAAATGCAAGTTGTCTCTTGGATTAGTGTTTCTTCTATTAGCAATTTAGTACAAAAAGTGGAATACTCAGCCATGTCATCTCCTTCAAATTTGTGTGATTTTATTGACTCACTGTACCATTGATATGTAGGGGTTTCCGTGGGTATGCAGCTGCCCATTTTGTACTTTTTGTCTTTCTAGTTTTAACACAACTAGTAAGTTTCCCGTGCGATGCACGAATAATGTTATAATGTTTTATGTAAATTTGTTTTTGGAAAATATTATACATATATTATAGCATATTTATTATAAAACTTTGTTAGTAATGAGTTCATCATAAAAAAGTAACAATTATAAATTGCTCACATATATCTATTATAATTATTTTGTTTAAGTAATGAGCAATAATGAAAACAACTTTGTGTAATATTGTATAATAAAAGTTGATAAAAGCATATTAATTCATTCTATATTATTGATTTTTATTATGTGATGTAATAAAAAGCTTCATTGCGATTTTTTTTTCTTCAATGCTTTGTTACTGCGGTATGGTGACACTTGTTGTCATCATCAGTTTCGCCATCTTTATCATTTGAAATTTAGTCCGTCCATATTTGTTCAATTTTTAAGCTTTCATCATTTTTTCCTTTTGTTGCATCATTTGTGTTAATTATTAATGAATTGGTACCGAGAGATTCTTGATTAGATCTTACAAAGTTTGGACTTTGTCGCTAAGATTTTTTATAGGTATCATTTATATTAAATTTCAATGATGTGACAGTTTTATATATATATATATATATATATATTGTTAATTTTGGAATAGTGCAGCAAAAAGAATTAATATAGCATGTTAAATTGTGTTTTTTTTTTCTTCCATACCTTTTTATCATTTGAAGGCGCATCAAAAATCTTAGCAACTATGTAATTTTCAAAACCATCTTTTAGATTAAATTCATTCAAATGAAGTAGAGAAATCCATTTTTTTCCTAATTTATTTTTCAAATCATGTGAGATTCCTTCTCCAATATCAATATTTTTACAATAATTTAAATAAGTTGTATCTTAATTTATTTTTCAGCAAGATCTCAACCTTGTAGATTTATTTAGGATTTTCTCGGCATCTCCATCAAATATCACAAACTTTGTTTTGTTAGTTGCATTAAAAACTTCAATTTGAATCTTGTATTTGAAGTAGTTTGCAATTGTATATATATAGTACTTATAGTGAGATAAATATTTTATAAATATTTGGAAAGTATGTAGTTAATGTGAGTGCCTCTAATTTTGGGATAGAAAGATTTATTTTTGTTTTACATTTTGCTCACCAAAATGATCTTGCTTGTAATTTGACATTCCTTTCACAAAGTATGCACAAAATGTAATACCAACCAATTGTTGTATCAATGTTACTTATTATTGCAATACCCTAGCAGTTCACATCTTGCAATGAACTTTGAAAGTGATATGTATTATTTTTTTAATGTAAATAATATGATGTTTTATTATTATTTTTTACATAAATGATGAGTATAATTTGAAATAATTAACAAACCTGTTTCGTAGGATCTCATTCAATGCATTTTATCTTTACTATTGTCTTCATATTATTTAAAGATAAATCCTCCTATGAAAATTGTTTTGCATGTATATTTGGTATTTCTTGTATAGGATTATATTTTTGACCATTTCTATCATTGAATTTTTTTAAAAGAAAATATTAAGTTAATGGCATTTTGTGAGATAGTATATGCTATTTATTAGACTTTTTTGTTATTATAAATTTTAGAAATATGCACTTGTCAATTATTTCAGCAACTTAAGGGATCTCAAGATTTATATATATTTTTGTTGTACTTGTCAATGATAGAGAATTTGTCTGCATAAATTGTATAGAATATTATTAATAGACAAAAGCATATTGAATTGAAATTGGGGGAAAAATGAAGAGATATTTCATGAGAATGAGATTTTCTAGAAGTATCATCTATACGTGGGGGAGGAAGAAGAGAGTTTGTAAGATGGTAAGAGTTTTTGCTTTGATTTACATGTGGCAATGGTCAAACTTGGGCCATAATATGTAAAGTAAGAACTGGGCTTGAGTTTTTGATAAGGTTTGGTCTACTTTTAAAAGGTAATCCATTTTATAGTAAATAACTTTTGGTCTAATTGGTCTAATTCTCAAGAACAGTTCATATCAATATAATAGTAACAATAAGTTACTATGATCTATTGGGTAACAGTAAAAAAAACATAATAAAAAGAGGTAAAAAAATACTAAATTTATATAATAGTAAAAATAAGTTACTATGATTTATTGGGTAACAATAAAAAAAACTTAATGAAAAAATGTAAAAAAATGTTAAATACAATAAGTTACTATGATCTATTGGGTAACAGTAAAAAAAACTTAATAAAAAGAGGTAAAAAATGCTAAATTTATATAATAGTAAAAATAAGTTACTATGATTTATTGGGTAACAGTAAAAAAAAACTTAACGAAAAAAGGTAAAAAATGTTAAATGCAATCTTAGAATGTCACGTGGCAGGACCTCATGCACTCTCACATGAGGTCTCTGCTTTTATATATATATTGATTTATTGGTTTTTCTTCTTCAAAAAAGTATAATTTGCAAGGGGTAACAATGATATAGGGTATACATTCTTTAGAATGAAATAAAAAGCTGACTTCTCCAGCTAAGAATGAATTGCAAAGGGTAAAAATGAAATGAGATCCCCAAGCATCCCTACGTATTTGAAAGCATTTACAAAAGAATAGCCCCCAATTAGCATCAACCATTTGACCACATTTCTGAAAAAATATATTTGAAGTCACTTGCCATATCTTTGATGAAGAATGATTGTGAACTCTCACATTGCTTCTGTACAAGGTGGAGAGGCCTTAGGAAGGCTATTGCTTGAGCAATATCCTGAAAGTCATCATCTTTGATTTCCATTAGGAAAACCATACTTGAGTCATTCAGCTTCCATATTCAGGATGTCATTCAGAGTAAGTTTGCCAAAATGTCTAGTGTCCTGTAAATCAAATTCTTTGGCAATCTGCAGGGTCTCTCTTTGTGTTATCCTTCTCATCAGCTTGAGCTTGTATATGATGAATTCGGCTTTACTGTAGTAATAAAAATGAAAAGGAATATCATCTAGATGGTTTCAAAAACAGAGAAGTTGATAAATAAGAGGACAAAAATACATGCAAATCATAGAAGAAGAAACCCATGAAACTACAGAATAATCTTGTTTAAACAATTTTTTTTCTCAAAAGTAAACTTGGAGATTGATTTCGCACGAGATATTAAATTAATATAGTGCCAAGAGCCTTGTATCTCAATTGACACCTCCTGCCCTCCCCCCACCCCATTATTGTAAGTTTGTAACTATCAAAATTAAATTGATAAAGTTCTTCACATGATTTCTTTAGGCTTTAATATGAATTCTTCATTAGAATCCACATTGTCTCCAAAGTATGCAACTGGTCATCCGTAAGGCATCAATGCCTTACCACTATCTGATTAATAAAATGCTATAGTCTGACATTGAAGTTGAATAAACCAATTGCAAAACTGAGGATGTAAACTATACTATAGTACTTCCTTTTCCAAATTGGCTGTTACCAGAATGTGCATAGCAGACAACAGAATCGATGGAACAATTTCCATCCTAGTCAATATTGCAGCCAACCTCCCTCATATCTGGTTTTTCAGCCTCAGTGTGCATTACATTGCATTAGTAGTAGTAAAAAGAGTATGATTTCAGATAGATTAAAATGGCAGAAAAGAATAAATGTGGCCGACCCATTGAAGATCCATAGCTGACCCCAAGAATTTGGGATTAAGGCTTGGTTGTTGTTGCAGTGTTTATTACATTGCATCAAGTCTCCCACATTTCTTTCCAGTTCTCTTTTCTGATTTTTATGTCATATACAACTTCCTATTCCCAAACTTGAATATCCGTCCCTTGTAGATAACTTGTTTTAGATCTATAGGTTCTGAAGCAAATCTGTAGTTCCACACCTTTCTTTCCTGTTTAGGGGGTTTACTAATCAAGTAATCAAGCCTGCTTTATCTTATAATGAAATACTTGAGGATCCTCATTTTTAACATGAACAATTATCTTGTTACGTATGATATTAACCATCATTTTTTTTTTATTCTTCTTTGTCCACACTCACTATCCTCGCAATAGAGTACCTTAATGCTCCGTATGATCGTGTTTCTTAGCACTCTTCCAAACTTCACTGATTTTCACGCATTCTGTCATACGTTTTTCAAGGCTTACTGAGTCACCTAGAGATATACCTAATACCTTTCTCCTTTGATTAAAATGGCCATTATGACTTCCTTTGAAGGAAAACTTAATTTGGTGTTCTTGATATATATATATATATATATATATTTACTATTACCCTAGTCCCTAGACTATGACATATCATTCTCTCCTATATTTTCTCTTCCATAGTAATCTTCAAATTTCTTGTCAAATTATTAGTATTTTCTATCCATTGTAATCACTTTACTGTAAAGGCCATATTTTGCATCAGTCATTGCCTAACTCTGACATTCTTCTTTTAGTGTAGTTTATGTATAATCAATGTTCGCTCCTGTTGAATTTTCTGTCTAAATTGTTCTTTCATACTGATAATCATGACTAGTTTATTGTCAACGAGAAACTCACACTGACAGAATTTCCCTAATAAAACAAAAAAAACATATCTTCAAAGAATGCTCAAGGCATGAGCAGGGCACTTTTATGAGTCCATGTTATGCATGCTATAGGTTCTTGAAAATAAGCATTCAGTTTCATAGAAAAAGCATAGTAATTTAGGGAGTAGGAACCAATTTTTGGTAATCTATTATTGTCAAATATCAACCAAATTTGCATGTCAGTCTAATTTATTGTCTGAGAGTATGCTTCTACCTATCATTAATTGCAGTAAATTATCAATTACCTATCATTAATTGCACTAAATTACCAATCGAACCAAGTAATATTAAAATGCGAAAAAGATGAGTAATTCTTCCATAACATTACTAGAATGCTAAAAGGAATCATGAATACCTGATAGTACCATCATGATCGAGGTCTGCAGCAACCAAATCCCTGGCAGTGATCTTCTTATGAAGAATCCATTGAGCAAATCTGCGATTCCTCCTTTCGATCCTAAGCTCGGTAAGGTATAAGAATGCCTTGGCAACAGCTAATGTGCTTACCAATAGCCAAATAATTGCAAAACACCTTCCCTTAGTTGTTGTGAAAGCATAATCCCCATAACCAACTGTTGTCACTGATGTAACTGAGAAATAAAAACCATCAACCCAACTCATACCCTCTAAGAAATGCACTGTAATTGTTCCTACAGCAATACATCCAATCACAACCGCAGAAGCCAACCCCACTTTAGTTCTTATCCTCACTCTTCCCTTTTTAGTATCTATCATATATGTATGAAACAAATTCTTGTACTTATTCTCATCCACGCTACTCAACAACACTTCCTCTTGTTTGTTACAAATGTGTGTTACGAACGAATTGAGCAAAAATTCAAAGATCATAAAACCAACTATAATGTAAACACATGTGAACAGTTTAGTAAAAGTGGAGTCTGGTACAATGTCACCATAACCAACCGTGCAAAGTGTGACCACAGTGAAGTACAAGGCGTCTACTGGCTTGAATGTAGTGTGACCTTTAAAACTCCCAGTTGTCATGAATATTGTAACTACAATTATGACATATAAAATGACACCAATAAATGCTAACGGGACGATTGTAGGAGATGATGCTTGTGATTCAGGGGGATTCACCTTAGCATTATTTTCCCTTATGCCAGTCAAATATTTTGGAAGAGAATCACAGCGCCGCGCGCCCATCTTCAATTTGTTGCTCAAGTTGGCTATGAGGTTTAAATCAGAATCTTCATGATTATTTTGTGCTAGTAATTGCTGTTGAGAGGAGGGTCTGGTAGGCCTTTCTTCTACTATTTCTTGTTTCCCAGAGAGAAGAGGTTCATCCATGGTGATGAATCTACATCATATGAAGTAAGATATCTAAAGATAATTTTTGTTGCAAGTGCAACACTCTTACCTACAAGTCAATGCAGTAATGAAGTTTGGTTGCTCATCTAACTCCCACTCTTCTTTTTTACTGGTAGTTGTAACTCAATGCAATATGCATGGAAATCACAAGAAAAAAGGGGCAATTTAAAGAAGGAAATGTCAGAATCAACTAAACTTTTCGAGTCCCAACATTTTGGAATTGGTCTTATTTTTAGTTAAGTTTGATCTTGGCTGTTAAGTGTTAACTGATGGTCCCAAATGATATCATTGCAGGAAAAATATCATATACTATTGAAAATATCTTTCCAATTTAATTGTCAGAGGTTTCAGGAAATTGTGACCAAAACTAAAGGGGTCAATAAGTTAAACAAAAATTAAAAATCCCGATTTATTTGAGTCTCATATTATTTTGTACTTTATGGTATTAGATATTCCTTTCCCTTTTGAACTAGTATCCTGACGTTAAAAGAAGGCACATGATAGTTTTTTTTTTTTTTTTTTTGGTTAAAAAGGCACATGATAGTTGACCGAAGTACACCCGGGTTAGGTTTTTTTCGTATCTTAAACGTCTTTTGAAAGATCCATTCATTTGTCCACATTAATCCTTCCTATCTTTCACATTTATATTACTTCTCCATCACTTTTTTTAATACAAAAAAATAATTTAATTTAAATTTTTTAAGTGGGTGTCAGATAGGGCAGGTCAAAGCGTATAAAAGGGTGTATGCAATTGATTGGATCAATGGTTCAATGTTCCAAGTGTTGAGGAAAACACTCACGTGCCCCAATTAGACAGTTCAGCTAGTTAAATCAATGCAGTTAGGAAAGTTTTAGACTGGTTGTAGCTTTTTTCTTTTATTTAGTTTATCAATGAATTGTGACCCAATAAATTTGGAGTCATGCTAGGAACATAACAAAAATTCACAACTTCATGAAATTTTTAGATTAACTCATCACCTCTTGCACGGATCATAAAAAATTTTAAATTGCAAATTGTAGTGAGCCCATGTATAAGGTGGTGGATTAATTTACAAATGTTGCGAAATCGATGTAAATTTTTGTTGTTTTCTTAGATAAAATTCTTCGCAACTATTGAGCATATTTTTGTGATTAGTGTACAAAAAAGATGGTGTCGGTGGGGGTTTCACCATCACTCTTATTCTTGCTTCCCTTATGTAATAAAAGAAGTAACTTTGGCAATTGAACTAATGGAAATTTTCAGTTCACTGCCAATTTTTAGGCTCTTATATCATTTTAAATGGAAAAGGGACATAATTAAAGTAAAGCAATCTTATATTATGGTGATAGTAGTGTCGAAATGACAGCTTTAACTCCAACTGGAAATTGAAAAAGGAACCAATTTGAAGAGAAATTTCTTGGGTACAGAGGGAGAGAGAGAGAGGCAGTTTATTTGAAAATACATCCCAGAAGCAAGAGGTATATGCAGAAAGCCGTTTGTTCCATAACAATCAGATCATCATTAACAAGCACTAATGCGCATTTAATATTCTCCAACCCTTTCCCTAAAAGCCAGCATGTCCTTTAGATTCTGCGCGTAAAAGAGAGGGAAAAGTTAGATAATTGAAACTGCATGAATTCAACAAACATTATTCCTGTACAGTGTACAGTTTTGGCCCAATAATCACCCACCTTGTTTAACACAGCATATAAGGCTTATAATCATGTTACACTAACGAGTCAACATCACCAATAACTAATCTTGGCCCAAAAAACATTTGATCTCTACTCTTTTCTCTGAAGGTTGGTAATATTTGTCAATCACCTTTATTGTTTGTTTGCCTGAGTTTTACTTTGCCTAAAAAATAAATTGTGGAAAAAAAGTAAAACTTTACCTACAAAAATGAGGGATTTGAACCATGATTTTTCTCATAAAACAATAATAAAAAGTGCTTAATCACAATGTATTGGATACTTGGGGGTTTTTTTTATTTTTTTATATAATTTGATAGTTACTTACAACAACTGACGAGGGATTTAAACCTTGATTCTACTCGTAAGGAGAGCATGCAATGCCAGAGAGATAGAAGACTCTTCGCAAACTAGTGTACTTAGTTCAACCAAGTAAAATGCAAAAACAGCACCTTTTACTCGACTTACAAAAGGGAGAAGAGTAATACTAGCACTCATGACACAAGTACACTCTTATTAAGCCAGTGGCCTTATGGTCCTGTGGCATTCCACCCCGTTTGTGGGGTTTGATTTTGAGGGTTGAATCCCCTTAATTAAACTTGGCCAAAATAAGGACGCTCTTCTTAGAACATAGGGCATAAGTAGCAAATAAATTTTTTGAGGAAGTGATGAATGCACAACGTCCTCAAGTGTCATGGTTAGCAGCACGTGGAAAAGGCAACATTGAGGTCCTTGAGGCAAGTACCTTGAGGTCGTTGAGGGAAAGTAACTAGAGGTCGTTACATAATATGCTAATAGCTGCAATCATACATAGCAACACGAGTACCATGTCTAGCAGAAAATGGACAAGGCAACATTTTAACTTCATGACATACACAGTTTACTTAAAGAGAGGATATCACAATACTATTTTTCAATTATTCAAGTCAAACGTATTGAAAAGTTATATTTGGGCCTTCATTCAAACATTTTTTCTGTTTCCATACTAATCACACATAGTTTTCATTCAACTTCGACAGTACATTCTATTCAAACATGTATGAATGGTTGGAAGTAAGTACAAAAGAAAAGAAAATTTTGGAATTTTCATTCAAGTCTCTCCTGATTTCATTTATGAAATAGTCAGATATGGTTTTCCCTCGTATTTGATATTGTGCTCTGTGTTCAAACAATTATGTCAAAGACTCTATTTATATGTATATGGGCAAAGTTTGGTTCCAACCACCAATAGGAAGATGACATTAGTCCTTGTCATGTGCAATGCATATGACTCACTTAACCCAACCCAACCAACCAAGTGAGCGGAGCCAAACCTTTTCCTATATATATTCCACAACAACGTTAAAGATGTGATTAGTGTGGCCTTTCTTTTCCTTGAATGGATGAATAATGAGCTTCTAATCTCAAATGTTTTTTTAATAGGCAGATACAATTTACACAGTATAGAATTGAACCTGTGGTGTCAAACATGACACCTTTTCTATAGGGAGAGGAGAAACAGGAGATGCCATTGGTCCAATGCTATTGGATTTCAATCTCATATACTGTGTCCATAAAATAAGTCAATATTGTTGACAACTATACAAGTGAACAGGATTAGTATTAGATACATAAAAAATTCATTTTCTCATACATTATATATATATATATATATATATATGTATATGTACATGCCCAAATTCCCTTGCTGGACCAGATTTAGAGTTGGGCTCACAATTAATTTGTATGATGGGTAATGAGTTTCCTACTATGGGTAACTCCCGGCCAAGCCTTAGTAAGGGGTTGCCCCACACAGTATAATTTCTTCCCCTTTTCTCCCTAAACTACTCTTGCTACTGCTTTGTTCCCTCTCTCTCTCCCCCCCCCCCCACCCCCCCCAAACCAAAAATCATCACCCCCCCTTCTATTCTTGCTCTTCTCTTATTTATAGCTTAAGGTTAGTGGGATGCTTATGATTACTCACTAGTTCCACTTGTGTGGGTGAGGCCCAAATTGATTATTCCTGACAAGAAATATGCTTCATTGGAAATGGTGTCAAGGGCGTTGGAACTGGTTCCCACCTCCAAAAGATTGCTCGGCAGAGCGATTCCCCAGGGCATTACCGGGCTGCTGGGGCATCGCCACCCATTATGGGGGTGTCTACCGACCGTTCTATACGTGGGCGGTATTCACATGCCGAGCCTGTGATTAGTGAGCCGGTCATGGCATTGGGCTTGGGTTTGATAATATTATATGGGCCTGTCTGAGCCGAGGCCCAAGGCCAATGGGTCTGTGGCCGTATGCCGTACAATATATAAATATATATATATATATATATATAATTAGTAAGTTACACACATGTTTTGTACTTTATTGTGCCAAGATCAATCCAGCAGTTAAGATAATGTCAAGAACTTCAATCTTCATTTTTCTATTATTTATGACGTTGAAACTTGAAAACATGACAAATGCTTTCCTCCTTTTCTTATTTCCTTTTTCTAAAATATATTAATATATAAGCAGACAGCTTCAAAAAAAGAAGACCTTGAGCTCCATAAATAATAAATGGAGGAGGGAAAATTGAATGATATAAAATGGAAAGAAAAGTATGGCAATTCATTTTACCTGATCTGGAGAGATTCTCAGCAATTGCTTGGCTTTTCTTCTCATTGTTTCCACAATTAAGCGCAATCAAGATTTATATTTGAGTGATTCTGGAACCTCTGCATATAAACAATTAGTTTCAATAGAAAACAACAAGATTGTGGCAGATACGTGATTATTTTCTACACTTCTGCTGGTTACTTGAGAGTACAGATTCAAGACCACAAGACAGTATAATTGAGAATGCTAATTAGAGAAGTAACTGAAACTGAACAAGACCATTATTCTCCTTAATGATCACATTACTTGATTTTTCTTGGTTGACTTTTCATACAACGCACAAAATGTTGTCCGCTCAGTTTGACATGTGACACCTCCAAAATAAAAACTATATTGTTTCAGGATAAGTGCAACAAAACTGTTACTAGCCTTTTATTTAAAGAGATTTTTCTTCTCATGACTCTCTTTCAAAGAAGATAATCAAGAAAAAATTTAAACTGAAGACCTAAGGCTTTGTTTTGACGAAAAATAAAAATCTGAGAAAAAATGTTCAGGAAAATCATCTATTTTCTGTTGTTTGGTTGAAAGTCCAAAATTGATCACAAAATAAATGTTGTGAAAATCCCTGAAAATCAAAAGCGACAAATCCCTCATGATTCCTTTGACACCAAATCAAAAATGCAGAAAAATATCCATCCAGTATTTTGGGTCTACTCTTTTACAGCATCAGAATTAGAGATAAATAGCCAGGGGCCCGACTGTCATATCTAGCACCCAGTGACTGAGAAGATGATCCTCAACGGCTCAACTTTCACTGAACAGAGAGCGAAAAGATAGAAAGATCTGCAAAACAGGGGGATAGATCTAATATAAAGAAATGAGAGAGACATCTAAGAGAGAGTACAGAAGGAAAGATATGGAAGTGTGAGCGAAAAGAAGAATCAAGAGACAGTTACAGAGAGGTCCCAGAGCCTTCTTTTTATCCATCAAAACTTGTAGCGTTAACAACAAAAGCTTTGCACAGGTGCAAGTTATTTTCAGCCCATTCAAGTTTAGTTTTCCTTTACCAGAAAAACATTGCCCATGGAAGTACTGCCAAACTCGGGAAAATGTTGCATACCGAAACAAATGAAGCCTAAATGTGTATATGGACAACCCAACCGTAACAACAAGGTATGTAAAGTTAGTTCAAATAGGTATACGCACTAACAAAAGGAAAATTTGAGGTTTCATGCAATAGCAGAGCCATTTGAGATCATAAAATTCATTTACATTTTATTGTGATATTAAAAAAAACCATGATTTAATGTGTCATCTCCTTCTAACACACAAGCACAGTTCGCGCCAGCTATAGCTTAAATCAATAACAATAGATATTTCTCATTGAATGGTAAATATTTCTCCACCAACCATAGTCACTTCACTATCTCTAAAAGAAACTATCAACTCCTTCTAACATGAAATCTTTGCCACTTAAGAAAACTATAGGATGAGATTATGATGCTTATCGAAGAAACAAAAGCTAATTACTAAATACTGGCAAAACAACTTTGATCATGGAAGCAAGTACATAGTATATATCATGATATCATCAGAAAATTTCCTCTATCAATTATATTTTACGATACTTAACCAAAACAATTTATTGTAACTTACTTGGATTCCTGTGATTAGCTGATGAGAATATAATTTGCACGATCAGGAAGTCTATCTGCAGCAGTTGGAGACATATTGGACCGAGTAGCAGTCTTTCGTAATTGTGCATGGGATTCTGCTTCTCGCTTAAACATCCTAACCAGCTCTTGGAGCTCTAATTTTCTCATTTCAACATCCTCTTGAATAATGGGGTTTTTCAACCCAAGGTACAGCAACCCAATGGCAATTAACACAATTCCTAGCAAGAAGAGGATGCCAGAAAATAGAAGAAATGCATATGGAGACCCATCATCTCCAGGTATGCCATCGACATTTATCCCAAAAAGGCCAGTAATGATGGAAAGAACAAGGCCACATCCCCCAAAAACTCCTAAATTATGCGTAACAGTGAGGCTTCTGTCCTAGAATTAGAATTACAACATATTGTAAGGAAACAATTATATGTAGATGAATAATTAGAGAGAGCGGGAGAGAGAGAGAGAGAGCAAGAAATTTCAACATTGGCTAAACAATGCATTAATTAAGTGACACTGGAAGGAGAAATCACTCCCTGATTCACTATAAGTGTGTGTTTGTTTGCATGCTATACTGTAAAAGACTCTGATGTGTCTGCATTTGGAACGTCCTCCAACTTTGACCATTCAACTCTATGGTATTAGTCCATAACCAGCAGATTTTTTTCTTGAACTCATCAAACAGTTGAGGAAATGAAAAGATAATAAACAAAAATATTGAGACAATGATGTCATTAAGTTTTTATAACACAAATTTCTATTTCCAGATGCAACTATCCTTGAAACGCTTGGGTTCAGAAATTATCAATGAGATGTTACCCCATCAACAAAAACTTTGAACATGTACTGTTTCAAAAAATTATCCAAATTACTAACAATTTATTTTCCTTTCAAATTTTAAATATTTTACAATTGCAATTTTTTTTTACCCAACTAAAATCTAATGTCACTGAACTATTTTAACTTCCAAAATAATATATTGATTTCTCAACTATATGTCACAGCTAAAAGCCTAAAAGCATATTGAGATTTTAATATAGTGTTATTGTAATTGAAAAATACAGAAACTCTTCATATATCACAAAGTGAGGCAATATGCATATCCTTAAACGATGGTATGAACAACGCTTGGTAAGGGCTTCAATCTAAAACCCAACAAGGGCCATTCCCAAAAACATAGCTGGACAATGTAAATCACCAGAAATTGAAATCACCGCACAAGTTACTTGACACTTGCCAATATCATAGAATTGTAAACAATTTTAATACGGTCAAGAATATTTTTTTCTCAAAAGCAACATGGAATTAACATTACTGCATTCATATGCAATAAAACATTGCAGCTACTTGGATGGGCAAAGTCAAAAAGCATTTCTATGACATGATGGTTAAAAGAACTTGACAATAAAATTTTTGGGTGTCTGCTTAAGCATATGTGAACCTGCAACCATGCGCGGACTGTGCTCTGCATGACATCTTGAATGGTAAATAAGCGTCCACGAACTGCTTCCTGCTCTTGAATCATTTCCCTGGTGCTCTTTCTCATTCCTTCTAGCAAGCCCCTTGTTGTATTGCCTCGCAAATGTAGTAGAAGCTCAAACACAATTTCCTCTCTTGCATGGAGTGACCATTTCACCCTGATAACCTGCAAGATAAATGATAGGAAAGAAAGTAAATTGAAATTCTATATCGTTACTGGACAAGTCAACAAATGGAATACTTCCCATGTTGGACTACAGAAAATGAACTTGTATGCTTGTGCTAAACTAAAACTATTCTAATCTGCTCACTTTTATTTTCCAAACAAAAGGAGAAAAAGTTCCAGAGAAAGTAAAAGAAAAGGATATATAACACAAATACGGCAACGTGATACTTTAAATAAAGAAACACCTTGTTTATAAACAAAATTTAAAATAAAAAGAAATAAAAAATAAAACCCCACAAGTCAATCTTTTTGCTCAACCATCAATCAACTTCATATATGTAAAGTGTAAACTAGAATATGTGCATGTTAGTTGCAGCATTTCAAAAGATTCATGATATTCAATCCTTGAGAGAAAGTTAACAAGTAATGTTTCCCATTCCTAAACAACCAATTAAAATCTTTAATTTCCTTAGAGCTTTGGATATCCTATTATCTCACAGTTCTAAAATCCGAAGTGAACTGTAATTCGATCTGTCTCTTAAACAAAAAGACATCCTACTAAAATACATGGACAAGCAAGTTCTACATTTGTCCATCACCAGAAAAATGTGTTGTCAAGTTGTCATGTACTCAACAAGATCAATTCTCTTACCAGCATTCTGCTTATTTTCTAAAGCTTAAAATCAAACAAAATGTCATTATATTTTAGAGGGATAACAAATGAGAACCGTTCATTAATGGTGACGCCTCAGTTCCCCACTTATTTGCCAGACCAAAATCAGATCTTCACAACCATAAACTTCTTGGTGACAAGGTCTAAGCCATATAAAGTATAAACCATATTTAATTTGCTCACAATTTCCAATAATTTTCTTTCTAATCTATCAATCTAAACAAAATTCTCTAAGAAAAAAATGTTACATTCCATTAGATTTACCATCTGCCTTGGTTACCATCCCAATTACCCAATTATCAACATTTATGATGTGTAAATATCATAGCATTTTGATGATAGGTGATTGAATAGCTTAAAAATATTTCTTTTAGTACTTCTTGAAGATACGTAAGTTACAAGCTGAAGACTGGTAGGGGGAATTGATCAAGTTGATGACGAGGTATGACAGAAAAAAAAAAAAAAAAAAAAAAAAAAAACAAAACAAAACAAAACCCAAGAGTCAGATCTGATGTCAAGTCCTATTAGAAAGCACTGCAAGGTGGTAAAGGAATTTACTTTCCCATGGAAGAGTACCTGACATGCCAATGTGCCTCCTACTCTGGAATAACCTTTTTTGTTTTCCCATGGAATTGCTTTTTGGCCAAGATCTCAAAGATGGAGAACAAAATCAAGAGTACCAGGTACTGTATGGGAAAGCAGGGATCATTTATTACTTCATTGTTGTTTTTTGGGCTTGAATGGCGGTTGGCAGGTTCAAGATTTGGAGGCATAAGAACAGTGAAACTTGGAAGCTTTCTCATTATATCTCATCTGGAGGACTAACCAAACACTTCAGGACATAGAGCATCAACCTTATTCTCCTGAGATCTCTTTTTGGTAGGATGTTGGTTTCATCAAGGTCATTTACACCCCATGTCAATAATTGATTTACAGATGGCTTATACCCTAGCATTTAACTTATTTCCTTCATTTTATAATCCTTTTTTTTTTTTGTTTCTTTTTGTTTCTTTTCACTCTCTGTCTTGTACACTTCCCATATAATATATTACACTCATTTTATGTCTTTTTATAAAAAGATGTCAATGTCAAGTAGCAAAAGAAACTTGGACTTGAAAACAGAAATTAAGAACAAGTTTTAATTATTCCTCAACATTCTATGATTGGAAAGAATTTTTACATGGTGAAACCAAAAAACCTTGAACACCTAACTGTTGTTCAAAAAACATTTGAATGGAAGTCAAAGAATTCTAAATAACAAGGGATTTTTACAAATATCACTCCTGGACTTTGACATAAATGTCAATTTGTTCTTTGGACTTTTGATTTGACCAATTAACCGCCTATAAGCTTGTGACAAAATAAACCTTCTCTTAGCCTTTTTTGTTGAAGCCTAATAAATTTAGTCACGTGATATACACATGGAGGAGTTTAATGCTAATAAGGTTTGAAAGATCTTTCTGCAAGCATAAAGTAAGATACCTGGTTTGATAACCTTCTGATTTCCTGATTCAGAATTACACTGAAAAGATGCAAATCCTCATGGTTTCTCCTATTCATAAGTGATTATCATTTGTTGTTAAAATCATGTTAGGCAAAAACAAGGTCATGCACAGGAAACAACAGATTTCAAGTGAATCTGAAAGTTTGAAGACAAAATGGCCCACATGCATGAATGCACCTGTCCATAAACTTCAACTCAACTTCATCGGCAGCCCCAAATATACATTTGCGAAATAACCTGTAATATTAAAAACAATGCAAGAAAGTACCAAGCAAGAAAACTTGTAAGATCATTTGAATGTCAAACAAACAGAAATTAGAACATAAATAACTAAGAACTTTATGATGATACTAAGGCTCTAATTTACTATTAGAGGAATCTAAACGGCAACGCATTTTGGCTATAGCAAAATTTTAGTTTTTATATACGTTTCATTACCCTATAATTTGGAGTAAGTTGCCTATACTTCTAATTTGAGCAATCAAGTCCTCAAATTTTTTCACCTATGCCAGCCAATCAAGCCCAATCAAAGACTAACCTTAATGATATGGAAGCAATTTAATGACTTCAATCTCAACAAGTACTTTTTACTCATAATATATTATGTGAAAACAAATTTAACCCACTTTAAAACTGAGCTGTGTTTTCCAATGCTGGTGCACTTAAGTGTAAAGGCCTCCTAGAACCTAACACAAAACAAAAAAGTGCAAGCGCATGCCTGATTTAAGTAAAAGCGCACAATTTAAATAAAAAAAAAAATTATATATATATATATATATGTATGTATGTATGTATACATATGAATTTTAAAACAATTATTAATTAGACAATATGACAATCAAATGATCAAACTCCACCTGTGTCTATATTTAGTGTTGTATATTTTGTTCATGGTTGGTCCCAAGCCTAGGAAAAAGAGAGTTGCGGTAGGTTAGCTGCCAACATAAAATTTAGTCACTCTATTATGAATGAAACCATTACAGATAATCGTTGTTGTTGAGAAAATCGAGTGATTAAAATATACCTAAAAGACAGAGATCAAAAAACACTAGAATGGTAAGTAGTGACTTCTATGCCTACAAGATATTTTAATGTCTTCTTCTAGAATATGTAATGAGGGATTGAGGGGTGGGCTTATGTCCATTGCAACATGCCATAAATTTGGTCTTTGTAAACAAATCCAAGGTCCATATCAATAGCATTAAGATCTAACAATTAACTTTAATAAGTAATTTAATTTCTTTTAAATATATTTTTCCAAAGCCACTTACTTTAATTACAAAAAGTGCTTATGGTTTAGCGCTTTGCACTTAAAGTAAGCATTTACCAACATTGAATTCACTGTCAGCATGGAGAAGGATGGAGTGGGATCCTTAATTCTATCACGTAGCATATTATCAACTAAAAAGGCCTTTAGGAAAGCCATATGCATCAATTTTGTCAATTTCACTAACATCAATATTTAATTGGAGCTCATGGCAATAGTTGGAGGGACTTGATTGCTTAAAGTGGGAGGACAAGGACAGAGCTCAAATTTACCCTAGACTATAGGGTGGTAAAATTTACATAAGCCAGAATTTATACCATCATAATTGTATTATTAAAAATAGAAAACTTGCATAGGCCCTACAGAAATAGCAAATTTCCTTTTCAAAGAATACACATTAAACCATAAAAGAATGAGCAAAACCAAAACATGGAAAGAAAAACATTAAACAAATAGGTGGATTTAGTTGTAGAGGTTTATGCAGCTCATATCTAAAAGATCAAAGCAGGATTTGGCAAAAAATACAATTTGAGCAACTTTAACCAGAGAATAATTTTTCTAACTTGAAATGTGCATGGTTATACATTGACATTGATCACTCAAGAATTCTGCTTTAGAACAAGCCAGAAGAGAGAACCACCAGAAACCTTTTGTATAAATAACATTTTAGTGATACTCTTTTTTTAGAGCAACCTGTGAGCTTTTAAAGGGAATTGAAAACCTAACTAGGGGGTAGGGGAGAAGACACTCTCCAATATGCGAGTTTCATATGTATGATTTGGCATCCTTATCAATTGTGTGCACATAGCATATAAAAATCAAGATGCTAAAGAATGTTATTTCCCATAGCATTTGCAAAATTCTGTGTGACAATAATTTTCTTGAATTGTTTTCTTAAATTTTGAGTAGGTAACTCCTTATAATAAAATTACTCACCTATCTTTACCTAATGGGCAGTATAGATTGAATGGGAGGCATTATTAATTTAGATGAGTAGGCTCACAAATGGGGACAAAAAGCATCACCTATCATCCCATCGGGCAAGGCGACAAGCTAGATGTGCAACGAGCTCATGAGCAGTTCTTGGTATGTTAGTACCTCCAGCAGCAAGCAGTTCCTGAACAAGATACAGTATTGAATCATGAGAAAAAACTCATTTACATTAACTTTAAGCATAGATATTGAATTATAACGAACTCTTTTGACAAAATCATATGTGTCATGACCATTAACAAAGTTTTAATTCAGAAATAATCAAACCTGGACTTCTGCAATACCCAACACATTTATATTTGATGCTGACCCTTTGACATGCAAAGCTGTTACTAGAAATTTTTGTGCCTGCCATGACCGAAGAACAATGGGTATGTCATCCTCATCAACAAATGGGTCTCCTGCCGACTGCCCCAGGAGCTCAAATAATAGTCCCCCAGCAACTCTAACAGGAACCTGTCAAGTGTCAACAATTAAGAGATCATTCAGTTGCTGTTACATTAAACCTGAGTAAAATGTAGACAGATTAGAATCCTAAAGATTAAAAAAATTTAATACTATAATCCACTAAATAAAATAAAAACAGCAATTAAGAGTTTGACAATCACAAAACACCACCTTATTCATTGGAAATGTCCTCTGCACATTTGGAATCTAGCTTAATATTTACTTATTTCGGCCAAGAGCCAAAACATTACTTATTCCTTTCCCTCCAAATCTTCCACATTAAACAGTGGGGAATCATGTCTGATTTGCTTGATAGATGTAGCCTTGATACTTCTTAGTTCTTTTTGTCCCTCTTGTTTACCTTAGTACATGCCCTGTGTGCTTTGGCTTTTATTCAATGAAGGTTTATTACTTATCAAAAAAAAAAAAAAAAAAAGAGCCAAAAGGACTAGTTTCAAACAACCACATTAGAGAGGGGGATGGGTGGTGACTTTGGGATGGGGTAGCCCTTCCTTAGTCCATTTTATAAAAGGACCATCTCCTCCAAATTTGTCTTTAGCCCATTTTTCAGCAAGGCAAGACTAGGGAATGAAGAAGGACAACTAGGCAGAGCCATCCAGAGAGCACAGTTTGGACATAGATTCCATTCACCAAGTCGTGTTTTTTATGAGTAATATAATTTAATGAGAAAAAGACTACATTATAGACATAGTCAATAGATGAGATAGCCTAAAGAATTACAAGCAAACAAGACTCTATAAACTCTAGAATGGAACTATTTTCACCAAGACAATACAGTAGACCACGCATGTGATGATCTAATGAAGGATGTCATCTTCAATTTACCAATTCATTACACCAGAAATCAGCTTGTATACCTTGGTCTAGGTGTCAAAGTATGAGTTCTGATCTTGTCCTGTCCAAAACCTAACTCAATTCTCACTTCAGAAGGACTATATCCCATGGCAGGGTTTTACACATAGGGCTAGCGGCAGTGCCATTTGGTAGGGGGGCTGCCCTGGGGATTAGATCACTTGGTTAATATTTTATGGAGTAACCATGTCAGTTATTTGAACAATTTAATAGTTTTGCATTGGGAATGAGACTATTATTCAGATCTTCATCTGTCTTATTTTCTTTGGGTGATAGACCTTCGTGCTTCTCTCCATCCATTAATTGACCAATGTGGGTAATTCAAGTTGCTCTAGTACAGTAATATCTTAACCAACAAATCGACATAATTTGTTGCAAAACTAAAGAATTGCAGTTCCCCAAATTCTAGAAAGATCACTTACCCCACTTTAACTAGGAAGAGGAAGGATTCTAGCCCTCTTTGTAAGAAAAGCTGCAGTCTCAGCTTCTAATAATTTGAGTCTAAAGTCTAAATTCCTTTGGGCCTCCTCAATTTACAATTTAGCCTCACCTTAAAAACGTACTTGATAAAAAGGCACAAACTAGCCTTGCCTTAAACAACAACCTTATGAAAGACTTTTGACTATATGCATGTGTATCTAACATAAGAATAGCTATGGACATGCATACATTAGGGCCACGCCAAGGTGGGAAGAAGGACCAAAACCCTAGCCAAGCACGAACCCCAAGGTTGGTAGAGGTTTAAATTTCATTCCTACACTAAATATAGGCAAAGCTTACCCTAAATAATTTGTTACCAACCACACTTGTCAAGGTGCAACCTAGTGGTAGAGGGCTTGGATGAGCTGTAGACCCAAACATCCTGGGTTGGATCCCCACAAGGAGTTCCACTGGATTACCTGATATGTGGTTTTGTCAGGTGAGGTCACGTATCTGTGGTTTACATAAGTCCCTAGGAGTGGGTCCAAAGGGCCCTGTCATGGTTTGGTTCCATATCATCAAAAAAAAAAAAATTTTGTTACCAACCATATCCTATAGGGGTAGGACTTGTTAACATCTTCACCCCCCTTCGCAAATACAATTTCCTCTGACCCAATATAGGCAAACCTTACAAACTGATCATACCATTAGGTAGCTCATAATTCATAAATTGGCTTTTATATAGTCATGAGTAGGAATCTTCAATTTATTTTGGTACCTAAAATGTTTTATGAATCCTTGCAAAGCTAATCATTAGAATTCATAAGCAGCTTCTACTATTAAAGTAGGATACAAAAAAGACCAATTAACAAAGCAAAAAACAAGTTGAACAAGTCAACTGTGAACTGAAAATGGTAGCAAACAACATTTTGGACAGTGGTTTAACATGGTTAGTTCAAGTAGAGAGATCTGCCTCCCTTGACCTCAAGTTACCTTCCAGATAAAAAATGAGGCTGCAGTTGGACAGGTAATATGATTCCAGGTTATGTGGATTGAATTGGATGAGTGTGTGCTGTGCGGGTGTATTTTGAGTCCCACATCGGGTGTTCACCAGGTGGATCTTGGACATACAAGCACTTATGAGGAGCCCCAACTACAACTTGACTGGTCCTTTTGGGGGCACAGGCGCAAATGTGGCTAGGGCTTTCCTTGGGTCATTACAGGTTAACTTAACCTAACCGAGGTAGCTTGATTTTTGGCTAAATCTTTTACACCTAAGATTGAATATGAGGAAGTTGTGATTGATTAAACACTAGAATGGCTGCATGGAGAAATTCTACTATTTGTGAACCCAACATCAGCAGGAGATTGACTAACTTTCTTCTCAAGGGTAGAATACAGAACAGAAGACTACAATTTGTTTCCTGCCAACTATACATGTCTTCATAGTTTTTATGTCATGTCACTGGAATCTCAATTTTTTATTTTCTATGTATAATTTACAATTTTTCTAGACGTTATATAATGAAGGCCTTACGCACAGCAAATTTTCAGAGTTCATAAAGCAAAATCTTTAGCAAAACATTCATCTCAGCACCATTCCAGTATAAATCAGAAATGTAAAAATCAAGTTCCAGGGGTTTTGTCAGAGTTAGTGTTTGTGAGCATCATATAAACTGTTGGCCCACTCAGTGGCAGATTAAGATTTTGGGATTGATGCCCCAACCTTAGGTTCCAGGATCTATTTGTTCTTATTCCATAATTGCAATGCCTCAATGTGAATATTAACATTAATTCAATTCAACAGTTCAAAAAAATGGTGTGGCTTCACCATCAAGTTCAGTGTGTCAAAATTTTGTAGAGTAAATTTAGTTACACTGTAAGTTCATGTAGCTCTCACTAACATGCGAATTTGATTCTGAACACTGTCAAATTCAGAGATATTACAACTTATCTCAAAACAATGAGCCCTTGCACTTTAACAGATAGTGAGAAGATTCTATTCGCTGCAGGAACAACAAGCTTTTACCCAAACAGCAATTTATGTGAAGTAACAGCTGAAAAATAACTGAGTATGATAAAAAATAAACCAGATCAATATCGAATAAGATTTTATTTTAAAAAACAAATAAATTGTTAAATTACCGATTGTCTCAAAAGATTGAGCTTTTAGGAAATGGTAAATTAAATCATTTAACCATAATTCTAACACTCTCCCTTGATAAGTGAGACCCAACAAGTGGGATTTTTTAACATTTTAAATGGGAGGTAGAGTGGAGACAAAGATTAAACTTAGAACCTTTTGCTTTGATACTATGTTAAATTACCGCTTATCCCAAAAGTTTAAAATTTTAGAAAATGGTAAATTTAATCATTTTGCCATAATTCTAACAAAGATGTTTCTATTCCCAATGGGTGACCAGTGACTATCAAGTTGTCATTTTTTCTTCTCTTTCTCTGTCTCTACTAAGCAAATATAAAAAAGTAATTTACCTCATATAGAAGGTGCTTCATTCGCTCACTTATCAGCCTACTTTCATCTCGCAAAGCAATGCTAATAGCAGGGTGCAACCATTGAGCATTACTCAACCAGGCACTTATGTTTGGGTGACCTGCATCTACGTGACACCACCAAGTGCGTCCCACTGGGCGTTCCCAGTAAGGAGCGGCCACATCTGCAACAGTCACATCATCTTCATCATCTGAGAAGTTGATAGGCTGCAAGGCCCAGCCAACATCAACTTGCACTTTCTGGACAAGTTCAGAAATTCTAGCCCAACCTATCGGTATCCAGTAACTTCTTGGGAATTCTTCCTTTCCACGGTAACAGCCTGATTGATGATCCTTGCTATCAGTATGATCGTCGACCATATCACTATCACCAATTCCAGAGTCTAATTGGGCTGCAGATTTACAAAAGTTCTCCCCACTACCTTTCGGGGGTAAACGACCATTTAGTTCACTTGATGAAACCTGCTTCTTGGCCATGTCTTGTACTGATCGGGACTTCCTATGGCCTCGAATAAATTCAAAAGCACAAATTAGTCCATCAGTCCAAAGATCACTCCCCAGCATGACATCTCTACTGAAGTGGTTTTTGTGATTCTCTTGTTTCTTCATTCCATTGCTCACAGAAGCTGGATCCACACCACTCATGATGCCTTTCATCTATAAGCAAGTAAATGTATGTTAAGCAACTCCAACATTCAACCAGTAGAAATTGAAATGGATAGGATAAAAAATATAAACTTTTACTAGAACAAAATTATAGTCAATTATACAAAGTTACTTAGCTGATAGGTGATATGTAATGTCAAAAAACAAAGGCAGATATTTCTTGCTGGAAAAGGCAACCAGCTAATGAGGCATAAAGCCCACTATTTTTTTGTTTCCTACAACAAGTGGGAGATGGAGATTTAAACCCAAGTTCTCCTCTATGGGAGAACTGGGCAGTGCCTTTGAATCACAAAGCTCTTTGTAGTGCACCTACCATTTTAAATTGTTTGCAGGCCAAATGCCCACTAATTCGTAGTAATTAAAGGTAAGACACCCAAATTGTTGGAATTTGACATCAAATATTCAAATAACAGAATTCCACAATCGAAAAATGATAGAACCATTAGGAAATTTGATTTTCAAAAGGCAGACCAACAAATGACAAGAATATTCAGTAAGTCCAGAATTCTCTTTTTTTAACTTTAACACCCCCAAGTACTTTAAATGCTTCAATTTAGCCATTACTAATTATTTAATCAAATTCGAGCTTAACATCATTATCAATGCAAACATGCATGCAAACATGTAAACAAACAAACAAAAAAACCCAATCAATCTTAGCAGAAAAGAAACCAGACAATACAATTCCTGAAACCAAATTTTAAATCTCAAAACTTTTCACTTACCAATTAAAAAAAAAATTTTACTTAACCCAATACAAGACATTCATTTCATTGAAACGAAAACAAAAGGACAACAAAAAAATTTCCCCGCTAAGGACTGAAAACAAGAAAATAAAAAAAGGGTATATCCCAGAAAATGCTTACCCGAGAAAGAGAGATTAGTAGCGAGTAATCTGAAGAACATGAAAAGGGCCAAGATTTTCTTCAACAACCTCAGTCACTTTTTATATATAACACAGATTGGGTTTGGCACACACGGACGTGGTGAGGAGGTTACATGTGTTGTGACTTGCTAGAGCTTGAGCTTCTTCTTCGAGGGGTTGCCACTTAGCCAAAAGTCTAAAAAACTAACTATAAAGAGTGAGTTCTTTTTCAATTTTGTCCCTTTACCAAACTCATGCAGAGCTTTGCCTTCTACGGTCCACCATTCTGGATTATTTGTAACCGCATATTTTACAATACAGACAAGGTGATCAGTTGGACTCAAAGAAACTGTTGACCCTTGACAGTTGACTCAAAACTAGGAAGGAATATTTGGTTATTTTAAGAATCAACTAGTGTATATGAGTTTAAATTAAGTTATAACCCGACAATTATAAATAATTTTAATTAAAAATATATATGAGTTTAAATTATATTTTTTTTAATTGTAGGGTTATAACTTAATTGTTGGGTTTAAATTATAATTTAGTGTAAGAGTTATATTTTTTTAAGTCATAGATATATTTATGAGTTTTACTCCCTTATTTTTGTTTTTTTTTTTTTTATTATATAGACATGAGTTTATTCTTTATTTTTTATTGAATTTTTTTTATGGTTTATTTATATTATACTTTTTACCTTTTGTATAACATTAACTCACTTAAAACAAAAAAAAATTTAAAATATAAATAAAACTCATGATGCAAAATTAAACAACAATTGAAATTCTTTGGTCAAAAATAAAAAAATAAAAAACAATTGAAATTCAATTTAGAACCTTATTAAATTTTCTCTTAGCTTTGAATTTAATTATATATTTGTAGGGGCCTTTTTTGTGTTTGGGCTGGGCTGCCCTCTGCAAGTGATGGGCCCTGATGTGTTTCTGAGTAGGGAAGTTGAGACCGGCCCAATTGCAACTCACGTTGGGTTGGCTTGTGCACAAACTCAACCTTATCTGCCAGGAACACCCTTTACGGCAAACAGAGCTATTACCACAAAATTACAGCAGGCAGATATAATGATAACAAAATGAATAAACAGAGTATCGTAGCTTTCAATGATAATGATGGTCGAATGTCACAGCAGTAATAATAATAATAATGGCTTTTAAAAGGAAAGAAAAACAATGGATTGAACAATAATGGAGGTTTAATCAAAGATAAACATCAAGCCAAAACCGAGTCTGTAATGGTAACCGTCCAAAGAGAAAGAACGCTTCCTCTCAATGAAACTAACCTCCCAGGAGAATATCTTGCCGTGAGGATTAATGACTTTGAGGGAATCGGACCTAAATGGTTGATGCGTGAAGAAAGTTTTTTCACCGTTTCATTATCCCTTAGAGAGTGGGGTTTTGAGGGGGAGAGGAAAGAAAAGATCTATTGGTGCATGCCTATTATCCTCACAACTTGTTTTCTTATCTTTTTTTTCCTTTATTTTCCTTTTCCTTTTAGTTTTTCTTTCTAGGTGTTTTCTTCCTCTGTTTTTCGGTCCTCCCTACAGGGCACGGCGAGGCTCCTTTTATAGGGCCTGCCGTGATCGTTCTTTTACCATTTTACCCTCTAACGGCCTTTGTCTGGTCTGGGCATGCTTGCCGACCACCATCTGCGCATTGCTCGCCCTCGCCAGACAAAGACAGGTTTGTTTTGTTTCTGTCTACCGTGGCACTACTCTCTGCCGTGGCTTTAAATGCTCTCTCTCTTCCTATAGCATGCACCCAGCGTTCCCTCTCCAATCTTACCTCTTTTGGGTGGTCTGTCATCCCAGCAGGACGTACCTCCAAAAGGGTTTGGACAAGGAACGCAAAATAAATCCTTTCCCCCCTCCCCACCACCAAACCACACCCCCCTTACCTCTTACCACGGACCCATGGCCCCACCACGACCCATATTAGCTGGGTACAGGCTGGTGGCACCTGGGCTTTGCGCATGCTCCCTGTTACGTGCGTTCAAAGCCGGCCTGCGGCTCATGGCGCCTTGTTTGCATTCGTCTGCCACTCTTCTTGACTCTTTTATGCAGACTGTTTGTACCTTCACTACCTCCCTTTGGGATTGGGCTTTTCTTAGTACATCTCCCTTGGCCCATTTCTCGTTTTATGCTTTATGTTTTGTTTTCATTGCTTGGCCTTTCCTACCGTGGCAATATGTTCCTGCTAGGCCCCTTTCGAACCTGCCGTTTCACTTCTTCCCCCAGTGACTTAAGAAAGTCTGCTGGTGTTCTCACTTTATGGGCTCCATTGTCCTTTTCTTTCTTCTTTGGGCCTGCGGCCCTTTTACTTTCCTCGGGCTTCCTCGGCCCATTTACTAACTTTGTGTTCCCATAGGCTTTTACTAACTTGATTGGGCTTCCTCGGCCCAATCTCCTCATTCTCATCCTTGGGGTTCATGGGCTTGCCATTAACCCCTACTTTCTTTACATTGCTTTGGGCCTGCCACGACCCATTCTTACTTTTTCATACCATACATTGCCCATGGGTGTCATTTCTCTCTTTTCAGGCCCTTTAGGCCCATTTGCTTCCTCAAAACTCATTTGCTCATGTTATGGGCCTGTGTTTCGTTATTCCTGCCGCTCGGGCCTAATAGTTTTATTCTGTTCCTGCCGCTCTTATTGTCTGTTATGCTGGGTTGGGCTGACTTTACGAAAATGACCCTTAACAATATTTAATTCTATATATATAGATATTATAAAATGTTGCCAATGCTTGGATGAAATTTCGAGAAGTACCCTTTTTTTTCTTTTCTTTTTTTTTTTAACAATATCCTCTCCCTTCCTAGGAGCCTTCTCTCTCCATAGGAGTTTTCCCTCTCGACCTTCCTCGAGTCTCCCTCCCTCTTGCTAAGGGTTCTCCCTTTACACCATACTCCCATTACCCACACCATCTAAACCCACCTCATCCCACCACTTCAGACCAACGCTCAGCCCCACGCAAACATGGATATGACAGTGTTAGAAGACTTGCAACACCTTCGTCTCACAAAAGACGAAGAAGAAGACATTCAAATCTCCTCCATGAACAGATCAAACCTTATTGAGGAGTGTGCTTTAAGCCTATTCGGTAAGCTTCTCACAGATAGACATCAGAACCAATGTGCCTTGAAAAGCACCCTTAGAGCCGCCTGGAAGATGAGCTCGAATTTGAGAATTGTAGATGTAGGAAAGAACATCTACCAATTTAAGTTCAACTCATATTTTCAGTTAGAATGGGTTGAAAGAAACGGTCCTTCGAACTTCGACAATAATCTGCTTCTCCTCTGTTGATGGAAAAGGGGCCTCTTGGCCTCAAGCATTACTTTCACTCATGCTCCTTTTTGGGTTCAAATTTAGGGCCTCCCTTTCGAAAACCTGTCTGAGGATGTTGGAAAAGATTTGGGTAACTGCTTGGGGCGATATCTAGAAACGGATAAGCGCATGTAGCTAACGGAGTAAGCAAGATTCCTGAGAATCCAGGTTGACATCCCTCTCAATAAACCTCTTCGCAGAGGAGGTAACATTCTCAAACTTGATGGGGAAAAAACCTGGGTTAATTTTAAATATGAGAGGTTGCCTTCTTTCTGCTTCGTGTGTGGTTTCTTGGGTCATGACGAAAAGCATTGCCTAAATCCTCCTTGTAATCCTGATTCTCCCAAGCAATACGGAGAATGGCTGAGGGCAAATGGTAACCAGAAAAACAGTGCTGATAGGCCAAAATCCTTAAACAGCTGGGGTTATGAAGAAGAACGATCAGGCTGCTCAAGTACGAGATCCGAACCGGCAATGATGAACCCATTGGACTCCATCTCCAACCCAGGGGTACGATCAAAACTCCACGAAAGTCACCAAAGCAGAGACTTAGTGGAGCCCAAGGAATCTGACAGAAAAGAAAAGGCAATATCATAAGCGGCGGATTTTCAAGATAGTAATAGGCAAAGTACAAATTTCAAATTTCCCCAGTCAGACTATCCTTCACGCGATAGTGATAGGTCTGAAGCCTCGGGCAAAGCTGCTAGGGACAAAGCTTCTAGAGTGGGCCGAACCTCTCATCCTCACCTTGAAGCCCATGAAGTCACTAGCCCAATAAAAACCACCATAAATGACCCCACTCCCATGCAAAAGCCCATCTCGCCTCATAATACGTCTCAGTTGAAAGGAAAAGCAAATTTAAAGAGAATAGCTCGCGGAAAAGGCAAACAGGCCCATGGTGAACAAAAAGCCAACCTCTTAGGTTCTAAAAGGCCTGGTAAGTTAGTTTTTTCTGATGAACTCGAAGAAGCTCCCCCACAAAAAAGGTTGTGTGAAACGCACCTCTAAAGCACTGAACCTACCCCTGCAATATCAGCGGTGGCTGCTAAGCAGCATCGCTGGGCACAATGAATGCCGGACAGTTTATACGTTGCGTGATTACGTGCGGCGATGGACTCCCTATTTAGTCTTCCTAGTGGAGACCAAAGCAAAACACAAATGTATGGAGAAAATAAAATTTAACCTGGGTTTCTCAAATGGCCTCATAGTTCCCAGCCAGGGGAGAAGAGAACTTGCTCTATTCTGGTCAAAAGATGTCAAGCTTGAGATTAAGTCATACTCTCAGAATCATATTGATGCTACCATCACAGAGCAGGAAAGCAACTCCACTTGGAGATTCACGGGGTTTTATGGCCATCCAAAAACTCAATTAAGAAAAGATTCTTGGGAACTTCTCTCTTATCTTAACAACCAATTCTCTTTTCCTTGGTTTTGCTGCGGTGATTTTAATGAAATTCTGTCTTTGTTTAAAAAATCAGGTGGCCCTCTAAGAACTCAACGCCAAATGGACGGCTTTAGGGATGCGGTAAATAACTGTGGTTTTCAGGACCTTAGTTTCTCAAGGCCCCAGTATACCTAGTGCAATATGCGAGAAGGCAGTGACCGGGTTTACCCTTGCCTGGACCGTGCCTTTGCAAACTCGGATTGGTTTAACAAGTTTAGTAATTGCGAGGTTCATCATGTCACCGATTCCACCTCCGATCATTGCATCCTGAGAATAACTAACTCAAATGTCCCTCCCCCTTATCGGAATTGCCATTTTCATTTCGAAGCTCTGTGGGCCAAACGTGATGACTGTCATGGCATTGTGGCGGCTGCTTAGAACAGAGGTTGTCCCTCCAACACTCCAGAAGGTATTGCTACCAATCTAAATTTCTGTGCATCTGAATTATCCATATGGAGTAAAGATGTTATTGGAAATATCCCAAAGAAAATCCAAGAGAAAAGGAAATTGTTGCACTCCCTTACTGTACAAGATTGGGATGGCTCTCACGGCGCTGCAATTAATGAGTTGAGAAAAGAGTTAAATGGTCTTTTGGACAGTGAGGAGACACTTTGGCATCAGAGAAGCAAAATCCACTAGTATAAAGAAGGTGATAGAAACATGAAGTTCTTTCATACTAGAGCTTCTGAGAGAAGAAAGAAAAACACCATTTTGGGATTATGGAATGATGAAGGCTTCTGGTGTGATGATAGAGACAGTATTGCTCACACAGCGGTGGATTATTTCACAAAGATTTACACTTATAGCTCTCCAAATAGAATTTAGGATGTCATCAACACCATCCCAACTTGGGTTTCAGACGATATGAATGCTGAGCTCACCAAAACCTTCACCAGTGAAGAAGTTTTGAGAGCCCTCCACCAAATCCATCTGACCAAATCCCCCGGCCCCGACAGTATGTCAGCCATTTTCTTTCAAAGATACTGGAGTATAGTGGGTAGAGATATTACTAATATGGTCTTGAATGTGTTAAATTCGAATTTGCCCATGACTGAAATTAATAAGACTAACATATCTCTAATCCCAAAAACAAATCACCCCGCTAGGATGACAGAGTTTCGTCCTATCAGCTTATGTAACGTCACGTACAAGCTCATTTCAAAAGTCCTTGCAAACCGATTAAGAGTTGTCCTTCCCCTTGTGATAGCTGAAAATCAAAGTGCCTTCACAGTAAATAGACTCATAACTGATAATGCCCTTATGGCATTTGAGCTCATGCATTATTTGAACCACAAAACAGAAGGTAAGGATGGTTTCATGTCCATCAAGCTCGATATGAGCAAGACATTTGATCTAGTCGAGTGGGGTTTCATCAAGAGAGTCATGGAAAAATTGGGCTTTCACAGTAAATGGGTCTCTCTTATTATGCAATGTATTTCTACAGTCTCATACACTGTCATCATCAATAGGGAAGCCTATGGCTGCATTACCCCCTCGAGGGGCCTTCATCAAGGTGACCCTCTCTCTCCGTGCCTTTTTCTTCTTTGTGTAGAGGGTCTCTCTGCGCTTATCCACCAAGCTGCAAGAAATCAGGCTCTTAATGGCGTCTCCATCTGTAGGGGCTACCCCTCTATCACGCACCTTTTCTTTGCAGAAGACAGTTTCCTATTTTGCAAGGCTAATGTCCAAGAGTGTAATGAGCTTATGAGCATCCTCGGCGTCTAAATTTGCTTCGGGTCAAAAAAAAAAAAAAAAAAAAAAAAAGAGAAGCACCCTTTTTGTTTAAAGAAATTTATTGAGAAAGAGAGAAAAGGCCACAAGATGGGCCAAATATGAGCTCTTCACTCTCGGATCAAAATCCAAGTAGGGAGAAGAGAGATGGGTACTGGCCCTATGAGCTTAATAATTAACAGCCCATTTAGCTGGGCCAGAAAATTCTCACTTCAGCTTATAAAAGAGAAATCTCAAGCTGCAAATTTTTTTGTCATCAACTTATTGTCGTGTTTGTCAGAACTTATCAAATTAGTGTCTGTTTGGTATTGGCTTAAAAAGCTAGCTTATTTTATTATTTAGCTTATTTTTGCTACTATTTATGGGCATTAGTGCACTTTTTGATACTATTCACAGGTTTCACTGTACTATTCCAGCTAATTTTTACTTTTATCTATAGTACTTTCAGTAAAAAATTTTAAGTTTCAATAAAATAAGCAGATCCCAAACAGACCCTTAGTACAACTTTCAAAATTTTAATTTTTTTTAAAGGTATAATTATATTTTTGACCAATTTTTTTTGTTAAGTCCTATAAAAGCTGGGCTCCAAACACTGGATACAACTTACAAACACAAGACTTCCTAAGCAAAGTAAGTCTTGTTTTTATTTTAGTTTATTTAGTGCCTTTTGAGTTATACTTGTTTCTATTAATTGCTTTTTGATTGAGTGTTTACGGTAAAAAATAGGGTTACTACTGTAACCAAAATCTCAAATTTGAAAATCAAATAATTGAAAATGGTTAATAAATGTAAATTTGTGTTGATGAATGAGCAGATATATTTCTTTATATTTAGATTCTAAAATAGTAGAATTATCCTCTAATTTAATCTCCTTGGTAAAGTGTTGATTCAAGTATTGGATCTGATGTAGCTTGATTTGAACTGTCTTCTAATTTGGTTGAAAGATGAATTGAAAATCTTGTAATGGAAGTATGATGAATCTCTGGCTATGTGATTATTAGATACTCTTCGTTTTTTGCATTCTTCTTGTGTTTTCGAATGTTTTTTGTCTTGAAAGATTTGTGATGAAAGTTTTTCGAAAGTTTAGAGCTTGAATTTAATGAAACGTTGATGTAAATTTTTGAACGTGAACCCCATCTCTAGGTAATCTTTTTGTCTATCTCGCAATATTGTCATTTGATTGATTCTTTATTTCTTCATTTCATGCTAATACTTGTAGTTACTTGATAATTATTCATAAATGTAAAATTTCGTGTCTGTAGACAAGAAAATTAACATTAGTTAACTAAAAGTACATATTTTAGTTGTGTATATAATTGTTACTCTAAATGTAAGGTTGTATTCATTTGTCAATAGGTCTGTCTCCTTTAGATTTGGCGAAAGACACGTTTTTTTAGATTTGAAGGAAAACGTGCTTTTTTTTTTTTTTTGACATTGGACAGATTATTGGATTATGTTATATTCATTTATCAACAAGATTGTCTGCTTCATATTTGATTGTTATGGGTGAAGGGAGACGTGTTTTCTTGTTGTAAGAGTTGGACTAGTTATTCGATTGTGTGTTAGGATAGACAATTGTCGACACAAAAGCTTATTTTACTGAATTAAACAATATCATGGTCAATTTAACACATTTTGGTGTGGTGAAAATCTCTAAAGCTAGGTGTTTTTTTAAAATTTATTTTCTGTAAAGTATTAATTTCTTCCAATATCTCAAAAGTGAACTTTGTAAAACACTTTTTTGCAAAAACATTCAATTTTATGTGTGTTTTTAACAACTCTAGCCTCAATTGAAATGATTTCTTTGTATTAATATCACAATGATATGCAAAAATCATGAAATATTAGCCACGCTATTTGTATGTTAAATATATTTCATGTAAAATATGGCCACGTATGATGATTTTTCATATGCGTAGAGTATTTTAAATATAAAACAAACAAAAAATTTGTAATAAAAAAAATTTATAAATTCTTAATGATATCATTTCTATTAAATAACTTAATTCAGCTTCAAACAATTTCATTTTAAATTTCGCTAAAATTTGTTGTACACAATAATTAGGCCCAATCTAGAGTCAGCTCAACACATTTGGCATTTTGCAGCCTAAGGTGACAATTTTTAGTGGGACATTATCTTAATTTAAATATTAATTGAATAAAATTTATGCTTTGATTTTTTTTTTTTTCATTTAAAAATCTATTTTTCTTTATTTTTGTGATGCAAAATTACTACTATTTATGTTTTTTTTTTTTTTTTTCCAAATTCTCCTGAGATTTCCTAATCAATTGGTAATATCACTAATACAATTAAACTTTATTGTGACATAATCGGTTTTAAATGCTGTAAAATATATATATATATATATATATATATATATATATTTTATTGTGTATTGTTAGTTAATATTGTATAAGCAAACATGCATTAAAAAAAAAAAAAAGGAATCCAGCCTTTTTAGATAAATTAATATGTTAATTGGACTATTTTCATATATTTATAAACATATTTAAAAAATTTTAATTTTGAAAATAAATCTAAACAATTATTATCAGAATAAATATCATGTTTGATATAGTCTTTGTCGCTCTTAGCACTATTGGACTTTAAGTATTACAAAATGGATTTCAGTAATAAATTTGTTAAAAAATTATTAATTCTAATATTAATTTTTATAGAGAGAGAAAGGAAAACTAAAATTTGAAAGAGATTGAAAATTTTTACACTTAAACTATTACAAACATTGTAAAACGCATTAATATAATATACTACATTCGAAAAGAATAAAATATTTTTAAAAATAATTTTTATTTATTAAATTTTTGGGCTTAATTAAAATTTTTACATTGTAAGATTTTTTTTTTTTGACAAAATATTCTATTGGCCAATATAAGAAATCCTTTTTTTCCTTAGTTGAGAGGCCTACTTTTTAGTTATTATTTGGGGGTGTGAAACAATTTGCTTAATAAATACTACACTTCTATTTTAGGAGGGTCTTCTTCTATTTGGGGGCCTTAGGCCATTTTCTAAATGGCTTAATGGTAGAGCCACTATGAACAATATGAAGATTTTGAGTGATGCAGAAATTTTTGACATAAGGAGGAGAGACTATTGTTCAAGAGTGTGACACGAAATAGTATAAAGCAGCCGCTCGGGTGGATTGCGGCAGTAAGACTGGAAGAGAAGGCTGGAGATATTTCAGGCTGCTAGACAATTGATTCAAAATGGTTGTAAAGAATGTCCAAAGAACCACGATGATGTGAATAAGAGTATTGTGTTAAGAAAAGCGTAGGAGATTGTAGAGTTGGCCAATGAAGAGAAAAATTGTTACTTCAAAAGGCTGTGGAGTGTTGTCCTATGCAGGTTGAATTGTGGTTGAAATTGGCAAATTTAGAGCGGTATGACTAGGAAGGTTTCTTGGAGACTTCTAAAGCCATTGAAAATACTATTGGGAGTGGTATTTGACCTTAATTGACTGCAATATAGTTTCATAGGCTGAATATAACACGGCACAATTAGGATATAAACCCTCTCTGCAGCACACAAAGAGGTGAAAAACCTGAATATAACTCAAGAGCTTCGTTTCATACTGTAAGAAATAGAAACTTGCAGCGGAGTATAAGTAATCGGTTTTTCAGCATACCTCTCTTGGCCTAAACCGATAATTATACAGGAACTTTGAGATTGTTCTACGCTATCTAATGCTAGCGTTCACATAGACAAGCTATTCAAACACGTTCTAAATTCCAGTTTGTATAATCCACAACCTAAAAACGTTTCTCCGATGGTGTTGCACACTACTAGAGTGATGCAAACATAACCCACAACTTAAGAGCCTCACAACACTCTGTAAACACTATAAGAAATGTAGAATTCATTCCATTGTTCAATGGGTACCACTCTCGGTGTTTATATACACAACACTCTATTAATATTGAGTGGGATAGTGGACTTAGTGGGGTAGAGTAACGGTCCAAACCATTACTCCATAACTCCTAGATGTTACCATCATTCTAAGGCAAACAAAGGGACATGCTCACTTTGGGTGTCTGTCCATATTCTTTTCAGTTTCTAACATATACCACTCCACACTAAAACCCTTTGTGCAGCATACAATTTTCAAGGATTATCTTTATGGGAAGAAGTTGTATCTGCTGCTTCTAGGGGAAAAACTTGCAACTATGAAGGATGAGGAATAAGCTCTTTTTGACAAATAGGTACTGGGAGTCATCAGGTTAACTCTGTCTAGGTCTATTGTACATAATATTGTAAAAGAGAAGACCACAACAGATCTGATGAAGGTTTTTTCTGGTATGTATGAAAAGCTGTCAGCAAATAAGGTGCATCTGATTAAGAAACTGTTCAATTCGAAGATGGCAGAGAATGCATCAGTAGCATAACATCTAAACGAATTTAACACTATCACAAATCAATTGTCGTTCGTAGAAATTGATTTTGATGATGAGATCTGTGCACTAATCGTTTTGGCTTCTTTTCTAAACAGTTGGGATGCAATGAGGATGACAATAAGTAACTCTACAGGAAAAGAAAAGCTGAAGTATAATGACATACGAGATTTAATTTTGGCTGAGGAGATTCACAGAATAGATGCAGGTGAAATATTAGGATCTGGTTCTGTCTTAAAACTTGAGACAAGAGGCAGAGGTAATGACAAAAATTCAAATCGGGACAGATCAAAATCCAGAATTCTAATCAGAACAAAAGTAAATCTAGATTAGGCCAACAGGTACAATGCTGGAACTGTGGGAAAACAGGTCACTTTAAGAGGCAATGCAAAAGTCCTAAGAAGAAGAATGAAGATGATTCTGTTAATGTTGTAACAGAAGAAGTACATGATGAATTACTTCTTGCAGCAGACAGTCCACTTGATGATTGAGTTTTGGACTCAGGAGTTTCGTTTCATACCACTTCACACCAAAAAATCATACAGAACTATGTTGCAGGTGATTTTGGTAAGGTGTATTTGGCTGATGGTACAGCCTTAGATGTTGTAGGTATGGGAGACGCTTGGATATTGTTACCCAATGTGTCTGTTTGGTTGCTGGAGAATGTTCGACATATTCCTAACCTGAGGAAGAATATGATTTCTATTGGATAACTTGATGATGAAGGGCATGCAATACTATTTGTTGGTGGTACTTGAAAGGTTACAAAGGGAGTTAGAGTATTGGCCCGTGAAAAGAAGATTGGTACTCTATATATGACCTCAAGTCCAAGAGACACAATTGCAATTGCTGAAGCAAGTACTGATACAAGCTTATGGCACCACAGACTTGGTCACATGAGTGAGAAATGGATGAAGATGCTGCTGTCAAAAGGGAAACTACCAAAATTGAAGTCCGTTAATTTTGACATGTATGAAAGCTGCATCTTATGAAAGCAGAAAAATGTGAGCTTTTTGAAAACTGGCAGGACACCGAAGGTTGAAAAATTAGAGTTAGTACACATTGATTTGTGGAAGCCTTCTTCGGTTACATCCCTTGGAGGTTTAAGGTATTACATCACTTTCATTGATGACTCAAGTAGAAATGTATGAGTTTATTTTCTGAAAAATAAATTTGATGTATTTGAGACTTTTAAGAAGTGGAAGGCTATAGTTGAGACAGAAACAAGTCTAAAAGTAAAATGTTTGAGGTCAGACAATGGAGGAGAGTACATAGATGGAGGGTTCAGTGAGTATTGTGCTACACATGGAATCAGGATGGAGAAGACTATTCCTAGGACACCAAAGCAGAACAGTGTGGCTGAGCGCATGAATAGAACTTTCAATGAGTGTGCTAGGAGTATGAGGTTGCATGCTAGATTACCAAAAACTTTATGGGCTAATGTTGTTAATACTGCAACTTACTTGATAAATCGAGGACTATCAGTTCCCATGGAGTTCAGACTTCTTGAAGAGGTTTGGAGTGGTAAAGAGCTAAAGTTTTCTCATTTAAAAGTTTTTGGTTGTGTTTCTTATGTTCATATTGATTCTGTTGCTCATAGTAAACTTGATGCAGAGTCTCAAATATGTTTTTTCATTGGCTATGGTGATGAGAAATTTGGCTATCGATTTTGGGATGAACAAAACAGAAAAATCATCAGAAGTAGAAATGTGATATTTAATGAACATGTTATGTACAAGGACATGTCAACTGTAATGCCAGATGTTACAGAGATAGATAAAAAGAAATCTGAGTTTGTCAACTTAGATGAATTGACTGAAAGTACTGTTTAGAAAAGGGGTAAAGAAGATAAAGAGAATGTAGATTTACAGGTAGATTAGAGTACACCTGTAGCTAAAGTCCGTAGATCTTCTAGGACCATTGGACCTCCACAGCGTTATTCACCCACTTTAAATTATCTCTTGTTGACTAATGGTGGTGAGCTAGATTGTTATGATGAAGCCTTACAGGATGAAAATTCAAGCAAGTAGGAGTTAGCCATGAAGGATGAGATTAATTCCTTGTTGGGAAATCAGACATGGGAATTGACTGAATTGCCAGTAGGAAAGAAGGTTTTGCACAACAAGTAGGTATACAGAATAAAGAATGAACATGATGGTAGCAGGTGTTACAAGGCCAGATTAGTTGTCAAAGGTTTCAAGCAGAAGAAGGGCATTGACTACTCAGAAATATTTTCTCCAGTTGTGAAGATGTCAACAATTAGACTGGTACTGGGAATGGTGGTTGCAGAAAATTTACATCTTGAGCAATTAGATGTGAAGACGGCATTCCTTCATGGTGACTTGGAGGAAGACATTTACATGATTCTGCCAGAAGGGTTCATTGTTCAGGGACAAAATAATCTAGTCTGTAAACTGTGAAAGAGCTTGTATGGCCTAAAATAAGCTCCAAGATAGTGGTACAAGAAATTTGACAGTTTTATGCATAGAATTAAATTCAGGATATGTGAAGCTGATCACTGTTGCTATGTTAAGTTCTTTCGAAATTCTTACATTATTTTATTGTTGTATGTGGATGATATGTTCATTGTAGGGTCTAGCATTGAGGAGATTAATAATCTAAAGAAGCAATTGTCAAAACAGTTTGCAATGAAGGATTTGAGAGCTGCAAAGCAAATCTTTGGTATGAGAATCATTAGAGATAAGGCTAATGGTATATTGAACCTTTCATAGTCAGAGCATGTGAAAAAAATTCTCAGCAAATTCAACATGAATGAAGCTAAATCAATGAGCACACTCTTGGGTAGTCATTTCAAACTAAACAAAGAACAGTCACTGAAGACAGAAGAAGAAATGGATTATATGAGCAAGGTACCCTATGCCTTAACTATCGGCAACTTGATGTATGCTATGGTGTGTACAAGGCCAGACATTGCATATACAGTGGGAGTTGTGTGCAGATTCATGAGTAGGCCAGGAAAGCAACATTGGGAGGCAGTCAAGTGGATTCTGAAATATCTGAGGGGTTCATCAGATACATGTTTTTCCTTCACAGGTGCAAGTTTGAAACTGGAGGGTTATGTAGATGCTGATTTTGCTGGTGATATTGATAGTAGAAAGAGTACTATTGGGTTTGTATTTATTCTGGGTGGTACAGCTATATCCTGGGCTTTAAATCTACAAAAGATTGTTACTTTGTCTACTATAGAAGCTGAGTATGTTGCAGCAACTGAAGCTAGAAAGGAGATGATTTGACTACATAACTTCTTAGATGAATTGGGTAAGAAGTAAGAGATGGGCATTCTATACAGTGACAGTCAAAGTGCAATTTTTCTTGTTAAAAATTAGGCTTTTTGTTCAAAGTAGAAGCATATACAGACAAAATACCACTTTATCTTTTACCTTATTGAAGATAAGCTGGTAATACTTGAAAAGATTTGTGGATCTAAAAACTCGGTAAACATGTTGACTAAGGATGTCACTATTGAGAAGCTGAAACTGTCTGTAGCTTCAGTTGGTCTTCTAGCTTGAGGAAAGAAGGATGAGTTGCAGGGATGAGAGATTGTTTTTGGAAGATTGCGGTTGATGTTGGTGATTGAACTGGTCTCCAAGTGGGAGATTTGTTGGGCTTTTTGGAGCTTAGTTGTGTTTGATCCAGATGACGACCTGACCCGACCCGAAATGGTGTTGCCTAGTTTTTAATGGGAGATTTCTGAGGCTTAGTCCATTGCCCCAAGGAAAAAATTTTTGGCCTGTTTTGTAGCCCATTATGAATCTTGTGCGTAGGATATAGAAACCGCTGTTTTGGTGATTAGGATTTCTTGATATAGTTTTCGAAAGAGAGAAAAACTGTATTGCCATACTTTGTAATTTTTTTCCCTGATAATAGTGAAATCCCTGCAACTCCATGGACATAAGCAAATTACCGAACCACGTAAATACTGTCTTGTGCGCGTGATTATTATTTTTTTTTCTTAGGCATGTGGTTTCTCTATTTTATTTCTCACAAGTTTGGGAGTTTCATGTTAATTCCTTACAGAGCACTTTTCTTTTACAAGTCCTTGTTATGCATGCTATAGGTTCTTGAAAATGAGCATTTAGTTTCATAGCAAAAGCAGAGTAATTTAGGGAGTAGGGACCAATTTATGGTAATCTATCACTATTAAACATCCACCAAATTTGCATGTCAATCTTCTTTTCTTATTTATTTATTTATTATTTATTTATTTATAGAGTTTCAACTTATGATGTCCGTTCTGATAATTGTGTTATTTATTATCAAACCAAGATACCAATTGGTTTCTATTGTAGGCGGGATTGAAGCCCAAATCTCTTATACAACTATCAGAAATTTTACCAGTTGAGCTAACTAAAACTCACAAATTTTAATGTTAATCTAATTTATTTTCTAAGAGTGTTTCTACCTATCATTAAATGCAATAAATTATCAATTAAACCAAGTTATATTTAAGTGTGAAAAAGATGAGTGATTCTTCCATAACATTACAAGAATATATGCTAAAATCTTCTTACAAAAAAAAGAAAAAAGAAAAAAAAGAAAAGAATATATGCTAAAAGGAATCTTGAATACCAACCATATTTTGGATATTTTGGACTCCAAATTCCCCTTACAAAAATTCTTGAGCTCCTGGGAAAGAAAAGTGAAAAGTCTCAATTTTCTCTCTAAACAAATCTTTCGAAACACTATAGAAATTTGGTTTTCATACTAAAGCCTAGCTCCAGACTTCTGTGAGGATTGGTTTCAAGAACAAGACTTCCTAAGCAATGTATATGAGTCTTCTTTTCATATTAATTTTCAAAATGACTTTTAATTTATGCTTGTTTTTGTTAATTACTTTTTTATTGAACTTTAGCATAGCTTAGATGTAGAACCTTTTTTTTTGGTGACAATCGACTGTATAACCCTACCCTGGGATCACTAGAACCTGGGTCCATGAATCCCTCAAACTTTTAAGGGTTTGGGAAGTACCAACTCACCTAACGTGGGTGGTGGTATAGATGTAGGAGTTATGGCTACTACCGTTGGGACAAGTACACATTCCTCTAGGCTACATACACATGTTCAATACATGTGTAGGCAATCATTGACCATGTGTATGAAGCCTAGTATAGCTAGAACCACATAAACCCCCATCTCTAAGATAGCTACCTCAAGGGTATCTGATCTCATAGTGTACCCATTCATTTAAATTGTTTCAAAATCCCTTTTACTAAATGTGATTTAGGGATTTTTATTACATACTTCCAAATTAAAATGACGGGTACTTCCTCATTTGACATTCATTTTTTTAGATATATCTTGAATGCGGGAGGAGAGAGAGAATTACGTTATTGTATTTTGAGAATACTTAAGTGTTCGTTTGGAAAAAAATTATTTAGTTTTTTGCTAAAAACATGCTAAAATATATATGTATGTTGACAATATTTGAAAAAGTGAGAGGAAGCAAAAAAAAAGTAAAATTCTAAAAAACTGTACATAAAAATTAAAAACTAAATACTAAATTTAACACTAATGACAAACTTATCGGTAATAACTACTAATACCAAGAGTACATTGTCAAGATTTGCAGTAAAAATACCTAATAATTATGGAAAAATACTTAGATAGTTTCCAAATATAATGAAATGATGTTCTCTCTTCTCACGTTCATATTAAACCCTACTATGAATTTAATGAGCAAATTTCACTATAGTTTATGAAAAAAAGAAATACCATTTACCGTATTTCAAGATCACCTAAAAATTACTCAATACTTACGTAAAAGATTTCAGTCCATATTTTCTACCCTTCTGCCCGTAGAGTGCTAGGTGACTTTACTCTCCCTTCCAATGATATTCTTCCTTTTTAAATTATTTTATTTTATTTTATGAACCAATGATGTTCTTCCTAGAACTTGCTGAGAGAATAAATGAATTTTCTTTTATAACTATATTTTGAAAATTTTCAATATTAAAAGGCATATTATATGGCCGCCGTTTTATATATAATATTAGGGAGTATGCTTTAAAGTCGCGTTTTTACCACCCCCCCCAAAAAAAAAAAAAAAAAATTCAATATGCTGTCTTCCTTCTTAGAACTTGCTGAGCATTTGCTATCATTTCATCAATATATCAATATCTTAAATCCATAATTTATTTTTTCACACGCTCACCCATTCCCTTTATTTCTCTACTTCCCCTTCTGAAACAAGTTATATACTTATATTCATTTCAAGAAAATCTCACTCCTTAGAAAAACTTCATCAAATCATTTTGTAAGTTCAAGCAAAACTCTACATCGATGGCCCTTGAAACCGATGGAAGCAGCTTTTCATTGCGTACCAGTAAATGGATTTTCGACGTGTTCCTCAGTTTTAGAGGCGAGGACACCCGCCACAATTTTCTGCGTCCTCTGTATGCCGCTTTAACCCAGAAAGGAATCCCCACGTTTACAGATGAGAAAGAACTCGAGAGAGGAAAGCCCATTCCCTCAGAACTCTTGAAAGCCATTGAAGGGTCAAGGTTTTCAGTGGTCATTTTTTCAAAAAACTATGGATCCTCCAGTTGGTGCTTGGATGAACTTGCAAAGATTGTCGAGTGCCAGAAAAAGATGGGGCAAACGATTTTTCCGGTTTTCTTTGATGTTGATCCAACTGAGGTTCGGAAGCAGAAAGGTAGCTTTCATGAAGCATTTGCGAAGCATGAAGAAGTTTTTAAGGATTTGGGGAAGGTGAAAACATGGAGGGCTGCTTTAACAAAAGTTGCCAATATCAGTGGGTGGGTTATACCAAAAGGGTAAGTCTTTTTTTGATCTTCTTTTAATTTGCTTCATCAAGTTCCTAATTTCTTCTGATTATTCAATTCACAGCTCTTTTAGTATCTATTCAGTATCTTCTTACATATTGCTTTGAAATCTAATCGCTTTTCATAATTTGTGAAGTCTTACTCTTGAAACTTGTTAAATGCTCTGGCACTAAACCAAACCAAGTCCCCAAATCGATTATTTAATTGTTGTGATTGAGGATTTAATGCAGCATAGAAAATATCAATTGATAATGATAAATGATTGTAAAGTAATCTTGCTGATGGCATGGAAAAAAAAATGTAAAAATAAAATCTTTTAGGTGCAGTTAGATACCACACCACCCAAATCTTCAAATCTTAAACTTTTTAATTTTTGGTAAATAACCAAAGTATACGCTATTGCTGAATAATAACTTGCATATCATATATGAAATTCGTAGCGGAATTAAAATCAAGATTATACTAGAATCCGAAAATTCAATTAGAAAGAATTTTAATAAAATACCTTGATGCAAAGTTAGCATAAGGGCTTATGTATATAACTTGAGGTGAGACCAAAGGGAAAAATAAACCAAAACTCCAATGGTCTTGGGCCTCCTGTTATCTTATAATAAGTCCAAAGTTAGCATTAACCACATTTTATTCCACTATAAAAATATGGTTACACTCTAAGTTTTTGTTTAATAAATCAAGATATCCCTAGACTACTTTAAATTGCATTTAGCTCAATTTGTAAAGTCTTTGATGGTTGAATAAGAGATCTGGTAAAGTCACTAACGTATTGACCGTACAAGATCTTACTCTAGAATACATCAAAACAATCAACACTTCACATTGAGTTCACCATCCTCTTAAGATTGAGAGTTAATGCATAAAGCAGTTGTAAGATCAATTGTTTATTCATGTAATAGTAGTTAGTAGAATAATATTTCAGAGCAGTGACCCTATTGGTCTAGTAATAATTCTGTCAGTGATTTGGACTCTGGGGGGTCATGACTCCATTAGTACTCTATTAATAAGTCTGTCATTGATTTGGACCACGAAGTTGCATCACATACATACTATAATGACTCGAGGAAAAGTTCTAGTCACAATTGCGCTATACCCCCAAAAGACTAGTTTAGTCACAAATGAGACTCCTTATAGTTAACAAATCTTAGATCAACCTCATATATGCTCAATATGGGACAAGTCTCTCTCTCTCCCTGATGTTAGATGTAGACCTGTTGGTTGCTTGTAGATGATGGAGGTGCACTAGAGTTGACGGGCTATGAGGGGCATCTGTTACAGCCAAGATCTTATCTAAGCCGTCCAAAAGGGGCTCTGCTTCTTTAGCTTAATTTGGATTATTATCAATTTTTGCTAGGTGTTGCGGAAAAAAAATGGGGTTGGGTTTGGGACTGATTTAGTAATTGTCTTTGTGGATGATGATGCCTAGATTTGGAAAAGATAACTGGGCTAGTAAGTCTTTTTTCTTCTCTCTTTTTCTATTTGGTTACTGGAAAAGTATTGGAAAAAGTTTGTCATGTCCTTCCCTAAATTTGGTTTAAATTTTCCCTATCTTGAATTTTTAAATATATTAAGAAAAATCAATAAATTTTTTGCATTTTTTTTAATGTAAGACCCAAAACAATGCCCTTTTTTGGAGCGTTTAACAGTGCATTTTTAATGGAGGATTAAATTGAATAACAATTAAAGTTAGAGGATTGAATTAAAAAAAAAAAAAAATGAAATGAAATGCCTAAATTGAATTTTGGTAAAAGTTAAGGGTGCAATTTATAATTTAGCTATAATTAATTAAACATGTATCTCTATCTAACTAACACCTCGCCAAAGCATAATATTGCACAATGTGTAGTTTAATACTTACTATTACAACAGGAAGAACAACACATAGTTTGTGAGTGAAAGCTGTGAAGAGGACTAGTAATTTAGATCTTACTTGTATTTTGATTAGTAATGTTAACAGATAATATATTTGAAATGTATTGAAATTTTATTATTTTGTATCTTTTCTTTAGTTTATATTTTGTTAACTCTAAATAGATGTTAGTTTTAGTTACCTATTTTAATCTATTCTTGAATTTTTAGAATATTTTTCATTCTTGAATTCCAATTTTTTTTTTTGTTTATACTTAGGTCCCAAAAATAAATTCTGGCTCTTCACTCATTTTGCAGGCAGGAGTCAGAATATATTAATGCAATTGTGGAGAAGATATTCGAAAGATTAAGTTCCATAAAACTAATTAAGGACTTGGTTGGAATAGATTCTCGTGTATGGGAAGTATATTCAGACTTAAAAATAGGATTGACCGATGTCCGCGTAATTGGGATAGATGGGACGGCTGGTATTGGTAAGACAACTATTGCACGAGTGGTTTATGATAGCTTTTCAAATCAATTTGAAGGTAGTAGCTTTCTCCATACTGTCAGAGAAGAATCTAAAGTACATGGTTTAGCTTATTTGCAAGAACGACTTCTTTGTGACATTTTGATGCAAAAAGATATAAAAATATCCAATACTTCAGACGGAGTCCAATTGATCAGGCGTAGACTTTGTAATAAAAAGGTACTTCTGGTTCTTGATGATGTAGATAGTTTGGAGCAGTCAGAAAGTTTGGCTTGCATGCGTGATTGCTGTGGTCCAGGAAGTAGAATTATCATTACAACGAGAAATGAACATTTGCTTAAGAGACTAAGAGTTGATGGAATATATAGGCCTAAGGAATTGAGTAGTGAAGAGGCTCTTCGTCTTTTCAGCTTGGAATGTTTTCGCAGCGAATGTCCTCCTGAAGGTTATATGGAGATGTCCAATCATGTTGCCAGTTATGCTCATGGCCTTCCTTTAGCTATTAAGTTTTTGGGTAGTAGTCTGTTCGACAGAACCATCCCTGCATGGAGAAGTTATTTAGATATGCTTAAAAATAATTTTCCAACAGAAATTTTACGAATATTTCAAATAAGTTTTGATTCTCTACAAGAAACAGAAAAAGAAATATTTCTACATATTGCATGTTTCTTTAATGGGGAGGACCAAGATCGTGTAGAAGAAATATTAGACTATCTTAATCTTTACCCAGCAATTGGAATAAGGGTTCTTATTGATAAATCTCTCTTAAGTGTTTCTTCAAACAATCGGTTGTGGATGCATCCTCTAGTACAACAAATGGGCCGAGAAATAAATTTTAGAGAGTCCCCTAAATCTCCTTGGGAACGACGAAGGCTATGGTTGCAAAAGGACATTGACCTTGTGCTTACAGACAATAAGGTAAGAGGTTATGTAGAAATCTTCAACTTAAATATAAACCCTTTCTATTATTCAAGAAAATAAAAATTTACGTAATCTTTGTACTCTTATTATGAAATTTACCAAATCCTTGTTCTTGTTTGTTAGGAAACAACAGCTATTCAAAGCATAGTCCTTGACTTGCCTGTACAAAAAGAGGTACATTGGAATCCAGAAGCCTTTTCAAAGATGCATCATCTTGTATTGCTCAAAATTCACAATGTGCAACTTCGAAATGGACTCACACATTTTCCTAATGAGTTAAGAGTGATTGAATGGAATGGGTATCCTTTAAAATATTTGCCACCAAATTTCGAACCTAGGGAGCTTGTTGAACTTAGAATGTGCCATAGCAACATTAAACTACTTTGGAAGGGAGTGAAGGTAACATAGTTTCCTCAATTCCTCTATATTATTTATTTTACTAAAAATAAATTCTAATTAACTATCATTCTACAATTTAATTTCATTAACAGCTTTTGGGCAAGTTAAGATTCATCAAACTCAGTCACTCTCAAGATCTTGTTAAGACTCCAGACTTCTCAGAGGCTCCACAGCTTGAGAGCATAGATTTTGAAGGCTGTACAAATTTAATTGAGGTTCACCCATCTGTTGGTGTACTTAAACGCCTAATTTTATTGAACCTAAAAGATTGCACTAGTCTTGTAAGTCTTCCAAGCAAGCTTGAAATGGGATCTCTTGAAAATCTTACTCTTTCTGGTTGCTCCAAAGTCAAGAAGATTCCAGAATTTGCAAAAGACATGGAACGATTAAGGGAGCTTAATTTAAGTGGGACTGCAATTGTAGGCCTACCTTCATCAATTGAACATTTAACTGGTCTTACCTTATTGAATCTAAGCCATTGCAGAAATCTTTTGGGTCTGCCAGGCGCCATTTATAGATTAGAGTCCCTAAAAGAATTTACTGTATTTGGATGCTCAAAATTAGCTAAGGATGATAGTGAGATTTTACCCGCTCGAAAAAGATCGATATGGTTATTGGCAGAAGAGTTTTTAAGAAGTACAGGACGACGGGTCAGATCAAGATTGATCTGAACAGTCAAACGGACCATGCAAGAGGTTTTGTTAGAATTCTCTCTTTCCATTAAAAAAAGTGTACATTTTGAACAATAGTTTTCACTTTTATAGTTTTATTCCTCTAAATATACTAATTTTAGATTCCATCACTACATCTTTGAATTTTGACATTTGTTACATGCTCTCTCTTACCCATTGAAATATTGCTGGAATTCATATAAATGAGACAATGGAATTAATACACAAGCAACGCCCCTGTTTATATGGTCATTGTTTTTTTTTGCTTTGGTGACAATATTTTTTTCGTTCTTAAAATTTACCAAAAGTTTGGTCTTGGCCTTTAAACTTTAACATGTTTATTTTTCGTTTCTAAACTTGTTAAAACATTTTACTTTAATATCCTTCAAATTGTGTCAAAATTCCTAGCTGTAATTATTTTTCAAATTTGAAGTTCTTTTTTTTTTTTTTTTTTCAACTATCACTCTATCAGATGTGCATTGTACCATAACACCTGGGGTATTTTGAGAAATTTGACACTTGACAAGTGGGAAGGATTTTTATTTTTATTTTTAAAGAAACACTACTTAATATTTTGCCAATGTTTTTAATGAAATTGCAAAAACCTTTTTTTTTTTGCTAATTATTTTTACACATTTTGAGTTATACATTGCCGTACACATTTTATTTAAAATCGTATTTTGAAAATATGACTTCAATTATAATCGTAAAATAATGCAATTTTAACAAAAATTATATTTTCAAAACACAATTTTAGTTGTATCTCATATACACGATGGGTAACTATCACCATTTTTCTCTCTTGTTTAAAGAAATTTATTGAGAAAGAGAACATTTTTTCCCTCTTGTTTAAAGAAATTTACTGAGACGAAAGATAACAAATGCCACAAGATGGGCCAGGCTCATCTCTTTACTCTTAAACCAAAATACAAGTAGGGAGAACAGAGATGGGTATAGGCCCATTATGATTTTAATTAACAGCCCATCTAGTTGGGTCAGAAAATTCTCACTTCAACTTAAAAAAGAGTAGTCTCTAGCTGCAAACTTTTTTTATCAGCAACTTTTTTATTTTTTTTATTTTTTTAGAGATAATTACAACATGTTGCTAACTCTGCAGCTTGTACCCTTTCCCCCCTAGACCCTCAAGCACTTTGTATATGGGAATGTGCCAATTCAGCTACAACTGATGTCATGTTTGTCATAAGTTACTGGTTAATGTACAATTTTTTTAAATTCTATCTTCTTCTAGATACAGTTATATCTTTGACCAAATTTATTTTCTAAGCCCAGCAAACTAATGAAAATAAGCTGGACCAAGGAACTTGGCCACGATGCCCTTTAATTACTTTGACTACATCTGCTGCATTGCCTTTAAAAATTCACAAAATCAAGCGTTAGAAAGATGGGAGAATTTACTGCATGCCAACAAAGCTGGAATTGTTTTGCCCCCACAAAGAATCACCTAGGATGTCGCTTTTCGTTTTGGTTCAAACATGAGTCAAATTATCCGTATCATTACAAAAGAATGCAGTATCCATAAGGACCATATATAAACACATTGGGATTTTATTGCAACATCAATTAAAATTGTTTCCAACGGGGAATAGGTGTGACCAACTCTACCAAGGATCGATCCCCAAGCATTAATGTGAAGAAGGCAGGTTCTAGTTTCCTCTTTTGCTATCATTTTAAAGGACTTAGGGAGTTCTCTCGCAAATGCTTCTATGTTCTGACGTTGCCACAACTTGTCGCACATGATAACAAAGAATAGGGTGCAATTCTTCTCATCTTCCTTATCCAAACCAAGAGATTGGGTCGGCTACATAAGCATTTTCACCTGGTTTTCCATAGGTTGAGTAAAAAAAATCATTGCTGAAGTAGAGAAGTCAGGTTGATAACCACCGTGGGGTGCGAGCAAAAGGTGCTCAGGATTTCAACATGGAAGTCACAATATAGCGTGTGATAGGTCATTAAAAATTAGGGTTTGTTTATGATTTGCTTATATTTTGTTAAAAGTACTATAGATAAAGGTTAAAGTTAGCTGAAATAGTACAATAAGACCTATAAATAGTACCAAGAAGTGTAATGAGACCCATAAATAGTAGAAAAAATAAGCTAAATAGTAAAATAAGTTTTATTTTTTATTTTTTTATTTATAATTTAGAGCCAAACGCACACTTCTTCTAGTGTGTGTGTTTGGCAAAAATTATTTTTGTCAACTTATTTTACTATTCAGCTTATTTTTGTTACTATTTATGAGCCTCACTGTACTTTTTGGTACTATTCATGGGTCCCATTATATTATTTCAGTTAACATTTACTTTTATTTACAGTAATTTTAACAAAAAATTTTCAGTTTTAACAAAATAAGCGGAACCCAAACAAATGCCCCTAATATTAAAAAAAAAAAAAAAAAAAAAAATCTCCAGTCGGGAACAGTTTCTGGGCAACTTTACCCAAAATTTATTTCAACCTATTGAAGAGGGGGCCACCATGATAGAATCATTGTTGTTGATCAAGCAGATATACTTCACAGCGTGATTAAAGTTACAAATAATCAACATTCCTAGAACAACTTTTTTTTATAACCTCTCTTCCTAGAACTTGCTTAGAGCATTTGCTATCGATTTTTTCAAACTATTCTATTTTATAATCTCAAAATCTATTTTATCAATTATATTATACTATTTTACAATACACTTAACATTCCATTTCTTATTTACATCATCTATTCATTAAAATATTAATTTCACAATCTCTTTCTCTCTCTTCTTCTCCTCTCTCTGTCTTTTTCCTCGGTCTCTCTTCCTCTTCATTTTTCTAGGTCTAAAATATCACCACCACTATAAAACCACTGTCACTCACATCCCAGCAAACCCACCACGCCACTAGCTAGCAACCACCTCCACAACCACAATAGCCACCACCACGCCACCGCTATGCCAACCACCAAAACCCATTAAAAAAACCACCAAACCCACCACCAACAACAACCACCACAAGAAACAGCCACCACAAAAACCACCAAGAGAAAAAAAAAACACAAAGAAACCATCAAAAATCACAACCAACAACCACGAGACACAACCACTACAAGAACCATCAAAGAGAAACCCACGGCAAAACCACACCATAACCCCCACGGCAAAACCACCACATCAACCATCTGTAGATCTAAACAAACCCAATCAGCACCCATAGCAAACTCCTAGTACTGTACTCTACGTCCCTCGCCGGAGACGCTTCTACCTTCGTCGCGAAGGCTCTGCACGCCATGGAGAGATTGGCTCGTGTTGCTCCGAGCACCGACAATCTGCACGGACTCAATGGCGATGACGGACCGAAATCCACGTCTGGTTTTTGGACCTTGCTTCGGAGACTCAACACCAGAGATTTCCACACAAACACTGTGCTCATCGTCGCAGTTGTCTTGGCTGATTTCGTATTACTTGTGTCTAGCAGAATCAGAGTTTCGGTGTGAGCTCCGATCTAGTGCATGATGCTCAATGCCATGTAGTATCTAAGAGTGTGATAGAGAAGAGGGAGAAAGAGAGGAAAATGAGCGAGAGACAGAGAAAGACAAAGAGAGATGAGAGATGAGAGAGAAAAGTAGGAATAAAATATTAATATTACTTTTGGTATAGTGCTACAGTACCATCCTACATTTAGGATGGTACTGTAGCACTATGCCAAAAAAAATTACAATTCTCCATGTTTTCACTTCAGAATGTTGAGACAAATTAGGCCTTAATGCTAAAATATGCTTACATTTGGCATTTAGCAGCCCAGCTATGAATGCTCTTAGTCTTTCCTATGTTATTGCATCGATATCAATATCTCGTTCCTTTTGCCCGGAAGGTGTGACCTGGGTCCATTACTTCAACGAACGCTATTGGCTTTACTCTCCTTGTCATGCCTTGAACCCAAAAAGTGTCCAAAGCATGAGAAAACATCTCAAAAGTACTTGTAGATTTTGTTCCTTTTGGCAATTCAATCCAAATAAAATCATATCAAGCACCAACATAAAAAATTATCATAACAATTCCATTAAATATGCTCCCAAAGTAAGTCAAAGCTCTATGCAATAAATACAATAACCATTGGTCACAAAAAAATGGAGGTTTGAATAAATAATTACATATCATCAACTTGTCCCATTAATGGAAATAAAGGCATAACCACTATTAGATATAAAAGAATTGGGTCAAGCTTACTCTAAGTTATGCATCATCAATTATCTCCATCACAAAAGTCAGCCTCCATCAACATTTAGTCTAACTACTGCTAGCCACCAAAATGCTGTCTCAAAACGATAGTTGTCTATTCTGAAAAAGTTTGTAAAATAATAGAATGAGATAGAACCCAATAAGTAGCATAATTAATGGGAGTGAGAGAAATGCAAGTTTCATGATGATAACAATTTACAAATCATGTTTTAATTTGGGAATTTCCAAATAATTTCTACAAAACCATTTCCAAAAATAATATGACAAGAATGAATAAAATGACATGGCACAAAGCTTCTCAAAATGCTCTTGTGAAACTACATACTATAATTTATGAGCAATAACAATACAATTCCAAACCCAAGGCCACATGATAATGCCATCACAGAATCTGCCGTCACAAAAATGGAACTCATCGCCGACACACAGCTGGAACTAAATAAGCCGTCACAAAGATGGAACTCAATAACCATCACAAAGACGGGTGCTAAGATACCAATGTCACATAGACTAAAGTATCTAGCTATGTAATCACAGGGTAATCACATGTCACGGCACATAGGTAGAACATAAAGAGCTCACAAATTACCTTTAAATCAAAATACATAATTCACTTCCAAGTAGTTTCATACAATATTTGAATGCCCAAGATATTCACAAGGTTCTCAAAGCCCTCAACTCATTTCTTGTCAAAATGATTTTGTATTAACTTCCCAAATAACATAGGTCAAGATAAAGCATCTTTATATGTTGCAAATAATGCAATAAATCCATAAAATGCATTCCCAAGAATTTAATCAAGATGCTAGTCTTTTCCATGCTAACAAATCATGCAATTCCCCATATGCAATAAGAATATGTACTTTCATATATAATCATAAATAGTAGGGTCACAACACAACACTTTTTAGAAAAACATAGTTCCACCATTAATTTTCCATAATGTGTTTGACCCAAAAATAATGTTTATGCGACAAAGTTATTTTCCAAAAATCCCATTAAAAAGCTACTTACCTCACAACTCGCAAAAGCCTAATTTTCTAAACTCCAAATAAAATTAGCTAGAACCTAAACGATATCAAGCAAACCTATCACAATAAGCATAAAGCTTAAAATTGTATCTAGCTACATATTAGAAATTGCTAACTAAGAAATTAATTAGGCAAGCCTAGCATTTAACCTTACAAATAATGTATTCCACTTCCAAAATTTCTCAACAATTTCATTACAAGGCATAGACTCCAACTTATCATCATGTCATTCCAAGCTTCACCTTTACCGTAAGAGATACTAACAGTTTATGAATTTCTTCCTCAATATATATGTCATTTTCATGAGACCCACAAAACAACAACATATATAACAATACCCACCATTACAAACCCCAAATGTAAATCCTCCACTAGCTCCAAATACACAATAAAATTAGATTCATAAACTATTTTACATTAGAAAGCCAAAACTCCCAAATCTTCATCACTTAGCTAATCACTATTGCAAAAATCATAAACCCACTCATCAAATACATCCACCAAGACCAAAGCCCATACATAAAAACACATAAATATCACTTCTAATGCTCATAAATCACATGGGTAATATTATTAAAGCTTAGATAAATATAACCTCAAGCAAAAGCATATAAACCCACCAAAAGATTAGGAGTCTTACCTTAAATCAAAAGAGATGAAGGTGCCTTAGAGATTCCTAAAGAGTTTTCCGGTGATCTTGCTGAAAAAATGACAGTGGATGTGGTGGTGTGGAGTAGGTACCCTAGGAGAGTGTGAGGGAGTGAAGAGAGGAGTGTGTGTGTGTGTGTTTGTGAGAAAAATAAACAAAATAAATGAGGAAGATAAATACCCCAATTTTCTAAACCCACCCGTTTCGCAACTGTTTTCACTTCACATCACTCAAATATTTCAACCTTTTTGTGGGTCCTATACCTGAGTTGAGTGTCAGACCCTTCTATTTTTTCTAATTTTTTCTTCTTTCTTTCTTTTCTAACTCTTCACAACGGTGCTTCTTCTCTCTTCTCAACCATTACTCCAACAACCTCCTTTACTCCTCTCATCCACCTCTCTTAACCTAAAATAAATTTGCTCTATTTGTTTTACTTTTTCTCTTCCTCATCATCTCTTAAGCGGTACGTTTGGATTTTCATTTCTTCACAGCTGAAGAAAAGGTTTCTTGTTCAAAGAACCCCAGCCCAGTTGAAACCCATCAAACACCGAGAAGCCTAGCTGAAACCGAGGCACTCTTCGAATCTCTCCCAAACCCAGAAACACAATGTGAAAAGGAAAGAAAATAAGAAGAAAAAAAATGAGAAGAAGAACAAAAAATGAGATGAAGAAGACTAGACTAGACCCAGCGTGAAGGGAAAAAGAAGAAGAAGAAGAAGAAGAAGAAGACCAGTGTGAAAGGAAAAAGAAAAAAAGAAGAAGAAGAAGTCCACCCAAACTCATCGAACCCAGTGAAAAAAAAAAAAAAAAAAAAAAACCAGAAACCCAATGTGAAAAGGAAAGAAAATAAGGAAAAAAAAAGAAGAAAAAAAGAAAAAAAAGAAGATGAAGAAGACCAGACCAGACCCAGCGTGAAAGGAAAAAGAAGTAGATGAAGACCAGTGTGAAAGGAAAAAGAAAAAAAGAAGAAGAAGACCACCGAACCTAGCTAGCGAAAAAAAATAATAATAATAATAAAAAAAGTCAAAAGTTATGGCTAGAATTCTGACCGTGGATCCCTCAATATGTGTGTATTTACAAAAATGCTATCATAACTCTGTTTCCATAATTGAAAATATATTAGTTTCCATAACTCATCACTCAAAAATCAGAGAATTGAGTAATGGAAACAAAAACTAGAAACAGTGCCAAACACACTTCTCAACTGTGGGACCTACATATTTTGAATTATGGGTGATAGAAACAGAGTTATAGATGATGGAAACTCTAAATTCAAACAAAAATGATGAGTAATGAGTAAACAGCCCCAGGAGCCCGGCTGAGAGAAGAGATAAGTGCGAGTGTGTGGTGGGGTGTGTAGTGGAGAAATTAGGGGTTGGTGGGTTACGTGTGGCTCCTTAAAAATCTGACTTCTTTTCCTCCTCCTTCTTCTTCTTCTTCTTCTTCTTCTTCTTCTTCTTCTTCTTCTTCTTCTTCTTCTTCCTTTCTTTATTTTATTCTATTTTATTTTTTTATTTTTAAGTGGGCTGGGGCGTTACACTCTCAGCCTCTCTCTCCGCGTAAGGTTCTATTGATGTTCTTCCTAGAACTTGCTAAGTCTTTGTTCACAGTCATTGCATCAATATCTCAAGTCTGTAATTTCCAACTTTCAGGTGCACACCCTTCTCTTTTATTTTTCCAGTTTTTAGTTCCCTTCTTGACACAAGGTATATCTATTTCAAGATAAAAGATCACTTCTCTCAATCTCTGCAACCCTACATCAACTTTTTCTTCTTTACCTGTTTCTTTTTGTGATCCAACTCTAATTAGAAGTGTATTCTCAATATCAATACCTGTTTTGTTCATTCAAGATTGGGAAGAGAACATCGTAGCAACTTTGCTAGCTAGTATACCTGATGGCTCTTATAAACGACGGAAGCACCTTTTCGTTGCGTACCGGTAGATGGATTTTCGATGTCTTCCTTAATTTTAGAGGTGAGGATACCCGTCACAATATTTTGCGTCTTCTATATGCTGCTTTGGTTCAGAAAGGAATCTCCACGTTCAAGGATGATAAAGTACTCGAAAGAGGAAAACCCATTCCTTCAGAACTCTATAATGCAATTGAAGGATCAAGGTTTTCAGTTACTATTTTTTCAAAAAACTATGCATCCTCTAGTTGGTGCTTAGATGAACTTACAAAGATTGTCGAATGCCGCCAGAAAATGAAGGGGCATACAATTTTTCCAGTTTTCTTTGATGTTGAACCAACTGAGGTACGGAAGCAGGAAGGGAGTTTTGGAGAAGCGTTTGCGAATCATGAAGAAGCTTTTAAGGAGAAGGTGAAAAAATGGAGGGATGCTTTAAAAGAAGTCGCCAATATCAGTGGTTGGGTTATACCGATGGGGTAAGCCTTTTTCTTTTCATTATTCAATTCACTGCACTTATAGATACCAACTTTAATTTTATAGGGCATATGTAGCTTCTAAAACACAACGCACATATACCTAGTATTTTCGTTTTTAGAGAAAAAGAAAAGGGCAGGGGTCATGGCCTCCTAGCCAATGTACAGCTCCATCCTATGCGCTATTGCCGAATAATCTAAATACATCTCATCTATCAAACATATATCAGAATTAAAATCAGGATCATATTACTAATAACCACATACTTACTAGAATTTGAAATTTTTATTAGAAAGAATTCAAATAAAATACCTTGATGCAACAAACTTGATTTCAAATAAATTTTTGTGAATAATCTTCTTGAAACTTTACTTGATCTTCACCTGACTAATATCTTGACCAATATTATGGTTTTTTTCTTGTTGAGACTAGCTCTACCCGTGTAGCCCAAGAAGTAGTGAAGAAATTAATTTTCACCTTCTCCCAAACGGAAAATACAGATGCTCTGTTCTTATATACTGGAAACAGATTGTAACAGAGTTCGTTGAGGGTCAATCCAACAACCTTATGATTGTCACAACTATCCCACTAAAATCGCAAGACTGTCAACCTAACGACCCTGCTGATTAGACAAAAAAATTAGAAAAATAAAAACACTAACACCTAATGACCAAAGCATAATATTTCACACAACGTGTAGTTTAATACAAGCGGCTCATAACAGGAAGCACTACACTTCGTTTGTGAGTGAAAGCTGAGAAGAAGACTTGCTATTTGGATCATACTTGTCGTTTTGATTAGTAATGTTAACAGAATATTTGAAATGTATTGAGACATTATTATTTTGTAACTTTTCTTTAGTTTATATTTTGTTAATAGATGTTGATTTTATTTTGTATTTTAACCTACTCTTGAATTTTAGACCATTTTTAATTATTGAAATCCAAAAAAATTTTTGTTTATACTTTGGTCCCAAAAAATAAATTCCTGCTGTTCACTCCTTTTGCAGGCAGGAGTCAGAATATATCGAACCCATTGTTGAGAAGATATTCAAAACACTGAGTTCGATAAAACTAAATGAGGGCTTGGTCGGAATAGAATCTCGTGTATGGGAAGTATATTCAGAATTAAAAATAGGTTTGACTGATGTTCGCATGATTGGGATATATGGGACAGGTGGTATCGGTAAGACAACCATTGCACGAGTGGTTTATGATAGCTTCTCTAATCAATTTGAAGCTAGTAGCTTTCTCCATGATGTTAGAGAAACATATGAAGGACAGGGTTTAGTTTATTTGCAGAAAAAACTTCTTTCTGACATCTTGATGGAAAGAAATATAAGATTTAAAAGTGAGGACGAAGGAGTCCGATTGATCAAGCGCAGGCTATGTAATAAAAAGGTACTTCTCGTTTTTGATGACGTTAATGATAGGGTTCAATTACACTCTTTGGTTGGAGAGCGTAGTTGGTATGGTCCAGGCAGTAGAATTATCATTACAACGAGAAATCAAGGTTTGCTAATGACACTAGGAGTTAATGAAATATATAGCCCTCAGGAAATGAGTAATGAAGAGGCTCTTCGTCTTTTCAGCTTGACATGTTTCGGCAGTGAACACACTCCTGAAGGTTATAAGGAGATGTCCAAACATGTTGTCGGTTATGCTCGCGGCCATCCTTTAGCAATTAAGGTTTTGGGTTCTCATCTAGTCGGCGGAAGCATCCCTGCATGGAAAAGCTGTTTAGATGGGCTTGAAAATAATTTTCCAACAGAACTTTTTCAAGTATTTCAAATAAGTTATGATGGTCTAGGAGAAACAGAAAAAGAAATATTTCTACATATGGCATGTTTCTTCAATGGGGAGGACCGAAATCGCACAGTAGATATACTGGACACTCTTGAACTTTGCCCGGAAATTGGATTTAGGATTCTTGTGGATAAATCTCTCTTAAATTTATCTTTAGACAAGAACGGCTTGTGGATGCATCCTCTAGTTCAACAAATGGGCCGGGAAATAGTTTGTAGAGAATCTCCTAAATGGCCTCCGAGACGAAGTAGATTATGGTTGCCAGAGGACATTGACGCTGTGCTTAATATAGTAAGCAATTACGTAGAAATCTTCAACTTAAACATAGATCCCTTCTATTATTAAAGAAAATAAACATTTATGTAATCTTGTATTCTCATTATGCAATTCACTAATCCCTTTTCCTTGTTCATGATTGTTAGGGAACAAAAACTACTTTTAAAACTACTAGTGTAGTCCTCAACTTGCCTGTACAAAAAAAGGTACATTGGCATCCAAAAGCCTTCTTAAAGATTCCTAATCTTCAATTGCTCAAAATTTACAATGTGCAACTTCAGCATGGACTCACACATTTTCCTAATCGGTTAAGATTTGTTGAATGGAATGGGTATCCTTTAAAATCTTTGCCACCAAATTTCGAACCTGAGGAGCTTGTTAAACTTACAATGTGTCATAGCAACATTGAACTACTTTGGAAGGGAGTAAAGGTAACGTTGTTTCCTCAACTTCTCTATATTATTTATTTTATTAAAAATAAATTCTAATGAGCAATCATTCTACATTTTTTTTTTAATTTATTTTTTGAACAGCAATTGGCCAAATTAAAGTTCATCAAACTCAGTCACTCCAAAAATCTTATTAGCACTCCAGACTTCTCAAAGGCTCCATGGCTTAAGAGAATAGATTTTGAAGGTTGTACAAATTTAGTTGAGGTTCACCCATCCGTTGGTGTACTTAAACGCCTTACTTTGTTGAATCTGAAAGATTGCACAAGTCTTAGAAGTCTCCCGCGCAAGCTTGAAATGAAATCTCTAGAAATTCTTATTCTTTCTGGCTGCTCCAAAGTCGAGGAGATTCCAGAATTTCTAAAAGACATGGAACGGTTACGAGAGCTTCATTTAAATGGTACTGCAATTAAATATTTACCTTCGTCAATTGAACATTTAACTGGTCTGACTTTATTGAATTTAAGCCATTGCGAAAATCTGGTGGGTCTTCCACGTGCCGTTTTTAGAATGGAGTACCTGAAAGAATTCTATGTATTTGGATGCTCAAAATTAGGTGAGGAATGATAAAAAAAAAAAAAAAAGACCGGTATGAGTATGGGTAGAAAATATTTTCAGAGGTTTATTTTTTTCATGTTTTTCTTTTCATGAGAAGGAAATTTTCAAAGGTTCAAGATGATGGATCAAGGTTGTCCTCCTGATCAGTCAAACGGGCTATGCAATATATATATATATATATATTTTTTTTTTAAGTATTCTTTTATTAAAAAATTGTAAACTTTGAACTATATCATGGTTTTCACTTTATTGATATTGAATAAATATTGTATTTATTCAGAAAGAAAAAATTGAATATTGCATTAAGCTTAGAAAAGAATTTTACAGCTCTGTTCATAATATATAGTAACAGAGTTAGTGGAAAGAAAAGTAACAAACTAACTACTGCTATAACAGAACAGCTGACAATGACATGGCATAACAAACTCCAAGTCAGCTTCCACGTGGACTAATCTATAACTAACGAACACCACTCTAAATACTTCTAAGCTACCTGCCGTTTGTATCTTCTATTTACAAAACTACATGTCGCACTAGCTTTCTTAACACCACCCATTTATTCCTCTAAATTTATTTATTTTAGATTCCTTCACATGTCGCTGCTTTCGCTAGTCACTGCATCTTTGATTTTTCACATTTATTACATTTCTCTCCGTTATAAGTTGAAATAGTAATGTTGGAATTCATAGAAATGGGATTCTGGAATTAATACACGAGTAAGCCCATGTAATAAAAACATAACATTGTTTAACGAGGGGAAAAAAATCTTAACGATAAGAAACCTTTTGGTTGCATAACCAAAATGATTTGGAAAATTGGATTGTATTGAATTAGCTTATCTGAAGGAGAGTTACAAGAGAATAATTCAGGCTTACGGTTACAGGGCCCCTCAAGCTAATAGAGGGAGAACTTAACCTGAGCTTGTCCGGTTGTCTCGAAGTGATGTAAAGCAAATATAAAGAGGTGGTCTTTATTGCGTGCGTCTTCCCCTGAATAAGGACCAAAATATTTTGTTTATAAATTTCTAAAAGGGTGTGATTGTTTGTTTAGGTAAAATAAGTTAATTAGGCTTAATTTTTTTAGTTTCACTTTTGGTAATTTTTGTTGTTGCCCTAATTTTTTTTTGGGCTTGTAGATATATATATATATATATTTATATTTTAGATTCATAAATATTTTGGCAAACTATGTATTTGGTTTCTATCTTTTACACCATATTTCAAATTGGTTTCTAAACTTTCAATTGTGTCAATTTTATCCTAACATTTCGTTGTGTTAATTTAGTCCCGTAGTTATCTTTTGGATAAAAATTGTTGATGCGGCAAATAGTCAAAATTAAAATTTAGTTTATTGCCACATCAACAAATTTTTTTTTTTTTGGTCACTAGCCATGTTAGTAATTTTTCATCCAAAAAATAATTGCAGGGACTAAATTGACACGATATTGAAAAGTTATGGACCAAATTAATATAATTGAAAAGTTAGTGACTAAATTAAAATATGGTGTAAATGATAGAGACCAAATACGTAGTTTACCCTAAATTTTTTATGGCTTTTAAATGGAAGAAAATGCTATAGCTACAAATTTTTTTACAAACTACTGATGTGGCGAGTAATTATTGGTAAGTAAAAAAATGATGTAGTCGGTAGACTTAGATACAAACTCATAAGAATTTGCTAACTCAACCGTTTGTAAAAAAAATGTTGTAGAAAAATTTGTGGCTATAGGATTACTCTTAAAAAAAATCAATGTTATTGTTGAGGGAGGCAAAGTATAATTTTATAAAACAAAATTACAAAAATTAGTACCTATATATATATATATTAATATTTTAAATAAAATTCCATGTCCACACTTGTGGGTTTCATCCCATGTGAGAGGAGTGTGACTTATTGTGATTACACAAAATAAAATTTTAGAAAAGAGAGGCCCTTAGTAAAGATTTTAGCAACTTGAGCAATATTCTTCCCAACCACCTTTTTTGGAACAAAATTATAGATTAAGGGTCTGTTTGGATACAGCTGAAAACTGAAAAATACTGTAGCAAATAATTTTTAAATGTGTAAATAGTATCGTGGGACTCATTTTTAATGAAAAAGTTGTTGGAAAGTGAAATTTATGGGTCCATGAACAGTAAAATTTGTGCTGAAAAGTCAAACTTTGCAGCTACTGTTCAATGAACAGTAGCAGCAACAGTGCTGCTACAGTAAAATTTAGCTGGAAACGCGTGAAAAAAAAAAAAAAAAGTTGAAAACGCAAACGCTAGACGCAATGCACAAACCAAATGTACACTAAGGAGTTGTTTGGTTGGAGTGATTTGGGAAATAGTGAAAAAGGGGAGGAGAAGATAGGATCACCCATTTGATGGTGTACTTAAAAGGTTTTTTTTTTTTTTTTTTTTTTTGGGGGAGGGGTGGGGGTGGGGGGGGGGCGGGGTGTGTGTGTGTGGGAACTCTTAAAAGCCTTATTTTGTTGAACATAAAAGATTGCGCAAAGTTTTACAAGTCTTCCCAGCAAGCTTGAAATTCTATCTCTTGATATTGTTAATTTTTTTGGTTGCTCAAAAGTCAAGAAGATACATATTACATAACACAAATTGAAGAGCTGCCTTATAAGCCATTGAAAAAATCTGGCACGTCTTCTGTGCGCCGTTCTGGAGTCCCTAACAAATGTTTTTTGTACTCAGATGCTCGAAATTAGCTAACTCCATGAGATTTTACCCGCTGGAAAGAGACCGAAGAATTTTTTATATGGTTCAAGACGAATCTAGCCCATAACGAGTGGCATTGGAGTCAAAATCTAAAGATGGAAGAAAATGTCAACAGGCAACACATTTAGAAGTTTTTGGAACAAGAAATGGAAGGGTGGAGGACGCCCCGGGGTACCTCCTATGCCAGCTATCCAAGGATCTATCCAGTTATGAGTTTTAAATCCAAGTTTGGGGTCAAAATATAGTTTTTCAAAAAGTATAGGACTAAAATGTAGATTTGGTAAAGTTTCGGTGACATTTCTGTAATTTTGTATGGAGTGTTGGCTGGTGGGATTTGTTCAAGACTTCCAAGTATAGATTTGTTGGGCTTTTCTATTTCTTTTATTTAGACGTGGGTTTTGGATTTTATGTTGGGTTTGGAGTGATGGGTATCTCTTGTTTGGAGATTTTAGCCATTGGAAAAAGACTTGTCCTTTTCCCTTTTTTTATTATTTATATATGTTTTTTATAAGACTCTTATCATTTCTTAATATAAAAGGTTTATCTCAAAACAAGTTTGGAGGAAACTTCTTTCAATTCATTATGTGATAGTCAAAAAAATCACGTGTACTTTTAGGTTATGTTTGGCTTGATGGAAAATATTTTCCAACTGCAAAATAATTTATAGGTGAAAATAATTTTTAGAAAATAAAATTTTTTCATGTGTTTTCAAGTAATTATTTTTCAAATTTGAAAGGTTTTTTTTCCCCCTCTAACCATCACTCTATTAGATTTGCATTGTACCATAACACCCGGGGTATTTTGACAAATTTGACACTTGACAAGTGGGAAGGATTTTTATTTTTATTTTTAAAGAAACACTACTTAATATTTTGCCAATGCTTTTAATGAAATTTCAGAAACCTTCTTTTTTATTTTGCTAATTATTTTTGCATACACTGAGTTATACATTGCCGTACACACTCCATTTGAAATCGTATCTTGAAAATACTACTTTAATTATAATTGTAAAATAATGAAATTTTAACAAAAATTATGTTTTCAAAAAATGATTTTAATTTTCTCGTATACACAATGTGTAAGTGTTACTATTTTTCTCCCCTATTGTTTAAAGAAATTTATTGACAAAGAGAACATTTTTTCCCTCTTGTTTAAAGAAATTTACTGAGACAAAAGATAACAAAAGCCACAAGATGGCCGGAAACGGATCCTCTCCATTTCCATTTGAAATGGAGAGGCTCCATTTCACGGTGGATATTAAAACTGGGCAGATCCACGCTCAACATTCATCCACGTCATTTAAAATTTAAACCAACACTTAAACCGTAGTTCAGGGAGCTTAACTCAGGTTTAACTCAACCGGACCAAAAATCCTCACACACGGACACACCCAGCCGTTCAAGCTCTCTCTATCTCTCTCTCTCTCTCAAATTTCAAACTTCAAACTCTCTCAACCTCCCTCAACTCAAACCCATCAGCAAAATCAAAGAAAAATCCTCACACACCCAGCCCAGCCGTTCAAGCTCTCTCTCTCTCTCTCTCTCAAATTTCAAACTTCAAACTCTCTCAACCTCCCTCAACTCAAACCCATCAGCAAAATCAAAGAAAAATCCTCACACACCCAGCCTAGCCGTTCAAACTCTCTCTCTCTCTCAAATTTCAAACTTCAAACTCTCTCTCCATGTAGGCACGCATATCTTCAAAACCCAGCTATCTAACATGCAAAATCTTCAAAACCCAGTTCAAAACCCAGCGATCTAACGTGCAAAATCTTCAAAACCCAGTTCAAAACCCAGCGATCTAAGGGCAACCCATTGTGCCTGCCACCACCACCACCGCCATCTCCACCTCTATTCTTATTACCAGGCCACAAAGACAGAGATTTCAGAGGGTACGCGAAAGGAAACCTCAAAAACGGCACCGTTTTCTGCTGAGGCTTAGCACTCACCTGAGACGGCGTCGTTCGGAGCTCCCCAGTTGCAGAGATCGTCCCATGATGATGGATCCCAATTCCTGTCTTCAAACACAAACTATCCATTTATGTTTCTTTCTTTCTTTCCTTTGTTTTTTTTTTTTTTTTTTCTTTGTTACTTTTGATGATCTATAAATTATAACGTTGCGCTTGGCTTCTCTCTCAGAAACTGTAGAGACTTTTAAAAGGCGCACACGCGATCTTTGAACTTTACAAATGGTCTTCTTCTGGCCTGGTATCACTGTTTCCTTTTTTTATTTTCAATTTTGAGTACTATTTACTAAATTTTTTGTTCCCTTTCAAATTCATTGTTGCTTTATTTTTCAGTGGCAAATTGACAGCGGTGGGGAGTTTGATGACTCTGTGCGGGTTATATGGAATTCTTCAAGGTGATGTAATTTGCTCTTTTCCATGTTTTTCATTTTGGAACTTTTTTTTCTTTTCCTTTTTCTAATCATAGACATGGATCTATTATTTGTAGCGTTTCAAAATCTAAAGCTGAGACTCTATGCTATTTCACACTTTAGAGCATTAGCATCCGCTATTTTTCAAAATCTAAGTTTTCTCTATTACTAAAAATTCTCATATTCTGTCAAATGGGGAAATGAGAATGCGCTGAATTGCATACTCATTATGATTTTTCAGTTACATACTCTGTATTTTGGTGTTATCTGACTTTGGTAACATAATCTGGATCCACAGAAGAATGAAAAATTATTTGTTAAATTGGTGCTATATTGATGAAATGCTGTGATAGACTTCAATTGTCAAAGAGTAATCCATATTTCTTGGTTTGGTTTCTGGGAATTTGATTAATTGCATTTGTTTAGCTTCTGGGATGGTATTATTGGGTTATTTTCGAGAATTGGTTGATGGTAATATAAAGAAAACAATTAATTTAATGGGTAGTGCATTGATGAATTTGGTTCATTGATTATTAATTTATATATTTTAGTGTTTGGTCTTTTCGTTTTAGAATCATTGCGATCGATTCATGCTGAAAAAATGGGGATAGACATTAGTGCAGACAAGAATTCCAAACATGAAATAAAAAATTGTGCAGTGGATATCATTGTTTTTATAAAACCAATTGTATAGTGGTTATCTGAAATACTTGGATTCTATTTTGCAAATTAAATTTACATAGTGCCAATTCCGGGTTCCAACTTCCAAGGCCATTGCTAAAGGATAATGCACTAGGCTCTGAAAGACAGAGAAGGTTAGGGTTGATGCTTAATCTCCATGGCTACTGCTAGCAGACCTTTTGAAATGAATTCCTCAAAAGTTAGGAATTTTTTTTTTGGGTCCAAATTGGAGTATTTCTTGATCTGTTTTTTTTTTTTTCATGTGTATGACAGTATGATGAGTTTAAGTGTTTATAGGCTAGCTGCTTGTGCAGACTGTGAGCAGAGTCACATTAAGACTAAACATGCCTTTATAGTCTAGCTGCTTGATCTGTTTTTTTTTTCATGTGTATGACAGTATGATGAGTTGAAGAACAAGTAACAATAATTTTGTGTATCATGGTGCAGGGGTTCGAGTAACAATTGATCGCAAGCTAGAAAATGGACACTTCAAGACAAGAGGGGTGGGGAAACTTGATGAAGTAAAAGATGGAAAACTGAATGAAGAGTGCTATGCACAGCTTCACAGTGCATCAGCTGCACCATGCCCTGCACATAATGGCCTAGAGTCTTCAAAAGTAGTATTCAAGTCCAATGCCAAAGGAAAATACACGTTTGGGTTGGAATTTTTGTTATTTTAATCAAAGTGTTTATTTTAATGGAATTTTTGTTATGCGATCAAAGTGTACATTTTAATAAAATTTGTTCGATTGTAAGGATTGTGACAATTGTTATTGTAAGGATTGTAAGGATTGAATTTTGATGTAAGGATTGAGTTTTGATTGTAAATAAGGATTGTGACAGTTAATGTAAGTAAGGATTGTAAGGATTGAATTTTGATTGTAAATAAAGATTGTGACAGTTGTGAGTTATTGATATTTGTAGGTATTTTTAAGTAGGTGTAAGGGTGTGTTGCACAGGTGGTGTGATTAAAGCTGCTGTGTGTGTAAGGAGAGGAAAAGGATTGTAAAACTCATGCAAAAGAAAAATTGACACACCTATATCTATAAAAAACAACTCCTGCCCAGCATAACAGCAACCCTTACATATAAAAACTCAATTATGCAGCAACACTTATGCAGCAACACTTAATCAAAACTTGGCTTAGTTATATAAATTTTTTCCCCTCACAGCAACACTTATATATAAAAACTACTCTTGCCTAGCATAACAATTATGCAGAAAAACATGATTATGCAGAATGTGCAATACCAAACCTATGCAGTAACAGTAATTATGCAGTAACAGTAACATTAATTATGCAGTAACAGTGTAGTAACAGTAACAGTATTATGCAGTAATTATGCAGTAATAGTTACAGTAATTATGCAGTAATTATGCAGTAACGGTCACAGTACTTATGCAGTAACAGTGCAGTAACAGTAACAGTATTATGCAGTAATTATGCAGTAACAGTCACAGTAATTATGCAGTAATGGTCACAGTAATTATGCAGTTTACAGTAATAGTCACAGTAATTATGCAGTAACAGTAATAGTAATTACGCAATAACAGTTACAGTAATTATGGAACAGTAATTATGCAGTAACGATTACAGTAATTATGCAGTAACAGTCACAGTAATTATGCAGTAACGGTCACAGTAATTATGCAGTTTGCAGTAACAGTCACAGTAATTATGCAATAACAGTAACAGTAATTATGCAGTAATTATGTAGTAACAGTCACAGTAATTATGGAACAGTAATTATGCAGTAACGGTCACAGCAATTATGCAGTAAGAGTAACAGTAATTATGCAGTAATTATGCAGTAACAGTCACAGTAATTATGCAGTAACGGTTACAGTAATTATGCAGTTTGCAGTAACAGTCACAGTAATTATGCAGTAACAGTAACAGTAACAATAATTATGCAGTAATTATGCAGAAATTATGTAGAAACAGTAACAATTTCTGCAGCAAAAATAATTATGCAGAAATTAACACCTTGCAAAGATACATCAGACATGCAGATTAAGTATTCTTTCCAAATAATAAAAAATATAAACATTTGAATGTGACTAAGTTTTGGACCATCAAAACTCCAGTCCTAAACTAGGAAAATTACAAAATATGAGCACTTAATCTCAGCATGTATCATAAATTATAAAACATGATCCTAAACTAGAAAAATGGCTTGACTTTATGAACCATCGGATTCCATCCACTTGTAATACTTTCTTGAGTCAAGGGACCTCCACTTGCAACACTTCCTTGAGTCAAGAGACCTCCTGCACCAGTAATTTTGTTGTTGGAGCCTACAACACTTGATGTACTCTCTAAATGTGATGTTAATGCAACACTTGCTGATGAGCCTCCTTGATGTACTGCAGAACTTGTAGAAGCCGACTACAAAAAATCCAATTACACGTTACACATATCACAAGCTTAGCATTAAAATTATCAAATCATGCATCTAAACTATTATTAATATCAAAATAAAATATATAATTGTAAATATCTTTACCATTAAAAGTTGTGTAAAACTAGTAATATTTCCAGAAGATATATCTTCAGTTTTCTTTTGTGCCTTGACGTCAGGTGCATATATTTCCTGTAAAAATTGTACTAGTTTAGCAACAATAATAGTATACCATATTAATGTGTAAAAATAAAATAGAATGGTGAAAATAAGGATAATTGAAGATTACCTCCTGCACTTTTCTTTTCTTTTTTTGCTTCTTTGATGTGCCTTCCTTTGGTTTCCTCATCTTTTCTATCCATGATTTCGGCCTACGCTTTTTATTACGATAAATCTCTCTTTTTTTAATCCCTTTCGGTACAATCGTAATCGAAGCACATACTTGATCTTCTTTGTCTGCAAAATCAGTGGAAGGTCTAATGATGTCTTCTTCTACATTAACTTTGCAATTTCTAAGGTCACTGAGTTTTTTTTTCAAATCTGCAATTGCTAAGCTTAGAATATTATGGCCTTCTTTAGTTTCACATGCCTCATTCACCAATTGAATATATTTTGGACATAAATCTTGATACCGATCTACATATTCTAGTCAAGTATCCGGCTCAATGTTATGTGTTGTGCAATTTTTTCCGCTTCCATCTTTTGCATCTCTTCTCCACCTCTTCATAATATATCTATTAGGAATCAACTTGATATCCAATGCATCAAGAACTTTCAAACCATGCCTACATAAAATACCAAATGACTCAAACTTTCTGCAACTACAAGATAAAGTCTCATCTAATGGATTCCACATGACCTCATATTTTCCATTTTGATTGAAAACTCCAATCACATAACTATGTGTTTGACTCACATTGCGATCTAGGATGGAAAGTGCCATTACCTCTTCAAATTCTGTCTGAAATAAATCAAACAACTTAGGCGTGTACACTGTTGCTACTTGGTTAAGCATAGGAGAGGTTTTGAGCTTTAATCTTGGAAATTTCTGTCTAGAGTTGTATTCTGCTTCTAACTCCTTATCCCGCTTTTGATTGACAATTGTTTCAAAATGAGTGAAAAACTCTACTATATTGAGATCAGTACGTAAGCAATCCTTCAAGTCAGCATTGAAACTCTCACTAAGCTGGGTTGTCTTCATTCCTGCAGTGAAAGTTCTCTTAACATATGCTTGGGCCCATTTTTCCTTCAATTTAAATAAATCAATTAGCCATTTATTTTCACAAACATCGTACTTATCTAGCATTTCATTCCAAGCTGTAAGAAACTCATCTTCATCGTCATACTCATAGATACATGCTAAGAAATCAGCGTTAAATTGAGGCTCAATTTTTAGTAAATGACCTAAGTGTTTCTTAGCATTCTGCCACATATGCCAACTACACAATGCATGATATGTCTTAGGCATGACTACTTTTATTGCAGCTGACATTGCTGCATCTTGATCTGTGAAAATAGTGATTGGCTTCTTTTCAGACATTGCTTCTAAGAAGGTCTCAAATAACCATACAAAGGATTCAATTGTTTCATCATATAAGAGTGCACCTCCAAATACAACAGTTTCTCTATGGTGATTGAGACCCAAAAATACTCCAAGTGGCCTTGCATCTCTATTTGTACTATACGTTGTATCAAACGTTATTACATCACCGAAGTGGCTATAGTCAATGATCATTCTTGCATCGGCCCAAAAGATATTAGTAATCAACTCTTCACAATCCAATTGAGTAGCGAAATAATATGAAGGATTTTCCTTAAGTTGACGACTGAAATATCTTCCCAAGCTAGCAGCTGCCCCATGCTCCATGTCTCTTTGTCGCTTACTGCGTAAGTAGTTTTTCTGATCTTGCTTGGTAAAACCAAGATTATCATATCCACCAACTTGCTTACTAAGAAGCTCATAAGATTGCTTTAATCTTAATCCCGATTCATGTGCCAAATCAATTTCAATAGCATGAGTTGCATCTACTTTCCGCTGTGATGGCATCATGTGCACAGTTGATGGAAGGTGGAGATAGTGGTTATGCTCAGCAATAAATTCACTCACCACATATTTTTTACTATCTCGATTAAGTATGATAACCAAACGTGCTTCATAGCCACATCTTGTTTCTGCTCGTGGATTTTTTACATTCTGATCTCTCTTGTCTTTGCCTCGAATTCCCTCCTTTGCACATACAAATCTCCTTGAAGTAACCACTCCAGTCTTTTTACATTTATTTACATACTCTTTTCTGATACTAAAACCAGCCTTTCTTCCATATTCATTATAAAAACCATATGCAATCTCATCCGCTTCAAACTCCATCCCTTTAAATGGGGTAGATTCCATGGGCACATTAGAAGGAACATGTATTCCCATCATTATCCCTAGAAAAAATTGAACATAAATTTATTATAACTCTCACCTATCATTTGTTTTCAAAATAGAGATGATGTAAAAAAAAAAAAAAAAAAATGAGGATGTAATGAATGATCAACATACTAATAAGGATGTACCTCATATGAGAGAAATCTTATATATCTTTGTTACTAAACATAAAAATTCAAGATGACTAAGCATGATTTCAACTCAACTCACTCAAAGGCCAGTCAATTTAAACATGACAGTAATAAACATGTTCTTTAAAATTTTGCATCCATAATATGCCATCAAAAATCATTATAAAGGAATCTTCTTATTATGATTAAAGAACTTATTTATTATGAGATTTTTTTTTTCAAAAGAGAAATTTATTAATTTAAATATCTAAACCTTGTGATCAACACCACAATAGTATCCTTTTGATCACCTCTTTATATATGTCCATAATCCACATTAAGCGTACAAGTAATAATTTTTTAATTTCATATAAACTCATCATTGATACTATTTTCTTATGAACCGATTATAGTTAGTTTGTGCATCATTGAAATATATATATATATATATATATATATATTTTTTTTTTTAAATTGTGCCACTAAACTTATTGATTACACTATGAATTAGGATCATGTGTGTAAGGATTTTAGTGTTGATCCATTCCATAACATTTTATGGTAATAAATTCAAATTTATTGATGTAATTTTATCCGTTTGAAAATATTGTTAGTTTTTTAGTTTATACTTTCCTAATCTACTTTCCGAAGTGGTTTCTCCATTAAAGATATTATTTTTTGATTTTCCACTTCGTCACCAAATGTTATGTCATGCTTAATTGTGCTTTTTATTATTACTTATTGATTTGTTAATTGCTTAACTATAGTGAAAAATTAATTGTTTGAGTGGATCACTTCACCAATATAATTTGATAATTTTTCTCATTAATTCACATTGGGGTCTAAACAGAAATTTCAATGTTCAATCTTATTTAATTATATGAAATTTTTAGGAAGACTCTAACTTTCGTCTAGCCATCAAAACAACAATATAAACTTGTGAGCTTGTTTCTCTGTGTGTAGCTTTTATTGGTGGCCATCAAAACAACAATATGTTCAAGAAATTTTCAATGTTCATTTTCTTATGTTAGGCCCATGTAAGCTTGTTTCTCTGTGTACTAATAAAGATTCAATCTTTATCTAAAAAAAAAAGAAGATTCAATCTTTATCTTAAAAAAAAAAAAAGATTCAATCTTTATCTCAAAAAATTAAAAATACTCCTAGAATCATCTAGCAATTATAAAAATTCAATCATTATCTCAAAAATTAAAAATAAAAATTCAGATAAACTCTACCTTGCATCCAACCACCAAAACAACCGTATAAACTCACCAAGACAACACTATAAATGCAGAAAAATTATCAAACATCAAATAAGATAAGCATAAACAAGTTTTACTGATATACCTCTGTTTGGTAAGATAGAAATAGAGACGTCTTCTCTGAACCTTTTGTGAAGTTTTTTTTTTTTTTTTTTTGGTTAAAATCTATGAAGCTTTGAACGTGGCTACCTCTGTTTCACTTTCTCTCTAAAAGGTTTTTTTGTTTTTGTTTTCCAGTGCACGGATATACTTCTGTGAGGATCCGGTGAAGCTTTTTTTTGGTTAAAATCTGTGAAGCTTTGAACCACACTAACTCTGTTTCAGTTTTCCCTCTAAAACGTTTTTTTTTTTTTTTTGTTTTCCAGTGCAACTAACGTTTCTCCCTCTGTTTCTCCATTTCCAGTTCACGGATATTCTTTTGTGAGGATCTAGTGAAGCTTTTTTTTTTTTTTTGGTTAAAATCTGTGAAGCTGTGAATCGTGGGCTCTGTTTCAGTTTCCCTCTAAAATGTTTTTTTTTTGTTTTCCAGTGCAACTGATGTATCTGCCCCTGTTTCTCCGTTTCCCTCCAAGTTTTTTTTGGTCCGGTTGAGTTAAACCTGAGTTAAGCCCCCTGAACTACAGTTTAAGTGTTGGTTTAAATTTTAAATGACGTGGATGAATGTTGAGCGTGAATCTGCCCAGTTTTAATATCCACCGTGAAATGGAGCCTCTCCATTTCAAATGGAAATGGAGAGGATCCATTTCCCAAGATGGCCAGGCTCATCTCTATGCTCTTGGACCAAAATACAAGTAGGGAGAACAGATATGGGTATAGGCCCATTAGCATTATAATTAACAGCCCATCTAGCTGGGTCAGAAAATTCTCAGTTCAACTTAAAAAAGAGAAGTCTCAAGCTGCAAACTTTTTTCATCAGCAACTCGATGTCATGTTTGTCATAAGTTACTGGTTAATGTGCAATTTTTAAAAATTCTATCTTCTTCTAGATACAGTTATATCTTTGACCAAATTATTTTCTAAACCCAGCAAACTAATGAAAATAAGCTGGACCAAGGAACTTGGACACGATGCCCTTTAATTGCTTTGACTACACCTGCTGCATTGCCTTTAAAAAATCACAAAATCAAGCGTTAGAAAGATAGGAGAATTTACCGCATGCCAACAAAGCTGGAATTGTTTTGCCCCCACAAAGAATCACCTAGGATGTCGCTTTTGGTTCAAACATGAGTCAAATTATCCGGTATCATTACAAAAGAATGCAGTATCCATAAGGACCATCTATAACACATTGGGATTTTATTGCAACATCAATTAAAATTGTTTTCCAACGGGGAATAGGTGTGACAAACTCTACCAAGGATCGATCCCCAAGCATTAATGTGAAGAAGGTAGGTTCTAGTTTCCTCTTTTGCTATCATTTTAAAGGATTTGGGAGTTCTCTCGCAAATGCTACTATGTTCTGACATTGCCGCAACTTGTCGCACATGATAGCAAAGAATAGGGTGCAATTATTCTCATCTTCCTTATCCAAACCAAGAGTTTGGATCGGCTACATAAACATTTTCACCTGGTTTTCCATAGGTTGAGTAAAAAAACATTGCTGAAGTTGAGAAGACAGGTTGATAACCACCGTGGGGTGAAAGAGCAAAAGGTGCTCAAGATTTCAACATGGAAGTCACAATATAGCTTGTGATAGGTCATTAAGATTTAATCTTCTGATAAAAAAAAAAGGCAAAAATGCAAAACTGACCCTTTAAGTTTTAGCATTTTTTGTTTCAGTCTTCTAATTTTCAGTTTTATCATTTCAGTCCTCTAACTTTTAATTTTTGTCAATGTGGTATTCCGTTAGAACTCAGTTAGCTGATACCATTAAGTTTTTTTTTTTTTTTTTTTGTTAATTTCGAAATTAAAAGAAAATAAGAAAAATCTGTTAAAAAAAAAAATGTAAGGGGAACGACGAACTCAAACACAAAACCAGTGGTGGAGAGTTGGAGAATGAGCCAAATCAAGTGCCTGAGCCAGAATTCATTATCCTGCACAGCGAAAGAAGTTATTCTGTCCTGCCCACCAACCAGTAATAAAAGGAAAGGTGCCCACAACACCAGAAGAAGACCAGTATCATCATCCATTTTGTCATGCCTAGAAGTATATTTCTCTTCACTGTCAAAGACTAGTCCAACAGCAAAGCTAGCAGCCCAGTCAGCCAGAAGGTAAGCTGTCCAGATTATGAAAGTTACCCATTTGTATGCTATTTTCTTTCTCAGGGATGCAGTAAAAAGCAAAAAAAAATTGAAGAAAGAGGCTAAGGAGAACAAAGCTCCTGATATTCCAGTTCTCCCACAATTTCTTGATGTCTTTATAAAAAAGGATTATATTTTCCTTGTGGTCATTTCCCTGTAAAGCAATCTTTGTTATTGCGCCCTCCACAAAACTAACTTAAGGGGAACGACGAACTCAATGACCGAGTTATAGGCGATTCCCAGTCGGTCACTGAGTTCGTCGTTCCCCTTACATGTTTTTTTTTTTTTTAACAGATTTTTCTTCTTTTCTTTTAATTTCGAAATTAAAAAAAAAAAAAAAAAATCCAAGGGAGAAGATGCTTTTAAGAGAAAGGATTATCTTTGTGCGATTTGTTGTTATACAGAGGTGAGCAGAGACCTATACTTATTTTAAAGGAAAACAATAAAATAATAAATTTCCAATTGATCTCTTGGAAAATTGTAGACAATAAACGAATACCCCTCTGATTCTACTATGCTATTGAACCAAAGTTTGTGTTGGCTCGCTTGAATGAAGGAAGTCGTGCTTTATCTGATGCTGAGGCTTGTATTGCATTAAGGTCGGACTGGCCGAAGACATACTACAGGGAAGGTGTAGCATACAGGTTATTAAAAGTATGTGAATATTTTCTATTTTGTTAATTCCAAGTTTATCCTACTCAAAATTGATATCTCATTATCTGATGATGAGTGTCATTTTACGATATTGCAGGATTTTGTGAAATCTGCATATTCGTTTAATGAGGCATTAGAGCTGGACCCCAAGAATGAGGAGCTTCAAAAGGCTTTCTGGTTAATGCACTTAGGCATGCTAGATAACTCCTTTCTCCATCTAGAAAGTGTGGAATGCGTCCAAAGAGTGAACCAAATTGGTAGAAAGTATTGGGACCTCTACTCCAGTGAGACACTGGACCATGACTTGCCAGGCCATTTGCTCAGTTATCCCATTCATATCATTGAAAAAGGAGAGGTCAAAGAGCTACTTGGGATAGAATTCTTCCCAGACACAAAGGCTAAAGTTCTTGGATCCAAGTCTGAATTACTGCCTCCAATTCTCACCAATTATTTGCCTTGCACTGATTTTAAAACCGAGCTTTTTTTTTTTTTTTGTTCATCTTATTTCCCAGTGCTATGAGTGATTGGCAATATTCACTGATTGCTACATGTGTTGTGGATATGTAAATAACATTTTTACTATAGTCTAGTTCATGCAACTTTCCAAAGAAGTGATCATGTAGTTCTTGTGGTGGTTAATTACACAGATAGAAAATGATGGATAAATTAGATTTATGAAGTTCAAAGTCAAGCTGAGTCCGAAGGTTTCAAAGAATTTGAGCAAACCATCTATAAGTTGGTGGCCTAATTGAAAACCAGAGATGAAAAACAAGATATAATGAATTTTAATAGGCATAATTTTGAATACAAATTTAATATCACTTTATGTTTCACCAATCATTATATTATTTGAATTTTAGAACAACTTTTATCTCCAAAGAAAATAAATATTTTCATGATTATTTGCGAAGGCCAATTGT